>JAITYX010000080.1:0-2634401 GCA_021018815.1 Talinum fruticosum | reverse complement strand
CGCGCGACTGGGAAGTGCTGTGCTCGCCCACTATAACCTTGAATTGTGGCTTATATCATCGTGCTGTCTTCATTATGAAAGAAATCTCAAGAGTGATGTTCGATCCACATTGAAGATGTGGGACCTAAATAAAGTGTCTAATTTAGACTTAAAAATTATATTATCAAGTGATTTTTTTCTTCAAAAAAATTATATGTTTTAATATTGCAAGGTTGATACTACTTATAAATTATATACAATTTATCTTTAACTAATAAGGTCATGGCTTATTAATCAAGACTGAGATTTTGAGTACATTAGGTCTCATATTCAATTCTCTCCTCCTCTATTATATTAGTACTGGCCTTTGTGACTTCTCCGTACAAAACAAAACACTTATTTTTTAATTATTAATTTTTTATAATTATAAAATTTTATGTAGAATACATGTTGACGGATATATTACCAATTCAATTAAGGTATCATCTACACGTGTCAATTTATAAAATTTTATATATGAAGAAAATTTGATTATATATTTTAAACCATGTAACACATTAATTCAGATTGAAGTCACAAAATATCTATCATCACTCTTTTGAATTACAACACGTTTTGGGGTGGCTCAAATTATTACAAAAAAATAAAAAAGGATATTAATTTTTTTCTTCATACATAAAAAATTGTTTCAATTTTTCCATTAGGGGAGACCAAACTTAGTGATTGATGGGACAAAATCTATCACAAATCTCTTTATTGCCACCTTTCAAGTTTTTTAAATCAAAGCAAACCAGATGTGTGCTTATTTGCTTTTCTAAATAAATAAATTCATATGGTTTCTTATCAAAGCCCACTTATGCGTAGATTTTTATAAAAAAAATCATTTTTAGCCAAAAACAAAATACTACTTGAACTTTCATCTATTATCGTCTCTTTCGATTCAAATCTATACACATTTCTTGTATTGCAGAGGTTAAGGAACATTATTTGATATAGTTCACAGATCAATGCCCTTATATCAAGGCACTAAGAAAATCTATCCCGATAATTTGATACCTAGGTACGGAGTAGATATGAACGTTGGAACATGAACATTAAAAAACAAAAATATCACATACAACTCGATATCTCATTTTAAACAAAAATTATACATATATATAACCATTAGAACTTGAGCACTATGAAAATTTATGAGTGATAAATCGATACCTCATTTTAGATCAAAAACTTATTATTATTATTGATATAACTGAGTTTAAGCATATAATTACATACATCATGAGAACTATATTCAAAGATGAGTCGGAGTAACACTAACCTGTGATTACGTGTTATGTGATTTTGGTATTATTTGAACTTTATAAGTTACGAAGATACCTTTCCAATGAGAAAAAACACAAACAAATCCTCAAAAAAACATGAGACTTGATGTCATATAGTAATAGTCACCCTCAATAAACATGAGACAAAATTAAAGTTGAAGCTGTCATTTGTCTTATTTCGCTTTCAACTAGCTGATGAAAAGGATCCTACAGAGAATTCCACATAACATAACCAACTAGCTTTCCTGGCCTTTGATTAAGCTCCATTTATCTCAATTGGACAAATCAGTACCTCATTTTAGACCAAAAACTTATAAAATCATTGGTATGGCCGACTTTAAATACATAAATACATACATATCAGGAGAATTATATTAAAAGGTGAGTTGTAGTAACACTCGCCTGTGACTTGGTGTTATGTGATTTCGGTATTATTTAGACTTTGTAAGTTGCGCGAATACCTTTACAATGAGCAAAAAACACAAACATCCTCAACAACACATGAGACCTGACATCATGCAATAATACTCAGCCTCAAAAAACATGTGACAAAATTGAAGTTGAAGCTCTCATTTTTCTTCTTTCGCTCTCAACTATCAGTTGAAAAGGATCTTACAGAGAATTCCTCACAACCAACTACCTTTCCTGGCCTTTGATCAAGCTCAAATTATCTCAATTGGACTAGCTCAATTCAACTGAAATTTATCATTAAGAATAACATAAAATCAAATCCGGGATCAGCCAGAAACATTCAACAAGGGGGAAAATCCATTCAAAGCAAATCCACAAACACAAAATTTGAGAGGATTGATGATTGTCGTGTTTGATTTAAGAGAGAAATGAATGAAAATACCGATCTACGCTACTTCAATTTACAGTTATGAAGCTCAAAATTATCTAACTGACGATGGAATTTGATGTCAATTATTCTGTAGCATAATTGCTGATTTTGTGTCAATCAGACTCTTGACCTCAAAATTAGCCGCCTCTTTGTGATTTTGAATAAAAGTTTTCTTCAGCTTGCTTTGTGAAATTCAGTTGTCATCATCTCTGGAGCCTTTTCATGAACTGCTTTCATCTGAGGCTTGTTTAAACCCTACTTTTTAGGAGTGTCCTGTGCACAAATTTGCTCAGATGCGATATTTCCCTTCTTTGATTATCAGAACATGAAATGTTCCCTCGAAGCAAAGTCTCAACTTGGATGTCGCTTCTCCTAGAGCGTAAAGAGTCAAGTTTCAGAACCCCATTCTCATCGTTTTTGAGGATAACTGCACCAAAACTCACAGCTGACTCCACTTCTGTCCTTGCCCTATTTCTAACTTCTGTGTCTTCATCATTTAGTTTCTCAGAGACCAGCATTTCATCGCTTTCTCTCCTTGCGACATCGGCCTTATTCTCCAGTGATATCTCACCTTCTTTGTTTGAGAATTTCTCGAGGACTGACCCCCTCAAAAAAATTTTTTTTTATATAGAGTAGAGAAGTAAAGATAATAGCCGGTAAATGAGTTGCTAAGTGCTTTGTAATATAAGCTAAAAGTTAGGGGTTTAATTCTGGATAATCTTTTTTAAACAAAAAAATTCATTTTCCCTTTCATTATTTTGCTTTGCTCCAGACTCCTGAAATCTTTTTAGCTTACTCTCGTCCCATAGTGTGTATTGGTTTGTAATTTTATTAATGTCGAGATATTCCCTGTGTTTCCATTACCTTGTTAGACTTCAAGTGAGAAAGAGAAAAAGGGGGAGGGGTTTATAACTTTTCAATTATATTAAACTCCTACTATTGCCCATTGTCTTTATGTGAATTAAATGCGAAAAATACATTCTGGTGAGTGTTTTGCATTTTCTGTTGATGATAAACTACATTTGATTGTTTTTGATATCGAAAATGGATATCTAACTTGATGTTGGACTTGCCCATTTTTCGAAAAAATGGCATACTTAGATCAAAATGATTAGGTTTAATTTCTTGTGTGATATTAGGTTTAATTTGATTTCAATCTCTTGTTTAATTCTTGTCTAATTCTAAACTTTTCAATTTCATTTCAATTTAACCCGTAGCACATCGCGATCGGTTTACTGTAGATGCTTGATTTTTGTTGTTAATTTTTGTATTGCATATAATATTATTCAGTTTATTTCGACCCCTTTAGTAAATTTCTCAACTGGCTGTTCCTGGCCTTTCCCTTTGAAATTGGAGTCAGTACCATCATGGACTATATGTTTTATATCTCAATTGGACAAATCAATACCTCATTTTAGACCAAAAACTTATAAAATTATTGATATGGCCGAGTTTAAGCACGTAAATACATACATAATATGAGAACTATATTAAACGGTGAGTTGGAGAAACACTTGCCCGTGACTTGGTGTTATGTGGTTTGAGTGTTATTTGGACTTTGTAAGTTGCACAGATACCTTTAAAGTGGGAAAAAACACTCAAACATCCTCAAAAACATGAGACTTGACATCATGCAATAATACTCAGCCTCAAAAAACATGTGGCAAAACGGAAGTTGTCTCATTTTCTTCTTTCGATCTTACAGAAAATTCGACATAACCAACTACCTTTCCTGGCCTTTGATCAAGCTCCAAATTATCTCAATTGGACTATTGTTCAATTCAACTGAAATTTATATCTAAGAATAACATAAGATCAAATCCGGGATCAGCCAGAAACATTCAACAAGGGGGAAAAATCCATTCAAAACAAATCCACAAACACAAAATTTGAGTGGGTTGATGATTGTTGTGTTTGATTTAACAGAGAAATGAACGAAAATACTGATCTATGGTACTTCAATTTACAGTTATGAAGCTCAAAATTATCTAACTGATGAATTTGATGTCAATTAGTCTGAAGCACAATAGCTGATTTTGTGTCAATGAGACTCTTGAAATCAAAATCAGGAAGAGCTTAGCCGCCTCTTTGTGAATAGAAGTTCTCTCCTGCTTAAAAGATTTGTCGAATTCAATTGTCATCATCTCTGGAGCCTTTTCATGAGCTGCTTTCGTCTGAGAATTCTTTAAGCCCTGCTATTCAGGAGTGTCCTGTGCATAAACTTGCTCAGAAGCGATCATTTCCCTGCTTTGACTATCGGAACATGAAGTATTCCCTTGAAGCAAACTCTCAACTTGGATGTCGCTTCTCCTAGAGGGTGAAGAGTCACGTTTCAGAACCCCATTCTCATCGCTTTTGAGGATTACTGCACCAAAACTCACAGCTGACTTCACTTCTGTACTTGCCCTCTTTCTAACTCCTGTGTGTTCATCATTTAGTTTCTCTTCTCAGAGATCAACATTTCATCGCGTTCTCTCCTTGGGATATTGCCCTAATTCTCCAGTGAGATCTGACCTTCTTTGTTTGAGAATTTCGCAAGGGCTGACTTATTGTCTATGGGCTGTTCCTGGCCTTTCCCTTCGACATTGGAGTCATTACCATCAGGGGCTATATGTTTTATCTTCTCACTTCTCCAACCAACTCAGTTATATATAGACCTGGCAAAATCAAACCAAGCTAGAAACCCAACCCGGACCGACATATAAAATAACACAACTGATTTTGACTGGAAATCCAAAATTGAACTAACCAGAAACTAAACCGACCCGAAATCTAATAAATCCGATTCGGACCCAAACCAAAATGACCCGATTAAGATCCGAACTAGAAATGACCCAAACTAAATTTAGACCCGAATCGATTCAAACCGAGCTCAAGTGACACAGACGCGAACCGACCGAAATCCAAGTTTGACCCGACTCGAATCTAATCCAACCTAATTCAAACCAAAATATGTGCATATAAGTTTTGATATTCTTTTTATATATTTGTTGAGATAAAGCAATGATAATTATATTTATATTTATGTAATTTATGCCCCATGTCGGAATTATATTTGAATTTTTTCATTTTTGGTATATTTATTTAGAAAGTAGATTCAATAAGCTTTAATCAAGAATCGCATCAATTGAAGTTTAGATGAGAAACTTACAACTAAAGCAAGTAACCCGATTAGAATTTGACCCGACTCGATTTTGACTTGATCTAAAATTGACTAAATCGGATATCGACCTAACCCAAAAGTGACTCAAACTAATTTCGATCTAATCCAAAGTTGACCTGAAATCATACCCAAACCAACGTTGACCAAACCCAAACCGAATTCGACCCGGATAAACTTCACCCGAAGTCGACCTAATCCGAAATTTAACCCAAACCCAACTCAAATGAGATTAACCTTGACCCGAACCAAAACTAAACCCGACCAAAACGAGATCAACCCAAAGTTGACTCGAATCGAAATTAACCCGAACTAAATGACCCAATTACAAAGTCTAGTTCCATACAAGTTCAATTCATGTGGACCGTGTCAAGCCCCGCATCCCCTTTACGCCCCGGGGTTTTCCCGAAATGTCCTTCTCTCGAGCTTCCTCTTGGCATAGTCACAATCGTTCGGTATTCTCAAGTAGACCTGGCAAAAATTGACCTGAACCGAATGGGTCAACCCAAACGACCCGAAACCCAAATCGAACCGACATTCGAAACAGTTGAACCGATTTTAACCCGAAAATCGAAATTAACCGACCCGAAATCTAATGAACCTGATTCCGACTCGAACCGAAACCGAACCAACCCAAAATATGATTGACCCGATTACTAGTGAACCTAAAATGACCCGAACCGAATTAGACCGAACCAATTTAATCCGAATAAAAGTGACCCAATCCATATTTTTTTGGTGGTCTCTCATGATGGACTTTTGTACCTATAATGGTACAATTTTTTAGTGGGTACAATTTTGAATCGATTTTGACTCAAAAAGTGACCCGATTACAACCCGAACCGAACCCAAACCCGACACGAATGGGATTGACCCGAAATTGAACCGAACCAAAGTTGACCCGAACAGAAACCGAACGAACCCGAACGAGATTGACCCGAACTGGACAAGAACAAGATCGACCCGAAGTTAACCCGAACCGAACCCAAACTGAATGACCCGATTGCCGGTACCAAGCGAGAGAGCCCTGAAGTTAGAAAAGCAACCAGATGCAAGCAGCTGCGAAGAATGCACACAGCAGTAAATTCCTAGAGACAGATTTTCAGGTCATAGGTTGGTGAGTCATGACTCTTCCTCCAGTTATTACAGCCAAGAATCTGAAAATTTAACGCATCATTTATGATGCAAATATTTCACGAGTGATTCTAACTTACCTGCCACATGTATAACCTCTCATAATTAGTCAAATCAGCACATCTTTGATCCAAGCTCATTCACATGATGCTAGATAAGGTCTAAGTACATTAGAGTTATAGTTTTCTACCTAATTACAGTAAATTACTACATTACCTCTCGTTTATTTCTTTTATAAATACTCACTAACCTTGCACAAATCATATCATATTATTACTCCTAAAAAATCATACTACGCTTAGCTCACAAATTCTCTCTGCTCCTAAAAAGAAAATGAATCTTTTCATATTTGTAAAAACCAAATATATCAAAAAAACCTCATCCATGCACTTTGCGGAAGATTCTCTAAAGTCAACTAACTTAAACGTCGGAGGGGCATTTCTCGAGATCCAACCCAAAGGCGTGCCTTCTTTACATACAGAGCAAGTGCCACGAGGAGCCTGACGATTCGATTCCATTTGTTGCAGACCGGGACAATAAATCCATTCTTTCAGACTCATCATCCACATCACACCTCGTAAGTTTCATTCCGAAATAATTTAGAAATGCAATCAGGAAATCTCATACGAAGCATTATTGCATCAAGCATTGCATCTTACAAGCAATTTAGAATTGATTCATGAGTCACACAACAGGCAATCAAGAAAGATTTTAACAAATCTCAGAACTTCTTTTGATGAACAAAGGGTAATGAGAACAAACCAGACGAATCAGCAAACAATCAGTCTCGAGAAAACAAATCAAATTGGGTAGTTCTTTCCGGACCCATGAACATTAGCACTCAAACGTGTACACTGTGAGGCTTTAAAAGTGGTCAAGATTTTCCCTTCATCGATCAAACAGCATCTTCCTTTGCCCTGATCAACATTCATGATTTGTAGTAAAACATCCCCAAATTTTCACTCGATATAAATGCCAACAATTGAACTTTTGCTTTTTATAAACCAAGAAATCCACAAAACGAGATCCCAAATTCATTCAGTAATTTCAACAAACACGTAGTCTTCATCAAATAGGAAGACATAATGAGGGAAAAATTAACTCCACTACAATGAAGAGTAAACAGACACCCATTCTCTTACAGTCAAAAACCCATAATTCAGGCAAACAAATCTGATTATTCTACATCAAAATTTTCCAAAAGTGAACATAAAAAATCCCAAAAACTTAATCAATCAATACAACAGAGCAGAACCCGAGAGAGAGAGAGAGAGAGAGAGAGTACCCTTGCGATATGATTTCAAGATTTCTTGGAAAGTTGCTCAGGAACTTCTGTTCGACTTTGTTGGATTGAGACCCTTGAAGGAGCGATCGGCGTTTGAAGGATTAAAGTTGAGCGAATTAATTACGTTTGCCGTTAGAATTTTAACTAAAAATTGGCGGGAGAATAACTCCAGTGCGGCCCAATGGGCTCATTTTCCGTTATGGCCCATATATCTGCCCAAGATCCGGCCCATTTTGGTCACCTCACTTTCTACTCAAATAACTTTTTTTATCAAAACTTTCAACTCAATGACTAATCGTCACAGTCTATGTGAAAACGGTACCCGTGTTAGATAATCTAGTGATCAGGACCTCTGAACACTACAATTAAGAACAAATATAAGGTCGAGTATCATGATATAGAGAATTAATTTAATTTTTAATATTATATTGTCCAAAATTGTTAAATCTAATTCACTATTCCTTTCAACACAAGATTTAGTCGGCCCTAAATCTCCATAGTAAAATAGAAGGAAAAGTAGTATCATCATCCAACCAATTAAAGGGGATAATTTCATTCTCAATGACATTAAAGAATTCATGACCAATATTAACAAAGAAGAAAACAATGTTCCATAATAATTGACGCGTTTTAGAAATAATTTCATTCTTAGGGGTTAGGATAAGTAGTACTTTCATCTCGTTTTCTTCCATTTTAATTGATAAATTTAGACAGAACTTTTATAAGAAACACTGCTTAATTCGGTTTGTATTTATCTCTTTTCTTTATTGTTAATAGTGGTGGCAAAACAAGTGAATAGTACACAATAAAATATTACTAAAACAAAAAAAAAAAAACACCCGCCCAAGCAAAGTAAACTAAAAAAATTACACTTTATGTTTAGCCTAAACATGTCAGGTTTTGTTTCTTGATTTTCGTTTGCTTTTATATCATTCTTTCGAGTTTTATCCGATGTGATTGTAGGCATTAAAAATTAAAATAAATATGTCCCAAGTCATAAAATAGTTTAATTGATTAATTTGAGTTAGCCCAATTAATGAATTTAGCACGAGAGACTCACAAGTCAATGACCAAATAAATTATCAAATCAGCGGTCCACTAAATTAACAAGTCTCGGGACTATTAGACTACCAAGTCGGCAATCTAACTAGACTCTCAAATCGTCGACTCAAGTTGAAGACTCGGTCAACGAAGACAAATAAACCACAAAACTTTACTAGAAGGGAATAGAACTCCTCCCTATAAATATGGGCGTACCCCTTTATCCAAAGATAGAATTTCTGACACTCAAAAAACTCTCTCTAGAGAAATATACAACAAGCACAGAGAAATCGTGTCGTTTATTCTAGACATCAATTCACATTCTTGATCGAGATTCAAGCTACTTTAGCTCTCGTTCAAATTGTCAATTAAAGATCAAATTCAGTCCATTTGATTGAGATTCAAGCCACGTTGGCCTTCTTTCAAATGCGATTGCAGAAATCGAATCGGAGGATTTACATTTGTTTATTTGTAACAAATATAGAGATTGTACCCAAAATTTTCTAAATTAATATAAATTAAATTGTCCCATATTTCTTACCTTATTTAATTTAGACTTAAAATTTGTTATTTATACATTTTACATCATGTGTGAACCTATTTTATTTTAATTTCCATTCCCAAAAATGTATTGATAGATAAATTTTCAATTTAATAACTGATTATATCTATTCTTGTAGTCTTTGATCTAACGACATTGAGTTACCATCAGCTCATGAGTAGTAAAACTATCTCAATATAGGTCTTATTCATGCACAATGTTCGAATACGAAACCTTGTTTAAAGATAAGTGTCGAATTATTTGAATATCAATATATTAATCGGAAAAAACTCAAAACGTACTAACGGTATTACGAATTAGGTATTTAAAGTGATAAAATTTGTATCATGGTATGGTTGGGAAAGAGTCAAATATTCCTTGGATATGTTGGTGCATGATTTTGAAAGGTACTGGCTGGATCGTTATAGTCGTTACTTAAGGAATAGGATTTGGAAATGTACATTCACACACACAAGTCTTAACAAATTTAATGCATCATTTGAAAACCTAGCCCTATTCATCTCCCTAGTCCCTATCTCGAGACTTTTCTTCCCTTTAGTTTTGGGACTAATTCAATTTTCCAATTTTACCTTGGATTCCTATATTCATCGTGAAAAAGTTGGATTTCCAACAAATTTTATTTGGATAAGTCCTACAATGTATAAAATTCAATTTATTTTGAGTTGGATAAAATTCAATTTCAATCTATATAAAGTTGAATTTGGTGAATACAAGTTGGAAAAATGGTGCCTAATTTGAGTCAATAGATTTTTTTCGAATTGATGAAGGGTGTAATCTCTTTGATGCCGTAAGCGCTTAAAGTAAAAATCCTTCCAACAAGTACACTTTTAGGGATTCAAATTTATATACTCCTCCTTACTAAGGTGAGACTGCTACTATCTCAACCAACACTATTAATATCTTCTATAAATATATCTTCATTATATCATGATGAGATTTATAATATTTTTAAAGTAATTATTTGATGTACATGATTGTCTTACCTTTTATCTTTGGTTATTTGAAATTATTGCCAACATATCACCATATATAATTATATATGTGTGTGTTTTTCCGTGTAAATGAGACATAAAGGTTCATATATAGGTGAGGTTTGAACCTAAATATGTGGTAACAACTTATAGAGACTTTGCCAGTTAAACTAACTAACACTCACATATAACTTTGAGGGTATTGAATACTTAACTTTGTAAGAAGTTACTAGTGTTTTCTTTTGTTTTTTCTAATAATTATAAGAAGTCGATTAAGACAAAAGAGTATATGGAGTTACATTAATATATAAATGATTATTTTGAATAGTTACTTTTAAGCAACAAAAAATATTCTTCTTAGAGGGAGAGGTTAAATGTTTAAATCTCGCTTAATATATAATCATTCTAAATATACTTATAAAATAGGTAATCATACTGATAATATAATGTGACACGATCAAATTAAAAATATTTATAGGTAATTTAAAAATTAAAATCAATCAATCACAATATATTAGTGTATACTTTGGGCATATATTTTATTATTACAAATATACTTTTTCCCTAAATATATAATTTGTCCTTGTCTTTTAGGCTATGAAGTCCTTCCCTTAAGGATCAAGAGATGAATTTATCCACCCCCATCTCACAAAAAGTAAAAGAAAAAAATCTATTATTTTTTAATAAAAGGGTTTCATTTAAGTCAAGATTATGATAATATATACACTCATGGGCAATTTGGTATGATTACCGGTTCGGGTCAAATCTTTCCTCTTCTTTGTGGGAGGTATTTATGAGGAGTAATGGAATGAATGAATATATGATAAGTTTAGGGATGTTAGTATGGACCAATCTTTTCTATCAAATTAAAAAAAAAAAAAAAAGGGACCAATTTCCATACCCAACTTTGTGACAATTATGTGCACCAATTTGAGACTAAAATGGATTTATATGAGGAATATGATTTATCACCTACTTCCCTTCTTAATTAAATGATTCTCTTTTTATTTTGATTTGTCTTCAAGCTAATATCGACTTTAATGATTTTAACTAATTTCTTATTTTTGAATTTATTCAGCTAGTTGATAATCGAATGACCATATTACACTCGTTAACACATAAATACTCGACCATATGAGCCATTATAATGGTCGTTTAGATTACTTTTATGATAGGTTAATCGAGATGTATGTCCTTCAGTTATTTTCTTTATTTTCTTACCAATGTCATACTTTTGATGACAAGTCGTTATCTTTTTTTCTTCCGCAATGGTAAATGCAGGGTCCCTATCTTAAGGGTAATTTCGTTTGCACAACTTGTAAGGAGATTGTCTCCATTAAAATTCGAACCAGTAATAAAAATGATAAAAGTATTGAGTACTTGTCACTAGATCAACACTCATTTAAATTGGATATATATCTCATCCAAGATATGAGATCGACTCATATGACAATATCAGTCAAATTCCGACGTGATGAGTAACTGTCAAGGCAGTTGGGTTGCCTGGGTATATGTCAACATTCAACTGGAAGTGAGGGCTGTAGCTTGAGGTTGAGGTCTACCTGCCCAGAAAACATTAGCCATTTATTCTCAACCACATAGCAAACTATTCATATTGTGGCTCCAAATTTATCAATTTCTTGTGGAAATCGACTTAAACCTAGTGACTACTTCAACACTAGAAAGCTCCCTTCTTAAATAATGGGGCCATATCGTATTTATATGGTTTTTGGATCATCATATTTTAATTCAGTTCAATTTCATCTCAACTTGTGCATGCATGCATGTAATAAGATAAGGTGATTTTCAATTCCGCACCCGAAAGACCCACAAAACAAAGATAACGAATATGAAAGGGACAATTTAAGAAAAATATGTTTTCCTAAATTAATAACACATATACACTCCTCTTTCGTTGAAAAATATATTTATATTAATTTTATTTTTAAAAAGAATTTTTAGATTAAAATAAACCGTACTTTATAAGTATCGGATGTTTATATGCCAATACTGTACTTTGGGGGTGATTTTTTTTTCCCTTAAACCACCAAATAGGTTATTTTATGACGTGTCAAGTTATGAAAAGTAGTGACGAGTAACACGAGTAATTCCTTTTTCTCAACTTGACATATTATAAACAAAATTGAGTTGTCACCCCTAAATCGGTAGTGGTTTAGAAAAAAAATTACCTATAAAATACGGTACATGATCGAGTTAACTTTATAATTTGATATATAAGCATCCAATATCCCAAGTATGGTTTATTATAATCCAAATACTTTTTAAAAACTAATACTTTAATCCTAACTTTTTATTGCCACAAATTTAGAGATTCCGGTGCCTGCCGGACTAAATATATATATACATAAAATATCTAAAATGCATTAAAACTATAAATTTATAAATAGAAATTAAATGAATTATATATATATATATTCTCATGTTTTTCTAAAATCAAAAAGTTTCAAAGTGATTTTTTTTTTTTTTGGGGTTCCTTTTTAGCATTATAACTCCATATTCAAAAGAAGAAAAGCATCATGAAAGTTACAACTCAGGAAAAATATGTTTTTCCAAGGTGAAGACAAGAAAAATAAATATGTCTAGTAGAGAAATCAGGCAAAGATGACGGGTGTTGGTAGTTTGAAAAATTAGTTTGTTTTCCCTATTGATAGGATTTGCATGTAAATAAATTTACTTACACTTTTTATATTTGTCGGTAGTTTATATATATTGGACAAATGAATAGTAGTTTTCATTTGTCTATTTTATGTCTGCTCATGTCATAAATCAGTGCTTCTCTCTAAGCTTTCTTTGCCCTTTTCTTCTGATTTTAGTGATAATTCTTGTCTCCCCATATAATGTTTTAACTGAAATTGAGCTAACTATTTAAATTATTTTAGAATAATTAAAACTTTAATCTAAGATAGTATGTCAGAAAAATAAATGTTAAATTAGGGATAGTCATAAAAAACAAAACAAAAATATTGACTTTATTTTTAGGCCCCTTTTGAAGGGTCACTCACTATACCTTGTTAAAGAGCTTGGAATTTTTTATTTTTATGCTCCCTTATTTGTAGTTTTTATTTTTTGAATCCGTAAGCTGATCCATCAGTTTAGACCTCTATTTTAAGAAAGTCCAAAAGGTTATGACGAATTGAAAAGGAGAATATATCAAACCTAACTATCTTCATCCCACAAATTTCTTCTACATGAGGTAATTTATGCCCCTAAATTCGAACCTGAAGAGCATGTGAAAATAGGATGAATGGTCGCTAAACATACTATATGCAGTTTCGTATATCCTTAACAAAGACATGGCCCAATTATTAAAGGTAAAATTGAAAAGACCATAAGAGAATATACATAACATAATAACATAGTAAACATGGTGGATCATCCTTCTCCTGACAGCTATAAATGCTTTTACTTTAGTTAACTTTTGATCCTATAAGGTCTCTTTTACATAATTCTAAAAGTTAAAAAAATAAAGAAAAAATTATATGTTATTGAAGAGACTCTAATTCCGCCTTTTTTAGATAATCTTCAATAATAATCAAGACGTAAATAATGTCACTATCGTAGGATCTTATATATACATCAATCTTAAATCTTTTAAGGCAAAATGCTCATATATGCTCAATAAATAGAGAAAAATTTTATATGCATGAAAATATTTCCGAAGGAAAAATTATAGAGTACTTTATACTTGATAATTTACGTCAACGAGCAAGGTCATTAAACTAGTTAGTAATAGTAGAAATAATACAAGTTCATTTTTTTTCGATTAATAGTAGTTCACTAGGGACAAAAGACTGAACACCAATTACATCAAAACTCACTAACCTCCATGATGGTCAAACTGGTTAAAAAACAGGAAAGATAGGAAAGAAAAATAAAAACCGACATCCTCCTTAACCACCGCTGAAAAACTCCTCCCTAAATCCTTCAAAAGAGTCTTTCCTAAATAAGAAACTGATAATCATTTCCTCTCTCATCAAAATTCTTTCTAGGAATCTCCATCAAAGCCAATCAACCTAACATTTTTAATGAGAGGTAGAATGGTCAATTTATATAACAAAATGGAAAATTTGTTGGAAAGCTAATTTTGGTATAAAAAGGGTCGAAAAATTATTATAAATCATTCGTGTTTGTTTCGAAAATTAAATATTTTTTAATTTATATTAATATTTAAAAATAATTATACCAAGCCTCAACCTAGGGATAAACAAATTAAAATTTTGATTGTATGAAGTATATTATTGTGAAACTGGGAAGGACTAAGGAAAGAATCAAACATATAGTAGTGAGGTTTTTGGTTGAGTGTTTCGAGGTCTTTTACTTTCTCTACTTTTCATATGCAGACCCTTTTGTTTTTCAAACTTTCAAGTTTTTCACTCAACAGCAGATTCCTGCCTCTCTTTCAGCATGGGATATCATATTCATATCACCAAACATAATGATATTATTGCTTCAAAAGGTTTTTATTTTCTTTTTTGCAAAAAAAAAATGTGGTAGGACAGCCTATAATGATTCATATAAAAGTCAAAACAAAATATACCCCAAAAATAAGAGATGAATTTTTTCAGACAGAAAGTCAATGTAAAGGTAATTCTCTAGGTCCAGTGCCGAAATTAAAATCCTTTACTTTTATAACCATCAAAGTATGGTACATGAATTTTTGGAACTTATAAGTATGGAGATAAAATTTTGATTCCATTGAATTATTGACGTATGAATAAATAGAGGAACATGACCAAAATGCTATTTTATTATATTATGGAAATGGAATTCTATTTAATAAATTTGTAAATAAATTTATTTGATAATAAAAAATTTTGATAGAAATTTGATAATAAATTTAAAAAACTACTATTACTATATTATTATTATTATTATTATTATTATTATTATTTTGAACCAAAAGTAAATAACTTTCATTTTCATAATTATGGGTTCCAAAGATTCATGCACTACAGTTGGATAGTTCCAAAAATAAATAATTATCGAATTTGTTAAAATAAACCAACAAATTCCAATATTGTTTGTTGACAAACCGAAGTTTTCTTAAAAACACTCTATCTTTTTGTTTTGTTTGAATGAGCCATAAAATATAGTACAATAAAAAAAGGAGATAATTAAATATCCTATTGCAAGCATAATCTCAATTTTAATCACTATAATGTACATTGGGAGCCTGAGAGGGAGAGAAGACAGCAAGTTGTACCTCGTGGCCTTAGGTCCATCACAGTAAACCAAGACCTCATGTGTTATGGACTTTTTCCGCATATACAAGCTTTAATCACGCATCATGTTGCAAAACCTCGCATACAATATGCCTGCAACCCCTATAACCGAAAAACCTACCTCATGTGTTAACGAGGCATTAGTTTAATGGTGAAATCTAAGGCTGTTAAAAGCTAATTCCACATTATTATTGACTCAAACCGGATACGAAAATAAGTGGATTTAAGTAGAAATTTTTAAAACGGTTAATTAAATTGGATAACATATTTAATCTGTTTAGTTAATTAGGTTAGGTTTAAGTTGGGAATGTCAACCCAAACAAAAAAACCTATTTAACCTGTTTATACATTTATTGTTTTTTTTTGAGAGAATTGTAAAAAATCAGATTGAAAATTTGTAATTTTGGGTACAATGTTGATATTGTAACAAGGTAATACTGTTTTTCTTTTTAAATTTTGAAGGAAAATGGCTAAACTTATCCAATAGTTCATAATTAAGCTTTAATTGAAATTATATAAGTGGATTAATGGGTAAATTTCCCGTTTAATAAACGAGGTTCAGGTCAAAGTACTTTCAACCCATTTAAGTTTAAAACGAACATAAATTCGATCCGACATGAGTCCCATAACCTATTTGACAGCCCTAATAAAATGCGATGTTGTTGATATATTATATACTCCAGATTTAATGTCCTCTCACCTATTATCGTATTGTAATTATATTGTAATTTTTGTGACTTGTTTAGAAAAAATAAATAAATAAATAAAGATAAAAAAGAAAGGGAATGAAAAGAAAAGCAATCTATTACTATATAAAAAATAAAAAATAAAAAGCAATCTGGAAAAACCATTTTAATTTTCTTATTCTATCAAGATTAGTGGAAGACATCGATCTTTTCATATTTATTCATACTATAATAAGAGAGACACAAGGGCTAAGCAGAAAACTACAGTTGCTACTCATTTCTTGCGAAATTACACCAAATTAGTTATGAAAACTACCTGTTCGTACTCATTTTTTCAAAATTACGTACACCAAATTTATTATGAGGAAACAAAAAGTGGGAGTTGATAGGAAAGTTTCACTCCAATTTGTCTCCTTGCTTACTAAATTCCGGTATGCAAGTTAATCAAATTTACCCGGAGAGAGAAACATCGATAAATATCATATACTTTCTCCGTTTTAAAATATTTGTCGTTTTAAAATTATAAAAGAATATTAAGGAAACAAGAAACTCATGACAAAATTTGTGTTAAACACCAAGTTATCCCAATATTTCATTGAAAATGAAGACAATCGATGACAAAGGAGGGAAAAAATAATTAATAAGGATAAAATTGGTAAACTAGTCATTAGTACATCATTGAAATTATTAAGTGACAAAATATTATGAAACGAAGAAATTTAATTAAAGTGACATATATTTTAAAATGAAGGAGTATATATCGTGCGAGGTTCAAATTACAATATCCTTAAAATATCTGAATTTGGAGTCTTCCATTTACAATATGATGATGATGATGATTCGTCAATGGTGTTCGTTATTTTAATTAACTACTTGAGAATACAATCTAGTTCAATGATCTCTCTCTTTCCCTCAATTGGGACATCATTCAATTCCATGAGAATTGTCTTTCCAACCAATTCAAAAGACAATATTATGTTTGAACTTTCTAGCCAAAGAAAACAAAAGAACTACCTCAATTCATGACATGTATACGCCAAGCAAATATTAATTGAGGTGTTAGCGGTTTCATCACGGTTAAAAAAGAACACGAGTTCGAATCCTAAAAACGCACTTGTTGGAAGAATTTTTACCTTACACGTTCGCTATCCGAGAACTAATATTTATATTTCTTTTCGGGGATAAAATTTAGAATTTATTATATCTAAAATTCACTCAAGTCATAAAAAAATGATTAAAAAAACAAGAGGAACTTCTTTATTTAATTTAAATGTAGCACACCCACCAGATAATATAATGGGGAATGAGGATTAAATTTATGATAGTAACAGTTTCAGTTTTAATCGCTAGATCAAAATCTATTACCTTATAAATTTATTACCAATTGCACAATTGATCATAAAGAATTTGGAAAGCTTGTCTACGTGATCACCTCTACTTTTGTTAGAATGGAATGTAACATTACTTATATGAATGATATATACATTGGCCTACGCCTTTGTCATCAAGGGGAAAGAAAGAGACTAAGCCACTCTTCTACACAAATGTTACGTACAATTGACCTTTCTCACTCCATCAAGAGGAGGCATTCAATGGCAGTAACATTCTTATCCAAAAAATAAAAATCAAAAAGAATTAAAGATAATGTTGAGATATGACATGTCTCTCTCTTATTTGTGCCGATCGGTAAATGTCATCTCAAAACCGAATTTTTTTTCTGACGTAGGTTAAGATAAGTATTGTACATATGAAGCTAACACCTCAACAGAGCAACCCCAAATGGACCCATTTTAGGCATACAAAACAATCTACATGTGCAAATATGATACATTTTGTGACAGTACAGTTTATCTGCTTGTGGCTACTTTAAACTGAAAATTAAAGCCATTTTCTTCTCCAAAAATGAATTTCCAAAAGATTTTCTCACATTATACTTGCTCATATTCGTTCGTGAGGTGTTTTTCAATAAATCCTTTTAGAGGTACTTTTTTTGCATAACTATATAAAGATCGTATGAACTAATTTAACAATAAGTCTTTTATATATTATATTTTTGTACTTTTAAGTCATAACGCTTGCTCCCTAAAAAAATGTAAACACTTAACAAACAAGAACTTAACCATAATGTTATTGTGTTATACTAAATAATGCAGTTACAATATAGATGTGTAGCTGATTAAAGAGCTCTTTAATTCCATATTAAAAAGATGGTTGTTAAAGTGAAGCTCAAAGTGCAAACATTAAAAACTACCCAGGAACACAAAGATGAAAATTCACATGACTATCTCAGTACGGATCACAACTTCTAATTTAGATGATAAAAGTTAATAATAATCAACACAAACATAATTAATCAAATCATAAATATCAAACATAATGAAATATATTTCATATATTAACACCCCCCTCAAAAAAACCAAAAAAAAAAAAAACACGTTGCTTAGACTGTGTTTCGTGATTTTGGGACAGGATGTCCAAAAGGGCGAGGCCAGGGAATAATATCTAAAAATATTATCAGCCTTATATGAAAATGGACGGTGTGGATGAGAATCAAGTTAATTTGTGGGAGAATTTAAATCATACGACAGGTTGGGCCCATGGGAAATTTATAGCATAGAGTATGAGATCATAGAGATTTTGTTTTTTTTTTTGGGTTTGATTTTAATAGTAGTGCAAATTCATTTGTGATCCAGGTGTCTTATTGAGTAAATGTTTTGTGTTTTTATTTTTCTTTAGCGGCACTTTTTACCTTTCAGATGCGAAAATAAAATCCGTATAACTTAATTCAATATTGATATCGTCGAATTATACTTTTTAATTTATCATAAGTATTGTTAATGAGGTATTGATCTTATAGTTTAATTAAGGCTCTGTCTATATCGGATTTCAGGTGTGCTTTAATTTCAACT
Organism: Talinum fruticosum; assembly: GCA_021018815.1. NCBI lineage: Eukaryota > Viridiplantae > Streptophyta > Magnoliopsida > Caryophyllales > Talinaceae > Talinum > Talinum fruticosum. Next base: position 2,615,268 of record JAITYX010000080.1, on the reverse strand, counting down.
TGAATTGAATTATTAGAATCAAATTTTTAATAAATTTTATTCGATAGAGAAAGAAATACTAACAAGTTTTTTAAAAAATCAAATCAAAAGAATACATGAACATATATAATATGGTAGGAAATAAAAAATTAATTCTAGTGGAGTCACCAAATTGAACTCTTATGAAGAAAGGTCTCCTAAATACACTATGTATCACCTTCACCCACAAATAAATAAAGAAAATTATACATCAATAAAGGATATTTTAGTCAGATGCTCTATGATTTTTTTCCTTTTTGCTGAAAAGAACGTCACGCTCTAATAAATAACTACAATTTTGATATTTATCTTTTTTAATAGCATTTGATATTCATGTTTAATCTACCATACAATTTTTTTAATTAAAAAATAATCATTTTAAATATACTTATAAAATAATATAAGCATGTTTGGTTTAGTTTTTAAAACATTATTTTTGTTTTTTAAAAAAATTTGGGGAAAAATAAAAAGTTTGTCCTTTATATAAGTGCTTTGGCCAAAATTTTTAGAAAAAGAGGGAGAGAGATAAAACAAAACAAGGAGAGAAGTGAGAGAGAGGAGATACAGAACGCAGATAGAAAGAGAGGAGAGAGAAACAGGGAACGAGGTTGTGGGGTGGTTACTCCTATTAATGAAGGACTTTTCTAGAAATTAGAAATAGAAATAGTTGTTATTTGTTATTTCTATCGTTTGGGAGATTTTTTTTCAAAAATAATTTTAATTTTTGAGAAAATTAGTGTTGGATCTAATTTCACTTTTTAGAGTCTACAAATACTTTCAAAATTTGGGTCAAACACCCACTAATATATATTTACATGACGTGATGCAATCGGATGAAAAATATTATCATAAAAATAAAATGTGATTTTAAGAATAAAATTAAAATCAATCAATCACAATGTATTGGTATTTTTTGGGTGATGATATGTGTCTTTCATGATGACACTCTTAAATGTCTTACCTTAATCAATTCTACTAAGAGAATGCGTCATATTATGTAATTTTTATAAATATGAAAAATTATAAATAAATTAATATTTTTATATAATTTAAATATTATAATATAATTTTTTATTTATTGCATAAGATAATAATTTTAAAAAAAAACGTTTAATATACATTTTATTGGTGCAAGTATAACTTTATCCGTTTGATTAAAAAAACCTAAAATTCTAACTCCACAATTCTTACATTTTTGGAGAAATTTTAAAAAAGATGTTGATTAGACTTCAGAGTAATCCATAATTACGATGTTGCTTGTCTCTTGGGTGAGGTTAGCACGGATACATAGACGTTGCCGTGTTATTGACAGAGATTAGAAACGCACTGTTTAGAACAATTTTGGGTGACAAAGTTTGAGGCCACGTTTTTATGAATCCCTTTGCCCATCTGTTGTTCTATAAAGCTTCCTTGTACAATCTCTTGCTTTCCTCTGTTTTATAAATTTTGTTTCTAGCTAACATCTTAGTTTTTCTTTCTTTCACGAAACTCGTAAATATCAATATAAATACAATTTGAAATGTTTATAAGAATTCTATTAATCAAATTAACATGTGAATATGATTCTTATCGAAAATGATTAATGTGGATGTTATATAACCCTTTTATTAATGAATTTTCTTCATACACTCTGAATATCTCTTTTGAATGAATTCATACATCACGTGTCATCGTAGGTGATAACAATAAGCATGATAATAAATAATTTCATGGCAGGAGACTCTCATATGGACCATGTAGAAATGACAGGGATTATTTTTTCCTGCAATTTTGTCAACTTTATGCTATATATATGTATGTGTGTGTTTATTTTCATTTTTTTTATCGTGATCTAGCTATAATTTATATATATATATTTCAAGTAGTAAAAACTATACTTGTTTATTTAAATCAAACTATACATATTTGAAGATTTTACATACTAATAATAAAAAATTTATATGTGAACTTTATATTGTTTGCCTGTTTGACTCTATTTATTACTAAATAAAGTATAATTCACATAATATAAAGTTCTTACTTTTTTATTTTCGAAGAAAGTCTACACTAACAATAAATATATGTATATAAGCTATGCGACACACATAATAATAATAAAATATATATATATATATATATAACAAAAACACGTATCACGATAAGATAGTTTTACTGTATAAACTAATCATTTTGTAAGATCATCTCATTTCCCCACCTCTCTAAAACTATTGCTTTGTTCTACTTAACAAAACAAAGCCCACAATAAAAAAGGAAAAAAACACTCACCAACCACCTTAAATACCTCTATCCCCTACCCCTCTTTTGTTCCATATCATCACACAGTACACTCCTCCCTCATCTTCTCTCTCTCTCTCTCTCTAGAAAAGCACAGAGATGGAATCAACCTCAAGAAGAAGCAAGAACAACAAGGCAGCAAAGAAGATGAGGAGCATCCTGAGAATAATGCTGACAATGGTGAAAAAAGCAGGCATTTCCAAGGCCAACCTAACCATGTCCCTCAACTTGCTCCTCAAAAAAACCAACCAACTAGCCAACAAAGCCATTAATGGCCTCATCCTCCACCACAACTCCCTCATCTGCAAGCCTAACCACCCCTCCAACCACTTCTTCTCCCCCTCCAAGCTCGACTACCAGTTCAGCTGCAGTAACAGCCCGGCTTTAGGCCCCTATCTTATCCACATGGCGCACCACCATAGGCCCAAGTCCAAGTCCAAGCCCAAGCCCAGTTACCATCTCGAGGACCCCACCACGGTGGCAGCTTTCAACCAGGTCCTCGAGATGATCAACTCTTCCGAGGGCCCTGGCCCCGCAGGGTCGCCCCTGGGAATGGGGATGGAGTACTTCCTGCCCGGGTTCGGGAATGGGAAGAGCCCAATGGCTAGGCAACTAAGGGTAACGGATTCCCCTTTTCCGTTGAAGGACGGGAAAGGGGATTGTGCAAAGGAGTTGGAGGAGGATATCAAGGTGAATAAGGCCGCCGAGGAGTTTATTAACAAGTTTTACAAGAATTTGAAGATGCAAAAATCTCTTGAGTCTCCTAATTACTATATGTGGGCTCGTTGATATACACTTTTTAGGAGTCTTGTTATAATCATAAACTCATAGTCGAGGGGGTGATTCAAGCAACCGAAATTTAGTTGTCTCGGTAGCCGCACATATACTACTTGATGGAATTGTATGTCTCGGGCACATGTTAGATAGTTTAACTTGTAAAACCTCTATCGATACAAGTATTTCAAATCGATTCAGGTTTAAATTTTATTATTATTTTTAAAATCTCCATTTACATGTGTATTTTTAGTTTTGCTGTAAACTCTTTTCGTTCATCGATCAAAAAATAAAACTACGTATGTACATTATTTTGCTATAAATCTTTTTAATTTTTTGGTGGGTATTTAACTAAATGAGAAATACAAGGACATAGGGAATGACAGATGTACTAGCCTTTTTCGGTCTTTGGCATTTTTACGGTTAGGCCATAAGAAACAAAATTGTTTGATAATGAGTTATATAATTTTTTTGATAGAATAAGTTGTATATAATTATAACTTCTGATATAGTAGCAAAGGGTGTTCTATATGTACATCGCAAACTCAAAGACTGAGAAGAAATACTATAAATTATTTTCACCAATTTTCGTCAAAATAGAACTCGAAATGAGTCAAGCCGGCACGCCCTGGGATTCAGCTCGGTGAAAGCTCGGCTTGGCTTGTATGCTTAGTGAGCCAAGTCCTTTGTGAAGATTTAAATTATACAAGAAAAGGTATATAATTCAAAGCTCGGCTAAGTTTGAGCTCGGCTCGGTCAAAACTATAGGTTCGGACTCAACTTATCAAGCTCCGCTCAGCTTGAACACTGCCTATGTGCATCTAGTTAGTTGTTTCCTATCGATAAAGTCTTTAGAAATTATTATCAAAGATTGTTTATACTAGTTGTAATCTCAAAAGTAGAATTTAAACAGAACATCTTATATACACTCGAGAGTATCTGCTTCTTACCATATGTCACTAATTTGGTTGGACGAACGGGAAAATAAGGGATTTTATGGGCCTAATATTTCTTTCTCTCTCTTGATAATATATGCTCCCGAGAGCATTTCGAATTTGTAGGATTTAAACCTAAAAAGTAGCTAATAAGATATATATATATATATATATTGGACGTTTTTTATTAGTTGTAATCTTAAACCTAAAAAGCTTCAAATCAAAGATCTAGTGAGCCAAGTCCTTTCCTATCTCAAAAGTAATTGTTTGTATTAGTTGTTTACATTACCTATTTTTAGAAAAAGTGTTCGGTAAAATTAGTTGTTTTTGAAAAAATGTGAGACAAATCATAAAAGTTATTGAAATTAAATTTTTAAAAATAATTTTTCAAAGGTAAAAAGTCATTAAAAAACAAGTTACCAAACACATTAAATAATTTTTTAATCGAGTCAAAAAGTCAAAATCTCCTTAAAAATTGCCTCTTTTTTTTGCCAAAAATTCATTAAAAAATTACTAGCCAAACATGGTATTTACCAATTTAAACAATTAACACCGACTTTTTAGTAAAATTGTAGGGAATGTAGAATATTGGGTGTCAACATTTTTTCAATTAATTTGGGATGTTACGTAGCAAGGTTGTTGGACGGTCCTCATCATAAAAATCAAAAAAAGCATCGTTTGACGTATGCATTTGCTCTCTAAATTCATTTTCTCCTTTTTTTTTTATATGTTATTTTTATTCATATAATAAAAATAAAAAAGGCTTCGAGATAATGAGACAAAATAAAATAAAAACCATGGTGAAAGTTCAAATAATAAGAGAGAGTATATTAAATTAAAAGTCCATATCTTTTAAACCGTTAAAGAATATTGCATTGACCATTGACCATAATATTGTCTTTAATTTTCCTCTCCACAACCATTGAATAGCGGTAAAATAAGTGAGAGAAATGAAATATATATATATATATTATTGTATGACAATAATTCAAATTTTGAAAATAATTCTTAATAGATTATATTTTTTCAGGCAATTTCAAATAATATTACCGTAAAATAATACAAACATAATGAAAATCGAATTGCCTACATTTATTTTGAAATTTAAAGTGCCTAAAAGATGCAATATACAATGGCCCATGAACTAATAAAAATAAATACCCTCAAAGTTCAAAGTACTGAAAATTATTTTTAAAGTTCATATTATCACATTTAATATTTATGAAGTTTAGATTATTGGTTTCTAATATCTATTTTCTTTAATATATAAAAAACCTCGTCTTATTGAGCCCCTTGACAAATTAATAAAGTAGTCCAATGAGACATTATTATGTGAGGTGACCCAGATAAAAGAGTGGACTATGACCATAGGAATCTAGGTCTAAGAAATGTACTTGGTTCCCGTGATAGAAAGCCGCCTTAACTGATTTATGGTGTTCAATATTTATAATTGAAGTTGAGTTATTATTGACTCGTATACGGGGTAAAATTTTCCGATCATATATTTTTTTCATACTCAAATTTGATACCTTATTTAAAAGAAACAAATATCAAATAATTGGAACCATCGAATGTGGATAAAGTGACCTTAATTGATGTTAACTGAGCTACTAACCTACTGCTTTTCTCTTTGACAAGATTTATTAGCCTATCATTTTCTAAATTAGCTAAAAAAAGTGTCACATTGTAGAGGTTTTTTTTTCTTTTGGAAAAGGGAAAAATAAAGCATGCTCATGTTTATCAGTCCTAATTCGAGGAGATGAAATGACGTTTTGAGCAACTTTATCACGAAACCGAAGAAAATATTTTCTAGTTTTCTTTTATTTACTATTAGTTTGGATCTGTGTTGTGTTATGCAAGGAGTAATATAATAATTTTTAAAAGATTATGAATTAAAAAATTAAACATGTAACAACTACTTTATAAAACGTTCCTGTTATAACATTAGGTTTCAATATATTTTTTGTCTAATTAGAAGGTTACGTAATATAATTTACAATAGTCCTTCTCTTAGGTGTTCAGACCTACGTTTGTTGTGATGAAGGTAAAAAGCAAAAGAGAACAGTGAAAAAAGACCCTGTAAAAATGAGATGATAATTAACAAGATGTTGTGAATTTTTTTATTTATTTTTTTGTGCAGAGATGTTGTGAAAATACAAATAAGGATAATTTCTAATAGAAAGAGGAGAATATATAAAATTAGCAAGATGTTGTGAAAATATAAATAAGGATAATTTCTAGTAGAAAGAGGAGAATATTCTATATAAACCAATACAGTGAAAAAAAAACCAAAGAAAAAAGAGCATTAGATATAAACAACTCTATAAAAGTCACCTTTTTCTCCATTTTCATAAATTATATGCGTAAATAGTTTTTTTTTTTTTTTTGATTTTCATTGTTAAGAAAGCAAAAGTATATGCACAAGCTACTTTGGGCATACCCAAAGAAAACACCTTGTTAATTACAATCTATGCACCCGTGGTTTATATACTTGCCTCGTATTCTTCAATTGACATCTTAAATTCCATTTAATCTGCTCGACAATTTCTCCTAATATGTGTTTCTGCCCTGAAATTGCCTCATATTCCTCTCCTGCCATACACGGTAAACTAGAGAAGCAGCTTAAGGAACCACTACTGCCATCTTAGCATCAGCCAACTGTTCCATTCAACTCTCTAGTCTGAGGGGACTTGCTACCTTTTCAGAGTATTGAGTGTGTCTTGAGCAAATATGCTTGTAAAATTAATGATCAATGGTTTCTTGGGTTGAAAGACACATTGAGGGTCCTGTTTGAACTTACATAAAAAATAAACAGAAAAGAGATAGAAATAGAAATAGAAACAGAAACAAACATAAATAATAATAATAATAATAATAATAATAATAATAATAATAATAATAATAATAGTGACTTTAAATATTAATGAACATAAATGAATAGAAACGAAAAAAAGGAACAAAACGAATAGAAATAAACAGAAAACATAAATAGATGATTATTTTTATGTAACTCCGAACACGCTTTGAGTGTCAATCTCAACTACCCACTACTACATTTTATCTTTTATCATAATTCTCTTATTCAAAACAAGCGAGAGACAGAAAGAATATCTAGGAGTGACATATTTATGCGCACACAAATTTCCACCAAGCACCTCCTATTGTTGATCTTGGACAGCTCTTTATGCAGTCATTACACGATTTCCATCCATTGTGATTTTCCATCCCTTGTCATGTGTCTCATACCAGCTAGTATCAAGTTTTATGTAGCCATTTTTTCAATCCTCCCTCTTCAAAATATTGTAGTCCATTTCACCCACAAATTTTCCCAATGTTCAACAATATATCAAAGATGCTTGACAATTAATGTCTTTTTCCACAATGCACACGTCCGACTCCTAAACTCCCTTGTGTTTTTGGGATAACATATATCCTCCCAAGGTATAGAGGGAGTATGAAAATTAAACTCCAGTACACATACATACCTTATAAGATAGACTTAAACAAATTGTAATCTACTAATTTCTTTTTTTGGTCCTGTCTATAATTGTTGAATTATGAATCTTATTTATTTTGGATGACCTATAAATATTTATATGCTCTCTCCCTCCTCCCCATATAGTACTATCCTATATGTTAAATATTTTTTTTATGGAGTATGTTAGACATTTGCTTCTATAATAGACACAAATTGCATTAATGTATTAATTACTTATCCTCCAAAAAAAAAAATGAAATAACCTTTTTGGGGTTTTTTTTAAAGTTAAAACTAGCAGCTCTTGTTATGTTAATTTTTTCTCGTGCTTTTTTTTTTAAAACAACTCATTTATAACATATTTCAAATTCAATTAATATAAACAACTACAATAAATAATTGTACAAATAACTACTTGGAATAAATTATAACTAATATAAATAGCTAACAATTGAATATCCATATAACCAACAAAGTGTTCGTTGGGGTGACAATGGATTCACTCCGATAAGGAGGATAGTACAAATTTGAATCCTTAAAAGTGTATATATTGGAAGAGTTTTTATCTCAAACGCTCACAACCTAGAAGGATTTACTGTTCTTCGAATATAAAAAAATTTAAATTGCAAGTTGGAGAGGGAGAATAACAAAGTAGCCGCCTCTTGGGCTATTGGGCCAATGGCTCTTAGCTTTAGACACCTCCTTAGGCCCAATTTAGGGAAAAAATACTTGTAGCCCATAATTAAGTACAGGTATGATCTGGGCCTTTAGTTCTTTGTTGGTCAACACCAGCATTGATCCATGTAATATTTAGCGTTTGAAAAAAATATATACGAATTTGATAAAAAAAAAAGAGTCATACTTCATTTACCATTATAAATTAAATTTAGTCAAATAAAAATTCATTTATTGCAAAAATCAGCAAAGTTGCAATTTTTTTATAACTTGAAATCATATACTACTAAAAATGTATTCAACCAAATTATGTTTGAGTTTAAAATTTTCAAAGCTCCATTGATGGGTTGCATTTGAGATCAATATCAATACAACCCAAAATTTAATTGTAAAATAAAATTAATATATTCTTTCGTTTACAAAAGATATAATGATTCTTATATACAATCTATAATAGTAATTTTTTAAATTGATAAACACTGCAATAAGAATTATTATAGGGGCTTAGTGAATTCTCAACCATAAAAATTATTTATCTATTAAATTTAAGTTATTTATTTAAATAATTAATTAAATAAAAAATAAATTTTATCTAAAAAAATAGATTTTATTTTAAAAGTAGACTCTTCTCTTTCCTTTCTTTTTTTTTTAATATAGTCTTGTTAGTATTTTTCCTTCAATTTTAAAAAAACAAGAAAGAAAATTTTGCATAATTTTATAATAAAAAATAGTATTATTGGATTTTAATATCACGAACTTTGAATCATGTTACTCATAATATCCCGAACTATTAGTTGGCTCGTAAAATCCTCACCTTCAACATTAATATAAACTAACCTTAGTTGTCTCAATTTGAAACATTGATACACTAATTTTTCAAAGTATGTGAAATTAAAAATATTAGTGTTAAAAGTTAAAATGTTACGGGCCAATTAATAATTTGAAATATTATGAGTGACATGACTCAAAGTTCGGGATATTAAAATCCAATAATTCAAAAATATTATACTTTTTTTATATAACGGAAAATTTCATTAATAAAAAACATACGATATATACAAAGATAATTTTCTAACAAGAATAAACTTAAGATATCAAAACAGATCTCTATTTCGACAAAATTAATTGTAAATATTCTTTCGTTGGGCTTTATACTTGCAGTTTCAATCAGGATACAAACCATGTTTTTCGAATTCAATCTGCATTTCTCGAACATCGACGAGTTATTGTGTAACTTTATGGAATAGATATATGTGTGATATAATAGACCTAACATGAAGGAAACATCACTTTGATCAAGCCATATGAAATTCCATTGTTGAATCATTCCCAACCAAAATAAATGAAACTATTGATGAAAATATAAAAAATGGGTGAGAAACAAGAGAGAAATAATTCGCACAAAGGCAAGAAACAAAACTCTCACAAGAAGAAGAGAAACTCAAACTCCCACTAGAAGAAGAGAAACTGAAACTTGTACAAGGAGAGAAAATTTATTAGAAAGAAAACAACAAGATCTTTTAGATATCGATTCGATTGAAAAAATTGAAGTAAAGAAGACTTCAACCGGCTATAGATAGGGCAAGTAACAACCCCAATAATTTAGAAAAGAGAAAAAAGTACTGGATACAAAATTAGGGTTTAGAGAGGAGGAAGGGAGAAGAAAGAATTATTTTTCATTCATTTTATATTTATTAAACACACACACACACAAATATTATACTTACAATTATCTTTTTCACAGCAAAGTTGATCATCTATTAATACCTTTTTTCATAAATTACGAAAAGTTGTTACAATATTCCTATTTTTTGGTGAAGTGTTGATTATATTTATCCATAATGCTAAATTATTATAAGGTGTTCATCATTATATTTATCCATATGTCTAAATCACTATAAGGTGTTAATCACACACAATTTCAGATGAAGATTGCAGTCTTCTAATTACAAATTTCACATAGTATTCATAACACTGAATTTATTACGGTAACGTGTTATTTGCTTTTCCATCAAATTTTGCTAAATGTTCGTAATGATTAAATCTTTTCGATATATTACTTTGACCTTTTAAAATAACGTTAGAGTGTTGGTCAACGCCCAATTTTTCTGTAAATGGTTTTGCTATAGAGAATTATCTGTATAATAAATTATGTCGAGGACTTAACGACTACATAAATTTTCGAGGAATGAGCGTCAACTTTTACAAATTTCATTTAACTGTTAATGATCTCAAATTTAATACAATGAAGTGTTATTTGTCATTCTTTCAAAGTTTGCTAAAGTGTTACTCATGATAAAATCTTTTCGATGCTGTTTTAAATTTGCTAAATTATATTAAAGTGTTGATTAACGATTAATCTTTTCATAAATAATTGGCCAACCTTGCAATAAGGCGTTAATTATTGCACCAATTTTTGATATGTTCACCATTTTGTTGTAAATTTTGCTTAAGTGTTCATGATGCAAAACTTAATACGAAGTATTGTTCTTTGTTTCTATCAAATTTCCTAAAGTGTTACTCAAACTATGCCTTTTCCTATAGATATTCTTTTGACTTCATAAACTGACTTTGAATTGCAGGTGAGTGGGTCATCTTTCCATGAAGTGTTGGTTAAACTTTGAACATTTGCCCCTATTAAATTGTGATAAGGAATTCGTATGAAATCCTTAATAAATATAAATTTACGATAAGGTGTTAGTTATACCCTATGCTATTGTACCAATTTTTGCTTGAAGTGTTATTGTCCAAATCTAATATGGTAGTTTCGCCTGTTTTCCATCAAATTTCGCTAAATTGTTAGTTATGATTAAATATTTTTGACAAGGAGTGACTTTGCTAAATCAATCAGGTCTTGTAGTAGAACATAGTGACATTCATAGCAAGATATCGAACTCCAACGATGTTCATATCTATCGATGGCAACTCGTCGAAGTTTATCAATTTTACGGGAGAGAAGGAAAGTGGGGGCTTGGATTTGGAGTGAGGAGAGTCCGGAGAGCGCGAGCGCCTAAGAGAAAGAAAGAGAGATAGATTGGGGGCTTGAGAGTTTGGAGAGAAAGTCCCGAGTACACATAAGTCGGATAGTAGGCAATGAATATCTCATCGAGTAGTTATGATTTCTTTAACAAAATGTTTGAGGTTAAATTTAATGATTATAAATTGATTGGTAGTATTTAATTAACGCTCAAGACTACACAAAGTTTCGAAATTTACTCCTATGGCCGCTTTAGATAATTTTAAAAAGATTAATATTATCTATTATACGGATAAATTTATTTTTTTGATCACACTAATTTATTATTTATAATACCCGATAATTTTTTTTATCATTTTTTTGATACTAAGGGGTTCCAAAATAAGAGTACAAAGACAATAAGGGAGAGGAAAATCGAACTTGAAAATGTACTGACAATATTAGTTTTCACTGTTAGGCAATGACCTTATTAATACTACAAAATATTAATAATTAAAAACAAAAAAGCCTTTCTCGACATCGAAGTGAAAAAGACAGCATATCTGATGATCACACAACATCCCCTCCAAAAAAAAAGAAAAGAAAAAAAGAGGCGATTAAATCAATTTTCCTGCCCAGCTTGAGAGAGAAATTCCAAGTTTAAACAAAACTAATCAACAATCTTCCCAATTCATTCACCAAATCGGAAACCTATTCATTTCAGTCCGACTGATCAAGCTTTTCGAACCCTAATTTTATAAATTGATCTGAGACCAATTCTCGTTGCAAATCGAGTTTTCTCTCTCATTGCTGCACCTTACTCGATCGGCTGGGTTTTCTTTGGTTTGTTTTGATAGCGCGGGGCCTCTGCTGTTTCAATGGCTTCGTGGCTCAAACGTGCCGAAGGTTTGATTCTTTCTCTTTTTGTTTTTCTTTTTTTTAACGCATATTATTTGGTTTGATTTATTTCTGGGGATATTTTTAAGCTCCGCTATGAAGATTTAGATGAATTTGTGTAGGGTTGTTTGTGTATAATAGGGATTTCAGGTGTTCAGTATTTGATAGGTTCCTCATTGGATCTAGCTGTGTCGACTACTTTGTGGTATATAGCACCGACAACGACAACGACAACCCCCGGGGCAAAAAAGAAAAAAATGCAGCTCTGTGGCTAATTGGGATTGCTTGCTTGATTGATTAAATGGTGTCTAGGTGTTAGCGTTGATCAACTAATGATCATTTTTTTTGAATAGTGCTACCGTCGTAGTATCATCCTTCATCTTTTTTCATAAAGGGGTGGTCGGGTTTTGAGGGGAAAACCCAGTGAGCTTTGGGTGTGATTTCCTTTGAAGCCCTTTGTTCATTTGACTACAACTGTCACTTGAGGAATATTACGTTATGAGGAAGAGAAATTACAATGTTTTGTGCATCTAAAGTTGGATATGGATCAGAAATCTGTATGGTTTCATTATGGTTAAGAAGTATGTGATTGCGAGTGTCCTGCATTGTGAAAAAGAGGAGGTGAGCCTAGTAGATAATGTTGGAAGGTTGCTCTGCCTATTGCCAATTGGGTTTAAGATGTAGGCCCACTTGCACTTGTGTGTGGACTCTCCAGCCTCTTCAAAATTTTACAAGTATGATGTTGTGCCATTTCTTGAATTGAGCATTCATATTCCTTAAGTGATATTCATCAATCCTTTTTGTTGTTGAAGCTGGGATGGTTAAATAAGTTACACTACCTGAATTATTGCCTGGACAATATATTTGCCTGTATCCTTTCTGTAGTATTCATCCGTATTGTTGTCTTTTTCCCCAAATGTCATCCATCTATTTTTTTATCTTTATAATTCTTCGGCTTTTTTTGAACAGACTTGTTTGAGGTCGTCGATAGAAGGGCAAAGCTTGTTGTAAGTGAGCTTTCAGATGAGCAGTCCAATGTCCCTCAAGCAGGTATCGATTTTAGCTCTTTGTATCTTCTGCTTGCATGAATTACAGTGCAGCTTGTATTTCCTTTGCTAGTCGTAGAAAAGAGGTGGGAAAGAAAATGTCGAGAGCTTGAGTGAAGTGAGTTTGAATTTGTTCAGGAAACAAGGCAACTGATAGGGATTAGTACAGTAAGGCTTTGACCAAACATGGTGAGTGTATTCTCCAAAGGACCCCTCGGAATGTTTTAGTGTTTTAGGACCGTTCTAACAAGCTTAAGAGTGAATTATACGTACATAATGACAATTTTTGGCATTCTGGAATACAATTCAAAATTTATGAGTTGGTAACAGTGACGCCATTATGCTTATTAAATTGTTTCATTGATATCTTGAACATCCTAAGAGGTTTGAAAGGTGAAGTGGGTAGAACCTCAAAAAATGAAGGCTATTATACATACTTTTGGGGATTTCCTTGTGGAGTTTTAAAATGGAAACCATGCGCTCATCCCTAAAAAAAATAGGTTTTGAGGTATTTTAAGACCCAGTGTAGATGCTTTAAAGTGTGCTTTAGAGTCTAAACCACCTGAATGCCCTATTTTCGGACATTTCAAAGGTAGAATGACCTTAATCTCCTTGAACCCAGAGGTGAAGGCTATTTTACATAGTTTTCAGGATTTTTGAAAAATATTTGAGAAAGTCTCACAGTCCTCACACTGTAACTATGTGTTCCTAATTCTCCCCCAAAATGTTCTTTGAAAGTTCATGTCCATTTTGGATGGTTTAGAGGGTATTGTAAGTCGCATAATGTCCTTAGTGGTGTTACGGGACATGATTTTCGAGATGATTTCTTTGAAGCCATTGTGTTCACTGAGATATGTTTAGAATATCTTATGAGTTTTCAGGGGTAGAGTGGCTAGAGCCTCTAAGGATACCTTAACCGACGGTATGGGCGAGCAAAAATATCGAAACCGAACCCAAAAACTGAAAATCAGTTAAGCGGTTCGAATTTTTCTAAATAATTCCCAAAAAATATTTTCAGTTTCAGTTACAGTTTGGTCATTTGAAAGTCGGTTAACCGAAACTAAATCACTTAAATTTTTTTTTAAAATACTTAATTATATATTAGTCAAATGTAGATTTTGCACTTATAAAAGATAAAACTAAATATGCAGTATTGTGGAAGTATATATTTAGTGTCTTGAATAGTCAAATGAAATAAAAAATGAGTAAGAATTGAAAATTAACATTTTCAATTAACGGTTAACTTGTTACCAACCCGAAAAAAGGTTAACCGTTTTTTCGGTTCGGATTTGTGCGAAGCCGAAAAATTCAGTTAAGCAAACCAAACACCATCTACCAAACTTTTTCTGTTCTGTTTCGGTTCATGATTTTAGCAAACCAAGAAAACGGTTAACCAAAAATCTGGTTAACTGACTTTGAGCACCCCTAAATGACGGCTTTCATTCTCAGTTTTTAAGATTTTTGGGTAACATGCCAATGAAGATGTCAAATGGTGACTATTTGCTCTAACCAAACCGTCTAATTGTTCTAGTATTATAGGTTCACTCTTGATAAGTTAAGAGGTGTTGAGTGTTACCAAAATGCCCGGTTGGTGGAATTCTAGAATCACTTTCAAAATCAATAAGATAGTGTCAAGAAGTCTATTAGGGCTGTTGAAATCGTTTAGAGAGCTATCTAAAATCTGCGATGAAGTTAGAAGGTAGAGAGTGTGAGAACGTCTAAGGAGCCCCAATTATATGACTTCTAGGTATTCGGGAAAATGCTCAAGTTGTCAAATTGTGACTATATGCTTTTATTTGACCATTCAAATAATTTTTATGGCAATTCAAGTTCATTTAGAGTTACTGTGTAGTAGCCTAATGCCCAAGCTGGTGCTAATGAAGCTATTACACTCACTGAAGATTTTTACGCGGTACTTAGAAAATGTACTCCATCTTTGTGGTGTTTAAGGATCAGTCTTCTAAATGCACTAAGTGCTCACTATGAAACCATATGGTTTACTCAAAATTTCTAGAGGGACATTTGGAATGTCATGAGAGCTTTTGTATGTAGAAGGTGGAAACCTTTAGGAACGGCAAAACAAATTCTATTATACATAACTTTTGGATTTTCAGAAAAATTTCCAAGAACATTTTAATGCTTGTGGTAATCCCTTCAAATGTTTTAGAGTATTTGAGGGGGCCTTGGTCCTTACACCATACCACCATGCTAAACAATATATAATTATAATGTCCATGTATGGGCATCTTGGAATCGCACTTCAACATCTGTAGTTGCACAAAAGCGAAGCCTTTATGCTCATCAAATTTATTTAGAGCTTGTTTATGAGCAATTTAATGTCGGGAGTTGAACCGAAAGGTTCAAGTTCCACTCCCTAGTGTTCGGTGAGGGATTTAGGGAAGGAAATTTGATATCTGGTCTATTGAGTCCTTCACCCAACTTCAACCCCGCATCATATCCAACCCCTAGAGAGAGAGAGAGAGAGAGGGGCAGCACTGAGCAATGCCGCAGTTGGCCATCATCAAGGAATCATGTGTTGCCATCAAGGATGCACGCTCCGCCATTGGCCACTCATTTTCCTTCCCCCTTTTTTTTTGAATTTGTGTGCTTGCTCATGCTTTTCCTACTTTTGGCTTCTCTTCTTCATCTTGAATGCTTAGCAATTTTTCCTACTTGATTTGGGGGTTTTGGACAAAATTAAATGGGTAATTGAGGGGTAGGGCTGGGTGAATTTTTGTGGGTGAGGACAGATTTGGGTTTAAGGTTTCAATATTCATAACTTTGTAGCAGGCAAGGCTGACGACAGTGTGGTGGTGGTCGCTGGAGGTTGGTGGTTGACGTGTGGAGGTCGGTTGATGGTGGGTGATTGATTCGAAGGCCTAGTGATGGGAGGCGATCTGCATGTATGGCCATGGGTTAGTTGTGTGATGAGGTGGGTGTGGGGGTGCAAATTTGTGGTTTTTCCCCTGTGGTTGATTCCCTAGTTGCTCACCAAACACTTGGGTCGAAGATTCAAGTTCCATTCCCAAAACCCCAGGTTTCCAGTCCTGATTCCATTCCATTACTTTTTTTTTTTAAATCACCAAACAGGCCCGTAGAGGATATCTAGAGCATGCCAATTGTTTTTTTGGAGGTAGAGTGGGCGAAGCCTCTTCCCCCAAAACGAAAGCTATTTTAGATGGATTTCAGGATTTTATGAAGGATGTAAGATTTGTTGGCAATTGATGGAGCCCTCAAATTGTATAGGGCATTTCTTAATCATGCTTCAAAATCTACTAGAAGATGCTAACAAAGCCATCATGCTCATTGGAATTGATTAATGAGATATTTAGGGTGTTTTAGTAGTTATCAAGTTCATAGACAGACTTTGCCCATGCCTGTCACCAGCGAGATCCAGACTGGGTGGTACTGTGGATGCAGAAAATGGTTTCCTCACATAAGGTGTTGTATTTCTCAATTCTCATTCAGTTTGTATGCTCCTGGAAAATCATGAACTCTTATGGGGTGATCCTTTGCTCCGATATCTCTTGTTTTTCAATAAAAAAATCTGATTCTTTTTACGCCCCTGTTTGACTGTCCTTTAAAGTTATATGATATCATTATGATTTCTGTAATTGTTTGCCGATACGTTTATGATTTCTGTTATTGCTTGTCTTTGCAGCTTCTAACGAGAAAGGCTCTCAAGCAAGAAGGTCAAAGTCAAAGGCAAAGGCAAAGGTGATTGCTTGAAATGCTTGGATTTATTTAGCTGTACATCCAATTGAGGTTTTATCTGAATTGCATCACTTAGATGCAATCCAGCTATCCATTGTTGTAAGTTGCGTAGGTACAGTTGTTGAATTGTTGCCCCAAAAAAAAAAAAAAAAAGCAAACCTCCTGTTCTCCATGTGGTATGTTGCCCCGGGCATTTCTGTCTTCTTTCTTTGCAATATTCTATGATCTTATCCCTCTCCCGTTTTCCTTCCTTTCTCCCTCAATTTTTTTAATTATTTCCAACAATGTATTCTTTTTCTAAGCACTCTAAATATTTTCAACTAAAAATAGCCATTGGATTTATCTATAGAAAATATTTCTCAAAACAAAAGTCTGAGTTTGATGGAATGATATAATGTATATATAATGTTGTAGAATAAATAATTTTGGTGTTACTTTGGTGATTAACAAATATGCGACCACCAATGGAGAGGAGGGTAGCATCTAAACCTTCCAATTGGTGGTTGCTTATATGGCATTCAAACAGTTAGTTTGATTGTATCATTGCGAATGCTTTAATATGCATGTTAATTATATTTGAAGGAAATTAGATTATTTTCCAATATCTCACAATTAACGCGTTTCTAGGCTCAGAAGAGAGCTTCCCTGGATGAACAGTTGAAAAAAGCTGATAGTAGACAGGAGGAAAGTAGCTCACAGCCATCAGTATCAGATGCGAAACTAGATGAGACAGCAACTTCTTCTACTTTTGAAAGTAGTGGGCTGACCCCTGGAAGTTCAACAACTCACTCAAACAATGAGCTGCATGACAAGAATGGTGATAGTGTGGCACTGGATGCTGGTTCATCTGATACATCGTCAAATGTTATTATGATACAAGCGGTTAATCAAGAGGTGGAGACTGCCGCTGCCACTAATGACGAAATGGTCTCTTCATCTTCAAACGGTGAGCTTAGAAGTGAGAATGTCTCACCTATTCCGAGCATTGTTCCTTCGTTGGAATCCACTACCCCAGGAACTGAGCTTGGCCTTGACAATCATCCAATTGATCCTGGCCAAAATATCGGGTTAAAAGATTCAGATAACCCTGTGAAGCCTGGGGAAGAGAAATCTCAGTTGGCGACTGATGATGCTCTAAGTCCATTGACTATTGATGGAAAGAAATCAAAACCTCTTGATGCCACTGCTGAACCTGCTTCCAGTGCAGCAAAATCAGAGGCTGAGAAGGAAAAGACATCTTTAAACAAAGTACAAGAGCAACTTGATGAGGTAAAGTAGTTTAAAACAGTAAAAATCAACTTCATGTTGTGGGATTGAGTGGATGAATTCAATGGCATGTTAAACATTTGATGATGTGATTGACTACCGCTCCTTAGTTGGTGTCCAGGCTCAAGGTTTACTTAAGTCAACTAATTCAAGCGGTCAATCAAAGGAGGCAAGATTGGCTCGGGTAAAGTCTCCTTTTGTCATCTGTGTTTCTGTTGGAATTTTTTATGAGCTTGCACTTGTCTGTGCCAAATCTAAATCCTTGACTTTCCTATCCAATATGCTAGCATTGTGAGGTCAACACATCAGTATATTTTTACTTTTATATATATAACATACTTGATGTAGTTAATGGACTGCATATTTAGTTGATTATATCTTCTTGCCGTCAACTTTTGATGTGCTTTTATAGTCCAAGGTTCGCTATGATAATGGTATGTTCATGTGGAAATATATACTGGACCTTTCATCTTCTAATTAATGTAGTTATATTTTCTTTTTGATGTCTTTATGTCCAAAATTACGATTTTGGGATTTACATGCAACAGATATGTTCTACTTTTAATATTTTTATCTTTTTTCATACATATATTTTGTGGTATTTTCCGATGAATCAAAGCAAGGTTTTTTAGGAGTATTTTACTAAGGTCCAATTTTGTATTTTATTCGGGATTATCTTAGTTTCCTACTAGTTCTTTGAGCTTTTTAATGTGTCATTAATAGATTATGTCCGGATGTATTTTTTAGATAGAATGGGCTAGAATATTACTTATTGGTTACTTAATTAGATAGTGATTATATGTGATTACTGCTTTCTGCCCTTACTCCTCTGGGTCCCTTCCCTTCCTCTGTCCACCCTCCCAATTCTTACTTTTTCTCACCTCTTCTCTAAATTCTTTCCCTTCTCCAATATATATAACCAACAGTTGTGGTAGGATGCAAAGGAAAGATAAATATGATATATTTTTTTGGGTTTGTTTTGGGGGTGGGAGGGGTGGGGGGTTTCAAAAGTAGCTTACCCTAAATAAGAGCAAAAAGACTTCAGTAAAAGCGTAGAACTTAGTCTCTAGGAAAAGCTTATTAAGCCTCGTTGGAATAGTTTTGCCACAAAAGATACTTGGAAGATGCTATACTACGAAATGACATCTTATGGAATTTTGTTCCTGTCCTAATATCTCACATATATGACTTTTTTTAACTGGAATTATCTTAAATGAAACTTGGGCAGAACCTCTTTTAGCTATCTCCTTCTTACAGCTCTTAAGCAAAACCTTTGGTGCTATGACGACCGCTCCCCCTTCCTTTTTTTGGGGGGAGTGCATCACGATAATGTCATACTAAAATTTGCATGTGCTTACTAAGGCAGATGTTGAAGTGATACTGGAGTGTTGTTCTTATGTTAATTCCATTAAATAGCTTCATTTTGTTCTTTATGAGATTTTGCCAACATACTTGTCACAAAGGCTTTTGCAATTGAAAAGTCTAGTAGTATTATCCACACTATCAGAAACTTTTTCTAGAATATATGTTATCATGTCAACTATACTCCAAGCAACATTGTGGGAAGGGTTCCACTGCACACTGACACCTGCTCTCTCCTCCCACCCAGCTCCCCCACCCTGCCCAAGAAAAAAGAAAAAGGAAAAGGAACAGGGATAAAAAACCTCTTCATCAGATTGCTGCCTGCCCAATACTTCGCGTGTTCTATATAGAATTTCTCCGGTGCATGTTGTGACTCAAGTATAAATACATACATTATTGTTAATATGATTATTGTTACAGCTTGAGGGCATCATATTATTTTGTGATTGGCTCCTGTTATTCAGGAGTGACATCCCCTTGGTGTCTGATTAATACAAATTTTTGATTTCTCATCAAACTAAAAAAAAAAAAGATCCATCCATAATTTGAAGTTTTTACTATTTCATTCTCCATTAAAATTAGAAATCTTATTCAGGTCTGTGCTGGACTTTCATCGCGGCTTCAAGAATACAAGTCTGAGAATGCTCAGTTAGAGGAGCTTCTAGCTGCAGAAGTAAAATTTCTCCTTGCTTTCCTATATCTGGGATTTCGCATGTGTCAAATTACTATTGGTGTATCAAAACTTGCTTATTTGTTGTTCTGTGTCATAATAGAGAGAGCTCAGTAAATCATATGAGGATCGGATAACACAGTTACAGCTGGAATTATCTGCTGCAAAGAAAGAAGTCAGCAAGGTCGAGTCAAGCATGGCTGAAGCGTTGGCTGCCAAAAATTCAGAGATTGAGACACTAGTCAGCTCTCTTGATAATCTGAAGAAACAGGCTGCATTATCTGAAGGGAATATGGCTTCTTTGCAAGTTAGTTGTATACCATGTGCTGGGGAATAACGGAATACCTTTTCCTTCATTTGATTCTAAGAATTCTTTAACTTATGCATAGTCTTTCTAGAAGCAGATTCCTGAATCTAAGCTGTTGGGTTATACTGACTGATTCTTTAACTATCCATCAGGCGAACATGGAGACATTGATGAGAAACAGGGAGCTAACTGAGACACGTATGATGCAAGTAAGTCCGTTAACGCCATGTGTATTAAAAGTGAATTTTATTTTATAGCAAGATATGTATTAGTTGGAAACACCTGGATATATTCAGCATTTCCTTTGTGTTCCCATATGGATAAAAAATTACCGAGCTAATTGGTCAGGCCCTGAGGGAGGAGCTTGCTTTGGCTGAACGGCGGGCAGAAGAGGAGCGCACAGCTCATAATGCCACCAAAAAGGTCCGTCCTTAACCATGTAGGATACAAATCTCCCCTTCTTTGTGTCCCTCAAATATTCCTATTAGCTTGGCTTCATGTGTGCAAATCAACAGGCTGCTATGGAAAGAGAAGTAGAGTTGGAGCACCGAGCTGTTGAGGCAGCTACTGCCCTTGCTAGAGCTCAGGTAACTGTGATCCTTCTTGATAAAACATTGAATTTCATGTGGTGCTCTATGCATTTAAGGGCAATCTTTTTCTAAAATTTGGGGTTTTCATAATGACCTTAGTATTGGCGAAGACCAATTCCTTCGTTGGTAAGTTTGCAATTAGCTCTGATGTGAATCTCTTCTGCTGAAACTAAGAAACTTTCATGCATATCAAACTCTTCAGTGTTTTTTTTTATATTTTTTTGGTTTGACCAAGGGTGTAATCCCTTTTGGCCATGAGCGTTTAAGGTAAAATCCCTCCCAACAAGTGCGCTTCTAGGGATTCAAATTTGTGTTCTCCTCCTTACCGGGTTGAAGCCGCTACCACCTCAACCAACACTTTGTTGGTGTATCAAACTATTTAATTGTAGTGCTTGCTATCTGGCTCTTTTTGCTTGTTAAAGAATCATTCATATTTAGGTTTGGCTGTTGAACTATTTATCATGTGCAAATTTACCCTCTCTATGTTTGAATGACTTTACAAAGATTGATTTTTCTTTGCCTTTTTTTTTTTTGGGGGGGTGAGTTGCTAAGGTACAATTTTTAAGCTTCATTTGACCTTGGGGTTCATTAATTGGGTAACTTGCTTTCTTTCATGGAGTATGGAGGTGGAAGTACCTTCCTTTTGTTGTCCTTGTTAGTAATTTATTTCAATTATTTTGAGGTGTTTAATCTAGTGCTTGCATAAAAAAGTTTGAGATTGGTGCCTCATCAAAAAAAAAAAAAAAAAAAAAAAGAAGAAGGAAGAGTTTGGGGTAGGTGATTATGATTTTATCAAGATTGTATGCCAATTGGCTGGTGTGTTCAGGGGCAAGGTGCAATCATCATCCTAAGTCTTCTTTCTTGATGGAGCCTTCGCTAAAGAGCTAGAAAGGCTCCCCTTGTTAAAGGGTGGGTTCTTTTGTGGAGGTAGTTTTGGGGGTTCCCTACGAAAGAAGCGACTCTTCTTGTGCTCTTCTTGTGCTGCTCTACCTTATGGGCTAGTTGGCAAACCTTTTCAAAAGTGGAGTATTGTTGTAACTCCACAACTTGACTATACTTCGGATCTAGCCCACCAAGGTATCTCACAATGGTTTGATCGTCACTTTCCTGAATATCACACTTAATGAGCAACCTTTCAAACTCTCGAATGTACTCCTCAACACTCAAGCTGCCTTGTTGGAGAGTATGAAGTTGGGAGTAGCTATCTTGGATGTAGGTTGGGGCAGAAATCGAGCCTTGAGTTTTGATCTCATTTTCTCCCAACTACGGATCTTAGACTTCCTTTGCTTAACCCTCTTGTTCACTAGGTTTTCCCACCAAGTGGAAGCAAACCCTCTAAGCTTGATGGCCACAAGTTTCACCTTCTTATCTTCCGGGACATCCTTGTAGTCAAAGATGCGCTCCACTGTTTGAAGCCAATCTAGAAACTCATCTGGGTTTAACCGGCCTTCAAATTCTGGA
This sequence comes from Talinum fruticosum, assembly GCA_021018815.1. Taxonomy (NCBI): domain Eukaryota; kingdom Viridiplantae; phylum Streptophyta; class Magnoliopsida; order Caryophyllales; family Talinaceae; genus Talinum; species Talinum fruticosum. Next base: position 2,592,848 of record JAITYX010000080.1, on the reverse strand, counting down.
ATTTCCACCTTAAAGTCTTCGGGTGGAGGGAGAGGCTGCCCATGATCCCTTCTAGGTCGCCTTCTTCCTTGGTCATACGAGGATGCAAACGGGTTGTCCTCCTTTTCTTCACCTTCTGAACTAGGTGAGTTTGGAGGTGAATCTCTAAGATGATTGCGTTTGCTTTTCATGGAGTTCCCAAGATGCTTCCGCAAATACTCATTTTGGGCACTCAGATTTCATAAACATTCATTAGTCTTTATAAAAGCAAGGCCACTAGCTTATATAGTGCCTTTTAGTAGGTCAAAACACATCCAATCCAAGGGTTACAATGAGTCTACAAAATTAAGGCCTGAGATACATTAGTAAGCAACAGAAATAAGCTGAAAAGTAAGTCCAAAAGCTGCTGGAAAACAAGCTGGATCAGGCTTGAAAGTAACCTGGTCGGATGTCGCTTTCACCCCTTTTCTGCGCAACTATTTGAACTTCAAAAGGCGGTATCTCTTGATCCCAAGCTCCAAAATTTTGTAGACTGGAAAGCTTAAAGAGTCAGCTTTCCAACCATATGCTGATTGCCAGCTTTGGATAACCGAGCAAAAAGTTATGCCAGAAACAAGCCACAGGTGTCAAAACCGCTCCAAAACTGCCTAGTTTCTCACGGTTTGATGTGCTGAACTTTTCCCTTATTTTCTCCAACTCTACACCTAAGCCACTTCATACCTGATATGTTGACTTCCCAAGGCCTATCAAAATGGGGATTTGGGCCTTCCTAACCCTTAGCACAGCGGGCTAATCTCGGTCAGCGAATGGGGTTTAATTAGCCCGGGTTGAGCTACTCCCAATGCTAGTACTTCTTGAACCTTGGCCACTAACCCTTGTGGTTTTGTTGGAGACGTGGAGGCTGATTGTTGGGCTGCTTGGACAGTAGTAGTGAGGTCCCCATCATTTCTGGATCACTTGTTGGTATTAAAGCAGATCGAAAACTCATGTATGACATCAGTATCCGTCAGTCATTTGTGAAAGTTGTCAACTCGTAAGATCCATAGTCTTTGATCTTATTTCAGGGATCTGTCAATGTATGTGATTTATATATTTTTCATTTTACGTCCAACGGTTTTCATATCACTTTAACATGAACACTGAAATCACGGACAATTCTGACATGGAATTCATCTTGTACAGTGTATGTTGCTTATGTGATTTTTGTTGACATTTCTGCTTTCGTTGATTTAGAGAATGGCAGATGAGAGGGCTGCAAAGGCAGGTGAGCTTGAACAAAAAGTGGCATTACTGGAGGTATGGCTAGATTAACTCGTTCTTGTACATTTTTTCAGAAGAAAACACTGTTTATATTCATAGTCATCACAATCTCCTTCCAGGTTGAATGTGCATCTTTAAATCAAGAATTACAAGACATGGAGGGCCGTCTACGTCGTGAGCAAAAAAGTTCCCTGAAGATGCAAACCAGTTGATTCAGGTACACATTGAGTAATAGAGACTGTATAATCTGTCATCATGTTTTGAAAATTGGAATGCAGTTATGGGCCACCCATTCTTTGAGATGTCAGGAGGCTAAGCTTGCTGAATGGTTTTGGCTGATAAAAGAGCAGCTTAAAAATCAATGTGCATCGCGTGATGTGATGACGTATTGATGTCCCCATCAATTTTCCTAGAACGTTCAATTAGGTATCTGAATGTGTCCCTCTTCTTTTTGCCATGGTCTCTAAATTTTTCTTGGACATCTGGAATGCTTCTTTAGTTCTCAAAGTTGCAAAATAGGTTATTGTTATGCACACTCTTAGTCCTTCTCAGTGTGAACCCTTGGACTCCAAGGTATTTCTCCAAAGCTCCATCATATCGTTGATGGTTTCCAGTTTCCATTTTCTTTTCCACTAGAATAAAAGCATGCACTAGGTAATTACGCTGCATGATCCTCATTAGCTGACTCTATAATCACTGTGAACGAAAGGAATCAATGCGGAACCCTGATTTGGTCCGACCATTTGTAACTTAAGATCAGAAGTAAAAACTCAACCGCCCATAACTTTGAGTAGATTTATTGAGACTTGTGTTGATATTCAATCATGATACTTGATATATGTAAAAGCGCCATTTGACTGCGAGTCTCACTAAAGTTACTTAGAACCATGTCTAGTTGCAATACTTATATGAGCCCTCATCCTCCAAACTGACTTTGCTAAGTGAAAAAATTGAAGATGCAGGCATGGCAACAGGAAGCGGAACGTGCACGTCAGGGTCAAAGAGATGCAGAAAGCAAGCTTTCTTCTCTTGACGTGAGTTCTGTGCTGCTTAACCTTTTATTTCACTGTACTTCATTCTTCTTTGAGCTCTTTTAGGAGTTCATAAAAATTTAAACCCCTTTTTATATATAAAAACGAATTCTAGGCTGAAGTTCAAAAGATGAGAGTCGAAATGGCTGCCATGAAGAGGGATGCTGAGCATTATTCTCGTCAGGTGAGCAATTCCTGGTTTCTGCCTATTATACTTTAGTAATGGCTAAAGTAACAATCTGATGGCTATATTATGTTGCTTACTGGCACATGCATAGAGATGTGAGCATAACCAATGATGTTAACTAATCATAATCCAGTTCTACAAATATGGAGGGGGCAGTTCTGTTGTTCATTCCTTGTTCCCTTTCCAGCATTTCCAATAGACCCCTATGCAAAACAATGTATTTACTACTGCCTGTCCCATATTTATTGTCAAAAACATCCAATTTGCTAGCCCCATTTTATTATCAAAATACAAGTCTCAAAACTTTAGGAGCAAAAACTTGGAGTAATTAATGTACCATCACTATCATCTACTAATAAGAAATGAATAAACAAATTTTACATTTTGGGTCACTCGGCTCCTCCTTTCCCATATTTGTTAGCATTTAAGTCTTATTTCCCTCCTTGACATTATTTGACAATGAATTTGGTACTGAGTGAGTATTAAGTTTACATTTTTGGTCACTCGGCATCTCTCACGGTGAAACCTTCTCAACTAAAAGAACATAGAACTCAGTGAAGTGTAGGGATTTCAAGAAGGCTTAGATGGATATTGTCTTATTGATACCCTGTGCAAATTAGTGGAAATTTGTAATGTCATATCTACTGAGCTTATGATAGGAAATATTTGACATGTCGCAATCAAGGAATATAACTACTTCTGGTTAGATAGGTTAAGCTGTTCAAAATTTAACTATTACGTGCAAGGGCACTTTTCTTTCAAAATTTATGGGGAACACTTTTCTTTCCGAATTTAGGTATTATTTACTGAACTATGGGTGAACAAGTTTAATCATGGTGTTTGCGGATGTTGGCTAGTTGGATGGGAACACTTTGGTCTCACAAAAGAAACTTGCACTTTGAAATTATTTCTCTGTGCTTTTAGTTGTCTATCTTTGGTCAGACATGAAATTGGAATGGTCCTTCAGTTTCACTGGGAGGCTTCCTGGTAAAGGGTGTAGCCCTTTATGTATAATTTTCCTTGGCTCATCCATCCTTGGTTGTTCCATGGTGCTCATTTCTAATTTCTAGTAAGGGGATTAACTGCAAATTTCTTGGAAATTTCACCTCCATTGGAATCCTTGAATCCACATAAGACACTGCTTAAGGAGGTTACCTCCCTTCTTCATCTTTTACATTTTTGACTTTTCTAATGTTGCGACAAAATTTAAGATAGCTTCTTTTGGGAAATCACTTGTAAATCATTGGATGCTTGCATGCTTTTTTCTTATCATTGTCTCTCCTTTTCACTTTACAACATTTTTCAAAGTCTAAAGTTCTTTCCGCCTTCAAGCAGACTATGGTTCTGTATAGAATAACATGATTAATCTGCTTCAGGTAGGAAGGGACCATGTTTGTGTTCTATGTCTTTGTATCAATTAGGCAAGTGTCCATTTCTTTCTTAAATGGTGAGTTTCTTCGTAATTATGAACGAACTTGTTTGGGGTTCCCGGCAAGAATAGCCTGCCCAATGAATCATGTGATGCATATGTTGATTTTGGGGCTGATAAAGAAAGAAAGGCCTGTCTAACAATTTTTGGTGTATCTGGCTAAAGAGGAGCACTAATATTTCTCCAGGCAAGTCACTTCCAGTGGATTTAATGTTCTTTATTTTTTTGTTCCCTGCCCCAGGAGCACTAATATTTCCACTCTGTGTCTCTTATGGGCAACGGAGATGCCTCACAAGGTTCTTTTTTTTTTTTTTTTTGCCCCGGGGGGTTTGAAATAAGGTACTAAAACTGAACCTGGGGTATTTCTAAATCAATTTATATTTTGAAAACTGAGCTTGGGCTGAAATCTTGTCCTACATTTTTATACTTTTCTTTGTTATTGTTTTAACTTGTCTTTTTTAGTGACTTTGTGTAGAGAAGTTAAGCTTTCAGTACGACTTTTCTTTGTTTTGTTTTTTGGTGACAACTTATTGAATTCATATGCGCGATGCATGAATATTCCTATATTTACTTGATCAACACCCGCCAACCTCATTCCCTTTATGAGAAAGATGATTGAAAAAGATGGGTTTGCATTCTCGCTCGCAGCCATTTTATTTAGCTTTTGTTGTTCCAATGTCAAAGACTTTTCAAAGACTCTTGTTAAAAAATTGTACTTGTGGCATCACATAGAGCCTAATGCTTACAACATCCAGCGCGAATTTTGCTTATGGATAGGAATGAGTGGAACCTATTGGTAATTAACAGTTCTTTTGGTGTAATGGACCAATACCTTCTGACTGATAGTCATGTTCGCATCTCTCCAAGCTTGCTTCTCCTTGATTTTGCTGGATCTGGATGCTGAATGGAACTGACAATGTTTTTGTTAACAAATTCAGGAGCACATGGAGCTTGAAAAGCGATACCGGGAATTAACCGATCTATTGGTAGATAAATTGACCTTGACATGTGCGTACTGAGTTTTATGGTATGGTATGTAAATGTTGATGTATTTGTTCAAATTGCTTCTGTAGTACTACAAGCAAACACAGTTGGAAACAATGGCAAGTGAAAAAGCTGCTGCAGAATTTCAGTTAGAGAAAGAGATAAAACGCCTTCAAGAAGCGCAGGTCTGTCTTCTGTAATTTGACAGCTATTACCTGTTTTTGTGACTGCTTGTTATATACATCTCTTTCATTTTGCATATGATTCAATTTTTTTTATTGAATAGGCTGAAGCAGAAAGAAGCAGGATTCGCCGGGCATCACCGACTTGGGATGAAGAAGCAGACATGAAAGAACTTGAGTATGTAGTCCCTCCTATTATTAGCGCTGCCCATCATTTTTGTAGGATTAAGATCAATTGACATTTTTCATATGTAGAATCATTGGATCTCAGGATGATCTGGAGTATAACAACCATGACTTTGTGGTGTTAAACAAATTGATGTCTTAGTTAAAATATCATAACAATTCATATTTCATTACATTTTGATGAAGAAAAGAATTGAAAACACCTGGAATTTTGTTGTGTCCTGACATAATGCATTTTGCAACATGCATCATAGATTGGCAATTGTAATCTTAATTTTTTTACTCAGTAGAGTGTTAAATTTTCAGGCCTCTTCCCTTGCATCAAAGACACTTGGTTGGGGCAAGCAGTCAGGTATTTCCTTGCTACACAGTGGGCTCATCTTTTTGACACTTTTTTGTCTACTAGTTTGGTTCCATGTGGTTCCATGTGGTTCTGGGACTTCAAATATTTACCCTCACAGAAAAAATATGTATTCATTCTGATTGGGGTGATAGCTGGTGTGTCATTGCCACTGTTTCAAGGGTGATTATGTATGTTAACCTCTTGGAGTAAAACATTCAGATTTGATTTAATCTTGACGGTTTAATGTGCTAGCCATGAACTTGATTACGTCTCTTTTTCGGGGGTTGGGGTGGGAGGGTTCCCTCATCTTTTATAGTCCTGTCCTGGTAGCACACTACACTGCAATTGGATGTTTAAAATATCATCTTTTATATAAAACATCTCCCTTGATATTTTCATTGTACAACATCTGTTTGTTAAGTCATTGTGTGCTATGCTGCAATGGGGAGGAATTACACAATCATCTATGAATGTTAGTGCACTAGCATGGTATATATGCAGACAATCACACAAACACAGCAGTTACAGATTCAAGAAGTCACAGGGGTAAACTGGCAGCAACTCATTCTTCAGTACAAGAGGACCAAAAAGCAAAAACATACACTGTATGTACATGACTGTCACAGTGATAATATGTCATTGAATAGAAGAACTTTTACTTCAAAAGAAGAGATGCATTAGAGTTGAGTATAGAATGTGGGAGACTGATCTGAAATAGATTGAGAGGCTTAAAAACCTAGCACATACTGCTGTAAACCCTGGGTATGCCCTGTTGAGTTTGTACATGTTTTTGCTATGAAGTATGAAATAGTCAAACTAATAACTTTCTACCAAAAAAAGTCATTACAATGTTTACGAATTTATAAGATATGATTATTGTTGAATATTTTTGAATGGATATGCAAATGATATAGGGGGATAAATATCATAGTATCCCTTGTCGGAATAGATCACTTAGATGGTGAGGAAATTAATGTTTGATAAACATTAACGAAAGCATAATTTGTTGAAAAACATCAAAAAGGAAAGCATATCCAAAAGAATGAATAGCTAGGAGAGGGAGCGGGAAATTGCTTTATGATGTGTAACTTTTTTTCTTTTTTTTTTGTTTTTGGTTTTTTGCCTTTGTGTGTGTGTGTGTGTTGTGTTTGAGGGGGTGTTGTAGGGGCTATTACAGAGGACACATGGATCATTGGAGTTGTTGCTGGTTGGTAGATGTTTTTTTGTCTTTGATGCCATCTTACTTATCTACTTTTGTCATTTTTTAAAAAAACAAATTTTCTGGTGCAGTTGCGGAAGGCAGCCAAGCTTTTAGATTCTGGTGCAGCCAGAGCAACAAGAATTCTCTGGCGGCATCCAACAGCTCGAGTTGGTCTGCTATTTTATCTTGTAAGATTGACTACTACTGCAAGACCTCTATCTATAAATTATAATGTTCAGTTATTCTCCAGGTTCTGAAGTGCATGATAATTAATTTTACAATTTCTGCAGGTGTTTGTGCATCTGTTCTTGATGTATCTTTTGCATAGCCTTCAGGTATGCACAACATTTTCCTTTTTCATTTCTTTTCTTTTTATTAGTTATTGTATTGTATTTTTTTTTTTGGGGTGGGGGTGGTTATGCTCTTGCATTTGGTCTTTTGAGGACTTGGGGCTCGGATAGGGTGCATAAAAGTAGATGATACCGAATCAGGTAACAGTCGTCCTCTTTGCCTCCTGGAAACTTAGAAGAGGGGGAGTTTGTTTGGTTTAGTTCAGACACTTTGTTTTGAGTATGAGCTGCTAAACTGGGTGTTCTTGCATTGAGAGGGGTGACTCATTAAAATGATGGTGATGCTAATGTTTTATGTTATTGCCTAAAAAAAAAGTGGTGTTGGGGTGATTTATTCTCTAATAAAAATCAGAACAGATTCATGGTGGGAAAGTTTATGCAACTGTTTCTTTTTTTTTTTTTTTTAATTTGGTCTTTTTGTTTAGTTGGAATTGATTCAAAAAATTTTCTCTGCTCTCATCATGAATCAAGTTTCTGGCTGTATGAGCTAGACGTAACCAATATTAAACTTGTTCTTGTGAAATGTCCAAGTTTCTGTGCCTCGTTTAGATAAGATTGGGGAGGGGCAGGGATGAGATCAAGACAGAAAAAAGCTACACTACTTCAATACCTGGAACCCATCTATACCCTACCATTGTCTAATCCTATGATGTGTTATTGCTATGGTTATGGTTGTATATATCTTTTACTTGTCCCAGATTTATGCCCATTTGATACACTTGGCAAACGTAACCATGAATTCGAGCTTCTTCTAATACTTTTTGTGCAATAACCAGGCTCGCGAAGTTGCCAAATCAATGGGGCTTTCAGAACCAAATCTGCCATGATCATGAACGCCGCTCCAGTGCGCAAACTCCTCCTGCTGCTACTTCTCTGAATGTAAAAATTTTCTGATTCCCTTTTGAAGCTTAAGTATTCTTGTTTGCCCTATCGGCAGGTACCTGTCAACCGTCAACTAACAACTACTCATTATTACGACAACAACTTCCTGTGTGGGTTCCGTTTTCACGGGGTGTGAACAACTACTCATTATTGCACCCTGCAAAACATCGAAGATGAATTTTGGCCGACACTGCAGAACACAGCAATCTGTGATTATCGTTTATCATCAGAAATTTGGGATGTTTAATTGAATTTGTGAGAAAGCGAAGGACAAAAAGGTTGCATACGTTAGGGCAATCGGGACGTTGTACCTATACTTTGATTCATTTGTTTTATGTTTTTTCTAGTAGTAGAAGGTGGTTTCCGTTATAGATTGATACAAGTTCTGCTAGATGCTACAGCTATGCATGTAAAGTGAAGGTAATTTTTTTTTTTGAGCTTCAATGTAAATTCTTCTGTGTTGATCGTGGCCAATATCATCATTTTTCTTCTTTATGTAATGTTTATGCATTAATACCAATCGAGCACTAGCTTGTGCCCTCACTTGTAGTTGCCACTGTCCCGGGTTCAAGACCACGAAGCCTCATTTTCTCTTGTTTGAGAAGTGTGTGAGTGAGGTCGTGGGCCTAGGCTTTATTCCTCTATCCCGCATCGAACCTGTTCATTTAGTAGGCTTCAGCACACCAGGTGATGAACAATTATTGACTTGGAGTTGGAACAATATGCTACACTAATCCTAGAAAAATCTATCATTTTCTGCTCAACTCTTTGAAGACAATGGAGAATTTTTTAATTAAGCATCAAGGTTAGGATAGAGTAGGACTTCTTGATTGGCTTTGTGCATGGCTTCTTCCTTAGCGTGGTAATAGCCTGTTAAAAGGTCGCTACCTGTAATAAAGTTCCCGGGCTCCTATTAATAAGGCCCCAAAAACCCCATACAATTGGGGAGCGGGGGAGGAAAGACAGACTCTACTAGGATCCTGTTGTTTTCTACCCATACAAGGTTTACAAGCACGATCTTACCAGTTAATAGTGATCATTAAGATTCGATTTTGGGTCTTCCAAATAGAAGATGAAGTTTATATGTCAGCCAAGTTAAAAATTGTTGGCTATCTTTGACTCAGAGGACAAGCAAGATCTGCTGTTTTGATTTAGACTTGTGCTCCTTCCGTTTCTAAAATATTGTCAAACTTTGAAAAGATAAAAATTTAATAAACTATTATTCTTACTCACGATTTTCAAATGAAGGGTTATGTTTTTAAGTATCTATAGAAATTTTAACAATATTTTTGGGACATCTAAAATAGAAAATTTTAACAACTTTTACAAGGTGAAGGGGTATATTACATAGATTGCGATAACCATAATTACGAGGTAGTTGTTTATTGGAGTACTTTCATACAACCAAACAAGATAATAAAAATACAACAAACTTATTTACATTACATGATTTATCACATTCAACCAAACATTACGATGTAGGGTCACAGTAAATATGTAAAAATGGTCATCGATTGGGATGGCCTGACAAGATCTCCTGCAGAAATTGAGTGACGTTGCGTTCTACTGTACTCTCTTCAGCAACTGCTTTCCAAAGCCCCTCTTTCAACTCCTTGCAATTTTTGTTCATCTCTTTCCTCTCACTTGCCTCAAAATCCATGAATCTCTTGACAATCTCTGTGACTCTCTCTCTCTTCACTAAACCACCGTTGTCAATTGTCTCTCTCAATCTCCATCCAATATTCCAATCCTCAACAACCAACTTGCTATTCATGGGCTGGTCAGTGGTTAGAGGGAAAGTAAGCATTGGAACCCCAGCAAAAGCACCCTCTAGAGTGGAGCTTAGCCCAGCATGAGTTAGAAACCCTCCTATAGACTCATGACACAACACCTTCACTTGATCACACCAACTCACTACAAACCCTTTCTCCCCACATAGCCCTTTCAAAAGTTGGGTCTCATCTCGGCCCACGAACAAGAAGGGAATACAGCTATCAGCTAATCCAACGGCTAATTCTTCCATCTGTGCCCTCGAGGGAAACAAATGACTCCCTAGGGATACGAACAGGACTGAGCCCTGGGGCTGAGAGTCGAGCCACCTAATGTAGCTGGCTTCACCATCAATGCTATTTGGAGAGCTCGAGTGGGTAGGGACGCGAATGGCGGGGCCTATAGGGTAGATATTGTGGGAGTTCGGGAACATATTTTTATGGCATTAATGGCTGGCCCTTCGAGCTCGTCTAGGGTTCTAAAGAAGATGAATTGAGCCTTAGGCATCAAGGACATGGCTTTGAGCATGAGGTCTAGCATCCTTTTCTTGTATGAATGGAGAGTAAATGGAAGATCCGCTATCCTTGTTGAACCTATTCCAGGAATGTAGTCCACTCTTTCGTCTCCTCTTTCACCTGTTAAGGGAAAGAACTTGGTTTCTTAAAATACATATTTAATTTAATCTATCTATTGTATTGTTACTACTACGATTCAAGAAAAAAACTATTAATTTCTTTAAGGATGAATAATATCTGACATAATGTATTTTTGATGTTGAACACATTTAATTCAACCATAATTAAGAATTATATGGAAGAAGATTTTTTACAATTAGGAGGACTGCAATCTTGTAATCCATCCGTCCAACAATTGAAATTTTTTTCATAAATTCTTTAAATTTTTATTTATCAACTATCGGGTGAGTATGTTGATAGATTGTAAGATTACAATTTCCTCACAACTGCAAAAGATCGTCTTTCAATTTATATATATATGCCAACAAATAAAAGCTTCTTTCCTTCGCATCCTCCTTTCACATGCTCATCTCCAACCTTCGATCATATGTACTGTGAATGGCTACCATCAATCTTTTTTGTTGTTGAAAGGCCTTGATTTTCTTCCATAATAATTGCGAGGGGCTACCATAATATTATGTAACAAGTTAGTTTGTTAGTATTTTTCTATTAATAATAGTATTTTTGGATTTTTTTCTTATCAGTATGCACAAGCATTTTTAGTAACTTATTTTTAATATGCACAAGTATTAAGAGTTAAATTGATAGTATAATATGACGTGTTACATCCGCGCATGTAGATATATTACTTATCTCATTTTTTTCAAATATGTTGTATGTTTAATTAATTTATGTACCTTGATCTACTGTTTAAAACTATTTAAAAAGAAGTTGTGTGAAAAAAAAAAAATAGAATGCAAACTAATTATATAGGACAAATAGAAGTTGTTGGAACTTAAATTACTATTTGAAACTCACATCATAAAATTTGGATTAAGGAAGATATATACCTATGAATGTGTCAAGTGGGTAATGCCCGTTTTTCACGAGGAGGTCATAATGTTGAATAGCCAAGAAAGGGGAAGCCAACATGGTCCAAAAGGAAGCAACCGGGGTATTCCTCCTATGGCCAAGGCCAACCACCCAAGGCAAGAACGTGTCCGCGATAATCACATTGGGCATCGGGTCACTGAGCCCATCAAGGACCCGCTCCACATGCTGTTCCATTCGGGTATAGACCGCTTCCAAGAAGCCCTCATTGTCGGCCCCACGACCATTCTCAGAGGGGATCACATTAGGAATGGTGGTGATCCGGGCATTGCCTGGTTTGTCATCTGGGTCGATCAACCCGGCCCATTCCTCGGTGAGTATGATGGTGAAGTATATTAGTTGCATTTGTTGTTTTGAGGCTGAGGAGAGGAATTGGTTGCAAAGAGTGAACATGGGATTAATATGACCCCTTCCCGGGTATGGCACCACCACTATGTGGCATCTTTGGTTTTCTTCCAATGTCCCCATAATTAATTTGTTGGTGGAAATTAAGTAGAACACTCACTCTTGGTTGCAAAAATTGTTGGTACTTTTGATAAGTGATTGAAAATGTTTCCTTGACATTTGCTCCCCATAAACTACCGTAACTCTTTTATACTATCCATTTCAAATTAAAAAAAAATAAAATCTTTTGTACTATCCACTTGGTAAGAAAATGGTATCCTAAATCCCTAATATTCTCCTTTTGCTGGATGTCGCTTTCTACTAAAGAGCATGGAAGGTTAAATACTTCATGGTCTAGGACACTAACTAGGTGGCAACAATGTTAATAAAATCGGACCGGATCGGCCGGTTAAACCGATCGATTGGAAAATGACCAAGTTTGCTGTCCAATTATTTCTAAAAACTTTCTAAACATCGAACCGAGAAAACCCGGTCAAACACGATTGACCCAGAAGCTCGGACAACCTGACCTCGCCCACGTCCGGATCGCTATTTTCTCGGCTTGCTTTGCTAAAAGAAATTTTTGTTATTTCAAATGGCAAGGTGGAGAGAGAAATGGGGATGGGGCCATAGGGGAGAGAGGAGATGTCGAGGAGGAGAGAGAAAGGAGATGGGACCAGCGAAAGGAGGCTTTGAGAAGGGAAGAGAGAAGGAGCAGAGAAAGGTGACGAGGAGAAAGAAAGGGGGAAGGAGAGGCTAAGCGAATAAAGAAGGAGTAAAGCGGATAAAGGCGAAGAGGAGAGAGAATGGGGGCTAAGAAGGGAAGAGAGAAGGAGTAGAGAGAATCAAATTATGCATTTATATTTAAGGTTTGTTTTAATTTATTCAAAAGCTTAAGGGTTATGTGTAAGACATGTCGAAGTGGTAAGTGGCGTGATGGCCATCCACCCACTTTCATCCCTCACCCTAGGTTCGATTTTGGGAGGGGAAGAAAATTGTGTGGGGAAAGGGCTTGGGCTTTGACACCCCCTTCCCCAAGCATAACAAAGCCTTCGAGCTTCCCGAAATAGGGGGCACATAAGGTGAGTCTACTTATCAAAATTTTTAAAAAAGTATGAGACATATGTCATGGACTTGAATTTCGGTATAGAAAATTAAATAAGCTTTCATCTCTTTTAGTAGTTTTGTAATGTATTTTTCTCTCTTATATTTTTTTATTTTGGAAAAAAATAATTTATATCTTTATTTGATTGAAGTTTTGTATAATATTTTTCTCAAATTATGCTCGTTAGTAATTAGATATTGTAAAATAATGAAAGATCATATAAAGTATATTAGAAAATTTGCTCGAAGCATAAACTGGTCATGACTCGTCCAACCCAATTTAATGGTAAATCGGATTAACCAGTCCAACTCCGGTCTAACCGGTCCGACCAATTGACCCATTGCCCGCACTTTCTTGACTGGGTTGATGATTGAGGGTTCTCTTAACATTGGGTGGAAAAAGCATTTAACAAATTAGGCTTCAAATATCTTTAAATAGCCTATGTATTTCACTGTGAAGGGTCGAAGCAAGCTAGAGCTAGCCTAAAATAACTCGAGAGGGAGTGAGAGCTTAATAATATAGTAGAGTACAAAGCACAAAGAGTGTGGGAAAGTGTACAAAAAATTATATCTTATCTTGTTGATCTTACTAACAAGTGTAATGTAACAAGTTCAAAAGGTGAGAAGGAGAGGGCTTGTAACTTTTGTGTTCAAAAGTTGCATTGTATTATTTTAAATTAGAATTGTGGAGTAGGTCTATCTATTGAGGGTCAAACCACCTAAAATACTTATATCATTTTTATCTTTTTTCCTACTTTTTATATGTCGATCCCTTCGTCCATTCCCAACAAATTTTTATTAAATTCATGATTTGTCTTTTTTTGGTAAGAAGGTAAGTTTTTACCATTAAACCAAACCGATATGTACACGTTTAACATTAGGTATACCCAATGAATATACCATTTACTGCTTATCAACCTAAGCTCTAAATATTTTCTTTGTATGCATCAAATGAAATCTAAGTGTCCATTTAATGTCCGTCACAAGGTCTCGCACTTATTCTATACTTCCCTTGGAAAATTATGATGTTTCTCTCGGTCCAAATGTTGTAGCATATAACAGACTATTAATGGGGCTATTACAACTAGCTTTGTTTTGGCAACTTTTTCATATGTCAACCAATTATTCCATATAAGTCTCTAGTCCGGATCAGCCTCCTACGGTTGAATCCCATCGATGATCTCCTGTAAAAATGGACATTGCAAGAACAAGTGGTCAATCGATTCATTTTGGTCACGAAGGAGTAACCAGTACTCTCCAATTTTATCCATCTCTCGGACTCTATATCTAGTCATTAATCTCTTCTTGAAGATGAGCCAGAGGCAAAAAGCATGCTTGGGTACATAGTTTTTATGCCGGATAAATTTCCACCAACTAGGTTCTCGCTTGTTGGGTTTGTAAAGCTTTATAGGCTACTTTGACCTGGTATTTTCCCATACTTCTAAACTTTCCATTCAATACACTAATTGTCCAACCAGTTAGGAAAATGCTTTCCGAGTTTCATTATTCTCTTGAAACTCTAGCTTCCATCAAATTTAATTGGAATAGTTTGCAATCACCTGTTTTTAAAGAGATACTATGTATCCACTTGACCCATGAGCTCTCGGGGTCGGTAGTAATATACCACAAATTCTTGTTATACGAGATAACTCCAGCAACAACTCGCTCCTTATATCCAACCCCCTTGTTTCTTAGAAATGCAGACCTCTTCCCACGCCCTATGGACTAAATTTTTAAATCTTTCCGAGCCATTCCCCACGGATAACTCCTACAAATTTTCTCCACTTCTTTGAGCACCTTACTTAGAAGCACAACAATGGAACTTGATAAGTGCCATATTTGAATTAGATTTCAAAGGCAATTGCTTGTAATTTTTGGGGATTTATATTCATATTTATGTACTTTATGCCCCATTTATACTTTACATTTGGGTTTTACATTTTTGGTTTGTTTCTGCAGCTTTTTAGTGATTTGGACCTAATTTTTAGTCATATTTTCGGTCCAAAGATATTTTGAGTCTATGTTTCTAACTTCCTTATTGAAAGAGCTTTCTAATGAAATATTATAAGCTCAATTACGTTGAGGAACGAAAAAGATATGAGCCGAGAGTAAGAAGAGTATGGTGTCGGAAATTTCTTTACTCTCTGAATCATTTTTTTTCTCACACTTATGAAGCAAGAATAATGATGAAAGAATTAGAAACTAGACTTAATGAACTTTCCAGCAAGTTAAGAATCGCATAATTTTGACATCGGACGAGGAAGTTATGACTAAATCAATTTGACGCATGCCTTCCAAAGCAACCTACATGAGCAGCCCGTGTCGACCGACACGACCCGTGTTGGAGGTCGAGCCTTTGCATCGAGAACGGGTGGCCGACACGGCTCGTGTTGGCTATAATTTCTGTCGAGACGCTTTGGTTTTGACGGTTTCGGCCTTTGATTGCTTCATAATTGCGGATTTAAGCCGATTTTCGTCTGCTTTTGAGAGGAATCCATCCGAGTTCATCCCCCATTTCATCCATTGCCACTATCCTTCCTCCATCATCCACATCAAACTAAAGGCACTTTAGAAGAATTGAAGAAGAAGTTTGAAGCAGATTGCAGTATTTCCATATGAAGTCAAGAGATTCAAGTAGAGTTATTCAAGCCTTTTAATCCTAATTCTTCGTTCTTGCTTGTTTGAGGTTTGATTACCATGTAATTGATTATTTTTGTTAAGTTTTCAATAACAATGTGTGAGTAATCTTAGTTTATTTAGGGATTTGTAATCCGAAACAATGAAGTTTGATTAGGCTTTCATGATTTGTGCTTGAATTCGATGTTGAAGCAATAGATGATTGTGTTTTTCATGCTCATGAGTATTTTGAAGGCCTAGAATACTTGTGATTTGAGATTAATATATCATGTACTGAAAAGTGAAATAGAATAATCTGACAACCAACTATTCTACCTAATTTATGAAATTTGAGAAAAAAAAAAGTAAATTAGGGGATTACTTTGATAATTTGAAATCTTTAACTTTAATTAACTTGAATAGCATACAAAATTTGTTTGTTAGGTTAATTAGAGCGATCCTATTATGCATCGAAAGAGCAGTAGAATTTTGTGATTATCGATCCTTGATTCAATTGAAAGAATGATTGCACAAATTATGTTTCAATAATCAAACTCATTGTATTAGGAAATCAAATCACTAGATATTTTTATCCATTGATTTAAGTCTAGATTAATTTTTTTAATTTTAATATTTAGAATTAGTTTAGTAAAGAACCAACTCCAAAAATCTGATTTGCTTAGTAATTGAGTAGATGGCTAGTTTAGTGCGTTGCTTGATCAAGTCCTTGTGGGATCGACCTTGACTTGGCACAATCATAAACCGTGCACTTGTGGCCTGTCAAGTTTTTAGCACCGTTGCATATTCAGCAATACACAATTCACCAATTGCACTCACCCAACATAACTAAGCTTTTATGCACCCTAATTTTTGATTCTAGCCGTGATTTTGAAGCTAGTAATAAGTCGTTATTTGCATTTAGCTTGCCTGGTTTAAGTGGTATGCCTAAGTATTTCAAAGACAGGAACCCTTTTTCAAACCCAAGAAGTTGTAACAGCTTATTGCTTAGTTGTTTCGGTCACCCCAACCATAATAATTTGTGACTTCGAATGTTAGCCTCAAGACCGGATACCTCAACAAATTTCTCAATAGTTTCCATAATACGAGATGCCGATCGCATATCGACTCTGCGAAGTACTAATAAATCATCTCGCAAAGATTAGGTGGCTTAATCCCAACTTTTTACACCCTGGATGGACTTTGAACCTTGGGCCTTTAGACATACCCCGAAATAATCGAGATAGATATTTCATGCCAATAACAAATAGAAAGGGAGAGATCGGATCACCTGGCCTAACTCCTCTTCCAAGTGTAGAAAAAACTATGAAGACTCGCCATTGTAGCTAAGTGAGAAACTAGCGAGATGTCATACACTTTAGTGACCTAATTCACGAATTTACTAGGTATACCCAATCCCCGCATCATCTCTTCAAGAAATTTCCAATTAACCGTATCATATGCCTTCCGGATGTCAATCTTGATGATGCACTGGGAGAAATATATTCTTCCTTTTGTAGTGTCTTAACAAGATCTAGTGCAATAAGAATATTATGAAAGATTAAATGGTTGGATATAAAAGCGATCTGATTTTCTATTATCAAATCAGGTAGGATCATTTTGAGTTGTGTAGCATATTGGAAATGGCTTTGTAGAGTACATTACAACATGAGATTAGCCTCGTATTCGATAGCGATGCTGGGATGATCCACTTTAGGGATATAAGCACTATGGCTGTAGCATTGAGTTGTTTAAGGAATTTATCATATTTGAAGAAATCTAAGATACCCGAACTCACCTCGGATCCAATAATTGACCATGAATCTGAAAGAAAGTGCTCCCAAATCCATCAGGACCTAGGCTTTTGGTCCCATTAATCTCCCAAATAGCAGTCTTGACTTCCTTCTTATCAAAATGTTGAATTAATGCTTGTTGCAGTGCAAGTTGTAGGCATTTGCCATTTCGAATTATGAACCATATAACCTTCTTTTGTCTTGGTTTACCTGCCAATAGGATTTTGAAGTAGTCAACCAAAGTATCAGCTATCTCTTGTGGGTCATAGGTATGCCTACCAATCCTTGTTCGTTATAGTCCATCCTTGTTCATTATACTTCTAATAGAAACTTTGAGGCTTTGCTATTTAAGAACACAATGGAAAAAGCAATGTTTAGGTCACCCTTTTTAAGCCATCTAGTTTTGCTCCTCTGTATGTACATGTCCCTTGACATTTTCCCGAGTTTATGTAGTTCCGCTAAGGTCTCTTTCTCTGCAGACAAGTAAAGAATTTGTGCTATGCCCATCAAAAATTTGTGTTTGTATTGCAATCGGTTGTTCTCTAATCCCCGCTAACTTCATATCCAGTTAAGTAAACTCAGCTCTATGAAGTGTTTTGAAAGCATACTTTATTTTCTCGCACCACCACATACATTATGGACCCTATACCCTCAAAGGCCGGATTTGTCATGTTTTGAAATACTTAATTAATTGATAAAATTATAGTGATTGTTATCCTAATACAACTACGACAACCACCATATATGTAATCAACTTTCACTGTACACGTGTCAATATCCGATCACAATCGTTCATCGTTTTTGCTTTTATTTGACCTAAAAATAAGTCTTAGAAAATCAAACAAATATCTATAAATTGTAATAAAAATTAATAGACCTAGAGTATGTTTGGGATTCCCTAATTGAGCATTCTTATTCTTCAACCTGAGTATTTGAACAACCCCCCACCCCATATTTGATTGAAGGTCCACCATTATCGTCGGTTAGGATCTGTTTTATCCGCCGCCACCATAGGCTGGTGCTACAACCTAATTATTTTCCAACGAGTATTCCGATTCTCTTATTCTCTTATATAGCCTCCGGCTTTCCAACAACAACTTTTACAATAATGGAGATTTGGTGCTAGAGTGGCAAATAATTTCGTCGGAGGGATCAATGACGATGATGATGTCGGTGGGGGTGCACGAAATTACCGGAAAAACGGTGAGGTTGGAGCAGACTCGGCGGCGTCGCTGTTTTATCCCTAGGTTTCAACAGGGAGTTTAACTTTACTCGAGAATATTATTTCTATTTTTGACTTTCAAATTTTTACTCCCTCCATTTTAAAATATTTGTTGTTTTAATATTACAAGGGAATATTAAAGAAACACTAAATTCATGATAAAGTTATATTAAAAGATTAAGTTGTCCTAAGATTTCATTGGAAATGAAGAAAATAAATGAGAAAAGAAGATAAACAAAATAAAATTGGTAAACTAATCATTAATATATTATTGAAATTGTAAAATGACAAGTATTGGAAAACGAAAAAAATTAGTTAAAATGGCATGTATTTTGAAATGGAGGGAACATTTTGTTTAGAAAGAGATTGATTAAAGGGGCAAGCAAACACACCCTTAAATAATTATTTTTCTTCATATTTATAAAATATTTTTTTATTTAAAAAGCAGAATTATTAATTCTTATAAAATTTTAAAAAAACAATGAGATTAAAGTGGGACACTTATGCCTATCTGTCTTATAATGACAATCTTTACAACAACTTCCTAAAATAATAATTTAAAATAAAAAAATCAAAATAAGGAGGAGGTGGAGGGGGATTATTGGCAAACCTAATTAGGAAACTGGAAAAAAGGAAACGCACAAGAATTAAAAACATCAGACAGAGAAGCTGAATTTGAGGAAAGAGAAATGAGGAAGGAGAGAGAGTGGAAGATTTTCTTGGTGAATTAGACTATACTTTGTTTCAACCATGCACGGGTCACGGGTACACATCCTCTTCTTCTTCCGTGCCTCACAGGGGGACAATTGCGCAACAAGACAATCACCTTTTTATGACAGTAAATTGTTTCAGTCAATCTTTTTACCTACCTGAGATTCCTCTGGTCGAACAAAGCATATTAGTGAAAGAACACAGACTTTCCTACAGTAGTAGGTGTTCCAGTGTTCGTACAAAATTTTGGCCACCTCATCAAATTTGGTAAAACTTATATAAGATTTGAAATCTAAAGAAAATGACTCGTAGCTAATCTAACTTGCAATCGGATTTGAATATATTTTGATCTAACTGAGTCAAATCTGATTCGAAATGTCGTGTACAATAGCTTCAAAAAGTTTAGTCCATAATCAATGAAGAATCTTTTGAAAGATTTAATCCTTAATCAACGAATCTTATTTGTTTAATAAAAGGTAGGTGGATGCATGTTGTTAATATAATTTTAATTTTTTTAAAAAAGAAAAAACAAAATTTTCCATGTGGTGGGTACCTCCTAATTTATTTGTTTTGTATCACCTAGTTTGTTCATGTGAACCTTTAATTTATATATAATTATATTTAAGAAAAATTTTGATGTTTTATTATTTTATAATTGATGAACATTTACTAGAAATTTTTTATGAGTATTTATTATATTTTTAAAGGATTATGTATTTTTTAATATTTTTTGAATTAAAATCACATCAGTATGGGAAGCCAAATAAAAAAATGATAACAATAAGTACAGGAAAAGCGAGAAAACAAACACATCTGTTATCTAAATCTATATCTTCGAACTTAATGCCTAGCGCTGGTGAAAATCTGTGTGACTCGATTGTCCGAGTTTGTCCAATCTGAAAAAATTGAGTTTGGTCAAAAAATTGGTTTAAATTTTAAATTCGTACAATCAATCATGTCCGAATTGAAATTTAGTTCGGGTTTAGGTTTGACAGTTCGGGTTCGGGTTGTCCGAGTTTTGTGACTAAGTCGGGTTCAACAAATCGGGTTTTGAACACTTGGTCATTCGGGTTTAGGTGTAATTTAGTTTAAAATCTACAAAAATTTCAATAAAAATTCGGACATTCAACTTAAAACATCAAAAATTCGGGTCTAGTTTTGATCACATACATAGTTTCAATCCAATTTCCAAAAGTTCATATCTCAAATTCGAACATTCGAACATACAAGTTCGTACATCGGTCATTCTAGTTCGAGTTCGATTTCGGGTTCAGGTCTAGTCAAGATATATGTATATGCAATTCGGATAAGGTACGAGTATGATGTTTTTGTCCGAATGTTCAAATTATCCAAGCCCAAATGAACTCAAATTTTTACCAGCCTTCTCAGTCTCTCTGTGTGTGTGATAGAGGGAGAGAGAGAAATACTTTGTCATAACAAATATTTAAAAGTAGTAACTATAGTTTCAAATAATTACATTCCCTCCATCTCAATATTTTTTTTGGAAAAAGTAAGAGCCTTCACCATCAAACCAAACACAATTAGATCATTACTTTGGACATACCCAAAGGATTACAAAGATTTCATAATCTAGCTAGCCAAGAACACTTCTTTCTTATGGATTAATTGATTTCTCACATTCCATCTAATTTGTTCTAGAATTTGATTGACTGATCGTTATTTAGCTTGGAAGAACCTAGTATTTCTATCTTGCCATACAAAGAAGGTAACTGCTGCAAATAGTGGTGTCAAAACAACCATTTTTTATTGAGTCATATGAGTATCATTCAACCAAGCATTCCATTCCTGTCTTGAGTCATCTGAATGTCCCATTCCAATTAAACTATTCAACACTTCTTGAGGAAAGGAGCATTGCAAAAATAGGTGGTCAATACTTTCAGGGGGAGCGAAAACTCCAAGTATTATTAACAATTCCCATCCAATTCTGCAGCATACCCCTTGTCAGCAGCCTTTTCTTCAACACCATCCACAGACAAAATGAGTTTTTGGATAAGCTCAGTCAGTGCCAAGCAAACTTCCACCATCTGACTTCCTGTGCAGGAGTCTGCTGTAGCTCATAAGCAATTTTGACTTTGAATTTGCTACCCTGTACAGTCTTCCAAACCTGATTTTGGGTATCATACCAGTTGTCCATATGCTTCCTCAATCTCAGTGTTCTCTTGAAATACCAGGGCTTTGTATTCCATAACCCTTATATCTTGTTGTGTAACATATATATTATGGACTTCACCTATAAGTAATAAATTTTTCCATTATGAGTGATCACTGTTCCAGTCCCTACTATTTCTAATCCCCAATCCACCATATTGTTTAGGTAAGCGAACCTTCTCCCAAGCTATCGGTATGATTTTCTCTTGCCTTCCTCTCCTCCCCATAGGTAGTCTCTACAAGTCTTCTCTACAAGCCTAACAACTTTTGCAGGTTGAATAAATATCTACCATTTTCACCACCGTCTAATTGTTATAGTTGAAAAAATATTGTTATAGTTGAAAAAATAAGTATTTTACGAAGTGTTATTATTGCTTTAGATACCTATAATCAAAAATAAAACTCCTGAATTAATCTTATTAGCTCTATAATTTCCAACACCAAGAAAGAGTTAATTAATTTCTAATTGTTTAATCATAAGGAGCATTTCAATTTTCTAACTTAATAATTAAATATGATAGTTTTTCAGGACAATATGAAATAGTGGGACAGTAGGAGTATACAATAAATTTATGTTAGATGCCTTGCATAACAAATAATATTAAAATTATTGGGGGAAAAACTGTAACATTTTAGCAAATAAATAATTTATGTGAAGAGAAAGTTCGAGAATTTAAGGCTTTTAATTATCTTTCAGAGCTCTCCATTGAAACGAGGAAACTAAATACTCGTCCATTTTATATCTATTGTCAAAAATATAAAGCTTATTATTCGTATTTTACTGTCAAGATTAAATTTTTTAAAACTTTTGTTTAAAATAATTAAAAGTAACTAATGTTTTTTTTTTTTTGGCAAAAGAGGGGCCTCCAAAGAAACTAAAATTAATTATTAGTAAATTTGGGTCAAGAGGCACCTAAATTGTATGCAAATAACAAATCACTTAGAACACTAGGGAGAGATTGAATAGAATAAAATCCCACCTCCTTACTAAGTCCTATATTAGCTACTCGTCGGCTATTTGATTCACTTATCGAGATCATTAACTTTAACTTCCCAATCACAATGACATATAAGCTCCTTACACTTGTTTTATAATAGGCATGAATTGGTTGTTCCTAACTTGGGTGCCCCTCAACATGCCCACCATAATCGGGAGTCTAACTTTATCCATACCTTCTTAAAACTCAAACTATGAACCCCTCGTAGACCTCTTGAACACTTTAAGCTCGACCATGATTGAAGAGAAAATCAAAATTCTCCATGAATCCAACCAGCCACTCACCTGTATCACCTCGGAGAACACGGTTGCCTGCAGCTAAGCTTGGGTTGCCTTTTGAAGCACCGTCCGTGTTCAATAAAACCCACTCAGCTGGCTCGTAGTTCCCAGCTAACCAACAACTCCATTCTTGCTGAATTGCCATGACTAACTCCTTGTAAATTTTCATTCCAGGCATTAATGACTTCACCAATCCTTTGGAGGAGAAATCCCACCTTATCCCTCGGTAGCGATTCCCTATTTTCGAAACAGAAAGCACACCTCCATTTCCATAAATACCACAATGCAACCAAGAATTTAGTATTCCGAGAGGGTTCTCTTCCTTTAGTTTTCACATTATTACCGATCCATACCATTCGTTCAGCGAATCACATTGCCAAGATGTTACCAACCCATTATATCAAAGTATTGCTGTTATTGTACTAATGAGAGTACGGTTGTCGATCTCAGGAAGTGAGGTCTCTTACAAGTCTAAGGTCAATGTCTTTATGAACTAAGCAAAAGCACAATTCAGATTTGGTTGGTAACGCAAACACTAAAAACGAAATTAGGTAAAGAAAACCTTAGGCGAGGGTTTACCAAATTAACATGCCAACAATCTTAATCACATGCTTCTACACTATTCACAATTGCGATGAACTAGGGAATCGATGCGGTTTAAACCACCTAAGCCTTTTCTCGAAGGTCATTAAGCTAACTCAATTGAATTAATCGTTGTTCTCACACAATCAAAACAAAAGAATTACATGATTATCGACTCTTCCCTTAATAGCAACCTAAATTATTCTCATATCTAAGTTGTAATCATCCAACAAGTTAAAGTAGAACTAAGCCTCTTCTCTCGAAGTCTACTCAATTCCCAAAAACAATAAAGGCAGGATTCTCTCGAACCTCACACCAATTCACAAGTATCAACAAGTCGGAAATTCATCAAACAATTGCAAATTAGTATCAAAGCATAAACTACGATTAAACTAGCATATTAGTGGCAAATCTCCAACCTAATTTGGAAATTTAGCCACACATATTCATGGCATTTGACAACAGATTGAGGAATGAAGACCGAAAAGAATGCAAAATGGAAGTAGAGAGAAGAATAATAATACCGTAAACTTGAATTAACTTGCGATTAAATGAAAATAACTCCAAGCTTTGATCCCTTAACAATGGAAATAAGTGCTTACAAGTTGAGAGAAACTAGCATAGAAAACGCAGCATAAAAAGTCTATTCGAAAAATGATAGTTCTAGAATAAAAGATGTAGAAAAACGTAAGCCGTCGATTGGCACGACCAGTGCTAAAACCGTGCTGCACCCGTGCAAGCTCACGACTTCTTCAATTAAATCTCAAATTCTTAGCATGGCTTGTGCTGAAACCGTGCTTAACCCGTGCAAGCTCACGGCGCCTTCGATTGATTTCCGAATTCCTAGCATGGTCTCGTGCCGACCTCTTACGCTTCAAGACACGGCGTGTGCTAGGTCTGCTTTTCTTTCTTTTCTTCAGCACAGCCAGTGTTACAGCCTGTGCTGACTTGGTTTGACCTCTTTCTTCACTCTCCGACCTTCTATAGCTTCCCGCTCTTTTCCTTAACACTTTGAAAGATGTATTTTTCATCATAAAAGGCGGGATTACCTCAAAACATATAAATTCGCACACTTTAATCATAAATGAAGAAAGTAAGCGAAATCAAATAAGAATTTAGGTGAGAAGGCCTTTGAAGTGTCGAAATTAGCCAATAACAGAATGGAAAAGCACGTAAAATTCCGGTTTATCAACCCCCATGCTTACTCCTTGCTTGTCCTCAAGCAAGGCTATCATGAAGTGCTAAAGAAACGGGGAGGTAGAAAACCGAAGCCGCCCTCCTCAGGTAAAGGGGCGCGCTAGACAACCAAAGCAAGTATATACAAAGGAATCCTTGGCAAGATTGAGAATCAAATTGAAACAAGAGTTGCAGCTCAAATTAAGATTGCAAAGTCTATTAGCAACACAACCAATCTATCCCAACCCAAATACAATCAAGTTCCATACAAATGCTTGGTGAACTAGTTGGGATTGGTAAGACCTCACTTTAGGGTATGTGGAACACTCCCTCATGTGTTTGTAAAAGTATTATGGTTCACTCAAAACTCTCCCAACACCTACACACTACCATAAGCTTGCCAAATATCTCAATTCTCCACCATTAGAGACAAACCATACAAGTTTTCCAATCAAGAGGACTTTAAAGAAGGTTGTAATGAGGCTTGGGCTAAGGGAAAGGAGGGAAAAGTATTTAGGAATGTGTAGCTTAATAGCCAGAGCCAAGGAGCACAACACTTTCCACTACAACAACGTCACACCTCCAAACATTTAAAATATAATACTACATCACTCCAAGCTTTCAGGTAACGAATGAGTGGAAATTTCTCAATACAAAGCACCATTCATGCTTACAACACTTTATTCCTTTTCTAACTCTTCTTTTTCTAATTTTCTTCTTTCTCTTTTTTTCGACTTTTTTTCTCTTTTTTTCTTTTTTTTTCATAAAACTTTACAAGCAAACTAAGCAAGGTAAGCATGAATGGTTAAAACTAAAATCCATCTCCACTCATAACTTCTTCGATTAACCAATGAACCAATTACTACCAACAAGGTATCACCCAACAAATTTCCAATCAATAGAAATGCTCCACTAGACCAAGGCTTAAGGATGGGAAAGAATGAAAAAGGTCAAAGGTATATTGAGCAAGGTTAGTGCAGGGGAAGGGGAAGGCTTGAAGGGTTTGAAACAAAGGATATATAACATTCAGGTGGATGATCTAATATTTTTTAAAAAAGAAAGAAATAATAAAAGTAGAGAGTAAATTTTAAAAAATTAAATTAAAATATTATATATGATAAGTTACTATATCAATTCGAAATTATGGTATCATTTGTTAGAAATGGTTTAGGGGGTTAATACGAGACAAAAAAATATATTCACTTACCTATAAACAAAGGGGAAAATTCTCACTGCAATGTCGTGGTCAAACGCTGACCAACATATTCAAAATCAAATGTCATGATACTAAAAGAAATATTTTTACATATTTTTCAAGTAGTTTATTTTTTTTGAAAAAGTAGAATTTAGTTTATAAATAACGCATCCACAAATATTTAACTAAAATTAACTCTGGACAAACTCCTAATCAAACCTGTTATGTCTCTAATAGAACAATCATAGCGAGATTATGGATAACCGAGTTTCCATCTTGGAAGATTTATCCAAGTAGGGTCGTGTAACTTGGGGTCTACTTTAGTGTTAGTTACGAGAGGCTTCGCTATGCGTAATAGGGTCGGAGCAAGTGGTGCGAGGCTGATTTTAAGGCAATTCGTTAGAAAGGGACAACCAGGTGGTCATTGAAACTATTAAAGGTGTTGTCCAGGTCCCTTAGAAAATCCATTTACTCATCTAAAATACTCGATGTTTTCTACAAAGTTGAAACCGATTACTTATCGGATACACTTTTAGAGAAAGAAATAGAGCTGCCAATTGGGTAACTAAGTTTGGTCTTTGTATTTCCTCTTCTATTTTTTGGTCGTTTTTCCTTCTTTTACTTTTGTCTCCATGTTAATGGAAAACAACTTGGGTAAAATCATTGAGAGAAGGGGTATTACATAGTTGATGTACTTATCATTTTAAAAAAATGTTCATAAATACAAAATGTAAAAAAATACTAAAAAAAAACTTATCAAAAACCAAATTAAAATCACTAAAAAAAAAAAAGAGAAATACTCATTATGGATAAATATAAGTCAGTCTAATCGATCATGATCTTCTAATAGTTGAACCCCCTTAATTATAAACTGAAATATTTTTTGGTTTAGAGGAAGAACGTGGAAAGAGACCTTATTTTGTCTTGGTTTACCTGCCAATAGGATTTTGAAGTAGTCAACCAAAGTATCAGCTATCTCTTGTGGGTCATAGGTATGCCTACCAATCCTTGTTCGTTATACTCCATCCTTGTTCATTATACTTCTAATAGAAACTTTGAGGCTTTGCTATTTAAGAACACAATGGAAAAAGCACTGTTTAGGTCACCCTTTTAAGCCATCTAATTTTGCTCCTCTGTATGTACATGTCCCTTGACATTTTCCTGAGTTTATGTAGTTCTGCTAAGGTCTCTTTCTCTGCAGACAAGTAAAGAATTTGTGCTATGCCCATCAAAAATTTGTGTTTGTATTGCAATCAGTTGTTCTCTAATCCCTGCTAACTTCATATCCAGTTAAGTAAACTCAGCTCTATGAAGTGTTTTGAAAGCATACTTTATTTTCTGCACCACCACATACATTATGGACCCTATACCCTCAAAGGCCGGATTTTGTCATGTTTTGAAAGACTTTAATTAATTGATAAAATTATAGTGATTGTTATCATAATACAACTACGACAACCACCATATATGTAATCAACTTTCACTGTACACGTGTCAATATCCGATCACAATCGTTCATCGTTTTTGCTTTTATTTGACCTAAAAATAAGTCTTAGAAAATCAAACAAATATCTATAAATTGTAATAAAAATTAATAGACCTAGAGTATGTTTGGGATTCCCTAATTGAGCATTCTTATTCTTCAACCTGAGTATTTGAACAACCCCCACCCCATATTTTGATTGAAGGTCCACCATTATCGTCGGTTAGGATCTGTTTTATCTGGCCGCCACCATAGGCTGGTGCTACAACCTAATTATTTTCCAACGAGTATTTCGATTCTCTTATTCTCTTATATAGCCTCCGGCTTTCCAACCACAACTTTTACAATAATGGAGATTTGGTGCTAGAGTGGCAAATAATTTCGTCGGAGGGGTGCACGAAATGACCGGAAAAACGGTGAGGTTGGAGCAGCCCGGCGGCGTCGCTGTTTTTATCCCTAGGTTTTAACAGGGAGTTTAACTTTACTCGTGAATATTATTTCTGTTTTTGACTTTCAAATTTTTACTCCCTTCATTTTAAAATATTTGTTGTTTTAATATTACAAGGGAATATTAAAGAAACACTAAATTCATGATAAAGTTATATTAAAAGATTAAGTTGTCCTAAGATTTCATTGGAAATGAAGAAAATAAATGAGAAAAAAGATAAACAAAATAAAATTGGTAAACTAATCATTAATATATTATTGAAATTGTAAAATGACAAGTATTAGGAAACGAAAAAATTAGTTAAAATGACATGTATTTTGAAATGGATGGAACATTTTGTTTAGAAAGAGATTGATTAAAGGGGCAAGCAAACACACCCTTAAATAATTATTTTTCTCCATATTTATAAAATAATTTTTTATTTAAAAAGCAGAATTATTAATTCTTATAAAATTTTAAAAAAACAATGAGATTAAAGTGGGACACTTATGCCTATCTGTCTTATAATGACAATCTTTACAACAACTTCCTAAAATAATAATTTAAAATAAAAAAATCAAAATAAGGAGGAGGTGGAGGGGGATTATTGGCAAACCTAATTAGGAAACTGGAAAAAGGAAACGCACAAGAATTAAAAACATCAGACAGAGAAGCTGAATTTGAGGAAAGAGAGGTGAGGAAGGAGAGAGAGTGGAAGATTTTCTTGGTGAATTAGAATATACTTTGTTTCAACCATGTACGGGTCACGGGTACACATCCTCTTCTTCTTCCGTGCCTCACAGGGGACAATTGCGCAACAAGACAATCACCTTTTATGACAGTAAATTGTTTCAGTCAATCTTTTACGTACCTGAGATTCCTCTTGTCGAACAAAGCATATTAGTGAAAGAACACAGACTTTCCTACAGTAGTAGGTGTTCCAGTGTTCGTACAAAATGTTGGCCACCTCATCAAATTTGGTAAAACTTATATAAGATTTGAAATCTAAAGAAAATGACTCGTAGCTAATCTAACTTGCAATCGGATTTGAATATATTTTGATCTAACTGAGTCAAATCTGATTCGAAATGTCGTGTACAATAGCTTCAAAAAGTTTAGTCCATAATCAATGAAGAATCTTTTGAAAGATTTAATCCTTAATCAACGAATCTTATTTGTTTAATAAAAGGTAGGTGGATGCATGTTGTTATTATAATTTTAATTTTTTAAAAAAGAAAAAACAAAATTTTCTATGTGGTGGGTACCTCCTAATTTATTTTGTTTTGTATCACCTAGTTTGTTCATGTGAACCTTTAATTTATATATAACTAGTTTTGATTTACACGCAATGCGTGTAATATTAAATTTGACCCAATATTATACTAACCATATTCCATAATGATGGAATGAAAAAATACATATAGAACTATGATATGATAAGAAGTGGAAAAAAATAGAATAATTTCTATAACTATGATTTCAACTAATAATTATAACAAAGATTGAACAAGTGTAGAGACAAACAATATGACCCTGTTGTATTAAATTGACCCGCTATTGTATTGACTCGTTATTGTATGGCAATCGAGAATGCCCACCATACAATAGCGGGTTAATTTAATAATTTCTATAATTATGATGTCAACCAATAATTACAACAACGTCAATTTAATACAATATTTTCTAAGTGACAAAGTAAAATAAATAAAATTCACTCGTATCACAACTATGATTTCAAAAATAGTATCGACAATCCTTAAAAAACTCCCTCAAAAAGAAAATGTATCGGTGACTTTATACCTTCCTCCTAATTCCCCAAGTCAATTCACTAAGATCCTTCAAACATGCCCTGTCAAAAAAGAAAAGCTGGAGAAATCAAATGCAATCAGAGAAGGATCATTTGAAGGAAGAACAATGAAAATCATATGCCCCACGCTTGATGAATGTAGAATACCAAAAATTTTAAGGAATTTCAAGCAGAAGAGAGAGAAAGGAAAGATGAGAATATTGTTGGTGTGAATGGATACTTACAGAGACACATGAAGCCTTAATCAACTTTAAAAATTGGTGTATATAAATTTAAAAAATATCAAATCGGATACCTCATAAAAGCCTTTTGTTGGGCCATGGTTCTCTGCTGAAGCAAGAGAATTAAAGTTTTAAAAAAGATGGAGTGATGAGAAAGAAAAAGGGGGATGGAGCTATCTCGAAGAAGAAGGTGAACTGCAGTTGATAAGTTGATGGAGTGATGAGACAGAGGAGGATGAGAAATATTTATGAAGCGAAAGAGGAAGTGGTAGAGAAGGAATAAACTGCAATTTGGTAACTGTCAAGTTTTTGGAGTATGTCATGCGTGCATATAAGAAATCGATTGACAATTCTATCCTCACAATTTAAGGTAAGATGAGGGCAAATATGGCAAAATGAAAGTTATACAACTGCATATTATTCGCCATGTATAAGATTAATTAATTGCATTCTGATACAGAAAATAGGACACTTTTTATTAGAAAAATAAAAGCTAATTTGTTTACTTGTTAATAACACCACTAAAAACATTAGTATCTTTGAAACACTGTTTTTTTTTTAAAAAAAAAAAGATACATAACAAATCAAAGAAAGATATAAAGAATTAAAAAATTTCAAAAAAGGTCAGTAGTTTATGAGATTTGAGCGTACAACCTTTGGAAACAAATATTACCACTCATATTACATGAGCAATTTGTTTACAACATGCAGTAATGGCGGAAAAAATATGGGTCACACGCTTGCTGAGAACTCCTCATATTGTATGTATCATATTCTTATACCCGAGTTTATCTAACATAATTTCCCTCGTTTATTTGATGTTTCGAATAGGTTATATTATTCCTTGATAAAAATGTGATTACTAAGGTTCTGTCCGAGAAAATAAATTGTTTGAGTAGTAGATAATTGTTTGTGTACTGGATACTCATTTAGGTAATCGATACTTGTTAGATTTCGGTTGTTAAAGAATAGTTATTCAACCGAGCGGTTCAAATAAATGTGTTTGAGAAGTTTAGAGGTTGACTTAGCTAATTATTATAAACCGACATAAAAAGGATACAAATAATTAGCAAATATAAGTTATTAAACGGATATTTTTTATAAAAAATATGAAACACTACTTTTAAATATGAAAAACTAATATTCTTAACTTTTCAAAAACATTACTTGAAACTTTATAACCTTATGCAAACGCTAGTCAAAATACTACCTTAACGAACATAAATATTTAGTTGATTAGAATTTTGAATTGATCAAAACACTAAACATTCCTCTTTAACACTTTTACCGAAGAGCCTAAGTTGAACAGTAAAATCTCAACTACAACCAAATTAAACACATACTAGTTACATTGAATTGCTCAAGCAAACCCAACAAAAAGAATCCAAAAACTTTGGGAAATGTCTAGCGTGGATCACTATAAGCATGTTTGGCCTAATTTTTAAAAAAATGTTTTTGTTTTTGAAAAGCATTTTTTGAAAATTGTTTTTGAAGAAAAATTGAAGTGTTTGGCCTAAATTTTATATAAGTGTTTTTCAAATAATTAATTTGTTTGGACAAAATTTCTAAAAAGATAGAAATAAGATAGAGATAAAACAAAATAAGATAGAGAGATAAAGATAAAGGAGAGAGAGAAATTAAAATAACGTATAAAGATAGGAGAGACAGAGAGATAATAGGATTCGGGTGGTTATTACAGAGTTTTTCCAGAAGCTAGAAACAGAAACGAAACTGACTATTTGTTGTTTCTATTTCTGGGAGTTTTTCCAAAATCGTTTTTGAAAAATAGTTTTAATTTTTTAAAAACTAGTGTTTGGCCTAACTTCGTTTTTGAATTCAAAAACAGTTTTAAAATCTAGGCCAAACACCCACTTATATTCATTTCTATGAGCAAACTGCATATGTGGATTTATATCAAAAATTAATTATATGACAAATATACACAATCCAAGGGACTTTTTAATCTTTTTTTTGGGGCAACAGATAAGCTTTTGACATATACTACTATTACTATATAAAGGTCATCACTCTGCTTTTGAGTATTGCATACCAGAAGCAGAGGGAGAATGAATCAGAGTTTAGGAAAAAGCTTCTTTGGGGTGAAAGGGGACCATGGCCATGGCCCCCAACAGCTGTGGCCCCCAACACTTGTAAAATATATTGCCAACAGAATTTGAATTTCCAGGCAATCCTTCCCCAGTCAAGTAAGTTTTCTTCTTTGTCTTCCTTTCCAAATTTGAACATTTTCATGCATATATATTAGAACTGGTGTATCTTTAGTTACTCGTAAAGTTAGTTATGGAGGATCTTGTTGGGCATCATGACTTCGTTTGATTAGATGTATCTTATAATATTTTATGTTTATGTACAACAAAATAAATTATATTACGAGTTATAAAATTAGTAGAGTTCGGACTGATAGCCTTTACATCCATATGTCACCCACGCTCCTCAGGTTCGGATATAGGGAACAATAACTTTTTCATTTAATTGAGGGAAGTAGGTTAATTAATGTATGGACTTTGATATCCCTTCTCTCTGGTCTATATTACGGCCACTTAGACTCCTTGAAATAAGGGCATAGTAAATAATGGACATACTTATAAAAAAAAAATTCATATTTTAAGAACTCAATGTTTTATTTACAAAATAAATCTTAATCACTTATCCAATGTGATGGACTATTTCATCGGCTGTACGTGCTCTTCTCGTATTTAATGTTGGACTCCAATATTTGGACAAAGTGAGGTTGTCGTACATCAGAACTTGGACAAGGCGAGCTTAATAATAAACTTTTTTTTTCTAAGTTTACGTTATTAAAATTATAAAGCGATATATATTGTGAAATGGAAAAATTAGTTAAACTGACATATGTTTTGAAATGAAGAGAGTAACATAATGGTTGGAATATATGAAATGTGATTACTCTATATTGACAAATCAAAAAGGATTGAGTATGTATATAATGTGGTGAATTACTCTACCTATTGTTAATAAATTTTGAAATGAAATTTTACGGCTTGTACGTATTGTTTGATTGGATTAAGACCCAATTCACACAAATTTAAGATGATATTAGAGTCTGTGTCATTTTCGGTTTGCAACGTTCCCCCATATTGTTGATTGTTTCCACATGCTAGGCCTTGTTAATGCTCCACAAACAGAATTATATGAAGTGACGTTGTCCCATATTTATAAACTAAAATGCCTTTTAAGTATGTAGTGTTTACTCGGTTGGATTATGATACAATTTATATAAAATGTAAGACAAAACAATATAATTTTAATATTTACTTTAAAAGTGAAAAATTATATGCCTAATAAATTTTTACACAAACGAAACTTTCATTAGGATATCAAGATCATACATATAACTTTTAAAGAACTATTTTGTGGACAATTTACAACGGCATGTTATTCTTATGAGCCAAGAATTAGAATCAGAAGCTCATTCGCAAATAATAAAACAGGAACAAAACGAATAAATAAAAACGGGACAAAAGATTTACCATAGAAAATCTAAAATCAGAAAAAAAAAAAACTACGAACAATACACTATAATTTTCGGTAACTTTAAAAGGAATTTTCACTCAAACCTAACCTACCTTTACACCTTGTAAATCTGTTACTTGACAACAATAGAGGAAGAAAAGTGATTTATAGCCATAAACCGAGCCTTAATATGCAATAAACACAAGCAAAATGGAAGAAAACAGCCAAGAACTGAGCGAAGCTAGCCCAACCACGTCTCGTACGGGCCATGCCCAGCAACACAGGCTGCCCGTGCTGCTGGCATGGGTCGTGTCAACAGACACAACCAGCCCGTGCCAGTTGTTGGCCGGGCTGCCCCTTGTTCCTTGGTCCCACACGCCCCGTTCTCGATGCCTTTTGGTCTTCGCTGTTGCTTGTCCCGCAACGCAATTTCCCGAGCCACTATTGTGTCAATAGTCTCTTACCACCACAATGGGAATTGAATTACTAGTAGTTAATAAGAAATAGAGCAGCACTGCATTCACAGGACTTAAACTTTATATCTTAATTAAGAAAAATAAGTGTCAAACTATTGAAATCAACGTGTGTTCGATACTTGATATCTTGTACTCGTATACTTATGTACGTTGGTATGTATATGTATGTGTTTATGTATGATTATTGGTTTCTAATATGGCAGGCTTAAGCAATACTGAGAATAATCACTACTGTGGCAATGGTCGCTTACTCCCACAACTGGTATCTGGAACAACCAATGTTTGCAATGCCAACTCAGTGACGGGTTAGTTTGACCTCACTTCTTTTGAGATTTAAGTTCCAGTATTTTTAACTTCTTTTCAAATTTAACTCGTATTTTTACCCTTGCGCTATAATTTATTGGCTTATGGCAGGTCTAAGCAAAGTTAATGGGCATCCTAATAATGGTGAGGCGACCCAAGTAATGGAAACCCAAACCATGGATGTTTACGATGCGAACTCACCTCTTCTTACGACAGGTGAGCTACAAATTTTAAATCCCGGTGTCTTCCGACCCTACGGAAGGCGGAGGGCCTTCAATGGTCGTGTAGTGACAGTCAAGGCGTTTGAGGATAATGCGGTGGTGGTGGAAACTGTGTTGGAAACCAGTACTGATAGGGTGCCCCCAGGAGAAGGCAAAGTCCTAGTGGTTGATGGTGGAGGGAGTCTTAGGAGGGCCATGGTGGGTAGTGTCCTAGCTAAAATGGCCTATAAAATGGGCTGGGTTGGGATCGTGGTCAATGGGTGTATCAGAGATGTTGATGAGATTAACACCATTGATATCGGAATTTGGGCCATGGGCTCTGTCCCAGCTCGGTCTTCCAAGAAAGGGGGTGGTGAGAAACATGTCCCGGTTCAGTTTTCCGGGGCTATGATTCACGATGGTGATTGGTTGTGTGCTGACAGTACTGGCATTTTGGTCGCTAAAAGAGAGCTTTCTGTGTTGGGGCCTCCTCATTGGCCTGTTCATAACATGACTCGTGAGGGTGAATGTATCTATAATCATGTCATGGCTGACTACACTAGCCCGGTTGAGCCTCACCGGCTCTTCAAGGCTCACTTCCTTGATGACCACAACTTCTTGCCCAAGTTCTTACCCGAGTCTTTCAAAAGCATAGATTTTGTTCATGGTCACTGCACTGCTGTTGGATGCATCAAACAAGTCAATTTTACAAGAGGTTAGATTAAACTTACTATTAACATCTATTGATTGCCCGATTTTTAGACAATTCTCTTTGTTAAGTGACATAAAAAGATGCGAATAAGTTTACTTATGTGGTACTAAGGAGCCACTATGGCGCGAATCTTGATGGAAGCATTCTTCTTTGTGATGGAAATGCTTAAAGGACACTGCCATTAAACTCTTTCCGGTGCATGAATTATGATATAATGTGTATTAGAGAATACAAGTAATAAATTCGTTGTTCAAAAATCATTGCCAATAATTATGAACACTCCTAAACACTCCTTGAATGCATGTTTAATGTTGTTCAACTCTTCCCAGCGCATAAAAGCCAGGGGCTTACCTCGTGGATGCTTCATCATGCTGAATACTTGGGCTTCCATTCAGAGCTTATATATAACACTTTTCCTTCCAACACCTTCCGACACTGAGCTTATGGATCTAATTTATATTAGAATCAAATAAAATAAAGTCATTATAGGAAAAAATAATGTTGATAATAATCATAAGCGTTCATAAACTTTCCCAAATGCTCCTAAAGATTCCATCCGCTGCAAAATGCTAACTGCTAACCTAAATGATGCACCAAGTATTCTAAAATGCTGCTGACTGTTAAATACTAGTTGTAAATGCTGAAACTACATGGCGATTATTATTGACATGTATTGATGTATTCCGGACGGTAATTAATAAATCTATTTAATCCACAGGAAGTGTATTCAAGTATGTGAAAAACAGGGTGGATGAGCTCGACGTTGATAAATTATACGTCAAGTACACAAGCATTGAGGGAGATATTCTCAAGGATAAATGGGACTTCATAGTTTATGATGTCAAGATTGAACCCTCAATCACAGGTAGTCACTTTAAAATGATTGGCCATTATCACGCCAAGAGAGAAGCTGTGACAACAGAAGAGGATGTGATAGTCCACCTAGAAGGGATGAAGAATACGCACAAGGCCATTCAAGAATTCCTTCTACTGTATCTTGACCTGTATGCTTGACTAAATTATTGATCCCCCCCAAAGTTGTAACATATCAAATAAAATTAATAAAAATATTTCAAGTTCTGATAAAGTTGTCTACAGATAAAATCTTCGATACCTTGCTCAAGTGTGCACGATTAGTGACCAATATGTTCAACATGTAGAAGTAAGAAGAGACATAAAACCTAAAGCAACGTATTGCATTGCTATGGCTTAAGATCAAGGAGAAGATAAATTATACGCACGCATACAATTTAGGGAGAATCGAACCCTGATTTCCTTTTTAAAAACCAATCATTCTACCACTTAGATTACCCTAAAAGGATGGCATTATATTGATTACATATTTTTTATGTCTACCTCATTCCAGTAAACATTGAAGCTTGGCAATAAGTTGATTGATGTAAGAATCTTCAAGCCCTTCCCTTAATAAAAAGTCTCTCCATTTAGCATGGTTGGCTCTAATGTCTCTTCCTACCTTGCTGTCTCTCTCCATCACAGTGTTCACAGCGTTAGAGACCCCCTCCTTGGTGAATAAACCATTTTCTTTTCTCTCAACCTCCACTGCCACTCTTAACTCGCCGCCCATGAGCCTCGCATTGCAGAACTGATCTACTGCTAGAGGCAACAACACTATTTGGCTTTCACTTATCAATGCCTCCGATAGAGACCCAGCTCCACAATGTGTCACGAAACACCCAATCGAAGGATGTTTCAGGATTGAATGTTGTGGTACCCAATCACTACGAACTATTCCTCGTCTTTTCACTCTTTCCAAAAATCCTTCCGGTAATGCCGATTCAACTGTCTCACAATCATGGGGCGACTTAAGGACGGCCAAAAATGGTAAACCTGTTGTTACAACTGAAGCGCGATTAGTCGGGGATTTAGAGAGTAGAGTATGACCATATGGTGTAAAGGAAAGTACAAACAGATGGCAGAATTTGAACCCAATAACTCCTAGAGATCGGCTATGTCAATTGAACTAACTGAAACTCATAACATTATAATCGAAAATGAGTATGGATGTATAATATCATACCTACCAGCTCGAGGCCTAAAACAAGCTCTTGAAATTGGTCTTTTAATAGCACACATTCACTGCCAAGTGCACAATACACCACACTCCTGGCCTCAAAACTACTTAACCACCCTTTCAATCTAGCGTCCAGCCCACCCGAGCCCGACAGGTCCGGAAGAACCGGTCCGACCCAAAGCACCGGCTTTTGATAATGCATCTCAAAGTAATCCCCAAATCGCCCTTCGATCTCTCTACAACCCTTGCAACAAAGGGCGTCACTTTTTCCACCACTTTACATATTATCTCCCAGAAAGAGATTCCAGTCACCCCTAGGGCGGCCTGAGCAAACACGGCACCTTGACGGGCCTCATAGCCCCGACACCGAAAAGCTGACGAAGCAGGGAAGCCTGGTGGGGCCTGCATGAGGTCCTCGATGGGCCATGCGGTCCCAGGTTGCAGGGACCGGGCCCGCGGGCTCATATAGGCATAATAGGAGATATAGATGGTTGAGTAGAAGATGGCCTTTGCCCCATACTTGTGGGCGAGGTCTGGCACCCAGTGGGCATAGTCGAAGAAGACGAGGTCGGGTCTGAGGTCAGAGAGAAAGGACTCAAAGGCGGGCTGGGTCAGTTCCATGGCATTGAAAAGACGATGTAAGGCTTTCGGCGGAGTGTCATTGGTCGTCTGAGATCCATCAGGTAGCCCATCAACGGCCGGGAGAGTAATGAAAATGAAGGTGATGAGGCTGGGATGACGGTTGAGTGGGGCCAGTTTGGGCTGGGCCTTTGGAGGAAGGAAGAAATAAACTTTGTGGCCTTTTTCAGCTAGCTTGTTGGCTAAGCGGAGGAAAGCAGTCATATGGCCTAAAGCAAGCCATGGGTACATAACTGTGCTCAACTTTTCCCTTTTCTTACCCATTGATCGTTATCTAGCTTCTCACCTCTCTCTCTCTCTCTCTCTCTCTCTCTGATTATGGTGTAGGGAGGTAGGTACGTTAACTTGCTTCTCTCTCCTTATATATTGAATTGGAGTGCGTTAATGATTTACGAATTAGATTTTACGTTTACTCGGTTTACACATTAAAGTATCATGTATTAGTCAATAAAGGACGGCCAACTCCGTATACAATATATTGGTCATGTTTGGCAATTAGTTGATTGGATTAGTTGTTAGCTGTTGGCTGATTGGATTAGTTGTTAACTGTTGGCTGATTGGATTAGCTATTTGTATTAGTTGTTTACATTTAACTGTTTTAGAAAAAGTGTTTGCTAAAATTATTTGTTTTTGAAAAAATGTGAGACAAAAAGTTAATTTGCAAAAATCCAATATAACTTTTTGAAAATAACTTTTGAGGGCAAAAAGCTATTATAAAAAGTCAACTTACCAAATATATTAAATAACTTTTTGACCAAATTAAAAAGCCAAACTCGCTCAAAGAGTCATTTTTTGCCAAAAAGTCATTTGCCAAACATGACCATTGTCTTTGATCAGGTTTACAAATGTCTAGGTACGTAGGTAGGTAGGTGCTAGCATGAACTTTAAAGTATAAATAATTATGTGAAGAATCACCCCCCAAAATAAAAAAGAAAAAAATGATCGCCTTTAATTTGTCATATTGCTCGCTGTGTGTCACACAAGCATTATGGGTAACTTATGAGGGCTGTTCGAATTTATATACAAAATGCATATAAACAGAAATATAAACGGAAACGAACATAAATGAGCGTAAACGAACATAAACGAACATAAACGGACATAAATGAACATAAGTGTAACACCTCGACCCTAATCTAATAAGCTAATCAAAAATTAAGAATTTTTCAATAAGTGCATGTACTTCAATTCAAATTTCCATTTTATATGTACATATATTATGTACTTGTGCAAGTAACTATATTACGTGTTGCGTAACTCGGATAATGATAACGACGCATGGCCGAAAAATAAGTAAATAAATAAATTATGTTCCATGATAATTCGAGGAATGCAAACGATAATAGTAGTAATAGTATTCGTCGTAGTAGCAGTAGTAGAGTAGTAGTAGCAGTAGTAGTAATAATAATAATAATAATAATAATAATAATAATAATAACAACACATATGTTATGGGAATTATTATAATTATAATTTATACGCTCAAAGTTTGTAAATAATTATTCAAGTGGGAAATTCCTAAAAACGACATTTTAACTTAGACTTGGTTATTAGGATGATTGGGCTGAAGGGAATGGAGGGCTTAACAAGCAAAAAAATAAAAATAGAAATAAAAAGGGGTGGGAAGTAGGAATTTTCATATTTGAAGAGAGAAAATTCAGATTTGAGACTTGTTTATTTAAACACCAACAACCCTAAAAATCTCACCCTCATTATTTTCTTGTCTTCCCTAAGAAACTCCTCTTACACACTCAACCTTCATCACTACTGCCCAGCCAGGCCGGCCGTCTCGCCGCCACCACCGCCGGTTGCCGTCGCCGACCACCGGAACCGCCAGCAGCTGCACCACTTTTTCTGCCCTACCGCTATCGCACGTCCGCTGCTGCTGCCACCTCCGACCACTCGGAGCCACCGGTCGCCGCCACCTGCTTGCCGCCGCCACCGGAGCTCTGTTCAACCTATACCTTCCACCATAAAAACCTCATTTTCTTGTGGGTTTTGGGTAAAATCCTCAAACCTTCAACTAATCACTTCCTTTAATTTTTAAAAATAATTAATTAGATATTACATGCAAGGAATCTTTATATAAAAATCAGATTTTGTGAGGTTGTATTAGTAAAAAATAAAATGGCTTTGAGTTATGTGGACTTGTAAAAGTTATTTAACTTTTAAAGAAAATTTTGTGTACAAGGATTATTAGATGGTTGATTGTGGATTGTAAATTTTGGGAAGAAATTTGGTTATTGTGATGATTTGAAGCTTGAAGGAAAAATTTGGAAGTAGAGATTAAATAAAATGGGCATATATGTCAAGTTAAAATGGAACATTGGAAAAAAAGATAACATTATGTGAGGAGCTTAAGAAAAATGGGCATGCATGTGGTTTTCTTTGGAGTATATGTATCAAAATGTAAATTAAAGAAAATAAGTAATTTTAAAAGTTTAAACAAAATAAGAGATGTTGGTAATTTAAAGAGAATAAGTGATTTTGATGGTCTAAAGAATTAAAGAAAATAAGAGAATATAGTGAGTTAAAGAAATTAAAGGAAATAAGTGGTAATTTAAAAGAAATTAAAGGAAATAAGCGAATTTGATGATTTGAAAAAATTAAAGAAAATAAGTGAACTTAGGTGATTTATAAGAAGTAGGTAAGGTATTCAAGTGAATAATTAAGCAATATTGATGAATTAAGCAATTAGGCAAGCAAGAGACCAAAAAGGGGAGGGGGTAAATTAAAGCATTGAGTGTTTAAGGAGAAATGAGTAATTGGGCTTTATGAGCATATTGTGTGATAAGGGGTCGATTCAAGTTATGAGTGTTAATTAAAACTTCAACCTATTACCCATTGATTTAACAAACTACGAAGTGCTTTGCTTACATACACTCATCTATGTGAAATCATAAAAACAACAATAATAAAAGTGATAATAACATTAATAACAATATTGGGCAAGGAAAGACCCTTCAAATTCGAAACAATGTGGTTATCCACGAGAGGAATGTCGCCAGTTGGTTGAAGATAATTGGGCTAATGATTCTGGGCAAGACTTTGTGAACAAATTGACTGATTGTGTTGGGAAATTGGGCAACCTGGAGCAAGCAAAAGTTTGGCAAAATCAGGCAACAAATATGAGAAACCGAGAGAGAACTCAAAAAGTCCAAAAACAACCACCCTCGGCGGATAACATTCAACGTGGCACATATTGGGCCACTCGGCTAGATGAACTAAGAAGGGAAGAGGAATCTACAAGCACACTTAAGGGCCGGAGCCAACGAACTTCGCGATGGAGACAGGAATACGACCTATTTCCACCATAAAGCAAATTCCCGTCGTAGATGGAACCGCATAAACGGACTTGAAGATGAAACTGGGTCTTGGAAGACAAACAGTGAAAAGAGGTGGAGATCATTATTACCGATTACTTTGATGACCTTTTTAGTTCAAGTGGACCAACCAAAATGGATGAAGCTCTGCGAGGATAGAAGCCCCGTAACGACACCAATGAATGACAATCTCCAACGCCTTCCAAGTGAAGATGAAATCAAGAAAGCGATCATTGATATGCACCCAATGAAAGCACCAGGCTCGGACGGATTTCATGCAATTTTTTACCAGAAATTATGGGACATTGTAGGCAAGGATGTCCGTAGTCTAGTCCAAAGAGCCCGGCGTGAGGATTTCAACTTGAGCACAATTAACTCAACCAATGTGGTTCTTATCCCGAAAGTGAAAGAACCCAAGCTTATCACCCAATTCCGGCCAATTGCCCTCTCGTAATGTGATTTACAAAATCCTTTCGAAAACCATGGCTAACCGCTTAAAAATGGTGTTCCACAGATTATTTCGTAATCCCAGAGCCCGTTCATCTTGGGCCGGCTCATCACGAACAATGCTTTAGTGGCTTTTGAAATTTTTCACCACCTAAAGAGAAGGAGGAAAGGTACGAAGGGAATCTATGCACTAAAGCTAGATATGAGTAAGACCTATGACCGCATCGAATGGGAATTCTTACGACTTACTATGGCTAAAATGGGTTTTGGGCAAAGGTGGATCGATCTAATAATGCATTGCATATCATCCGTATCCTTCCGCTTCCTCGTCAATGGCCAACGTAAATGTTACGTCCAACCAACGCGCGGCTTACGGCAAGGGGACCCGATATCTCCGTACCTCTTTCTAATTTGTGCTAAGGCTCTACTCACTAAGGCCGAGAAAAAGAGAAAAATCCATGGTGTCGCCATCCGTAGAAGGGCCCCTAAAGTAACGCATCTTTTCTTTGCCGACGATAGTGTTCTTTTTGTCAATGCTAACCTTTAGGAATGCTCAAATGCAGCTGAAATTATTAGCCAATATGAGGAAGCATCGGGGCAACGTGTCAACTTTGACAAATCCAACGTTGTATTCAAGCAAGAATGTGATTGAAGGGACGAAGGCACAGATTCCGGGCAAGCTCGGCAAAATGTTTTCTTGTGACTAATATTAATAAAGTTCCACAAAAAGCTATCCGGACCAAGAACCAAATCGAAGACCAGCCTTTAGTCTTCAGTCGAATTTGGTCTAGTCCACTTATCCGGACCGAGAACTAAATTAAAATTAAATCTTTTGAGGTATCAAAGACCGGCCTTTAGTCTTCGATCGGATTTGGTCTAGTCCACTTATCCAGCACCGAGAACCGAATTAAAATTAAATCTTTTTGAGGTTTGAACATCATTCTGCTATCTACAATTATACATTTAACCCATGACCTAAAAGAAAGCAGATCCTACAGGCACATACACACAAGTGTGACACAATAACATTAAAAATTCAAAAAATAAAAAATGTAGCCCCATCTTATTCGGTCTTGATATAGTCTGGTTTGGTTTTGACCGGTCCGAACTTTGATAAGTTTGATCTTCAATCCCAGGTTCCCTCTTATTTGGTTCTCAGTTAAAGTCTATCATGTTCAATAGTATACCAATGAGCAACTTTATATACAACCATACAATGAGAAAGTAAATTAATTATTACCGCAAACTTAAAAGTTTCAGTAAATTATTCAAAAATTTATTATTTTTTAAATAAAAATTATGTTACAGAAAATGAAATAGTATTATAATTAATTGTAATTATTTACGATATAATTCCTTTTACCTTTATATATTTGAACTTTTCCTAACATTTAGCGCCTTAATTAG
The DNA here is from genome assembly GCA_021018815.1 of Talinum fruticosum. Lineage (NCBI taxonomy): Eukaryota > Viridiplantae > Streptophyta > Magnoliopsida > Caryophyllales > Talinaceae > Talinum > Talinum fruticosum. The sequence continues at coordinate 2,550,305 of JAITYX010000080.1, read as the reverse complement.
GGAAGTAAAAATGTGCGTGGCCCGCATGGCACTTGAATCAATGCACAATGGAAGCAAAAGGATGCTGATTCATCGTATAGGACATCAAAATTGTTAAAATATTATATGTTGATTTATATTAATATATTTTATAATTTAAAATTATTATTTTTTAAATAATTATAATTAATTATAAAAGTTAAACTTTAATAATTTTCTGCTACCTCGACAAATATCAAATGACATCGTAATCAAATCAATCATACTTAGAAGGTGTGTCATATACATATAATTTTACAACTATGAAAAATAATGGATAAAATGGTGATTTTACATAATTTGTAAATTGTAATACAATTATACTATTCAATCATGCCATTTTTTTCATTTATTACATGATATAATAATTTTTAAGTTAAGAAAACACACTTAACAAGACACATATCATTTCACATAATAATTTTTACACGAATGGCGATATATGTCTTGTAGTAACTCATATTTTAAATATTTTGCTTTAATCTAATATGTTATATACTTTAAAATTAATACATTTTAATAATTGTATTTAATTATCTATTATAAAGTATTGATATTCATCAATTATCAACGAGAATAAAATGAAGCTCTAATCAAATCAACTTTATTTGTGATTACATATGTGCTTTTTGTAATTGTAAAACCTATATATAAAAGATGTTGTATGTCATAACATTATTATACTATGTTATCAAATCATTTTTCTCAATATATAAATATATAACTTTAACATCAAGATAAGAAACTTAAAATCTATCTTGATCAATATTTAATTATAATATTTTATCTTTTATATTATATATATAAGAGTGGCATAATAAGACTTATATCATTTTCCTAACATATAAGAGTGGCTTTTCCTAATATATAAGAGTGGCATAAATTGAACTTGGTGATAACGAACATACAGCATAACCATAATCATCTGTAAAACACATACACTGTTAGAGATATATATATATATAGAGAGAGAGAGAGAGGGAGGGAATGGGAGAGAGAGTAGAAAAGAAGCTGCACGTACTTATTTATCCATGGCTTGCTTTCGGCCATCTGACGCCCTTTCTCCACTTAGCCAACGAGCTTGCGGAAAGAGGCCATCAAATCTCTTTCTTCCTGCCTCCAAAGGCCCTGCCAAAGCTGGCACTTCTTAACCGCCGCCCCGAACTCATCTCCTTCTTCCCCATTTCCGTCCCGGCCGTTGATGGGTTGCCCGTGACGGCCCAGACGACGGCTGACACTCCCATAAGAGCTGGGCATCTTCTCTTCGAAGCGTTCGACCTAACCCGGCCGGCCATTGAATCGTTCCTCTCTCAACTCAGGCCTGACTTTGTCCTTTACGATTTAGCATACTGGCTACCCGGCCTAGCTCGTAAATATGGTGCCAAGCCAATATTCTACTCCATGTTTTGCATCTCTTTCTTCGCCTATTTAAGCCCAAGGGCCCGGGGCCTCCAGCCCGAAATCCCCATGTCGGAGCCCGACTTCATGCGGGCTCCGCCAGGGTTCCCATCGTCGCCGGGTTTTCGGCTCCGGACCCATGAGGCCCGACAAGACGCCTGGCTGAATGGGTTCAGGGTGGGGCTGGAGAGAATCCCATTTTGGGAGATGTTTTATAGGGCGATAGAGGAGAGCCACGCAGTGTGCTGCAGAAGTTGTAGGGAGATGGAAGGCCCTTTCGGGGATTACTTTGTGGAGCATTACCAGAAGCCGCTGCTTTGGGCTGGGCCGTTACTTCCCAAACCATCGGCCTCGGGCGGGCTTGATGAGCACTGGACTGGTTGGTTGAATGGGTTCCAGGCCGGGAGTGTGGTGTATTGTGCGTTTGGCAGCGAAGTCGTGCTACGAAAACAGCATTTCCAAGAGCTTCTTTTAGGACTTGAGCTCACAGGGTTGCCATTTCTAGCTGTCCTTAAACCACCCTTAGATTGTGAAAGTGTTGAATCAGCATTACCGCAAGGATTCTCGGAAAGAGTAAAGGAGAGAGGAGTTATCCATGATGGTTGGGTTCCACAACCACTGATATTGAAACATCCATCAGTCGGGTGTTTTGTGAATCATTGCGGAGCAGGGACTTTATTAGAGGCATTGACAAGTAGCTGTAAATTAGTGTTACTGCCTCAAAAAGTGGACAACTACAATAACGCCAGGCTTATGAGTACCGAGTTAAGAGTGGGGCTCGAAGTTGAAAGAAGGGAAGATGATGGTTCTTTCACTAAGGAGAACGTGAGTGATGCAATTATGGCACTGATGAAGGGAGAGAGCGAGGTGGTGAGAGAAATAACGGCCAATCATGCCAAATGGAGAGAGTTCTTGCTCGGAAAACAACTTCAAGAGACTTACATGAATCAGCTCATTGTCAATCTTCAAGCTCTCTAAGCTCAATGTGGACAACCACACACCCAAGATGAACCTTCCAAGGACCCTTTCGACTTTCACACCCAGCAATGCCGGGCCCAACCAGGCACCAACACGGTCAGACCGTGTTGTTTCACACAACACGGCCCATACCTGCTGTTATGCATTTTGGCTTCGTTTTTGGGGAGCTCGGTATACAATTTTAGCTTGGGGATTCTTGGGTTAGGTTTAGACATAAAACCTCATTAGAAGATTTAATTAGGTTAATTAGTTTAGAGTTGATTTGAGATTCAAGCTTGCAAATTCTCAAGTTTTCATCCATTACTATAATTTTTTGCTTTCTCTTTCTTGTTCATATTATTTATCTTTTTTTATATGAAGAGGAGAGGGGTGATTATATTAAGTGAGAGTCAATCAAAGCAAGCATATCATTCGATGCTGGACATAATAATGTCCGAAACATCTAAAACCACACCCTACTTTTAAAGTTATAAGGTTACAAATGTGCTAATTCATGTGCAACTTTGTTCCCCCTCTTCGAATAAAAGACCATGCAATAAAATCAAAAGAAGTAACAAAAGCTAAAATTTCACTAATATAAAACCCAACTATGTTGTTTGGGACTTGCTTATTTGTGAGCTTTTGGATGAACGCTGGACAGTCACCTTCGATAATCAAACTTCTGTAACCGGCATCTTTAGCAACTTTCAAACGGAAGAGACACGCCCTTACTTCTTCAAGTTCAGGCCCAGCAAACCTTGCTCCTTGCTTAGTACCTGCCCATACAATGTCTCCGTCCAGATATACGGATCACCGCTCCCCACCCCAACAATCATCCCCAACCTGACCTCCATCGAAATTAAAGCTTCAACATACCAGCAGTAGGTGGCTGCCACAGGTGCTGAACATGGCCCGAAGTATTAGGCAAGTCCATATTATTTATCTTTTTTTTTTTTAGTTAATGATTATGTTATGTTTAGTTTTTATTTTAAATTTAGATTTAATTACTTTGTTAGAGTAATTTAGTTTAGTTTTTCTCAACTTTGGGGAATCGAAATCAGACAGGATAGGATTTGATTCCCTAACTTTTGAGTCAAATTAGGAGTAAACTATATAATAATATTTAATCAGGAATTAATCAGCGAAGGAATATGGTTCTAGTAAAGGTGCTTTGTAGAAATTAAAGGATGCTTTTAGCAGAGGTGCATGTAGGGCTGGCAACATCTCGGTTCTAGGGTTAAATTAATTTATTTATACCAGAGAAATAGGAAAATATCAATAATATTCATGTATACTTCGAGGTCCATAAATAATACAAATCTAACTTAGTGTCAAAATACAATAAGAAAGAAAAATTTTTGCATACAAGTTTTAAATTTTGATGATAAATTTATAATTGTACCTAATTTTTTTATAAATTAGACAAATTTTTATAAATTAGACAAATTTGGATGACTAACTGGATAAAATTTTGTCAAACCTTAAATGCATTATATTAATAAAAAGTCATGGAACTATAGGAAGGAGACACTCTTAATTATGGTTAGACAAGTAAATATTAGTAAGATTAGTATTTTTGGATGCCAAATGCGTAATTGATTCAGGGTTAAATAATAAGATAAATTAATTTTTTTAAATTTAAATGAACTGAAATATAATATAATGAAGGGAGTAAAAATCGCACTTAAAATTTAAATATTTAAAATTTTAATCTTACCACAAATCAAGATATAAGGAGAGAAAAGAAAAGCAAAGGTTATGTACCTCTAAATCGACCGTAATCATTCGATCGATCGAGAGAGAGAGAGAGATGGGAGAGAGAGAAGAGCAGATGTTGCACATAGTTATGTATCCGTGGCTTGCTTTAGGCCACATGACTTCCTTTCTCCACTTAGCCAATAAGCTAGCTGAAAGAGGCCACAAAGTGTCCTTCTTTCTTCCCCCAAAGGCCCGACCCAAACTGGCCCATCTTAACCTCCACCCCGACCACATCTCCTTCATTACCATCTCCATCCCGGCTGTCCACGGGCTGCCCGCCGGGGCCCAGTTGACGGCTGATGCCCCTCACGGGCGGGTCGCTTCCTCTTTGAAGCCTTCGACTTGACTCAGCCCGCTATAGAGTCCTCTCTCTCTGAGCTCAGGCCCGACTTTGTCTTCTACGACTTTGCTCACTGGCTACCCGGCTTGGCCTGTAAACATGGGGCCAAGCCCATCTTCTACTCCACCTTCTATATCTCCTTCTTTGCCTACATGAGCCTACGTGGCCGGGGCCTCCAACCCGGGAACGCCATGTCAGAGGCCGACCTCATGCGGGCCCCAGCCGGCTTCCCCGCGCCACCAGCTTTCCGTCTTAAGGGCCACGAGGCCCGTCGATTGGCTGCCATTACACCGTTCGCCCTAGGGGTCGCCAAAATCTCATTATGGGAGATCATGTATAAAGGCATAGAGGAGAGCGACATTGTGTGTTGTAGGGGTTGTCGGGAGATGGAAGGGCAGTTTGGGGAATATTTCGAAAAGCAGTACCGGAAGTCGGTGCTTTGGGCTGGACCGGTATTGCCAGGGCCGTCACGTTCCGGCCGGCTCAATGAGAAGTTGGAGGGGTGGTTGAAGGGTTTTGAGGCAGGGAGTGTGGTGTATTGTGCTCTTGGTAGTGAATGTGTACTCTCAATAGAGCAATTGCAAGAGCTTGTTCTAGGACTTGAGCTCACAGGTAAAGCTCCCCCCCAAAAAAAACAAAAAAACAAGGAGTTCACATACACATTTAACAGTATAGCAAAATGATCTGCACCTTCAAGATACCTTATAAGTATCTTGTCTAGCCTAAATTGTAATATGTTATTTTTTTCATCAAAACAAAATATTATTTAATATTATATGATAGTGAGTCACTTACATATCTACGTATTTAATTATGCATTAGTCACATCAGATTAATGTTCACAAAAATTTGTCTAATCTATTTATCTAAATTTATCCGATTCGAAAAACATAAGGTCCAGTCACAAAATTTATGTCCGGATTTAAAATTTAGACATTTAGTCATATTCGAATTGAAATACGGGTTTGACAAATTGGGTTGAGATTGTTCGAATTTTGAGACCGATTCAGGTCGATGCAAATTAAGACAATCTAACAACCAGTTCAACGTATGAAGCTATATATGTCAATGTATACACACATGCAAACAAACATTCAGGAGAAACAGAGAATCAATGGCCCAGACTCTTGAATATATGCTCATAAGTTCTTCTATTGGAAAGTTTATGAGATACAAATTTAAATGTACATATATATTGAACGAAGGTATAGCTATACTAGCTAGCTAGTGTGTTGTTATATAAGCTCATATTCATGCAAGACCTGAAACTTAAGCCATCATATCAATTTTTTGTTAACTTCATTTTCTTCAACTATCACTTAGCTTTAATTTCATGTGGTAATCCGGAACATATATCAATCAAGTTTCTAATTAAAATTTGAGTTTCTAAATGCTAATAACTCCATTTTCTAGCCACACAGGTTTACCATTTTTGGCTGTCCTCAAGTCTCCTACAGATTCCGAAACGATTGAATCAGCATTACCATCGGGATTCTTAGAAAGAGTAGGAGCAAGAGGCATCGTCGATGGCGGATGGGTGCAACAACATTTGATCTTAAAACATAGCTCAGTAGGGTGTTTTGTGAGCCATTGCGGAGCCAGTTCTTTGTTAGAAGCACTGGTAACTGACTGTCAGTTGGTATTGTTGCCCCAAACAGCAGATCAATATTGTAATGCAAGGCTAATAGGAGCTGGTGGTCTAAGAGTCGGTGTGGAGGTCGAGAAGGGAGAAGATGATGGCCTGTACACCAAGGAGATGGTCTGCGATGCAGTCAAGACAGCAATCAAGGTATACAGCAGCCTCGGGAGAGAAATAAGAGCCAACCATGCTAAATGGAGAGAGCTTTTCTTAAGGGAAGGATTTGAAGAGTCTTACATCAATCAGCTCATTCGCGCCCTTCATTGTCTCCTCGGATAGGGTTGTTAAAGATAGTCCCAGTAATTAATGTTATAGTTAACCAGAGTTTCCTGTACCAACTTCCCCTCCCCTGGGGGCTCTATTTCTCTTTGCTCGTACGCACAACCAGTTGAACAATTTCTCTTAACAAAGTTTTCAATTTCCCTATTTCTTTTTCTTTGAGGAGCTGGCAGGAAAAAAAGATCAGAGATTCACACTGGCAAATTGGGTTCGGGTCAAAATCAAGTCTGATAAGCCTAAATTGATCGATTCAAAGTAACATAAACTTCATGGAATCATCATATCGCAAAATTCAAGATAAAGTATCATCCAAAGATGGACTCAGGAGAATTCAAAGTTAAATCAGCATAATATCTATATCATTTGATTGAACATCATAATAACTATATGACTACATCATTCTAGTAAATCTTGAAGCTTGACAATAAAGTCATTGACATAAGAGTCCTGAAGCCCTTCCTGTAATAAGAAGTCTCTCCATTTAGCATGGTTCATTCGTATGTCTCTACCCACACCGCTTTCTCTTTCCATCACTGTCATCACAGCATTGGAGACCCCCTCCTTGGTGAAGAAACCGTCCTCTTCCCTTCTCTCGACTTCCAAACCGACCCCTAACTCATCGCACGCCATGAGCCTCGCGTTGCAGAATTGATCACCTGTTTGAGGCAACAGCACTATTTGGCATTGGCTTACGAGTGCTTCTGATAGAGATCCGGCTCCACAATGAGTCACAAAACACCCTATCGAAGGATGCTTCAGGATTACATGTTGTGGTACCCAACCATCCTCAACTATTCCTCCTCCTTTCACTCTTTCTAAAAGTCCTTTTGGCAATGCTGATTCCAATGTCTCACAATCTTGAGGTGATTTGAGGACCGCCAAAAATGGTAAACCTGCAGTTAATTAATCCAACATATATAGTAAAAAGTATTTTTCATTTACCCTTTTTGAAGCTTTAGTAGATTTTTTTAAAGTGAAATGATATGTTTTTGCAGAAGACACATCTTAAATGTCTTCTTTTGACTTAAAATTATTGTATCATATAATAAATTAAAAAGAATTGTATGATTGAATAGTGAAATTGTATTATAACTTACAAACTACGTAAAATTACTTTATTTATAATTTTTCATATTTGTAAAATTATTTATATGACATACCTTTTGGGAAGTGTTGATTCGATTAAGATGTCATTTAATACTTGTTGGCATAGTCAATGATTATTAAAACTTTACATTCATAATTAATCATAATTATTTAAAAAAATAATTTTAAATTTTATAATACATTAATATTGGTTAAGAAAGACATTTTAAGATTGTTTTTATACAAGACACATATCATCACTTTTTGCATCTCGATATTTTCGAATTAGTATCATTTACTTATACCTTTGTGCAAATAATATTTACTTTAAATTTTACCAAAATGGCCTTGATCTAATTAACAAATTGCAAGCGACAAATATAGCATAAAAAGTTATTGAGTACTTCATACAAAGATGAAGGAGGTAAATAATCATTTGAAAAAGTCAGAATACAATATATATATATATATATATATATATATATATATATATATATATATATATATATATATATATATTTGCCGAAACTTCAAAGTGTTAAATGAAAATGTTTCTATACTTGAAGGAGTACACTTCTCTAAGGTTGTATTCATAATTCTCTACTTCATCCACTTTTCCCTCGCTAATTAATTCATAAATGACTTATCTTTCTTGTCCCAAAACATCGACCTTCTTCTTCAGAATGATGGTAATGATTAGATTTGGCAAATATGTTATTCCGGTTTCGGGTAGTTCAATTTCGAATAAGATCATATTTATAAAATCTAATTTGATAATGTTAGTTTTATGTCAGCATGTCGGGTCACTTTTAATTTAGTTCGAATCAATTCAGTTTCATATTCACTTTAGGTTAGCTATTTTTGATGTCAAATTGAGTAGATTTGAATCATTGAATTTGGGTTTTCAATTTCGAGTCAATTTATCCAGTTATGCAATGATTAAATACAAGCACTAATTAATTAATACACTACAATCTATCATTTTAGAAAGCACACTCACTAATTAATTGTTGATTATAGTAGTCTTTTTTTTTTAACAAATCTATTATTAAAAATACTGTAGGGTGGACAGAGCAGAATGAGATAAAATAGTAGGCAAACCGTATATACCTGTGAGTTCCAGGCCTAAAACAAGCTCTTGAAATTGATCTTTTGACAGTACACATTCACTCCCAAGGGCACAATACACCACACTCCCTGCGTCGAACCCATTCAACCATACCTCCAGTTTCTCTTTCAGCCCACTTGAACCCGAACCGGACAGGTCCGGCAGCGCCGCCCCGCCCAAAGCACTGGCTTTCGATGATGCTTCTCGAAATAATCCCCAAATTGCCCCTCCATCTCCCTACAACCCTTGCAGCAAAGGGCGTCACTCTTTTCTATCCCCATGTATATCATCTCCCAAAAGAGAGTCCCCTCACCCCCAGGGTGGCCGTGGTCAAAGCCGCACCCTGACTGGCCTCATATGCCCGACACCGGAAAGCGGAGGAAGCAGGGAAGCCCGGTGGGGCCCGCATTAGGTCCTCGGCTGGCCAAGCTGTCCCGAGCTGTAGGGACCGAGCCCGAGGGCTCATGTAGGCATAATAGGAAATATAGATGATAGAGTAGAATACGGCCTTGGCCCCATATTTATGGGCTAAGGCCGGTATCCAATAGGCATAGTCAAAGAAGATAACGTCGGGCCTAAGTTGAGAGAGGTTGGACTCGAAGGCTGGCAAAGTCAACTCCATGGCATTGACAAGAAGACGACGAGCTCGTGGGGAGCGTCGCTGGTTGTCTGAGCCTCATCCGGCAGCCCATCAACTGCAGGGAGGATAATGGGAATGAAGGTAACGAGGTCGCGGTGGCGGTTGAGAAGGGCCAGTTTGGGCTCGGCCTTTGCGGGAAGGAAGAAAGAGACTTTGTGACCTTTTTCGGCTAGCTTGTTGGCTAAGTGGAGAAAAGGAGTCATATGGCCGAATGCAAGCCATGGGTACATAACTATGTGCAACTTCTTCTCTTGTTTCTCTCGCATCGTCCCTCCCTACCTCTCTTGCTCTTCTTTGAGTGATTATGCTCTAGCGGATACCTGATCAACACGTTTCTCTCCCCTCACTTATATCTTGATTTGAAGTACGAAAATTATGCACTGTTATTAAAAATGCTAAATTGTGGCTTCATTCGGTCTAAAGATGAATGTGTCACATATTTGTAAATGAATAAAAGAGAGTACAAGTGCATAATCTAAGGTTGTAAGTGCAACATGCAAAACTTACCCGAAATTCGATTCGAATCACCTAAAGTCATACCATGTCAATTCTATATCCAAAATAACTAATCTAAAATAAAATTGGAATCTGATCCGAAACCGACCATAGTCCTTATCGTTTTCCTCCAAGGTCATTTTTCTTTGTAATAGTTGATGCACCAATTATCACCGAACCTAAAAGTCCGAATGGAAAATGCTCGATCAAAAATTAAAACTTTGATCGAATTTTATTGACCCAAACATGATGCATCAAAAATTAGTCACCTGAAATCACAGCGGATGATACATTTACTTGGTGTAGTTGTAAGTTACATGTATTAACCTTTTTTGTCTCCAGAGTAGGGATGAGCTTGGGGCGAGTACGACTGGTACAAAGTGGGTACGACTATACTCACACTCATACCCATTTTCAAAAACCACCCCATACTCATAATCATACCTATCGAGTTTTCAAAATCTATCCACATACTCATACCCATCGGATATTATTCGGGTATATATAAATGTTAAACAATAATACCCATCGGGTTATACCCATTGGGTTTTATACTACACTAATTTGACATTAGTGATGAATAGTTACAAAAATCTCTTGCCCCGTCATAAACTCGTAATTATACATCGATAATACATATAAAATGATAAAACATATTTAATTGGCTTAATGTTCGCTCACTACCCACTAAATTTTATTCAAAAAAAAAACATTGATGTATGGGTTCGGGTTCGAGGCGGGTGTAACTATACATGTACCCACCCCATACCAAACCCTTTAACCTCGTATCCGCCTTGTACCCGAAAATTTTAATTTTTTTATACCCATACCCACAAAAATTTGGGCAAGTTCAGAACGGATTGTTTGGGTCTAGGTTATAATCTCATCCCTACTCTAGAGTTTAACCTGTTAGCACTTAATTTTTATTTTATTTTATTTGTAAAACTCTATTCAAAATCTTTAACATTTTTTCAAAGTAAACACTTCAAATGTAATTCAAACAGAAAAATTTATGAAATCTAAAATAATACTCTTTCCATTCTATTTTTGTCTTAAAATTATCTTTCTAAATGGTCATTAAATACATTGTTAATCAATAATTTTTTATTTTTTTGTACCAAATTAACATCCTATTAGCTTATTTTTTTCTTTTTAAAAGGTGTGTTTAAAACAAAGGGAGTACATTCTTATTCTATAGAATTTTGTATCTATAGCTATCATAGCCTTTAAAGTATGGTACGTCTTTGTGTGAATTGTGTTTCAAAAAAGAAAGGGATAAAAGGGGAGATCTTTGTTGGATTTATCTACTTAAAAGGGAGATCTTTGTGGAAGTTATAAAAGATAAGTTCTACATTGACAAATTAAAAAGAGGATTTGAACATATTTATAAGTTTGTGAGCTACTCCTTTCATTGTTAACATTAATTTAAAATTTTCATGATTTGCGTGATTAAGGATCTATTCGAATTTACACACAAAATGTACGTAAATAAAAATATAAACATAAATGAATATAAATGAACATAAAATAGTAGAAATTAACATAAACAAACAGAAATGAGTTGTTAAATAAGAAATAAACGAACATAAACGAATATAAAAAACACAAAAGAACATAAACGAACATAAAAAAACATAAAAAGAACATAAATGAACATAAAACATAAATAAATCCTATTTTTCATATAAAGTCGAACGGATCCTAAATTAAGTCCAACTATATAAAAATTTAATAATCTTTGCTTTAAATCAGTGTTCGCCATGTGAATCACACACAAACACTTGGTTATGCCATATTCAGCATATTACTAATTAATTTGTATTTTTTTCTTAAGTTATTGATTTATTTGTATCTTAATGCCCTATTCGGTTAACCCATTACATATACCGGACATTTATTATACACATAAGAATATATGTCAACAAATGGTTAGATGGAAGAAAAAATAAAAAAATTTTACGGATCAAACATAATCACCTAGAAGTATATACTTCCATATGGATATAAAAATTTATGTCATGCATAGGATGCAAACCACTAATTAATTTATATCTTCTTTTTCTTCAATAATTGATAGACCTATCCGGGTAACCCGTTACAGATATAGGTATAGCGTTTACAAGCTACCTAAATGTCTCAATTAGTTTGACACTGATTGTGTCTTTGATAAATAAACTAATATTTACGTCGATCATACCGAATTTTGCATTAACTTTAGAGAAAAGCTGGCAAAGATATGCAGATACGAATTACAGGCATGATTGAGATGCAGATTTTTGGACCTAACTTTCGATTGGCTTTTTAATTTTTTGGCGGAAAGTTGAGTTTCCACGTCCAAGAATGTGATTGAAGTATCCAAAAATTTAGTTACACGTACAACCTCTTTTTAAAAAATAATTATAATTAGTGCAAAATAGATGGTCAGGTTGCTTAGGGTGGCTTTATTAGATCCATTATTTTTTAAAAATTATAATTTGAATTAATCTGATTCCATTTATTGAAAATCTATACTATATATAATAGCAATTTTCAAATTTATAAATTGGTGGCTCTGATAAGTGCATTAAATGCATTAGATTCTTAGGCGTTTTGATACTTTTCTTTGGGAAAAATCGGTTAATAGGAGTATGTTTATGCTCCATTTTCGGTTTTACGCTTGTGTTTTGGTGCTTTGAGATGTTTTTGCAGATTCGATCACCAATACCGAGTATTCCTAATATTAGTGAGTGTTCCGAGCCTTCGAAGACCGACACAGTCCATCTTTGCAGTCAAAACGGCCGTTCCCTCGATTTCTCAAAGTTTGTCCTTCCAGACAACCAACACGGGTGGCCCGTTTCCACGAAAACGGCCCGTGTTGATGGTGAGCATGCCCGAGAGCATTTTACACCGAAACGGTCGGACCGTGTCGGAGGACACGGCCCGTTTTCAGCATCCCCGTCCAGTTTTGACGTGCCAGCATCCAACACGGGCAGCCCGTGTCGGAGGACACGACCCGTGCTTGGAGGTAAATTTTGCCGAGACGATTCGGTTTTGACGGTTTCGCCTCTTCATTGCTTCTTAATGGCTTATTTAAGAGGATTTTCAGCCATTCCTGCGAAAATTCAGTCTAGAATCCTCCATAGTTCATCCTCCATTTTCCTTCCTCCATTCCTTCACATCAAACCAAAAACTTTGAAGATCGAAGAAGAAGATTGAAGCAGTTGCGGGGTTCCATTTGAAGTCGAGAGATTCAAGTGGAGCACTTCAAGCCTATCATCTACTTATTCATTTCTTGTCTGTTTGAGGTTTGATTTCAATGTATTGGATTTTAGATAAGCTTTCAATAAACATGTGTGAGTAGTTTAGTTTTTCTAGGGATTTGTAATCCGAAACAATGAAGTTTGATTAGTTTTCTATGATTTGTGCTTGAATTCCGATTTTAATTTAATAGAAGCTTGTGTTTATCATGTTCATGAGTGTTTTGAAGGCCTAGGATACTTGTGTTTAGAGATTAATCTATCATGTACTTGAAAAGTGAAATAGAATAATCTAACAACCAACCTTTCTACCTAATTTATGAAATTTGAGAAAAGAATAGTAAATTAGGGGATCACTTTGATAATTTGAAATCCTTAACTTTGATTAACTTAAATGTATACGAAAGTTGTTTGATAGGTTAATTGAAGCAATTCTATTAAGCATCGAAAGAGCGGTAGAATTTTGTGATTATCGATCCTTGATTTATTTGAATGAATGATTGCGCAAATTATGTTTAAATAATCAAACTCATTGTTAGGAAAGCAAATCCCTAGATGTTTTTATCCATTGATTTAAGTCTAGATTAATTTTCTTAATTTTAATAGTTAGAACTAGTTTAGAAAACGATCAACTTAAAACCTGATTTGCTTAGCAATTGAGTAGAGGACTAGTTTAGTGTGTTGCTACATCGAATCCTTGTGGGATCGACCTTGACTAGCTACAATTTATATACCGTGCGCTTGCGGCTCGTCATGGCCTCGAGAGTAAATTTAGGACTTTTGTTCAATAAAAAATATTATGATTTTATCCTTAAAATAAAATGTTTCCACTCATCTATGAACTCTCTTTTACTCCTTGCCACAATGTAACAACCTGACTCTAAATCACATTATTTATTAATTACAATATTTATATAATTGAGCGCATGCACTTCAATTCGATAAATTGCATTTACATTATCCTTATACATGCGTTATGCGACTAAGGCGACGAAGTGGCCCTAATAAAAATCTCATAATAAGATTATAATTTGTGAACATCATTATTAAAATAAAATTTAAAAGTAACAATAAAAGAAAAAAAGTAAATAAATAAATAAATAAATCAAAATAATAAAATAAACAAATCAGATTTTTTTAAGGAAAAATCCAGAAACGGATTTTTCCGGAATTAAAAAAAAATGTATTATTTACAGATGAAAACAGATTGAGCAGAGGCACCAATCCTCATTCCCTCTCTCGCTTCCCTGCTCTGCTTTTCACCGCCTCTCTGCGCTGTCTCACTGTCCGACCACTCGACGCCACCAACGCCGGCCGAAGCCGGCGCTAGGCGCCGCCCGGCGAGCGCCCTCCCACTCTCTCTCGCGGGATGGCTCTCTCTCTCTCTGCGTCTCCTCGCCTCTCCAAGCCTCCCTCGGTCGCGTCGGTTCCGGCGACCAGGCACCGCCAACGCCGGCGTGGCCGACGCTAGCACGGCCGGAGGCCACCGGCCTCCCTCTCCCACGCTATCGCTTTCTCTCTCTCCTCGCGTGCCTCTACTCCTTCCCCTGCCTCTACCTACGGCCTGCTCTCGGCCACCAAGCGCCACCAACGCCGGCCGGAAGCCGACGCCGGCGTCGTCGGGAGACGCCTTCCTCTCGCCACCGCTTTCTCCATCGCTCACGGGCGGATGCCCTGCCTCACCACTGCCGCGACCCACTCTGCCGCCCAACCACCATCCGCAGCTCGGCCGTCGGAGCTCGACGCCGGTGTTGCCCCGCGATCGCCGGAGCAACCGTGCACCACCAACATCTCCTCCTTGACTCCTCCCTGTGTATTTGAAGGTAAAACATCAAACCCTATATTATTACACTTTGTCATTTACTCGGTTGTTGTAGTTGTGAAATTGAATTATCGGATTTATAGAAATGTTTGTGGAGTGAATTCAAAGATTAATTTGGGGAAAATTCGAATTGGTGTGAAGGATTTAGGTTCGATATTTTGATGAATTGATTGTGCGAATGTGAATGAATGTGACTCAATTTGGGAAATTATGAACCAAGTAAATGAGATTGAGGATGTTTTATTATTGAATTGAACAATTTGGTGGAATTGTTACATTTTGAAAATCGTTATATTGAGCAAACAAAGGGGAATGCGTGCGTAGAAGTTGACATTCGATAATGTGCAAGTGTACGAGCATGGAAAATAATTGAGCATTAAGCATACCTAATGGTGGCTGTGAATGTGAAGTTTGTCGGGAGAACAACGCTTATGACCTTAAAATGGTGTGTGCATGAGTTTGAGTAATTTAGTAGATTATGGAACCTTCCTAGGAAAGGCAATTGATGGGTTAACCGATTACTTGACTATGGGTTTCAAATGTAATAAAGGGAGAAGTAAGGAGTAAACTAGAAATAAGTACTTGACTATATATATATGTATACCATTTTCAATCCAAGTAACTAATGAATTGAATTACGTAGATATCATCAACTTCTTTAATATGCGTTGTAGTCGGTGTTCGAAATGGAATTAATGCGGTAAAGTTATGTACCAAAACATAGTTTAACCGATTACGTAATAAATACGTAAAATGAAATCATTGTCAATGCTTATACAAACTCAATTATCAAAACTCAAGAGATAAATTATTAACAACAAAAACCTATTTGAAACAGAACTCGAGTCACTTCCGTTGCCGACTAGCTAGTAACTTGGATCTTTATAAAAAGGGAGAAACAAATATCCTCGGTTCGAGTACGTTCATTGCTCGTACCTTTCGATAACTCACATGTTTCATCAAATCTCAACATTTCTCATATATACAAATAACAATGAATCGTTTACAAGGCAAGTTTTGCCACCTAATTAAGTAGTCCCCGCCCAATTATCAATTATCGTGGCTTAGGCCAACCAATTATACCGCGCGCGCGTCAACTCGGGTTATCGGTCGGCCTGGGGTGGCACCTGTTCAAAGATCGTATCAATTACCAAGGGGTTCCACTTTCGGATAATAACCGGCAAGCAAGTTTTACTTATATTCTCTCCCCGATTTCAAACTAAACTCGAATTGAAATGCGCGCGCTCAATCAAAATATTCTTCAAAGTTGTTTTACAGATGCAGGAATGTTCGTACTGAGTTTTGACTCATTCTTCGAAATATTTTACTGTTTTTGTTTTAGGAAAAAGCATTGGTGAACAATCAACCATTTACCAAGTCCGACAAAGGCAAACCCTAGCCAGCCACGTGGCATTTGCGAATCCGAAGGTACATAGACGCTCACGGTGATTTTACCCTCAACCGGGGTCTAGGTATGACCTTGGGAATTACTGTACGTTGCATATTATTTTGTGGATTAAACAAAAGTCTAGATTGTATAAATATTACGTTGCTAAACTAGTAACTCTGTGTTCGGGATGACCTAGCTACTTGGGTAATAAGTAGTTACTCCTAACAAGTATCATTGGAAATATAACAGTGGATGCACAAATCGTACTTCACTTTATTTCAAATTATTTAGCCTTGTCCTATTTTTAGGACGGCGGTAGCGCCTTCGATCTTTACCTTCTGCTGCGACCTTACGTAATAGTCCCTAATGAGGGGATTATTAAGTAATGGTGATTAGGGGCGTTACACACAATAAATATATACTTACATAACAATATATATATATATATATATATATATATATATATATATATATATATATATATATATATATATATATATATATATATATATATATATATATATATATATATATATATATATATTAGCAATCTTTTTAAAAGTATAAAATGGTGGTCTAAGAGTGATTTTAAAACTTGCGTTCAATAAAAAAAATAATTTATCTTTAAAAAAAGGTTTCCACTCATCTCGTGGACTCTCTTTTACTCCTTGCCACAATAAATTTAATAATAATAATAATAATAATAATAATAATAATAATAATAATAATATATCTATACTATACTATATATAATAGTAATCTTTTCAAAAATTTGAAATGATGGTTTGAGAGTAAATTTAGGAGATTCGTCTAATGAAAAAAATTATAATTTATCCTTACAAAAAATAGTTTTTCACTCATCTATGGACTCTCTTTTACTCCTTGCCACAATAATAATAACAATAATAATAATAATAATAATAATAATAATAATAATAATAATAATAATAATGACTGTAGGAGCTTAGGGTAATCTTAACCATAAAAATTATTTGTCAATTAAATATGAGTCATTGTTGTAAATAATTAAATAAATAAATAACATAATTCAAATGAAAAAAATATTTCCTTTTATAAATGGACTCTCCGCTTCCGTTTTTTTGTGTGATAATATAGTCTTATTAGTGTTTTTTTCTCCTTCATATATTAAAACAAATGTTGAATAATAGTAATTGGCTTTATTGGAGCTGATATTTCACCTTTCACGTTTCTTTTTCTTTATAATTTTAAGATCATAATTTAGGTCATTTTAGTTATGATTGTTTGCGACATAAACATAATAGAATTATCGTTTAGGATAAGCAAAATTTAGAAACAAGAAAATGACATATTTGTTGTGATGAAAAGAGAAAGAGATTTCAAAAATACTTGGAGAACGGGTCAAAGGTATGTGGCTATAAGTTATAAATGCCTAATTCTAGCAAGCTTGGTTGTTTTGGCAGTAGCTTTGGTATTTACGCATCTATAGATTTGGATCTTAATCGAATAATAGAGTGTACTTTAAATTGGGGATGAGGAGTTTGAGATGGTGTATCGATTGATTAACGATAAATCCTTACACTTAATTTTATCTACATTTTCTTCACAAATATAGGATCAAATAATAGAGATTAGATGATCAAGGTTGTCATATTAATGCTTAAAACAAATTGAAGATATTTCAATAACTTACCTCAAGTAAATGAGATATCTTCATTATATGTTTTTGCCTAACTTGCTAAATGGCACCAACTCAAACAAAAAAAAAAAAAAAAATTGTCTTAAGTTATCTCGTCTCTAGGATTTATTTATATTCTCCCTTAGAAATAATTTTCTTAGTTTACTACCCAATTGATCATTAGTATGATTATGAAGCCTAATTTGGTAATTATTAAGTTGAATTTTATATAGTTTACTTGCTAATTTATGCAAAAGTGAAGTTGTCATTCTTTCTCACCACATTTCTATCTTAAATTATTTTAATGTCTATAGAAGTTTTGGGTAAGCTTGCAAAATGAATTTTCTCTCACTATACTTTTATCATTTTGTGTGAATGTTTACAACCAGTAAATAAATTTATTCTTTAATGAATTTTCTCATTCCATTTTAGATGACTGGGATGTTATAACTTTTAGAGAGTAAATATAGCTGCAAATCGGTTCGAAAGTGTCGAAGTGAAGCTAAAATATGTGAATTTATTTTGCAAACCGAGTTGGATGTTGGGCAAATGATTGGAAAATACAACTAATTTAAGGATGCAAATGTAAGAAGATAAGGGGTGGAGTCTCAACATAAAGTTATTTATGATTAAGAGGTGGAGTCTCGGCTTGAAGTTATTTATAATTAACTTCTATTATCTATACCTCTTGAGGATGATCGAAGAGTGTACGAGGGAAAAAAATTATCTTTGTGTGTAAAGGTAGGTAAGAATGGATAAATCATCGTGTTTACCCTATAATTTTAAAAAATTGAGATACCATTATGGATATATGAGTACTTTTTATTCGTATGATATTTGAGTCAATGATGTTTTGGTATATTGCATTTAAATATTTATCTAGACGTCAATTAAGTTAAATTAGTATTGACTTTGTAGAGAGTTATGAGTTATAAGTTTGATATCCTTTTATTGATTTGATATACTTTGTATTATAATACTAATTTGTAATATAATGATATTTATTGTCATCTATAGGTCATCTAATTTAATATCCACCAATCATATATTATTCTTTTTCCTACTAGTATTTGTCTTTTGATACCCAAACATATTGTCACACTCGTTCCTATAACTCGTATGAGTGAGGTTTATTTAAATTGTTTGATTCTTAGAGGGAACCGACTTCTTAATGTTCCAAATCACAAGTGTAATCTTAAAACCTTGATAATATTTTTTAACATTATTTTTTATTCATTGTTTTAGATTCTTTATCTATTCTTTAGAAATTTAGAATAATTGAAAGATGAATCTGTGATGGGCTCTAATGAATTTTTTTGTGTTGGGTTCCGATAAATTTTATAAGTCATGAAAGCGCTATTGCTATGAGAGAATGACATGTAAAAGAATGTCATTGAAGGTGAAACAACTCAATAAAACTCACAATAAGTACAATATCACTCCATAATTCAATAATTTCTTAAGGTATACTCAAATTTGATCCGAACAACTTCAACAAATTCACAAGCCCGAAATCGGATGAATTCAATATTGGAAAAACAAATCTACTCTCGGATTGTACTTGGGAAGAAATCAAATTACAATAAAATTGAGAAACTAGAAATCGAAAATCGCAACCTAAAATTGAAAATTTGTAAACTAAAAACTAAACTAAAATTTGAGTACTATAATGACCGAGATTTTGAAGAAGAGGAACATTAAAACTACTTCGAACTAACCCCCGCCTTGCAGTGCTTCCATCCTTTCAATGCCTCGCTCTCCTCGTGCTCACCATCTTGTTAGCGTGACTTTCAGCTTGTCGATAAAGTTTGAGATGGATGTGGATTTTGGTTTGTGAGAGTAAGGGAGTTTGATGCGTGAAGAGAGAGGGGAGATTTCTTGCAGCTTTAGGGTCTTCAGGATGTCTAGCTTGTCACCGCCGTGTCAAGGAGAAAGAGAATGAGAGTTGGATTGGGAAAGGGTTTGCTCGTGAAGAGGAATGTAGGGGAAAGAGAGTGAGAGCTGGCAAGTGTGAGGATAAGAAAGAGCTTGAGGATGGGCTAAGGTTTCGTGAAGACCTTCGTGAAGGGAGGGAGAGGGTTGAATTTGGAGGAGAGAGAGAGTATTATAAGGAGAGAGATTTTTAATTTTTGATGGAAGGAAAATAAGAAGGGTAGAACGGTAATTTAAGTTTCCTCCGTCCGACATGTCATCACCAAAATGATTCCGCCACCAGTAAACTTGGTGGTGGTTTAGAAATATTAAATATCCCCTAAGTACAAGTGCACGGGTATCTAACTTTAAAGTGCGGTATATAAACATCCAATTCCCCAAAGTAGGGTTTATTTTAATCCAATAACCCAAAAAAATATTGACATTATATTAGATGCCCCCTAGAAAAAACCATCAAGATTCGCCGCTACACACATATATATTATTGTAAATTTTTCATTGAAGTTTTTGCACTTACCATCCCTCAATTGTTTGACATTAATTTTTCAACCTTCAGGTTTTCGACTTAATTTTTACCACCTCATGGTAGGAAATTTCAATTTAGCACCTTTTTTCCAGTGAATTGTGATGTGGTAAAAAAGTATAGATATGTGTGAGTAAATGACCAAAAGTGCCCTCAGTGGCTGGCTGTCTATAACACTCCTTTTACTATTTTTATTTGACTAATTTAAATTCTTTGAATTGAAAAGAATAAAAAACGTCATAAATATTTCCATTAAAAGTTCATTATTTCCTCTCTTTGTTTTCTCTCTCTGCTTCCTTCCCTGCATTCATCTCTCAAACATATAGTTGAAGCATCTACATTGACAAGTTAACCTTCGACTTTATTTGGAAATTTGTTTATCCTATTTATGTATATATGGGGTACACAAACTTCACTATTGTTTTGAAGTATCATGGATGGTCAATTTCACTAAATAGGGACATAAATGAATATGGGATTGCGGACTTTGCTACAGGGATGCATATACATTTCTAAGCAAGTCCCGTGTTGTTAAAAGGCCAGAGTTCTTTTGCTTATGCTCACACTCCCCTAATAAAGCAAGAGTAAAAGTGGCCTGTGAATAGTGATGATAATTGGATGAATATGTTTTAGAGGTGGAAGGGTAAGAAGAGAATTGAGTTCTTAATTATGGAAAGAAAGACTCCAACCGTAGTTGACAAAATTATACTTCAAATTGATGGGCGTTGGGAGGGATGACGATTGATGGTGAATAGATTAACTCAGAAGAGAGACTTCACAATATGGTAGCCACCCAATGCCAACACAGGAAGGAGTAGATATTGAGATATATGGTGATCTAGGTGATGACTTTTTGGGACCAAATTTAGTCCACCACAATGCAAAATACAATCACATATCCTCAACTTTCTGTTTTACAAATAGACTTAATAATTTCCCATTTGCAGATTATACATTACACCCATCCATAATTTTTTTTTATATTTTTGGGTTTATTGCTTGAATAACAGAGAGGGGGAGAGAAAGTGGGGGCATGGAGAGAGAAGGTCACAGTCAATTTGGTCTTTATCTACATCATATTCTTTTTTGAGAAAAAGGGTCAATAAGCGTAAATAGGTCCATTTACTTAAATTTTCATCAGCTCACTAGAATTTTAGCTCCATTACATAAAAATACAAACTCAGCGATGATAAAAATTAATTCAAAAATTCTGAAGGTTGAAAAAATTAATATCAAATACCCAAGGGATGGTAAGTGCAAAGCCCTTTTTTGTTACAGTTGGTTCTTATATGTGGTATTAGGCTCTTTCTAATCGAGATGTCCCAAAGTCATTTGAAACATCAATGCATTCAAGTAAAAATGGCGTTCTTGTGAGGAACAGTAGCAGAGTCAAAAATTTAAAATAAGGGTGTCCAGATGTCTTTTAGCCAAATTCAAAAATGTCCAATTACTTGTAATTTAATTTTTTTGCTCAAAAACAAACTATCCCCTTGGTGAGGAGCTTGTAACAGTATATAGCCTATCTTGTGTATTCAACTATTACATTAAACTTCAATTGAATTGGTTCTTGCATAAATATCAATCAGTATAATAATAATAAAATAAAAATCATTGAACCGTAGTTTGTTTCATACTTTGATTTTTTATTCTACAATGTTAAACATGTGTATTTGGATCAATAGCGGGGAACTCCAATATCCACTGCAACTTCAAGATAGTTGGAAAGAACTGGCTCTGGCTAAGGAGCTTTCGATTGACTTCTTTCTACAATTGCCTCCATGGAAGAAGGTTCTCCTGCAGGATGACGTGTACCTTAGGAAGAATACTAGGCAAGGAAGAAGGCTATCTCTATTTCGGAGTTGATTTCTAGTCCTGGGGCAGCAAGAAAGAATAAAAAATCTTGATGTATTTTGCATTTTGCTTATAAATATTATTTATATTTGTTTGGATTTAATATCGGCGTAATGCAAACAATAAGTTTT
Organism: Talinum fruticosum; assembly: GCA_021018815.1. Lineage (NCBI taxonomy): Eukaryota > Viridiplantae > Streptophyta > Magnoliopsida > Caryophyllales > Talinaceae > Talinum > Talinum fruticosum. The sequence continues at coordinate 2,528,045 of JAITYX010000080.1, read as the reverse complement.
TTGGTTATAAGAAAAATTATTGGATGCAAATAATCTAAATTTGCAATAGTTTTTCCTCTCTCGCGTACACTTGATTTCATGTTCCTTGTAACTTCAGCAGGACTTCTAATGCGACATCTGGATACTTGTGTTGACATGCCTGAACCATTCAGTTGTTTCTGAGCATTGCGGCTTATTAAGGCACATCACATCACCGTTATTATCTCACCAATAAATATATCTTTTGGACCTAATTGTTTAATGCTCAGTGCCATATATCAATCACAGGCTTTTTCAGCTTGTATTTGAGTTTGATTAGGTTCCTCTGATTGCAACAAGTCAAGGAGGTACTACAGTTTTGCCACCCTCCTTGGTGTGGTGCATTGAGTGATATGATGACGTATTGATCAGTTTTCCGAGAATGTTGAATTAGGTATCTGAATCTTTTTTGTCATGGTCTCTAAATTTTTCTTACATCTGGAATGCTTCTGTAATTCTCGAACTAGCAAAATAGGTCATTGGTAGGCTCTCTTAGTCCTGAATGTGAACCCCTTGGACTCGAATGTATTTCTCCAAAGCTCCATCATATCATTGACGGTTTCCAGTTTCCATTTTCTCTTCCAGTAGAACAAAGCATGCACTACGCTGCATGATCCTCATTAGCTGACTCCATAATCACTATGAACGAAAGGAATCAATGCAGAACCCTGATTTCGTCCAACCATATTCAACTTAAGATCAGAAGTAAAAAACTCCACGGTCCATAACTTTTAGTAGATTTATTGATACTTGTATTGATATTCAGTCATGATATACTTGATATATGTAAAAACATCATTTTTGTGGGATTAAGATTAAGGGGATCAACTGACAGTTTTCATATGTACAATCATTGGATCTCAGGACTTGATCAGGAGTATAACAGCAATGACTTTGTGGTGTTGAACAAATAGATGTCTTAGTTAAAATATCATAGCTATTCATACTTCAGTACATTTTAATGAAGAAAAGAGTTGGGAAACACCTGAATTTTTCTGTGTCCTTGACATAATGCATTTTGCACCATGCATCAAAATTGGCAATTGTAAGCTTAATTTTTTTACTCAGAGTGTTAAATTTTCAGGCCTCTTACCATGCATCAAAGACACTTGGTTGGGGCAAGCATTCAAGTATTTCCTTGCTGCATAGTGCGCTCATCTTTTTGACACTTTTTTGTCTTCTAGTTTTGGTTCCATGTGGTTTTGGGACTTCAAATATTTACCCTCACAGAAAAATATGTATTCATTCTGGTTGGGGCGATGGCTGGTGTGCCATTGCCACTTTTTCAAGGTTGATTATGTATGTTAACCTCTTGGAGTAAAACATTCGGATTTGAGTTAATCTTGACGGGCTATGGTGTTAGCCATGCACTTGATTACCTTTCTTTTTCAGGGGGAGGGGGAGAGGGTGTTCCCTCATCGTTTGAAGTACATCGCTTGTCAGAACAAATCACTTTAGATGCCGAGGAAATTAATGGTTGATAAAGATTAATGTAAGCACAATGTGTTGAAGAGCATCTGTTTTCGGAGGAAAACTTGTGTGATTACGTGGACGATAATTCGGAGGGAGAAAGGATTTACTGCTTCAATTGCAAGGGCGTGGCGTGATTGGAGAGATTTCACGTGGCGGCTGCTGAACCTGCAAAAGGCGAAGCTCCGGGGTGAATCCCAAGGAACGCCCTTCCCGACACTCAAGTTAGTCATGAAGCCTCGGGAGTGGATACCAATGAACGCCCTCCGACGCTCAAGTTAGTGATGAACTGATTCAATGAATCGAGGAAATCTTCCTCAATGTGTACGAAGGGGAATTTTTGGGATTTACTTACCAGAGTAAGGCTTTTGTGGGATTTTCCAAGAGAGGAAAGTATTGGTTTGATGATGTGAGCTTGTAATTTGATGGGGGAGGTGTGTATTTATAAGGGAATTTACTTGGAGGGTTTGGTAGTAATTTACCATAATTTAGGAGAAACCTTGGCCCAATGGGCTTTGGGTTTTACCTGGCCCATTGAGAGTGGATTTTGAGCTGATATCTCCATTGTCCGACTGATTAGGCACGGATGACTATTGACGTAACGGGTGAGTTGGAACTGTCCGGAAAATATCCGGATCAACGTCAAAATGGAAAGTGTATCCAAAAGAATGAATAGCCAAGAGACGGAGCAGGAAATTGCTTTATCATTTTATTTTATAAGATTGGCTACTATAGTACTACTACAAAACCTCTCTCCATACATTATAATGTTCAGTTGTTCTCCAGGTTCTAAAGACCATGATAATCAATTTTACAATTTCTGTAGGTGTTTGTGCATCTGTTCTTGATGCATCTTTTGCATCGCCTTCAGGTATGCACAACATTTTTCCCTTTTCTTTTCTTTTTCATTATTTTATTTTATTTTATTTTTTCCGGGTGTTGTGCTGGTCTTTTGAGGACCTGGAGCTCGGATAGGCCGCATAAAAGTAGATGATACCAAATCAGGTAACAGTAGTCCTCTTTGCTTCCTGGAAATTTGGAAAGAGAAGGGGAGGGGGTTGTTTGGTTTGTAGTTCAGAAACATTGTTTTGGGTATGAGCTCTGAAAACCTGAGTTGCTAAACTATGTGATCTTCTTCCATTGAGAGGTGTGACTCATTAAAAATGATAGTGATGCTTATGTTTTGTCTTGGGATGATTTATTCTCTAATAAAAATCAGAACAGGATCATGGTGGGAAAGTTTATGCAACTGTTTTGTTTTTTGGTCTTTTTGTTTAGTTGGAATTGATTGAAAAAAGAATTCTCTGCTCTCAACATGAATCAAGTTTGTGGCTGTATGAGCCGGATTTAACCAATGTTAGATAAGATTGGAGAATGGCAGAGGGATGAGATCATGACAGAAAAAGGCTACACTACTTCAATACCTGTAACCTAACAATAACCTACCAGTGATTAATCCTATGCTGTATATTGTTGCTATGGTTATGGTTGTATACATCTTTTACTCATCCCAGATTTATGCCTATTATATGGTCTTTGGACAATTTCAGGTAAATTTTTATCAAATCACTGGGGCTAAAATTTTCATGTTTGAGGGAATTGTTGATGTCAGGGATATGAAAATGTTGACCCTCATGAGCATAACATAACAATATTTTTATTCTTCTTTCTCCTTGGATACAATACAATGGTTGTTTAACTTGTGTGGTGATAGTTAATTATGTTGAATTGAACAGTTGAAATATTTGGAAGGTGAATATCAAAAATCAAAGCATCTAATTAATATTCACTGGTAAGTTAAATTAACTGAAAAGTGAGGAAGATAATACCATATATCTAATCAAAGTATCTAATTAATATCCATCGAGAACTAAGGGTTTAGATGAGAATTAAAAACTTTCAATCTCCACCCTTCATTTATGATTTAATCGTTGAGATTAAACCCTAACTTCTAACTAGACCTGGCAAAACCGACCCAAATCGAACGGGTCAACCCGAACGACCGAAACCCAAACCGAACCGACATCCGAAACAGCTTGAACTGATTTTGACCCGAAAATCGAAACGAACCGACCCGACCTGAACCGATCCGAAATCTAATGAACTCGATTTCGACCTGAACCGAAATGACCTGAACCGAAACCGAACCGACCCGAAATATGATTGACCCGATTACGAACCGAACCCAAAATTACCCGAACCGATTTAACCCGAATAAAAATGACCCAAACCACATTCTTTTTTGTTGGGTCTCTAAGGATGCATTTTTGTGCCTATAGTGGTACAATTTTTTGGTGGGTACAATTTTGAATTGATTTTGACCCAAAAAGTGACCCGATTACGACCCGAAGTTGTCCCGATCCGAAATTAACCGGAATCGAACCCGACCTGAACGAGATTGACTCGAAGTTGAACCGAACTGAAGTTGATCCGAACCGAAACCAAACCGAACCCAAACGAAATCGACCGTAAGTTTACCCGAATCGAAGTTGACCCAAACCGAATTCGAACCGGACCCGAATAAGATCGACCCGATTGCCAGGTATACTTCTACCTACTAATTCACTCATTCAAGCATCCACTCTCCCTTTTCTCTCTCCTTGTCTTGATAATAGTCATTATCGCCGGATTGCCATCAGTCGCTGGAGCTCCACTGTCGTCGGAGAAAATGGTTAACATTTTTTGGAAAATTGGTGGTTGACGCGGAGGAGAAAGAAAAGGCTCCCCTCAATGGGGTTCACCATGCCCCGTTTTAGGAAACCCCTAGTTCATTAGTGGGTACTATCAAGACAAGGAGAGAGAAAAGGATGGAATAGAGGCTGAATGAGTGAATTAGTGGATATAAGTTAAGGTTTAATCTCAACCATTAGATTATAATTAATATTCTTCCCCTTTCTCTTTTGCTTTGTTGTTTCCATTTACATTAGCTCTCATGCCTGTCCAAATTAATTTGGATGATTTGTGTGGAGACTTGACGAAGATGAACTTAAATGAAGATGAAGAGAACTCTCTTTCAACCAAGAAGAAGAGTGAGGAGGGGAGTGTAGTTGGGCTGACATGTAGTTCAAATTATTAAGTTAGTTTTAGATGACATTTAGTTGTTGGTTTGTTGAGTTGAACTTTATCTATGTTAGTTAGTATGCAATTGTAATTCGAATTTAGACAATTTCGAGTTGGTTGTAATTTGAATTTAGATTTATTTGAGTTGGTTTGTAATATGCTAATGTTGTACCTTTTTTTTTTTTTAACCGCAATGCTCAATGCTCGGAATAGAAACAAGTTTGGAAATGTGTTTTTTTGTTCCGATATTTTTTTCATTGAATTGTGTTAAATTTTTATTTTTATCAATTTAGTTAAATAGGTCGGGTTCGAGTCGGTGATTTTAGACCCGTTTATTAAATAGGTTAGGTTTAGGTTTGGTTATTTTCAACCCGTTTAAATTCGATACTGAACACGAATCCGATCCGACTCGACCTAACCTCGTTGTCCAACTCTTTTATTGACAATAGAAATTCAAAGGGGGCAACTCCTTTTTCATGTGACATTTGAAGTAACACAACGAAAGTTGCTCCTATTGAAAATAAACTTAGTCCTTACCACATTAAAAGTTCCATGCCTCCTTACTCTGTCACCATCTGTTTTGTTGTATATTTGTGAGTGTACTAGTTTGCACATTAGTTTTTGGGGATATGTGGATGGTTGTGGTGAAAAAGGTACAAGTGACGCAGGACACATGTATCTAGGTATAGGTTCAAATTAAATTTGGGTATAAAAAATCCTGTCAGTTAAAAATTTAGATGAGAAATTAATGATCGTCCATGAAATTTTTGGAGACGAACAAATCGAACAATGCTAAAATTAGATTAGAATCGATTTTGGATAACATAAGAAAAATATTGTGTTTGAATTTAAATTTTATACAAAAATTTTATAATCATTACCCAACTTATCGGGTCGAACAAACTTGAATAATCAAATCGGATAACATTTTTCTAGTGATACTATTGATTGATTTTTTTATTTTTGACAAAGGAGGTTATGGCAGGTAGATGTGCTATTAATCGAAAACGCATTTGGCATGTGCCATATTAATTTTTTTAACATTTGTACATCGAATTAATTGAGTTTTTATTTTTGACAAAGGAGGTTATGGTAGGTAGATGTGCTATTAATTGAAAACGCATTTGGCATGTGCCATATTAATTTTTTTAACATTTGTACATCCAATTAATTGAGTTTTTATTTTTGACAAAGGAGGTTATGGTAGGTAGATGTGCTATTAATTGAAGACAAATTTAGCATGTGCCATATTAGTTTTTTTAACATTTTTACATCCAATAAGTGCTGCAGTGTAACGTTATAAAGTTTTTCCGTGCAAGACACCCGAGTCATATTTCATGAGGGGAGATATAGAAAGATAGAATATATAATTTTATAAAGGAATTATAAAAAATTTATAAATTAAAATGACATGTAATAGAGTATCGATCATGGGCTTTTTCTCCGTGCCGCCTCTTCACCGTCGGTTATTATTGCCTATTCTGATGCTCGACCGAGTTGGTTGTCGTAACACATGTCGCTCTACCACAGGCTATGCTGTTTATTTTGGTCCTAATCTCATATCTTGACGTTCTAACAAGCAACCCACAGTCTCCAAATCATCCACTCGAAGCCGAGTATCGTGCTCTTGGTTATACAGATTGCTTGAGGCACTTTGGCTTCGCAAGCTTTTGTTTGATGTTGGTATCACCCTTGCCACTCCTGTGCGGTTATATTGTGACAATATCGGTGCTACATGTATGACTGCCAATCCGGTCAATCATGACCGTAGCAAACATATAGTTGTGGATTATCACTTTGTTTGAGAACGGGTTGCCAATAGAGATCTTGTTGTGCGATATATTCCTACTACTTCTCGGATTATGGACATCTTCACTAAAGGGTCTGTCCTTTCAACAGTTTCAGTTCTTAAGTCCAAGCTATCCGTGCGTCCCCGATCAGCTTGAGGAGGCGTAATAGAGTATTAGAGATATTATTGTACATAAAATAATTGTAAATTATTTTTCCGTATTATCTTCTATATATATAGAATGCTAGACTCTCATATTGGTGAGTCATTCCGCCATATATCTTTCACAACATGGATTTAAAATAAATTAAAATAATTTCTATAAAGGAAATTTAAAAATAAACGAGCAAACCATGTTTGTGGATTACAATGACGGTGTATATGCTCAACCATAAATAAAATGGGAAACAATGAAGTTATGATCTAGTGGTCAAGACTAAGGTCCTAATTACCTTAGGTCTTAGGTTTGATTCTTTCCTCCCCATTGTATTGTATTAGCTTTTATGCCTCTTCCGCACACAAAAAAATAAACAAAATGAAGAAGAGATAATCTAATTTTTTTAAAAAATAAAAAATAATAAAAGTAGAGAGTAAATTTTAAAAAATTAAATTAAAATATTATATATGATAAGTTACTATATCAATTCGAAATTGTGGTATCATTTGTTAGAAATGGTTTAGGGGTTAAGACGAGACAAAAAAAATTCACTTACCTATAAACAAAGGGGAAAAATCTCACTGCAATGTCGTGGTCAAACGCTGACCAACATATTCAAAATCAAATGTCATGATACTAAAAGAAATATTTTTACATATTTTTCAAGTAGTTTATTTTTTTTTTTTGAAAAAGTAGAATTTAGTTTATAAATAACGCATCCACAAATATTTAACAAAAATTGGCTCGAACAAACTCCTAATCAAACCTGTTATGTCTCCGATAGAACAATCATAGCGAGATTATGGATAACTCGAGTTTCCATCTTGGAAGATTTATCCAAGTAGGGTCGTGTAACTTGGGGTCCGCTTCAGTGTTAATTGCAGAGGCTTCGCTATGCGTAATAGGGTCGGAGCAGTGGTGCAGGCCGATTTTAAGGCAATTCTGTTAGAAAGGGACAACCAGGTGGTCATTGAAACTATTAAAGGTGTTGTCCAGGCCCCTTGGAAAATCCATTTACTCATCCAAAATACTCGATGTTTTCTACAAAGTTGAAACCGATTACTTATCGGATACACTTTTAGAGAAGGAAATAGGGCTGTCAATTGGGTAACTAAGTTTGGTATTTGTATTTCCTATTCTATTTTTTGGTCGGTTTTTCCTTCTTTTACTTTTGTCTCCATGTTAATGGAAAACAACTTGGGTAAAATCATTGAGAGAAGGGGTATTACATAGTTGGTGTACTTGTCATTTTAAAAAAATGTTCATAGATGCAAAATGTAAAAAAAATACTAAAAAAACCTTATCAAAAACCAAATTAAAATCACTAAAAAAGAAAGAGAAATACTCATTATGGATAAATATAAGTCAGTCTAATCGATCATGATCTTCTAATAGTTGAACCCCTTAATTATAAACCGAAATATTTTTGGTTTAGAGGAAGAACGTGGAAAGAGAGGGGACACTAATTGTAAACCCCCTTAAGGAGAGAGGAAACGTGGCATCATAGATCTTAACAACACAACAATTAATGTGGAAATTATTAGAGAGAAAATTTGTGACATTTTAACAGACAAATCATTTATATGAAGAAAAAGTTCAAAAATTCGGAGACTTTAATTACTATCTTTCAAGAGTTCTCCCTTAAAATGAAGGATGTAAATATTGTATTTAAATATGAAAATAACATATAGTATATTCTAGATGGGTTAATAATACTGTGATAATTTTATTTTATTTTTTATGCAGAGGAGTCATATAAGACATATAATATAATAGTGAGGGAGAATTAAATCTGAGATCTAATAATTTATTCTTCATTTGAAGAAGTTTACAACATACATTATATATCCACATAAATATATCATTGAATTTGATATAAATGTAATTTGTGGATAATATTTTAATAATATATTATTTAAATTTAATTTGGATAATATTGGTAATAAAATTTTTAAAAATTAACTATTCATCTAGGGCTTTAATAACCCTAATATTCATGATTGAGTAAATTTCATGGTGATTTAACACTTGAGTGTCAGTTGAATTGCGTATTTGATACATTGTGTATGTCAATTAGATTTGAAAAATAGAATTTTAATATCTCGAACTTTAAGCCACCTGATATATAATATCCCGAACTTACAAACTAATTCACAATGTCCCAAACTTTTGAACTTATTTGTTCTTAACATCTTGTACTTTAAAAAATTAACTTCTTTGACCCCGATTTTGGAACGCTATGAATTAGTTTTTCAAGTACATGATACTGATAGTTTTTGGGATGCTATAAATTAGTTTATACATCCAGGATATTATGAACATATAAAATGTCCGGGTTATTATGACCATGTAAACTAAAGTTGAACTCTCAAGTCTTCAACTAAAACCAAAACACAAAAAGTCACATTGAATTGCTTGAGCAAACCCAAAAAAAAAAAAAAAATCAAAACCCATGGGATTTGTTTGATTGTTCAGCTCAAATACGATGCACATGTCATGCTTCTAAGAGCAAGCTCCATAAGCAAATTTATGTTAAAAAATAATTATATGGTAATTATACATATCGTGTTATTATGTTTTGATTTACATTATAAAAATTTGAGTCAATTCACTTTGACTTTGCATCAAAATCGATTCGACTCTTATTTTATTTATGTTTTTTCAATAACATTAAGTTAAAATTAAGATCGTGTTATCATGTCGTGTCAATACTTTTTTTTTTTTCAGTAACATATATATGACTTTATTTGGATGTTAGCCTTTTTATTGACTTTTTCATCAAAAATAATTTTTTGGCTGTAGTTGTTTAACTCACTCAAACAGTCATATGACATGTTTGCTTATTTGGCTATTTACAATGGTTTTTGCGCAAAAAGTCATTTTATAAAAACAATATTGAGTAACTTTTTTGAGTTAGACTTTTTAAACCTTATATATTAAGTTACTTTTGTTGACAACAAGTTACATCAATTGTCATCCCCTCGTCAAACCCTTATTTGCTATTGTTTTAATTTATTGATTCATTTTCTTTTTCCTATTTCTTTGGACAAGATAATTTGATGGTAATTTTGTCTAAACAATACTTCTGCATAAGATTAATCTTGTGCTTTTATCATTTATTTTCGTTACTTTATATATTTATAAGTACCTATTTGAGTTGTCATTTTTTAAAATAATTTAGTTCTCATTAAAAGTAATTGGGTAAACAATAAACAAATTAATATCATCTAATAATAAATATCAAATTTGAGTGGTCATTTATGTGTTTATTTATCATGAAAATAAAAATCACAAATATTTAACTAATTAAAATTATAGATAAAAAAGTAATTTTATTAAACAGTCTTGTCGAAACAACTAAGTTTATCAAACACTTTTGTTTAGGAAAAACTAATACAAATAATTAACATAAAAAATTAACGCAAACAGTTAACAACTGACAGTTAATGTAAATAATTAATAACCAATAGCTAACAACAATTGATTGACAAATAGGATTTTTAAGATTCATGGATATTATTATATAAAGGTGCTAGCTCCATATTAGATGTTTGTATACGGCAAAGCAAAAGTGAGGAGAGAGAATGAGTCTGGGTCTGGGAAAGCTTCTTTGGGCTGAAAAGGGGACATGGCCTCTCAGAGCCATGGCTCCCAACAATAATTATAGAACATATTGCCAACAGAATTTGAATTTCCAGGGAAGTCTACCCCAATCAAGTAAGTTTTATTCCTGGAATTCTTTGTGTTTCCACACCATTAACATTGTTTTTATTGATTAAAGACCTATTTTAATAATGTAAACGCATTTAGTAATACTTAATTTTTGTACATTCTCTAAATTTAACTATAAATACGGGACAAAGGGAGTACTACGTACCATTATTCGTGCTTTAAAAACTCCATTGTTATTTACAGATGAATCTTAACCACGTGCCCAATGATCTGCTGGACTATTTAATTTCATTGTATACTATCATCCTATTCTGTTCGTTTTAACCTTTTAAAATTAACGACTAAAAATTAGTGGTTATTAGATATTACAATTAGTAGTTAGCAGTCACCAATGTTTATGATTAGCAATTACAAGTGAACATAATTAGTTTTAGCGGTTGCAATTAATAATTGACTATTATCAACAATTATAAATGTTATTATAACCTTTAAAACGAACAATCATAAATTTTGGACAGAGCGAGGTTAGTACAACAAAATTTGTACAAAGCGAAGCTAGTACAACAAAATTTGGACAAAGGGAGGTTATACCACAGACAAAACAATCTAATTTTAGTATGTATTATTTTTTTGGATAATTAGTAGTCAATAAATTAAACTATATATACCCAATACATTCTTTACACAAATGAGACTTCTACTAGGAGATCAACATTCATATAAATAATGAATTTTAAGGTGTATATGGTTCGTATATTAAGAAAAATTATTTTGAAATCATTTTCTGTTGTCGAATAGGAGCTAAAGAAAATAATTTTATAAAAAACTGCCCCTTAAATTAAAGTTAAATTGGTTAAAATAATTACTTATTTCCTGTGTTTTTTAGAAACTTATGAAAAGTCAAAGTATTCTTAGAATTATATCGAATAGAGTTATCATTTGGGCTTTTAACAAAGCACTCATTTAAGAAAAATAAGTATAAAATTATTTAAATTAATTTTTCCTTTGTTGCAAAGAGAGAAAATGTTTATTCACGACGAATAAAACATTGCCAAAAATACGCCAGAGTTATCCTTTAAAAAGAAAGATAAAGCGGAATCAGGTAGAGAATCGAACAAAAAAGATTATCAAAACTATTTAAACTAATGTGTGTAAATAATTAACATACTCCTTCCATTTTAAAATATTTTATTGTTTTGGAAGGAATATTAAATAAATATAAAACTCATGATAATAAAATTTATATTGAGAGACCAAAATGTTCTATATGATTTTATTGAAAATCAGTAAAGTCAATTTAAAAAAAAAAGAGAGAGAAAAAGACAATTAATATAAAAATGATAAACTAGTCGTTATTGTGTCCTTCAAATTCTCAAACGACGAATACAGTGAAAAAAAATGTGGTTGAAGCGACAATTATTTTAAGATGAAGAGAGTATCTCAAATACTTAAGAAGGTATTTATATATATGTATGTTTATATATAAACACGTGACTAATGGTTTCTAATATGGCAGGCTTAAGCAATATTGAGAACAATGGTCGCTCATCACCAGCACAACTAGTATGTGGTGGTACTGGAACAACCAGTGTGTACGACGCCAAATCCCTGGGGGTTAGTTTTACTAGACTTTTATGCCATGCTTCATATATATGACAAGAATGTATATAAATTATTCTCCAAACTCTACTTAATTTATTTTGTTTCTTCATCGCACGCACTGCAAATTTCAGTTAGAGCCAGAAAGTTTAATCCGATAAAATAATATGATCTAAATCAATTCAATATAAAATCACTCGAAAAATTTAATATAATAATAATTTCTAGAATGTCATATATATATATATATATATATATAATTTCTAAAACTTTTATACTAAAAAAGAATTAATATTCAATAATCATACGTCGAACTATTATTTTCACAAAATTTTGGACCATTTTATTAAGTGGTCATACCTGGACTTATGGCAGGTCCTAGCAAAGTAAATAAGCATCGTAATAATGATGAGGCGACCCCAAAAATGGAAACCCAAACCACGGATGTTTCCGATGCGAACTCACCTCTCCTCACCACGGGTGAGCTACAAATTTTAGCTCCGGGCGTCTTCCGACCGTATGGAAGGCGGAGGGCCTTCAGTGGCCGCCTAGTGACTGTCAAGGGGTTCGAGGATAACGCGGTGGTGGTGGAAACTCTGTTGGAAACCGATGCCAATGGGGTGCCCCTAGGAGAGGGCAAAGTTCTAGTGATTGACGGTGGAGGGAGCCTTCGGAGGTCCGTGGTGGGTAGTATCATAGCTAAAATGGCCTATAATATGGGCTGGGCTGGAATCGTGGTCAATGGTTGTGTTAGAGATGTTGATGAGCTCAGCACCATTGACATTGGGATTCAGGCCTTGGGCTCGGTCCCGGTTCGGTCTTCTAAGAAAGGAGGTGGTGTGAAACATGTCCCAGTTCAATTTGCCGGGGCTTTGATTCGCGATGGTGATTGGTTGTGTGCAGATAATACTGGCATTATGGTCGCCAACTGTGAGCTTTCTGTATTGGGGTTTACTCATTGCCCTGTTCTTAATGTGACTCGTGAGGGTGAGAGTGTCTACACTCATGTCATGGCCGACTACACTAGCCCGGTTGAGCCACACCGGTTGTTCAAGGCTCACTTCCTTGACGACCACAACTTCATGCCCAGGTTCCTGCCTGAGTCTTTCAAGAGCATAGATTTTGTTCACGGTCGCTGTACTTCCGTTGGATGCATCAAGCAAGTCAACTTTGCCCAAGGTTAGATCGACTACTATGTTCAGTTTGAGACCGATTCTAGAGACTATTTTTTCGATCTCAAAATAGATGCTTTTTCAACTGGGTTTTGCTTATTGTTTACACGAATTGATATATTTGGGATCCTCGCAACTGATGATGATGTTTATTATTTGATCGACAGGAAATACATTCAAGTACGTGAAAAACAGGGTGGATGAGCTCGACGTTGATAGACTATACATCAAATACACAACCATTGAAGGGGATATTCTTAAGGATAAATGGGATTATGTAGTTTATGAGATCAAGATTGGACCCTCAATCACAGGTAGTCACTTTAAAATGACAGGCTATTACCACCCCAAGAGCCAAGTCGTGACAACAAAAAATGATGTGACAGTCCACCTAGAAGGGCTCAAGAATACACACAAGGACATTCAAGAATTCCTCCAACTGCATCCTGACCTGTATGCTTGATTAAAAGTATCAACTTTTTCCCCTAATTTGTACCCAATAATGATCCCGATATGTGACTTATTGTTTTGAGAAGAATTAGTATAAATATTCTGTCTGTTATTTTTTCGGAAGCATTCTTTAGTATAAGTCTATTGTTGAAGCCAATTACGGTCATTTAAAGCAAGAATTATGTTATTTTGGTAAATAGGTTTTTAAACTCTAATCATGTTAGTAAAAGGAGAGACAGTTAACATCTCCCTGACATGAATGGGAACATCCTTCAAAAGAAAAAAAAAAGAATTTTCAGTAATTTGCGTCGTATTTTTTCTCAAACAAAATAAATGTTTGACAATGTGGATTATTTCTAACCGATATATATATTACACAAGTGATAAGATGGAAATTAATTGAAAATTTAGACCCATAATACATAAGTCACTTGTCTTGTTTATTCATGATGTATGACATCGTACGAGAGTTGCATGCATAAACGTGCCGATACACCATTAAGATTTTAAATGCTAGTTGGCCTAGAAATAAAAATTTTACCCTTTGATTAAGTAGTTTCTTGATTTAGTGGGTGTTCGGCCTTAAAAGTGTTTTTGGATTCTAAAAATTAAAATTAGGTAAAATACTAGTTTTTTAAAAATTAAAACTATTTTTCAAAAGTGATTTTGGAAAAAAATTCAAAAATAAATATAACTATTTTCTGTTTCTATTTCTAATTTTTGAAAAACTCTCTAACAAACACCCACAATCTTATTGTTTTTCTTTCTCCTTTCTCTCTCTCTCCTCCTTTTCCATGTTGTTTAGTCTTCTCTCTCCTCTTTCTCTATCTCTCTCATTTCTCTCTTATTTTGTTTTATCTCTATCTCTTCTCTATCCTTTTCTAAAAATTTTGGTCAAACAAATTAATTATTTAAAAAACACTTATCTAAAATTTATGCCAAACATTTCAATTTTTCTCCAAAAATAATTTTTTCAAAAATATTTTTAAAAAACAAAAATAACTTTTTTAAAACTAGGCCAAGCATGCTCTTGATTTCTAAGTTATGCATTTATCTTTATAATTATACATATAATTCTTAAACATATTTTCATCAATACTTTATATTTAAAAACTAATTCAATCAAAAGTTTAAACTGATGGTTGAAAATTCATAATTAAATTTATTCTCTAATACTTCTGCTCACATGAATATCTTTGGGTTTGAAATGTAGATGCTGTAAAGGGGTGTTCCTCCTTACCTTGCGTAATTACCAATATAAAAACTGCTAAGATCAACCTGAGATGACCTCTCGAGTCATAAAGACTATGATACAATATTCAAGAATAATCTTATCCAAAATCTTTCGTATTTGACACTAGCAACATTTAATTATTAACTATAAATTTGAGTCTTTATCAACCATGTCAATGGAAACAAAATTATATATGATCAAATTAACCCTATTCATGAAGATGAATCATACGCGTTTTGTAATTGTGAAAATTATGTATAAAAGGATGTTATTACGTAATTTACAAGTTATAACAACACTACATTATTTAATCATGCCATTTTTTATTTTAATTTATGGTGTGTTTGGTTGAGGGAAAATATTTTCCCAGGAAATTATTTTTCATGTGAAAATAAATTTCTAAGGAAAACCATTTTCCACCCGTACATTTTCCTTTATTTGGTAGAAGAAAAATAATTTTCTAAAATAACTACTTAAATGCAAAAACCAACCATAAAAATCCCATAAATATGAAAAGAAAAAGTAAATAATTAATTCAACTTCAAAACCCAAATATATATATATATATATATATATATATATATATATATTGAGCACCTAAATTTGATAAGTTTGTACATCTCCCTATGATCAAACTTTTCTATGTATAAAATAATAGAAATTATAAAAAAGAAACAAATACTGTAAAAAAACTTTTCATCTATGAGCTTTACAACAAAAAAGGGAAAAAGACAAGGACAAAACTTGGAAAAAGAAACTGAAGGTGGTAAAGTAAGAGAAGTTTAGAACTTGAACTCCCATTGATAAGACTTTATTTTCCCTTGATTGAGGCAAAGGAAAATTAACTTCCTTCCCCATAAAAGGAAATTTATTTTCCTTGATTGAGGAAATTATTTTCCCCAAAAATATTTATCCACCACTTATGCTATCAAACGCCGGAAAATAAAATGATAATTTTGCGAGAAAATATTTTCCACTCGAAACAAACACACCTTAGTATATAATGGTATAATTTTTAGAGACAAGATAATTAATTAAGAAATGTCTTATAGTAAGATGTATATCATTTTGCCAGTTTTCAAGCCTCTGTGCAATTCTCGCAAGACACAAAGATATTTGTTATATAGCAAAGACACCATAGTTTTCTCCGGTTGGGACTCATGGACCACTGGGAAAAATATCTATTAACTAGTACACTATTAAACTATCAACAAGCATTGTACTTATAAATTTTGTAGTATGGGTATGGGTTATCTTTGCTAATGGCCGAGGAAAGTCCTAAGTCACCCCGTTCACTTACCCTGAATTTCCTTTTTAGCAATTAAAAGTGTATAAATAATAGCATAAGATCGTATATACATGAATATATGGGAACAAATTTTTTATTGGTGACTTTTAAAACAGTTTTAGGGTGATCAATAGAATTAATTTTAAATTTTAAAGTCATTAGTTCCTAGTTTTTTTTTTTTTTTTGGTAGAATATCAAAAATTATACAATAAATTTTCTATCCCTAGCCAAAATAGCCAACCTATGAGCTTGATGAATCTGGGCCCTTTCACCTTCTCAATGCGAACAAAGTTAAAAGAATCAAGAAGCATGCAGATCCTCGATTGAATTGCTATATTCTCCTTCGAACTTCTGTTATTCCCCAAACCTTTTAGTTTTCTAACCACCATCAATTAGTCGGTTTTGACACAGGTTTGAGAACATCCAATCTTTAAAGCTTCCTCCAAGCCACCCTTAATTGCTAAATATTCTATCCGGAGCGCACTCGGACCAAATCCCGCCAATGACCCTTGACAAACGTGACCATCATCCGACTGAATTATCGAGGCCGTACCTCCCTTAAACGAATTAGACTTCCAAGCTCCATCCACTTCCACTACCCAAGTTCTTATATCATCCCTCTCGAACCCCTTTCGGAAAGACAACATCTCGCAATTACCCTTTGATTAGTGTCAACAACTCGCCATCCTCTCGATTCCTTGCTGCAGCCTCAACTGTGTGTTAACATCTTAACCTCCGACAAAATTCCATGTGGGTTAAAGCGGTATTCCGAAAAACCACATCATTCTCGTTGTTTCCAAATTTGTCACAGCGTCACCACAAAATATTCTAGTCCACTACCTCCATCCTGCCCCTTTCTCTTTCTCAAACAGCCAAACCAATCCCAAAACCACTTGTGGAAAGAGATAACGAGGCTTAAGATTGATTCTCAAACCCAACTCCTCTCCCGCCCAAATTCTTCTCACCGATTCAAATCCCTAAACAAGTGTTCCATGCTTTCATCCTCCTTGTAGGAAAACACACATTTAGCTTCCTCGGCCAAACCTCTCACCACTAAGTTAGACCCCAGTGGGAGCTCATTATTAAGTAGTTTCCACACAAAAATCTTAACTTTAAGGTTCCACTTGCAAGGCCCATAACCATTTCCACCCTGGATTATCCATCCAAAAACCCTCCTTCATCGCCTTTTGCTTAAGCAAGAATGCATAACCTGTTTTGATCTGTAAACTCTCTATCCATGGAGTGATCCCAAATAATTCTATCTTCATGCAACTCATCTCTCAATTGTGTAGCAAGAATTCTTTTAGTAGTTTCCCATGAAAAAAGTCTTCTAACCTTCTCAACATTCCACTCCAAACTTGACTCCTTCATCAAAAATTAACATTTTTACCCTGGCATTCAATTCTTTCATCCTCTCCTTTAAACGTAACATTTTCTCCCTTCATCCAACTATGTTTAGAAATCAGAATATCTCTATCCCTTCCCACCATCCAACTCAGTCCCTTCTTAAATTTGCTCACCGCCCTACACAAAACCTTCTATCCCCAAGTACCCTTAACTCTTTGCACCCCTCCTGCCATCTCTTAAATCGATGATTCCATACCATACTTTGCCTTATACACTCTTTCAAGCAACAATTCTCTATTCATAAACAATCGCCAGGCTTGCCTTATGAGTAAGGCTGAGTTAACATCAATATCTCTTAACCCCAAACCCCTCATCCCCCTCGATAAAGTCAACACCTCCTTCTTTTTCTAATGCACCTTATTTACCCCCATCACTCTTCCCTAGAAGAAATTAATCAACAGATCCATTGAGCATCTTTGCAATAGTTAGAGGGACTTGAAACCCTGTCATGATATGCTTATTACGCTCCGCTAAAATTGTATTAATCAAAAGAGCCCTTCCCACATGCGAGAGCATACCCATCTTCCAGCTCTATGTCTTCTTTTGAACCACATCCAGCAGAAATTTGAAGTGTTGAACTTTAGCTCTGGGAATTAAAGGTGTAGAGCCCAAGCAACAATCAAATCCCTCCGTAATCTGATAGTTGAAATGAGTCTAAATTCTTGGAGTTTATCCCGAGTGAGATTTCTTAAAGTCATGATAGCAGACTTATCAACATTGATCATTTGTCCCGAAGCCTTGCAAAAATTGTGAATGGTATTCTTAAGGTTAATCAAAGCTTCAACCGAGGCTTCCGGAAAAGAAAAAAAACAATGCATCGTCCGCAAAGAATAAGTGTGATATAGGTGGAGTTGACCGAGACATTCTTATTCCTCTAATATCTCCTCTTTGTTGTCCATTAACTAGCCCCACTGAAAGAACTTTCATACAAAGCAGGAAAAGGTAGGGAGATAACGGATCTCCTTGTCTCAACCCTACTTCCGGTGAGAAGTTTTCAAAAGGCGTTCCGTTCAACAAGACTCGCATACTTCACCGTAGTGACCCATTGCCCGATGAGGGAAAATATCTCGTCCCGTGCAGTCCTATCTTGTGTAAAACTTGCTCCAAAAAAGCCCATGTAATCTGTATCATATGCGTTACTCATGTGAACCTTCAAGGCAACAATCTTTGCATCCCCTCTAGCATCCTTAATAAAGGAAATGAGTTCATGAGCCTGTAGGCAACTATCTATAATATTCATTCTCGAGACATGCATTTTGAAAGGTCCTAAGATTTCTTTAAGAACCTCCCTCAACCGATTCACCAAGCATTTAGACAGAATCTTGTAGACCACATTACACAAGATAATAGGCCTGAAGTCCTTCATATCATCTCGGGCTATCCTTCTTCGAAATAAGCACAATATAAGTTAAATTCATCTACCTAAACAAATTACCCAAATTTAAAGATTGCAAAATTGCCTTCGTAACTAACTCACCCACAAGATGCCAAAACCTTTGAAAGAAATTACAGGGATACCATCCGGCCCCGGTGACTTCCAAGACCCTAATTGAAAGACTGCCTTCCTTACCTCCTCCTCCATAAAGTCTTCATTAAGCATATTCCAATGATCGGATGAAATAGTTTTATTAAACTCCTGTAGGCACAAGCTGCAAGTGAAAATCGATCATCTTGATTCGTTGTACTCCGAAAGCTTCGAAAATAATTCATTGTAATATGTGAAATTTGTTGATTATCCGAGCACAATCTGTCCTTTTTCATTGCGCAACGCATTAATCTTGCACAGACCCCTTCCTTATTTGGAAACTCTTGAAGAAAAAATGTAAATTCCTATCCCCATCCATTATGCCCTTGATTTTTGAACGTTGCTTCCAATACTCTTCCGCATCCTGGAGGGCACCACCGAAGTCCTGCTGGGCCTTCCAATAATAATATGCCAACACGATTTATTAAGACCAATCTTCCCCAACTCATCCAAAACCGCACCACCCTCGCTCGCTCCAACTGCAGTAGACTCGCTTCATTTTTCCTTTCTCTTCAACATCCAATTCATACAAACTTTCCTAGACTTCTCTAATTTCGAAGACACCCACCACATATCCACCCAGCTTCTCAATCGAATTCGAACAACTTGTAATTCCTCCCGTAAATCTAGCCTCTTCAAATACCATCCTTCCACTTTATAACATTTCCTTCTCAAATTGCCTTTTGCCCTATTTACCTCCTAAAGGATTGGAGCATGATCGGACCCTTGTATAGGCATATTACAAATACAAGAGCTGGAAAAATGAACATCCATTCCTTCGTAGCCAATCCTCTATCCGGACGCTCAAAAATTATCCCATCATCATGCCTATTTTTTGTCCAAGTAAACCTGCAACCCGTAAAAGGTATGTCCACCAATTCCAACTTAATCTTCCACTCCATGAAGATCTCCCTACCTTTAATGTGGACACTTCCACCTAAATTATCATTCTCTTGATCAAGTTGGTTAAAATCTCCCATCAGCACCACTTTTTCACTCAACTTGGATAATTCCTTTGCAATGAGATCCCACACCTGCCTTTTGACGGAACAATGAGAAGCACCGTACACATACCCCACAAACCAAGATTCATTCATATCATTGATTTTGCAAAGCACAAGGTGCTTGTTACAAAAGATTACATTAGTAGATAGACTTTGCTTAGCAAAAACCACAATACCCCGACCTTCCCTATGGATTAACTCCAGCTACAAACTTGTACTTAGTAGAATTAAGAAAACCCCTAGCATCATTAACATTACAAAGAGTTTCAAATAAGCAAAACATCTTAGGATAGACTTCATGGGATAACCACCTCGGAACCGTAACTGCAGGACACCCCGTGCTTCCTAACCCCTGCAGCTTCCATGAACAAAGCTTCCTCTCTCACTCGGGGGTTTTTCGGGCATCCCACTAGCCCCAGCGAGTAACCGAGAATGACTTCCTTACCTTTCTCTCGAAGCTTGCCTACACACAAGCAGACACCAGTGATGACAGCTACTTTGCCATCAAGCCAACAAGACAAAATCATGAGCACACATATCTACTGCAATAATAACAACATTCAATAAGAGTCCCACTTAAACCGACTTTCAATAGAGATACAAATGTATGCGGTTTACGAGCTAAACATCTAGATCGATATAGTGGTAGAGATAATTCCTAAAGATGTAATAATGAAATCATTAGCCTTGTTAATATTCTCGAAAGACTAACAAGAAAGAAAACAAAATAATAGAATGGAAAAAAATTGCCAAAAAACTATCTCACTGACAAATATTATTATTGATGGACAATTGGTATTTCTAAAATGTTACCATGAATATATAATGAAGATTATCGCTAGTAATATTTTTTAAAAATATAACCACTAATAAATAGTCATATAATTACTAACCACAAATTATAACCGTTAACCGCTAATTATAATAATTGATAATTGCTAATTACTAATCATAACCATTATAACTAGGGATTGGAATATAACCCGGACCTGAAAAATGATCCCAAACTTGCCCCAATTTTAGCAAGTATGGTACAAAAAAGTCGGAAAAATTCAAATAGGAGCTAAGTACGAGTATAGTCAAGTTCGGATATGGGCGAGTACGAGTATATGGTTCACCCGCCTAGAACGTGCACCCTTACCCTGCTTGTTTTTTTAAGTGAAAATGTTACTAGGTCGCATTCGCTAGCTGGATGAACTCATGGGCTAGTTTCATTTTTGAGGGAAAAAAGGGCCTAACTCCACTCTCTAATCATCAACCACAATAACTTTTGCTTACTACCCTCTTTTAGTCCCTCGATCATGCGTATACCGGCAATCGGGTCATTCGGTTCGGGTTAATTCGGTTCGGGTTAACTTCGGGTCGATCTTGTTCGGGTTCGGTTCGGTTTCGGGTTCGGGTCAACTTCGGTTCGGGTAAACTTCGGGTCGATCTCGTTCGGGTTCGTTCGGTTTTGGTTCAGGTCAACTTCGGTTCGGTTCAACTTCGGGTCAATCTCGTTCGTGTTCGATTCGGGTTAATTTTGAATCTAGTTGTAATCGGGTCACTTTTTGGGTCAAAATCGATTCAAAATTGTATCACTATAGGCACAAAAGTACATCCCGAGAGACCCAACAAAAAAAAATGTGGGTTGGGTCACTTTTATTGGGGTTAAATCGATTCGGATATGATTCGGTTCGGGCGGTTTGGGTTCGGTTCGGTTTCGGTTCGGGTCATTTTGCATTCGGGTTGGTTTCGGTTCGGGTCGGTTCGGTTTGGGTCGGTTCATTTCGGTTTCGGGTCAAAATCGGTTCAACTGTTTCGGATGTCGGTTCGGTTTGGGTTTCGGGTCGTTCGGGTTGACCCGTTCGGTTCGGTCGGCTTTGCCAGGTCTAATCATGCGACCTTGCCTAACCCTCTCTTTCTCTCTCTCTTTCTCATTTTCTCCACACTTCACTCCACTCCTCTCTCTACCAGTCTATTCCTTCTTGTTAGTCTTATCTCGTCTCTTGTTAGTCACTTTCGCCCAGTCCCGCTTGTCTTTCATCTCTTTTGTCAATCACGCTCGCACCCAGTCCGGGTCAACTAAGAGCATTCTCAATTCGGATCTATTGGTGGGGCATATATCTCCACCCAATCAAACGATCTTTTTTTTTTCCTCATTTCCTTTACTTTTACGCTGTAAGGATTTTAAATTTAGATCTTGAAATAAAATATTCTTATATGGACCTACAATTAATATATATTTAATTATTTTTATTATTCTACTTTTTGTTATAATTTATTTTTATAAGTTGTGAAAAATAATTTGCATAATTTTTAGAGTGTAATAATTATTTTACAACACCAAATTTAATAAAAAAATCTAATTTATAATATAATAAATTTATAATTTTCACACATATTATCAAAAATATAATTTCAAAGTTCGACAAAAAAATAAAAATTCGACTTTAAAAAATAAAAAAATCAATTTCTAATTTTTACCGGCACTATTAAAAAATAAATTTTTATTTTTATTAAAAAAATCACATATACAATTTTTGACTTTATATTGAGCACTCAAATATTTTAAAAAAAACAAAATTTAACATCAGAAATTCATTTAAAAAAGAAAAATATGAGGTGAAAAACAAAGGAGGATCCGAGGGATCCCCTCATATCCATTTTGTAGTTCCCAAATAAAGGAACTAACAATAGGAAAACCTGAGGGGCACCGATCTACCATTGGAATGTTCTAACTCACGCTCTTGCTCTCGCTCGCTCAATGGCTCTCTACTGATCCATCTCTTTGTCCCCCTTTCTCTCCTCCTCTCCACTCTCCTTGACACCGGAGGCTCTGACAATACCCCAACAAGACTAGCATCGAGCACCACTCGCAATAATTGTGTTATTGATGTATAATTAGAAATTTATAAAGCCGGTTGGTTTTGTGGCTATTCATCATTAACACCAAATTACGTGAATGTAAAATTTAATGGGTATTGTTATTCAACATATATACATGTTCGAATAATACTTGATGTACCTGAAACACTCCATGGATATGGGTATGAGGTAATTTGAAAACTTGATGAGTATGTATGGGTATATAAATGACTTTAAAAAATGGCTATGGGTGTGAATATAACTCTACCTACCCCCACCGTTAGTTTGCCTCCATAATTTCATAGATGAATAAACTCTAAAACATAAGCTATATTCCATAATTTGCCCCCATAATTTCATCACATCCGCCAAGTGAGCTCATAGTTGATGATGAGTACCTTGGAATTTCCGAGACTCTCCCCATTGTATATCCTGTTTTAAGCAAACAATATATTTTGGTTTGTTTGGGGAAGTAATTTTGGTATGGCTATTTGTGGTGATACATATGAGCAATTTATTGTATTATATTATCTCGTTTGAAGTACTCATGTGAATTGCTTTTGTCGAACAAGGTTCGAGCAAGGATCTGTGTGCAACCGAAGAACTCGAAGGAACAAAATACCATGGTGTCTCGGTAACTGACTACATTTGTAATTGTTTCGGTTTTCTTTTTTCTTCAATTTTTTTGGGCGAGAGGACCTTCGAGCTAGCCTCGAATGTCCCAAGGCCCTCGTATCGACCACCCCGAAAAGGGTCTCGCTCACCGCACCGTAGTTGGTTATCCGTGATTAATGTTTTTGTGATTTGGTACGTTTGCAAACGGGAAGTTGCAATAACCGAAACAATTACGGAAAGTCGAAGATAGATTGATTGCTAACCCGAGTAGTTTTAGACTACTTCATTGGCATTCAAGACTTATTAAGCAAAGAGAGAGACTCTTCCTATTTAACCAAAACTATTGGGGAAAATTCTATGGGAAGGAATGGCTAACTAAAAGTGACCGTAACTCTAAATTCTTTCATAGATGTTGTGCGTTCAGGAAGCAAAGAACGACTATTTCTCGAATCAAGGATGACTCGGGAGTTTGGATTAATGATAACGACTTTATCAAACAAAAATTCATTACCGACTTTATTTCTTTGATTCAATACGCAAAGACAAAATGCATGCCAATTCAATCTCAATTTAAGACCGCTAATCTCGTAAACCGACAATGATCACCTTCTAACTCCAGTCTCACCGAGATGAAATTAAAACGGCAGTCTTTCAAATAAATCCTACTAAAGCCCCTAGGCCGGATGGATTTGGAGCAAGTTTCTTCCAACAACATTGGAACACGATAGGCAATGAGGTCATTCTTAGTGTTATGGATTTTTTAAAAATGGAAAACTACTTAAAGAAATTAACCACACCTTTATTGCTCTTATACCAAAAGTAACTAATCTATCGACAAATTCACAATTCAGGCCAATAAGCTTTTTCAACAGCTTTGTATAAAATTATCTCCAAAATTATTGTTAACAGACTTCGACCAATTCCGAAAAGAATTATTAGCCCTTTTCGTGAGCACCTTTGTACCAGTATAGAGATATTATTCTTTTGGCACATGAAATAGTCAACAAGTTTGGCAATATGAAGGGAAAACAAGCATACATTAGTCTCAAACTAGACATGGAAAAGGCATACAATAAACTAGAGTGGGATTTTATTTTAACCTCGTCTAAAAGAAATTGGATTTCATGATAAGTGGATTAGTTAGATCGGAGAGTGTATTTCTTCTGTTACTTACTCCCTACTTATTAATGATGAGTCATGTGGTTTTTTAAGCCATCTAGAGGTCTTAGATAGGGAGATCCGTTATCTCCGTATCTCTTTATTATTTGTATAGATGTGCTTGCTGCCAGATTACAGGTTGAAGCGATGCAACTAAAGTCCGGTATTGGAATTAAGATAGCAACTAGAGCACAAAAATACCATGTCTACTATTTGTCGACGATAGTTTGTCGTTTTGCAAGTCCAATAATGAGACGTGCTTTAAACTTAGTAACCTCGTTGAATGAATTCTCCAAATTCTCGAGTCAATTAGTTAATTTTCATAAATCAGCAATCGTGTTTTCAAAGAATGTGACTTCTACTAACGAAACTCAGTTTCCTCCATTTTCAACATTTCGCATAGAGATTCATTCGGAAAGTATCCGGGATGCCCGATGTTTAAGGGTAAGACAAACAATTCCACCTTTGCCGATATCTTGACCAAAGCAGATAACAAACTCCGAAGTGGAAAGCTCTTTCAAAAGGAGGAAGGGTGGTTCTTATTCAATCAAATTTGGAATATATTCTTGCACATACGATGCAATGTTTTAAATTGCCAAAAAGCACTTCGATTCGTTGGATAAAATTAACATACTTTTTCTAGAGCAAAACAAAGGATACTAAAGGTCTGGCTCTTGTTTCTTGGGAAAAAATATGCATGCCAAAAAATATGGGGGTCTGGGTCTTAGGAAAACGAAGCGGTTAATCAAGCATTTCTCTGCAAACTAATTTGGAAATATCTTCACGAACCAAACAATTTTTGGGTCCAAAACATGCGCTTTAAATACCCTTTAGATGATGATTTTTCTGGAGAAAACCTAAACCTACGGACTCCTGGGCTTGGAAATGTCTCCGAAAGAGAGAGATCTCTTCCAAAGAGGGCTAAAATGGGAAATTGGTAATGGAAAGGCTGCGAAATTTTGGCATGATAATTGGTGTGGACAAGCTCCTTTGCTCCAATATTATGATAATACTAGGAATGATATTCCAACACTTGATACTAATGTTAATATATGCATCACGCTGGAAAAAGAATGGAACATACAATTTCTTTCTACATTTCTTCCAATGGATATCTGTAGGGAAATCAAAAGTATCCCCATTCCATATCATGATTTGGACGATAAAAATGTGTTGGGGACTATCGAGTTCGGGGAAATTCACGACAAAGTCAGCAACTTGGAATGCACATAATTTAAGGGCTCGTAACCATTTTTGGGAAGCTGGTTGGATATGGAAGTTGGATGTCTTGCCTAAAATAAAACTTTTCTTGTGGCAACTCCATCATAATTCCATAGCTACACGGGACACACTTTCAAGGAGAGGGATTAGTATCGATAACCATTGTCCGATATGCCATCATAGTGAGAAATCGATTGGCCATCTCTTTGCTAGATGTCCAATGGTTAAAGACACCTGGGAAAAAGCTTATCTCCACAAATGGCTGGACATTAACATAGGGCAACTACGAGGACTAAGATTATCTCGATTTACATAAATTCAGGTCTATCCATAAACCAACTCAACTAGTTAGAGTGATGTATTTGATATGGAGTATATGGAAAAATAGAAATGAGGTTGTATTTAATAAAGGAAAGTATAATTCTGCTTCAACAATAATCAAAGCAAAAAGAGCATGGGCAGAATGGAGGGTAAGAGGAAAAATTGATGGAATGTATAATCTAGTTCCTATACATCATTCATCGCCTACTCCTATCAATTCACTTCAACATATCATATGCGAGAAACCGTCGGGGATTCATCAAAATCAACTTTGATGGATCAAAATCTTCAACGACTCGCAGCAGGAGGATTTGTCATTAGAAGTTGGGACGGAAGATTTATCCAAGCACGAGTTTCTAATATGGGATCGACCTCAATCCTCATCGCAGAAGCCACAAGCAATGAGGAACGGAGTACGGGCAGCCATTCAAGCGAGGCTTTCATTCTATTGTTATAGAAGGAGATAACCATTTGGTTATTAAGGCCTTACGACAAGAGTGTCAACCCCCAAGAGAGATCCAGACTCTTATTCAGGATACTCACATGTATCTTATGAACTATTACAATGTATTTATCAATCATCACTATCGAGAAGGTAATAGGGTCTGTGGATTGGCTAGCAAAATTAGGTCTTTCTATAACCCATTCTTTGCATTGGGACTCTCTTCCTTCTTCTCCCCCTTCCTCTTCATTCTTATGGAGGACAATTTGGGTAGAACCCTTGAGAGAAGGGCTACCTAAAAATTGTTGTATTTACCCATTCTCCAAAAAAAAAAAAAAATTTCATCACATCGTCAGGAATTTCAATGTTCCATCTTCAATCTTCAAAGACTCCTTTTCTCCCTCAATGTCCGTCTCAACCCAATTATTGACTACTCCATATTATACTCTATTTAGATTTGCAACGAGTTTGCCGAGGGTTTGGATGGCTCGGTCGAAGCTCGGGTCGACCTTGAGTCAAACCGAGCTTCAGCTGAGCCTCGAGTTCAACTTAGTTTGGGCACCTTTATATCAAGTAGTTTATATTTTTTTTTCTAAAATAGTTGTGTGAAAATTATAAAATTATCATTAAAATTGTCAAAATTTCATTCAAACTTTATTTCTTAAATCTAATACAAAAATACAGAATTTAACTTTGATTATAACCTTAAATATGGAAACTTTTTAAAACAAATTAAACGAAAAAAGATATTATCAAGTCGAGCCCAAGCCTCGATTGGTTCAGGCTCACCTTGTTTACACTGTTCTAACTTTATTACATTACACCCAACTAAACGTAATCTAAGGGATATTACTATTATATGACCAACCATCCCATCATCTATCATGTGCCAAGTTCAAAATGCTATAAAATTGAATTCTACATTTTCGACTACAAATACTATCTCAAATATTGATATGCTACATTCTCTGCAAGCATTCGAAATAAATTCGTAGAATCGAAGAATTTAATGATTATGAACATAAATATTGGTTCCCAAAACCCAATATCTGCTAATATAAATATAAGCATAATTTCTAAAGATGATAATATTCCATCCGCTTCAAAATAAATATCATTTTAACTAATTTTTTTGTTTCATAATACTTGTCATTTTAAAATTTCAATAACATATTAACTACTAATTTACCGATTTTATCCTTATTAATTGCTTTATTTTTCTTATTTTCTTCATTTTCAATGAAATATAGGGGTAACTTGATTTTTTAACACGAAATTTGTCATAAATTTTGTATTTCCTTATTATTCCCTTATAATATTAAAACGACATTTATTTTGAAATGGAGGGAGTAATTGCATATTACATACAGCTAGATCTACCCGAAATTCATTTTAAGTTGGGTTAATTTTCACAAAATGTCTTATATGCACTTAGGAATATCTACTCCTCATCATATGTCGAATGATGGTTGGAGGAAGGGGAAAATAGAGAGGATTTTTGTAGAACGTCTTATATGCACTCGGGAGTATGTGCTCCTCGTCATATATGAACACATGATTGGACGAATTGAAAAATACGGAGAATTATGTGAGTTTAATCTTTCTTTTTTCTCATTGGAGAATATGCTCCTATGAGCATTTAAGAATTTGAAGATTTTTTATAGGCTTAAACTAACAATGTGTCACATGTGAATTAAGGGTGTGCAAAGTCGTTTAACCGGACTTTCGCTTCATCAACAAGTTGAACCGTAATCGAACCAAAATTTTTGGTTAATCGAAAAATTCGGTTTGATGAGAATTTGATCCGTAATTGAACCGAAATGACCGATTAACCGACTTTTCGGGTCGGTTAACGGGTACTCATTATAGAAAGTAAAAGCGATTCAAAAGTAAAATCGAAAAAATCCAACAAGCAAAATTATATAGAAAACACAACCAATTGTGTATCCGTCAAGCATCAGTACAAAGATTTAGACATGAACAACATCCACAAATCGATTCAAAAGTAAAAGCGAAAACAAAAAAAAATTACGTAAATTAAAATGGAGGAGCGAGCATGTGCTAGATGATGAAGAAAAAGGAGGGTTGTAGAAGACTGGCGAACTCTTGGAGCGAGAATGACATCGGAGGGGCAAAGAAGACAAAAACGTCGAGCAGCGAGCCTATCGGCCATAAGATCCGCACGGAAGGAAGCAATTACTTGACGCCGGCTCCGGGGAGGGTAAGGAAGAGTGTTGATGGAAGAGAGAGGGAGAGAAGAGGAGAGAGAGAGGTGGGAAAGGAGTGAAGACGACAGAGAAACGTTGAGCGAGCAATCGTCAAATATACCGAGAAGGAAGCGAGTCACCGCGACTCCGGCGCCGGAATATACAGGTGGAGTGGTCGATGGGAGAGAGAAGGGGAGGGGAGGGGAGAGGAGAGAGAGAGGTGGGAGAGGGCGGCGAGTAGCGAGCAGGAGCAATTAGGGTTTTCCAAGGCTTAAGCTTAACCCATAAGATCTATTTATACTCACTTTTTTTAAAAAAAAGTTCGATTCGATTCGATTAATCGATTTTTCATTCCTCCGAACCGAAATCGAACCGTGAATCGAAAATTGGTTAATCAAACCGATTCTTTAAGAAAAATCTATCCGATTAACCATTTTTTGATTCAAATTTTTGATTTTTCGAATTGACTTTTCGAATTTAATTTTTTCTGCATACTCTAATGAGAATATATAATTTGAGGAGAGAATTTGCGTAGCATGCTATAGACGTCTTACGCAGAACTTCAAGTGATTTGATTGATGTGAGGCCGTTCGCTGAAGCAGAGTGCCGATGCTTTTGGGGGCGGGAAAATAAAATAAAAATTAAATAATTTACAACGGCTGATTTCAGTGAGAGCATTCGCACTGTGAATTTCCCCAAATTCCAACTTCTTTCAGTCTCTCTCCTCCTTCCAGGCTTGAACAATGGGGGATTCTCCTCCATGGTTGAAGGCTGCAAGTCCAATTCCTCTCCCTCCTTCGGTGGAGTCTATGATCGATACAATATGCAACGAGCAGTCGCAGCCGCCGCCGGGATCTTCGGCGAGAAAGGAGCTACAGTCTCTCGGTGAAGAGCAATCCCTAGAAATTCTCAACGTTATTCGAGGTAGAAAGATTGCTAAGACCTTCCATGGTTTCATTCTGTACTTGGCTCGCCAGAGAAAACCTCAAGGTTTCTTTCTAACTCCCGTTTCTGGACTTGCTGATTTCTTTTTACATTATCTTGTTAAATTTGGAGTTTGGAAGGATAGAAAAGGAGGGGGTTTTGAACTTGGATGGTGATTCTGAACTAGGGTACTGAAGTGGTGATATGAACCAAAATGGTATTGAGCCGAACTAGAACTGGGGTGTACTTCAGCGAATTTTGTCTGTCTTTGTCTTTATTTCTCTTTGATCATTGTTTGTTTTTGGCCATAAAAACCCATTTGGCTTTTTGAAAACTGCAAAGTGCAGATTAATCAAACTTCGATGGTGCAATGAGGTCAAGGGAGAAAATAAGTTACTGGGGAGATAGCATGTTTGGCAAATGACTTTTCAATGGCTTTTTGGCAAAAAAAAAAAAAAAAAAAAAACTTTGAGTCGAAAAACTATTTAAGGTGTTTGATAAGTCGGTTTTTGTAATAGCTTTTTGTCCTCAAAAACCATTTTTAAAAAGTTAATTTCAATAACTTTTTGAAATTGGCTTTTTGTAAATTAGCTGTTTATCTCACATTTTTTTTAGAAACAACTAATTTTACCTAATATTTTTCTGAAACAGCTAATATAAACAACTTATCCAATCATCGAACAGCTAACAGCTAATCTAATCAGCCAACAACTAACAAGTGATTTTCAAACAACAACTAACAAGTGATTGTCAAACAAGGCCATAGTCTATAAAAGAGATGTAGTGGGAAAGGCTCTTTTAGGGGTTGGGATTTTAGAGGACTTTGGGCTACTATAAGTCATTTTATAATGGCTTTTTAATATGGAGTGATTAATTATTCATTTAAATGCATCTTAACAATAGTGTTTGTTTAGCTTAACCACTAACTGAGTATGCTAGTGGCATTTGCTCCATCCTATATTAGGGAGGTGTGGTGTTCAAATCCCACTAGAGGCGTGGGCTTATGATACCCTTGGTTGGTCAAACTTCCCTCCCCTTTCCCCTTAAAAAGGAAAGATAGTTTGGCCTATAATTACAACATTGAGGGATCATCTCATCTTTATTCCATAGTATTTGTGAGTGTGGAAGCTAGAGAATCCAAAATGGTTTATGTCGGGTTTGATGAATGATCAATTATGAAGTGTACAAACAGCCTATGTGGACTTAATTGAGCAAAAGAAGGAATTCCAAGAAACACTCCAAGATTTACCACTAGCAAGTCATCTAAACCAGCTTAAAATGTAAATTATCACTAATCTTATATTCCTTAATGGCCAAAAGTGAGATGGCGTCCTGATGTTTTGTAACCTGGCCACATGTTATGGAATGAGATGTTTTGTACGGGTATC
Organism: Talinum fruticosum; assembly: GCA_021018815.1. Classification (NCBI taxonomy): domain Eukaryota; kingdom Viridiplantae; phylum Streptophyta; class Magnoliopsida; order Caryophyllales; family Talinaceae; genus Talinum; species Talinum fruticosum. The sequence continues at coordinate 2,497,077 of JAITYX010000080.1, read as the reverse complement.
CATGCAAAATTTTACTGTAAAAGTTTTAGTCTCCCTCACCTTTGGTCCATTTATATCATGTTAGAAGATGGGTATGATCTTATCCTTTCCTGATTTTGGGCAGGTGAAATAACCACAGCATTGAACAAGGTAGTTGTCACAGATGGGACTAGTGGTTCGCAGAGACTTAGCCCTCAGTTTCTTGCACTTGAGGGACTTGAGTTTAGAAGGCTTTTCTTGATTTTGAGTTACATTGGGAGGTGGGCATGTGCTGGGTTTGTTTGTTTATTTGGTTTTATCTTCTCTTCCTTTAGGTTTGTTTTTAAGATGTGCAAAGGAATGAGCTGTTTGCTCCCTTTCTCGATGCAGGAACAAATTGGAGGATGTGGCTTCACTTGAGGTGATAAAAAATATTAGAGCTCGCAGTGAGCAGGTGTCTATGGGGTTGTATGAGTCTCTCATCTGGAATCAATTTGGTCAGCATTTTTGTGAAAAAACTGACCGTCTTAAGGTCATCACTCCTTCCATTTCAAAAGTTGTATCACTTATTTAATGCTTTCAACATATGTTTCTAATGCAGATACAAGCAGTTTGCACTTAATGTTGTTTTCTTGTTATTTGCTCTCAAGCTTTGTCTTGTTTTAGCAACAAGATCAATTATATTGGTGGAGTATAGTGGCAGCATTGTTTTAGACTTGAAACTGCAACATAATTAGAAAGTAAGCAAGTTTTGTTTTGGAGGACATTCTATTGAGAATTTAGATCACACCTATTAGTTTTATGTGATTGTTATTTAGGTGGGTTGGGTAAACATGTGGACCTCAAAGACGTACTGTGCTATCCAAACTTAAATCTAGAGAAGTATGATTCATAATGCCATAGACTACCTAGCATATAGACAATTCACATTCACATCCAATGTAGAATGCCTGCAAATAGGAGGGAAAAAGAGGGGGGTGGGGAACCTCCAACTGGCTCCATTTTAATGGATTGTACTGGTATCGATCCACAAGGTTATGTTGGGAATTGAGACGCTCTTCACTTATGTCTCACCACTATACCTCCGAAACCTCTTAGGTATGTTCAAAATATTCCTCTAAACAATTTAATGAGTTCATTTACTTTGTGGGGCACTATCTTGTTGGTTATGAAGAAAATTATGACACGCCTAAAAGTGGACATTACAGGATAGAGAATGCACTCTAAACTAATTAGATGGCATAGAATACACTAAAACATTTTGCCGGTGAGTTGAGCATATATCCTCTATTTGTCTACTACTTGACATTTTCCCAGAAACCAAGAGATTTGTGTACACTGGCTTTTACTTTAGAGGTCCTGGAAGGTTGTCACTGTTGTACCTCCAAAATCTCAAGGGCGATCAATGTCTGCAACGCCTTTATGGGAGCCATCTTATTGATTTTGAAGTGTGTTTTCAAAAGAAGAAGAAAAGGCATCATGGTGTTATATAATGTGGTGCTAAAACATCATCAAACATTTTGAAGGATCAAAAAGATTTGACAACTCCTTGGACATTTTTCCTAAATTGAGAAGCCGGTGATAGCTTTTAATTTGTTAATCCATAAAGGTTCTGATGACTAAGCCGTCTAAACATTCTAAGACTTTAAATCTATCCCTAAAAAAAAAATTCAGAGAGTGTGAGGGCTTCACAAAGACTTTCTTGTAGAGTTCAGAATCTGATTAAAATGTGGCCAAAAACTGCACTATGATTGTGTATTTTCCCTTCTACAGGTTTTCCCAGAATCTCAAAAAATCGTATGTAATAGTTGACACCGTCTTGTTGGTTGTGAAGCACGAATTTGTCGAATTTGGATTTCAATAAAATAAGCAGAATGTTCACGTGATTTATTTCATGTTGTTTGTGCTGCACTTCTGTCTTCCTATGTTCTGATGCTATTGATTTACCCTGACCCACTTTATTTTCTCATTGGCTTACAGCACCGAAATTGGGATTCCAGAAGATGCTACTCTTACCATTGCCATGTATACCCTGATGGAAGCTATGCTTTCAAGGTTTGTCTTAATAAGGTTTACTATTTCTCGCAGACAATGTTCTATGTTTTCTGTTGCCTCCATCCATTTTGATCTTGGGTTTTAATTACAAGATTTCCATAGTTGTAAATTACTTGTGCGATTGGACTATGGGAACTTGATTGTTTTGTGCATATTATGTGAGAGTTCTACATTGATTTACAGTGAAGGGAGTGCTGCTTGGGGGCGGGGGAATCCCTCCCTTGCCTCTGTGTGTATGCACATGTCTGTTGAATCAATATTAGCTGAATTTTGTGTTGTGGAAGTGCAATGCCTTGCTGTAAAGGCCAAAACACATATGCGGTGAGTCTGAATTTTTGCTTAGTACCTTTAGGAATGGGGGTTTGAAGTATGATGAAGCTTCCAAGATCAGGCTCAGGAGAGAACAACTATCAGATGCTTGGAGAATTCATCTTTGAAACCTTGAAGATGTGTATTTAGAAAATTTACTGGCTATTGACAATTTGTCATCCTGGCCATTGTAACATATTTCTTGTTAATGTCACGTGAAATTGTTATTCAGTATATGATTCACCTGGTGAGTATCATTTTGCAGTTTCTATGTAAACTCCAATAAAACCCAAGAATTCGGAAAACCTAATGGGTAAGGGCATATGGCTATGGGTGTTAAATTTTCAAAACCCAATGGATATTGGTATGGATGCCGATACAACTTATCCTGCTGCGGCCCCTTGCCGATCCATAATGGTGATGGGATTCCTCCATGTATTGATGCATGAGACTTTGTCTTTGGTGTAATTGTTTCCAATTTGAAGTAACTTTTTGTTGTGTCCTTGTGTTTTGTGCTATGTTTGGCCATATGTTTATCTCTGCTTTCTCTCCATGCAGGGTCCATTTCTGAACCATGCGTCTACTCTTCTCCACAGGACTTTACAAGATGACAATGTTCTTCTTGTCAAATTTGCTGTCGATAACCAAAGCTTGAGAGCAAAGGTCCACTCTAGCGTTTTGTATTCTAGTTTCTGTAAGGTTGCGCAAGAAGGAATTTGTCTTGGTCACAAACACTACCGCTTTTTGGTCAGTTTCATCTTGACACTGTCTTTTGTGGTGCATCTTCTATTAACTTTCCCCTCTGCGACGGACAGGGATTTATGAAGCATCCAACTCTGGTCATCTGGTGGCTGGCTGATTATTACATGCATGCATGTGTTTATGTTGGCTGTTCTGACCCTTGGATGCCCAAGATAGGGGCTCACTTTCTGTTGTTAATATGCTTTACCTCTTTATGCTGCTTTAGGGAAGTATGCAGTTTTAGAAACTCTCCCCCATGTTTAATAAAAAATTGACCCAGAACATTTTTATTTTTCTTCTGGGTCAAGGGAAAAAAGTTATTAGTTTCAAAAGGTGAAGGCACAGCAAAACATCCTGCAAAGATTTGTTATGACCTAGAAGCGAGACTGTCAACAAAGTCTACACATTGTAAATAAAGATGATAGGAAGAGCAATTAGTACCCATTAAATCTAGTGTCTGAAGGAACATCTGGCCTTGTATTCTGCTCCTGAATATTGGATCGGCTTATGTTTTAGACCATCTGACAATTTATTCTGCAGTATAGAGGACTCTAACACAGCTGGTTGTTTTATGTAAATATGTAATATGTCTAATGTTTAGGGAAAATCTTAATATTGTCATTTGATTACACCCCCCCAAAAAAAAAAAAACACATTCAACACTCTTCTCTGAAGCCTTTTGAGCTGAAATTACAACATAAACTAAGCTTGTTCATATCCATATGGTTTTGATCAGTTTTTAAGGATGGAGGAAAAGCGGAGAAGAAAAAGGATCCGACATCTAGCTCTGTCAAGTGCTATTTTGTTAATATGGATTCGTTTGTACAATTCTGTAAGAAAGTACCCGGTTGTCCGGAAAATCTATCTGTCCATCACGCGAGGTGTATCTTTATGCATGTGCATAATGTGTCCAGCATATCAGCTTATATGATTAGGTTAGTGGAGTTGCAAACTTCTTTTCTGATATCTGTTTATTTTCTTGTGTTTATGTTCAGTATGCTTTCTTCTTATGCAGGTTTTCACTTATATTGTCAAAGACTATTAGGTTAGAAGTAGATTTGGATGATGATGTGCATATCCAAGACATTGATGATATTGCTTGCAAGGCAATGACTTCCGGTCCTATTGACTTTCTTCAAACACACCCCCCAAAAAAAAGAAAAAAAAAAGAAAAGAAAAAGGAAACAGAAACTTGGGTCATTATTATTGGTCTTTGCCATCCATTTTAGTTAACCTATATGCCAGATCTCATCGATTTTGGTTTGTGCAGAATGAAGATGGTTCTTTTGTGTATAGTGAAGATGGGAAGCTTTTGATCCAAACAGATGGAACTGGCTTTATTTCTGAAGACTTGGCTCTAAGGTGTCCTAGGAATTGCTATCATGGAAGCTTTCCAAATGACCCCAACTTTGAGGTATATGCTTGATGTCTCAATCTGATGACTTGGTTTGATTCTAGATTCTCATCTTATTGATGGGAAAGTTTGCCATACATTGGCAAGCTATTGATTATGAATTTGTCGAATTTATGTGCTAAATCATTTGAATTATCCGGTGACCTTTGGACGTCTTCACTGTTGTATGGGAACTTCAAATAGCAGAAACAATTTGTTTTTTGATAGGAATAGCAGAAACAGTTGTTGGGGTGGTTATTCATGCATATATTTGATGATTGGGACTATATGATGCATTCTGATTACTTTTGCAAAGTTCCCTATTCCCCTCTTTCTCACTTCTGTGCTTTTTATTTATATTGCTCGACCACTCTTTTTGCTCTTTCACTTTCAGAAGATAAATGAAGAGCCATCATATGCTTGTACCAAGTTTATTCAACTTTTGCTCTTGTTGCTCACAGTGTGATTGATTAAGTAATGAGCATATATGACAAATGATGAATCCTTTTGCATCTTAGAGTCGCATAGCTATTCTTGTGCTAAGTATTAGGATCTTGGAAGGTGTTGTATTTGTTGCCCATATCTTTTGACTTATTTTACTTCTGTTCATTTTTGTACTTGTCACCTCAGAGATATATTGACCTTATTAAACTTGTGGATAAATCCATGGAGCACTACCTGTTAGAATGTCGCCGTCCTGAGCCGGTATGCATATATGTGCTCTTTTTGACATGGCATACTGGCATTCATTGGAAATTTATGTTTCTAAATTGCGCAACCTTACGTGAATATCCTTGCAGCCATTGTTGATCCAGTTCCGTATGTTCCATGATGGACGAGCGGTTAAGGGCACTGTTCTTGTTAATAAACAGGTACCTTATGTTATATTTTCTTGATTTGATACATTATTAATTAGTATCCTTGTATTTGTATTTATTTTCTATGAGTAATCAAAGTAATATTAAGAGGAAGGAGATGCCAGCCATTTGCGAAATACAAAATCATCGTGCCTTTTAGCTCTCATGAATAACAATATCTACAAACCTAGAAAAATTCAAATGTTCCGTACAACTAAGTTCTTCACTCCAACTATTCTTAGATTTGTATTTTTGAACTCTTTATATGACATAGTTTTTGCTCTAAAAGAATCAGCCAATTTCTTTCTTTCCAGTAGTCTATTACAATGCTGTCTGTCCAAATAGTATTGCAGTGGCGAGGTTGTGTTCTGCTATAACTTTTTGCTTAAGTCTTTCAAATCATGAGCAGAGAACTGTTGAAAGCATTCTCTTGGTGTTGCCACTTGCCAAGAACTAGATGTCACTTGTGCTTTGTTCTGATAATTGAACCAGGATTAAGAAACTGTTATCTGTCATCTCTTATCTCCTCCTTGATGCTTTGTGCTTCTTGAGGATTCTTGTGAGTTGTGAAAACAAATCACTTTAAAGAAATCACCTTTAGTTGAAACAACCCCTACTCTTCGCATAAAATGAGAGAAGTGGAGGGGTGAGGGAGGGGCCTCTTTTTTTTTGGGTGTTCTCGGTGTGGGGTGGGATGGGGGACTTTATAGCTTTCCTTCCTTGCTGCCTCAAACCCATTTGCTTTCCCCTGTGTTGCCATGACTTCACACTTTTAAGCGATGAAAGTAATGCACAAATTCCCAGTCTGAAGCAGGATTTGTCATTTTCTCTGGCGCGATCTGGTAAGAAAGTGCTAGTATGTTTAGTCTCCACTTCCGTTCTTCTACAAATGCAAGTTATATGTTGCGATAGAGGGCTACAAAATTGACGTAACACCTGTTTAAGTGTGAGGGCGATTGAGGTTGCTTGAGCTCTGTTGGCAGGGCTCATTTTGGGACATGAAGTCGTCTTTGAAAAGAAGTAAGAATCTCTATGAGAAAAGTTCGGTTTTTAGGTCCTATATGGTCTTCATCAAGGCCATAGGAGACGAGTTCAGTCCTAACTGACTCTAGACGTTACAGCATTAGGCAGTGCCCGTTAAGGGTTTTAATGCTTTTAGCATGTGTATTAAACTTGTAACCATTTTATATAATATATACTCGTCTAAAATCATTTATGTAATCCTTGTATTTATACTCACGAATGCTGTAATGAATTTTCCTGTCTGGGTTGTTGAATATAATATTGCCGTTCTTGTAAGATTGGGAAAACATTTTCGCTTTGGAACACTGAGGCATCCTTTTTGAGCCTTGGTCTGTCGCATTAGTATGCTCATATTACATTGGCTACAAGGAATCATTGATGGTTTACTATATCTCCCCTTTTTAGCTTCCGGAGAAGACAATCCAGGTCCGACCTTCTATGATAAAAGTTCACAGGGATCCTGAACTCTTGGGAACTCTAGCTGTAAATTCATTTGAGATTGTGTCAACCAGGTACATGTTACTCTGCCTTTTACCTGGACTGTCTGATACTTCTGAGTTGCTCAAGTGTCCAGAATATAGTTCTAATGAGATCTTTTTGGTTAGTTAGTTGTGGCTTATGACTTGTAAATTTAATCTTGTATGCTTCTAAAATTATTAAAGACTTTGATGTAGCTCCAAAGACTGTTCTCTTCCTCGATATTTGAGAAGTTGTAGGAATATTTGAGTTAAAGGTGGTGTCTTTCTTCAGTTTGCAGCACCAAGGCCTGCATTTTGTGCGGTGCCCCCCTTTTCTCTTGTTTATATTCTGAGTTCAAGGCTTTTAATCATGATGTGATTTGTGTATTCCAGTAATCGACCAAAGAAACCACATTTTTCAAGATTCTTGATAGCACTTCTACAATTTGGAGGTGTTCCAAGAAGCTTCTTTATAGATATCTTAAATGAAGCTGTTGCTGATGCTGAAAATGTACTTTCTAACATGCGTGGGGCTCTGCGGGGTAGTTTTTAATGTTTTTAATGTTTCTATAGGAACTAGTTACTTCAAATTCTCTTGTTAATTTGCTGATCATTTTTTATTTCCTTTGTCTGTAGTTGCTCTTATCCATGGTGACATGGATGATGATTTTACAGCTGCTAGGATGCTTTTGTCTGGGATTCCACTCGAAGAACCCTATATTCAATGGCGTTTACCTGTCCTCGCAAATGAGGAAAAAAAGGGCCTCAAGGAAGGAAAGCTTCCGATCAAGGAGAGCTTTTATCTTATGGGGACGGCTGATCCTACTGGCTGTCTAGAGGAGGACGAAGTTTGCATTATTCAGTATGTTATTTCTTTAATTTTAATTAATTTATAACTGGACTAGTGGATAAATGATCGGCAACTCTCCCCGACCCCCAAACCCCATGTTAAACTATTTACACTTGGTTGAACATGACCATAATTTCAGCTCAATTGTAAAATTTTAGGTTCACCACAATATGTAAGAATTCAGTCAGGGTATATGTTTAGGTTATTTTCTTTGTTGTCTCGTGGTGTTATGGAACTACAATTCTCCTTTCCTTTTTCGGGACTTCTTAAACCACAATCTTATCTTTTGCCCATCCTTTGTATTGATCGAAATATGGGAAGTTTGCCATAATGCCTTTTTATTCCCATGGTTTAATGCAAAGTAATGTGCTCTTCCCAACATTTCCAGTTTGAATTCTGTTGAAGCAGGGTTGGGAAGTTCTAAATTCAATCAACCATACCTCATGCGTGCAGAATGCAGAAAGGTTGTTCTCATGAAATGTTATTTTTTCCCCTCCTAGGCATTCTCATTGTTCTTCTAAGATGATCAACTTCACTGGGAAACCACCCAGTTTGGGAAAAGACTTTTCTATGTGGGGAATTATTTTGGAACAAGCCTGTACATAAGTCCAGCGACTTGAGATCAAGTATAAATTTTACAGCTGAAAATGCGGATGTTGTGCTCATCTTCTGGCCCAAATCCATGGCCTTGTTACAGCTGTTGATAGTCTACCTAGTGCCCTACTTATCCTGTGATAAATAATCTCAGGATACACCTGTTGTTTGGCTGTGTGCAATTTGTTTCATTTCTGTTCCTGATCAATTGCATTTGGTCTGTGATTTCTACTCTCTGATGTTAGTTTAATTTTTTTCCCTTTTCATGCATTAGATGGCTACTTTAGAGTTGTTGAAGGTATGTCTATCTTTGCCTCTACAAAAACTAGATCTCTGTTTCAGAGTTCAAAGGATACCTGACCCTGTACCAGTTTTCAGTATCATCTTTAAAGTTGTTTGGAGGTCCTGATTGTATCTTTATTCACGTTTTTGCCATCTTCCCCTTTCTTTCCACTTTATATGACATGCTTTTTTATGGTGTGTTTCTAATCTTGGATTTTAAGGCTTTTGGCAGATGTAATCTTATTTGCCTTACGTATCCTGTCAGCTTTTACCATGCACCATGCCAGTCATGCTGATTATAGTTCTATGCATAGTTCGACCTCCCCGTTTTCTAGAAATGAGACTTGTGAGATACTTATGATATTATTATATTGGGGCAGAGGGTAGCATAAAGGCTGATGTAGGTGGGATTCAAACCTAATAAGTCTTTAATAACAACACCGAAAGGTGAAAGCTGGCATTTGTTGTGCTACTACTAGCATTGATTGTGATATCATATTAGTCAATTTGTGTTTACCTGATTATTATTGAAGCATCGAATGCCCCAGATTAAGATGGATAAGGGTGGTGGGGGGGACAGTGGAATGCTTATTTTATTTTTATTTTTTATTTGTAGGTGGACCCACCTGCTGGGGTGTTAGTTGGTTCCTGGGGAAAGGAGTGGAGGCTGGCGGGGGGGGAACCAGGTCTAACAAGCCTGTTTATGTGTTAACTGAATTCTCCAAGCAGCAGGAGTTGGTTCACTGTACCTGGGGGCAAGGAAGATCAAACATACAGTTGCCTCCTGAGCTTAGATCAGCAAGATTGATGGGAAATTGATATAAATGAGAGACAAATTTGGAAAAAAAAAAGGAGGGAGACTGGTCAAATATAGATGTAAATGATGATAGAGAAAATAAGCAACTGAGTTTTTGTGTACTTTCTGAACGATTGAAAAAGTCACTTTTAGGCAAAGATTTACAGCTTATACAGTGAATTAAAAAAATGCCTCTCAAAAGGGCTGTACTTCTTTATTGCCTTACTACAGAGTAGAGACTCAATAATTTTTAATCCAAGGACCAATGAATCTGCCTTTTTGCAGTTTAGAGGTAAGACTGTTACATTGATCCTTTTTCCCCAATCTTGTCTAGTGGGAATCTTGTGGTATGAATTCAGATGTGAATTTAGTTTTGGAAAGTAGTCAAGAGTTTACAAGCGATTGGAATTTCTGGAACTTTTTGATCTGCTTATTTTTATTCTAAATATTTTATTTAACTCTGCAGTGAAAATGGACAAATTTCAGGAGATGTACTTGTTTATAGAAATCCAGGCATCCACTTTGGCGATGTTCGTCTTCTTAAAGCAACCCATAAAAAGGCTTTGGAGGATATCATTGGTAACTCAAAGTATGGAATATTCTTTTCTACGAAAGGCCCAAGGTCCTTGGCTGACCAAATGGCTGGTGGTGATTATGATGGAGATATGTACTGGATATCAAGAAATCCTGAGGTTAGCTGCTGATCTGTTATCTATTCCTTCTGGTAAACAACCGTCCCTCTGCCCCAAATCACCATTCCTGAATTTCTGACCAAGTGACTTGTGGAGATACAATTATGAGTGTTCTAACCTTGGTTTAAATAGCTTGCTGTTAGTGCACATAGGCTCACCAAGGTATAAGGCTCAAATTTCACTAGCTTAATTTCCTGGAGCAATGCAATTTCTTGAGGCTTATTGAGGTGTGTGCCTCCGGCACCTCATTGATACCTTTAGTGAGTGAGAGACGGAAAGATGAGATAATAAACAATCAACGCTCTGAGTTTGGTTCAAATTAATTCTTACCCAATACTGTTGATGCAATTGCAAGAAATCGCCATCGAACAATTGCGTGAAACTTCGAATTAAATCCGCACCGAGTATTCCTAGACCTGGCAAAAATTGACCCGACCCGAAAACCCGACCCGAACCCGCCCGAAAGTTTTGGGTTTTGGACATGATTTTCTCGACCCGAACCCGAAAAAACCGAACCCGAAAAACCCGTAAATTAGCGGGTCAAACCCGACCCGAACCCGTTTGACCCGTTGGGTCAAGGCAATAAAAACAACCATTTTAGCTTTGTAACTTGTTGATTGAATGTTTCATGCACATTATATGATTTTTCCTTCAATTTATCACTTTTTTAATAATGGTTATTTATCATATCGGATTATTTAGAGAGACGTTACATATTTATTGCAATTATTTACGTGACGAAGACTGATATAGTTTCATTTCTCAACTTATTCCCCATAAACAAAAGCCATTATATACAAAAATTATGCATAGTTAATTTCAATAAAAACATATATGGATTCAAATGGTGTAATATATTAAAATACTACAAGTGTACAAGTTATACTCGTTGTATTTTTGGTAAACTGAATATACCTAGTCATATCTAATTAATATACTTTTATTTTGTAGAAATAATATTACTATAATGATTTAAAATTTTGATGTTATAATTAAAAATAATAATTTTAGTTTATTATAAATCTCTAATTCTTATTTATTTTAAACCTGTGTTTACTCGTACCTAAACCATAACTCCTAAGGTAGGCAATAAGCCAAACTAAAACAAAGTCAAATTTTTCTAGTGAATAAAATAGATCGATTAAGCCTACCCAAGTCAAAACTTTCTCGATTTGTTTTAAAATGCATTAAACATGCATATAAACCTCGTTAGTATAATATAAACTGTGAAATAAACATCGTAACCTTAAACTAATAATTACAGTAACAAGTCATTATTATTCAACCCATTATTAACCCAATCTTTCGTTGGCCTTATTTAAACGCGTCAAGCGACCAACCCGCTCGGTTCAATGGGACCTTACACAAATATCATAATGAAATTTTTGAATATTTTTGAATATTCCTTTTAGAAAATACAAATACTATACTTTTTCGTTGAATTATTGGCAATTTTAAGCAAAAATTATGCTTAATATTTATAATTAAAAAAGAAAAACAATCGATAAAAAGGCGGTCTTAACCCGTTGGGTCGACCCGAAACCCGTATAACCCGATATACGACCGCCCGTATTTTACCCGAACCCGAAATACACCCGACCTGTATTTTACCCGAACCCGAATACACCCGACCCGTATTTAACCCGCCCGCCCGAATTGACAGGTCTAAGTATTCCATTTTAACTTATACCCTAATTTTTAATTATATGTATGACAGCCAATAGACGAGCCTTTGACCCAACCCAAGCACGTTGGGGGGTTGGATTTTCAAGTTTCCTACTGAATAGGGTCATTATTTGCAAGCAAAATTAGACTATTAAAACTATATCATTATTTGTAAAATTTTAGCAAAAATATGGTCCTTGTATTTCTGATGTGTGAATCCATTGTTGTCTGCTTTTCACCTGAGCTTTCAGGACACTTTGAGCCTCATTATGCCTTTCGATTTTTCAAAAAATTGAAGTCTAAGAAGCTCTTACAACTTTACCTTGAAATCTCCTTGTGTGTTCCAGATATCCTTGTGAATGATTCAGTGAACGTCATTGGTTTACTGGTACCATTTGTATAATTTGAAGCATGATTCTAAAACACTGAAAAAATGAGTATTATATAGTTTAAAACAATTTGATGGGTCAATGAGAGCATGTGATAACCACTTGACAATTTCTTGGATTGTTCCCGAAGAACATTTTAATGGGACTTTAGGAGCACGCGGTCACCATTTGGCTTGGCAAAAACAAGTTCTATTTAAATTCAAGTTGAATAATATAGTCAAAAATTACTTTGTACTGTTCTGGAATATTAGCTGCGCTGGATCACAAAGGGAAAAATTACCTTTGTTACTTTTGTTGTCACCACTCATGCTCTTATTCTTTGAAGTAACATCTCATACTTTTGTGGTCTGGTTTCACAGTAGAACATATGGAACATTTCCTCATATCTTTGAATGTCTCATCTGTTGCTACTTGCTATTCTTACAGATAGCAGAGCAATTGACTCGTGGAAGTCAAATTTCTTTCTGATTATTGTGCATAGTGATTGCTATCCTCTATTATGGACATTGGTGTGTTGCACTTGTGTATCCTTGATGAGCTGGGATGACAAATTGAACTGGGGATTCACTTCAATAGCTACTTTGAAATATCTCAGCTTGTCAAAAACCCTTCTGTCACATGGTCCTCCACACTTTTTAATCTGCAGATGACTAGCTCGTTTGCCTGGCTGTTTAAACCTGCAATCTTTCAGACCATCAATTCCACATTTCCAATCCATGCAACTATCATTCTAGACTGCTATTTGTCTTTATCTGATGAATTCCATCCAACCATATTGTGTTTCCAATTTCTGAAACTCGTACCCTAACACTCCATGCCCTCATAAGGAGACTGCAATTGGAGCATGGATTTGCTTTATATGCTGGCCTAATTGTTTTGCATTAGAATTTGGGGAAGTGAAGATGCTACATAAGATGAATAGTTCATGCTAGTCCTTTATCTTACAGTGGTTTTACTGGAGGGCCTTTCATATTATTTGTTTCAGTAGGCTTGCAAAATCCCCATTAACAATATCTATTATATTATACTTTGTTGATATGATGTTTTTGTTTATGATTATCATACCTGAATATACTATATTCTTTTCCTCTCTTCCAGCTTCTGAGATACTTCATACCAAGTGAACCCTGGACATGCAATCATTCTCCATCAAAAGCAATTACCAAGAAGCCGACTGATTTGTCAGTGGATGAATTGGAGTTTGAACTTTTTCATCTGTTCTTAACCTCGAGGTTTCATCCAAGGTTATAACTTGCTCTATGATGAATTTAAATTGTTACCCTTTGTTATTATTGAAGATTTTGCATGTGTATTTGTCCTGTAGGGGGAGGAATCCTCCTTAATGGCTGTCAGGGGCAGTGAGTTAATTCCTTGCTCGTTCCTCCATCACATCTATCTAAGTGTTAATATTTCCTTTCTTTTTCAGCAAATCTGTGGGAGTGGCGGCTGATAGCTGGATGAGCTACATGGATCGTTTGTTGACCCTTGGACAAGAATGTGTAGACGAGAGAAATCTTCTGATAGAAAAGATTGTCAAGTTGGTGGACATATATTATGATGCTCTAGATGCACCCAAAAAGGGTGTGAAGGTCAGTTATCCACTGTTGGTCAGTTTTCTTCGGACAACTGGTATCTGGGTTAAACACCGCTGATAACTGTTTCAATGAGCTTTATCAATTAAAATTTTGGACATTGGGCTATATCAGATAAGCGCTTAATAACCCAAGAATAGATTTTCTGATTTTCTTCCCTTCTTGGCATATCGATATCTATGATAAAGATCTCAAGTTTTTCCATCTCAGAAGTGCATAGTCAATCTCTATTTTCTCCTCATCATATTCTACCATGCTTGAGGTCTCTCCTCCGCTCCCCCAAGCTGTTGTCAAGGTAGCTGCTTTTGTTCATGCATAATTTGCATAGCATAACAGACCCACGTCTATCTTGTCAGGTTCTGGCGTTTTCCCATGTTTTTTCCTTCAGGAAATCAATCCCGGCCTTTGCTGGAATATCAGTCCATGATATTATAGTGCTCTGAGCATTTTTATCCAGATCTTTAATCCACATTCACATCACCTTGAAATTTTGCCTTCTATATTTTTTCTTTCATGTATTTGTACTTCAGTGTACTGGGTGTGAAATAGTTATTTTCGAAATCACTCCGTATGACCATTCAGATTTCAGATTGCAAATGGGATTACTAGTTTTTAGTGACTCATAGTGGTATCTGTTGTGGCCTGAGGCACCAAATACAGTTTGTTAGTCAAACAAAATTATAATATTTTGAAAAGCAATATGTTAACAAAGTGATTTCTCTAGAACTCTGTACTTCCTATTGAGTACTGTTTGATGACACTTATGGCTTGTTTGGTTCAATGTAATCAATCTTGTAATAAACATAAGTTTGTAATCATATTTTCAATACTATGTTTGGATATATTGAGACTATGAGAGTATAGTAATAAAAAATATTCTGATTATATTTATGATTACAACAAACTATGTAATCGTGATTGTATTACAAGGTTGATTACATTACGCGTCATTACATTACATCTAACCAAATGCCTTGTTAGTTCCTTATTTGATGGATAGCAGCTGAAAAACTTGATTACATGTTTACACAGGTTGAAGTTCCGCCTGAATTGATTCCAAAAAGATTTCCTCACTATATGGGAAGAGGAGAAATGTTCAGTTACAGATCAACGTCAGTCTTGGGGGAGATTTTTGATAAAGTAGATCAACTGAGATTGGAGGATCCTTCGATCGAAAGTGAGATTTGGTTCTGTCATCTGTGTGCATCTCTACGCAGGGTTCTTTGTCATATCTTCTTGCCAGAATGTGTATATCTGAAAATTTCAGCCTTTCTGTCCTTTCAAGGGGCTATGACATGATAGTTACATGTGGTGCCGGACTGACGGTGATAATTAGGATTTACAGTCTGTTTACCCTTTTAGAACTCTACTGTAAGCATTGAGGTGCATACCATCAACTCACCACAGAAGTCCTGTTTGCATTCTCTATATCTGGACCTGGCAAGGCGTACTCATACTTGATTTAGTGACTGAATTAGATGAGCAGCAAGGCAACCTAATTTTGACTTGTAACCAAATTAATCCAATTGCTAAACTTGCTTAAGCACATTTGACTGATTTTTTTATCAAGATAATTGAACAACCTGCCACTGGACTTGCATGTAACTTTACCCCGAATGACCTGACCTCACTGTAGCCCAATCTATATTGGATATTCATTATAAATGATCTGTATATGAGAAGAAGACTATTGGACACTCATTATTCATTTGTTTCTGAACTATTAGTGTGGAAGCTACCTAACTTTGAAGTTGAGATTCCCGAAGATCGGTTGAGATCATGGGAAGGTCATTACAAGGCATACAGATCCGAGATGACAGAGGCAATGCGACTAGCTGGTGACTCCAAGAAAGAGACTGCTGGTGAGGTGATACAGAAATACAAACAGGTAACACCAGCTTATGCACTTTCATTGTCAGATTATTCTGGAAGGGAATTCAACCCATTTCATCATGGAACCTCCGTCATGCTTAGATATTATATGGAGCTGATGCTTTTGACAAGAGCTCCAGAGCGTGGGAGGAGATTCGGGTTGATGCACTGGCAGTTTATCATGTCACTTATGATTATGCGATCAAACAAAGACAAGCCAAGTGTTGTGGATTTGCATGGAAAGTTGCTGGGCCGGCATTGACGAAGGTGTTTGTCAACGAGCAAGATGAGAAGCCAGTAGCTTGTTTATTATCAGTACTGAAACAGTTAGTCACATAGAAAATATGACAGCAAGCCAATGTATGTCAGTATGTGGCCCTCCGTGTATTATAGAATGATAGTGCAGCCTGTCAATAGGAGCCGAAAGCCAATTAGTGTTACTTGAAGATAGTACTCTCAAGTCTCAATACATCTGCGGTGTAATATTATCGTGTGATATTATGCTCGTCCTCTCAATACAACATAATCAAGAAATGCTAACATTGATCCGTTTTGTTATTTAGGGAGTAGGGGGAGGGGATGTGCTCCCGCTAATTTTTGCAACTTTTAAATATTTTACCAAGATGCCAAGATGGCTTGATTGAGTAATCATTGAAGTTTTCTCAAAAATGTTTTTTTTCCTCCCTTTATTTATCCTCTGGTTGTTTTGTTTTTAAATAAAAGTTAAATTCCTGGCTGAAACAGTAGGCAACGCATCCCTCGGCACTACTACTACCCCAGGGGGCAAAGCCGTCCCCATTGAAGCGTGGAAGTCAAGGAATTCTCTATCCTCTTTCCCTTTCCTCCCTTTCAAATGCAAACGACGCCGTGTCATTTCCCTTTTGAACTTGAAAGCAACCTCTCTATCTCTCTCTCTCCGCATCACGACCTGACGATGACGACCTCACTCTCACTCCCCGGCACTGGAACCACCTCCACTCTCCTGGTAATCAAATTTTAGACAATCTAATTAATTAGTTAATTACAATTAATTAATAATCAACTTTCTTTTGTTTTCTCCCCCCTTTTTCCTTAATTTATTTTTAATCCCATTTCCGATCAACATCATGCATTGATAATTTGATATTAATGACGTCGACGCCCACTCCCATTTACCTTCACCCACGTAATTCTCCTCCAATCATCCCTTTGAATTTTTTAAGATTTTTTTACAAATTTTCCTCACCATTTTTTGTCTTTTTTTCTTTTATTTACGTCAATCATTATCATCGGAAATTGACCCCTTTTGATTAATCTGAATCCTACTGTTCATGCATAATTTAAAATAATTTCCCTTTTTTAAAAACAAACAGAGCAAAGCCGCCAATGCTTCTAGAACTACTGATGGTGGTGGAAGTATAATTAGGGGAAGATTATGGAGAGAGAAGAAGATTCTCAAGTTCACCTGTTGCTCCTCCTCCTCCTCTTCTTCTTCCTCTTCTTCAAATTCAAATTTGAACAATAAGCTAAGCAAGTTCTTCTTTTGGAGAGAGAAAGATCACATGGCGGAGGAGAGTAAGGATATTGTCATCGACTCCGATTCCGCCGTCGCCGGCGGCGTTGAGGACGTCTACGGCGAGGATCGCGCTACCGAGGATCAGCTTGTCACCCCTTGGACTGTCTCCGTTGCTAGGTCTCTCTCTCTCTCTCTCATTCTTTGATTCAGGTTTAAGTGCAGTGCTAAATTGTTACTACTCAGCTTTCATTCTTGCACTTATGATTCTAGTTGTTGAGTTTTTTTTTTTTTTTTGGTGGATGATGATGAAGTTTTCGATGATCAAGTGCTACGGTTTGACTCAGTTATGGTAGAAATTTGTATTTGAAATATTGATACTTCTATATGATAAATGATAGAAAAAGTTCTTTAGTTGTAGTAAATAATAATTTAGTATTATAATATATAAGTATTTTAACAGTTTACTATCCTATTTTCACAGAAATGACACATTATTATACTAATTTGTGATTTATAATTTACCGGATATTAAGACTTTTTTTAATCATTTGTTAACACTATAAGATAGTAAAGTGTCAATATTTCGTTTTGTTACGATGTCTTTACTTCATTTGCACTTTTTTGCGGTGATTTTGTTCTTTATATCAGCTGATTTGTTGAAAAAGTTTGATTTTTGTTTTCATTGTTGCTTTGTTTATTTTTATCCCAAAGAATGATAACGTTTTGCGCAAAATGTTTCCATGGGTTTCTGAAACTGTCTCTCTACTTGCATATCTACAAGTAAAGGTAATAATGTCTATATATGAATCTCCCTAAACTCACTAAGGCGGGACCCTCGTTGGGTTGAGTAGTTATTGTTGTTGGTTGTAGCTTGCAGCTTGGATGCCTTTATTCACATTGGTTACATATATACTATTGACTAATAGCTTATGGCTAACTATTGTTTTCTTGCTTATGATGCTAAGCAAGAATCTTTTGGAAAGCTGTTTTTTTTTTTCAGCATGTAGAACAGTACTGTATGTATATAAATAAAATATAAATACAGGTTCTGAAATGTTCAAATTGAGTTTCTTTCATTGTATCTTTGCTTTTGGAACGAAAAAGAAAAAGAAAATTTGCAAGTTCTCTCTCCCCTACCTCTAATGAGCACGAATTCCCTTGATTTTCTCAAATCAGTAATAAAACTTCTGTGATGTTCCTGGATGTAAATTGTAATAGTAACTTTTGGGCTCACAAGAGCTCAGAACGTTAATACAGTTACATATAACAATACTCATGATACGAGGACCTACTTTTAGTTGAAATCTGGAAATCTCCCCCCCAAAAAAACAAAAAACAAAAAAAGTTGGCAGTGGTTTCTATCTGATATATCACCTATCTTAGTTATGCAAGCACCTACATGGTAAGGTACTGCATTCCTTTCATCATTGGAGAACATGGTAATAGGGGAAAGGGGAGTAAATAAACTAGTATAAATATGAACATTTTGGGATTTGGATTGGGGATTTTTAGACTGACTAATACTCTCATATGGAGATTAATTGTTATCTAATCCCACCATTGAGGTCAAAATTTACATACGTTTCTGTTAACAAAACCTTTCACTGCTAAGTTATACTCACATATCAAGTTGTAGAACCAATGCAAGTTGGTTTGCATGGTTTGGCACTTGTTCACGCAAGGTCTGAGGTTCGAGTCTTGTGAATGGAAAAAATCTATGATGGGTGAGCTTTACAATAATAGCTCAACCTTAGTTAAATGGAACAAAACAAAGAAAAGAAAAACCGAAGCTGTACCAATTAAACAACCACCATGGTGTTTCATAATTTATGTGATCCTACTATTTTTTTCAATAACTTTCCCTTCTTGCGGAATAGTGGATATTCATTGCTGAGGGATCCAAAATTCAACAAAGGACTGGCATTCTCAGAGAAAGAGAGAGAGGCTCACTACTTGCGAGGTCTTCTACCTCCAGTAGTAATCACCCAGGAACTTCAGGTTGTGCTGAATGACATTTGGTGTACATTTTAAGTATTCTCTCTTTGATTGCTCTACAAATTTGCATTAACTTGTTAACCTTCATCTTCGCAGGAAAAGAAACTAATGAACAATATTCGTCAATATCAACTTCCATTGCAGAAGTACATGGCCATGATGGACCTAGCGGTGTGTTGCCAATATGTTGTCCTTGTTTAGCTATAGTTTTGGGATTGATTACTCCTTTCACACCAATAGGAGTTGTATTCACATATTCATGCAGATCATAGCTGTGTTTGCTCTGCCAATGTTATGATTGAAATGAATATTCCTCCAATGTTGTTTTTCATTTTGCTTTAAAAAGAAGTCCAGCAGAAAATCCTCCGCACTTTATGTGGTTAGTCCTTCATATCTGTGCTGAGTTTGTCTCTTCTTTCCCTCCATTTTGTCTGCAGGCAAGAAATGAAAGGCTATTCTACAAGCTTCTCATAGACAATGTGGAAGAATTGCTTCCAATTGTCTATACACCCACTGTTGGAGAGGCTTGTCAGAAATATGGATGCATATTCAAGCATCCTCAGGGTCTATATGTCAGTTTGAAGGAGAAGTATGTATCCTTCTGGATTGCAGTATAGTCTCTGTTTTTAATGGGTTTGTGGACTTGAATTGCTTGAAATTCGCAGGGGGAAGATCCTGGAGGTGTTGAAGAATTGGCCTGAGAGAACTATTCAAGTTATAGTTGTAACGGATGGTGAACGAATTCTGGGACTGGGAGACCTTGGCTGTCAGGTAGATAAATTTAAGCTAATGATTTAAAGTAAACTACTCCAACTTCTCTTTAACCTAACTCTATTTGTTTAGGGTATGGGAATACCTGTGGGGAAATTGGCTCTTTATACTGCACTTGGAGGAGTTCGTCCTTCAGCTGTAAGTGCACCCAGAACTCATGCTTTATGGGTTGTGACTTGATAATAATGAGAAGCATTTAATAACCTTTCTTTCTTTCTAGTGTTTGCCTATAACCATTGATGTAGGGACCAACAATGAACAACTGCTTAAAGATGAGTTCTATATTGGTCTGCGGCAAAAGAGAGCTACAGGACAGGTTTGATTGTCCTGCTTTACCTCCAATTTTTTTTTTTTTTGTTTTGTTTTGGGGGAGGGGAGGGTCCCTCTTGCATTTGTGCTATATCAAAGTTGATGAACTCGCATGATATACTGAGGAACCGGACAATACTGCAGGAATATGATGAGCTTCTTGAGGAGTTCATGAGTGCTGTGAAGCAGAACTATGGAGAAAAGGTTCTGATTCAGGTTTGTTAAGCAAACATTTAGTTCATTGTGTTTGAAGAGATTGGAGTAGTTCCACTGTTTCCTTCATTTTCTTTAGGTTTAGACTTTTGACATCCTTGCACTTAACATCCATACGGTCAACAGTTTGAAGACTTTGCAAACCATAATGCCTTCAAGCTGCTCTCCAAGTACACTTCAAGCCATCTTGTGTTCAATGATGATATTCAGGTATAGTGAGGTTTGAAGTGCTTATATCATCACTCTATCCTTGTCAATATCATACTCTGATATGCTTTTTCTTTCCTGGTAGGGAACTGCATCTGTTGTTCTAGCTGGAGTTGTAGCAGCACTGAAGTTAATTGGAGGCTCCTTAGCTGAGCACACATTCTTATTCCTTGGAGCTGGGGAGGTAAGAACAAAATCCTTTTGCAAAAATGATTGGATTTGGCATTACTGGATTCTTTCTGTCTTTGGCCATGAAGACTCAAAAACTAAGTGATGTGATCAGTAATAACCAATTTGTATTAGGCCATGCAGAAAGATTAAAATTAAAAGATCCTCTTATCCTTTTAAGTTTCTGCATATATCATATGCTTCTCAGCTAGCATAGTTCGGTTTTCTGCTTATAATTTTCAATGTTCAATCTGAATAGCATTGAACCACAAGTCCACAACGGATCAACAAGCTTCATGTGAATGCACAAAAAGAGAGGGACATATAACTCACTCCTTCATGATCTACTCTTTTCGGCATTTCTCTTGTTTGCGATATGATTTCAATATGAAGCCTAGGGCTTGTCGTCCTCACTCAGAAGTCATCACTGGAACCTAAAAAGTTTTACATGATTCAAATTCATGTCTTCATTGTAGGCTGGAACAGGCATAGCTGAGCTTATAGCTCTTGAGATGTCTAAACAGGTATAAACTAATACAATGGATCAGGTTTTTAAGACATTTGGATGGAGGAATATGACAATAGTGGCCAATTCTTATTGCAGACAAAAGCACCTTTGGAAGAAACGCGCAAGAAAATCTGGCTTGTTGACTCCAAGGTTTTGCTGAAGCTCGAGCAATTGACCATAACCAAACTCTCTCCTTGCATACCGTACTGTGGTTCCATTGTTTCCTTACAAGTGAAATATTTCTTGCAGGGATTGATTGTCAGCTCAAGAAAGAATTCACTTCAAGACTTCAAAAGCCTTGGGCTCATGAACATGAACCCCTTGGTGATCTCTTAAGTGCTGTCAAGGTGGGAATACAAAGTTCACTGAATCATGGACCAAAAAAATTACTAAGTTCATCAGATGAGCAAACTCTGGTGTTCACTTTGTTTTAATTTGCAGCAAGTTAATCCATTCTTTATTTTCTAGGCAATCAAACCAACAGTATTGATTGGATCATCTGGAGCGGGGAAAACATTTACTAAGGAAGTCATTGAGGCGATGGCATCCTTTAATGAGGTACCGGGGCCTACTCTCTCACATTTTCCTCCCTCCCTTTCCCCACCAAAAAGAAAAAAGAAATCTTTCCTTTATGTTAACATCATATATAGATATATATATTTTTGGATTTTGAAGTTGGATTTGGAAGATGTATTAAAGTAGTTATTTACTTTTCTTTTTATATTTATGGGTTTTGTATGGGTGGTTTTACATTTAATTAGCTATTTTTTCTTTTTCTTTTTTAATTTGATAATATTAAGGTAGAGCTTATTGATGAACAAGCAAATAACCAATTTAGTAAAAGACTATTAAAGTATCTTATT
This sequence comes from Talinum fruticosum, assembly GCA_021018815.1. NCBI lineage: Eukaryota > Viridiplantae > Streptophyta > Magnoliopsida > Caryophyllales > Talinaceae > Talinum > Talinum fruticosum. The sequence goes on along the minus strand of JAITYX010000080.1, from coordinate 2,475,022 downwards.
ATTTTTACTTAGCATGCCGATTGATTTTCTTCCTTACTATTAATAATTAAAAAAACCTCCTTCTGAAAAAATTCATTGTACTCTTATGCAAAATTTGTTCTGATTATTAATTTAAAATATTTCTTATAAATATCTAATAGTTAGAGGTAAAGAAGTTTAAACCTATATTAGTACACCCTTTTTAATATCGTCGTCGTCATCATTATTATAAATCAACAACATATCAAATTATGCATTAGCATCAATAGATCAAACAAAGAAAATATGATTACTACAACTCCATTAATGTTGGCTAACTATTAATATATACCGTTAAAAAATAATATTTATTATTTATTATCTATTTACATACTCTTATAAATTATAAATTTATTTTAAAAATAAATTTATTTGATAAATTTGAACAAAAAGGAAGATAAGTCAAAATGTAGGACTTGAAAAAATTATAAATAAGTTTTTTAAAAGAAGTCAATGAAAATATTACGGTGTTGGAAAAAAATTATAATATTTTTTAAAAAAATATTACAGTGTTCACATGTGTCCCATAAGCTTTTAAGGTGTTGGTGATAATAATGTTTTAATTTAAAACAACATTCAATAGTTTGTACCACTATAAAAGTTCATCAAAATAGCGACATAAATAGTCCGATGGGTAATCTGATTAGAATCGACGGTATGCTTTTTTATTTTTTTTATTTTTAAGATGACAGGTACTCCATCGGTTTGATTAATATTTAATTAAGAAGTATTATATATTGTACATGAAGCATATTCATTGTATTTCTTAAAAAATTAATACATGCACTAATTTTTAAAAAAATTGTATAACATAATATATAATTTTCTATTTTCAAATATGAATATTGGATTTTGAGATTGGCTCATAGGTTGATATTAAATGTTACATTCATTAGTTGATTTTTTCCTCTCTTTTTTTATTTATTAATGGAGTGTTTATGGATTATTATTAATAAAAATATAAATGCTAGAAAATAATGTAAGTTTGTATTAATAGAAATAAATAATCATTGTTTGAACAATGTGAAATAAATTATTATAAATAGTAATATAACAGTGTCATTATATAATTATTATATAATCTAATCTAATGATTTAAATTTTATAATATTAGTAAGAAAATTCTTTTTGAACTAGAATATTATTTTTTAAAAATAATTATATCTTACTAAACATAATTTTTTAAATTAAAAAAATTGAGCTCACTTATTTTACATGTAACTTCGGATTAAATTATGTTACTTTTTGATTCTTAAGATGCATATATATAACTAACTATTAAATTATATTAATTTTTTATGATAAAAGCAATAGACTTTTTTTAAGAAAAATATTAGAGAAAAAAGGAATAATATAATATACATTTTATAATTTTTGGACAAATATTATAAACATAGGTCGTGCGTTAGCACGAGTTAAAAACTAGTATATATTATTAATGGGAAATGTTCCATCCAAAATTTTGCACTCTTGTGGAAGCACTAGTTGATTATTAGCAAAATACTGTGGAGAAGATGCATTTGTGATCAATGCAGCTAACTATTTGTAAAAATATGTCCAGAAACCCCTGATTATGGCTCTTTCAAATCCTACAACACAATCTGAGTGTACTGCAGAGGAAGCTTATACCTGGAGCAAGGTAATGTTATCTAAAAACTTTACCTTCATTGAACTTACATAACTTGTCTAATATTGTTTTGGTCTATTGACTGAATAACTTCTCTGCTGTCTACGAATAAAGGGCCGTGCAATTTTTGCTAGTGGAAGTCCATTCGACCCTGTCGAGTTTGAGGGCAAAACTTTTGTTCCTGGCCAGGTAGGGGAAATTACCATTGTACTACTATCCCACCTGTCTGTATTCAGACTGGGAAGATGGCCTGATTCAAAGCTTACATTTTCAACTGTCAATTTCAGGCTAACAATGCTTACATCTTCCCTGGCTTTGGCTTGGGTTTGGTCATCTCTGGCGCAATCCGAGTCTATGATGAGATGCTTCTGGCTGCTTGTAAGTATTGCTAACAACTAGGACTGAAGTAGTAGCATTCCAACTTACCCTTTGCGTTGAATTAGTTATATTGGCTTTATGGTGTGACTTGGACTCTTCATTCCATCTGTTTCACGCATTGGTATTCAGTTGTCAAAGTTGATTGTGGAGATTTGAACTTCAGTTTCACACATTGGTATTCAGTTGTCCAAGTTGATTGTGGAGATTTGAACTTCTTATACTTTAAGTACACAAACCTTTCCAGAAAGTGGTTGATCTAACACCTAAAGTGTGGAACAACTATGTTTGAGTAACAAAGATGAAGAAATAATAGGTTATAAGAGAGCGCAAACAATGATGTGGTTCAAAACATTTAAGTGTCTAGTAACACAAGAAATTCTGAAATGCGAAGTGAGATGTCTTAATAGATTCCGTATGTTAATTAAAAGAGGAAATCTAGTTTCAGATTTCAAGTGGTTTTTGATGCATTATCATTTTCCCTTAGTGGGTAATGTTTTGAATTTCATTTCATCGACAGCGGAAGCTTTAGCTGGGCAAGTGACTCAGGAGAACTATGAGAGGGGGATGATATACCCACCATTCTCCAACATTAGGAAAATATCAGCTCATATTGCTGCTAATGTTGCTGCCAAAGCTTATGATCTTGGTTAGTCCTCTCTCTCTCTCTCTCTCTCTCTCTCTCTCTCTCTCTCTAACATAGTCCTATCATCTTGTGCTTGTCATAGTTGAATGTTACATGGTTGAATGAAATGTTTTGTAGGTGTGGCAACTCGCCTTCCACGGCCTGAAAACCTAGTCAAGTATGCTGAGAGCTGTATGTATAGCCCTGTTTATCGAAGTTACCGTTAAATGGACGGTGTCAATTAAGAGTGGCGAATACAGCCTAGGGTCAGCTGACCATGTAGCCTCCAAATCGGTACCCCTCAAAGTATGTATTACTGGTTCTATAAAATAGAAAATAATTGAATAAAGTAGTAAAAGTTCAATCCCCGTCATCTTTATGTATTTATAGGATAATATAATTCGACCCTGATGAGATCCAAAATCAGCCCGTGAGTGTCGAGCATCCCATCTTACATATGTACATGCATGTCCTTTGCTTCTTCTGTTCTGTGTATGGTCCTCCTTGGTTGCTGCTTTTACTTATCCTTCTCTAAGTCGAATGTTCTTTTATCTTAGATTGGTGTTGAGTTTCTGTATATGATGAGAATACCTTGTACTTGAAGCTGTTATTATCCCAGTCATCCGTTTGCTTAATAGAGAGCTGTCTGATAATTTGCTGTTTTTTTTTCTGGTTCTGAGTTTGATAATTTACTTAGTACAGTATTGATTTCATCAAAAATTACTTTCTTTTTTGGTGGGGGAGAGAGGGGGTGGGGGGAGGGGGTTTGAGGCCTAAGAGAGAGAGTACTTATGCCAAATCAAGAATGAATAGGGCCGTGAGTATTATCCGAACCTAATTAAATATGTCCCATTTACAACCCGTGTGGATGATGAAAATGAGCTTCAACGAGTACATGTACTGTAAACGAAAATGGATATATGTGTGGTATGAACTGCTAAGCAACCTGTGAAAATGATCCTATTTGGTCACTATACATTGCTGACATTAGGAAATAGAATACTCGAGAATCTTGAGTAACTAGTCAAGCCGCTAAAGCAGCTAAAGTGGTGATGAATCCTATCAATAAAATGGATCATATCAAAAGTTATTCCTAATCTCCAGTGAAAATCAAAAAATTTGATCCATTTATAATCCTCTATCGGTTGAATTAACGGATCGTCCAGTTGGAAATGATAACACAATACATGCACCTGATTTGCTAATGAAGGGTGGCAAAAGACGCTAAAATTTGATTCAAATAGTGGACAAAAGCTTAATAGTTAAATCTTTATAACTTCTCTTTTTACTCTCTATATGTTAGATTTTAATAATTCTATTTTCATGTTGTCCATTGTTCATTGCGTTGGATATAATGATATTTTACTTGTGATAAAAATTGAACTTTTGGTCAAAGATTTTAATTTTTGTGAGTTTAATTGAACTTTATTTACTAACGCTGTTTGAAATTGGTAATAAGATATAATATATGTCCGAATACGACAACATTTTGCACCTTCTCTATGTTCTCGACAAGCCCGAAAGACTTGCATATATAGGTGTTACATTTCAAAATTCGACGGGTATTGATTATGAAATTATTTTCAAAAATAAATATGGATACTGTATGGCTCAAACCCACGCTGTGCAAATCCCCATGAGTGAAGGGGTGTGTTTTCTTTCGCTTCATCCACTTCTAGTCACTACCCACAGATTAGTCAACAACCCAATGGAAATAGTCGGTATTCAACCACTGCAGCAAAGTTACAAATTGATAAATTTAAAAAAATGAAGGTGAAAAGAGTCCGACCTGCCGGATTCGAACCAGCGACCTAAGGATTAACTACTGCTAGGCAACTACAGTCCTCCGCTCTACCAACTGAGCTAAGGTCGGACGTTGAGAGTGATGCCCCGAAAAATTAAATACTCAGAAAACTTCCAGAAAATTCTCCTCTCCTTAGCATTCGCGTGGTTGTTGTTGTTTTTTTTTTTTTTTTTATGAGGGGAGGGGTGTTTGCTTTAAAATTACATATCTCAAACAAAGAATATAAAAAATTTAACTTGAAAGTGGCACTTCTTTTATTTTAGGTGACTAGGTACAAAAATTTCTTCTTACTCAAACAAAGAATATAAAAAAATTTAAAAGAAAAATAAAGAATCTAATTGAAGTAATTCATACATTATATTACAATATACCTAAAAAGTTGTTTTAAAATAGTTCAAAAAATTTATTTCTAAGAATTAGAATAAAAAAGATTATTTAAACTAAAAATAATTTTAACATTTTTCTTTTCGACAATTAAAAACAAATCTTTCACTCATGTTACATGTGAGTAGTACATGTAATGGTGATGCCTAAAGCAATTGGGTTGCAATAGTGGGTTGGTTTTATATGAGAATATTTTTCGAATTGGAGAAAGGAATATGGTATTAGGCTTAGTTGACGACACAGTAGTTGACTTTTTTATAAATACATATCTTACAGATGAAACTTATAAAAAAGTGACATAAGAAGTTATTCAACGATAATGACCCATAAAATAACTTTTGATGGTCTCTTTAAATGAGTGTCCCCAAAAGCACGGGTATGCCCTCGTTTTTCAACTAAAATATCAAAAAACCTAATTTAGTTCTACATTACCTCCCACAAGATTCTTTGTAATAATGGCTCTCTTGTATACATCATTTCATGTGAAACCTTAAAGTGACTCTATTTCATCATATTCCCATCCATTTTATATCTTCTTGGTGTGCAATATTATTTTTGGTCTATAACTGTTCCAACCGTCATCTGAAAATTTTTCATCTTAGTTAAAAAAAAAAAAAACCAAAAGCATTTTAGGGTGTTCACTTTCATATCTGACCTTGATGGCCAATGTAGCAGAGTTGCATGAGAAACTAGGAGCCATTAGTAAACGTACAGGAGAAAGATACTGATCCATGCGAAGCAACAAAGCATCTATGTGTAAGCATATGCAATGAAAATTTTATACCATACATACAAAGCAGTAGCCTCTCCATGGAGCTATAGAAGGCCTCAAGTGATACCCATACTGGGATTGGGCGGTTGTATAATAGACTCAATGATACAAAAAATGTCTACTTAGAGAATTTTAAGGATTGGAAATCTAACTGTAGATTAGGGACCTCAGGTAATCAACTGAGAAGTTTTATGAAGAGCTCTTGTAGCTCAGTTGGTTAGAGCACCCGTTTAGTAAGCGGGAGGTCTTGAGTTCGACTCTCAACAAGAGCATCAGTTTTTTTTTATTCTGCAATTATTATTATTCTTTTGTTTACTCTGCAACTTCTTACGCAACAGAAACACAGGATTGCATATATATAATACATCATAACACCTACAGAATGCAGGTGATGTGTTATCAAAACCTCATCCATAAGTTAAAACAAGAGCAGCCAAACATGCTCAATTAAAGAAAACAGAAAATAATAAATTGACAACGGAGTTCCACCCGTGCCCAAAATGATGGACACTAAATGGAGGACACGGATTTAGAATCAGCAACCATGCAGGTATTAATCAAAGAATATAACTTGTTGAACAAAAGTGGAAATGCAAAATACTAGGCATGCATGCGGAAGAAGCAGACGAGCAGCAACTCAGTGAAACTGGGGACAATAATACATCGGCATGTCATAGATAAGAATTAGAGACCATCCATGAGTTTGATTGATATGAAAATCAACTACACCATTGGATAAACACTGCAGAACTGCATCTGACGTCAAATCTAGTAACTGGACTCAACTTCACCTTCTGAGTTTTCCTAGAATAAAATTAATCCGTATTGGCCGTTTGTTGTTGCGGGTTCATGTAATTCGTCAAATCTCGGGATAATATTGTCCTGTCTGCTTTCCGAGACAGCTGAAAAGGTTACCTTCACACAATTTCTTTGATTTGGATCCTACATGTCCTCGCTAACCATCCTCTGATTCTTTCCTATTGAGTATTAGTCCGTCAACAGCACTTCAAAAAAATCCAGGCTCCTACAGAAATAACTTCTCCGCATTTCGCGACTCAAAAAAAAAAAAAAAAAAACTTCTCCACATTTCGGGGTTAAAGAATTTGCCCCCCCACAAAACACGCAGATGCTGTACGGGCAGGACTCTAGGGTGATGGATTTGGATTTGGATTTGGATTTTAGAAAATTATTTTCACTCCCTAATTTTGCAAAGGAAACACTGCACCGCAGACAATAGCTGATAATGAACGAGGATTCATAATCCACAGATGAAGATTGAAGATAGATCAAGAGACACAAGCTAGGAGGACAGAAAAGATTTTTTTTTTTCTTTTACAAAGTTCATTTTGCATCAATACATGTAAGGTGTTCAAGCAAAAGAAGCTGCACCTAGAAAACTTCTTAGGTAATAATTTGAGGTAGCTGACTCATCATAAAGTTTCATGTTTAGAATACAGACAACAAACATGTATAGGCAACACTACAAAAACCATATAACAAAAGGGTTTTTTTTTTTTTTTTTGGTGGGAGGGAGAAGGGGTGGTTTGCAGAATATGAAGAGACATCAGTGTTAGACAACATGATAAGTAGTTACACACACTCCAGTAACTTCTGCATGCATAACAAGGATAATTACTCCAGCCAGATACCACGGGTTCAAAATACAAACTAAAAAATAATAAAATCCGAAGCCATGGCCGAGGTTTAGTTCATCAACCTCCAAAAGTCAATGAGGACAATCAGTTTGAACATGCTTGATGCCAGACATTAATTTTTAAAGAAACCTATCAGAAGAAATGTGGAATATTAAACTTCCCATTGATTCTGAGGTCAGGAATCGATCTGCCTTCGACAAACCACAGGAATAGAGTAGCCAAAATTTCTTGTCAGAATCCACTGGCTGACATGAATGTCAACTAAACATTAAAGAAGGCAAAATTAGAAGCAAAAAGGAATTCCGACCTGCCGGATTCGAACCAGCGACCTAAGGATAATCTGTGGGTCATTGACCAACTACAGTCCTCCGCTCTACCAACTGAGCTAAGGTCGGTTCTTGTTTTATGGCTATAGAAAACCCATTGCATTGCAATATCCAATAAAAACCACGGCCCTTGTATTTTTTAAAAATTGAGTCATGTTCAGTAACATTAAATTGGAAGTCCTAGACCATCTGACACCTTTTTTAATGCAAACAGGGTACAGCATATTACTTATGTCATCCTTCAATGCTCCTCTTATTATATGGAAAATATCCAGGACGACAAGATAATGAACAAACGGACAGATAAAAGCAAAATATTGAGATCAGTGGCATCAAAATGAACAAAAGATGATGCATCAAAAAACAAAAAGAAAGATGGGCAAAAGTCTGCCAGATTTGAATCAGCAATGTAAGGATCAATCTGACAGTTCTCTGCTCTACCTAATAAGACAACGTCATACCATTGGTGAGGGGCAAGACATACTCTACTGTCCAACTCTATGCAGTTATACAGATTGAAAGCACAAAAATGAGAGGCAGAATAAGGTATACAACTTCTATATTCATGGATCAAGGGGAAATGTTAAAGCAACATCCATTAAATAAAAAACACAACAGAGAAAACACCCTAACCAAAACACTCCGAGAACATCATATTTCATTCACTTCCCAATCAAATTCTGGCATCCGCACCTAACTTCAAATTATTTATTTTTTTAAGCAAGACCATTAGAAAAACTTGTTTGCTAGTATCAACAGGAGATTAAGGTTGTGCATATATTTTAACCTTCCCTATCATTGCTAAACGTAGGATTTCAGCAGGTCACTGTTAGATCTGAAGGCAACAATATTATAATTTATGAAGTTCAAAGTTTCATTTCCTTTCTCTGGTGATTAGCCTGATTAGGAGACCATTTAAGGGAAGAGTAAGATAGCTATATGAATCCACAAAGAATAATGAAATACAGCTAGTTACTCCCTAACAGGATAACAAACAGCATGGCTACCCAGCCAATTCATTTCTCACATGGAAGATAATTAATCAGAGTTTTATCGCATAAGAAATATTGAGGACAGAAACACAAAATCACAACTGAAAAGGAAACAGAACCTGCTTAAACTAGTGGCTTTCAATGTTGAAGCCTTTTAAAAGCATGGGTTTGTCCACCTCAGTCATAGGCTGAGAGTGCAAATTCTTACTGCCAAACCTTCACCATTAGAATCAGCAGTATACATGCTTACTAAATGAGAAAACAATCAGAATAAAAAGATCTCCGACCTGCCAGATTCGAACTAGTGACCTAAGGATTATCTGTTTGACCAACTCCAGTCCTACGCCCTACCAACTAAGCTAAGGTCAGATCACGTCATAAAATCAACAAAAACTCACTATTAAGATAACGTTTATCAGGCCAATCTGATGAACACAGAAAAGATTTGAGTTATGACTAGACAACAACTTTAATATCTGTCTTCATAGATCAAGAGAAAATGCATAAGTATAAAAGCTATACAGCATGTTTACTTTCATAATTGACTAATTCAGTAAATGGACTTCCATATCAAACAAAAGAGCTGGTTGGAAAACTTGAACCTTTTTGTTTTTGTCTAATCCATCTTCAGATACAAAAATTTATCTAGCTGTGAAGCACAATGTGTTTGCATTTTTAAAAGTGAAATTTAAGTGAACATGATAAATAAAACAACCAGCAAAAAGGAAGTCCGACCTGCCGGATTCGAACCAGCGACCTAAGGATTAATCTGCTGAGCAACTACAGTCCTCCGCTCTACCAACTGAGCTAAGGTCGGATCATGACACATACAAAGAACGTGAAAATGAAAAGAAACCCCAAAATCCAACCTGCTAGATTCAAACTTGCGACTTATAGATTTATCTACTGGAGCAACACAATCCTGTTCTACCAACTGAACCAAGGTTGGATCATGTCATGTTACCCTTGCCAGGCATAAACAAGCCATTTCAAGTTTCGAAGGCCTGTCAACAAATTTAAAAGCAAATTGTAATCGGATACCACTTTCAATTTCTGTCACCAAGACAATCAGAGCCTCGTGTCAAGGGATGATGCATCTGCCTCTGGAGGCTAAACCCACCTCCTGGGTTGCAATCCCAATAGGTTCAAACTTTCCAAGTGATAGGAAACTGAGACAGCCTTTGGCCCGGAAAAGGTTACCAACTGCCCACCCTCCTTTTCCTGAAGACAGTAAATCAGTAATTGAGGGTACTGTACCCAGGTAAGGGGACTCAACAGCATCTGAAAAAACATTCTATTTCTCTTCATGGGATTTGGTGCGCCACATATGTTGCCCACTTCCGAATGTGGAATTCCCAATTAGATAGTAGAAATAACTATAGAACTCCAGCCAGTTTTAAGACCCCAGTTCTGATACCACAGAATTAATCTCCTCTATATGGCCTGATTCGTCAAACTATTTTTCAAGGAAGGAATATTGGGAAAAAAATTGATGCTCCGACCTGCTAAATTCAAACAATGACCTAAGAAATAATCTGCTAAACAACTACAGTCCTCCGCTCTACCAACTGAGCTAAGGTCAGCTCTCTGTTATACCCAAGCTAAAATAATAATACTATCATGCACTAAACTTAACTCAACTATGTAGACTTTTTACAGAATTGACAGGACAGAATCCCAGTAGCGAAAAACCCAAACAATTCTGACCTGCCAGATTCTCACCAGCAACCTAAGGATTATCTGTTTGACCAACTACAGTCCTCCGCTCAACTAACTGAACTAAGGTCAGATCATGTCATTCTAGCACTACGTAAATACACTACAATACAATGTTTACCACACCCTGTTGAAAAACTTGTATTGGAGCTATGACTGGATAGCACATTTAATTTCTGTCCTCGTGGAATTATGAAGTTTTAGCAATCCAGCAGCACATACTTCATAACTGTATAAAACTCCAACATCAATTAGATCCCTCAAATTCCCACATCACCATATTATCTTCTCTATATGGGTCAGAAATTGTCAGTCTATTTCGACAAAAGGAAAATTGAAGGGAACAACAAATATGAAACTCCGACCTGCCGGATTCGAACCAGCGACCTAAGGATTAATCTGCTTAACAACTACAGTCCTCCGCTCTACCAACTGAGCTAAGGTCGGCTCTTGGATACATTCCAGTACTTTGAAATCCTAGCCTTTCAAACAATAACTCGGATATGTACAATTAGTAAATAGTAATCAACTAGAACATTACAAAATTATTCAATTCCATGAACTTAAACGACAGACACCCTTAAAAATTGAGTTCAATATCTGTGCATCAATCAATAGACAAAACATATAACTATACATATTATACATAAACACTGAATTTTAGGGTTTCTATTTCTTCCCGGTCCACACATTTTTCGCCCCAAATCAGACAAGAATTAAAGTTAATCAAGTAAAGATCATGGCGAATCTCAAATGAAAGAACGCGGAATTCCTGGTAACAGTACATTTAACTATTTGGATTAGGATTCGAATCTCAATATTTCCTCAATGATTCGCACGTTTTCTCCTCACCGAGAGAGAGAGAGAGAGAGGACTTACCGGTGATATGGATGAGATCTGACGAATGCTTTGCAATTGACTTCCATTGTTTATTTACTGGGCGTTCTCCACTTTCTCTCTCCGTCAACTGGCGAACCCCATGGCTAGGGCTTGAAAGCGACACAGCGAAGAAGAGTAGGCACTCTACGATTTGGGCTTCCTTGGTTTTGTTATTACATATTAGCCCGACCCAAAAGTTACTCGATACGAATTCAATCCGATCTAAAGTTAACCCGAAAATATACTCAAAATCTCCCCTAATCACTATTAATTCAACTCTAATCGAAATCAATCCAATTAAAGTTCACTTGAAGTTAACCCAATTCAAAATTAATTCGAATCGAATTCGAACAAACTCTTAATCTGAATTAACCTAACTTATATCGACTAAAAATTTACTCAAATTGAAAGTAACCTAAATTGAAATCAAATCCGACCCAAACAAGATCGACCCAAAATTAATCGGAATCGAACTTAGCCGAACCGAACTTAAATTGAATACTCAACTGCCAGGGTTAGAGTTCCCTTTGATAATTTATTATTTTATAAAACGATTTTTTTAAAAAAAGAAAGTATAATTTGCATTAAAAAAAAATTTGTTTGGTGGGTAATTTTTACGCACGCCGCTCTCTCTCTCTCTCATCTGCTCGGCCACCCACTCTGGTTTTGCGGCTCATAGCCGGCTGAAGAAGCGTAACCTGCGCCCCTCCAAAACGAGAAGCCGATAGGAGATTTTGTTTGATTTTAAGGTAATTATTTAGCTGATGTCTTTATTTTTTAGTTAGGGTTCTTTTTTGAACTTTCAATCAGCTTCGAATTCAATCTATGATTCTGTTTGTTTTTATGATTGATTTATTAATTGCGTACTGACTATTGAGTGTGATTATGTAATTGTGGAAGCCTCCTTTGATCTCCCCACATTTGCCTAATTTTATTTAAGCAGCACATACTACCGATGAAAAATGGCTTCTTTGCCTAATTTTATTTAAGCAGAATATATCAATTTAAGGCAAGAGTTGGAATTTGATGTTGAAATTACAAGTCTTTGTCTCCAAGTTTAGATCTTTTCCCCTCCCCTGTTTCGATTGTTTGGTTCTGTTTGTGCCCTATTTCTGATAGTTGCTGTGTTCTTCAATCTTGTTTCCTAGGTTTTTGTTCAGTGGACTGACGATTGATATTGGTTATCTCCATTAATGGAGAAGAAGAACTGCATTGAAATTCATCAGTGTGGCAAATCCCGAAAACCCAGCTGAGAGAGAGTGTGAGGGTTTCTGAGAAATTAGTTAAGACAGGAAAAAAAAATTAATCAATGGCTGAGATTTTTAAGAAAAAAAAAATCAAAGGTTTGCAATCATTTTAATTATGATTTTTCAACTATAGGAGAATCAATGCTGGTTGAATGTTATTAGATTTGCTGCAGTTCGGATGATGGCGGTTGAGACTTGCGTAATTGGTTTTTAAGTTGGAATTTGTGTAGAGAAGATGGATATGGGTATGGTCCTTTTGGAACCCCCTTTTTTGTGAAAAATTAGAAGTATAGGTGCAGTTCAGAGTTCAAGTTCTGAAGTTAATTAATTCAAGTGTTTATGAGCATTTAATAGGTTGGATATTCATCGTATGAGTTTAGCAGCTTAGCATAGTATCATGGACATAGTAGTGCTTCTGTTAAAAGGAGACTTGGAACTTGAGAGCCTTTTACTTGCTCTGACGATTGATGTAAATGGCTATGTCTAAGGGAGCTAATTATGATTTGGTGTAGAAACTTGGCTATTCTGTTGATTGAGAATGAATGCTACTTGTTAATTAACTTTGTCATTAGTGCTTCTGCTTGTGTATTTTTGGCTTTTGATATAAGATTCTTTGTTTGATTTGTTGTGAGTTGTGCTTTGAATCTGCGATGATGAGCTTGAACAATAGCTATTCTGAATTTTGGAATGCTCATAGCACTGTATCTGTTTTCCTGCTTGAACAAACCAACCATAAACCCCCGTTCGGCCTTTTTTTTTCTAGACTTTTCTATGGGATGCCTTATAGACTTTTCTATGGGATGCCTTATAGAAAGTAAAGCACACCTAGCATATGCAAGTTTTTTATTGTGTGTGATTGTATTTGACAATGATGATGATGATGGTGGTGATGATGATGATGCCTTATAGTACTTGTATTATATCTGTCTTCGAAAGCGAGCATCTTTTAACTGAAGTTATTTGCTGAATATTTACAGGGAAAGCCGAGTTTTGCATTTGTCAACCGAAAGCTCTTTAGCCATCCTTTTTTGGCTATCACACTTTGGACCTTATCTCACATATAATCTGCCCTGAGCATGACCCTTCAATCAAAGTCCAATTGTGAAACATATTATGATATTCTGCGTGTGAAGGAGGATGCTAGCTATGAAGAGATTCGTCAAAGTTACAGATCAGCCCTTCTACAATCCCATCCAGATAAGGTGCATAATCCATGTAGCACGGCAAATTCAGGCAAAGATGTTGACGATAGATTTGTGAAGGTCCAACAGGCCTGGGAGACCCTTAGTGATTCAAGATCGCGCGCTTTGTATGATAATAAGTTGCAAAGTCTGAGAAATGATGAATTAGTCACTGAAGATGTTACCTTGGAGGACATGACAGCTGAAGATACAGGGGAAGATTTGGAATTCTACTATCAATGCCGATGTGGTGACTGCTTCTTGATAAGTAAGTCGGAGTTGGAAGAAATGGGGTGCGAGTTACGCAGGGATGGGGATGAGCTTTCTGTCCGAACTCCTGAAGCTTCGGTTTGCTGTGCGATTCTACCATGTGGGTCATGCTCTCTTAGAATTCGCCTATCGATAGACATGAATAGTAATGTTCCCGTTCATGGGACATGATTACATGAAGCTGAAGAGGCTCTGTTATTCTTCCTCGTAGGTCAAGTACTCGCAGAATTTGTTTCTCCATCAGCTTGAGTTGTAGTATCTTAAGAGACAGACAGAGAGAGAGTACAAGTGGAAGATCGGTTGTTGCTTATCTTCAATTTGAGGTGCTCTTGTTCGTTCCTTCTTTGTAATTATATGAAATTGTTTTTGTTTGCATGCTTTTGTTGTGCAAAGGACATTATTTTAGGTTCCGGTTCCCAAATTTTATTAGGAGTACTTGGAACCATGCACCCCGTAATTGTTTGCATGCTTTTATTGTGCCAATGATATTATTCTTCCACCGGTGGGAACTTGAATCACTGGTGCTCTTGGAGTGAGAATTGAGAGGGAAGTATTTTGCCAATGATATTATTCTTCCACCAATACACAGCAGGATTCATCATGATAGGAGCTTTTTCTCATGGAGCTATCTTTCTCATTCGAGATAGTGGGAATTTGTATCACTGCTGAATTGAGAGGGAATCTGGCTAGGCTGCAAAACTTTCTTTCGGAATTACACAGTCTACAACTTTAAGCTTTAGCCCTATTGATCTTTGTTAAGCGCATGAGCACCATGGGAGTTATGTCGGTATCCATGATGCAAACCTAAATATATAATGTACTAAATTTTTGAATAAAAACAGTCTAATAAAAATTTCACACGATGAGAGGATATTTTTCTGGGTGGTTTTTGATGACTGTCTTATTTGATGACTGGCTTATAAACATTATCAGACTCAGATTTAATCAGCTCTAAGATATTTCTTTTAAGCTTCCAACAACACTCATCAATATTTGAATGCCCTTCGATGTATTGAACTGGTTTGGCATTCTGCCTACAATATAACAGTCACTCAATTTATGTTGGAACTATATCTTCAATGATGTGAAATTTACAGCTCATTTTAATTTCAGGATATGTTTTTTTTACCTCGTTGACCCAACTTTTACTTACCTAATTGCGAAAAATGTTTATAAATAATATAAGGATGATCTACTAACTAAAACATGTTTATAAATAATATCATATAAATCTATTCTTATTTACAAATAGTATTTTCTACATAATAATTAATATATAACTTATGCTGGCATTTCTTTCTTGAGAGTTTGTAAACAACAAATATTATTTAGAAAATAGAGTCAAGAGAGCTCTTGTAGCTCAGTTGGTTAGAGCACCCGTTTAATAAGCGGGAGGTCTTGAGTTCGACTCTCAACAAGAGCAATATTTTTTCCATTGTTCATGGCTTACGCTGGTGCGAAGCTGCCCATCAGGATTTAGGACAATCACTGTCAGTGCCCAAGCAAAAGAGGAAAAATGAAAGTACTATTAGAATGGCGTCGCCCGGACTCGAACCGGAGACCTTCAGTGTGTTAGACTGACGTGATAACCAACTACACCACGACACCTTCAGGATAGATATACCAACAAAGGAAATATCATGTACAACCAAAACATGGGTGGTCTAGAGCTTGCCATAATGATATGAGTATGAGCATGTTCCATTTAGCTTCACCTTTAAACTTTTTACAACTAAATAAAACATGACCTACATAATATTAGAAAACTCACCCCAAATAAAAATCTGGCTGAGAATACATCACATTGTCTTGTACATACAAAGACATGAAAAGATTACAGAATGTTACCTTCCATGCAGATTGCATATTGCTCAAGCAGATGTTAAGTTATCCAAAGAACGCAGATAGAGAATTGTCTCAGGACGTTAAAAGCATGCATGAAGCAACAGGTCAAGAGACAATGGAAAAAGTTTGGGATCAGATATAATTAGTTTCGCTATCGGACGCATGATGGATTCCGTAAGAGAAAGCTCAACGTCAAAACCTCTAAAAGTCAAGAGAGTATGAAAAACGGCAGCAGTTGAGAAAAGAATAGTTCCAAGTCTTAGAAGGAAACAAGCAGTCTGAAGCTACAATCCAGGAAATGAGCATGTACCAGAAGCAACACAGAGAACATCAAAACCGAAGGAAGACGTTTCATAAATTGTCACTACCCACTCTACCTTGTGGAAACACTTGCAAAGCTAAGGTGCCCATACCTAGATCTCCCAAGACCTTGTAAAAGGAAAACCGACTTACTACAAGTTGTGTCACACAGTCTGCAATAAGTGACTTAAGGATTATTTCAGATTCGATCAAATTATCAAAAAGAAAAGATACAAGGCAGCACCTATCCATTTACTTCATTATTTCAGAAGGCAAAAACAACCCGACCTACCACATTCAAACCAAACGACCTAAGGATTGTCAGTCCTCCGGTCTACCAACTGAGCTACGGTCGTTTCTAGTGCCAAGACGGCAGGAAATCAATAGATATTCCAATGTTCTTCCTTCCATTGGCTCAAACCTTATATTACAATGTTAGACCGGATGCATTCATAAAATAGCAGGGCAAACTAGTGCTTAACTCCTCAAAGAAAGGCCCGCACAGAAATCAACATTAAAATCACAAGCAATAACATCCGACCTGCTAGATCCGAACCAGCAACCTAAGGATTCTCTGTCTGAACAACTACAGTCCTCCACTCTACCAACTGAGCATGTCTTCCTTTGCGATACGAAGTGTCAAAGTCCGTAGAATATGCATCGCACACAATATTCTATTCTTAGTTGACATTCTCTGTCATAGAATATGACAGGTCACATTCTGCCAGGAAAGAATGTAGCATGCCTACAGTAAGAAACATTGAAAAGCAACAGTATGACCATTCAAGTCCGAATCCTCCACCCCAGCGCTACAACGTTCACAAATTAGACATCCCAAAAGCATGGCCAATCATGTCATTCTAAACAGGCATTTAATCTTGAGTTCGAATCTCAACGAGAACAGACGCGCACTTGATGTACCATTAATAATAAATTAGAAACAGAAAATTCAAGAAGGGAATCAAACTGCTCGGGTAGCTCAGTTGGCTAGAGCACCCATTTAACCTTGAGTTCTAGTCTCAACGAGAACATATTTATTTTAAATCCTCCAGTCTCCACTTCCTCCTGAACTTTCAGTATAAATGTCTTATCTGCATTCTAAATATATTTCCAAGTCATTATTGGCAATCGATTCATCCCTCCCCTCCCCTCCCCTACCCCCTTTTCTCAAAAGGCCAACCACACACAAATACTCACACAAATAGCAACCAACCTCATAGGCGTCAGTTCCTCAGGTTTGCTTTTGTTCAGATGCATATAATAGAATTTTTGATGCAATTCACAATACAGATTCTGAAACCCTGCACTAAGTTAGTGAGACGTTACCGAAACATAAGCTTATGTCATGATACCTTCCAAAAAGAAACAGAACAGCCCGAATTGCACCGCCTGCAGTCGAATTGAAGAACTTAAGTGTGTTACAAAAACTCTTACTGTGGGTTCTGCTTGCGCCACGTCACCTCAGGGAATACAACAGAAAATAACCATAGATCCAGCCTCCATGCTCATCCCTTCCAGAAGAAAAAATTAGAAAGCAAGTGCCAGAGATTGGTCCACAATTTCCCTATAGATCAAAAGGGAAAGATACACAGAATCACCTATACATTTACTTCAATTGTTTCAGAAGGAAAAACAAATCTGACCTGCCAGATTCAAACCAGTGACCTAGGATATCTGTTCAACAACTACAGTCCCCCGCTCTATCACTCAGCTAAGATTGGTCCTGGTGCAATGGTGGCAGAAAATCAATAGATATTCCAATATTCTTCCATTTGGACGCCATACTTTCTATTTTTAGTTTAGATGTTTTCCACAAAATACCAAGGCAGGCTATATCTTCAACTGCTCAGACACAGGCCAGTGCAAGAATCCCGGATTCGAACCAGCGACCTAAGGATTCTCTGTCTGAACAACTACAGTCCTCCGCTCTACCAACTGAGCTAAGGTCGGGACATCTCTACCATTGCTGTGCAAACATAATCTATTCTATCGTTCCTCCATTAGCCTGGCACACAATATTCTATTCATGGTTGACATCCTCTGTCACACCTTATGACAGAACACATGCTGCCAGCAAAGAAACAACCATACCTACCAGCAAGAAACAAAGGAAAATAAGCACTTTGACCTTACAAATCATAGCCTTCCACCCTAGTATTAAATTGTTCAGATTTAGATCGGTCAAACAAGCTGGGGATGATTACGACATTCTAATAAGGCATAAAAAATTTGGCAGTGCCCAACATGCAAAACAGATGCAGACTTGACGTACCATATAATAACAAAATTAGAAAAAAGAAAATTGAAGAAGGGCATCAAACTGCTCTCGTAGCTCAGTTGGTTAGAGCACCCGTTTAGTAAGCGGGAGGTCTTGAGTTCGAATCTCAACGAGAGCATATTTATTTTCACATCTCTAATTCGTTCCAGTCCTTCCACTGTAAATGGTTATTGCCTGCATTCTAAATCACTGTGCTTTCGGCAATCAATTCACCCCTCCCCTCACCCATTCCCCAGAGATAAAAACACACAGAAAAAAATTGAATAGCGAACAACCTATTAAGCCATAGTTCTTCATGTTTTCTTTTGTTTAGCACTTAGTTGCCTGTAATAGAATCCCCGTTGCATGCAATTCACAGAAACCCTGCAGTAACTTAACGAGACATTACCGAAACATAAGCTTATGTGATGATACCTTTGAAATAAAAATGGAAAAGGCAGAATGCCGTTGCCCGGACTAGAACCCGAGACCCTCAGTGCGAGTGATGAAGCGAACAGAAACAACACCCCATCACCTTTGGGAGTGTGAGAGACGAAATTAACCATGGACCCTGCCCCTCCATACTCATCCCTGCCTGCAACTAAACTTCGAAATTGTATATCAAGGATTGGATCACATTTTCACCTAAACCCCTTATAGGACACGAGTAGATCAGAAGGGAAAACACATCAACAGCTATCCATTTACATCCACTATTTAAGAAGGCAAAAACAAATCCGACCTCCCGGATTCAAACCAGCGACCTAAGGATAACTGTATATACAACTACAGTCCTCCGCTCTACCAACTGAGCTAAGGTCGGTCCTGGTGCAAGGAAATCAATAGATATTCCAACATTCTTCCACTTGGAAGCCTTACGCTCTATTTTTAGTCTACATGTTTAACTGCTCAGACACAGGCCACTGCAGGAATCAACACAAAAACCACACGCACTAAATTCCGACCTGCCGGATTCGAACCAGCGACCTAAGGATTCCCTGTCTGAACAACTACAGTCCTCCGCTCTACCAACTGAGCTAAGGTCGGAACATGTCTACCGATGCTGTGCAAACATAATCTATTCTATCGTTCCTCCATTAGCCTGGCACACAATATTCTAGTCTTGGTTGACATCCTCTGTAACACCTTATGACAGAACACATGCTGCCAGCAAAGAAACAACCATGCCTACCAGCAAGAAACAAAGGAAAATAAGCACTCCGACCATACAAATCATAGCCTTCCACCCTAGCATTAAAATTTTCAGAATTAGATCGGTCAAACAAGCTGGGACTGATTACGTCATTCTAATAACCCATAAACTATTTGGCAGTGCCCAACATGCACAACAGATGCAGACTTGACGTACCATAGAATAACAAAATCAGAAAAAAGAAAATTGAAGAAGGGCATCAAACTGCTCTCGTAGCTCAGTTGGTTAGAGCACCCGTTTAGTAAGCGGGAGGTCTTGAGTTTGAATCTCATCAAGAGCACATTTACTTTCACGTCTCTAATTTGTCCCTTACCTTCTTCTGGAAATGGTTCTTGCATGCATTCTAAATCACATTGCACGTCATTTTCGGCAATCAATTCACCCCTCCCCTCACCCCTTCCTCGGAGATAAAAGCACAAAAAGAAAAAAAAATTCAATAGCAAACAACCTATTAAGCCATAGTTGTTCATGTTTTCTGTCGTTTAGCACTTAGTTGCCTGTAATAGAATCCCTGTTGCATGCAATTCATTGAAATCCTGCAGTAATTAGGGAGTTACCGAAACATAGGCTTATGTGAAGATACCTTTGAAATAAAAAATGGAAATGGCAGAATGCTGTCGCCCGGACTCAAACCCAAGACCCTCAGTGTGTGGGATGACGCAAACAGCAACAACACCCCACCACCTTTGGGAGTGTGAGAGACGAAAGCAACCATTGATCCTGCCCCTCCACGCTCATCCCTGCCTGCAAATAAACTTCAAAAGTGCATATCAGGGATTGGATCACATTTTCACCTAAACCCCTTATGGGACACAAGTAGATCAGAAGGGAAAACACAGCACCAGCTATCCATTTGCATCCACTATTTCAGAAGGCAAAAACAAATCCGACCTGCCGGATTCGAACCAGCGACCTAAGGATATCTGTTTCTACAACTACAGTCCTCCGCTCTACCAACTGAGCTAAGGTCGGTCTTCATGCCATGGTGCCAGGAAACCAATAGATATTCTAATATTCTTCCACTTGGAAGCCTTACGCTCAATTTTTAGTCTAGATGTTTTCCATAAATTACCAGGGCAGGCTAAACCTTCAACTGCTCAGACACAGGCCACTGCAGGAATCAACACAAAAACCACACGCACTAAAATCCGACCTGCCGGATTCGAACCAGCGACCTAAGGATTCCCTGTCTGAACAACTACAGTCCTCCGCTCTACCAACTGAGCTAAGGTCGGAACATGTGTACCCTTGCTGTACAAACTCAATCTATTCTATTGTTGCTCCATTAGCCTAGACAATATTCTTAATTGAAATTCTCTGCTATAGAATGTAACATATCACAGTCTGCAAAGAAATAATGTAGCATGCCTAGGAGTAAGAAACATAGAAAAGTAACAGTCTGATCTTACAAAACTAGAAGTTTATCTCTGCATTATATGATTTCCCGGATCAAAAATTGGCTTGAAAGAAAAATATAAACAGGTAGCTGATCTGTGTCGTAGAATGCTTTTGAGGGCAAAAGACTAATTCAAGTTTCCAGGTCCATAATAGTTACTTAAGCTTTCTCAGTGTGAACTATAATAGTCTTTGTAGTAACTGAGCCCAGACCAATTATGCTGTTATGGCTCTTCTTACTTGTACTTTTCATTTTTCTCCAGAAACTCATGTCAGACGCTGGACACTCAGACATGGATATGGTCACTTGACACTCATACATGGATATGGTCACTTGACAGACATGGATATGAACACTTAACATTTCATTTTGGAACAAAAACATACAAAATTATTTCAAACATTGTCGAGTCTGACATGACATTCATGTTAGACACTTGACACTTTATCATGGGTCTAACTAAGTCCAAGTGACATAGGTCATGGCCGCAAAAGATCAAAAACCATTCTAATATTCTTTTATTGGGAATGAAAGCTTATATTGTAATATTGGTTGATGTAGGTTCAATAAATTTCCTACAGCAAGCTATACATTCAAATGCCAAAAAGGATTAGTACAGCCACAGGAAGAAAGAGAAAAATCTCAAGTAACAAAATATGATATACTAGATTCAAACCAGCGATCTAAGCATTCTGTGTTGGACCAATTATGGCTCTCTGGTCTACCTACTGTGCTACGGTTAGAATATGTGTACCCTAGTAGGTAAAATTCCATTGATTCTATTATTTTCCCCACTTGCAGGCACACCGTATTCCAATGTCAATCTGTTCAGTTCTATGATGATGGCATGGTAACAAATTTAGGCAATAAGTGTCAAAGGCAGGGCATCATATTCAAGTAGAAGTCATCAGAAGTCAAGAATATAGTCAATAGACCAAGAGTCAGTAAGTGCCAAAGACCCAAGGGTGAATTTTTCTGAGCAACTATTAGTCTCCTCTACGAACAGTGCGAAGGTTGGCTCTTGTTTCTACCAAAGATACAATGTGATACAATTTTCATGCCTTAGACTTTAGATTAATGATTTGTCAACAATTGACTTCAAAGATCATAAAAGGATAAAAATTATTTGACCCCGTGAATTTGAATGAAACCCAAACAATGTAGGCAAGCCAATTCCTAGGGTTTCAATTTCTTTCTCATCTGCAGGCATTCACCACAATCAATCAGGAAACAGAGTTAATCAGACATGTGTTATAATGAATTCTAAAATAAATACTAATAAACAATTCCCCCAGAAGTCATCGAATCTTTGGATTGGGATCGAATATCTTCATTTCCTAATTCGCACGTTTCCTCCACAACCGAAGATGACAATCCAATTGAGAGAGAGAGAGATGTCAGAGATGGCTTACCGTTGACTTAGATGGGATCTGGACGACTCAATGCTCGTTGACAATCATTGTTAATCCTCTGCGCGATCTCCATTCTCCTCTCTCTCACTCTCTCTCTCACATTAACCACCATAACCTTGGAAGTTGGAAGGCCAAAAACGATTGCTGGAGACTATTTTTTTGGAAAAATAGTTTTGGAAACTTTTTTTTTCACATAAACACACTACTCTGTATTTTTGTGCTTAGTGGTAAAGTTTATCGCATTTCAAAAAGTTTATTCTCTATTTTAAAATATTTGTTATTTTAAGATTACAAAGAAATATTAAAAAAATACTAAATGTATCATAAAATTTATATTAAAAGACTAAATTATCCCAAGATTTCATTAAAACTGTAAAAATTAATTATAAAAGGAGAGAAATAAAACAATTAAAAAAGAGAATAGTGGTAAATTAGTTATTAATTTGTCAATGAAATTGTAAAATGACCGAGTATTATGAAACGAAAAAGGTATTTAAAGTAACATGTATTTTGAGATGGAGAGAGTAATATTTTTTAAACCAATTCCTTAAGATAACATTTTACAAAAGAGTTAATATAAGAAACTTTTCAAAAATAACTTTTTAAAGTTTTAAGGTAATTAATAATAATATAATAATGTAAAATGACCTTCTAATTCAAAAATGCCTAATAAAGTACTTGTAAATGGACTATTAGTCACTCCTAATCATCATGATATGAAAACTCACCATAATAAAATAGTCTTATGAAAGACTTTCTGATAGTTTTTTAACCATACTTTGATGAAATTTATACAATGTTACTCAAAAAGAATTTTTTTACAAAAAAGTAAATATAGAATGTAAGATTGATAATAAAACTAGAGACAATAATTTAGAATTTTTGTTACTACATATATTACTTTCTTTAAAAAATTAATAAAATTTTTCTACCATCCAAATCTGCTCCATGTCACATTGAAGTCGGATCAGATTTTATCCATTCACTGCAAGTACATAATTTTTTCCATCTTTTGGGTGACTTTTTAGAATTGGGCATCTTATTTTTCCCATTCCTCACAAATGCAATGATCATAAGCAATGAAGATGGGAGAAAAAGGGTTGAATTATGATGGTGAGAACTTTCAAATTTGTGTTTAGGTAAGAAAGAGAGATGGTGGGGCTAGGTAAAATCCAGCTTAAGAAATCAAGGCTACATCCAATTGAAAAGAGATTATATATACCGACATTAAATTACATTATATCAAACCAAACATTACATTATTACAAAACTTTCGGCCTACTTAAGGTTTGCAAATGCCAAAGAATTACCATAAAATAACAATGTATATAGAATACAACAGTGGCTACCTTGTGAAAAATGAGCATCTCCAATCTCATAAAGTATGCCAATCCACCAACCATGCTCTTGTAGCTCAGTTGGTTAGAGCACCCGTTTAGTAAGCGGGAGGTCTTGAGTTCGACTCTCAACAAGAGCATTTTTTCTCTTAGCTTGGGAAGAAATGTAGGATTATTTCTGAACTGGCTAAATCACAATTCAAACATGAACATGGAACAGAGACAAGCCTAGGGAAACTAAATAACGGACTCATACTGTCGACTGGGGATTTTAGTCCCAGGACATGGTGTCACACGGTGTCAGATTTTTTTTTTTTTTTTTGGGGGGGGTCTAGTCTAGGATAACAAAAAAATATGAACTATGTCCCACGACTGTTAGTAGTTGTATACGATTGGATATAATCAGCTTATTAAACATTTTCTTCAACCATATCAATCCAAATCCAAATTAAAAACACAAGCATAAGGAGTCCAACTATGCAAGAAAAAGTGACATCACACAGACATGACTCTTGCAAAGGAACCTTGTGGATAGAAATGTGGATAACTCGAAATATACATATGAAGATACCAAGTCTTTCTGACTAGTTCTCAGGTTCTACGAGTAGGCAAACAACCTTCATTCTTCTCATCTTTCTGAACGACTGTGCCAAGTAACACATCAGCAAACAAACAAAAGCACATCAAACCAGAAGTTGCAATCCTCGAAAGGGTACTTACATAACAAACGATAGGAGTATATAATCAATAGTTTTTGACTAAAGTGTGATTACTTGAATTAACAGCATTACTTAATTGGGGTTGCCCACATGCCAGAATCCAAAAGAAAGGCATTCACAAAGAGCAAGAAAGAATCGTAAGCCTAGTGAAGAATATAGAGATCTACACAATATCACTGTTGCACATCCAAAAATGTCAAGAAGTCGGAGAGAAAAGGATGCACAACATAGACAGCTTCAGAATATACTCTTCAAAATGTCACAAAGCCAGAGGTAAATTCATATAGTGCAGCAAAAATCTCATCGATGAATTTTAGAACAAGCCGTACTTGACTTCATCACAGAATGCACAATCCAAACAAGAAGATCGTTCAATAGACACAACACAAGCTAAGAGAAATGATAATAACATACAACCTTTGACAGCAAAGAAATAATGCCACGAACAACACCTAGGAGTACAAGCCTCGGCTTGATCTGGTCATAAATCATGGGTTCATATTTCATAGATTGTGGCCTGCCATCCCAAGTCGTAGCAAGAATGTTTTTATTTTATACAGAAAGCATTCACAATAGAGTCCACAGAGAGTAAGCCCAGTGAGAAAAACAAAAATCAGATCCACAGAAATCCGACCTGCCGGATTCGAACCAGCAACCTAAGGATCATCTGTGGGTCATTGACCAAAGTACAGTCCTCCACTCTAACAACTGAGCTGAGGTCGGTTGTAGTACAATGGCTGTAGAGAAAGCATCGTATTCTAATGTTTTTCATTTGGTTAGGCCATTATAGTCTGATCTGCCATTTCTACAGAAATGTCCAGTAGTATCTTATTTTGGATAACCCAAATAATTGCCCACACAGCACGTGTCTGCAAAGTTTGTCCAACAGAAACATTATTCCAATGCTTCTCCTTTCAAATGCATAATTAGAAACATAGAATTATTTTGGAGCAGAAAATAATATGGAAGAACAATAACAACTCCTGTTGTGGGTCCCACTTTTGTAGGGTCTAGGGAGATCAAGATGTAAGTATCTCTACAATCAACGAAATTGATTCCAAGAGACCCACATAAAAAAATAAAAATAAAAACAGTTTGCTGAGAAGAAATCTTTTATAACACATTTGCAAATCAAACTCTCAAATATCACAAATGAATAAAGAGCTACATTATGTCAAAAAAATTCACTCATACCAATAAAGGAAAGGATAGAAGGCATACCAAAAGCAAAAGACATAACAGTGAGCGAAAGTACCAGACCTGCCAGATATGCACCGTTGAACTAAGGATTAGTCCGCTAGAATAATTGGCCAGCTACTGTCTTCTGCTCTCACAACTGAGCTGTCATTCTGGCAAGATATCGTTTAAAGCAATCTAACTAAGAGTCAATTAAGATAGATCCAAAAGATAAAAAAAAAAAATTGAACCATAGACAAAACAACAAAGTTTAACACCAATTTGTCATGTAATAATAAAAGCACAAATACAAGCAGCATCTATAAGGCAACACAGGCATAGTCAATTTTACGTATATTCCTCATTCCTAAAAAGTCAAAACATTGCACACTGATCTTCACTTGCATATATAATTATGACTTCTTACCATAAAGAGCTTGTTTAAAAATGTGAACTTCTCACTTTTTGTTAATTTTTATTATTGTTTATTTTTTTCTTTGGGTGATCACTTTACAGACAACAAAGTGATTCCATCGCCAACTCTCCGGGAAGCTAATAGCACAAAATAGTCCTACATAGATACATTCTACGGCCATAAGGATAAAAACAGCAAACGGTAATAACAAAGAATCCAGAAAATGCATGGCCCTCAAAGTACATAAATTTACCAATGTAAAGGTAACTCCCTCATGGATCAAGAAAAACACAAGAATCAACAGGTAAACTAAAAAGAATGATTGATTCCATTATACTCTTCCAGCATAGAACCCTCGACCTAAGCATACCCTGTTTGGACAACTAAAGTCCTCCGCTCTACCAACTGCGGTGGGGTCGGTTACTGATGCCATGGCCACACAAACTCCACAAATGCCCTAATCCTCTTCCAGCTGGCCGGCAGCTTAAATATTAATAATGCTCCAGGCCTGTTCAATAAAATTGATGGCAAGCTACCCGTTGAATTCAAGAAGACAATCCCCCAGAGGACAAAAGCCAAAAACAAAAATCAACAGCGACCTAAGGATTCCCTGTTTGGACAACTACAGTCCTCCGCTCTACCAACTGAGCTAAGGTCGGTTTTTTGATGTCATGGCCGCTCAAAGTCCACAAATGCCCTAATAGCTGGCTGGCAGCTTATATTTTACTAATGCTACAGAGCTGACCCATATAATTGATGGCAAGCTCCCCTTTGAATTCAACAGGACAAACCCCAAGAGGACACAAGCCAAAAACAAAACCCGACCTCCCGGATTCGAACCAGAGACCTAAAGATTACCTGTTTAGACAACTTCAGTCCTCCGCTCTACGCTAAGGTCGGACCAAGTCTATCTTCGCTGAAAACAGTCCATTGACTCAAGCAATTAACCTCCAATCGACCCCAGCCCTATATTAAAGTCACGGTTGAAATTTTTAATAAATCCTTATCGCACACTACAGCAAGCCGGAAAAGACACAAGCGTGCCAAAAGATAAACAGACGCCAGGAACATCAGGCTGCAACCTGCCGGATCCGAACAGCGGCTTTAAAAGTTTATATAGCCAACTACTTAAGGTCCTCACCTCCGTTTAGCGCAGACCGATCAACTCGTTCAAACAAGGCACAAACAACTCTGCAACTGGCCTTGGATCAACCTCTCCTGCAGCACTGAAAGATAGCGAGCATGAAGGGAAGCAAAGCGCTCTCGTAGCTCAGTTGGTTAGAGCACCCGTTTAGTAAGCGGGAGGTCTTGAGTTCGACTCTCAACGAGAGCATATTCATTTTCACTTTTCCATCCCTTCACTTAACTCGAAGAACTCTAAACATATACTACGGGTCCTGCATCCTAGATCACATTGGGGGTCTGTTCTCATGACCACCCCACCCCCTCCCGCCAATGTACCTTCCTTTATGCTCATATTCATTCGCCAATTACCCGCCGCAACTACACTTCTGAGCCACTCACGGAGGATGAGAGAAAATAAAAGAAAATTTCACACAGGCAAATGACAGAAGGGTGCATCATAGTACCTTCCAAAACAAAATAACAATGTTGGCGTCGCCCAGACTCGAACTGGAGACCTTCAGTGTGTTAGACTGACGTGATAACCAACTACACCACGACACCACTCTGGGGATAAGACAGACCCACGGGCCTCCTCATATCCTGCAATAGACAACCACGCCCGTCAGAAAAATGAACAAGAGAAGTGTCAAATGCCGGATAGCTCGTCAATGTACAGGTAACTCCTCGTGGATCCAAAACACGAGTCAAACAGGAAAACTACAAAACATGAGCGATTCCATTTTTGTGCAGAGGGGAACAAAAACACAACCGAATCCGACCTGCCGGATTCGAACCAGCGACCTAAGGATTCCCTGTTCAGACAACTACAGTCCTCCGCTCTACCAACTGAGCTAAGGTCGGTTACTGATGCCATGCCCGCTCAAATTCCACAAATGTCCAAATACTCTTACAGCTGGATGGCAGCTTATATTTTAATGATTCTCCAGATCTGTCCTATAAAATTGATGCCAAGCTCCCCGTTGAATTCTAAGAAGACAATCCCCCAGAGGACACAAGCCAAAAACAAAAATCCGACCTGCCGGATTCGAACCAGCGACCTAAGGATTCCCTGTTTGGACAACTACAGTCCTCCGCTCTACCAACTGAGCTAAGGTCGGTTTTCTGCTGCCATGCCCGCCCAAAGTCCACAAATGCCCTAATACTCATCCAGCTGGCTGGCAGCTTATATTTTACTAATGCTCCAGAGCTGTCCCATATAATTGATGGCAAGCTCCCCTTTGAATTCAACAGGACAAACCCCAAGAGGACACAAGCCAAAAACAAAACCCGACCTCCCGGATTCGAACCAGAGACCTAAAGATTCCCTGTTTCGACAACTTCAGTCCTCCGCTCTACGCTAAGGTCGGACCAAGTCTATCTTCGCTGAAAACAGTCCATTGACTCAAGCAATTAACCTCCAATCGACCCCAGCCCTATATTAAAGTCACGGTTGAAATTTTTAATAAATCCTTATCGCACACTACAGCAAGCCGGAAAAGACACAAGCGTGCCAAAAGATAAACAGACGCCAGGAACATCAGGCTGCAACCCGCCGGATCCGAACAGCGGCTTTAAAAGTTTATATAGCCAACTACTTAAGGTCCTCACCTCCGTTTAGCGCAGACCGATCAACTCGTTCAAACAAGGCACAAACAACTCTGCAACTGGCCTTGGATCAACCTCTCCTGCAGCACTGAAAGATAGCGAGCATGAAGGGAAGCAAAGCGCTCTCGTAGCTCAGTTGGTTAGAGCACCCGTTTAGTAAGCGGGAGGTCTTGAGTTCGACTCTCAACGAGAGCATATTCATTTTCACTTTTCCATCCCTTCACTTAACTCGAAGAACTCTAAACATATACTACGGGTCCTGCATCCTAGATCACATTGGGGGTCTGTTCTCATGACCACCCCACCCCCTCCCGCCAATGTACCTTCCTTTATGCTCATATTCATTCGCCAATTACCCGCCGCAACTACACTTCTGAGCCACTCACGGAGGATGAGAGAAAATAAAAGAAAATTTCACACAGGCAAATGACAGAAGGGTGCATCATAGTACCTTCCAAAACAAAATAACAATGTTGGCGTCGCCCAGACTCGAACTGGAGACCTTCAGTGTGTTAGACTGACGTGATAACCAACTACACCACGACACCACTCTGGGGATAAGACAGACCCACGGGCCTCCTCATATCCTGCAATAGACAACCACGCCCGTCAGAAAAATGAACAAGAGAAGTGTCAAATGCCGGATAGCTCGTCAATGTACAGGTAACTCCTCGTGGATCCAAAACACGAGTCAAACAGGAAAACTACAAAACATGAGCGATTCCATTTTTGTGCAGAGGGGAACAAAAACACAACCGAATCCGACCTGCCGGATTCGAACCAGCGACCTAAGGATTCCCTGTTCAGACAACTACAGTCCTCCGCTCTACCAACTGAGCTAAGGTCGGTTACTGATGCCATGCCCGCTCAAATTCCACAAATGTCCAAATACTCTTACAGCTGGATGGCAGCTTATATTTTAATGATTCTCCAGATCTGTCCTATAAAATTGATGCCAAGCTCCCGTTGAATTCTAAGAAGACAATCCCCCAGAGGACACAAGCCAAAAACAAAAATCCGACCTGCCGGATTCGAACCAGCGACCTAAGGATTCCCTGTTTGGACAACTACAGTCCTCCGCTCTACCAACTGAGCTAAGGTCGGTTTTCTGCTGCCATGCCCGCCCAAAGTCCACAAATGCCCTAATACTCATCCAGCTGGCTGGCAGCTTATATTTTACTAATGCTCCAGAGCTGTCCCATATAATTGATGGCAAGCTCCCTTTGAATTCAACAGGACAAACCCCAAGAGGACACAAGCCAAAAACAAAACCCGACCTCCCGGATTCGAACCAGAGACCTAAAGATTCCCTGTTTCGACAACTTCAGTCCTCCGCTCTACGCTAAGGTCGGACCAAGTCTATCTTCGCTGAAAACAGTCCATTGACTCAAGCAATTAACCTCCAATCGACCCCAGCCCTATATTAAAGTCACGGTTGAAATTTTTAATAAATCCTTATCGCACACTACAGCAAGCCGGAAAAGACACAAGCGTGCCAAAAGATAAACAGACGCCAGGAACATCAGGCTGCAACCCGCCGGATCCGAACAGCGGCTTTAAAAGTTTATATAGCCAACTACTTAAGGTCCTCACCTCCGTTTAGCGCAGACCGATCAACTCGTTCAAACAAGGCACAAACAACTCTGCAACTGGCCTTGGATCAACCTCTCCTGCAGCACTGAAAGATAGCGAGCATGAAGGGAAGCAAAGCGCTCTCGTAGCTCAGTTGGTTAGAGCACCCGTTTAGTAAGCGGGAGGTCTTGAGTTCGACTCTCAACGAGAGCATATTCATTTTCACTTTTCCATCCCTTCACTTAACTCGAAGAACTCTAAACATATACTACGGGTCCTGCATCCTAGATCACATTGGGGGTCTGTTCTCATGACCACCCCACCCCCTCCCGCCAATGTACCTTCCTTTATGCTCATATTCATTCGCCAATTACCCGCCGCAACTACACTTCTGAGCCACTCACGGAGGATGAGAGAAAATAAAAGAAAATTTCACACAGGCAAATGACAGAAGGGTGCATCATAGTACCTTCCAAAACAAAATAACAATGTTGGCGTCGCCCAGACTCGAACTGGAGACCTTCAGTGTGTTAGACTGACGTGATAACCAACTACACCACGACACCACTCTGGGGATAAGACAGACCCACGGGCCTCCTCATATCCTGCAATAGACAACCACGCCCGTCAGAAAAATGAACAAGAGAAGTGTCAAATGCCGGATAGCTCGTCAATGTACAGGTAACTCCTCGTGGATCCAAAACACGAGTCAAACAGGAAAACTACAAAACATGAGCGATTCCATTTTTGTGCAGAGGGGAACAAAAACACAACCGAATCCGACCTGCCGGATTCGAACCAGCGACCTAAGGATTCCCTGTTCAGACAACTACAGTCCTCCGCTCTACCAACTGAGCTAAGGTCGGTTACTGATGCCATGCCTGCTCAAATTCCACAAATGTCCAAATACTCTTACAGCTGGATGGCAGCTTATATTTTAATGATTCTCCAGATCTGTCCTATAAAATTGATGCCAAGCTCCCGTTGAATTCTAAGAAGACAATCCCCCAGAGGACACAAGCCAAAAACAAAAATCCGACCTGCCGGATTCGAACCAGCGACCTAAGGATTCCCTGTTTGGACAACTACAGTCCTTCGCTCTACCAACTGAGCTAAGGTCGGTTTTCTGCTGCCATGCCCGCCCAAAGTCCACAAATGCCCTAATACTCATCCAGCTGGCTGGCAGCTTATATTTTAATAATGCTCCAGAGCTGTCCCATATAATTGATGGCAAGCTACCCTTTGAATTTAACAGGACAAACCCCAAGAGGACACAAGCCAAAAACAAAACCCGACCTCCCGGATTCGAACCAGAGACCTAAAGATTCCCTGTTTCGACAACTTCAGTCCTCCGCTCTACGCTAAGGTCGGACCAAGTCTATCCTTGCTGAAAACAGTCCATTGACTCAAGCAATTAACCTCCAATCGGCCACAGCCCTGTATTAAAGTCACGGTTGAAATTTTTAATAAATCCTTATGGCAGACTACAGCAAGCCGGAAAAGACACAAGCATACCAAAAGATAAACAGACACCAGGAACATCAGGCTGCAACCCGCTAGATCCGAACAGCGGCCTTAAAACTTTATATACCCAACTACTTAAGGTCCTCACCTCCGTTTGGCGCAGACCGATCAACTCGTTCAAACAAGGCAGAAACAACCCTGCAACTGGCCTTGGATCAACCTCTCCTGCAGCACTGAAAGATAGCAAACATGAAGGGAAGCAAAGTGCTCTCGTAGCTCAGTTGGTTAGAGCACCAGTTTAGTAAGAGGGAGGTCTTAAGTTCGACTCTCAACGAGAGCATATTCATTTTCACTTTTCCATCCCTTCACTTAACTCGAAGAACTCTAAACATATACTACGGGTCATGCATCCTAGATCACATTGCTTGTCTGTTCCACCCCAACCCCTCCCGCCAATGTACCTTCCTTTATGCTCATATTCATTCGCCAATTACCCGCCACAACTACACTTCTGAGCCACTCACGGAGGATGAGAGAAAATAGAAGAAAATTTCACACAGGCAAAAGACAGAAGGGTGCATCATAGTACCTTCCAAAAAAAAAAGAACAATGTTGGCGTCGCCCAGACTCGAACTGGAGACCTTCAGTGTGTTAGACTGACGTGATAACCAACTACACTACGACACCACTCTGGGGATAAGACAGACCCACGGGCCCTCCTCATATCCTGCAATAGACAACCACGCCCGTCAGAAAGATTAACAAGAGAAGTGTAAAATGCCCGATAGCTCGTTAATGTAAAGGTAACTCCTCGTGGATCCAAAACACAAAAGTCAAACAGGAAAATTACAAAACATGAGCGATTCCATTTTTGTGCAGAGGTGAACAAAAACACAACCGAATCCGACCTGCCGGATTCGAACTAGCGACCTAAGGATTCCCTGTTCAGACAACTACAGTCCTCCGCTCTACCAACTGAGCTAAGGTCGGTTACTGATGCCATGCCCGCTCAAATTCCACAAATGTCCTAATACTCTTACAGCTGGATGGCAGCTTATATTTTAATAATTCTCCAGATGTGTCCTATAAAATTGATGCCAAGCTCCACGTTAAATTCCAAGAAGACAATCCCCCAGAGGACACAAGCCAAAAACAAAAATCCGACCTGCCGGATTCGAACCAGCGACCTAAGGATTCCCTGTTTGGACAACTACAGTCCTCCGCTCTACCAACTGAGCTAAGGTCGGTTTTCTGATGCCATGCCCGCTCAAAGTCCACAAATGCCCTAATACTCATCCAGCTGGCTGGCAGCTTATATTTTAATAATGCTCCAGAGCTGTCCCATATAATTGATGGCAAGCTCCCTTTGAATTCAACAGGACAAACCCCAAGAGGACACAAGCCAAAACAAAACCCGACCTGCCGGATTCGAACCAGAGACCTAAAGATTCCCTGTTTCGACAACTTCAGTCCTCCGCTCTACGCTAAGGTCGGACCAAGTCTATCCTCGCTGAAAACAGTCCATTGACTCAAGCAATTAACCTCCAATCGGCCACAGCCCTATATTAAAGTCACGGTGGAAATTTTTAATAAATCCTTATGGCAAACTACAGCAAGCCGGAAAAGACACAAGCGTGCCAAAAGATAAACAGACACCAGGAACATCAGGCTGCAACCCGCCGGATCCGAACAGCGGCCTTGAAACTTTATATAGCCAACTACTTAAGGTCCTCACCTCCGTTGAGCGGACACCGATCAACTCGTTCAAACAAGGCACAAACAACTCTGCAACTGGCCTTGGATCAACCTCTCCTGCAGCACTGAAAGATAGCAAACATGAAGGGAAGCAAAGTGCTCTCGTAGCTCAGTTGGTTAGAGCACCCGTTTAGTAAGCGGGAGGTCTTAAGTTCGACTCTCAACGAGAGCATATTCATTTTCACCTTTCCATCCCTTCACTTAACTCGAAGAACTCTAAACATATACTACGGGTCCTGCATCCTAGATCACATTGCGGGTCTGTTCTCATGACCACCCCACCCCCTCCCGCCAATGTACCTTCCTTTATGCTCATATTCATTCGCCAATTAACCGCCGCAACTATACTTTTGAGCCACTCACGGAGGATGAGTGAAAATAAAAGAAAATTTCACACAGGCAAAAGACGAAGGGTGCATCATAGTACCTTCCAAAACAAAATAACAATGTTGGCGTCGCCCAGACTCGAACTGGAGACCTTCAGTGTGTTAGACTGACGTGATAACCAACTACACCACGACACCACTCTGGGGATAAGACAGACCCACGGGCCTCCTCATATCCTGCAATAGACAACCACGCCCGTCAGAAAAATTAACAAGAGAAGTGTCAAATGCCGGATAGCTCATTAATGTACAGGTAACTCCTCGTGGATCCAAAACACAAGAGTCAAACAGGAAAATTACAAAACATGAGCGATTCCATTTTTGTGCAGAGGGGAACAAAAACACAACCGAATCCGAACTGCCGGATTCGAACCAGCGACCTCAGGATTCCCTGTTCAGACAACTACAGTCCTCCGCTCTACCAACTGAGCTAAGGTCGGTTACTGATGCCATGCCTGCTCAAATTCCACAAATGTCCTAATACTCTTACAGCTGGATGGCAGCTTATATTTTAATAATTCTCCAGATCTGTCCTATAAAATTGATGCCAAGCTCCCGTTGAATTCCAAGAAGACAATTCCCCCAGTGGACACAAGCCAAAAACAAAAATCCGAACCAGCCACCTAAGTGTCAATGCAGAGCTGCCAACTTTACCCTTGAATTGTACAGGAGCTTTGCATCGGACCCTATATTAGCAACCTTTGGTTGCCTTGTACTCAATAGGTTAGAAGCATGTAGTATATTGATGAGTTATTTAGCTAGTATCCAAGAACACAAGCTGGAAGAATCACCCACTTAAGCTGTCGCCATGAGATAATTTAATCCTGGCAAGGAAAATTCACCAACTTTCTGAATTCCAACTTTTGTCAAGGCCTCTTTATATATTCGAACAAAAATTGCAAAGACAAAGGATATGTACTTTCAGTCACAATAAATCCAGCGTAACAGCAAAGCAGCCTATGAGATGCAGATCTTCTGTTCAAATCTGAATATAACTCTATAATCTTTATGGTGGAAAAATTAGGAGACCAACCGTAAAGTCCATTTTTGTGTGCCCTAATTTCAGAAGTCATAAGTAGCGGTACAACATGTTCTCACGACGAACACTAATTTGCTGATCCATTGTTAAGGCTATCTTTTTGGGTCTCCTTTTCTTTGGGGGAGGGAGGGGGGTTGATACTTATTCCAAAGAGAAATTCACTGCCAGATTTGAACCAGCGCTTAAGGATTAATCTGCTACCCAGCTACAATCCTCTCGCATATATCAAATGTTCAAGCCAGCACCTTAAGGGAATCAAGTACCTAATTCACAAAATTTCAAGTCAAATGTCCATGGAAATATTTAAAATTCCTAGTTAATCATCCAGAATTCCAGAAAAATTAGATTTAATTCATTGATCATCAAACCAGAAACAAACCCTATGTGCCAGTTAAATTCTAGGGTTTCAATTTCTCTCCTTCACGCGTTTTTGGCATAATCAAGCAGTTAAACAAAATCAAATTAAACAGAAATTCAAAAGGAATCTAAGAGAAGCAGAGAAAATTTCGTCAAAGTCAATTGAAATAATAGGCATTTTCTTTCGCAATTTGCACGTTTTCTCCACAACTAAGAAAGGGGATCGGATCTTCTCAACACTTAAAGAAAGGAAATTCGCAGAAAACAGAGAGGCTTACCGTTGACTTGATCGGATCCAGCAGAATTATTCCACCGCTAATTAAATGAAAAAAAAAACTACTTTCCAGGGATTAACTCGCCATGATAGAAAAGCTCTCTCTCTCTCTCTCAGAAGCAACATTGGGCTTGGATCTATCCGACACGGGCCCGACGCAAGACTCCCTTCGTAGCTCAATGCCTCATTTACCCTAAAAAATTTTATCGGATCAAATTATCTAAATTTATTTAATATTAAAAGGAATATCGGATATAAATACAGATTTTTTATTTATAATTTAAGTTATTAATCTCTTTTAATAAATTTTATAAATATTTATATTTATCATATGTGAATAAAATATAAAGTTAAACTTTTAACATCATTATTACATGGCTTAGTATTTTAATTTTTATCTTCAAATGCACAAATTCTAAGGTACGATCGTCCTAAGAAAACGTCATATAGAGAAAAAAATTTTGAGGAGGGACACTATAGAGATTTTATTTTAAAGTGGCTTTTCAATTTATGAATGACTAATAAAAATCATCCAAGATAAATAAAGTAATAAATTATCCTTATAATTATTAAAAATCACTTTTACCAGAATTATCTTATAATATCTCTTAAATAGGAGAATTTTATAGAAGGCCAACTATTTCAAACGTGAGCAAAACTTAACTAACATAAGCGCTTACCATTAGATAGAACAATAGCATAATTTTATTTTAAATGAGATAATGTAAAGATAGTTTGCTCACTAAACTTCCAGTAGCATGAACCAAATGGTGTCAAAGAGTACTTAAGAGGTCTTGAAATCATGAGTCTTTGATGAGATTATACAAATTTGTTCATTCATTTTAAAAGAATATCATCCAAGGGAACAGATTCATCTTTTATATTGTTAAAGTATGAGTTACAGGGCCTTCATTGCAAAATTAAAGAATATAAAAACAAATGGTGGCGTCGCCCGGACTCGAACCGGAGACCTTCAGTGTGTTAGACTGACGTGATAACCAACTACACCACGACACCTGCATTTACCTGCTAATGTTGAATGTAAATTAGTTCTGACGATATGTATGTACTAACCGAACCATACCCTTGGCTCTGACTACATTAGAAAAAAGCTGAAGCTTTAATGCTTCCCATTTGTGAAAATTCAGAACCTCCAGCATGCTAAATTATCAGCAAACACACCACAAAGCCTCGGAAGTCGTTCCAGGTTATATATATATAAAGAGGGTTTACCTATTACCTTCACAAGATCCCAGAACTCAACATAAAGTGATAGTCTTTGAAGTAAGGTCTCAGGTTTAAGTCGTGAAGAAAACCTGCAATTAGAAATATCTATCCTTTATGGGTTGATAGGTTGCTTGACAGAGGATCAAAGGAAGAAATTAAAAAACAGATATTCTTTTCCATTTGCATTGAAGATGCACCTCATAGTCACATATAGATTATTGTTTAGCCAAAGCAAACAAAAGCAAAAAGCAGCCAACCACCTGCTGGATTTGAACCAGCAATCTAAGGATAATCTGTGGGTCATTGACCAACTACCAACTGAGCTAAGATCGGAACTTGTCCACCCTAGCTGAAGAACATCTACTGAGTAAATCTGAGTTCATTAATTCTTCCACCCACACGGCACATCATACTGCAATGAGGTTGACATATTCAAAAGGATCTTATGACACAGCCCATGTTGCCCCCTCTTTTCGAGGAGGGGCATAAGTGAAAAAAACAGAAGCAACAGGATCCAAACTACTGCATTCGAACCAGGAACCTAAGGATTATCTGTGGGTGACTGACCAACTACAGTCCTCCGCTGTACCTACCCAGCAGCTATAGTAGAACCATGTTTCTATGCAAAGACATCGTCCAACTAAAGGAGGATGTATCGAAATATCGCTGCTATGCCAAAGCTAGATGCAAAGAACTAACCAGACTAATCTAGTGGATAAATTAGGAATACAGAACAGAAAAAACGGCAATTGGACCAGAGAATGCGATAATGCACTATACTCCAATCCTTATAACCATGGATCAACTGTCCAGAGAAGAATTGCAAGCAAAACCACAGGCCACAAGCCACAATTGTGAGAAAAGTTTCCTCGCGGTTATTATCATTTACAATCTAGTTCAACGTAGGATTTTATCATCAAAACCAGATCGAACAGCTCGTAAGATTTTTTTGGGGGAAAAAGAAACTCCAACCAGCTGACCTAAGGATTATCTGTTCGATAACTACAGTCCTCCGCTCTACCAACTGAGCTAAGGCTGGACCTTGTCTACCCTGGCTGAAGAAACTCCATTGAATTATTAATTTTTCTTTTTGATGACACATCATATTGTAATGATTAGTTGACATTTCAAAGAATCTTATGATGAAGTCCATGATGCCAAAAGAGAAAACAAACAATCCTTAAGTAAGGAAAACTCAGAAGCACCAAGATCTGACCTCCCAGATTCAAACCAGCAACCTAAGGATTATCTGTGGGTCATTGACCAACTACAGTCCTCCACTCCAAAAACTAAGAATTCAAAGTAACTGCAAACCAACGGCTGATTAACTTGAAAATCACCAATAATATGAAAATGACACAAAAGCAAGGCCAATAAGCAATAATGGAGTTCTGAATGCCTGGCCACAAATGCCTTAGCAGATGCCAAAACATGACAACGATGTCATAACTTTAAGTTCGTGATCTAAAAAAGGTGGGACATTCTGGTGCAAAAAGCAGTGAGCAAAACATATTTAAGACAATAATGGAATCAAATGAAAACTTACTGATTCAACAGATTTCTATGGACAACTGGCAGCAATAACAATTGTCTACTAGTTAATCATCCATATGTCATCTTACTCGACAGAAAGAGGGAAACCCACACAAACATACATTTCTGATTTACATCAACACTGTACTGTTAGTGAACTCACAATATATAAGCCAAATGTAATGTTCCAATTTAATTCCAGATTCCCAATGTTGTTTATGGATCAGGGCATTTATCTTTATGAACCAAAGGCAATGTTCTAATATGAAGAACACTTGATTGGAAATGCTAACCACCAAATGAAATCAAAATTCTTTGTACTAGGAATTGTCAATGATTCTATTTAGCTGTAAGGAACTGTAAGGCTATAACGAGTTGTAAGGAAAACTGTAAGGAGCTGTAAAATATTTGTAAAGTTAATTATAAAAAGATGTAAAGAATTGTAGCAGCTCTAAAGTTGTGAGTTAAAGCTAAATGGAACAAGGCCTAAATGACTATCCACTGACTAAACAAGTACAAATTATACAGTCTCCAGTCAATCAACATTTATGCCAAAGCATCATAAAAAAGATCATTGATGTTTAAATTTCAGCTACAAAGTTACCAGAAGGAAGATAATGTCATGCAGTTGAAGATAATACATCAAGTTCATTTTATCATGAACATTTATGAACATCAAATATGCCTGTATCTATCAAAATTAGAACACAGGAGCTAAACTATAGGTCTTTAATCATATTATCAATCTCCAGCCAAAAAAGGTTGCAACACTGTAGTTTTTTCATAAATTATAAATAAGCCTCACACAAGGCATATTCCACTCTACAGTCAAATTTTCATGTTCGAGTCCACAAAATAACGCCTAGTAACCAAAAAAATCAGAAACAAAAAATTCCGACCTGCCGGATTTGAACCAGCGACCTAAGGATTATCTGTGGGCCTTTGACCAACTACAGTCCTCCGCTCTACCAACTGAGCTAAGGTCGGATCTTGTCCACTCTTGCTGAAAAAAGTATATTGAATTCATTAATTCTTCCGTTTGGTTGGCAAATAATATTGTAATATTGGTTGATATATTAGAAAGAATCTTATGACAAGGTCCATGTTGCCCAAAAAGTGGCAAAAGAAAAACGCAAGCCTGAAGGAGAAAGAAGCAACACGATTCGACCAGCCGAGTGGAATAATGACCCAAGCATTATCTGGGGTCACTGAGCAACTGTAGTCCTCCACTCTACCAACTGAGCTGAGGTCAGATCATGTACCTTTGGGAAGACATAATCAATTATATTCCAATTTCAGAACTCGTGGATCAACTGTTAAAAAGAGTTGCTAGTAAAACAACAAGCCACAAGCCACAATTGGGAGAAAAAAAATCCCTGGGGATATTATAAATTATGGTCTAGTTCAATGTCTAATTTTATCATCAACACCAAATGGAACAGCTCTTTTCTCTTAATCCAGGTCGACACACGCATGCGGACGTATGCGCGGACGCACACACACACACACACAAGAAACATCTCCCTTGATTAGGTTTCGAGGGTTGGGGGGGATGCAATTTAGTTGAAAGCTAAGACGGCCGTTAAAAAAAGGAAATTCCTCTTCTAATGATTTTTCAAAGGGAAAAAGAAGAAGAAGATCCGACCTGCCGGATTCAAACCAGCGACCTAAGGATTATCTGTTTGACAACTACAGTCCTCCGCTCTACCAACTGAGCTAAGGTCGGATCTTGTCTACCCTGGCTAAAGAAACACTATTGAATTCATTAATTCTTCCATTCTGATGGCACATCATATACTAATGTTTCAAGTAAGAAAAATTCAAAAGCAACAATATCCGACCTTCCAGATTCAAACCAGCAGCCTAAAGATTATTTGTGGATCATTGACCGACTACAGTCCTCCATTCCAAAAGCTAAGACAAGGTCATAATAAACAATATTCCAATTTAAATATTCAGGGATCAACTAAAAGAGAAGAATTGCAAGTAAAATCACCAAGCCATAATCAACTATCCTGATATCATCAAGTTCAATATCTTTTTAGATCATTGAAATAAGATGGAACAGCTGGTTGTATTTAAATTCAAGCAAATCCCTTAGTCTTGACTAGGGGTAGGCAACATGTCACGTTAGGGTCAACCCATTTAACATGCCCCTAGTCTTGGCAATTAAGTCGAAATATCTAAATTGTGGACTGGGGGATTCAATTAAGTCGAAAGTTAAGACTGCCATGAATACTAGGGAAATTCTTCTTCAGAAGATTTTTGAAGAAAAAAGTTCCGACCTGCCGGATTCGAACCAGCGACCTAAGGATTACCTGTTTGACAAACTACAGTCCTCCGCTCTACCAACTGAGCTAAGGTCGGTTCTTGTAACCCTAGCTACAAGCCCACAAGTAAAGGATCCATTTTTAGCAACCAAACTCAATCATAGAGAAAAGCAATAACTGAGAAAAATCAACCCTCTGAGACACTAAGAATCATTTATAACCCTGAAATAGAATTAAAAAAACCTAGACAAATTCAACTGCCAATATTAAAAAACAACCTACATTAGTCAGCGTAGAATCTAGGGTTTTGAATGTCTTTCTCCTTCGCAGATACTCGCCGCAATCAAGCAGGAATAATACACGATAAGACAGAAAAAGTAACAGAATTTAAAGAATGGAAGAAATGCAAAGACTGGGATAAAAGTAATATGATTAGTCGGATGCGAATCTCTAGTGACTTGCACCAATTTCTCCACCACCCAAACATGGCCTACATATTCATATTGAGAGAGAGAGAGAGAGTTACAATTGACTTGTAATGCGATCCGAAGCGATCTTGAATCTTTCCCAGCTTTGACCGATCTTCGCAGTCTCTCTCTCTCTCTCTCTCTCTTTCTCTCTGTGCCTCCCACCCTCCTTCCTTCTCTCTCCTTCACAAAATCTACAAAACGACGAGAGTGTGAGGTTGAACTCCCGTCGATGAATTTTATTTTTCGGATTCTAATGTATGGAAAGAAAATTTACGTGTATAATCTTTTTTCTTTTTTGGATCAATTTTTTTTTTTAAAAGTTGGAGCAAAGAAAATTTATATGAAAATATTTTTGAATAATAAATTGTTTGGCCTAATTTTGTCTACACTATTTATTATAGTATAATTTAATTTTTTTATTTACACTAGTGTAGACTCAGTGTTATGCGCGAAATAATGTTATAAAATGTATACTTTAAAAAATTATTGAATCATGGAGTAACGTTGTACTTGTGAGTTTCTTTTTCTTGATCATTTGATTTTATTGAATAGTTTCACATTCAACAATATTCTTTTGCATGTTATCCCCTCACGATGAAAAAACTTTCGTGACTCGTCACATTTATCGAAACCAGACATATAAAAATTAGTAGAGCCCAACACACATTCATCTTTCAATCATTCTAAATTTCTAAAGAATAAATAAAGAATCTAAAACGATAAATAAAAAAGAATGTTAAAAAAATATCTATTAAGATTTTAAAATTATACTCGTGATTTGGAACATTAAGAAGGCGGACTCTATAAGAATCAAACAATTTAAATAATGTGACAATATGTTTGAGTATTAAAAGACAAATATTAGTAAGAAAAGGAATAATATATGATTGGTATATATTGAATTAGATGACCTATAGATAACAACAAATATCATTATGTCGCAAATTAATATTACAATACAAATTACAACAAATCAATAAAAGAATGTCAAACTTTTAATTCATAACTCTACAAAGTCAATACTAATTTGACTTTAACGTCTAAATAAATATCTACATTCAACCTAATAAAACATCATTAACCTAAATGTTTCACGAACCCTTAAAAAGTACACATACACCGATAATGGGATCTCATTTTTTAAAAATTATAGAGTAAATATGATGATTTACCTGTTCTTACCTACCTGTGCATACAAATGCAATCCATTTTCCTCCTACACTCTTCGAGTCATCCTCAATAGGTTATAGATAATAAAAGTTAATTATAAATAACTTTCAAACCGTGACTCCACCTCTTAATCATAAATAACATTATGTTCAACCCATTATCTTCTTACATTTATATCCTTAAATTAGT
The DNA here is from genome assembly GCA_021018815.1 of Talinum fruticosum. NCBI lineage: Eukaryota > Viridiplantae > Streptophyta > Magnoliopsida > Caryophyllales > Talinaceae > Talinum > Talinum fruticosum. The sequence continues at coordinate 2,432,645 of JAITYX010000080.1, read as the reverse complement.
TGTATTTCCCAATCATTTGCCTAACATCCAACTCAACTTGCAAAATAAATTCACATATTTTAGCTTAATTTCGACACTTTTGAAACTTAATTTGCAACTATATTTTCTCTCTAAAAATTTATAATATCCTAGTCATCTAAAATGGAATCACTACTACAAAAACGCTATATAGCGATGGAAACTAGCAACGGAAATAACGACGGAATCGACATGTGTCGGATAAAACTTAATTAGCGACGGTATTTTAGTCATTAGCGACGGACATAACGACAAACAAGGAAAATTTAGCGACGAATTTATGAAAAAAATAATTAAAATTAATTTTTTTATAATTAGCGTCGGAATCAAGCGTCGCCGATTCCGTCGCTATATCTCATTTTTAAAATTTTTTAACTTAGCGACAGAATCGATCAGTCGCTAAATGTAATTTTTAATTTTTTTTATTAGTCTGCGGAATTAGTCTGTCACTAATTCAAAAATTTTTAAATCTTAAATTTTGCCGCCTACTTTAATTTGAAAAATATAAAAATTTTAAATTTGAATTAGCGACGGAAAATTCCGTCGCTAATCTAAAATTTTCAAATTTAAATTTGCCGCCTATTTCATTTTTCAAATATATAAAATTTTCAAATTTTTAACTGGCGACGGATTTGTCCGTCTCCGATTCCGTCGCTAAATCAAAATTTGAAAAATTTTACGTTGGCGGGCTATTAAATTTTCTTCGATTTTGAAATTTTAAAATTTTTTAATTAGCGACGAACTTATTTCGTCGCTAATTCCGTCGCTAATTAAATTTTTTAAGTAACGACGGATAAAATCCGTCGCTAATCCGTTGCTATTTTCGATATAAAATCCGAAGTTCAATGAGACTCGGCAAACATAAGGAGAGATAGAAGTGAGAGTTTGAGAGAGCGAGAGGCTAATCGATCGTTCGCCGCCCGCCTCCGCCACCGCCACCGCCGTCCGCCGCCGTCACCGCCGACGTCACCAACTAACCACCTTTAACCTCTTATAGGTATGCTTTCTCCATCCTCCCTCATTATTGGTTGTATTATAATTTACTTTGTTTACAATAAAATTTCAGATTTTAGAGGATTTGATATAACTTATTTTGATAGGCATAGTTGGAATGAGGTAAAAGATGAAGATAATGAGAAAGAGGAAGAAAATGAGAAAGAGGAAGAAGAAGAGGAAAAGGAAGATGAAGAACATAACTTGTGTTTGTATAATTTACTTTGTTTACTCTTGTTTTTATTTTCAATTAGTTTTTATGAATATTTGAAGTTGGATTATTTATAACTTTTGTGTTTGTAAATGATTTTTGTATTTGAATTAAAGTTGAATTTGATATTGTTATGCTACTTGGATTATTTGGATTTGTATTTCATTGTAAATTTTTGTATTCGCACTCAAAACAATACAAAAATGTCAATTTTTAAAAAAAATGCTAAAAATCAGCGACGGATTAGTTACGGAATTTGATTCCGTCAGCTGTTTTAGCGACGGAAATTTTCCAGTCGCTAAATAACGTTTTCCGTCGCTATATGACGATTTTCTAATAGTGAATGAGAAAATTCATTAAAAAATAAATTTACTCGATTGTAAACATTCACACAAAATGATAAAAGTATGGTAAAAGAAAATTCATTTTGCAAACTTACCCAAAAATTATATAAACATTAAAATTATTTAAGGTAGAAATGTAGTGAGAAAGAATGACAACTTCACTGTGCATAAATTAGCAAATGAAGCATATAAAATTCAACTTAATAATACCAAATTGGGCTTCATAAATCATATTAATGATCAAGTACATAGTGAACTAAGAAAATGATTTCTAAGAGAGAATATACAAATCTTAGATACGGGTAACTTAAGACAATATTTTTGGCGGTTGGTGCAATTTATCAAGTTACGCAAAAAAATCATATAATGAAGATATCTCATATATTTGAGGTAAGCTATTGAAATGCCTTCAATTTATTTTAAACATTATATGACAACCTTAATCATCTAATCGCTATTCTTTGACTCTATATTTGCGAAGAAAATGTAGATAAAATTAACTGAAAGGATTTATTGTTATCAATCGAGACATCATCTCAAACTCCTCTTCCTCAATTTAAAGTACACACTTGTTATTGGATTAAGAGGCAAATCAAGAGATGCTTAAATACCAAAGCTAAATTGCCAAAGCAACCAAGTTTACTAGAATCAAACATTTATAACTCAAAACCACATACCTTCGACTCGTTCTTTATTATTTCTAAAACTCCTTTCTCTTTTCATCATAACAAATGTCATTTTTTTTGTTCCTAAATTTTGTTGATCCTAAACGACGACTCTATTATATTTATATCGCAAATAATTAAAACTAAAATAAACTAAATTAAGATTTTGAAACCGTAAAAAGAAACATTAAAGGTGAAATATTAACTCCACGTAACCTAATTACCATTATTCAACATTTGTTTCAACATGTGAAGGAGAAAAAAAATATTAATAAGACTATACTATCACACACAAAACAAAAAAAAAAAAAAAGAGAAGAGAGTCCACTTATAAAAGGAATTTTTTTATTTCGGTAAATTATATTTTTTATTTATCTAATTATTTACATCAACGACTCATATTTAATGGACAAATAATTTTTATGGTTAACATTGCTCTAAACTTCTATAATCAACCCCTTCATAATATTTGACCGGTTTAAAAATACTACTATTATATATCGTATAGATTTTTTTAAAATTTTTTAAAAAATTTTTTTTTTTGACAAGGAGTAAAAAGAGTCCATATATAAGAGAAAATATTTTTTTAAAAATAAATTTATTTTTTATAGGACAAAACTTCTAAATTTACTCTCAAACCGGCATGTCATACTTTTGAAAAGATTGCTATTATACGAGTATATATATTATTTACATCAACAACTCATATTTAATGGACAAATAATTTTTATGGTTAACATTGGCCTAAACTTCTACAATTACCCCCTTCGTAATATTTGACCGATTTAAAAATACTACTATTATATATTGTATAGATTATTATTATTATTATTATTATTATTATTATTATTATTATTATTATTATTTTGGTAAGGAGTAAAAAAGAGTCCATATATAAGTGAAAATTTTTTTTTAAAGAATAAATTATTATTTTTTTATTGGACGAAATTTCTAAATTCAATCCGAGACTGCCGTGTCATACTTTTGAAAAAATTGCTATTATATAGTATATAGATAATAACTATTATTTAATATTTATTTTTTGTATAAGATAATATTTATTTATTTGTTAAAGTAAGAGATAAAGATAAAATAAAATAAAAGAAAGAGAGGAAGAGATAAAGATAGAGGAGAGAGAGTTTTTTTCAAAATTACTTTTAAAAAACAGTTTTAATTTTTTTAAAAGTTAGTGTTTGACCTAGTTTTGGTTTTTAAAATCCAAAAACAGTTTTAAAATCTAGGCGAAACACCATCACTAATTTCTACTAAAATTTAATTCTATAATTTTGATGCCAAACTAAACAATTTTTGTTGGTTTTTTTAATAAATCAACAAACTTCACCTCTACAAGCTAAATTATAATCTCTTCTTTCTATCGTACCCGCAAAAACATAAATTAATGCTTGTTCCATACCAAAAAACAGTCCCTACTAACCCTCTATGATTATAAACAAACCACCTTTTTTCCAATTCTCTTTGCTTTTTAGTTGGGAAGATTACAACTACAGTTGCGATACAAGTTTTATAATCCAAAGAGTTGTATGATGTGATTTTTATACACAAAATTTAAGTATAAGAAAGAAACACAATGAAGATTTAATTTGACATTACAACATTTTAAATCGACACAACATTTAAGTACAAGTTGTTTAGTCAAAATTTATTCTCCAAAGTGAAATCATGATTTCTTCTTTTGTTTACTCCCTCCATCCAAAAGTAAGAACTTTATGGAAAGATGGCACTTAAGAACTAGAGAAGCATCATTTTCTAGACTCTTGATTGCAAAGTCAATTACAAAAAGAAAAATGTGGCATCGCCTGGACTCGAACCGGAGACCTTCAGTGTGTTAGACTGACGTGATAACCGACTACATCACGACACCCTTGGATACCACGTCACATACAAGTTTCGATAATATTTTACAAATAAAACCACAAGGTAGAAAAAAACACTCTTTGCTCCTCATTTTTCGGAACTCAGAAACACCAGCTTCTTGAAATTATCAGGAAAATTAAGACACCATCGATTTTCCTAGAAGCAAGAGAACTGATCGAGAGACAATGCACTAGCTTAGAGTTGAGCTAATAATCAATCAATTGCACGCTTAAGGCTTGTTCCTTTTAAAGGTTATGATACCTTTAATAACCGCTAATCGTTAGTAATTGTAATTGTCGGTAGCCGCTAACCGCTAATTGTAACTATTAGTAACATTGATAACCGTTGAAAACCACTAATCCCTAATCGTAACCGATGGCAACTACTACCCTTAACCACTACTCGCTAGTTTTAATAGCTAAAACGAACATGCCATTAATTTGCAGACAATATGCAACACACGCACGCTTGAGTGTTAAATGTTGGATGTCTATATCTAGTTCACAGGTCGTTCCATTTGGGTATAGTTCCATCACACCATGTTAGGATCCAAAATATTACGAGCCCCTTTTGGTTACAAAGAGTTCAAGTAGATTGATTGCATAAGTTAGTCATGAAAAATGCAACCAATGTTGGCTAACAAAATGTTGGAGCAGTTCTTCAGCTCGATCTACCTATGTTTGGGATAAAAATAAAAAAATTTGTCTCTTTGAGTTGAGACAACTTCTCCCGCTTTTCCAATGCACCTCACAGAGTCATATTCAGACACTGTTCAAGCAATACAAACAACAGAAGAAACAAGCATCGGACTGCCGAATATTAACCAGCGACATAAGGATAATCTGTAGATCATTAACCAACTACAGTCTGCTCTACCAAATGAGCTAAGGTCGGTTCTGATATCGTGGCTGCAGATAGTTTAGTTTATTTTAACTCCATTATTTTCCCTTATGACTGGGCAAACATATTGTAAAATCAGTTCAGACATTTTCAATGAATGGTCATCTTTGCTGCAACGGTAATGCCCACAAGTCACTCTGAAACATAGAAGATGAAGTAAAAGGGGAAAAAGTTGCAAGGGAGAGAGTATCAAACCTGCATGTTTTGAACCATGAGCTGGAGGATTTTCTTCAGGTAATGGACCAAGTGAGATGAGCTCTTCTATCGAACATCAACCTGAATTGAAAGGAGATTGAGTAAAAGAGGAGAAAATGAACAAGGTAATAAATAAATTGAACTAAGGAGATAAACTAATTTTACCAGCGGGAACTAACTGGCTACTGAGAAAATCAAAAGGGTAATTGACCAACTATAGTCCACTCTACAAATGGAGCTAAGTTTCGTATAAGTGACAGCGAAGTGAACGTGATTTGATGTACATTGTTCACTGACAGAGATAAATTGTTCACTGACAGAGACCTGAATTATCCATAAGGACAACTTCGTACTTCAGCAGTCATAACACAGAATATGAAACCGTAAGGTCTGTGAAGAAAGCCATACCACCATCCCCAACAAGTTGGAGGAGGAATGGAGAATTAACCAGTAACCCCCATTTAGTTCAATTACAAAGATCTACCACATAGAGATTTGTATTTGATTTTTGTACGCCAATTGCAAAAGGAGTTCACAAAACAGTACATTTTCATCCTTCAAATCAGATTTTTGACATAGCCTTAAACCAAGCCATAACTCCTCTTGCAAATTGCACCGAAGAATTAAAATTAAACGCGAGTTGACAACTGATTAACTGTACCAATCAAACAAAAGATAAAAATGAATAAACTCAAAGCAATCAGCAACAAATAGAGTTTGATGCCTCGCCACAAATGCATTAGAGACCGAAAACAGGACAAGGATGTCCTAGTATGAATTTGAGATCTAGAAAACATGGGATATTTCTGCAGCAACAGGCAATGAGTAAAATGCCTACAATAAAACAATGAAAACAAGTGGAGATCTACTGATTCAACATTTAAGGGTTTCTATGGATGATTGGCCACAATAGCCGTTCTCATTACAAGTTATCAACATTGTAATATTTGTTTGACAGAAGGAGAAGCACACATAACTACACTCGAGCCCTGACTCCTGATACACCCTAATATTGTATTGCTAGGGAAGCGGACCACAAATCAGCCAGGTTTAATGCTCCATCTACCAACTTCCAGATTTGTAGTTCTTGTGTAAAAGGGTTTCTATATATTGTCCGAACATTCCAGTTATTCTCCCTGTTGGATTTCAATATGGAACAAGACTTGCTGGAAAACAGCTTTCCACCAAGAAGGAAAAGAAACTGCGAAAGAAATCAAAGTTCTTTGCATTAAAAATGGTCGACAATATATCACATAATTATTTGTTGACTGATCATCTTCATTTAAGTGCTGGCTAATTAAAATCTGCCAAAGAACCGTCACAAAAAGCCTGAGTCATGATTTAATTGTCGTCAATATCTTCTGCTACACTTGGTTTTCTATTAACTAATTTTAGAAGAATTCAAGTGATTCCAGGTCCTTGCATTCCTGTTATCAACTTTGAACATCCGCTCTCCAAAAAAATGAAATCTCAACCATCAAGCTCTTTAGAGACTGTGAACATGCCTTGGAAAGATAGAGTCAAATCTTTACATTAGACTCCAAAAAGCAAGTCTGGTAAAACGAAGACAAAAATCACAACCAAAAGAATTCTGACTTGCCGGATTTGAACCAGCGATTTGGCTGCCACAACATATTCTAATGTTGGCTGGCACATTCAACAAATTCCTACAATGAAGTCAAAATTGCCAGAATGGCAAAGAAGAATGCCTGAAGAAAGGAAAAGAAAAATCTGAAGCAGCACAATCCGACCTGCCAGATTCGAACCAGCGACCTAAGGATCATCTGTGGGTCTTTGACTGACTACAGTCCTCTGCACTACCAACTGACCTAAGGTCGGATAATGTCTACCCTAGTTGAAGAAGTCTGTTGAATTCAATAATTCTTCCATTCAGTTGGCACATCACATTATAACGTTCGCAGTTCACGGTTCATTTGCCCCATTGGATCATCTCATTGGCATATTCAATAAAATCCTATAACAAAGTCGACGTTGCCCCAAAAGGCAAAGAAGAGTGCCTGAAGAAAGGAAAAGAAAAATCAGAAGCAGCAGAATCCGACCTGCCGGATTTGAACCAGCGATCTAAGGATTATCTGTTGACCAACTACAGTCCTCCGCTCTACCAACTGAGCTAAGGTCGGATCATGTCTACTGTAGCTGAAAAAGTCTATCGAGTTCAATAATTCTTCCATTTGGCTGGCACATCATGTTCTTATGTTGGCTGACATACTCAATGAAATCTTATGATAAAGTCAATGTTGCCAGAAAGGCAAAGAAGAATGCCTAAAGAGAAAAAAAAACAGAAGCAACATAATCCGACCTGCCTGACTCGAACCAGTGACCTAAGGATTTTCTGCGTGTCATTGACCAACTACAGTTCTCCGCTCTACAAACTGAGCTAAGGTCGGATCATTTGAACTCAGGCAATAGTGCAGTACATAATTCAATATATTCCAATGTCAACATTCAGAGGTCAATTGTCAAAAACAGATCCACATGTTATCCACAGGCCACAAATACAAGAATAGAATTTTCTAGCGAATATCAATATGATGATCTAGTTCAAGGTCTAATTAGATCATTGAAAATTTGAAATCAGATGGAAACAGCTGGTGTATTTTAAATTAATTTATTCTTTCAAAAAATAAAGCAATCACTTGTTTCTATTAGTCTTGGCAACCAGCATATTCAACAATCTACACTTTAGAGGAAAACTAAAGATGTCATAAGAATGCAACTACCACCCACTGCGGATCCCATGCAAACAAGGTGTAGGGAGATCACGGTGTAGACAACCCCAAGCACATAAGCAGAGAGACTTCTTCTACCAGCTTATGTTTAGGAAAAAGATGAACTGTGTAGCTTACCTTGTAGCAATTCTGTTTTCTTTCTAATAAGTAAAGGCAGGGTCTAGGGTCATACATGTGCACCCTCACCTGCCAACATGCAGACTTTTACCTTGGATCTCTTTTCAATAAGAACCAATTCCTGAAATGAAACAATAATAACCATAGGGAAGACAGTTCACAAGCATTCTTATCTACAGCCAAACCATGTAATATGGTCCGACAAAAGTTCAGCTTTTAGAGAGCGATAACTCAAAATGTATACAAATAATCTCATCTGAGGAATTCAAAGCACCAACCAAAGAGTTTATCTGCTAGTGAATCAACAACACCTATCAATTAAGCAAATGTCAGCATTTGCTACTATAATATACATATCATTATAACTAATCAGCCTACCATGAGCCTAGCAGCCAGAAGACCGTGAGAAATACTACATGAGCAATGGATAAGGTATGTTACTTGGACAGGTATCAGTGTCCGATGTGGATAGATGTCCAAATGTCAGAATTGGGTATTTTAGAGGAATTTTGAGCATTTTAGTCAAATGTAAAGTGTCCAAGTGTCATTCCAATATCCAAGCATCAGTGTCCACCAATGGTTCACAATAGTAAAGTGAATGCTACAGTCTTCTGCCCCTAGGAGGAAAAGAACCACTCCAGAAGAATTCAAAATTCTTTGAAGAAGAAAGTGTCGATAGTATTTTTGATTATTTATTGACAAATAACATCATCATTTAGCTTCTGGCTAATCAAAATCTGCTAAAGAACCATCATAGAAAGGCTGATTCAAGGTTTAATTTTAGTCTATATAACTAATTGAAGGAAGCCAACATCATTCGAATTATCGTCTCCTACACTTGGTTTTCTATTAAAATCTGGGATACTTATACCTGCCGAACCAGAATGGATGAGCTCAAGTGATTTAGGTCCTTGTTTTCATGTTTTCAACTTCAAGCATTCCCTCTCCATCCCAGAAGAACTTTTAAAAATGGAGCCTTTCAGAGGCCAAAAATCTGCCTTACAAAGACAGCCAAATTTTTTAGTTAAGAGTCCACAAAAATCTGCTTGGTAACCAAGAAAAATGAGAACCAAAAGATTTCCGACCTGCCAGATTTGAACCAGCGACCTAAGGATTATCTGTGGACCTTTGACCAACTACAGTCCTCCGCTCTGCCAACTGAGCTAAGGTCGGCTCATGTCAACGCTAGCTGAAGAAAGTCTGTTGAATTTAACAATTCTTCCATTTTACAGGCACATCATGTTCTAATGTTGGCTGACATATTCAATACAATTTTACGACAATGCCTATATTGCCAGAAAAACAGAGAAGAATGTCTAAAGAAGGGGAAAGATCGGAAGCAACAGAATCCGACCTGCCGGATTCGAACCAGCAACCTAAGGATTTCTGTGGGGCTTTGACCAACTACAGCCCTCCACTCTACCAACTGAGCTAAGATCGGATCATGTCTACATTAGCTGAAGAAAGTCCAGTGAATTCAATAATTCTTCCATTTGGCTGGCACATCATGTTGAACATAAAACCTTGTGACAAAGTCAATGTTGCAAGAAAAGCAGATAGTGCCTGAAAGTTAGGGGGAAGGGGATCTGACCAGTCGGAATTGAAATAGCAACCTTAGGCTTTTCCGTGGGTCATACTCATTTACCAACTACAGTCCTCCGCTCTACCAACTGAGCTAAGGTTGGAGCATGTCATTCTGGCAATAAATAATCCACCATATTTTTCAATTTCAATATTCATGGATCAACCGTCAGAGAACTGCATGTAAATCCACAGGCCACACTACAAGAGATAAATTTTCTTGGGAGTGTATTAAGAATTATAATCTAGTCTGATATCTAATTGACCATTGGCAACATCTGGTTGTAACTGTATCTTAAATTAGTATCTTCTTTAAAGAGGGCGGGGGAATCACTTTGTTTCTGGGCTTTGGGAAACCAGCATGTTCAACCATCTAGATTTTGGAAAGCTATGACTGCCCTGCATGTCCCGCATTGCCACAAGAATGCAACAACCACAAACACCACCAGGTGTTGATCCAGCTGAAGCAAGGTCTGGGGACATCAAGGTGAAGCTAGCCTTAAGCCTACAAGCAGAGAGACTGTCACCAGAACACATAGTCAGCTACGTATCTCACCTTTTACCAATCGTGTTTTCTTCCTACTAAGCTATGGAAGGGTCTAGGCCCTAGGGTCATACATGTGCACCCTTACCCCTGGACCTGTAGAGAGGCTTTTTCTGTTAGACCTTAAATATCTTTTTAATAAGGATCAATTCCCGAAATGAAACACACAACCATTGGGAAGACAGTTGGGCAGCATTCTTGTCAACACAAACCATGTCTCATTGCACCTTCAAAATAACTAACCAGGCTGATGTGTTGACCAGAACTGAACCAGGGACCTTCAGTGAATTAGACAGATGAGAGGACCAACTACAGCAAAACATTTTTGGGAATGTGTCAGCAGTGAACCATTACATTCTTGCAATCAAACGCACAAACAGGCCTGTTCATAAATTTTACAAACAGGAAATCTCAAAAGGATGGAATCTCAATGTCACATAATTGTAAAAGTAATCATTATCCATGGACCATGAGTAGCAGCAGACACAGGTGAACGTTAAAGACCACCAGGTATTCCATTTACTAGGACTAACTCAGACCAGAGTGCCCAAAAACGAAAATCCGACCAGCTGCATTCGAACCAGCGACCTAAGGATTCCCTGTTTCAACTACAGTCCTCCGCTCTACCAACTGAGCTAAGGACAGTTCTGATGCTATGCCCACACAAGGTCTAAAAATCCACCATCATTCGGCTGGCACCTTATATATTCTAACAGTTGACCAGATCTTCTGATCATATTTTAGAGCAAGTCCCCCTCCCCAGTACTAAAAAACAAAGACCCCTTAGGGGGTTTTAAAAAAAAAAAAAAAAAAGAGAACCCACAATATCTGACCTGCCATGTTTCAGCTGGTGACCAAAAGATTCCCTGTCCAAACAACTACAATGTTCCTCTCTAATGAGTTTAGGTTGGAGCAAATCTACTCTTGCTGAAAAGATTCCATTGACTTCTGATATTATCCTCCGTTGGCTGCCACCATATATTTTCTACTTCGTTAAATTTCTCAAATCAATTCTTATGGAAACTTACAGGCTGGCAGAGAAGAAACCACAATGCCCAGAGAGAAATACATACCAGAAACAATCAAGTTTGACCTGCCAATTTGATCAACGACCTAAGAATTAATAAAGTCGGCTCATTAAGGTCCTCAAATCCACAGAGCTGAGGCAAAACCCATCATTCAAGCAAGGCATAAACAAGTCAGCGATCTGCCAAAGATAGTCCCATTGCAGCCTTAAGTGGCACTGAAGAATAAGCACTGTGAAGGGGAAACAAAGTGCTCTCGAAGCTCAGTTGGTTAAAGCACCTGTTCAGCAAGCGGGAGGTCTTGAGTTTCACTCACAATGAGAGCATATTTATTTTCATTTCCCTGCCTCATAAGTTATCATGAAGAAATTTCAAAATTTATTACTGTTCCTGTAAGGCTTCTAAAATCATATTGCCCGACTGTTTTGGTGATAATGCCCCAGCAAAGTACTCATGCTCAGTTATTCACGTTCGTATTCTTTGCTCAATTAGTTGCTTCCAGTAAATTTCCATTGCAAATTAGAAGAAATAAAAACAAATCGGCAAAAAGAAGCTGAATATCATAGCACATTCAAAATAACGAACCAGGCTGGTGACGCCCTGACTAAAATTGGAGAACTTCAGTGTGTTAGATTGACATGATGACTAACTACACTACAAAACCCTTGGAAATATGGCATGGGTGAACCACTCCATATACTACGATCCAATGCACATCCAGTTGATAAGTTTTATAACCAGGAAATCTCAATCTGGACTGGATGGCACATAAGTAGACAGATGAGAAAGTTAAACACCATCAGCTATTCAGTTTACGAGAATCAACTCAAAGTCCCCCCCAAAATCACACACACACACAAAAATAAAAATCCGACCTGCCGGATTCGAACCAGCGACCTAAGGATTCCCTGTTACAACTACTACAGTCCTCCGCTCTACCAACTGAGCTAAGGTCGGTTCTGATGCCATAGCCACACAAGTTCTATAAATTCTTCCATCATTTGGCTGGTACCTTATATTCTAATAGTAGACCGAATCTGCTGAACATATTTTACAGTAAGAACAAAACTGATCAGAACCACAAAATCCAACCTGTCAGATTCAAATCAGGGACCTAAAGATTATCTATTTAACCAACTACAATCACCGCTCTACCAACCGGACTAAGGTCGGATCTTGTCTACCTCAGCTGAAGAAACTCTATTGATTCGTTAATCCTTCCATTGGCAGGCACATCATATCATATAGTAATGTTGTTTGCCATATTCAAAAGAATCTTATGATAAAGTCTATGTTCCCAGAAGTAAACTAGCCAGCCTGATTCAACGGATTCGAACCAGTAACCTAAGGATTATCTGTTTGACCAACTACAGTACTCTGAGCTAAGGTCGGATCTTGTCTACCCTAGCTCAAGAAACTTTATTAAATTCATTAATTCTACCATTTGGATGGCACACCATACTGCAATGTTGGTTGACGTATTCAAGAGAATCTTATGACGAAGTCCATGTTGCTCAAAAAGAAGGAAAAGAAAAAGGAAGCCTAAAGGAAAAAAATCAGAAGCAACAAGATCCGACCTGCCGGATTCGAACCAACGACCTAAGGATTATCTGTTTGACCAACTACAGTCCTCCGCTCTATGCTCTACCAACTGAGCTAAGGTCGGATCTAGTCTACCCAAGCTCAAGAAACTTTATTAAATTCATTAATTCTACCATTTGGATGGCACACCATATTGCAATGTTGGTTGACGTATTCAAGAGAACCTTATGACGAGGTCCATTTTGCTCAAAACGAACGAAAAGAAAAAGGGAAGCCTAAAGGAAACAAATCAGAAGCAACAGGATCCGACCCGCCGGATTCAAACCGGCGACCTAAGGATTATCTGTGGGCCATTGACCAACTACAGTCCTCCGCTCTACCAACTGAGCTCCACTTTACCAACTGAACTAAGGCCGGATCATGTCACTTTGGGAAGACATAATCCATGATATTCCAACTTCAATACTCATGAGTCAACCGTCAAAAGAAGACTTGCAAGTAAACCGCATGCCATGAGCAACAATTACGAGAAAATTATCCCCTTGTGTATAATCAATTATGTTTTAGTTCAATATCTAATTACATCATTGAAACCATATGGAACAGCTGGCTGTGCTCACAAGAAAAATATCCTCCATTCTGCCAACTGTGTCCATCACTCCAAATTCAATATTCATGGATAAACTGTCAAGATAAGAGATGTTTTTGAAAGCACAGGCCACAATTAGAAGAAAAATTCTCGGGGAAGGGGGGTTATCACCAAGTATCATCTTGTTCAATATTTAATTACCTCCTAGAAATCAGATGGAATAATTCAGATCAACCCCTTGTTCCTCTTCATATTGGCTACCAAAAACACTCGACTATGTAGATGATAAAATCCGACCTGCCGGATTCGAACCAGCGACCTAAGGATTATCTGTTTGACAAACTACAGTCCTCCGCTCTACCAACTGAGCTAAGGTCGGTTCTTGCAACCCTAGTTACAATTACAGGATTCATTTTAAATGACCCAACTCAATCATAGAGAGCAAGCAATAATTGACAATAATCAATCAGATAAGACACTAAAAATTTATTTGAACCCAATTAAAAATCTAGACAAATTTGATTTTTATAATATTAGACATTCAAGAATACCCTATATTTGCCAGCATAAATTCTAGGGTTTCCAAATTCTTTCCCCTCCGCATAATTTCTCCGCAATCAAACAGGAATAACAGACGATAACAAAGAAAAAGGATCAGAATTAATAAATCGAACATATGCAGTAATTCGCGTGAAAGTAAGTGGAATAGTCGGATTCGAATCTTTAGTGATTCGCACGATTTCTCCACAACCACCGTTTATGACTACATAATCACAGAGAGAGCGAGAGAGAGAGAGAGAGAGAGAGAGATCTTACTCACTGTGGATCTCAGGCAATCTCGTTCTCTGTCAAAGACTTTGACGAATCTTCTCTTTCTCTTCTCTCTCCCAACGCCATCGGCAACAACAGCCAACAACTCAACAAGTAGTAAAATCTAGAACCGTAGAACACACCACACCACACCACGAATGAGAAATTATATTTACCTCCTCTAAATTTTTGTAATTATTTTAAACTTTTAGTGTTAATTTTACCCTTCTAGTTATATAAATTAATATAAATTGTATAATTACGATGAAAGTGAAGAATTGATAAGCAAAAATTACAATAGTATCCTCATATTATTATAAATTAATATAAATAGGAATATATTTTGGGTGATTAAACTATTATTTTTTTAATTTTATATTAAAAGGAACTAAGAAATTACATTAGCAAGTTACAATAGTACTCATTAGGCATACGAAACTAAGGTAAAAAGATCACATTTCTAATCTTGTTTAACCATTTTCAATGGAGTGCCACCAATAAAAGCAATCGAGAAATTTTAAAAGAGAAAAATAGTAGAAAAAGATGGCTCAGCAGAGAAAGCAAAGACATTGAAAGAGAAACTACAACTAAACTTAAAATATATGATACAAAGGTACTTTTGAATTTTTAGACACCAAAAAATTTATTTTATCTTACCGAAAATTATAAAAAAGATAGTGTAAACTCATACGATTTATATAATACACATACCAAAGTGAATGGGGTTTAAAATTACATTAATATTTAAAATTATTACTCAAAACTCAAGGGAGTTAAGTATGATTATCTCAATTATAAAATATACCATGGATCCCCACATTTATAAAGTGAAGTTGTCATATATTTTATTGTCTTAATTTTGTTCTAAACTCGTCCTTATTTTATGGCATATTTTTAAGAAATATTACATTCCCTTACTTCAATTTTACGAGTTACTTGGATCCTTAAACCTATACCCATATTGTAAGTATTGAGAACAAATTTTTAAATATATTCCATTAAAAAAATGTGCTTAAAATGTTTAAAATAAAATAGAATTATAACGGAATATGAGAGATTGACTTTTCAATGTATAAGTAGTAAGTAATTATTAGAGATCTAAAAAGTAGGTGATTCGAATTGAAATTTAATTTTGATCTAATAAACTATAATTTAGTAGTGTCATTTAAAAAACAATGCATTTATAAGAAAAAATCATAAATATTTAATATGTACCAATATCTTGAAACGCGATGTTGACATTTGTCCCTTAATCGGATACGAGATACTAATACTCGCAAAAGAAAATAATCATTAAGAGTTACTTTGTTTCACAGACTTGATATAGGTTATTACTATTTATACTCAAAATTACTTACGACTAATTGTTATTGTCACTTGCTATTCATTTACATATATGTTTAAGATTGATTATTGATTCGGGTATTTCCGGACGGTTCAACTCAACCGACACGTCACCGGCCGACTGGGCCTAATCGGTTGGATAAAGGAGGAATCGGTCCAAGACAACCCTTAATGGGCCGGTAAAGCCCCAAAGCCCACTGGGGCTAGGGTTTCCCTAAACCAGTGGTAAAGTACCATTTTACCCCTTCAAAATCTCCTATAAATACTCATCACTTCCAAAACCCAAGGCATGCTTGGATGCTCACTTGAGAAGAAATCGACCTTGGGGATAATCACCTAAGCTTCCTAGAAGCTCTCAACACTCATCCATATTCAACCAAGTTCATCGGTGTTCATCCATATTCAACCAAGTTCATCGGTGTTCATCCACATTCATCCCGAGAATCTCCCATCTTTGGAAAACCTCTCGATTCCCAAGGAATCCCCACGCATATCGAGGAAGATCTCCTCGATCCTTTCGATCAAATCGGATACTAACTTGAGCGTCGGAGGGCGTTCCCAGGACCCACCACCCGGGCTTCGCCTTTTGCGAGTTCGGACGGTCATCACTCGGCTTCGGATCGCTCGTGCCACGTCCTCGGAACCGAAGCGGTAAATCCTTCCTCTCTCCGAATCATCATCCACATCATCAACTCGGATTTCTCCGGAAACAGTTTGGCGCCGTCCGTGGGGAGGAAGGTAGCATATGGTCGCCGGTGGCACTCGATCTCGATCCAAGATGACTCGCGACACAAACAACCCACCAGTCCCACACCCTAATCACTCAATGCCTACGGGGGCCAATCCCGAGACGCTCCTCAAGCCGAGGACGCGAGAATCGTCTCACCGAACTGCCGGCAACCGTCACGCCCAGCAGGAGGGGTACGTCACCCTAGGGGCTCTCCGGAACCTAATTGAGACCCTCAAAGCGATCGTTGCACAACAAGTGCAAGAACAAGTACGAGCCACTATGGAACAGCGCATGCCAATCATGTCCTTCCATTATACTCCAACTCCGGGTACGGCGCAACCCCACAGGGAGGTCGGCTGTTGGCCACTTCTCGGGTGGGATGCCTTCCCACGTGGCTCCGGCCATGACCCACCGAGGCCCCGACGACATTTATTCCCGAACGGCCTAACGTCCCGCCCACAAGGCACTATGAGGAGGGAGACGCTAGGGGCATCATCGAAGCCAAGAGAGCTCTTCATAGAGCCAACGAAAATGTCGCAACATCCCATACGGCTTCAACCCCTACGCCACTCACAGCGGGCGTTCCGCCTGGTTTGAAGACCATGCTCCGACACCGAGAGCAGGGGCCGAGCCCCAAGGAGCCGAAGGACGGCCAGCCACGGACGATCGGCTACCCATGGTCGTGAATCCCAACGAGCCTATGATGCTCACAAACACGACCAAGGACGATCCGTCGTTCGAGAGCGCGAGCGCTCGAGGGAGAGGCACCCAAGGCAATCGGCTATGAGGGGTCCCGAGAAGTCGAAAGGACCGGGCGCACTCCACCTCGGTCCGAGAGAAGGAAGAGTCCTTCCCTGGTGGAGGTTCCGCGTCATCAACCCCGCGCCGTCCCCATTTCGGCTCCGACTCGAGGCCGACCCGAGCATACTTTTAACACTCCTTTCTCGAAGAAAATTATGAATGCGCCTAGGATGAAGAAAGTGAAGGTCCCGAGTGTCGAACCATACGACGGCACTACCGATCCCGAGGACCACCTGGCTGCTCTACAAGTCTCACATGTATGTGCGGGACGGAGACGATGCAACCTACTGCCGATTCTTCCCCGCCACACTAAAGGGGGTCGCGCGAAAATGGTTCAACGGCCTCCCTCGAGGAAGTATCTCTTCCTTTGAAGAACTCTGTGAGAAGTTTGTGGCGCAATTCATCGCCGGTTGCAAACAAAAGAGGACTAGCATCCACCTCTCCAAGATCAAGCGGGGAGGAATGAAACTCTTAAGGATTACGTGCGGCGGTTCCATGGAGAAGCCGTCCTCATCCCCGACCTCCGAGACGGAGTTGCCTACACCTCCTTTTTAAATGGACTCGGGAGCGGAAGATTCAAATTTTCCCTCGCCGAGCAAAAGTGACCACCCTTGCGAAGCTCTCCGGAAGGCGGCCGACTTCATCCGGGCCACGGAGATCTGCGCGAGAGGAGGGGAGGAGGCAAGAAGAAAAGGAGGGGAAGGAAAGTTCAATCCCCGAAATGAAAAGAAGCCCCGCGAGAATGAAGTGAACCACCGCTTCAACACCGATCCCGGAGCATTTTGATGGAGATCAAGGGGCACCCTATGCTCAAAAGGCCGCCTCCCATGACCACTCCCGCCAAGGCAAGAGCCTCGGACAAATATTGTGAGTTCCATGAACAAACGGGGCACAACACTGCTGAGTGTCGGGCCTTGAAGAAAGCACTGGGGAGTTGGCCGACAATGGGCAAATAGACCGCTTCCTTAAAAAGGACGCCCACGGGATCAAGGGAGACTCCTCAAGGCAAGGGGAAAAGAGCTATGAAGATGATGAGACTACCCGAATCGTAGCCACCATCGGTCGGGGGCTTGGCCGGGGCATGACCCCCTCCTCTTGGAAAGCTCACTTGAGGAGTGCGCAACAAGTGCCGATCACCGGGCAACCTCCACCCCTGAAGGTACCCGCGATGACCTTTGGGGAGAAGGACCTGAGAGGACTGGCCACCCCGCATGACGACCCCATGGTCATCACGCTGAAAGTCTCGGACGCTATCGTCCGGAGGGTCCTAGTAGATACGGGCAGCTCGGTGGACATCATCACCACAGAATGTTTGAACCAGTTGAAGTACAACCCCAGAACCTCATCCCCCTTGTAAATCCAATCCTCGGATTTGGGGGCGAGACAGTGCATCCCCTTGGCATGATCCGCTCGCCAATCGGGATCGGGGACAAGGCCCGAGGACGGAACATGGAAGTAAACTTTTTGGTGGTCGACGTGCCCTCCGCCTACAACGTCATCATCGGACGTCCCACCCTCAACCAAAGCAAAGCGATCATCGCTCCATATCTTCTTCTCATGAAGTATGAGCTTGATGACGGATCCGTAGGCGAGATCTACGGAGATCGAAAAACAGCAAGGGAGTGTTATGTCGTAAGCCTTCGACCCCTAATGACGAAGCGGATCGAAGAAGAAAAGACCAAGGATGACCCCAAGGGCAAGAAACCGAAAGTGGAACTCCCTGCCAAGATTCCCGAAACGATGATGGTTTGCTTTGCCACCACCGAGGACCATGGCGGGGACCGACCTACACCCTCGGAAGATGTCGAACTCATCCCTCCGGAGGAAACCCGCCCCGATCGTTCCGTACAAGTGGGCGGGAACCTTCGTAAAGGGATCAAGGACGGCCTTATCGGACTCTTGAGAGAATTCAAAGATGTCTTCGCCTTTGGACCCAAAGAAATGCCCGGGTTGAGCCCTAAGGTCATCGAGCACAAGTTGAATGTCGACCCCTCCTACAAGCCCGTCATCCAAAAACGACGACATCCGGGGGCGGAACGCGAGCAAAGCGATGAGCCGAGGAGGTCAAGAAGTTACTAGAGGCAGGATTTATCCGGGAATGCCACTACCCCAAGTGGATTGCCAATGTCGTTTTGGTGAAAAAATCGAACGGTACATGGAGAATGTGCGTCGATTTCACCGACCTCAACAAAGCGTGCCCAAAAGACGGCTATCCTCTGCCAAAAATCGACAAACTTGTCGATGCTACGGCCGGCCACGCCCTCCTCGGTTTCATGGACGCTTTTCGAGGTACCATCGGATACCATTGTGCAAGGAAGACCAGGAGAGAACTGCCTTCATCACCGACCAAGGGTCGTATTGTTACAACGTGATGCCCTTCGGATTGAAAAACGCTGGAGCCACCTACCAAAGGCTGGTCAACATGGTCTTCACCCACCTCATTGGGAAGACCATGGAGGTATATGTGGACGACATGATCGTCAAGAGCAAGCAGGACTTCGATCACATCTCCAACCTTCGGAGGACGTTCGAAGTCCTACGAAAGTATGGGATGAAGCTGAATCCCAAGAAGTGCACATTTGGAGTCAAGGCTGGAAAATTTCTAGGCTTCATGATCAATCACGAGAGGGATAGAAGCAAACCCCGATAAAGTGCAAGGCTGTGCTCGACATGAAGTCCCCGAGGACTATTAATGTAACGCCCCGATTACCATTACTTAATAATTCTCTAATTCGAGAGTATTAGGTAAGGTCGCAGCGGAAGTTAACGATCGAAGGCGTCACCGCCGTCCTAGGAAAAAGGACAAGGCTAAATAATTGAAATAAAATGAAATATAATTTGGTTCATCCACCGTTATATTTCCAATGATCTTGTTAAGAGTAGTTACTCATTACCCAAGTAGTTAGGACATCCCAAAATACGGTTTACGGGTTTAGCAATGTAATATTTAAACAACCTAGACTTTTCTCTAATCCACAAAATAGTGTACAATGATTCCCAAGGCCATACCTAACCCCGGGTGACAGTAAAATCACTGTGAGCGTCTATGTACCTTTAGGTTTGTGAATGCCACGAGGCTGGCTAGGGTTTGCCTGCGTCGAGACTTAATAAATGGTTGATTGTTCGCGAGTGCTTCTTCCTAAAACAAAAACAATAAAATATTTGGAAAAGTGAGTCGAAACTCGGTACGAACATTCCTGCATCTGTAAAATAACTTTGAAGAATATATTGATTGAGCGCGCGCATTTCAATTCATTTTAGTTTGAAAATCGGGGAGAGAATATGAGTAAAACATGCTTGCGGTTATTATCCGGAAGTGGATCCCCTTGATAATTGATACGATCGTTGAACAGTGTCACCCCGGGCCGATCGATAACCCGAGTTGACGCCGCGCGCGGTATAATTGGCGGGCCTAAGCCCTTGGTAATTGATAATTGGGCGGGGACCACTTAATTAGGTGGCAAAACTTGCCTTGTAAATGATTCATAGTTATTGATATATATAAGAAATATTGAGATTTGATGAAATATGTGAGTTTTCGAAAGATACGAGCAATGAACGTACCTGAATTGAGAATGTTTGTTTCTCCCCTTTTGTAAAAATTTGGAGTCGGCAGCTGTTCGGCAACGGAAGTGGCCTCAGCTACGTTTAAAATGGATTTCTAGGGTTAATAATGTTTTCTTGAATTTTAATGCTTGAATTTGTATAAGCTTTAGTAATTTCTTTCATTTCTTATGTTCGTATGAAAATCGATTAAGCTAATGTTTGTATTACTTAGCTTTACTGCGTTTATTGAATACAATTTATATTAATTAGAGAAGTTGATTGGGCTAATTAGATACTCGATGATTTTGGTGTAATTCACTTTGCTAGTTGGCTTGGATTGAAAATGGTGTACATATATTCATATGCCCAAACACTTATTTTTAATTCATTCTTCACTCCTCCCTTCTCTCGCCCTCAAATCCCATAGTTACATAATTAATTAATCCGGTGGATGCCCTTCCACCGGAAGGTTTCACAACTTTGCCGAATCGCCCAAATTCATACATATACCATTTTAAGGGCTAAGCATTATTTTCTCAACCGAATTCACATTGACAATCACCATTAGGCAACTTAATGCTCCACGTTTTCGCACACCTCTACATTTTCACATTACCGATTTCAAGTTCTACATGCATATTCCCCTTTCGTTTAATTGATATGATCATTCCCAAAATATAACAAATCCCTCAAAATTACTCGGTTTTGTAACCAAACATCCCTAATTTCACTCACTAGATCACGGTTTCCCAAAGGAATCATATTCGTTCACATTCATACGCCAATTAACCCATCTAACTGCCACACCTCAACCGTTCACAACAATTCGGATTTTTCCCAATTCAATTTCTGAATTCACACATCAACATATTTCTAAATCACATACGTCAATTTACAATTACAATTACTTAAATAAATAAAGAACTTGACAATTTAGGGTTTAGTATTTTACCTTCAAATTCGGGGAGGAGGATTCAAGAAGGACGAACGAGGGTGGCGGGCGCGGCGGCTGCACCGGCGGCCACCGGGCGTGGTCGGCGATCGCCCGGCGGCTGCTGCGGGCCGGGGTTGGCTGCTAGGTGGCCGCGACAGAGGGACCGCGACGCAGGGCGGCGAACGCGACAGCGAAAGAGGGAGAGGTAGCGAGACGAGAGACGCCGGGCGTCTCCTAACGACGCCGACGTCGGCTTACGGCCGGCGTTGGTGGCGCTCGATGGCCGGGAGCACGCCGCAAGTGGAGGCAGGGGAAGGAGCAGAGGCGCGCGATAAGAGAGGGAGACGGAGATAGCGGGCGCGAGATAGGACGGAAGCGAGACGAGGAGAGCCGAGAGGTGGCTGGCGCCGGTCTCCCGCCGGCGTCATCGGCGCGGTGGCCGGAGAGGGTAGCAGCAGCGAGGGAAGGAAGAGCGAGAGGAAGGGAAGCAGGGGAGGACGAGGGGAGGAAGCAGGGGAGAGAGAGTGAGCCCGAGTGAATTTTTAAGTCGCCTCACGCTCCGGAGACTTCTCTCCGGATTTTTCTTTCAAACTATCGGCGTCACTATTTTTATTTTGGTTTCATTTATTTATTCTCTTATTATCCGTCCGATTTTATGTAATTTACTTACATTGCTACGGTTATTATTATTTTGTTCGTGCTATTGCTAATAATATTGTAAATAAGTTATACGATCTGTTTTCAAATATAATGCTCCGTTTAAATTTACAATTGCTAATATGAAATATTATTGGAGGCCACTTCGTTACCTTAGCTGCATAGCACACGAGATAAAAATAATTTAAATATAGAATACCGAATTGAAGTGCACGCGCTCGATCATATAAATCTTGTAATAAATAATGTGGTTTGAAATAAATAATTGTGATTTAGGGTCGGGTTGTTACAATTAAGGAGGTTCAAAATTAACAGGGTGCGTGGCCGCCCTCGGACGATTCATGTCAAGGTCCGCGAGACAAATGCCAACCCTTTTTAAGGTGCTCAAAAAGAGAGTCAAGTTCGAGTGGGACGTTGAAGCGAAGAAGCATTCTCCCAATTGAAGACGTATTTGGCCCGGCTTCCAAAATCGCCGAGTCCCACTCCAGGGAGCCCTACTCATTTACCTTGCCGTCTCGGATCAAGCAATAAGTGCGAGTCCTCCTTGTGGAGCGAAAGAACGAGCAAATACCGGTGTATTATGTCGGCCATGCACTCACCGGCGCCGAGCTTCGCTACCCGGTGATTGAAAAATTTGCATATGCACTCCTCTTGGCAGCGAAAGCTACGCCCTTACTTTGAGGCACATAAAGTGACGGTCCTTACCGACCAGCCGTTAAAGAACGTGTTACTGAAGCTCGAAAGCTCCGGAAGAATGCTGAAGTGGGCCGTTGAACTAACCCCATATGGCACGGAATTCGAACCCAGAAGAGCTATCAAAGCACAAGCATTGGCGGACTTTATAGCGAGAATGCTCACACCCAAGCCACCCCTACCGTCCCAAGATGAATGTTGGACCCTCTATGTAGACGGTTCCGCAACCAAAGACGGGAGTGGGGCGGGGCTGGTCATCACTTCGCCAACGGGGAACAATTCGAACACGCACTTAAGTTCATGTTCGGGGCCTCCAACAATGAAGCGAGAATATGAGGCCCTCCTAGCGAGGCATAGACCTTTGTTATGCGGCGGGAGCAAGCTCCGTGAAGGCCTACTCCGACTCCCAACTTGTAGTCTCCCGGCTGAATGGAGAATACGAGGCACGGGACGAGGACATGATAGCATATCGCCGAAAGGTCAAAGAAGCGGCGGGACGGCTCCGAGCACTTCGAAATCCTTCATGTGCCCCGCTCGAGAGAATAGGCAAGCCGATGCCCTCTCCAAACTCGCCGACTCTTCGGCTGACGGGCAGCCAAAGAAGATCCAATGGGAGATACTTGGAGAGAGAAGCATTGATGTCAAAGAAACCATGTGGTCGGATAGGAGCAACACTTGGATGGATCCCCTTATCAACTACCTATCAAAGGGAGAACTTCCGCAAGACACCAAAGAAGCGAGAACATGTCAAGAAAAGAGCTGAATGGTTCGTTTACTACGAAGGGACACTTTATAAGAAGGCATACTCCCAACCCCTGCTCCGTTGCATTCCGCCGGAAATGGGTCAGAAAGTTCTCGAAGAAATCCATGAAGGGTGTGTAGCTCGCATATAGGCGGAAGGGCGCTCGCAGCAAAGGCCCTACGAACCGGATACTATTGGCCATCCTTGAGAGAAGACTCGATGGACTTGGTGAGAAAATGCGACAAATGCCAAAAGTTTGCTCCGTGCCAAAGCGCCCGCCTACCGAGTTGACTCCCATCCAATCGCCCCTTCCGTTTGCAAGATGGGGGATGGATATCCTGGGACCATTCCCAAAAGCCACGGGTCGGCGCAAATATTTGTTCGTAGCGGTGGATTACTTCACTAAATGGATAGAAGCGGAAGCCGTTGCCTCGATCACCGAGAAAGAAGTGCGCAAATTCATTTGGAAGAACATAATCACCCGATTTGGCGTTCCTAGGGCAATGATATTCGACAACGGGCGGCGGTTTGACACCGAGCAAGGTGCGGGACTACCTCGCCCGATATGGTTGCCGAGCCCGCTTCACGGTCGTAGCCCATCCCGAGGCCAACGGTCGGGCCGAGTCGGCCAACAAGGTCATGCTGAACGGCCTTAAGAAGAGGCTAGACGACGCTAAGGGAAAGTGGGCGGAGGAGTTGCCAGCAGTTTTATGGTCTATCGGGACCACAGAGAAGTCGACCACCGGAGAAACGCCCTTCATGCTTGGTATACGGATCGGAAGCCGTCCTCCCTGTCGAAGTAGCCCTCCATACTCACCGCCTCACAAACTTTCGGGAGGAGTCTAACAACGGGGCCCTCCGGGAGGCCCTTGACTTGCTCCCAGATGGTTCGAGGAGATAGCTACCTCCGTGAGGCCATAACCAAATTGAAAATGGCAAGAGCCTACAACGGAAGGGTGAAAGGGAAGGATCTCGAAGTTGGTGACTTGGTTTTGAGAAAAACCGAAGCTACGAGGAAAGGCGGCGGAACACGGTAAGCTCACGGCTAATTGGGAAGGGCCGTACATCATTCGCGAGGTAGTCCGCCCGGGGACCTACGGGTTGGCCACCCTCGAAGGAGTAGACATTCCTCGAGCATGGCATAGCAGCAACTTGAAGAAGTACTTCATCTAAGTACTGGGAAGCGACCTTTGTATGCGGTAAAAGCTTACCGGTTGGCGTGGGGGCCTTTCTTTAAAGACCCACCCAGCCCGGGTCCCAGACAAATGTTGTAAAGGAATCGACCACGATTGACGCGACTTTTCAAAAGCGCTCAACGGGGGCACACATTCCTATCTCTCTCTTGTAACGAACTTCGATTCTCTATGTTAATACAATGAGTACATTTTACGTAACATTACGACTTATGTCTTATTTTAAGTCGACTTTTGGAATGTGAATAGGGGCTAATACGATCCCCTAGAACCACTAAATTTCCAATCTCTCTTGTTGTATATTTTGCCTTAGCCGAAGTTG
Organism: Talinum fruticosum; assembly: GCA_021018815.1. Taxonomy (NCBI): domain Eukaryota; kingdom Viridiplantae; phylum Streptophyta; class Magnoliopsida; order Caryophyllales; family Talinaceae; genus Talinum; species Talinum fruticosum. The sequence continues at coordinate 2,407,524 of JAITYX010000080.1, read as the reverse complement.
GGGGCATCACTAGGGGCTAATTCGAACCCCTAAGGCCTCCAACCTTTCGGCCCCTCTTGTTGTATTCTCTCGGACTTAGTTAAAGTTAGAAGAAAGGGTGCGATTGTTGTTAATCCTAATGACAACCACTTTGTAAAATTCTACTCTTGCATGTTTTGCTTGTACCGATTTTGGGGGCAACACTAGGGGCTAATGCGAACCCCTAAGGTAGCCAAAAATTGCCAAAGTCAAAAGATAATCATACACAAGAAACGACAAGGAAAATCGGCAACAACCAAAAGAGACAACGAATCAAGCATCGGACAAAGCGCTGAATAGGCATCCAAGCGAGCATCAAATAAACATCGAGTAAGCACACAAACAAGCATCAAGCAAGGAATACCCAAGAAAGAAAGTTTAAGGCAAAACAAACCCAAAGTAGCGAAGTATCAAGCTATACGGCACGCGAGGCCACCCAAAAACACATGGCATGCAAGCCATCAAAAGCAATCCTAAGGATTGGGAAAGGGAGAGAGGAATGGAGGCTACTCCTCGGGGCCGCCCCGGCCTGGTCATCAACCACTGTCCGCGGGAGGAATCTCACCGTCCTCGGGAATGCCCTCGATCGGAGAGTCGATCGTGAGGCAAAGGCCTCGGAGTAAAGAAGGTTGGCATATGCTATCCTTTGCTCTAGCCCCTCCGTCTCCTCGCTCAAAGCCGGGAAACCAACACAAGAAGCTTCCGAAGAGACGCATCCCTAGGCTGCGGCGTCTATCTCTGTGCGGACTCAAGCGCGACCTCCAACTACGAGCCTTCTCGCGGGCGGCTCAACGCGAGCTTCGAGGTTTCGCTCTTTCCCTTGAGCGACCTCCAACTCGGCCTTCGTGGTCTCAAGTTGTGACTTCATATCCCTCTCGCGTTCCGGGAAGCCCCCAGCTGGGCCTTTAACTTGCTCACTTCCCCTGGAATCGATCGGCCTCATCCTTCTTCTCCTTCGAGAGTTTCCTCAAAGAGCCCAGAAGAGAAGATACTTCCTCTCGAAGACTCGATGAGGAGGGCCGAGACTCTATGGCCTCCATAACCTTGATGAGAGCACTGTGGAGTAAAGGAGTTAGAATCCAAAAGGCAAAGAAAATACAAGTATAGGGAAAGTTATGCGTTACCTCAGCCGCGAGTGACCGAGGCGCGAAGCCTGGAGAAGCGGCGTTCTTACGAGAGCCGGTCTCCGTACGTCCTCGGAAGGTTGCCCGCCAAGATGGCCTTGGTCTCCGGGTCGGCCTGCGAAAACGGCGAGGCTGGAGGCCCGGGCACACCTCCTTGCCGCTTGTGCTAGGAGTCACTCCCTCGGGGAGGAGAGGTGCGAAGCGTCCCTCGAACGCTTATTCGAGTTAGATGATCCGCGTACCGCTTGGCCTCCCACTTTAATGCTTGAATCGAGGCGACGGCCGACTTTTCTCGGCTGGGGAAGGACAAACCTATGACAACAATATAATGTTAGCATGAAAATCAAAGGTTCAATACAAAAGATTTGACAAGGAGTGTAAGACTCACCGTGGGAGGTCTACTGCCGCTCCCCTTGAAAATGCCGACCTTCGGGACATCGGCAGTCGAGGAACGCGGCTCCGATGCTTTCCCCTTGCCTCTGTTTGTGGCGTCTTTGCCTTGGGGAGGAGGACCCGTATCCCGATCATCCTGCGGACGTAAGGAGTTCCGGCCATGACCTTGGATAAGAGAGCCCTTGCTTGATCCGCAAAAAACAAACCAAAGTCGAGTCGGTTCGAAACATGAACAAAAACAAGCATAAGGTGGGACAAGTACCCTGTGGAAGTTTCGGATCGAGAGCCGGTCCCGCGGCGACAAGGAACAAGTTCTTCTTGAAATACTCCCTCTTGGGAAGCCGAGTGGGAAGGAAGCCTTTCTTTCCTTCCTTCAATCGTTGGATGGGGTACCTCTCGGGTGCGAAAGTATTCCGCTGCGGCGTACACCTCGGAACGATAAACCGCGCGGAGAGAACCGGGCATTTTGACGACTTCCTCCTCATCACTCCATGCGAGGACATCCCATTCCCCGTCCAACTTTTCTACGAAGAGAAACTCATACTTCCACCTATGGGTGATGAAGTCCTACCCGAAGCGATCATGTATCCTCTCTTGTTCGGAAAGGCTGTACCACCCTCGCTCACCATCTAACGAGACGCTCTTTTGAAAGCCATGAAGGAGGGAGAACAATTCTAAGCTACGGGGAGGTCTTTTATTTCACATGTGGCAATGAACGAACAAATCGAGCGCCACGAGTTGGGGACAATCTAGGCTGGGGCCGAGTTGAACTTATTGCATATTGATACAACTAAAGGATGGAGCGGAAACCGCACCCCACCATCGAGTGTCGCTTTATAAAAGGCGCGACACCGGGAGGGGATTTGACTGTGTCCCGCTCCAACGGAACTAGGATCCTATAACTATCGGGGATGCGATATTGGCCGAAGAGCCTTGACGCCTGTACCATGTCATTCGCAAGCGGGGATCAATGAAGTGAGAGCCGGACCATCACTAGGATCCGACCTCTCGAGCAACGACTCAACTGAGTCCTCCGCCCCATGAAGTGGTGTGAAGGACGAAAGGGCCTCATCATCTAAAGAAGTATCTAAGGACGGGGAGTTACCTTTGGAATACCCGTCCCGCGAGAGCTCGTCCATGGTCTTGGGTGTATAAGTGGTCTTAATCCTAGCCATAGTCCTGCTATCGGAATCTGCAAGGCACAACCCGTAAATGTCACCTGTCCTCGAAGACCATGACTCCTTTTAACCTCCCAGCGATAAACCACCTCACGGGAACAGCTATTGAGGCCGGGAGTGGGGACCTTTCATAAACGGAATGCGAAGTCGCGGGTAGCGTAGCCAAAGGGATGGCCTCCGCAAGCTGCGCTAGGCGCCGAGACTTGCCGCCACGGCACGCGACTAGCTACGGTTAACTCTCGGGAGGCTACATCGGGGTGACTATCAAGGTTTACGGAGACCTCCAAGTCGGCGAGACGCAGCCACTCCTAGAGACTCCCCCTACAACACCATCATAACTACATCTATCCACGGGGCACAACGAGTCTCTCTCCAAGGCATAATTACTCGACAAACTATCATAATGGCTCGCAACCGTACCCTTGGAGCTACCCATTATCCTAAGACATGCATCTACTTGAATATTCAAACTACAAGCGGGTTATTCGAAGATATACCTCAAAATTCGATGAAGGTGATGAATGCCCGAGTCTAGCTTGAAGGCTTCTCCCAAGTGCTCTCTACCTCACTTTGAGAATTGTTTTGTGAATAATGAAGAGAAGCTCCAAGAGACGGGTTATATAGAGCTCCTGCCCGATCGGTCGGAATCGGCCACAATCGATGCCGTCTCCTGCACTAAGACCGAATTTTAAAATTCGAAATTCGAATTCGAATTCACAAATTCCCGGTTTCCGCTCAAGCGGATCATAAATAAAAGTAAACAACTTAAATTCCGAGGGTTGGGGCTAGGGTAGGGTTTCAAGGGTTTTAGGGTTTTAGGGTTTTTGGGTTTTGTTAGCTAGGCTAAGGGTCAAGTAGGGTTCGGGGTGGGGGTCGGTCTCTTCGAGACCGAGTCCGGAGTAGGAGCGAGGGGAGGGGAGGGGTCGGTCTCTTTGAGACCAGAGTCCCAGTGCTGAGAGGGCGAGAGAGAGAGGGTGGGGGTCGGTCTCGCGGGACCAGACCCCGAGTGCGAGAGAGCCGAGAGCAGAGCGCGAGAGCGTGAGTCGGAGGGAGAGCCCAGTCTCGAGAGAGCGGGAGAGAGAGGGTGAGGGGTCGGTCTCGCGGGACCGACCCCGGCGCGAGAGAGCTAGAGGGAGCGGGTGAGGGGTCGGTCTCGCGGGACCGACCCCGAGCGAGGAGAGCGAGCGCCGAGAGAGAGCGGGAGAGAGAGGGTGAGGGGTCGGTCTCGCGGGACCGACCCCGAGCGCCGAGAGCGAGAGAGAGCTAGTGTGCGAGGGGGTCGAGAGGGGTCGGTCTCGGCGGGACCGACCCGGGCGAGGAGCGGCGAGCGCCGAGAGAGCGAGGAGAGGGGTGAGGAGTCGGTCTCGGCCGGACCGACCCCGAGCGCCGAGAGCGAGAGAGAGCTAGTGTGCGAGGGGGTCGAGAGGGGTCGGTCTCGCGGGACCGACCCGGGAGAGGAGCGGCGGAGCGCCGAGAGAGCGAGGAGAGGGGGTGAGGAGTCGGTCTCGCGGGACCGACCCCGAGCGGCGAGCGCCGAGAGAGAGCGCAAGAGAGAGGGTGAGGGGTCGGTCTCGGCGGGACCGACCCCGAGCGCCGAGAACGAGAGAGAGCGAGCGAGCGAGAGGGTCGGTTCGAGGCCGGGCGAACGCTCGGTCCCGGGGTCGGGTTAGGCGGTCGGCTCGGGGGTAGTGGCCCCGGCCGAGTGCGATGCGGGGGTGGGGGTAGCCGCAAACAGAGGGGGCCGAGGGGGTGGAGTAAGCGAACAGGGGGAAGTCGGGACTTGGGCAGGGGAGGGCGAGTAGTGCCGAGAGAGGGGGAGGGTGTACACAGGGTCGGTGGCGCAGAGCGGCGATCGGAGTAGAGCAAGAGTAGCAGCAACGAGGCGAGAGGAGAGGGGGGACGGCAGCGAGTGCGCGCAGGGGCTAGGTCAGGAGAGAGAGAGAGAGGCGGGAGGGGGTTTGAAATGGTGGGCCGAGAGAGGGGAGCGGGCCCGGGAGGGGAGAGATAGCGGCGGGGAGCGAGAGAGAGGCGAGGGAGGGAGAGTGGGCCGAGGGGGCAGGCCCAGCGAAGAGAAGGGGCGCGGGAGCGAGAGAGAGCGAGGGGAGGGAGAGTGGGCCGAGGGCGAGCCCAGCGAAGAGAAGGGGCCGCGGGAGCGAGAGAGAGCCGAGGGGAGGGAGAGTGGGCCGAGGGGAGGGCGAGGCCCAGCGAGGGAGAGGGAGAGGCGAGAGGGAGAGATAGGGAGGCGAGGGGAGAGAGTGGGCCGCGAGAGGAGAGAGAGAGAGGGGGCCGGAGTAGCGACGAGGCCGGCAACTAGCGAGAGAGTGGGCTGGGGGAGGAGCCCAAGCGAGCTAGGCGAGTGATCGATTTTAGAAGTCGTCTTTGGGGGTCGGGTTTAGGAATCAAAAAAAAAAAAATCAAATCAACTCACAAAAATCGCAAAAACAACACGAGCAAGGCCCAAACGCTCGTCATGCAACGACTTAGCCTCCGGCGGTTAACAAGTCACGTCTATGCCTTCACAAGGGGCTATCCTTTGGGGTTCAAAGTCGGTGTGCTCTCGGCGACAACTTGGCCTCCGGGAGCCGAAAATCGCATACTTAGCCCCATAAGGTGATACCCTTCAAGAAGCTATCTCTCAAGCACTTTCAAGCCTCAGGGAGGCTGAAAGGTCGCGCAAAGACCCATTCCGTTATGGGCATTTGCACTCCCAACGGGAGGTTGGGGGTCGCGTTCTCCGTGGGATGTTCCCTAGCGAGACTCACGCACTTTCGAACTTTCGGGAATCGAAGGTCGCGCAAGACCCATTCCGTCATGGGCACTCACGCACTTTCGAACTTTCGGGAATCGAAAGGTCGCGCAAAGACCCATTCCGTCATGGGCACTCACGCACTTTCGAACTTTCGGGAATCGAAAGGTCGCGCAAGACCCATTCCGTCATGGGCACTCACGCACTTTCGAACTTTCGGGAATCGAAAGGTCGCGCAAGACCCATTCCGTCATGGGCACTCACGCACTTTCGAACCTTCGGGAATTGGAAGGTCGTGCAAAGACCCATTCCGTCATGGGCACTTATACTCCTAGCCGAAAGTTAGGAGGTCAAGCTCCCGCGGGATGTCTCCTAGCGAGATACCCATATTCAAGCACTCTCACGCCTCCGAGAGCTGAAAGGTTGCTCAGCAATTACTCTCTAAGTCCAAGGGGCTATGAAAAAACCATTCTTCACAAAAGAACGTCAACGACAAGACAGAAGCGAAGAAGAGCATAGTTAACAAAGCGAACTTCATTCATTCATTCATTCATTACAACAAGAGCGCGCAACGCACTATTACAAGGAAAGGAAAGCATCTAAAGATAAAGACACTACGCTACAACACCACGATTACGATACTACGCTACGATTACGTTACCCAGACGAAAGGACAGACAACGACCGCTACCTCACTTCTCCTTCGGAAGACTCCTCTTCTTCTCGGCAGGGAGGTTCCTCCTCTTCTCCGATGGAAGGTTCCTCCTCTCCTCCGCTCGGGAGGTCCCTCTTCTTCTCCGCCGGAAGCTCCCTCGTCTTCTCCACCGGAAGATCCCCCTCCTTCTCCGCCGGGAGGATCCTTCCCTTCTCCTTAGGCAAGTCCCGCCGGCCATGGTAAAGAGAAGTGAGAGGGCCACCTACGACTCTTCACTCTCCAGGGGAGGATCGGATGACGAGCCGGCCCCAAGAGCGGCTCCATCTTTGTTGGCGAGTTCGCCAAAAATAAAGGCTCGCCGGTTGACGCTCGATGATGCGATCGTAGTTGCACTCCACCCAAGCCTCAAGGATACCCCACTCGGAGCGGAGCGCGGCTTGAAGTAACTTGAGACCCTCGGCACGATCGTCGATCAAATCCATCTTCACGAGCGTCATCGATGAGGAGTCGGTAGAACATCTCCAAGACAAAGGACGGCCGACAATACTCGATCGCTGCCTCCTCGGCCTCCGCTCGGTTGAAGCCGGAGCACTAACTTCTCGTACCCAATAGGAAGCTCTCCGGCGAGTCATTGTTTCGAGAATCAAAAGAGAGGAGAGAAATGAAGAAGTGAAGATGGACAATCCTTCTCAAGGCTCACCCCTATTTATAAGAACTTGGGGTCATAAAGGCATCTCGGGATGGGCTCCACATTCCACCTACCCACCTAGAGAGGCGTGCGGGCCGAACGTGAGGGGCTAAATGATTCGGGTATTTCCGGACGGTTCAGCTCAACCGACACGTCACCGGCCGACCGGGCCTAATCGGTTGGATAAAGGAGGAATCGGTCCAAGACAACCCTTAATGGGCCGGGTAAAAGCCCCAAAGCCCACTGGGGCTAGGGTTTCCCTAAACCGTGGTAAAGTACCATTTTACCCCTTCAAAATCTCCTATAAATACTCATCACTTCCAAAACCCAAGGCATGCTTGGATGCTCACTTGAGAAGAAATCCGACCTTGGGGATAATCACCTAAGCTTCCTAGAAGCTCTCAACACTCATCCATATTCAACCAAGTTCATCGGTGTTCATCCATATTCAACCAAGTTCATCGGTGTTCATCCACATTCATCCCGAGAATCTCCCATCTTTGGAAAACCTCTCGATTCCCAAGGAATCCCCCACGCATATCGAGGAAGATCTCCTCGATCCTTTCGATCAAATCGGATACTAACTTGAGCGTCGGAGGGCGTTCCCGGGACCTACCACCGGGGCTTCGCCTTTTGCGAGTTCGGACGGTCATCACTCGGCTTCGGATCGCTCGTGCCACGTCCTCGGAACCGAAGCGATGAAATCCTTCCTCTCTCAGAATCATCATCCACATCATCAACTCGGATTTCTCAGGAAACAATTATCATTATTACTTATCGCTACTCGTTAGCTTGTCACTATTCTTCCATATGATGTAAATCATTCCTAAAGGATTATAATCATGTTTTCATTCTCTCAATTGTGACGATGACATATGGATTCTTTGAGATGAGTGTTTTTTTAAATTTTTTTTTAACAAAGGGTAAATAGGAGAAGCTAGCAAAAACTTAGGTTTGAGATGAGTGTATGTTATCCATATATGTGCTTGTATTGTTGATATTATCAATCGATAAAACAAATTTTATTTAACCATCTTTTACTTTCATTTTATTATGTTTTAAAGAGAAACAATTTCACTCAAGAGAATTTCAAGTATGACAAACATGTGTATTATTAATTTAAGGTTGACCAATATCACTTATATCTAGTCCCCATCCTATAGATTCATAATAATTAGAATATTGATGGTTTGTTACTTTTCTAGTTTATGAAGCAGAGTATATATTGTTGTGTATCGGACTTGTTGTTTTGTATTTGTAGTACAACTTCATACTCAATTAGTAAGTGTTTAATTTCTATAGTAATTAAAAGTTTTTGTATTTGTAGTAAGTGTTTAATTTTTATAATACTCTGCTTATATGAAGGTGAGGATGAAAATGTTTTGTTTATATGAAGCATTTGATTTGATTCCAAAAGAATAAGGCATTTTTCTCTTCCCAGTCAAAATTGTGATTAGTTAGTTGTAAATAAAAATAACTCCGACCTGCCGGATTCGAACCAGCGACCTAAGGATTAACTGCTAAGCAACTACAGTCCTCCGCTCTACCAACTGAGCTAAGGTCGGCTGATGCAATAGGTGGTCACATTAAATTTAATCCAGTAAAAGTTTAAGGGCAAAGGAAGAATAAAAGTAAACATGTAAATGAAAAATCTTATGTGGTTCCAATATTCGATACGGAGACTCCAATTTGCACATGATTGAGCCTCAAGAAAGCGTTTTCTCCCAGCAAGAATACAATCCGACTTTTATTGTAAATTGTAAGGTTGTTTATATTTGTGCGACATATTTAGTGGATTAATCATTAAAAAATACGAAATTTGTCAAATTAAGATTTCTTATCTAATCTAAATACAAATTGAGCTAAAATTTTGTCAATTTGATTAATATTTCACTAGAAATGACATATTCAAATCTAAAATTAATAATTTATTTGTGAAATTTATACGATAAGATTTAAAACTAAATTTCCCACTCCACTAAACTTATCCTAAATATTGTGTTAGATCTACTCCCTTCACGTCTTTGACACCTCTTACATGATAAGACTTAAAAACAAACTTCCTGTTCCGCTAAAGTAGTCCTAAAAATTTTGTTAAATATATCAGTCCATACTCATAATATTAACATGGGCAGATCCAATGTGTTAGGAGTGGTGCCACTTGACACCATTATTTTTGAAAAAAAAAGGTTTACATATCATTTCTTTAAAAATTTATATATATATATATATATATATATATATAATTTGACATTTTAAAATATTAGAAAGTGTTAGATGTTTTGTTAAGGGAGTTTATGTTACCTAAGCTACCTATGTTCAATTCCCAACATAAGCGTTTTTTGTTTTTCATTCCAGACATTTTTTAAAATTCTATGAAGAGGTCATTTTCCAAATAACTTCCGAGTTTCTCACAATTTGTCCGCTCCCAAATTCTCAAACCCTACCACAACGACACTAACCTATTCCTTACTCCTCTTCCTCTCCCTACGCCAAGTCGTCGCCGACAACCCGACCAATCATGATTTGCCCGGTGGTTACTCGGCCAAAAACCCTAATCGCCCCATGCACTTGCTTGCTTGACTTTTCTCCCAAACTCTAACACACACATGCCCTCGGTTCCTCGCCACGCCCCTACACTGCTCGAATTTTGCTAGTGGCCGGTGACCCACCTACTCGGCCGATCGCGTCGGCCGTGATTTTTGCTCCACTCCACCTAGTAATTAATCTAATTTTCTCATTAAACTTCGATTCTTTTTTTGAATTGGGTTCTTTCTTAGCATATTTGTGTTTAATAAAATTTCGTTTGGTGAATTAAGTGTTGTTTTAGACTTTTATAGATTGTAATTATGGATTGTTCGATTGTTTGATTTTTTGATATTGTTGAAGTTACTTCATGGTAATGAATTATAAAATTTTTCAATGTTGATTTGATTAATTTTGAGTTTGTGAAGTTATGAATGCAATTTTGATTCAAATTGAGTGATTATAATGTATTAGTTTTTAAATGATGTAGTTGTTACTTATTTTGAGGATGATCTTTTCAAAAGTGTGGACAATGAAAAAATCATGCTTCAATTTTAAAATATGAAACCTCACCGAGGACAATTATAATATATTAGTTGTTTAATTTTATTTTACAACTATAATGTATTAGTTATTTAATTTCATTTTTAGTTCTTCGAATCTAAAAATTTTTTGCTTTAATAATAATATTAAACTCATATGTACATTTTTGTAGCTCGAAACTTGATTTAAATCCTTTATCCGCCACTAATATATTCTATCGATATCTAACCCTTTTTTCTTTGCCACACCTGGACTCAGTACCTACTTCGAAGCGAATGATCACTTATGCGGATGTATAAATACATCAAATCGATTTAGACAAAATACAACGTGGGAGGGAATTATCTGGCAAAATGTCGCAGATCTGAGCTTTTGAAAAAAAGTTGGAAAGAAAAAATTTCCGACCTGCCGGATTCGAACCAGCGACCTAAGGATTATCTGCTTAGCAACTACAGTCCTCCGCTCTACCAACTGAGCTAAGGTCGGATGTTACCTTAGTTTCTCTATTTTATGTTTACATAACTAAGTTAATATTGTTCAAGTGATATGATAATTTGCTTTTTTTTTTTGTTTGAGATAAGCAGGTAATCTAATTTATGGATAATAAATCTGAACATACATAGTTCTAGAATTTCTTGGCGTAAACCCCAATCCATACCTATTCACTTTCGGGAGGGAGGACTCTAACTAATTGATGGGTAGCTTTGTTTCCATTCCTCTTGAAATGAGACCAACCATAGAAGAAAAAATGATTACTAATAAAAGAGAGTTCATCAATAATTAAATCTATCTCACTAAGAAAAGAAATAGGATTATTAATTATGTGGATAAGCGAAAGACAATCCGACTCGATAGATATCTTTCTGGAACCGTAATCTTCTAGCTAATTGAGCACCGTAAAGGGCTACCTTTGCTTCAGTTATACTTGGTGTCCAAAAGGCCTTGGTTCACTTGACTGCCGCCAAGAGGACATCACCGTTGTAGTCTCGTGCCACCACTCCAAGTCCCACCCAGCCATGATATGATATTTGCTTTATTCAGCCGTTAATGTGAGTGTTTATCAAAATAACCAAAAAAATAAAAATAAAAAATAGGGAAGAGTATTATTAATCTCCACCAATAAAAAAACATGATCTTTCTACTCGTTATAATATTTGTAGGGATAAAGTTACCTATATTTAAATAACTTTGAGTTATCGATCGAAGACAATGCTACACCATGATACTGTATATTTAGAATATATACGTCTTACTTAGCATATTGATCAACCAAACAAATTTGGCTTTTTATTATTTATATCCAGAGACGTCCAAAATTGGTTATAAATTACGAATGGTATAACTTAGGTTGTTTACTCTGACAGGAACGTTTCAATGATAACTTCTCTTCCAATTATGAAAACCCACATCACATCAATTATATAATACATGTATAGAATACACGACCCAAGAGTCAAAATCGAATATCCTCAAAATATTTTGTGCGTTGGAGGTTTTGGCTGAAATGTTAAAGGTCTAATTCCCAGCGTTAAATGTCCAACATGAGTATGTAATTCAATAAACTCGAAGTAGATGTAACATCAAGATACATCAAAAACATTACAAAAATTACCACCTTAAATGATAGTGTAGCAGTCACAAAGTGTGAGAGAGAAATTGGTTCCATTAGCAGCCTAATGGATCAGATCAGTCTAGACATATGTATCTAGTAGTCCAATAAATGGAGATTCTCTAGCAGCTGGGTAGGTAGGAATTTAGAATACCTTCATCTCCGAGCAATATGAGCAATGTATCTTTAAACTTCTCACGGATGAACTTTAGAAGTTTTCCGGTGTTCTCCTTAAGCTATGAAACTCTCCTCATTCCCTTCCTAGTATCCTGTTCGTCCAGTATTGGCTTTAGGAATACGTTGATGTCCTGATCTACACTTTCTTGTATGTCCTGAGATCAGCATGGGTATCGCCGTACCGCTGGCTTAGATAGGCTCCACATCGGACTGGTGGAAACCTGGAGATAGTGAGAAAGTAACAGAGATTACATAAGAGGCTTCTAAACAGGTTTCCAATCGTTGTCACAAAGTTTTTCATTGCATAAGTCGATGAAACGAAAAGGCATGTCTCAAACAACCACAATCCCAGCATACATCTGATCTTGGTTTAGCAATGTTCCGGGCAAGTACTAACATATACAGCCTTTACTCATGGCAAGCAAAGAGCCTGGCTTGTCATATCGATGGCTCCAGAATATTTTTCCGGAAAGGGGATTTTTAGATTTTAAAAATGTCAAAAAATAAGCCTCATGCAACCAAAAAGAAGGGGAATTTTGGGGGGGACTAGATGATTTTAGTTACTTGGGAGGGTTTCTTTCTGACTGGCATGTTGGCAAACACTCAACAAGGCAGTCATGACTTGGCTCCACAAAAACGCAATCTGCATCGGAGGAAAAAAGAGGAAAAAAGGAAAAGAGAATGTTAGCTAAAAGTTGCTCTCTGGAAGTATAAACCAAAAATATGATTAAAAAATGTCACCACACAACGAATTTCACCCGAGGCTTAGTTTTTGGGAGGTCTAGGATCACACATTCTTACACCTTTACCGTCAAGCAGAGAGGAGAGGTTAAAAAGTTAAGATCTTTTACTTAGACCAGGTAAAAAATTAAAACTGGGTAGAAAACGTAGTTACAACTTGCAATTACATGTGGCAACATTTGATCATGTGAATATGATGATGGGAGAGGGTTTGAGGAAGAGGACCGTGAAGAGCCTTACGGAGTATCTTTCTTGACCGTTCCCTATAACCCTATGCAAGGTGGATCTGCAGATTAAAACCATCTGCGGTTAACCAATTGGAGGTGTAACATGAACGAATGAAGATGACATGTAAGAAGAATAGGCCTAATGTGATGAACAAATTGCTGGAAAAACTCCAGTATGTGACAACTGATTGCAGGAGAAAATAATCGACAGAACAGCACAAGAAGAATAGCGAGACGAAGCTTGACTGCAATATTATAACATTTGCCTAATATTTCATATGTTTGTTCTGTTAAACACAAAGGCCAAAATTCAGAACTGAAGATCACAGAATGGTGCAAAGAGAAACAAGATAAGCATCACCAGTATCAAGCTACAGCAAACCATGGTGAAACAATCACAAATACCAAGTTGATCTGGTTATTTATTTCGGATTTCAGAATATTATAATCATAGGAATGGCAATCAAAGAGCCAAGAATGTATTTCTCTGTAGGATCATACAGTGGCTTCATGCGTACTTGTGCACCTGTATTTGGGGCAAAAAGGGTGTAGGCAACTATACAGTGCCAACTCTCAGAAAACCTTTTGTAAGTATGATCATTGTAGAGAGCTTGAAGCCATGATGTTATTTTGTGATTGCCTTCTTTTGTACATGAACGACATCCCCTTGGTGTATCATCAATAGTACTAATACATCTTTTTTATTACTCATTTAAAAAAAAAAAAAAAAAAGAAGAAGAAGAACTCACCGAAAACATTTCGAGGTGAAAGAATACCATGGAATCACACTTCTTCAAGCAACAATTACCATCAAAGCATTACAACCGCCTTCCCCCCAACAAAAGAAAAACAAAAGGAAAAAAAGCCCAGAAACGTATAAATAAATAAATAAAATCATACGAACAACAGAATTCTTCACCTCATTTCTTACTTTTTCAGGATGAGTTAGACATAAACATAATTGTTTTAATATGACAGTTCAATTGGATCATTTAGTCAAAACACAAGAAGAGTTGAGCACTTCAATGATGTAATCATAAGCATATATTCAGCTATTATGTAATCATTCACACACAAATAAGAGGAATAGTCACTCTGAAACTTGCAGAAGCTAACATAATAGTTCCACAATTCTTATCTCACAACACATACTTCACAAGAAATTCATGGGAAAATACAGTTAGCCTACACCTTACTTGAAAACACAATTGCTCCAACGCTCCAGCATGTCACCAAGATTCACAACAAATGCCCTGCAGAGCAATAGAAATTGCAAAATGAGTAAAAAAGATACAATGTGAATATTGAACTATTTGTTCGCATCATGTTATAAACTACTTTATCCTGAATAACCACAAAGGGTATGTCCAAAAGAGAAACCTATTAATAGAACTTGCGCAAAGAAAGACCCAAAAGGAAACTTCAAATCATCTGGACCCATCAAGTTTTCAAAATAATGTTTTCCAAAAAAAAAAAGCCAGGCAGACAAAATGCATCAGGATACTACTAGTGTCTCTTTATTCCATCTCCACAAGGATATTGTCTTATTGGCCAGATAATGTGAAAAATAATCCAAATTGAAGCATTTAATTTGTGTTCTATACTCCAACTTTACGTCATTTGCGCATTGTATACCAATGCAAAGATTTACAGATATCACGTAGGAAAGAAGTGCACAGATATGGTCATTTAAGTATTTGCAATTTTGCATAGTGGCTGTAATTCTCTAGATTGGTATATAGCAGACAAATGAGTTGAAGGCTTGGCATATAGTATGCAAATGTCATAGTTTGAATTATTTTGCACATTGGCCATACTTTCGATTATTTCAAGCCAAGTTTCCTTTCTCCAAATATTTCTCTATGGAAGAAGCACAAAAGGATGAAGGGAGAAATCTAAAAGAAAAATTCTGTTGCCTCCCCCTCCCCTCCTCCGGGTATTTACTGCTTGCCATAATGTTAGTAAGTTAGAAGCAAGCTCACCCTTTTAAAGGTGGTACATATTCCCATTTTTGAGGCTTAGCATCCTTATCCTTGCATATCTGCAATTAAGAACAACAGTAAAAGTCGAGATAATCTGACTGATTTAATGGTGATTTGAACATAAGACTCCATCAACATCCATACTTGCAGACCAACTACATCATCTGTGGCCAAAAGTGTAATGAGCCCATAGTCAGAATGTGCTCCAGCTCCATATATTCCTTTTGATATATCAGAAACACGACCTGAAAAAAAAAAACACAACTATGATTTACTATAAATTCTATGACAGAGTAACTGTCAATAGTCACTTTGATGGATCATGGCTGACACGAAATCCACCTTCATAGTGCAAAAGACGTAAGATTGCAATAGGTGTTCCCAACATCTCCGGCTTATCAAAGAAATTCGCATCTAGATCAAGTGCAAGAGCAATAATTCTTGCAACTGCTCTTGCTACCTCCCTGAACAGGAACAAGGTAATAGGACAGTAACACACTGAACATTGCAGCAGTCAAATTGGAAAGAAACTACAAAATTAGCATTCATGGAAAGGGCAATGTTAATTCAAGCTCTGCCTCCAATACCCGCCCACCCCTCTCTTGCTCTCTATGTGGCTTTTTTAATTTTGTTTTGGGTCCCGGGAGGGGGTGTTCTGCACTTGATATGATCATAAACAGCTGAAAGAGTTCTGTATATATAGGGAAAAGCACAACAGGACAAACACTGATCTTTGACTTACAGTGCTTGACTATGATATTTCTCCATGATCTCCCTCCAACCAGGCAAGATATCTGATATAGAACGAGAAAACACAAAGATGAAAACTGTCAATCCACAATCCATCCAAATAAATCATCCCTCCAACCCCTGTACACCAACATTTTGGAAAAATAGTTTATCCATGCCAGCTACCATATACCACTTAAACAACACTCGGTACATATAACTATATAAGTATATTCTTGGGAAAGTGACATGTAAATTACCTGAAGCAGGCCATAAATTTGGCCCATAAAAGGGCTTCTCAGCTTCAGGATCATCCTCAGGTACTTCAACACCAATATAGAATCCCTCCTTGTAATCTCCTACAGCTAGATGATAGACAATGAGTGGATCGTCTCAAATTGTAAGGAGGCATTTTGCTAGTAAGTAACAAATCCCACCTCCCACATGAACTTATTCCTAGTACATATCCTACTTCAGAATGTATAAAATATATTCAGCTAAGGCCTAATAAGTAAAGCCGTCAGTGTCTCAACATAACATATACAAGCTTCAAAATTTCTACTCAAATGCTCCGTTTAAACCAAGGTTAATCTAGAAAAATTTTAGATTAACTCCTGCAACTATAATGAACTAGATAAATCTCTAGCCTAAGAAAAGCTAGATCTTTATTGAAGTTTGAAATTAGATAAGCAAGGGCTTGAAAACTGTAAGTAATCTTAAATACTATGTAAGAGGTTAGTTATTCATATAAAGTATGTTATTCATAAAGTTAAGTATGACAAAAAATTTGGAATACTTGGGACCATTGAAGATTTAATTCGCAATTGAAGTGCTCAGAACAGGGGAACTGAGAGAGGGGAGATGAAGTGACTCACCATGCACTTGATGTTCTGGGTCTAAAAGTTCATCAAGAATAGGTGTATAACCTCGATGCTTCTCGTTCCTCAAGACCTTCATTTTCTCACTCAATGGCAAATCAAAGAACTTCTTGCTTTGAGCAAAAACTTCATCCATGAATTCCGGGCTTATCCCATGGTTTATCACATAGAAAAACCCACAATCCAAACATGCCTATATAAACCCAAAAACACAACTGATTACAACCACGAAATTCACGCATACCATACTACCCTTTACAATCTATAATCAGCAGATTAAAATTCATCAAAATAAAGGGCAAAAAATGAAAATTTTTGAGATTACCTAGAAAAGAAATAAGCACAAAACAATCTTCTACTCACAACCCAGAAGCAAAAAAAACTCGTTTTCCAACTGAAAAATGAGCAAAAATCTCTACTATTGATGCAAAAATCCAAAATTGGAGAGAGAGAGAAACCTGTTTGAGGAGAGAGACGGATTTCTTGATATCAGCACTAGAAAGATCGATGCAGTTGAGATGAGTGTCTGCAAACATAGCTGCTGATTCAGCTGAATGAGTACCGTTGCGATGATTCTCCATTTCCATCTCCTCTCAATATTCCTTTTTTGTTTTCTCAAGATTAAGAAAACTCCAAAGTGGAAAATTCAGTACTTTTTGACCCTGAAAATGAGAGCGAGCTGGGATGAGATGATGAGAATATTATGATTTAAAAACGCCTCCCCAACCCCAACTCCAAAAAGAGCAAATTTTGTGGGGCAGTGGCCCATCCCGGGAACAGAGAGAGAGGGAGAGAATCCTTGAGCGGCAAAAGTAGTGACACGTGGCAAAGCTTAGTCACACATTATGGAAGAGAATAAAGAGTACATGCAGCCAAAACGTTTTTTAAAAAAAAACTTTTATCCACTGCAGAAGAGTTTGCTTTCCACAATTAATGTCTGTTTTGTTCTCACACATTTGGGGGTGGGTGTGTTTGGTGACGAAAAAGGGATAGGTTTGAATCCTCAAGAACAAGTTCCATTTTTTACTGTTTGATCAGAATTTTTTAGAGTGGAATTTAATATCTAGGTGGATGTCAAATTAATTGGAATTTGAAACTCCCTAATTTAAACGGGTATTAAGTCTCAACCTCCAAAAAATTAAAAAGGTGGTAAAGGGATCGTGCGGCACAATCAGCACCATTGTTAGTCGTGAGTAGACCTAGCAATTAGGTCAATTTCGGGTTACGAGTGCTTTCAAGTCGGGTCATGTTTAGACCACTAAGATTCAATTGAGTTTAAGTTTCGTTCGGATTTAGTTTTGCGTCGGTTGATGTTTGGTCCAATAAGCTTATCTTGTAATGAAAAAACACTTTAGTGGAAAAAATGAAGGTCGTGTTCATTTCGGTTCGGTTCTGGTCATCTCATTTTACCTTTTTAAGTGTTGGATAGAGTTCGGTTCAAGTTTAGAGTCATCGGTTCGAGATAAGGTCATCGCTTTTGTTAGGTATAGTTGTGAGGAGCACATCGTGGATGCCTTCGATTGCGTGGAACCACACCTTCGCTGTCGATGATGTAGTTGAGTAGGTTTGAGCCATTGAGAAATGTTTTTGGGTTCTTCTTTTTGCTTTTTCGCAAGCTAATCCAGAGCAAGGTGACTCAAATGACTAGGGTGGTGATCAAATCCAAGATGGTCAAAATCAGCCTCGACTTATTCCTTGTTCTCCCATTCTAACTCAGAAATCTATGTCGTCTTGAGTATAAGGTTATGAGAGTTAAAAGAGGTATTAATGTACTAGTGCTACTTTGTTGGACTCCTTAACAAATTTATTTTCAAACTCCACAAGCTATTTTGGTTAGTGAGCTTTGGATTTTGTAGAATCAAGCCAAGATCACACCTATTACAAACTTGACTCTAATCTGGCCGGTTTGACTAATTAAACTGAGTATGGCTCCAAAGTGGTTCTTTTGGGAATTTTCTTTATTGAAGGAGTTAGTTAACATCCTCAGGGTGGTCCTAGCACCAAACAAGGTTAGTTGGAGGCTTTTATTCTTGGAGGAGTAGTTGGTGCAATTTCGGGTTCTAATTAGTTCTTTTAACCTGGCCAATGAGAAACTTTTAGCCTTTACTTGCTTTTGGCTCTAAGCCAACTGGTCCCTTGGCAGCTTGGAAGGAAGCTTAGCTATTCCAAGGGATTTTCTCCTTAAGAGAGTGTCATAATTGAGCTAAAAGGTGGGTGGTAGTTTGCTCCCTATTGGTTAGCCGAAAAGGGTCGAGGTTCAATTTTGATTGACTCCGGCTCTTTACTTGCTTAGTGATTTACTTATCTACTCAGCTTGTATTAAGGCTAACTCATGTATTTTGTTATGTTTAGCCTACTAGCTAATCTTGTTTAGCCTTAAACTGATTGTGCTTGCTCTTAATCAAGGGCTTAGTCCTTTTTGGTGTTGTGATGTTAAATGAATAAAAGCTCGTTGTGGCTATTTCTCTCCCTTAAAATCTCTAAAACATATTCAAAATGTTGGATTGTTTTAGTGTACGAACTCTAATCTTGTGTAGGTAGCTTTGTCTTCAAGCACTTGTGGGTGTTCCTTCCGGTTTGAGTGGTGGCTCTAAGCCTTTATCTCGTCCATATCTGGTTCATTTGTTACTCGCTTGCTTGTTGAACTTTCACTTGAGGGCAGCTACGTTCTTGCTACCTTGCTTAATCCCCTTAAACTCAACCAAACTAACTCAAATCATCAATAAGTCACTCAATTGAATCAAAATTTGAAGCTATTTTCCTTAATTGATTTGGGGTTAATGGACAAAATTCAATAGGTAATCATGAGTAAGTCTACTTTCGGGTGGATTTTGGTTGACGAGGATGAATTTGGATTTTAGGGTTTTGGAAATCAATAGTTTAAATATCAAAGTTTGATTCCAAGGATTGGCATGCGGATTGCGATGTTGGACGTAGTGGTCACTTTTTTTTCATTGTTGGGTTGATTCCACAACTTCTATCCAAACACTTGATCTTATATGGGGGTTCAAGTTCCACCCGCCTCCCCCAACCCTCTGGAACTTAAAATCTGATTACATTCCACTCTCATTTTTCTCAGCAAACAAGCCCTGATAGTGCCCATACTCTTTGGTTCTCATACATACTCGAGTAGTATCTATTTTATTCCTCTATGTACCCAAATAAAAAGATTTTTGGTTCACAATAATAAAAATAAAAAACTAATATAAGCACAACCTTTTGTTGAATTCTTTATCAATATGGCAAGGTGAATATCCAATGTTTCATTTCATCATGGATGCCAGCTTCTTTGGTAAAAAATAAAAAAATAAAAAAAGAGAGGGAACTAGGCCATTCTCATATGTCTTTTGGAATCAATATTAAGATATTGGGTGGTTGAGTTGTAGTCAACAAATTAAAGTAAGATTTTTCCCTCATTGATTTTCTATCTTCGCTAGCAAAATCTTGCTATCCATGAAAAATTTTCATAAACTAGAGGAAGAGCATATGCCTTTAATGTAAATATGTCAAGTTAACTTGTTAAATTTTCAGACTAGAGGGAATGCAGACTATAGCATATCTTTTGTCAATCTCACAAAACTCGCACATAAATCATTTGTATGATTTATGGCCATGTTATTTTTAGTTATAATAAATATCGTTATGAAGTCTGTAAGGTTAATGGTAAGAAGTCGTAGACAACTCGTAAAAGTATAAGTTAAACCTAAAAATAGGACATAGGTGTGAGCTAATATATTATTCTCTTCTTGTAGATATATATGTTGCACAGTCTCATGTAATCAAAAATTTGTTGTATCATTAAGGCTATATTTGATTTTAAGAAAATAGGTTGGAAAGAAAATTTAAATGGAAAAAAATGATGAGGAAAAAAATTAAGGGAAAATTAATTTTTTTTTCTTGTGTTTGGTTCAAGGAAAAATAGAGGAAAAAAATTATAATCATTTTCTAACCTTTTACCCATTCACCACATAGTCATGAAGAGAAGAGAAAAATATTCAATAAAATTGATTAATTGAGAGGAGAGAGAAAATTCTTAATGACATTACTTAATAGAATTCTCTCTCTTTTTACATTTCTCTCTTTTTGTGAAATTTTTCTTCCATTTTCCTCTTAATTTTGGAAAGAAAATATGATTGATCAAATTGACAAAATTTTCCATGAGTTTTTCCATCAAACTTTTTTCTCTCCTTTTTCTTCAATTCAAACATGGGAATGTAATGATTAAAAATTCATGGAAAAACTCATGGAAAATTTTGTCAATTTGATGAATGATATTTTCCTTCCAAAATTGAGAGGAAAATGGAAGAAAAATTTCACAAAGAGAAAGAAATGAAAAAAGAGAGAGAATTCTATTAACAAAATGCCATTGAAAATTTTCTCTCTCCTCTCATTTAATCAATGATATTGAGTATTTTCTCTATGCTCTCCATGACAATGTAATGATTATAATTTTTTCCCTCTATTTTTCCTTGAACCAAACATAAGAAAAAAATTAATTTCCTCTTAATTTTTTTACTCATCACTTTTTTTCCATTTAAATTTTCTTTCCAACCTATTTTCTTAGAATCAAATAGAGCCTAAAGGTATTTAATTTAAGAAAGGTGACCATTTTTTCACCCTCCCTCCCTCCCTCGCCCTCCATATTCTTTACATTAAAAAAAGGAAAGAAAACTATTTTTGATGTCTCTCGCTGGAAGGGAGCATCATATGTACCCCTTAGTTCCAAGGGAATTTGAACCACTTAACTCTACTAATTAGGTTATGAATTTTTTAATTCATGTTTTGAGTATATAAAAGATGTGACTATCGATATAGATGGAAATATATTGAACATAAATTATTAGTAATAATTTTTAAAGACTTTGGTCAATATCGACAAGCATATAATGTATGGTGCAAACCAACTTATATTTAATTCTAATTTTTCTTTTTTATTTTTGACTTAAAGAAGTCAACATTTAGAAGCTATACATGTGATATGTCAACAGCAAAGGAAGTCGATCAACTATGGAACAATGGAACATAGTTTATTTTAATATTAATAGTTGAGTAAAAATTCCAACAATTGACCAACTATACAACAACCTATATCAAATACTATAGTCGGACAGAGGTCTATGTATGTTCGTTTCTATTTATGTGTATTTTGTATGTAAGTTCAAACATGCCACAATTAAACTTTCACCAAATCTTATAAAGAAAAAATCATATAAAATTGTATTAATTACATTTTAATTGTACAATTTTAATGTTTTATAAAATAATATAACTGATTCCACGGAATTAAAATCCTAAATGGGCAAGGCTAAAAAATGGTATTCAAATCTATATTTAGCTTAAAAAAAAAAAAAAAGAACATTTCGGTGGATTCATCACTTACATATTCATATTATCCACCAACTAGATTCGGGTGGACTTTCAGGTCATTGCTTTATATATATTTTATTTTGAATAATGATAACCTTTTACTTTATAGTTTATGTATACTATAATACTATGACGATGATGATGATGATTATAATTAAAGCATTAATGATGTACATAAGCCGGGGTTGTTGACTAAATATCATACATCCATATGTCATGAATTAGGCGACTCAACGTGGTCGCTCTTTATAATCCTGTCTTATTATAATTAATAACTTTTTATAATTCTACCAATCCAAAAAAAAAATACTATTGATAATTCCGTTTATAGTGATTAGACCCGTTAATTCGGGTAAGCGAGTTAAATATGAGTCAGGTATATTTTAAATTTGGAAAAATACGAGTGTTCGTATATCGGGTTATACGGGTTTTGTGTCGACCCAGCAGATTGAGAATGCCTTTTTAATTATAAGCTGTTTTTTTTAATTATAAAAATTCAACATATTTTTTGATTAAAATTGCCCATAATTCTACGAATGAATATAGTATTTGCATTTTGTAAAAAGAATATTCAAAAATTTGATGATGATATTTGTGTGAACACCCCTTTGAGTCTAACAATTTGACTGCTTGATCCATTTAAATAAGGTCAACGAAAGCATGTTAATTTCATTTCACAATATTTGTCACTTTATAAATCCAATATCATATTAATAATTAATTTACCAATTTCATCCTTAATAATAGTTTTTTTTCCTCCTTCTTTCATTGTTTTTTAACATTTTCAATGAAACATTTTTCTTAATATTTTCTCCTAACTCAAAAATAACAGTTATTGTGAAATATAAGGGTATCAATTTGAAACTTCTAATAATTCTACTCTCAGACCAAATGTCATTTATTAATTATAAACTTAGTAACGGAGTACTATGAATTTTGTGACCTTCAGTATTGGTTTGGCTTTGGCTGCCGGAGCAGAATTTGAAGGATGTTATTTTCTTTAACTCTTCAAATATGAAAATATTAGATTTAATTTTTGTACTTTCAATTAAGTTAAGAGGACGGAAAATAGGATGACTCATGCTTTTATTCACCTTCAACCTTTTAATCTATCAATTAGGTCTCAAACAGATGACGCTTCTAATTTTGTCGTGAATCTAATTATGAATATAAATACTTGTAATATTGATATTTCGTAACTAACGATTATTCCTTATTTCTGTGTAAGATACTAAAGCAGTTTAGATTAGAAATTTGATATTTTTTTTATAATGAAATTTTGAAATCCATGACCAATTACATGTAACCAGATCAGAGGAGTCTCCCAATCGATGTCCAAGCTGAGGGACTCTTGTCTTTGACATATCGACTATATGCAGATGTAGTCCTTGTCCAACACCTAACCTTAATAAATCACACACTTGCGTTTACAACTAAAGCTTCCAGAATAACTACCTACTTGTGCTCTGTGCCTCATATTACTATTGATCATATTAATTGTTATGTGTCACTATGTCGATATAGTTAGAATTTGAATTTTTCTCGATAATGATTGAAGTTGTAAGGTTTACAATATTGAAAAAGCTATATTAACCATAATACTACAAAAGATCTCTTGCGAGGTAGCCTAACAATAAGATGATTGATTTTCATAAGGAAGATGAAAGTTTGATTTTTCTTAGATTGTTTACATGTGTTATAATTTACCAATAAAAAACAGAATACTAAAAACTACTAATTAAAAAATTAAAAAAAAACTCAATCTACCCAGCTATGAAAACATTTGCTCCAAGCCTATAAAACAGTAGTTGGTAGCTATGGAGCACTAGTGAGAGAAGTAAAGTAGATAGGACATGAGAAGGAAGTTGAATTTGAACTCATGTTTGCCAATTTATTTTATTTTATTTTGGTGCAAATGAGACATAGATAATGTTTATACCTAAATGGAAATATTATGTGTTCAGTTAAAGTTTTATTTTAAATTTTATAGTTAGTCTCACTGTTAAACAGTTTTATAAAAAAATAGGATCAAATTAAATTTCACCGAGTGTGTACGTAAGACACCTTAATTTTGGAAAATTGCCCCTTGGCTATATTAGGGAAGTTCGACGAAGAGTCCGACTTGGCTCGTCAAACATCCAAGCAAAGCCCATGAGCCGTGCTTCGTCGAATTGAGTCTAAATTGAGCTCGAATTTAGTAGAACTTTTGAGATACTGTACTTTTTTCTTATATGATTTAAACCTTCACATATTAACTTTGAATATATTTAACTCTAAAGGACTATAATATAGTTAACAATACTTTTTAAAGTTAAAGTATCAATATAGCTTACTTCTAAAACAAGTAGATGAGCTCAATTGAGCTAAGTCGAGCCAAAAATCCTGATCTTAAACTTGGTTTGCTAAGAATATGAACCGAGCTTGATCCGAACAAAGCTTTGATTAAACCGAGCTTGAGCCGACTAAGCCAAGCGTTGGCTCATATCCAGCCCCAAGTATGCAAGACGATGAGGTTTGTTGACTTTTTTGAGCCGCCATAACCGGAAGCACAACTTTTACTATAGTAAACACTTAAGCTCCACTTAGTGGGTTAATAATAGACATAATATATATTCATATATGCATTAAATTATATTAAATATTACAACCAAAGAATGTAGAAAAGGAAAATCTATCAGTATTAATATATACATGCTTCAGTTGACACATATACGTTCTGAAAAAATAATTGCTTGATAATGGATGGAAGGAAAAAGCTATATGAACGTTAAACCTTGATTTTTTTCTTCTTTTAGACCGAGGTCAAAAGAAAAATTCGTTCATATTCTAAAAACCCTTTAAATAATAGTCTGCCTACAATCTTTTAATATATTAATATTATGGGTGTGAGAGATTCTATAATGTTAGGTTTTATGGAAAGGAATGGGTCAAAAAAATTGAAGTCAAATAGTTTATTTTTTTTATGCTAATACAGCTAAGATATTTGTAATTTTTATGAAGAGATATGTAACTGTCTATAAAGTATGTACCGAGAGGGAGATATATGCATTTAAAGTCTCAATTTTAACAATTGAAAACGATATTATATATATATAGACATATAATTAAGATAATTATTTGTACGCGTAGTTAGAACTGATACAAATATAATTAATTGTATATAAATATATAATTACTAGTATAAAGTTTCCAACATAGATATGGGTCTGAACAGATACAAATATAATTTACTCGTATATAAATATATAATTACTAGTATAAAGTCTCCAACACGGACGTGGATTTGAACAGTGTATTCATTAATATTTGTGCTTCATTTGCATTTAAGCAAAAATAAATTGTATATGTAGCTATTAAAGAAAAAATGAATTAATTATTGAAATACTATTTTCTAAACAAATTGATGGGCGAAATTTGGACGTGAAATTGAAAACTATGTTTTAAAAAGCTGGTACAACTTGGAATGGGAGTATAATCCGAACTCGATAAATCTACCCTAAATCCATCTCGAATATAGTGGGTATGGGTAAATAACATTTAGAAGAAAATGGGTATAGGCGGGTATGGGTATAAAGAATTCGGGTATGGCGTAGGTTCGTGTATAGACATTACCGCCCCATACCCGAACCTATACTCGAATATTTTTATTTTATTTTTTTGCTAAAAATTTTGGTGTTTGCATTTGAAATTTGGGGAAATAAAAAGTTATGCCTAAAATTTTAAGGTGGAAACTCGTGACGTACTTATTTTCTCTTTTCTCTTTATGGCTCTCTCTCCATCTCTCATTCTCTTTCTCATAACTTAAATATGTATCCAGAGTCTGCACTAGTGCTTTAGTAGTTGTAACTTGTATTGTTGTTGATTATGTGTAAATTAAGATGAACGTTTGTGTCTATTCATGAGTGAACAGTGATGACTCATGCCTAAACATCTCATATGGAATCCAATGTATCATAATATTTTGCATAAATAAAAGTTACTTGAGCATAAAACTCGATGTGTATTTATTTTTTTAACATGTATATATAAGTACCGAATAAAATCTGCAATACCAGAAAATCCAATGGGTATGCATGAGAAAATGAATAGTTATTCTGTCCGCGGGTACAACTTTCATTTCTTAATTATAAGTATATTGTTTGATTGGTAACCAAACACTGGAAAAAGAAAGGGTTTCTTTGTATTTCAAACCAATAATTATGAAGATATCAACCACGTCGTTACTAATTTCTTTTCCCTTCACCTTTTCTTTTCTTTTTAGATGAATTGTTTCTCACAGTTAGGAGACCAAAAACGTTTTCCTCTTTTTCATTTAATTAATTAATTGTACTCGTACTATGTTAATACATTTCAAACTTTGCTTTCAAACGCGAAAAACAAGACACATTTATTTTAAATAACTAGCCACTTCAAGAACTAATCACTAAACAATAAACAATGATGACTAATGCTTGAAATAATTAATAACTTATATACAACAGTTA
The DNA here is from genome assembly GCA_021018815.1 of Talinum fruticosum. Taxonomy (NCBI): domain Eukaryota; kingdom Viridiplantae; phylum Streptophyta; class Magnoliopsida; order Caryophyllales; family Talinaceae; genus Talinum; species Talinum fruticosum. The sequence goes on along the minus strand of JAITYX010000080.1, from coordinate 2,381,459 downwards.
GCCATTACTTAAATAAGTAAAGTTTTCAACACTGGTATATAATCCCGTCGATAAATTTATGAATGTTGTCCTTCGAAATCGGTGTTTTCGACGATAGTCGGTCAAAAATTGTAGAAGATGAAGTAGAAAAATATAATATTTCAATGAAGACACCGATAAAAATTAACAACTTTTATAACCTGATTTTACGATTAGATATGGCATATAAATTTCACTATTTATCAAAGAACATTCTCAAAATCAAATTCAAAAACCAGTGAAAACACATATGCAAGAAAATCTAATCTAATCTAATCTAATTCACACATTGGAACTTAATTAGTGACTACTCGCACAAACCAAAAAAATGACTCCCTAACTAATCAACAAAAATCATCCAATAAAAAATAAAAACTAGCACATAATGCTATAATTTTTTTTGGGATAAATAATTAAGATTGAGGAGATAGGAAAAAGAAAAATCAACCATAGAAAAGGACATGGCGGCAAAGAGGGCAGGAATTATTACAAGAAGAAATCCATGAGAAAATACAATCAGGATGGTACACGTGTCCGCACGGTAGTTTCTTGCCATTTCCATGATGATCATCACCGCCTCGACGGTCCTGATGCGCGACCACAAAGCCTTCCATGCACACGCAGCACACCGAATCACCGCCCACTCTCACCGTCGGCATCTCCGCCAACGCCAACTTCTTCGCGTTACACTTGGCGTCGTTATCGACGGAGCTGACGGAGGAGGACGCCGTCGTTTTGGTGGTGGGAGCGAGTGCTTCGTCGAGATCAAATCGTAAATCCACCGGAGAAGCCATGTTTTGTTTAGACAGCAAAGAGAAAAAAACAGAGAGTGTGGAGGGGGAGGAGGGAGAAGGGGAGAATGGGAGATTGTCAAATGTTGGTTGTAATTCCAGGATTGGGTGAGAATTTGACCATTTAAATAGAGAGGTGGGAGGATATACGTGGGCAACACTTATATTAATGATTTAGGTTCATGGAGTCCGGCATAATTTTAAACAAATAATTTAATTTTTTTTTAAGAAAGGGTCATGAAAATAATTATAAGTTATAAAAAATTATCAAGACTTTGTAACTTAGTTGGTATGCAAGTGAAGTTTTCACTCTCGAGGTTTGAATTTTAATGGGTATAATTTTTTTGGTGGAATTTATGAACTCCCGGCGAGCTTCTAATAGGTCCGAAGACAGGACTAAGCTTATGTTGAGTTTAGTTCAGTGATTATACACCTTTTCTCCTGCCTGTGAGCCAACTATACTAACATTGTATAAAGAGGGCTAATGGGTGGGCACATTTATCATTAAAAAATATAAAAAATTAAAATATAATATAATATAGAGTAATTTAAGTCTATAAATATAGAATTATAATATAATTTATAATATTTGAATCACCAACCCACCTAAGAGTAGGATAAGGAAGATTGATGATTATGTAAAAGGTACAATTCAAGGGCCAAAGTGCTCTAGAACTTCCCATCATGGCGGCTAATTTTAAATCCCATCATTATGACATAAAATGGATTAGACATTTTGATTTTTAAAGGTTGAAATTGGTTTCGTATTTGATTTTTAAAATGAATGCCCAAAGTCGAATTCTGAAATCAGATCATTAGTTTTGTCATCGTGTTATATTTTTGGGCTCACTTTTTGTCAAACAATATAATTTTCTAATAACAAAAATGTTTTATATGTGGTTTGAATTGGGGCGGGGGGAATACAATAATAACTTTAATAATTAATAAATAATGTAAATAATATTAGCTGTCAACGAAAGCATTTGCAGTTGGCCCCGTACCTTAGCGGTGGCTGCTTGATTTTTGCCAAAGAGATTAAAATTTGATTGTCTCTAAAATATATATATGTGTTAATTTTATTTATTTAAACAAATATTAATTCTAGGCATGAAAAATATACTTCGTGTTTCATAATAGTTGTTGTTTTTGTGGCTGTGGACAATATAAAAAAACAGAAAATTTCTGATAAAAATTTATGTTAAAAGAATAAATAACCCAAGTTTTTATCAAAAATAAATAAAGTCAATGAAAAAAAAAGAAAAAAAGTCAATTAATAAGAATAAAATTAATAAAATAGTTATTAATATGAGATTAGAATTGTAAAATTATCAGATATCCTAAAACGAAAAAAGTTAAATTTATTGTGAAACATAATAAATAATAAGTTATTGTTAACCACCCTGGATTTTTTTTTCAAAATTTGAGGATGAAAGTGTCAAATGAGAACCTGCTACTACCCTGGCCCTAATGAAGAAGTGGAGTGAAGTGCTGAAGTGCATAATCCCTAATCTTCTCAGTAAATTTGCCCCAACCCAAATCAACAAATCAAGTGTCCTTACTTAGAAAGTAGAAACCCTATATGTCTATTTTATAGTCATATTGGTTTATGCATGTGTTGAACAATTCAAGGGACAATTCTGCAAAATTTCACATGAGTAGTCCAATATTTTATACAAATTAGACCAATTAAAAATAAATAAGAGTAAAAGACCAATTTAATAGAATATTAGAGATATTATTGTACATAAAATAATTGTAAATTATTTTTCTGTATAATAATATCTCTAATACTCTATTATACTCTATTACAATTAAAAACAAATAGAGTAAACTTGTTTTTCCCAATGGGGAAAACAAGTGAGATTGTCTAAACGTGTCGTTATGAATTTATGCTTAATGACACCATCCTTTTTTCAATTAATAAGTGGTAGTGTGCATGCTATAAATCAAATATAATTAGGCATTTTAGTTTTTTTCTAATTAAAACCTTATATTTTTATGACGGTAATTTTTATTTAATTGTGTCATATTATATTAGTAAGTGCAGAGTATATATTTATTTTATTAGTATATTTATTCGATGTAAAGATAACAAAGTGAACATGTTTCTTAATCCTAATACAATCAAAGTTCATTCATGACCATTGAACTTCAAAATAACTGGCACAGGCCTCCTTTCTTATTTATTTTAGTTTTGGTTCGAACACTACAAAAAAGTTGAAATAACTACGGATTTTTTGACGAGATTTGCCAAATTCTGATTGGAATTATGACGGAAATGTCGGCTTGTCGCTGCGGAGTTGACCGACGGGCCCGTTAGAACTTCCGTTGGAATTTCTAAAAGAAAAATTCCGTCGGAATTCCCGTCGGACATTTTCCGTCGTTATTTTTGTTTTTTTTTTTTTTTTGTAGTGGGATAAGGGTGTAGCAACTTCCAGGCCGCAAGCGTTTAAGGTAAGTTTTCCTAACAAGAGCACTTACGGAATGAATTTTAAGTTGAGTGTAGGGCAAGTAACTGAACCGAGCCGGCTCGCCGAGTGCTTGGGCTCTGCTCGGTTAAAGCTCGGCTTGGCTCGAGTCAAACCAAGCCAGAGCCGGCTTGAAGGCATACAGAGCCGAGCCCAAGCTCGGAAAGGCTCAGCTCGATTCCGGCTAAATATATAGTTTTTTCTACAAATACTTGTGTGGAAGGTATAAAATTACCTTTAAAATCACCGAAGTTTTATTCAAACCCTTACGTTTTGAATCTAATTAAAAAATATAAAATGTAACTTCCATTTAAATTTAGAAATTTTTAATCAATTAAAAAAACCGAGTTGAGCCGGAGAGTGAGCCATCCGAGCAGAGCCCGAACCTAAATTTCAAAATGTAACCGAATCATGTCACTTAATTAAGGTTGTAAAAGAGTCAGACGACCTATTATTATTAGACCCCTCTATTCGAGAGAAACTTAATTAGTGGATTAGAAAGCGGGTACGCTATATCATCGGATCCCCAAATTGATATTTTGACCTTCAAATATCTCCAGAAACCATTGAAAAGATGGGCATCTCGAGAATATGACTTGGGACATCCAAACTCGTCTCTCGGTCCTAAATCTAAGGTATTTCTACAATAATAGGTTTAGGTCACAAAGAAATAAAATACAAATGTCCAAATTTGCATACCTAATTGTAGGGGTGTATTAGAGCCTAGTAGAGCCCGAACTTGCCGAGTTCGGAGCTCAGCTCATGAGTACCGTTTGTAATTCGAGCTCGGCTCGCCGAAAGTTCAAGCATGAGCTCCGCTTATCAAAAGCTTGAGTCCGAGCTCGGCTCGTCCTTGACTCATTAGTTCACTATGTTTCTTCTAAACTCCTATTTTTATGTTCAAAGTCATACTTTATATAATTATTATAAAAACATAAACTTGAACTTTATTAAGGCTCCTTTTTCTCAACAATCACAATATACGCACTTAAGAAATAATATCTAGGTTCATTTAGGCTTGTTCGTTCGTTCAACTTGTTTGTAATTAGCTCGTGTGGGCTCGACAGCCTACAAGTTTCAAAGTTGCAAGCTCGAGCCCGGCTCGGATAATTGTCAAGATTCGGCTCGGCCCGCTTGGTATCGCCGCAAGCTCGGCTAGATAAGCCTTTATAAGCGAGCCGGTTCGGCTCACGTACACCCCTATGTACCTAATTGTATTTCAAAGAAATGACAAATGTTCCACAAATAAACTTGTACATGCATTAAATTTAAAATCTAATATCTTCCGTAGATCAAGGAGAGTACACAAAACAAACACGTAATTCTAAATAGAGTCATATTGGTCCCAAATCTATATGATGATATCATGGAGCAAGGAATCAATGTACCAAATTCATGTTTGAAGGAAGATCTAGAAGAAAAATGGAAGAGAGTAGGATTCATGTGATTTTGAGTAGACCGTGGACTTATTTTGTCCACCAATCCACTAGAGGCTAACAAATTAAACAGACATTTTTTGACTAATCAAGGACAATGTAGAATCCACGAAGCACATGTTAAAATCACCCACGTATTTATCACGATTTTCTTTTTTTTTTAAATAAAGTTTTTACACATGTCGAATGGTAATTTCTGACTTTTGGTGGAGTAATTGTGACTTTTAGTATAGTAACAGTAATGTTTGCCGCATATTAATTACGAGGGTTAGGTAAAGCTTCACTTTGAACTTTTTACTGGAAAATCTCTGACTTGTGTCACCATCGATCTTGTTTAGAATGGGAATGCTTGACCTCTTTGTGAACAAATCTTATCTCATGTCGATATATATGACTCATAAATTGTCTAGTTACTAATTAAGAATATGATCAATTTGATGTAAGAATGAATGAGTTTAATATGTGAATTATGTTCCTTTTTTTTTTTTAACTCAGATCTAAAAAAATATTAAAAATATAATTAGGTGTTTGATATTATATAAAATTGCTATATTCCGGTTTTTCTTTGTCGTTTTTACTGTACAGATTTGGTATAAATTTACTTAAATTTATGAATAATATATATATATATATATATATAAAAGAGCGAATGAATGTCTTTTTCTTTTCTTTTAATTTGTAAAATAATCTATATGAAGTTCACCAAACACATAGGAGTAGTAGCTCTAAGCGAGGGGCATTTAGCTCAATCCGTGGTCTATTAATGGGGATGTCAACATTTCGTCTAGATTTTTCTAATTAAGGTCCTATTTGGTAATCAGTTAGTAGTTATTAGTTGTTATTTGTTTGTATTAACTGTTAGATGTTTGCGTTAGTTGTTTAACTTAGTTGTTTGAGGAAAATGTGTTTAGTAGAATTAGTTGTTTCTAACAAAACTGTTTGATGAAATTCTATTTATTTCCATTGGTCAATTTCATTAACTGTTTAATACATTATAATTATTTTTATTTCATATTCATATTTCTTCTTAAAATTAATTAAGAATTATTTGATAAATAAAATTACATTTATATCCTCTATATAATTTTCATTATGTATATCTTTTTAAGTTCATTTTTAATAATATATTTGACATTATATGACAAAACTATATATTTATTATGATAGACTAAATTATTTTTTAAAATAGATAAAATATTAAAATAAAAAAATATTAACTTAAATATTTATAATCATCCTCTACTATTGTTCAAAAATTAAAAAAATAAACTAAAAAAATTCTCAAATAAGTGTAATTTCAATGGCAATTAGCATAATTTCACTAAAATGTGAAGGATAATATAGTAACTTCAAGTATTAATTGTAAGAAGTTTTTCCAAAAAGCTAAGCCAAAGAGTTTTTGGGTAAAAAAGTTATTTCAAAAAATTATTGACCAAATAGTCCAATTAACTTTTTGACATAGTCAAACAGGTAAAAAGAAATTTTTAGGGGCAAAAACTGTTTGCCAAACACCCTTTAAAAGTGTGTTCCTTTTAATATTTATACCAAGTATTTATAACAGTTAATTAATCTGCTCATAACAACTTATAATAACTCATAATAACTTATAAATATTATATTAGTTGTAACAAGTACATAAACGTAATAACAAACATAATCGCTAATTATAATCTTATATTCTTATTATTATTATTATTGATATTTTTATTGTTTGTCATAGTTATTGTTATGGTTGTGATAATTGTGCATTGGCTTCTATCAAAAAAATTTGTCTATTGGCGTGAAAAGGGATACAAATAATTTTTAATTTTTTGACATAGGTATTATTAGGAGCTGAATTTTTCTCAAAAAAATTACATAAAATAAAATATAATTATTAACAAAATTTATGAATTTATAACTGAATAAAAATTAAATTGATTAGCAAAAAAAATATTTTTAAATATTTATTATTGACAAAATATTCGTTATTGTAAAATATATAATGAAAATTTTCATGAGAGCTCATAACAGTTATAACAATTATAGCAGTTATAATATAACATCTTATAACAGCTAATTATAATTGTTATAACAACTAACTATTTATAATAACCAAAACGAACAAGCTCTAAATAAGATAAATTATTATATGGTTAGTGCATTTTTGAAAGAAAATCTAGCATAAATTGTTGCACATTAGACTCTATTTGATTCTTAGAAAATTTGAAAGAAAGAAAAAAATATGGAAAATAAATTTCTTTCCTTTGTTTGAATTGAAAAAAAAAAAAAGAGAGAAAAAAGTTTGATGGAAAAACTCATGGAAAATTTTGTCAATTTGGTCAATGATATTTTTCTTCCAAAATTGGGAGGAAAATGAAAGAAAAAAATCATATAAAGAGAGAAATGGAGAAAAGAGAGTGATTTCTATCAAGAAAGGCTATTATGAATTTTCTCTTTTCTCTCTATGACAATATAGTAGATAGGTAAGAGGCTGAAAATGATTACAATTTTTTTCCTTTATTTTCCTTGAACCAAACATAAGAAAAAAAATCAATTTTTACTCACTTTTTTTCCTCATTACTTTTTTTATTTAAATTTTCTTTCCAACATATTTTTTAGAATTAAATAGAATCTAAAGAAGAGACGTAGAGAGTCTAATATTTAATGTATGACCTATTTTATCTAATATCAATTCGCAGATATTAGTACAAAATAGAAATTTTTTTTGGGGGGCACCCCAACCCGTATGTAGACCAAGATTAGTCAAGTTGGATGGCTACTTTTCGTTTTAATTTTTCCTAGTCATCAAATAAATTAAAACACTATATTTTTATGCTTTTGCTCAATATCCACCTCATTCGTCGTGGAAAATAATCAATATTTTTTTAATCGAAAAAGATTATCAATCTTAAACCTAAAACCTAGCCATTGAAACTAAAAAAAAAAAAAGAAGAAAAGTTAAGCCTATTTTTTAAGAGAAATAAATTCTTGATGCTGAATATTCTTTGAAGGATATTACGATATCAAAGCAACTCTACCCTTGATGCTGAATTAATATGTAAAATGAAGAAACAAATCTTTGAAAGTGGCACTATTGAAGACGAAAGAAAAATGAGATGAAGAGACATCTATCTCTTGCACAATGAAAGGTAAGCGTATATTCATTAACAGGGGTGGAATTAGAAAATGTTTTTAGGGGTCAGATATTACGATATCAAATCAATTCACCAAAAAAATATAATATCAATGCTAAACATACCTAGTGTTTTAGAAATCTCGGAAGACCAAAAAATATTTGCTTAGAGAGAGAACAAGATAAAAAAAATTTAACAGTCCCACAGCCATATATATTATATAGTTATTGCTTGTATTATATCTTTCTCTTTCCTAGTTTCAAAAAAAAAATTATAATAGATACTAGCAAAAAATTTATTTCCAAAGTTGCCCCCGTGGTGGATACTTATGGAGCATGCTAGTCTATAGACTCCCTTTTTCATATCTGCAAAAAGAATTTCCCATAATCATGGAGGGGACCTAATTCTGCCACTATTCGTGACTCAAAATATATCCAATTACACCTCTATTTTTCGTAGATTTGATGATTGTATGACTGTGCAAGGGTGCTAAAGTAAGAAAAACTGAAACATTAAAAAGGATGATTGGCTAGAGCAGTGGCATGGCTCGACCGTGCCAAGCATGCGCCAGGCTTGGCACCTCCATGCCTAGCCATTTCTGAAGTGTTTTGTTTCCTCTTGTAGTTGTTTGTATTCGTTTATTTAGAGTTGTTTCAGCTACTATTTGGGAGGGACTTTATTGTAAGGTTTTTGCTGAATTTAATACCTTATTTATTGCTAATAATGGTTATTCCTTCCACCTCCATTATATACGCCACAGATTTTTATTAATAAATCAAATCATCCCAAAATCATCCACATTAGTACACCATTTTCTTTGTGAATTTATCACTATTATCCACATTTTAGGTTATGTGAGTGAGTGGTAAACATTGATTTAATTCTCTATTTTTTAATCTCGTTATATTTTCATGCCGCTTGAGATTGAATTTTGTACTCATTCATTTTAGTGGATTTCTTATTCTCCTCTTGTGGTTTTCTTTCTATTTTGAGTTTCCTTCTAAATCCAGTGTCCATCTTTACCATCAAAAAGTAATATAATTTAATTTTGAGTTACATGTAAAATAAGTGAGATTAATTTTTTTGAAAAAAAGTCTATTAGTTTGATCATAAAAAAATTAAAAGACTTTAATAATTAGTTATATGCATCTTTACCATCAAAAATTAATATAATTTTGAGTTATATATAAAATAAGTTAGTTTAATTTTTTTTATTTTTTTAGTAAAATATAAATATTTTTAAAAATAATATTCTAGTTTAAAAAATTTTCTTACTAACATTATAAAATTTTAAATTATTAAATTATATTATATAATAATTATATAACAACACTGTATTATTATTATTTTATAATAAATTTTAATTTTAATTTTAATTTATTTCTCATTGATAAAATAATGATTATTTATTTCTTTAATACAAACTTATTAATTTTTTAACATTTATAGTTATATTTTTAATAATCCATAAACACTCTATTAAAAAAAGAGAGAAAACCCAACTAATGAATGTAACATTTAATAGCAACCTATGAGGCAATTAAAAACTCAAATATTCATATTTGAAAACTGAAAATTATATATTTTGTTATATATTTTTTTCTAGATTCATAGTGCATGTATTATTTTTTAAGAAATACAATGAATATGCTTCCTGTACAATATATAATACTTCCTAATTAAATATTAATCAATTTGTCGGACTGTCTGTCATATAAAAAAACATATCGATTGATTACCCGTCGGACTATTTCTATTGCTATTTTGATGAATTTTTGTACTTGTACAGACTATTGAATGTTGTTTTAAATTATAAAATATTATTATCATCAACACCTTAAAACTTATGGGATACATGTGGATATCGTAATATTTAATTTTTTAAAAGAACTTATTTATAATTTTTTCAAGTCATATATTTTGTCTTATTTTCCTTTTTGTTCAAATTTATCACATAAATTTATTTCTAAAATGAATTTATAATTTATAGAAATATGCAAATAGATAATAAATAAATAAATATAACTTTTTAAAGGTACATATAAATATGAAAGTAAAGAAAGAAAAATAATATCATCATCAATTAGCCAACATCAATAGAATTGCAGTAATGATGCTTTTTTTTTACTTGATCTATTGATACTAATGCGTGATTTGATATGTTGTTGATTTATGATGATGATGATGATAATTATGATGATGATGATATTAAAAAGGGTGCACTAATATAAACTTGAACTTTTTGGCATTTGACTATTAAATTTATAAAGAAATCTTTTAAATTGATAATCATAATCAATTTTACATAAGAATACAATTAATTTTTTCAAAAGGATATTTTTTTAAAAATTATTAATAGCAAAGAAGAAAATCAATCAGCATATTAAATAAAAATAATTTAATAATCTTTTAATAAATTAGTTATTTACTTGCTTATAAATAAGCTCTACCTTAATATTATCAAATTAAATAGAAAAAAGAAAAATAACTACTTAAATACAAAAACCAACCATAAAAATCTCATAATATAAAAAAGAATAATAAATAACTAATATAACGCATACTTTCAATTATGAATGTTGTAATTAATGTTGACTTATATACTTATTTCTAAACATGATGATCTTATTTATTTTGTTATTGCTTATTCTTCTAACTAAATTTTTAAATAAAATGATATATACAAACAATCTCCTCTATTTAAAATCATAAACCAACATAAAATCAATTTAAATAACTCAATGTTTGTTTCCACTCAATAAGATTTTAATTTATATCTTATAAATGATGCATCAAAAATACACAAAAAGAAGACTGTCGAACTAATAACATGTCAACTTAAATTCTCAATCATACAAAGAATAAAATAATTACATAATGATTCCCAGTAAAAAAACCCCACCAAAAAAAGAGAAGGAAAGTGAAGAAATTCGAGGTGGCAATAGTAAAAAAGAAAAGGGAAAATAAGCTAACAATAAATCCGTACAATGGATCAACGACTTGATTTGGGGTGAGCTCTCTTTTGGTCAACGACGTTGACCCGACAAAGTGGGCAAGTATTACGCGCAGAAAGCCACGCGGCAATACACCCTGCGTGGAACACGTGGCCGCAGGGGATTCTCCGGCCGCCATTGTCGAAGTTCTCCGTGCAGATGGAGCAGACGGCGTCGATTGGCGTGGCCACCGCCGGGAACGACGCCGTTAGTTGGTGGGCGTCAACCACTGAGGAATTAGTTAATGGTGTTGAATTTATAACTGGCATAGGCATCGAAAGTGCTTCGTCCAGATCAAAAACTCCTTCGAATGAGTAGCTGCCCATTTCTGGAGAGAGAGAAAACCAGAGAGAGGCAAACAGAGAGAGAGAGAGAGAGAGAGAGGAGAGTTAGGTGGCCAAGGTAGGAATTGAACATTGGAAGGGAATGTGGCTCAATTTATATGGGTCGCTCCTTCGACAAGTGGATCTGTAAAGGCATCATTAATTATCATGAGGGTAAAGTGATTCAAAAGAGGTCGGTATTGTAATGTATTTCATTTATTTTAAAATATATGTCTTTTTAATAATTTTTTTATTTTATAATTTTAATTATATATTTATTAATTCTGTTTTTATTAATTATTTTTTGTATCCTTTTTTATTAATTTTTTTATAATTTTAATGACATATTAATAACTAGTTTACTAATTTTGTTTTTTTTAATTGTTTTTTCATTGATTTTCTTCATTTTCAATTAAATTTAGGGACAATTTGAGATTTTAACATAATTTTTATCATAAATTTTATATTTCATTGGTAATATCTTTTAATATTAAAGTGACAAATATTTTAAAACGAGGAGTGTTTCGGAGTTGTTTTTATAAATCAAATTTGAATTTTACCTAAATATATTAACATTTGTGTCTCCCTTACACCAAATAAAATAATCCAAAGACACATTTCCTCCATTTTAAAAAGAGTTTTCTTATTTTTTTAATAAAAATATCCCAAAATAATATTAATTTTTTAAAAAATACAAATATTAAATTTATAAATATTTGCAAAGTATACTAACTTTAAATTGAAAAATATAACTATGAAAACGATGAAAACTTAAAATAAAAATTTTAAATTCAGATATTAAGGATATTATTAGTATTTTTATCATTGAAAGAATTTAGTTCATCTCTTAAAATACGTAAATAGATAACTAAGGATTTTATTTATTTTTTTGACAAAAGAAGTAATATCTTAGTACATCCTAATCTATGTCCTTCTCACGCCGATTATAGGATACATTGGGTCCACCTTGAATGAAAAAAAAAAAAGAAAATAGTATGAAATTTAAGATTGCATTTGGTTTAGGTTGCATAGTGTTGGGATGGGATCAACCTAAACTCAAATTTCTTATCCAGCATGATTCTAGCTCATTTGGGTAGGGTAACGAGATACAAGTTAGTTTCGCCAAATATATATGATTAAGTTAATGTCGATCAAGAACTTCTATTTTGGTTGGTATAAACTTTACTTTTTATTTGGAAGATCCGAAATCAAATCGTGCTTGGTCGTATAATATATATTGGTTATTGTAAGTGCTTGTGTGAGTGAAGTAATTGGGCATTTATATAAAGGTTTTATGGATATATGTATGACTTATCAGATAAAAGTATGTTTATCCCATATCTTATTCTTTATTCAACGATCTTCTTGCAATGTGTTCAATTTTCATTTCATTTGTCAGTATTTTTCAAAAAAGACGTGTATGTGTATCGAAGTTTTATAAATATATGTATGGCATATCAAATGAAAGTTAAGTTTATCCTATACCTCATTCTAAAGAAGTGGTCCTCATTAGCTTTGTTCCTTGTTCAATGATCTTCTTGCATTGTTTTTCAATTTTTATTCCATTTGTCATTGTCTTTCCAAAAAGGCGTGTATGTCATTTTTTTTTATTGAAATACCACTTTATTTATGAATTTTGACTCAATTGCCACTCAAAATACTTATAGGTATAATAAAAATAGGAAAGAAAACTACTAGAAGCCATAAATAATAATTAAATATCTTGTAACAATATAGGAAAAAATACATTATTTGATGAGTTATTTTTTTAAAATTCATTATAATGTAACGTTATAAAAATTATTATATAAAGGTTTTTAATCGATTTTTCTATCGGCAGAGATGCTTGGTAGAGGTAAAAACGTCCACATTTTGATCTCTTCAATCAAATCCCATACAAGCAGGATCTACATTGAGAGAGATTATTATTGTCGTAAAGTTGACCCAAAAAAAGAAAAAAAGAGTATAATTAATCACATAGTAGTCCAAAAGGGAATGTCTGAAGGGACAATTTGAGGCAGCCACCATGTGGAAGGTGGGAGGAAACAGAGAACAGTACACCTAACTCTCCCACCTCCCAACACATAATGAACAAAAAGAAGGGAATTTTCCTCGGACAACACCCAAAATGACAAAGGCCTTAGCTAAAGAAAGTGTCATCAAAAAATCAATGCCTTAGAATTTGGTGGTTGCCTTTTCAAGGGTAAACTTCTATTGTATTCCAAGTTGCAATGAGGATAGATATGCCATCACTTGAAACTTTGATGAGAGAAGGGGTGATGAAAGTCTAATGCTGGTATTTGTTGTTGCATCGGTCGGTTTTAATAATTATCTTATTTTTAATTTATTTGTAAAAACAGAAAGGTTATCGTTATCGACATAACTAGATGTGGGGTGGATAGTAATCTCGGTAGTACTTTTGAATCTTTAATTATTATTGTTTTGATTTTGGTTGGTAGGTTAATGTATTTTAATTCTTAATCTATTAACTTATTAATCATCGGAAAAAAAAATGTAGATGTACATCAAATCAAATCAATGCATTACATATTTTGGTCTAAGTTAAGATACTAGTAAAATAAAGTTAAAATTAGAAATACATGTTCCAAGCTGCGAATGATGATATATTAAAAATATACAATTAGTATAACAATCACGTGAATCTCTTTTACTACTTTTTTGAAAATAAAAAAAAGAAAAGGAAAACTAGCTTGTTTTTTTTTTTTTTTGGTCCGGATGATGCCACAAAGGCAATACAATATAATAGGGGAAGGGGAATCAAACCTAAGACACTGATGTACTCGGGACCTCAGTCTTGACCAAGTAGGCCATGACCTCATTGGTTAGAAAAACTAGTTAAATATATTGAACTTGTTAACGAAGAATATGATTTTTATAATATTTTTGTACTAATTATAATCAACCTAGTTTTTCTAACTATGACAAATCACAATCCTAGAATTTTTAGAAAATAAAAACATAAAAAAATATGATATTAGTTGAAAAATTAAAAATTAAGAAAAGGAAAAAATAATACACCATGTTATTGTTAGAACTTTTTTCTTAATAATTTTTTTTTTTGAGGAAGGGGACGGGGGCTAGAGCTTAATCCATCTCACCTTTCGTTTTGCTATCCATTACTAACATAACATATTTGACATTTTCTAGCAAATGTAAGATTGTTAAATTTGTTCTCTCTAAGAGAGCATCTAGATCTTCCTACACAGTCAATCAATAATATTATGAGTAGTTAAAATATAAAGTATAAGTAATTTCTTAGCAGACTGGAACTCACCCCAGTCAAAGATGACAGTTTCTTATATATTTTCGGAAGTATGTGCTTTCATTTACCACATATATAATTTTTTTAAATATATTTGTCATATATATTATTTTAATATATTTTTATTAATATGACTTTTGAACGTACATACTTCTAAATTATAGTAGGCATATTGTGCGTGACAAATCTTTATTTAGTAATGGTGTCACAATACGAATGTTTCCAACACGAAAAACACAAGGCTGCCAAAAACCAATGCAGAGATCCAATTAAGCAGGACTTTTCATTTGGACCAAAAAATTTATAGGACATAAGCTGCAATCGCAGATTTTTTATTTTTTTCTTATACTAGGATTCATTCATTTTATGGAACACTCTGTACATTTTAAAATACAAATAATTTAATTAATTATTTTTTATTTCATAATATTTGTAACTTTATAATTTTAGTTGCGTATTAATGATTATTTTACTAATTTTATCCTTATTGATTGCTTTTTTCTTTCATTTTTTCATCAATTTTCTTTATTTCCAATGAAATCTTGAGGTAATTTAGTCTTTTAATATAAATTTTGTCATAAATTATATATTTTCTTGATATTTCCTCAGTAACATTAAAACGACAAGTATTTTAAAACGAAAGAAGTATTTAAACATTGGGGGACCATGGCAATGGTCCCTGGATTCTACCTCTTTTGGATCTAAAGTCCATAATGTAGTTTTTGGCATTAATTGCAATTTATCAAGCCCAGTATTATTTAATGTTTTAATTAGATCAAAATATTTTTTTATAATTATAATCCATCCGAATATATATATATATATTTTTTTAGAGAAATTAATTGAATAAAAAAATGTGTAACGCATCATGGATTTTCAACCCGACATCATTTTTCTAGAAATTAATTCCTTATGGCATACTTTCTCATATATTTCAAGAGGATTTCCTAAGACACACTCACAAGATAAGTCCCTAACAACTTTATATCCTGCCGTTTTTAATTAAAAAGAAGATATATTGGGCCTGTTTGGGCCTAGTGTGGCACTTATGGACTTCCTTATTTTCCTAATGGGCTGTGATGGGTAAGATCGTGGTTTTGCAACATTCTACACATAAGCAATTCAGATGTAGTTGTAATAAGATTCAAAGCCAACTTGATCCACTATTTCACCCTGTATAAACCATGTAGGACCAAGCTTATATTAAAGTTTTGGTCCTCTTCGATACTTATACGGGTCTACATCTTAATCTCTCCAAATTTAACGGAATCTATATTAGGTTTTGTTGTTGTTTTGTTATCGACTTTTTCATTTAACTTAGGCTAACTAGGACATTTCAAGAATACAAATTGTACGTTAGAAAAGTAGTTACAACTAATAGTTAGACAATGAAATATTTGTACTTTCTCTCAATAAATTCAGATATGATCGCGGTCGTATTGTAGTATTAGATCAGACTTTTCTAACTTTACCAGTTGTGCAAAATGTGAAATAAATAACAGAACCCTTGATCAACTACCCAATAATGGCTAATAAGTCAACAGTAGAGGATATAGAGCAACTAATATTCACTTGCAAAATAATACAAAGAATGCATACAGAAGCAGTGGCAAATTGTCAACCACTATCAGCAAGCCTAGTTTAGATTTACAGAAGATGGACAGTATATATAATCTATTAGACAGACAGATCTCCCATCAACTTCTAATCATGGGTGATGTTACTTCGACAAATTGGACAAGTTTTACAGATAGAAACCCAAGTTCTGATACAATTCCAGTGATAAAAATGGCCGCAGGATACTTGTTTACCACCATTTCCAGCCCGAAACTCCTCCATACATACCATACAAATTTCGTTTTGATCATCACCTTTCTTTGCAACAACGGCTGGCACGTCCACATTTGTCGCTGCTTCGAGTGACTCCGGACTCAGACACTTCGATGATACCGTTGCCATGTCACACCTAGGGCTCATAGCCGAAACTGGGATCGGCATAGTCAGTGCCTCGTCGAGGTCGAAGGCGAATGGCATGGCTCCTTGGTTGGACATGGGGGTTGGGAGGGAGAGGGGAGGAGAGGATGAGGAAAGAGGGAGAAGTTGAAGTTGGTTTAGAGCATACCAAATACAAGGCTTTTGGGTTCCTATAAAGCATAATGCTTATTCCTCAAGTGGCTAAACGTTACCCATCTTATTCTTTTGGTGGGTCTCATGAACACGTTACTTCAATAGGCAAGTTGGCACATATTATGGCACTACAGTTTATCTATTGGCCTCGACTATGTCCAATCAAAGCAATTATGAGTTCAAAAATCAATTGGGGGAGGATATGAGATATTATTATATCGTGTGAGTTGTATTATTAATTTTGACTTTGATTTTGGTTCAAGTCAATAGAAAAACTTTCACTTATTTTTTTAAAACGGTGTAAGTATAGTAATTCTCACAAAATAGGAATCACAGTAATTAAACTTTCGATAAATTACTTAAAAAGTTATTTTTTTAAGGTCATGTTAAATTGTCAAACTTATTTCATTAATTAAGTGGAAGACTTACAAAGAACACTAAGGCCATGTTTTTTTAATTTTAACTTATAAGTTTTTACAATTAACATTACAACTATTTTATAATTTCTAATCACTTTTTATGGCTACATACAACTTCTTATTACCTTATACCTTACAATTTCATTACAAATTTATAATTCGGAATAGTCAAAAAAATATAAAAAGAAATTAAAAAAAAAAAGAGCAAATCAGTTATGTGTGAAATCGTGGCCGGCAAGTAGCTGCATACTTTCCAGTACGCAGCGTCATCAATCACAATCCTTCACCAATTGTGAAGATAATTAAATGGTAAATTGACTTACATACTGTAGTCTAAGGGATTTAGGAGGCCATGGGAGGGACTATTCAGAGGGTCATCCCTGAGCTAATGTCTGTTAATTTTCCTTGTCAACTTGGTAATAGATGGATCAAAGTAAAGTATATTAACCCTATAAAAAAAAGGGGGTGGGGGTGGGGGAGGATGCCAAGTAGAAGGGCGGAAAAAAGCATATGAATAAAGTTTTTGGAGTGTGATTTTTTTTTTAACTGGTAAGTGTGCATTATGTTCATTGGACCTTTATCTCTTAATATCTAAAAGGGTTTATGGACTTCAGGGAGAGGGCAAAAGACCATGCTCAAAGGTTTGATACTTCATAATGGAGGATGACCAAAACGTAGGGAATAGGGATACTAAACTCAGACATAAAGTTGAAATGCACATTAATGAAAAGGATAGAAGTGTAAAAAGGATGACCTTAATGCCAAGTGACCTAAGTGCTCATTGGCATAGTGAATAATATTATTGAAGTATCTAACTTTCTACCACTTAAAAATGACTCTTTGGGTCAATAAAGCTTTCTAAAAACTAACTCCTATGATGAAATTATTAGTCTTTTTGACATTATTAACCGTGGGGTCCTTTTAATTTTTTAAATTTTCTTATGATTTTTTTCAATTTTTTATAATTCCTTTCAACTATTTTAATTTTAATATAACCTTCTTTATAACTCATTCTAATATTTCAGCTGACTAGGGTTATACTCCTTGCATAGCAAGGCACTCATTAATTTTATTTTTATAATTAGTTATTTTTCTACTTTTACTATTTTTAATTAATTTAAACTAATCATAAGCTAAAAATAGCAATTTTTTAAATAACAATAATAAATTAATATATTAGGTTATATAATTTATTATAAATAGTAATTATACATGTTTTTTATTGTTTATTTTAATTAATATACTTTTTATTCTTAATGTCTATTATATTTAATAATTTTTTAAGACTAAATGTAGTTACTAATATCTCACGAGACGTTTGGATCAATATATATATATATCTCATGAGAAATGTGTAGTCCAAAAATTAAATTGAATTAAAATTGCAATGAATTTACTCACTTGACATCTTACATGGCATTTTGCATAACATCTTACGTGTTACTCATATATTGTTTATACTCAACTTTTAATATATATATAATTCTAAATTCTTCTGCTCCTTTCAAGTCTTTCCCACTTTTAAATCCTTTATTTCAATTGAAAAGAGAAAACCCTAAGTTTAAAGTCCAATTTTCCTTTTTTATTGTCTTATACAAGAATATATTCCTATATACACCTCATAATAGCAAAAATAATTCGATTAGAATTACTTGAATTTATCCGACCTAAAAAATGTTGGTCCGATCAGTCAAGTATAAGAGGAAGACAATAAGAGCCACCATATCATATAGACGATGACATTGATACGAGGATTTTGATTTTTTGTACTATTTTGGATCATTGATACTATTGGACTTTATTTGAGCTATTAAAATTACAACTCTTCGTATATAGGTTGTCTAAATATAGAAGAATAAACCTGAAATCTTGTTTAATTTTCTAAGAGACATTCGGTAAAGCTACTATGTTGGGTTAATTTCACAAGTTAGACAAAGCTTGTGAACTGATATATTTAGTGCAATGTGAACCACTATATATTTAATAGTAAAAAGTAAGGCAAGTCATCAATCAGACCTCGCCCTAATGGTCAAGATTAAAGGCCTACGTACATTAGATTACAAAATTAATTTTTTATTATAATTGTATGGTATTATCCTACCTTTGAATTCAAAAAGAAAGAAAGAAAGAAAGTAAGGCAAACCAATCTTTGGTGGTTGGGTCAATCCCATGAAATTCCTCTTAATCACAATTGTCCAAGCCCTTCATATGATTAGTTGCCAAATTAGTCCAGAAATCAACCTACCAACAGCCCACTTCTTCTTTAGCCTTAAGCCTATTTACAATGCCGAATCCTGAGGTGGGCCGGGCTGGGATGGGCCAACCAATTTTTATTCTTTCCATAAAATTATATCATATACCCTAGGTAGGTACCGAAGCTATGTACACCACGCAGAGGTCACGTGCGAGAAAACAAATGTTTGTTTATTTTGGTTCTGCACCATATATATATATATATATATATATATATATATATATATATATATATATATATATATATATATAACATTACTCAATATCACCCTGTGATGAAATGAATGATCGTTGAGTACATGGCTACTATTTTCCACTCATTGTCAGCAAAATAATTCAAGTTATCTGTTCAAGATATGGTGATTCACCAACTACTATTCATACTTTCAGATCCAATCAATACTATTTCAATAATTCAACATTGTCGGAAGATATTTTCAAGATTATGATTCTATTCCAATCAAGCATCTTCAACCGTCCAAGTGTTCGACATTTATTAATCATTGTATTCTATAAATATGTGTTTATAACTACATTAGAAGGCAAAACTTACTCAAAGAACTCATCGGAGTAAACACTTGCCTTTAGCAATTCCTTCTAAACACTTTCCTTATCCTCTCAATCATTATCCAACCTTCCCGAGAGCTTATATTTCAAATTATTGTACAAGTATCTTTACATTCAATCAAAGAAAGTAAGTTTTGATTCATCTTCTTCCCCATTTCAATTACGCTTTATTTAATTTCAATTTACAGTATTCATCTTTTGTTTTGAAAATCAATTTGTTAAATTAATTTATCACTCTCCTTCCCCTGCTACTCAACCATACGTAGTCCCCGAGCCGCATCCCTAACTCTAGATCGGTCCTGTCTCCTATTGGTATCGTGAGCCAAGTTTGTTTATTTAGCTCGGTTGTTACGCCATAGCTAGCATTGGTCAACCGTTGGTCAGCCCCACGTTATCCGTTGGTCAGCCGTGTGCGGTGGTCCCGGTGAAGGTGGTCTCGGTAGTGTGTGCATAATTACCAACTAAGTATTCAAGCGTAACTCGGATGGCCTCTTGGCTTCGAGATCATCTAAGTCTAGGTAGTAGTAAGAGTACTAATGTGGTTAATAATAGAGAAGTTAGTTGTCAAGTTGATTTCTCAAATTGGTCTATTCCAAAACAAAAGATAGAAACAATCTATCAAATAGGCAAGTTTGATTTCAATATCGTTTTCTCAATAAAAGATCATGAAGAAACTTTTAGTTTAGATAAAGGATTTCGAGACTATTAAATTAATGTCAAATATCTCTATTAAAAAATATAAACAAAAATACGGATACATTCATTTTGGTATGATTCAAATAGCATTCAAACCTTTGTCAAGGTTAGGATTAGATTGTCCTATATTCATGGCTCTAAGAGATAATAGATTAATTAGATATAAAGATTTATTATTAGCTATGATTCAAACCAATATATGTAATGGTCCTATTTATTTCAATTGTTGTCCAAATTATTCGAGTAGATCTAAATGATCCCTAAATTATGGATACATTAATTTTAGATATTCATTTACAAAATGATTCAAAAGTACAATTTAGAGAACTTACTCGGAGAACTCATCGGAGTAAACACTTGCCTTTAGCAATTCCTTCTAAACACTTTCCTTATCCTCTCAATCACTATTCAACCCCTCTCTCCCGAGAGCTTATATTTCAAATTATTGTACAATTATCTTTACATTCAATCAAAGAAAGTAAGTTTTGATTCATCTTCTTCCTCATTTCAATTACGCTTATTTAATTTCAATTTACAGCTTTCATCTTTTGTTTTGAAAATCAATTTGTTAAATTAATTTGTCACTCTATTCCCTGCTACTCAACCATACATAGTCTTCGAGCTGCATCCCTAGCTCTAGATCGGTCCTCGTTTCCTAGTTATTTTGGTTCTGCACCATATATATATATATTTATTTATTTATTTATCATAGATTAGCAATGTATGGGTTTAGTTAGGCAGCTGACATGAGCGCTAGGATGCTAACCGATATGTTAGGGGTTTGAACCTCCTTTTGAATTTTTAAAATATATTTCTCACTTTTTTTTTCCTGGATAGATTTTCACTTATTTTTAGTATTATATAATGATTATCTCTTATTTTTAATAATTATATTTTAATTTTGTTTTGCAATGTTTACTACTATTTTAAAAATATATTATCTGCTAAATTAAATTAACTTGAGCTAAAGTTAATTTATATATTAAAAATATATATAATTTTCATTACATTAAATTAAATTAATTTGAGTTAAGGCCAGTTTACACATTAAAAATATATACGTAATATTCACTAAATTAAATTCAGACATTTATCAAAAGAGTACAATAAGTATATCATGAGATTAATTTTATAATTATACAATTAGAAGCATATGGTATTAGAGTTGAGACTTGTACGAGCTTTTCTATCCTATCGGGTTTTAGTTTTTAGTGTACATTAGAACATTCTCTACTCGTATTACATAATGAAATTTAGTGTTGATATGAATAGTATTGTGGTTTTAGTTTTTAATTTTATTGTATATCATAATATTATTTAGTGTATGATAACTCAATGTTTAGTGTTGAACTTTAGATTATATTATGGTTTTAGTTCTTAGTGTATACAAGAAAGATGTTTAGTGTATTAAATATTAGTATTTAATGTTTTTGGATAAAAGGCTTGAATGTTTTATAGATCAATGGTGTTGTGATTTTAATTTTTAGGTTTAGTATATATTTTAGCGTTATATCCTGCTCTTTCAATTTTTTCTGTATTTTAGATGATAGCGTTAAAACTTATTGCATTTATGCCTCTACACACTAAAAAAAAAAAAAACTTTAAAATAGTGTCAAGACATATTCTCCTTTAAGCTTGCGGTTCTTCCCCTTGTTCATCTGGGCAAACTTGTATTTTCTTATATCATTTTGTCTATGAAATCAATTTGTGTCTATGCTACAACAACCTAATTATGTTACAAAATATGCTAGTTGATCCAACTTAGGGTGAGCTTATGGACAAAATTTGGAATAATGAGATGCCATATATTAACCTTGCCACGCTTTTAGAGGGTCAATTTGGTAGCATAAATTGTTGACTATTTTACAATTAGGTATGCGATTTGTCCTTCATCTTTTGATGTATCATTGATCATTTTTCCATTTTAATTGTGTTGTTACAATTTACAACTAATTATTAAAAATATAAATTTGTGTTGACTATTTAATTATTGAAAGCAAAAGATGGAATTCTTCTGTAATAATTCAATAATTTCTCCATGTTTTTTCTTATTTTTGGAGCACCAATCCTATATTTTTGGTTTATGGTTCCTCTAAAAAATGGTATACATCTTAGACTATCAATGATGTTATAATATTATCGGTTAACTAGACAAAAACAGATCATCTAAAATCAAATTTAATTTATGATGTAGAGAAAAAAAAAACACATTAATTATACTTCTAAATCATTTAGATTAATTTTAAGTAAAAATTAATCAATTGAATGTAACGTTTTAAAATTTGAAGTCTAAATATAGTTGATTTGTTTGATTTGAACTCAAAATATTAATAAACCAATCAATGTATGTGAGGGATAAAAAAAAAAAGTGACTAAATAATTTTGTTTTGGAATGAGCAAATTAGAAATTTAGAGTTGGCAAAGTCAGTCAACAAACCCAAAGATATGTACGTCATATTGCAAAAGTTGGTGCAATCAAGATTTGCTTTTAATAAATGTCGTCCCTTATTTTCCCTCCTTGAACTCCCCAAAAAAATTAAAGAAGGTGCTCGTGTGTTTTTGTCTTTGAGCTAATTCAATAATACTAGGAATGAAATAGGATATAGGACAGAATTATAAGGGACCGATCAGGTTTTAATTGAGTGGTTAAAATTACACGTTTTGAATATATTAATATTAAATTTAATTTTTTCTCTATTGTATTTTATTGTTTTTGTGAGTCATTGCTATCTAAAGTAAAATAATATAAATTATTTAATTTAAAAATATGGGATTTTGGCCTCTTTATGAAAGGAGGAAAAAACAAAGAGGGGAAGGGGATCAATTTTAACTGATTTTTGTCTATAATTTTAGAGGTTTATCTGAAAATTTGTAATTTTAGCTAAGATATTTTTAGATTTTGATAATTTCAAATTTGTGTCAATGATGTTTTTTTCAAATATTCATCATTTCAAATATTAAATTTTTAGTACCTTTACATTTATTTATTTTTTTCTAGACCTAAATTATATTACATATTTCTAATTAATTTTTATTTTAAAAAATTAAAAATTGACATTCGCAATCCCCTTTCCCATCCCTACATTACCTAAAAATTATTAGGTGATTTAGGTCCATAAATCTGAAATCACTAAAAGGCAAAAAAAAAAAAAATTCCTTCTTTTAAACCCTTAAAACCCCACATTTCCCCTTAAACTTCCATTTGTTGACACATGACCGGGGACTTCAAATCCCGGGTTTACGGTATAATTGCTTAACATTACCATTTATCTAACACCAAACACCCATATCAACCAACGCTTCTAGCGGGACTATCGGAATGTCCAAGTGATAAGAGATCCTACCGTTGGCGCCGTCCCCCAATGGTGAAACTAGTTTCGCAGAAAACCTCCTACCCTCCCACATCATCATCTTTCTCTCTCCCCATTCCCTAATTCTTCTTCTTTCCCCTCTTTTTTCCTCAGCTTTCTCCTCCCTATTATAACCTAGGTAAAGCCACCAATGGACCTGGAGACCTAATTGGTGAGAATCGACTTCCAAAAATGGTGAAATAGATGACAATAGGGGTGCGTGATCAGCATGGAGACGAAGGGAATAATTATTTAAAAAGATAAAAGAAGAGTACACCCTGTTCGGCAACAATATTTGTAGTACCTTTTAGCATTTTGACTAAGTTAAAACACTAATCAACCAAATATTAGTGTTCGGTAAGATAGTGTTTTAACTAGCGTTTGCAATAACTTTTAGCATTTCAAGTAGTGTTTATGAAAAACTAAGAATATTTGACGTAAAAGAATACTAAGAATATTAGTTTTTCACATTTGAAAGTAGCGTTTCATATTTTATTGACAAAAAATCCCTTCATTAATTTATATTTGACAAAGTATCTATATTCTTTTACGTCAATTTACAATAATAAACTAACTCAACCACTAAATTTACCAAACATATTTATTCAACCACTCAGCTAAACAACTATCCGCTAACAGGTAAATTCTAATTGCTATCACCTACACAAACAACCATCCGCTACTCAAACAACTCATTTTGCCGAACATGGCCTATAATGGGAATATTAAAACTAAAAATTATAAAAAAAGTTTATAGCATTAAAAAAATTAATTTACAAAAATGAGCATTTAAAAAATTAACAACACGCACCTTAAAGTATTAAGGATATGTTCGAACTTACGTACAAAACACATAAAATGAAAAATAAATAGAAATGAACATATAAACGAATATAAAAGAGTAAAAACGAACATAAACGAACAGAAATGAGTAGTTAAATAAGAAATAAACGAACATAAAAGAACATAAATAAATATAAACAAATATAAAAGAACATAAACGAATATAAAACTATTTTTCATGTAAAGTGGAACAGACTCTAAATTGTAAAGAATCCAGGTTGGATTTCACGAATCAAAAAGTCAAAAATAGATAGAAATCTTATCTAACTTATAATAGTGGTGTTAGACCTCGTTTTTGCCGGTTTTTAAGGCATTATTTAGCCCAATTCCATGATAATTTCAATGATATTTATTTAGTTTTGGGTTAGATTTTGCTCATTTTCTCTTTATCGTCACCTAAGTTCATAAATCTCTTTATTACAGGTTTTTGGGCTTAAATTTGAGAGATTCGAGGTAAATTTCATGAAAAGCGATGAAGAGAAGAGTTCGGGCCCAAGAGGAGGCAAGAAAGAAGCCTAAAACACATCAAGAGAAGTCGCACAGCCCCCGTGCGAAGCTGCATAGCCGTGCGGATCATCGGGCGAAAGGCACGAAGTGAAGGAAGGCCGCACGGCCCCCTGTGCACATATCGCACGGCCGTGCGATGAGTTACTGAAGATTGAAGACGCACACGGTACCCCATGCAGAATCCGCACAGCACGTGCGAAACAGGTAGAGAGCACAGAATGCGGCAGATTTTTCGCACGGTACCCGTGCGACTCATTGTTTCGGTGATTATTTAAGTTTCCTAATTGTATTTGTTGAGGGATTCTATTCCACAATGTAGAGATTTAGCTAGGGTTTCGAGAGAGCTTTGAGAGGAGACTCAAGAACACTCTTTATTGTTCATCTACTTCAAGTTTTTATGATTGAATCGCATCAAGTTTTTCATTCGGTAATCGTAATTTCTTCTCTTTATCTTTTCTTCATAATTTCTCTTTGTTTCTCTATAGCTATTTTTCCCAATCTTTGTCAATTGTTTAGTATCATGTTTAGGGGCTAATTTCTTTACTTAGGTTGGGATTGATCCCTATTATGCCTTGATAATCATGAATTGAGTACCAATTGGGTCGTTCTATGCTTTTTAGGTTAGAATTCACTTCGTTCATCACTCTTTCATTGATTGCCTCGAGAGAGGACTCATATGCTTTTATTAGGGTTTTGTGGAAAATCGAAAGATGAAAACTTACCTAGAATGACGTTGTGAACGATTAGAACTTTGATATGAAAATAATTAGTGTTTTAATCGGGGTTGTGAGATGCATTCATTGTGATTTTGCTCTTTATTAATCCCATGAAAATAGGTGATTAAATTGTGCAAGATTAGTCTTTGGCCTTCGAAATAGGCGAAGATAGGCTTAATTGGTGTCTCCCTCTTCTAAACTACTAGCATAGGCAAGTCTCAAATGGTATTCGATTCTGGTTTCAGGCATATTAGTGTGATTGATCCCAATCTAAGGCTTTTTATTCATCGGTTTTTTTCTTAGTTATTTTGTTATTAGTTGATCCAAAAACCGAATCACCGTCGAACCGAGTTTTTACCTAGATTAGAAAGTTTAGGTTAGCTTTGATATTTGAAACACAACTCTCTGTGGACACAACCCGTGCTTGCCGGCTAGCTACAACTACGCCGTGCACTTACGGTATAATATTTCTCTCAACAAGTGGTTATTTAAAAAGAAGAAAGAAAAATAAAACAAAGAGGGGTGTAATGGTAGTATGCAAACTAAATTTATAATATTATAAAAAACTTAATTTATAATTTTATAAAACAAACACGAGCATTTGAAAAATTAATGACATGCACCTTAAAATATCAACTTGTAAAGAATCAAGTTGGATTTAACGAATCAAAAGGTCAACAATCTATAGAAATCTTATTTGCCTTATAATGATAATTATTTTTTAAAAAATAAAAAACTAAAACAAAGAAGGGTGTGATGGTATATGAGAACTAAATTATGAATTAAAAAATTTACAATATTATAAAAAAATTAATTTACAAAAATGAGCACTTGAAAAATCAATGACATGCAACTTAAAATATCAAATCGTAAAGAATTCAGTTGAATTTACGAATTAAAATATCAAAAATCAACAAAAAATCTTATCTGTCTTATATCGGCATTGTTATTTTTAGTTTCAATGTACAATTTGTTATAACTTTTTAAAACTAATTTACAATTATCTTACAATTCTTTATAATTTTATAATTGTTATACTCTTACAACTTATATGTCCTCCGACTAAAAAAAGGGACTTTCGTCACCACATTGAAGCAACTATCCTCTGGATAGAGAGATCTATCAATTGGGAATTTTTTTCTATAAATAGGCAAATAGAAAGGGCCATGTCATATAATTTAAGCATGTGTAATGTGTATAACATATCCTAGCTTTACTCCATTCTCCACTTCCACTTCCATGGTAGCTTAGTTGTTGCTTTAACTAACCATCGTCTTTTCGAATACTAATTTAAAGGCTCAATGTTAGAGTTAAATCTAATAAATGAATCGTTTGAGTAAAATATTTCGTGTTATATTATGTTTGGGTCACCTAAATTTAGATTGCGTACTCTTTCAAATTAATTTACTTTTGGTTTGGGTTTACTTCAAGTCACTGGTCCAATAAACTTGTATTACGATGAATAACGAGGTTTTGTTTAGGCAAGGTTAATTTCGAGTCAATTATTTCATATATCGGACTAGATACGAATATAGTCATTTTAGATCTGATTTCAAATATTGGGTCATTTTCATGAGGTCTAGCCATAGCATATTTCTACCCTTGAGTTTTGTATAGGTTTTAGGAACATGTCAGACTTCTCTTAGCTCACAAGTACTTGGTCGGTTTCTTAGATTTTTCCTACTTTTATATATATATATATATATATATATATATATATATATATGTTGGCATTCTAATTGTCGGCTGGACTAAAAACATGGCATATTATGTACATGTTTGTTTTTTAATGTTTATAATTAACGGTGGCCATTGATTATGATCAATAGGTGGTGATTATCAATGCTTATTAATAATTACAATTAACTATCAACTGTTAATAGCGATAGTTTAACAATAATTAACATTTATCAACGATAATAACAATTATAAATGTTATTATAAATGATTCAATATGGTTGATTATTCATTGATCCTAATAGTTTGTGGTTTTCAATTGATTTTAGTAGATAAAATAGAGTTTTAAAAAATAAAATAGACATGTGGGCCTTGCTTGACATGAATCGGTCATCGGATCGTTTGCTTTGCAAAGATTTGTCGACCGATTCGATGTTGACATGGTGATTGGGGTCCACCGTTACTAGATGTGCTGGTTTGCACCCGATAGCCGCATCAAAACTTTTCGGCGAAAAGCATCCTCTGCTTTTGACCGTTGGATCAGGAAGAGCCCCACACGTGGCCGATTGATCGTGATGGGTTATTTACTATTAGGGATGTGCCTAATATTTTTGGTGCCTAATTGGGGGTCTTGGTTTTGCAAGTGTAAAATAAGTCAACTTTTATGGCCCAAGCTCTGACCCATATTCATGGTGAGGGCCCTCTTGCTCCTTTTGTGACTACGGCACTGTGTCACTCATAATTTCAAACATGTTAGGGTTGGATTGATAAAGATTTTTTATAAGATATTTCGCATGTGAAGTAAATGATTCGAATTTATATTTGATTTGGTATTTATATTAATTAAGTTAAGTAAAATTATACGAAAATAGAATGATTTCATTTAAATTTTTATGTAAAATTATTTTTGTTTATAACTTAAATTTATTGGATTGATTAAGTAATGTGAAACTAACTCAAACAAAAAATGCTCCTACCCAAATTTAAAATTATATTATAGTGTCCACTTATTTTGAGCTAAATATATTATTAGAATCGAAATTTAATATTTAACCTTCAATATATTGCTCATGTATTCTAAAATACGATCATGAGCGATTAAAAAAAAAGAAAAAGAGGAAGAAGTATAATAGGCAAATAATTAGGGGGCATGAAATTAGACTTTGGTACTATCATCAATGTACGCAAAAAATTGACCTTTTTATTTTTGCTATCAAATGATCTACTTTCGATGAACTCTTCTCTAGGTATAATAGCATATGCACATAGGACATGTTTGGTTGGATGTAATCAAAGTGATAATGTAATCAAATTGGTAATAGTGATTACATTATCATATTTGGTTACAACTTTGTAATGCAATCAAAATTGCATTGTAATCACATTAACCTTTACCTATGCAATTACAATTACTTGAACATTTACTAAACAATCATGATTACATCCATCCTTATGATCAAATTTTAACACACTTCTAATAATTTCTTCTCCCTCCCCTCCAAATTCCATATCCATTTTCTCTCTCCTCCTTGGCAAGCAAAAATTTATCCATTTGATAAGAAACTATTTTTTTTCTTCTATTATCTTAATATATGATATGATTGTTAAATCATTAAGAGAAAATTTCAACTTTAATATTTTAGATTTAAAATTTAAATATTCAATTAAGAATATAAAAGAAGCTTCATTTAAAATTTTTAGATCAAATTTTTTTACTTGTTAACAATTATCTTTAATTCAATAAATATTTATCATGAATAAAATAATTTTAGTTTGTATTTTTTATTCATGAAAAAAATTCAAAACTTAATTATATGATAGAAGAGATTAAAAAAAGCTCAAATACAAATTTAGAGTTTAAAATTTTGTTATCCGGATAACATTTATCTTCACTAACACAAACATTTATTGCCACTAGAATAATTGAATTGATCTTTTTGCCACAAAAAAATTTAAAATTAGGAAATATGATATAAAAGATTAAAAAATCTCAAATATTGAAGACTCGATACATCTGCTCAATACTTTTCCGAGTTATATAAAAGGAATCGGGTATAACAATTTCATACATATAGAGTTTTGATTCCAAGGCATTCTCTGTTTCTCGAAACATCTTTGAGTAAAATTGTATCGTCTCTAAGTGATACAGCTTTTACTTCTCATATTTCCTGCTTATCCGTAAGTGACTCGTAAAACCGGTTCTTTGTTCCGAGTCCAACATCACTCGATTTATCGCAGATTGAATAGACTAGTATTTCGTCTTTTATCACTCGGAATCTTACTTCGATCATAACCTCTATTTTCGTTAAAGTCAATACCTCTAATCTGTTTCATACTTAGTCTATATCAAGTTATCTCACTCGATATTCTTTATGGAACTTGTTCTATTGCTTAGACTAAGTCGGATGGAATTCCGAGTATCATGGATATTGAACTCGGAAAATTCCATTCCGTTTCGACTCGGATAATCGATTATTTATTTATTATAATTATTTTATTATCTCGTGTCTAACCTTGGACCAAAGTATTTTATACTTTGAGAACCGGAGGTGATTTACTTTTGTAGGTTATTCAATCGAGGATACAATTTTTCAAACTACAAAAGTAGCCTAGGCTCGAACGTCAAATCACCAAGCAAACATGACCTTTCACCTTCCCTGCTCCAGTCCCAGAAGATTGTGTCGGAAGTCGTCTATTTCCAAATCTGGAAAACCGAAACGCCAAGCTTAACAGTGGTTTCCACCTTATCTTTCAAGACACTGCCAATGATTTTGGGACTTCCAAGAGAGTTAAACCGTTGTCCAACGATCATATTACAACGGATACTTTCTGAGTGACTCGGAAATCTTCTATCAACGGTCACGAGAGGACTCTCGGTCGGCAGATGAAGATAACGGCTACTCGCCTGGTCATCTATAAATAGAAGCCATCTCACAAGACTTGAAGGTTGCCGAACATATTGTTTATACACATACTTGTTCAAAGTTATTGTATTTACTTTCAATCTTCAACTTACAAGTCCCACTCTGTAATTCATTACTTTACGAGTTGTAAGGTCTTGTACTCGATTACAAACTCTTTCTTACATTCTTTGTAAGGTCCCTTGACTAAGCCGTAAGGGTTAACTCAGCTTAGTTGTCCCTAGCTGTAAGGGTTATCTCAGCTAGGAAGTACTAGATCGGATAAGGGAATTTCGAGTCTAGGAAAACTTGTATAGAGTTGTCTAAGGGAGCAACTCGGGTTCGATCCGCTCACGGTATTTTGTGGACTCAAAATAGTGAATTTGACTTCGTGTCCGGATTGACACGGTCCGTGGTTTTCTCGCCCAGGAGGGTTTCCACGTAAATTCTAAGTGTTATCTTTCCGAGTTCATTCTAGACTCGGACGGCTCTACTCGCTCTTGTTCTTTCGATTGATCGCCTTCGAGTCCAACCTTTTCGACCCTATTGATAGACTCGTAATCCGTCTCCGTCTCTATTCTGCGCAAAAGAGTTTGATTTCGGAAAGAATTTTCTATCACCCTATTCACCCCCTCTAGGGTGACTCGGACTCTCCCGAGCAAACCTTCAATTGGTATCGAGCCTAGCCTTTTAGAAAGGATCTAACAATCCAAAGGTTTAAAGATCAAATGGCTCAAAACACCGGAGAGTTCGACGAAGGAAGATCTTCCAACAGGCCACCAAAATTCAAAGGATCAAACTTTGGGCACTTGGAAGAAGCTTATGGAATGTTTCCTCATGGATCATGATGAAGATGTATGGGAAATCATACAACAAGGAAACTACATTCCAATGAAGACAGAGGAATTCAGAATCATCCCAAAGACAAAAGCTGAATTCACTCCAGGTGAAGCAGAGAAGTTCAGGAAGAACTTCAAGGCGATGAACATTCCGATGTGCGCCATTAGCTCGGAAGAATACAACCGAGTGTCCGCTCGTGATTCAACGAAAGAAGTATGGGACAGCCTTATCAACACTTACGAAGGCACAAGCCAGGTTAGACAAGCAAAGATAAGTCAATATCTTCACAAATATGAGCTTTTTAAGATGGAGCCGGAGGAGAACATCACTCGGATGTTCATTCGATTTACTGAGATTACCAACAATCTCAAATCACTCGGGTAAGAAGATCACCCACGAAGAAATGTGCCGGAAAATTCTCGAAGCCTACCCAAGAAAAGATGGGGTCCCCAAGTGACTACCATAGAGGAGACTCGGAACTTCTCACTCTTAAAGCCGGACGAGCTCATCGGAAAGCTTCTAACTCATGAGATACACATAGAAGAAGAGGATGCTTGAGTGAAGTACCAAAAGAAATTTGGCACTGAAAGCCTCGGAATCCAAAGAAGAAAATCCGAGCTCTTCCGACTCGGAAGACGATCTCATGGCACTCATTGCAAGAGGCTTCAAGAGAATGATGAAGCACAAAAGATGGGACAAAAGGCCAAAAGAAGAATTCTACAAGAAAGATAAGAGAGATAGAAAAGGTAAGTTTTCTTCTCCTTCAAAGTTATCCTTATCTAAGAATTCCGGATGTTTTGAATGTGGCAGCAAAGACCACATAGTCAAGGACTGTCCAAAAAGGAAAAAGGACAGGGAAGAAGAAAAAGGCCATGATGGCAACATGGAGCGATAAGGACTCATCGGAAGATGACGAGGACTCGGATGACTCAAAGTGTCCGATGGCAATCTCGACTCGGAAGCCGAAAGAGAGTCGGACTCGGACTCGAACAATGAGGAAACTAATCCTCAAGAGGTCACTCGAAGAGATCAAAAGGACACTGGTACCTTGACAAGTGGATGTTCACGCCATATGTCGAGAGATGCGGGACTCTTTTCCGAGTTGAATAGACATAAAGGAGGAAAAGTCACTTTTGGAGATGATAGCAAAGGCAAGATCGTGGGGATTGGCAAGATTGGAAAAGGAAGCAATCTGGTCAGTCCAGTCTATCTTGTCAAGGGATTAAAATATAATCTGCTTAGCATCTCTCAACTATGTGACAAAGGTCAAGAGGTAAGATTCACTCGGACAAATTGCACTATTTCGATGTCTCTACCAAAGAGATCAAGTTTTCAGGTAAGAGATCGGGTAATACTTACATCATTCCTCTTTCGACCCAAGTCAGAATTTATCTTGCTTAAAAGCATCTCTCCATGATGATTCATGGACTTGGCATCGTAGACTAGGTCATATAAGCATGCATACTATTAAAAAATTGGCATCTAATAGTCTAGTTAGGGGTTTACCTAACTGTGTTTTTGAGAAAGACAAAGTATGTGAAGCATGCACCGGAGGGAAACAAGTCGGATCTTCATTCAAATATCTCGAAGACAGTTTCCACATCCAACGTGCTTGAATTACTGCATATGGATTTATGTGGTGAAATCCCCGTGAAGAGTCTCGGAGGTAAATCTTACATACTTGTTATTATTGATGATTATTCAAGATTTACCCGGGTGTGTTTTCTTAAGCACAAAAATAAAGCTTTCAAGGAATTCAGCAAGCTCTGCATAAAAATTCAAGTTGAGTTTCGGACTCGGATCCGGAGGATTCGAACCGACCATGGAAGGGAGTTCGATTATTCGGAATTCTCGAGTTACGTGACAAAAATGGAATCCCTCACAACTTCTCAGCACCCGAACTCCTCAACGGAATGGAGTAGTAGAGAGAAAGAATAGAACCCTTGAAAAAATAGCAAGGACGATGATGATTGAGCACAACTTGCCTTACTATTTCTCGGGCGAGAGCAGTGAGCACAGACCAACTACACTCTAAATAGATGCCTCATCGGACCCATTCGAAGAAAACACCTTATGAGCTCTACAAAGGGAAGAAGCCAAATATTTCCTATTTCGGACCATTCGGATGTAAGTGCTTCGTTCACAACAATGGTAAGGATCATCTGACCAAGTTTGATGCTCGGTCGGACGAAGGTATTTTTCTGGGTTACTCCTCTCATAGCAAAGCTTATCGCATCTTCAATAAGCGAACTAACAAAGTGGAAGAAAGCATCCACGTAATATTTGATGAGCTTGAACAGGAGAAGCCAAGTGAGTCTTCATACTCGGAACTGAAGCTCGGAAAAGATGATGACGAAGCCGAGCCTACAAAGACTAAGACCCAACTTGCTCGGAATGAAGTCACTCGGAATGAGGAAACTCGGAATGAGGCAGTTCAAGAGCTCGCTCGGAACGAACAAGTTAATGAAGAGGATCACTCGGAACAAGCTTCGAAGATCAAGCAGCTCGACCCACAAACTTGGTGAATCAAAGAACTGATAAAACATTCAAATTTACTTTCAGTCATCCCCAAGAAAACATCATTTCGATATCAACGAGTGGGGTAAGAACTCGTTCCTCTTTACACAATCTATGTGCATTCACTGTATTCATTTCATTAACTGAACCCAAAAATGCACTAGAGGCCCTTAATGAACCTGAATGGGTAGAAGCCATGCAAGAGGAACTTAATCAATTTGAGAGAAACCAAGTCCGGACTCGACCAACCGACCTTCCGACCACCCGGTTATAGGAACCAAATGGGTTTTCAAGAACAAACTGGATGAGGATGGAGTGGTAGTCGAAACAAGGCTAGACTTGTGGCTCGGGGATATAATCAAGAAGAAGGAATTGATTGTGGGGAAACCTTTGCACCTGTAGCTGGAATCGAAGCCATTAGAATACTGTTAGCATTTGCATCCAAGCATGCATATTAAATTATATCAAATGGATGTTAAGTGTGCATTTCTCAATGGTTTTATTGAAGAAGAAGTCTATGTCGAGCAGACCTCCTGGTTTTGAAAACTCGGAATTTCCAAATCATGTTTTCAAACTTCAAAAGGCTCTCTATGGTCTTAAACAAGCACCTCGAGCTTGGTATAAAAGACTGAGTAGCTTCTTGGTTCAAAATAATTTTAAAAGAGGTCAGATCGACAAGACTCTTTTCATAAAGACCAAAGGGAAAGATTTCCTTATTGTTCAAATCTACGTTGATGATATTATTTTTGGTGCTACTAATGAGTTTACGTGCCGAGAATTTTCCGAGTTCACGAGTCAAGAATTCCAAATGAGTATGATGGGAGAACTCAATTTCTTCCTTGGTTTACAAATCAAACAAGACAAAGATGGAATTTTTGTTCATCAATCAAAGTACACCAAGGAACTGCTGAAGAAATACAAACTTCAAGATGCAAAGCATGCATGTACCCCTATGAGCGAGCAGCATAAAGCTTGACTTAGATGAGAAAGGTAAAGCAATAGATCGAAACTCTATCAAGGTATGATTGGATCTTTGCTATACCTTACTTCCAAGCAGGCCGGATATAATGTTCGAGTGTTTGTCTATGCGCAAGATTTCAAGCTAATCCAAAAGAATCACATCTCACTCGTGGTGAAGAGAATATTCGAGATATCTTGCAGGCACTCAAAATTTAGGTCTATGGTATTCCGGAGACTCGGAACCGACTCTTACTGGATACTCGGACGCGGACTACGCAGGATACAAAGTTGATCGAAAGAGCACATCTGGAGCTTGCCAATTTCTGGGTCAATCCCTAATATCTTGGCACTCAAAGAAGCGGAACTCCATAGCTCTATCAACTGCTGAAGCCGAGTATATTGCCGCTGGAGCTTGTTGCGCTCGATTCTTTGGATAAAGCAACACTTGAGAGATCTTGGACTATCATTCAAATCAGTACCTATCAATTGTGACAACCAAAGCGCAATTAGCATCACCAAGAACCCCGTCCGAGCATTCGAAAACAAAGCATATCGAGGTCGGATATCACTTCCTACGCGATCACTCGAAAAAGGTGATATTGAACTTGAATTCATTCCCACTAATCTTCAATTAGCTGATATCTTTACTAAGCCTCTTGGTGAAGATCGGTTTTGCTTTATTCGGAATGAGCTTGGTATGTTAAATGCCTAATTGTATGCTATTATTATTCATTGCATAAATTCCGTGTCATGTGCTTTCACCGTTGATAACCATTAGTTCGATTGATTCGGTGATACTTGGGCTGATAGTTATTTCGCGTTTCGAGTAACTCGAAACCTTTCCGAGTCAAACTCGGACATAGAGAAACTTGGACTTCAAATTTTCCGAAACTATCTCTAGATCAGTGGAGAGTTTCGGATCATATTTTCAAAATTTTTCTCTTTCTCTCTCGAGCGCTGCGATCGGATATTAGCCGTGGATTTCTAACCGCTGGAATCTTAACCGTTGAAGAGAACCGTTACACCGGTCTTTGGTGACCGATGGACAAGCCGAGTCGAACGGAGTTATACTTAACGGATAGTTGACGGGCGCGCGTACTTTCTATAAATAGTTTCTATTCATCTTCATCTCGGTACTCTAAACTTCAATCTCTCTCAAAAGAAACCTCTCGCGGAAGATTTCTATGTGAACAGTCATCCTTGATCGTCTGCAAGCGTCTAAGAAGCCCTCTCTCGTAAGTTACGACTTCTCTCATCTCTTTCTTCTACATTTTCTTTTCGTCTCTTCTCTTCTACATCTCCTTCTCTTTCCTACTCGAAAAGTTTCATCTTTTCTTCCTTCTCTCAAAATGCCTAAAAGAGGAAGCCATCCCGACTTTCGGGTCTCCTCCTCTTCCAAAAGCCTCGCACCAATAAGCCGAAAGCTCAACCCCTTCCAAACCCATTATCACCTAGCACCTTGTCTCTGGACGACAAATTCTTTCCAACAACCAAATTTTCTTGGTTGTCCAACATTCAAACCACCGGAGCATACAACTTTATGTGCTTCAGCGAGTTCATCTATCCCGAACTCGTTTATGAGTTCTACACTCACCTCACTCACTCCGAAAATGTTCTAACCTCTCGGGTTCGGAACATCACTGTTCGTCTCAACACCTCTCTCCTCCACCGCCTGTTCAAAGTCTCCTCTCTTTTCTTGAACAGCAACCCCATTCCCTTCACTCGAAGTCGCCGACGACTTCTTTGAAAAATACGCCAAAGAATTCCCGAGTCCCGGAAAAACTTTTACGTGACTCGGTTAAAGTCGAAGCTCGTCTTACGTGCTTCCTGCCGATGAGAACCTTTTTCTCACGAGCATTCCACCAAGGAGAACCCCAACTCCAAGCATCTCAAAGCTCTCTTCGACATCCTTGAGGGATACGAAGTAGACCTCTTCCCCTCCATCATTGAGCGGATGGCCGCTGTGCCGGCTCCACTCCAATCCAAGAAGGACACCTCCCTTCCTTTCGGTGCTCTTCGACCCTTGTTTTCAAACAATTCCAAGTTCCTCTCCCCTCGGACCCAAACGCCGTGTGCGAGGCTGCCGTTGTTGTCCGCAAAAAGGAACTGCAGGGTACGGATACCGGAAGCCGACCACGGTGTCCGGGTTCACAACTCGGAGCCGAGGCCTCCTTCTCCACCTCGGACTCGAAATCAACCCCTCTCTCTCTCCCTTCTCCACCTGGTGGTGCCTCCACCTCGGGTGCCTCAAAATCTCTCTCTGCTCTCTTGTCCCCTGTTTTTATGGACAAGATCAGCTCCGTGTCTTCGATTTCGGAGACATGCTCCGAGCTTTCAAATCTGTTCTCCAAAATCTGACCATCAACCAAAAGACTGGTCAATCCCAAATCCGAGAGCGAGCAATCTCTTATTCTTGAGATGAGGGAATTGGTAAAGGAGCAGAAGGAGCTGGTCGAGCTCCTCGAGAGAGACGGTCCAAGGCAGCTCGGGACCATGATGACTCAAACGCGTCCGAAGCGTCTTCGAGCCCGGTCCGACCTCCTCGGACAAGCGGAGAAGAAGAAGAAGAAGAAGCTGCGACGCCGAGGAACCCGCGACCGAGGTTGGTCCTTCCGGGCAAGAGGAGGAACACCAAGAAGAGGCAATGGGAACTGCCGAGGGTCGGACTACTCTACAAGCTCAAATAATCGTACTCGGCTTAGACAACAGTCCGGGTGGGTCGACGACCTCGCTACCCCAGCGGGCCGGACAGAGCAGCCCCCTCCAGCTCCCGAGGTTCCAAGGGAAGAACCCTCGATCCACTCACTCCGGGTCGGCCACTCGGAGCCGAGCCCCGACGATAATCCCGGTTCTCCCTTCGCCGCGCTCAAGCACATCGTCAAGATCATATCGCGCCGGCGAACCTTCGCCTCCACTCGAAATCCCCTCTCCCTCGTAGGCGCCATGCACCGAGTCACAATTCCTCGGTGTCCCGCAGTTTTCTTCTTTCTAAATTTTTTTTTTTTTTGTCCAAACAACCAACTTGTACTACTTGTTCTTTTCTTCCCTTCTTTTTGTTGTTTTTCTTTGAAAGGTAAGGGGAGAAATAGAGTCGAAAACTTGTTGTCTTGTTTAGGGGAATTTTTCCGTCCTTTTGAACTTTAATGGATTAATGCATTTCATTATTAACTTCGAGTTCATTTTTTTCTAGTATGTCTTTTCTGAGTTAATGTTAATAACTTAAAGCATACTTTATTTTTTTGCTCGATATATTAAGTATTGCTCTAATTCATTGAGTATGTCTTACTTATATGCAAACTACTCGGAATCAATTTTTTCCTCTAACAAAGTTTATGTTTAAGTATGGAATGCATTTCATCAAAAAGGGGAGATTGAAGACTCGGATCATCGCTCAATACTTTTCTGAGTTATATAAAAGGAATCGGGTATAACAATTTCATACATATAGAGTTTTGATTCCAAGGCATTCTCTATTTCTCGAAACTTCTTTGAGTAAAATTGTATCGTCTCTAAGTGATACAACTTTTACTTCTCATATTTCCCGCTTATCCGTAAGTGACTCGGAAAATTGGTTCTTTGTTCCGAGTCCAACGATCACTCAGATTTATCGCAGATTGAATAGACTAGTATTTCGTCTTTTATCACTCGGAATCTTACTTCGATCATAAGCTCTATTTTCGTTAGAGTCAATACCTCTAGTCTGTTTCATACTTAGTCTATATCAAGTTATCTCACTCGATATTCTTTATGGAACTTGTTCTATTGCTTAGACTAAGTCGGATGGAATTCCGAGTATCATGGATATTGGACTCGGAAAATTCCATTCCGTTTCCGACTCGGATAATCAGTTATTTATTTATTATAATTATTTTATTATCTCGTGTCTAACCTTGGACCAAAGTATTTTATACTTTGAGAACCGGAGGTGATTTACTTTTGTAGGTTATTCAATCGAGGATACAATTTTTCAAACTACAAAAGTAACCTAGCTCGTAACGTCAAATCACCAGACAAACATGGCCTTTTACCTTTCCTCGCTCTAGTCCTAGAAGATTGTGTCGAAGTCGTCTATTTCCAAATCTGGAAAACCGAAACGCCAAGCTTAACAAGTGGTTTCCACCTTATCTTTCAAGACACCGCCAATGGTTTTGGGACTTCCAAGAGAGTTAAACCGTTGTCCAACAATCATATTACAACGGATACTTTCGAGCAACTCGGGTTCGGTCGGTTCACGGTATTTTGTGGACTCAAAATAGTGAATTTGACTTCGTGTCCGGATTGACACGGTCCGTGGTTTTCTGCCCCGGGAGGGTTTCCACGTAAATTCTAAGTGTTATCTTTCTTAGTTCATTCTAGACTCGGACAGCTCTATCGCTCTTATTCTTTCCGATTGATCGCCTTCGAGTCCAATCTTTTCGACCCTATTGATAGACTCGGAATCTGTCTCCGTCTCTATTCTGCGCAAAAGAGTTTGATTTCGTAAAGAATTTTCTATCACCCTATTCACCCCCTCTAGGGTGACTCGGACTCAGAGCAAACCTTCAAATATGATTTTGAATTTAAAATATTTTCGTGTGGATAACATTTATCTTTATTACTATATTTATTGTTATTAAAATAATATAGTTGATATTTGCAATAAAACTTGATTATTTGATAGAAAACTCAAATCTAAATATATAGCTCAAATTTTTATTTAGATAGCATTTATCTCCACTACAATAATTTAATTACTAACTTTGGTCATTGAAATAATACATTACCATTGTGATTACATTACATTTTTTATATAACCAAACATGGTAATGTAATTATTGTCCCATTACATTACATATCTAATTACATTACATAATTGATTACATTACACCCCTATTGCATTACATCCAACCAAACGCCACAATAGAGTGTACTCGCATCCTTTGAGCTCTTGAATACTTGCTCTTTGTAAATTGAAAGTAGGTTTTCCAAAAATGTGCTTGCATGTACCTATAATATATACATTAAAATACAAATTTTTGTATGAGAACATTTCACAATAACTTATTGTGAGATGGTTTACATGATAATTTTCTTTTTTAAAAATATTGGGAGGTTCAAATAGAGGGTGAAATGCACACTCTCTTTCCAAAACAAAACAAAAAAAAAATGAAAGTTTCCTCCTTTTCAAAAATTCTTCCCACAAACCCTAACCACACTACAACTCCCTTCAAAACTTCTTTCTAGTGTCTCTGCCATTCATATTCATGCTCATGTGATTTGGATATCATGATATGATTGAACTCATAGTTCATTTTCAAGCGTCTTTGTCGTTCAACTCCCTTGACATATCTTAATGCTCATTATTATCAATTTCTAGTGGACCTCCATGTTTGTTTCATAATCAATAAGCAAAGGCTCCATAAAATTTTCTATAGGTTCATGATTTTCATCTTCAATAACTATACACATACATGCAAAACAAAATTAGTCATATAATGATATATTAAACAATAACGAATTGACAAATAATAACAACAAAAAGAGGCATATATCTAAAATATTGTTAGTCATATACTAACATATACGATGAAATAGAGGAAGGCCACCTATTATTAGTCATCTATTGATAATACTATTAGTCATTGTCACATTTGTTTTAACACATGAATATATTTTAAATAGTTATACTTATAAGATATTATCATTCATATACTAACATATTATACAGAATATTTCAACAATATTGAGTATTATTAGTCACTCATTTGTAACATTATTAGTCACCCAATTGTAATATTACTAGTTATATTTAATGTACTCTCAAATGACAACACATGACTAACTACATGAATAGTCTTACATGCAATACATGATTAGACATATATACTAATGTATAGAATAAAATAGATACTTTTAAATATGATTAGTGATTGACTGTTAATATTATTAGTCATCCCATATCTCGTAACAGTCAATGACTGTTAATTTTCAATAAATAATCACATAGAAAATATATAATTAGTAGTATACTCGGTATATTAAATAAAGTAGATAATTCCAAATATAATTAGTCACTCATACATAATGTTATTAGGCCCATAAACATTATAAAGACAAGTACAATTAGTTTATTATATGAACTCATCATAAA
This sequence comes from Talinum fruticosum, assembly GCA_021018815.1. NCBI lineage: Eukaryota > Viridiplantae > Streptophyta > Magnoliopsida > Caryophyllales > Talinaceae > Talinum > Talinum fruticosum. Next base: position 2,340,529 of record JAITYX010000080.1, on the reverse strand, counting down.
TAGTCGTGCATGCAAGTTATTAATAGTAATATTAACATACTTTGGATGTTAGTAATATTATAAAAAGTCATTTATGGAAAACAAAAGTTGTCATATTATAATGTATAACGCAAATTAGGGTATATATTTAAAACAAAAATCGAAACATCTTTTACCTCTTTCCACCACAAATCCCTCCATTAGTATGCTCGGTGCTTTTTCCACTACCACCATTTTTACCGCAAAAGATCTACGATGAACATTGAACGCTGAATGAATATCTTGTCAATAGTAGATGAATATCTTGATGACGATGAATGAATATTGTGCTAAATTCAAACGCAAGACCGTAGAAACATATGCAAATACTGTGATGATAAATGGATATCTTGACAATGATGGATGACAAGATTGACGAATTTTTTCTACATAAACACGAATGGTCGATTGTCGACGAGTATAGAAGGCGAAAGATGATGCAACAAGTGAACAAATTTTTTGTGAGGAGAGAGAAAATGGTTGACGAGAGGATGCCGATGAAGTTTAGTAAGAAATGAAATCTCGTTTGGTTAAATATGCATTTCAAAATTCACTTGCCTGTCAACATGCATGGAATTACCAATAGAATGACTCAAGTGGTATCCCCGTCTCATACAAGACTTACATTAAAATTACACACACAGTGTGATTGCTTGATTTTAATGTTTATTATTAAACTCCCTGTTTTCTATGGTGATGTCTTCATCTTATTACGACATGTTATGTAAGTATTAATTTGGCGTCCTTTATGTAAATGTATTTAAAATAATTGCTAAGTATTTCAAGTAGCAGATTTTAGAGTCAAGTGATCACGTGTGAATATCTCTTATCAACTTATTAAATTATACGTTTGTTTAGCTTAGAATAAGAACACTGTTTTCTTACACAAAAATTATATAATATGTATCCTTGGCGGCCAAATGAAAGTCTTCATGGCAATCTTTAGTCTTTATCTATAATCCTTCAAATATGGTGCACGGATGGGTGCTTTTATAAACTTGCGAAGGATAAAACCTTACTTTAAAATCACTTGTCGGTAAAATTTGATTAAATATGCGGAAGTGATTTAGGGTGATAAAACAATAACGAGAAATTAATGGATATCAATAGGGATGGGTAATGGGCGGTGGCCTCCATTGGGTCGGCAGGGTCGGACCAGTCAAAGAAGGATCAAAACCCACATATGTGTAAAAGAGGGTTGAGTTAGTAAAGGTACGTATAATTAAACTCAATGTCGAGTCGACTCCGGGTCGGCCCTATAATGGCCTAATTTGCTTCTTTTTTTTTTTTTGTTCTTTCCCAAGTTAAAGATAGTAGCATTAACGCTTATCGTTTCTTACTTATTATGCTAATTCTCTCGCTTCTGGTTCTATTATTTTTCTTTTAACTCCAGCCCTTGTATCCCATATTCTACCTATTGTACATCATCCCCATATATATATATATATATATATATATATATATATATATATATTAGATTAATTTCATCCACTTATTTTAATCCAATATCCCATATTTAATCTTCTAAATCTCACCATATCCCTCTCCTCTCATTGGATACATGCCCTATATATAGGGATTGTATCAAATGAGATGAGGGATAGAGTGAGAGCGAGATGATTAAATCTCAACCATTCATTTTAAATTTAAGGGTTAAGATTAAAATAAAGTTATTTTCTATCATTCGTGGGTGGAAGATATGAATTTTCAATTTGGTATTAGATGCTTTTGGGGTAGGGTTTTCATAAATTCCGACGACTTTATCGACGGAAAAGTAATGAAAACAATGGAGCGTGAATGGAGAGGACCGAGCTTGGACAATATTGGATTCAATGGAATCCCCATTGGTGGGTTTGCCGCTGACTAGGGTGAAGTTCGGTGAGACTCGCTAATGGGGTGTAATGGTTTTAGAGTGGATAGTGGAGGAGAAAGTACTTAGAGTTTTTTATTTGCTAGATTAATGTCGGCCACTCATTTCAATCCAATGACACATATTTAATCCTCTCACTCTCACTCTCACCCAATCCCTCTCCTCTCATTGGATACATCCCATATATATATATATATATATATATATATATATATATATATATATATATATATATATATATATATATATATCTAATGAGAGAAAGAGATAAAGTGAAAGGATTAAATCTCAATCATTCACTTTAAATTTAAGGGTCAAGATTAAATCTCCATGGTGGAAGTTATTGGCCCCCAAAATTGCTGCATAGGCCTTTCTTCCTTGACTTGTCTTTCCTCGACCACCGTTGCCCAACCTCAAAATTAGGTATTACAAATAACACCCATCTTATTTTCTTATCATTTCGTGGACACAAGATATGAATTTTCAATTTGGGGATAGCGAATAGGATGACATCCAATGAGACTGTTAGTGGGGTGTGGTGGTTTTAGGGTGGATAGTGGAGGAGGAAGTACTTATAGTTTTTTACGTGGTAGATTAATCTCGGCCACTCATTTCAATCCAATGATCCATATTTAATTCTCTCACTCTCACCTTATCCCTCTTCTCTCATTGAATACATCCCATATATATATAATGAGAGAAAGGGATAGAGTGATAAGATTAAATCTCAACCATTCACTTTAAATTTAAAGGTCAAGATTAAATCTCCTTGGTGGAAGTTATTGGCCCCCAAAATTGTTGCATAGGCCTTTCTTCCTTGACTTCTCTTTCCTCGATCACCATTGCCCAACCTCAAAATTAGATATTACAAATAACACCTATCTTATTTTCTTATCATTTCGTGGGTGTAAGATATGAATTTTCAATTTAGGGTTCAATATGCCCTAAATTATATGCATTGGGGTTAGGATTTTCATAAATTCCGGTGGCAAGCCGCCGGAGAAATAAAGAAAGCCAATGGGTCATGGTTGGTTGTGATTTTAGGTGGGAGAGAGGAATGAAAAGCTAATTAAGATTTTCTTAAAAGTAAATCTAAATCTTTAATTTAGAATTAATGGTTAATATTCACTTATCTCATCTCTCTCCCTATCCCTCCCGTATATATATATATATATATATATACTCACTCTTGTTCTCATTTTTTCTATTATGTTTACTATAAAAAGTATGTTTTAATTAATTATCCGGAGTCGGGATTTAGACTTATCTTAAGTATAAGTTTGTTATTGAATTTTAATAGAGTTTCTCTTCTCTCCCTTAAAATTGATTTAGATTGGTTTTCTTTTGTATAAGTAAAATATTACAATGAACTGAAGATATTAGTTTTAATGATGTATCAACAAATTTTGTATGTGATTTTGATATGTTCTAATAGGATTATGTCATAATAGAGCAATACTTTGTATTAGTTTGTTGAAGTGGGTTTGCCCGAGGTCGACCTAGGGCAATGTGACTAATGACCCGACCCCGACCATATTCTTACATGTTATTGACCCTTCTACCCCTCTTGCCTTGTGGGTCGGCCTTGACCCATACTAACCTTGCCTGTTGCCCGGGCTTAGGTATCAACAATAAAGATAGGAGACAAAGATTTAGCGTGGAAAACTCAACTGGGAAAAGCCACATGTAGTAATGAGCACAAAACAAATATATTATTACGAGAGAGTAAAAGAATAATCTCAAATCCGATTATCTTCCTAAATTCGTCATACCAAGCAAAATGTAGACAATCGCCAACATGGATCGTGTCCTTGGATAAGGGCTACACATGTTGGCCGCTGGAAGCACAAACTCGAACAAGTTGCCTTGACACAAGTTGACTAACTTGGGCTTCAATATGAGTGCGTCAATTGGAATTGAACTTCAAATTTTGACAACACTCAAGAAAACTGTTTAGTAGTTAAAGGATATTGAAGAAGATCAATGTGAGGGATCCCTTGGGTGTGGGATGCTTGTTAACTTTTATATCTAATTCATCGTGTCACCTAATCTATGGAACGAGATTATCCGTCAAGGAGGTCGGCGGCTTGTTGGCTACTAACTTTATCCTCCACCCTCCTCCCGAGGTTGGAATTTGGGAGGGAGCAATTTCCTCACTTTGAGGATATTGTATTGTGGAGGATGTCGGGCCTTGACATCCCCATCCCTCGGTTACGTTAAACTTGTCGAGCTTCTCCGAGATAGGTGGTCCAGTGAGTGGGTCCGTTTATCAAAAAAAAGAAACGAGATTATCCGCAGGCCAATCAAGTTTGGTCAATCTCTTGTTGAAATGCCAAAGTGATGTTCATCGGACATTAACAAAATTGAAGGCCTTGAAAATGTTTATACCTTAGTGAGACATCATTTTTAATTCGTTTTGGGATAATCTTTGTTGAGCTTCATTGTATACATGCCCATGTTATTAAGACACTATTAATGCATAACTTAATAACCTCTTTTTTAAAAATTTTTTTCCTTTTGTGTTTGATAAAAAGTTATTGGTCCATAAAAATTAACGAATTGCAAGCTGATTTTTTTTGTTTTTGTGTTGGACTCTAGGGACGACAAAGAATTGTTAGTGAAAAATATGTGCAGATAAAATTAATCAATTTGTGAGGAAACTGAAGTACTTCTCTTTTTACCAAGTATTATTTACAAAATTTGTTAATTTTAACTTTTTATCTTAAAGTGTTGATCCGACATTATAATTAAAATTTGTCGATAAAGAGTCCTATTTATAGATCCATTAAGTATCTTAGGACCAACATATATATAGAATTCAAACTAATTTTTTAAATAAAAAAACTTAGCATTAGTGCTAACAAAAAATTGGGTTCGCACAATTCGAACATTCGGACAAAAACACCATACCCGAACCATGTTTGAATTACAAATTTGGACATCATGACCAAACCTTAACCTGACTGTACAAATGTCAAAATTTGAGATATGAACTTATAAAAATTGGACTGAAATTATATATTTGATCGAATCGGACTTGAATTTTTCACGTCCAAACCGGAATATTGGAATTTTTTATTAAAAATTTTATAAATTTTAGACTAAACTATAACTAAATTTGAATGATCGAATGTTCAAATCTGACCGTCCGAATATTTAAATTTATCCAAATTTAAATTAGGCACAAAATTCGAACAACCGGACTATAATTATCAAACCTAAACACAACTCGAATTAAGACAAAAATTCGGAAAATTGAATTCGAAGAGTTTTGCCGGAGCTATTCGACTTGAAGTAGAGATGAGACACTAATTGATGCGAGTAATCCGAATCAACGAATGAAACGTTCGCCCCATCAATAATAAAAAGGAAGAAACGTTTCAAAAGTTTGGGAGGAGTAGGGATGACAATGGGTCTTGGACCCGACCCATTTATTCGAGTCCGGGTCCAAAAATTTGGACCCGATAGGTCCGGGTCGGATTTGAGTCTAGCTGTCCCGGGTCCGGGTCTAAAAAAAGACCCGGACCCGACCCAAGACCCATTTAAGACCCGAACACTAATTTTATTTTTTTAATTTTTAACAACAGTATTTATGCAAATTTGGACCCGGTGCAATTTGGAAACCCTTCTCACAATTTGTTGTTAAGCTTTGATGGACTTTGAACTTTGTTATGTCAAACTTTGATAAACTTTGTGTTTAATATATTGGTGTATTTGTTTTGTATGAACTAAATATTTGATTTGTACAATAAGATGGTTGATAGATATGTTAATATAATGTTAAAGAGGTTATATGTAACAAAATTGCTTGTAAATTTATAATAATATTAAAATAGGGTATAAAAACTGATTTTTAAACTTATATATGATAAAAATATACTAGACCCGTTTAAGACCCGTGGACCCATTGGGTCCGGGTTCGAGTTCAAATTTTACGGATCCACCGGGTCCGAATTGGGTTTGGGTGTAAATTTAAAAAATCAAATAGATTTGGATCCAATCAAATCCGACCCGGATCCGATCCATTGTCATTTCTAGTAGGGGTGAGCGGTTCCGGTACCTCGTACCAAAACTAGGAACCTTACCCTTACCCCTGTTTGACCGGTTCTCGAATTTTAGGAACCTTACCCTTACCCTCGGGTTCCGGTTCTCGAATTTTAGGAACCTTACCCTTATCCTCGGGTTCCGGTTCCGGTTCCAGGGTACCCTATTTACAACAAGATATTAAGAAATTACCTATTTTGTAATGAGAACACCGATGAGGACGAAGCCGCAAGGAAGAGTTGGGACCGGGAGTAGGAGGAAGGAAGGAGGCGACACCAACGCCGACGAGGACTCGGGAGGAGGTCAACGAGCAGCAGTAGAGAAAGGGCAGAGCAATGCGAAATGAAGGAGCAAAATAGAGCAACACGAAATAAAGGAGCGAGAGCAGAGCAACTCGAAATGAAGTTCGATTCGTGGAGAGAGCGGACAACGCCAGCCAACGAGCGAGCAGCAGCAGAGAAAGAGAGAGCAGAGCAATGCGAGTCAACGAGCACCAGCAGAGAGAGAGAGCGAGAGCAGAGCAACGCGAGGGGAGAGAGGGTAGAGCAACGCGAGAGAGGCGAAATAAAGGAACGCGAAATGGAGCAACGCGAAATGACGAGGAGGAAGGAGATTAGGGTTTCTAATAAGTTGGGCACACATTAGAAATTCAAAAGTAAAAATTTTATGGGCCTCAAAACCGAAAAATTCTGAAAATTTTAGTAACGGATTCGGGTGCCCACGGCTCTAGAACCTGTCTAAACGAGTTCCAGGTTCCTGCCCAGGGTTTCATTTAGGAACCTTACCCTTACCCATTTTACGGGTTCCTAAATTTTAGGAACCTTACCTCTACCCGTTTGACCGGCTCCGGCCTGCAACCCTACCCGTTCGACCGGCTCCGGTCCGGCTTCAGGCATCCGTCAGTCGTGTTCACCCCTAATTTCTAGGAGAGGAGAGGAGAGAGAATTGGAAGACCAAACATCAATGGGCAATTTCCTTGTCCCAAAAAGTAGGAAAATGCACCAAACGGAAGAAAATACCCCACCGCCCCCGCCCCACGTCACCATCCCAAGACCCGTATGACGACAGCGCGTACACCTCTACGCTCCGTGAATTTGTCCGCACCGAATAACTCCCTCCCCCTCCCCCACAATATTTAATACGGAAAAAAGGGAGGGACACGTGGTCGCAACGAGCCAAAAAGCCCAAATATCAAACTCAACTCAATCAATCACTCCCTCGCTGTTTTCCTCCAAATCCTTCTCTCTCCTCCACGTGTCGAAATCCTACTCGCCTTTCGCTTTCTCTCCTCTCTCCTTTTATCCCCGTCCCTCCTCCTCTTCCTCCTCTTTCTCTTCTCCGCCGTGCAGTCTCTCTCTCTCGCCCCTGTCCTCTCTCTCTAGCTCTCTTCTGTCTGGAGGGGTATCGATTTCGGCAATGGAGTCGTCCGACAGCGAGGACATGAGATTGCCGGAATCTCCGCCGGATTCGGAAGAGGCGTCGACGAGCTCCAGCGTGTTGTTCTCCGGCGAGGAGTCGACGTTGACTGCCAGCAGTGGAAGCTCCGGGGAGATCCCGGACGCGGAAGTGATCCCGGTCGTGGAGGTAGGGTTTGCTCCGGCGAGTGTTTCCGGCCAGGGAGGGGCGCCGGTGGCGAGGGAGAGGTGCGTCGGGAGGCAGGAGAGAGTGAGCTGGGGGTACACTTCGGTGATTGGGCGGAGGCCGGAGATGGAGGACTCCGTCGCCGTGGTTCCTGGGTTCATGTCTCGCACGTGTTGTCATGTGGGAGGGTGTACGGCTCCAGGTTCTAGAAGCTCCGGCGTGGCCTCGCCTATTCATTTCTTTGGCGTCTACGATGGCCATGGTGGCTCCGAGGTATGCTGTACTCAATTTCATTTATTTTCATGTGAAGTAAGATGCTTTCATATTATTTAATTGTTTTGGTGGTTTTTGATTTGTTTGAATTCATGGCGGAGATGGTGTTTGGTTGGTGGTAGGCAGTAATAAATATGTGGAGCTATTTTTCTGAGTGCAATTTAAAATGCAGAAATGATCAAATTGAAACTTCTTTAAGTGCTTGCAATTTATCACAAAATATGGCGATTTGGTTGGTTTTTTTTTTTTTTTTTTGGGCTTCAATTGTGTAGTCAACAGAGACATTGATATTAGTGAGTTGTGGGAAATGGAAATATTGAGCTCCCAAATTGATATTAGTGAGTTGTGGGAAATGGAAAAATTGAGCTAATACATCTTTGGGAGCTGATTAACCCTATGAGACAATTATGTTATGGAAATTTAGCAGTAATCTAGTCAAGTAAATTACAGAATACTCTTTGGCAATTGATTTGCATCATGATTCATGATTGTAGTCCCAGGAATTGGGAGTTTGAATTTGGTATCCTGTGCTAAAGAGAGAGATTGTGCAGAACTTGGTCATCAGTTGTCTTGAAAAATGATAAAATATTGTCGATTTGCTATTTTGAACCTTCTGTTCTGTCATTGATTGACTACAATTTCTCTTTCATAGTAAGTCTTCATCTTACAGGAGTCGTTCTAACTTAATGTCTGCAACTGTCAACCTCGAGCCTAACTAGGTAGCTTAATGCTCAACCTGATTCCATCAATATATTTCTTGCAGTAATAGCACATATGTGGTGCAGAGGATTGAACACATATTACAAGCATTAGATTGGCCGTAAGCATCATTAGCACAATGATAGAGGAAGGGTGAAGAAATCCTCGTTAGCTTGATGTTAGGAGGATCAAAATGGTCTTATTCATGTTTAGGTTCTCGTTTGAAAACTAATATTTTCTTCTATTGTGAAGATCAATATAAGATGGGTTGTAATTCGTCTTCTGATGGGTGCTATTATGTAACCATTTTGATTGGAATAAGCAGATAAAGCTGTTGGTATTAATTTTCATTCATTAATCTTTACTAATTAATGGCATAGGATGACTATCATGTATATTATCATGTATATTTTATGAAGTTTCCATTGCGGCTTTCTAATTTCTGCAACGACAGGTCAGACATATGGGTGCAAAGTCTGAGCTTTTCCTTATTAAAATAAAAATTAATTGATGGTGCGTCGGTTCCATGGCCACCACATATTATTGAATTCCAAATCTGTGGCTACTGGTTCCTTGGACGCACCTTTTTCCTTATATAGTATTTTATTTGTCGTTTAAATAATGTGCTTGGTTGTATATGCTGTGTGGTCACTGACCCTTCCCTATTCTGCCTGTGATTTCACCCTTTGCGTTGATGCAAACAGCTGGATGGAGGGATACCGGTATAGTTTATATTGAATGTTTGGAAGATTATTAATTCATTAAGCTACGACGTGCTAATTTATAGTAGACCTGGGTAATTATAAAACGGAGAAAACATGTGCAAGTCATCTTTAGAAGCAAAGATTTCAGAACTGTGCTGTCATTGGTTAGATTGAGCGAACCACTGAGAATCTAGCACCTAGACTCACTGGTTTCGTGTATTATATTTGCTAGGCATCTTTCCTCCTGTCAGAGATGTTGACTATTTTTATCCCTATTGGTTGGATATTGATTAGCTCAAAATTAAACTAAAGTATATAACCAGAGTGAGTACATTTTCAGCCAAGTATGAACATATGTGGGAAATGCTAAGGAGTTCAGCAATAATTGTATGGATTGTATTAGGTACATCATTAATTTCTTGGAGTGGATAGATCTAAATCTCTCCAAAGAATGTGGCTTATTCCCCCCCAAAAAAAGAGCCCCCTTTTGAGTTATTAGGTGTATACACAATGTGATGCCCATTAAACATATTGAAAAACAAATTGCTATTGTGATTGTAATTTCAAACCCCAATCACGTCTTATTTATTCATTTAAAGTTCAGCCAAAGTATGTGGATTCTTGTTGGCTTTAACTATACCCGACAATCGGGTCATTCGGTTTGGGTTAGTTCGGTTCGAATTAACTTCGGGTCGATCGTATTCGGGCCTGGTTCGGTTTCGGGTTCGAGTCAACTTCGGTTTAGGTAAATTTCAGGTCGATCTCGTTCGGGTTCGGGTCAACTTCGGTTCGGTTCAACTTCGAGTCAATTTCGTTCGGGTTCGATTCAGGTTAATTTCGGATCGGGTCGTAATCGGATTACTTTTTGGGTCAAAATCGATTCAAAATTGTGCCACTATAAACATAAAAGTCCATCCTAAAAAAAATGTGGGTTGGGTCACTTTGATTTGGATTAAATCGATTTGAATCTGATTCGGTTTGGGTCATTTTGGGTTGGGTTCGGTTTTGGTTCGGGTCATTTTGGTTCGGGTCGGAATCGGGTTTATTAGATTTCAGGTCGGTTCATTTCGGTTTTCGGGTTAAAATCGATTCAACTGTTTCAGATGTCGGTTCGGCTTGGGTTTCGGGTCATTCGGGTTGACCCGTTCGGTTCGGGTCAGTTTTGTCAATCATCTTTAACCAGTTAGGAGCAAAATTTCAGTTCGCAAAATATTACGAGGGCTGCTTGCCTGTGAAAATTTGTCATTGTCTGGGTTATTTTTCTGTAACAAAAGCAGCCCAGAGAGATTCATTTATTACTAATTGGTTTTTGGGGCAAGTTCATAGTTTGTTGGAAATCTATTTGGGAAAAGGTGAACTTAGCGTAGAGAGTTACATCCATTTACAAAGGGAAGGCACAAGAATCTGTATATTGCATTCTTGCATATCTCAATCTTGATTCATGACTTCAATTTCTTATTCACTATTTAAGGACATCTGACTTGTAGATAATTGACTTGAAAAACTTTACTATGCCAAACAAAGCACAGTGTTAACAACATAACATTCTCTACATTTAGCATTTAGTGGGTCGTTGAACTAATCATAGAAAAAGAGCTAGTGTGTCAATAGAAGCTCCTCAGGCAGATTTACTTTTCACTCAGTATTTGTGAACATTTGTGAATAGTGAGATAGGTTGCTCATGTTTTTTCTTTTGAAAGGATAGTTATATTGATCGCAACCCTGACGAACATGTAGTGATTATATTTCAGGAGGTTTTTTTAATTCCTGTCTCGCCCCTCTTTTTCAAGGGGAGGGAGGGATTTACTGGTGTCATGTTTGTGTGATTACCTGACTGCATATGGCAATTAAGAGCCACTGTGCTGGCTTAAGTTGAGAAGGTGCATAAATCTCACCTGCCGTGGAGGAATTGGAGAAAAAGCATAGTCTACTCTTGTGCACCTTGCTTGCATCCATCAACCCCCCTCCCAAAAAAAAAAAAAAGTAGAGGTATCATCTCCATCCATCTAGAATTTGTTACATTAGTATGATAACCTAATTTCCTTCCATTTTTCATTGCTAGGTTGCTAGGTATTGTGCTGAAAGGATGCATGAAGTTATAATGGAAGAGTGGGATCACGAAAGGATTGATGGATATGAATGGCAGAAGAAATGGAAAGAAGCATTTTCTAGTGGCTTTAAGAGGGCTGATGATCAGCTTATCACAGAGGCTGTAGCCTCAGAGATGGTTGGGTCTACTGCTGTCGTGGCCATTTTGTCAAGTTGTCAGATTATTTTGTCTAATTGTGGGGATTCAAGGGCTGTTCTTTGTAGGAGGACACAGACCATCCCTTTAACTATTGATCATAAGGTAAGAAAAATCCTTCCTTTTTGATGTTGTCCACAAAGTGTCTTGAATTTTTTGTTTTTCATTTTCACAACCACTCAAAATTGAATGTAATAGTATTCAACCCCCAATTCCAGAAAACTTGTTGACAGTCAATCTATGTGATTAGTTATGCATCTGCATATCAACATTTGTTGGCCAAATAAATATTACAGTAAAGTTGCGAATGGGGTGAAAACTAGGGCAAGAAATCAAGAGCTGGAAAAAGTTATAGTTCTGGGGGTAGATGTCAACACCTTATTGGATTAATGTGAAACAAGGTTTTCGCACTTAGCAGTCTAGAATTTGCGCCACCTCTCTTAAGATTCATGACACCACAATTCACAATTACATCAATTGGTAATGTAGGAAGGATGAGGTAATACATGATATAATCCATTTGTATAGCATCCAACATTTATGCATGCAGTTGTGTACATGAACACATGGAAGTGTCATCAGTCAACCCAAACTTCTCAGGATACCATCTTGTTATCCCATCATGTGATGCCCATGTAAAACCTTGGCGTGAAGGTATAAACACAAGGAAATGTATGAAAAATGTTTCTCATAATAAAACCCTTAATCTGAGCCTCACCAAGTTGAAAAAATTATCAGAATCTTATTGGTATGCTTTTCTAGGCAGGAATTCTTAGAAGAGCATTAATTCAAACTTTTGTCAATGCACCACATGCATGCATGCATGCCCACAGATCCTACATTAGTGGTTAGCAGGATGCACTTTGAAATTTACTTTACCTGTTCTCATTTCTCAACAATAAAAACTGAAAAGATGCATCCTGCATATTAACTATTGCATAACCTCTCAAATTCACACTCGCCAAAATGACAAGACATTGCACTTTCGTTGTCTGTTTCTGCAGCCAGATAGAGCAGACGAATTGTCAAGAATTGAAGGAGAGGGTGGAAAGGTTATAAACTGGAAAGGTGCTAGGGTATTTGGAGTCCTTGCCATGTCTCGAGCTATAGGTCTTTTTCCTCACCAACACTTGGCATTTTCTTTCAAATGATCCATTTAGCCATTCAAAATGCTTGCTCTACCATTTAACTTTTCATTATGGAAATATTTCATCCCATACACCCCCAAAAAAAAAGAAAAGAAAAATTAAAAATCTTGAATATTCCTGAGGAAAGAGAACTGAAGAAAATGAGAAACAAATGCAGCATCAGCCATATTTTGCTACTGAAGGGTGTTGACTGGTGGAGCTATGTGAAACTTGTCTTGGACTTGATTTTGTGTTTCACACAATCATCTTTCCCCATGTCCAAGGTTGGCAAGCCTTTCTGCAGTTAATCCATTATCTTATGTCGAATCATCTTATGGTAGCTCCACCTGAAAGACCAGGGGTAATGTTGATAGTAGTTTTTGACTTTCCCATCAGCCTCAGTACTAGCCAGTTGCTCTTAACTTTTTGTTCACAAACTCCCATGGACTTAAGACGTGACAGTGTTTCATCATTCATGTGTTGATATTTCAAACTACGTTTCTGCTACGTATAGCCGAAAAGCAATTTACAAGAGGTAATAACTCCCAGGAACAGGCCAAAGATATATCAAATGATTTGTGATGACTATGTATGTCACTAGAGGTACTTCTTCCTTTTCAAGGGCCATTTCTTGGAACGGCATAATTAACAATGCTTGACTTGTAGAAATCTTATGATGTGTGGGTAAGGACAATGCGAGTGGAAAGGTTTGTGTTGGGTTGTGGTGTCAGTCATCAGTTTGAACACTATTTTGAGTAATTTCCTGTGGCAATAAAAACACTGAGGCATTACATTGAGTAGCAAAGTGACTTTTAATGTTGTGATGGCCATGAACAAGGCAGCCTTGGGTAATAACACCGGGGGTTAAGCATTAGAAAGCATTTCTGCAGGAGTAAATTGGTTATTTAAACGTCCTCACAATGAGAAAGTAAGCATTTTACAAGTGGAGTTTACAAGTAATAATGCATGGTTAGAGAAAGCTTAAAGGGCTTTATATGACCACCTATATGACCAAAGTTGTTCATTACTCTTTAGGTATCCATTTGTAAGGTCTTTTTAGTTATGCTTGTTTGGATCAAGCATGTTCTCCTTGGAGCAACTTTAGGATGGATGACCCATAGGAAAGTTATCCGTACGGCATAGTGAGTGAGAAATAATCATGCTAGAAAGTGTTGTGATGGCTTGTAGCCAGTTGTTAGCTAGACAACAACTCTTGAGTAGTTGAGTCTCGATATTTTCACTCAAGGAGGGAGTCTAAAAAGTAGCTGCAGCATGGTGGGAAAGCCTGGCTTCACTTCCGGGCCTGCAGCAGTTAGAACTGCTTTTCAGAGGAGTGTAGACAGTATACCCGTGATGGGTTATGATTTCTGTGGTTGACTGACAGGGAATTGCTCTTAGTTGAAAGTAGTGAAGGAACATTTATAGGTGACAGGGAACTGCACTAAGTTGTGCGATAGCTCAAAAAGTTGACATGTCTGACTGCAATCCTACTTAACCAATGATGATGAACTCAACCATTATCTGATATGGATTGCAACGTAGTGGAGTTTGGGAATCTCTAAATCTGCATGACCTTTCATGACCCCTGTGGGTTGTTTAAGGTGTTTAAGATGTTGTGAATATAGCTTACATGTGCTTGGAGAATCAAACTTTCAGTGATGCTTGTTGGTTGTTGTTTCAGGTGATAGGTACATGAGCCCTTATATAATTCCTGTGCCGGAGATCACTTTCATGACACGAAGTGATGAAGATGAGTGTTTGATATTGGCAAGTGATGGGCTTTGGGATGTCATATCGAATGATGACGTTGGTGAGGTGGCTCGCCGCCTTCTAAGGCGGAGTCGTAGGTCCATGGTAGCAGGTGATATTTCTCCAGCCCAAGTAGTTGCTAATAAACTCACGCAGCTTGCTATTGGAAGAAACAGTTCTGACAACATCTCAATCATTGTCGTTGACCTAAAATCAAGAAGACATCAACCAAAGGAGTGAGACACAGGGTATTCAACATCGATTCCTTTCATTTCTTTGATGGTTGTTGATCTTTTTCCTCACATTTTGGGGTCTTGAAGATGAGAAGGCAAATTGCTGTGAAAATGTTTTGTGAAATACTAGCATCATCCGACCCTTCCTAGACATAGTAGGTAGTAGCCTTAAGTTATCATCAATGTTTTCAACCTGTACAGAGCCAAGGGATTGATGTTTCTGACAATCAATTTGTACTACTGCAAAGTACTGGATCAACCCTGCATTTTAGTTGGTTTGATCAGGAATTCCCTGTGGAATTTATAAACTAGTAAGTGGGAGAAAAAATTTCGTGCCACCCATCTTCTGAAATGTTTTTGTTCTTGTTTGAGATCAGAGGCAAAAGTTTAGCCTCAGCAGAAAGCTGATCACGTAAGAATGTCAGCTGGTTTGATTTAAGTTTTATTTGTTCATTTCTTCTGTTCCTTTTGTGGTCGAGCAAGTGATTCTTAACCACGGCACAAGGGTTCTGCCCCCAGCAAACCAATCAACAACCCTCCCCAAAAGCGCAAAACAAAAAAAAAGAAAAAGAAAAGAAAAACTGCAAAAGTGGTTGTCAATTCATGCAGTACCACATGTTTCAGAAATCAGGATGTTATATTTATCAATCTACTGCCTCTTGCGAAAATATGGTTCAGTCGTGAACATTGTTGTTTTCCATATAATTAGTGGCCTATCTGGTCTAAATTGAAAATGTTGAATATCATAGTCCTTGTTCTGTTGTTCATGTCTAAGAGTTCATATGTAACATAGTTACCAGAGTTCATTCTCATCTGAGGATACTGTATTTCACTTTTACTGTCTCTACTATCACAGTCATTTTTCACGCACATTACTATTTTCCAAAGACTTCATGGCCTATTTGGCCTAAAGTCTTGAAATGAATCATATTCTTTATGTAAGTATATCCTTATTTGACAAAAATACTTTGCACTGAACGAGTCCATATGCAATGTAGTGAGTAGCTTTCCCGAGCTTAACTAGATTTATGACATTACGAGTATCAAGTTCTTTTAATCGCAAGGATTGAGCATTAGCTATGAGGTGTAAATAACCTTGAGAGTAGGCTTACCCATCTGTCTTATGTAGTTTTAGAAAAAAAGTTGCGAGCTCTAACTACTATATGGAAACAAGGAGCCTCATGACACGTCATGATCCTTACATTAAAGTTAATGACTGAATCCATCTAGATGCGCAAGGTAAAGATTCATTCTTGCATTCTATGCTAGACCAGCCAAGAAAAGATTTACCACTAAACAGGCTAAGATTTCTTTCTTTCTTCTCTTGTTTTTCTTGTTGAACCTTGAAAAACTCTAAAGTGCGAGCATACGATGCATTCGTACCATATATTTCCTCTTGTTTCTCCCCTCTCCTGGTTCTCGTAGTTGACCCCTTTTTATTGATCATCTAGAAGCATTCAATTAATTGCGAATAACGCCATGCACTTGATTCTTGCAGAAAAAGAACCAGCTAAAGAGCATGGATTTTGCTTTGGAGATTGCAGGATACCCTTCAGATTATCAATTAAAACTGAAATCAACCCCAGATTCATCAGAACACCAACCCTTTTGTCTAAGAAGCTTCTTGGATTTTGAAAATCTGAATTTGATTAATCCATTAATGCATGCCCTGCCCTCATGCAACTATATAGAGCCCCTTACCTCCCTCCATGGCTTACTCAACCCTGCACTAAGCCTTTCAATACCTCTTCCTAATTCATTCATCCATTTTTAGTGCAACTTCCTGAAGATGGATAAACAGCAACTGCGACAGAAGGCTGCTGAGATGAAGAAATCTCTTTTCAATCAGGTGCATTTCTTGACCTCCTTGTGGTTTATTTTTTTACAATTTTGGCAATGCAACTATGTGCAACTTAATGATAGATCATTTGTTCTAATATCAGTTGTGTATTTTGCATTTAAGTTAACAAAGTTGTTACTAATATGTTGATTCATTTGGAAATTGCACTCTAACTTTTGTTCCTCAGCCAAAACTAATGAAAGGGGAAGTTGCATCTGTTCTATTTGTGTTTTGAACCCCCCCTCTCTCTTTCTTCCTTCCCAAAAAGGTTTCAGCTTTATAATCACAGAATTAATTGGTTTCATGCAGGGAGTGCTGAACAATTACTTTCTTAATTTAGAATACATTGAAGATACTCAACCAAATTTTGTGGAGGAAATGATAGTGACATACTTTTCCCAATCTGCATTGTATCTGGATGAACTGCGTGAAACCCTGTCAGTTATCTAAGTTTCTTTTGATCATTTTATTTTCCAAGAACGGAAACTCTGGACTTACATAAATGTATTAGTTATCCACACATTGATGCATTATATGCACGTATGTTTTTTGCAGAGAGAGGCGGCCCCTCGATCTGCGAACAGTTGAACGGGTGATAATGAAGCTGAAAGGCGGAAGTGCTTCGTAAGTTTTTAACGTGTTCAGTAACTCACTTATTCATGTACATTTGAACTGTTTACTCTTGAAATAAGTCCACTGATTGATCCAAAATGAACCCAAGTTTACCTTACCAAAATGAACTGGCTTGGAATTTGTCTGGCCAATTTTGTATATATTCTTGAGAAGATTATTGCACCAGCTGATTGTAAACTATGGCCCAACCTCAACCTGGTCTTACATTTGGTAACTCGAACTACTTATTTGCTAATTGTTGTCAGTACAGAAGTTTTCCCACTGTTTGATTTTGGGATTAATCAACTTTTTTCCAATGCAGAATGGGAGCAGCAAGATTCAACGCCATTGTGAATGAGATGTGCAAGGTTTTTAAGCAAGGAGAAACCGACAGGTTATTGTCAAGTCAATTTGATTTGTTCTGCTTGGTTGATTTATCAAATAACACACTTGTTTCTCCGTACAAACTCTCTCCACCCTCTCCCCTCCCCCTCCCCATGAAAAAGGTCCAGACTTTCAATGTAGAATGCTCGATCTTCTATTATTATCTCAATGTTTTCAACTTGTCGGAAATGTTTTTCGAATTTGTTTTCGGGCCTTCTGGAATTGGTCTTTTGGCTTGTAGGGGTGTGATTTCCCAAACCCCAAAAATGTGGGACCCACACTGGGAGGAGTAGTAACTTGATTTTCTACCATAGTACACTTTCATATGCACATACTGGGAGGAGTAGTAATTTGATTTTCTACCATAGTACACTTTCATATGCTCATATATCTTTATCTTGGTCAGGCTGTATGACGAATATCAGAGGGTGAGAGCTGAGCATGCTGTCCTGAAGTCGCAGCTTGAGCCATATGCTGAGGTTTTCCCTTTCTTCTGCCGGAATTCTCTATCTAGTTTGATCACGACTCACAACTTTCAGGGCTAACTTTCTTTATTTTTTTCACTTTTTGAAAAACCTTTATGTTCAGCTGTTGCACCTGTTGAGAGATGATGTTCCAGCAGCAGCAGCAGCAGCAGCAGCATCAGCATCTGCAGTACCTGATGAAGCATCTGGAAGCCATGATGATGCTGAAAGCACCGCGAGCAACGACATGGAGGAGTAAATTAGTGGTCTATGAGACTTAAGATTTTAGTAACAATGAATAAAGTTTGTGTATGATGTACCAAGTATTGTGGACATGTGTTTTCAGTGTTTTGTGTTGTAGTTTATTTTGCTGTTCTATCGAGCTATGAACTAAAGTTTCTCAATCAATTTAAATAGTGTGCTGGTTATTCACATATGATCTAATGATGCTTGGATTATGTAAGTTTTCTATGCCCGATTGTCTGGTTTGAAACGAGGCAGCGTGATTTGGTGGTGAATCAAAATTGAGCATCGGGTGAGTTCTGGTACAAAACGAGTCCAGTTGGATTCAGCTCTCCAGTTTGACCGTCAACGAATCTTCTTTGATGTGTTTTCTTAGTGGTTGGCGCCATAAGTCGAGGGTGAATTGTTTTGTTGATGTAGGAGGGTTTGATTTGTACTTTGACTGGATTGTTTTTAAGTTGTCATATGTTGGAGGGTTTGATTCTTACTTTAGGTGAATTGTTCTAGTTGTTGTATTTTGGATGGTGTCTTTTATTTTAGCGTAAAGAAAGTAATTAAATGGTCTCTTTATAACCATCTATTGAATTTATTATCGTATTATTTTTCAGTTTCTAATTCTATGAAGCTTATTAATGATTTTTTTAAAAAAGTAATATTGATATTTAAACGGATGTATACCCTACTACATTAATCAATAGTTAGAGAGTGGGTTAATTTTGATCCGTTCGAATAGATCTTACTTGAATACTCTCTATCAATATTAGTTAAATTCTCGTGACAAATTTATTTGATTATGGAAAAGTTGATCTAATTTCATTAATTTACGAAAAATTGGACAATATTTGAAGACAACCTAACCTTAGTCACGAACCCAACTGGAGTGTTTTGGGTAAATTAACAAAAAATCTAATAATTTTTGAATACTTTTTTTGTTTTTTTTTTGTTGAAATGGGGCCTTAACCATGGGTGAAGTGAAGGTTAAAGATAAGTCATCCGCAATGAATGACATTATACAATCGGGGCCTCCCCACCTAACCAAATCTTAGTATTTCTCGTGGTCAAAGCATACTTTGTCGCATCGTGGGCTACCTTATTACAATCTTTATTTATAAAAATGAATTGGATAATAGAAAAGAAAACACTTAAACAAATGCAATCTCTAATAAAAGTGGTAATATAAGCTGCTAACATAATATTTTTTGAATGCTTAAGCGAGTTGTGTATAGGTTTTATGCATCATATAAACTTTTACACTGAGGGCGTATCTACTATATATATATGTATTGGTCATGAAGATTTACATTGAGTAAAAAAAATAATCAAATAATATTCAATGTTTTGACCATTAAAATACTAGAATTGCATTCAATTACCAACATTATACATGTTGGTCAATTGGGATACTAAAAATACTACGTTAGTTTTTTAAAATATAATTTTCTCTATTTTAAGTAATGTATCCTATTTTATTTTATGATTTTTAAAATTTTTTTTTATAAATTACTGAATGTCATCTTACTTTATATTTATCAATATCAAACTTATTTTAATGAGTTACTCGAGTAAGGGAGTTTGCCTAGATTAAGTGATGTGGTATTTTACATTCGGAACTCTTTTAATTAATTTGCTTGAAAGAAACTTTGGACATAAAGAAATTTACATCTCAAGGAATGGGTGCACACCAAGTATAAAACTTGATTAATTAATTTGCTTGAAAGAAACTTGGGTGCTAAGTTGTGAAGTCAAACATTTTAAATT
This sequence comes from Talinum fruticosum, assembly GCA_021018815.1. Classification (NCBI taxonomy): domain Eukaryota; kingdom Viridiplantae; phylum Streptophyta; class Magnoliopsida; order Caryophyllales; family Talinaceae; genus Talinum; species Talinum fruticosum. The sequence goes on along the minus strand of JAITYX010000080.1, from coordinate 2,320,685 downwards.
TGTAAGGTTCAAACATCAATTAATCTAGGAGTTTACCTCGTTAGCATGGAAAATTGATCTTTGTGTGAAAGGCCCTAAAAATGAAACGCAGGATGAGCAATCAACTAAGCAAGTTGGAGAGATATAAAAATCTAAATCCTATGATGATCTAGTATTTTAAATGGTGGATTGTATTCTTTTTATTTTTCATAAGTAGTATCCTTTTTTAATATTAATTTGTTGTAATTTGACTCTCGAAACCTTAAATTTATTAACCTTTTAGTTGAACAATTATCGAAAAAAATATATTAGAACTTCTCTTTTCCCTAGCCAAACTTTTATTTGCTCATCTAGACAATTGATGGCTAAGTGGCTAACAACTATAATCTAAACCTACGAATCCCCTTACCAGTTCTCACCATCAAAATTCAAAGCAACTGTTTACAAGTAAACTTTAAAACTCCAATCTTGTTCTACATTCCATTTATATTTGGAATCACTATGTCTACGGTTCGATTTATGTCGAGCTCCAAATAAGTTCCAAAATCGGTCGAGTTTCTTGGTTTTTTCAAAAAAATACAACACCTTGAGGACTCGGCCACTCTACCGATCGAGTCAGTGCATACTCTGCCCAAATGAAATATGAATCACAAATAAAACACGATATGCTTCTCAGTTCTAACAGCGGATAACAAGTGCTTATAAGAAGACCAACAGTAACAAATTTATGGGATTTTTGTAATTACATCAAGCAAAATGTAACACAGTCACGCTCCTTTTTCCGGGCATTGAGTGCATACGATTTCTGAACACTCAGACTACCATCGGAGACCTCGAGGACACCTAACTGAGAAAAGCCGGCTTATCTGGTATACTTTTGGGTGTTGTACAAGAGACATGTAGTCAAATCTCACCCGCACAGGCCACTATGCTAAACCTCAATTTCCCAACAAAAAATAAATTAAGAACTCAAGGCTATGAACACGGAAGCATTCTGAGTCTGAATAGTGTGAGCACTCAGGCACGACCAAGAAAAGCCTTGGAAGAAATCTTAAATTCAGATACAGTTTGCGCCTTCAGTCACGAACAAGTAAAGTGAAGTCCAGAACCAAAGCTGCTTTTGTGATACACATGACTTGAGGCCAATAAGTTACCCAATTGGGCTTTTCAAAAGGATATTGGTATTCTCGGTCCCCTCAAATTCTGTGGGCATTTTGAGGAGAATGATGGAACCTTTGCAGCAGAAGTTGGTTCCTCTGAATAACACTGCAGATTTGCCTTTTTAGTTACCGGTCCTAGAAGAAATTCTGACAGGATGAACTTATCCTGAGTCTGATATTCTTCCGCCACTGAGAAAACTGAAGACCTGCTTCAGATTTCCTCTGGATGGCCGGGCATTTGTGGAGAATTTGCAAATGAATACTAGCCGCCTTCGCATGTCCTCTTTTGTAATTTGTGTCTCTTTGAATGACTTCCCATCATCAAAGGTTCCTGTGGCACTTCAATCAGGCTCAGGGATGCACTAAGCAGAAAAGGACAACTTGATAAATTCTCCAAAGTAAATTTTAGCTAAATTATATAGGTGATAGGGATTCTTTGTGTCGATATATGGGGATTGGGAAAAGGGGCAACTCCCCACATTTTCTATGTTTTGTAAAGAGAAATGGGCATGGTGATAATTGAATTTAGGAGTGGAAGTCAGAGGACCTAAAGTCCTATGGTTCTAATCGCAGGGAAGCAGGAATCCGGAGTTTGAGTAAGAAAATTTCTTCAATTACCATATTAACTGACAATATACAAAGGAAATTTAACTTTCACATGCTAGTTGAACTGAATAATCAAATTCCATCAGAGATCCCCTATGTCCTCCCCTTGATGCCACTATGTTTAAATGGGCCCCTACATTGGGTACCTTACCAATAAAAATAAATGACTGGAGATTTCTCCAATGCCTGTTTTCGGAGTAGAACAACAGACTAACATGGACTCTCTCAAAGAGAGGTCCTAATTCCTAGGGTGTCAAAACATAGATAACCTGACCTCAACAAGTAGAGAGACATTATTTTTCCAAGTAAATTTTGCAAAATAACTATATAAACATAATTCAGAATTCATTCCTACATCTAAGTCTAGTACCCACAGACAAGTTATTTCCTGGTCCAAAATTACCTTTCTGATTTGCACCTCCCAAATCAGCACAAAGGATTTGCACATACCAAATGCCTCCAATCCATAGTGAGTATCATGATACAAATAAGAATCACCAATTATTCAGTTTTCTAAAACAAAAGGATTACATTTTAGTGGATTACGGTCCACACCATTTAAGCGATATCAAAAACTAAGATCACAGATATGGACGTACCTTCTTCATTGAACAGTGAGATCAGGATAGCTAGGCACACACAAATGCTGATATCGTCTCCTGAAAAGGAGTACTCATCATTTAACACATGGATTGCCAGTTCAGGGATGTGGGCAACAGGGGTGTGAGTATGGCATAAACACATTCATGCTGAAGTTTAAATCTTTTGAAGTAACAAGGCTATCCGCTTCCAACAGGGTTACCCAAAATCAGACATTACGGATCAAGTATGAGTATAAATGGTGTGGTTGGACATGGATTTTGAAGGGTTTTCGTGTGTCTTTGATAGTTTGAAGCATCTAGACGTCATATCATAACCCCTCTGAGGGTTCAACAATTTAGTTTGGGATAAAAAGGACAAATGACATCATAGGCTTAGACTTTTCACAGTTGCAGGAAGCAAAAGAGTGATAGTTAAAATATGCACAAATTCTTCTTCTAGGCTATTTCCTAAACACGTCAACATCCATATGACAGCTATTGAGGAAAAAGAAACATTATTAAACATATCCTTAAGAGCAAGGCAGAGCTCTGACCCTTTTGTTTATATAAAAAAACAAAAAAAAAGTGTTTTCCATGTTTGTTATGGTGATAAATTGAAGAAGCAAAGAAAGTCATTGTTACCATCATGGCAGCAAACTAAAAGAGATTTTCCTTGGATTAAGTTTGACCTCGCAAACTTAACTGCTGAAGGAAGATTATTCACCAATGCAAACCGGTCGAATTTCGAGCTCTAGATTGAGAGAGAAACAAGGACAAGTTAAGAACTTGTTAGATTAGATGCATTGAAGAGAAAAAACCAAGAATAGACAGCAGACCATAGCATCATTAACTAAAAAAATCAGGACACAATTTATAAAATATAAAACACGGAAGACTCAAGACACCTGTGTAGACAGTTCCTTCCAAGTATCACACCTGACAACACCACCACCACCATAAGGCTATGTTGTGGTGGGGTTCATGAAACTCAATATGTACATAGTCTTAACCTCAACCATAACAAGAGGGTATCAAGGTCTGACACTTGACATATCCAAATAATATAGAACTGCAATAACCAAATAATGATATACGTACCACAGTAGGAATATGCAAATATTCATATGAAGGGTCAACAGAGAGCAGCTCCTTCGCGCAGTTCAATATACAATCAACATTTGGTGAAGTTGCAGCTGCAGCCAAAGATACACTCATACACATGGAATAAAAGTGGGATGTATAGGCTACTGACTACGAGAAAATTGGCCTCATTCTACAGAAACCAGAAACTTGGTTTTAAAAAATGCTCATTTACTCAAATAGTGAAGAAAAAGCAAAGTCGCTTTCACCATTAATCATACAGACATTCTTTCAAGGGGATAAAGGGCATCTCCGTTCCAGTTTCTGGACAAAAGCAAAGTCACTTTTTGCAATTTTTTGGGCTATAGATCACAGTAGATTGAAGTAAAATACTACATTAAACTATCCTCTACCTTTTCATGTTATGGAGTAGGCGGCAGTCTGTCTTTTAAATCTAGGATCCTACAGAAAAATCACTGCAGTTCAAGGGTAAGGCTAAGTGTATCTAAACCCCACACCCCATGTAGGTGGGATCCTGAGTTTGGTTTGGTTTGGTTTGGTTTGGAGAGTGGTATGCCATAGTTTGCAACAAATGCAATCATTTCTTTCACTTAAAAAGAAGACAACCTCTTGGAGCAACTCCACGTGACTATGGAGCTTAAAAGCTAAGTTGCTGTCACAATTGCCGTGGGTTGGGGGTGTTAAAGCATGCAGACTTCAATTTGAAGCCACCAGAATCAACTTGGGCCCACACAAATTCAAGGCAAAGAAGACAATATCTGCGTATTGGATGTAGATAATTTAGGTTGTGATGAAGAGTCCAGATAAGTCCAAAGCAATGATCCTAAATGGCATGGCAAGTTCAACTAGATACATCAATGAGGAAACAGCGAGAGTAGGCCTCTCATTATATGTTTCCTTTTTCCTCACCAGTCAACACCATGATAACTTGGCAAAAGCACAAATTTCAAATAAGCAACCAAATATATACAAAATAACTTTACCAACTTGAGTTGTGCCCGCCACCACATTTGTCAGACCCAGCCAAGAAACTGCAGAATCTTCTTCCCCAGGTCTTTCACCAATTTTGATATTTTCAAAATCAGAACACAAAGACGACTCAGATTGCCCATTGTTTCCCGAAAACTGCTGAGACCTAATTGAAATCTGAGGAGCATCCTGTCCTCTTTGCGCACGATATACTCTATCCTTCTCAACAATTTCAGCAACTTTCTGATTACACATGTCAGGCCCAGAGTTTATAAGGTCATACACATGATTCCAGAATAGAACAGGAGTTAGGCCTCTAGACCAGCTTTCTTCATCATCTCCAGCCCCTGGGATATAGTTCCAACTGAACTCAGAGCTTGTCCTTTGCAGAAACTCATTCTGAGAGGATGCAGAAACAAGTATTATCGGTGTAAAATTCCAGGAATCATGATCTGGTACTTCGTTCAACCAGATGACTGACTTTTGCGAAATCCACAAAGGACGTAGAGGTTTCCTTAGGGATGCTGCAAGAGAAGCAATATCAGCACCACATTCTTCTAATCGAAAGGTAAATTCTTCAAGACGATTCTCAATAGAAGCTTTCTCGGTCTTAGAAACCCAAAGTGGTAGATGCAAAGAACAATCCCAATCAATGAAAGATTCTTCCTTTGTTCCATTATTTGCATGAAACAAATTCTTATCCTGTTGAATTGTACCAGTAAAGAGTTTGTCACTTCAGTTAAAAGCATATCATGGCAGGATATACATAAATGATCTCATACACAGAGTGCAATAGTAAAGCTTTGCAGCAGTTAGAACCTATGAAGTATAACCTTGAACAATCTCACCCGTTATGTGTCCCTTTGATGTGGCAATTGGTATATGGGCAGTTCAGGAGGATAAGATGTTTACAACCTAACTCCTAGCATGAGGCAGAAGTTTAACATTAAAGCTTGAATCTAAGAGGACCTATTAAAACCTAATCAAAGGAATGATGGGCACGTAAACCTGAAAAAATAACAGTCTGTCTGAATGTTTGATAATTAATATTACAAATAAAAACAAGTGTTGAAAGACAGCTCATAAAGCTCAGTTTTCTCAATATAAGCAGTTTAAACAAAACACAGTTACCCATGTTCAAAAGTAAAAAATCTTGAAGTCAAAGATTGAAGCACCAAATAGAACTGAGCTGCTGGTTAACTTACATTAATTAGAAAAAAAGACCACAATAAGTAAATAACGAAAGCATGACAAAAAAATTCACAGCCTGTACAGCCCCCTCCCCTCTTAAAACAACAGAAAAAAGAAAAGGGAAAAATCTTCATTCATTGGTCAAAGAAGAAATGAGAAAAGGAAGATAAGAGCTTTTCACTTACCTTGTCTTCAACAGATCCATTTTGATGCATCCCATTGCGATATTGCTGAATTGCACGGTTTAATACACATGTCCAAATAGGTATTGTCTTTGACATGCTATCCGGAAATCGCTTCCCCTTCCTAGTCGAATCAACAATAATACAGCCACCTTTCTGCCCTACTCAATCGCAGCGAAAGGCATAAACAAATAATCAACCCAATAAAAGAAATTAGCCAAAAGACGAATGCAATCAGTAGCGGCAAACAGAATACTTGAACTTTTCACTTCACGTCAAGTACCCATGTCCAAGTGATAGGCTGTGAAAAGCACAGTATACTAAAGTAACAGCAAATTCATGCAGAGCAATCTAATAGGGAGTCTAGCCCATGTATCGAAACTAAGGCCATCGCATGATGAAAGACAATATCAGAAAAAGTTTTGAAATTGAGTGAACCGCATTTTGTGGCATTGTTTAGCTGTTGGCATTCTCCAGCTTGAAAAGGCCACTACAATCATTCTGGAGTGAAAAAGAAATCCAATAGCAGTTGTGGCCACTGCTCTGCAAAAATTCTGAAATGGAAAACAGAATTTGTATCCTTAATATTTATTTATTTAGTTTATTTTATGATGGGTTATATTTATTGAAAACCCTGTCATATTATGCTAATAATAAGACTATAGTGTAATGTTTGGTTGGATGTAATAATAAACCATGCAATACAAACAAATTGGTAATTGTGTTAATATTGATTTGTTTGGTTGTATGAGAGTATTGTGATATAAGAACTAACTTGTAATTATGATTAACTGAAACTAATCACCATTGCAATGCAAAGTTGATTGCATTATATTGCATCCAACCAAACATCATATAAAAGTCTTTCTAGTTAGTAGCACCAAACATTAACGAGTGAACCTTTTCGAAAAATTTTCCCTGGTACAAGCACAATCTGCTGTGCAATTGCCACATTGGGGCGAATTTGCTATACTGCATTAGTTTACTGTTATAGTGAGCGAAATTCCTTGGTCTAGCCCCTCAATAAAGCCTCATAGCGACAGCAGAGCAATTATTGAATGCATGAAGCATATAACCGTTAGTGGACATGTTGAAGTCGAGTTCCACACAGCTATCCTGAATGACCAGGAGCACAAAACTTTGTTCAAATCACTCAATATTTTATTCATTTTACTGAAAAAAAGAGAACATTGAATGTCTTGAAGAAAAATTATGAGATACAGCACATTCACGATAAGAATGTAAAACTCGGCTTCCAGAAGAACATGGCACCGAGGCTTTTATCCTTATGCACTTTCTTTCCATATTTATGATTTATGATTTATCTACTTATTCATTTGCTAGTTGTACTTGCAGTACTGCAGAACTTATTAAAAACAAAAAATAAAAAAGAAAATCTTTGAAAAGAAACCAAAGAAGATTAAAAAGAAAGTCAACCAAAAATGCTTTCCGTCTAAAAAAATTTGATATTAAAAAGGATAGAGAAAGAAATATTATCCATAGATCTTCCACAGCATGCAATATAGCATGTAAAAACTAGCAGACCAAGGCCAAGAAAGATACATGATGGCATTCCTCAGCTCCTAGCAGAGCAATTGAGAAAGACAAAGCAAGTAATCAACTATACATGCCTACTAGATACATTTTTACCAAAAGCGTACATTTTAAGTCCTAAAACACTAGCGGAGGAAGAAAGAATCACTAGATACGAATTTGGAGATAAAGCTGAAATCAGACAAGTATTGCGTTGAATATGGCCCTGTTCCATTTAGTTGTAAGGAGCTATAAGCAAAGGTGTAAGGAGTTGTAAGGATAGTTGTAAGATAGTTGTAAATTTAGTTATAAAAAGTTGCAATGCGCCATAAGGCTGTCAGCTAAAGCTAAATGGAAGAGGTCCTATATCCACAACACAAAAAGGGGCTCAGCAAAGCACTCTGCCTCATGCGATCTATCAAAGTGTTAACTTGGATAGACCATAGGATATGCCTATTTGGCCAGTCAACCTACATCATGTGCATACGTAGTTAATTTTTATCTATAAACATAATGCCACAGAAATCCATGACTCACTTCACAGAATTATCGCCATCACAATTTGCCCGGCCAACCTACATCATGTGCATATGTAGTTAATTTTGATCTATAAATTTAAAGTTCAGACAGGAAAGAAGCTAAGATTAGAAAGAGAAAGGACGGGTCCAAAATTCCACATTACTCTATTTTAGTTTCCAGCACATCCAAACCCCATTCTAATGACAAAGCTTAACAACATCCTTTCAACCAGGCATAGTCATTTTCAGTACAATATTCACTTTTCAGTGCCAAGTTTTATGTGGCTTCTCGGAAAGTTGAACAGAGGAAATATAGATGTCAACAAATAACTAGACCCTCTAACTTCACCCCACTACACAAAAATTCTATATTGAACGAGCAGCAGTATCTGAAGTATCCCACAAAAAGAACTCAAAAACCAATCAACCCATGATTTAAAAAAAATCACCATTAGAATCAACCCAAAAGAACCCAACTCAATTCAACACAATCATGAAAAAACAAAGATTGCCCACCAAGATTACAATCAAAAGAGAGAGATTTGACAGAAATTGCGTTACCGGCGAGAAGGGCAACATGGATATTGAGGCGGGAGGTATTGAAGGACCAATTATTGTTATGCCCATCGGTGGATTTGAAGTAACAGGTAGAATGAAATTTGCGGGAGTACCAAAGGCCGCAGCGGAGGTTGGCGAGCAAGGGGAGATCAGGCCAGAGCTGGGAAATCTCCCCAACAAAAATGGAGTCTTGGTAGATAGAGCGCAAAGCATTGTAGAGAGAATTATCTCTCCTCTTTATCGTTCTCGATGCTTTATATATGCTCAATCTCTCTCCTTCCATTGTTCCAAATGGGGTTTCAGAGAGGAAGCGACGAAATTGCTTATGCTGGTGGCCGCCGAGGGAGGGAGTCGTTACAGTCGTTGGGGGCTGGAGTGGCAAATTTTGAACTGCGTTTCTAGCAACCAGTTGAGGTCCTTGAGAAACCAATCCTTTGGGGGTCATTAGGGTGAAAAATTAAGAGAGATTTACAGTTAGATACTAGTTCAATTTATAATTACATAGGGCGTGTTCGGTAAAATTAACTCGTTTCAGCGAGTGGTTAGCTGTTTTAGTAGATGTTAGTCTGTTTTATTAGCGATTAGTCTGTTAATGACTAGTGGTTAATGGTTAGATGTTCAACTAGTGATTTGAGATAAGTGTGTTCGGTAATAGTAGTTGTTAAGTAGCGATTTATATAAAATGACTGAAAAGGACATAATTGATAAAAGATTTTAGAAAATAAAAAGGAGAATTTTGGAAATTATGTGCAAACACTAGGTAGTGTTTTTGAAAACGTTACTTTGAGTAGCTTTTCAAAAACACTATCTAAAACTCTACTCACTATGTCAAACACCACTTTGCCGAACACTTACATTTTTAGATAAGTAGTGTTTTACATCCTCCAAAACACTAATCACTACCTCAAACACTATTGCCGAACACTCCAATACACATAAAAGTCGGTTATACCCCTCCCTCTTTCTCTTATTCTCACTATCAGCCCCCTCCCTCTCTGTATCTCTGTCAGCCTCCTCCTTCCTCTCTCGTCCCCGCTCTACCAGACTCTCTCTCTCTCCCTCCCTCTCTTTCCTCACCTCCTCTCTCTTATATATATTTTTTGTTTTTTATTAAAAATTAAAATAATTTTACATTTTAAAATAAAAATTATTTTACATTTTAAAATTGATTTTTGTTATTAAAAGTTTTTTAAAGTACTATTATTTTTTTTATTATAAATAAATAATTTTATTTTTCACACAAAAATAAATTTTTTAATCTAATTTTAAATAATATTTAAGTTTTAAGTTTATTATTATAAAATTTAAAATTTTCAGTTTTAATTTTTCTTATTTCAATTAAAATTATTTTAACTAAAAAATATAAAAACATTATTTAAATCTTAAACCATAATTACTTAACTTAAAATATTAAATTAATAAATCTAAAGATAAACTGTCATTCATGATTAATCATGATGTTTAATTTCTATGTTATCTAAGATGAATGTTTATACTTAATTTTATTCATTTAATATTTAGGGTTGAGTAATTAAGGTTTAGGATTTAAATAAAATATTTTTATATTTTTTAATCAAAATAATTTTAATTAAAATAAAAAAACTAAAATTTTAAATTTTAAATTTTATAATAATAAATTAAAATTATATTTTTACTTAAAATTAGATGATAAAAATAAATAGATTTTTGTGCTAAAATAAATTATTTTATTTATAATAAAATAAAAGTATAATTATACTAAAATAAAGAAAAATAAATAACAAGATTAAAATTTAAAATGTGAAATTATTTCTTTATCAAAAAACTTCTTAAAATTTAACTAGTAATATAAATTTTTATTTTAAGAAAATGGTATAAATCTTTTTTAAAATATATATTTTTTAAAAATAAAATAAATTTTTATTATTTATTAAAAAATATTCTAGAGGAAGGTAGGAAGGATAGAGAGAGAAGAGAGAGAGAGAAAGGTTGAAAGATGAGAGAGAGAGAGAGGGCTGACAGAGGAGAGAGAGGGGAGGCTGACAGAAATAGAGAAAAAGAGGGGGCTGACAGTGAGAATAAGAGAAAGAAGGAGGGGTATAACTGACTTTTATGTGACTTGAGAGTAAAAATGCTTAGTAAAAATGTAATTATAAATTAAACTTGTATCTAAGTGTAAATCTCCCAAAAATTAAAATATCATCAATTTCAGGCTACTCTTTGCAAATCAATCAACATAACTAGTTTTTGTTTTTTTTTAAAGTGAGAATTATAAAGATTTAGCTTTAAAATATAGTTTTTTTTCTTTATTTGTGCATGTGTCTTAAATAAAGATGACAAAAACTGATCCGACCCGAACCCGCCTGAAATTTTTGGATTTTAGATACGATTTTCTCAACCCGAATGCGAAAAAACCGAACCCGAAAAACCCGCAAATTAGTGGGTCAAACTCGATCCGAACTCGTTCGACTCGTTGGGTCAAGGCAATAAAAACAACGATTTGAACTTTATGGCTTGATGATTGAATGTTTTATGCATGTTATATGATTTTCGCTTTACTTTATTACTCTTTTAATAGTGGTTATTTATCATATCATATCTTATGTAAAGACATTATATATTTATCACAATCATTTATAAATAAAAACTAATACTATTTCATTTCTCAACTTTTTCCTCACAAAAAACCATTATATATAAAAATTATGCATAATTAATTTCAATAAAAATATATCTAGATTTAAATGGCGTGATATATTAAAAATAATAAAAGTACACAAGTTATATTGTATTTTTAGTGAACTAAATATACCTAGTCACATCTTAAATAATATACTTTGTTTTGTAGAAATAATATTAGTATAATGATGTAAAGCTTTGATGTTATAATTAAAAATAATAATTTTAGTTTATTGTAAATCTCTAATTCTTATTTATTTGAAACTATTTTAGTTGAACTTGAACTATGTCTTCTAGGATGGACAATGGGTGGAGTTAAAATAAAGTTAAATTTTTGCTAGTGAATAAAATGGGTCGGTTACGCATACACGAGTCAAGCATTTCTCGATGTGTTTTAAACCGATGTAAATATACATATAAACCTCCTTAGTATCATAGAAGAGGTGAAATAACCCGGTAAACTTAAACGAATCATTAATATAACAAGTCATTATTATTCAATCCATTATTGACCTAAACTTTCATTATCCTTATTTAAACGGGTCAAGTGGTCAAACCGTTTGACTTAATAGAGTCTTCACACAAATATGATAATGAAAGTTTTTAACATTTTTTAATATTTTTTTAGAAAAAACAAATACTATACTTTTTGGTAAAACTATTGGTAATTTTAAGTAAAAATCATTCTGAATTTTATAATTAAAAAAGAAAAATAACTCATAAAAAGACGGTCTCAACCCGTTGAGTCGACTCGAAACCCGTATAATCCGATATACAACCGTTCGTATTTTACCCGAACTCGAAATACATCCGACCCGTATTTAACCCCGCTCGAATTGACGAGTTCTAGTCTTAAACATTAAATTTTAAAAATACAATTATACAACATGTTCATACTATGGCCCTATTTGGCAATCAACCGTTAATCGTTAACTGTTTATATTAATTGTTGGTCGTTAACTATTTGTATTAGTTGTTTGAGGTAAAGGTGTTTGGTAAAATTAGTTGTTTCTAACAAAAGCTGTTTGGTGAAATTTCATTTATGCTTATACCTTAATTTCATTAATTGTTTTATACATTATAATTATTTTTATTCTATATTCATATTTCTTTTCAATATTAATTAAGAATTATGTGATAGATAAAATTATATTTATACCTTCTACACAATTTTAATTATGTATATCTTTTTAAAGTTTATTTTTAATAATATATTTGACATTTATGTGGCAAAATTATTTATTTATTATGATAGACTAAATTACTTGTTAAAATATAATAAATATTAAAATAAAAAAATTAACTGAAATATTCATAATCATCCTCTACTATTGTTCCAAAAGTGAAAAAAATATAAATTAAAAAAAATCTTCTACATAAGCATAATTTCAATGGCGGTTAGCATAATTTCACCAAAATGTGAAGGGTACTATAATAATTTCAAGTATAAATTACAATAACCTTTTCCAAAAGCTAGTCCAAAGAGTTTTTGGGTCAAAAACTATTGCAAAAAGTTTTTTACCAAATAGTCCAATTAGCTTTTTAACACAATCAAACAGACTAAAAAGAGTTTTTGGGGCAAAAAGTTTTTTGCCAAACACCCCATATATATCTCGCGTCATTTCTCCGCCTTTCTAACCCCTCTTAGTTCTCAACACTATTCTAGTGTCATTTCATTTCCATTGACTCGGTTTATCGATCATCTTATTTGACTGTATTCAAGTAATTGCAAATAATAAGTGGACAAGAAATTTGCAAAAAAGAACCGCAAACTTTGTGTTTTCAGATTGTAGGATATCATTCGAATCATCAATTATTCCAATAGGATATCGTTCGAATCATCAATCAAGTTGACTCAATTTATCTACCATCTAGTTTCTTTTTTTATATGAAGAGAAATTTTATTAATAAAAAGTCATATGCATTTACAAAGATAATTCACTAATAAAAATAAATCTAAGATATCAAAACTGATCTCTATTTCGACAAAGTTAATGGTAAATATATTTCCGCTCAACTTCATATACTTGTAGCATCAATCCGGCAACAAACCGTGTTTTTCGAATTCAATATGTCTTTTCCGAACACGAACAAGCTATTGTATAAAATTCATATAATAGGTCCGTGTGATATAATAAATCTAATATGAATGAAATATCACTTTGATGGAGCCATATAAAATTCTATTGTTGAATCATTCTCAATCAAAATCAATAAAACTAATTGATAAAAATATCAAAAATATATTATCCAATTGAATCAACAACCGTAATAAAACTTGCACGTATTGGTAAAAGAAATAACTCACACAAAGGTAAGAAATAAGACTTTCACTTAGGAATGAAAATGGGGCGGGTTCAAATCGGATGGAGTCGTACCCGCACCCATATCCATTTTCGAAAATTATACCCATACCCATACCTACACCAGTCAGGTTTTGAAAACTTATACCCTACTTGTATCCATCGGATTTTTCGGATTTGCGGGTTTTATTCGGGTTTGAATGTGATGAGAAAAAAATAACCAAATCAACATATGACAATTATCCCGATATTTTTGACTTATGAGGATTAAGTCATTTTTACTTGTAGAAAAATCACAATCTAATCATGAAGTATATAAGCCTTTTTCTATATATTCTCACATGATAATTGACATGTTTATCGGTTATGTGAAAAAATTATCACATTAAAATAAACCGGGCACGTGTCGGATGCAAGTGTGGGGCTAGTGAGCCCCGTACCTTACCCGTACTCATACCCAAACCCGTTATAAATGGGTGGGGTTCGAGTCAGTCTTTCGAGTTCGGGTGATGTTTAAAAAGAGAGAAACCCAAACTCGACAAAAAGAGAGAAAATTTATTGGAAAGAAAATAATAATAACTTTAGATCTTGATTTGATTGGAGAAATTGAATTAAAAGAATCTTGTCACTGGTTATAATTAAGCCAGTAGTAGCTCCAACAATATAAAAAAGTAAAAAAAAAACAGTTATAAAATTAAGATTTAGTAAGGAGGAAGGAAAAGAAGAGAAGGAGAGGAGGGTCGGGGACTATTTTCTTCTTTTTTATCTACCATCTAGTTACATTCAAGTAATTGCAAATAACAGCAATGCACTTGATTTTGGTAGGGAAAAAACAGCTGGCAAGCATGATTTTGTTTTTCATATTGCAAGAGATATCCATCAGGTTTACCAATTAACAGCAATGCACTTTAGATTAAAATGTGCTACTTAAAATGACCCCTATATTCAAGGAATAATTACTAAATTGCTAATTTGCCAAAGTACTGAAGGTTCCAAAAGTTCCCACACGTAAATTTGGATCATGGAGGACTCTAATGGATCTGCAAAAAACCTCACTAAAAGTGGAAATATTTTAAAAAGAAAGTTCTCTATCAGTAAATTGATCTTGCTTACCATAAAAAATTCTTTAAAACCTCATATTTTTTTCGATAATTTCTAGCGTGATTTACAAGTCAACTAAACTATCTGAATATTGAAGCGATTCATCTTGTGGCGAAGGAAACAAAAGATTACACAGGTATTAACATTTTTCAAATTAAATTACATAAGCAATCCAAGCAAACAATTTCTTTGGAACATTAAAACAAGCCAGGAAAAAATTAAGCACATGATATTACAATTTCATTCAAGTAATCTTGTCTTGTTTAATTCCTAATTGCCCTGCCTGTGCTCCTAAGGGCTCCAGACTTTGCCGCTGAAGCTGGATTCAGAGCCCTCCTTATCTTGAGTACATTCCAGGCTGTGCCAGCACAATGTCCTGCTGCTGCTAGCGCATCTCCTGTAGCTTCTCCTGCATTCTCTCCAAACCTGGTGTTCGATAGATAGATTTCGATAAGACCATCTCATTTAAAGCTTATCGTAATTTTATGAGAAGACTAAATTGTGCTTATATTTATGTGAGTATTTCTATACTATCCTTGGGGTGATCTCGTAGTTCCTACGGGTGGAGACGATGGAGTCGGTCCATGGATTTTCCTTCCTTTTACTGCATTTCGCTCAAAGGGTTGAAGGGAGATAGTGCATCAAGTTGTTCGCAAAAGTTGTTATACAAGTCTTTATCACATTAATCTGTATCAATTTGATTTAAAACACATATTTTAAGAGTTTACTTAGTTTTGATCCTAAATCCATTCGGGAGTCTAAAATGGGCTTGTAAATCATAAGCTACTTTATAAAGAACTGAGGTAATAAGATGTATGTACCTGTTGGAGACCATTCTAACCGTAACTTCAGAAGTGGCTTGAAGGGCTTGCTTCTCAGCAGCTTCAGCAGCACTCAAGATTTTATCTGTCCATTTATTTATTTTTTGTCGAACAATAAAAGTATGTCACATTTTCTATAAATAAAATCAATGACAATAATAAAATCTTGTCTTCGTGGGAGACTCTCATTTAAGATGGTCATAAAAACATTGGGGGGGATAGGTTATGCAACAACAGGGCAAAGAAATTAGTTTTGCAAAATAATACATAAAACTGTCTCCTTTAAGAATTAGTATAAAAATGGTTCTCAACATTAGTCCCAAAATTAGCTTAACTCGAAAATTTAAGTATCATTTTACTTACTTTTTATCGTTTAAGTCTAATCTCTTAAGAAACATACAATATATGATCATTTATACATTCACACATATATATTACAGAAAGATGACTTTACAAGAGACTTTCAAAAAAATTCCTTAATTAATTATCCTAATTAAATTAATAATTTAGTAGTGCTAATACCAAGGGAAGGGGGGAACATAAGCATTACCAACAGCATCAAGGGAAGCAAGGAGGACTTCGCCAGGCATGAGAGAGAAGAAAGCCTTTCCCTGTTTGGAATTAACCAAAGGACCCATCACTGACCCTGTGGCTATTCCCACTCCATTCAGCATTGCTTTGCTCATTTTCTCTGTCATATTTGACACATTTCTTGCTCTAAACAAAACGAAAGTCACAAGATCATCAAAAACCACCAAAAAAAAGAAAGGGGGGTTTGCCTTTCTAAAAATTATTTAATTTCAAGGGAATTTTTGCAAATAAGTTTTTAATACCTCTTTATGCTTTGATTGATGGAGTTGGTTTTGGCAGCATTGTCGTTGTAGCTTTTGGTATGAGTGATTGTGACCTTCCCATTGTTCTTGTTCTTCTCCTCTGCAGCTCGGCTTAGAATCAATTCCCCTCCCTTTTGTACCTGCTCAAACCCCACACAACTTTAGTCCCAAACTTGGGTCCTCCACTACATTCAATGTAAAAAAATTATTCGGACATGTCTCTACTTAGTTGTACATATTTCTATCTACATCGAACTTAGTAACTTAATTCGATTTGCAAACATTTTGAAAGTTATTATGCTAAATATGTAAGCTCATTCATAACTTGATTGTACGAATTTCTCTTCATATTAAATATTCTCTACTTATCATTTTACTTATATACACAAGTATAATACACATAATGATGCTGTACTACTTGTGAGTAGTACGTCCGAACCTAATTTTGTATCAATAGTCTTTTACTTGTAAACACATAGGTGTAGTATACAAGAATACGAAGGTAAGAAAGTTACGAAGAAATTATAACATAACAGTTAAATGCATATTTACAGTTAATTAATCAACTTTTTCAAATAGAAATGAATTAATAAACACAGAACTATATGCTACACTTGGATATCATTACGAAAAATTAGTAAATTGGTGGGAAAGCACATATATACCTGGCTGCTATAAGCATTGCTACACATGAAAATCCCTCTGACAATCTGGCCAGTCCCCCAGCAATGGCCCTGGCTAAAACTCCATTATAAGCTTCTATCTTTGGTGCAAATTCCTTCCAATCAAGATCGTTTCCTCCCTTTAATTTCGATGGGCACGAAAAGCATGAATGTTCTCTAAGAAATGAATCCAAAGAGCCCAGCAAGTTTTTGTCGCATCTCTCAGAGAAGGTTACCCCATAATTCAAAGGATCTCCTTCTCTGACAGGCAGAGTAAAGAGATAGTGAAAAGCATCAATTTTCACCACTGGCTCATCCTTTGTGAGCGGCCATTGGAGGTCTCTTCCAACCTTGATTATGGTAGCCAAGGACACATTTTGGTCCGAAATAAGGAGAACAGAGAAATCTCCCCGTGCAATTTGTATAGCCTCTCCTTCTTCCACCAGGTCGACCACACAGTCTGGAATGCGTAGCAAAGTTTCGTGCTTAACCATGTTTGTTTCGGGATTCTCTTGGTAGTTTACTTGAGTATGTTTGGGTGATGATGGTGAGGGTGATCTTGGATTGCCACAACCAAAACAACTCATACTTTCATTAGGTTCTTCTTTTGCTTTGGTAGCGTAGGCAGAGAACTGGTGCAATATAAGAAGGCCATGGATATGTTTACTCAATAAAATTCTCAAGTTGTAGTAAAGAAGAAAGATAAAATGTGAAATAGGTTGTGGGTTGATCAAGAAGTAGAGTAGTTTAAATAGGAAGAAAGCATAAAGGGTACTATATGCTATCAAGCTAGGAGAGAATATAATGTTACCTTCTTCACAGCTTTATTCTCTTATATTTGTGTCAATTCATGGAATATATAACTTTAGTTTTGATAATAACCTAATATTCTAAGAAAAAATTTGTTAAAAAACAATGGCTAACCAGGAGGCGATGGAAATCCGAAATTACTTGAGAGAATATAATGGGGCAAAGGAACAAAAATAAGACAATGACTTATTTGTTTTGTTGAAAATCCTGCATAGGTGGAAATGGAGTTGCAAGGCATAGATATGTAGACCCTAAAGCCTTCATTTAGCTTCGATTCCTACCTTAATTTTGTTTATGAACTATGGGAGTTTGCTCACAAGTCACAAATGTGGGTGGAAATAGATTTTTTTTAAAAGGTAAGTACAAATAACATTAGATGACCTTTCTCTCAAGTGTTCTACCTATATTGTCATCAATCGGAATACATGAAAATTCATGCGAAGGGGAGGATGTAAATGTAACTATAGATCTTGTAACACACCCTAATTTTGCAATACAATCAGCTATCGTATTACCCTCTTTAAAAACATGTTTAATTGAATAGCACGAGAACAACAAAAGCAAAAGCAAAACGTGCATATCATGAACCAATGATTGAATTCTCCATGGAGTATGAATGATATCCTGAATGAATAACTAATTTGTTGTCGCCTTTATTTGTATATGTGTGAAATCTGCATGTAATGCTTCTTTAATGCCGTCACGCAAGACCATAGCTTCATACACAAGTGTAGGAATTTATATATGAGTCTTGTGCCCGCTTGAATGAAACCTCATTTCCAATTATAAGGTGGAAATGGAATTGCAAGGCATAGATATATAAAGCCTAAAGCCTTTCCTTTTGCTTCCTACCTTAATTTTGTTTATGAATTAGGGAGTTTGCTCACAAGTCACAAATGTGGGGCATGGATGTAGTACAAGATTACATGATTATTTGGTCGATCATTTCTCATACACTTTTTATAAAAGACATTATTTCTTCTCTATCTCCTATCCTCTTGCACCTTCACTATCCTATAAGGGAATCATATTCATATCAACAAATTCTACATTGAAAGTTCGTCCATAAATTCTACTTAGTTTATTTCATTTTTAACTCTTAAAATCATAATTTTTATCATTAGACCTTTATTTAGTTAAGTAACAACATATTATCAGCGCTAATTCAATATGTTTTATTGGCGAATTCAAGCATCTCGAACCGGATATACAATAATAACGTGTCATTTTTTTATCGTTTGGTCATCTCCTTACTCGATCCTTTTCATCGTTTTCCTAACTCTCTCCATGTTCGTCCATACTTCGAGTTGATAAACGAGTCCATTCAGAGTCCACCCATTTAAGAATTAAGTCAACTTTATGTTAGTTTTAAAAATAATTTAGTTTTACTAAAAAAATTTACAAAAAATAATACCATATTTTCATATTAACAATCAATTAGTGTTTAATTTGAAGTGAAAATCCCTTTGATTCTTATACGCCAACTCCTTGGTCGTGATTTTATTTAAGATGATTACAGGAGTTAAGTTAATTAATTAGTTTAATTAAATAAATTAGATTGATTAGTTAAAATATATTTGATTATATATAAATTATATATATATATATATATATATATATATATATATATAGATCCATATGAGTGACACATACGATGTTTATGTGACGATATCTCATAAATATAATGTTTATGTAAGCAATGTATTTAATTATATTTTAAGTGATTGATTTATTTAAAATTATATAATTGTATTGATCCAAACACTAATTTGTTCATCTTAAAATATTGCCATTCTATATATGTATTAATATAAATTTTTATAATTTATAAAAGTTGGATAGAATCAATATATATATGTTGGTTCAAAAAAAAAATGACTATATGAGTAACCCGTAAAATGACATATGTGATAACTATATAAGATTACTTGATTATATAAATGTCCATATGAGGTTGAATTAATACAATACTATATTTAATGAAAATAAATAACTTTTCAATTATATATGTATAAATTAATACGACCGTAATTAATTATTATTAAATTAATTAATATTTAAAAGATATTTATTTATCTATCAAAAATTTTAAAAATAAAGTCTCACATAATAGAGAATTTTAGAAAGTAATAAAATAAATATGATATAAAAAAAAATTTACAAATTATATAAAAATAATAATTATATTGTTATAAAATTATCATATATTTTTAAAATTATATATTTTATTATTTATTTATATTAATAAAATTAAAATAAAAATAATTAAAATCCTTACTATTACAAGAGTATAATACTAATATATTTAAATTATTTAAACTATGATTTTTTTGAATCAAAATCATATATATAATATTAAAAGATGGGTCTAAACGATGTAGGAGTGACACGTAGGATGCTTATTTGGCGATATCATTAATTATAAAATTAGATTATCTTTAAATAACTTTATTAATTTAGTAAAAATAACATTAATATTATAATTTTTCAATAATGATATACTAATTTAGTAATGAAATTTTACGATAAAAATTACATTAGTATTATACTTTAATATTATACTATTTAGTAATTAAAGTAGAGTATACAATCTAATTTTTTAAAATTATTTTAATATATAATTTATGTAATCGACCACATAATAAAAAAAATATTATAAATTTTTAATTATGATATACTAATTTAGACATAAAATTTGATGATAAAAAATACATTGATATTATACTTCAATATTTAAAAAATTAAATTATTTTAAAATAATTTAACTAACTTAGTAATGAAATTTGATGATAAAAATTACAATAATATTATAATAATATACTAATTTAAAAAATTAAAGTAGAGTATAAAATGTAATTTCCCTAATTCATTTCAATATGTAAGTTATGTAACCGACTACATAATCCAAAAAAATTTAAAAGAATAACTTTAAAAATAATATAATTTAATAATAAAATTAGAGTGTATAATATAATTTTTTCAAATTCGTTTTGGTCTGAAATTTATCTAACCACCTACATAATCCAAAAATATTAAACTGTTTCAACTGTGATATAATTTAGTGATGAAATTTGATAATAATAAATTACATTACATTAATACTTATACTTCAATATTATACTCAAACATGATTAATTTAAATATTATTAGTATGACTAATATAAATTATTACTTTTAAAATTATTATTAATATTTCCTCTCTTGAACTCTTGAATTTCTATACCTTCCATGGATGTATAAGTTATATGTTTTTAATGAGTTAAATATTTTTATGTCCAATTTATTGTGTAATTTATTAATAGTAATACTTATTTACAATGTCATTAACACACCATAACTAATTTACTCCTACTAGCCATGACTATCCCTATTCCCACACAATAAAACAAATTATAAAAAAATTAAAAAAATATTTTTATATTAACTATTTAAAGATATGTATATCTACTTATGTTCTTTTAACTTATTATTATTTTTTATTGGTATAAATTAATTAAAAATAATAAAATTAAAATAAATAATTATAAAAATAAAATTAAGAAATGAGCATGATTATGTTGGCGCAATGACATTAATACGATCTCACATAGGAAAAAAAAAAACAAAAGGAGAGAGTAAATGGGGTTGCTGGTAATTCGAAGAGCAAAGAAAGAGAACAGGAGGGCGGGCGAAAGAAGCAGAAGACTCGGGCAGAGACAGAGAAAGGGACTGAAGGCGAGAGGAAGAGGAAGAAGAAGAAGAAGAAGAGAGAGAGGGAGACCGGAAGCAGAAGCAAGCAGAGCGAGAGAGCGACATAGACAGATAGAACGAGAGGAGGAAGGAACAGCAAGGAAGAAGGGGAAAGCGAGATTCCCAAATCAATTGTTCAAGCCCTAGAATTGAGGTGGATAATCTCTTATTTCACTCTCATTCTGAATTTCCTAAATTGAAAATTAGAAAAGTCAAGATTAGAATCTAAATCGGGTTCATTGTCAATAGAAGCTTATGATAGTTAGCGAGAGTCAGACCATTTGTTTGTGTGAAATTGCATTTTGGGGGTCCGATATCGTGGTGCATGTGAGTGTATAGTATTGTTCATGCTTGTTGCTTTGCTTTCAGTTAAGATTAGGTTAGGGGATGCTTAAATATGGATAAGAAATTGCTGCTGTGCTGCAGTTTAGGGCAGTCCGGCAGAGCCTGTGTATGTTGGTCGGTTTTATTTTAGTCTCGTTTTGGTTGTTTCCCTGATTTCTGTTATGAACCTGCGAAGGACCTAAACTTTATTTGAGCTGAACTTGAACCTGAAACAGAATGGTACGAAACTAAGTCTGAACTGGATCTGGATAGAACCTGAATAGTGACAAACATAGTTGAGGGGGACAGAGCTGAACCTAAACCTAAACCCGAGTTGAATATAAACTGAAAGGACTCTGAATTAAATCTGAAAGTAGTTTGACTTGAATGAGTATGGAAGTGTTTGCTGTTACTTGTTAGGTATGATAATGTATGATGTGCGAATTGTGAAATCGTCATTTAGTTATTTATATTTGGAAAATGAATTGGTGAAAGTCCTAACTCAAAAGCTTGTGAATATGAATTGGTGAAAGTCCTAACTCGAAAGCTTGTGAATGAGAATTTAGGAATGCTTGTAATGTGAGTCGATCTGTAGGATTTGCATTGAAGTTGATTTTTTGTATTTGAAAGGTTATATTCTTGAATTATTTGGATTTGAAAAAGGTCGGGAATTTCTGGACACGTGCAACAGAGGATGCAAGTTGTTTGTAGGTACATCTTTATACCATTGTTTTGGTTTATAAAAGAATTAATGGAATTTATTGATTGAAAGAAAGGTAAATCCTATATAGGAAGAGCAGGTATCAAAAGAAGAACCAAGATCCTTGTATGGAAGGATCTGCATGAACCAAGATCCTTGTATGGATGGATCAGTATGAACCAAGATTCTTGCGTGGAAAAATCAGTGTAGCGCGTAAGTATAATTATTTTAGTATCCTGACGAGGATGCTATAGCTCTTCCTCCCATTAGTATTCCAGAATTCTAGGGATGTTATGTGGTTAGGTGAACCACCTAGAGGATTTTTACCATGGTTTGCACAAATTACATTTTACATGAAATTTACTGAATTGGAATGGGATTAACCCGGTAATACAAAAAGAACTTGTATTATTGAGTAAGAAGGGAATTTTCTCACTTGTTTTGAAAATCCAAAGATTAGTTTGCTTCTTTTTCTGTGATATAAGTGATACATACACATATGTGTAAAAATGTATGTCTCATTATGTGTGAAGTATATGAAAATGTATATTTGTAACGGATTAATGTGCAAACCAAAGTGTGACGAAGAGGGAAGTTTGGATTATTCGTTGGGCTCAATGGAGCTCATGACCTCATCATTAAGAAGTTAGACTCCTTGATTTGTGGTTGTCGAAGAGGCGGACTAACGAATAGGAGGTTCCTAGACTTGCTACTAGTCTTATGTTATTATGTTTGTAATATTAGGTTGTATGTTTGATTGTATAAATTTAAAAGTCCAATGAAGGACTGTGTAATTAAGTTATACGTTTGTAAGAGAGACCTATGGATTTCTTACCGAGACTTTTTGTAAATAGTCATACCTTCCTTTCAACCTTATGGATATTCCAAGCGTGTGGCTCGTTGAGTTTGTTGTTGTATTTTGTGCCGGTGCAAGGCTATAAGCCTAAGATATTAGTTGAATTTCAAATATAACTTTGCCGAAATTTTCGAAAAATCTTCAAAAATATAGAAAAACACCTCCGTTATTTAGTAAAAGCCAACAAACCAATTTTGTTGTCTTAACTAGCCTTAAGGGTTCCTTGCAGGGAATCCTGCCGTGTAATACTCTGACCTAGCTAGGGTGGGGTGTTACGCTTGGTCTTCTACAAATCTAGTCTCCCTCGGGTATATTCATCGTCAAATTGGTAGCATCATTAAAATCTATGTTTTGGATATTTTCTTTAGAGTCTGTTTGATCCTTGGAAAATAACTTGAAAATTTTTTTTTGGAAAACTAAAATTTTCCGGTTGTTTGGAGTGAAAAAATGAAGCAAAAGAATGAGAGGGAAAACTTTGAGGAAAATTGAAAAATATAGCATAAACTCAGTCGCTCACATTCTCTACTTCTCTCTCTCAGTTGTGTCGCTCCTCTCACCACACTTTCAGAGCTCATCTGAATGGAGAAATCTCTGTCAACCAATTGAAATTCGTCGATTGGAATTTGAATGTGACGAACTTTCTACTTCTTTTTCTATCTTCTGTGTCTATCTCTAATTTTCCATTGATTTTGATGTATTCAACCATTTTTTTGTTTGCTCAGGTAAGATTTATGTGGTTCTTCGCTAGGGTTTTTGGGATTTTGATGAATTGGATTTCCTTTATTTGGCGTCTCTTTACCCGTATTAGTTCTTTTAATCCAATTAAAATTCGTGGGTTGTTGATTGAGGCTTAGGAAGGATAACATGAAAGATCCAAGAAATGGGTTCCAGTTGTATGAAGGTTTTGATTAGGGTTTATAGGAAAGGGATCAAGTCAAGGAGAGGAGAGATAAAGAGTGATGACGTTCTCTCCATTTTTTTCATCCTCATTTTTTTTCCTTTGAATTTTTTCCACCAAAATTTCCTAGGACCAAACAGTGCCTTTAATGTTTAGGGTTCTGCTCTCTAACCAATCAACTGATCCAAATTCTTCGCTATTTTTACTTCATTAAAGCTCTTGGTAGAAGCCGATCACAGGAATACCCAAGGAAGTTTTTTTTTTTTGGTCAATTTTAGTGATCTGGTTGATAATTTCCTTAGTTTATTATTTGGGTGTCAAGCATAGCCCCTCCAAAAAGCCCACCAAAGCGCTTGCTTTGTGAGCTTTTTCGGGGCAAGCTTAGAGTCCGATGTCACGGGGTGATAATTCATTCAAACTTAACACCGGTGCAGCGTTAGCAAACTACACCCGAGGCCCAACACTTAGTCCAAAACCCAACATTTAGAGAGTTCGGGAGAATGCTTGTGTATTGCTTTACTTTGGAAGGTTTTGTGGATGATTTTTGGATGCCTTGCAAAATAGATATAGGCTTAGACCTTCTCAATAGACGGTGGAGATTGATTTGTTCCACTTGGGTACCTTATACCACAAAAGTATCTTTTGTTTGATTAAAAAAGCTAATACTTCGAGCTGCGTGCCTGAGTTAATTTACTTGGAGACCCCGACACCATCGTGTGAATTGAACAATACGGAAACCCTAGCTTTCGCTTGAGATCCTCCTCCTTGGCTCCATCCTTCGGCGACTTCCTTTGTGTTTTTGGCGCCGACCTCGACGACTCCGAGCTATGCCCCTCCTTTCTTCTTCTTCTTCTTCTTCTTCTTCTTCTTCTTCTTTTTCCTTTTTCCTTTTTGCTCTTCTTCTTCTTCTTTCCTCTTCCTTTCTTCTTCTCGTTTCCGTTTTCCTCTTCGTTCTTCTTATTCTTCTTTTTCCTCTTCCTTCTTACTCGCTCGGGTTTCTTTCTTTCTTCTTTCTTCCTCCTCTCGGTTTCGAGCTCTTCTTTTTCTTTTTCGTCTTTCTTACTCCGGTTTCCGGCTTCTTCTTTTTCTTCGTTTTCTATCTTTCTTTGTTTTTCGTGTTATCAGTTTGGTTGGTGTTAAGTTACTGACCTCTTCTCTCTCTCTTTTTTTTTCTTCTGTCTCTTTGTTTTTTTTTTGTCTCCATGTCGAGTCACTCACTCAAGCCATAAGTAGATAATATAAAGTTGATTATATTGTAATTGTTTTTATTGTGATAATTGTAGTGAATTGTGTTGATTATTGTCATTTGAATGTGATTTGAATTGATTGATGAAGAGGAAGAGGATGAAGATGAAGAGGAGTTGGATTTGGATTTGGAGTTGGATGATAATGATGATGTGGAGGCGGAGCTTGTGGTGTTAGATGATGATAATGATGCTGCTTGGATGACCTTTGGGGGAAGGGGGCTTACAAACTACTTTGCTTTGTTATTTTCTATGACTATGCTTGCTTGTTTTGTTTTAGACTTTTAAGTGTGTGCTTTGAGATATGTTAATGTTAGGTTCCGGTTCTTAAGACTAATGTGATGCTTTTAGTAGTTAAAATGATATCTAAACACTTTTTGATGGGCTATCTTATTTATGAAAAAATATGGGTTGGGAATGAATTTCATGCTCCTTCGCCTCGAAGTGCGCTGTTTTGCACGTTGCGCTTTTTTAATCTAAGATAATTTATTTTCCTGTTACAAGTATCTTCCGTATAGAAAGAAAAAAGGGGATCAGGACCCTTTTCTTTTTCACCTAGAATACATAGTGAGGTGGGGTGGGAGACCAGGGAGTGCAAAGGAGAGGGAGACCGAGACTTGCCTATCCAAGCAAACGTTAAAGAGGAAAATTTTCAAATGCCGTATTCTTCCCTTGTCCTTCACCTTCTACTTCTCATCGTCCTCCTCCAGCAGCTTTGTGAGGCTCATCAAACGCATTAATCTTAGGTAGATTTGTTAATTTTATATGTCTTGTACTTCTCCTTCCTCTTTTCGATCTCTTTATTTTCTTTTACAATCAACCATAGAACGCTCTATGCCACAAATTGTTAGTACATGGGTTGTAGGAGCAAGTCCAGTAACTATGGTATTCCCTAATTTGTATACTGTTAGAAAATCAAATTGACGTATTGTGGCTGATGCTGTATAGTTATGATAAAATGAAATGATGGAAGAAACATTGATTTTTCAGACCCCAATCAAGCGAGACCTACAATGGGAGTTGTTGATGAAAGAAACATTGATCTCATGTAAATTATGCGGGGTTGCATTTGGTTGTTTAGTTGTTTATTAGTATGTGATTGTGCGTATCCCCTAATTCATCTACATATGCACTTGAGATGTTTTAAGTTCATTGATGTTGCCTATTATCAGGAAAAAGTAACTTTAATGACAAGACTTTGAACTTGTTTTAATTTAGGGACAAGTTAGGGGAAACCGGGAAAAAGGATTGTGTCTTAGTCTAGGATCTCTATGAAACTATGGCCATAGTAGTGTCTGTCAACTAAATCCATGAATCATTTAGCTTCCACAATTTATAGACACCACAACTCCTTCAAAGTTGAGGCCACGAATTATTTTTGCCTCTCCGAACTTGGGCCCATGATTTATTTTTGGTTCCAATAATTAAGAAATGGTCCCTAGAGTTAAGGCATACATCCTATTTCCATATAAAACTAATATGATTTAAGCCTGAGTAATGTAATATGGTCTTATGTACGAAGGTTAATATATGTTTATGCAGGAAGATTGGGTGGAATAAGATTGTGATATAATGAACTTATGCGTGTAAAGCGTTTGATATTTTGGTTAAGTACAAATATGCATTATGTGTTCATTTTGGTTGGTAAACTTATGTATCTTGCATTTCCTACGTATCTATGTCTGGAATTATGTATGTTAATGAATAATGATCTTTCATTTGGTTGTTTAATAAACTAAAATGCAAAGTGAAACAAGGGATTGGTTTGAATCATTCGGTGGGCTCGGGGAGAGCTCATGACCTCACCACATCTTTCAGGAGCTAGACTATTTGTGGTGGTTGTCAAGCTGACTAATGGATAGGACGTTTCCAAGCTAGCTAGTGGTGTTACATTATAATGTTTATAAGGGTTTGATGCCTTTTGGGACTTGGATTTTGGTTATGTTTTTACGTAAATCAACTGTAGGAGGGTTGTGTTTTGAGTAGGTATATGTTAATGAACCAAGAAGTCCCCTATCATGAGTTAGGTTCTGGTAAATATTATATGCCTACCTTTGGACTAATGAAACTTTGTCAGGTTGTCATGAACCTTTCAGTACCTAGTTCCTAATACTACAGGAGTTAAATTTATTTATTTTGAGGATCCTATAGAGCCTTGTGGATTTCCAGGTAGGATATCCACAGCGGTAATACTTTTGCCTAGTGCGGGTGGGATGTTACACAAACCCACTGTGTTCAATGGGTTATCCTGGAATGAGACTTTGAACAACCAAGATCACTTGGTAGTTGGTATCGACATAGTAAAGTGGTCTCATTGGAACACTTACGGAAGTTGGAATAAGCAATAATTGTGGTATAGGCTTTCTACTGATATTTTCTGATCTATGCTCTATGATTTATGGTGCCTGTTCTTGGAAGCTTGGCAGATTGATGAGTGATACAATGGGAACAAGCTGCATTCACAAACTGTGAATGTAGCAGTTTATTAAAGAACCTCGAAGGAGTGAATCTAATGTTAGAGAACTTGGCTATGCCCTTGTTAGACCGTGGCATACTCATTACTTGTCTAGGAGTTCAAGCTCACCATTTTTGAAAATTTTATATGTTTATCAAGCTCGCCATCTTTGAAGATCTTGTGTGTATTAGGTTTAAATGAAAGGTCAATTGTCTATGCTTATGTCGGAGCATCGAATAATTGGGTAATTAAGTAAAATGAAGATTCCAAGTAACTTAGATTGAATCTAGTAGGCAGTTAGGTAGGCATTACTGAGATATGATAAAGTTACTTGTATAGTTACCTTGTCACTAGTTCGTAGGGTCTCAACAATTCTCTAATCAGGATTAGGTGAAGTCTGAGTTATAAAGTATCTAGAAATATGAAACTTGCATGAACTAACCAGGTGGTGCACCAAATGATGACAGATGGAAGATACATATCTTGTCAACAGCTCAATACAAGATCCTTATCCTGTCAGTAGTCCTAGAAGAGTTCTCAGCCTGTCAAGAAAAAGGAGTTCTTTCCTAGATGTCAATGATAAACCTTCAGGATTTGGTCTATCTGGTCAACATGGTCCCAAGCCTGCCGAAGTGTATGGATTTGTTGGTTCCATTACAACTGTTGTCGCCACAGGTGTAATTTCTCATCCATGTTTCATAGCTTTTACTTTTTGTTGTTTACAATTCTTTTGAATGGATTGGGAAATTGAAACACTTTTTGTCATATATTTCTTCTCCTACTACTTTCATAGATGTCCCTTGAAATTTCGGCTGTTCATTTTTTTAGATTACAATATTATATTGACGTTCTGTATTTGATTATCGTCAAGTTGGTTTGACATTGTTGGTTTTTTACTTAAATTTTTGTTTTCATTGTCCTCTCCGCCCCTTCCCCCCAGGGGAAAAACTGTTGATTAGAGCTCTGCAATAGTGCGCCTTTTCCTCTTTCTTTGGTGATCAGCAAGGACGGAGGAGAGGGGCAGAAACAAAAAAAAAAATCTCTAACTCTTGAATTACTTGCTTTGAACAGCCATTTTCTTCATTTGGGCATATTTTCCTGAACACTGGTTGCATTATATTGGGATCTTCTACTATCCTAGCAGGTTAGTTCCCTTGGTATCCTGCCGTTATTGTCCTTCTCTAGGAAGTGTGAGACCATGTCTGCAGTCATGAGATATGAGGATTTCCAATTAAAGTGATTGTTGCTTCCATTGGCATTAAGCAAGCTATGCATTCTCTACATAAAGCTTCTGCTATTTAAGAAGAGAACAAATGCAGTGTTGGCCAGGAGGTCAAAGAGTTCTCCTCTACTGCTATACCTCATCATCTTTACACATGTTTATGTTATTCACCTTCTATGTTGTATATATTCTGTATCAGGTTTGCCAAGATGGCTAAAACTTACTTTTGTTGAAATTTTGTTGCTACCATTGTGTATTTATGTTCATTTCATGTTGACATAGTTGCACAATATTGCTTTGAATTTCCACCTGTACTGAGGATGTCTGTAAATTACACAAGGATTGGAAAAAAAAGGTCATGATATCTTTCAACGTGGTTTGGTGCCATTGTCCTGAGTTCTGATGACCAATAACTGATCCAATTTTACTGCATAGAAAGCAAAAGCAAATTTTGCATTTGATTCTGTGTGAGCTTAGATTTTCATTTAACATCCTTTGGTAGTACACTAACTCAAACTTTATTTGTTATTTAAGGTACTGGGCTTTAGCTGTCCCAAGTTATTTTATGGTATTGGTGGTCTTAGTACTGGGATTTTACATTGGCCTCAACTTCATGACAACACCTCCTCCCACTTCCTTAAATGTGATATTTGGTAAAGTAACTTGCGTTCGAAGATTACTGCCATAATACGTCTAAAATTTTTCTTTCTTTTTTGGGTGTTGGTGGGTGGGGGTTTAAATAATTTCATTTCTTGCCTTCTTGAGATCACTCAAAATCTCTAAATGAAGTCTTTTACTGTGCTGCTTTGTAGATGAGCACAGCAGAGAGCCACAGATAGTCACTCCACAAGCCAGGAAAGATGACCAGCCTATCGAACCCATCTCTGATATAGGCATCGATCAAGTAAACGAGCTCATGTTCAGGGATTTGAAGTGACAAGTACATATTATGGCCCCGTCAAGCATGTAGGTGCTGCTTTCTGTCTTGTATGATTTGTAGTTTTTGACATCTAGAGTTACCCTAGGGTTAGAATCTTCTTTTCATCTTAGGGTTTAGGAACTTGTTCAGACACTGACACTCTGATAGGGATATCTACACTTGCATTTATAGACCTGGAGATGCAAAACTATCTGAAAATGGCAAGTTAGATGCCTAATGACGTATCCATGTAATATACTTGTGGATGAGTCCGAATAGCATAGACTAAGATATGTGCTTAATTGCTCACAAGATAGTTATTCCAAATAAGATAGTCTTATACTCTTGTGTAGAGATGTTTAACAGTTTTGGAATCAATGCGCAGTTTGCTTTGATGCTAATGCACAACACCTCTGAAGGATGATTCCTGTCCAGCTTCACAGCCTTGCAACTTTAGTCTTCGGGTTGATTATTGACACTGCAAAGCCTCACAAAATCATGGCATCTGAAGGCAAGGGATTTCTAAAGGGTTTTTTCTCCAAGGCTAACTCGGCCTAATAGGGTGTAAGCTTGTTGATTAAATGGGTTGATTTATGACTAAAATGTGGAGTAGATTAAGTTTCAGGTTTGATTTTCCTTCCCTCCCCCACCCCAAAAAAAAAAAACAGAAAAAAAGACAGGAGAACACAATACAATGGTGATAAGTTGATAACCAATGCCGTTGAGAAGGAAAAAGAACATTGGTTGTTACTTGTTAGTGCTGTGTAGCCAATACTGTGCAATTTAGTTGCTGTGCACTATTATATGAACGACTGTATTCAGATTGAGTTCGAGCTTGGGTAACATTAGGCTCAACTCGAAGCTAATCAAACTTGTAAGTTGGTTGTTACTTGATGTGAGATTTATTTTTTAAAAATACCTTATGTAATCTATCAAATACTCTGCGCATAATTAATTGAAAGTATAAAGTTTTAGTTTCATCGGTGGAATAAAGTTTCTACCCAACCAAGGGACAATTGCTGAGCGATCACACAATTGGTCATTTGTACATTATTGTGCTGTAAGTTAAACGAGATACTAGAGAGGAGGATCGATTATATTCCCCCTTAGTGCTGTAATTTAACTAACTTGGCTCGGCTCAGCAAGTCAGGCTTGGTGCAGTAAAATCTCAACTTATGCTTGGCAAGTCTGGCTTGGTGCAGTAAAATCTTGACTTATGCTTGAGTCAAACCGAGCTTGAGCCTAACCTTAGTTGGCTCATTGAGCTACTTGATTTGAGCCCAATCCTCACAAGTCCCAACTCAACTTGATTTTTTGACTCTGTTTTTGTCCTTATGTGAGTGTGAACCATCAGTCAACAAAATTTATTTACTTTCTATCCTTTTCCTAGCCGCTTTTTCCTTTTTTTTCCCTATAATTTACTACCAAACATAGAATCACATTTATAGTTTAGTGTTCATTTCAACCTCTCCTCCCCTTTTTTTTTAAAAAAAGGAAAGAAAGTAATACCTATTTATCCGAATTCTCGTTCAAGCCCAATATGTATATCATAAATTTGGTAATATGATATAGTTAAGAAAAATTAATGTTTTTTAATATGGACACCTTAAAAGCAGGAGATAAGTATTAAAAAAATAAAATATTATTTATAATAATTTGGATTTATAAACCTAAATCATGGTATGATTTATAAATTTCAGCCTACCATTGTGAAGCTCAGAGCGTAAAAATTAAGCCCACAGTGATTTGTCAATCTAACTATGGATTTATGAAAATATGATATATTGCTTTTAGCTGAACGGCGTCGTATGTATTCCCAACATAATCTCTATGAGATTCCGTTTGGTGAATTCACTTCACGTAGTCTCCTCTCCGGCGAACCTCTTTCTCCATGGTATAACATTTTCAATTTTCCGGCGACTTCACCTCTCTCTCTCTCTCTCTCTCTCTCTCTCTCTCTCTCTTTCTGAATTGGAAAGCTGAAGAAGCTCTAATTTAGAGCAAATGGATATTACTATTGCAGCCACATTGATATTGGGTGTTCTGTTAGCCTTTCTCGTTGTGATCCCACGATTCGCTAAGCCCAGTTACTCCTCTCTTTTTTTCTCTCTAAACATTTATATTTAGATTGATTCATGAAATTTAAGATCCGGGTTTTAAGGCTCTTGCTGATTTTTTGTTGAAAACAACTTGGTCAATGCAGGTCAAGCGAAGAGTGCAGGGTCCAATGTTAGCAGCAAGAAAAGTTCTAAGGTACCTTATAATCCTATTATTATTGTTATTTCCCTTTTGATGACTGAATTCAAGTGATTTGTTGGTAAATCTTGTTCATTTCTTTTCATGGTTTCTAATTTTTTATTTTACACTGCTGTAGGTATTGTGCTATTTGGATTCTGATGTGAATAAATGACTGTTTTATGAAATTATCAATCTTGTCAATCAATGCTTAAGTAACGGAAACCATGGAAAATTTATCCCAATTTTTCCCTCTTGGAAGGGACCAAATTCTTATGAAGGCTTGAAGTTGGTGTAGTACATTTATCTGTTGAAGTTGGATTTTCTTTTTCTTTTTTTTTCGGTTGGGGGGATATGAGTGTAGGAGATACTTTGCGTTCTGGCATTTTAGTGATCTGAAGTGCTCTTATGAGATGGTCTCACGAAGTTTTCATACGAGACTATGTATATCTATGTTGGATCGCGTGTGGCCCAATCTTTCTTTTCAAGTGTCATAATAACATTTAGGTTAGACAGTTTAAACCAAGAGCTTCTCTTTGATGATACTACTGATCAAGCTAACTGCTTTTGACCTCGGCCGGAGCCTTAGAAGTGATTGCTGAAGCTTGAAGGTAGCGCTTTCCTTGTCTTTCTGTCGAAATTGACTGAATTAGGCTCCTTGATGTCAAAGTAGACCATGGTTTCTGCTCAGTTTTCAGTTTGCCTAATTCTGCCGAAACCTTGCCATATATTGCCGCAGCCCATCCCAGTCTGAGAGTGGGGGATGGGGTTAGAGCTGGGCAGTAGGAAAAGGGATTCCTTCTGACCGGATTGAACCCCAACCTTGGGGAGGGAGTACCTACGGGCTACGGCTTATGCAGGTGTATTCCCTCAGTGATGAGAGAATATTTCTTGATTGAGGAATGAGGATGACACGAAATGCTTGTGCCTACGGATTGGTATTCTTTTATGTTTCTTCTGTATCTTCAACGTGTCAAAAACAGCCAAGTTTCCACTTTGTTAGTTGCAAAAACTCATTTTCCTTTTATTCTCACTCTCAAGGTTCCTACAAGATATACTAAAGCAGAAGTTTCTTTGCACAACAAACGGACTGATTGTTGGATCATCATAAAAAATAAGGTCCATTTCTTCCTTACTGTTTTCCTTTCTCTTCCAATGTAATAAGTTTGATGAATATTATCACTACCTGAAGATATTTTCCCTGATCGCAACATATCTAAATATCTCCTGTATTTCTTTTTCACACTGCTCAATTTTAGGTATATGACGTAACTTCATACGTGGAGGAGCACCCCGGAGGTGATGCTATCTTAACTCATGCTGGGGATGATTCGACTGAAGGGTTTTACGGGTATGCACCTCTCCTCTTCATCTTACAAGCTCCTAATCCAATGCAATCTTATAAAGCTCAGTATGGCCTTGCTTCTTCCAATATGTTAGCATATGATGGCTTATATATATGCATGGCAATGATCCAAATATTTCCACCTGCTGATAAATAGATCATATCTGGTGTGCTGACAAACCGTGTTTGTGCCTTTAAGAATATGCTTTTACTTATCTGCATATCTCCTGAAAGATTACAAATAAGTTTCATAGGAACAGAGTATTATCATTTGATTTCCATTATGGTAAGCTCTTTTTTGATGTAGCATATTTGATATTTTCAGCATTTGATCTCATTCAAATAGACCTTGTGAGACTGATCCATCTGAATTATCTGACATGAACCACATGAAACCGAAGTCACGATAGACTTGAAATAAGTGACCAGATCGAAACAGAGCTACTCGAAATTTGTCTATCCTATATTGGTTACATTTTGTTGACAAGCTTATCAGACAAATCTATAGCAGAATATAATAGGAATCTGAGATATCTTAACTGAACCCTTTCCAACCTGAATATTTTTCGTTACATTCTGTCTTGATCTGTCATTAGCATGAGCTGAGCACAGCCCAGACAACCGACATCTACTACTCAAATATGTAACGTAGATCAAAACATTTGGCTACCCTAGGATCCTACATCCAATTGGAGAATACCTTTGTTCATTGCAAAACACATCTTAAACTATCTTGATTCACATTCCCTCCCGGAACCTCCCCCTTAAAAAGGTATTGTGCAGTCATGCTGTATACAATACAGAATTATTTTCCAAGTTTGCCTCATGTGCAATCAGGATTCCGGAACTAGCTTTACTTTTACTGCCAGGTTAACACTTCTTACTTCAAAACACAAAATTGCATGTCACCTATACGCCCCCTCAAAAGAGAGGGGGAGGTGTTGGCTACTTGGTTTGCAACAGGTGTAGCTGTTGGACAATCTTGCCACTCCAAAACTAAAGATCTGCCCTTCTTGGCAGGCCACAGCATGGCACTCGAGTCTTTGACATAATAGAAGATTTTTGCATTGGAGAATTGAACAATAATTGAGCCTGGGGCAACTAACTTATGATTCTTGATTCAGCATAGGATATCGTGCTCTTTGCCTCCGTGCTCTGCAAGTTGATGGTGTGCAAGTTTTCTCTCCTCTACAGCTAGTGGGTCGGGAAACTACAATAGAACAATTTCTCCACGGTTGTAGTCGTGCTATCGCACTCTTTATGCCCTTTTTGTTATTTTTGTTTAATTTGAGTAATGATTTTGTTTTCTTCATTTTAAGCGATTAGAATTCTAGTTTCGTTTATTGATTGTGTACAATAGGCCACGTTGCCATATGATGCTTTGAGCTTGTTCTTAATCTTCATGTTTTTAAAACAACGGTAAGTAGTAAGGTAAGTTTAGACTCCTCTTGTCTCAAGATTACATCCAACTGCATCATAATACAAAAATTGAAGTCAGAAATGTAGGTGGAGGTTCCTTGGAATTGGAAGCAGCAGAGTTGAGCATTTGCCCCCCCCAAATAGCTTGTTCTCAATCTTCATGCAATCCAATAGAAAATGTCATTTATGACTTATGAGACCGTATTTTTGCTAATGTATGCCATTTCTTCCCTTTCAAAATTGATGTTGCTATTATGTGGAAACTGGAAAGAGGATTGCACTTCCTTTTGAAGTACTATGTAAGCATGTAATTTATTTGTGTTTTAGAGAGAGAAAAAAAGAAAAAGAAAAGAGAGGTTTGATGCCATTATTCTAAAACTAATTAAGGGATTTGAACCATGATAACTTCAATCTAAAATTAACACGCCGTATATCCAATTATTAATATTTAGGGTATCATCTTATTCATATCATGCCTAGTTTCAGGTCATTGTTTTTTGCCCGGAAAATATGGCTATTAAGACTTATTCCCATGTAGACAATTGAATCGACAGGATTGCCTCGAACCGTAAATTAGGGATTGGGATTAAAATCTACCCGCAAGCGCAAAAATCCCCTGCTTGATGTTTGCGGATGATAGCCTTTTGTTTTGTAAGGCCAATTTTGAGACATGCCTTAGGTTCCATAATATTCTGAATGATTTTTGTAAACAGTCTGGTCAACTTATTAATTTTCATATGTCGGCAATTGTTTTTTCCAGAAACTCGTCGGCCGCCGATAGGAATACGGTTGCCTCCGTATTTAATATTCCGCATTCAGATTCTTTGGGAAAACACCTAGGTTGTCCAGTTTTCAAAGGTAGAGCCAACAACTCTATTTTTGCGGATCTTTTAGCGAGAGCAGATAGCAAATTACAAAGCTGGAAAGCTAATTCGCTCTCTAAAGCGGGTAGGATGATACTTATACAATCTAATCTTGAATCCTTACCTGCTCATGTGATGTAGAGTTTTAAACTACCTAAAAGCACGTCTAACTCTCTGGATAAAATTAATCGGGGTTTCTTTTAGAAAAAATCTCGGGATGCCAATGGTTTATCAATGGTAGCTTGGGATAAAATTTGTACCCCCAAGAAATTAGGGGTTTGGGCCTTAGGAAAACCGAGGCGGTTAACCAAGCTTTTCTTTGTAAACTTATTTGGAAATACTTGTATGAAGAAAATAATTTACGGGGTTAATAATGAGAACTAAGTATCCTCTATCGGAGGACTTTTTCTCAAGGAAAATTAAAGCTTCGATTCTTGGGCTTGGAAATGCTTGCTTAAAGAACGTGATCTTTTTAAAAGGGGTTTAAGATAGAAAATAAGCAATGGTAAAAACACGAAATTCTGGCATGATTTACGGTGTGGTAATTGTAAGTTATTGAATTATTATGACAAGTAATATTCCGAATACTCCCTCTTTGGATGCCACGAGTAAGTGAATTTATAACTCCAGCTAAAGAATGGGATCCGACGCGTCTTAATTCTTTTCTTCCGACGGATGTTTGTCGAGTTATCAAGACTATCCCTTTTTCTCTTCATGACATTGAGGACCCCGTATGTTGGGGTTTGTCTAGCGAGCAAGTTTAACACGAAGTCTCGCCACTTGGAATGCCCATAATATTCCCACTAACTCACCATCATGGGATTTTGCATGGATTTGGAATATGGATTTGATGCCTAAATTGAAAATATTTATGTGGCAAATTGGTCACAATGCTTTATCAACACGGGATAACCTAGCTAAAAGAAGGTTGAACATTAACACTATTTGTCCACTTTGTCAAGACCATTATGAGTCAATCGACCATCTTTTTCACAATGCACTTGTGTCATGGACATTTGGGATACAGACTTTTAAACATAAGTGACTAGAGGTAAATCTAAGCCAATTGCGAGAATCCCTTTCGAATCGGATTATCCGTACACTCGGAAGGTTGAGAAAACCAACTCGGATGATCCCGTGTGATTCATCCGTTATGCGATATTTGGAAGAGCAGAAATGATAAAGTCTTCAACAATGGATCCTTTAATTCCATTGCCACAATCCTTCGAGCCAAATCTTCGTGGGCTGAATGACGATCTAGGAGCAGACTAGATCAACATTTCAAACCATCCCCACCTTCCCCTTCAATACGTGCCCACACTTCTAACCATCCGATTTGTTGGCATAAACCACCTGGAGGATTTATCAAAGTCAACTTCGACGGTTCAAGGTCTTCTTCGATAGCGGCGGGGTTTTGTCATCGAAGTTGGGACGGCAGGTTTCTTCAAGCTGGAGCAACAAATTTGGGGTCATCCTCGGGTTCTTTTAGCAGAGGCTATCGCTATGAGAAACTGTGTCAAAACAAGCAGTTCAAGCGGGGTTTCGTTCTATCATTTTGGAAGGAGATAATCTAACGATCATTAAAGCGGTTAAAAGGTGAAATCCAGGTTCCTTGGGAAATTCGGACGCCGATTCAAGACACTCATTTTTTCCTTCGAATGTGCGACCGAGTTTCTATCCATCATACATTTAGATAAGAGAATCGGACTGCCGATCTGGGTAGCCAAGTTTGGTCATTGTATTTATTCTACTTTAGTTTGGTTTTCTATCCCCTCTTCTTCTTTTCTCTCCATTTTAATGGACGACAACTTAGGTAGAACCCTTACGAGAAGGGCTACCTATTAGTTGTTAGTACTTACCTTTTCAAAAAAAAAAAAAATTGAATTGACAGGATAGCTACACAAACTAGTTAGATTTCTCATTTTCAAACAAAACCAGGATTAAGAAAAGGTTGTCTGAAATTGAAGGCTGTTTGGAGAAAATTTTACACCAGTAATTGGAATGCAGGGTACTAGTTTAAACTTTGAAGTTAAGAAAATTACCGTCAGATACCCCAAGTTGATATTAATAGCATCCAATCTCCCTGAAAGGCCAAAAGCCACACAAAAAAGGCAGAACTTCTGGGAATTTGCTGTAAAAAGCTATCAGTTGACGACTCCTTCCCAATTTTAGAGATGAAAAATATTTAGAGTCATTTGTGGACTTGCATTTTCATCTGGGACTTTTTAAAAGTTACAAATATGTACACTAAAATGTGAACTTTACAGGCATTGAGAAAAAAAAAAAAAAAAAGAAGAGACAGAAAATAGAGTGGAACTATTTTAATCACACCTGAAAAATAGAGTCGAGCCCAAACTTTACAATGATACATGGGAATGTCAAGACAGATGAAAACTACAGAAGTGATCAATGTACAAATGACAAGATCAGCCAAAGCCAAAGAATCAATTTGATTGAAGAATCAAAAAATGAGGAATTCTGAGGCATGAATCAATCAATGAAGAATGACTAAATCGAATATGCGAGGCCCACATTCGCCTAAAAATGATGCTTCTAAGTCCCCTTGCTATCCAGAAAAACTGAACCTGCTGTTTACATTCCCAAATAAATCCTAAACATCATATTTCTTTGGCTGCTGCCACTGCATTATAGTTCTTGCTAAAGAACTGATGAATGAGAGTTTGGGTGGAGCGCCTTTTCTCCCATGCAAACTCTTTCCACTGAGATCAGTATATTTTGGACCAATATCCTTCCCTCTGTCAATCTGCACAACCGAACATCTCGGTTTTTATTTACAGCAAAAAAAGGCGACAAATTATCCAAAAACCAAAAAAGAGACCATGGATATGATCATCATGGTGCAACAATGAACAAAATAATCTCGACTATTCTCAAGAAGATCATCAAAGTGCAAGACCGTGCATATGAGTTTTCACTTGGAAGAAAAAAGTCACTACATTGCACGTCATCTTTCTTAAACAGCATGTTGATTCAATAATTATGCAACTTGATTTTATAGCAACAGTGATGTCAATAATAAAGATTACCAATCAATAACAGAAAAGTTATGTAGGCTAGGAGAACTGAGACTAACTATTAAGCACTTTTGCAGGATAAATGAAACAAAAGTAGTATACCTTGTTTATCTTCCCATCCTTCAAGTGATATCTAATGCCGGACCAATTAATAGACTGGGAGAAGTGAGACCGCAGTGCAGATATGGGGTACAAAAAGTTATCCACAAGCATTGCCAAAAATACCTGCTCTCATGATATTCGAATAATCTGAATTAGTGGCTGAAGATTGGCAGTCATTATCAACAAATATTAGGAGAGAGCGTTGCCTTGACTTATGATTGATTTCTGTGTTTTACTCTTCAATTTTAATTCTAGAGTCAAAAATTTTTGGTTATAGTTTGAGTAGTAGCTGGTATCATGGTCCTCCTCCTAAGTCATTTGTATTAATATCATATATAATTGTTCTTCTGAAGAGTGTTCTCCTTTCTTCATTTCACTTCACGTTTGATTAAAAAATACTGAAATATACTAGTGCAGATACCTTGAGGATATCTACTAAGTAATTAAGTGTTTAAATGTTAAATAAGAGCGACTTACAAGACACCAATTGTAAGTTGCAAGGGACAATCGTGGTGCCTCAGGGGATAACATATTGCACAAATGAACTTCAATCCTCGTCAAGTTCCACATGGAAAGTAGCTCGATGGCAGTGCAAATGACCAGACAGCCCACAAGTAACAATCCTGTGAACAAATGTGCTCATCAGTACAGCAACATGGTTAAATGCACGAAATTGAGATATAACATTTAGATTTTTCTAAACAAGAGAATATCTGGAAACTGATTTCTCAGTGGAGCAACTATGTCTTCCTTTATGCTACAACTTCACCATGGGACTCAAGAAAAACTATAACCATAAGCCCATCTCAGCAGCATTAACTGAAACACACCAAAGCCTCCTACATCCTGTTGTACTCGTTAAGATGCATAGCAACTTGAGTTAATGAGCCATTGATCCTGAAATGACAGTCCGTTGCCATTTTTCTAAATTATATGTCATGTTATAAAACTACTAACTACACAAACCTGATCAGGGATTCGAAATGAGGCCATTCAGCAAATGAATGGCAAAATCAGAAAGGTTTTTGAGTTGAGCATATCGTGTTTTGACGCATTGGGGTTGTTCATTACATTTCGCTCTGGAAAGGCTGTGATGACTGTTGCGGAAAGGAGAACGGCTCTTATAAAAGCAGCGACGCCGTTCTTGAACAAAGAATGGCAATTACGTCTTCAATTTATTGTTCTTTTAGTACTTATATGACATATTTTATGATTTACACATATTGTTCCAAACCAGTTATAAAGTGCTAATAAAGGATTGTAAAGTCAACCTTTCCAAGTACAATTACAAAACGCTGTTTTGGGTGAACCGTTTGAAAGATTCACCCAGTGACAACCATGATCGTGCTACATGATTGCCTTATTAGCGGGATTCTACTATACCACAACCGTTAGCGTGATTGCGCCCAAAACCACATTTTGAATCCTTGAACCTGATCAATATTGGCAGATACTTATGCCCAATACTAATAACATGAAATCATCCTCTCATCTATCAGTCTTCTCCTAGTCTAGCTACACAGCAAATCCGTTACCATTATGTGGTTACACAATCATGGAGGATCAGAATTTGGTTCTGCTGATCAAATCCACATAACACAATGACCTAAATAACAAGAAAAGGTTGAATTTGCTCACCACTTGAAGTAAGATATTCCTCCTCAATTGAGTGTGCTCTATAATGAATTCGCAGCGCAGATGCAACATGGATTACAGCCATGAAATATGGTGCCACAAATCCCCATGAAAGGTAGCAGTGGGAAGAAAATAATGCACGATTCATAATCCAATTGACCTTCGAGACATATGATTCCAGAACAAATGTCTGCTTCCTCAAGTAGTTCCAGTACCT
Source organism: Talinum fruticosum (assembly GCA_021018815.1). Classification (NCBI taxonomy): domain Eukaryota; kingdom Viridiplantae; phylum Streptophyta; class Magnoliopsida; order Caryophyllales; family Talinaceae; genus Talinum; species Talinum fruticosum. The sequence continues at coordinate 2,279,921 of JAITYX010000080.1, read as the reverse complement.
ACATCAGAGGGTTATTAAGACCAGATATTATCAGGAGCAGCATCGTTTCCATTTTTCTTTCCTTATTAGAACAAGTTTTACCCACGAGTGGCATTACAGATAAACCATCAATCAAAGAGTCATGACAAACCTTGAGAAGCTAAGATCGCTTGCAAGAGGATGAGGAAATACAGCAACTGGTGGAGATGTGATAAGTTTTTTATAATCCCCTGAAAGAGATGGCAGGCATCAGCTACTATAAATTTTAAATTACTGAGTAATGCTTTAATATTGATGGGAATCATGGGAAAAAGGAGCTTCTATCTCCGCTCCACACACACACACACACAAAAGTAGACGAAGAGCCAAAAATTTTAAAAATAACTAGAGTACACAACCATGGAAATGGTCAAATTCCACCAGTAACAGCAAATAAGAAAAATAAAAGAACAAGAATAACCAGCATCAGTACCAAATATCCAACTTTTACAAGGCAAACTATTGTTGCATGCCTAAAAGCAGGGCCGGCATTTCAAATTTTAACACACATAGCTACATAGAGTTCCTTTCATTGTATTGCTAGCATTGCATCCCCTATATTTATGTACACATTTTATGCTTCAACCTTACACACGAAATGAAATATAGAAGTAGTATTGAGAGAGAGTTGAAGCTTTGAGCAAGGACAATTATTAATAAAATAGGCATACAAGAAGCTCATAATGTCTGGAATATCTGATTGAACTAGCTCTTCCGTATCTTTTCCGTCTTTAGTTCTGCTGTACCATTCTTTTACTTTTTCCTACTTTCCTTAGCCATTTTTCTGCCTCAGCTATCTTGATTGACATTTCTAAGAATGCTTTGACAAATGATAGAATGCTTTGACCAATGAACTCGAGCAGAGGATATGAAAGTGCATTAACGCAGCTTGATAAGCAAAGCACAATTAACTTTGCAACCAGTCGGATTAGACTCATTTGGCTACCACTGGGAGTAAATAGTCCAGGCTTCTATTAGATATCTTATTAAATTGAAACATACAGTCTGCCAGTAGACACAGTCTAACTAATGAAAAGTCAAGCAGGAAACACAAAAAGATTATTATCACACATATCAAATTCGCAGAAGCCAGAACCGTCAGAGGGTGTAAAGGCTACCAGGATTTAGAAGGTATACAACATTTTTGTATATAAAACAAGAAATTGTCAGAAGTCGTGATAAATATCTTACCAGCTATAGCTGCAAGAGTCATATCATCAGAATATCCACCATCCCGAAGTCCTGAGACCACACCGTAATTGTCATTTCTGAAGTCATCTGCATGCATCTGAAAATGAAGAAAATAAGGAAAAGAAAGTTGATTTTTTTTTTTTATTTCATTTTTTGGCGTAGGGGCTACATACCATCATGCACCCTCCCCATAAGAAGAAGGTTTTTCCACCTGTAGCAAACCCCATAGAGCATGGCTGTCGAGCAATAAAAACATTTTGTTACTATTAAATGATGGTCACTACATATTCAAAACCCAAAAACAGAGACACAGCAGTGAAACTCTCCAAATGGTAGCTTCCAGGATATTCACAATCATCCATATTTCCTTTAAAATAATATACTGAAAAACCATCAGTATTCAAAGTGTCTGCATTGATTAATGAAATTCCTTACTTCTCTGAAGCTAGTTATCATTGAAGTCCTGAAGTTGAGAAATATATATAGAAATATCTTTATTTTCTTGTGGAACACGTCTTTATACTTATGGAAGAACCAATATCAGCTGTTTGAAGTGAAGCCAACTGAACTTCTATGACTTCATATGCAAAAAGTATGTTAAGATTATTAGAACACATGCTCATCAAGACTTAATATATACTATCTTCAAATACTTTTTAAAAAACACAAATTATTTGTTTTTGAATGTATGCAAGATTTCAATTGCAGAGGGGAGGGGGTAAGCAAATCCTTCCAAGTGGTGGGATTTAAACCCCTAACCTTCTATTTGGACGTTGAGTACTCCACCGCTTGTCCAAGGGTGTTTCCTCAAGACAAATTACTTATTAAGGAAGAACTAGAGGTTGCTAAAATAGGTATAGGTCCACAGCATTCATGCTTTCAACTGCAGCTACAGCTCATCAATTCATCTATGCATTCATGCTTCCAAGATCAAGAATAGATATCATTCATAGTCTTCATCATCGCCTTTTTCATTTGCACAGTCACACCTCTAGCAGTAATCCACCATCTTCGTTTACAGAAGAAACCATCTTACAAATAATTTAAGCCTCTAGGAGAATCCTTATCAGAGCTATTTCAGAAGCATATTGTGAATGCAAAAACTTTGTCTAGAAAGTGGATGCTTCTGATTGCCCACATGAATAAAGATTAAAGAAGGTAGCATGCAGTTAACGATTTTTTCGACAAGGAAATTAACAACATTATAGCATGTCCTATGTGATACTTATATTAACAATGACACGTATGTCCCACATGATAATCACATATGTGCTTTTAAATTTATTACAGTGCAGTATGTACCATGTGATATTCATATATGCAATAGCTTCCTAAGCTCCCAGAAGGCAGATCAAGTGGGTATCCTGTTTGGATAAATATCTGCAGATAATTGCCACAAAAGTAAAATCAGTCATAATTAGAGGAACCTGATGCCGTCAAAATAGGATAAGTGCAAACCACTATTGCACAATAAAGGGTAAAAATGTATCAGGTGTACATTCAAACAAGTTTAGTATTATTTTCTATTGTCAGTGCGACAAGCATACCTCAGGTCTTTTTTCCATTTCAGCAGTGAGAGCACCAATTGTTCCTGGATGTAGCCTCACATCATCATCCAGAAACAATATATACTTGCTATCTTTATGCATTTTTTCTGCTCCAACCTGAGGAAAAACGAAATTTAACATTGAAGTATATTTGACTGTCTACCTCATGGCGGCTATGCAGATGCATGTGTGAGGAATCATGAGCTAAATACACAAATACATTAATGAGAGACCCTCACATAAACTCCTGCACGATTTTCACATCTTCATGAACTGTTTCTTCATATTTACCACACATTACATGTCCAGTTGTGCTGAAACCAAGCGAGCTCCCGAGCTCCTCAGACCTGGCTGGGTCAAAGCTTAGCTCTAGCTCAGGCTCAGTTCCTAAACTGAGCTCTGACTCCTGGCAGCTTGGGATCTGCTTGTCTCATCAAGGCCTGTGTGTCTGTGTGTGTGTGTGTGTTCTGTTGTGAAATGTGGAGTTAGAATTATGCTAATTTATTTCTGAATTGAAGTATAAGGTATCTCTTCAACTCAATTTAGATCAAATGGACCTCAAAGTACATGCCAAAACGCACCCATTGTATGGAGAGGTTTTTGCAGAAGATTACATTATTTTGGTGTATCTAATATGCTATAAAAGTTCCATCTCATTTTTCAAGTTCATCTTGAACTATGCTCCACCTAAATAAACTTAAAGTGATTTGCCTGATTGACCTCATAGAAAATATCGCCATATATTTAAGTACTGTGCGTTGGAATTTCTTTTACACACTTTTTATTTTATTTTTTAACCACATGTGTAAAGCACACAATTATTTGCCAATTAGTAGAGGTAAAACCAAAGTTTTCCATCTTCTATCAGGAATGAAAAAATAACAACATAGGAACACATCAGAGGTTGCAAGTTGAGACACAATTGGAAGAAATAAAAGTAATAAAGTGCATCACAAATTATTTCTAAAAGTTTAAAGCAATGCAGCAGAAGCAGGATCACATTTTGGCTTATTTACTGACAAGGGATGGCCCAAGAGGCATGCGCTTCATGTGAAGAATCAAAGAAAGCATATATCAAATTAAAAAATAAATCCAAACATAAAGGGTCAAAAGAGAAAATACGATGTGCTGTGGTCTCCACATATTTTCTGAACATAGACCATAAAGCAACATAAATATGTACAATATACAACAGTTACATGCAAAGTGCTTTTTGCTACATGAAAGAAAAATTGTCTAAGCTGACAACAATCAAATGCAAAAGAACCCTGGCATCAGATATACACAAACATATGTCTGTAATGCAAAAAGAAGTTGTGTCCATGGTAGAGGAAATGGTGTAGAATTGCTTACCAGCTGATTATGAATTTTCTGGCTGCAAGTAGTTGAATAGCCAGCTACAATAACCTTAGCATCAATCTCATCCTGCCATGTTACCATAAAATTAGTTAAGATGGAAAAATATAGATAAAAATATTCCTGGAGAACAACAGCAACATGCATGAATGGTGAAAACCTAGCAATTAGCATAAGCCCATTGTTCTGTTTATAGTGTTGATAAGTTCAAAACAAAACAATCTTGTGCTTTAAATGGCCCGTAAAAACATAGGCTAGCCGCGAAATCTTCTGTCACTAAAAGAATCCACTTATTGTCCGCAACTTCAGCATGTTATAAATGCTATTTTATAAGCAATATAAGATTTTTCTTTTTTTTTTTTTTTTGGGGGGGACCTACATTATTGGCCTTGTTCTTTTTAGCTTTAGCTTACAACCTTACAATTTTTTACAATTAAACTTACAACTACCTTCCAGCTCCTTACAATTGTTTACAGCTTCTTATAACATTTCAGCTAAAAAGAACAAGGAATAAAGAGCCTAAGATGCAGTCCTCTACCACTAATAAATGCAGAGTACCTCTGAATGAATTAAAGATGAACTAATAAATGCAGAGCACCTAAAAGTATTCTGCCACTAATAGACATCACATGTAGTCTCTGACTTCAGCATAGTTATTACAAGCAAAGCTATTTTGTAAGTAATCTAAGAAAAATAGTGGGCCTAAATCTTTACGGACTGAATAAAGCACCTAAAATGTAGTACTTGGGATGAGGTAAAGAAGAATAATAAAAGCTGAGTACCTGAAAATCCTTTATTAGCCTAGACACAGGGTGGTATGCTGGATCTTCAGTACTTTCCACAATAAAAAGAAACTCTATAGGACCACCATAGAGAGATGTAATCTGCAATCAACCATATACATCAGTAAATAGTCAACCTATGCGCCAATTTGATCTTAATGAAAAGGCCCACAAAGTTATTTAACTTTCAGCAATCTTAAAACAGCAAAGCTATCACAAGCTGATACAGCTAATATCAGTCATGTCTGCCAGCATGCTTAATAGTCCATCCAATCAATATACAATAAACAGAAGCTCATCATCTGTAGCACGATGAGTAAAAGGAAATCAGTTTTAAAGACATCATATCATCCCCCAATGCAAAAACATAAGAAACTGAGTTACACAAGTAGCAAATTTTCCAGCAACTCAGAGCAATGCTGCTAATAATTGCGAAACAACTCTTTCATGATACACGCAAAAGAATTAGCAAGAGAAACGTGGAACAAGACAAACCAATTTCAAACTACAAATTCTAAAACAGATTTTATAGAGAAAGAGATGATTTTGGTAGCAAAAGAAAGAAAGAAGCAGATGCAAAGAACAATCGTCTGCCAAGCATAAATGTGACAAGAAATCTTCCTAGGCCACGCAAAACAAGCATGCACAGAAAGAGTACAAAAAATTTCAGCTTTTGGATGATATAAATCACAGTATCATCTCAGAGTCTCACCTGGGTCCTCCAGTTATGCAAATTGTGTTCTCCAAATCCTTTTAAAGGCATAACAACTGTAACTCTTGGTAACTTGACCTGATTAGAGTGTTCGAGCTCAGTAATGTCATGACAAAGGAATGCAAAGCTGTTGCCACGTCTCATTTCCTCTTCCATGCGTTTGATCTCTCTATTTCTGTAAAGAATTTTGACAGTTAGGGAGCCCAGTGAAGAGTGCAGACCCAAGAAGAATGGAAGCCAATTTATATACAAAGTTGGAAGGTTAGCTTGTTTATATCTGTCATTATGTCGTAGTACCTGACATAGGCAGCTAAGGCCCATCCAAGAGCAAGCACTAGACATATTACACATCCCTGCATGACAAACATCAAAACTTGAACTTAACATCCATGATAAGAAAACGCACTACAAAATGCCAAAAATACACAAAAACATAAAATCAGGATACTCAAACACCTGCACAAAATGGAATTCAAAATCATTAAAAAACACAATTATTGATCCATTATGCTAGATGTAAGAAAGTAAAAACATCCTGAAGGAAATTGAGAACCATGAGACTTTGAATCCTTTATCGTGAAGTGATTCATTTTTTGTTGAAATAGAATATGAGGAGAATCCAAAGCGAAATTGGTCAACTCTAAACATGAATCTGTTCCTCCTCCTGACTTAAATTAACTAATTCAGCATCAGAAATTCTTTTTTATCCAAATGAGGCGCAAAGGCCGATGTACACGGGATTCGAACCCAGGTCTCTGGTTTCAACACCCGAAGACTTTATCAGTCAAGCCAACTCAGACCCATCAACACTGGAAATTCTAGGCATTTACACTTGAGAGATTAAGAATTGGTTTGGAGTTGTAGTTTGAACCTAATAGGAGCTTCAACATAATATATTAAAAACAAACACAGTTTGACTGGTAGTTTTTACTGGTAGTTGGCAGACTTCCCCCCTGAAATCATACATATTTTTCATATGGAATGAACAATTACTTTTTTCATTTTATCTTCTAGAAAAATTGAGGGAAATGTTCCCGGTGGATCAGAATTTCAAAGCCATTGAGTGTACATATCCCCCAAATAAAGCAATTTTCAAAGCTGAAAATCTCCCACCAACAAATTAGTTATCCAACCAACATCACAATTCTCTCTGCTTTATCTACCAATATCATAGATATCGAAGTATATTTCAGGTTTATGTGTTACTTTACTAGCTTCAAACTTGAACTTTTACCAAAATTCCCAATGCTCAATTGGACCTAAGCAAGCATTAATCTAGAATTAGCAAAATTTGGAGTGAATTCACGCCACCATTGCACCCAAAAACAAAGTTTCAAACAGAAAAATAAATAATCACAATCGATATTAAGCTCACATTCAGAAACAGCATAGAAAACCGACAAAACTGGCGGTCACACTACGAAAAATTCAAAATCGAAACTGAAAAAGGAAGAGAGAGAAAAAGAGAGAGAGAAAAGAAGACCTGGATCTGGATGAAGATGGCAATGCGACTAAGGCAAACATGACTAGCAGCGAGGAGGAATGAATCGAGGGATTCCAAAGTAGACATTGCTGAATTTATAAACCTAAATCAATCGACTTGGAATCCCCGAGAATTGTCGTCTTCGCTGCACTGGATATCTCTCTTCTTCTCAGATCGCCATGAAAGACGAATCCGGCGAAGAGAGAGAAGGGGCGGGGGAGGAAGAGATAAAAAGGAGGAGGAGGAGGAGAGATAAAGGCCGCCCAGCCCACTTCGATTTGGAAGAAAGACAGATAAGAGACACTGGAGAGTCAAATTTTTATGAACAGGAAAGATGAGAGAGAGAGAGAGAGAAAAACAGAGAGACCGTTGGATTCGCCTGTAGGATTGTTATTTATAGGGTTTTAGCAAAATCTAAAATAATTACAAAATTCATTTCTTTTCTTTAAGGACGTTATTATTTTTATTTTAAATCGAGTTATTATTTATCTCATAAAAAATAAAAATACTGAAATGCTATATATATGTATTTTTTTAGTATATATTTTTAATTTTTAATTTTTAATTTATAAAATTTAAATTTTAATATATATTAATTTTTAATTTTAATTTTTTGTAATAACTTTTAAAAATTTTAATCATGTATTAAATTTACAGTATATATTATTTATTTATAAAATTTAAATTTGAAAATTTATTGTATATATTTTTAGTTTTCCTTGTTAGAGAAACGATGGGAATAGTTGTGGTCTGTTTTAGGAAAATAAAAAACAAATACAAAATACAAAAGTGAGTATAGTTGAGGCTGATACATGATCGTGATGGTGGCACGTGCAAGGACGCGATTGGCACGTGAGGAGAGAGAATGACCAATCATGGACGGCTGTTTGGTCGAGGGAGAGGGAAAAGATGCTGCTTCACGATCCGAATCTTCAAAAATTTTATTGACGTCCCTTCAACAAAAAAAATTATTGACGTGATTCTTATCATCTTATGTTATTAATAATATTATTATTATTAATAATAAATTAAAGAGTTTGTCTAAATCATTCTCATCAAAATTTTATCCTCTTCTTATTCATTTGTTCACCATAACTTCATCAACATATTTTTTCCGAATTATTTGGATTCCTCTTGTTATATACGGACTACAATTTTATTAATCTCACTTGAATAATAATTCAATTAATAATTACGTAATTTATCTAATAATTTCAATGTTTTTATGTTTGGTGTCACTATTATCATTTGTCTACTCTCCCAATGAATTTTTCACATTTATGATATGAGACTTTTTGAATCAATGTACATACAAGTAATATTTCTTTATTTTGCTAGCTTGTTGTATATATTTATTCTCTAATTAATATTATATTTTAAATTGAGTTCAATTCTGACAAAAAATATACACATATTCAACTGAAAAGGGCATCATATATTGTGTAATCTATTTGATGAATCCTACCAATTGAGATTTACACCTACGAGATGTGAAGTTGATATTAATGTTGCTCAATACAACAACACGATAGATATCCATAGTTTGGTAAAAACTTTGACTTTTATACAAATTTTAATTTCTTTTAATTAAATCAAATATATAAAATTTAACTAAACTCGATCAATAAAAATATTTAGAATTACTATAAATAAGTGCAATGTCAGTTTTCTCCATATGAGCAAGATTAAGCTCAATGATCCCACACTCACAAGTTATAAATTTTTAAAGTAAGAATAAAATAAAAGAAATGAAAAGCTCATGCAGCCCTTTCGTGTGGGAATGGAGATTAAAAGGCTTAAATAGCAAGAAATCCAGTCAATTGGTAGAATAATAATAATGCTAAAATTATAAATCAAGAGCTGAGTGAGGGATTAAGGATTTATCTTTTTTTTTAAAGTGTGATTGATTTGATTGGTTTTGGTATAATCCCAATGATTATCGGCATGTGCTCAGGGAAAACAACATAAGCAAATCCACCACCACATTAATGAATGATTGAGACCATTTTTCCCCTTTCTTTTTTTTTTTTGTTTAATCATAGAGTGTCCAAAAAAATTTTGAATTTTTAGTTTAATGGTCAAAATTAAAATTATATTACTTTTTGTAGTTTCTTTAAATCAAAATGAAAAAAAAAGGATCCATTGATAATAATATAAAATAAATTTAATAAGTAACATATACTGACTCTATTTTTAAAAAAATATCAAATTATTATAGCAACATAACTATTATGTCATGGTATCGTGTATGTCCGAATGCTTTAACAGCTTTTACAAAAATTTCAAAAATTTATAAAATACTAAGGTTTGTTAATATATGGAACTTTTAAAATAATATGAAGATTCTAAAAGAAAGTGAAATATTTTAAAAGTATTAATATATTTATATATGAGATATGGAACTTAAAGCTTTAACAACAGTTTTTTATCAGTTATAAGGTTAATAATGGATGTTTGTCGTGAAAAAACATATATAATCACTTAGTGTGCTAATAGATGATTTTCTTATGCATACATTCAGCATGTGGTAATAGATGAATAAGAATTGATATAGGAAATGACATAATAGATTTTCCATGCTTTATAATATAAAAGTACAGAGAATCTATATCATGGGTCGATAATTCAGACACTGGGGGAGGGTAGTACATTGGCGGAGTGTATAAAGGATGGCGACATAGATGATGGCAAAGGAAGGTCCACCAAAAATATGCCTTACCATGGAGTGTCAACTGAGCCGAACATGACTTGTCAAAAAATATAAAGCTACTGACATAAAGTATATGCAGCTAGTAGTCTTAAATTTTTTTCAAAAAAATTATTTATAGTGTGTTTTTTAGATCTTCCCTTAGATTAAGGGAATAATTTTTTAAACAATCTATTAATACTTTAATAATTCAAAAATATTAAATTCTAATGTCGATTAAAAGAATAAAACTTATTAAGAGAGTTGAACAAATCTGTAAGGAATTTATATGGAACCCTACTCAGTCAAACAAGAAGACACCAAGGGTGGCATGGGAAACCATATGCAAACCTAGGAAGCATGGAGGGTTAGGCTTAAAAAATTTGAATTTATGGAACAAAGCTCTTATAGCCAAGCTACTACGAGCAATATAGCATGCAAGGAGGATATATTATGGGTCAAGTGTGATCAATTCTCATTATCTTAAGGACGAAGACATATGGAGATATTCACAAGGCGGAGATATTTGTCTGGTATTGGAGAAAGATGTGTAAGATAAGAGATACGGTTAAGTCCAAGCATAACGAATATACTTGCATTAGGGGCCAAATTCTCCACTACAGGAGCTTACCAGCGTATTATTGGAGATTTTCCAATTCAAATATGGTTTATTTATATGTAGCACACAAGCATCATACCTAAACATAAGTTCATTTTATGACTCTTGATTCGAACAAGCTTCCAACTCGCCATAAATTAACAAGCATTCATACTTCAAATGGAGCAGACATGCGGAATTGGTAATGCAGAGGGTGAGTCCATAGAGCACTTGGTTTATACTTGTGAACATGTCAAAACAGACCAGAGACAAGATCTTACAATGGGTCAATAATCATTACACTCCTCAGTCCCTAAATACGTGGCATAGATAGTTGGTAAATACGAAAAAGAAAGGAGTTTATGATAGTCTACTAAAATGTACCAATGCAAGCAATATTATATCAAATTTGGGATGATAGAAATATGTGCATATTCCGAGAAGAAAAAGCAAATTCAGAGAGTTCATACAAGGCAATAAGGACTACCATCACATATAGATTTAATTTTTTTGCAAATAGAAATACTCAATACGTAAATTGAACGAAGTTTTGTAAAGAGGATATTGATTGAGCATTAACTTATAGGGGAACCCTTCCTATAAGGTGGCTCGTACAGCTTCGGGTTTCAAGCTCGATTTACCTATATTTAGGTAATCCGCAAATTCAATGAAAAGTTCTTGTCTTTGTTAAAAAAAGAATAAAACTTAACAATTGAGATTAAACATCGTCATACGGACAACTAAAATTGCAAGAAGTACCATAATTACTATGCTTATCTTTTTGTGGAAATGACTATACCTGCACTGGCATCTTCTTTTTGATATATGCATCGGGTTTATATATAAATAAACTAAAAGACAAAAAAGAAAGAATTCCATTTAAAAAAAAAAAGGGGAGAAAGAAGAATAATTGTTGCCCAATATAATACTACTTGACTTGATTCTCGTCTACGTCATGGGTTGTTTTGACATAATCTTCTCATAATAAGATCTAAGATTGAAGAGGTGGACAGCCACAATTTGAAAATAATAAAATTATATATAAATTATCTTTTATTTTCTAAAATTTTAATCATGATTATTAATACTTTTATGAGCCAAAAATTACTCAACAAAAAAGTTTCAAATTAAAATTACGCATTTAAAAAAAAACATAAAGAGTAAGAAAACAGCTAAAGAAATGTTTCACCAATTTCAAAAAAGATTCTAAAATTTGTACATTAAATTAAATAAAGATTGAAATTGTCATATTTTTCTTCTTTTGGCAATCACCCAGAAGATGGTCCCATAACAACAAATGTTATGAATTTTAAATTTAAAAACAAAATTTGAAAAATAAAAAAAAAAAGAAAAAGAAAGAAAGTGAGCCAGCTGTGAGGAGTCATTATCTCAAGGGATGTGAATGTGGAATATGCAATGGGCAAAATGGCCATTGACAAGGAATGTGCTGTCTATTTGCTGTATTTCTCTGTCATAATTATAATGCAATGCAATTCACTCAAACAAATATGATATTTATAGCCTCTAAAAGTTCCATTTGGTGTTGTCATTTTCATTTTCATTTTCAAACAAAATATTATGGGACAATTAAATTATTAAAAAATTGTTGAATTTTTACTTGAGAGTTTGAATTTAATCAAGATATGTGTTTTACCCTTTTTGTTTCGTTTTCATTTATTCTATTTTAGGCCAAATACACGTCGATAACAACAGTATCTTATCTACCCATTTGTTGTAAATTTTTCCATAAGTTCTAAACAAAAATCCTTAAAAATTTGACGGGGTATTTATAAAATATAATTGGTGTTATGAAATCCTAAAAACCTAAAAAAATCGCATTATAAAAATTATGAATTCACCACTATACTTTCCCGAGTATATTAAAATCATATATGCTTAATTGGAATGCTTTCGATACCTTTAACTAGTTTGGACTTGTGTTATGCCTCAACAATATAGTAGTTTTTAAGAATTTATTAATTAATAAAGTTAATAAAATTATTAATAATATTCAGAAAATTATTATATTTCACATTTATAATAATATTAGATATCTATATACATAAAAATAAATGAGAGCTCAATCAATCAAAATTCCTAGCAAAGAAATATGTAACTATACTACAGTTTTAAAAAATTCAATTACAAGTATATGATATCTGAATTTTTGCATGCTCAAAATAGTATATAATGAAAAGCAGACTACAAAATTATAATAACCATTAAAAGTACACTTCTAAAAAATGATAGATTTTTTTCCTTTGTTGAAAAAATAAAAGGATAAATCTATGGTAAAAAAACCAATTATAGTTATTAAAATCAACATTGTCGACGATGATCCAATTTGTCAACAACAAATATTGTGTCAAATCCTCCACTGCCGCCTTTCTAAAAATAAAAAAAAAGAAAAGAAAAGTGTTCACTAAGTATAAATCACGCACTGTAACGATAAAAAAATGCATGATAATCACGTAAAAATCAAATCAAGATGCATTTACTTAAACATATAGTAACCACCTCAATAGTACAACTATTAATTTTTGGAAATTTGAAGGTTCATTTATAAAAAGTAATTTGTGTTACCAAATCCCAAAAAAACTGAATTGGGATGCTCTCGATATCTTTTAAAATTAGTGTTCATGTTTTCAAAAATAAGCCCACAAAATACCTATTTTTAAATCGTTTTAAAATTTCACGAAAATAAAATTCACAATTCCTATTCATATTCATATTAGTATCAGCTTAAAAAGTATATCTTAATTAAATAAATGGCTTTAAAAAGTAATCGATTTTTTTTTTTTAAAAAAAAAGGAAGATGACACGTGTGAAGGGAGGTCAAAAAAGTTGATGACTTTCATATGGGCCCATTTTCCATGTTCATGAACATGCAAAGGTTCAACATTCCAAATGGCCATTGTGGTCTTGACCTTTTTTAGGGATAATTTTCAAAACATTTTATGTACTTCTTTTCACAAGTCCACCCTTTTTCTTATCTTTTAGTTGATTTTGTGGCTTGGTCTTAGGCATGAAAAGGGTAATAAAAGTGCCCATTATCCAACTTATTTTCAACTATTTAATTTTACAGTGAGATTCAATTTTATGATAGTCTCATATTCATTCTTAATTTGGTATCGGAAGATATATGTATTTTTTTAGTTTAAATATGTTAATTTATTATAAATTCTACTCTATTGTTGTCCAAATAACCATTATATTAACTATTAAAAATGCATTAAATATCGGAAGACTTCGTATCTTGACAAAAGTGGTCCAAATAACCATTAGCAGTAAAAATTAATTTTTTACTAAAGTTTCTAAAATTTTTATATAATATTAGATAAAAAAAATAGTAATTTTTTTCAAATAACAACACAATAAATTAGTATATGAAATTATCTAATTTATTATAAATAGTAAGTACACAGTTTTCTTTATTCTTTTTTATTTTGATTTATATATTTTTCTATCCGTTATATTTTTAATTTTTTTACATTTAAATAATTTTTATGTTAAATATATTTAATATTATTTTGAATACTAAAATAGTTTACTAATTTACAAGACAGGTGAATACTCTCAATATTAAATGAATTAAAATTGTTGAATTTACCTATTTATAATGTCCTACGTGGGATCTTACGTGGCATCTTATGTGTCACTCGTATATTTTAGACCAACTTTTAATATTGTTTTGAAGACTAAATTTACTTACTAATATAAATACTCTCATGTGGAGTTTGGTTGAATGTAATACAATATGAGTGTAATGTAATTAGGTATGCAATGTAAAAGGACAATAATTACATTGTCATGTTCGGTTATATAAAAAAAGTAATGTAATCACAAATGTAATAAATTATTTCAATGGTAAAAAATAGTAATTAAATTATTATAGTGGACATAAATATTATATAAATAAAAATTTGAGGTACATATTTAGATTTGAGCTTTTAAAAATATTTTCTATCAAATAATCAAGTTTATTTTTTTCATGGTAAATGTCAACTATATTATTCTAATAGCAATAAATGTCGTAATAGAGATAAATGTTATTCACATGAAAGTATTTTAAATTTAAAATTATATTTGAGATTTTTTAATCTTTTCTATTATATTTCCTAATTAAAATTTTTTTGGTGGAAAAAACATCAACTTGGATCACTCTAATGGCGATAAATGTTTGTCGTAGTGAAGATAAATATTATCTAAATAACAAAATTTTAAACTATAAATTTATATTTGATCTTTTTAAAATTTCTTCTATCACATAAATAAATTTTGAGTTTTTTCATTGATAAAAGTTATCATCTGAAATTATTCTATTAAGGATAAATATTAACGAATTAAAGATAAATGTTAAAAAGTAAAAAAAAATGATCTAAAAATTTTAATTTAAACTTCTTTTATCTTATTAATCAAATAGTTAAATTTTGAATCCAAAATGTTGAAATTGAATTTTTCTTTTAATAATCAACCGACCATATTCATATATTAAGATAATACTTTTCAAAAAAATATATATATTAAGATAATAGAATAAAGAAAATCAAGTTCGGATGAATTGTGTGCTTGTCTAGGAGGAGGGGAAAAAGGATATGGAATAGAGAGGGAAAGACAGAGCAAGGGAGAATTATTGCAAGTGTATTAAAATTTAATCACAAGGATGGATGTATTCATGATTGTTTAGTGAATGTCTAAGTAATTGTAATTGCATAGGTAGAGGTTAATATGATTATAATGTAATTTTGATTACATTATAAAGTCTGTAACTAAACATGTTACCAATTTGATTACATTACCACTTTGATTACATATAACCAAACATGCCCTCAATGTTACCAGTTTGCCTTCATTTTTAATAACAAGAATAATAATAAAATTAGGACTTATTCGTTTTAACGTTTATAATAATGTTGATTGTTGCTAACAACGTATAATAGGTGAACGCTAACCATAACAACTCGTAACAACTTATAACAATTAGTTTCACTTAATTGTAACCACTCATAACATCTCGAAATAGATAATAGCTAATTGTAACAGTTTATGCCAAATAACAACTAATTTTTAAAAGTTAAAACGAACATACGCTTAAGAGTCAATTTATTTCAATTTTAAATTTACAATTTATAATTGGTTACAACTTCTAATAAATATTCTTGTACATTTTAAAATATTTTTTCCATATATTTTTCTATTTCTTACACCTTATCATTTTTCATAAATCTTGTAACCATTTATCACTCTTTATAACTTACAACTCCATTTAACACCTACGTTGGACATGCTCTTAAAATTATGCTTCTCTCTTTATGAACAAAACGTACAAACATTGTACTTCTAAATGCCTAAAATCAATCACGACCCATCACATATATACATAAAAAATACGAGAATAAAAGTATGAATAAATAATATAAAAAAATTATTTAATGGTACCTTTATTTTTTAATGCAATTATTTACAAGATTTTGACTTATCAAAAATGATTATGAGTTACCTCATCTTTTAATATTATAAACTTTTAACACCCTTATTTTAATTTTTTAATAAAATACCATTAGTTTATATTAAAAGACATAAGTATCCTTCATTAAAATAAAAAATTTAAAAATAAACTAAATATAAAAATATAACAAAATGATATAAATAATTAAAAAAATAATTAAATAATTAAATATAATAAAATGATATAAATATTAAAAATAATAATAAAGTAATTTAGAAAAACCCTTATAAAATGTATGAAAATTACTTTATTACATTTGTTTATATCATTTTATTATAAAAAATTTTATGTTTAGTTTATTTTTAAATTCTTTACTACAATGATGGACAATTATGTATTTTAATATGAAATAAAGTTCTTTCATAAAAAAATAAAATAAGACTTGTAAAAATTTATTATATTAAAATATAAAATATCTCATAATTGTTTTTAATAAATCAGAGTCATAAAAATAATTGTCCTAAAAATTGAGATACTATTAAATAGATTTGTTTAATAATAAATGAGGTACGTAGAAATATAAATACACCATTAATGAATGTTAAGTTATGAGGAGGTGAGGCTTTTGTCTTATATGGCTTAAATAGCGGGACAAATTAAAAGTAAAAAGGCATGACGACACCTCTTCAGGTGGCCCAAAACAGCATCACTTTCATAGGGCCCCATTTTACATGTTCAAATATCCAACGTCTACCTAAGCCTCAATTTTATCTTAGCTTTGTGAGTTGTAAACATGCAACCTCAACCCCAAAAAAAACATTAAAACAATGTCATTAATAAAAAAGTCAGACTGTATTTATACTGAAAAAAAAATATATATGAACTAATGTAGATTTAAAACAATTTTTAAATAACTAAAATTTTATTTACTTTAATTTAATTATGTAATTATGATAATTTTTATGGATAATCGTTGATGATTCTACATTTTTTGTGGTTGAGATGGAGGATATTACAATCTGTATTATAATAATTTAAAAGTCGATCTTTATTCAATATGTCATATTACATCAATTATATTACAACTCTCATACAAACTGAGACTACTTCCATCAAATGGTAAAAAATAAAACTCTTATAGATAAAAAGGTAACTATTCATGAAAAATAAAAAATAAAACTAAATAATGTGAAATCACTTAAAATTGGGCTTACTATTGACAAAATCGTCGATATAGCAGTCCATCAAAAAGAAGGGTGGAGATTAGAATCTTTACGGGGGAAAGGGGTTGTAGAGAAAAAGAATGACAAATACAATATTAATTCATTATTACCGGTTCATTTTGAGAGATGAGTAAGGAGGAGTAAAGGAAAATAAGTACGAGTAACAACTCCCATTACCGATATTTGAAAGACATTGGTTGGAGAATAAATAAGAGGAAGGAGGTGTAACTCTTGCCTTTTCTTACTCATAATTACTCCCATTTTATTGATACCCAAATTAATATTAAGTTACTCAAATGCCCTTGCAAGCTCTTTCTTTTTATACAAATCCAACAAATATAACTTTATTTTGTACTAATTGTTTATACTACTTCAAATAAATGTACTTTTATTTACTCTTCCATATTATTTTTAAAATTTCAAACAATGATAGATTGTTTAGTCTATACATACCATCCTTTGCTGTTTTTATCTTTATTCTTATTAGCTCTTATTATCCTTCCAAACGGACCTTACATAAACCAAACCTAGCATGGGAGGATGAAAAGAGAAAAGGGTTGACTCACTTTTAGGAATAAGATTGAAGAAAATTGATATGCTATATACAATACAAGGCAACAAATTATCTACCTCATGCTTGGAAAAAAACAACAAATGCTTATATCATTTTATGAACGACGGATTTAGAAATTGTAGTTAAAGTCATTCTACTTCTTAGCTTATATAAAATTTAATGAAAATAAATAATGAGTAAATTTTTTAATATTTTTCTAAGAGATTAATTTTTAAAGAAAAATTATATTAATGAGTGGGGCACCCATATTCAATGAATAGGTAGGTACACATCAGAACTTGACAGGCAATATTTTCCACCAAAAGCGGAAAATCTGAAAAGCACATTGGAGGCAGCAAGGAGGGGACCTGAGAAGATAAGATATAATTGAGAACAAGGAAGGCAGAAAAGGGCTTAAGAACGGATCAAATTCTTCCAATGTTGTTCTTGGGACTTTGAGTTGTTCAGCATATGTAGTGTAGGAGACCCCATAGACACACAAGAATGTTTGTACACTACAATTCGTACTCATTTATTTCTGTTTCCAATGAAAATGACATGCGGTAAATGTGTGACCATAAGAGTGTCGAGTGGAAATTTGGGAGGACGAAATGTTAAGGTTTCAATTCGTAAGTATACGGTCGAAAATCTAATGTATTTTTTTTCCTATAAAGATTATGTTTATATTATTCTTAATATGTAGTACGAGATGAGATATTAGTCCATAATAATATACGAGATCGTTATACTTATGTTTCAAGTCCAATCATTCAATTAGAACGTGATCACAAGATTAACTAAAGGTAAATACTATGTCTTTGATAAGTGTCATGTAACATTGAGGTTGCAATTAACTTTCCTTGCACACCTCGATTAAACCAGCTAACGCTTGTTGGATATTTCGGTTTGATCGGTGCAATTAACTTTCCTTGCACACCTCGATTAAACCAGCTAACGCTTGTTGGATATTTCGGTTTGATCGGTGGAAATTTTTTTATCATCTTAAATCGGATTTACACCTATGGAAAGCATTGATTTCGGAATTTGTATATTTTGTGGAAATTGTGTTTACCACCGTCTTGGGTTGAAACATTGAGTTGTTCGCGGGTTTCCAGTGGGCAGAAGAAAAGCTTAATGAAGCAGCCTGGCTCTTTCAAAGGTAAATTACCAACACACATGGCTATCAATAATACAATTGTAAGTACTTGTACACCTAACAAACGAGCCATTAAACTTAATAAGATTTCATTTATGTTCAAATGTAAATAAAATCATCTTCAAATGGGGTTAACGATAACAATAAAGTTATCTTGTATATAATTAAAAAAGGAAAAGAAAGAATTCCGCAGAAAAAAGCAAATCAAATTTTATTTAGATTGGTTCAATTAAAAAATCAGGCAAAATTGAGCTAGTCTTATTTGAATTCATGGACACTATAGATTTCAATTATTTAGATGTGGTAAGTGGATACAGATCAATTTTATTGGATCTCAATTAAGGTCCTGTTCGGTAACGGCGTTTGGAGTAGTTTTTAACGTTTTAACCAAGTCAAAACACTAATCAACTAAATATTAGCGTTCGATAAGGTAGTGTTTTAATTAGCATTTGCGGTAACTTTTAGCATTTCAAGTAGTGTTTCGAAAAGCTAAGAATATTAGCTTTTCACATTTGAAAGTAGCGTTTTATATTTTTTGACAAAAAAATCCCTTCATTAATTTATATTTGACAAATTATTTATATCCTTTTACGTCAATTTACAATAATCGACTAACTCAACTACTAAATTTACCGAACACATTTATTCAACCATTCAATTGAACAACTATCCGCTAACATCTAAAATCTAACAGGTTATTAGCTACCTAAATAGCTATCATCTACACAAACAGTTATCTCGCTACTTAAACAACTCATTTTTCCGAACGAGGCCTAAGAAGTGCTCGGAAGTCATTAGAAGGGTGTAAACCCTACGTTGGTGGTGTCGCATGGGCTGCCCCAACCAAGGTTAGCATTCATATACATGGATCTTGGCCCAATTGGAAGTCGACTTATGAGTGCTCAGTTCTCAATTCCTCCTTGAAAATCACCAAAAATGAAAAAGGATCTAATTTTGTAACATAGCATGTCTAAGAAATGTTTGATAATTTAAAATAGATTCACCTCAAAACAATAAATTTAATTGTATGTATAAAACAGGTAGCTCTTGTTTTCAACTTTAATCTAACCCCTATAATTAAAAGGGATTATGCCCGTGAACATCTGTAATTAAATCAATTAAACTCACAACATGAAACAGTTTTATTCCGTATCGATTCAACCTTTGCAAACTCTAGTTATATGTCGGACACCTCCTTTATTGGGTCGAACATTAGCGTATCTTGGGTACCTATTTGTACCTAGCTTACCTTTGGCAATTAATTATCGGAAAACCAGATGTTTGTTTTGCATATCTCAGGCTCAAGTCAGCCTCGGTCACAAGACATGATCCGAGAAAGACTTGCCATGGTTGCTACCTTTAACCAACTGATCCACCCACGTCTCTGCTAGCTACACTGCCTCTGTCTACAGTCCTGCACAAAGGACTGAGAGCCAAGGGCTAAGCTCTTAATCTTTCAGCAATCACTGAAATAGTCATTGAAGCCTCTACTCAAGCACACTTGAGTACTTGAAAATACGGCCATGCTTGATCTAGTGCCTAAACTCTGATTTTCAGGTTTGTCAGCACACTCGTCTCAAACACTCTCTAATCGGATCCTATCTAATCAAAGTTAAGCTTGATATGTAACACGCTTAATGCATGTAATCAAGCTTAAACCAAATTACATTTCTAGTCTCGGGAACGTCAGCATACTTAGGGGTTAAAGCATGGGATTAGTAGCTATACAAACAAACCAAAATGAGCAATCAGTCATGTCAATTCCATATAGTTCGCAAGGTGCTGGGTTCTGGACAAGCTGAAAAGCCACCAACATCCCCCGCCTCTCTTTCTCTCTCGATAAAGCAAGTTTCTTGCACCATGGGCTTAGCTCAGTTTGCGAGAAACATCATCTTGTCATACATGCTTATGTTGCTTCAGTTACAGTCAGCCACTCTGAATTGAGAAAAGAATTCAAGAAATCACAAATTCCAGCTCACCTATGTGATCACAGGCACAGAAACCAGATCCTATATGGTAAACTTGCAGGTGCATAAGAAGAGGAAAATTTGTCGCCTTTTCCCCACGTATTCCCCAACATCCCCTTTTTTTCCGGGAGGGGGAGGAGGAGGTACGAGGAGCAGCATGTGAAATCAAATGTGTGCTTCAGATAAAGGAATTGGAAGCTCCCCATGCCATTTTCTGGATGGTTTGAGGAGAGTGAAATAGAAGATCTTTTATGGTGTAGAAATGCATTTTTGAATGCATCAAGGACAAGACTTTGTATATGAGGAGAAAAGGGGTCTTTCGCTCCACTCTGTTGGAAGTGCTACAATTTTTAGATAGAATTTTGGAAGTCCTAAACAGTTTCCTCGTAGGATGCACATATATGCATGATGCATCCACCTATTTTGGGTACCAACTAATACATGGGATTCCAACGTAACAACAAAGAACTCAGCATCATACACCTCAACTATCCAATGAAAAGAACCTATAAATTTGAGAATTTCAGAGATCTGTTGAACAAAAAGTAAATACCAAAAGGCAAAATGAAATAGAGTACTAAAGGGAGAATGACTCACAATTGGAGGCCATCAATTCTCACTTCAATCAAGTGTATCAGCATCCATCTCACCTGGTACATTATCACTAGTATTGTTGCTTCCAATCAAATGGTGAAGGAGCACACCAGCGGCAACACTGACATTCAAACTCTCGACAGCCATGAAAGACTGAAACTCTTCACTTGAGCTTTGATTCTCTATATCAGCGTCTTCTTCATCATTAAATCTTCCCGATGATACATCCACGGGGATATTTCCTGGAATTCTCACCAGCTGAGTGCATGACCTCTCAACTAGAGGCCTCAAACCGGTCCCTTCGCTTCCTAAAACAAGTATAGTAGGTTCTCCGGGAATGACCTCTTGTAAAGGAACAGCTCTAGAAGAAACTGACCCTCCAATGACCCGCCAACCATTTTGTGCTGACGATGTCAAAAATTGCATCATGTTCTTACACGATCTAATCTCCATTAGCTCAAGTGAACCAGCACTAGCTTTGCTCACTACCCCACTCAAAGGAGCTGAATTCTTTGCACATAACACCACACCTGATGCTCCAAAGAAATATGAGGATCTAATGATGGCCCCCAAATTTTGAGGATCGGTCACCTCATCCAATGCTACCCAAAGGACACCTTTATCACGTTCATTTGAAATTGGGTCCAACTCTTTTATGTTCACCATTTCCAATGGAGATGCATCTAGCACAAGACCTTGATGAGGCCTATTATCAACAACCATATTGAGGTCGTGCTTTGATATCTCCTTGATGCTCAAACCAAGTTTGTCTGCTATCTTCAACACTTTCTCAAACCCCTTCTTATCCTTCTTTTTCTTATTATTCTTACTCAACTCCAATCCTTCTTGAACATATAGAGTATAGAATTCTCTTCTGCCGGAAGACAATGCAGCTAAAACTGGCCCAACCCCATAAATCCCTTCTCCAACCATCTTTGGCAAACTCGACTCATGATGTGCCTCTCTGTATGTCTTTCTACCCCAATTCTCCTGTCTATTCCACCTCTGTAGTTGAGGCCCCGCAGAACCCACTTTACCGTTGAAAACTGGCCTAAGTCTAGTCTTAATTCTATCCCATCTAGGATCATTAATCTTATTGTTTTCATCATCTTCCTCTATGCTGTCATCTCTATCAAAGCGCGGCTTTTTCCAATCCTCCCCACATCTGCTGATCGGCTTCGCGTCCCTTGATCCTGAACTGATAAAGATCCACTTTTCTGCAGGAACTTCTCTGCTGATACCTCCCAGGATGACTTAGTACTAGCTTTTGCTTTCACAGCTTTCTCACTCTTCTTCGAATCCTCAACATTACCATCAGCTAACCAAGGCAGACTTGTTCTAGCAGTCTGCTCACCCCTTGTTTGAGGGGCATTAGACAAATTTGAGTAAACCCTAATTCCTCTCAATCTGGAACTGGCTAATGCAAATCCAATACGAAATGCACCAAAACTGAATGAAATTTTTGTGGGTTTGACTGATTGAAGTGTTCCCTCAAATCCACAACGAGGGGCAGCAGAGCTAGAACAGCTAGGGCTTAAGGAGGGTTTTGGATAAACCCTAAATGAGAAAGATTGGAGCTTTGATGTGTTTGAATATGTGGGTTTTGGTGAAGAGACCCTCAGTGCCATAGGCAAGGCTTGAGTCTTTGACAGATTACAATACATGATAGTAGCTAATTTGCAACAAAATGACTGGCGAGGCTTCGAATCTTGAGAATTTTTCAGGATAAGAAGAAAGCTACTGAGAAAGGCTATAATCGATTACCTTCTTCACTTCAGTAAAATTCGAGGGGCTGCCATTTTTTCCGGCCGTTGGCTTGCTCTATCTCTCTCCTCCTCAGGCGGACGGTCGAAAATAATCCAGTGCAGTCCGTAGCTACTCCCTCCGCGGTTTCCTTTAACTTTTTTTCTCTTTTCCTCTATCCAAATAAAATAAAATAAAAATATCTCTTTTATTCTTTATTTTATCCCCTGTTTTTGGGGCGGAATAAATGGTTTTATTTGATCCCCTTCGGTTGAGCTATATACACTTTCTCTTTTTTAAAATTAATTTTTTTATGAATTAAAATTAATTTATTAATATTACTATATTTTATCTGAGATAAAATAAAATATAAAAACAGAAGTACTTAACCCTATTTAGAGTCTTTGCATTTTTTTTGGCTGCATTTCTTTTGAGTCTTTGTATTTGGTTTAAGCCTCATGGCTTTATTGACTAATGATAAAAAAATTATAAAAAAATTTAAAAAATTAAAGTACATGTTGATCAATTTTGTAAGTGTGTGTTTGGCCTAGATTTTAAAACTGTTTTTGAATTCTAAAAATTGAAATTAGGCCAAACACTAGTTTTTAAAAAATTAAAACTATTTTTCAAAAACGATTTTGAAAAAAAAACTCTCCAGTGTTTCTAATTTCTAGAAAAGTCTCGTAACAACCACCCACAATCTCATTCTCTCTCTGTCTCTCCTATCTATGTTATTTTAATTTTTCTCTCTCATCTATCTTTATCTCTCTCCTCTCTCTATTATTTTGTTTTATGTATATTATCTCTATCTTTTTAGAAATATTGGTCAAATAAATTAATTATTTAAAAAATACTTATATAAAATTTAGGCCAAATACTTCAAATTTTTCTTCAAAAATAATTTTTAAAAAATACTTTTTAAAAATAAAAATAATTTTTAAAAATTAGGCCAAACATGCTCTAAATAATAAGCCGTTAGGTTTAATTTTGGATTAACTTAAGTTTGCCTCATGGCTTTATTGACTAATGATAAAAAAATCAAAAAAATTTAAAAAATTAAAGTACATGTTGAACAAATTTATAAATAAGGTGGACTTAAGTTTGGATTGATAAAATTTGGTTTAATTTCAATTTTTAAAATGGATATTTCAGCAAACGGATATTTCTGCTTGTAATGACTTTTGGACGTTAATGTTTGATCCATTAATTTATTCAGCAAAGAAAATTTAAAAAAATAGAACAATTTTTAATAAGATTAACTCGAATTTTAAGTGCACTTCAAACAGTCTGATAATGGGTAGTAATCATTCAATTAGAGTTTTGAAAATTTTTATCAATTTTTCCAAGTTTACATATTAATATTTTATTTTTCTCTAGTTAAAAATCGTTACTTGTAAATCTAAAATATTTTCAAAATTTATGTGTGAACTATGTTAGGACTTATGATATAAATTAAAAATATTATTATTGTTTTATTTACAATAAAAACAAAATAGTTGAATCAAAACCCATGAAAGATTGAATTCTTCTGTTTACATGTTTTGAATGTAACCACTCCTATATGATTACACATTGTATATTTGTATTGGAAAGTACATTATTAAAATTAAAATTTTAGAAATAAAAAGAGAATATGTAAAAAGAAGATCATGAAATTAAGGGTCCATTCGAATGAACGTTTATAACCGCTAACGGATCATAACAGATTCATTACAATTAGTTGCTAACTTTAACGAGTTCATAATAACTCATAACAACTTTTAATCGCTATAATCGTCAGTCATAATATCATATATTATTACTATTATTATTATTATTATTATTATTATTATTATTATTAACATTAAACGGTATAAAAAATTATTCATGTACATTGTGATTGTATTTTTTCATTTCTTGAGGTATGTATTAATGAGACCTATTTTTCACTAAAAAATATTAATGTAAAATATACGATGATCAAATTTGTAGTCGAATAAAAAATAATCGATTAGCAAAAAAATGTTACAAAAATTTATTATTGACCAATATATATTGTTTGTAAAATATATAAAAAATAATATCATTAACGATATCTTTAAAATTCTATAACTGCTTATAATAATTCATAATAAATTATAATAGATATAAAGACTAATTATAAAAACTCGTAACAACTTGTAACAACTAATTACTAACTTTAACACATAATAGTTATAATAGCTTATTTTAAGAGTTGGAATAGACAGACGTGTTGATAGCTTTTTGGAAAAGAAACACGAAAAAAAGAAAAAGAAAAATGAAGGAGAAACAAAGATCTTCTCCTCCGAATTAAATTGGAGAAAACCCCCAATAATTCTGCTCGTTTCTGTTTTGCCCCTTCCGAAAGAAACCCTGAAGCTCTCTCCTTGCCACACACTCTCTGTCTCTGAGCCACCGTCCTCTCCGCCATGGGAACGCCGGAGACCTCAAGGGAGCCATGCCCAGATCGTATTCTCGATGACCTTGGCGGCGCATTCGCCATGGGTGCGGTGGGGGCTCTGTCTTCCACTTCCTCAAGGGCACCTACAACTCTCCTCGCGGCGAGCGCTTCGTCGGCGGCATCCAGACGATGCGTATGAACGCCCCTAAGACCGGCGGAGGGTTCGCCGTCTGGGGCGGCCTCTTCTCCACGTTCGATTGCGCCATGGTCTACGTCCGCCAGAAGGAGGACCCCTGGAACTCCATCTTCGCCGGCGCCGCAACTGGGGGTTTCTCCAGATGCGCCAAGGTCTACGCGCCTCCGCCAAGTCCGCCGCGTTCGGCGGCGTCCTGCTTGCGCTCATTGAGGGTGCCGGGATTATGCTCCAGAGAGTCATGATTCCCCCGCCCCAGATCGTTACTGAAGATCCGAGTATGGCTAATACGGGTGGGGTTCCGACACCGCCACCTGGGTTCATACACCCAGCTCAGCAACAACAGCCGAATGTCACTTCGGGTTCGGGTTCGGGTTCAGTGAGTGCGAGTTCAGGGGAAGGGAAGGATCAGGGGAAGGGGTGGTTTGGAGGGTGGTTCGGAGGAGGAGGGAAGAAGGAGGAGAGTAGTGGGAGCGAAACCAAGGTCTTGGAGAGCTTTGATTCCCCTACGCCTATGCCCAATTTTGAGTATAAATGAGGCATTATGAGGTAACGAAAGTGGATTTTCAAACCTTCCCTTTTTGCCCCCTTAAATTGGATTTTATGGAATTTTAATGTCTTAGGGTCCTAATAAGCTACAATTGTTTCCGTGGGCCGTTTGTTTAAAATTGTGATTCAGCTAGTTTTTTGCTTGTATTTAAAATGAATAAGCTTGTGTGTTGTTTTAATCTTGGTATTCTTTTTCTCCCATTATGTGTTGAGGGAATGGCAATTCTGAGCTTGTTTGTGGAAATTGGATAGCTTTTGAGTATACGACAGTGTAACCCTTGGTTCAATGTTGATCATTGAATTGGTTGATTATGGGGTAAATAATCAAGTTTTTATGCTTGTTTCAGAAAGTATGTGTAATATTGCCGTCTTGGTATGATATAGAATTGTAGATCCTTGATGACTGAAGATTATAGGCTGATATGATTAAGTTGATTTGTGGTTGTCTGAATCATTAATGAACTTGCCTTCAGATTTTCTGCTGCGGCTGCTGCTGTCGTGATTTTAGGTTGTGCTTCTTGTTGGAAATTGTTAGGATGGAATGGATAGAGATCTTCGACCCTGTTTTATTAATGGGATTTATGGAATTCAATGTGTTGCCTTCATCTGTCACCACATTTTTCTTCTCGTCTTCTCAGGCTTATGCTGTCTATTTCTTTCTTTGCATTGCACTTTTGATGCTTGAACCATGGCGTGGTCTCTGCTTTTGGCTGTGCTATGTGATGCACCATGTTCTTCCACTTGCCCCAGATAATCTGAATCATTTGGCATTCTTGTATTCACTAAAACATGGTTAGTTTTCACTGAAGTCTGTACGTTCCATAGGTGATCTCTCAAAATTGCACACCTATAATAAGAGATATATTATTTACTTTGTTCTAGCTTCACTTGGATTTGTATGTCATTCTAGTAACGAAAGGAATGCTATCAAGCCATCTATGGGTCCGAGGAGGTTTTCTCCTCCCTGGTTAATCCCTACCCTATTTTCCCCATAGTGTTTAGCCACCGATGTCATTTTAATTCTAAATTTATTCACATTATTCAAAACAAATGTGCATATATCTGAATGGCTGAAGACACATGGATCAGGAATTGTAATGCCATTGTTGCTTTTCTCTGAACTTACTACTTCCGAATTTGGGTTGTGTTCCACCCTGGACATGTGTTTCGACTTTTGAGGTCTGATATTCGATCAGTTTTCATGTATCTGTTTATGATTTTGACCCTTTGTTGGCTATTGAATTGCAGGAGATTATTGATGAACATTTTCTTTATTGCGGCATAAAATTTTACTATGAAAGAAAGCTGCAATCTGCAGTCTGAGGCTTCTGGCTGATTAGTTTGTTCGAAGACGAACCTGCTGGTAATCTGGTATATTACGCCTATTACTCTTCTTTAGGTCCACTCTGAACTTGTTAGAAGATGAACAAATTTTATATATCTTGGACGCCGTACGTATAGTAGCAGTAGAGAGCAAGTACATGGCTTCTTCAAGCTCTTATGAGTTAAGTTTTGTATGCTGAAACCTCAAATAACATCTTCATTCTCTTGGCATCCTGGCCAAATCAAATGCATATTGTCATCCTGTACAGTGGGTTATGGAAAGCACTGCTTTCTCTATGGTTTGTTTGTTTGGAGACTTTCGATCAGAAAATTTTCGATACTGAAACTCAGGAGCATGGCTCCATTTCTCTCGTTCATTATATATACTCATTCCGGAAAAGCGAACTCATTCCGGAAAAGCTTGAAATGCAGGAAAACGATTGGATTCAAAGGCACCTAATCATCGCCTGCTTGGAAAATTTTTGTTTTAAATTTTCAGAAAGGTCAAATTAGGAACTGGGAATGCTAGAATTCCTTCTTTACAAAGTACCAAAAAACGTTACAATTATACTAAGGGAAGGGTGAACCATGCTGACAGTGGGAACCATGCTTGGACCAAAAGGAGACCAAATTGTAACACATGAAATTTTCGGTAAACTAAAATTTTCTGTTTGGTTTAGTAGTTTTCGGTTTAGTTAATTATTAATCAACTAAAAATATTTCTTCATAATTTTTCTGAAAAATCTGACCGAGCAAAGCGATTATACGATTAGGAATTAGGATAGAGGGAACCCATTTATCCTCCATCAATTATTTGCCACCCCAAAGGGCTATGGTAGATTTGGGTCAGGCTCACATACAAAAGGCCAAAACCGCAGCATTTTTTTTTTTTTAAAACTGTTAATAATAGCACACCAGTTTCAATATTTCATGGCCGGAAAAAAACAGGGCCCCAAAAAAAGGGGAAAAGAAAAGCTTCCAGAAATGCGATTATCAAGTCTACTCCGCCCAGTCTCTCTCCTCCGCAAACACTGCGACACTTCCACTCTACCCCGCAATTTCTCTCTCCTCCCCTTCAACACCATGTCAGCCACCACCTCCGCCATCGAGACCGTGAGCCCGTCCAAGACCCGGGTGGGCTGGATTGGAACTGGCGTGATGGGCCGAGCCATGTGTGCCCACATCCTCAACGCCGGCTACTCCGTCACCGTCTTCACCCGGACCCTTTCCAAGGCCCAGCCCTTGGCTGACCAAGGAGCCCATTTGGTCCACTCCCCGCTGAAGCTGCCGCCCAATCCGACGTCGTGTTCTCCATCGTCGGCTTCCCCTCCGACGTCCACTCCGTCCTCCTCGACCCTGCCTCCGGCGCCCTCTCTCGCCTACGCTCCGGCGGCGTCCTCGTCGATATGACCACCTCCGACCCTTCTCTCGCAGTCGCTATTTCCGACGCCGCGGCGGAGAAATCCTGCTACGCCGTCGACGCCCCAGTCTCCGGCGGCGACCGCGGCGCTCGGAATGCCTCTCTCTCTATTTTCGCCGGCGGGGATGCCTCTGTCGTCCAGTCTCTCTCTCCTCTGCTCAATTTGTTGGGGAAGACTTACTACATGGGTGGGCCTGGCAAAGGGCAATATGCAAAGCTAGCAAATCAAATCACGATTGCATCAACAATGGTGGGGCTGGTTGAAGGGATGATTTATGCTCATAAGGCCAAATTGGATCTGGAATTGTTCCTGAATGCGATTTCGACTGGGGCAGCTGGGTCTAAGTCGTTGGATTTGTATGGGGGAGGATATTGAAGAGGGATTTTGAGCCAGGTTTCTATGTGGATCATTTCATTAAGGATTTGGGGATTTGTTTGAAGGAGTGTGAGAGAATGGGGATTTCCTTGCCTGGGTTGGCTTTGGCTCACCAGCTCTATCTCTCTTTGAAGGCTCATGGGGAAGGGAAATTGGGCACCCAAGCTCTTGTTTTGGCTCTTGAGAGGCTTAATAACACTTCACTTGACTGTGTCCCTGTCTCGGGTTCAGGTGCGACTTCTAATCTTTGAACTGGTTAGAACCTTGTTGTATTAGTTCCCCCAAAGTCTTCGGTGAGGATCCTAGCTTCGGTCTAATGAAGGATACATGATGATATTTTTGAAGGTTGAATGGATTTCAAATTGTGATCATTCAATGTTTCAAACATGTTCATGATATGTTCTTTGTATAAACATGAGATTTTTCTTCTAAGACTATGTGTTGATATGTTCTATGGTGCTATATTTGGGATGATGTTGATGGTGCCTGACTACCATGGATTGGATGGCATTTTGATGCTCTTTATTACAAATGATGATCTTTTGAAGCTCTTAGAATTATGTTGGTTTCATCTTTTGGCTTTGACACCCCCTCTGTTTTTAACACCAGGTGGTCTTAGTCTTACCACTCTATCTCATTCTCTTAGGAGTTAGGATTTGCAAAACAATCAAACAATTTAACCAGGATAACCCCTTCATGGGCGTCATTTTTTATATTTTAAGCATGATTCTAAAAAGGCCTAAGAGTTGGGCATCGTTCTGGTATGCAGTGCACTTTGAAGTATGAACTATTTGGCATTGTCCTGGAATACCCTAAGATATTTGTAGGATCAGCTGACATTGTGATGTTCTAGTTGCTGGTGATAAAATTTTAAAGCTAGATTTATGTTATGTTCTTCATCTTGCATTGCCCTGGAGTTTATTAGTAAGCGGGTCTTACCATCTTATACCTCCACTTCCTCTTAGGATTTTATGACATCCCTCTTAAACAACTAATGAGCATAAGCACCATCTTGTAGATGTTAAGGATGATTCTAAGACTTCCAAAGAAGGGCAATATGGTGGTATATAATGCTCTTTGAACTGTATGAAATGGTCATAAAGTACCCTAAACATTTTGAAGGGTTAGTATCAGAGCATCTTATACCTCCACTTCCTCTTAGGATTTTATGACATCCCTTATAAACAACTAGTGAGCATAACCACCATCTTGTAGATTTGAAGGATGATTCTAAGACTTCCAAAGAAGGGCAATATGGTGGTATATAATGCTCTTTGAACTGTATGAAATGGTTCTAAAGTACCCTAAACATTTTGAGGGTTAGTATCAGAGCATATGCCATATGGTCACCCTAACAACTACCAACAATTTTGAAGTGATCCTGGGAATCTGAATAGCCTTCCCTTTTTCCTTCTCTCTGTCTCTCTTTTTTTTTTTTTGGCCCAAGGAGGCTCTTTCCATTTGGACTTTGTAGCCTTGTAAAACATTCTGAATATTCCTTGAAACATTTTGCTGTGTTCAATGGCTTCATTGATGCCATTTTATCCATGCTGGTGTGATTCTTGCGTTCCAAAAGTGGGCATTATGCTGGTACATTCTATTGCCAACACTTGTTCTAAAACTCCCTAGAATCTATGCTTAGGAGGAGTATATAATCACCATTTAACATCTCCTCAGACTTGTCTCTCAAAGTTGTGAAAACCATGGGAAAGAGCTTTCATTTAGTGGTCCTGAGTGCTTGTATATAATTCTATAACACCGTAAATGTTCTAAATATCATAGATTCCGAAACATGATCCCGGAGCACCTAAAAATGCATTAGGGTAGCGTCAAATGCAATCTGAATTGTATATAATTATCTTGAAACCCCAAGGGATCAAGAGGAGGGTATGATCACTATTTGATTGCGACTTGAATTTTTTTCCCTGAAATTATTGAATCATAAAAAATCATGTGTAGTTATCTTCATTTTCGGGGTTTGAAAGGCACTGCTGACTCTTAACTCAAAGACCTTGTAGGATGTTGTAAATTCCTCTAAATAAATGAAATGAGCATTGCTTCATTAGCTCCACCTGGTAAATTTTAAATCGTTATCACAAAATGCCTATATATGAGCACTATGGCCATATAGAATGTACTCTTAAACTAAGTTTTGATGTGCTACTGCTATGCAGTGAGGTGTGCACCATGGTGTCTTTGGGCCAAGGTGCAAGGTGCATTCCTTTTGCACCTCATGAATACCTTAGAAAGAGGGAGGGGTTTTTTTTTTTTTTTTTTTGGGGGGGGATAGAAAAGATCAAAGTTGGTGATAGTTATCCAAGACAATTGATGCTATTTAGACCTTACACGCTTGAACAATTGCTTGAAGTTTCTTCAAACAAAACGTTAATTAATTTAATCCTAATTATTCTTGAATTGCATGTGAACGGGCCAATAGGCGAACTATTCACCTAGTCCAAGATGATTCCATCAAATGTTTAATTTATTTATATGTTTTGTGAAACAATTGTTTACAGGCAAAAGTAAATGTTGACTATTAAGCTTATTAGCAAAAACATAGGCCTCACTTTTGTGGGCTGTCATGTATGACTTTGCTGCATGTCTCAACTTTCGGGACCCTTCACACCTTTTAAAGCTATAGCTTGCTCTAATATTCTAGTTCTTATTCAGTGATTGAGAATGAAAATTCTGCTCTTGGTAAACCTTGCTGCTTATGTACTGAATTTTAAGTATGAGGCTCCTTGCCTCTTCAGTTGTTACATTGTCTGCTCCAACCTCAAGGTTGAACTCTTGAGTCCACCTTCTGCCTTTTGGCATCACTTGAACGTCCAAAAAGTGGAGACTATAGTTGAGCAGTATCTTTGCAATATTTGGTACACAACAGTGTCAAAAGAAGGGAGGTGGGGGGGAACACACCTTCAGATGGCCTTCTTTTATGGAGTTGTTCTATGTTTGGGCCTCCCTTTGATGGTAAATTACAAGGATGTATCTACATGACAGTACCATGCTTTCGAGATTTCTACCTCTCAGCTGCAGACACCCCCCCAAAAAAAAAAAAAAAAAAAAAGAAGAAGAAGAAGACAATACCCATGCTTTCATCATCTGACTCACGGAACGGTTTTGCTTTCTGCAGCCTGAAGGGGGATGGTAGTATTTGATTGCCTACTCGTGTTCTGAATTATCAGACCTCATATGTAATGCCTGCTTGGCTTTGCTATTGAAGAGTCGTCTAGCTGATGCTACCTAATGAGTCACAGACTAAAGGCAATTTTGCAGTCTACTGCTAATTCATGTTAGCTGATCGTGAAACATTTTACTCAGACTTATATCAGTTCCGGGACTGAGTGGCTGTGCAAAAACTGAGATGTCAGCTTGATTATGTCTCTTTGCTGTTACAAGACGCTTTTGCGTTGTCCCCAGAGCTCTAGTGTTTTGAAACCTATTATGAGGGGATATGTTTTGCACAACTCGTGTTCTTGGTCTGCGGAGGGACCTCTTAGAGTCCTTGTATTCAGTCCTAGCATCAACTTCAAGCTTCTTCTTAGTAGAAGATAGCTAGTTGTAAGACTATCCGAGAATTTATGAATTACTTTGTTGGTTTCTGTGATGGCTCGTAATTTCATAAGGAGTGTACAATCATACTTACTAGGAATGCTTGAAGCCTTTCTTGTTCAAATTCCCATTCTGTGAGGCTGCTTAAAATATCATCCCCTTTTCCTCCCCTGCCCACTCTATCTTCACCCGAATACCCTTCACCCTCTTCCAATCCCCATATTGCTATTTAAAAATCCAGAAGCCTAGATTACTCTAAGTTGCAAGCCCGTTCCCATAGCAAGACCACAGTTACCAGGAAGTTATGCTTCTTATCTCCAACGATTCACTTTTCCCAGGAAACAAGCTATCTGAAACCTCAATTAGATTAAATTTCTGATATAAGCAGGCAGTGATCCGCTTTCTGGACCAAGTGATTCGGGAAACTGTCTTGGTACTATGAGCAAGACCCATTACTTGGGCAATGCATAGCCCTCATAACTATGGATGTATTGTTTGCAAAATTTGTGTTCTCCGGAATGTTATGATTATTCATTGAGGGTGTAATTTCTAGTGCGAGTTTTTCATGTCTTGGTTTTGCTTGGTGTGCAGCAAGCTGAATGCGGCTCTTCTTGATGATTGGGAATAATGGTGGAAGTTGCAACAATATGGAACAAAATGGGTGAGAGAATTATTAGTGTGATGATGTAAATGGTTCAGCATCACACTATAGGATGCATTGCGGCCCTTCTTTGTTTGAGAAGTTATAAACTGTTTCAGCTTTGTGAAACTTGAGACTTAGGTTTGTTTTGTTCATGAACAAGACCTAATGACCCCAAAACTAAGCCACTCATGTTCGATTTCCACTGATACTCCTATTTGTAATGGTCGATTGGCCTCATCTCCATCAAGAAGGCAATGGTATGTAGAAGCACAAGCACTTCAACTTGGTCCAGGGCTAGGTCATGGGGTGGAAGTGGAGTGGCCTTGGTCATAGGGTTGATCATTCTTGTATTTCAATGTAGAGGAAACTGAGCCCGATGCCAACTCTAACACCTTGGTCATAAAGCCCTTGTGGCTTTAGCTCATTGTTTGGTTAAATGTGAAATGACAATTACACCCCTATTACAATTTATATCATGTTCAAAGTTTTGCATATTTGTATACCATGTTCAAAATCTTACATACTTCATTTGACTTCAACTTATGCATACGTATTTGACTTCAACTTATGTAAATGTCTTTATTACAAAAACTGTTTAAAATTTTACATACTGAGCCTCCAAATGACACAACTAAAAAAAAAGGCAGATGCTCAATTTTCTTGTATTTTTCATCACTTGATGGATTTAAAGCTTGTTCGTTTCAGCGTATTGTAACCGTAACTGTTGACTGCTCCTAATTGGTCCTAAATCACCTAACCTCTAATTGTTTCTTGTTTTTATGATTTTAGAATATATATAATTAATCCTAACCATTGTTAATTACACATTGTTAATGTTAATTGCTCTTAACCGCTAAAAGCTGGATTAGTTTTAAACGTTGAAAATAATAGCCCTTTTATTGCTTGTTGTAGTTGTGAAATCAATCAATCTAATTTCACCTAGCTTGAAACTAAGATGTGGCATAGAAGAGAAATTTGCATCCTTAAAACTAGGAATTTTTAATAATATGCATTGTGTATAATACTAAGTGTTAGATTATAGTTCCTTGGTGCGTTACACTTTTTGGACTATATGTTTTTTTATATAAAGAGAAATTTTATTAATAAAAAACCGTACAACATCGACAAAGATAATTTTCTAACAAGAGTAAATCTAAATATCAAGACAGATCCGTATTTTTGATAAAACTAATGGTAAATATAATTCCATTCAACTTTATACTTGCAGCATCAATTTGTTCAGTAAGCCAGTGTTCTTCGACTTCAATATATTTTTCCTTAACATAAGCAAACTATTATACAACTTCATATAATAGATATCTATGTAATATAATATGTCAAACTTGAAGGAAATATCACTTTGATCGAGGCATATGAAGTTCCATTATTGAATCATTACCAACCAAAATCAATGACATTAATTGATAAAAATATCAAAAAATATACCGGAAGTATACTCTCGGGACATGTGTCAAGAAATAGTAGGACGAAAGGAAAAATAGGGAGAGTTTTGTGAGTATTTGGCAATGATGCGGCACTCGGGAGTATAAGCTCCCAAATGCATATAAGAATTTGCCTAATAAAACTTATATATATTAGCAAAAGAAATAACTCGCACAAAGGCGAGAAACAAAACTCTAACAAGAAGGAGAGAAACCTTAACTTTCACAAAAATGGAGAATTTATTAAAAAATAATAATAATATCTTTAGATCTCAATTTGTACGAAGAAATTGAGTAAAATAGACTTTTTTTTTTTTGGAAAATGGGTAAACACGAGCAATTATGAGGTAGCCTTTCTCTCAAGGGTTCTACCCAAATTGTCCTCCATAAGAATGGAGAGGAAAGAGGAAGAAGAAGGAAGAGAATCCCGGTGCAAAGAATGGGTGATAGAAAGTCCTAGCCTTGCTAGCCAATCCGCCGCCACGTTACCTTCTCGATAGTGGTGATTGATAAATACTTTGTAGCGACTCATAAGGTACATGTGAGTATCTCGAATAAGCGTCTTGATCTCTCTTGGGGTTGGCACTCTCGTCGTAAGGCCTTAATAACCAATTGATTATCTCCTTCTATAACTATAGAACGATAGCCCGCTTGAATGGCTGCCCGTACTCCATTCCTCATTCGTCGTGGCTTCTGCGATGATTACCGAGGTCGATCCCAGATTTGAAACTCCTGCTTTGATAAATCTTCCATCCCACCTTCTAATGACATATCCTCCTGCTGCGGTTGTTGAAGATTTTGATCCATCAAAATTGATTTTGATGAATCCCCGGCGGTTTCTCCCATCCGATATGTTGAGATGTTTTGATAGTAAAAGTTGGTGAATGGTGACCGAGTGGCCGGATTATATATTCCATCAAATTTTCCTCTTGCCCTCCATTCTGCCCATGCTCTTTTTGCTTTGATTATTGTTGAAATAGAGTTATATTTTGCTTTATTAAATACAACCTCATTTACGCTTTTCCATATACTCCATATCAAGTACACCACTCTAACTAGTTGAATAGACTTGTTGTTAGACCTGAATTTATGTAAGACATCGGAAAGTGTTGGTTCGCGTAGTTGTCCTATATTAATATCAAGCCATTTGTGGAGATAAGCTTTTTCCCAAGTATCTTTAACCATTGGGCATCTAGCAAAGAGGTGGTCAACGAATTCCTCTCTTTGATGGCATAACGGGCACTCGGCTATCGATGCTAATCCCTCTCTTTGATCGTGTATCTCGCGAAGCTATGGAATTATGTTGGAGTTGCCACAAGAAAAGCTTAATTTTAGGCAAGACATCCAGCTTCCATATCCAACCCGCTCCCCAAACCCGATTACGAGTCCTTAAATTATGTGCATTCCAAGTTGTCGACTTTGTTGTGAATGTTCTCGAACTTGATAGTCCCCAACACATTTTGTCGTCCATATCATGATGTGGGATGGGGATACTTTTGATTTCCCTACATATGTCCATTGGAAGAAACGTAGAAAGATATTGTATGTTCCATTTTTTTCCGTCGTGATGCATATATTAACATTAGCATCGAGTGCTTGGAATGTCCCCCTAGTATTATCGTAATATTGGAGTAAAGAATATTGCCCACACCAATTATCATGCCAAAATTTCGCAGCCTTTCCATTACCAACTTTCCATTTTAGCCCTCTTTTGAAGAGATCTTTCTCTTTCGGGAGACATTTCCAAGCCCGGAGTCCGTAAGTTTGGGTTTTCTCCGGAAAAAGTCATTATCTAAAGGATATTTAGAACACATGGTCTCGAACCCAAAAATTGTTAGATTCGTGAAGATATTTCCAAATTAGTTTGCTTGATTAAGCGCTTCGTTTTCCTACGACCCGGACCCCCACCCCCATATTTTTCGGCATGCATATTTTTTCCCAAGAAACAAGAGCCGGACCCTTAATATCCTTTGCTTTGCTAAAAAAAAATCTCTATTAATTTTATCCAACGAAGCGAAGTGCTTTTTGGCAATTTAAAACATTGTATCGTGTGTGCCCGAAGAGATTCCAAATTTGATTGAATAAGCACCACCCTTCCCGCTTTTGAAAGCGAATTAGCTTTCCATTTCCGGAGTTTGTTATACTGCTTTGGTCGGGATATCAGCAAAGGTGGAACTATTTGTCCTACCTTTAAACACCGGGCATCCCGGATACTTTCCAAATGAATCTCTATGCGAAATGTTGAAAATGGAGGAGACTGAGTTTACGTCGGTAGAAGTCGCATTCTTAGAAAACACGATTGTTGATTTGTGAAAATTAACTAATTGACTCGAGCGATTGGAGAATTCATTCAGCGAGGTTACTAAGTTTAAAGCACGTCTCATTATTGGATTTGCGGAAAAGCAAACTATCGTCGGCAAAAAGTAGACATGGTATTTTTGTGCTTTAGTCGCTATCTTAATTCCAATACCGGACTTTGGTTTCATCGCTTCAACTCTGTAGTCCGGCAGCAAGCACATCCATACAAATAATAAAGAGATACGGAGATAACGGATCTCCCTGTCTAAGACCTCTAGATGGCTTAAAAAACCTCATGATTCATCGTTAATAAGTAAGGCGTAAGTAACGGAAGAAATGCACTCTCCGATCCAACTAATCCATTTATCATGAAACCCAATTTCTTTAAGACAGGTAAAAATAAAATCCCACTCTAATCTATCGTAAGCCTTTTCCATGTCTAGTTTGAGTCCAATGTATGCTTGTTTTCCTTACCAAACTTGTTGACTACCTCATGTGCCGGAAGAATATTATCATGTATATCTCTATCCGGTACAAAGGCGCTACGAAAAGGGCTAATTATTCTTTTCGAGATTGGTCGAAGTCCGTTAACAATAATTTTGGAGATAATTTTGTACAAACTGTTGCACAAGCTTATTGGCTCTGAATTGTGAGGTTGCCGATGGATTATTTACTTTTGGAATGAGTGCAATAAAGGTGTGGTTAATTTCTCTAAGCGAGTTTTCCATTTTTAAAAAAATCCATAACACAAAGAATAACCTCCTTTCCTATCGTGTTCCAATGTTGTTGGAAGAATCCCGCTCCAAATCTATCCGGCACTGGGGCTTTAGCGGGATTCATTTGAAAAGCTGCCGTTTTAATTTCATCCGGTGATACTTGGAGCAAGAAGGTGATCATTGTCGGCTTACGAGATTAATGGTCTTAAATTAAGATTGAATTGACATGCATTCTGTCTTTGCGAACCGAATCTGGAAATAAAATCGGTTATGAATTTTTGTTTGATAATGTTACTATCATCAATCCAAACTCCTGAATCATCCTTGATTCGAGAAATAGCCATTCTTTGTTTCCTGAATGCACGAGCATCCGTGAAAGAATTTAGAGTTACGGTCACCTTTAGTTAGCCATTCCTTCCTATAAAATTTTCCCCAATAGTTTTGGTTAAAAAGAAAAAGCCTCTTTCGTTGCTTAATAAGTCTTGAATGCCGGTGGAGTGGTGCTGAAGCTACTCGGGTTATCAATCAATCTATCTTCAACTTTACTGCAACGAGTGGAATTTTTCTCAATTTCTTGAAGGTAGTTATTGCAAGAATTCTTGGCCCATCCTTTGAGTTTGAATTTAATGCTCTTTAGTTTGCTTGATAAGTTTGTACATGTTAGTTCCCCTGGTATAATTATTCCATTGGTCCTTAATGATCTTCTTCATTGCATCAATACTAGACCAATGATTCGAAATCTGAAGTTTCGCCTCTTATTCCATAGGGTATCGGTGTCCGCTTTAAGAAAAATGTAACAATGGTCGGAAGCGGGAAAAAGGGGCCATGTGAGATAAAGCTATTTGGGTAAATGTCCAACCAGTCCCTTCTTACAATTGCTCTATCTAGTCTCTCATAGATAAGTTGACCTTTTACTAGTTTTTCCGAGTAAAAACCCTTCCTACTGGAGGAATGGATTATCCCTGAATAGATCGAACAAAATTTCTTATTCTTTGGAAGTTAACCATTGAAGGTTTTCGACCTCCTATTTTTTCATTGAAGTTCTCTATTTCATTTAAGTCCCCTATAACACACCATGGTAAATTAATAAGGCTATTCGGATCCTGTAAGTGGTTCCGGAAGGCATTCTTATCAATAGCACTGTGCTAGACCATAAACTCCTGAGATGAAACACTCTTTTTGAAGCTTTTTGTCCAATACATGAAGATGGATAAATCTCGTATCTTTGCCCAGAACATTAACCGTAACATTAGAAGCATTCCATAACACCCACATTCCTCCACAATAATTAAGCGGCAAGACAAAATCAAAATGCTCAAATCCTAGATTGGAAATAATTTTTCGTGTATTCTCCAAATTAGTCATGGGTTCAATCACAAAAAGAATATCCGGCCTAATTGTCTTATTTAGTAAAATAATTTTCTTATTTAGTAAAATAATTTCCTATTTGACTTGTTGTTTTTTGGCTCCTTGAACATTCCAAGCAATTATTTTCATAAATTCACATAAATTTCCCAATATTAGCCATATTGGGGTAAAGAATGTCCACTAGGGAACCAAGAAGAAATAACTAAATAAGATTTTTGCAACATCCTGTGAGTAATCGTACCAAATCACAAAATTGTTAATTACAGACAACCAAGCTGCGGTGCAGTGAAGCGAGACCCTTTTCGGGGTGGTCGAAACAGGGGCCTTGGGACATTCGAGGCCAGCCTGAAGGTCCTCTCGCCCAAAAAATCATAACGAAAAAAGTAAATCGATACGATTACAAAGGTAGTCTTTACGAAACACCATGGTATTTTATTCCTTCGAGTTCTTCGTTGCTCCCATTCCCCTGCTGGACTTTGTTCCACAAAAGTAGTTCACATGAGTACTTTAGATAGTTAAAATAATACCATAAATTGTTCGTATGCAACTATGCTAATATCCATCCCAAAAAGACTTCCCTCACTAACCCAAAATAAATTGTTTGCTTAAAGAGAAATATAATGGGGAGATAGTCTCGAAATTCCGAGGTACTCATCATCGACTATAATCTCTCTTGGCGGATAATACCTTAAAGGTTGCTGGCACTGGAAAGGGGTAGCCTTAAGATATTTACCACCAAAGTGAGCAATTGGACCAAAAATCTCATCATCTCGACTCAAGAAGAATGAATCAATCCTTACACTGCTAGGTTTGCAAATTATCATATTTGTCCCATTTAAAAACATGGCTATTTATATACATAAACCTCTCAAAAAAAAATAAAGCCAATGCAATCCGAATCCATGTCTTATATTTCAGATTAAGCGCTAAAAAATGAACAAAAAACCTCAAACATCTCCACCAATTCTTCGGTCTTGCTACTGAAACCAATAAATTCAAATCCCGGTAGCAAGTATGATCAATCAAACAAATAACGAAATTATTATTTGAAATAGTGAAAAAGACAATATCGGTGGAATCCAGATTCTACATGTCCCCAACAAGATAGCACACATCCTCTATGCCATATTTTCAATCTTAGGGGATTCATTAAACAAGCTGCAATGCACTTGTAACTCTAAGTACCAATAAGGATGAGCCGAAAGGTGCTTGAAAAAATGAGAAGGTAGGAGGGAAGTATAGTATGAAGAAGGAATCAATCCAACAACGAAACAAAGAAATAGATAAGGGTAATGAAAGAAAACGAGAAGAGTGAATGCGGACATAGACATATTCCGAGTAAAAGGAGATAACAACGAGTAGGACAAGAAAACAAATTTATCCGCCGATGAGTCCATTTAGAAGTGGCCCAATAGAAAGCAAACGAAATAAACAGATTGGAGCCACAGACACAGGATTTGACCCAAACAAAATTTTTAGTTCCCATAAACGCCGGAGGTAGAAAACATAACAACCCAACATAACTATTGATATTATTAAGCATAAGCTGTAATATAACCTGCAAGGTACATTTTACGAGAAATTAGGCATCATCACACATCTTCCCGATTCTTGAAAAAACTCTCATCCACCCAACATAAAAGAGGACCCGTCTTAAAACACTACAATACCCAGATTCATACAAGATAAAATGAAACTCCCATAAGACCTTACATCTTTTACCCAAAAACCAACAAAAGTCCGAGCAACATAACTTAAAAGCGAGTACATTGTGATGATAGCAAGACAATACATAACTACATGGCAGCGAGATGAGGATGCCTCTTCCTCATCCTGATTTATTCTTCTTTTTTAGAGGAGTCGGAGGAAGCCGAAAACTCATCACCAACATCACATTCACAGAAATTCTCTTCGATAGGTGCACCTTCTTTGTCATCCGAGAAAATCTAAATCCATAATAGAATTACCAGCGAAGCGGGAGAGTCTTGCTTTGCTGAAGGGGATCAACTTCATTAAAGAGAAGAGTAGAGTTGGGACTAGGAATGCCATCCGGGATAATAGGAATAGATAAGATGCCCCTGTCTAAGTTGTGAGATATCACACGGATTCTGTCATCAAGAGGGGAGCGAAAAGGAACATCAAAGGTATCATCCCTAGGTTGGATCCTAAAGGCTGATCCTCCAGAGTGGTTTCCTTTTCAGCGGCTTCAAGGGATGGCCGGGCTCGGGGAGAGTAGAGTCGGAAATTTTAACAATATCGGTTGCGGAAGGAGCATCATGATCGGCTTTAAACGTCCTTCCTCTCTTTTTGGGAGAGACTTCGATCCATTTTTCCACCCCGGGATCAACTCTAGAAGTACCCCCACTCACTACCTTAATTGTCTCGCTAGGATTAGACAGCCCGTGGTTAGTGAATTTTTCTACGACCACTTCAATTTTAGACTGGACCGGAACATTAGGACAAGAATCCAACATGTGAGACTCACATCCACACATCGCACAAACTTCATGAAGCCCTTCATAAGTAAGAGGAAGGGACATAGAGACAGTAGAATCACCCACCGAAATGGCACCTCTAAGAGGTCGGGAAATGTGGGGTCGGGAAATGTCCACATTAACACGGACACGGGCAAACTTACCCTTTTGTCTAAGTAAGGTATGACTGTCCAATCTTACAACTTCTCCTACTTGATTTGAGTAAATCGATAATGCCTCCAAATTCCAAAATTCCCGGGGAGTCTTGGAATACGGATCCATTGATC
Organism: Talinum fruticosum; assembly: GCA_021018815.1. Classification (NCBI taxonomy): domain Eukaryota; kingdom Viridiplantae; phylum Streptophyta; class Magnoliopsida; order Caryophyllales; family Talinaceae; genus Talinum; species Talinum fruticosum. The sequence continues at coordinate 2,237,821 of JAITYX010000080.1, read as the reverse complement.
GATTTTATCAATCGTAGAAGAGTATGGGTCAAAGAAGGGCTTCCAAGGCTTAAGAACAAGATTCAAACCACTGAACAAATCAAGGGCGATTAAACCGGACAAAGTTTTTATCCTCCAAATTAGAAAATTGAAACAAAAACCACCCATTACCCAACTCAACATAATCAAGCGACCCCTTAAGAGACTTCCAATCCATTTTAGTTTTCCCTTTAATAGTATGGAGTGGCAGCTGCTCACCCCACACTTTGCCCAGCAGAACACAAAGACTTAAGCATATCCGTATTAGACAAAGAGGAAGACGCAGAATTCGGAATTTCGATACGATTCAAAATAGGATTGGAAGCAACCGGAGAGGTAATCAACTCATTTGGGTTATCATCACCATTTCCCTTGACTCGAACACTAGATTCGGCTCAAGCGAGGAAGATCGAAGAGCATGTAAACCCTCCACACCGAACTTAACCTTGTCCGAGAAAGTTGGGTGGGTGGTCGGAAGAAGGACTGCTCGGATGTGAATTAACACTTCCAGTCAGCGAGTGCAGTAGTTGGAAGTTGGGGAGAAGGACTAGCGAGAGGGATTTTGGTATGAATCGTGTGGTAGGCCATGAGAAAAGGTAGGAGAAGAGTGAGGACTATCGGACATGAGCGAGGGAAGACCGAGGAAAGGTTTGAGAGGATCGAGGTACGAGTAAACCCAACCCCTCCTATCGTGAATTTATAGTACCATCAAGGACGTGCGAGATTGCCTCCCGTAACGGAACCATAATTGGACCATAACGAAGTGAACAATGATGACCATTAACATGAATAGTGAAAAACCCCAAAAACTTCGACGAAGGTTCACACACAAAACGCAAGCCATACGAGACAATTAACCAAAAACCGAGAGAAGAAGAATCGAGAAGCCGTCCAAAAAAACAAAAATAAAAAAACAAAAAAAGAAAAATGGAAAAATACAAACCAGGGATTAGAGTAAGTAGGCATACCTTGGTGCTTGGATTTGAGCCTTAATCGAAATCCCAAGAAGAGAGTAGAAACTAGGATTACCTTGCAAATTCCCATTAATGTCGTGTAATAACTAGGTGATGAAGCAAAGACGTCATCTTACCCTCGGTATGGGTTTCTAAAACATCGTACACTCCATGAATAGTGCGGAAGGAGGCATGGAGGCCCGATTTGACCTTAGTTACATCCACGACGAAGAAATTATCCCTAAAAATTTCATCAAATGAGTGGTTAGATTCCGGCCCGAACGCCGAGAACCATAGACGTGGATCTCTGCAAATCGTTGATGAAGCTTGATTGGCACGGTAATCGGTTTTGAGAGACGGAGGAGGACCGGATCCGAGGTTGCTCACGGGAAGGATCCGGAAACAAGGAGGAGGGAATGGGAAACGGCGTGGGGAGGCAAGAGAAAAGTGCGGAGGCTTCTTAACCCTAGGTTGCCTAAACATCGAGCATATCTCACTAGAATAACTTCTCTCTCTAGACGGACATTCGAGATGTTTCTTAAAATAGACTTACAAATGACTGTAATTAGGCCAATAATAACCCTAATAATTTAAAAAAGAAAAAAAAGGTAATAGATATAAAATTAAGATTAAGAAAGGAGGATGTCTCAGAAGAAAAGTAAAAAGGGTGGGGTTAAATTTGGACTACATGTTAATAGAGAACAAAAGAAAAAAAAAAAAAAGATGAGCATTTAGAGAATACAAAAAACAGAAAAAAAAAAACAGTTGAGTTTAGATGACTATTTTAGCAAGTAGGAAGTCAGGAACTACAATGAAATTTTGAACATATTCCAATTTGGTGTACTTGATTGTAATCTGTATCATTATAAATAATTTTTTTCTTCGGGAGAGTACCCCTCCCCCTTCTTTGTTTTTTGAGAAAAACCTTCAAGTGAACTACATTAATCTTCTATATAAACGAAACTGAAACAAGCAATTTTTGTGGGCGGCGATTCCTACAGCTTCCACGAAAAGGGAGGGGGTGATTTGGCAGTAGCAAAAGAGCAGAGCAGAGGATATGCCATCAATCATAATTTCAGCTTCAATTCTTTCGATAAAACATTAGTAGTCCACAAGGAGCAAAATGGAGCTTCATTCCTGATAAAACATTAGTAGTCCACAAGGAGCAAAATGGAGCTTCATTCCTGCCAAAATACGGCTAAAACAAAGACAACAGAGGGGGACCTCTTTCCTCATTCCTCTCTTTTTATTTCGACCATGAATAATCACCATAATTGTAGCTTCAAAGTGTATCATAAAACATAACTAAATCCCTAAGAATAACACCCCATATAACCAAAAATGGAGGTTCCTTCCTGCCAAATTGCGATTACATAAAGCATGATACTCAATTCATCTAATTCCTACTTTATTTTCGCCAACACGAGGGCTTCGTCTTTGGTGCAAATTCTCACGTCACAGTAATCCAAATTTTGAAATGCGCAAATCCCCACGGCACAGCCCCATTTAGCTGGATTTTATTCTTCACCGTGCCATAAAACTTTAAACAGAATTCTTTGGCTTGATCTCTTTGAGGATACAAGAGCTCAAGAAAAATGGAGCCCAAAAAATTGTACAAAATTTGAGGATCTAAAAGGATATTTCATCATATGGTAGATTTTAAGGTACCTTAAAAACGCCTCATGGATCAAATTACTCAGTAGTATTCTTCTTCTTCAAGGTACTGGGAGTGTGATGCTGCTAGGAGGGCAGCCCCAATGCCCGAACCATCATTTGAGTGCTCGATCACAATGGTTCCAGCAACTTCATCCCGAGGAGTTCCTTCAGAGTGTCTTCCATGCACTCCCGGAATTTGGTGTAGTGTTCGAATAATCCTCCATCTAATGCGATGACTGATTTCTGCTGCTCGCCTTGCTTTAATGTGTCTCTTCCTAGCTTCTTGAGAATGCCCAATATTCCAGCAGCAGAAAGACATGCCCCACGAGAAGCAACGATATCACAGATGTCAACAATCACCTTTCTCACCTTCAAAGATGTGTTTGGTATCTGCCCAAATGAAGAAATTTACGTATTAGCATTATGACTTTTATGTTCTCAGATATCAACCAAACTGCAACTTAAGTGGGATCCAATGTAATCAAGATGAAGAGTTTCATCCCTAACAAAAGCTGTAATTTCAGAAAGAGGTGCTACAACAATCCACAATAGCTATTTTGACGTTGATGGGTTTGCAAAGGTAAGGTAGTCATATCATAACAATTCATCGGCTCATTTCTGTCACCACCCTGACTTCTAAGTAAATGATAAGAAATGCAGGCAATGGGTTGACCACAATTGAGAAAAGGGGAGAAAAAGAAGGGGGTGTTTCTTACATTCAGAGTCCCATTTATAAGTAGCCGAAATTGGAATCGGTTTCTTAAATTCAGAGTCCCATTTATAAGTCACTGAAGTTGGAAGGACATGAAAATCATTTTGAAATGAGTTTCAACATTGTGGTTTGGGAAGAGCATGATAATGCAGAGATCCTCCATAATCCATACACAGTCGGGTTGTGAAGAGGATATGATGAGGCAGAGACTGAGAGACAGAGAAGAAGAAATGAAAAAATAACAATAGATAAATGAGAGAAGGAAGCAAAAACCCTAAATCAGCTGATTTGACTGCAAAAGTGATTTTGTAAGGAATGGAATTTAGTCTGCTTGACCAGATTTTAATCTTGAGGAAGTGAAAGGAAAATAAACAAGGCAAAATGGTAATAAATCGGACCAAAGCTATGACAGCGACAAGGATGATATGGTTATCAACTTGATCTTTGGGATTGACAGGAACTCAAAGGATGAATACCAAGGTTAAGTAGTATGAGCGTATGATATTGACATAGAGGCGCACCGGGATACCAAAGAAAATGATTCCTCTGAATTTTACTCTACAAGACATCGATAAGGAAGAAGTTTTTGTTTCCTTAATGCGCTTAGAGTTAGTAGAAAGTACAAGGACACTGGAAGGGACCGAGTTTTGGCGGCATTTTGAGTTACATTAGACCATATATCTTTGTAATGAAGGAGCTATCATATTTCATGACAGTATATTTTCAACTTCAGCTTGATAGGTGGCACATGTACCTCACGTACATATGAGCCGATAAGCAAAGGGAATCTTTTGCAAACAATGAAATAAAAAAGGTGGCAAAGAAAGTTGAGTAGCCTGGTAACCCTGAAAAGGAAAAAAGTGTTACCCCTAAGACATCCTTCAGTACTGTTCCGACAACTTTAAGATCAGGTGATGTGTCATGATGCATGGCAGACATGTCAGGGGTCCTGCCAAAATTAGAAAGAATAATTAGGAACATATAAGTGATCATGACATGGGAACAGAGATGAGTTTTCTTAAGTCAAAGTTAATGCATGTCACATGTAACACAAAGTTGAATCTAACAAATCTATGCAACTAATATCACCTTTACAATTTCAAACGACACTACAAATGTAAACCAAGGTACTCCAAATCATAGCTCATAAGGCTCCAAAAGGAAAGGTAAATCCCAGTATGCGAATGGGCATATGTTGGCCACGGTGTTTGTAGTTGTATAAAGTCATGACTTGGACAAAGCCAAATATAGATAATTGTTCTGTGACATATGTAGCCACTCTCCACCTTGCTCTCTCCAGGGAAGTGAAACTTAATCCCCCCTTCCCCTGCAATGCTTATTGTTTCTATGAGACAGCACAACAGCCTGGTGTTAAGATATATGCAGTCTTACACCTGCAGTTGCCAATAGACATTCAAATATTTCGCATAACAGTGCAGAGTCATGTGTTCACATACAACCCCTCCCAAAGAAAAAGTCTTTATATACAAACAATACAACAAGGGAGGTACAAACTGCATAAGATGAAATTAAACAAAAATGAATGTGGCACTTCAATGGAGGGATATGATTATATGTCAGGGAAGGAATAGATATATGGAAAGCCGGCCGGGAGGGGGGATGCCTAAATAAGCAAACCTGGGGTCATGGCTTGGGTCCATCTATTTCTTTTCCTCCCATGTAGCCATTCTGGGAAGTGCACCTGGAACCCCCACCCCCGAGCAAAAAGAAAAGTCTATTTGAAGTCAGGCGGACCCAAGCCCTGCCAGGTAGTGGAAGGGGCATGGCTTGGATTAACACATAGCTGCAGATGTTGGGTTGGAAAACTCAATCAGATAAACCTTGTTCACCGGACCAAAACAATTGATCAGGTACAGTTCCACGACTGCCCTGCAGAAGACGTCAGCTGTTGTTGAAGTGCCATGTATCAAGGTCTGACCAGGAATCAACATGAAACTTAAAGATGATTGGTTGATAATGCATAATTGTACTAGTGTATGCTGAATTTGCACAGAAACAGACTCATGAGTGCACACTTGTCTATATTCAATTTTTTATTATAGACTTAGAGAGTACTAAAACAGAAAACAATAACCACTATACCTTAAAATGAAAGGAGTCTTGAGTTTTTCAGGGACTACATCACCAAAAAGCCAGCCTCTGTAGCCATTTTATACAAGACTCTGCGCACAATCTCCCCCAAGTACATCCCAGAAATCATTTTCTCATATATCTGCAAACATGAAGTTCAGCTAAAGAAAGAAACACCAGAAAGAAAAAAAGAAAATACAACTGAAAGTCCACCTGTTCGCCAGGATTCAAACTTTCTTCATCTAGTGCAACATCATATTCTGTCAAGGGTAGGTGTGATGAACGGAAATTGCCCCACTCCATGTTAATAACCTGAAAACCATATTATAATAACATTCCAGTCAAGACGTCATAAAAAAATAATAATACAAGTGTCTTGCATCAAGCATACACCTTTAAACCTCCACTCAAAGGCATTTAACAGCAGAAAGCAATGGCAAATGAAGAAGGGAGGAAATGAAGGGGAAAAATGGAGGGCATACCAGAAACTGGTATTGGAAACTTAGAAGGAAAGCAGAAAGATAGCTTACCATCTCCCTGACTTCGGCAAAGGACCATGCCACTTGGGAATTGCACTCGCACGTTCAACATAAGCTGCATTTGTTCCAGTACCCAAAATAACAGCAGCAATGACATCGGGGTGATAAAACCTACCTCCTGCTAATGTTCCAACTGTATCATTAACCTGGATTAATCAAAAAAGATAAAAATGCATCAAGACATCCTCTAGGGCAAGTAGAACGAGAGAAGCGGAAAAGGAGAGTTTTATGATTTACAATTTATACATCATCATTAAAAACCATAAAAAACCCATCAATACATACATAATAATGCAAGATTAACTTACTAAAGCTGTCACACGCATATCCACGCCCTTTTTCTGAATGGCCTTGGTCAACTCTGCCACCACATCTTGGCCAACCTGTAGGTAAGCCAGCAATAAAGAATGACAATGTCAAAAAAGGAGAAATAAAATCAGCAAGTTTATTGTCATAAAATTACTTTGGACATATTCAAAATACAAGGTTCTCGATAGCAATAAGTTAATTAATATGTTAGACAATACATGTTTTCCTTTCTGAAAGGAGCCCAAAGAGCGTCACTAATATGAATTCCATAATCACTTGCGGAACAAAGAATCTTATAGTTGGAAGACACTTTAATTAAAATAGCAAAATTAGACTGACAAAGTGGCTTGCATATAAGACTGGCACTACATAGAAAACATCTCTCCTTCCAAGGACTGTTCTTTCCTGACCTAGCAGTGCAGATAAATTCCAGCTTTTATCAGGCCACTACTCGTAATTCTCTCTAGCGAAATGAAAGATTACCATCCGCAACAAATGATCTTAGACATCCAACTCCAACTCTATACCTAGAGCAGGCTTATAGCTACTATTGAACTGCACAACTATTACCTCTCTCGACATTCCCAGCAACTCACAGGAAACATATTCTTTTTTATTTAATTAATTTATTTTTTTTGGGGGGTGGGGAGGAGCTCACCGTATCATCGATATTGAAGCCTTTCGTCCACCTGATAAGAGTCCCTGATGAAATAGATGTCTGTTTAACAGGGAAGGAGAAGGTAAAACCCAGCTCCCTCTGTTTGTCAGGTTCAGCATGAAGACCTTCACTTTCCGTTGCAACAAATTTGGCCAAGGCTTCAGCTATATAATCGAACAATTGCTGAACACCAATGGTCCACAGATGCATGAAGTAAGAATCAAGGTGAGAAAAGGTTAATCAAATTAGGAGTGCCTCAGGACTTACTTCTGATGACCCAAGCATCAACTCAGGCGGAATTGAAACCTCTTCAAACTCTTGTTGGACAACGCCACCTTCTTTCCCACCCAACTTTACACGTAATACTCGGAAGTTTGTACCACCAAGGTCTAGTGCGTAAAACAAACCCCTCTCGTCGCTAGGAAACGCAGGAAAAAAGATTACTCAAATTTATTCAAGCTGACCCACCTGCCCCCTCCACCTAAAAACAATTTTGTAAAAAATAAGCACTAAACTAGAAACACCTAGATATGGGTAACAAGTATCTGTTCTGGACCCAACCCCTTTTCCTGATCCACCATTGAATGCGTAAATGTGAATTCAAAATTGTCATCTTTACACAGGCAGAATGTACAAAACTGAAGAAAATGCAGAAACGCGTGCTTGTTGACAGCACTACATCACACACTAACAATAACTCCAGAAAATGAAAAGGTGAAGTGTTGAGTAAATTTTCCCTTATTAACCAAACATTAAGGGGAAAAAATCCATTTTAAACGTATTCTTTTTACTTGAGATTCCGTTCTGAACGTCACCAGGTTTTTCCAACTTCTCTCATATGACCATAAGAGTCCATTCTCTTTGTTCTTCCAATGATGAAAAAAAGGTTTGACATCACAGGGAAACTCCAGTATTCTCAGGAGATACATGAAACTCAAAGGACATACTTGAGTCTTGACAACAGAAATGAAAAACCGATCCAAGAAGAGCATGCACATTATCCTCCATAATCAAACATATGGTTATTAGAAGTGAAGAAAAACTCAGGAAAGAGAAGTTATGATTAATGATGTACATTTTACACAAAGGTAGCCTTTTCAAGTGAACATAAAAGGCATGCTAAACTAGAATTCCATAAAATGAATTCCCCTTCTCATATAAAAAAAAGTTCCACTCTTAGATAATCTATTTATCAATTCCTTTCATCCTACTTCCACGTACAATCAATTCTTAGGGCTGCTAAGCCATATAAGTATTTCTCCCATAACATTATACCTTCTAACCAATTTGTATTAAGCAAGTGGAATGCAAGTTCGACTCCCGCTGCCCGCTCTATTCTATATTAATTAATGCATCATTAAGTTGATATGCAACTCAAAAAATTACTCATCTCATGTACAATCCGATTCTTCTTCCTTTTAACAGCAAAGTGAAGTCGAAGAATATGCCCTAACAAATTTAAGAATTAAAAAGGAAAATTCACCCATAAAAAAAAATTTGCAACTTGCAAGGAGAGAAGAATAAGCACTTTCGGATAGATAAGTTGATGCCTAACGAGTACGAAGACAGAAGGAAAGCTAAGTAAGACTTCTTTCCTGGGATGACTTTTAAGTCTAATGAGATTCCTCAAATTTCTAGAGGAAAACAGTTAGACAGCCAATTAGATTCCTGATGACAATGAAGTTCTCTCCTGGGATAACTTTTAAGGCTAATAAGATTCCTCAAATTTCTAGAGGAAAACAGTTAGAAGGCCAATTAGATTCCTGTTGATAATGATGTGTAGTCTTAAGAGAACTATTTTCTAAAGCTAGAGACCAAAACCATACCCAGTCTAAAATATGAGATCAATTTTGTATTTCACACTCAAGCCAGAATTGATAAAGTATTGATTCTTCAGCCTTATTATTCAAGGAAAGTTATTCAAAACAGTGCTTTACCAAAAGAAAGTAGAAATGCACAAAGCACAAATTTGTGGAACCCCAAAAACCAGAATCAAAAACCATATTCATAGAATTGATGTTCACTGTGGTAATTTATCATTACATTGATGTCCATTACCACAACAAAACCAACTCCAATTTCTTTTTTTTAAAGAAAGAGAAAGAACTCCCAGTCAACGTTGAAAATTCAGAATTTAGAAGAGAAAAGAGGGAAAAATCTACCCACGTTTTTCATATAAATACTATCTTCTCAAGACAGATCAATCACTCAAAAGAGAAGTAAAAACCTTTTGGCCGTACTAATAAGCTCTCACTCTCAGTTGAAAGAGCGCCGGGGGAGAGGTCAACAGTCAGGAAAGATCCTTTTCGACAAAAATGAAAAAGAAAAAGAAAAGAAAAAAGAAGAAGATGGCACTTAATGACATAAGGATTCTCATTTGCAATAAAACATTAAATTGATCCTTCTTAAAATCAATCCGATCATTATATCCCTATAAATCTACCACATTTCCAATTCCAGATCAAAACTAATGAATCCCAATCAACCAAAAAATGATCAAAACAAGCAATTCCAATTTGCCATCATCAATCAAAAGACAAACCCAGAAAAACTAAATAACAAAAGAGCATCTTTTTCACTGAAGAGAGAGAAAATGGGTACTGACCCAGTAGGGATTTTGTCGACATAGCTGATAATCATCTTGAGCTTAGAGCCACCCTCAGATGCGAGCCCAGCGTGCATCTCAACGGTCATGGCATCAGCGACTTGTCTGAGCTTCCCAAGTGGAGTCTCACACTTCTCGTCGAGCTCCTTGACTATGGCCATGGCCTTTGCCCACTTGCTAGAGTTCCTCATCCGCTGCCTCACCACCAGCGCCGCCGCCGCGCAAGCCGCCGCAGCACACACCACCGCTGCCCCCACCGCCGCCTTCCTCATTTTCTCTCTCTCTCTCTCTCTCTCTCTTTCTGTGCTGAAAAAGATGGGTTTTTTAGAGAAATCGCGAAAAGTGGTAATGGGCACTAATTGGGCATGTTCTTCTGAGTCATAAAGATCTTCTTCTTCACCTTCTTCCTCTTGTTCTTCTGCTTCTAAGCTTTCCAAGATGCAATCTTTTGGTTGGAGAGAGAGAGAGAGAGAGAAAGAGAGAGGGAGGGGGAAATGGTGTTTAGATCGGCGAGGACTTTGATGCGGGTAATTCGGATGCATTTGGAGCGATTTATACGGAGCTTCAAGTAGTTCGGGTTTGCTATTTTCTTAGTTTCCCCCTCCTCCCTTTTGGAGACAAAAATTAAAATACAGATTCTATTATATTTACAGTATTACCAATTCTACCGGTATGCAGATCAAAAATAAAAAATTCTACCGGTATGCATGGCTACCTAGCAAGACCACAATAAATACAAAATTTTGCTAATTTCATATTTATAATAATGCTTTCATAGAACTTAAAGTTTTTTTCATTGACTTTTTATAATTATAATCACGTCCCGATGTCAATAGAAGTTTAGGCATTTATAAGCAACATGCTCTAATATGCATGACTCCAACCAAATTAAGGAATCACATGATGGTAAGCACTATCGTTTGTTAAAGAAATAAAATTTTCAATTCCATCAGAAAGAAAACGAAGGTATCCATATATGATCTATAATGTACGAACATTTAGAGAATAGGAAGAATTTAAAAGTCTCAATGGCAAATGAAGATGGTTAGCAATCATTGTAGATACTAGGCCTATAGTCCCTTCCTCCGCAGGGATTTGACGTTAACTTTTTTTTTTTTTTAAATTTTACTAATATTTTTATACATAATTTTTTAAGAATATAATAATATCTTTTAAATTTTTATTATTTAAAATTTAATTGTTAGTATAACAACTTTCTTTTATGAGCAATTATAGAAAAGTTATAACTAAATACAATTTTTTTCATATCAAAGAGGATTGCCAAAGATAAATAGATATTAGGATTCCTTTGCATCCTTACTAAATAACAATATGAATTATAATTGTTTATTTTTAGAAATTTGTGTACTTTCTTTTCCAATAATAACTTAGTTATTTGTTTATGACATACATAATTATTATAGTAGTATCATAGAATTTTTAATGATGGGATAGTTTTTTTAATATAACTAATAATTTATCATGTTAATCTACTTTTTTTTTTTTTTTGCATGGAAAACTATATTTATCTTTCTATTTATACATTCGTTTTTTTTTATGTGCAAATGAGCCACAAAGAGCTATACAATACAATGGAAGAGGGGAAATCGAATTTGAGACCTAATGTACTTAGGACCTCGGTCTTAACCAATAGGTCACGACCTCATTGGTTATTTATACACTCGTTAATTATATACTACATAACATCTTACATATCAATCCTACGTGTCGTCCATATATTAATTAATTAATTAATATATATATATATATATTAGATACATAATTTTTACTAATACGAGATGGAGCAATTAGATAAAAAATATCACCATAAAAATAGAGAGAATTTAATTAAAAAGGTAAAATTAACCAATCATAATGAGTCAATATACTTACTTTTAGTATACTTTTTATCACTAATAGAGTTTAAACCATGTCTAGTATAATTTCCCTTGTGACCCATGTATTTTTGCTTGTCTTGATTTTAAATTTGTCAAATAAATTGTAGGTAGGCGGAAACAAGTGTTTTGGACTTTTCCTGCTTTGCTCCTTGGATTCAAACACATTTTTACAAAAAGATAAACAATCAGGGTTACAAGTATATAACCCAAAAAAAAAAACTGTTTATATAACCTCACAGAAACATAAAATTGATCAAAATCCATTACAATGCTTGTCATATTCTGTAATCTTGAAAGCAAACAAGTGATGATATTTAAATCACAAGCTATTTGCTTGGCAGAAGAAAATGATTTAGCAAAATCCAAAGTTATCAAGACAAGTTGTGTACATCTTAACTTATCCGAAATTGGATATGAATAAATCCCTGCAGCAAAAGCCTTGAGAACCGAGAGCACAAACTTTGGATAAAAACCATGTTATGTCATGTTTTTTATCCTCTAGAAAACTGACCATTTCCAACCCCATTATTCCTGAAAATTTCAACACAGAATATGGAACTCAAAAGATCATCAATTTGAAAACTAACCAATAAATTTTCCGATTTCAATCACAAATTCCAAACTGCAAAAAATATCATGATGGTTGGGGCCACCTAACTTTGTCTAGGGAAGTTAGGCTTATGGGTTACCATAAAATAGGAGGGAATAAGCAAACAAAAATGTGGTCCAAAAGGGATATTTCTCCTACCAGATAGGTTTTTGTTTTCAAGAAAAACTGATGATTTAAAGGGTGGAGAATAGGCACATATAACGAAAAGAACATCAAAAGGTACCATACTAAATCACAAATACCCATCAAGAAAAGTTCAATTCCGATCAGATCGAGTGAATTCGGATTTCACATCCAAATTGGGTTAGCGTGCTTTGGACATCAAGATGGGTTTGGATCTCGGGTCATTCAGTTGGGGAGTCCGGTTAAAAGACTTGTAGGACATATTTTCAAGAAGTTAGCTGAGGGCATTTCACGAAGATTAGTTTTATAAATTGACATGTCATTTAACTTAATGCATAACTGCTTAGGAAGAATTCTCAAGGCCTTCGGTGCATGTCGATCAATCCAAAACAACGACGATCATGCTGTGGAAACATAACTGTCATTAGCTCTGGAAATGATTCTTTCCTTAGAAGACATGGAGAGGACCTGCAGTTACAAAAGAGAAAGCAATGAATACGACTTTTTTCTTTTTAAGGCAACTTTAAGCAAGAACTAACAAGTCAAGCCACACAAAACGCAAATGCATAGTGGAAAGTAAATAGGGAGAGCACATGTGTGGTAATCTGAAGTATTTTACCTTGACTGAGGAATTGACAGATGATCACGCCATAGGCTAGGATATGATCAGATTATGGCTTTGCTATTCTGATTTTGGACTGTGTAAACAAGAAGAAACAACTCAGAAGTCCTGAAACCAGGTCTATAGAGGCCGACTAGTTCGAGTATCAATTCTACCTTATTCAACTAGTACCAAAACTTTCCGCACGTCTGGGTTACGATGGAAAGTCATTCACATAATACTCTTTCACAGGTGACCAGCAAATCAAGTACGTAGCAGAAGATAGATGAAAAGATGTAGCATTTGACTGGTAAGAAAAAAAGAATTCTGCTGTTGAAGGTCTTTCTGCGGGAGAGTTCATAATGGGAGTTTTGTATACATAACCCTATGATGGGTGCCTGGTTGGTGGCTTAGTTTCTTCTGCTTTCCAGTAAAGGTAGGAATTCAAGCACTCCTGCATGATCAGAAACAGTTTTGAAGTTTCATTTTGAAGTGAAAGAGTAACTATATGGAGCTTTATACAGCCCAATATGCAATTCTTGAATTGCCTCATCCACAAAAATTTATGCTTCAAGTTTCTGCAGTTATACATGAAATTTGACTGTAACTAACTAATTATACATCCAATTAAGTCATCCAAAAGTACTGTCACCAATTTCAAAAGTACACAGCTGATCAAGTCCAAGCATCAACATTAGCTTTAAAAAGTGTCCCTCAGGTGCGCTTAGGCTCATAGGGGCAGTCGGTGCAGAGGCTTTAGACGACAGACAATATCTTGAAGCTCACTGTGACATGGCTCAATGCACCTCAAGCTGAGGGGTAAATAGCAAGTTGTGTAATGCATCAGTTTTTCCTTTAGCAAGAGATGGAGATTTGAAATGATAAACCATCAAATCTCTAAGCTTGGTTCAAGTTGACACTTACCAAACAAAGACTGGATGCAATTTCAAGGTAATGCGTCAAAAGAACTGCGTGGAATTTCTTTAAAATTAAACTCAAATTGAAGATTCCAATTAATGTAAACCCCAATTCTACCCATTGCAATTTGCACGAGCTTTGGACTCAACCTCAGAAGACCATCCTGTACTTCTTACTTTTTTTTTTTTTTTGTGGAAAGTTCAACTTCTCTACCTAATAGGATTACAACACTTGTTTAAAAGCATAATCAGAAGTAAAATATCAGTTATTATGCATTTTGGTCTTGAATTGGTTAGAATGATGCTAAAAACATCCCAAGACATTTTGACAGATTACGAGACTAGTAGGAGCACATAGTCATCATTTGACAACTAGACCAATGTTTTTCAAGGTATCCGGAATACATATATGATAAACCACCTTTGGGGGTTTTAGAGGCTCTTGATGCTCTACCTAAGGAACCTCTAATGCATTCTAAATATCCTCTTAAACAATTTCATTGAACATAATGGCTTCATTGGTATAATCCTATTAAATTGAAATGTGAACCCAACAGCAAAGAACAGGCATCTTGGCTGTGAAAATGCACTCTTAGCTGTCAATAATAGTCCTAGTTATCCTAAAACATTTGAGGTGTCAAAAGGCACAAAGTCGTCATTTTGAAAATTCCTTGCACATTTGTTCAAAATTGCGTGTTTAGTAACCTTCATTTTGGGAATATCGAGTGTATTAAACCACAGTATCGGCTAAAAACCCTAAGATATTCTAAATGTAACCCTTGCACAATTTCAATAAAGGTGATGGCTTTGTTGGCACCATCTTGAGGATTTTAAAGTGTAATTGTAAAATGTCCAAAAACAAGCATTATAGTGGTGTATAATACACTTTGAAGAGTCTAGGATATCCTAAAACATACCAAAAGATTTTGAGGGTATAAGGGAACACATCCTCACATCTGAAAACTACCCGAACATATTTCCCAAAATGTTCAAACTTCAGTTTTGGTGGTCGCCTAGTCTTTTAGAGACTATGCCATCTCCAGCTCCAAAAACATCTAACGACATTCTAATTGTCTCCTGTAAGCGACTGGCACAAACTTCAATGAGCATAATGGGTATATTATTAGCTCATCTTACAAAGTTTGAAGCGTGATTTCCAAATGCACATAGATGGGCATAATGGTAGTTAATGCACTCTAAACTGTTTGAAATGAACTTAAAACACCACCCAACACATATGAGGGGTTTATAGTAGCACATAGTCATCGATTGGAACTTCTCAGTCATCTTTTGGAAAATCCCAAAAATAATATATAATAGACTTTATCTTTGCCGTCACTAGAGGCTCAGAGGAATCTACTTCAGCGCCTCGTATGATATTGTAAACATTCATATAAACAATTTTCACACCATAATGACTTCATTATCACCATTTTGTAGATCTTAAAGCATAGAAGACCACATAAGGGCATTATGCCAGCAAACAATTGCCCATTAAACTATCTAAAATGGACCACTAGAGGGCTTCATTGACACCATAATTTATATTTGAACATGATTCTAAAATACTGAAAGGTGGTGATTACGATGGTATCAAATACACTCTTAATGGTCTAGAATGATTATGAAATACCCTAAAACATTTTGAATGACCAATAAGAGCACATAATCACCATTTGGTAACTTATCAGACATTTTCACACGAAAACCATATGTAAGCTTCTACAAAGGGCATCCTAGAGTCTTTGACCACTTCACCTTCACATAGCGTATCCGTATATGCAATCTTATTATTGGTACTATCTTATTTTTTGAAGCATGGCTCCATGGGATACAAGTATAAACCCACTAACTTAGTATCTGTTTGGCCTAGATTATTTAGGAGTTTTTGGACTCTAAAATCATAATTTAGGCCAAACACTACCCTCTTAAAAACTCAAAAATATTTTTTAAAAACACTTTTTATAAAAAATTGGCTTAGAAACAGAAACCAAGATTTGTGGTTTCTGTTTCTAGCTTTTCGGGAAACGGAGCAGGGATTTTAAGTGATTTTAGCATATTGACTAATCTACCCTTAGGGAATTGCATTATTTCCATTACTTTACCCACCAGCTTATAAATTGTCTCCCTCCCTCTCTCTCTCTCTCTCTCTCTCTCTCTGCATCTCATGGCGTACACTTTTCATCTTTTCCTATCTTCTTCCTTCTCTTTCTTCCGCCATTGTTGAAAATACGTCTCTTTCTTGTTCTTCCCTCTCTCTTTCTTGTTCTTCCCCTCTCTATCTTTGCGGATACAATCTGTACATCTCAAATTTGTTTCCACTAGTGCTTTACACTCTTTCCGGGTCTCTGTCTCTTTCTCAAATTGGAGTCTCCGAAATTCATCAAACTCCACCGGCAATTTCAACTCTTTTGGACGATTTCCAGCGAGGTATAGTAATTTAAACTTTTAAATTTCTACTTGTTGTGCGTCGTTTGGTTAATCTTCTCAATTTTGTGATTTTATTTCTGGGTCTCAAATTTTCTCTCTTTGTGAATGCTATCTTCTAATTGTTGGTGTTGGTGGTGGTGGAGGTGTTGGTGGTGGTGGTGACGGAAGGAGGAGAGAGAATCGGCAGACGACGAAGAATGGGGATTGTTGGTGTTGGCGATTCGGGCGCAAGGTCGAGGCGTGAGAGAAGGGACCCGAGTGAAGGGTCGCGATCGATGAAGGAGATGACGAAGACAAGTGCCATTCTCGACAAGGGTGCGGAAGGAGAAAATTAGCAGAGAGGATTGTTGTTGAGGGAGATTGTGGATCGGATGGAGAAAGAGGACTCGCGAGCACGAGAGGAAGAGGAAGAAGATGGGGAGTACTGTGCGTTCTTGAAATTGTTTGTTGCCTCTTTTAGTTCTTGGTAGCCGATATCCGGAGTTTGGATATCCAAGTAGTAGTGTGCGTTGATTTACAACAGAAATGCATGTTATACATAAGCTCTTGTTCCAGTTTGTTGATTCCACTCCTCTCTTCATCTGCTTATTATTCTCCTAGTTCAATTATGACCTATTTCAAAGCATCGCTTGTTGATTTACAACAAGCTTGTTCTTGTTTCTTAAAATCTTATAGAAAGTCAATAAGGCTAATGTATATTTGTATAGAAGTTGAAAGTTCATCGGTGACATTGCCCATTTCTTGAAAACAAAATTCTAAAAAATTGGAGTGGGATAAATGAATTCGGAACATTAGAACATTAGAAGACAAGGGGTAGGATGCCATCCATTGCTTCCAACATCGTGTATCAAAGCTTTACACAAGTAGGATGCCCGAGGAAATTGTCCGATTTTCTGCGAAGTAGCTAATTACTTCAGAAATTGCAATGGCAACCTGGTAGATGCAATGTCAACCATGCTGATTAGCAAATGAATTTGGAACATTAGAATATTACTGTTTTTTTTTTTTTTTTATCATTGATTGATATACACCCCCTTCACTATAAAAACAATAAATTAAAATAAACTATAATTGTAATTTTAAAATATTAAAAAAGTGAACTTTATATGCATTTTAACATCATTATATATAGCTCTTTTAATCTCTTATTATAGGGTCAATGATCATTGTACTATTGTATTATAGGATCAATCATCATTGTTGTTTACTTCTTTACTCAAAATTTTACTTGAGTGATTTTCAAATTAGAAAATCAAAAATAATAAAAAGGAAGTATTTGGTTATTGGATTTTAGAGAGATTTTTGCCAAAATTAGTGCATTCGAATTTAAATAAGTTGTTTGTTTACTTTTTCAAATAACATTTTTATCCAAATTTGAAAAACTCAATCTATGAGATTTTTGAAAATTAATGTAACAAAACAACCTTATATAATGACTCTAGATTCCCTCCCCCTTTTTCTTTTAAGTGGTATCCATGATTACAAATTAGCTGAGATTATTTTATTTTATTTATTTTTATATATGAATGAGACACATGAAGTTTTGGTGGCTTATTATTCGCCACATAAAAAGTATAAAAAATTTACTAGGTTCCATGGTTGACACTAAATCTATAATATTATAATTGCTAATTTTTTTCTTAAATAATTTTTTTGGTCTTGATCTCACTTCAATTTCTACTAATTTACTTTACTTCAATCTCTACTAATTTACTTGCACAACATACATACTAAACTAATTTCTTCTTAAATGATTTTTTGGTCTTAATCTAGATGGCTTCGATACCATCCGAAAAGAAACCAACTTTGTCGAAGAATGCTTCTTCTACTACGAATAAGGTTGGTGAACTTTATTAACTAGTAAATTTCTGTTTTTATTTGATGTTTTAATCATAAAAGGAATTTTTTTCCTAATATTATAGGGTAAACGGCCATTGAATCTGAATGTTGTCACCGACATTTCATCGAGACAGCTCCATGCACAATCTAATCCATCGGTGCATGATCGTGCAAGTAACTTTATTATCATATTATCATATTTTTGGTAAGATATGACAGATATTTATAATTTAATACCGACATATTTTATTTATTTTGTGTATGTCTTCTTTATATAGCATTTGTTTTTTTAAATCAATTTTCTCTTAATATTTATATCTAAACTCTTGTTAGATTGCTCATCAAAAACTTATGAAAGGACATTGTCAAACTTCTTTTCGCCTCTCTGCCCGCACCGTTAAGAAAGAAAAGGCAACTTGGGATCCCGTAGTAACAGTAGATTTTCTGTCAAATTTGTGCTCAAGAGGTTCATATTGGAAATAGATCAAATACACATTTCAATAAGATATGATGGAATAATGTGGTTACAAAGTTCCAACAAAGAAGTGGAAGGAAGTATGATTACATGCAACTAAAAAATAGGTGGGAAAATCTAAAAAGTCGAGTATAAGGCATGGAAAAAGTTGCTAATGGAAACCGGTTTAGGATGGGATCCGGATAAAAATACTGTTGTTGCTGATGAATCTTGGTGGGAAGAAAAATAAAGGTTAGTATAACTTTCTAATATTCTTAAAAATATTATTATTTACTTATTAATTTGAAGAGCAAACTGACATGTTTTCATTATTTTACTTATAGGATAATCCCGAGTATGCTAATTTTCGCGATGGTGGTCCAAATAATTTAACGTAAATGGATATAATGTTTTCTAACACATTTGCAACTCGGTGAACATTCATGGGATCCTTATACGTCGCAAATTAATAAAACAATTGAGATGGTGGGAGAAGAAGTGGAGGAAGAGGAGAATAGAGAAGGTGGTACAACGATAAGGATTGAAGATAATGGAAATGATGATTATAGGGGCCCCAATATTAGTTTGGAAAACATTGAGATTGAGAACGTTGATTATGTTGAACAAGAGAGCAACAAGAAGAAAAAAACATCTAGTTCTAAAGAAAGGAGAGGAAAGACAACAAAGAATAATAAGTCAAAAGTAGGTACTCGCTGAAAGTATGCAAAATCGTTTGGATCGCATCATAGAGGCTGCAGAAAGTTGTGTCCCTCATCTTACAGCCTATTTCTATGTCAAGTGATCCTCCCGGTGCAAGCATAGCAGAATGTATGCAATTGCTAAAAGCTCTTCCATTTGTTG
The DNA here is from genome assembly GCA_021018815.1 of Talinum fruticosum. Taxonomy (NCBI): domain Eukaryota; kingdom Viridiplantae; phylum Streptophyta; class Magnoliopsida; order Caryophyllales; family Talinaceae; genus Talinum; species Talinum fruticosum. The sequence continues at coordinate 2,218,547 of JAITYX010000080.1, read as the reverse complement.
AACATGGTAGTGAGCTATACATGCTAGGTGCTCGCTTATTTATCAAGCGACAATATAGAGAGATGTTTATTGCATTAGAAGATGATGATGTGAGAGTTGCTTGGCTAGAGGATGAGCTTCAGCTAATAAAAGAAGACAAACATACTTCGAGGCGTTAGTGCTTTTTTAAAAAAAAATAATAATAATGCATACTATCAATTATGCAAAGATATTAGTTTGTTTTTTTTTTCTATAGCATGTTTTACTTACAATTAACATGTGACTTGTTATTTTTTGGGGAAACTTTTATAATTTTGGTTGTTATATATATTACGATGAGCTTGGATGTTTTTAATTTGTGTTTTTTGTATATATTCTCAAGTGATATATATTTCATATTAAATAATTAATTGTTTTGACGTGAAAATATTATTCAATTTTTGTTAGGATGACATGATTGTTGATATAAATGAAATGGAAAATAATAGTAGTAAGGAAGATACAATGGATTATAATGGATCCGAGGATGAAACTCGAAGAAGATGAAATGGATGAGGACTACGAAAATGATGATGATGATCATGAAAAATATTGCTTCAACATGAACTCAATAAGAGAATAATGGTTTTACTTGTGGCATTGGGAACAGACATTATGTACTCAATATTGTATGAAATACTTAATGAAGAGAAAGGTTAGAACTTCTATATGCTCCGGGTGGCAATTTGTCATTGAGGTGCTTAATACTCCCGGCGAAAGTTATAAGATGTTTAGAATGGAGCCACATGTATTTGTTGGACTAGCAAAAATATTGGTAGATAATTACGACTTACATCCAACCAGGACAATGCGCGCGGAAGAGGCATTGGCTATGTTTCTTTGGACTTGTGCTCATGGACTCTCGAATCGTAATGTTCAATCTAGATTTAAGCATTCAGGAGAGACAAGTAAGCGTAAAATTTGACGAAGTTTTGAAGTCTTTAATTGAATTTTCTAGAGATATTATACAACCACCTAATCGTCAATTTGAAGACATTCCGGACAAAATTAGAGATGACTATCGATTTTGGCCACATTTCAAAGGTGCAATTGGAGCTATAGATGGTACTCACATTCGTGCAAGTCATAACTCCAAAAGAGAATGAAATCCCTTACATAGGTAGAAAAGGATATGCTACACAAAATGTGATGGCAATATGTAATTTTGACATGTTGTTTACCTTCGTTCAAGCTGGTTGGGAAGGATCTCGCACATGACACACGCATCCTTACTACGACATTGGAAAAGTACAAGAATTCAAATATATTTCCACACCCTCCGCAAGGTATGTGTTCTTTTACTTGTTCATGTGCATTAGTATTACATTGTGCAATTTCTTATATTACATTTATTGAGTTATTTTTTTTTGTAGGCAAATATTATCTTGTAGATGCGAGGCTATCCAAATATGAAAGGATATCTAGTGCCTTTTAAGGGACCACAACATCGGTATCATCTACCCGATTTTAGACGTTCCAATCAACCTCCGACGGGATATTATGAATTGTTTAATTATGCACATGCATCTCTTAGAAATGTTATTGAAAGAACATTTGGGGTGTGGAAGAATAGATAGAGAATATTATTCGACATGCCAAGTTACAAATTTTCCACACAATGCAAAATTGTGGTTGTAACCATGGCTCTTCATAATTATATTAGAAAATATGCCATTGAAGACGAAGAGTTCTATAAGTGTGATCAAGATCCCGATTATATGCCTTTAGTAGAAGGAGATGAGGAAGAGTTACAAAGCAATCAAACCGATTATTCACTAGAGCATGGTGGATCGTTGGATGATAATGATATGGCTTTTTTCGCAATAAAATTGCTAGATCTCTAATGACTAGAAAATAATTGCCCTTTTTCTTATTGTCCGACAAAAACATTGAAGTACATTATTTTATAATATTTTTGTATTAAATAATTGATATTTTATTTCAATTCGCTCAAGGTTTTTATTTTTAATTTTATGTCTCGCTCAAGCTTTGTTGCTATAAATAAAAATGAACAATCTCTACTCTACCAAATATTATCTTATAAAAAAATAAATATTAAATAATACTCATAATGTAAATAAAAAACAATATCAAATTATATTATAATAATTTAGACAAAACTAGGCCAAACAACTTATTATTCAAAAATATTTTCATATAAATTAGGCCAAACATTTCATAACTTCTTCAAAAACTATTTTTAGAAAAACTGTTTTTGAGAAACAAAAACAGCTTTTTATAAATCACCTTATTATTGATCAAGTTAAGTTATAGCACAATAACTAATCAAAAGGTTCAAGAGGAGCACATAGTTATCATTTGCCATGTTCAATACTTTATAAAAAGATTCCAAACATTGTGCAAACTAGCTTTAATTTTTGAGGCCCCAAGAGGATCTGACCAGTCCATCTCCACAAACATAGGATGTTCCTAATATACCTCCAAAAACTTTTCCTTTTACCATCAAACTATCTTATGGCTTCATATACTAACAACACAAGAGTTCATGCATGTCCTCTAATGCATGATGAGGTTGGACTAATACAGATAGGAGCGTTATTACAACGACACTTAAGACTTGAAATATTGGGGCACTTCTGGGGAAGTAACTTGAGCAGGTGAAAGTCGTGAAAATGCACAAAATTAGAGAAACCAAGTGGGTCGGACTCAAAGCAAGCTTGTGAAATTGACGGGCACAAGTAATGGTGTACAAAAACTATGAGAATTAGGAATGGAGTTAGTCTTCCCATCAACAAGGAGTTAAAAGAGCAAGTTCTCAAAATAAAATGCAAAAAGATCGTATCATGGCTAGTAACCTAGTCGGATATTTTAGTACCTATGCAACCCAAAGAGGACCTAAATAGGAAGTCAAGAAACAATTTTGGAAGGATCAAGATGGAGTACTGCAATGTATCCATATACAAAGCTCATGAGAGAACAATTCAATGGCCACAGAGAGGCCAAAGATAATGGCTATGGTAGGATTCACTAGGCATTTCGTAACATGGAAAGCAATGATAGTGTTGGACTTTTTCAATTGCATTTAATATGGTGATAGAAAGCTTGCATTTTAAGAAAAAAGACATAAGCACTTGATAATGTTTAAGATTAGTTGTACTCCAAGGACACAAATTACTATCCCAAACCTTGTAAAAAATTTCAAAAAAAGCCCCCAACCCTAACTATAAGCTATGGATGTGGAGGTCAATACTCAATAGGTGGAAGAAAAGGAGGGGAACCTAAATGATATACGACAAGTTACAGGCACAGATTTGACAAGAAATTAAAGAAAGGACATACACTCTACCTCTACTAAAAGCTTGGTTCTTCCCATTAAGAAACAATAATCACAACTTTCTTCATCAATAGGACAATACTTTTCAGTAATTCATGCAATATGTATCCAAGCCATGGTACCCGAACTGTTCATTACTTACATTTCAACCCAAATCTAGTTGACCCATGTCCCCACACACACAATATAAGATATGAAATTTGAATAGTTCAACCTTTCTCAAAATGCAGAAATGAAACACAGAAATAAATTCCAGTTTCTGATGAGATTTTCATGACATAAATCCACCAAAAACGAATTATATTTCATCCAATTCAACTTCTGAGCCGGAAAATTAAAACCAAATTCTAAAAATATCAGTCAGAACAAGCAGATGAAACACTCAACGAATTTTCAGCATAATCTAGAATCACCTACGACTATGGATTCGCAATTTAAAAGATAGTCCGCGCAATCATAGCATAAATTCAAGCATCAAAAGCAGATAACCAGAAAATGCCGACAGTAACAACTTAAAAATTGAAAGAGGCGGGAGGGAGGAAGAGAGAGAGAGAGAGGGGCAGGCACCTGGGGGTTGATCTTCCTCTTCAGCTTGGAACCCAATTTCTCTCTCTTGCTACCCTTAGAATTCCTGTTTAAATAGGACCTGAAAGCGTATTGGGCCTTGTACTAGGCCCAGGTAAGTTGGGCTGATCAACATTGCATCTGGGCTTTTCTATCCAAGGAAATTTGGGCTTATGATAGAGATTTTAACAGAAAATATGTTATGACTTATGGGAAACTTTTACTCTTAAAAAGTCAACAGTAATTCGATTTTATCAAACAGAGTCCTAAAGAATAAAAAATAATTATAAATGTGAACAAACTAAAAGAAGTAACTGAGAATTTCAGAAAATTAAAGAAAAAAAAAACAAAGATGGGGGAAAGCGATGCAAAGTTTATGGATGTGATTTCTTAATAAAGATATACAAAATTTAAATTATACATCTTATGTTGGGCTCTTCTTGGTTCAAGGAGTGGGCCAATAAAATCATATATGATTGATTATTTGAACACAGCGTAAATTAAACGTCTAAAATATTAGGTCGATATATTATGAAACGACGACTAAGGTCATGTTCCATTTATTTGTAAGGAGTTGTAATATTGTAAGTTATAAGCTCGTAAGGAGTTATGAAATAATTGTAAAATAAGTTATAAAAAGTTGTAAGGAGCTGTAAAATAATTGTAAATTAGTTATAAAAAGTTGTAAGGAATCGTAAGTAGTTATAAGACTATACATTAAAACTAAATGGAAGAAAGCTAAGTAAAAGAGGAGCATTTAGAATTGAAGTAATTAACTTCTTATAAAGAGGATTTATTTTATTGTTTTAGTGCTATGTATGTTTAAATTTGAGATATATTATATTGTATAAATTTCAATTAATAAATTGATCCTTTACTTCAAAACAAAAATACCTCAACCACTGTTTTTAATTTGCTGTGCACTTCAAATTAAACCACTAGTAACTTAGCCTACTTAAATCATTAGCTTCTACCTAATTCAGTAAAAAATGCATACCCGTTTATACTTTTTATTTTATTTTATCAAGAAAGTAATCCTTATTGGTTTATAAATATTTAAGGCAAAACTTCTCCAAACAAGTGTGTTTTCTATGTTTGAATTTATATTCCCCTTCTTACCAGTGGTGAGGTAAGTACCATCTCAGCTAACATTTTGTTGGTATTTTACTTTTATTTTCAAATACGAATTCATAAATTCACAATTAAGAACTTGACATTCATGGAGATGGAGTGAGGGATTTGTCTTGTTGTAGGAGAAGGAGAATTTGAGGGCATTTACGAGAAGGAATTGTCTTCTTAATTAGTGGGCAACAACCATGGTGGTGAGAAGCGAGCACAGAGAGGGGCGAAATAGAGACCACGAGGAGGCGGTGGGATGAGAGATTCGAGAAACCCAAAAGCTTCGAGACCGGCACACTCACAGAGTTAGGGTTTTGACTCTCTCTTTTAGTAACAATATAAGGCGATTTGGGTTACTTATGACGGATAGTTTAATTTTTATTGTTTTGGTGTTTGTTTCAGTTTTTCTAGTCGCTAGGTTTTGTTTAGTACTTATAGGTATAATTTTAATTGTATGATATTACTTATGATTTTTGCCATTATTTATCGAAAAAAGTTACTGAACATATTAGTGAAGGTAATTTTTGAAGAAAAGAATATGCCAAGGTAACATCATAGGCTTAGGAGTAATTTAAGATAATTAAATCACACGCTTAAGAGAAAAATGGTAAACTAATGTGACTTTTTTGATGAAGAAAATGATTCAATCACACCACCAATATTAATTATTTATAATTGATTGATAATCAATTAGTTAATTTGACTGCTAATGTTAATGCTGTCTGCTGGGGTGACAGAAGTCAAAGACTCAAAGGGTGGCAAAAAGGAAGGCCAAAGATAAATATTCTGGCTGTTCCACTTTAAGACTATAATTAAAATTTAATTAGGAATAATTGCATTATTAATACCTTTTACTTTTTTTTTTTCTTTTCCTCTTTAAGTGCACCATTTCTGAACCAAGTAATTCAATTCTGGTAAATCAGTGTCAGCATTGAGCTTGCACTATCCCATTTTAGATACCCACCAACAACCCAACTAATGTAAATTCTGACTAGATCCAAATTTATGCATACACTTGGGTTTCTTTTTTTTTTTTTTTTGGTGGGGTGGGAGGCTAATTATTAAATTTATATATTTGTTACTGACAAATTGATTTTTGAAGTGAACAATAAAACGACAAGGTTTCGACACTAGTTTGTCACTTACTCCCCCTCCCCTCCCCCAAAAAAAAAGAAAGAAAGAAAATCAGTTATTAGTGTTTCAACTCAAGGACAAGACCGTGAAAAATTGTTTAAGAAGACATTAGAGTAAAGGTCTTGATTCCGAGAAAGAAGAATGTGTTACCATGTAATCGAGCTCGATATCAAGTTCGATTTAAATGATTTGATATGATTTATTTTTTGAAATAAGGTTTTATATTCGAGTTTTGTGCATAAAATATAATGGAAAAGCTTTACAATTTTAGTACTCGATAATAACTTTGTTCCAATAAAATCATGGATAGTTTTATATTTTTTACATCCTTGTGAACATTTCATTTAATTCTTTTTATTATAACCGAAATCACCTGCTACCGTATAAAAGTATTGTAGTTTCATGCAAAGTTTCTTTCACTCCGTATTTCATAACACTCTCAAACTGAACAGCTTAAGTATAATTCCCTGATGCATCTCCAAGTTAATACATTCCAATTATCACAATAAACCAACTACTAATTTTTTTTTAAAAAATTTAGCTGGATTGAATGTCGGTCACCACATTAGAGCCAATAAAACATACCCCAGTGGCTCAAACAAGTGCTCCGAAAATTCTCAAGAATTTCCTATTAACAGGAGTGTATCACATCACATCACATCAATGATGAGAATCAAACATTCATCGATCTTCAAGATACTAAACCTCTTTTCATCAACTATAACAACTCATATATCATTAACGACCAACGAGTTACATATTGAACCAATGAGATATTAGTCCAAATGGTCAAAAGTGAGGTTATGGGTAAATTAGGTCTCGTGTTTGATTTACCTCTCCTTTATTATATTGCACTACACTTTGTGATTCTTATGGATCTGTGGAAAAAAAAAAACGAAAGTAGGTACATATAGAGATTGTCTGTCCCTATTTGCAAAATATTAATAGAGACTGTCCCTATACATAGTACTGCTACTAGTACCCCATTCATGATTTTGCTGAATATTATGATTAATAATTACGCAACATCAACAGTAATATTCTTCAACTAAACCTACTTTGCATTAATTTGTTATTAATTAAAAACTATACATCCGTACAATGCCTCGACCCTCTCATATCGAAATCGAAAGCTGAGCATCCTGAATTAAAACAGTTTAGTGTCTCTTGATCAGCATGTAAAGCTCTGGATTAATACACATTATTTCATGATAAAATGGCAGCCCATCAATTAAAGTGCCACATTAACGACTTAATTAGTACTAATACCAAGCTAGCTATAGTCCTATGATTCCATTTGTTTCAAAGGTTTACGAGTGTCAACGATGCAGTAAAACAAGGGGCCAAACCATCAATAATGCCTTCCATTTTCTTTAATTAATTATTCCATTGTTGATTAATTATGTCATATATGACCTCATCAACTACTAATTAAATACGTTCAAATATCTAATTAAGCAAATGCACATGCATAATATAGGATGAGCGATTCTTAACTAAAGAAATTAAGACTAGGAATAATATTTGGTGATATATAGTATAGGTCTCAGTGTTCGATCATTCTTCCCTATCATATTAGTACTCGTCTTTTATATATATATCAAAAATAAGTGGATGATGAAGGTATCAAATTAATTAGTTGCAACTCGAGGTAACTTTGCCGTTGACTCAGATAAATGCTTTGATGATGGAGGCAAGAAATATTGATACACATCATTGAGAGAATCTTTACTTTGGTAAATGGGAAATCTCATCTTCTTTTTTTTTCTTTTTTCTTTGGGTCCTAATCCTAAAACATTTGAGAAAACAAATCTTCCTTGGTAGATAACACTTGTTTAAGAAATCAAAATTCATAATTACAGCAACTTAATAAGATGTTTATGTCTAATATATTTCGTCTAACATATATTGCAGCAGTTTAGATGGTTAAATTTGGTGGGACTGGTAAATAATTTGACATATAATAAATTGTATATAAATAATAGGTTGTAGCATATACAAATGCACTCGATAATTGTTTAGTAAGATAGTCATCTTAATAAAGAGTTTTAGTGTACGTAGAAGGTTAAATAGAAGTGTCCGATGATCACTCAACAATAACTCTTGAGACAGTCTCATTCAACATATTGATTATTTATTATAAGTTGAATTTTAGCTGCAAATCTATTCCTCATGCCTCTAAGTTGATTTATCAAGTTCAAAGCGCATGATTAATTATCATTCTTGTACACTCCACCACTAATGATACTCCAAGCTCACTAACTAGGGTGTACTCTTGGTAATTAGCAACTAAGTTGACCCCCAAATCCCCCAAATCCAAGATTAATCATTCCACAAAGCGCCCTTAGTGGATTAATAACTTCCTCCTTTGAAAAAAAAGGAAAGAAAAACACTTGCATGATTGATCCCTTTTTGCATATATATTCAAAGATGATGATCTTTACCTTTGGCAATGAATGGTGGTACTAGGCTGACTTATTTTTGTGCTTTTTTACAATTTTTTGACCACCTTTGAGAACCAAGCAATCTTATTGAATCTCTTGGAAAATGATCTCTTAGGAAATTAATAATTTTAAGGCTCTATTTTTTTTAAATAATGGATGAATTTCATTAATTAAAAGACATAAGACATCTACGATAAAAATCAAATTCAAACAAATTAAAAATTAAAATAACAAAATAAATCTTACGATTGAAATACTAATTGAAACTCTTCCGAACGCTCATCTTCTACTCAATTGTTGTTTTATCATACAACATTTAACGAGGAGATATACAAATCTTGTATAACTTTCATATCAAATACATTTATGTGTTGTCTTAGTCCGAATTTGAAGAATTGGTACTCATTGCGAATCGATCTAACAACTAATCAATAATTCACCCACATACAACCATAATATTATGAAAAGAAACTCATAAAATCGCTCCAAAATGACAAATAATACCACTCATTCAAAGAGGGTATAGAGAGACTCTAACAAATGAAGAGAGAACAATTATTTGCAGATAAAATATTAGATAAAGCATAAAAGAAAGACAAATTGGAGCTTACCATTGACAAAAGGCCAATGACAGTCTCTAAAAGAAGAAGAAGATAGAATTTTCTAAAAAGAAGGGGATGAGAGAAGGAGGAGAAGGCGACTAGAGTTTTAAGGCTCTATTTTATATGATGGAGATGGGTTAATTATAATTTGTAGAATATCCTATAGCTTATTTCACAAGTGGATAAATATAATTTTGATTTACTATATCTATATATGGTGGGACACCAAGTTGTCTTGGTAGTTAGTGAGTCTAATATATTGCTAATCTAGCTAGAATCTTAGTTAACTTGGAATTATTGATGATGCTATCATGCTATATATGCATGCCCTTTTTAAGCTCATTGATAGATCCACCTATGGAGTTTATGGGTTGTCCAATCAAAAGTATATTCTCCCATGCTTCTCCAAATATTTCCAATAAATAGAGAATAAATAGATGAAAAGTTACCTTCTAATCGATAATTGGGTCGAAGAAAGAATTTTAATTTTATAAGTTTTTAGTTTATATTAAGTGAGATTTGAGCAAATAATTAACTTTTAAAACTTATGACTTTTGATAAATGTTGTTTAGAAGCTTTGAAGTGTTTAATCAAATAATTTAATGGATAATTTCCGACTACGTAACTTGAAAGAGTAAGGTTTTCAAGAGTATGTTAGCAGCTTTGCTTCGAGAGATAAAATTGTCTCGATTTTCTGTAAATAGTGATCCATAGTAGAAGTTGCTAGTGTTGCTCCTATACGAAAATTGATCGATTGAGTCATACAATAATGCGAAATCATAAAACCATACAAATGCTCTTTATTTTTTAGGGGCACGATAATATAGTTATGATGTGAACAATGGTCTTAGCATTTTTTGAAATCCATCCCCGTCAATGAAGGGAGCGGGGAATCCAATTAATGATCTTTTGAAAGTGACCTTAGTAGACATGATCTTGTTCGTTATGACAATTGTTGATAGACAAATCTTAAATGTGACGTTAGCTTATATAGCTCAAGAAAGTTAGGGTTGGGAGATACTATTAAGCTTTTGGGGGTTGTTTGGGGGAGGTGAATAATGATGGGGTAAAGAGAAAGGAGAGTATATAAATGTTTGTATTTTTATTAGTTTATTAATAATTTTTAAGAGATATTAGAAGGAGAGTAAAACAAAAGTAAAGGCAAGTTTTTATCACTTTTTACTTTTATTTTTATTGTTTTATGGTTTATTTGAAGGGACGGAGGTGAAAGGAAGATTATCTACTTTCTTTTATTTTTATTTAGAAAAAACTGAAAAGAGAGAAGAGGGGAGGAATTAAAAAGAGAGATAAAACACTACACCCTCTTTGGCGAAAAAAATAGGGAGGAATTATCATCAAGCTTAGGTTGCACACAAGCTTTAGCCATGGGCACTTGCAAACTTCCATGTATAGGTATATCCTTCTAGGAGAGAGACGGAGTTATGACTTATATTTTCTACATTGGCTTGACAAGAAGTTTTTTTTTTTTTTTTTTTTTGTTTTTGACAATGTTAAGTGGGCTAATTTACTGGGCCCTCTACGGAATGTACCTAATTTAGTTTCATATTTTTAAAAGGTGAATAGTCCTTTTATTAGACTCTTTGTATGGGACGACTTTGGTAACGGGTGGTGGTGGGGAACCATATATACTACCGGATAAGGATCAATTTAACCCGCAAGGTAATAATAAAGTCCATTCTAAACAGGCATGTTGAATTGTTAGTAATTTTCCCAAACAACATATATGTATCATGAGACTTGAGCTCGTACCATTAAGGTCGATACCTTAAAAAATTTGATTGATCATTGTGTCAAAGACAATTTGGTTTATACGAGTATCATCAATAGTCCATTCACTATAGTAGTCAAATTTCTTTGAAAACCTACAATACTATTAGAGTTTCAATAACCTTCTTTGTTCCTATACATACGTGGGGTCATAATATATCAATGTACTTTTGTTTTCAAAACTAAGATGTTAGATTGATTTATAGAACAAATTTAATTAGTCTACTAAAAACATTGTGTGAATCGAACTTATTTAATAAAACTTTTAACAATTTTGATATAACCAACTATTCATTTAATGTGTCTTTTAAGTGAGTTATTAATCACTAATAAATTTAAAATTTATCCAAAAATAATTTATTAATCAACAAAATTCTTTCTTTAAAAAGTGTATCTCACTTGGACATTTTCATAAGAGAGTCTCGTCCATGCTCAAAGAAAACCGTTGTAGAGCTCAAGTGTTTCCGGTGGCATGCCACATGTACAGCGACGATTGGGTATCCAGGTGAGCATCATGGAATCCCATTGGTGGGCAGCAATGCTGTGTGGGGCCCTACAAATTTAGGCAAGCAAAGAATGGTGAGTCAGAAAATGAGATGAGTTTATGAGAACAGACCTAAAATATAAATTAATGTTGATTAGGATTGAGATGAACCCTAATTGAGTTGAATAATTAAAAAACAATTAAACATCCGTCCATGAAAATTACCCATAAAACCATGTGCGCCAAATGCGCCCCACGTGGGAGATCGCATGCGTCTGGGTCACTTCTTAGTGGCTCTGTTTTTTCTTCACCTATCACCTCTCTAATTGTGATAACTTATTAAATGCGCTCCAAAAAGCTTATGGATATATATTGGTTTAAATACTTTGATGTCTATTTTTTTTTAATTAAAATTTTATGAATGCAAAAGTGCACATTATGAAAACTTCATCTTCTAGAAATCGATCATAATGTTGATTCACAAATGATCAAAAATTTCAAAAACCTTGTATATTATTGGATGCTTTGGTCTCCATATATATATATATATATAAATCATATCTCGTTGCTCGATAAATTACATTTTTATAATCTCACCATATGGTACAATTTGAGAGAAATTATATGTATGTTTAAACTTAATGAAATTTATATGTTTAAATACGACAGCTTGTGCACATTATTCTGCGAAATCAACTTTTCTTTTGTTCTTTTTAAAAATATCGTTAGCTAATTATATGATTTAGTATCTTGTTCCTATAACCATTCCTAAAGGTGTTTATAACTATTTTTGTTATGGTCGATTGTGATTGTCTATTTTTTTTTTCTCGCTTTTCTATTGCCTGTAAACTTGTATTATTTTCACTCTTACTGAGTATGTTGTCTACCTTTTTGTTGGTACAAACAATCGGAAAAAATTTCTTATTTTTTCCCTAATGTCTCATGAGTAGTTGTTTCGATGTGAGATATTTCAACTCTAGACAAATTAGATAAAATCAATGTATCCAATAATTATAATAGTCAGTATATATGTCCACTTCAAATGGCATACTCAAAAATCCCATACTTGTTGTGTGCCTTTTCAGCTTTCTCATTCTGTTTTCAAATCAAAATCAATTCTTCCATCCAAAAGGCAACCAAAACCTGGTATCGAGAAAACTAATGTTGAGGGTTGGTAGTAACTAGTTTATAATTTATTACCATACTTTGTAATGTTAACTTACGTAAATTAACAACTAATGAAGCCTGAGAAAACATCTTTGAAAAAAACTTAGCCTATTTACCTTTTAAAAAAGATTAGAGGTTCAAATCTTACAATTTATGAAGGTTTTCTTATCCTCTATTTATCTTACGTGTATACCCGGAAAAAAAAAAATATAATTTTAAAAAAGATAGTGGCTCGTCTTTCAATGAATAGACGTGACTCTATGTTCAAATATCAATAGAGAGGTATGGGAGAATTTCATTAGTAATTAATTTTAGAAAATTCAAACTCAAAACCTTGTTAAAGGTAGCCAAATGACTCGAACCAACTCATGTCGGTCCCGATAACTCTGTGTCGGGAATTTGATACTCATCAATTATTATTAAATAATTGTAAATGATAGATGAGTTAGACATCATAGAAAAGTTTTCTAGTACAAAAGGGTATGATGGAAATGTAGTATGGGAGGTTGAGAGTAATATATGGTGGTGAGCTGGGGAAACATGGAAATGAGCTGTTTAGAGAGAGAAACAGAAAGAGAGGCATATAGCTGGATTTGGTAGCTAAACCATCTCATCTTACATATTTTCACGTGCCTATACTTCCCCTTTCAGTTATGAATTAAGGGTACATCCTTTTTTTGGCTTTTGCTTCCAACTCATTGCATGACATTGAGATATACATACCATGCAAATGCATTCTTGTGAAGGCCATTGCTGGCCTATCTTAACTTGTTTGTTCGTCCAAGAAAAACTCAAAAAAAAAATATGAGGATGAGGATCACAGCGACCTTTCCCTATTTGTCAACTAGTCGTTAGCCATTAGTTATATCGGTTAATTGAATTATCTCGTTAGATATTAGATGATTTGATTTACTCGTTTGTATTATTTATTTTCATAAAATATAGTTCCCCTTTAAGTTAATTGAATCACAAATTGTTTTTACTATACATATAGAATCTCTCCTTTTCTCCCGTGGCTTTTTCTTATAGTAAAAAGTAAAATTAATGCTAGTTGGCATATACTTTGTTTGACCTTTGCTTTTCTTATAAGGCCATCTTTTATTCATATATTAGTATAAACAAAAACTAAAAATTTTATTTATATTATTATTATGTACTTAAACCTAAAATGAAAATAAAAAATCAACATGTGTTTATAGTATATTCTCCCTTAGTTCCATATTACGTATCGTTTCCGAGTTGTGAGAGAGTACTAAAAAATACAAATTTATGATATAATTTGTGTTAAAAGATCAAATTGCCCCTAAAGTTTCATTGGAAATGAAGAAAGTCAATGAAAGAATGATACATAAATTAATCATTAATAAGTTATTTGGATTGTAAAGTGACGGATATTGTGAATCATTTAAGAAAGACTGGATTTAATTTGTAACAACGAGTATCAAACACGAGTATCTAATTGAAATAAAATTTGAGAAAATACAGATATAGACATAGTTATATGATATGATAGAAGCAAAGATATTATTAATGACAAATGAAGCTAATCTTTTGAAGGAAAAAGAAAAAAAAGATTAAGGCACTAAGAATGTGATTGGGTGAGAGCTTAATTAAAGATAAAGACGATTAAAGAGAGATTAAAGCTGAGAGTGTCTCAAAGCTAACAACTTGGATGCCTCAAAGCAAAGACTTGCTCTGTTCTGACTTGTAAAGAGGCAGATCAAATTACCAAATATGGAAGTCTTTAGTTTCTAGTCTTCCCCATTTTACTTTTTTTTTTGCCCATTTTGTATTTTTCTGTAAATATTCAACCCCCCTTTTTTTTTTATTTTTAGCAGGGAAAAGTGGACTCTAAGTTCAACAATCTGATTTGTTGAAAAAAGATCCAAGTGAAAAGTTGCCTAAGATTCCTTCATGGGGGCTTGCCACGTGTCCCAATAACTTGATCAAAGTGCATATTTTACATGCTGTTTTTTTTTTGAAACGTTTCATGACAATGGCCACTATTTTTGTTTTCCCGCTTTTTTGAAAGAGGAAAATTCATTGTACATTAATAAATTTATTCCACTCTAAGTGAAGATAAGTCCCCCCCAAAAAAAAGTGCAGATAAGTTTGAATGTCAAAATAAAATTTAGACACCTTAAAAAAAGCTAACTTTAAACAAAAAGAAAGTGAAACTATGCATAAAATGAAAAATTCTACTATTTTCAACTTTTAAAAAGTGAGTCTCCTGCTGCACCAAGAAATAGAAACAAGGATATTTGGACCATTTCATATTTTTGGCTTCTTCTCTTATATGCGAGCTCAATTACGGTTCACTGATAAATAAATAAAAAGCAAGACTTCCGTCTACTAAATTTTTATTTAAAAAGTTATTTAAATTATTCTTTGACAAATAAATCAAACTATACACTAATATATGCTAAAACTTTTATATATATATATATATATATATATATATATATATATATATATATATATATATATATATATATTACCCTTGCAATGAATTTTATATACGTATTAAAATTACATAGACTCAAATCGATGTATATGTAACAAACAAAAGGGTAATTTGATATAGGAATTAAAAAGTGGTAATTTAAATTCATTTTTAGTCCCTTATTTGTTGAAGTTTGAATTGGAAATAAAATGGTTATATTTTTCTAAAAGGTATTAACCTAATGGCTTAGTAGACATAGAGAAGGAGTTGTACAATTATTAAATTATACTCGATAAAAGTCTAGTCTCATTACTTACCCGACCCATAAAAAATTTACAACTTTTATTAAAAAAATTGTGACTATCAGAATCGAATTTCTGTTGAGAATAAAACTCCGCCCCTGCACCCCCATACCAATTAAGTCGAGTGTTCATGTTGAGATATTTGGTTGCTTAGGACAGAGGTTTTCCATGCAAAATAAGCAACTTTTTTTGGGGGGAGTGGGGGTGCATTGTTTACACTTTGGAGACAACTTTGACAGGAGAATAAATTAAATTATGGGTTTGATGAATTATCAATATTATCATGTCACAAATGTTTAAAGGGCCCATGAAGAGTTAGCATATTTATTTATATAATTATGAAAATGAATTAACAGTAAGATGCCAGTTTTCTTTGGTATAAATCATGAGAATCTCTCATAAGACATCTACATATTCTGTATTTTATGGGACACCAACAAGACCTCATGTCATGCTCATCAACACTAGTTTTGTACTACTCATCCTCGAAAGCTTATTAACCCCTTGCAACTTGCACTTAAATGTCATGTATCTTGGTTTACATCTCCAACACATTTATCCAAGTGCATGATATTATTTCCTTTTATCGGTCTCATAATATATATGTTCTACGTCTATTTTTCACGCAGTTTAACGTATTTCTATTGAGTATTGCCAAGCAGTTTAACTGGTGTTGTATTACTCATCGTAAAATATATATCTGAATATATTAATCTAACTACCCGTTTTTATTTTGTCTTTTTAGAAATTTTAAACTCATTTTCTTTTTCAAACTAGAAAATTTGTTCAGTGGGTTTTAATGTTCTTTTTATTTCTCTTAAATCATAATGTATCACAAAATGAACTTTTCTGACTATTTTTTCATCTTTTATTTAATCGATTAATTTATCAAATAACTTTTCTCTCATAAAAAATTATAAAAAAAATCAGTGATCACAGCCATTCATTCAATTAAAGAGCTGTTTTCTCTTCCCTTTTTTTTTAAAAAAAAAGAAATTCCATGTGCTTAACCAGAGTTTCATAGTGTTAATTCTTAAACACTAGTTGCTGAAGTTGTGTGCCCATGACCAATAAATTAAGGAGAATTTCTCCCTCTTTTATTTTTATAATTAATTAGTCTTAATTATTATAATTATTTTATTGATATTAAAAGGAGTTTTAGTGGAATCTGCCTCACTTACCACCCAATGAAAATCAAAAGAGAAATAATTCCATTTCCCTGTTCTATATATATAAAAGGTACTTCTTAGAACACCTGCGATCTTCTCCACCAATCAAATCAGTTCATGATGATTAGATCTTTTTAATTGAATATTTCTTAGATCATGTTCCCATTTTAATTAAAGGATTTTTATGTATCTTGTCTTTTTTATAAAAAAAAATTACGAGAAAAATATCAATGTTTTACACCATAAAATATGTCAACAATCCAATATTGAATCAAAGGGTTGAATTGATTTCGAGTTTGAAAAATCATGAGTATATAGTTTTATTAATTCACATAAAAAATATTATTGTCTTTGTATCATATCTATCTTCCTAAATGTTTCATTGGCCAATAATATATTTAATAACCAGTTCTCCGATCAAAAGAAAAATAACCAATTCGAATACTCTTTTGGGACAAAATAATTATCAAAAGGAAGATTTGTAAGGCATGGAGGGAGTATAACTTTCTCTAATAATATTGATTAATTTGTTTTATAAACTAATTGTGTGCTGAAATTAAGAGGGTTTGAAAAAGAATCTCAGAATATGGAATGAATAGAAAACCAAATCCCCGAATAGTAGCTTGCACTAGGTTAAGTGTGCTCGGCCTAACAGCACTAATTTATGCCATCTTTAATAATATATATAGTCTAAGGTGTCGTGATCTGTTTCTATACATACTCCCTTCATCCTGTAATGTTGTTTGTAAATATAATTGACATACATATTATGTTAGGAATGAAACATGTAAAGTAAAATGTTGACATATAAAAAACATATTAGTAGGGGGCTGAAATTATCTCATCTGGTGTCTAAAAAATTTCAGGTCATTTCATTGAAACAGGTTTTCTTTTTAACAACATAAAGGGGAAGGAAAAGATGGTTCCATGCGCTTGTCACGCATATAAAACAGGATTGCAACTTGCAAATCCAAGATTTTCTTGTCTCATCATTACAAAATCTTATGTGAAAATGAAAGTTCAACAAAAGGAGAACACATCCTCATATTAGTCTTCATGTCAAAATCATTAAACCATTACTTCCTCTTGTCTTAAAATACTCGTCGAATTTTGGATGATAACTCCACCGTAGTCCCCGAACTATCTATCGAGGTAGTCCTATAAGTTACAACGTTATTATTTTTCTTTTCTTTTTATTCTCTAAATCCTTTCGCTATGTTTTTAACCAATCATCGATTGACATATAGACTAGGCGTATAAAGGAGCATACTCTAAGGATTACAATTTTCGACAAATTAATTTTGAAAAACTAAAACAAAAAAAGAGAGAACATTTTTTATTACTTGTTGTTTCAAATTAAAAGTCAATTTTACTAGTCAATAGAAGAAATTGAACAGTTCTTAAGGAACATTGAGAGATTTTTTTTTTTTTTTTTTGGAGAATTTTTAAAGGACGTGGAGTGTTAATTACGACACACCTTTATTAATGATTAGAAATTTTTGGTGTGAAATGGGCAATTAATTGGCATGCATATATTGATTGCTATCTGCTATCTGCTATCTGTGCGTGGATTCGGGAACAAAGTAACACATTCTCTTTTTGACTCCCTTCAAGGATGCATGTTATCTCAATTATCATGCTTGCATCAACATATGTAGCCCCAACTTGATATTCTACCATTTTTCGATCCAAAACCCTCTATCGATTTAATTCCTATTAGAATCTTCAATGTATTATAATCTTATAATCCTATTTTTAATTCAAAAATTTATGATAGCATCTAACACGATTCCACGATTCTATAATCCGATCTACAATTCTAAATACATTTCATAAATTGTTAACACATAATTTTATTCAGTGATGAATCACAATAGTATGCTTTTGAAATAAAATCTTTCACAAAGTATAGTTGAATTAGATTTCTATAAATCTTCATAAATATTTGTTAAAATTTTTTTCTTATAAAAAATTTATTATTATAAACAAATATTAAAATCTTACGATTTTTAATCCGATTCTACAATTCCGATTTTAACCGTAATGAAATTCTAATAACCTTGCCTCCGACCAAATACAGCTTAAAAGAGAATGATTTCATCATGAACAACAAGAAAAGAACAAAATGCATAGAAAAAAATAGACCTTAAAAGGATAATATAAAAAAGTGTATTAATCATTCAAGATATATCCTCCCGAGTGGATAGAAAAATTGTATATTTCGAAAATTAACTCATTAAAATACATGAGTTCAGTTTATTATAACTAAAAATGGACAAATTTTTAGGAGTTTTTCTCACTAAAACATGCATATTTGAATACTCATTGAATTCTATATATTTTATTTTATAGCGAACATAATTTTCAACGAACTATCCATCTTTAACGAGATGTACTTGTATTATGTATTTAAGTGAGTAAACCTTTTAAATGTATAATTTTTAGATCCGAGAGAATAATATAATTTGTAACTTGAGAAATCCATAAATTATCCAATTTTAAACGTTTCATCCTTTTGACTTTTGTCATAAAATTATTATCATTTTATTGATCACGCCAAACTTTGTTGAATATATATATATATATATATATATATATATATATATATATATATATATATATATATATATATATATATTCCAGAGTTGGTTTGTGAAGAATAGGGTTCATTTATTTGATGTTGTTGATAAACGGAGCAGTTTATTGTGTTTTGGCCTCATTGTATTTTCTTGCTTGTGACGTTTTTTATGCAGCCTTTTTAGACGATAATATTCAACTGTTTTCTTATCCATAAATTTATCACTATTCAATTGACTACTCATTTTATTCATATTTTCTCCTCATAATTTTATATTTTTAAAGAGGAGTTACATATACCATACGTCTGAGTTGAGTTTCAATTTTTGGGGTTTTTTTTAATCCAAAATTTTTGGTATTAATTATTGAAAACTTTATCAATCGAGTTATGTGACTAAACTCATAAATGTTACTCTCTCCGTCTCAAAATACATGTCGTTTTAAGGTTATGTAAAAATATCAACGAAACACAAAATTTATGACAAATTTTATATTAAAAGACCAAATTACCCCTATATTTCATTGAAAATGAAGAAAATCAATGGAAAAAAAAAAGAGAAACAAGGCAATTAATAAGAATAAAATTGATAAATTAGTAATTAATATGTCATTGACATTGTAAAGTGATAAGTATTGTGAAACGAAAAAGTTGGTTAAAGTGACATGTGTTATAAAATGGAGGGAGTATGTTTAATAAAGTGTAAATGTCGTACAAATTAAATGATAAAATTTAACTCTTTTTAATTTTTTTGTGTTAAATTATCTTACCTTACATTGTGGCCTATTCAACATGTTATGAAATCCTTTCTTATATTTATCATCAATGGTTTTCCCGGCTATGTTAGAATTACTTTGAACAATTTTGCCGTTACCAATCTTAGGCCTTCATATCTGAAAATTATTTTAACCAACGTATTTACACTTATAGTGTAGTGTCATTATTGTCTTGTACAATTATATTTTGTGTGTGCTATGAACAGATTAGGTTATTAATTAAGACTTAAAAGTCTCTTTTTGCAAAATCTTACCATTAATTAAGATTGAGGATGACCTAAATTACAGTGATGCGATCTCAAAAGGGATGGAATTAGGGGCAACTCGATTCTTATTGTACGTATGGACCATTCGGCCCATTTCTCACAAATCCAAACCCTTAAAGTGGGGCCCAATATTCAAAAAGAAAAAAAAAAGAAAACCAAAAGAAGAGGCACGAGTGATGCACGTGCAAGCATCACGAATGTAGGACTACAAGAAGCATAGTTTAAAAATGAAAAAAACATCTAGAAAATTGGAGTAACACTAGCTAGGAGTCTATAGGAGGACCACATATTTTTTTATTCTTTTTAATTGATGTGCCAAAATTATACTATAAACCAATTTGAACTTTATATATGATTGGATTAAAATAAATTCTATTTTTAGGAGGGTTTCAACGATTAATTAATCGTAGTATGAATATGGATGTTTATGCAATGTGTTTTAGGATATTTATTATTTATGAACCGTATTAGTTATTTTTAAACAACTTTAATCTAAGACACAGTATATATCGATAAAAAATTATTGGTACGATTTAGAAATAACAATACCCTCAAAATATAGTGCACGGATGTTTACATCAAAAGAATGATATATAATAATCTAAGTCCTCTAAAGTAGAGTTTATTTTAATCAAATAAACCTTAAATTAAAATTATTATGATAAAAACAACTTATGAAAATTGACGTATATTTCAAAATAATAATTATTATATTTTTTAATAAATAAATAAGTGACAATTCTCATGTTCCGCTTTTGGACCTTTTAAATAAATTTAAATATAAGTAATCTTATCCTGAAAACATTACTTCTCATAATAGACACTTATTCATAAGATATAAGATACACATCATTAAAAAAATTAGCGCCGGTAAAATTTCGTCTAATCCGATTACCCAAATTTGTCCGACTAGAAACACATCTTTGGTCATGATTTGTTTAATGCGAATTTTAAATTCGGACATAAGTTTTTTTTACTTCGATTGATCGAACCCGATATTAATATGAATTTAGGCTTATCCGAATTATTCGACTCGAAAAATTAAATATCGGACAAAAAATTTCCTCTCGATGATTGATTTTTTCAACCGATTTTAACTCGAACCCAAATTTTTTTATTATCAAAAAATTAAAATAAAACACAATTATGGTCATTAAAATTAGTTTATAAAGATTAAAAACAAAAAAGGAATTGTAATAGTTGGGCTCCATAAAAGAGCACATAAGCTTCTTCGGGAGAAAAATATAGTATTACTTGGGCTCTATTATACAGTAGTAGTTATTTTAAATTACTTTTCTAAATGTTTCCTTACAATAGAGGATATATAAGGATATAAATATAATTTATTTTTTTATTTGTATTAACTTTGGTCGTAGCTTACTCTGATGCTGATTAAGTAAGGTGCAAGATTCATGTTGTTCGATCATTGATCATGTAATGTTTCATGGTCCCAACCTTATTGCCTGGTGCTCCAAGAAGCAACGTCACTAAGTCTTATACTGAAACTGAGTATAGGATTGTTGGTTACATGGCTATTAAGACCACTTGGGTTCATAAACTGCTTTACGATCTTAGTGACACTTTTTCACATTTGGCACGGTGTGACAATATTAGTGTTATGTACATAATTGCCAATTTTGTGCAACATAATTTTAGTAAGCCTATTATCATGGACTATCACTATGTTCAACGATAGGTTGTTGACGTTGATTTAGTAGTTCATTATATCCCCACTATGATGCAGGTTGTATAATGATCTTTACAAAAAACTTCCTTCTCAACAATCTATACTATATAGAAACAATATGCATGTATGCATGCCCCCGATAAGATTTTAGTAATTCGGTATATCTCCCCTATAATAAAGGTCGTTGATATATTTACGAAAAGACTTTCTTTTAGACAATGTGTATTAAATATAAATAAATATACCTGTGCGTCCCTCTCGATGATATTGAGGAGGTGTTATGAAAGATATATGGAGATATAAATATAAATTTGGTTATTTATATTTACTTTATATATAGAGATGACAATGGGTCCTAGACTCGATCCAAACCCGTCAAACCGACTCGAATTAGTGGGTTTGATTTGAAAATTTTCGGACTCGATGGATCCGGGTCGAGTTTGGATCTATGTGGTATTAAATGGGTGTGAATTTGGGTTTAGAATTTGAGACCTATACCCGGCCCATGGACCCGATTAATTTTTTTAAATATAACTTAAGTTTGACTTCCCTAATTATTTTAAACAACTCAATCACTCCTTGCCTCGTTCGCTCATTATCAATAATCATGCATAGTTATCAAACAATTTCATTTTTTAAAATATGTTCAGTTTGCTTGATTTTTGAATATTTATTTTAATTTTTCAATTTATAAAATTACTTAAGTGCATATATGAAAATTAAGAAATATTTATCACGATATAGAGATATTCATACTACGAAATAAGAAATTTAAACCGGTGGAAATTGATTTCACCTCATGTTCTCAAAATTTGACAGTAAATATGTACCCAACGGAGTAAATCATTGTATGCCATCACAAAAGGTAACAATACAGAAAAGTATATGAAAAAAACAAATTGAAAAGTTATATGCAAAAAAAAAAAAAAAATCCCTTCGACTCTATAAATATTGTGATTTAATACTTCGCATCAATCCGTCAACCTCACAAGTTGGAGTTGGACGATCTTCATCCCACAAGAGAGAGAGAGAGACAGAGAGAGATTGAGAGAGAAACCACAGCAGAGTGCTCTCTAAGAGAGTATCTCCCACCCAAACAATTACGGCTGAATAATATAAATCTTCCTCTTCACTATGTGCATTAACCCAAACCCGTCTCACTCCGACCCGGTTCCCATCCTCCAGAAACTCCAACACCTCAAAACCATCAACGATCCCCATCGCTACCCCCATGACCACCACGTTTCGTTACCGGCGACCAAAGTGGTCAACGAAACTCGGGCCTTGTTTTCTCTGGCATTCCCTATCCTACTAACCAACCTCATCCTCTACTCCAGGTCCATGCTTTCCATGGTCTTCCTCGGCCGGATCGGCGAGCTTGAGTTGGCCGCCGGTTCCCTCGCCATTGCTTTCGCTAATATAACCGGATATTCGGTTCTCTCCGGTCTCGCCTTGGGAATGGAGCCCCTCTGTTCTCAGGCGTTTGGGGCCCACCGCCCTAAGCTTCTGTCTCTTACTCTCCACCGCTGCGTCCTCTTCCTTCTCTGTTGCTCCCTCCCAATCTCTTTCCTCTGGCTCAAGATGTCCGATATTCTCCGCTGGCTCCACCAAGACCCCTCCATAGCGCGTCTCGCTCACTCCTACATACTCTTCTCTCTCCCTGATCTTGTCACCAATTCCTTTGTACATCCTGTTAAGATTTACCTACGCGCCCAGGGGGTCACGCGCCCCGTCACGGTGGCCTCCTTTGCGGGGGCCGTCCTGCACGTGCCCTTCACGCTCCTCCTTGTGGGGTGGCTAGACCTCGGGATTGTGGGCGTGGCCGCAGCGGCCTCCGCGGCCAATGTGGCGGCGCTGGGGGTGCTGCTGGCCCAGGTGTGGGCCTTTGGGCCCAAGTGGGAGAGGCCCAGTAAGGAGTGCCTGGTGGGCTGGGCCCAGCTGGTGAGGTTGGCCGCTCCGAGTTGCGTGTCGGTTTGTTTGGAGTGGTGGTGGTATGAGATCATGATTGTGCTTTGTGGGCTCCTGGCGGACCCCAGTGCCACCGTGGCGTCCATGGGGGTGCTGATTCAGACCACCGGCCTCATCTACAACTTCCCGAGTTCGCTCAGCAACGCCGTGTCCGCCCGAGTCGGCAATGAGCTGGGCAGAGGCCGCCCTAAAAGGGCGAGGCTCGCGGCCTCGGTGGCAATCGTTTGGTCAGGCGTAATGGGACTAGGAGCCATGCTGTTTGCAGTCTCCACCCGCCACGTATGGGCCCGGATGTTCACCCGAGACCCCGAGATTCTTGCACTGACGGCCGCTGCGCTGCCGATTCTCGGCCTCTGCGAGCTCGGAAACTGCCCTCAGACGGTGGCATGCGGGGTGGTTCGGGGACGGCCCGACCCACCACCGCGGCACACGTGAACTTGGGGGCCTTTTACGGGGTGGGAATGCCGGTGGCTGTTGGCCTGAGCTTCTATCTTGGTGTTGGGTTCTGTGGGCTTTGGGTTGGACTTCTTGCGGCCCAAATATGCTGTGCCGGTTTATTGTTGTTTGTGGTAGGGACCACGGACTGGGAGTACCAAGCAAAGCAGGCCCAATTGCTGACTCATTCTGATGGGCCCACAACGGGAAAATCAGAGATCATCCTTGATGAACCCTTGTTATTGAAAGTTGATGATGATCACCAAGATGATGATGATCACCAAGAGAAAAAGCAAAGGGAAGATCAAAAGGAGCCATTGATCTGCATTCTGGTGACCCAATCCTAATTTTTTTATTTTTTAAATTAATAACTATATTCTGATTTTTAAAAAATCTAAAAAATTGATGGAAGTCCTCTTTTTGGAATTTTTGCATAGAAATTGTAGCTAATCAACTCTTTTTGGCCCAACCTTTTTCTAGAATTGGTTAAGTGTGAATTAGAATTAACTTTTTTTTTTTTTCGTTTTTGGTCATTCCAGCTGTTCTATAGTTTGTTGGGAGAGATGGGCACTTGGGAAAAGTCAAAAGAGGATAACAGGAGAGGGCAATTTTTTAAAAAAATTTAATTCCTAGTTTATTCTCATTTGCATATTTTCTGTTTTTCCTCTCTCCCTTTCCAGCACTTGATTTGTATTAGGATTGTAAGTATGGATCTTTTAATTTATTGGAGTTTTGACTAATTTCACATATACATCTCTTCAACTTCGACTTCGACCCATATTGTTCCTTTTGCATGCATATTATATCGATCCAATCACGCATACATGAGAATCCCGATAATAACATATATGAATTCTTTTTAAAACATAAAATGATTTCGTATGTTGTGATTTATAAAAATTTGATGACAATCGACAAGCAATTTAACCTTAGAAAAGTCCGTAACTTCTATTATTCCTCCCCACCCTCCAAATATATCCTCCTTGATGCATTAAAAAGCATTTACAAAATGCCAAGGTATGTATTAATGTAGATGAGTTTGTGTTTGGTTGCAAGTGAAAATGAAAGCAACAGTAATTGGACAACCACCTTATTTTGTAAGATAGCATTTTAGCAATTAATGAGATGCTTCATATATCAACACTTTGTATGGAATGTCTCAAAAATTCAGACATGTATTTTTTTTCTTTTTTTGGGGAATTTCAAGGTGACTAGCTAAAAACAAATTGCCTAGATATCATATCATCATCACTTTACCCCATTCTTGTAGTCTACATCTAGCCAACACAACCATGAAATATAGATATAGCTACTCACCATTCATCATTTTATCCTTATCTACATGAAAAAATATGTATTTTTCATCTATCATTCATTTACAAGATACCGACAAATATACTCCTGAAGCTATCTGAAAACCATTTTTGTTATAATCCTTATGTTTTTTTTTTTCAAATAATTTTACCCCATGAGATCAAATACAAGATACTGACAAGTATACTCCTGAAGTTATCTTGAAACTATTTTCGTCATAATCTTTATGTTTTTTTCAAATAATTTTACCACATGAGATCAAAGGTGAAAATAACTTTGATAAAAAAATCAAGAAATAGCTGATATTAATGAACTAACTGGAAAAATAAAGGCAATAAGTCGAGTATGGGGTGAAGCAGAAGGTGTTAATCGTTCATTTTATTCCAATGTTAAAGATGGAGATTCTCGATGAGTATTCATGATCGATGATAGATGAGGCTTTTCTTGAGAATTGTTGATGGGTTTTTTAGCAAGTAACATTTGCATTGGATGCTCTTGAAGAGCATGAGGAGGTTAATTTGGGGAGGGTCCAGGTGAAAGGGAGCAGAGCAGAGGTGGGAGAAGAGCAAATGAAGTTAGAAGTTTCCAAGTTATAGAAAAAGAGGACCACCTATTTTTATTTCCTTTTTGGGTTCAACAGATTGTTTTCTGTGGTCCAATTAATATGTATTGTACCCTCAAACATGACCAATCACAATGATATGATCTTTGGCTCTTCAATTCAAAACTGTCCTTCATTCCAATTTCTCTCATGGTGTGGGTTTTAGACACTTCATTTCATTTCATTTCATCCAAAAATCTACTCTCAAATATGGCTAAATATCTATGTGTACCTCCCATTCCCATGCATTGTCTGACATGGATTCAAATTCACATTCAAACTCAAATTTACGACCCGTATGTACTTGGCTTATCTATATCTCTATTGAAATTAAAAACTAGCGAAAGAAAAGTTAGATTTCAAAAATAACATTGATAAGCTTTATTAACTTTATAAAACATTCACGAAGGTATGAAAGGACACCAGATAAAATTTATGCCAAAATACTTATGTACTTTTCCTTGGAACAAACTTTGAGAGAAGAAAAAGCGAAACCTATACATAGGATAGCAATGAGAAAATGTTCACTGAAACATCAACATTGAAAAGTATTCTAAGGCTTCGATTAATTTGGAATAAAGAAATATTGAAAAGATAAATATAGAAAATTTAACGAATAATCTTAAGTAGATAAAATTTACGGAAATGTGAATAAATTATATTTTTGACTTTGGTCAAGACGAAGAAAAGAAACAAGAAAAGGGGTGAAATATACATAGATTATATATATACACATGGTTGAGAAGTCCCCAAGAATAGTGGACATAGACAATGAGACATCTCCCGTGATCAAATTGCTATCCTTTAATATATTTTTTCAGTTTGGATGGCAGAAAAAATACAAAAAATGGCCATAACCCCTAAAAGAGACTGCAATAAAAACAGAGAAAAAGAAGGGAGGGGGTCCTCCCTTCATTCACAAGACACCACCATGGCTGCTCATGAATTGTTCAACAATTTAAATTCAAGCAGGAGGCTCTTTGTCTCTTCTTTCTGTGGCAGGAGGCCCTCTCTTCCTCCACTCACTGCACCAGGGGCCTAGCCCTCTCCCTCCATCACCTCTTTCATTTTTTTCTTATTTTGTATCGCAACTGTTAAAAAATATGTCTCCTTAAACTGTATATCCCATATGAATCTTTTAAAACGTCTCCTTAAAATATCTCTTTAGCGATTAGAGAAATTTAAAAACTTTAAATTATATATTATTCAACACAAACACACTTGTCGGGATTGACTTAAGGATCGATGACTAGTCCCATAAATCACTACTAGCCTTTCCAGGCATGATATATTTATCTTTACTTACACTTTGCGGGGAAAACTTCTTAAGAAGGTCACCTATCTTTAACAAGTGTTCCACAACAAGCACGTTCAATTGTGGAGTTCTTAAAAGTGAACTTCCGTACCTTTCGTGATAGGAGTAATCACTTTAAATCCTTTAAACTAAATTTCAACTATGAACTGAAGTATTATAGTTATCCTCCTCATTCTCGTTTGTTCAACAAATATTCATATAAGATAATTTCGAAAAATTCTCATATATATATATATATATATATATATATATATATATATATATATATATATATATATATATATATATAAACCGATCATCTCATCTCATCGATTAGATCAACAATCATGCAAATGAATCTATGTGTATAGGCCTTTTATCTCACTAATAGTCTTCATTTACATTATATTTAGTTATCTTACATGCCCTCCTATCTTGTAGGTACTTCTTTTCTCCCACTAATGAGATAGAAAGGTAATTAATTAGGTTGGATGGGTTGAATTATGTATGAGATTGTTGGTTCCATTTGATTGCTTGATGTCTAGGGTCCAGCATATTCTATGTGGTCCACAATGACTATATAGCTGGCCCTTGTTCATCAATTTCAGAGGATCCTTTCCTTTGATGGGAAACTATTTGCCTTATGCTTTCTTCATGAATGTAAGAGTACCTTCATGCATCATAGTCTTACAGCTATCAAAGCTCCTGCATTACTCGATTTTTGAGCACCTATGGGTCATCAATCAAATTATACATATGTAACTTTTGCTAATGTGGAGGGTCCTATCCTTTATCAAATTGAACATAATCTCGACCAAAAAAGGAGGTATACATTATTGAATCGACTGTTATAAATAAAATTAAATTTTCTAAATCTTTCAAAAACCATGCAACTTGTACATATAATACGTCACATCACAACCAAACTTTAAACTTAGTTATGTTGGTGCATGAAAAGAATGTGACGACTTGGTTTTCCATTGATCAAGCTGATGAAAAAAGATGTTATACAAGATAAATATGGATACTTAAATTGAACATAATCTCGATCCAAGAAAGGAGGTATATATACATTATTGAGTCAATTGTCAACAATAAAACCAAATTTTCTAAATCTTTCAAAAACCACACAACGTATACATATAATACATCACATGATAATCAGACCTTGACTTAGTTACATTGGTACATAAAAAGAGTATGAGGAGCCGATTCTCCATCGATCCAACTGATAAAAAAGGAGGTTATGCAAGATAAATGTGAGTACTCATTAAATCTATGTTAAGATGATAAGTTATTAGAATCTTTTCTAGAATCATAGAGATAAAGTAATTTAATGTGTGCTTTACCTTTCAATATATATCTCATGGAGAATGGGAGGCTCATAAGACAACAAGAGAGGCAATAAAGTGAGAATGGCATACTCCTTTACAACTTTCCTAACTACTATCATTTGTAATTTAAGTAGAATATCCTTGCACCTTAAAGGAAGAGTACTAATGCGTATTGTTTTGCCTCACCTATAATACTATTTGTATTATGACTACTACAAAGTGCCTCGCTATTTATTAATTATAAGATAAGATTTTATATTCCAATTTTAGTTGAAGATGGGGTTATTATATATCCTAATGTTTCTGACATAACTTGCGTCGCAATTTCTCCATATCCCTATACTACCATTTTGTGAAACGCTTTAGATGGCTTCTCTTTTGGTTGGATCCATGAGTGTGTTAATTTTTTTTTAATTAATGGCCTTCATTAACCGGTATAAGTCAAATGAGATTCGATTTAAAAATTAATTGACACCGGTGGATTGACTCCTAGGTTATATACATGTTTAAGATATCTTAATTTATCAATTTAGGACAACACCCATTTTCATATTTTTCAAACGTCGTGAACTACTGACCGGGCTCAACGTGCGGCATGATCTCATTTGGTGGTTGGTGGTAAACCGAGATCGAGCATATCCGGCTCCGATATCATATTCAAGAACTAATTAAATTAGAAGTTTAAACTAATGGTTGAAAACTCATGATAAATTGTATACTCTAACAACCAAGTTGATGTTGGTGTGATGGCAAACACTCCCCATTTCCACCCTCTCCCCCTTGGTTCAAACTTTGGGGAGATGACTTCTATACCTTTGTGCAAAGAGAAGTTGAGTGAGTTGTGGGTTTGAATTTTAAATCTAGACTTGGTATCCTTTCCCTGACCTCAAAGTCTAGTCAGGTAGTTACCTCTCAAATAGGGGTCCAACTAGATGGCCGCCTACTATTACCTATCATATATACAGAAAATGTTGCATACTCTAACAAAATGCATGCCTACATGTAATAACAAATTGAACGTAACTTCTTTTTTTTTTTTTTTTCCGATGTGAACCATAAAGGGGGAGTATAATACGATGGGGGAGGGAGAGAATCGATCCTTGTACCTAATTTACCTAGTACCTCAGTCTTGATCACTAAGTCAATACCTCATTGGTTAAATCGAGCTAATTGATCGAACAAGATTTAGTTTCTAAATTCTAAAAAATGACAAACAAAAAACGAATTAAAGCCACATGTAGAGATATCCCAATTAAAGTGTAAATTTACAGTCTCTCATTGTGCCTCCACAACATAATTCAAAATTGCAACCACGAAACCTAACCTCAATTATTTTATATTTTATATTTTTATTAAAAATACATCAGTATATAATAATATATTAATTAAAGAACCAACTTACCTAAAAATATAAGTATAGATGGTGATAAATTTATAAATATATAGGTCTATAATGCACCCAGATAATTCACACACTATTTCATTACATTATTGTAATCATTTATTGTGTGTTTTTTTATAAAAAGAAAACATATATACATATGAGCTTTTATGGTTGGATGAACTCCACAGTCTGTCATGGAGGATATAATACAGTTGGTTGTCAAGAGGCAGAAAATTGTGGAGAGCTAAATAAAAAATAGCATAAGAAAGAGACATAAAACATGGATTTAATTTAAGTCAATATATGATGCCCAACTTGGGTATGCAACTATATATATTCTCATAATTGGACCTCATGTAAGATGCCTTCCAAAATACAGACATCTCATGTATACATTTCTCTATACTATATACTTGCACTTTAATTATATATTTTATTCAATATAAATCCATTATGTTTTTTTAAATTTTTTTCTTGGTCAAGATGGTTATTGTAATTATTGTTATTATATTTGTAGTGTACCCATATGTCCTTTAATTTGCTGGTGGTTGTGGTTTCAGCATATCACTCTTGACCTAATTTGAGGATATATTCATCAACTGGCTAACTCATGTAATGACAATTTTCAAAATTAAAATGAAGTTGCTCCACTTTTGGTTTGGCATTAAGAAATGTAAAGTATATTTTGTGAAATGTTTGAGATAACGTTGGGATGAGGTATGTGTATATATATATAAATTCAAAAACTACACAAAAATTTCAAAATGAGATATTATAGTTATGTTACTTATCAACAATATCATCCCAATAGAGGAAAACTAGACAAGGATCTACAACAAAGTACTTAGCCGCTTAAGGGACTATCAATGAAAACATCCTTAGCCGCTTAAGGATAAGTGGAAATAGACGAATATAGTAAGAAAATCTCGGTAAGGTGACAGTTGAGTTTTTATCACATGATAGTCGGACCGACATAGTTATATATACTGCGAGAGATAGTATTACTTGATGCCAACAACTGTATGGTACTTATATTTCATGCTTCTATTATTTAACTCATTTCAAAATTTCAACTAACTATAGAATGTTCTTTGAAATTTTTCAGGTTTCTTGCAATTAGTGTCACTACCTATATTTAAATATCCTTAAATCACGCATAAATTACACCCACACTAAAATTCACAGTTATTTATTCATACTAGAAAAGATGTACAACTAGCATAGTCATAATTAGCATTTATTACTATAATTTTTGAACACCTTATAGATTGTATAGCCATGACTGTTATTTTGAACATTTTGCTAACTGGTAGTTGACTTTTCCGGCCGGCAATAGAGCATATACATAAATTTGGTTAAGGGAAAAAATAATTGAAAACAAGAAAGGGACATATCAATGTGAGGGGCTCCTAAATGCGAGTGTAGTGAAGGCCCATTGATAGTGAAATAATAAGGAGTTTGGAGATAAATAAATTAGGGGGAGGGCATTTTAGGAGAATAAATAGGCATTGCATGACCCTAAAATCTCGCTTTTGTGCCCTAAAAGTTAGGGAAAGTCAATGCCACCTGAAACAGTGCATGACTCTCACTCCAACCTCAGCTACTAGCTAGCTACTTGCAATTGTGGAATCCAAGGTTTGGTCATTTGTCACATCCATCATGTCCATGAAGTGGGTGTCGAGTACAAGTGTCATCATCAACTTAGATGCCTCGGATGGTCTTGTTTCAGTATCTCAATTTATGTATCAATATATTTTAGATTAAATTTAATATATTTTCGAGTTTAGTATAACGAAAGCCTCCTTCTTGTTATTATGTAATATTGGTTAGTGTCGTTTTATCTATATAATTATCATTTTTCTTAACTGACTATAAAAAATTGTTCGATTTTCTTTAACTCAAAGGACATTTCGACCAAAGAAGTCTAACAAGGTTTAGATGCCACAACGGGAATTTACTACAAGAATAATTACAACTTATGTTGAGAATATAATGGAAGGGAAGTTAAACTTAAATAAAAGGAAACATAATAGTACAAATCAGTTTTATTCTATTGGCTCTATGTTATTCATACAATTAATACTTTTATTTGTTGTGTAATCATACATATACACCCTTAACTTCTTCATACAATTTTTATGATCTTGATATTTTAAGAAAAACTTAATCCTTTTTATTTTTATATTAAATCGCTAACATAAATGTCATGTGATATTAGCAATTTAAAATTTAAAATTTAAATTTTTTTAAAAAAAGGTAAAATATAATTCAAATAAGTAAGAGTTATAAAAGTTATTCATTGAAATCTCAAGGAGGTATATAATAATACTTTATTATTGTTTTAAGTGTAATGATCCAAAGGATCCACCATCCAATTGGATTGATCATCACCACCTAGTATCTAAGTTCAAAACCTCTTCTTCTAATAATGCAGGTACTTTTGAAGTTAAAAATAATGTAGGTTTTGAAGTTTAAAATCTCATATTAACTTAAAATTATATTAATTTTTCATATGTCTAGGTATTACTATTCATTAGCTAAGTATGATTTCAAATCATGTACATACGATAAGGCTTACATGGTAATACTAAACTATAGTCCTGAAAACACATATGAATGACGCAGTGTCTTTCATATAGGTTTTGGAAATTTTTATAAGAAACTTTTTATATATAATATAAATTTAAAATTACGATATAATTGAAATGCATAAAGCATCATCTTCCTTAAACTAATACAACTCAAAGGGTCTAGATATTGTGGCCTTATAGCTAGCTAGGACCACTCTTGACCTCCCATATTGCTTGAATAAAGGGAGTGAACGTGTGATCTTTTGCATAAATCACTCTCCAATGATCGCCTTTAACTCCTTAAATTCCTAAGAAAAATTAAAGCCTCTATAATACCTTGTCCTCTCTCAACAAAAAAAAAAAAGGCCACTCATGAGCTTTCATCCTCCCCCTTTTCCCCTTTCTTCTTTCATGTGATTTAGGGGCAATTTTATCAAGATTAAACCCAAGAAGAAAGTACCATTAAAAGATTGATGCAAGTACATTAAAAAGACACACACATGAGAATGTCACGAATCATGACCTATATATTCTCAAAGCATAGCTTAATTGATCTTTGCCAACCTCATCGAGCCAATCATCGTCCGAGGTTTAAGCAAAACAACCTCAAGTTACGTGCAAATTAAGCCGGGAAAAGAGAACAAGTACATGCTCTAACATTAATCTGTAATATAATGGGATGCTAAGTACAATTGCCTTCACTAATTAACAATGCCCACGTCGTGGAATGGATTAAATTAAGCCCTAATGCATGCATGCCCTAGTAAAGTTAGGATAAAATTAGGATGAATAATGACTTATGAGTCATTTGAAACGGTAATTAAGGATTATATTACTTGGAACCATATTTTAATGAGTTGGATGGGTAGGGGCATCCCCACTATTGCCTCTAGGGTGAGCTTAGGGGTCACTATTAACACCACATTCTTTGTCTGTCCTCTTGCAAGGCACATTATAAGTATATATTTGGGAATATAAGAGGGGGAAGAATATAAGAGTAACCCACAAAACAAGGACAATATACCCCATTTAGCACCATCATTCTTCTCACATGGCTACCCTTTTGTGCAACCAAATCACCCATCCCCTTAATTCCACCCTCTCTCTCCCCAACTCCTTTTGTCTCCTTATCTAAAACGGTAGCATCATGATCACTCAAGCCACAAACTTGGGTAGCCAGCGGCATCATGGCTGTCAGTGTATGAGGGAGAAAAGCCCACAAAAGCTCCTTTGGCTCGAGAGAGGCAGAGGTTTGTGGGATAAGCTATTAGAGTCATCTACCACTATGCCTTTTGTCCTCCTTATAAGAGGCAAATGGCATAGACATGTCAATGGTGGAGATAGGATTTCAACTCTGTGAGGTCAAAAATCGATTCATTTGAGTCTTCTTTTATATAGATACAAACCTGATAAATGGGTCGGTATACCTCGGACAGATCAATTATGAGGCCAATATTCAATTCATTTGAATGCTTTTATATATAGATACAGACTTGATTATGTTTGTGGGATAATTAATTCATTTCAACTAATGTTCACTAAACACGACAACGTGCTGCAGTATGTTAAAATTAATGTAACCTTGCAGGTTACAATGTAACTAAATGCTGCAACGTGCCCTAGTATGATAAAACCAACCTGTGACCCTAGCTATGCCAGTAAAGATTGACAAGCCTCTTGGTCTAATGTTACCCTTGTCACTTATTCACCTAAACCACCACGGTTTGATTCAAGGTAACCTCAAAATTTTCTTGTGTGAGAGTAAGATGAGTGGCTAACCTACAAACCTTTGGGATTGGACTTTGAAGTATTCTCATTCACCCTGGACCTTACAAATTCTTTTGGGCTTGTTCTGATTAAGGATCTTATGAGGTGCCTTAATTTTTCAATGCTTAAAAAAATATAATTACGATTACTATATAAAGACTGATTTGCATTAGCTATCAACCGTCATTCAATTATTGGCATCAATTGTTTTTTGAAAAAGTGATAAAATTAGTTGTTTCTAAAAAAAAGTGTAAGTATTTACAAAAATCCAATCTCAAAAAACTTTGAAAATTTAGTTTAATTACAAAATACTGATGAGCGGTTTGATTACGTCGGATAGTTAATATTGATTCAAAAATGTAATTTTAATTAAAAAAATCTCTAAAAAACCCGACAGCCAAATTCATTCTAAATATGATAACACGATACACAAATTAAATATAAATTTATTAAGGTGAGAAGCGAATATAGAAGTTGAAAAGTAGAAATGGGATGAATAATTTAGGTAGATAGATAATTAAGTGGATAAATACAGTTAAAAATGACAAGTAGATGCATGAATGAAGAAAGTAATACTATGTAATGTTATGTTATGTTATGTTATGTTATGTTAATGTTAATGAATTGATGTGATGTGTTGAAGGTTAGTTGCATGATTTGGTCACAGCTTTTAAGGGTGTGTTTGGTTTGTTTGTTTAATTTTCTCCAATTGGCATGGCATGTCCCCTTGAGGAGGGACTACCATTATAGGCTTTGCATATTTTCTAACCCCCATCATCTCCTACCCCCTATGCACGACACGTGGTCCCCTCCTACATTTTCATTCTTCTTCATTATTATTATTATTATTATTATTATTATTATTATTATTATTATTATTATTATTATTATTATTATCCATCCATCCCTCTTTTTCCATCACTATGCATGGTAGTTCAAGTTTCCAAAAGAACCAACACTTTTTTTTAAATAAAATTTTACTCCCCAAAAGCCCCACTATATTGTTACTCCAAACTAAATTAAAAATTAAAGTAAATATCTTTATTATGCTGTTTAAAATTTTCTGCAGAGCTGTATGAAAATAGTTATATTAGTTCTGTTTTTATCATAGTGTTTTTTCTTTGTAGTTTGTGGGATGAATTTTATCAAAATATTAACATGAATCTTTGACAAATGTTAATACGTGAGTAAGGCTGATAAAAAAACTCGTACTTGCTTAAAATATGCAAAACCCGTTTCATTTAAAACTCGAATGGGTGGTAAAAATTTTTAAAAAATGGATATGGAGAGGGTATGGTTAAAATGGGTATGGGGTGGGTATGGTTATATAGGTCTAGGCATCACCCGACCCATATAACACCCATAATCCGTACTCGAAAGACACTGCCCGTACCCACACCACTTAACACCCACAAACCGTGTTGCTAAATGTTAAAAAAAAAAAAAACTTAGGGCCGGATTGAAATTTATTTCAATAGGAGAAACCCGATCTTGCCTTCCTCTGTCCTCCTGTCTCCTCCCTCGGTGTCTTGCTTGTCTATTTTTGTTTGGTTGAATTGTGAGAAATATCAAATATAGTTTTAATATTGGTATTATTATTTTTATTCTATTTGCATATGAATAAAATCTGAATATCAACAAAACCGGTGGGTATGGATATGGGCATGAAATTTTAACACCCAATAAGTATGAATATGGGTATGGATACGCATTTTGAAAATAGTTATGGATATGAGTATAAGAAAATTCGTCTCGTACCCCCTCATTGTCGACCCTAGTCATAAGCTTTTTTTTTGTTTCAACTAAGAGTTTTTTTCTTTCAAACTTGTTGTAAGTATTATTACCAACATTCAATACTTAAAAAGCATTTTCAGTACTAATCAACACTTAGGGTGTGTTTGGTTGGGAGAAAAATATTTTCGAAAATATTTTTCATGGGAAAATGATTTTCCAAGAAAATGATTTTCCACCCACATTTTCCTCTCGTTTGGTGCAAGGAAAATAATTTTCTAAAATTTTTTAAAAAAAAGGAAAGGAGAAAAGGGCAATTAAGTGTCGGGTTAGTGTCATTACCCGAACCAGGCCGAGAGAGAGAGAGAGAGAGAGAGAGAGAGAGAGAGAGAGAGAGGGTTCAAGGAGGAAGAAGAGACTGGGAGATGGAGTGAGAACCTCCGAGGAGGAACAGAACGGGAAAGCGAGAACGGGAACTAGGAACCCGGAGCGTGAACGAAGAGGAAGAGAGGAAAACGTGACCGAAGCGAGAGGAGCAAGGGACAGAGAAAGCAAGCAAGAACGAGAGCCGGAGAGGTCGGGAAGAGGGACAACGATGGAGGGAGAGGAAAGCGGCGAGCGAGAAGGCGAGAGACCGGACCCGAAATAGAGTGTGCAAGACAAGGAAGGGGCAGAGACAGAGCGAGAGGAGGAGGGAAAGGGGGAGAGACCAGAGTTCCAAATCAATTGTTCAAACCCTTGAAAAATTAATTGAATGAGTGAGCAAGCGAGAGGAGAGAGAAAACGAGATTACCTTCATTGTTGAATGATTGAGTAGGACGGGGATGAGCGAGAGGACTCGAGAGGAGAGAGAAATGAGCGAGAGGGAGAGGCGGGGGATAGGCGAGAGAGAGGGGTAGCCTGGAAAATTAACTTCCTCCCAAAAACTTAAGAAATTATTTTCATCTAATTAAAGGAAAATATTTTACTTCAGAAAATTATTTCCAAATTTTTATTTACAAAACATCAGAAAATAGAATCTTAATTTTCCAACAAAATGTTTTCCTTCCAAACAAACACACCCTTAATCATATTTTTTTATTTATATTCAGCATTTATTAGCACTGGGCACTTATTAGTAATAAGTTATTTACGATAATTAAGTTGAAAAGATTATGCCCTAATTACTTATACTTCTTTAAGATTTACACTATCTTAGCATATGTACTTTATTATGGAGAAGACATCATAGATTGTTGATCTCTTCCCTATACTGTAATAATATAAAATAATAGTTTATATGTACTCGTCAATGTGTGTGTGCACGACCTTTTTTTTTTTTTGGGGATCTTTATGATATGTGATATCGTCTAATTGTCTTATTTTAACATAAATTAGTATTATATTTTATGATTTAAAATTATTAATTTTTTAATAGTTATAATTAATTATAAATTGTAAAACTTTAATATTTTTTAAGCTGTGTTAACAAGTATAAAATGACACCTTAATTGGATTAATCTTATTTAAAAGGCATAATATACTTGTACCTCTATAAACGTGAAAAATTATGGATTTAAAGATAATTTATTACAATCTATAAGTTCCGACATCATACTTGTTATTCAATCATACTATTTTTTCAACTCCGAAACTGTTCTCATATAATTTAGTATGAGTCTCTTGGAATTGACCTCTTCACGAGGCAGCGATCCTTGTAAAATAAACCTCGCTAACATTTAAATATCTTTATATCTCGCACAAGCGAGACTCTTCAATAAAAGTTGTCATTGTTGTCCATTTTTTAAATTTGATACTTAATAACATAATTTTTGAATCAAAATTTATAGTAAAACATTTATGATTTTGCTTATAACAATATCATAGTGTATATATCTAAATTATGATTGTATGTATATTCATACAGTCTTTGCATGAGGTCTCCATATGATTTGATAGGTCCATTTTAAATTTCAACATATATATATATATATATTGAAATGTTTGCTTTTGAGGAAGACATAATTTAGAAATACCCACGATGAGTAGTACCCTACAATATATATAATTAATAAAAATACATAGAAATTTGAAGTTATAGGGTTTTAGGTAGGGACATAATTATAAAGCACATACTCTACTTTTTACAGGGTATATAGGTACTACATACATTATTGCAAAGTCTTATCAAGGTATTTTTTTAATGTGTGTAATAATGTTCAAGTCACATACATTGTCACAAATTTGACCTTGAATCACACATATAAAAACACATTATACTTTGTTTATTATCATTTTTTAATCATTTTGTACTGCTTATGTTGCTCATAATCATTTTGTTGTACATTACATACTGTCTTCTTTGTAGTTTTATTAGTTAATATAAAACCATATAGCTAGGGAGTGGGGATATAATTAATGCTTCTTTTTTGTTTTAAGTACAGTCGAGTTGTTGTTAGCCTACGGAAGTAGAATTTTTCATTATTAATTTTATTCATTCCCATTATTCGAATCTAAAATCTTACTCGATTTGAACATGTGCAGCAACCACTTAAACCAATTTTGCGTTGGATATAGGGCTGTAACAAAATTGAGCCGGCTTGCTGAGCACTCGGGCTTGGCTTGGTCAAAGCTCGGCTAAACTCAAGCCAAATTGAGCCCGAGCCGGCTCGAAGGCATATCGAGCCGAGCACGAGCTAAGCTCGGCTCGACTCGATTTGGCTCGATTTAAGCTAAATAGTTTATTTTTTCAAAAAGTACGTGTGTGGAGTGTATAAAATAACCTCTAGAATCACCAAAATTTTATACAAATCCTCATTTCTTGAATCTAATGTAAAAATATACAATGCAACTTCGATTATTACCTTAAATTTAGAAACTTTTTGATCAAATAAAAAAAAACCTAATCGAGCTCGAGCCTGAGTGTGAACTACCAAAGCCAAGTCGGAGCCCAAATTTCAAAGGCTCGGCTCAACTCGTTTACAAAGCTAGTTGGATATATATATATAAATATAAAGAGAGAGAGAGAGTCTTGGCTTAATAGTTAGGGCAAGTTCAATTCCCCCTCATCTTTTTATTATATATGTATTATACTGTCCTTCCTACTTATATATGTGTAAGGTGAAAAAATTCAATTATGTAATACTTATGTTATGGATTAGGGTTTATAAACTCAGTTATATAACACATTTTATAAGAGAGAATTCTCTTTTTTTTTCATTTTGAAAGGTGGACCGTGAAAATGGGAGTTTGTTTTACAAAATAAAAAAACTATATATGATAACTTGGATTAATAAACTCGGGATCATGATATATTCCTATTGTACAGTAATAATACCTATATTACATAACTCTGTTGCAGCACTTGTAAACCAAAAGGAACAAACTTTAGACTTAGTGGAACTCCTAGAATCTCGACCGAGAAAAGAAATATTTACCACCTTTTTTTTTTTGGGGGAGAGGGGAGAATGCAGGAAATGTTCAGGATACATTCCAAATAAAACATCATAGACCTATGGTTCCAAATGGAGCCCAAAACAGTGGCATCAAAGGTAGTTAAACAAGTAATGGAAATCACCAGCAAAATAGGGCCAGCAAGTTCAGTGACCTAATCTAGTTGTGGCTAGAGCTAACAATGAGATGATCCCACTGATCCATCATATCCTTACTGATTTGAAGCGCTCTTTCATCAGCTTGCAGGATCCATTTCACCTGAGGTGGGGGAAGGGTGTGAAGAATGACAGGTTCCATCTGATCATGGCTAGTAATAGCCAGAGCATCAGCTGCAAGGTTCACAACTCCCAGTGCATGATTGATTGTAATCTCCCATTTCCTTTGGATGAGTTCAGTAATTTGTGCAATAACATAGTCTACAAGGTCATTGCTACTTACATTCAAGCTTCTTTTAATCATGTGGATCACGTCCTCCTCCAAATCAATTTCCATTTTAGGGATATTGTAATCCCAGGCTTTCCATAAGGTTTCTTTCAGAACTTCGAGGGTGGCCATGTTTTTGTCCTTTCCATGCACAATTACAGTACAACCCAAGAACCAAAGGTGGCTAGCCGTGCGAATGACGCCTCTATCAATGAATCTGTTATCGTTGTCATCCTTGAAAAAGCCGAAATTAACCTTGAAGTGTGCAGTTTCAGGCGGCTTCCAGATGACAGCAGCAGTATTCTTGAGGAACTCAGGTCCCTGCAAGCTCCAGATTTTGTTAGATTGAGCTATATCATAAGTTATATGATTCCAAAAGCTATATGTACTTTGAATGTGGTTAGAAAACACCACATTATTTCTATACAGCTATAGATGCCAGCAGATAATCATGAAGTTCCTGCGCCAATTCATGTATTTTGTATTGAGATTAATCCAATCTTTCCACTTGACATTGAAGAAGTAAGCATTAAGAAAGTGGTTGTTTGGGGGAGAAACTTACACCAAGTGGCAGCTACAATAGGGCACTCTCGAAACAAA
The DNA here is from genome assembly GCA_021018815.1 of Talinum fruticosum. Taxonomy (NCBI): domain Eukaryota; kingdom Viridiplantae; phylum Streptophyta; class Magnoliopsida; order Caryophyllales; family Talinaceae; genus Talinum; species Talinum fruticosum. The sequence goes on along the minus strand of JAITYX010000080.1, from coordinate 2,177,861 downwards.
TGGATATGATCTTCAATATTCAGGTTGGAGGTTTTACATGCAGGTTCCAAATCAGGTATCCAATTACTTAGTTGTGAGGCAACTGGTAACCCGTTATGTGCAGCACTTCAAATCAAAAACTTCATTTTCTCTTGGACTTTGGTTTTTCAAATTCTTTTCCATTTGATTGTTTTATTTTAGTTAGAGTTAGTCTTAAGTTGCCTATATAAGGACTTAGTAGAGAATTTCCCATTTTTATTAAGGCTCCAAATCAGCTTGTCATTTCTGTGATTGGTGGAAGGGATAGTAATGTTATGGATCTGGGTTAATCCCCTCAGGGATCCAATTGTGAAGACCAGTAGTGTTCCATTGCCCATTTCTAATAATCTTTGCCATTCTCCAATGCTCCGCATAAGGTGGGAGATTGATTTCATTGATTTTGTAGTGAGGGCCATAGGGTAACCAATTGTCCACCCACAGGGAAGTATTCCTACCATTTCCTATTTTTTGTTTCATAAAAGGTTCAACAATCTCATAGCAACTGATGATATTATTCCAGATAGGGGAGAAATGAGGTTTGGGTTTGAAGAGAGATAAAGGATCATTGTGAACATAAAGAGAGTTGAAGATATTAACACTACTACGAGATACCACTTTTAATGACGGGTTTTTGACGATGGTTAAAAGGACAAACCATCGTGAAAACTGGATCGGTGAAATTTTTGTAAATAACGAGGAACATATGACGACGGTTCTTAAACAAGAACTGTCATCATAGGTTATCCGAAATATTTAACTACGGTTCTTCTAATAGAACCGTTGTTAAATGTGACATATGACGACTATTTTGTAATAGAACCGTCGTCATATATCTTTCGGATCAACATAAAAACGCGATCTGCTTGTTTCCACGCCCCACTTACTACTCTCGGTCTTATCGTTGTCTACAATTTCGCTTCTCCATGAACCTGCTCATTAGATCCGCAAATCGTTCCTTGCCGCTGATGGACTTGCATTGGTAAGCCTCTCCTCACTCTCGCCGTCTAGATCTCCTCTCTATTAGTATTTTATTTCTTTATAGTTTCCTCTCGTCTCTCGCCGTGTAGATCTCACTCTGTCAAGCCTCTCCTTATCCTCGCCGTTGTCGGTTCTTAGGTATGGATCTCTATCCTCTCTTATTTTTCGCTTTAAGTTATTTAGAAAATATTTTATGAAGACTCGGACACTTGCTCGGCACAATTCGAGTTCTAACGGATGAATCGGGTATAAGAATTTCTCACTTATAGAGTTTTGATTCCAAGGCATTCTTTGTACCTTAGAAACTTTTCGAGTGATATGGTATCTTCTCTAAGTGATATAGCATTTACTTCATGTATTTCTTACCTGTCTCTAAGTGACTCGGAAAACAGATCTGCATGTCTCACTCGGTTACGAGTCCCTCATCACTTAGATATATCGCATGCTTGAATTGACTAGTATTTCGCTTTACCACACTCGGATCCGACTTCATGTTATAAGTTCTATTTTGTTGGAGTCGGTGCTTCTAGTTTGAATCGTGCTTAGTCTATATCAAGTTATTTCACTCGATATTCTTTATGTAACTTGATTCTTCGCTTAGACTAACTCATATGGAATTTTGAGTTTCATGAATATTAGACTCGAGAGAATTCCACTCACTTTCCGACTCGGATAATTAGTTTCTTAATTATCTTATTTATATTATTATCTCGTGTCTAATCGTGGACCAAAGTATTTTATACTTTGAGAACCAAAATTGATTTACTTTTGTAGGTGATTCAAACGAGGATACATGTTGAGAGAAATATTATACCGCAAGTACACGGCGTCGTTGTAGCTAGCCGGCAAGCACGGGTCGTGTCCACAGAGAGTTGTCCCTCAAATATCAAAGCTAACCCAAACTTTCTAATCTAGGTAAAAACTCGGTTCGACGGTGATTTGGTTTTTAGATCAACTAATAACAAAATAACTAAGAGAAACCGATGAATAAAAAGCCTTAGATTGGGATTAATCACACTAATATGCCTGAAACTAGAATCGAATACCGCTTGAGATTTGCCTATGCTAGTAGTTTAGAAGAGGGAGACACCAATTAAGCCTATCTTCGCCTACTTTCGAAGGTCAAAGACTAATCTTGCACAATCCAATCACCTATTTTCATGGGATTAATAAAGGGCAAAATTACAATGAATGCATCTCACAACCCCCAATTAAAACCTTAATTATTTTCATATCAAAGTTCTAATCGTTCACAACGTCATTCTAGGTAAGTTTTCATCTTTCGATGTTCCACAAAACCCTAATAAAAGCATATGAGTCCTCTCTCGAGGCAATCAATGAAAGAGTGATGAACGAAGTGAATTCTAACCTAAACGAGTATAGAACAACCCAATTGGTACTCAATTCATGATTATCAAGGCATAATAGGGATCAATCCCAACCTAAGTAAAGAAATTAGCCCCTAAACATGATACTAAACAATTGACAAAGATTGGAGAAAATAGCCATAGAGAAACAAAGAGAAATTGTGAAGAAAAGATAAAGAGAAGAAATTACGATTACCGAATAAAAAGTTTGATGCGATTCAATCATAAAAACTTGAAGTAGATGAACAATAAAGAGTGTTCTTGAGTCTCCTCTCGAGCCCTCTCGAAACCCTAGCTAAATCTCTACATTATGGAATGAGAATCCCTCAACAAATACAATTAGGAAACTTAAATAATCGCTAGAAACAGCAGTCGCACGGCCAGTGCGAAGTCGCACGAGGTACCGTGCGAAAAATCTGCCGCGTTACGTGCTCTCTGCTGTTTCGCACGGCCGTGCATATTCTGCACGGAGTACCGTGCACGTCTTCAATCTTCCGTAACTTGTCGCACGGCCGTGCGAGATGTGCACGAGAGGGCCGTGCGGCCTTCCTTCACTTCGGGCGTTTCGCTTGATGATCTGCACGTGCTGTGCGACTTCTCTTGATGTGTTTTAGGCTTCTTTCTTGCCTCCTCTTGGGCCCGAACTCTTCTCTCCATCGCTTTTAATGAAATTTACCTCGAATCTCTCAAATTTAAGCTCAAAACCTGTAATAAAGAGATTTACGAACTTAGGTGACGATAAAGAGAAAATGAGCAAAATCTAACCCAAAACTAAATAAATATCATTGAAATCATCACGGAATTGGGCTAAATAATGCCTTAAAAACCGGCAAAAACGAGGTCTAACAATACACTTTTTGAATTACAAAAGTAACTCGCTTCAAAACGTCAAATCACCAGCGAGACATGGCTTTTCCTCTTCTCTGTCCTAGTCCCGGAAGATTGTGTCGGGGCTGTCGGTTTCCAAATCCGGAAAAGCGAAATGCCAAGCTTAACGGTGGTCTCCACCTTATCCTTCAAAACACCGCCAGTGGTTTTGGGACTTCCAAGAGAGTTAAGAACCGTTGCCCAACGTTCATACCACAACGGATACTTTCGAGTGACTCGGAAAGCCTTTATCAACGGTCACAAAGGACTTCTCGTCGAAGTTGGATATAACGACTATGCTACTTGGTCATCTATAAATAGAAGCCAACTTTCAAGACTTGAAGATTGCCGAACCTATTGTTAATACTTGTACTTGAGAAAAGTCGGTGTATTCATTATCAATCTTCTATTTACAACTCCCACTCTGTAATTTCATTACTTTCGAGTTGTAAGGTCTTGTACTTAGTTACGAACACTTTCTTACTTTCGGGTAAGGTCCCTTGACTCAGTTGTAAAGGTTAACTCAACTTAGTTGTCCCTAGCTGTAAGGTTTATCTCGGTTAGGAAGTCTTGGATCGAGATAAGGGAATTTCGAGTTTAGGAAAACTTGTAAAGAGTTGTTTAAGGGAACAACTTGGGTTCGATCAGTCTATCGTATTTTGTGGACTCAAAATAGTGGATTTGACTTCGTGCTTGGATTAGCACGGTCCGTGGTTTTCTGCCCTGAAGGGTTTCCACGTAACTTCTTTGTCTTTACTTTACGAGTTCATTCTAGACTTAGACAGGTCTCAAAGCTTCGACTTTTTCGACTTTTTATTCTTTATAGCAATTACGAGTTCATACTTTTCGACACCACTTTAGACTCGGAATTTGTTTACGCCTCCACTTTGGCAAAAGAGTTTGATTTTCAAAGAAAATCCTCCATCACCCTATTCACTCCCCTCTAGGGTGACTCGGACTTTCCCGAACAAACCTTCATTTTATATATAGTAAAATGTTGAATGTATTTGTGTTAATATGTGAATGTTGAGAATATGGATAATGTTTGATATTGTTGAAATGTTGAATCTTTGTTGAAATGTTGAATATTGAGAATGTGGGTAACATTTGTTTGGTTTATTAAGTAGAAATTCGTGAAATGTTTGAGATTTTGGGAAATGGGTTAGGAGTTTAGGATTTATTAAGTTTGAATTTCGTTAAATGTTTGAGATTTTGACAAATGGGTTTCGGAGTTTAGGATTTGTGGTAATTATAGCGAAATATGACAGGTAATGATGGTATATTAAAAGAGTGCATCCAAATTTGTTTATAATTTTAGAGAAATAGAAAGATAATTTGGATATAGGGTCATCCTCAAAACGTTCTCATAAAGATAAATTTGTATCCAAATTTGTTTATTTTGATGAGGTGATGTTGGGATAAACTCATTTATCCAATATCGAAAATTGGTATCCAAATATGGTTAGAGTTTAGAGAAATAAAAATATTTATGGTTTAGGGTTTGAGGAAATAGAAAAATTTGTGGTTATATAGTTAAGGATATAAATGTGAAAATGTAAAAAATTGGGAAGGTATTTGGATATAGCTAGGGATCTCCCCAAATACTTGTCATAAAGATAAATTTGTTATCAAATTTATTTATTTTCATGAGTTGACGTTGGGGATATAAAAATTTCCGATTTCCTTTTTGGGTGCAAGTTTGTTGTATTATACATTATCGTAAACTAGAGGCCATGATCTTTTTGAATTTTATGTAACCGATAAGATAATAATGAAATTATGAATGAAATGTTGAGGTCACCCCTTAATTTCCTTTAACAACCCAAGATATAATAGGAACCAAAATTCTCTTGTTGTGATTAATAATGAGGTCGGTTTTACAAGACAACACATGATGTGTACTTTGCAACATAGGCGAGAAGGTCGAGAGTCAAATGGAAACAAAAGGTCATAAAAAATGACTATTGTTTATGACCTTTTGTTTCCATTTGACTCCTCGACCTTCTACCCTTATTTGTGGATCGGCGTATGTTGCAAAGCACATTTCATGTGTTGTCTTGCAAAACTGACCTCATTTTAATCACAACAAGAGAATTCGGTTCCACTTATATCTTAGGTTGTTAAAGGAAACTAAGGGGTGACCTTAACATGTCATTCATAATTTCATTATTATCTTATCAATTACGTAAACTTCAAAAAATCATGTCTACTTTATGATAAATGTATAATACATCAAAATTGGAAGCAAAAGGAAACTATATATATATATATATATATATATATATATATATATATATATATATATATATATATATATATATATATATATATATATATATATATATATATATATAGGGTTTAAGGATGAAAAAGGCAAAAATATATATGTGAAAATGTAAAAAAATTGGAGAGGAGAAGTATGTAGACATAAGGATTTCCCTAAATACTTGTCATAAAGATAAATTTGCTATCAAATTTATTTATTTTGATAAGTTGAAGTTAAGGGTGGACTAATTTATCCAATTACCTAAATTTTCGGTTTCCTTTTTGGGTGCAAGTTTGTTGTATTATACATCATCGTAAACTAGAAGTCATGATTTTTTTGAAGCTTACGTAATTCATAAGACAATAATGAAATATGAATGAAATGTTGAGGTCATCCATTTAGTTTGTTTTAACGACCCAAGACATAACGAGAATCGCAATTCCCTTATTGTGATTAACAATGAAGTTGGGTTTACAAGACAAAACATGGAGTGTACATGCAACATAGGCCGATCGACGAAGAAGGGTAGAAGGATCGAGGAGTCAAATGGAAATAAATGACCTTTTGTTTCCATTTGAATTCTTGATCCATCCGCCTTTCTTCGTGGATTGCCCTATATTGCATGTACACTCCATGTTTTGTCTTGTAAACCCAACTTCGTTATTAATCACAATAAGGAATTCGGTTCCTATTATGTCTTGGGTTGTTAAAGGAAATTAAAGGGGTGACATCAATATTTCATTCATAATTTCATTATTGTCTTATGCATTATGTAAAAATTTCAAAAAAAAATCATGTTTGTTTTATGATAAATGTATAATACATCAAAATTAGAATCAAAAAGTATATATTTATAGGGTTTAAAGGATGAAAAGGGTGGTTTATTAATAATATATACGTAAAAAATTTTAAAATATATTTGGATATAGGGATCTCCCAAAATATTTGTCATAAAGATAAATTTGTTATCAAATTTATTTATTTTGGTGAGTTAAAGTTGGGGGTTGACTAATTTACCCAATTACCTAAATTCTCCTTAATAATAAGGTCGAATTCACTAGGAAAGCATAGAGTCTATGTGCAGTGTGGGTGGGTACACGAAGAAAGAAAAAAGGGGTAAAGGATTCATCGAGAGAAAAGGTGATTATCCGACCTCATTGTTAAAGATAATAAGCGTTATGGGAACTCTGGTTTTGATTATGTCTTGGGTTCTTAAAGAGAATTAGACGGATTAGGGGTAGTGACTTTATTGAGGGAGTTGGTAATAGAATAATTCTTTTGACTTAATTACTCTCTCATTCGATCATAGCGAAAACGAGTTACAAAGTACTTCCTGCTGGTTACGAGAAATTGTGCCCACGCTTCAATATGGATCGTGTCGAGCAAGCTGTTGTTGCCAATTGCTACCCATCCCTCGTTGCGAAGACATTCTACAACCTTCGATTGATGATGCCATGGAGCTGGATTTTGTAGACTTTGACGAAACTCATACTCTCAAACAAGTTGTGTTGCGTTTGGACTGGGACCTCTTTCAAGCTTGGGTAGAGCGCCACTTTGACCATCTTATACTCATCGTCTCCTCATCATCTGCTCCCTCCTGGAGAGTAGAGCCGCCACTTCAAGCATGGGTTCATCGTCCGGTCCCCCTACTCGGAGAGCGGTGAATCGGTGTAGGGTCCTTTCTCTCGTTTTTATCCGGTCTCGAAGGAACTTACCAAAGGAGAAGGGGAGGAACCTCCCTAAGGAAAAGAAGAGGAACCTTTCTAAGAAGAAGTGAGGTTGTCCACCTCTACCCCTGAACGAACTCCAAGCAAGCAATACACAAGAGGAGTATCATTTTGGGGCAATGACTAAGGAGATAGAGATTTCTCGTGAGGACCAAGAACCGTATTACTTTCTACGGTTTCGCAACACTTCTATTAATTCCTGTACTTCGTTGTTCTCGGGTCATTTATTTTTCTAAAGTGATCCTTTTGTAGTAGATTTAGTTATGTGAGTTTACTCTTGATAGGTTTGTGGGTGAGATCATTGATTTTTTATGTTGTCTACCTTTTTGTGTATTCCTTTTTCAATACTTATGTAAAAAAGAGATTGCTTGGTGAGATGTCTCGTTTGTGTATTCCTTTTTCGGGGATTGAGATGTGCTATTATGATTTTATGATTATATATTGTTTGTTTGGAGTTCGTGTAGAGGTAGCGTAGAGTGCAAATATGATGTAATTATGTTGTCCAGGTTACCTCTACAACAACTCCAAACAAGCAATATATAGTCATAAAAACATAACAACACATCTCTCTTCCTAAAAAGGAATACACAAACAGAAATTCTTGTATTTATTGGAAATTCCTGTATTTATGTTGGAAAATTGAGACTCGTTGATTTGTTGCTTTGTGTAAGTTATGATGTATTTTGGAGTGTATTTTGTACAAGGGGGACTCAAAAAACACAAAAAAACTATTTAAAAAATACGGACCTATTACGACGATTCTTACATTATAACCAGTCATCATAAGCCTAAAACAATTTGGCGGGGCAGGACCTATGATGACGGTTCCTCGAAAGAACTGTTGTCATATGTAAATATATAGGCACCTATGACGACGGTTGTTAAATGAGAACCATTGTCATAGGTGATCTTTTACTACGGTTGTTGAATCGTAGTTGAAAATGCTACATACAATGACGCCCAAATACACGACACTTGTTAACCGTCATTGAATGTCGTTTTTAACCGTAGTTAAAAGTGTTTCGTTAGTAGTGTAACCCACAGTTTGATTCTTTTTATGATCGCATCCCAAAGGAGTTTGGCACAAAAAGTTAAATTCCAGCTGCCAAGGTCCCTAATACCAACACCTCTTTTTCCTTTTGGGTTTTGCATGGAAGCCCATTTAACTCTGGGGACATAATGACTTTGGTCGGTTTTATTCCATATAAATTTTTTGATAATCACCTCCATGGAGTTGATGATTTTCTTAGGAATTAGGCAGGTCCGCACGTAATAGATTGGGAGGGAGGAGAGCACGAGACTTAACAAGGGTGACCCTACCCGCAAGATTAATGAACTTTGTTTGCCAAAGGGCCAACTTATCTCTAAACTTGCTAATGATGAACTCAAAGTCATCGGGTTTAGGTTTGCAATGAGAAATAGGGGCACCTTAATAATTGCAAAACATGTGGAAGGCTGGGATATGGGAAAACTTGGCCAGAATTCTTCTAAGCTTAGGATGAAATTTTTAGGGAAAATTATTTTAGATTTATCTTTATTAATTTGCAGCCCGAAAGGTTTCCAAAATTGTTCGGGGTTTGGAGAATACATTTGAGGTTACTCTAGTCAGCCTTGCTAAATAAAGGAATATGTTATCAGCATAGAAAACATGGGAAATTTTAATTTCTTTGATATTCACTTGGAATCTACTTCCCATTTTGGACCTCTTCTTCAATCAATCAAGAAAGTCTTTCTAGGGAAAGAACAAATATGTATGGGGAGAGAGGGTCCCCTATCGAAGACCTCTACTAGGGTTAAAATCTTTCCCCTTAGTGCCATTCCACATGATGTTCATAGACATGGTTATAATGCAACCCATTATCACTTTAATCAAGTTATCCTTTAGACCAAAGAAGTTAAGTGTGTTGTGTATAAAATCCCATTCAAGTGTGTCATAAGCCTTGGATAAGTCAAGCTTAACAGCAAAATCCTTAGCTTTTTGTGCTCTTCTGTTAATAAAGTGGGCAAGCTCTTTAACCACCAGAATATTGTCAATGATATTACGCTATGGTACAAAGTCTGGATTGGGTAGGGCTTATTATTACGTTAACAATCACTTTGGCTACAATTTTGTAAGTTACATTGCATAAACCAATGGGTCTAAAATCGGTAACTTTCTCAACCAAATCTTTCTTAGGGATAAGGGATATAGACATTTGGTTGAAAGTGCTAATAGTCTCGAGGTTGCTTGAAGGCCTTAACCGGAAGCTCAACTAAGCTAGGGTTCATAGTCTCCCAAAATTTCTTGTAGAAGAAAGCATAAACCCCGTAAGGTCCAGGTGCCTTGAAACTATTAATCGAAGAGTAGCAGTCTTAATTTCCTTAATTGAGATGAGCTCATAGTTAATAGGTGAGGTTTCAAGGTTCTCAAAAATGTTCCTCAAAATCTTACATTTGGTGGTACAAAACAAATTAGAGAAGTGTGATTCCACCGGTGACTTAACCTCCATAGGATCATTGACTCGAGACCATTGCCATCCTTAAGAGAAAAGACTCTTTTCTTGCTATTTCTAACTTTGGTGAGCATATGGAATTATTTAGTATTCAGGTCTTTAAATAAGGTATTATTGATTCTAGCTCTTTGAGCCCAAATACTCTTTTAAGCTTACGAGAGGAAGAGAGAGAATTTGGTGTTAAGAGCTTTTGTATTCCATTAATTCTTGCAACCATTTTATTCTTGTGGTAGTTGAGGTTTCCAAAAACATGAGAGTGCCATATAGGAGCCTTGGTTTTTAAATTATACGGAGTTAACAAGGACATTCCTATCTTTCCAAATAGATTTGAAGAAGTCTGTCAAATTGGGGATGATAATACCAGGCTATAAGAGTTCTAAACGGTGGTTTAGGGTATCTAGCCCTAGGGTTAGTTTCTATCAAAATAGGACAATGGTCGGAAAAGACCCTAGGAAGATGCGTTACCTTACTTTTCGGGTAAATTTAAAGCCAAGCCATATTGAGCAACGCCTTATCCAATCTCTCCTAAATTTTGTCGTTACCTTCACAACAGTTAGTCCAGGTGTACCTCCCCCTCCGCGCGACCACAAAACCCAACATCAATAAGACCACATTTATTTTTCCAATTAGAGAATTGAAAAGCTTTGACGGGGTTAAAAATCTTACCTCCTCTTTTTCTTCGGGTGCATTGATAGTATTAAAATCGCCTAAAAAATCCAAGGTTGATTGTTTGGTGGGGGTCAATGGTCGGATCTTGCCAAAAGGAATCTCTAGCATTCGAGGAACTCGAAGCATGGATAGATGTGAGAAGAGCTTCAGGTTTATTAAATTGAAACTTGATGAGATTGTGGAAATAGCTGGGGTGGGAAGAGACAAAGTCAAAGACGGTGACTAGGTTTCACCAAAAAGGCAAATGCCCCATTTTTTGTCAAAAGGTTTGACATATTTGTAGTGTTCAAATCCGAACTTCATGCGGATTTTGTCGAAAAGGCGTAAAAGGGTAAGTTTCAAGAAGTACAAGGATAATCGGGTTGTGTTTAAAAACCAAATCCATAATGAACACAAACGCATTTTCCACATAACTTCGCGAGATGTTCCGGACTATAATTGTAGAGTTAACTACTTGGGTTCATCATATGGTTGTGGGTTAGGGGGATGGTCATTTTGGTCCTTTTTGATAAGTCGGGGGTAAGTTCTCCCCAGGTGCACTGGTTTGATGGGGCTCCCTGTGGTTGGGGCAAATGTTTAAAGGATCTGCTAAAGTTGGCTTTACCATGACTCGAAGGTTTGGAACGAAGGTATGGCCGAACCGGTAGACAACGTTGAGTTTTATTTCTTCGAAATTTTTCGTAGGAATGAACGCTAGTATCAGCTGGTTCCACTTCGACATTTTGGCCTCCATTCGGCCTCCATTCTAGCTCTGCCCATCCATTTGATTGGAATGGATGACGGGGGAGGAAGGAAGATCGGTGGTGTGGCTAGAAACTTGGTCCGGGTTTCTCTGTAAGAGATGTTGTCTCCGCATAAAGTCCTTGATCGAGGCATCTCGCTATAGATAGAGCTTCGAGGGCCACTAGATGATGAGACAGGTGAGAGAATTTGCCAAAGGCTAAGAGTTGCAAATGTCGGAAACGAGGTTCAGTTGGGGTGGGAAATGGCTTTCCTCTTGAGGATGGAATGAGTGATTGGGGTTGTGGAACTTTGATGAGCTGTGTGATTGTGGTTGATCCATGGGCTTGGAAGTGGATTGAGGGTCGCGAGAGCGGGGGACGGTGAGGTTGAAACGGCTTCTTCATTTTAGATGGAGGATGGAGGAGGAGTAATGAAGTTGCTAGTAAATGGAATGGTTGGAGGTAGGCGGGAACAGGCTTCGGAGACTTAATAGCAACGAGGAGGGGTGAAGAACTTCTGCGTAATCCAAGGGGTTGCTAATAGGTCTAGGCGGATGCAACGAGGCAAATCTTATTATAAGATTTGTCTTTGATATTCCTTCCAATTAATGGCTCAGCAGGTAGGCTTTACGTGGGTATTAACTTCTCCTTTCCTTTACTTTTCCGGTTATGTATCCGCATGTGTTTGCGGTTTCCAATTATCAAATCTTTTTGCTTTTTAATGAAGGCTCTCTTTGCTTTGTCTTTAAGCTGGGTTTGGGTCAAACTTTTTGTTTTGAGAGTGTATCGTGGGCTGTGGGTTCGCGAAAGCCATCGGGCTCTTTTATGTAGTTTTCTTCTTGGACATAACTACCATCCATTCATCATCATCACTCTTTGTCTCATTTGGAAATAGGTTATGCTGATCATCCTCTTGTCATATCCTAATATTGTCATTACCTGGTAATGTGTTTTGTCCTATATCTGTTTTGCTTTAGAGGGGTTGTCCTTAATTCCATGGGGTGGGCAAAGAGGGTGTTTTTCCAATTCGACGAGTGCTGGTTTCATGGCCACCAACCCCACGGTTAAGGCATAGAAAATGCAGATTTTTATAAACCACTTTTTGCCAGTCATTCACAACCCAAACCTTCGGGACAAGAGGCTTATAAAGGGAAATTTCGACACAAACCCTAGCATAGCGCCCTCTATACATAGTGTTAGCGGCATAATCCACCTTAATGGGTGTACCAAGGATTTTGGCAATATCAAATAAGGTCAACTTATTGAAATATTCCACAGGTAATTTAGGGAATCTAGCCCATACCACCCAGGATGTGAAAGGATTCATGGACGGTCGGAAATTTGACTTCCATTTTTCCATCATGAGGTAATGGCCGAATAAAAACCATGGTCCTCCATATAGGGCTTTGTCAAAACGAAATAGAAATACCTCTCTTCCTATGTCGATGATTTCAAGCTTACCTTGTGGTTTCCACATAAGTGGGATTTTTTCATCATAATATCATACCTACCCTAGGTACCAAGTACTTTACCCATAAGTGTTACTGCTCTAGGGTGTCTGTTAAAAGCTTGAGTTGATCTTCCATGAACTTCACCTTGAATGGAGAGTCGGGGCTTTCCATGGTGTGTGTTATTTCTTACGTCACTTGAAAATGATTTCTCCACACATGGAAACCTTCGGCTGGACCCGAAACCACATCCCGAAACGAGGAAGCATGCTTTTCAAGTGGATTGTGAATGGCCGTCGGCTCTTTTTGCATAAGGGAAGCCACTAGCATTCCAACGTCTTCATTATCACTAGACCTCAAGCCCAGCTCAGGAGTTCCGTCTTTAATGGTTGCTTTTCGGATAATATCTGTTCAAGAATCAACTCAACCAAAAACTTAAGGCGATGGTCGAAGGCTCGAGAATATGTTTATACTCTAACACGCCCCTTCACGCGAATGCCCTTTGGGCTTGAAGCGTGGATACAACAAAGGCTCCTCCTTACCTTTTGATTCGAACCCGATACCTCTCGCTCAAAAAGTCTCTAATACCATGTTTAAGAACCAACTCAACCAAAAGTTTAATTTGATGATTGAAGACCCAGGAATAGGTTTATATTCTAACAATAACATCTTGTTAGATGTCTTCCATTTAGGAAGATGGCGAAGGAACACAAGAGAGAGAGACACGATTCGGTTTGGCCTTTGGGAACACAAGTGTTTAAATATTTACCATTTATTACAACAATTTTTATCCATGTTCCTAAAGTTGATGCACACTCAACGACATTAATTTAATTTCATAATGAAAATAAAAATGGGCTAAAAAAGAATAATAGAATGGGCTGTATTTGAGTCATATACTGTCGTGTATTTAAGCCTAGCCCAAGAAATTAGGAAAATGGACTAACCACGGCCCAAAACAAAAGGTTTTAGTGACTTCTAGTCACTAATCAGCTCAACCTAGTAATAACTATAAAATACATGGATGTGCTTCTAATGTAACAACATATTCTTTTTTTTTTCCACATGAATTTGTTGTATAAGACTTTTATTAAAACAAGACATGATTTTTTTATAAGGAGATTTTTCGATTCAGTTCCACCCATCTCACACGTTCTATCAAAGTTGTCATCGTAAAATACAACTAAACATTAAATTTCCTACCGTAACGTATATAGTAACCATATCAACATAAAAAGCTGCGTAAACACCATCACAACTATGTAGTTCAATGCTTAGAGATTTTTCCCGAGTCAAAAGTCATTTGAAGTTTTAGGAAAAATAAATTACCACATATGATAATCCGGTATATAGATCGAAACCTATCGTATCATTTGCACATTAGAGCACATGGTCTTCTACCTAAATCTTTTGGTAGTTCCTCTAATAATGGACCTAAATCCATAAAATTTCTAAAGTTGGACAAGTTTCGAGGCCCAATTACATATGTAGCCCAGCCCAAATGATCTCAAAAATGGACTAACAGTGCAAACTACAGCCCATGTAAATACAGTTGGGCTTCTGAGGTCCACATTTGGGCCCTCATAACTTCAAAAGCCGACCAGAGCGATGGAGAAAGTTATCTCGGTTTTTGGGCAAAGTGTATCGTACACAAATACCATTGCTTATACTTTCCTCCCATATATTTCTCATATAATGTTTTTTAATTATATATAAGGACTTACACGACTAGTATAAGTGTTTACTTTTCTGATTTTTTCATTATATTGACATCTGTTATTGAATTTGTATATGGTTGGGTCTTGTATGAATTACGTGGAGTTAACAAATATATTTAAGAGTATTCTTTTTTAATATTTTTAAAATTTATAAATATTATTATTTTTTATGAGTGTCTCTTTAAATAATTTTTTATTTTGTCAAGAATGAATCAAAGAGTTCCACCACTGTAGGTTTATAATATATATTACAAAATTGGAAATAATTGTACCATGCAAGATAATGATGGTATATTTGCCATGTTGGATCCCTAGATAGGTATAAGTCATGGATGGAGTACATGGGCGCATGCTACCTCCCACACTAAATCAACCAAAAATTTGATGACGTCATTTTCACTCTCTCTCCTCCATGTCATGGCCATGGCCTTTTCTCTTTTCATGCAATGCAAAGATTGGATGCGGAATCTCACTCTTCCCTTCAACTCCTCATGTTTACCTGCTCTGTAGTGCAGTATCAGTACGTACACCCTCTTTCTACACACTCATCAACTCCTCCTCCATTTCCTCTATTTACATATTCCATATATTTATTTATCCAAAATCAACTTTCATTTTCTCAACTATGCAATTTCTTTTTAAATTTCATTTGGGTACATGAAACCAAAATTAAGTTGCTTGACTGTTAAAAATAAATAAAAATCGATCTACTTTACATTAATTATTTTACTCGATGTTTATCGAGTCAAAATTGGTATAATTTGAAATTGATCGTATCAAACATCTAAATTATCTTTTCACCTAAATAACTTTTATATATAAATTATCTTTTTTTAAAAATAGGTATTGTATATTGAATTGAATATAATGTACTTATGCTTCGTCTATATCGAGTAATGAACAAACTTGCCGGTCACATTATGTAAATCAAGATTAATTGATTGAAAGTAAGATAATTATTTTTCATATGAAATAAAGTTGTTTGAGGTTAAGCATGGACACCTTTTTTCCACCAAGTGAAATAATTAATAATCATACAATCCAAGAAGAAACTAACCAAAATTTATGCAAAGTATAAAACCAGAACTGTATAGCCATGGCCAATAACTCTTGTCTTAGAATCTATCTCTGCAAATGCACTACACAAAAGCTGTTTCAGATCTCAGAAGCCAAAAAAAAAAAAAAGTAGATTCTACCTAAACAGTTAGCCTTTTTTCCCCTCTTGTTTTAATTTGAATCCCTTTTTCTGTTCAACTCCTGTAGGAAACAATGGCAATTGGAGACTGGGGGGAAGTTTGGAAGCAGGGAAAATTATTTCTGAAAATTCACAGTACAATATTCTGCAGAAACAGAAAAAAAGGCATCTTTTGATCAATTCAAACCCAGTAATAATAAGTTGGGAAGAGAGAGATAGAGAGAAAGCAGTGGGTGGGAAGGAAGGAAGGAAGGAAGGAGTAGAGGGTAGGGTAGCATCACTTGAGGGCACAAAGAAGTTGGTACATTTGAAATACGGCTACGTTTGTTTATGTTACTCGGGCTCCGCTTTTCCTATATTGAAGTGTCGAGTATTTGATACAATGTATATATCAGACTTGGATTCAGGTATAAAACTAAGCATCAAGTGTTGATATTTATATCCGAGTGTCGATTGTTTAACATAGGTACTTGAGGCAAAATGAAGAGTCCATGTAACAGAGAAGTGTATTGTAACTATAATGATGGGTTATCTTCTTTTCAATAGAGTTTGTATAGGTAAGGGACATGTATCATGATGATTTTTTTTTCTGTGTATATCTTTTTTTTGAGATTTAATTATTACTGGTGGTTTGATTTAATACTCTTGAAAAATTTCACTATGCCCTAGTCTAATAGTTAATATTGTGCCCTTTTAAAATGATTATATACCACTATTTATCTCATTTTATTATTAGGTTGAAATTTTAAAGTTTTTCAAAAATTATAAGATGAATTGATGAAGTAGACGAAGCTAATAATTTATAAATTTGTCCAGGTATGTGTTTATGAGAATTTATGTCTTGAATTTTTAGAGTTCATATGATATGGGGGAGCAAAAACGGTAAGGTACACTTTGAGGTGAAATTTTTTAGAATAATACGTTTTCAAAAGACTATAAATTAAATAAATATATAATCAATGTGTTAACTTTAAACATTAAGGGCTTGTTTGGTTGGATGTAATCAAAGTGGTAATACAATCAAATTGGTAATGGTGATTACATTACCATGTTTGGTTACAACTTTGTAATGCAATCAAAATTACATTGTAATTACATTAACCTCTATCTATGCAATTACAATTACTTGAACATTTACTAAACAATTATGATTACATCCATCCTTGTGATCAAATTTTAACACACTTCCAATAATTCTTTATCTTTCTCCCCCTCCTCTCAATTCCATATCCATGTTCTCTCTCTTCCTTGGCGAGCAAAAAATTTATCCATTTGATAAGAAACTTAACTTTTTTTCTTCTATTATCTTAATATATGATATAATCATTAAGAGAAAATTTCAACTTTAATATTTTGGATTTAAAATTTAAGTATTCAATTCAAAAGATAAAAGAAGCTTAAATTAAAATTTTTAGATCAAAGTTTTTTTACTTGTTAACACTTATCTTTAATTCAATAAATATTTATCATAAATAAAATAATTTTAGTTTGTATTTTTTATCCATGAAAAAAATTCAAAACTTAATTATATGATAGAAGAGATTGAAAAAAGCTCAAATATAAATTTAGAGTTTAAAATTTTGTTATGTGGATAACATTTATCTTCACCACAACAAACATTTATTACCATTAGAATAATCCAATTGATCTTTTTTGCCACCAAAAAAATTTAAAAATTAGGAAATATGATATAAAAGATTAAAAAATTTCTAATATGATTTTGAATTTAAAATATTTTCGTGTGGATAATATTTATCTTTATTACTATATTTTTGTTATTAGAATAATATAGTTGATATTTACAATAAAACTTGATTATTTGATAGAAAATATTTTAAAAAGCTCAAATCTAAATATGTAACTCAAATTTTTATTTAAATAGCATTTATCTCCAATACAATAATTTAATTACTAACTTTTGTCCTTAAAATAATCTATTACCATTGTGATTATATTACACTTTTTATATAACCAAATATGATAATGTAATTGTTGTTCCATTACATTACATATCTAATTACATTACATAGCCGATTACATTACACCCTTATTTCATTATATCCAACCAAACGCCACATAAGGCTACATATTTAAAATGTCATCGACATTATTACCAGACATATATTTATAACTTTAAATAAGCCCTAAAAATATATACTCATAATACTGCGGAATGATTATGACCTACATAGTAATTCCAAAACAAAAGACTCTTTGGATGAGGTTGTTGAGGAGGAGCTGCTTGTTTGTACAGATTGAGGTGGACCAAAATTGAACATAAGCTGGATAAATTAAAGATCAAATTGGATATTTTTTTGATAGAAAATTGGACCATACTACACTGTTTTGGTTGGTTCAAAACTAGTGGATATGATGGAATGCCAAAGACAGCTTGTGAGATTGAAACCTCAAAACTTGACAAGTTATTGCTCAACCCTACAATGTATCCTAAATACATCTATATTCCCCACCCATGGAGGAGAAAGAGGAGCCATAGAAGTATATGCGTTAACTAGACAGACTTTAGAGCTTTGATCCTGTACTGATCGAACTCAATTTATCTTTACTAAATGAACTGTTCAATCTAAAATAAGTTCACACAAATGGTTCGAGTTATTATAGGCCCAACCCAAGGGTTGTAAACTATATAGATACTAGTATTGTCATGCTAAACTTAAACTTAGGCAACTCAATCCAAATCACATAATTAGTGTAATGATCAAGATAATTTATCAGATGTTAATTACAACTTTCATTTGATCTTATCTTATTGAATTAAAAACCTCTAAATGTGTAAAATTTTATCCTTAACAAAAAGAAAATACAATCCATGCATGCCCCGTGTATAGTATAAAGCTCAGATCATATTTTTTCAGCCAAGTTAAAGGAAGATTTGTGAACTTAATTACTATTGTGATACTTAGAAAGTGAAATTTCTGTTAAAAAGATTTAGATATTCGTTTGGGATGACATATCATGAAGCATCGTAATATGGATTAATATAATTCATACAAGCCCCAAATGAATGCCTAGATATATATTATATTAAAAATTTAATGTTCAAAATTCGTGTATATTTTCTTATATAATAAAGTCATTATTTTAACCTTAAAAAAAGAAAAATAAGGACAAAAATATAACCCACATAATGCAATTAAACTTACAAATTTAGGACCCCAAAACACTTTGAATATTTCAACCTTTTTTATAAAAAAAAAAAGGTGGAAAATGTTGAAGGGCTTCACGGGATTGTCAGTGGGCTTGAAGAAAACATTGGAAGTATGTTTCTTTACGATGACATTTCCCCTCCATAAATCCCCAATTATAAGAGAGAGAATTTTTTTTTAAAAAAAATACAGAAAACGAAAATAAAAATTAAAAAATGAGAAATTTCTTCCAAGTTTCTGATTGGGCGACTGAACCACATTCCACATTGCAAGCGTTATGGATTTCTCTAAGCGAATCTTATTCCTCTCTCTCTCTCTCTATAACGTTTAATTCAAAATTTAACTTAAATTATAACGTCTCTTTTTTGCATTTTTACATTTATAATTCACACCTCTTTGTCTCCTTCCCTCAATTCCTCTTCGCTCTCCTGACACTTGTTTCTTCTCATTTTTCTTTCCACAAAATTATAAAATAAAATACCCAACGAATTTTCAAATTATTATATTTTTCTCCATTTTTAATTTCCCTTTATTTTCCCACTTGGGTGGTCCATTTTCTCTCTCTTCTTCCTCTTCTTCAGTCTTTCCCCATTCAAAGGGCTCACATTTTGAGCTGAAAAACAAACACCCCACTCTCACTCTCCTCCCAAAAAACCACCCCACTCTCCCTCCATCTCTCTCTCTTGCTTCCTCTTTCTTTCTCTGTAAAATGGGCAAGGCAACGCGGTGGTTGAAGGGGATATTCGGGATGAAGAACACGAAGGAGCAAAAGGAGCAACAAATAATCAGCAACTCCGGCGACCTGAAAAGACCCAGCTTCGCCGGCTCCGGAAGGGATTCCGGCGCCGGAGCGAGGGCTCCGGGCAATGCTCCTGCGAATATAAGCCAATCGGATGCGGCGTGGTTGAAGTCATTCTACGCTGATTCAGAGAAGGAGCAGAGCAAGCACGCCATTGCGGTGGCTGCTGCTACTGCGGCCGCCGCCGATGCTGCCGTAGCTGCCGCTCAGGCCGCGGTCGCCGTCGTTCGGCTCACTAGCCATAGTCGTGGCAATATTCTTCATAGTAGCGGCTCTGGCGGCGGTGCAGGACGAGAAAAATGGGCTGCAGTTAAAATACAGACCACCTTCCGTGGCTATCTGGTAATTACGGCATTTTTTATCTTTGAAGCTAATTTTTCAAAAATTTAAATGATGAACAATTAAATTAGTCTTTTTTTAATCGAATGAACAATTTAAACATAGTCTCGAGTTTGATTAATTTATCTTAAGTAAGCTCCGTTTTTACTAGTTTTTATATGAGACGGCCTACATTTATAAGCTTCATATTTTGATTTGAATCTTTTTATTTGGCCTTTCACATAAATCATTTTTCGTTGGTAAATTTATAAGCTATTGAGCAAAAATGCTATTTTTGAGATTTTTGTGATAATAATTATAAATCTGTGTTTGGGAAAATGAAGGCAAGAAAAGCACTAAGAGCCCTGAAAGGGCTAGTGAAGATACAAGCACTAGTGAGAGGATATCTAGTGAGGAAAGAAGCCACAGCGACGCTTCATGGAATGCAGGCACTGATTAGGGCCCAAGCCACAGTCAGGTCCAAAAGAGCCCAAGCCCAAGCCCACATTTCCTCTCACACTTTCTCTCTCCACCAAGATTTCAGAGCTCGCAGATCCATGGTATTATTCCACTAATATTTTTTTTTGTTTTTCATTTTTAGGCTGGGATGGATTACTTTATTTTTAACTGCTCTACTTAATTATATTGATATTGAAGTGCAACAAAAAAAATTAAATGAGACGGTCTTTTTATGAGACCACCTGTGTGGTCCAACTGGACCACATATGTGGCTAGTCTTTTGTTTTCGATCATTTTTCATGACAGATATTGAACACGATAATTCTATGATAAATTTTATTTTTGAGTCTTTTAAAAATAATCACGTAGTGTTGTGAAAATTTTAAAATCACTATATCATTTTTTTGGGTTTAAATAAGAGGTAAAAATCTATATAATATGATTTTAAAAAAGTTGGATTTTGTTTAATGCAAAGTTGGATTTAAATGTGAAATTTGATGCTAGAGTCTCAGTCATGACTGTTGGAGGGGTAAAAACCATTGTTTGTGGGTTCTCCCCTGGGTGACTATACTTTTTTGGGTGAAATATTGAAATTTCTAATTTTTAATTTATCATATAGGTAGTTTTATTTTAGAATGTTGAAAATTAAAAAAGAAAATTACTTTGCTTATTAATATTAGGAATATTTTGTTCATGTAAATTGATTTTTTTTTTAATTGAAGGAAATGTATGATGAGACTAGAAGTGAACAAGGTGTATCAGTACACAGTAGAAGGCTGTCAGCCTCCTTTGATCAGAGCAGGACCATCCACCCAATAATCGAGGACATACCCAAGATTGTCGAGGTGGACCCAGGTCGACCCAGATCCTCAAGAGGTTGGAGAACCACCGCCAATCCTGGCACTACCCCGCCCGGGCCCAGGTCCGACTTTGGGGACCATGACCCGTATTACCCTCCCCGTTTATCCATCCCGAGCTGGCACGACCCCGACTGGGGACTAACCGGGGATGAATGCCGGTTCTCCACGGCCCAGAGCACGCCACGGTTTGTCAACCCGGGCGGGTCAAACCCAGGTCCGGGTCCAGTTACACCCTCCAAGAGTGTTTGTGGGGATAATGGCTACTTCTACAGGCACCACCACCACCATCAGCATGGGGACTATTCAGCATATGCCCACCCGAATTACATGGCAAATACCCAATCGTTTCGAGCCAAGGTCCGGTCCCAGAGCGCCCCGAAGCAGCGGCCCGAGCCGGGTTCAAAGAAGAGGCTAACCCTAAACGAGATGATGGAGTCCAGGAATAGCCTGAGTGGGGTTAAGATGCAAAGGTCATGTTCACAAGTTCAAGAGGCAATTAACTTTAAGAATGCCATCATGGGTAAGCTTGGGAGGTCTTATGACTTTGGTAGGGAGCAAGAGAGATACAACTTTCACAAACACTAGTTGGGACAAAATGGAAAATAATAAGTGCTATGATTTTGCAATGGTTATTATCTTGATAGCAAGTGATACAAATTAAATGTAAATTATTACTACTATTTTAAAAATTTTCTTTTTTTTTTTCAGGATTATATTATTGAAGTTTACTCACTAGTTTGTGACATTGAAGTAGTCTATTAACATTTTTAAAGTTTTTTATGCAATATCTATATAGTAATCATATGAAAAATTTGTCAATTAATTATTAAAATATATTTCGTTGATTGGGTTTAAAATAAGTAATAAAAATGACATAAAAATTATCTCAAACTATAAATAAAACATCTAACTATTTTATCTGGGCTAAAATAGATTATAAAATATACCATATAACATTACAATTCTCCCTAAAAAGTATCGTGTAAAAATGGAAAAATTGAACAATAAGACAAAGTTTCATTTAAATAGTATGAGTGAGAGAAGTTTGAAAATTATGAGAAGTGGTGAGCAAAAATTCAAAACTTGAAAGATTAAAAAAATTGATTCTTTGATTTGGTTTAATTTCTTTAAGAAAGGATATTTGAGTTAACTAAATTAAAAATATTTTAATTTCGGTTGGATCATTTGAAATGTCTATTAAATCAAAACCAAACGTTAAAACTTTTCTACATGTTAGATTATATATACTACTCAAATGTTTTCAGTTAACTGAATCTAAATTAATATTGCATTTTAAATAACTGATCTAAAAAATCAATTAATTGAAAATTTCGATTTTTTTTCCTATTACAATTCGGAATCTTGTGAAACTAAATTAAATTAACCATCGACTAAGCAGTTCATCAATTTTGATCACCCCTAATTAAAAGGCACTAATGTAAATTTTAATCATAGAGTACAACAAAAAAAAAATTCAAACTATAACATCAAATATCACTTTTTTTTTAAATAAAACCTTCAACGAATTGGAAAAAAAAAAAAAAAAGGGATTTTTTAATGAAAAAAAGGAATTTATAGTGACATAACGTGTTGAAACATGTGCTCCTTGAGTGTTGTTGCTGCTTCACTTGTTTGCCTTGAGATCAAATAAAAATTATGCATATACAGCATTTTGCTATTAAAAATAAAAAAATATCTTTAACCGTAAATACTCCACCTCTATGCAGCCCCCACCCCCAACAAAAAAATATATATATTTGCATTCAAAATTCCACTTGACTTGAATTAAATTATATAAAAAAATAAAACCATCTCATAAAAAAAGATGATTATTTTTGTGATTAGAGGAATGCATAAACATTTATCATATATTTTTTTTGGATTATTGGAAGAGAATAATACAAATTTTTGGATATTGGCCAAATTTAATATAAATATTTTTTTTTTGGCTGTGAACAAAATGAACATTGGGAGTATTTTGCAATATCAAAACGTCACCGAGTTTTATGGACAATTAGTCGAAAACGTGACGTGACAAGTTTTGGGATACGTGTACGACGCAGTCAAAGTTTAATTTTAAATTTATAAGATTTTAGTGCCAGACAAGGAAAGAATTTGTTTTTTAAAAAAATGAATAAAAAAATTACTTGACTTGTTTAATGAAATTTAAATACAATTAACCTCCTTGTCTTCTTTTCTTTCCCTTCCTTGCAAAAATCTCCATCATTTATTTACAAATTTTTCATTTTAGTGATTATTTTAGGGCAAATTAGAATTTCCTAAACAACACATAATTAATTCTCCTTCTTTGCCCCCCTTCCCCCTTTCTCTCTCTCTCTCTCTCTGTTCTTCTCAAATGAAGGCCACAATGAAGCTGTTCATTCTCCCTTCACCTTCCTATGGCTCCTTTGTTCTTCCTTCTATAAGCACAGCGCCTGAGCCACCTCTCATCGCCTATGGCTCCTCGCCCTTTTCTCTCTCTTCACCTTCACCCTCATTCTCCTCAACCACCCCTCTCCTATGCCCTCCCGTTCCCTCCCATCCTCCATTGCTCCCTATCTCTCCACCTCCGTCTCCCATGCCTTCCTCCACTATGCCGCCTTCTCAAACTCCACCCTTAAAATGACCTCCACTGAGATCTCCGCCCTCCACCACTGCTCCTTGCCGTGTAATTTCATCGTCCTCAGCCTCACTCACGAAACCCTTCTATAGCAGGCCCTGAACCATGCCGACCGACGAGAACGAAAACCTAACCGCAAAAATAATGCAAAACTTCACTAGATTTGAAGGCTACGACATTCCCCAGTCCAGAACCTTCTCTCCACCAACTGCAAAATCGCCATTAATGATTTGTCTAACTACTTGTACGAGATCCACTGGGATATAATCCTAATTTCGAACTTTTATTAAAATTTCATTAATCCAAGGATACAAAGACAGAAAGAGAGTAAGAGGGATTAATTGCATTTAAATTATCTGGGATAATTTCGATCTTCATGGCCATATTTACTAAGAGAGAGAAAGTGAGATGCAAAGTCATGGGAATGTTTACAGAAAGTAGATGAAGACGAAGATAAGATTTTTTTGTTTTTTGACAAAGAAGACATGATTATTTGAAGAGAGGAGGAGGTTAATTGCATTTAAATTTCATTAAACTAATTTTTTGATTCAATTTTTTTGTTTTAATAAAAAAAGCCTTGCTTACTTGACTCTAAAATCTCAAAAATTTAAAGTCAAACAATAAATTCTCATAAATACTCATAAATCCAGTCAAATATTTGACTCCGCCGTACACGTATCTAAAAACCTTGCCGCGTCACGTTTCCAATGAGTCGCCACCCATAAAATTCAGTGGCGTTCGATATTACAAAATACCCCCAAAGTTGGCTCTGTTCACGAGTCAAGAAAAATGTTTATATTAAATTTTGCCAATACCTCCAAAGTTTGTATTATTCCCGTCCAAAAATCTTTTTTTTTTCTAACAGTTAAAATTAACAATAAATGAAGTGATTATGAGCAATAAAGTGTTGTGAATATTTATACATACTAGGGTTATACCCCTTGCTATGCAAAGGCATTAATAAAATTTTTAATAATTTAATTATTTTTTAACTATATTATTTCTAATTAATAATTTACAATAATAAAAATTAATTATAAGTTAAAAGAATAGTTATTTTTTCAAATAACAATAATAAATTGATATATTAGATTATGTAATTTATTATAAACAGTAAATAAATATGCCTCTTTATTTTTTCTATTTTGATTAATATACTTTTATTCTTAATGTTAATTATATTTAATGTTAATGTGAATAGTCCCAACATTAAATTGAAATAAAATTGAATTGAATCTACCTATTTAACATCCTACGTATCGCTCCTACATTGATTCGACTCAACTTTTAATATATATATATGATATATGATATGATATGATATGTGTGAAACTAATGCTCAATATTGAAAAGCCCGAAATAAATACTCCCTCATTTTACAATATATGTCATTTAAATTAACTTATTTTCGTTTTAAAATATCACGTTACTTTGTAATTTTAATAACATATTAATCACTATTCACCCATTTTGTCCTTATCATTGCTTTTTTCTGTCTTTTTTTTCATTTTCAATAATATTTTAGGATAATTTAATTTTTTGCATAAATTTTGTATTTCATTGATATTTTCTTATAACCTTAAAATAATAAATATTATGAAACAAAGGAAATAGTCCCTTACTTACATGACTCATAAAAGAAATGAGTTGCTTATTAAAAAAGGGTCTTTGTAAAATTGTATCTTACAGTAGTAGTTAGTTAACATCTCACATCAACCATATATATGTTAATTAATTTTTATTTCAGAAGAAAAAACAAAAAATAAACATAATTATTGAAACATTGCAATTGGAATAACTTGAAAAGGACTTTAAAGAAAAACTTGGAAAGGACTTGAAAAGAATAAAATATCATGTTAAGCCGCCACGTAGCCTCCTCTCTCCCTTTTTCCAATATTTTTTCGTGTTAAAAGGGTGTCATTAGCTGCAAATTCTTAAATGCTCCTAAGTAGCATATGCTTCTTAAGAAAGAGAGAGATAAATTAGACCTACAAAACCCCTATTTTTCCGTTCATCTAATTATTTGTTGATAAATGGTGACGAGTAAATATTCGCAGATGCATATAACATGTTACTGTTCATTATCTATTATGCTAATGATATGATTTGATTTATTTAGTTTGATATTTTTGGATAAAAAATTAGGTGTTCTTCGAAAAATGTTTTGTCAAAAGGCAAGTTGTAGGATTAGAAGGATAAGAAATATATGTATGTACAACTTGAGGAAAATTTTTAAAATTTTGAAGAGTAGAAAAAAATAAATGGTAACATGTGTTGGTGGAGGTACCCTTTTTGTTTTGTGGCAATTTTTGACTAAATAAGGCCTTTGAAGACAAGTATATATGAACAAAAAATTCAAATGATAATAGACTTTTGAGCTTAAATTTTGAATGGTGACTGAAGAACGAGGCCAAATATATTTGTTTCAATGTATATCGTAAAATTATTAGCATCATTCCTTTGCACGTATATCTTTCTGGTTCTCCTACTTATGTTAGTATTTTCTGTCTTATTTCATTTATAGAAATAAAAGTTGTCATATTAGGCTTAAATTAGTTTGGACTAGTGTTATCCACGAGTCATGTAATACAATGTACATCTTAAGAAATTATCGAATTATAGAGCGATATTGTACAATAAATTCTTTTTCCTCGATCGCATGATCTTATTGAATTGTTTTACCTTCAACAACATTCTTTTACATGTATCTCTTAGTGGAGAAAACGCTTTTGTGACGCATCAAATTTATCATAACGGAACACATAAAAATCATAAGAACCTAATGCACATTCATATTTCAAGCATTCTAAATTTCTAAAGAATAAACAAAGAATCTAAAAAATTAAATGAAAAAGCACTTGAAACAATATTGTCAAGGTTTTAAGATTACACTCGTTATTTGGAACATTAAGAAGTCAACCCCTCCAAGAATCGAACAATTTAAATAAATCTCACTCATACGGATCTAGGAACAGTGTGATAATCTGTTTGGATATCAAACAAGTAAATACTAGTAAGAAAAGAAATAATATATGATTGATAGAAATTAAATGAGACTATATTATCATTAAAAAAAAAGAGGGAAGAGAAGAGTCTATTTATAAAAGAAAATCTAAAGAGCCCACCAAAAGTTCACTAAGATCCTTGGGTCCAATCCCTCATCTAGATTATTTACGGTGGGAAATCCTCCTCTTCGGCCCGCAAAACACGCCGGGCCTCAACCCATTACCCTTCTTTCCTCAATCCTTGGACAAAGATTAACGGTAAGCCCTTCGTCCCCTTCCCCCATAATTCGTGTTGGACTCAAGCCGAGTGGGCTGCTCGGGAAGGAATCGAGCTACTAGAGTATAGTGTAACCTTCCTCTTATCCAGGATCCCCAAGAGTACCGGATTGATCCGAATGGGACGAGGAAAGAACAAAAGCATCTCTTATATGGAGAATTTAATTGATTATGGAGTAAGCTGGGAATAACTCTCCAGTCCTACTCGAGAGATCTTAACACCTTCTATAGGTGCTCCTTCTTAGTCATGACTTTTATGGATCGAATCGAATTATAGATGGAGGTTTTTCCCATGCCCATGGCGGACTCAATGATATTCAATTCCTAGTTTGGAATGTTCGAGGAGTTGGAAGTGTCAATTTCCGTAATGTGTTAAAAGAATTAATTAGGATCCACAAACCTCAACTATCGAATTATAGAGGAAGTTTGTAATCAAATTAATTTCGGAAAATTTATTCGAGTTGAAGCCACTTGGATTTCAAGGTGGTATTTGATTGCTTTGGAAATCTAACAAAATTTATGTCAACGTCCTACGTATATGCATGATCAGTTCATCACAACAAAGATCAAAATTCATGATTCTCCAACCTAGCTCTTCTCTGCGGTTTATGCTAATCCCTATGCACATTTAAAGGAAGTTGTTTGGAGAGAACTTTCGACTTCGCCAGATCTTGTGACCTTGCCTTAGATGATTGCTTGGAGATTTTAATGAGACAATCGGTCTAAACGAATATAACCATGGTAATGCGAGATATGGCTCGCGAGATATGCTAAATTCAAAAGTTGGATAGAGAACAATGGTTTTATTGATATGGGCTTCTCGGGATCAAAATTTACTTGGTGCCGGGGTAACCGGAGTGAATCTAGAAAGTGCGCAAAGTTGGATAGAGCTATCTGTAACCTTCAATGGAGAACCCGATTTCAAGAGGGAGGAGTCGGACACCTAACTCGAGCCACTTAGATCACTCTCCTCTCTTAATTAGCCCCTCCGGTTTTACTCAACGACCAAATTCCACTAAACCGTTTTAATTTCATGTTGCTTAGACAACTCACAATCAATTTGGTAACTTTATTCACGAGTAAATGGAAATCAAACACTCCTCCGGCTCCAGCTCTTAGTTCATTTGCATCCGATTTGTGCCAGTGGAATAAAGAAGTGTTTGGTAATCTGTTTAGACGAAACGGACTCTTTGGGCTCGGTTGGGTGGCATTCGAGTGAATCATGGGAGATCATTGTCATCAACATCTCCTAAGTCTAGAAATCCGACCGAGACAAGAGCTTAATGAGGTTTTACAGACAAATTAAATTACCTTGGCTAGAAAAAGCTCGTATAGAGGCTATTAGAGACAGAGATCACAATACTAAGTACTATCATACCAGTATTATCATTCGGAGAAGGATAAATAGAATTGAAGCTCTACAAGATGATAGCGGCAATCTGGATTTCGAATCCCACGAAATTAAGAGAATAGTCATTGATTATTTCTCCAACTTATTCTATGATCCTAATCCTTCTTAAGGAATGTATTCGCTCCCTGCCAACCTTTTCCCTCATATTGATGAGTCAAATAGAATGCTTCGGGTAAGTCGTTTAATGCTAATGATGTTTTATATAGCGTTAAAACAAATGGCACCTCTCAAGTCACTTGGACCTAACGGTTTTCAAGCTTTTTCTACCAAAAATATTGGGACTTAGTCGGGGATGATGTTTGTGAGACAGCTTCGAGTATTCTGCGAGGTAAACAAATGATCGAAGGTATTAACGAAACATTTCTTTCGCTTATACCAAAGGTCAATAACAAGTTGTAACTCAATTTCGTCCCATTGGTCTCTATAATGAAAGTTATAAGTTGGTCTCCAAGTGCTTAGTTAACCGACTGAAAGTAGTTCTTCCTTTGTTAATATCCCCTTTCCAAGCTAGCTTCGTTCCTAAGCGGCAAATAAATGATAATATTATTGTGATGCAAGAAGTTCTACACTCCATGAGGAAAAATCGGGATCTAGGGGATGGATGGCAATTAAACTCGATCTCGAAAAAGCTTATGATGGACTTCGTTGGCCATTCATCGGGAAACATTGATGGATATGTTTCTCCCTCAATTAATGATCGATATTATCATGTCCTGTGTAACCTCCTGTACTATGAATGTACTTTGGAATGGAGAGCCAACGGGGAGCTTTCAGCCTACTAGGGGAATCCGCCAAGGAGATCCATTATCGTCGTACTGTTTGTGGCCTATATTGAAAGACTTTACCACTTAATAGTCGAAGAGGTTTCCTGTGGTAAATGGATCCCTTTCCCTACCTGCAGAGGTGGTCCTAAAATCTCAAGTCTTTTCTTCACGAGATGATGTGGTTTTATTCGCGGAAGCAAGTATGGAACAAGCCAATATAATCAACGAGATGTCTATCAAGGTTTTGTATGGCTTACGGTCGAAAGTCAGTCGCTGCAAAATCAAGTGTGTACTTCTCTCCTAACTATGATTCTTCCTTGGCTTATGAGATTTGTAAAGCTTTACAAATGCGCCAAATGAATGATTTGGGCAAATACTTGGGGGTTCCGACCATTAATGGTAGAGTTACTAAAGCTATTTTCCAATGAGTTGTTGATAGAGTTGATAAGTGATTATCCGGATGGAAAAATAAATGTATCTCTTTAGCAAGCAAAGTTACCTTAGTCCAATCTACCATTTGTACCATCCCGACGTATAGTATGTAAACAATCGGACTTCCCGGATCAATGCGTGATGATCTTGATAGGAAAATTAGACGCTTTCTATGGGGTGGCTCTGCTTTGGATAAGAAGATCCATTTGGTGGCCCGGAACACTATAATTAAGTCAAAGGAATAAGGTGGGCTGGGTATTAGAGCCATGAGACAGCTCAACGAGTGCTAACTTGATGAAATTGGGATGACGCTTTCTTAATGAGCCCGATACAATTTGGGACCAAATTTTTCGGTACAAATATTGTAGAGGGCAAGACCTTCTAACCCTACCTCACTGCCGCTTCCCTTCTTCTTCCTCGAATTCTTGGAGAGGCTTGGCCGAGCATCTTCCAATGCTAAAGCAAGGTATCAACTCATCCATCGGTGATGGTCGCTAAACTAGATTCTGGTTAGATAGATGGGTAGATAATCGACCATTAGCGAGACAGTGCTATCTCGCCAATTCCGGAAGCAATGCTAAATGCTACGATGTGTGAAATGTGGAACACCGATAATAATTGGCTATGGGATAATTTTTCTGATCTACTCCCATCTAGTATGCTCATGAAAATAACATTGATTGAAGTGACGAGAGGAAGGAAGAGATGATAACATCTACTTGGAACAGGTCTTCTTCGAGTAAATTTTTTATTAACTCTGCTATCTCCATCATTCAAAATGCACAAGCTAACCCAGAAAATGAAAATTGGAAATGGGTTTGTAAAACTCGAGCCCCACAAAGAGTTTGTATGTTCCTCTTGCTCCTCCTCCATGACAGATTAATGACAAATTCAAACGAGCGAGAGGAGAGGGTCGACGAATGACCCTAGCTGCAAAATTTGTGGATATTTTGTGGAAGATACTCGAACATATTGTTCGATTACTTGTCCCCATGCTATTGCTATATGGAGCCTCCTAAATTCAAAAGGTTTTGATGTAGGATCCAATACCCTATAGTTTAAGGAATAAATTTTGGTGAATTTGAATAATAATGCATTTAACTCTAATTGGGAGACGAAATTTCTATCGACCATTTGGTATCTCTCGGAAATGGAGAAATTCACATTGATTTCGTTGGAGAAGAAGCTTTACTGAGAAATAAAGGAGACTTCCTTTATTACTAGATTTGATGAGGTGGTTAAAGCTTTGCATAATGATTCGGGACTCCTAGTACAACATGTACCACCTAAATCGGTGGAATTGATAAGATGGGAATTTCCCCTGTGGGATGGGTTATTCCGAACACAAATGGCATTACTAAAGGTAATCCGGGTCCTGCTGCTTGGGGGAGGAGTTATTAGAAGGGATAAAGGAGAATGGATTGATGGATTCACTGAAAATTTTGGATAGTGTGCATCGGTTGTGGCAAAATTAAAAGCGACTTGGAGAGGTTTGAGAATTGCTCGTAATTTGGGCTTGACTCGAATATGGCTTCAACTAGATTCAATTTTAGTTATTGGGATGCTTGAGGGGTCATAAGGGTTGGGGGACCCAATTTACTCCAATTATATCCCTATGCAAGCCGTTGATGGAGAAAGCTGACTGGGAAATCAAGATTACTCATTGTTATAGGGAGACGAATGAAGTTGTCGATAAACCGGCTAATATCGGATTGTGTATGGATCTAGGCTATCATTTTTTCAAGTTCTCATTAGAGAAGTTAGGGAGATACTCTTTGCAGATAATGTAGGTGCCTCTTGGTCGAGACTTATTAATCATTAATAAAATTTGTTAGGGGTTTTAC
This sequence comes from Talinum fruticosum, assembly GCA_021018815.1. Classification (NCBI taxonomy): domain Eukaryota; kingdom Viridiplantae; phylum Streptophyta; class Magnoliopsida; order Caryophyllales; family Talinaceae; genus Talinum; species Talinum fruticosum. The sequence continues at coordinate 2,146,439 of JAITYX010000080.1, read as the reverse complement.
CCCTCTTACGCACCAAAGAAAAAAATCTATTTTTTCAAATAAATTTTATTATTTAATTATTTATATCAATAGCTCATATTTAATGGATGGGTAATTTTATTTTTCATGTAAAGTCGAACATAAACAAACATAATGAGTTATTAAATAAAAAACAAATGTAAAATATGAATAAATTTTATTTTTTATATAAAGTCGAACATACCATAAACGAAACAAGACGTTAATAATGATTAGAGCTTGATTTCATAGCTAGTAAAGCACTTAAGCTAATGTTTTGGTAAATATAATTAAGATTTATGATGAAAGCAAGGTGGTTTGCATCACACCTCCGTCATTTACACAATTTGTGAGTATGTGTATGACCACTTTTGGGTGAATATTTCGTAAAATGTGATCAAGAAAGACCAGACCCGACCCGATTTTCGAGTTAAGACCAACTCGACTTTTGAGCTCTACTTTTTATTTTTCTAGAATATTTGGAATTTGGCCTCTTTTTTGACTCATCAAACCTTGAGCAAACTCCTAATTATCATATCTGTATTTGCTTTGGTATGGGAGGAATGAACTCACTATTTTTCAAAAAATAAAATAAATAAAAAATATCATATGTGTATATTTTTTTGACGCATATTTGTCATATACGCAATTTTGAATACTTCGTATCCAAGTGCATAGATGATTTGGGGAGTATGTTTTGTTCCTAAGAGTATCGTATAGTTACGGTTTATTTGGCTAATCCATGCATATACACCGATCTCTTTTTTATTTTTTCAAAATAGTGTTTGTATAAAATGGAATAATTGAAGTTACTCTTTTTACGATGGTTATCTATCTAAATATGTACAAGTATTTAATCTGCATGTACGCTTGATTGTCTTCTCCAATCAAATGAAAGACAAGTGAAGAAAATTTTGTTAAATTTTGGAGCAAAGATAACAGATGTTCTTAATGATGTATTAATCTACTAATAAACAAGGATGGTTTTGTTGAGTGCTTGAATGATGGTGTTATTATCTCTCTAATTAAGAGCGAAAAAAACATTGTTAAATTTGGAGCAAAGATAACAGATGACGGGATTTATAAATAAAAGACTATTCTTTTATGATTTACGATACCGGATTATGGAATCGCTGATCAACTCCAAAAGAGGGTGACAATGTAGGTGTGCATTTTGATGTAAATAGGCAGAGATGTTGGTGTAGTTATAATCAGGTAGCTTTGAGCATGACGCTATATATGAAGTGTGAAGCTTGGTCCTTTTCAGATTACTGAGAAACGAGATTTTCAATGTAAAGGGATCTTAACAGACAAGAGGAAGAGGAAGAGGAAAAATAGAAAGAAACATACAAACAGAACAATTTGTTGATGTGATGCTGATTTTGTTTTTGACTCATTTCCAGGACCAATTCTACTCTATTATATATATACATTGACTTTAATGAAAGTATTTAGGTTATTCTACATTTTTATACATACTAACTAGCGAATCATATATATATATATATATAAGTGAATGCAAGCGTTGTGGTTGCGACATGTGGCAGATAAGTGATAATTTTAAATTTTTTTAAAGGTGATTTAAAGTCATGATATTATTGTTAGGAGGTTATTATAAGTGATTTATATGTAACAGTTTCATGATATATATTAATATCATGTGACTTAAAATGTAATTATTTTTAATTAATCATATCATATATAAATCCTCTAAAATACTGTGGTAAAATATACACATTTATATTTATATTTTTTGAATTATCAAATCATGTCTTCCATTTAAATTTTATTTTCTAAAAGGTATTTTTAAAGATATATAGGTATTTTTAAATATACACTTATATATATATATATATATATATATATATATATATATATATATATATATATATATATAATGATTATTTTTATTATTTTAATTTTACTAATGTTTATTTTAAATACTCCTTTTGGTTTTTTTCTTTGTCACGTTAGATGCAATTTAGAAAAAATAGTATGTATAGTTAAATAATTAATTAATAATTTTATATGTATATTGAAAAGTTAAATTTTATAATAATTATTTTTATTATTTTAATTTCACTAATGCTTATTTTAAATACCCCTTTTGGTTTTTTTTTTTTTTGTCAAAGTTAGATGCAATTTAGAAAAAATAGTATGTATAGTTAAATAATGAATTAATAATTTTATATGTATATTGAAAAGTTAAATTTTATATTAATTATTTTAATTTCACTAATGCTTATTTTAAGTACCCCTTTTTTGGTCAAAGTTAGATGCAATCACCAAAAAAAACTTTCAAGCATGTATACATTTTAAAATTAGTTATTAATATTAAAGGCTTTCTCTTACAAAATAATTTAATATTTTTAAAAAATTATAAGTAATTTTTATATAGAAAATTCAATTTTCTTACAATATATGGGATTTTTAATTAATTTTTATTGATGAATTTTAAAGTTTGCCCTATATATTTGCAAAATAAAGACATTAATTGTTCAATATTAACAAGAAATGTCATCTTAAATAAAAAATAAAAAATAAATACAAACAAATAATGTCATCATCATTAGTGGAATTTTAATATTCATCCATTGCTATTCATTATTAAAAAACAATCCAATTAATGAAATTTAAAAGTAACAATTCAATAAATAGTCATTAGTGCAATTTAAAAGAAATTATTCATACCTTGCTTTTAATAATTTAAAAGAAATTTAAAACAAATAATGTCAATAAAATAGTATGTATAGTTAAATAATGAATTAATAATTTTATATGTATATTGAAAAGTTAAATTTTATAAAAATTATTTTAATTATTTTAATTTCACTGATGCTTATTTTAAGTACCCATTTTTTTTTGTCAAAGTTAGATGCAATCACAAAAAAAACTTTCAAGCATGTATACATTTTAAAATTAGTTATTAATATTAAAGGCTTTCTCTTACAAAATAATTTAATATTTTCAAAAAATTATAAGTAATAAATGGGAATTAGTATTTAAAAGTAATCACATACGTTGCTTTTGGGAATAGTCATTAGTGCATACTTAACACTAATCACATGCATTGCTTTTGGGAATAATTTAATATCTTCTACAAGGAATGAGAGGAAAGGTTGGTTATATGGGAATTAGTATACGTTAAAAAGGAGGGGATAAAATGCATTCAATTGTAATTTATACGTTGCTTTTGGGAATTAGTATGGGAAGAGTTTTTAGTATATTTAATGATCGTATTGAGAAGCAAAAAACCAAACAAAAAAAGAAAAACAAAGGTCACGGTTACAAGCAAGCGGAAGAATAGGCAAACGATCCAACTTAACACTAATCACATAATTAATAAAATTTAATATTTGAATATATTAATTGCCCATATTATTATATAAAGGCTGAACAAGGTCATCTGTGTACTTCATCGAGATCCACACAATCGGAAAAGAGTATTTTTTTCAAAACATCGTAAATACTAATCATAATGTCTTATTCATTTCTCCAAAATTATCATGTGAAAGAGATGATTGGAAAACAAAAGTGAGAGTTTCTAGAATTTGGAGGGCATGCAATATAAATGATAATACATTTCTAAGCAAAGATATGGTGTTAATTGATGAGAAGGTACTTGTGATATTATTTATTAGTTTTCATACTTTTTTCACTTATTTAGTATTGTCTTACACATATATATTGTCTTATTTAGTATTATTTAATTATTTCCCGTGCGTAGCACAGCTTAAAGTACTAGTTTTTCTATATTAGTTGGATAACTTGCTTTTTTAAAAAAAAAAAAAAGAAAACACTCCATCCGTTTTATAATACATGCCACTTTAACTAACTTTTTCGTTTCATAATATCTATCACTTTACAGTTCCAATAACACGTTAATGATTAATTTACCAAATTTGTCTTTTTAATTGCTTTTTCTCTCTCCTTTTTTTTAATTAACTTTCCTCATTTTCAGTCAAACTTTGTGTAACTTGTCTTTTAACACAAATTTTATATTTTCTTGATACTTCATAAAGAAATAGAGGGAGTAGGGTTTAGTGATTATACAATTAAATAATGAAAAACAATCCATCATAAGAAAAAAAATTCGCAATAACGCACTCATATAAAAAGAGATAATGAATTGAAATCTAAACTCAAATTTCTTAAAAGAAAGGGAAAAAATAATAAATTAAAAAAAACTTAAGAGATATTGTGATATAAACATACTCAACGTAAATTTTAATAATTATGGGATCATTAATTACTCATTCAGTGTGATTTTAATCAAAATATTCTTATTATCTATTCATAAACTGAAAAAGTCAGCCAGAATATCTCTAAAAATTCGTCGATAATCTAGAAATCTATTTTACGATAATATTTTTATAAGGTGTGGTCCAAAAATTAATGCTATATGTTTTATTTAAGAGCCTCAAACTCCAATTGCCAAGGAACATTCCTATATAAGGCCCAAGGAATTGGGCCCTATTATTTTGGAAATGGGCTTTTTCTGGGTGGTGTAATTGAGTTGGAAAGCCCATACTTGCGCAGTCAAAGTTCATGCATTTTCGTATTTCCTTTTTGTAAAAATTATGATTTATGATCAAGGTTGTCAAACATCCAATGCAATGCGACTAATATTTACATTGATTTTTTAATATTTTGGATTTATGGAATATTTTTTTATTCTTTATAACCAGAATTGTTAATTGAATATAACCTGCATAAAAATAAAATTAACTCGACTCTTGGTGATGTCAAAATAAGATAAAATTAAAAAAAAAAAAAGAAAAAAAGAAAAGGAAGTTAAGGATGTTTAGAAAGCAGAGAGAATTTGTTAGGAATATTTATATGATTAGAAATTGTGATTAGTAAAATGAGAATTAATTACATCGAGACCCATTCAGAGCCATCAATGAAGCCAAGTGAAATAAAAGGCTTAGCTTCTTCGTCAGTGAGTTCTCTTGACCAGGCCACTCTCCCTGCAAAACTTGCCCCTGCCCCTGTGCACTTGTATTGCCCATAAAACACCGTCCTGTTTTTTTATATTCAAATAAAAATCCAACAATAAATAAATAAATATAGAATAAAAATTCAAATAAATAAATAACAAAATCTAACATGCCTATGATTAAAAAAATGCGAAGTGGGAAATCCACAGATTTATGCGCATGCTTGGTACCCATAAGGAACACATTAGATGGGGGTTTGAAACAACATTTTTAATAAACCTCCCCACCAAAAACAATAATTTTAATTTTTTATAACACAATTTTTTTACGGAACGAAAGTGACACATATTGTAAACAGATCCAATCTATCCCTGTAATTCAAACCGAAAACCTATATGCTGAATCAAAATATTATTAAAGTAAGTCGAATAATGTGTGAAATCGAGTCAAACTACTGAAAACTTATCATTTAGTTTTAAAAAAATTAAGGGTGTGGTAATTATTTGCAATTAGAGCAAGAGTACATTATTAACGCAAATGTGATTTCACGTTCGATATGCATGAACAAAATGTAGTTATACAGAACTTAACTTATAGTATCGTGATAAGAATTTTATTGTTTAAAAATATATATATAACCATTACATACAGAAATACAAAGTCAATATAGATGATATTTAAACTCAAATTATTGTTGCGAATTTTTAAAATATTAATTAGACGGGTGATAATTACTGTTGCTGATGATGGGTCGATGATGTTGCTAGAGCATCAGACGATATGTTTTCGTTCTTTGATAGTAATATAACTTAATAAAATAAAAAAACCTTTTATGATTCTCGATTTGATACCTCTCTCTCTACATTAATCCTGTGGTTGTAACTTAATTACTTAATCTCTCTCTCTCTCTCTATCTCTAAAAAAGTTAATGGAATGCATGGGGAGATGCCAACAACTCATCGAATGTATGAAATAAAGTTAATGTAATTAATTAAAAGGTAATTGCGTTGATATTGAAGTGGATTAATTAGGTCCTCGGAATCTTTTCCAAGTATAAAACATAATATATGATGCCAAATCAGTAACTTTTTCTTCAAGTAATGACAACTTAGTGAATCTTAACCCACTTTATTATGCCTTTATGGGTTCCCTAATTTTACTTATGACGTAACCAGCTCACTTCATTATTCTACTCCCATATATATTACTCCCTAATTAATTAGAAGTGGACTAGCATTTTTCTTCTCCTTATTATTATTTTTATTTTATGTTTTTGTAAGATTTGTATGTAAGGATGATCCAATGAGCTCGTAACAACGTATATAAATATGTATATATAAAAAGATTAATTATCTGAGTGTAAATTTGTTCGATTAATATAATATAACATAATATTTGAGATTATATCTATTTATGTCTTTCTTTCCATAACAAGGAATAAAATAAATACGAGTATTTATATATTTAAAGGACGTCAGAAAAGGGACGGTGCCGTCCCAAGTAGGAATCTCACTAACTAGCAATGGAGCTGGATTCAGGATTGTGCTCTCTCTACCTCATCCTCTAATCCTGATATAAAGTTCTTGATCCCTTGGCCAAACCCACCACACCCACCTCTTGTGTCTCTGTAGTTCTCTTGATCTGATTTTCAGTATCATTTTTTAATAACTTGAGTGAACATATTTCAAAAAAAAGATACCAAATGTGTCAAGAACAAGACGTATGAACCTTCATTTTAGCAGTTGTGACAAAAACTATACTCTGGAGCATTCGGAACTAAATTAGTATGACTCGACCTAACAACCAGCTATAGTAGTAATTAAAAGGAAGGTAGGGGTCGGGGTTAAAGATCAGATTGAGTTAGATGAAATGATGGATAAGAGAGTATAGTACTTACATTTCACGGCTAGGGTCACCCCAGTTGTACCAGCCTTTGGGGAGAATAATGTTATCCATGTAGGTGTAGGCAAAGACTACCCTAGAGAAGGGACCCCATGCCCTTCCCAGGTACAAGGCCCCTGACCCTGTGACCTTACAATTCACAAAAGAGAAGCCAGTGTCATCCAACATTTTGCTCCTCCCTTGCGCTGTTAATGCCCCTATTGTTTGTGCTATTGCATGTACATGACATCCCTGCAAATTTCAATTCATCTTTATTATTCAATCAATAACCTCTCAAATATATTCGTTCTACTAGGTACTTAAATATAATTTTTTACGTGCCTATAAAAATACTTTGACCCAGAAAAGATACATTACTGACTAAATCATTTCACAAAGAAATTAACGGATCCCTAAATTATATAGAGAAAACTATACATAACTCTTATGTATGTAATATCACAGCCTCATAATTTATTTCTGTTAAATCTATTTTTTATGGACTAACTATATTTTCTTTATATTTTATATTTACTTAAAACTAAGCTAAAAACTCGTAGCTTATGTAATGAGGGCTTTGAGAATAACAGAAACTATGATTATAAATATTTCTGAGATGAGCTTTTCAATATATATTTTTGAAAATTGAGTGCCTACATTACATGACATGGACCTTTGAGCCAATTTACATAACATGTGATCATCAAGTTGACAATTATATGAAAGGTTTGGTTGAATAATAAGAGAGGGCAAAGGTTCCTCCAGGCCTCAGTTGGCTAATGTTTTAAATGTTGAAAGGGAACTAAATGGAACCATATAAACTGTCTATTTCAAACAAATAAAAAAAAATAGATAAAATTGTTTTAGATGATCATTTTTTGTCCTTTTGGCTTGGTTAAGGCCAATACCTATTCCCCTTTTGCTTTCTCTTCCTAGCTACTATTATTTTCTTGTATACACATTAGAATAATGGAAAGTTATTGATTTATGTCGATAAGGTCAGTTAGCCACTTATTCATATATATGTATATATGGTTCTTTTTACCCGATTAATTAGAAAAGTCGTAGGTTGTAATAAGTTTCGGATAAGCAATATAATAAAATATAAACCGATATACTAAAGATCGAGTCAATTCCAACTAAAATCATTAAAGAAAAGTGACATAAAAGCAATGAAATATTCCCCAAGATGGGACAAAAGTGCATATGGTAGTACAAGGAATTTGTTAATTAACTTTCTAAATTCGAGAAAGTGGATTGGGTATCATTTTCATTCATTTCTATTATACCAATCATTAAGTGATAATCTTGGTCATTAGAAAGACAAAAAGCCTTATCATTATGACAATAATCATTCAACAAAACGTTCTTCAAAGTTCCAAAAAGAGTTGGCATGTCTTTAAGACAATGTATATTTTAAAATTTATTACTATAATGACACTTATCCATTAATCAAGTTATTTATCTCTTATACCAGTCGTTATATCAACAAATCAAGACCAAACAAGGTCCATTCTAACACATTGTGTATGTAAAAAAAAAAAAAAAAAGTTCCCGATATATTTCTGACTAAGTAAAGTCTAACTCAATCTGATAACACTATCAAAATATAGGAAATAAGGTGACAGAAAAAAATACCTCAAAGAGAGAGAGGCCATTGCCAAAGATGAAATCAACAGAGCCTTCAATATAACAATCCTTGTAATAATGTCTTCCCACATGATCATAAAGAGTGTCCTGAGCCCCCAGAAACTTACATCCCACAAAAGCTGCTGTGTCTGCTGATATTCTGAATGCCACTGCTTGTTTCCCCACCGCTCCTGGTGGTGGCACTGGTGTTGTATTCTACACCAATTCATCATTCCAATTTCAATTTCAATTTCAATTTTTGGGTATGAAATTACATCTTTTGAGAAATGAAATTTTAGCCAAAAAAAAAAAGTTGGTTATGTTCCTTTTGTGGCCAATTATGTATTGTTAGGGGGACTATGGTCGAAATATGGTACATGTAAAGTGTAATTGAAAGAGACACAAGCAAAAAGGGACAGTGAGAAATAGCTGGGAACCTTGAAGGTGATGTTTTTGGCCATGAAATAAGCAGAATTAACTGCAAAAGTTGCTGAATTGAAGGTCCCCAAAGGCTTCCCATTGGGCCCTATTGTATCTGCTGTGTCTCCCCATTGCACTATTGTGTTATCTGCTCCTTCTCCTTCTATGGTTATGAAGGATTTTAGTGGGGGTATGTTCACTTTCTCCCTGAAAATTCATCCAAAAAAGAACCCACAAAAATTTAATCAAAACCCATTTTGTAATTCTAGACAATAAAACAAAAATCACTCCGAAGACTCAGTGTTGATCATGATCATGATCAAAGCAAGTGCATGGTATTTCCACCACAAAGTTAGAAACAGGGCTGCATTTTCCTGTCCTAGGCCAAAAGCAGAGCATCCTAATGAGGCATGTTACTGAGCAGAATTTTAAACAAGGGATAAAACTTACGTGTAAATGCCAGCTTTAATCTTGATAACGACTCGGATAAGATTAATGGCGGGAAGAGAATCGATGGCGTCTTGGATAGAGGTGAAGTCCCCGGTGACAGGGTTTTTACTAACAGTCAAACTAAAAGAAGGGTTGAGCTTATTCTTGGCTTCCTTGAAAAGGGTATGGTTTAGACTACCAACAAATTTAACCCACTTCATGAACAATTCTTCTGAATTCTTCTGTGTTTGGGTCATATTCATGGTTAGTTCCTTAGGGTTTTGGGGTTTTCTATGCTTTCCTATGTGTCTCCCATGGCATACAGAGCAATGCACCAAAAGGAGGAGGAGAAGTAAAAGGAGTGATCTCCTTCTAGACATGCTTGGATTTAATGCAAAAAGGGCAAAAAGGAAAAGGAAAGTGGAGAGAGAGAGAGAATGTGGAGGGAATGTTGATGTGGGGAGTTCAAAGTGTGGAATTTGAGGGCTTATTTATATATACAAAGAGATTTTTGGGGGCTTGTATATTTGTGTGCACTTGGTTTTAGGTGGAAAGTGAAGTTGGTTTGTTTTGTAGTAGAATGGCATGAATTTTAGAGGTCACGGGTGCTTTTACTGACAACAATGCACAAACAAGACATCACAGGAGAACAATTTAGACCACAAACTAAGCAAACACTCACATTTGAGACTAAGTACCCTTCTTTTTTTTTTTTTTTTTTTTTGGATTGAAAAATGGTTTTGGCCTGTGGAATTGGTGTGCTTCAATTATGGGTTGTTTCTGGTATTCTCGTTTGGGTTGGTGTTAGTTCCCCCATGACCATGAGTGTCTCATTCTTATGGTTTTTTCTGTTTTTGGGTGTAACTCTTGAGTGATGGGGTGGGATTATGCGGTAGAGAAAATAATTTTAATGGTTTGCTTAAACATGTATGAGCATGTATACCAATATGTTATGCAAGTATAAAACCCCGATGGAGGAATCTAGTGTTATAGGGTGAGGTTAAAATCTCACTAGAGGCATGGGAAGAATATTCTTTCTTTTATCCGATCTCCTCCCCTTTTAGTTTCCATGTCTTCCCTGTTATGGATATCCTTATGAGAGACAGTGCCCTTAGTGGGCGCTACTATCATAGCCATAAAAAGAAAAAAAAAGTACAAGTATAATTTTGTGATTGCTTATTTACCTTGATGATTTTTGGTCTGTTGGAGTTTAAATTGAGTTATATATAGTCTCACATTGATAAAATAAAAGGGCGCTTAAACTAAATTATATGCGTTAAAATCAAATTTCTATTTAACTTAACATAGTATCACAGTAGGTTTGTAGAGACTATTATCTAAAATTCTTTTTAAAATATCTAAAATTTTTTTGAGACTATTATCTGAAAATTTCAATAATATTTATGTAATGATCTATTTTATTTTATGTTTCCTTTAATTTTGAGATTTGTAGAGAAAAATGAGGATGAAGTAGTGATGAATGACTTATCACACAGTTTCGTAATTGATCACGTGTTTTCGTGTATATATATATATATATATATATATATATATATTTGTCATCTATTTATCAACTTGGAAATTCTTAATATGTGAATATGACAATTCAAATAATGATTAGCATAATTAATAGAAGCTCATATATATGTAAAAGACAGTGACACTCCACCAAATGTCACAATGACTGTAATTAATTGCTGTATTTTCGTTGGTAAATTTTATTGGGATAAAAAATTAAAATTAGACTCGCCCTCCACTAACATTGATATAATCACCATCTAGTGATTGAATACATGTCAATGCATGTGGTTATAATGAAGCTTTAATACGCCTACGCTTTAGGGTAAGCGATATAATCACCTAACAATGCTAACGAAACCAGGCATGATCAAGCCATACATGTCATAATCGTGGTGCAACAAGAAGAGACCAAGACCCAAAGCAAACGGAGGGACAACAAGATGGCATGGTTGTGGCAACCATGCCATGTCTTCTCTTGCCCGTTACTCTTCTACTTCATTGGGTTTCGTCCGTTTTGTGTGTTCATTATCCGGTTTTATTGCCATATAAATGCATGGAAAGTCAATGCATGTCTAAAGTTGTTTTCTTTTCTATTTAAAGGAAACTTATGTACATCTTGAATGGTGTGTGTGTTGGGGGGTAAAAATCTAAGGGGCGCACACAGAATTTGGGTGAGTGAATCACCCTATTGAGAGCCCTTGGGGAGCGTCTCGTGGCAAATCCCATCAAAAGCGAATTCTAATTAGAGAGAATTCTAATTAGGGAGAGTCAATTGGAAGGGTATCCAATTGATGTGTGCTATTGAGAGGAGCGTATAGTGAGATTGGGTTATCTCGAATTTTGGGAAGGTCTCGCATTTGATATCGTTTTTGTACTCTCTCATAATACTTGGAATCGGTGTGCTTGTGTCATTCGTGGTTTGGGTTTCATGTTAAAATTCTTGTCTCATTTTATGTTTATCAATCTCCATTACATTCTTGATATTATTTTGTCATCCTAAATTCGTTTTCGCAAGATTGCTCCAAATTTCATATTTAAAATGAGGAAAATTTTCTAAGAACGTAATTGACAAGTGGTTTATCCTCCATGGAGGTCCCTAGCTAGGTTCTACTCCCTTTTGGGCATACATAGCCCCCACTAAAGCCCTTGAGCATGTGTGGGTGGTGAAGGGTAGAATGTAATTGGATATACTCACTTGGTGGGATGTATATGATTTGTTGAAAACCAACGTGCTAATCCCAATTAAAACCAAATCCTCCTTTCAAACTTTTTACCTAACGTCCCTCTAATTAATCTTTAATCTCACCCTACTACATACGCCTCCAATCACAGCCGTCCTAATTACTTTTTAAAGTACTAAACACAACCATCTTTTTAGCCACACAATTAAGTTTGATCAATCAAATAATAATTTCCAAGTTACACCACAAAAACATTAAACTGTCGTCTCACATTTCCTACCTACCTATGCATAAATAACATATCACAAACCCTTTATCATTTTTTTCCCCTTATTAGACGTTCTTAACTTTAATCCTATTTGTTCTTATTAATATCTACTTCAAATATTTATTCGCTATAAGTTTATGAATACTGATTATTGAAAATAATTAGATTGACCAAATATTAAAATCGAAAATAGGACCAAGCAACAAACTGTAAAGATTAATTTAATAATATAATTTATAAATGTCTGAAATAATTATAAAGCCACCAAAATTATAAACAAATTATATTTCAGGACCCAACAAAAGGGGACAAGTCAGAGTCAAAGGGGAAAAAGGAAGGAATAATCGGGGGACAGACCTATCGTCCCACCAATTTCCACTTTGTTTAAACTTGTTTTTCATGGATTAGAGGTATTCGTTGAGCTTTTTATTTTTTATTTTTTCTTCTTTGGGGGGTTTGGGGATGAACCGTCCGTAGAATGTGGGTGGTAGAGAAGATGACGAAGACTATTGCCATATTCAATTTCAATCGTAAAGAGTTGTAAGATAGTTATAAAGTTAGTTATAAAATGTTGTGAGGAGTTGTGAAGTTAGTTATAAAATAGTAGTAGGAGTTATAAGATAGTAAGCTAAAGCTAAAATCTGAATATAGACCAATTCATCATGCTAATGTTTTAGTGATCTAAGCGGTGCGATCAATAGTATTAGATAAAGTAGTTACTCTCGGTTGGTAAGACGTAGTTGATTGGTTTCTTATATTTTTGTGACTTCCTAGCTCGTAAAACCATCGCAGGATCTTATTGTTATATATTTGGGTTATACCTTGTATTAAATTAATAGTTGTTCGGTTACCGTCCTAAAAAAATAGTAGTTGAATATATAAGAATACATATATAACAGTATAGTGAGACTTTGTTTTTAACCTCAAATTGTAATTCTTAATATGCCAAAGAAACATACGAAAAAACGAAAATTTTATGTGGTTTACTTACATGAAGTTTCTCATTTTTCAAAATTGTTTATAGAAGTATGATTTGCACCGAATGAACATGTGAATATGGAATTATTTGTTGCGTGTTTTAGAAGGCATGGTGAGCTATTATTTTGTCATATACATATTTTTCTAACAGTTAAATATATTTTGGTATTTGTCATATATATACAAGTATGATTTTTAATTTCATGATTGGCAGTAATGTGCATCTGGCTCGTGATTTCTATTAATCATGTGACATTTTGTCAATACAACATTTATGTACTTAAATTGTGATAAATAAAAATTAAATGTTAACAAAATTATTTAATCGAGGTTATGATGAAACTATATTTACGTAATCATGTAATTTTTAAAAACATTTTTTAAAGTTCGCTCATTATTTAACAACCAAAAATAAAATTGCCTTATTTGAGAATTACAAATTTTGTATTATTTTTTGAAGAATGAATTTGACATCTACATTTAAAATGAAAAAAAATTCAAAAGAATGAGGAGATAGCATTTTCTAAGGCAATCAAGCAAAAGATGTATGATGTGATGGTCTGTGACCTATGACTATGATTCTATAAACTAGCACTGGTATGGTCATTAGGTCATTGAAAATTAGTTAGGTTTCATTATTTTACTTTATTATTTTTATCAAGCCAGAATCTACAGGTAGAGATAATTTCAACCATAATTTTTTATTTTTTTATTTTTTGGCCGGAGCAAGTTCAACCACAAATTTGAGTATAATAGGTCAAAAATTAAAGTGTATAAAAATTTCCAACTTGCATATACCTTTTTGTTTTTGTGGGTTTTACCATAATGCTTAGTTGTGGAGGCTGATGAAGTTGTACCCTGAAACCTAACTATGCTGACATTTCATTCCAAATTCAACTTTTTTGGGGTTCATATGATGTGTTAGTTCATTGTCAATATATTATTGGAATTGGCAGTTTTTGTGCTTCGCCTTATGCGAAGAGGGTCGGAAATAAGGTCGTACATGAACTAGCTTATTAGATGAATCTCAAGCCGTTGAGAGGTATTTTATTGTTCCTACTTCAAAGTTGAGAAGCACTTCTCATGTTGCACCGATCTGGATAGCCAACTCTTTTCACCCTTTCCTTGACAACCCATCTCCTCCGACGAGGTTCCATCATGTTTTGTGTCAAGCTCGTAAGTTGTACGCAGCTCATAATGCGTTCATAGTTGCTTCTATATTGTATGAACTCCTGAATCAGAGAGGTGACGTTTAGATTTTAAAGTTAGTTTGCAATCAATGTCGTGGAGACTTTTGATGGAGTTATTACTTAGTATTATTATGTTTGAAGTACTTGTAACCTTGCTATTCAGTTGCATGGTTACTATGGTTATGACTTGTATTACTATTCGGTGTTATTGTTATTGTAAGGTTGAAATATCACTAACAGGAATATGTAATTTTCAAAGCCTAAGAAATAAAATCAATATTAATTTTTTTGCAATTAAGCTATATATTTCCCACTTAATCAAAATTAGACACACAGAAAGGTGACAAAATCCTACATGTGATGTGACTCTATATGAGGATTTAAATTAACTTCCACCTCAAAATCATCAGATGATAAGAAAAGTCATCATCATAAAATAAAAGGAGAATAGATAAAGGGCCCATTCAACTAGAAAAAAAAGTTCAAAGGTAGGGGCAACATAAACTGCAAGAAAGGGTGGCCAAACAAGAGACATAAAAGGACCCAATTTCAACTTCTTTCTGCAACCCTAATTACACATCCTTTTCAACCTCTTCAGCATCAACCATCATTTTCAATCCCATGGACAAAAACATTTTCTGTGTTGTGAATATCAACTAGCTCAATAGTGATAGGAAACCCCCCCAAACAATTTCTCCCTTGATAATGGGTAAGTTGTACCACTTATACCTAGACTCAGTATCGGATAACTCCGACGAACCATCGCAGGCTAGAGAAGGAACAAAAAACACAAATCAGACCAAGATCTGTTAGTATTCACAAATTTCCGGTTTCAAACTAGCATCACGCAAAGATTCAATCCCGGGAAGGGGCTAAACTCGATACCCATACCGATTAAGCTTAGTGTTGTGTTTGCCATTGTCCTCGAGTTCATGTATATGTTCCCAAAGTTGAACTATTTGCTTTAGCTTCTTCTCTCACAGTCTCTACGTGTGAAAACATGCATGGTTTCTTGCAAGAACAGAATATGGTCCAACTGTTTAAAGGAATCATCACTGTTTTTCTTTTATTAAAAAAACCCACATGGTTAAAAAAAATACTCCTAGGAAGGGGAGTCAACAGGCAATTAACAATTTCCTTGATAAAATCAATATACCGTCCACAGAGAAAGACAATGCAACGAATTCCCAAATGTTTCCTGGGAAGGGAGATTAAATAGATAAAATTTCACCAAAAAGAGCCAAAACTGTACTATCACTATGGAATGACAACCACAAACAATGCCAAAAAAATAAAGATAAATAACGAATAATAATAGATACATATTAAAAGTATCTGGAAAAAAAACTCAGAAACTAAATGATTGGAAAAAGTAATTTAATAAATGTTTAATTCAAAAATTAAAATCTTATTGGCATATCCATATCCAGGTACTAGGATGGGTTGCTTACAACAAATAATGAATTTTTGAGGAAGGCAAACCCATTGCCATGGCTACTGACACTCTCATGTAACATGGAAGAATAAATCGTTGAGGAAGAAAATCATCACCTATAGACCCCCCAACCTTCCAACAACCAAAATCTTCGCTAACGGCTGGAAATGGAAAGAGGGAGAGGGAAGAGGAGAAGCTAACGCTCCCAAAAAGTACCTAATGAGACCCAAACCCTGAAAACTAGCATAGAAGGAGGATCAAATGTCAATAGACAACCCTTTCAATGATAGTATACAGTCCATGTAGGGTTGGAAAAGGCACCCTACATGTTTTTCTATATGTACATATATAATCAACTCTAGCGTCAAAGATCCTGGTCTAGTGGGAGGAAACTAATCTCTTATGATGATGGGCTCAAACCCCAGTAGAAGAATGAGGAACACACCAACCCCCCTCCCCACCAAAAAAAAATTATGATCTTTCCCAATAGGATTGCTCCAAATTCAAAACGGAGCTCAAGAATCGGAATTTTACCCACCCACCATAAAATATGTACTATAAATTTACCTGCTATTGACAAAAGTGGCATTTACAGATGAATGAGCCTTCATTTGCAATAAAAGGAGAAGTTGTAGATAAGAACCAGGAATGAATCACTTCCAGACCTTGATCGATCCATCTCGACTGCCTGATATCAAAAGTCTCTGGTTCAACTTGATGGATGCAAGAGAGAGTATTGAGTCACGATGACAACCAGCAGGGTCGGTAGCAGCTGCTTTAAGAATTGCTATTGTGGTCAATTTGGCAGTCAGAAGTCGGGACCTTATCTCCTGTTTCAAGAAGAAATGTCACTTTTCTTCAGAAAAAGGTAAAGAGAAAAACAGATTCATGCAATAGATGTTTGCAGCACTTTCTAGATAAGCAGCTTTCGACCTTAGTTTTGACCATTTCTCCTCCTGCCAAGACTGAGAATGGCAAGCCCTTTGCCCAGATTGGGGTTTCTGGAAAGGGTCAGTACTGAAAGGGAAAGGTCAATCAACAAGGAGAACTGAGAAGTGTCTGTTCAAGACTATATGAATCGAAAATGGTATCCTTATGAATCAAAACTCAAGGTACCTGTGTGAAAGAGTGCGCTTAAACATATTCGATCTTTGTTTGGTTGATCAAAAGGAGAAAGGGAGACAAGAACCAATTGAACCTTGCTCAACAACCAAAGGGTAGATCTAGTGGTATTTCTCATTTGGTTGGGGGAGGTTTCCCATGTAATTCCCCCTCCCCTCCCAGCCCCTCCATCATCAAGTGTATGAAATGGTTTCGGTAGTTGAACATAAATAGGTTACGGCAGTCAAAAGAAAAAGAAGAGTGAAATCATGAGAAGTGGAGACGCTTTACACTATTTCTAAATGTCAATCACATCTTACCATAACTCAGCCATGTAAATGAAACATACTGAGGCTACACCTGATCCCTTCCAATTAGATCACTTCCAATCATGCAAGTAAGCAGAACAATAACACAGAAGGCAAAACATAGATACATGAGATGATTGATGTGAACCCTTTATTGGCAAAATAACTAGCATAAGCTAGCAAGTACCTGCACAAGCTGCACGCCAGAGCTAGATTTAATTTCGTAGACTTCGTCATTTCCAAGGCCCTTAATCATTGGCCCACAAATACAGTAACTCCTCTCAGGTCTGTATTTTTAACAAAGCAAGTGAGAAGATCTGTTTAAGATGGCAATAAAATAACAAAGAGGGAGTGAGTATGCAAGGTAGAACCTGCTTTGGTCCCATCGACGTATCTTCAAATCAGTTCCCGCAGTTAGCAAATCTCCTCCTGGTAGAGGAAGCAATGAACGAATGCCCGAGAGGCGAGGAGGAGGTTCAATAAACTCATTAACTCTATATTTCTGGTTGACATTTTGTCTTGTGTCTGACTTAGGATTTGCCTTGATTGGAGGCCTGGACAAAGCCCAAGGCAGGTCAGATGTTTCAGCATCGCCATTGTTAACTGGCACTTGGAATACCTGTCAAAGGATTAAATCCAACAAAGGAAACTCACTATATAGGTATAGTTACAAGCATAATACCACAAGGAATCAATCACTCTGTCTATCTCAGGGGTGCCAAATCAGCCGTCGACTCGTCCAGACCAGCCCAAGCTTGGATAAGCCCGAGCAACAGCACAATACCAAGCAAATTAAATGAACCAAATCAAGTCAGGGTATGCAGACTCGTTCATTTCTGTGCCCTAACTTGGACTGGTCAGGGATTCTTCATATTATTTTCTTTTTTTTCCCTGGAGGGGAAAACATAATAACAACCAAACAGGCTGCAAAGGTTGATTATGCGGGCCAAGTTTGAGTGTGTGATTCACGCTAGAAAATCTGAAAATAGTATTCCAAACAAGCATGACAATGACAAGGAATTTTCCTGTAAGGAAACAAACTAATGATGTCACTACTGGCATTACAGCTTACTCCCTACTCCCTAGTAAAAATTAGGGTATATAAAGGAACAGGGCGTGTACCTGATGGCAACTACCAGTCTCAGCATTCCAAAGAGAAACTTCATTAAAACCAGCTGCAACATAGATAAGAGGCCTAGCCGTGGGAGAAAACAGCGTATTTGGTGGAGGAATATAGAGACACATGTCTTCTACCTGACATGGATGAGGATAGGCCCATGAGTTGACGGGTATTAGGAACCGAAGATCCCATAAAGACAGGACACCCCTGGAAGACCCTGAGACAAACCAGTTACCGCACGGATCTGTCACCAATTTAGAGACATAACCCTCCTCAGGAGTGGCTTTTAAAGTCCAAGAATTCGTTCTTGTTCTAGTGTCCCACAGATGAATGCCACAATTCTTTGTGCTGTACATGAGCGTATGATTAGCATAGGCCTCAACAGAGTTGACAATGCTGAGTATTGCACCTTCCCCTGTTTCCTTCTTCCTTACATCAGCAATGCCTGAGCACTTCTCAACAACATTCCCATTCCCAAGTCCTCTGGAAGTATAATCCACAGAAAACATGTGTATCCTCCCATCACATGCACCAACAACCACTTGGGCTGAACCTCGAAGCGTAATTGCACATAATGCTCTGCTTCCCTCCAAAGAATAAGTCAGTCTAGACCTAAATGAGATATCCTTTTCTAGCTTTCTGGACTCCCACAGCTTCACAGTGGAATCATCTGATACACTCACAAAGAATCTGTCATCTGTTGAAACAGCAATGTCATTCACTGAAGAACGATGCTCCTGTAGATGAGCAACCAACACTCCACGGGGCTTCCACCCAGAATCAGGGAGTGTCGGAATCCATGAGAGAGCTGGTGGTTGTGTTATTTCGCTTGAAGATGAGATATCCTCGAAAGATATTGGATTTCCTTTTACAGTGCTAGAGATTCCTACCTCACGAAATTTTCCATTCATGTGTGAGATTTGATCACTTTCTTTCGTTTCAGGTTCATGTACCACTCTGTGAAACTGTTTAGATCCACTGGCAATGCAAAATGAACTTGAGACAACATTAGGGATCGTGGAAGAGGCACCAATTCCTAAAGAGTTCAGCTGATGTGAAGCAGTAGAAGCTCCTCGCAAACTTCCTACTTCCCTTTTGTCTATCGAGAAGGAGTACAGAGGTATATTTTCATATGATTTATCATGGATGAAGCTGTTTATACCACTGAGTTGAGGAGATATCAAGCCTGAGAATTTCAGCTTTTCTGATGGAAGATGCTCCCTTAGATCAAGTGAAGAAGAAGCTCCATGGGTATAATGGCCTGAAGGTCTCATTCTAACCTCAGTACTATCACGTGCAGTTTTATCCATTTGGTCTACACAAAATCCCCCAATCTTTGGATCCTGGAGTTTCTCATCCTCTTTAGGCAAATTCATAGTTTCCCATTGTTTAGGCTGTATTGATGCATGCCATATCTTTTGCTGCCTCTCCAGCATGTCCAAGCCACGAGCATTTTCCAGTACTTGGTAATACACCTGCCTAGAAACTGGAGGCTTTAGGCATGAGAGAATATCTTTCTCTGAAGCTAAGGAAGCCAGTTGCCGGCGCAAAAGGGGTGAACTACAGGAGCTAGAAAAACGTAGGAGTCAACGGCACCTAAAGTCTTGCTACTTGTGGCTATGAAAGATGCAACCGACCTTCTCACCCAGTGGCTGGGATAACATAGCAAAGGAAAGGAGAGCTGTATCATTTCAACAAGTATTTTTTCCTTAAGAAACCATTATGGCACAGTACAGTCAAGCAATCCAATGTACTAGCTATTACACCCTCAGCCGTATCACTCAATGCCTGCTCAATGTATGGTAGAAGATAGTCCTCAACACTTCTTTGACCAACAAAAAAGCAGACATACACAATCTGTTCATAAAAAGCTATTCTCAGCCGTTCATCATTGTCATTCAGAAAAGCAGGAAGGATCGGCAACAGAAAATCGATGCTCTGCCTCTGGCCGAAAAAGCAGCACAGGCCAGCAATATCCTGCAAGAGTGCTCTTCGAATATTTGGAGTTTGCTTTGGGCCCATTACAAGTTCCTGAACTACCTCAGCAATAGATTTTTTAAGATGAGCGAGTTGTGCACTGCCATTTACTTGGGGTGCCTGTCCATTGTCAGTTGATGGCACTGAAGATTTTGGGGTGCCCTCAATTCATCTAACACTCCTGCCTCACTCATTCTTAAGGAATGAATCAAAAATCCATAGGATGTCAAAGCAAGTTTGGAGATATTGCTCGCATAACAGATTCTCACACTTTCCTCAGGATCATCGGGGAACATAGAGAGCATAGGAAGAATATATTCAGGAAAAATTTTAGCATCACTTGGAGGGAATTCTCGAACTAAAGATGATATATCACACAAAGTCTCTATGGCAGCAGACCGAACAATTGCTGCTGGGTCAGAAAGCATAAAAATAACATATGGAAGCACACGCTGCAGACAATCTTCATCGTCAAGATAGACAGACATAGACTTCAACAGAAGTATACAACTGCGCCGTAGCTGAGGAAACTTGACATTGCGCATGCATGAACATAGCAAGGAGGTAATGAGCACCATACCTTCACAACTCATAGATTGATGAGGAAGGTTTTGGAAGGGCATTCGATAAGTATCTGTTTCACTGTCATAATCAGACATCAATGACTTCAACTCATTCACATTAATCTTCTTCAGAAACGCATGTTCACACCTCCTAAATACATCAGAAATACTTTGAAGGAACTGGCTAGTAGGATGTTGGCTGTAGTCCTGTTTTTCAAGGAGCAAAACTTAGGTGCATCTTCCTGAGACCTGTCATTAGAAAGATGATTTGATTGGTCCACATCCCTGAGTAAGCTATCTAGATCGGCAAGAAGCGCAAACTGCTCATGAGCAGAGCCATTTGTCAGATGATGCTTCCGTGAAGAACCCTTGGGATGACTGTGAACTTCTTTTAGAACCATTTCTTGAGATGCCCTATCATCAACCAAGTTGGGAGGTGCCCCAAGTTCTTCATTTGTCACATTGCCATATTCAGTACAAGTCATTTGCTTAACTATCTTGTGAAAGGCACTCTGGCACATTGCAACCTAGAATAAAAATTACAGGAGTCAAGAATCAGGCACACAAAGAAAAGGAGTGCGGGAAAGAGAGGGAGATAGTAGAGAGGCATGCATGCACGCACACACATGAAAGAAGGATTCAGCATGAGTATCAATTACCCTTGCATCAGGATCAAGAGGAGTCAAACATGAATAGAAGTTGTCCAGAAATGGTGAAAAATAGCTTGGAAATGCAACACCAGCGTAATTCAGCAGATAGCCTTCCGCAGATAACCGTTCATCTGGATTCAACTGAATCATGTGAAGAATCATCTTCCGGATTCCTGGATCAGGAATCTGAAATTATGGAACCAAATAACAAACACAATAACCAAGCTGATATAGAATCACAAAAACATGATTATGGGAACTAAACATCACGTCACAATTATCTACAGTTTGTCACTTCAGCTAAATTGCCTAAAGATTACCACCACATAGGTGAGAAGACATGCAAGTATGATCAGGCTTAAAAGATAAAGAAACGAGCATATGTAGTTATATAGGGGGAAAAAGGAATAGCCCTATGGTAAAAAAAAAGTGATTGGAATTTTGCAGTAAGTTTGCTATTGAGAGATACAGTCAAGCAATTTAGCACACACATTGGACACTTCTGCATTACACCCTTCCCGCAACAATACTAAAGTAAAGACTGAAAGGCCAGCTACATATTCAACGTGTAGCTTGAAGCACATACGACAAGCGCCAACAGCTACTTGAGTTTAAGTTTAAATAAAGATAAAATGAACCAATAGAGGGATGACCACAACAATATCCCGAATTCCACCATTTGACAAAAGTGTTTGAATGTGTATTTAATTTGTTTGAACAAACATTTTTTTCTCTTCTGCATATTTAGGGCTGTGTTAGCGTTCATCACCTTCTCGAGATGCTGACTAGGATCATATTGTCCTCTTCGATAAGCAAGTAGCTGGGAAAGTTCAAACAGTGGATGGCCCTCCAAGAAAACCTCCGCTATTACACACCTAAACAGCAAAAGAAATTATAAGAAAACCACAAAGAAAATTACAGAACCAAGAAAATGCAGCTTGCTAGGGAACACAACAAATTGTGAAGAGGAGAAGGTGCTTGACGCAAACAGATAGCAGGAAATTCCATTAGTAACGTCTCCAACATGAAAGAGATGTAGGTTGATAAAGAAGAGCTTCACCGGCAAGTAGAGTATGTTCCCTGGAGTCATTGTCACCATTAACTCTGTTAAATTTTAAGGCCTACATTCACAAGCTTCTTCATTCAGATAACTTGCCAATGCAGGCAAAATCACAACCTTATCAAGAGATATTTGCAAGCCTAGTGCTTACTACCAGTCGCCTAATTAGGTACTCTTCCCCTTCTACATTAAACTTATCACAGAAGTTTTTGAGTGCTTGCACTTTCCTTTTATCTCAAAATTCCTATGATGAATACTGGATAGCGTGGAAACTGCAACCACAGACAAAAAAGCAGGAAGCAAGAACATACATTGAATTTTCAGATATGAGAATTGGCACTTGAAAACATCCACCATGGGCCAATGGCCCAATAACACGTAGTATTTTAGAACATATTAGAAAACAACAACACCCAGATCCATCAAAGTCAGATATGCCATGCATCATGTCTTTTAACAGATAGCAAATACCTTCATAAAACTGTAATTTTTAGAAGTACTTCAAAGATTTCTAAGTCAAATTAGGTTCTGAAAACTATGATTGTCTTAGCAAATGTCATTTGTGATAAAGCTAGGAAAAAGCAACTTAAGGCTCACCCCATCGCAAAGATATCCATGGATGGCTTAAGAGGTGCATCAGGTGCTAACGATACGTCACTCCCATGCTCGTAAAATCTCTGCAAAATATTTTTGGAAGAATATCCACATGATATGACATTCCATTTCAGAGTATTTGTACTAGCTCATCACATAGAAACAATAACATGACCCTATGTGCATTACATGGATTCAAATAAGGCAATACTGCTAGAAGTTAACTTTTATTTACAACAATTTAACTTACGGAAGAATAAATTCCAGAAACTATACCTGACAAGTCCTAAGTGTTATTGATTATGATCGCTACATCTATAGACTCTATGCCAAAGTGCCCAATTTAATTTTCCTGCCCTCATTGATGAACATCAACCAACCAGATCCTACAAAAGTTATACGGTTTCATAGAGTCTTGAGCTAGAATCTCTGTAGGCATGAACTTCAACATTGTACTCACATGTTCTCCACAAATGCAAAAGAAACCAACCACCATACTCCCCAATACATCATTATCTGGTATCTACAATTCTATATTCACATATAGCAACAATAGATAATTTAATGAATTGCAGCTATTTGTAGTATCAAGAGAATGGAAAAGGATATTGCACCAAAAACCACACAAAAAAAGGGAAACCTACCTCAGGTGCAAGATAACAGAGCCTTCTCCCCCAGTATCAAAGAAGAAAGAGAAATCGGATGGATCATCATCAGGAATGTATGTGGGTTTGAAAGATGCAAAGTCAGCAAGGTAAACCCAATTCCATGAAGTAACCAACACATTCTCGCACTTAATATCACCTCCAACAAGAGAAACAGGAAATCATTATCATCTACCAATTCAAATAAATGTATCCAAATAACCAATCAAAATTACCAGAATTGCGCAACTTACCATGGCAAATCCCATGTTCATGACTCTGCTTGACTGCACACAACAACTGAAAGAGAGAAACCCAAACTCAAATGTAATCAATCGATGCGATCTCCAATTGCACAACGAAAAGGGAAAAGGGTCACAATGTAGAAGAACCGAAACCTGAAAAGCTAGCCATTTCTTCTCAATAAGGGTAAGAAAAGGCCTAGTACTGAGCCGGTCATTCAGATTATTGAAGAAATACTGCCTAAGCAGATAGGCAGCCTTATCAGTCTCCAGCCAAAACTGAAATAACCCAGTTCATTGTCATAGATGGTTCAATAATCAATAATAAACATGATCAAATAACAAGGATATGAGAAAAGGCTCAAGAATTCAGAAAACAACCCATATCAATTTGATTAAAATATACAGTTTCCAGATGATTACATTTCTTATGATATTGCTTTTCATTTTACCTCCTTTTCTACTGAATTTGTTTGCCCTATTCAGTTCCATAAAATCAATTATTCAGCTGACGAAACCATAAATCCACGTATAACTAGAGGGGTAACAGAAATTCCACCTAAGCGCCAGCAAGAACCTAGTTCAATTCCATCAAAACCAAAGATGCTCCAAAACTAAAAGAGAAAAATAATAATAATAATAATTTAACGATCAAGTTAGTTTGGGAGAATTAAATTGAGTAAAGAGGAACATAACCATCACTATTCCTCCCACTCACCTCATTACTTCAATCTTTGTTCACCCTCCAAATTGAGATAAAATGAGGTGAGGTGAGGAGAATATTCTTAATGAGTTTATCCTCATTCCCTTCATTCTCCTTACTAAGATATTCCAATGATTCTTTCCCCTCTCCTACATTACCTTCCCCTCACTCCACCCCCCCAAAAAAAAAAAAAAAGAACAGATGTAACGGCAAGCCTGTTCAATCGAAAGAGCCTGAAAACTCAAAAATTGAATGAAGTAGCATGAACCCAGTTGAATTGCATGAAAATAGAGAGCGCCCACGAAATAGAATACCTGGAAGGGCCAGACATGGGGGTGTTGAACGGCAAGGAAGGTGTTCCGGATATGAAGAAGGCGCTTCTCGTATTCTCGGAGATCAATGTGGTCGCCTCGCTTGAAGTATACCTTGACGAGGACGAGACCCTCGTCGTGTTTGCATTGGATGGATTTGAAGAAGCGGCCACGGCAGAGAACCTCTTTGAGTACTAAGTTGTAAGAGGAAGGGAGGTCATGGAGATAGTACTCTGTTGCTGAGGCCTGTGTTGTCCTTGCGATCTTGTTCCCCATCCCTTTCCCCTTGTTACATCTGCTGATCTGCTGTTAGGTTTGTTTCAGGATCTGCTGATGAACTGAATACGATTCAATCCATGAAATTCGAATTCTGATTGTCTCTCTCCCTCCACTTCTTGTTGCTTTGTGTGACTGCGATGATCCTAACTGAATGAGTTGGTTTATTTGGGTTTTTTTAATGGGGGAGGAGGGAGACTGGTAGGAGAGAGACAGACAAGTAATCTTCAATCAGATCCAAATCAGCATAATTCTCATGTGGGCAATCATCAATGATGGGTGTGGGTGATATGGAATTCTGCTAGCTTGTGCATACTAATATTTTCAAAAACACTACATAATATATGCACATATATTTCTGAATTTTTTAAAGTCATTTCATACAAATTTCCTATTTAAACAGATATTATTATCAAATATACTTATCTTAAATCACTAGTTGAACATTTAACCACCAACCATTAGTCAATAACAGTTAATCCTTTTACTTCCTTTTTAGAACAGTTTCAAAGTCTGGTTAGTTTTTGTCAAGCTTCTCAAGACAGTAGAGGTAATATCCCGCACATTTTTGCTCGACTGAATTGCTCATGGGCGAGTTCATGCTATGGAAGGTCAAAGGAGAGGACCAAGCAAGGCATATGATAACAAGAAGGTCTTCGTTTTGTTGTGCTTCTAATGTTATTTTTAGAAAACCGATCAAGATGTATATTTGGGACTGTTTTTATATTGATTTTCTTTATGATCTACTTATTTCGGCGAGAGGAATCGCAGGTATACCTGCAATTTCCAAGGCCTTATTTCCGACCATCCTTAATAGGGACAGAATCTTGCTATGCAAGTTGTATGTTTCTAAGTCTGCTAAATTTTTAAGTATATTTCGGAGGCTTATCTCCACTTGTCCTCTTATCCTTATTGGTTTTGACCAAAAAAATGCTCTTGTACGTGAGTATCGGTCTCGTCTTACCCCTAAGGTAATTTCAGCCTTTAGGGTGATTAGAACAGGGGTTTGTCGGATTTATACAAACATGAAACATCTTGTTAAGCATGTATCTAAAGTCTTAGATATCGAAATTGGAGATGACCCCCTGCCTATATTCTTTATTCTTTATTGTCACGAAAATTATTAGTCTGGAATATACAAGGGTCTAAAAGGGAAAAAATTACTCGTGAAATTAAATACGTGAAAAGCCTTCACAGCCTGGACACAATGTTCCTCGGGAAACTATGGTTAATGATGTCCATGCATATAATATTGCTAAATCATTAGGTTTTGAAAAATTTGAACTTGTTCCACCCACTAACCATGCGGGAGGAATTTGGGTTCTATGGAATACAACTAATGTTGATGTGCATATTCTCGCAAAAGAGGAGAGGGTTATTCACCTCTTTGTAAAGGATAAGAGTATAAGCCATGAAACTATTATCCCCGAGGTGTACCGTCCATGGTGCATTATGGGGATCTCAATGAATTAGCTAATCCGGACGAGAAAAAGGGAGGTAACACACTATTACCGGAGAAAACCCATCGGCTTAGAAATTTTCTCCGCCAAATTGAGGGCTTTAGTCCGCCTCCCATTGGACGAATTTTTACATGGAAAAAGAGTTTTAGAGGAGATATGATTTATGAACAATTAGATAGAGTCATCGCGAGAAAAGATTGGGCATATGTTTATCCTAAGGTTGAAGTAAGGCATGGTCCTTTCTTATTCTCGGATCACTGCTCCATTCTTCTCGATACTAGTCCTAGAACTATTACGCAAAAGAATCGAAACTTTAGATTCCAGCCACACTCGGGTTAATTCTCCGAAGGTGGAGAATATTGTCCAAAGTAGATGGCACTACAATGCTAATGGCACAAGCATGTTTCGACTAGTTTCGAAATTAAGGAGAATAAAAGGTGAACTTAAAGTCCTGAACAAGATTACTAATAATAATTTCCGTAATAAAATGGAAAGGAATACCGAAAAGTTAACGTATGTGGAAGATAGACTTATTTATGATCCCACTAGCCCAAGATTTAACCATTGGTTTAACCGATTGATAAAGCAAAGGGAAAAATTGCTATTGTTTAACCAACGCTTGGGGAAAGTTCTCCGGATACAAGTGGCTAACGAAGGAGATAGGAATTCTAACTTTTTTCATAAAAGTGTTACAACAAGAAAAAGAAGAAAAATGATTACCGGAATCAAAGACATTTCTTGTGTTTGGATCGAAGATATGCAGTCCATTGGTAACATAGTTGTCAACGACTTTAAAAACCATTTCACGTCTAATCCTAATTGGATCCGATCATCTATCCCCCTACCGACAAGACTTAATGACTAGCAACGAACAGAGCTCATTAATAAATTTTCTGTCGAAGAGATTAAAGATGCGAGTCTTCCAAATGGATGCCTCAAAAGCACCAGGACCCGATGGCTTTGGGCCGTGCTTCTTCCAAAAATATTGGGAGATTTTGAAGCATGATTTAGCCACCGTGGTCAATGACTTCCACGAGAAAGGAAAAATCCTTAAAGAAATTAATCATACATTTATCACTCGATACCAAAAGTCGATGACCTTTGTGCGACTAATCACTTTAGACCTATTAGCCTATGCAACACGCTTTATAAAATTATTGCTAAAATCTTGGCTAACCGACTACGCTCATGCATAGGAACTTCAATCTCTCCTCTACAATGCGCGTTCGTCCCGGTAGACATATCCATGATAATATTCTCTTAGCCCATGAAGTTATGAATAAATTCAATAATGCAACTACTAAAACAGGATGGGTGGCACTCAAACTTGATATGGAAAAAGCATACGATAGGATCGAATGGGACTTCTTATACCAATGTATGGATGCTATGGGTTTTCCTCGAAATGGATCAAGTGGATTGGAGAATGCATCTCGTCGATATCTTACTCGATACGATAAATGACCAACCCACGGGGTTATTGATCCCTACAAGAGGCCTTAGACAAGGTGACTCACTTGTCACCATATCTATTTCTTATCCGTATGGAAGTCCTTTTTGCTAATCTCCTAAAGGAAAGTTTGAATAGGAAAAGTAGGATAGGGGTCAAACTTTGTGCTAAAGGACATACACTTCCGGCTCTTTTTTTGCGAGATGATAGCCTGCTTTTTTGCAAAGCTAAAGCCCAATCCTTATGTTCCCTCAAAAGAATCATGGACAATTTTTGTACGTCCTCGGGACAACCGATCAATTTCCATAAATCATCCATGATTTTCTCCGCCAATGCATCTAGAAGGGATAAGGAAATAGCCTCGGCCATTTTTCACATCCATATAGTTGAATCTCTTGGCAAATATTTAGGTTGCTCAGCGATCCAAGGAAGGAAAAAATACCTTATTCTCGCCCATTGTTGATCGTGCTAATAAAAATCTTAGTACTTGGAAAGCGGGAACGTTGTCAAAAGCCGGAAGAGTGGTCTTAATTCAATCTAATCTCGAATCTCTCCGTGCCCACACAATGTAATGTTTCAAACTTCCAAAATTCACATCCGAGTCATTGGACAAAATAAATAGGAATTTTTTCGGAAAACCACTAACAGTAAAGGCTTACCCATGATTGCTTGGGATCGCGTCCGTCAACCCAAGGATATAAGGGGATTGGGATTGCGAAAAACAGAGGATATTAATATTGCTTTCCAAGTGTAAGCTTATTTGGAAATTATTAAAGGAACCAGATAATTAATGGACAAAACACATGTTGAGTACGTATACAAGACAAAATGGCATGTTCGAAGTTAAGCCGAAAAGCACAGATTCCTGGGTATGGAAAACTCTGTTTAGTTGCTACGCAACTTTTAGCAAAGGAATTAGATGGAAAATCGGGAATGGGAAAGATATTCTTTTCTGGTCGGATATTTGGTGCCGGGACCAAAATCTTCTTCAAATGACAGGGTTTGATCCGCAAACACTCAATTTACGAGTAGAGTGAGTGACTATATTAGAAGTGATAATAGTTGGGATGTCCCCAAACTAGAGAACATCCCGCCAATGAACCTATTTCATATTATCAAAAGTATACCACTCCCTACATTTCCTACAGATGATGAAAATTGTTGGGGTCTCTCTGGGACTGGAGTCTTCTCCACAAAGTCGGCGACAAATCTAGCACAAAACGTTGTAGGGCGGGATCCATGGGAAGGAAGATGGATCCGGAAAACTAACGTACCACCAAAGATCAAAATTTTTGTCCGGCAATTAATGCATAAAGGAATCCCTCTCAAACATAATTTAACTAGAAGAGGGCTGCAAATTGACCCCACTTGCAAGTCCTATAATTCACGAGTTGAATCTAATGATCACCTCTTTTTCCTTTGCCCACGAACACAACTTGTGTGGGCATCGGCTTCTAATCACCAATGGTTAAATACCACAAATTTCATACCACCCATTTCTAGCGGAAGATGCATCATCCAAGAAGCCCGCTTGTCCCTCCATCCAGAGCATTTTCAAAGGTTTCTATTTCTTCTATGAGCATCCGGAAGGAAAGAAATGCTTACACTTTTCGAGACGAAGATTTCAACCACCTCGGAACGTTAATCGGGGCAAAAAGAGCCTTTGCGGAATAGAAATCAAGAACAAAGCTATCCCCAAAGGACTACGAGCATCAAGACGAGCGAGAACAAACCAAAGAAAATTCACTCGGTTAAGTGGAACAAGCCCTCTGCGAGGATGGATCAAACTAAACTTTGATGGTTCTCTCAAAAACGAACGACCAGACAATGGGTTTCCTACTACGGGATGACCAAGGTAAACTAATCAAGGCGGAAGCGGCACAACTAGGATTCACATCTATTTTGGTTGCTTGAAGCTAGTGCACTCGGATATGGTCTCCAAGAGGCAGTCAAAGCAAATATTAGTACAATTCAAGTTGAGGGTGATAACAAGGTCATCATTGAGGCTCTTTAAGGCACTATCAAACCACCGTGGCAGATTGATTTTATCATCAAAGACATCATTCGACCGATGTCTTATTTTAGGAGTTACTCTTTTAAGCATGTGTTTAGAGAAGCTAATTGTGCGGCTGATCGGTTAGCACATCAAGGGCACAAGGTTTCGGTGCCGTCCTCTTAGGGATATTGTCCATCCCATTCCCTCTCGTTGATTTTAGCAAATGACACCCTAGGTAGAACCCTTGTGAGAAGGGCTACCTAGCGGTCTGCCGTGTTATTCCTCTTTACCCGTTCACCAAAAAAAAAAAAAAACAGCTTAATCGCTGATAAAACAACTAACAATTATTAAAATAACTAACTACTACTAAAACAACTAATTTTATCAAACACACAGTACTTCTCCTCGTTTGAATCTCATTCTTCTATTGCTATTTTATGTACTCCATTCGAATTAATGTTTATAATTATTAATAACTCATAATACTTTTTAACAGACTCTTAATCGCTATAACAATTACTCACTATAACCGTCAATCATAATCTCATCTATATATATTATATAATAGCAATCTTTTCAAAAGTATGACATGGCGGCCTGAGAGTGAATTTAGGAGTTTCGTCCAATAAAAAATGATAATTTATTCTTGAAAAAAAAAGATTTTCACTTATATATGGACTCTCTTTCACTCCTTGCCAAAATAAAAATAAAAATAATAAAATAATAATAATAATAACATAATAATAATAATTATAATAATAATAATAAAATAATAATAATAATAATAATAATAATCTATACTATATATAATATTAGTATTTTTAAACCGGTCAAATATTAAGAAGGAGGTGATTGTAGAAGTTTAGGGCAATGTTAACCATAAAAATTATTTGTCCATTAAATATGAGTCGTTGATGTGAATAATCTATATCTATATGTGTACTATATATAATAGGAATTATTTTAAAAATATGACATGACGGTCCGAGAGTGAATTTAGGAGTTTCGTCCAATAAAAAAAAAAATTATCATTGAAAAAAAATAGATTTTCACTTATATATGGATTCTTGTTTACTCCATGCCAAAATAATAATAATAATAATAATAATAATAATAATAATAATAATAATAATAATAATAATAATAATAATAATAATAATAATAATAATAATAATAATAATAAACGCTAGAAATGGTCCTAGAGAACCCGGCATCATGAGAGAAGCCCTCCCAGCGACCGAGGCGAACTAACGAACTCCACTCGCCGGTGCTCGGAAGATGGGGAAATGCGGTCGACCACCGAAACGAGGCGGATTGCGACTCGAGTGTTGCTCGAGGAGATTCGTGTTTCGCTGTTCACGAACGCCAACCCTGTCACGAAAACGAATGAGGTAACCCCTAATCCTACACTTATAGAATTAGATCATCAATTGAGTTGGTCCCGAAAACAAATGAGTCTTCCCCCTACCTCAACATACTATCCATTCTATTGAGGTACTCTGCAGCAAGTTCTTATGGAGTGGATCGCTAAAGGGGAAAAAAGATGGCCCTAGTTAGTTGGAAAAAGGTCTCGTCAACCATACCTCAATGGAGGATTAAATTTCAAAGAACCGTTGTCGTGGAACAAAGCTCTCCGTGCAAAATGGATATGGAAGATTATGTATACTAATTCTATATACACCATTTTAGTCAAAGCCTATATGCTCCGAAACAAGGACATATTTCAAGTACAAGCTCGATGTGGTGATGCATGGGGGTGGAAGAAATTGATTGTTGTTAGAGATGAACTCATCCACTGTTTGGGAGATGAAAACAGAGCTACATCATGGATGCAACAACGAGCCCGTATTCTCTTAAGGCGAAGTTACGACTTGTTCCATACTACAACAGACAAAGTATCTTGGTGGAAGACAAGTGTGGAAAAGTTGGGCTTGGGGACGTCACAAAATGATATTATGGTTGGCTTACTTGGGGAGATTTACTACAGCAGAATTTCGAATACAAAAGGACTACAAGTGGACAATTCCTACCTGTTTTGTGCCTGAGATTGGTAAGGATAGTTGTGAACACTATTTTTTTATGTCCTTACACCTGCAAGCATATGGGAGGACATGCTTCATTGGGCTAACCGCATAGAAGGGGCTGGGAAATGAAGTAAGGTTTGAAATGGGTTGTAAAAGTTTGTAAAGGGAACTCTCATAGAAGCAAATGGTGTTGTACTATATTAGCTAGGTCGGTTTATGAAATATGGAAGGAGCGATGTGCAAGAAAGTTTCAAGGTAGGGGTCGAGCGAAATAGGTGATAGTTAAACGGATCCAATACACTTGCAGCCTTCGGGCTGATGCACATAATGTAAATTGGAGTGACTTGGTAATATAAACTCAGTCACTCCATCATCTACTTGTACTTTTGGGAAATTAATAATAATTATTTACCTTTTCCCAAAAAAAAATTAAAAAAAATAATAATAATAATAATCTATATATATCTATATACTATACTATATAATAGCAATCTTTTCAAAAGTATGACATGGCGGTCTGACGAGTGAATTTAGGAGTTTCGTCCAATAAAAAAATGATAATTTATTCTTGAAAAAAAAATTTCACTTATATATGGACTTTCTTTTACTCCTTGTCAAAATTTAAAAAAAATAAAATAATAATAATAATAATAATAATAATAATAATAATAATAATAATAATAATCTATACAATATATAATAGTAGTATTTTTAAACAGGTCAAATATTACGAAGGGGGTGATTGTAGAAGTTTAGGGCAATGTTAACCATAAAAATTATTTGTCCATTAAATATGAGTCCTTGATGTGAATAATCTATATCTATATGTATACTATATGTAATAGCAATCTTTTCAAAAAGATGACATGACGGTCCGAGAGTGAATTTAGGAGTTTCGTCCAATAAAAAAAAATTATCATTGAAAAAGAAATAGATTTTCACTTATATATGGATTCTTTTTTACTCCATGCCAAAATAATAATAATAATAATAATAATAATAATAATAATAATAATAATAATAATAATAATAATAATAATAATATATAATTTTTAGACAAATTAAATAAAATTAAAAATAATAAAATAAAAACATAATCTTAAACAAAAAGTTAAATAAATAATAAAATACACTAAATACATACAAAAATAAATAATTAAATTACCAAAATATTAAAACTATTTTCTGGATCTAATAGCCTAAAAACCTAAAATAAAAATAAAAAACTAAATTTATAAATTTATTAAATTAAAAACATGCTTTAACCTAAATTAGTAAATAAGTTTGAAAAATTAGCAAATCAGTTATATATTATAAATATATCTAATCTTAATATAAAAATTAAATAATAATTAATCATCCATAAATTCATAAAAATATAAAACAGAAAATAAAAACAAAACTAAGTAGAACATTAATAAATAACAAATATACAAAATTATATAATGAATTAAATCAAAAATCTGAAAAAATATAAAAGTAACCTAAAACCTAAATTTTTTTTTTTATAGTTTTTCAAAAAAATTAAACAGAATTAAAATAATAAAATAAAAATATAATCTTAAACAGAGAGTAAAACAAATAATAAACTGCACTAAATAAATGAGAAAATAAATAATTAAATTATCAGAATATTAATATTATTTTTTGGAGCTAAATATATCCTAAACACCTAAAATCAAAATGAAAAAAACTAAATTTATAAATTTATTAAATTAAAGACCTGCTTTAACCTAAATTAGAAAAAAATCTAAAAAATTATCAAATTAGTTATAAAAACTAAAAAAATTAATACTAATAGATTAAGACTCTAATTAAACCCTATAATAATATAAAAGTAAAATTAACCGATGAAGACTAATTTTATTCTAACGTCTAACAAATTGACTAAAAAATAACAAAAATAAATAGAAAAATAAGCTGAAAATTAAAATATATTAAGACATAAAATAAAATAAATATATATGTAGTTATGTATTTATTTATTTAGGGTTTCGATTGTATATTAGCTCTTATTTATTTTTATGTATATTGATATGCAATATTATTTTGGGTCTAAAATATAATAATTTTGTCTAACATTATTAATTTTTCATTGTTGATGATATTTTTGACTTGGTGTCATAAAATTGTATTAGTTCAAAATATGTTTCTTATAAGAATTTTTAAAATTAAAATCAATAGGAACATGTTATAAAAATAATATTTAAATATTTAACTAATTGAGGAAGTAATTTGGTTATTTCATTCATCCTATGTACAAAATGATTTAATAAACTTTAAGAAATCATAAATTAATATAATAAAAATATAACAACTACATATATACTTGATATTAATAATTAAAAATGCCTACAAGATAGAAAGTTATGATTCAAATATGTTGTGGAATAAAACATAATGAATAAAAAGTTAGGAATTATATTGCTTCGGTTCGTAATTTATGAACTTTAAGTTCGTAACTTGTGTTATGTTTAAAGGATTGCAAACTTAATATGCCAACTTCTATTAAGCCCATATGACTTCGAATAAATTCATTTGTCTCAAAATTTTTGCACAACATATAGATCCTTTTTTTTTATTTTACAAATATAGTTTATTTTAGTTCATTCCTAACATGTCTATTTGTGACTTATTATTGACAAACGTATTTAAATCATATCTTTTACTATTGTAAGTTTTCTAAATTATTAAAAGATGAGTATTTGCCATCGAATCTCCCCGCTATCTTGAAATATAATTTCATGTTACTCTTATTATGTTAATTAATTGAGAGGAAGAGTTGCGTCTCGAGTGAAACAATTGGTTGTTAATCGAGTAAAACATGTATTTATAAAATCTCAATTGTATCATATTTTTGCCCCATTAATTCACTACTAAAATCGCGATCAATTTTCAATATAAGTACGAAACACATATGATTTTATCACCCTACGTCACGAATTGACCTATCATGCCCTTTACTATAATACAAATTATCTATTATTATTAAATACATTTAGATCACTTCTATCATTATAATATTTTTCACTATTAATCTCAATATAAATAGTTATTATATGTTTAATTATCTGTGTGTGTAGAGGTAGGTAAGAATGGATAAATCATTATATTCACCTTATAATTTTAAAAAATGAGATTCTATTATGGGTATATGTATAATTTTTAGAGTTCGTTGTTAATGATGTTTAAGTAGATTGGTTGCATATAAATATTTATCTAGGCGTCAATTAAGTTAAATTAGTATTGACTTTGTATAGAGTTATGAGTTATAAGTTTGATATTCTTTTATTGATTCGATGTACTTTGTGTTGTAATATAATTTGTGACATAGTGATATTTATTGTCATTTATAGGTCATTTAACTCAATATCTACCAATCATATATTATTCATTTTCCTACTAATATTTACCTTTTGATACCCAAATATATTGTCACATTATTTGTATAACTCGTATAAGTTAGGATTATTTAAATTGTTTGACTCTTAGAGGGGCCTGGTTTCGTAATATTCTAAATCATTAATATAATCTTAAAACCTTGATGATATTTTTTAACATTCTTTTTTATTTATTATTTAGATTATTTATTTATTCTTTTGAAATTTAGAATGATTGGAATACGAATGTGCATTGGGCTCTAATGATTTTTATGTGTTGGGTTCCGATAACTTTGATGAGTCACGAAAGCATTTTCGTTATGAGGGGATAACATGTAGAATAATGTTGTTGAAAGTAAAATCATTCAATAAAATTAAATGATCGAGAAAAAGAAACTCACAAGTACAACATCACTCGGTAATTCAATAATTTCTTAAGTTATGCATTGTACAACATTACTCCGTGCATAGAACGGGTCCGGACTAGTATAATAATAATAATAATAATAATAATAATAATAATAATAATAATTATTATTATTATTATTATTATTATTATTGTTATTATTTACAAAAATTTTATATTTAAAATTTTTATTATTAGCATTATAACAACTCATAAAAGTTATAATCCCTATAGCAGCTAATTTTAACCATTGAAACTAACGAGACCTTTAATTTAACTTTAAAAAATTATGTGTAAAAAATTGTCACTGCAATAAATTACTAATATTTTTGAAAAAAATTACTTGTGGGGAATTACTAATATTTTCAAAAGAAATTCGCTATGGATGGTTTAATTGTTTGAATGATAATATTATTAATGAGGGTAAAATATTGACCCATTATTGGACTAGAAATCTATTGTTTGAATCTTCTCTTAGTCAAGTTAGTGGCAAATGTGTAACTAAAAGCCTATATTACACTCTATAGTGGGAAGTCTAATAATTGGGCCCATAACTCATCACCACTAAGGGTGTGTTCGGCGAGTAGTGTTTGAGGTAGTGATTAGTGTTTTGGAGGATGTAAAACACTACTTATCTAAAAATGTAAGTGTTCGGCAAAGTAGTGTTTGACATAGTGAGTAGAGTTTTAGGTAGTGTTTTCGAAAAACTACTCAAAGTAACGTTTTCAAAAACACTACCTAGTGTTTGCACATAATTTCCAAAATTCTCCTTTTTATTTTCTAAAATATTTTATCAATTATGTCCTTTTAAGTCATTTTATATAAATCTGCTACTTAAACAGTCTACTATTAACGAACACACTTATCTCAAATCACTAGTTGAATATCTAACCACTAACCACTAACCACTAGTCGAGAATGACTAATCGCTAATAAAATAGCTAACAACTAACCACTACTAAAACAATCTAATTTTACCGAACACGCCCTAAGTCCAAAAGTGATTGGATTGGTTATGGGCATTCCGAATTATTAATATTTCTGGAACAAATTAGTCGTAGATGATCCGGATGATGATATGCTAGTCACAGTAAAATGTGGACCGATTGTGGGGGTCTAGACGGTAAGCCCCTTAAGGCTGTGATAGTGTACTACATTTGTAAGGAGAGGAATGCTCAAATATTTAGAGGCACTCAAACTGCTAGTTTGGTACTCGTATTTTTTATGTGTAGCGTAAAGATTTGGCCTACAAAGTGAAAAATAAAGATGGAAATAATATAGAGGTGCGAGAATTGTTGCATTCATAATGTTAGTTGTCTGGCATGAGAAAATTTAATTACAAAAGTATGAGTTTAAAAAATAATTTCAATTTCATTCTTATACTTATGTCAGATATATAATTTCAACTTTTATAACTAAAACATTAAAGATGAAAAATTGGTGATTCCATTCTAATATATAAATTTAAAAAATAGTAATCCATCTAAGAGAATAATTACATGACTCCAATAATTAAATATGACATCACAAGTGGCGGATCCATCGGGGTCAGTGGGGTCAACTCGACTCTCCTCTCAAAAAAAAAAAATTTTTATATAACAAAAAGTAAACTAAAAATGAAAGTAGACTGAGTTGGTAAGAGTCTTAATAGTCAAACGTGAGGCTTGTTGTTCAAAGCCTAATGCAAGCAATCTTATTTTTTTAAAAAAAATTTCACTTTTGAATTTCTTCCTTTTATTTCGCTTATTTTCCTTCGTTAGCCACGAACCCACGTTACTCGCCGTGCCGTCTGCTCTCGCCTGACCCAGTCGGAGCCCTCCTTCTCCCTCATTCTCTCTCTCTATCTCTCTCCCAGCCAACAACCACACCACAGCTGGAGCCCTAAACGACTGCAAGCACACCGCCGTCCGCCGCCACTACTAGCCGCCCTCCTCCCGGTCGCCGTTGCACCTCCTCTCCTCTCACGCACCACACTCTCTCTTTCATTCCCAAATCCGTAAGTTGACAACTTTAAAAATTTTCAATTTCAATTCAATTTAAGGTATAATTTGTGTGATATTAGATTTAATTTCTTTAATTTTATCCTTAATTTATGTGATTTTATTGATTTTTCAATTTCATTTCATTCGTTTTTAAACCAATTTCACAATAGAGGTTTAATATAAACTCCCTATGTGAATACTCCGAGTGTGTGGCTCGTTGAGCTTGTGTTGTTGATACTCCGAGCATGTGACTCGTTGAGTTTATAAATGTGTTTCATGTAGGGTTAAGGCTTTAAGCTTATGAGATTAGCCATATTACGAGGAAACTCGCTGAAATTTTCACTTGCAGTACACTATTATTTAGTTTATTTCGACTCCTCTTCCGTAAATTCTTAGGTCCACCACTAATCGGGATAAATTATAAGAAAAACCCTATCCAATACCCAAAATTTTGGAAATATCATATGAAATTTTAACATTATTGTTTAGCTTATCCACAGTCGAAAAATTAGATCCTAGGGGATACAATCCAAGTAGAATAGACTAATGAGGACAGCTGGTTAGGAAGTGGAGCAGCAACAACCCCGCGGCCGCGGGGGCTGTGACATGAGAATTGGTCCTTTGGGGACCAAACCAGCATCCTCCAAATGGACGTCGATGGGCGGCTCTGTATTATTCGAGGCTGTATCATCATAAACAATCATTTAGTCGAAAATGACTTAACATTATCCTTCATAAAAGTCATTAAATTTATAAAGATAGATCCATAAAAATTAATTCATAGTATTACAATATTTCTTGGGATGATAAAATGCAGATTGTTGTTAGGAGGAGCCTTGTCAATTATTCATCATTATTGGCTGTTTTAAGGGTGTGTCCAATTTGTGTGTGCATATTGGATAAGGCTAACCCCCAAAACAAAAATTAAAAATCCCGTAGTCATCTACTCGTCATCTCGCCTGCACTTTTATTTCAGTGATTTGTGATTATTCAGATGCCAATTACTCAAAATTATTATGATTAATAAAACTCAATCATCAGCACCCCCATCTAAAGAGAAAAACCATAATTAATTTTAGGAATTTTTGTACGATATTAATTCCCTAATTCTATCTGTTGATAATATTAATCTACCACAAGAAAATGGATGATCAAAGAGGCAAATCAGAACAGTAGACAACTAATTCAAGTGAAATGGGATTATTTCATCAGGTAGCCAGTGAAAACGATCGATCAAGGTCGTCAGATCACTCCAACGATCACTCAAATCCCTCATATCTTAGACCTATTTACATCTCATCATATCATATCTCGATAACTAAGAGCAACAAATTAAACAACCAACACATCATCATAATCGTCATCATCATCACTCGTACCAGATCAGATGATATCAGATCAGATCGGATCAGAAAAGAAAAGCGAACCATCAGTTGTTAATTAGTCTGAAGAAGATCATCGGCGGGATCTTCAAAGTTAGGGTCCTTGGCATCTACGGCGGCGGCGTAGTTGTCGACGAGCTCGCCACTTCCGGACCAGGTGAACTTGCCGCCGTGGCCGCCCTTCTTCGGCAGTCCGATCATGCCTGTGCCGGACCTCCGGTCCTTCATACCGCCTTGCGCCTCCGCCGCTTTCGTGTGCGCCTTCGGACCTTTTCCGTTCTGCTTCATCCTCTCCCTATCTCTCTCCAGATGATTACTTACTGTGCACTGAGGTGGTGAGTGGTTTTGCAGATAATCGGAAATAGGGGTTTATATAGAAGGGGTTTTGAGGAGAGAGAGATATTTTGGTGGCATTTTAGGTAGTGTAAAAAGTGCTAATAGTAGTACGGTACTGTGGGCGAATCTTGGGGGTTTTTTTAATTTATTTTTTATTTTGGGAGGGTGGGGCCAACGGATAAGGATGAACCTGTGGGTAATAGTGAGTGAATCTGAGGGCTAAAACGGGAATTATGATGAGCAAAAGTAATAAAAAATTATTTAGTATTTTTTTTAAGTGATCCTTTGGATAAAATGTTGTCCACGTTGGCGACCAAGGAACATCATCATAACTCACAACGGCATCGTAATTTTTTTAATTAATATATCCAAAAAAAAAGGATCAACAGCTTCTTGACTTGCATATAGTTTGGGCCTAAGATGCGGTTATTTTTATAAACAATCTCATCCACTTTAATTATTTAGAGTAGAAAAAAATATAAGTTTCTTTTTAAACAATAGATTTTCATCACATAAATTTTTGGACAAGTATATAACATAAAACCATGTAAACTAAATACAACAAGGAAAAGTGCCATTATTTTTCATTTTTAGATCTTAAAAATCATCTACCGTATCATATTTCTTTTTTATATTTCTTCAACTAAATATGCCTGGAAGCGTGCATGTGTTTCGGAGTTTCAAATATTTGTTGATCTTGCTAAATAAGTCACATAGCACGGATGATACTCACGTCAAACATTAAGATCATAAGTACTAATCTCGACTTATTCATATTCAAAAGAAATATTGTATGTATCTCGTTCACCCTCAGCAATTATGTTATGTAGATGTAGTATCATACATGCTTTCATTATATCCCGCATGACTTGCTCTTCATATATCGAGCAAGGCCACGTACTATGGCAAAGCAAGTTTGTAGCTCACCAAATGCTCGCCCTATATCCTTCCTAATTGCCTTTTGACGTTAAGAGAATAAATTTGCTTTCGAACTTTGCAAAAGAGGTATAGTTTTCAAAAACGTCACCCATATTGGGTAAATACCATTTAATAGAAAGTATTCAATTTTACACTCATGTCTATTGACGACATACTCACATTTGGGAGCCCGATCTTCGTATACCTCCTTGAAAACTAGTGACCATTGAAGAACGTTAATGTCATTTTGACTTCTGGCAGGCCGAATAACACATGTCATATCTAAAAATCATACGAAACAACCGCTTCAAGAATGATAGTTGGAACCTTACAAAGTCTCTAGCAAATGATGCTTTCCATCTTACCGGACAATTCCATTCCTAATGCATACAATTAATACAACTTAACATACCAGGGAAATCATGGGCATCAACCATTGCCGATAAACGATCAACATGAACTTGGGTTGATTTCTTAAATATGCATTTGGCAAATTTTCTCAAACACTACAATGATGTGCTTTATTTCACTAATCTTCAAGTATTTATCAACACAATCAGTAGAGATACCATAAGCGAGCAACTACATGACTATTTTTTGTTAGAGATGTCAACCCACATCCTCTAATGGCATCATACCTTAATTGAAAGTACTCATAATGATTTTCAAGTGTCTCCACTATGTGGATGAATGAGTTCCTCCTAGTTCTAAATCTCCGACGAAATTGATTTTCATTTTAAATTGGATCAATTGCAAAATAATATTTGTATAACAGACTCATGAGCTTCTTCTCAATTTCTTCTATTACGTCTTTTTTTTTTCAAGGTTTGGATAATGATGACACTCATATCTCTTGAACATTTTCCTTATCATTTGCATATAATAACATTTCCCTTATCATTTGCATATAATAACATTTCATCATTAAGAAGTTATTTCAAAATGGGCATATTATCATAAGATTGTTTGAATATGAAGCATAGTTCATTTGATGAGGATGGGGAGGACGACGAATTTTCCATTTCCTACCACCTATGTACAAATAATTATAGTTAAAAAAAAAATTAGACAAACTAGCACTTGCAATTTATTTGAATTACTTATATGGAAAGTTAGATGAATTTTCTCTGGTGAGGAATAAATGTGTGAACAATCGAATATTTTATTTCATAAATTCAAATCATGAAAACATATGATAAAAGTAAAACAAGTTAAGTACTTGCAAATTATTTAAATTTTTACTAACACAATAAATTTATTGGATTTATTCTAATGGCTACTTGGAATTATCCCGATCTTTTACGTCTAATATCTTGTTTCAAGCGTTCGAAATAAGGGCATCTTCTAGAAACATATGGCTGAGATATATCGCCATAATTTTGTCATCATACTATCTCTCCTTCAATTATT
The DNA here is from genome assembly GCA_021018815.1 of Talinum fruticosum. Taxonomy (NCBI): domain Eukaryota; kingdom Viridiplantae; phylum Streptophyta; class Magnoliopsida; order Caryophyllales; family Talinaceae; genus Talinum; species Talinum fruticosum. Next base: position 2,104,277 of record JAITYX010000080.1, on the reverse strand, counting down.
GCTTTTGCTGCTTGTATTTTATATTGCTATGAAACTTGTCCTCCTTCAATTTTCCCATCCTTATCTATGCGGCGAATCGCTTCTTCACTGTCTCTGCCTTTCTTTCTTAAGCTTTACTAATCATGGAGGACTTCTAATTTATCCACAATCATTGTAATGATATCAACTTCAATGGCTTCCTTTTCCTTCCCTTTTCTCTTCGCATTTTTCTCCCCATCGGGCAACTATAATACCACTCACTTCTTCATCGCTTGGATATTCGGTGTTGAGGATTGAGGTATTATGACACCCCTTCCATTTCATTTGTTTTGAATCGTTTTGACGATCCCGATGAGAGTATAGAGGTTTATGAGGGTATAGGTTGCTCAACTAATGCCTCCATTTCGATTGTTTTTTAGCATGTAATACCAATGTTCAAACTTAATTTTCTTACACTCTATTTTTTTTTAAAAGAGATCATGACCACGGGAAATATTTCTTCCATGGTAGTCCTGCCAATATTGCTTCGACGTATTTCCTCCGTGATTCTCGGTCTATTTGGACACCATCACTGTCCCCAACTCCAATTAGCGTTGCAAGTCTTCCCTGTTCCCATAAGAGCTCCTTGTCGGAGGATGTTATTGAAGTTCTCAACCACCTTACTCCAAAATGATCGTATCTTTTAATCAACCCCGATAATGGGGTATGCGCGAACATCAATCCAATAAGTAATAAGCCTTTTATCCTCTTATGATTTCCACTATCTTCTCCCACAAGGACCTCCATCTACTGCATCTTCCCCGCCAACTTATTTGTATCATTAAAAATTCCAAAATGCCCTAGCCGACAATTGAACCAGTTGGGTTGATGAGGATATTAAGTTGTTTGCCCTCGTAGGTGATTAAAATTAGGTGGGAGTTTGCAAGGATATTTTAGTGGTGTATTAGGATATTGGAAATAAGATTTTTTTTTTTTTTTTTGGAAAAGGTAAGTACAACAACTAATAGGTAGCCCTTCTCGCAAGGGTTCTACCTAAATTGTCCTCCATTAAAATGGAGAGAAAAGAAGAAAAGGGGATAGAAAATCAAACTAAAGTAGAATAAATATAATGACCAAACTTGGCTACCCAGTCGGCAGCCCGATTCCCTTCTCTAAATGTATGATGGATAGAAACTCGGTCGTACATTCGAAGGAAATAATGAGTGTCTTGAATCAGCATCCGAATTTCCCAAGGGACCTGGATTTCACCTTTAACCGCTTTAATGACCGTTAGATTATCTCCTTCCAAAATGATAGAACGAAACCCCGCTTGAACTGTCTGCTTGGACACCGTTTCTCATGGCAGTAGCCTCTGCTAAAAGAACCGAGGATGACCCCAAATTTGTTACTCTAGCTTGAAGAAACCTGTCATCCCAACTTCGATGATGAAACCCCCTGCTGCTATCGAAGAAGACCTTGAACCGTCGAAGTTGACTTTGATAAATCCTCCAGGTGGTTTGTGCCAACAAATCAAATGGTTAGAAGTGTTGGCGCGTATTGAAGCGGAAGGTGGGGATGGGCTGAAATGTTGATCTAGTATGCTCCTAGATCGCCATTCATCCCAAGAAGATTTGGCTCGAAGGATTGTGGCAATGGAATTAAAGGATCCATTGTTAAAGACTTTATCATTTCTGCTCTTCCAAATACTCCATAACAGATGAATCACATGGATCATCTCGAGTTGGTTTACTCAACCTTTTGAGTGTACATATAATCCGATTCAAAGAGGGATTCCGCAATTGGCTTAGATTTACCTCTAGCCACTTATGTCTAAAAGCTGTATCCCAAATATCCATGACACAAGTGCATTGTGAAAAAGATGGTCGATTGACTCATAATGGTCTTGACAAAGTGGACAAATAGTGTCAATGTTCAACCTTCTTTTAGCTAGGTTATCCCTTGTTGATAAAGCATTGTGACCAATTTGCCACATAAACATTTTCAACTTAGGCATCAAATCCATATTCCAAATCCATGCAAAATCCCATGATGATGAGTTAGTGGGAATATTATGTGCATTACAAGTGGCGAGACTTAGTGATAAACTTTCCGCTGCTAGACAAACCCCAACATACGGAGTCCTCAATGTCATGAAAAGAAAGAGGGATAGTCTTGATAACCGACAAACATCTCGTCGGAAGAAAAGAATTAAGACGAGTCAGATCTCATTCTTTAGTTGGAGTTATAAATTCACTTACTCGTGGCATCCAAAGAGGGAATATTCGGAATATTACTGTCATAATAATTCAATAACTTACAATTACCACACCGTAAATCATGCCACAATTTTGTGTTTTTACCATTGCCTATTTTCCATCTTAAACCCCTTTTAAAAGATCACGTTATTTAAGCAAGCATTTCCAAACCCAAGAATCGAAACTTTAATTTACCATTGCCTATTGGAAATAAGATGCTTCATTTTGATTGGGTTCAAAAATCCCATTAGACAATCTCTGGTAATGTCAAGGGTAAGGATAGTTTGATGGTGGAGGGTATGGGGGTAAGGGTAGTTTGGTGTAGCACCTTGGCTTGAATCACTAGTACCACTTTCTACATTTGTATTTCATCGTCTTCAAGTAAACTTATAAACGAACGTGTTACATTACGATCCATCAATGTCTACCAACAACACCTATAGGATTGGAAACACTAATGTTTTTTGTCATCACTTACATATTTTTCCAAAAATCTATTCTCATTTAGTTTATTTAGAAACTATCTACTAGTATAATATTTTTAATCAACATGTCATTGTAACATTACGTTATAACATATTCTAATTACCGTACTATTTATTCACATAACATAACAAAATTCATCATTTTAACAGAGTCAACTTAACACATTATTTATTCACATATAAATCATATTATTGTAACATAATAAAGTTATCATTTGTTCATATATTTTTAGAAAAAAATTAATCACATATTTTCAAATTAAACCACATCTATATAATATCATGTTAACAAAAATTAATATTATACTTTGTTCATGTAAATTAAATTCGAACTTACTCATATCATTATAACAAATAAAAAACATGTTCATATAAATTTAAATTATTTTACATATCAATCATACTATATATAACATAATATAATTATCATTTGATACAATATATATTTTTTTCAAAATCCAAACATAATTTAATAATTTACACCTGATGAGACATATCAATCATATCAATTTGTTCAACAATTTATGGGCATGGTATTATTGATCTACACATAAATAAAATAATAATATTAAAAATATAACTCACAAATAGAAGAATAACAACAAAAATGCTTCACTTATGGATTAATTGAAGTTATTCATCAATAATATCTATAAAATAAAAATTAAGGAAACATTATTTATCACTCACAACTTCCAAAAGAAGGGTTACCTTTTTTTCTATATACATAAATTTTAATAATGTTTTTGGAACATCTAAAATTAAAAAAATTGACAACTTTTATGGGACAGAGAGAGTACATAATTACAAATTAAAACATAAAAATATCAAATATAAGTACAATAAAAATTATGCTTATTAAAATTACTTAACAAATACGAACTTTATAGTCCATCTCTTGCTGTCAACCTTCAAATAGAAATAATACTTTAATCGTAGAATTTTTAAATGTAAAATTGATCATAATATTAGTGGGTATTTATAGAAGAAAAATAAGAAAAAAATTACATTACTTATTAATAATTATTCACAACCGCTATATTTTAATTTGCAAATCAAATGTATATTGCCTGTTAACCAACTTTCCTCTTTCTTAATTACAATAGCAATAGAAAAGAAAAAGAAAGGGACATAAATTAAAACGTGTCATTTAACTCTGGCCAAAAAAAAAAGGAAAATGGTGGCTTTTGGCTATGTAGGTGAAATGATTCTCAGGACTCCCATACGGGCCGCTCGCGATTAGGGGTGTGCAAAACCGGTTAACCGCGTTTTGGTTAACCGAAAATCGGTTAACCGGAATTTCGGATAGTGAAAAACCCGAACCGTAACCGATCCGAATTTTCCGGTTAACCGACATTTCGGTTAACCGAATTTTCGGATCGCAAATTTCCCGATCCGTAACCGAACCGAAAAGTCCGGTTAACCGGAAAAATCGGATCGGTTTACGGTTAACCGTTATTTGAAAAAAATTCTCGGTTTTGCAAAATTAAATCTAAAAATCTGTTTCCAAGCAAAATTAAATCTAAAAATCATAGATTCATAGTAGCAAAACAAATTGTTCTTGAGCTATAATACACAAAGTGAAGTCCACGACAATTTCCCGTCTACACCAAAAACACGAATCTCGCAAAAAAAAAAAAAAAAAAAAAGAGAGAGGGGGAACCCGAGTCGAGCGTCGCCGGCGGTAATAGTCGGTTGGTCGCCGGTAGGTAGCCGATTGCCGTAGAACGAGGACGAGAGGAGGAGGCGAGAGGAGAGAGAGAGGAGGGGAGCGACCGACAATTGGGCGAGAGAACCACAACAAGAGAGTGAGAGGAGCGACGCCGGGCCGGTTATCGTCGGCAGATCGCCGGTAGTTCGCCGGCTGCTCGCCGCGAACGAGGACAGAGGGGGAGGCAGAGGGAGAGAGAGAGGAGGGGAGCGACAGACAACTCAAGAGAACCGCAGCAAGAGAGTGAGACGAGCGACGCCGGGCCGGTTATTGTCGGCAGATCGCCGGCTGCTCGCCGCGAACGAGGACAGAGGGGGAGGCAGAGGGAGAGAGAGAGAGGAGCGAGCAAGAGAGTGAGAGGAGAAGGCGTAACGAGAATGACGACAGAGGAGGAGGCGAGGCACGAGTAGGGGTTTGCACACCCCTCCGCACGAGGGTTTCCTTTCCAATTTCAATTTCAAGCGTTTTTTTTTTAAAATTCGGATCGGTTAACCGGCGGTTAACCGAAAATTTTCAAAACGCGAACCGTATCCGAACCGTTAACCGAAAAAAATCGGTTCGGTTAATCGAACCGATTTTTCACAAAAATTAATCGGTTAACCGCTTTTTTCGATTTTTCGGTTTTTCGGATCGATTTTCGGTTTCGGTTTTTTACACACCCCTACTCGCGATCGAGCATACGGGAGCGTGCATTGTATTCAATTAGATTGTATTCAATTAGATTGGACCGCGTGGTCAAAAGGATATCAGGCCTAGGCAATAATAAAGTATATGTTATGTTTATTTTTTTAAGCAATATGATGGTAAAAATATAATTTTATTCCTTTTCCTTCTCTTCTCCCCCTCCCTCCTCTTTAACCCTCAATTTTATCTCAATTACCTTTTTTTTCTTTTTTAAATTATTGAAACTATTACTGACTTAATTACAACTTATTGTAATCTCCATTTACTTCAATTTCTTTTATGGAATTAATATTTAAAGATATTGTTTTTTTTCCTAATAAATTTTCTCTCCTTATTGTGAGAGTTTGAATTTCTCTATTTTTTTAGAGTCTTGTTTCTTTCCTTTGTGCACATTATTTATATTATCATTACGTACAAGTTTTATTAGGATTATTAATTCAATTGGATGATAGATTTTTGATATTTTTATTAATTAATTTTGTTGATTTTGATTGGGAGCGATTCAATAATAAAATTTCATATGACTCGATCAAATGATGTTTCTTTTAGGTTTGTTATATTATATCACACAGAGAATTATTATATGAAATTATGTTATAACTCGTCGACATTCGGAAAAGACATATTAAAGTTGAGGAATACGATTTATGGTTAGATTTATGTTACAAGTATAGAGCTGGATATAACTATATTTACTATCGATTTTGTCAAAATTTAGACCTTTTGATATTTGAGATTTATTATTACTAGAAAATTATCTTTATAAATATCGTTATTTTTTATTAACGGGATGCAATGTGAGATAATGTTTGAATTTTTTTCTTAATTATAGTACATAAAATAACTATTTACAAAAAACTACACTCGAGGTACCTTGAGTTCTTGTCAAACTATTTTTTAGACCCAAAGTTCTGAAAAATGATTCTAAGTCCCCCTAAATTATGTGTAAACTATATTTAAGGCCCAATTCCGGCCCGGAGATGTAAAATGTCTATAATACCCCTCATTTCTCTCCTTCTTCCCCCTCTCGTCCCCCGCTCACTCTCTCTCTCTCCCTTTCTCTTTCTGCTATGCCTCACTTGCCTGTCGCTCTCTCGGCTCATCTTCTCTACTTCTTCCGTCCTCTCTCGTCCCTCGCTATATGTTTAATTTAACACCTAGAATACATATTCATCATCACATTGCTCAAGAGAATCGAACCGCCACATAGCAACCTCGGTTTTAAAAGCAAAGCCATGAATATGCTTGCCTTCTCTTACATCCCTCAATGCTCCCAATATGGCAGTCAAATTAAACTCATTCAATTCCAAACTCAACCCTCTCATGGCCACAAAAACCTCTCTAGCCTTCTCAAGCTCAAGCATTCCAAACATAACCATTAATCATGGCTGTCCAAACCACACTATCCACATCCAAACACTCTTCAAAACACTTCTCGCCTAACCCAATACACCCACACTTACTATACTTATGAATTAGCCCGCTAGCTGAAACCCGCTCAAATGAAACCCAATCTTGACACAAAGTGAATGGGCAATAATGATTTTATTCAAATTGTCACATGATTTGATCAATGAGCTCAAAGTATATCTATTCGGCCTCAATCCATAACAAGTCAACTTACTCGTACAAGGAGAAACACGCCGACGATCGCTGAAATTGGGCATACCCGTAAAGCAAAGCATTGAAAGAGACGATATCGGGATCGAAACATCGAGGAGAAAGCGAAGTGAGTGGGAGAAGTCACCTAATTTGGAGAAATGGGCGATGAGAGAGGTAGCGAGGTAGGTGTCAAGGACATGGCCGGACTTGAGGAAGAGGGCGTAAGTTTGGTTGGTAAGGGGAGGAGAGGAGAGAGAAATGGAGAGCTTGATAGCTTGCGGGTGGAGGTTTCGGGCTATGAGGGATGTTATGGAGGAGAAGCAACGAAGTTGCGGAGTGATGGAGATGAAGATGATGCTAATGGGGGAGAGAGAGAGACGGAGGGGAGGGGAGGGGGAATTAATTTAAGGGTATTTTGGGGCTTTCAAATGTAATTTTGAAAATTTCCGTCTAAACAACCGTTTTTCTAACGTCATTAGTCGAATCGGACCTTAAATATAGTTTACACATAATTTAGGGGACTTAGAATTTTTCAAAATTTTAGGTCTAAAAATAATTTAACAAAAACTTGAGGTATGTCAGTGTAGTTTTTGTAACTATTTATATTACCGCTACTATTTGTGGCTCATTTAAGATTTGAAAATCTTGTTAGTAATAAAGAGGAGTAAGTACATAAATCATGAACGAATTCGTTTGAGGCGAGCGTGAACCCTGTGGACAGAAAGGGCGACCCCAAAGGAGGTTGGGTAGAGAGAGAATTAGAGCAGAGAAAAAGGAGGAGGGAAGGAAAGGAAGGGACATGGCTAGTATTTTACCCATGTCGTGCTACTTCTTCCTCGTTTTTCTCTCCTCACCGCTCTTCTCCTTCTGTCTACCCTTCTGGTGAGCGCTTCTTCCCCTCAACACTTTCTCCGCTTCTACTTGTTTTCTGTGCTCAATTTGCTGCTATGAATTATGATCAACATTCACTTAATTTGTTCATTATTCTATGTTCATTGTTTGATTAAATTGCTGCTCACTTACTTTTCAGTGCAGAGTTTTTCACTCACTTACCCCGTTGGAGTTAAGGAATAGGGAACTATCTTCATTTTCGCCTTCTTTCCCCCTTCCTGAATTTGCATATTTCCATTGTGGTTTTCTGAATGTTCTTCTTTATTATGTATTTTATGAATTTATGTTGAGAAGTGCAATTTTTTGAAAAAAATAATAATAAAATGGGCATGTTTCTGTTTTCAATATAAGTAGTTTAGGCTGTAAATGTTGGGAGAAATTTGCGATGAAGTCATTGCCCGGGTGGTGAAACTTAGATAGGTTTCTTAAGGAGAACTAGGAGGCTTATTTTTGGTACCAGGGTACGAGCTTTATCCACAATGGCAAGTGTAAGTCCAATTTTCTTGAAAATTTGGTAAATTTTAGCTTCTTGTACAGGTGTGGTTTGTGTTGTCTGGTTGTTTGTTTAACATTACATTGGAATAGTTATGTTTATGCCACAATGCAGGAAGAAAGTGCGGGAAATGTTAAAGGGCTATTGGAGAAAGTGTTTGAGAATTCCCTCAAGGAAAGTGTTCCAAGTGAGTCCAGTGTAGAGCCACTAATTGCTGCTTGTGCCGTTAATTTTGGCGATTACCAATGGTAAGGCCTCGGTTGATGGCTTTTAATTGTTTTATATTTGCAATTTTGATGATTTATGAATAAAATGCATGTTATCTACTAAAGAAAGAAGTTCCCTCTTGATGCAGCAATAATGCTATGAGTCTATTCTCCAAGATCAAGGGGAATAATGCTGAATATAAGAATCGCAGATCAGTTGGGAAGGTACGAACTTTGGTTTACTATGTATGGTGTTTTGGGTTCTAGTTGTTCTCTGAATTTCCACCAATCCTTTTCTGTTTTACGGTCATTTAGGCTATTATGAAAAACTTGCCTGATTCAGAAATGATTGAGAAATGCTCTGTAGCGGGACCAGGGTTTGTGAATATTGTCCTGTCAAAGACATGGTTAGCAAAGGTTATTGGGAATCCGTAACTTTCAGTTGCTCGTTCCACAAACTCTTTCTTTGTGTATGGGCCTATCTGTTTAGTCTTCGAGATTGGTGCTACAGAGCATTCAAATGATGCTTATGGAAGGTATCCAGACATGGGCTCCGAAATTGTTAATTAAAAGAGCTGTAGTAGACTTCTTATCACCTAATATTGCAAAGGAAATGCATGTTGGGCACTTAAGGTCAACCATAATTGGAGATACCCTAGCCTGAATGCTTGAGTTCTCTGGTGTTGAAGTTCTTTGCAGAAACCATGTGGGTGACTGGGGCACACAGGTAGGATCCTATTTTTCCTTGTGTTTCATATCTTGTTCTTGACTATGGTTATGAAGAAACCATGTTGGGAAACACTGCATTTATGTTACATATTCTATGGCATCAAATTTCTTATAATCTTGCAATAGGTAGGGTCTAGATATTAGGTTTAACTAAGTAATGACACAGCTGATCACTTGATATCAATTTTTCTTTTTGGAAAGTTTGCTTCTCAAGTTCTCATGTTGATTGTGGTTGTAGCATATCAAATAATCATTTACTCTTTTGTTCTCCTTTGCTTCCAAATATGAGATTGTAGCTTACTTTCCTTGGCTTGTTGCTGTTTTTAGTTTCAACATCACCAATAGTAGTTTTCCTTTGCTGTTAATTTCGGAGGTTTGTGAAGACTATCTCGTTGTTCAGTACGCTATGCTGCAAGAGTTCATCATTGATTGTCTCTGGAATGATCAATATATGTGGATGCCTGATATTTTCACCGAATTCACGTTATCTTCTGTATACTCTTTCTATATTAGAATTATTGTACTCTATGGCACAAATATTGAGAAAAATATGAACAAGCAATGAGAATGGTTTTTTGTAGGGCTTGTAATAAACTACTCCTGCTTACAACATTGTACATGCAAGTGAATAAAAAATTGCTGGAACTGTAGAATCCTGTCTTTTGCTTCGACAGTCATAATTCCTATAAGGGAGCTCACAATAGTGGAGGTTTTGAAGCAATTAGAGAACTTTAGAATCTAGTCTAGAACTCTAAAAAGAGCATACGTATTGGCTCTAGGTGATACTGATGCTTCCTATGTTGTAACAAACTGCTGAGAGTTTGCTGTGCAAGGGCAAAATAAATCTTGAACTATTGTGTGGACGTCACTTTTCTTTGTCTGGACATACTCCCATTTATTATTGCCAGCCACTTGTTATGGTACCTTATGGTTAGCGTTTAATGGGCAATCTTGGATTTGCGAACTAATTGTAATTTTTTTAATCAAAACGGGAACTAAGTTGAATTTTGTCAAATGAACAGATTTATGGATGAAAAAAGACCCCATTCATGATGGCCCCTCAAACTTGCTTCGTGGTTAATGTGCATATGAGAGTTCAATGTCTCCATTTTCATTTGTCTAAACTCTAAAACACACTTAGTGTTGTGCAGTTTGGCATGTTGATTGAGTTCTTGTTTGAACAATTCCTGGAGTGGGAGGATGAAAGTGAAATACCAATCGAAGATCTTGAGGTATGTTGACTAGTTTATGACTACTTAGATTAGTGTTATAACTTGTACCACCACTATCAATTGTCTTGATTCTCTCGAATCCTGATTCAGCATTTCATAGTCAGAAAACTGTCAGAATAACAGAAGCATGGGGCTTTCCAGCTGCTGGGTTTTAGTGGCATTTGAATTACTCTAAAATGCTGGGTTGTCCCATTAGTCAAAGAGGGGGAGCCTTTTCTTCCCTACCCCCACATTTTTTGCGGGTGGGGCTGAGTTCCTCCAACGATCTGCCTGTAGTGAGGTTTGAACTTTGAACCTTGCACCCCCTTCATAGGAAGATGAATATCAACAGCACCTAGCTGTACTATCTTTTAGGAGTTAATCATTGAAATAGGTGGATTAGAGGTTTGTGGATGAAGGACATGCTATCTTATGAATTACGGATATAGTCGTAGTCATTAGTCCATATTTTAGAGAGAACAATGCATTGCCTTATCTTCGAGGCTTTTAATACTGTAAAAAATTAATTTCCAAATTTACACCCAAAAATCCTGCCACTAGGCAGGGTTTTTTTTTTGGGGGGCGAGGGGAGGAGGAGGAGAAGGGGGATAACATCCTTGTTCCTTAATTACAAAATTGCAGAGAGATTGATTCTGTCATACTCAGGATTTTGAAAACTGTTGACTACCTACTGCCCTACAGAAAGGAAGAAGAGGAAGCTTAGAGATGTGTTTTGCTTCAGTCCATTATAATCCAAGATAATGTTTTTTTTTTGGTTTTTTTTTTTTTTTGGGGGGGATCTTGACCCAATAGAAATTCATGTGTCCTAACCATTGAAATGAAACTTGAGAGAGCTAGCCAATGCACAATTCCATTCTCATCCAGTTTGACAAAGCCCTGATGTAAGTGTAGATTCTTCTACACTCTAATTCTCCTAATCTACTAATCCAATATTGTAGACTACAACGTTTTGATCTGTATATCACTCTGATTTTCCCTTCTGCTGGCTACTAACCACCGTATATCAGATAGCTCATTGTGAGAGTTCTACTTGGATTTTTGCATGTTGCGTACTACTAGATTGCAGTGCCACCTGATAGATTCTTCCCAAGATATGATTGATCTCCGGTATGGACTTTCCTTTTCTCATAGTTCCTTTCGCAGCTTGATGGGAATTTGAGTTGGGACTGATAGCATCACCTAATAAGCTGCATAACTTCTCAGATTGTTGTCTTTGCTTATCCAAAACAAAAAAAGGACAATTCAATGGGTGCAAGAACTCCAATAGCCTTTTGAGGGAACCCACATCAGGATATGGAGGATAAGCAAGACACTCCGAGAAGTATGATTTGACAATCTCCATCTTAAAGAGCCCCTCCATAACAACTCATGAAATGTTCCTAAGAACCTCTCAGGAAAATCATCAAACATAAGGGCACCATGAACAGGTATAAGAGATGATTACTAAAGATATGTTGAGATGGAAACATCTCTATCCTTGTGAGAGTGTAAAGAGAATGAAAAAAACTCAAGGGAGCCCCATATCACCAACAATCATGCTGGAAAAAGACATATATCCGAGAGCTTACACCATATGAACAAACAAGTAGGTCTCGAAGGGGCCGAAAGCCCTCCTTTGCACCCTATTTGAAGTAGTTGACGTTCCTTTAAAGACTTTGTCACTCATGAACATCCATAACCACTTGCTAAAGAGAGCCTTATTGAAAATACAAATGATCTTTGATTCATAAGGAACCCTTTCAACTGGGTTGCTCCAGGATGTTCTACGTAACCACTTATACTTGCAATTCTCCCCAAAGCCATCCCAGAGTAACATCTTCAAGTGGCTTCCAGTTGATCCTTCATTACTTAATACTCTAAACTGTCCAAGAAAACTGTGTTGTGTACAGGGTTGATCTGTCATAATGGTGATAATTTGGTTAATTGTTGAATTTCTGATCATGTGCTAGTTATAACTTCCTTAATTACTTACTGCTTTCGTGAAATGAATTTGTGTGTGTACAGAGTTGATCTGACAAGTTGGTGCTTATTCGGTTTGATCATTCACTTTATGTTTGATGCGGGTCAGATTACTTGGTACGATGGTTCTTTTTTATTTATTTATTTATTTATTTTAAAAATCATCAATTGGGAAACTCTGCGAATTGAACTTAGGACGTCTCTCACGTAAAGTGAGAATCATACCACTAGAGCAAATGCCCAGTTGTGGTTCTCTACTTTTGTACCCGATAGACCATTACTTTGACACCCAACAATCTCAATTCACCTTGCTCTCTGGTGTTTATTAGTGCTTCAAAATGTCTAAGAAATGTGTGCGTATAGTGTGACCTGACATGTCGTTGGTTTGATGGTTCTCTTATTTTGCTTCAGAGAGGGTCAAATTTCCTGGTAGGATGTAAAACACTATTGATAAATTGGCTGGTGCATTCCCAAAATTGAATTTAGACCTCTCACACCCAAAGTGTGAATCTTACAACGAGACAAAGGGCCCAACTGTTGTTTCTGTCTCTGTCCTTTATTAACCTTTGCTAATCCTCCAACAATCTCAGTTGATTTTACCACCCTCTTCCAGATCCAGTGCTTGTTGTAACTTCCTGCAATATTTAATGCTTTAAAATGTCTTCAAGGCATTTCTGAATAAAGGCATTATCTGTCATGTTGGTGCTTACTCGCTTTAATTGGTCACTGAATTTACTTTTGACTACCTAGTTGGATGCATATAAGAGCTATACATGGGAATTCTGAGAATTGAACTCGGGACCTCTCGCATAAAAACTGAGAATCATACCACTAGACCAAGTACCCAACTGCTGTTTTCTGTTTTTGTACTTGAAAGACCTTTACTTTGGGCCCTCCTGCAATCTCCATCGACTTACCATCATCTGTCTGTTCCAGTGCTTGTTTACCTTTTGCTTTAAAATGTATAAGGATCTGTGTGTGCAGAGTTGGTCTGACATATTGGTGCTTATTTGGTTTGATAGTTCACTTTTTGTTTGACGCGGGTCAGATTTCGTGGTATGATGTTTTAAAAAAAAAAAAAAATCTGGCAGGGAACTCTGAGTACTGAACTTGGGACCCTCTCTTACCAAAAGTGAGGAATCACACCACTAGACCAAATGCCCAACTGCCTGTTTTCTGTTTTTATATCTTTTGATCACTCATCGAAAAAACAAAATAATCTCTATTGACTTTACCATCATCTCCCAGTTCCAGTGCTTGTTATGCCTTCCTCAGTCCATTAATGCTTTGAAATGTCTGTAGGATTTGCGTGTTCGGAGTTGATTTGACATGTTGGTGTATTTGGTTTGATCTTTCATTTATTTTTTATTTGACGTGAGTCAGATTACCTTATATGATTTTAAAATAAAAAAATAAATTGGCTGGGGCATTTCGAGATTTGAAGGATCTTTCACACCTAAAGCTTGAATCAAACCACTAGACCAAATGCCCAACTGTTGTTTTCTATTTCCTTACCTGACAGATCTTTACTTGGATTCATCCAACAAGCTGAATTCACTTTACCACCATCATCCATCTCTGGATAGCTTGTCCAAACATCGTGCATTCTAATGCTTTAAAAAGTCTATGAAATGTGCGTATGTAGGTTTGACCGGAGATGTCCCCCCCCATATTTTTTGTTATTGTTAACTTAATTTATGCACAGGAAGGTGACATTGCATGGTAGGATGTAAAAAATTTATAAATCAGCTGGGGCATTCCGAGAATTGAACTCGGGACCTCTCGCACCCAAAGCGAGAATCATACCACTAGACCAAATGCCCAATTGCCATTTCTGTCTCTGTACCTGATAGATCTTTGTTTTAGCTTCGTGGTATGATGTTAAAAAAATAAAATAAAATCTGGTGGGGAACTCTGAGTACTGAACTTGGGACCCTCTCTTACCAAAAGTGAGAATCACACTAGACCAAATGCCCAACTGCTGTTTTCTGTTTTTATATCTTTGATCACTCATCGACAAAACAAAATAATCTCTATTGACTTTACCATCATCTCCCAGTTCCAGTGCTTGTTATGCCTTCCTCAGTCCATTAATGCTTTGAAATGGCTGTAGGATTTGTGTGTTCAGAGTTGATTTGACATGTTTGTATTTGGTTTGATCGTTCACTTATTTTTTATTTGACGTGAGTCAGATTACCTTATATGATTTTAAAATAAAAAAATAAATCGGCTGGGGCATTTCGAGATTTGAAGGATCTTTCACACCTAAAGCTTGAATCAAACCACTAGACCAAATGCCCAACTGTTGTTTTCTATTTCTGTACCTGACAGATCTTTACTTGGATTCATCCAACAAGCTGAATTCACTTTACCACCATCATCCATCTCTGGATAGCTTGTGCAAACATCGTGCGTTCTAATGCTTTAAAGTCTATGGAATGTGCGTATGTAGGTTTGATTGGAGATGCCCCCGCCCCTTTTTTTGTTATTGTTAACTTAATTTATGCACAAGAAGGTGAGATAGCATGGTAGGATGTACAAAAAATTATAAATCAGCTGGGGCATTCCGAGAATTGAACTTGGGGACCTCTCGCACCCAAAGCGAGAATCATACCACTAGACCAAATGCCCAATTGCCATTTCTGTCTCTGTACCTAATAGACCTTTGTTTTAGCTCCAGCAATATCATACGACCATCTTCCTCCTCCAGCGCTTTTTGTAACTTCTGAGTTCCTGTAATAGTTGATGCTTTAAAATATCTGAGAAATACGTATATAAAGGACTGATCTGACGTGTTAATTCCTTGTTGGTTAGATTTGACAAAGGGTTTTATGTCTGACAATGGTCAGATTACCTTGTAGGATGTAAAAAAGATTTAATACATCATTTGGGGCATTCCGAGAATTGAACTCGGGACCTCTCGCACCCAAAGCGAGAATCATACCACTAGACCAAATGCCCAGCTGTTTATGTTATTTGATTTCACCTTGTGCTTAATTGATCTTTGTCTTTTAATAAAAAAATTTCCAGCAGTCTTAGTTGACTTTCCTACTATCTTCCAGGATCCAGATTTGGTAGTTGTGTTATACAATCTGCTACTTTTTAATGTTTGAAGGATTTTGTGTCTTCTACGTGTTTCACCTTTGCATTTTAGTGGTTAGTTGATGCGTTTGAACACTTATTTTATGTATGTGAAGCATTAATGTAGTAAGGAAAAAGAGTAATTAAAGGCATCTAGCTGGAGCATTCTGAGATTCGAACTCGGGACCTCTCGCACCCGAAGCAAGAATCATACCACTAGACCAAATGCCCAGCTGTTGATGTCATTTTACTTCATGCATAAATCTTAGTTGACTTTCTTACTATCTTTAAAGATCCAGATCTGGGGTTGTGCTATGCAATTTATTGCTTTAGCTAATGTTTGATGAATTACTAAGGATTTTGTGTGTTCTACACTGTTGACTTTGCCATGTTGGTGGTTAGCTGATTTGTTTGGTACTTATTTTGTTTGAGAAAAGCATTAGTGTGGTAAGAAAAAGAGTAATTAACAGAATCTAGCTTGGGGGCATTCCGAGAATTGAACTCGGGACCTCTCGCACCCAAAGCGAGAATCATACCACTAGACCAAATGCCCAACTGCCATTTCTATCTGCGTACTTGATAGACCTTTCTTACAGCTCCAGGAATCTCTGTTGACTCTACAACAATCGTCCTGTTTTGTAACTTCCTGCAATACTTTGGTACTCTAAAATGTCTCCGGGATGTGTATATAAAGGGCTGATTGGACAGGTTGCTGCCTTTTTGGTTAGATTGGACACTTACGTTTGTGTTTGACAGTATCAGATTATCTTGTAGGATGTAAAAAGATTTAATACATTGTCTGGGGGCATTCCGAGAATTGAACTCGGGACCTCTCGCACCCAAAGCGAGAATCATACCACTAGACCAAATGCCCAACTGCCATTTCTAACTGCATACTTGATAGACCTTTGTTACAGCTCCAGGAATCTCTGTTGACTCTACAACCATCGTCCTGTTTTGTAACTTCCTGCAATACTTTGATGCTTTAAAATGTCTGCGGGATGTGTATATAAAGGGCTGAGCGGACATGTTACTCCTTTTTGGTTAGATTGGACACTTACATTTATGTTTGATGAGTATCAGATTATCTTGTAGGATGTAAAAAGATTTAATACATTGTCTGGGGCATTCCGAGAATTGAACTCGGGACCTCTTGCCCAGCTGTTGATGTTATTTCACCTTGTGCGTAATAGATCATTTTCTATCGTCAAAAAACAGTTCTAGCAGTCTTGGTTGACTTTCCTACTATCTTCTGGGATCCAGATCTGGTGGTTGTATTGCAATTAAGGGCATCTAGCTGGGGGCCTTCTGAGAATCAAACTCAGGACCTCTCACACCCAAAGCGAGAATCATACCACTAGACCAAAGCCCAGCTGCTGTTATTTCATTTCGTTCTTAAATTTTAATTGACTTTCCTACTATCTTCAAAGATCCAGATGTGGTAGTTGTGCTACACAATTTCTTGCTTTAGTTTATGTTTGATAAATCACAAAGGATTTTTGCATTTTATGACTTTGCCATGTTGCTGGTTAGTGGGGGCTTTTTTTTTTTTTTTTTCCTTCTGATTAGCTATGTTGGTGGTTAGTTGATTTGTTTGAGCACTAATGTGGTAAGAAAAAGAGTAATTAACGGAATCTAGCTGGGGGCATTCCGAGAATTGAACTCAGGACCTGTCGCACCCAAAGCGAGAATCATATCACTAGACCAAATGCGCAACTGCCATTTCTGTCTGTGCACTCGATAGACCTTTCTTACAACTCCAGGAATCTCAGTTGACTCTACAACCATTGTCCTGCTCCAGTGCTTTTTGTAATTTCCTGCAATACTTGATGCTTTAAAATATCTCCGGAATGTGTATGTAAAGGACTGATCAGACATGTTGCTGCCTTTTCTATATGGTGCTTTGTTTTATGTTTGACAACGGTCAGATCATAGAGTAGGATGTAAAAAGATTTAATACATCATTTGGGGCATTCCAAGAATTTAACTCGGGACCTCTCGCACCCTAAGCGAGAATCATACCAGTAGACCAAATGCCCAGCTGTTGATGCTATTTCACCTTGTGCATAATAGATCCTTTTCTTTTAATAAAAAGTTCCAGCAGTCTTAGCTGACTTTCCTACTATCTTACAGGATCCAGATCTCGTGGTTGTGTTACATAATTTACCACTTTATTTAATGTTTAAAAAACTAGTAAGGATTTTGTGTTTCCTACATGTTTCACTTTTCCATTTTAGTGGCTAATTGCTTTGTTTGGTCACTATCTTTTTTATGGGTGAGAAGCATTAATGTGGGAAGGCAAAAGAGTAATTAAAGGCATCTAGCTGGGGGCATTCTGAGAATCGAACTTGGGACCTCTCGCACACGAAGCGAGAATCATACTACTAGACCAAATGCCCAACTGTTGATGATTTCTGTAATTTAGCTGGATGATCAATGTTTAGATTCCTATGATATTCTAAGTTGAGTTCTCCATCATCTTCCGACCTGATGCTTTCTTTTACATATACTTCACTGTTTTAACGCCTATAAATGTCAACGGAATGTGTATGTTCCACATTTTTGAAATGAAATCTGGATAATTGATTTCTTTGTTCTCTCACTTATTTTATATTTGAAAGGGCAGGATCGACCTGGTAACAGTTATTCAACTATTAATGGTGTTTATATGGTGCCTTTCTTGAATTGGTTGGAACCTCACTGTTGCTCCCAAAGGATGAATCCACTAGACCAAATGTCCAACTGTTATATTTATTGAAGGCAAAAGTATACCTCTCATTGTCGTGAAAAGAGATGGTGGTTTCAATTATGCTTCCACTGATTTAGCAGCTCTTTGGTTAGTGTATTTAGCTCTATGCATTTGGTCTTATGATTGTCAGTATCCTTCAAGTCTGTAATCCTTCAGATGCATTAGCCCATAACATGTTGACTCTTATTTTCTTGTGCTTTTATTCATGCAATTGTTGCCAGTTTCAAATGCTCTTAGTTAAACTTGGCATTTGAATCGCTCACAATAATGATTGTCTTTCTTGTCTTGTTGATTGCACAGGTACCGCCTCAATGAAGAGAAGGCTGAATGGATAATATATGTAACTGATGTCGGTCAGTGTGAGCACTTTGAAATGGTCTTCCATGTTAGTATGTATGTGCCTAATCATGCTTGCTTTGCATATTACAGTGACTGAGCTTGTCCAGCTGCTCTCTGTTTATCAGTATTCTCAGATAGTTAAGGAAAATGGAAAGTAAGTTATATAATAGGGAAATGTAGACAGAAGGCGTGAATTTTGGTTAGAAGAGAAATGTTCAAGTGATGTGTGTTTTAGAAGATCATTTTAGAAGGACAGGTCTTTACATTAAGGTTCACACATGAAAGACTATTTAATGGAGTAAGACAAGTGGACAAGAGAGAAGTGTAGAGAAGGAAAGGGAGAGGCAGAGAGATGTTCTTTTCATGTTTTTTCCTTCTTATTTTTGTATGTCTATCAGTCTCTTCATCACTAATGAGCTTCAGTTTCCATGTCTATGATGATATGATACCTACTTGGGTGTTCTGTGCATCAGCAGACTAGCGGATGCTTTGTAGATTCGGTCTCCACAATGTCTTAGGGTGTTTTAAAGTTTCTCTAAACAATTTCTACGAGCATAATGGTTTTACTACACCAACTTGTTGCTTTTGAAGCCTGATTTCAGGGCGCCCATAAATTGTCATCATAGTCTTTTACTATTTTAAATTTTAATTGTGCAGAATGGTTCTGAAACATCCTAAAACATCCTGAGGGGTTACTGGAACGGGGAACGGTGGATCTTCTTGGACGTTTTTGAAAAATCTCAAAAATCGTCGATAGTAAACGATTTTAATCAATGCGGTGTCTTCGTTGGCACTGTATGCTTATTGCCTTAATGTGGATTTTTGTTGCCACTGTATGCTTCTGTAAGATCTGCTCTGGGTGTTCTACTTATTCTGGAATGCAACAAGTATGTGCATGAATACCCTTTTAAATATCTGGAGTGGACCTAGGATACCTTAGAGTATTTGAGAGGTCAATAGGAAGTAGGACTAGGAACACACAATCATTAATTGACAACTTTCTTGATATTTTCCAAAACCGCCCAAGACTGTATAAAAGCCTTTGTTTTTATTTGGGTCACCAGAGGCTCTGGTGATGAACATTCAGCTTCCGGCATTATGGTCGTTTTCAAGGTCACTATTTGAATTTTGAATTATAGCCTCCATTTTCTTGAATGGGTAAATTATAACACATGCACATAGCCTAGGGATAATTATAGCCTCCAGTTTCAAAGAGGTAATTCCAGACCTTATGGTCATATGAGCTGCACCAGATTGTTTAGAATAAATGAGATATCCAAAACATTTTAGGGGTCAATATCAGAGCATATAGTCACAATTTGACAACTGGTCAAACAGTTTCTAGAAGTTTCAAATAACTTTTATAATAGGCTTTATTTTGGAGGTCAATGAGAGGCTTTTACCACTCTACCTTTAGTAAGTCCTATGACATTCCATATATCTCTTTATACAATTGAATCAACTGTGATGGTTTCATCTATAGCATCTTGTGGATTTGAAAGTGAGATTCCATAATGGCACAACACCCTTTTAAACTCAAGGAATGGATTGCAATAGTGTATCACATTTTTAGGGTTTAGCACAAGCACATACTTGGCACTAGCACATGCTGCTCGTACCCCACATGCTGCTCATCCTATAAGCAAGTTATCAATTATAAGCAAGTTATCTACATCATTAACGCTCTAAACCTATAAGCAAGTTAGAGTATTAAGAGATTAAGGTATCAATTATTAAGCCTTCTAGCAAAATATGGGATTGTGTTGCATCTATGTTGCATATGTGTTCCCTTTGTGCCTCATCCTTTTGGAGCCTCTGCGATTCAGTGCTCTTGTGCCTTTTAAATCTAAGGGCATGGATTGTTAGAATGCTTTCAAATCTACTTATACTCTAAAGCAGATGAGCTTTATTACAATTCAAATGAATAAAAAGGGAATAATGTAACTTTTTTCATGCATATTTTGGTAGGTTTTTTTGGCAAAATATGTTTGTGCCAGCATTGGGATTGGCCATTTTTGAAAGCTTTGTGCTTTTAAAAAAATAAAGGTTGAAGGTCCATATCTATGTCCAAGTGCAAAGTGTTTGGAATGGCTCCTTGAGGTGAAACCCAAGCAACTTAGGTCTTCCCTCTTCATGTCTACAGATGATTCTAAACGCTATTACTCCCTCTGTCCCAAATAAGTGTCCCTCTGAGGACTAAGAGCCTATTTTTTCGTGAGATATAAATGAGGATCTTGTTTCTAATGTGACTTTTATTTTGGACAGAGGGAGTACATGTTTGTATGACTAGTTTTTGCCTCTAGATGCATAAACAAGCAGGGCGGATCTCTGAAGGTTAGACATTGGACACGTTGCACAACTTATGGTGGGGGCGAATAAACTCTTATGGATAGCAACATGAGGTTGTGTGTTTTGGAGACTGATAGATAAATTTAGATCATAGCTGTACCCACCAATTTTTATTTCATTCTTTAACTAATACTTTCATTGTAAATTTTTTGATTACATGACAGCTAACTGCTAACGTCATCTGTAACTTTGTCATGCCTTTTGTTATTTTGCTTTTGGATTCACAGATTAAATCTCTATTTTATTTAAGTGCCTATGCTTCACAGGCTGCAAAGCTGGCAGGATGGCGTCCACTTGATGACAGTCTATATCCAAGAGCTACTCATGTTGGCTTTGGTCTTGTGCTGGGAGAGGATGGAAAGCGATTCCGAACTCAAAGGTCTGATGTGGTTCGTCTAGTTGATTTACTTGATGAAGCAAAAATCGGAGTAAACAAGCACTTTTTGAGCAAGGTACAAGTGGTTTGATATTTTCCTATTTGGTTGCATATATTTCGTTTGACCACTTTATGGTTGACTAAAACTGATGGTGGTGTTTGCTTTCATGTACTTCTTAATGCTTATATATGCTATGTGATTTACCGAGTTTTGCCATAATGATTGGTCTTAACTAGGTAAGGCTGGTGAGTGGACCGGGGATGAATTGGAGCAAACTGCTGAAGCAATTGGTTATGGGGCTATTAAGTAAGATTATGTATTTCTTGTATTGTTTCTGCCACTGGGCATTATTTGTTAGTTATGTTGCCAGATGACATTGTTTTCCATATTTGCACTGCTAACTATGGAGCTTTGATTTGATTGACGTCTAAGTAGCTCAAGTTGGAGCTCACTTCTTGTTCATTGACGTCAAGATAGATGCTGAGAATAGGTTTGCATCTAGTAGATGCCAATGTAGCTTAAGCTGCTGCTGGGTGGCAGCTCACCTTGTTACAAAAGAAGGGAAATCGTCCAACTGTTTCACTGTTTGCTTTGCTTTATATATCATGCCATGAGATGTACCACCTCTCATCTCAACTTGTGTGCCAAGTTTGACAAAATCTCTCTCCTCTTCCCACCTCCCTGCCACCCCCAAAAAAGCCCAAATTTTCCCATTATCGTGGCCAAGAGGGCAGGTTTTTCTTTTAATTATTTCATGACTAGCGACCCTCATTTAAGGGGCCGAAGGCTAGGGGGTCAAGGGATAACCATATGAGCACCTTTAACCCAATGTCCATGAATTTAATGGTAAGAAACAAATGGGTGTCCAGAACATAAAGAATCATTTGTATATACTTGAGCTCATGAAGTCCATTGCAGAACTGATATATGATCTTTGTCCTTTTGAAGTTTTACAGTTTTCACATTACATTGTCATTTTTATGCTTCTGCAGGTTTGATTACTTGAAGAACAATAGACTTACCAACTATACCTTTAGCTTTGATCAGATGCTTAATGATAAGGTAACTTTTATTTTCTTTTCATGATTGTTTTGCATCACAATCTTCAGGTCTTGGGGTTTTGCATTTTGGGGAGGAAATTTGATGCTG
Source organism: Talinum fruticosum (assembly GCA_021018815.1). Classification (NCBI taxonomy): domain Eukaryota; kingdom Viridiplantae; phylum Streptophyta; class Magnoliopsida; order Caryophyllales; family Talinaceae; genus Talinum; species Talinum fruticosum. Next base: position 2,082,028 of record JAITYX010000080.1, on the reverse strand, counting down.
TTTCTGATTAGGTTAATTATCTATGGTGGGTCCTTTCACTTACCACTATTGGATGCTTTTGTTAATTATTCTGGTTTGATTTCTTTCTATGTGGCACTTTTGAAATAAGCTTCCAACTGTTGTAGCTTCATATTAAACCTCTCAAGTAGGTTACTTGCATCTGCCTATGTTCTTTTGGTTTTAGAACTTTGCAGGTATTGACTGAATGTCAATAGCTTTGTTTCATGAACAGCACATTTCAATGAGGCTAGGAATGTGATGCTTTTCATGATCTTTTCAATTTGCAAGAATATAGTCTTTGTTGCTTGGTTTCATTGCTGTTGACAGGGCATGAAACACCTATCACCAGTCTTTTCTTTACTTTTCTTTCCTTCTTTTTTTTTTGTTTTTTTGATTTTTTTTCGGGGGAGATTCATCTGATTATGACTATTACTGACTCGTAATCACCAGCCATCATTGGCTACTACCTAACGATCTACTACCCCCTCCCCCAGTAAGATGATGATTTCCTCCCTACTTTCTTTCTTGTGCTCAATGGGCACTTCTGCATGCTTTTTCTGGGGTTCATCTTCAGTCCAAGGGAACGCCTGGGGGGGTTTAAAAGTTTATCTGCATTGATTTAAGGGTTCCTCTATTATAGCCTGCATTTTTCCTCTTAAGCTGTTCTTGCTCCTATAATATCTCCCTGATGTATCTTTTTGGATACTTTGATAAACAGGGAAAAACTACGGTCTATTTACTCTATGCACATGTCGAATTTGTTCAATTATCAGGCAATCTGGTAAAGACATTGAGGAGTTAAAGAAGGTGAGTCTTGTCTTTGTTTTTCTCAAAACTTGCAAACTATTTATCTTGACATCGGAATTCCTGTATCTGTCGCAGAACTGTCTAAGCGATAGGGTGCCTCAAACCCAAATTGTGATTGTGGAAAAAGTTCACTACTCATCTTTAACTGACTAGCAAACTCCTTTCATGCAGATTGGCGTGATAATCTTGAATCATCTGGATGAACGTGCTTTAGGGCTTCATTTGCTCAGATTTTCTGAGTTAATATGTCCTATCATAAATATAATGTTGAATTCTGTATGTTGGCACATAACGTGATAGATTCGCTGGAATCTATCACTGCGTTCAACCAACTTCATCTGCTTATTTGTTAACCAGGTTGTTGCGGAGGCTTGTAGCAACCTCTTCCCAAATGTGCTGTGTGACTACCTATATGACTTACGGAACGGTACACAGGTTTCTACTCAAATTGTCCGGTATAAAACAAATGCTTCCCCTAGTCTTTGCTAAATCGAATGTTGAATTTCTAGCCTTAGTGAACTCAAGATTTACGACGTTTTCTGTAGCAAGTCATGATCAAAATTAGGCAAAATGATTGGTGCCGGTGTTACTTCCAAAAGCCGAAGATGGCGTACTTTCTTAAGGGCTTGGTATAAGTAAAAGCATTAGCAAATACAAAAGTGGCCTTAGACGAGGGACGAAATGTTATCTCCAAAAGGCTTTTCTGCCAACACTGGTTGGTTCGAGTTTTGTGAATGAATTAGAGAAAACCTGTGACAGGAGAGCAGGAGAACTGTACCCCTTTATGGGTCAACATGAGCTTGACTCTTGTGAAACAGAGGCCCAAAGACAATTCCCCCTCAATAAAATCCTCAATAAAAAGGGCCTTTTTCATTTAATAATTCGGAACTTGGGAAAACTTGCAGGTAATTGGTTCACCGGAGGAAACGAGCCGGCTTTTGCTATGTGAAGCGACTGCAGTGGTCATGATTTCATCTCCTTGGAATTACACCTGTTTACAATATTTGACGAGGCTTCTTAATTCTTCATTTATCTATTGTAATTGCTTATTAATATTTTTAATCATATTTTTTTACTTCATTATAAAAAGAAAAAAAGACAGAAAAAGGAAAACAATAGACAATGTTTTTTCTGAACACCGGATAAATAAACATAAGAAGATAAAATTAGACAATTCTTTTTATACGAATTTTACATAAATTATCATTTGTCATGATACAGAAAAGAGATGGGGAGGGGAATTCTTTCCAAATGGTTGGTGTAGTAATAGTGTGTCCATAATGTTTAGTTGCAATATTTTCTTTTTGAATATGTGATTAATGCTATAATTATCAAACTTTGTCATCATTTATATGATATCCTTGATGATATAGTCAATTTACAATGAAATTTTATACTTTCCTTTGATATTGTTAATGATCATTTTATTGTGACTTCAATACGAACAATGTTTGGAAAACTTGTCAAGGGTCATGAATCATGATTTTAGGGAAATCTTTGTTTGGATTAGCGTTAGAAAAAATATGTTCGACTTGATAGTTCAAATTTGTTCGACTCGAAAAAAACCGGGTCCAATCACAAGATTTTTGTACGAATTTTAAATTCGAACAATCGGTAATATTCGAATTGAAATTTGGGTCGGGTTTGAGTTTGACAATTCAGGTCCGGGTTGTCCGAATTTTGTGACTTATTTGGGTTAGGACAAATTCGGACAATCGGACAAACGGGTTCGGACATTCGGTCATTCGGGTTTAGGTATAATTTAGTGCGGAATTTACAAAATTTTCAATAAAATATTCGAACATTCGGGTTCGGACATTGAAAATTCGGATTCGGGTTCGGTCACATACATAATTTCAATTTAATTTTCAAAAGTTTATATCACAAATTTGGACATTCGGACATTCGAGTTCGGATATCGGAAATTCGGGTTCGAGTTCGGGTCTAGTTAGGACGTGCGAATTTGTAATTTGGACGAGATCCGAGTATGATGTTTTTGTCCGAATGTCCGAATTATCCGAACCCAAATTTTTACCAGCTCTAGTTTGGATAAAAGTGAGAATCAAGTGTGCTTAAACAAAAGTGAATGTCTAAACACTACCTCGTAACAATATTTATTGTAAGTTAGGAAAGAACAGGCCCTAACTCCAATGCCATGGCAATGTCTTCTAAGATAAAAGTTCGTTGTTTCGTTTTCGGGAACATCAGTGGCAGATTTAAAATTTTTGTTATAAGAGTATTCGGCTTGTAAGTTCCAAAATTTGACTAATACAAAGTAACTTTTGTGAATGTCCCTTTAGTATATGATGAGTGTTCAAGAGATTTATCGAAACATAGAAGTTTGTCTTGCCGTACGGAAAAATATTAGACTACATAATCATTAGGTGAGATAGGGGTGGAAATAAACTAAGTCCGCTCATGAGGACTCGTGATTTAGCTCCACAAGAAACTTGGAAAAAGCTTAAGCAAGCTCGGGCTCAAGTTTGTTATACAAACAAACTAAGTTGAACACGAGGAAGCTTGGCTAGCTAAACTTGTAAAGTGAAAAAAGTACATATTAGGCTTGACCTGTAATATAATTTCAAAAATAAGTTATACATTTGATTAATAAAACTAAAAACCTATTTCATTGATCAATCACTTTTTTATCTATTATATATTTTAGAGTGTTAACTATATATACACTCATTACTACTATAAATTATTTTATGTTTCATTGTTGATGGGTCATGCGGATGATATATATATTTCCACCTCGGCCTTTTAGCTTAGGTACGATGTTTTGGTGTTCCTTTAAACATGAAGAATAAAGCGAAGGATCGGAGGTGTTTTGGGAGAGCTTTTGGAAACATATTTGAGGGACGATGGAGGTGTGTTTTTTGGACTCAAGGTGAACATCAAAGTATCGAAACCTCTTTGTTCCGTGGATTCCTTTTAAGATGAGCATGAAAGTCTTTATGTGGGGGTGGCGTAGCACATGGGGGTTGAATTGAATACATGGACAGCGGGTGTGGAGAGCCTTCAGTGGGTGTTTGGCGGTGAAAGGGGAGCTTAAACAATGACATACAGTGGACAGCGGCGAATGCCCTATCTGCAACCAGGCCGAGGAGTGTGTTTCTCATGTCCTCTTTGAGTGTCCCTTGTAACTGATATGCGGCCGTGGAGTTGGTTATCATCGAATCCAATTCTTTGAGCCTAACTCCAAAGCTCCAAATTGGTAACAATATTTCTTGCGATGATAATTATATATGTTATGATAAGTTATGCATTTTATGAAGTAAATAAATTTGTCCACCAGCTAACAAGTGATTAAACTTAAAAATTCAGTCTCGAACATTAAATGAAACATTCAAATGTACCCTTCTCAAAAAAGGGTACCAATAGTCAGAATCCACAGGACAATTTACATCAAAATTGTGAATGATCTGACACTTACAACTTGCTCATGTTTCCACTTTTTTTTTTTCTGTTTTTCTTTTGTGGGGGGCGGGGGAGGAAAAATACTGATTAATTAGAAATGGGGATTGCTAAGCCTATTAAATTAAGATTTCTGATTCTACACTCAAAAAACAAAATGAGAATCCTTCCTTTTTTTCTGTTAGAAATCCTGAAATCTTCACTCTTCAGCTGGACAAGAGATTATTACTGGCATTTCTGGCAAGCGCTGAGGATGAAAAACAATCCCTTGAATAACAAGTCTTCTTTGAAATGGTTTTCTTTGGCTTTGGGCTGCTAAATTTTTGAGTATTACACAACTTGATTCTCTTTCTGTAAGGATTCTCTCTCTTGGGAAGATCTTCCAAGTTTTCCACACTTGCTAGTGATGCAAAAGACTGTGACTTTCCTTGGTAATACTTGGATAAGCCTCTCCTGCACCAAACCAACCATGAGAAATTTTAGCCATAACCCTCCTTCATGCAGTTGTAAATACAGCTACGGGTTACATAATAAGGTCTATGGACATCAGATCAAAATCCTTAAAATATTTTGAAGCCCCCAACAAATTTAATTGGGAAGAATTAAATTTCAAGAATATCAAAAGTTTGAGAGCTCTGTATGAAACTCTAGAAGTTTGGAACTTTCACTTGTCAAAATTAACAAAGACATTTCATGTATGCTACTGAAATTTGTCAATACAAATGCCAAAAGTTCATTTTTGTGTTTTTTTTTTTTTTGTAGGAAAAAGGCCCAAGAGAGATTTTAGACATAACCCATTTTCATAAAAATACTATACTTTGTCCCAATTCCAACTCATTTTCTGACTGTGTTTGTGCATAAAAGTAGCAGTTCTATTTTTGTACAAAAAGACCAAAGACACGTATTTTAGCTAAAACCCATTTCATATTACAACCAAAAATGACAACCCATTTTCTCTTTCATACAGAAAAATCAAAGGGCACGACAGAAGTTGGAGTTATGCTTACTTGATGGGGAGTTGAGCCATGAGATCAGATAACTCATACAGAGGACCATTTGAAGAAGAAGAAGAAGAAGATGGTGATGATGACGACGCATCCTCCATCAACTCTGATGATAATGTTGATGAAAAACTCTGTGATGAGTCTAAATCTGAACCTTCCTTTGCAGAAGAATCAATGGATGTGGATACACTGGAGCTCATCTCACCACCCTCCTCTGTTTTTGAACAGCTCTGTTGTTGCTGATGATTCTTTGCTTCAATTTCTTCTTGAGATTCTACAAATGATTGAAAACCTCTCTTTGCTTCTTTCCTCATCTGGGTTTTCGCTATTTTTTAATTTTTATCCTTTCCCTATTTCATCTGAGACTGGAAATAAAACATGATAAATGATGTCCATTGTTCATTACATATATAGTGGGGATATGTATGAGAAATAAAATAACAATAAAAAAAAAACTAATATTTTATTGGATAGATATAAGGTTATGGATTGGGGAAAGAAAACATATGTATTGATAAGGCAAAAAAAATGCTGAGGTGGGTTTTCTTTTAGTATATATATTTTTTCATATTATAATTATTTTTCTGTTTTTTTCTGCCCTTTTCCCTCTGATTTATCTTGAGGGTTGTCACTATCAAGTTTATATGGTTTGAAAATTCTCTGGGCATTTCCCATACAACAAGAAAATGGATAAGGTCAAAATTTGAAGATGCTGAGTCACCAAAATCTTTTTCAATTATTTATTTGAATTTTAGGGTTTGGCAAGGAGGGAAATGGGTTCACTTTATCCTATGTGGCATAATAAAAGAAGGGACAAATCCAGCTTTTGGGAGTCCCACCTGGTTACATTATAAATATCTCTTTTATTTATACTCATAATTATTACCCCCTCTCTTTTGCTGTTCCTGTCGGCAACACCTCAAGTGAAATTTAAATTCAATAAATTGGATAATTTCTAAAATTTGTTTTTAGGATTTCACAATAAACGAGTTTAAATAAGTCCAAATTAAGTTTATTAGAATTTTTTTATATAAATTTAAAATCTAAGTAAAAGTTTCGTGATTAAATAAATTTGAATAATCAAATTTGACCAAATTTCAGTATAATAATAATAATAATAATAATGATAATATACTCTATACTATAATTCTTATAAAAATACAAAAAAAAAACAAACTCCCAACTCAAATTTTGGCTATGTTATAGAGCAAAAAATAATTTTTTTATTTTTTTAAATCGTTAAATATAAGTCATTTTAATTAAGCTCTTATATCAAAATATTTAACAAGGCTTGAAGACCCAGAGAAAAGGAAACAATGCCCGGACAGGAGAATTTAGCTTACCCTAATTGATCCCAAGGCATGAGTGTCTTGAGGTTGCTCAGTGCTAATTGAGCTACCACCCAATTGAAGAAAAAAGTAGTAGGATATCATTGTTGTAAAGTTTTTTTATTTAGAGTTTGTTAGTTTCACATGTTAAAATTAGTTGTTATAATGTTTATAGCGATTATGATCTGTTCTAAGTTGTTGAAAGATATTATGAGTTGTTATAATTAGCAGATTATTATAAATTATTATTATTATAATAATAATAATAATAATAATAATGACGACAGATGACAACCATTATAATAACAAGTTACAACGATGATAATGATAATAACAATAATAACTATTGTAATGATATTATTAAAATTTTTACATATAATAATGTTCTTTTTTAATAATAATAATAATAATAATAATAATAATAATAATAATAATAATATTATTATTATTATTATTATTATTATTATTATTATTATTATTATTATTATTATAGTGGGTAGTTGTTATAACGGTTATAACTAACTGTTATGATATATTAAAAGCTGTTATGGGCGGTTTACAATTATCAATACTTTAGAAGCGTTAATTCGAACATACCCTTAGTCTCATAAAAATGGACATCTCAATTTTTAGTTTCCTTTTTTAAAGGTAAGAAACATCATCTTCAGCCATTCATGTGGCTAGGGATGTGTATTAATCATCATCATTCACGATCAAAGCAAAGTTAATAAAATGTATTGATGAATCCCAAAAGAGGTTTGTCTTAATGAGACATCCAACTCACTACTTTACTAACCTCCTTCAACATATGATTCACCATAACTTCTCCAAATAGGTCAACAAATATGGTGAAAGCCTAACTGTATTGCCGCATCCAACGCAGCTACTCACTGATCTACCTTGAAATTTAATTTTGATGAATCCTCCTATCAATTCATACCATCAAACAAAAATAGTATTAGGTGGAAGGTTTTGAGGTTGAACTCGATTTGCGGTGTTTATCTATCATATACCCAACAATTTCGATACGATACATTCTATTAAGTGATTATTATGGTATATGTTAAAACTAAATGCTTCCAGTGTTTGGCCAGTAATTAAGTACCACAATGACAATGATTCCTATGAAAACGTAGAGGTCGTTCAAGAAAGTTTCCTTGGCGATGACAATCATGAGGTCGCAGTTCATAAGTCTCCCTCCTAGGGCTAGCGAGGGATCCTCTAGTAGACCTTTAACTGATGTTCTGGTTGACAGCCCAACTCGTGTCAAAGATCAAGTAAGTGAAGTCCTTGAACAGTTTAAGTGTTCAATTGTTCTTGTGGATTAGTTCAGGAAGATGGTGTATTGGAGGAAAATTATTGCAAGGAGATAGAACAGTCATATAGGGCTTGGAACAAAAGTAATGACAGCCAAAATCGAAATCCCAGAGAAGAAAAGGATCAAGATAAGTAATTAAGACCACTTGCTTAGTTTTGATGGAACTAAGAAGAAATATTGGTGGACTCTCGGGAGCTTCTTTCTTAACATGTCTATTTTATTATAAAATTTACGGTTATGTTGAATTTTTTTTTTTTTTTTTTTGTAGATGCCTTTAGTTTAAGGTGTGTAGAGTGGATTGTTCGGTTTTTGATGGGTTAGTTTTGTCTTAGCCAAAATAAGGTACAATTTTGTCTATCTTGTTAATTAGTGTTTTTTTTGGTACTCTTATTATCTTCTTCTACGGTCTATCAATTATAAAAAAAATTGCGTTATGAAATGACTTCTCAAGATGAATATAAAATTGTAATTGAGGAACCATTATTAATGGTTTTTTTTTGTCTAACTTAATGATATGTTAAATGGACTAAATATTATCTTACTATAATATCATGATGTGGCATAAATTTTACAACATCCTAAATCTAATCATAATGGTGTCAGCCAATTCAATAATAACTGTTACCAAAACGTATATTCCAAATCACCCAAAATAATGATAATTGTTATGAAAAAAGGTAATTATGAATGAAAATGTATACGATAAAAATCATTTAATAAAAATAAATTTAAAATATTAACATAAGTTAATTATAAATATACTTATCACATCATTCTAACTATTAATTGCATTATTCAGCATCTTTTCGTTTTTTCAAACAATAGCTCTACCTATATTATAGCACCATGGAGTAGGAAGATGCCCATTTGATGTGATACACTATGGTTGAAAAGAATTCTATCATGACAAAATCAAATTATTAATTCACATCGTACTAATTAATCAAAGCAAACAAGTTTCTTATAATATCCAACTATCTTCTATACCTTGATAACTTCTTGCACTAAGTAGAGAGGAAAAACACACGTAACAAAGTTCTCTCGACTTAAAGAAAGAAACTTACGGAGACAAAAACTCCGACGAAACGGAGAAAAATTTATTAGAAATATATATTATCACAAATCTCTTAGTAATTAAATAAAGCGTTTAAAAACTAAAAAACTGAAATTTAGGACTAATAATTATGACTGATGACAGTCTCTCTTTAAAATAGATGGAGATAACGGGGTTTTCTTCCCTGAAAAATAGATCATATTATCAATCTCCTCACCACAAAAACAAAATTAGAATGATGCCAACATATAGATAGTATGTCTACTTCTTGATGAGGATTTGTGTTCATTCTCTTTACACAATTAGAATTTGAGTTGTTAGTGACACTACAACTTTCATCTTTGGTACAAAATGACTTGTACGAGGTGGTTTGATTTAGATGAGAAAAGGGTTTTGGTTGTCTCTATCACTAAATTCTTTTCAATAAACACATAATAATTGTTTTCTACGCCTATCCCTTCATACCAAAAAAAGAGAACTAATACGCAAAAGTTGCACACATTATTAGCTTTCTTGACAAACTTTTCGGGGTCATTAGCACTCATTTGATTATCAATCACTTTAGTCAATAAAGTCTTATTTGATTAATATTAATAACTTACATTTAAATTTTTCAAGAATATATCCATTATTCGATACTAGGATTTGGACAACAAAGATTATAACATGGTTAAAATGTGCAAGACTAGAAGTCTTTAAGTAATGTTCTTTTTAATTTATCATAAGTAATTTATTATTGATTAGTGCTTGATGAATGTTGACTGGTGGTGTTGATGAATATTAATGAATACCAACAAAAATTGAATATTAGAAAATTATAATTAAAAAATGATTGAGTACTAATTAGTGTTGATTGGTGCTTATGAGTGCTCATCAGTGCTAACCCTAATAGTTTGATAGATACTGATGAATAATAATTAGTACTGATCTATACTAATTAATATTAATCAATATTCTTCCGTGTTAAATAAGAATGATAAGTATTTGTGATAGCTAAAAAAGAACAAGTTTTAAATGAGGTAAATAAAATTTTAAAAAATAAAAAAATAAAAGAGGATAAGATAAGAAGGAATTTAATTGGTCTCCCATATCTTAATGGAGAAATAGAATTCCCATATTTGTTTTTTGATTAAAAAAATCCCATATCTTTATGTTTGCTAGCAAATGAGATGCACGATTTGGGCCCTTCAAACTCCCTCATCCCTCATCCCCCATCCCCACTCTCCTTATCCAATTTTCTATGACTATGAGTTCTACTAAACCTATTTTTCGCGTTTTCCTTTCCTTTTATTATTATTATTATTATTAATAATAATAATAACAATAATAAGGGATAACCATAATAACTATTGTTGTTATTTTGTTTCTTTCTAAGAAAATATAGTTTTATTTTTATAAAAATATAATAACAAAATACGTTAATCATATTTCAATATTCATGATATTCGTTCGCAAAATTTTGGATTTTTTTTCCAAACAAATGGATAAAGTTTGAATTTCAACCGTGGCAGATGTTATTTAACTCTAAACATTCCTACGGTTTGGCTAAATAAAAATAAAGAACTTGGATCAATTTTTACAACTTGTTTTTAAAAAAGTGACCTTATTTACATTGAAAAAAAATCGAATAAGGTCATGAACTCATGGTTCTTCAAAGTAGAGCATCTTGTTATACTTTGCTTTCATAATGTCTCTCAATCAGTTTAGATCAGTGACAAAATTATAGCATGCATCACAATTCACACATCACAATCATGTTTAGACAAGATCTTGAGATGCATTGTAGTAAGATGGGAATTGGCTAAGTTTTGAGTCTAGCTTGTCAGCATAACACCGAGGAGGAAGAATTAGTTTAGGGTTGGACACAGTTGAATAAAGCATTCGTGTTGAATCACTGAATGATTCATTGAAAATTGTTGCTATGATTGATAAGTTTCAACCAGTCTGCTTCTACATAGTAGTAAATCCTGTTGTTACATCGACCTTGTTAATATTACAAGACAAAGGGATTTATATGGAAAAATTTACCGGGGGTTCTAAGCTCTCAACAAGAATTCCCACATCGAGATCTTTATCCTCAAACTTCTTGATGAATGGATGACTCTGCAGGCAGTTAAAAAGGATTTAGTAGGCACTAAACAAAGAAACACAGATATCAGATTTGAACATTCATAGTAGATACGAACCAGAAGATCAGAAGATGTCCATCTGTCCTTTGGGTCCTTCTGTATGCTGCGAAGAGAAAGCACAGCATGTCAAAGAAATAAATATGAACATGAAAGGCTTCATAAGTCTCAGCCTCATGTGATGCATGAGTCGAGCTAACGTGCATGAAGACGGCACAATCAAAGAATGCATATGTTGTGTAGATACTAAGATCTTTTCCAAGACTCTTGTACAATAGAACTCAAGCATATACCCAAAGAGGACAAGAAAACAAAATGAACTGAAGCCCAAAGAAAGGTAAAAGGAATTTGCTCTTTTTTCCTGAGAATGTACACAGTAATGGTGTAATGAATTTACTGAAAGGACAACTTTAAGTATGGTCTAGAAAACATATGAAATCAGTTCATTATTGAAAAATGACAGGTTATTAAGTCAGTGCCAAAATTTCAAATCTAGAACACAGAAAACTTCAAGTAATGAAAGTAAATTCTCCAAATCCTTGAAAAAGCAGCTTAAGCTCATTTTTTGCACACAAGATCAGAATATCTAGAAAAAACATTTATGCATATCAGCACCAAACCTATGTGGGAATATTCAAGTTTGATAACTATCTTGGAATCCTTGAAATAAGCAGCTGAAGCTTACTTTTTGAACATAAGATCAGAATATCTAGGACAAATTTATGCACATCAGCACCAAACCTAGTCGGAAATTGGAAAGATTTTTTGGGGGAGCGCCGGGGGGTTAATTTTATTGGATATTGGCAAGAAGTAGGAGAAAATACAATCTATTTGAGTCATTACCAGGCAGATATAAAGGAACAAAACTCTGGGGAGAACTGATCTGATGGAGCAGATGGCGGTGAACCTCCCACAATGGCCTCCAAGAGCTCAAAATAGCTTGGCCCATTTTGCTGATCTTCAGATTGTATATAAGGGAAGCGCCCTATAGCACATTCAAGCACCACCATACCCAAACTCCATATGTCACTGCTATAATCATAAGACTTCCCGCTGATTCTCTCAGGCTGTGCAGGAATTTTTGTTTTAAAATGTGGTTACTATTTGAAGTTGGGAACATGATGCGATAGCTATTGTTGATAAGTTAACCAAACGATAGAAGCATAAACAAAGAAAGTAGTCCACATACCGACATGTAGTTGTAGGTTCCAACAAATGTATCACGTTGGCCCATGGAGCTAGGAAGCATAGCACTAACACCAAAATCTGTAATCTTCACCTCTCCTTTGTGATTCACAAGCAAATTTGACGGCTTAATGTCCCTATGTATGACATGCCTCTCATTATGCAAGTATGAAAGACCCCGTAGCACCTGCAAAAATAAAACGCAGTGATATTCTCTTAGTAAGAAGCAAAAGGCATTTCCATTTGCTGAGAATTTAAGCAAATTAAAAAATAAAAAAACCTGTTTGCAAACAACTGCCAGGTAGGGCTCCAGGATTGTCTTCACTTGTTTTATAACATCTGCCAGGGATCCACGGTCCATATACTCTAGGACCAGGGAGATAGCTCCATTGTGGTAAAAGGAATGGTAGCAAACTACAATATGGGGACATTGAGATGACTGGTTGATTTTCAACTCCTGAACTATTTGTTTACGGATCTCCTCCTGTATGTTCATTTGGATGACCTGTCATAGAGAATTGTCTTTTAACAGGTACCACATTGCCTATCTTTTTGTACTATAATACCATAAAACTATACTACAGATACTGCATGGCCTATCTTATTACACTGTAATACTGTAAAAACTTAGTTCATTGAAATCTACTCTTTACCAAAGAATGGGTTTGCAATTTGGTGCTCTAAAGCAGTAAAGTTAAATAAGAAAATCACAAGTCAAGATCTGACTCCTACACTGTTGTTAATGGCTGCAAAACTTTTCACACTTCATGGAATCTGCAATTGTGCATCGAATTAATTGGTATGGCCCAAAGTCAACACACACAAATACTGCTTCTTTGGTTGGATTACTAGTTGCGAAATATTGCAAACCAGGTAAATTTTTAACTAGCACTGACCCTCTGTGTCTGTCATAGAGCACTGAAAATTAATCTTAAGCTTCTCTCTCGTAACCTGACTTCACAAAGACACTTTTGAAGAATATAGACAAATGGTTGAATGTGCATATTGGGATAGATGTATCAATGGACAAAGTCACAAAGCAGATTGAATGCCAGCACAACCAAGCTGAGACTGATCCATGCAGCATATATGGCAAAGACTTAGGTCTAGACTTCATTTCATCAATAGGAAAACAAAAGGGATAGTGAAGACTATCATAATGATCAGAGGGATTTTGCCGAGTCATCCAACGCAAAAGACACCATCTAAGCAAATTAAAATATTAGCAGTTAATCTCATTATTACCTTCAAAGCAAATAATTTTCCAACCCATTTGTGGCGAACAAGCTGAACTACTCCACCACTTCCTTTGCCAATAACCTTTACTGTCTCTAGGTCTTCCAATGTGACATCAAAGTCAAGCTCCTTGCCCTCTGAATGCTGCTCAGATTAATTGATAAGTGGAATTTCAGATATTGAATAAAGAATCTCAAATTACACCATCAACACTGAAAAATAGTACAAACTTTAGCCCATCGGGATTGAGGGTGCCAGACAAAGATAGGGTATATAGACAAAGCTACAAAAAATATTTTATTTCACAAAAAAAAGAGGTTACAATATCTTTATGCAGCAGCTCATCATCCTCCCTCCCCTCCCCCCCAAAGAAAAAGAGAGAAAAAAACAAATAAGAACATCAGTCATGATAACTAACTAGAGTATTAATATCTCTATTAATTGATCATAAGCTTGGTTCAAGATTCATTCTCTGAAGAAGGGAATCCAAAGAATTGCAATTATGCAGGGCTCAAATACATGGAGTACCCAAATAAGAATTTTCGAATTGAAAGAGAGGACATACACGGGGTTCTTTTTCTTCGGATATAAGCCGCAAGCCTTTCTGATTAAGCCGCAAATCGCCAGCTTGAAACGTCCCGCTGGCAGTCCTAACAAAATCACATAATAGAATGCGATTGATCAACATTCAGCATAAAATGGAAGAGGGAGAGAGAGAGTGAAGTAAGGAGCTAACAAGAAGCTGGTGATGGGAGTTTCTTGAGCAGGAACAGAGAGCTTGAGCATCTTCAATGGCATTTTTGTCTTCATCTTCAGTTCTGAGTGAATTGATCCGCCTGGATTCGCGAATTGCGTGATTTAGGGTTTCAGAATGTTAGAGAATTGAGAGAGAGAGAGAGAGAGAAGGGATTCAATTTCAAACAAGGATGAGCGCGAAAAGGGGATTCAAACAGCCAAACCCTCGAATTCAATGATTTTTCTTTTCGGCTGCTTTTATTACAACTGATTTCCACTTTTGAAAACGATGAGTTTCGATCTCGAAACTGGGCCCTGGAAATCGGGTTGGATTCACATATACGGGTTCCGAGGCCCAAAACTCATAATTGAGTTTTTCAAAAACACTGGACAACCATAGACAGCCGCACTCACTTCTCTAGTGCTCTCAAATTTTATTTGATCTGATTATTAAATTATTTAATATTTAAAATATCATATTTCACATTTTATTAAAAAAAATGTTCGTTGTTCTAATTTAAATACTAATTTTACTTAAATTTTATATATGATTCAGTTCAATTTATTCCCTCGAAATAAGTTAGATATTAAGTTAGAGTTCTATATAATCCTAATTTATTTCATTGAACAAAAGTCATGTATAAAATGTTATCCCCTATACTTACATGGTCTTTTAAGTTCTAAAATATAGGACTTTTTATTTTCTTCCACCCTTCCCAATCCTCTAAATGTCACACCAAAAAAAAATTAGTTATTTTTGACCCAAAATTAGACTTTTTATTTAGATTTGTGCACTATATTTGACATCAATGATCACATACATTAAGGTTTAATAATAGTAAAAGTAAAACTACATTCCTTTAAATGGTGTCCAAACCCATTAGTACCATCACAATTTATTTAAAAAAACAACAAAATCATATTTTAATTATCAAAGTATCCCATTTTGGAGCGTCAAGGCTTTACTTCTTGAACTTCTTGCAAAAAAAAAAAAAAAAAGAGAGATTCTTCATTTCTAAGGATCTAAATTAAATAACATTCACAATCTTTGAATAGTAATTTATATTTGTGAAAATGAAAACGGTCTACCCTCATGTTTTTTCTTTTGGTCATAATACATTGATTCACTAATTAAATAACTTTACTAAAAAAGTAAAAAAATTTATTTTGAAAAACTAATTGAACAAGTAAAAACTAATGTAACAAGTAATATAACTAAAATTTTATAATTTGGTCAAAAAATTCAATATTGGTTAACAAATTTAGAACTCTACTAAAAAAATTAAAGGTTTATAAAAAATAAAACTTGGTTCCATTTTAACGTGTTTCTTAATCAAACAAATGCCATAAACTATTTCAGAGAAATTACAAGGAGTTTCAGATAATTTAAAGTTATGCTGAAAAGGAAAAAGTTGACGTGATCAGAAAAGTAAAAAGGAAAAAGGAAGGGAGGATTAAATGAAATGCAGCAGAAAAAATATTTACATGTATAATATTGACACGCAAAATAATATTTACACGGATATCTTCATTAAAAAAAAGCTAAATTGAGATCAAAATTAAATTTTTAGAAATAAGACGACAAAAATGCATCACATATTGAAATTCAAAAAGAATTTCATTCCACAACGGAATAAAAAAAACCTAATAATTGAGAATGATAAAATTCTGGCAGGGAGCAGTAGCAAATATATAGGCTAGAAGTTGTTTTGACCGTTGAGCATGGCTTGTGGTGGTCACTTGTCAGCGTAATGAGAGACAGTGAGCGAGCGGCAGCATATTGTCTAATCTAAATTATGTATTGCAGTACAAAACAATTCCCTCCCTCTTTTTTTTTTTTTTTTTCTTTTTCTGGATTTTGAAAGAAAAATAGTGAGAGGAGTACATTGCAAAATTCCATCCATAATCGCGACATTTTTCTTTCTCTGTACTGGGTTGGGTTCCCATTAAAAATTGTTCCTTAAAATCGGCTTAAACCTCCTCACTTCACTTCTACTCTCTTTATATACAAAACCCCACCCAGAAGCAGGAATCCTTCCTTCTCTCTCTCTTGCGAGTTTCAATATAGTCTCTCTCTTTATCTCTGCCTCTCGAGCCTGCTGAAAGCATGCTGTAGTTAACGTTACATCCTGGGGAATCCGAGAGAGAGAGAGAGAGAGAGAGAGAGTAAAGTGCGAAAACATTGTTCACTGAAGAAAGGTTTGGACATTCTGGTTCTGGGTTCAGCTAAACACTATGGATTTAGCATTTCATCTCATATTTGCAGCTTCTCTCCTCTTATCTCTTCTGGGTACACACTCTCTCTCTCTCTCTCTCTGTTCTGCGTGAGCTTAGTTTCTCTCTCTCTCTCTCTCTCTGTTCTGTGTGAGCTTAGTTTCTTCTATAATGACAAAGTTCAGGAAATGAACTTGCATTCACTCATATTTTCTGGAAATCTTGTTTAATTTGTTTACTGGGCAATTGGCCATTGGGGTTTTCTTGCCCTTTTATGATTATTACTGTTAATGGAATGTATAATATCTGCGGTGACTGGTGAGATTGGGATTCCCTCGCCTCTAGCAGCTAGAACCGACATTCTCCCTCTTTATTTTTTCTCTTCTTTTTCTTTTTTCCCCTTCTCCTTTATCGTTGCAATTTTATTCCAAATAAGCACATCTTCTTTGTCATAAAATTAAATTTAAAAAGATGCTGCTTGTTTGAACATTTATTCCTGTGGGGTTTTGCATGTACATGGGATTTAATGTGTTTTTACAGATCATAATTAACTGTATAACAATAAAGCTGTAAATTTATAATTTCAGGGAAAATATTCTACGGAATAGAATTTTTCCCACCAAGAGAGAGAGAGAGAGAGAGAGAGAGAGAGAGAGGAACTGATTGCAAGTTATAATTTTGTCAGTAAACAATGCTTTATAGCTACATACTACCAAATTGGACCTGATTCAAATGCAGTGATTCTGAGTTTCTCACATGTTTTACAGTGATGTATAAGGGCTACTACTTGTTTGGCTGTGGGATCAAATTTGTTTTGTATATTTGTATGGGAATTTCCCAGTCATGTGCTTCTTACTGCATGGCTCCAAATTTCCACTCTGTATAGAAAGACAAACATCACAGTAGTTTAATATCTTACATAATATTCTTAGAATTCTGTCCAGAGTAATTAATTCTCCTACCATGAGAAATTTCTGTTTTCATATATTCTGTAGTATAAATTTGGGATGTTACTCTTTTCCTTGTCTCGAGTAATTATCTAATTCCCAACCTTAAGGGCGGGAAACACATGATTGGGTATGAAAGGTTTGTTTTTATTTCACTGGTATGAATGGTTATGCCTGCAAAAGTCAATGCCTACATTGCGAATCTCACTCTGAGTTTGGCATGCTGGTTTGCTGATAAGCGAAGGTGTTACATGGTATGTTGCTGAGATTGAGTTGAGTGAATTTTCTTGGGTAGGTGTGTTTTACTTTCATGGTATGTTGCTGAGATTGAATCCTGCCTACATCCACCTTTATGCTTCTCTTTGTGGGGAGGGGAGGGAGTGGGATGGATGTAAATACTGTATTTTGTTATGAACATGGTTGATGGATTAATGATGGTGTAAGTTGTGAATTATTTTTTGGGGTGAGACTACTGACTGACAGACAAATAATGGAATATCTCCTCTTTAGTTCTGTGTACAGGGAGCACAATCGGCGTTTGTTATGGACGAAATGCGGATGATCTCCCAACTCCAGATAAGGTTGCAGAGTTGGTTAAGCAGCATAACATCAAGTACCTCAGGATTTATGACTCCAACATTCAGGTTCTCAAAGCATTTGCCAATACCGGAGTTGAGCTCATGATAGGGGTGCCAAACTCCGATTTGCTTGCATTCTCTCAGTTCCAATCCAATGCTGATGCATGGCTCAAGAACAGTGTCCTTCCGTACTATCCAGCTACAAAGATTACATACATAACTGTTGGTTCAGAAGTCACAGAAGCCCCTGATAATGCCTCTTCCCATGTCGTCCTTGCAATGCAAAATGTCCTTACAGCTCTGAAGAAGGCCGGCCTTCATAAGAAGATCAAGGTTTCGAGCACCCATTCCCTTGGGATTTTATCACGGTCCTTCCCTCCTTCTGCCGGGGCTTTTAGCAGCCGATATGCATACTTTCTGAAACCCATGTTGGAATTTCTTGCTGATAATAACTCACCCTTCATGGTTGACATTTACCCTTACTATGCTTACAGGGACTCCCGAGCAACGTGTCCTTGGACTATGCCTTATTCCAATCATCCTCTGAGGTCATTGATCCAAACACTGGCTTGCTTTACACTAACATGTTTGATGCCCAAATTGATGCCATCTATTTTGCTCTGATGGCTCTGAATTTCAGAACTATCAAAATTATGGTGACTGAGACAGGGTGGCCCTCTAAAGGGTCGCCCAAGGAGAAGGCAGCAACTCCTGATAATGCCCAAACATACAACACTAACTTGATTCGCCACGTCATCAATAACACGGGCACGCCTTCCAAGCCAGGCGAGGAGCTCAATGTTTATGTTTTCTCGTTGTTCAACGAGAACAGGAAGCCTGGGATTGAGTCTGAGAGGAACTGGGGTATGTTCTACCCAGATGGGACTAGTGTCTATAACTTGGATTTTACTGGAAAAGGTGTGACAGAAATGAGTAGTGGGGGAAATGGAACAAATAGCACAGGGACAAATTGGTGTATTGCTTCATCAAATGCAACCGAGGCAGATTTGGAAAATGCATTAAATTGGGCTTGTGGACAAGGGAATGTGGATTGTACTGCAATACAGCCTAGCCAGCCTTGTTATGAGCCTGATACCCTTGTCTCTCATGCTTCTTATGCATTCAACAGTTATTACCAGCAAAATGGAGCTACTGATGTTGCTTGTAGTTTCGGAGGGGCAGGTGTTAAAGTCACTCAGGATCCTAGTAAGTCTTCTGTTTTCTGTGCAAGTTTCTTCAGTAATGAGGGAATTTAGAATCATGTGTATATCTAGGTTGACTTTTGTTTATAAATTTGTTACGTCAGTACTAATGTGCATCCACTGTTAGGTCACTATAGTAATAGATGTGGAAAAACTGACCCGGAGCCCTTGTTTACCTGATCTAACTAAGCTGACCTAAAAATGATTGAGCAATATTGGTCTCTGACGTACTTGTTTGTTTGATGCAGGCTATGATAAGTGCCTTTATCTAACTGCCGGGTATGCTCTCATCTACCCTATAGTCTCAATTCCTTTTAATTTTGGCCTTGATGTTGTTTGCATTGATCAACCCCAGACCAAGCCTCATAAACTTAATTAAACTAGCTGACACCCACTAACTGCAATGTTTATGTAGGAACAAGAAAAACGCGAGTACAAGCAATGAGACTGCCACTGCTTCAGCAGCTACCAGCATCCAGACGACGTTCATATTGTTTTCATGGATTCCTACTTGCTTGCTCATAATTGTGGTCCTATGAGTCATAAGCTTGCATTTTTACCATGTGAGGAAATCTACCCTCTCCATCTTTTGTGCTACCAATGTAAATTGAATGATTGCCATCGGAATGTTGTATGTCCTATTTGAAGTGGGAATGGGTCACATATTTTGCTTGCCAACAGTACTTGCACATCCAAGGTGATAAAACATGACTATTAGCACACGATTATTCACCCAAGAAGGTGATAAAGCACGACTATTCACACACACACACGCACACACACACACACATATATATATATATATATATATATATATATATATATATATATATATATATATATATATATATATGTTACATAAAGAGAGAGAGGAGCTAATTTGTATAAGCTGCTTCTACCAAGAGTGAAAATGTATTACATGGAAGGAACAAAATACATAAATGAAAAAATAAAAATAAAACTAACACACATTATATCGTTCAAGGATATTAAACTAATACTATAAAATCAATAAATTTCTTCAGTAGATTCCAGTCTGTCAGGCATGTCATTTTTGAACAGTAATTTGAAGTATGGAAGAGCACGGGGGAGTAGAGGCAGGTCGGCCAGGTTTACACTCATGAGATCAAAAGCAATGCACGTCTTTTGTGAATTGATGTCATCAAATGACGGAATTTTAGGATATCGTTGACTGAAGTGAGTTAAGATGACTCGATATGCACCAGAAGATTCTCCAACTTCTATGGCTTCCTTAGTCGTGCTGTGTCTTCTTGCCACTGCCTCTCCAGCAAGGCTATCCTCAAAAGTTGCCTGCAAAACAAAAATGAGCAAGAGACTCTTTGCAGTGATCTGATACCATGGAGAAACTTCAGACAAATCATCAAATAGATATCAAAACAACTTAAGTGACAAAGAACAAGGTTTGCTGCATTAGCGTTTATGCACGTCAATAATCAGCATTGCTCCATGAGATGCAGAACCTCGGAATTTTAGAGCTGAATAGAACATCGGAACCCTAGATCCATAAAGATCCTACCCACAATTGAAAATATGGTTGTATGTTTTACGCATCTAAAAAACCAGCATGTGTACTAACATAACTTGGTTCGAGTTGTTTGGCACTTGTTCCTCTTAAACAAGGTCTCAAGTTTGAGTCTTGTGAATAGAGAAAATATGTGATGGGATCTCTTATGGGTCAACAATAACTTAACTCTGGTGACATGGAGGATCTAAGACCAAAAATATAACCAGCATGTTTGCTTAACAGTGGCTTGCCTTGATGGTGCTATGGAAGTGCTAGACATTCTCAAATCTAACATACCTCATGAATAAGAAGGGTTGCTCCACGAGATGCTTGTATGACTTCCATGCAAGGCCTAGTGTCACCAGAGTAAACAATTTTCCAGCCTGGTTTCATAGCTCCAGCACTGTTCAATCTCTCCCTAGCTTTGAGAATGACACCAAATGCCTCATCACAGTGCACAACTGGAAAACTTGTTAACCGCTCCAAACCTGCCTCTTCAAGAACTTCCTTTAATCTCTTGAGTAATGACCAATCAACACCATCATCCTCTGGAATACATAGTTTTTGTCTCTTTGGACAACTTCCTTCAAACTCAGGAGAAACCTCCTCTCTGTATTCATTGTCCATATCCTCAGATTTGGCAGGTTCTACAGAAATAGCCTCTCTCTCTGCCACAGGTAATGCAGCACAAATCTGGATTTCCCTACGCCCCGTCCTGCAAGAATCAGTCTTGTGTTTGTTGTTTTTGATGTTATCATTGGTGTTGAGATGCTCAGTGTTCATGATATCAGATGAAAAAGTATGACACTTTGTCAACACATGACTACAACCAAAAGCATCCCATGAAGATGCAGTTGTGCTTCGACAATCAAGAAACTGCATATTTAGATCTTCAAGCTCATTGTATCTCTCTAAGAATGTCGCAAGTTGTTGCGGCCCTACAACAAGCAAAGGCTCACGGAGCATTTCCTTCAATAAATCACGTCGCATGGCAAGAATTCTCACCAAACCAGCATGATGATCTGCATGGATGTGTGAAATCCAAATGCATTTTAGATTTTTCACTGCATCAACAGTACCTTCCATGCCAAACCTGTTAACATGACAAAGCAAGTCTCATAGAGGGGTATAGATAACTCAAACGATATAGCATTTAAGTTAAGCATTTATGGCATTACCTTCTGCTCAGTTGCGCCAGTGTACCTTCACCACAGTCTAGGAGCAAGCCCCTTTGGAGAAAAGATTAATGTAGATGGAACTAACATTACGGTATTTAGAAGGCTGAGATGAACCTGTTCCAAGCAGCACAATTTCCATGTCGTCTCTCCGCAGATTATCTAGACAACAGGGACGAGAATCAAAACCCAACGATTGGTCTTCCATATTGCCTTTGCTATCGCTGGTTACATTCATGGCAACTCCAGTTCCTTCTGGCTTACACCAAAGTTGGCCAACATGCTGTGCAGCTTCTATAATTTCAGGAACCTCAGAGAGTAAATCATCAATGACTTGCGAAGGGGCTAACAGACTTGGAACTTTCAACTTATCCAATCCAAGATGAGCATGAGGGAGCAAATTAAACTGTTGTTGAGTAAAAGAGAAAAGTATCATTTGATTGCAACGTTTCATGAGGGGCATGGAAATATATAAACTTTATAGAAACGTTCAGAAGAAAACAAAAAATAGCAAAAAGAAAAGATTTAGGTACCTTCAAAAGGTTTTCTGCATATATGCAGTCGCAGGGGCTTTCCACAAACTCCTATAAAGACAAATGAGAGCTTTAGCAGTTTAACCCAAGATATTTACATTGGTGACCAATGAAATTTGGGCACTCAAGATGACAGAAGCTAAAATATACTTCACTTGCATCAGCAAAACCTACTTTAATACCATTTTGAAGCCAAAGAGACGATGAAACGGGAGCCGGAAAGAACTGGGGACAAAGATAATTAAGACGGTTTGTGATTCTTGCACTAGATTTCAGAATAGGTGCACCAATGTTCTTCCTGTGGATTACATCATTCAGCAATAGCAGAAGTCAAATAAATCGTCATGGGAAGCCTTCCAAATGAAAGAAAACCAAGGCACTAACATTGAATAACCAGCCATAATATGCTGAGTAGTTGATCCAAACTTCCGCATCCATGTCCGATATTTGGGAGTATTTACAATAGAAGCAGGGGTTAGATGTACGATACAATTCACAGTTTTCTTTTGCAGTGATGCATCACCTGAAGAATTTGTATAGTAACTATTGAGAGATTGTATCATAAATAGCTTTTCTGCATGATGCGTTGTTGGGCAGTCGACTACAATTACTATGGGGCCTGGTATAGAAGGGTCCACCACATCACTTGGATGAACCTAAATGGCAATGCAACCGATGGATATGTTAATCCTCAGATATAATATGAAAATAACTAAATAAATTCCTTACAAGACAGCTTTTACAGAAGATGTTCACGCACCATAGTATCATTATCTAATTTCACGGAATTCCCACTTTTCAATAACCCATATATTGGTCCAGATTTCAGACCAAGAGCTTGAGCCTTATTCGTGTTAAACTTCCCCTTAATTTGAGGCAACTCACAAATGTATATAACAGAACTATCAGCAGGCTTTGTAAAGGGATCTTCTATGGAACTTGGTCTTAAGATAATGGCTGAAATCTTGACAGCTGCATTGTCACAAATGTTGATAGGGTCTTCGGAAATGTTTAGCGCTGCAGAGGCCTCCATGTCAGAACAAGAACCTGACCCAAAACTCTTTTGCTGGATGGCTTTACGTGGAACATAGGACTCCATAGCAGCAACCAATAAGTTGAGACCTGAAGGACCCCGTAATTCAACCTAGCAGAAAAATATATACAAAAAGGTATAGACAACAGATAGGATAACCTAAACTACTTATTGACAATGACAGCCAAAATACGGGATAGCTGAATCAAATACTCACAGAAGCTCCTTCCCCAATGCCAGCTGAAGTCAGAAGTAACCCTTCACGATGCACAAATTTACACTCTTAGAACAACCACAACACAAACAGCCAAGAATAACTTAAGATCTTGAACATAAATTAAGCTAGAATGTCCATGCTTAAATTAGTAAGAAAAAGGCATCCCATATTCACAAACAAATGCGGAAATGCCTAAAGAAAAAAAAAAAAAGGACAAAAACCTGGAAGTCCACCGATTGTCTCTGAGCAAACACGAGAAAGTAATATACAATCTATCTGAAACAACGCAACAACCTCAGTAAGGTAGATATTGAAAGAGGATAACAGAACATGAATCAAGACTAAACTAATGCATATAACACCACCTTTAACAACTTGATTTTATGCTCTGCACAGAACCGTTGGAGCCCCTGCAACCAGAACACAAATACATGTCCATAATCATAGGTTTCCCAGAAAAACAACCATTGTGGGTCCTGCTTTTGCATTGTGGGTCCTTACCCATATAAGCATATAGGCATGCCTACTCACAGACCGATTTCAAAAGACCCACATGGGCCTCCTAGAACATATTACTCAAAAACAACAATTGTCCTTTCTAGCCACATTATTCAAAATTGAAAGGCAGACATTATCAGGCCATATGAGATTTCTCTTGGTTTTTCTTACCTCTCCAGCATTGAAAATGACCCTGAAATTGTCGAAGAAGAGCAAAATTGATGGTAGTGTATCATGCGTATCCATTCCGGTTCCTAAAATCTGTTCAAACAAGAGAAATCAAAACCACACACTTGCTAGTAAAATAACTTTGAACACTCAAGTTTTTACTCAATAATATCCTAACAATTAGTAAGAAATATGCTTTGTATGAATTACATTTGGTGTTCAGGTTCACAAGATGATGCCTTTTACGAATAATTATATTACATACAAGAGCTTCGATTTGCAGAAAACCAAGGAACAAAAATCAACGAGGAAGGTAATTCACCTGCACATAGGCAATGGAGCTGTCACCTAACTGGGCACTTTTACGTTGTCCAAGCATATGATCAAGCTCAGGTTTCTCTCTTTTTGAACTCTTCCTGTCTCTTCTTTCCGTTCTCGCAGCAGAATTCACCATATTCCTGATAACCGAAAGAACCAGTGTGTGTTTTGGGGGGAGTAGACGACTTTCAAACAAATAAAACCTCAAGTGGAGAAGAAAATATTAACCTGGGAGAAAAAATTGGAGACTAGATAACCGCCGGCGGTGGTTCTAAGCCTGGCGGCAAGGGAGCAGCGTCACGAATTGCGATGAAGGAAGTTGAAGAGGCTAATTTTTATTACGGGAGATTTACCCTTATGTTGCACTTTAATTTATAATTATAAATTAGTTTTTATTTTTACATTTGGGCCAGTATCTCAAAAATAAATTGACAATTATATGCTCACCTCTCTCTCCTCCTATCATCTCTCTCTCTCCACCCCCTCCACTTGACACCCTCTCTCTCTCTCCTCCCTCAATATTAGTGTGTCTGTCCTTTTCCACTAGGGAGTGACGAAAAATTCAAACCCGTTTAAAATTCGTAAAATTCGCCCATTTAAAATCCGAATGGGTGTTAAAATATTTTTAAAAATGGGTATGGGGCGGGTATGGTTAAAATAGGTATGGAACGGGTATGGGTATGGGTTTAGGCTTCACCCGCCCCATATAACACCCATAACCCATACCCGCAATACCCGCCCCGTACCCGCCCCAAACCCGCCCCACTTAAATACCCATAACCCGTTTTGTTAAATGGTTAAAAAAAAAGTTGAGAAAAGTTGTTTATGATTGTGAAATGTTATAATGTACTAAATATGGATTATTTGTGATTGTACTATAATGTACTTAAATATAGATTATTTGTGATTGCGAAATGTTTATGTCATGTTAGCAAGGTGCTGCACAACTACAACTTGCAAGTTTGTGAATTGTTGATTTTTTTGTTGAATTATGAGAACAATTAAATATGGGTTTAATATGGGTACTATTATTTTTAGTCTATTTATACCCAAATAAAACCCGCATACCCGCAAAACCCGATGGGTATAGGTATGGGTATGAATTTTTAACACCCAGTGGGTATGGATATGGGTATGGGTATGGGTACGTATTTTGAAAATAGGTATGGGTGTGGGTATAGGAAACCCGCCCCGTACCCGCCCCATTGCCACCCCTATTTCCCACTATAACATACTCTCTTAAAATAATTTTTTAAATAAAAATAAAATATATATTATTTTCAAATCATATTATTTTTATAAAAAAATTTATTTTTTATATAAAAAATGAATTATTTATGTTATAATAATTTTTTAAAAACTTTTTAATAAAAAAATTATTTATATTTATATTTAAATTTTATTATTTATGTCTCTTTTTATAATACCATTATGAATTTCACTTATTATAAATAAATCAACTTATTTTTACACCAAAAAGATAATATATTTATTTTTATGACCTAATTTTAAACAAAATTTTAATTTTACTTAAAATTATAATTTTAAGTTCATATGATAAAATTATGATTTTTAATTTTTAGTTTTTCTTATTTTAATTACATTTTTTGATTGAGAAATTATATGTTATATAAATCCTAAACCTTAATTGCTCAATCTAAAATATTAATTAATAATGCTCAATACCAAGCTGTAACGCCCCCAACCTCGTAATCACCAGTTTAGACTAAACGAGCCGTCGACCGATGATTAGCGCAGCGGAAAGGAAGGTCGGGAGTCGTCACTGCCGCCCATATCGTAGACGGGGCAAGGCTTGGTCCGATGGTGCTAATAATGTATAAAACTTAGCGATGGGAAATTAATAAAAAGATACAATTAAAACTTATAAATAGTTACAAATGGTAACACGACCCTTGATCGACGGACGACTTTCCTAACTACTAAACTAACCAATAGGTCTCCTCGCGAGCCGATACGTCCGAGTATTTACCTCCCGGGACTTCGAAAATTACCTAAAACAAAACAAGAAAATATTTTCGCAATGTGAGTCGAAACTCAATACGCTCATTATTATGCGAGTAAAATATGAGTTAGAAATATTTGGGTTGAACACGTGCATTTCAATTCATTTTATAAATGAGGGAGAATGAATAACTTAAAACGATTGCTAATTGATTATCCGTGTGGTACCCTTGCGATCATCGGGTTTCTCCTAAATGTGTACACACCCAAACCGATCGGGAAGTCCAGGTTGGTGCGGCGCGATTACGGTGTGCCGACTTTGAATGGTAAAGTATTAATGGGCGGGTCCACTTTAACATGGCAAATATCGTTGCAAAGGATTCTTTGTTGATTGTTAATGGCGCCATATCCGGCCTTAATTTTTGAATGAAAACTTGAAAGGCATAATCGATGAACGTACTGTTAATGCCGATGGTATACTTATTCTTGGTGATATTTGTACAGGACCCAAACAGACTTCGATTTGATGGCCCTTAACATAGAGTTTTAAGACACATTTCATTAATAAGGATTTACATTCATTTGGTTTTGGTAATAATCACCTTATTTCATGGTAATTGATATGATTTATAAGTATTTGGATCATGCCTTATGTTATTGAAATTTTAGCTAAGCTATTTTACTTATGAATGTAATAATCTTTAACATGAATAACATGCATTTAGCTTAGCTAATTAGAAGTTTTTAATCATGCATGTATTTATTAGATGATTACTAATTTTATGTATGAATTTCATTAAACATGCATTAGGATTTAGTCATTTTAAACATGCCATCATGCACTAATTTATTTACTAATTAACTAGTCATTTTAAGTTTATAGTTAGGCTAATATTTTGGTTAATCATTTAAACATGCACATAATAACGAAATAAGTTTTTAGTTTAACAACACTCATGTAATTAACATGCTATTTATTTAACATGCATGCCAGAATTTAATTACGAATCTATTATTAACATGCTAATTTATTTTTACTCAATCATCCATGCAAGGTTTACTTTACAATTATACATGTATTAGTATACCACTAACTTTTACTTAACATGCATGCATAATTTGATCATTACTTTAAACTTGAATTATAATGAACAAATTATCAATTTTATTTTCTTAATTACAAGGGTTAGACCATGCATGCCTTAATTAAATTTTCATCCTTACTAATCTGATCATATTTCCTGTGTACTTCATATTTTATCTAATTTTAATTAGTTTTAAAACCTAAATTAGGTTAAGGTAATTTTTAGTGTTCGGGTTTTTACCCAAGGAAGAAGAATAGAGTAAAGGTGGTGGTTGCAGGTGGAATCCGGTGGCGGAAGGCGGTGCTCCGGTGGCAGCGGCGCTCGGTGGTGGTCCTTGGCGGCGGTGGCGTGGCAGTGGTAGTGGTGGTGATGGTAGGTTTTTAAGGAAGTTGGTTTTAGGGCATATATAAAGGAGAGAGAGAAAGAGAGTGTGTACGCATAGGGGCTGCAATGGTGGTGCTGGGTGGCTGCCGGCGGTGCATGCAGGGTGGCGGCGGTTAGGTTTCCGGTCAGTGGTCAGGTGGTGGCGGCCATGGGTGGTGTGGAAAAGGGAGAGGTTGTTTGGTGTTTTTTGAGGTATTTGAAGGGTTTGGAGGGTGGTTGTTTTTTTTTTTGGGTGGCTTGGTGGCCGATGGTCGGCCGGTGATGGGTGGTCGGCAGTTCTGGAGGGACTGGGCTGCCGGAAGGGTGCTGGCCGGCGTGGTTGAGAGTGGTCGGAGGTGAGAGGGAGACTATAGAAGAGTGAAAGGTGGTGGTGAGAAGTTGGTCGACGGAGGGGTTTCGGGGCAATTTTCCGGCGACAGGGTGGCCGGAATGGTGCTCGGAAAGGTGATTTTTGTTCAGTGCAGCGTGAAGAAGATTTATGGTCAGTTATGGTCGATGGAGGAGGTCGGTTGTGGTCTGTGGAAGGGGTCGAAATGATGTTGTTGATCAGGTACAGAGAGGAGAGAGAAAATGCTGAGATGAGTGTTTTTAGGCCCAATTTTGCTGCTAAACCACCCTATTTATACCAGATTTTGATGATTATCTGCATGATCAAGCTGGCATGGGTGGGGTTTTGTGGATGACAGATGGTAATGATGCATGCTAACCAAGTGATTTGTCCATTGCTAAGCATGGTTTGGTGGAATTAGTGGTGTCAAGGTCTTATTTGACCCCTAAAAATATCCTAATAATTCATTTTTATTATTTTTATTATTTATTATCAGTATTAGCTGCCTACTTTTCTATTGTTATTATTATTTTTTAATTATTTTTCTCATAATTATTTTTATTATATATATATTTTTTGCTAATATAAATTTTATCATTGCTTTTGTTTTATTAAGTAAAATTTTGGTTAACCTTATTAGTAGTAATTGACGTTAGAGGCTTAGGCAGTTAGAATGTGATTAATTAGAGTTGTGTGAATATATTTGTGTGCACATATATGTGTATGAATAGCTATATATAAAAATATTTATAAAAATTGGATTTATATTAAATATTTATAATTGGAAGGATTGGGTATGGATTATAAGCATAAATAACATTTGGGAGTTGGTACTTTTTGAACTATATTATAAATATTGGTCATCTATCGTCGCCGTTTACATTTGGGTCCTGCAAAAAAAAATAAATTTGATACACATATAGAATATAGCATGATATGAAAATATTTTGAAATTGAAATGTACGTGCTCGTTTTATTGATGGGTTATGTTAATCGGTTACAATTAAGGTCAGATTGTTACACAAGCCCTAAAATGTAAGATACTTATAATAGTTGAAATCATGATTAACTTTACATATGTTAACCTAAAAATAATTATAAAATTACGTGGATTAACCTAAATAAATTTTCAAGATAGAATAAAAGATTATCATATACCAGGATTATTATGTATGTCATAATGTTATCCTCATATGATAACATAGTTATCCTCGGATGATAAAATAGTCATCCCAGGATAACAACATGGTTACTCATGCTTGAAATATTACGTGGATCAACCTAAATAAAAATAAGTTGATTTATTTATAATAAGATAAATTCGTAATGGTATTATAAAAAAGAGATATGAATAATAAAATTTAAATATAAATATAAAATAATTTTTTCATTAAAAATTTTTTTTAAAATTATTATAACACAAATAATTAACTTTTTATATAAAAAAATAAAATTTTTTATAAAAATAATATAATTTGGAAATAATTAACTCTTTATTTAAAAAATTTATCTTAAGAGAGATATGTAAAAGTGGAAGATAGGAGAGAGAGACACTAATATTAAGGTAGGGATGGCAACGGTCCCCCGCCCCGTCCCCGTTCCTTCCTCCGCCCCCGCTGGGTACCCAATCTCCACCGGGTCCCATTTCCCGCTTCCACCGAGGAGAGAGAGCACGGCGAGAGGGACGAGAGAGAGTAAGGCGAGAGGGAGGAGAGAGAGACCACGAGTGAGAGGGAGACGGTGAGAGGAAGACGGCAAGAGAGCACGGGGAGAGGGAGACCGCGAGAGGCAAGAGGGAGGAGAGAGAGAAAGCATACCCGAAAGGAGAGAGAAAGCCAAAGGAGAAATGAGAAATTGAAAGGGGAGATTGAGAGTTAGAGAGTTTAAATATTCTAGAGTTTCTCTATTATAATTACCTTTCCGCCCGAAATATTCATAATTACTTGTAAAAATAAGGGACATAAATGTCATTTTCGGGCGGGAAAATGGGGACGGGAACAGGGGAAATTTTCCCCGTCCCCGTTCCCGTCTCTGCCCGGGACCGACTTCTTCACCCGAGCCCCACCCGTCGTGGCCGGGAATTTTCCCCATTTCGGAGCGGGGACTCGGCGAGGTTGGGGAATACCCGCCCGGTGCCATCCCTATATTAAGGGGAGTAGAAAGAGATTGTCAAGTGGAGGGAGAGGAGACAGAGAGAGATGATGGGAGGAGAGAGAGACTAAAGTAAGGTGATGGGAGGAGATAGACAGAGAGAAGGGGGTGAGGATATACTTGATTTCACTTTTGAGATAGTGCTTAAGAGTAAAAAATACTTGATTTCGCTTTTGAGATGGTGATTCAAGTGTAAAAAGTTAACTACAATTTTAATTATAAATTAAAATGTAACCTAAGGTAAATCTCCCTTTTATCATGGATTTAGGAGAGAAAAAAATCATCTTATTTCTCACTTTTCAAATTTCCCCCGGATAATATGAAAGAAATACGCAATATTGATGCCTATTCGTAATTTTTTAGTTTTTATTTTTTTAAACCCTTTAATATATAAATTGATTTTTAGGTACCATGAGGTATGGTGAGTTTATTTTTAAATCTTTAATATGTAAATTAATTTTTAGGTACCCCGAGATATTGGAAGTTTTATTTTTCGACCCTCTAAAGTGCATGTGAAGACTCGGACATCGCTCTATATCTTTCTCGAGTCATGCAAAAGGAAACAGGTATAACGATGTCATTCATATAGAGTTTTGATTCCAAGGCATTCTCTCGTGTCTTAGAAACTTACTTGAGTTAAATAGTATCTTTTCTATGCGATTCGGCCTTCACATATCTCTTTAATCGCTTAGCAACTCGTAAAACTTGTTCCTTATTCCGAATCCACTTTCACTCGTAATCCGACTTGTAGTTATTTACTCTATTATTTGCATAGTCAGCATTCATAGTTTGCTTCATGCTTAGTCTATATCAAGTTCTTTCTCACTCGATATTCGCTATAGAACGTGTCTCTTCACTTCGGACTAAGTCATATGGAATTATGAGTCTCCTGGATTTTAGACTCGGAATATTTCATTTCTTTTCGACTCGGATAATCAATTGCGTAATTTTCATAATTATTTTATTATCTCGTGTCTAACCTTGGACCAAAGTATTTTATACTTTGAGAACCGAAGGTGTTTTACTTTTGTAGGTTATTCAATCGAGGATATCTTTTTCAAACTACAAAAGTAGCCGGTTTCAGAACGTCAAATCACCAGCGAGATATGGCTTTTCACCTTCCTCGCTTCATTCTCGTAAGATTGTGTCGAAGCCGTCTCGCTTCCATATCCGAAAACTCGGAACGCCAAGCTTAACGGTGGATCTCACCACATTTATCAAGACACAACCAATGATTTTGGGACTTCCAAGAGAGTTAAACCGTTGCCCAACGTCCATATTTCAACGGATACTTTCGAGTGACTCGTAAAGCCTTTCACAACGGTCACAGAAGACTCTCGGTCAGCAGATGAAGATAACGGCTACTCGCCTGGTCATCTATAAATAGAAGCCACTTCACAAGACTTGAAGGTTGTCGAACATATTGTCTATACACTTACTTGATCAAAGTTATTGTATTTATTCTCAATCTTCAACTTACAACTCCCACTCGTAATTCATTACTTTCGAGTTGTAAGGTCTTGTACTTTGTTACAAACACTTCTTACATTCCTTGTAAGGTCCCTTGACTAAGGTGTAAAGGTTAACTCAGCTTAGTTGTCCCTAGCTGTAAGGGTTATCTCAGTTAGGAAGTACTAGATCGGATAAGGTAACTTTTGAGTCTAGGAAAATTTGTATAGAGTTGTCTAAGGGAGCAACTCGGGTTCCGTCAAGTTCACGGTATTTTGTGGACTCAAAATAGTGGATTTGACTTCGTGTCCGAATTGACACGGGCCGTGGTTTTCTCGCCCCAGGAGGGTTTCCACGTAATATCTCCGTGTTCACTTTCTCGAGTTCATTCTAGGCTCGGACGAGCCTTAGTGTTCTTGCTTCTTCCGATTCACCGATTTCGAGTCCAATCTTTCTCGACTCTGTCTTTAGACTCGTAATCTGTCTTTGCATCATTTCCGTACAAAAGTGCGATTCTTTTTAAAAGATTTTTCTATCACCCTATTCACCCCCTCTAGGGTGACTCGGACTCTCCCCGAGCAAACCTTCAATTGGTATCGAGCCTAGCCTTTCGTAAAGGATCTAACAGTCCAAAGGTTTAAAGATCGGATGGCTCGTAACACCGGAGAGTTCGACGAAGGTAGATCTTCCAACGGACCACCAAAATTCAAAGGTTCAAATTTCGGTCACCTGGAAGAAGCTCATGGAATGTTTCCTCATGGATCACGATGAAGAAGTATGGGAAATCATACAACAAGGAAACTACATTCCAACAAAGACAGATGAATTCGTAATCATTCCAAAGACAAAGGCCGAGTTCACGCCGACAGAAGCGTAGAAGTTCGTAAAGAACTTCAAAGCCATGAACATCCTCATGTGCGCCATAAGCTCGGAAGAATATAATCGAGTCTCCGCTCGTGACTCTGCTAAAGAGGTGTGGGACACTCGGTCAACACCTACGAAGGTACAAGTCGAGTGAGACAAGCAAAGATCAGCCAAGTATCTTCACAAATATGAGCTTTTCAAAATGGAGCCGAAGAGAACATTACTCGGATGTTCATACGCTTCACCGAGATCACCAACAATCTTAAATCTCTGGGAAAGAAGATCTCCCATGAAGAAATGTGTCGAAAAATTCTCGTAAGCCTACCCAAGAGACGATGGGGTCCTAAGGTAACTCGCCATAGAAGAGGCTCGTAACCTCTCACTCTTGAAGCCGACGAGCTCATCGGAAAGCTTCGACTCATGAGATACACTTGGAAGAAGAAGATGCTGAGGGTACCTCCAAAAGGAACATTGCGCTTAAAGCCTCGTAATCCAAAGAAGCAATTCCGAGCTCTTTTGACTCGAAGATGATCCCATGGCACTCATTGCAAGAGGCTTCAAGAGAATGATGAAGCGTAAAAGATGGGACAAAAGACCAAAAGAAGAATTCTACAAAAAGGACAAGAGAGACGAAAAGGTAAGTTTTCTTCACCCTCAAAGTTATCTTTGTCTAAGAATTCTGGATGTTTTGAATGTGGCAAGCAAAGACCACATAGTCAAGGACCTGTCCAAAACGAAGAAGGGACAGGAAGAAGAAAAAGGCCATGATGGCAACATGGAGTGATGAGGATTCATCCGAAGACGATGAAGACTCGGATGACTCAAAGTGTCCGATGGCGATCATCGACTCGTAAGCCGAAAAGAGTCGACTCGCATACGTACTCGCATAATGAGGAAACCGATCCTCAAGAGGTAATAAACTACTTCCTCAAATTCTCCAAAGTTGATTTAGCTAAATACATCTTTACTTTGGAAGAAAAGTCCAATTCGATTCTTCTCATTTCAAGGAACAACTTGAGTCAATCACGTCCGAGAGCACTTCTTTGAAAAATGAATTAGAAAAACCGAGACTCACACTCGGAGAACTCAAGACAAGTGCTCAAACTAATGAGACCGAGTCCGAGTTACTCGTAAAAGAAAATGAGCAACCGAAACGTAAGCTCACCGAGTCTCAAGACTCGGTTTTAAAATTTACTCAAGGACGTAAGAACCTTGACATGCTCTTAGGTTCACAATGTGTCTCTTTTAGAAAAGAAGGTCTTGGTTTCAACAAGGAGGAAGAATCTAATTCTTACTCGGAATTGTTCAAAAGGATTCCGTAATCGTTAAGTTCAAAAAGGTCGAGCATGGTCCCATTCACAAAAATGAAAGGAAGACTAAACCCGGACCTATCTACAAAAAGAAACCATTCTCTCCTCGTTTCAAAAGGAAAGGTTTTTAAAAAGAAAGAGACACAGTACTCGGCTTCTCGAGAAGAAGACTCGAATCGGACTAAACCCAAAGTCATTCAAATCCGGGTTCCAAAGCACCTTCTTCCTCGTAAAAGGACCACAAGTAAGGAATGTTACTCGGGTTCGTTAGAGGAAGTGAGAAGGGTTAGATTCTCTCGGTTTTGCAGGTGTCTCGTAAAAGATCAAAAGGGCACCGGTACTGGACAACGGATGTTCTCGACATATGTCAGTGACCAAGGACTCTTTTCCGAGCTGGAATCATATAAAGGAGGAAAGGTGACCTTTGGTGATGACAAAGAAGGGCAAGATAGTGGGCATTGGGAAGATTGGTAATGGAAACAATCCGGTGAGCCCAGTCTACCTTGTCAAAGGACTAAAGTACAACTTACTTAGCATCTCCCAGCTTTGTGACAAAGGTCAAGAGGTAAAATTCACTCAATCCAAGTGCTACATCACGGATGAGATCACCAAAGAAGTAAAACTCTCGGGTAAGAGATCGGGTAATACCTACATCATCCCTCTTCTCGACCCAAGTCAAAATTTATCCTGTTTGAAAGCATCTCTTCAAGATGATTCTTGGACTTGGCATCGTAGATTAGGTCATATTAGCATGCATACTATCAAAAAACTTGCATCTCATCATCTGGTTAGAGGATTACCTAACCGTGTGTTTGAAAAGGATAAAGTATGTGAAGCATGCACCGTAGGGAAACAAGTCGGATCTTCATTCAAATCTCTCGAAGACAGCTTCCACATCCAACGTTCTTGAATTACTACATATGGACTTATGTGGCGAAATTCTCGTAAAGAGTCTCTGAGGTAAATCTTACATATTTGTTGTCATTGATGATTTTTCAAGATTTACCCGGGTGTGTTTTCTCAAGCATAAGAATGAAGCCTTCAAGGAGTTCAGCAAGCTCGTAGAAAGATTCAAGTGGAGTCCCGCACTCGCATTCAAAAGATTCAAACCGACCATGGAAGGGAGTTCGATTACTCGAATTCTCGTAGTTTTGTGACAAGAATGGAATATCTCACAACTTCTCAAGCACCTGTAACTCCTCAACAGAATGGAGTAGTTGAGAGAAAGAACAGAACCCTTGAAGAAATAGCAAGGACGATGATGATTGAACACAATTTGCCTTACTATTTCCGGGCAGAGGCAATAAACACAGCCTAACTACACTCTCAATCGATGCCTCATCGGACCCATTCTCAAGAAAACACCTTATGAACTCTACAAAGGGAGGAAGCCAAACATTTCATATTTCAAACCTTTTGGATGTAAGTGCTTTGTCCACAACAATGGTAAGGATCATTTGACCAAGTTTGATGCTCGGTCGGACGAAGGAATTTTTCTAGGTTATTCTTTTCATAGCAAAGCTTACCGAATCTTCAATAAGAGAACTAACAAAGTGGAAGAAAGTATCCACGTAGTGTTTGATGAGCTTGAACAGGGAAAACCAAGTGAATCTTCATACTCGTAACCGAAGCTCGTAAAGGATGACGACGAAGATGAGTCTACAAAGACTCGAAGGAGACCACTCGTAACGAGGTAGCTCGTAATGAGATAACTCAAGAGGTCGCTCGTAGCGAGCAAGTCAATGGAGCCGATCACTCGTAACAAGCTTCGAAGATCAAGCTATTCAGCCCACAAACCCGGTGAATCAAAGAACTAGTAAAGCATTCAAATTTACTTCCAGTCATCCCCAAGAAAACATAATTTCGGATATCAACAAGTGGGGT
The DNA here is from genome assembly GCA_021018815.1 of Talinum fruticosum. Lineage (NCBI taxonomy): Eukaryota > Viridiplantae > Streptophyta > Magnoliopsida > Caryophyllales > Talinaceae > Talinum > Talinum fruticosum. The sequence continues at coordinate 2,045,993 of JAITYX010000080.1, read as the reverse complement.
AAGAACTCGTTCTTCTCTTCATAATCTATGTGCATTCACCGCATTCATTTCACTAATCGAACCTAAAAATGCACTAGAAGCCCTTAATGAACCCGAATGGGTAGAGGCCATGCAAGAAGAGCTGAATCAATTTGAAAGAAACCAAGTCTCGGACTCCGACCAACCGACCTTCCGACCACCCAGCTATAGGAACCAAATGGGTTTTCAAAAACAAACTGGATGAGGGTGGAATAGTAGTCGAAACAAAGCTAGACTTGTAGCTCAAGGTTACAATCAAGAAGAAGGAATTGATTGTGGGGAAACCTTTGCACCAAGTAGCTAGAATTGAAGCTATTAGAATATCGTTGGCATTTGCATCCCGCATGCATATTAAATTATATCAAATGGACGTTAAGTGTGCCTTTCTCAATGGTTTTATTGAAGAAGAAGTCTATGTCGAGCAGACCTCCCGGTTTTGAAAACTCGGAATTTCCAAATCATGTTTTCAAACTTCAAAAGGCTCTCTATGGTCTTAAGCAAGCCCCTAGAGCTTGGTATGAAAGACCGAGCAACTTCCTGGTTCAAAATGATTTTAAAAGAGGTCAGATCGACAAGACCCTATTCATAAAGACCAAAGGGAAAGATTTTCTCATTGTTCAAATATATGTTGATGATATTATTTTCGGTGCTACTAATGAATTTCCGTGCCGAGAATTTTCCGAGTTGATGAGCCAAGAGTTCCAAATGAGTATGATGGGAGAACTCAACTTCTTCCTTGGGCTGCAAATCAAACAAGACAAAGATGGAATCTTTGTTCATCAATCAAAGTACACCAAGGAACCGCTGAAGAAATACAAACTTCAAGATGCAAAGCATGCATCGACCCCTATGAGCAAAGCAGTATAAAGCTTGACTCGGATGAGACAGTAAAGCAAGAGATCGAAACTCTATCGAGGTATGATTGGATCACCGCTATATCTTACTTCAAGCGCACTCGGATATAATGTTCAGTGTTTGCTTGTGTGCACGATTTCAAGCTAATCCAAAAGAATCACATCTCACTCGCGGTGAAGAGAATATTCGGATATCTCGCAGCACTCGGAATCTAGGACTCGTGGTACTCCGGAGACTCGAACCGAGCCTCGACCGGGTACTCGACGCGGACTACGCAGGATACAAAGTTGATCGAAAGAGCACATCCGGAGCTTGCCAATTTTTGGGTCAATCCCTAATATCCCGGCACTCAAAGAAGCAAAACTCGCAGCTCTATCAACTCGCGAAGCTGAATATATTGCCGCTGGAGCTTGTTGCGCTCGCATTCTCTCGGATAAAACAACACTTGAAGGATCTTGGACTATCTCTCAACTCGGCTCCAATCAAGTGTGACAATCAAAGCGCAATCCGCATCACTAAGAATCCCGTCCGAAGCACTCAAAAACAAAGCATATTAAAGTCGGTATCACTTCTTACGCGATCACTCTGAAAAGGGTGATATTTCACTTGAGTTCATTCCTACTAATCTTCAATTAGCCGATATCTTTACTAAGCCTCTTGGTGAAGATCAATTCGTTTTATTCGTAATGAGCTTGGTATGTTAAATGCTTAGTTTCGCGTTATGATTCTTGAATATTTCGTGCTATGTGCTTTCGTTGTCAATAACCATTAGTTCAGCTTGATCATGTGATACTCGGGCTGATAGTTATTTCGTGTTTCGAGTCACTCGTAAACTTTTCCGAGTCAAACTCGGACGTAGAGAAAATTGGACATCAAATTTTCTCAAGCTATCTCTAGAACAGTGGAGAGTTTCGGATTATAATTTCAAAGTCTTTTCTCTCTCTTTCTCGAGCGCCGGGATCAAATCATAACCGCAGATTTCAAACCGTTGTTATCTCAACCGTTGAAGAAGAACTGTCACACCGGGCATTAATGACCGATGGACAGGCCGAGACAGTAACGGAGTTACTTAACGGATAGTGAACGGGCGCGCGTATTCTTTATAAATAACGTCTATCCATCTTCATCTCGGTATTCTCAAACTCCTTCCCTCTCAAACGAAAACCCTCTCGCGGAAGCATACTACGTGAACAAGTGTTCCTCGATCGTTCGCGACGTCGAAGAAGCTCTCTCTCTCTCTCGTAAGTTTTCGATCGCTCTCTTCTCTTTTTCGTCTACCATTTTCATTATCTTCACTTCTTCACCACCTTCTCTTTCTCTTTCTTTTTCTCTTTCAAAAAGCTTCATACTTTCTTCTCTCACCATGCCTAAAAGAGGAAACCATCCCGACTTTCGTGTTTCTTCATCCTCCAAAAAGCCTCGCTCCAACAAGCCGTAAAGCTCAACCCCTTCTAAACCCATTGTCACCCAAAGATCTTGCGCTGGACGACAAGTTCTTCCCAACAACCAAATTCTCCTCGGTTGTCTAATATCCAAACCACCTGAGTCTACCCTTTCTTGTGTTTCAGATGAGTTCATCTATCCCGAACTCGTGTCCGAGTTTTATACTCATCTCTCCCACTCGAAAATGTTCTAACCTCTAGGGTTCGTAACATCACTGTTCAGTATCAACACCTCCCTCCTTCACCGTCTCTGTTCAAAGTTTCTTCTCTCTTCTTGAACAACAATCCTATCCCCTTCACTCGAAGTCACCGACGACTTCTTTGAAAAGTACGCCCACTACTACAAAACAAAGATATTAGCGATGGAAATAGCGACGGAATATTAATCATTAGCGACGGAATTTCTCCATTAGCGACGGAATTAGCGACGGAATAATTCCGTCGTTGAAAGCGGTCGCTAAATATCAGCGACGGAAATTTTCAAGTCCGTCGCCAATTAGCGACTGGACTAGCGACGGAATTTCGTTCCGTCGCCGAAACCAATCAGCCGACGGAAAGTGTTCCGTCGCCGATTTAGCGACGGAGTCGGCGACGGAAATCCCACCTTTCCGTCGCTAATCGCCGACGGAATGGAGTGATTTCCGTCGTTGGTAGGCGTATTAGCGACGGAATTTCCGCAGTTCCGTCGCTAATTTCCGTCGCTAATCGGCACTGCACCGTCGCCGATCCGTCGCCGATCCGTCGCCGTTCGTAAAAAATTTTATATATTGTTTGCTAATTATTCGTTATCCTAGTACGTAACATTGTGAATGGATATACAAATCCAACATTCACATATGTGACACTTACATTTGGCATTTACATATGCCGGCCACAAATAATTCATCATAGTTGGATATACAAATCCAACTTACATATTCAACATCATCAACAACCATAACATAGTTAAAACAAATTTGTAAATTGTTTGCAAAGTGATGATCACCAATATATACAAAAGTTCACATTTGAATTCACTCATCCTCTTCCTCTTCCTCATCGTCTTCCTCTTCCTCTTCCTCTTCCTCTTCCCGTTGTGGTTCTCGGTGGTCGACGGTGCGATCCGGATGCTTGCCGAGACTGCAGAAATTCATTCATACGTGCTATTGGCTCAGCCGAAACCGTCGACCTGTGCCTTCGTATGCCGATTTTGTACGTCAAGCAGCCGGCAATGCTCAATCCAGTGATGTACCTCGAATTTAAATTATGCACTCGTTGCTCTCCATTCCGAGTCATCTCGTAGTAGAAGTTTTCGGTGATTTGAAGGACATTGTTGGTTTCAAGTTTGTAGCCTCAGTATCCAAATCCATAAATGCGACCTTTCTTGTTCGCATTTGCTTTGACCCACAACTCTTGTTGTGAAGGGGTGGATACATGATCCTCGAAGAGTCAGGGTCATCATCGGAAGTTTGAGTGGGTTGAGTGTTTTGCAACTCTTCCCACTCTTTTGAAACTTCTCCCGAATATAATATAAATATTTTAGGCATGTAAATATAACGAGTTGTTAACGAAAACAATAGATAGAAAATTATGCGGAATTCATATATACGATTACTCACGTAAATGGCCTTGGATTTTTTGTCCACCCATTCGTCCTTTTTTGTTTTGTGCGTGCGTGCAAATAGTTGGGTGGGTAGAGGCTGAACTCCTTTAAGCTCCTTCATCTAAAATTGAAAACAAGTTAGTAGAGAATCAATTCACAAATATGAACATGTTAACAGCTTGCATGCGTAATCAATAAGAAAGGGGTACGTACAAATCGCCGCTTATGCTCCGTCATAGGGATTGAGCCACACGTATGGAGTGATGAACCAAGTCCCCCCGATCAGCATGACGGTTTTTCCGAGCTTGCTCGCAGAACTTCTTGTACTCAGCAGCTTCCCAATATTCGAGCAACTCGCGCCGCGAGTTGTCACCCAACCATTTCGGCTTCTTCTTAGTTTTCCTCGCCTTGAGCATGAAGTCCTTCAAGCGATCACCGCCTTTCTTTTCAAAATTTCTTCGATTTGGACTTCATGGGTTGGGGACCACGTGAAAAATTTCTATATAAATAAAAACGTCGTTTATATGTTATGAAATTAAAATATAATGCTCGAACATGCACAATAAGTGATTGTGTTATTTGAACTGGAGAAAACTAATGATGTGTCATTACCTTGAACTCGAGAAAACCATTGATCACGTTGTGATCGAGGGACTTTACCCCATGTAGGCCAAGCTCCATCGTATTTGCTTTGGAAGATGTGGGAAATCGTACCCACAACTTTGTCAATGGGGTAGAACCTTATCAATTCAACATATAAAATAGTTAGTCCTCCTAATAACTAATATGCTTATTTTATTTTATTATTTATTATCACACTCACCCTTCACCATCCGGCTCAATTCGGATTTTTCTCGGCTGCTAGCGCTACTTGATTGAAGACAAGGATCCTCGTTCCCGGTATCGATTGGTCCTTCATTTGTAGGCATTTGTGGTGGCCGTTGTTCGGAACCAACGTGGATGCGTGGTACATTATTTGTACCATATTGTTGATATGTATATGTACCGAACGGGTTTGAGTACATATGGGGTTGCCGAGAATATGGAGTGTTTAGAAAGAAAGGCCCACCCAAGTGGGTTTTGCATGTGTGGGACATTTGGGAGTTGGAAAAAGGGAGGGTTGGGAATAAATGACCCCCCAATGGAGTTTGGTTGTGAGGGGAGTGTGGAGATAGTGTTCCACCGGCAGAAGTTTGAAGGTTCCGAGGGTTTTGAGAGGGGGTAGAAGTGCCGACATCATTACCTTCCCCATCGGTAGAGGTGTTTCTAGCCCTTCCCCGAGTAGCTGATCTTTTGGTTCCGCCTCTACCTCTCTCCATTTTTCTCGTACATAAACAAGTAATTCACAGTATTAGTAAACATCCAACGGTTCAAGTGATTTCATATAGAACAACATACAAACAACAGTAAACATATGCACATGTAAGAGCGTTAGATATAAATCGAAGCATGTGAATAAAGTACATTAAAAAGAATTCATTCGATTACAACATAAATGAAAGTTGTACAATAAAAAACAAACCCAACAAAAGCACATTATCAACTACTCATCATCCTCATCATCAGTCTTATCGTCATCTTCTTCACTATCATCTTCGGCGTCATTGAATAGGATATGTTCTTCTTCATCATCGGTGATATTGTCATCATCCCATTCCCCTTCATCATCTTCTTCACCTTCCTCTTCTTCACCAACATCCTCATTCTCATCTTCTCGGCTTAAAATAAAATCATCACCTAATTCTTCACGGAGCTTGAGTTATCAACCAAAGTTTCGGCAAAGTTTCTATTATTGGATCGATCTGTACCCATACTATCCTCTTGGAATGCACGGGGAATAGTATATTGGTCATCAACTCGGCCCTTGGTTTTGATGCCACAACGACGAACCAATTCAGCTTTTCTCTAGGGACCCCTTGTGGATATGACATATAATACACCCGAGTTGCAGTGCTAGCAAATATGAAAGGATCGTACTTACGATACCGCCTTGTACGATGCACTTCGACATACGAACTAAATTTATGGCACCGAGTTCCCGAGGACGACTAGGGTCAAACCAATCGCATTTAAACAAAGCACACACCTTTTTATTGGTTCACCCACATATTCAACTTCAACAACCTCTTGCAAGATGCCGTAGTAATTATTTTCAACATTTCCTCCATCAGTTCCTTTCACACGGACACCACAATTGAAGGTCATTCTCCCTTCATTTCGAGCCTTAGTATGAAATAACATTCCATTCACCGTGTACGCTGTCCATGTTTTCACTCTTCTTAAAGGACCTTGAGCTAGTTGCATCAAATAAACATGCTTTTCATCATGATATACTTGATAACAATGAATCTGTGTCAATAACATAGTGTTTGTTTAGTTTATTACAATGGAACATCCAATACTAATAAAGTTGTGGCACGAGTAATAAGTAACAACATATGGTACTCACAGCTCCGTTGAACCACTCTTCGAACTCACTTTCCACCATTGCATCAATTGCAAGCATCACTAACATCACCATACATAGCTCGTTTTTGGTGTTCGAATAGGCCGAGTTCAAAGATTTTATTAAGATGACATCATCGTTCTGAATTAAACTATAAAATTATTGAAACGAGTGTTCATTAGACAAGATAAACTCACTCAAGGTAAGGTTTAACTTCGGCACAGCTTCAAGTAAAACATGCAGATGTGCGGCCGTCTTTTCCTTATCATCAAGGAAACGCGGACCGCACTTCCCAATTGGAGCACCTTCTGGTATGAATACCGAAAGAGTTGGATTGTGGTTTGGAACTTGGCAAGTACTCATTTCGTCGACTTCTAGTGCGCATACAAGGCACGTTAGAGCCGAAATAGTAAGAGGCAAAATGTGTTTCTTCAAATCGGGCGTACTTTTCAGCCATACTCCCTTCAGGCTTCGATTTGTTTCCTATGGATCTTTTCAATCGGCCAAAGAACCTCTCAAATGGATACATCCACCGATACTCGTACCGGACCACCCAATTTTGCTTCCTCCGCTAAATGAACCTAGCAGGTGTTCCATCACATCGAAGAACCTAGGAGGAAATATTGTTTCCAATTTACAAAGGGTTATTGAAATATTTCGATGCATTTGCTCTAACTCCGCATCCCGTAAAACAGATGAGCAAAGGTTCTTGAAGAACTCACTAATTTCAATGAGAGGCGCTAAAACCTCGTCCGGGAGTGCACTAAATGCTATTGGAAGAAGGCTCTCCATGAACACATGACAATCATGACTTTTCATGCTATGGAACTTAGTGGAGTTTGGGTCGACAAGGTATGAAATGTTAGAGCAAGTAATCATCCGGCATTTTCAACTCCCTTGCCCATTCACATATTGCCCTCTTCCGCTCCAACGTTAACACATATTTTGCCTTCGGTTTGAGAAGTTTACCGATGGATCGCATGCTTTAAATTCAACTCTACACGATCACACAACTCTTCCAAATCCATTCTTGCCTTGATGTCATCCTTTGATTTACCAGGAATATCCATAACAAGTGTTAATTATATTCTCAAAAAGTTCTTCTCAATGTGCATAACATCTAAGTTATGGCGGAGCAATTGATCTTTCCAATATGGCAGCTCCCAAAATATGCTTTGTTTTGTCCAATTATGATCCTTCTTAAACCCCGAAATGTTAAATTCCTGCGCTTCGTTACTTTGGGAAAGTTTTCAACCCATTGTTTTATTTCTTCCCCGTATAACGACGAGGAGGACCCGAATGTACGGTTTTCCCTTTTGTAAACGATATGCTCGTTCCTTCGAAACGCGTGACTTCGGGGCAAAACCGCCGATGAAAATCAAACCATGAAAATTTTCGGCCATTTCTAAGTTTAAATGCTTTTTTTGATTCATACATACCGGGCATGACATGCCACCATGCGTACTCCATCCGGATAACATACCATAGGCCGGAAAATCATTAATGGTCCACATTAACGCAGCCTTCATGAGAAAGTTCTCACCTTTAGAAATATCATATGTTTCAACACCATCTTCCCATAGTGTTTTGAACTCATCAATGAGAGGCTGCAAGTACACATCAATTTTATTTTTCGGATTCCTCGGCCCTGGTATGATACATGTCAAGAACATATAAGGCGTCGTCATGCATAACTCGGTGGTAGATTATATGGCGTAACTACGATCGGCCAGATTGAATAAGACCTTGCAGGTTGGCTGAATGGATTAAACCCATCCGCGCACAAACCAAGTCTTATGTTTCTAGGTTCAGTAGCAAATTCGGGTGAACTCTATCAAAATGTTTCCATGCTTCACCATCTCGAAGGATGACAGAGGACACCATCTTCTCTGACATTCTCATAATGCCATCTCATGTGTTCTCGCCGTGGTTTTTGAAGCAAACAAACGTTGAAGCCTTGGTATTAACGGCAAGTAATGCATCCTTGCAAATGGAGTTCTTTGACTTTTGCCATGTCTTTCCGTTTGACGCTTCCATCTCGCATGACCACAAAACTTGCATGAATCAAGGTCACTGTCCTCTTTGTAGAACAACATGCAACCTTGTCGACAACAATCAATTTTTTGAACATCCATCCCAAGATTTTTAATGACCTTCTTTGCATGGTGAATGTCACGAGGAACTCGGTTATCGGCGGACAAATCTCCTTCATAAGTTGAGCAATTTCATTAAAGCAATTTTGAGGCATGTTGTAGTCGGACTTAATGCTCAACATTCTAACAAGTGGCGACATGCTCAGTGTGAGTTTCATTTCCTGCCCACAAAGGTCGTTGCGCAGCCTCAACCATATTAAAGAAACTTTGGGCATGGGTATTTGGAGGCTCACTTGTGGAGTTTTGATTTGGGATCATAGCATCCGTGACCATATCATTCATACGGTCGATATTTGTTTCGACATCGCCGTAGTTCATATGATTGGCGCCACTGTCGTCGTTGAATACGTTAGAAACCATTGTTTGCTCCTCATGTAAATGACGATCTATTTCTCCATGACTAGTCCAATACCAATAGTTTGGAAGAAAACCATATTGATAGAGGTGCAACTTAACTTCATCGGGATCCTTATACTTCCGATTTCGCATTTGCGACATGGACACCTATATTGTTGATTATGCACAAATTCTGATTGGCTTCTAGCATGTGCATCAAACTCCTCAACCCCGTCTAAAAACTCTTGTCTATACCCAACTCTACCGGGTAATAACCTACGATACATCCATCTACGATGTGTAGGCCCGTCCATATATATTCCGATTGAAATTTAACAATATATCCTACACAATTGCACATTTGTCTATTCAAATTCATCCACAAACAACATTAATTTCCACCAAATTACATATATTCGTCAATTTCAGCTTACATTTTTGTAAACCATAAATTTGACTTCAATAACATTTAATCCATAAAGAACCAAATTGCACAGCTTTTCTATTCAAATTCATCTACAAACAACATTAATTTCCACTAAATTACATTTATACGTTACTTTCAAGTTACAATGTTCAAAACCCTAAATTTAACTTCCATAACATTTACTCCACAAACAACACAATTGCACATTTTTCTTCTCAAATGCATTCACAAACAACATTAATTCCCACTAAAGTACGTATATTCGTCAATTCCAAGTTATATTTTGTAGAACCCTAAATTAAACTTCAATAACATTTACTCCTTAAACAACACAATTTCACAATTTTCTTCTCAAATTTATTCACAAACATCATTAATTTCCCACAAATGACATATATTCATCAATTTCAATATCAATTTTGTAAAACCATAAATCTACAAAAAATCAACACAAAAATACCTCCAATGGATGGCCGGCACCGGCGGCGGCACGAGCTGCGACGGCGAAGCTCAGGCGTGACCCGCAGCGGCGGCGGTTGGTCGGCGGCGTCCTCCACCCGAGCGGCAGCGGCGCAGTGCAGGGGTCGGGCGAAACGAAGCCGAGAGCGGTGGTGTTTCGGCCTTCGGGGTCCTCAACTTGCGGCGGCAGGGAGGCGGCGGCAACGAGCGACGGCGGCGTGCGTCGTCGCCGGGGTAGCGGCTGATGGCGGTGGTGTGGCGGCTGATTGCTCTCGCTCTCGCTCTCGGTCTCGGTCTCGGTCTCGCTCTCGCTCTCGCTCTCTATCGCTGCGAAATCCGAACCGGCCGGTGCCGCTTCGGATTTATTCGTAATTAGCGACGGAACAGTCAGTCGCTGTTCAGCCGCTAATTACAAAATTGTCATTAGCGACGGAATAGCGACGAATATTCCGTCGCTAATAAGTACACTGAATTTTTTCCCCATTTGAAGGATTTTGTACTATACGAATTCCCGCCGACGGATCACCGACGGAATATTCCGTCGCTGAAGAAATTTAGCGACGGAAGTTCCGTCGCTGAGCCGTCGCGGAAGCAAAACAGCGACGGAACTTACTTTCCGTCGCTAAATCCGTCGTTGTTTGTTGCACGTGGCATTTTTTGTCGGTTTCGTCGCTGATTCCGTCGCTATCCGGCGACAGATTTGTTTCCGTCGCTATTTCCGTCGCTATTTTAAAGTTTTGTAGTAGTGGCCAAAGAATTCCCTGGGTCCAGAAAGAACTTTTACGTGACTCGGTTGAAGTCGAAGCCAGGCTTCGTGCTTTCGCCGATGAGAACCTTCTTCTCACGAGCATTCTAGCAAGGAGAACCCCAACTCCAAGCACCTCAAAGCCCTCTTCGATATCCCGGAGGGATACGAAGTCGACCTCTTCCCCTCCATCATTGAGCGGATGGCCGCGTGCCAGCTCAACTTCAAACCAAGAAGAACACCTCCCTTCCTTTCGGTGCTCTTCTCACCCTTGTCTTCAAACAATTCCAAGTTCCTCTTCCCTCGACCCTAACTCGGTGTACGAGGCGGCCATTGTGGTTGGCAAGAAGGAACTCCGAGGGTACGGATACCGGAAACTAACCCCGGTGTGCGGGTTCACAACTCGTAGGCGAGGCCTCCTTTTCCACCTCGGACTCGAAATCAACCCCTCTTCCTCTTCCCTCTTCACCTGGTGGTGCCTTCACCTCGGGTGCTCCCAAATCTCTCTCTGCCCTCTTGTCTCCTGTCTTCATGGACAAGATCACCTCTGTGTCCTCCGATTTCGGAGACATGCTCGGGGTTTCAAGTACTGTTCTTCGGGGTCGACCATCAACCAAAAGACCGGTCGGTCCCAAATCCGAGAGCGACGAGTCTCTCGTTCTTGAGATGAGAGAGCTGGTTAAGGAGCGAAGGAGCTGGCTGAGCTCCTCGGAGAGAGACGGTCCAAGGCGGCTCGGGACCCGGATGACTCGGACACATTTGAGGCATCGTCGAGCCCGAGCCCGACCTCCTCGGAGAGCGAGGAAGCGAGGAAGCAGAGGAAGAAGCAGCGAAGCGGAGGAGGATGCCGAGGAACCTGTGGCTGAGACAGCCCCTTCCGGGCAAAGGGAAGAAAAGGCCGTGGCAGCTGCCGAGGGACAGCCTGCTCCCCAAGCTCAAATTGCTTTGTACTCAGCTCGGACGGCGAGTCCGAGTGGGTCGGAAGATCTCGCTACCTCCGGCGAGTCGGCCAGAGCAGCCCCTCCAGCCCCGAGGTCCCAAGGGAAGAACCTCTCGATCCACTTTCTCCGGGTCGGCCTCTCGGAGCCGAGCCCCTGCGAACTATTCCGGTTCTCCCTTCGTCGCGCTCAAGCACATCGTCAAGATCTTATCGGCGCCGGCGCACCTCCGCCTCCACTCGAAATCCCCTCCTTCCTAGTTGGAGCCATGCACTCGAGTCACAATTCCTCGGTGTCTCCAGACTTTCTGCTTCCAAATTTTCTTTTTGTCCGGACAACTTATGTGTATTACTTGTACTTTTCTCCCTTCTTTTTGTTTCTTGTTTTTGCTTTGAAAGGCAAGGGGGAGAAAATGTAGTCGAAACTGGTTGTCTTGTTTAGGGGAGTTTATTCCCTTGAAATTTTTTTAATGAATTGATGCATTTCATTATTAATTTCGAGTTCTTTATTTTCCGAGTTAATGAGTTAAAGCATACTTTAATTTGCTTTGATATAGTGTACATTGCTCGATCCATTCATTATGCCTTATTTCTTTGTCAAACTACTCGGAATCGATCTTTTTCTTCTAACAAAGTTTCGTTTAAGTATGGAATGCCTTTCATCAAAAGGGGGAGATTGAAGACTCGAGACACTTGCTCTATATCTTTCCGAGTCATGCAAAAGGAATTAGGTATAACGATGTCATTCATATAGAGTTTTGATTCCAAGGCATTCTCTGTGTCTTAGAAACTTACTTGAGTTAAATAGTATCTTTTCTATGCGATTCGGCCTTCACATATCTCTTTAATCGCTTAGCAACTCGGAAAACTTGTTCCTTATTCCGAATCCACTTTCACTCGGAATCCGACTTGTAGTTATTTACTCTATTATTTGCATAGTCAGCATTCATAGTTTGCTTCATGCTTAGTCTATATCAAGTTCTTTCTCACTCGATATTCGCTATAGAACGTGTCTCTTTACTTCGGACTAAGTCATATGGAATTATGAGTCTCCTGGATTTTAGACTCGGAATATTTCATTTCTTTTCGACTCGGATAATCAATTGCGTAATTTTCATAATTATTTTATTATCCGTGTCTAACCTTAGACCAAAGTATTTTATACTTTGAGAACCGAAAGGTGTTTTACTTTTGTAGGTTATTCAATCGAGGATATCTTTTTCAAACTACAAAAGTAGCCGAGCTTGAACGTCAAATCACCGGCGAGATATGGCTTTTCACCTTCCTCGCTTCGGTCTCGGAAGATTGTGTCGAAGTCGTCCGCTTCCATATCCGGAAAAGCTGGAACGCCAAGCTTAACGGTGGATCTCACCACATTTATCAAGACACAACCAATGATTTTGGGACTTCCAAGAGAGTTAAACCGTTGCCCAACGTCCATATTTCAACGGATACTTTCTGAGTGACTCGAAAGCCTTTCACAACGGTCACGGAAGACTCTCGGTCAGCGAGATGAAGATAACGGCTACTCTGCTCGGTCATCTATAAATAGAAGCCACTTCACAAGACTTGAAGGTTGCCGAACATATTGTCTATACACTTACTTGATCAAAGTTATTGTATTTATTCTCAATCTTCAACTTACAACTCCCACTCTGTAATTCATTACTTTACGAGTTGTAAGGTCTTGTACTTTGTTACAAACACTTCTTACATTCCTTGTAAGGTCCCTTGACTAAGTCGTAAAGGTTAACTCAGCTTAGTTGTCCCTAGCTGTAAGGGTTATCTCGGCTAGGAAGTACTAGATCGGATAAGGTAACTTCGAGTCTAGGAAAATTTGTATAGAGTTGTCTAAGGGAGCAACTCGGGTTCCGTCAAGTTCACGGTATTTTGTGGACTCAAAATAGTGGATTTGACTTCGTGTCTGGATTGACACGAGCCGTGGTTTTCTGCCCCGGGAGGGTTTCCACGTAATATCTCTCGTGTTCACTTTCCGAGTTCATTCTAGGCTCGGACGGCCTTAGTGTTCTTGCTTCTTCGATTCACCGATTTCCGAGTCCAATCTTTTCGACTCGTCTTTAGACTCGGAATCTATCTTTGCATCATTTACGTACAAAAGTGCGGTTCTTTTTAAAAGATTTTTCTATCACCCTATTCACCCCCTCTAGGGTGACTCGAGACTCTCCCCGAGCAAACCTTCAGACATGTAGTCAACAAAATCATATAAATGATATTTTTACCTTTATTTTTTATAAATAATAATAGAAAATTAAAAAAGAAGACTTACTTTTTGTTATAAAATTTCTTCAAATTTTTATTTGTTATTTCCCTCTCGTCTTCTATCAATTCTTTTAATAAATTAAAAAAAGAAATTAGAAAAGGATACTTTTATTTCATTTAAAAAATTTCTCCAAATATCTTTTTTGTAATTTTTCTCTTTTTTATCAATTTTTTAATAAAGTAAAAAATTTAATAGAATTCCTCCAAAGTTATAGTCAAGTTGCATTAATAGAGATGTGTAGATAAAATAAATAACATAATTATATAAGTTTTGTCCAACAAATGACAGTTGTATTTTCCCAAAATATACATTGACACTCCCAAAATAACCGCACCAATAAAAAATGGCCCTAAATAAGACTTTAAAAGTGACAAAGTGTACCAAAAATGTATCAAATCTACACAAAATAAAATTTTCTTACACCCAAAAATTCTTAAAATCAAGAACAATTGATAATTATACTTTTCCAACAATTAACCTTGTTGCTCCAACAACAGCTACTTTTTTTTAAAGAAAGGATGTACCCATTAAATTAAATCAAGTTCCTCTAGGGTAAGGACACCTCGAGAAAGTTGTCCAAATACACTTGTTCGGCACCATTCCGTGAATATAATCTAGCTAATAAATGGGCTATTGTATTCCCCCTCCCCCAACATGGCTAGCCAACATAATATCAAAACAAGTAACGAAACATCTAATGTCCTCTAGAATGAGGTCCAATGGAGTTATTCCCCTCTTGCCAAACTGGAGTTTGGAAATGAGACATAATGAATCGCATTCAATGACCACTCTACGAAAGCCTCGGACTCCGAGCATGTGATATCCCAAATAATATTGCAGCCACCTCCGCTTCCTCAATGTTCCAAGACATCATCGAACGCCACGTGCCTATCATAAGAAATTGTCCGTGTTGTCTCCGATGGAGAAACCCAAACCAATATCTAAGTCTTGGTATAACATCCGGTAGGTGGTGGTTCCCAATTGGATAATGTGATTATTATGCCCGATAATTTAAGAGCCTCCATTTTTCTTGGTAGAGTTGTGCATCACAGGCCAAATTGATAAATCCATGGGCCATAATCTCTTTGTTGGGCGTTTCACTATCAAAGACCTCAACGTTTTGGGTCACCCACATGGCCCAGGCTGTAGCGGCTATTGAGAGGAATTGGGCTTTGTCGGATTTGTTGATGAGCCACCGTCCCGCATGGTAGTTCTAGGAGCCTCTAAAGTAAGATAAAGGCGGCACATGCTCGCCCAAACTGGGATGACCTAGGAGTAGTCAAACAGGGCGTGGAGTAAGGTCTTAGAATGATCTTTGCATAACGGACAAGTATCATCATCTTTGATATGTCGACGCTTTAGTTCAGCATTCACTCCTAGAATTTCCCATGAGGCTCTCCGAGAGAAAGTAGTTCATTTTGACAAGGCTACTTGTCCCCATATATGCCTCCACCAACGCCAATAAGTTGTGGGACTCTCCATTGCTAGCGCTCTAGATAACCTAGTTTGTCAAGCCAATATGTGAATTTTACCGATAAATTTCCGTCCTTGGTAGGCCACCAATAAAGGGAGTCTAGAGGAAGTTGGTGACCGAGGGGTCGAGACAATATAAGTTGGGCATCGTCATTGGCAAAGGTCCACTAAACTAATGTCTTACACCAGGACGCCCTTTTCGAATCAATAAGGTCCACCACCAACGTTCTTGGCTCCGCTGTGCATAGGGGCTGAGGTAGTCCCAAATCGGATGCCGAAAGGAGCCATCTATCGAACATGCCCTAATGGATTGTCCATTTTAAACCTCTATCGTAAACCCTCCAAAAGCAAATATTTGCCCCCAAATTGAACAAATAGTATAGCTTGGGTCCCAACCACGAGTCACCACCATAACTTCGTACGTGGGAAGTATCAAGCTTTGAAAACCCTATGGGCGAATGAATCGGTCGTGATAAGCAAGCGCAAGACTATTTCGCAAAAGGGAAGTATTAAAGATCTTGAGATCTTGGAATCCAAGCCCACCCATAATTTGGTATTACCGAGTTGCTCCCGGGATTTCCAATGCATAGTTTTTGTGTATCATAAGATTTCCCCCACCGGACTCAGAGTTATAAGTGATTGGATGTCATCGAGGAGGCGATCCGAAATTCTAAAAATACTCATCATATAAGTGGGAATATATTGTGCTACATCTTTGATGAGAATTTCTTTTCCGATTCGAGATAAAAGTTTTTCTTTCCATCATTGGAGTTTTTTCCACACCCGTTCTTTGAGGCTAGAAAAAATCGCCTTTTGGATTTTTCAATGATAGTCGGAAGACCCAAATACGTTTCACGCTTTCATTCATATGAAGGATGACCAGTATATCATCTCTCGGTTGCGGGGAGACATTCTTCGTCTGTAAATGATGTTCGGTTTATCAAAATTGACGGGTTGGCTCGATACTCTTTCATACAAGCCGATAACTTCGATAATGAGTAGAGCATTCCTAAATATTGGCACTAATAAAAAGAATATTATCATCAACAAAAAATAAATGAGATATTTTTGGGGTTTTACAACAAACCACTATGCCATGTATCTTTTTCTCCCTCTCGGCTTGCGAAAGAAGGGACGAGAACACGTCCGCACAAAGGATAAAAAGATAAGGCGATATAGGGTTGCCTTGGTGGAGCCCTCGTGTTGGCCGAATAAAACCCTGCTGTTTACCATTGATCATGAATTGGACGGACACGGATGATAAACATCTCATCACAAGATCAATCCATCGGGATCGGAATCCCAATTTCACCATTGTCACTCGTAGAAACTCCCACTCTATGTGGTCGTAGGCCTTGCTCATGTCCAATTTAATAACATACAAGCCCCTGTTTACCCTTTGTCTTTCATTTCGGGTAGTGGAAAGCTTCAAAGGGAATAAGAGCATTGTCGGTAATTAAATAACCTAGGACAAAAGCATTTTGATAATTTGAGATAATAGTGGGAAGAATTATTTTCAATCGGTTAGCCATGGTTTTAGACAAGATCTTATAGATGCCGTTATAGATAGCAATGGGCTGAAACTCGGTAACATTTTTGGGGTCTTTCATTTTTGGTATTAGCACCACATTCATTCAGTTTGGGCCTACTAAGTCTAGGTTACCATTCCATGCCCGTTTCACCAAATTGCAAACATACAAACCCACAATATCCCGGTGTTTTTGGTAGAAGATCGCATGAAAACTATAAGGCCCCGGGGCCTTAGAAGGGTGCATATCCGTGAGACCCCGAACTTTCAAGTGCTTGCCTGGTAGTGAATTATTAGAATTTTTCCGAGTCGGAATTAGAAACCCGAGAACCGAAACCGAGCATGGGTTAGCTTATTGGGCTTGTTGAGATTGAAGTTAGGCCCAAATTTTCAAGGTCCAAAGCAGAAAATCAAAAGAAAAAGAAAGGGAAATAGGAAAGGGATGGCTGGCAATTTAGGAGGAGTTGGGAATTGATGAGAGCAAAAGAGTTAAGGGTCCAATTGGAATTAGGCAAGCAGCCCATTATGTGTAATTAGCTAAGGAGGAGAGAGAGTGAGGCTGGGATTAGGACCGAGACATAGAAGAAAAGAAGCGAGAAGAAAAGAATGGGGAAAAGAAGTAGAGACGAGAGGAGGGCGAGAGAGGGAGAACGCACGAGAGAGAGAAGGAGAGCGAGCGGGAGCGAAGGGAACGCCGGAAACCGGCGACCAGGCGGGCACGGCGAGCCGAGGACAGACGGCGAGATGAAGAGGAAAGGAAAGAGAGAGCGAAAGAAAGAAGGAGCAGAACCAGAAACGAGGGAGTGAAAGAAGCAGAGACAGAGGAACGGGAAGCGAGAGGAAGCGGAACGGAGCGAGAGAGGGGGAGAGCGTGAGAGCCAACGGCCGGTGGCAACCCGAACGGCGAGGACACCGCTGCTGGTGGGCAAGCAAGAGCTCGGGAGGCCGAGCGGAACGAAGAAAGGGAAGAGTAGAGAGGCCGAGCGAACGAGGGGTTCCGTGGCTAGCGAACGCGAGGGCCGAGGAAGGCGGTCGGTGAGCACGGAACAGCGGCCGACGGCCGGTGAGCGCGAGGAGGGGACGAAGAGGACCTGAATCGGACCGAAACAGGGAAGTCGGAGACCGGGATTGAGGCAGCAAGAGGAAGAAGCAAAAGGTCGGGGAAGAAGAACGGTTGAGGGAGCGAGGAGCTAGACTAGGAATCGAAAGGCGAACAAGAAGCTAAACCCAATCCGAAACCCTGTAGAGCCGAATTCTTAGAACCTCTAAGAATTTAAGGTGAGTAGTCTGAATTCATCCTCTGAAATAAAATGAATTAGGTGGCTTGAACTCGAAATTGATGCATGAAATTGGAAACCCTAAGTTAATAGAAGAAGCTAGAGGCCTAAATTCACGAAACTAAGCAACTCATGAATTGAAAAGCATGTTGCGAATTTGATGTCCGGTTCATGAATTTAGTGATTATTGATTATTCTTAAGCATGATTATTGAACTGTATATTGAGAAGTTGATGAAAATAGCTTGAATAGGTTTAGTGAGAAAAATCAGAAAATTGAATTCATGATTTAGTGCAGATTTTTCGATGAATTAAGCATGTTGTCCGAATTATTGTGCTGTCATGTGTAGCCCAAATTTCCTGAAATTTTTACTGCAGCTTCGTGGCAATTTATGAGAATTTCCTGTAAAATTTCGTATGCATTGGATGAGTAGATTGGGAGATATGCAATATTAAGTGAAAATGTTCTGTTTTGGGCTAAATCGCATATAAGTGAGTAAGCTGAATTAAGAGCTGAGATTTAAGAAGTTATGTGACTAGATTAAAAGATATATATCGATTAAGGAAAGTTATAGAACCATTAACCACTTATACGCGATATTACGCGAGCATGAAAACGATAAGTTCGTCGATTAGAAATCATAAGTGGTATGCTTATGTGATTATGTGTTTATCCTGAATAAGATCGATTGTAAAAGACATAAGCATGCGCGTGTGAAATGAATTGATTGTGTTTGAGTTGGAACTTGCTTATGTGAATTGCTTGTTTTGAAGAAGTTATGCATGAATGTGTTGAGCATGAATCATATGAATTAAGTGTATCGCATGTATAAGAAATAAGAAGATAATAAGAAAATAAGAATCATAAAGAACTAAAGAAGGGAGAAAGGATTGTGTTATTGATCTAAGACCCCACGAATTAAAGAAACCTCTGAAGCTATGGCCATAGAAGTGTCTCGTCAACCCGAAACCACGAATTGAATTGCTTCCACTAAGAATTGACGAGTATGCGTCCTTCGGGGATGGGAGGCCGCCTCGAGGCCACGAATTGTTATGCCTCGAGGCCACGACCTCGAGGCCACGAATTGTATGCCTTCGTGAACCGAGCCCACGAATTGTTTTGGCTCCAAGAACTGGGTCTTTAGAGCGAGTGCATAAATCTTCTTTCCATTTGAACTAAGAAGACTTAAAAGAATTATGATATGAAGTAACGAATGATCGTGCATACCAAGAATCGATGATTTATGAAATGCATGATTGAACTCAAGAAGAAGAATAAGAAGAAGAACGAATCCTGTTTTCGTAAGAAATGATTGCGATAAGAGCTAAGATGTGACTTACGTGATGAATGATTCGCATGATGAATGATTCTATGACTTACTTGCGTAGAAAGATGAATGAAGCATGTTTAATTGAATTCATGAGTAAGTGATGTCATTATGTTTCTCGGTAAGTTGGTAAGTTTAGAATCTCGCATGTCTTAAGCATATATGATCCGAATCGCATGTTATTAATGAATTGTGAGCTTACGTGTGTTTGTTAATGAATTAATGTGCAAAGTGAAACCCGGGGTTGGGGTTTGGATTATTCACTGGGCTAGTGAGCTCATGACATCACCAACATTTCGGATACGAAGTTAAGACCGGCAGGAGTTGCCTTTGGCTTTTGGAAATAGCGGACGAATAGGAGATGTCGGACTTACTCGCTTGTTTTTCGTCTTTTGTCCGTAAAGATGTTTGTAAAGACTGGTTGTATGTGAACTTAAGTTTTACCTATGAATGTAAAATCCCTATGTGAATACTCCGAGCGTGTGGCTCGTTGAGTTGTGTTGTGTTTCTCCGAGCGTGTGGCTCGTTGAGTTTAAGATTGTGTTTCGTGCAAGGTTAGGGCTTTAAGCCCATGGGTTTAGCCAATTTACGGAGGAAACTCTGCCGAAATTTCGGAAAAACCTTTGAAAACCTAGAATTACGCTTCCGCCAATCCAAGAAAGGGTTATTAACCCCAAGTTGAGATTTTAAGCGACCTTAGGAGTTCCTCTTGGGGAACCTTGGCATGTAATACTCCTAGGGTGGGTCTAGGGGTGTTACAATATCAAAAAGAGCCTTTTTAATCTCCTCATTGCCCTGGACTCGTTGTAGCTCCACATTCATTTGTGGCGTGATTTTAGGGGTCAGGTGGGCTAGGGCCTCGGGAATAAGGTTTGGGCCGTTGGATTGGAAAAACCCACTAAAATGCTAAGTAATTGTTTCCATAATCGCTTCTCAATCAGTACACCACTTCCCAACTCCATTCTCTAGGCCTTGAATGCTATTTCGGCGACGTCTCGCTTGTGCTCGGTGGTAGAAATAGGCCATGTTACGGTCACCATCTCGGAGATGATTTACTCTCGCCCGAACATATGCCACAGATTCTTCCTATCTTTTCGAGCGATCCAGATTCGAACAAGGTCTTTGCATCTCAAAATTGTATCAAAAGAGGGTGCCCGCTTCGTGTCTGTCTTCGGGGCCTTTTCCACATCACGAATTTACCTTGTAGCCGATTCCCATGTGTATGCTATGAGGTGGTAAGACTCCTCATTGGAGAGCTAGAGAGGTTCAAATTTAAAAGATTTCTCACGATTTCCTTTCCTTGCACCTGTAACAGTTTGAAGTAGAATAGCATAGTGATCGGATCGGTAAATTGGATAGTGGGTTACCTTGGTATTGGGAAAGAGGCTGGACCATCATCCATCTGCCTAAAAGCGATCTAGACGTTCCCGATGATATTCCCTTCCTTTTGTCCGCACTGCCACGTAAAACAATTCTAAGGGAGTCCAAATCCATGAAGCCACGATAGTCTACCATATCCCTGAAGTAATCCATTTTGCATTCGTTACGTTGCCTACCTCCCTTATTCTCATATTCATAGAGGATTTCATTAAAGTCCCCAAAAACTATGAGAGGTAACTGGGTATTATCTCCGAATCTTTCCAACATCTCGCCATGTTTTGTATTTGTTTTCCGTTTCCGACCAACCATACACACCAATCACACACCATTTTGGGGTCCCATTTTCTCCAATTTCAGCGTAAATATGGTGTCGAGTCATATGGGCGAATAGTCACATCCACATCCTCCCACCAGAATCCCATTCTCCCGGACCTACCTCTGCTGCTCAAACAAATTTCGTTCCGGTACCCACATCGATTGCGAATCTTCATGAGATCATAGTTAACCACCATCATTTCCATGAGAAAGACGATGTTGGGTTAGTCCCTCCAATACCAATTTTGGAGGGTGTCAACTGTTAGGGGTTGCCAAGTCCACTACGGTTTCAAGTGAGGAGTTTGATGGTTGTAAGTAGGCCCGATTGTCCGCGAGCCCCACCTCTTTCGTAATTTCGGATGTAGCTGTCCTCGCAGGTGTAGAATCGATCGTGGATAGCCCAACTTTTGATATAGATGAAGTCTTTTTTTCTTTGAAGACTCATCTACAATTATCCCTAGCAAGCCATTGTGAAAATTTAATTGACTTGTCATCTAATTCAAGGTTTGCGGGGTGTGTTGGATGCTCAGTCACTTCCTTAGATTTCTTTGTTTTTAACCCCTCAAAGGTATCCATTACGTTTAACTCGGAGTTTCGTTCCTCAACAACATTGGTTGTGTCGGGTCTCAGTGAAGTTCGTTATGAGTCTCCAGGCTGATTGGCTTCGGTTAGTACATGTGGGAGTCGTTAGTTACCGTAGCTCAATATGAGACTTGTCAAGCTCTGTTTGCTTCCCAAACACCATAGATGTATGTTTTTGGTGCCGGTTGGTTTGTCCAGTTAGTGAGCACTTTTGGAAAAGATGATTGTTTCGTGATCCGCAAAAGTTTCTCTTTTCTATCAATGAAAAGAGGGCTCATTTGTCACACCTTCGCCCTTTTCCATGGGCCAAAAACACTATCCTGCAACGTTCCTTCATCACAAGAGTGCGACTCATGGCCCATTTGTCCACATTGATAGCAGAAATTAGGCAACTGTTCATATTTTACATCCAACCATACATTCCCATTTTTGGTTTTCAACGGCAGCCCAAGGCGAAGAGGATTGTGCATGTTGACATCAACTCGGATTCGGATATAAGCATCACCATCATCCCGCAGGTCCGAATCCAAATAAGTGTCAATCTTGTTCCCAATTTTCATACAATTCCTTTTGTTTTGCATCACAAGGGGAATGCGATATACTCGAATCTAGAAGGGGAGGTGGAGAAATCTATACCAACCGCATGAGCATCGATAGACCAACGCTTTAGAATCGAGTGATTTCCCATAATTGTCCATGGGCTACCATATCGGATGCGACGATAGTCCTCCTCCGCTCGAAATTTACAAAGAAAGGTATTGTTCGATAAATTGCAAATAGCGATCCCCATCTTCAGGTTTCTAAGCTATCATTTTTTGAAGGGGATTTGAAATTGGCTATTTTATTGTTTTATTTATGGTATATGTTAGTTGTTTTTAAGGTTTTTGTGTCTTTGAGTTGATATAATTTGATATTATAAAGGGTCGTCACGAAAATGTACAAATGCTGAGTGCACAATAAGGAAAATGCTCATCACCAAAAAGACAAATGTTTATGAAATTAAAAATAGAAAAAATTAATTAAGATATCCAATTAGAACAAAGACTACTTTATACTCATAATATAAAATGTATGATTGAAAAGTGAGATTCAATATATTTACTTTAAAAATATATATATACGCCCTCTTTTGAGGATAAGAGATGATGACATATTGAATACTACAATGCTTATTATAAAGAAAAATAATATTAATGAAGTTGAATTAGTTGATGAGCATTCATAAGAATCTAATGTTGATTGTTTTTTCAACAAGCACAAAACTACTACATATGATTTTTAGATTTTGAGACTATTACTATTTAAAACACACTATCAGTCTTTATATCGAACCAAAAAACAACATTTTTAGTTTATATTTCTAAAAATTTGATATTACAATCAGACATACAACACATCCGCTATCTATTTAAAATTAAAAAATTAATTTGATAATTAAAATTAACCAAGTTCCAATTAGCCATTCTTATTAGAGATCCAATGCACCTTTGGTTTCTATTTAAAAGTAAAAATGTAATTTAGCCTTTAATTTTGAGACCACAATTAAATACTATGGTCCTGTTTCATTAACTGTAAGGAGTTGTAATAACCTCGGAAAAGGTGATCCGACCCGAACCGATGACTCGAAATCCGAACCGAAACAAATACGACCCAACACTTAAAAAGCCAAATTGAAATGACACGAATCTAAATTGAACTAAACCCGATCCGATTATTTTTCACCAACGTGTTTTGTCTTTGCAAGATAAATTCATTCAACCAAATATACGCTGACTTGAAATGTTCTTGACCTGATTATTATTATTATTATTATTATTATTATTATTATTATTATTATTATTATTATTATTATTATTATTATTATTATTATAAAACGGGCCACTAAAACGATTATATGTGAAGTGTTAAGATTGTGAATATTATAGGTTATAAAAAAAAAAAAGGTTTGTGGATATTATAAACATACATTTAACTTACTAATATTTTGATTTTTTTATTTGGGTTTTTTTATAATATTCTAATTCTATATTTTTTTTGTCTTTTTCTCAAATTTGAAAAAAATTATTTTTCTTATATTTGAGAAACATTATAATAAAAATTTTTGATATTTGAGAAACATTATAATAAAAAATATTTTTCTTATAAAAATAAAATACAATATTTTAAAATATTATAAATAATTTTTTAAATATTCATTATTTATGAAATATTCTATATTGTCAAATATTATCTTTAACAACTCATTTCAGTTCGTTTTTGTATCATTTTTTTCATTTCTGTTCGTTTTTGTATCGTTTTTATTCATTTCTCTTTGTTTCTATTTCTATTTCTACTTATGAGTGTTTTACATGAAAGTTTGAATAGACCCCTAGTCTCTAAATTTTGGTAGCTAAAACACACTTTTGTTCTTTTTAAAGAAATTGTGATTCTAATGTAAATATAAATAAATAAAAATCTATAAGGCAATAGGCATGCTAGAATTTGAGGAGTATATATATTCTAAAATTTTAACAGACTTAGCGGCATGCGAAAAAGGAAAGCTAGACAACAAAAATATATATTTGCTCCCCCATCAAAGCAACTCGCTCTCTTACCCTGTCAATTTGAAAAAGGTCGAATTAAACAGGAAATTTAAGCAAAGGAGGAGACTTTTTCTCCAAAGTAGGGAATTTCTTAGAGAGTCAAAGCCCAGAAGCAAGATGTTTAAGAAATACGAAGAGATTGATGCCTACATTGATGAGTTTGTCCAAAATCGCCTACGCTGCATGGATCATCAGTTTCTCGAGGAGTTGGTAAATGTTACTTATTCTTTCTTTGGTTTTCTTGATTTGCTTCTAAAGATTTGCTTAGTCTTTCTTTGGTTTATTGATTTGCTTCTAATGATTTGCTTAGTCTCCTTTTGGTTTCTTGATTTGCTTCTAATGATTTGCTTTTGAGTACGGTTGTTTGAAGGACTACTGTGTATTGTGGTAACTCGGAGCTGGTTTTGTTCTTATGGGTTTAAGTCTAACATGTTCCACTAAAGTATAAAAATACGTATGGATGGTCCGGTTAGCGTACGGACCCGGTTAAGTTTAGTTCAGATCGTGTTACTGTGTCAATAACATTTCGGTTTGGGTTTGCATCAAGTATTTTTAGTTCGGGCTGACTTCAAATCAATTGATGTTTGGTTTAGTAAACTCGTTGGAAGTATCTAATCAACTTCAGGCTAAATTTTGGGTTTTGAACCGATTTTTGATTGAACTTGTTCGGTTGTCGCATTAACTACGGGTATGGGTTGTTCGTCTTGGGTTTTAGTCTCATGTTAGTTTTGAGAGGGCTACTTGCTGACATAAACCCATACTTCTTGGGAGGAATTTCTTTTTTTTTTTTTTTGTCAATATATGCAAGGCACAAAGTCTAGGGACTCCACGCTTGAAAAAATTTCAAAAAGTACAACACCCACAAAATTGTTGTCAACCTGCTCTTTCTTGAACTTTCGGGTCAGTTATCGGTATGGGTACTGGTTGTTCGACTTGGGTTTTATGTCTTTTTCAGTTTTGCCGGATCTACTTGTTAACATAAACCCATGCTTCTTGGGAGGAATTTCTTTTCTCTTTCTTTTCCTCTGGTTTTTACCTCTTTCTTTAGTGGTAATGGGATATTGTTAGAATCCCGAGAGACAATGAATCCATGACACAAAGTCTGTGGACTCCACACTTAAAAAATCTCAAAAAGTATAAGATCCACAAAGTAGTTGTCAACTGGCCTTTTCTTGAGAATTTGGATTAATGATATACAACCACCATCCTTACACTTGAATTCCCAAATGACGCCATTTTCTTGCTTTGGCACAAGCAATTATGGTGCTTAGCATTCTGGGAACACATGTTCGTTTTCAGTCCAGCTGAGCTAATTTTCTGCTGCTATTTCACTTAAAAAACTGTGGTAGGTTGGTGAGACACTACAAGGAGAATCCAACTTCCATTACTTGGCATTTAGAATAAGTAGGAAGCTTCTGGAAATATGCACGCATATGCTGCTACCATCAAAGCTACCTAATCACGGCTAAGATGCTGCCTTCTCAATCGGGCAAGGGACTGTATTGAATGTAATCTGGCCTCGGATTGCACCACCTAGAATTCAGCTCTTTGGGTTGAGATTATGCAACAACGCCAAGCGTCATCCAAATATCCTTCGAGTTCTGTAACATTATAACAGGCTGTAGATAATGAAAAGGTAACATTAGCCGTATGTAGGGTCAGATCAATCTATCCTCTAGCCAATACTGACGTACAGAAATTTCAAGGACCACATTTGCATAGCATGATTTTTCCTTCAAGCTGCCACTTTCAGTATCTATAAACTCAGAGACATGGGCAGTTCCCATAGTCTTAGACATGTAGGAGTAGCACCTTCAAAGCAAGAGGTCTCGGAAGCCATCTCCCTGTCCATATACATCAATTGATTTTACATCACCACTAGCCATCTTCAACCTTGCAAATGGACATCGTTGGCTCCCTATAAACTGATCTAGGTATAGCTCAACTAGCACCCAAAGGTGGCTCGGGATGTTACAATCAGGATATAGTACTGGGCTTACAGTAATCTTGCTACTAAAGAAGGCACATCTTTCACAAGTCGCCACACTTGCTTCACAACAATGCATCATTAAAGGTATTCATCCCCTGACAATCCCAAGGCAGCCCATTTCCTTGCTCAAACACCGGTTTGCCCCTGTAATCAATGGAACATTCCCCATTCCAGATTATGACTTCAACAAAAACTGTTAATTGAGGCTTTGATCAAACAGCACACTCAGAATATTTAGAAAGACCTATTAGCAAAGGTTAAGATTGCTTTATTCAGCCCCTCCCCACCCCCCACCCCCACAAAAGAAAAAGGATTGCTTTATCTACCCCTTTAATCAGCCCTTCCCTTGTAGCTAGGATACCAACCTCTCATTCCACCCAAATAGATATTTTTGTAATCAGTCAACAATAGAAACATAGGGCTTTTCCCTGGACCTCTCCCAAACAACATAAGACCAAATATTTTTTGTGGTATACAGCTCCTTTGAAATTTAGAGACACTGGGTTGCACCACTATACTCATATCGTCCATAAGCTATTTTACAAAACGAAGTGCATTTTACACCATTGTTACACTATTTCAGGGTTTGATCCAATTATTGTCCCTAACATTCTCCGCACAAACCAGTCAGGGTTGGAACAAACAGCCAAGTTTAGATCCAATGAAGATAAGGTCTCAGGAGATCCACATGTATGCATAGCTTTCCCTTGGTAGACAGAAATATAGCTTGAAACCCTTCTTCCCCTCATATTTCTTTTTCCTTTTTTGTTTGTTTATGGGCTCCCCATTTCCCTTTTCATTTCTTTTGGACTAATTGTCTGTATAACTAAACACATGCCTCCCCTTTAATTTTTTATCCAGGTTGAGTGAGCCAGTGTCCTTTGTTTTTGTATGTATTGCTCCTATTAATTTGGTTAATTCCTCATTAAGTTGTTTTTTGCAGTGCAATAGCATACCTGAAATAGCCGCTGACATTGAAAGTGGTAATCAAGAACTGCAATATTTTTCCGTCAGAAAGATCTGCTTCTTGTTGGAAAATCTCAGTATGTAAGAACAATTAATCAGAATCATATAGCTCGTTTATTCATTTTTTTGGGAATTTGTGTCCTAATTCTTTTACCTTTTCTAGAGGAACCTCCCATTGACATACTTATTGAGAAAGGCATTATCCGTTGCCTGCTCAGGATTATGACACATAATGATTGCATTGATTGGAAGTACATGAGGGTAAGTACATACACGCTTTTACCTATGCTTGTTTAAGAATTTAGCTGCATAGCATCTATGTTTCAGTTCTACTTTGGAGTGATTTATTGCTTTTGCGTTTTAGCACGATATAGCCAAAGCCCTTCGTCGAATTCTTGACGAATCCCCTCAAGCAAGAGTAGTAATGGATGACGCTGGTGTTGATGCATATGCTGCACTTCTTACCGCTGACGATGATGTCCTCCCCACTGACAAACATGTGCTGAAATATGAGGTTACATGTTGATTTTGAAAGACTCACAAAAACATTTCTAAAACAAGAAATAATTTTATCTTTTATTTTATTAAAAAAATACGTTTTGCACTTTGGACAGGGTATAGTGGGTGTGGAGTACGCAGCAAGGCTTTCAATTGAGTGCAGGAATAGATTGCTTCATCTTGGTGTTATCGCATCACTAGCAAGCATAGTAGAGCAACACTTGGAGTTGCCAGACTATAAACAGAACAATCTACCCTATTACATTCTCGACAAAGCTGCTTCAGCTTTGCGATGGTTATGCTCCTTGTATCCACTACCCACACTCGACCAGGTAAGCAAGCCAATCCACCGCCACCACCACCGTTTGATTGTAGTGCTTAGGATACTTATTGTGAATCACTCTCTCTCCTATAGGTGGAAATTGCCGTGCAAACCCTTAAGAGATTAATCAATCTGCATGAGAGTCAAAAGTTTATAATGAGGGATACTTGTCTTGCCCTCCATTTTCTAGCAAGAGGATCACCAGAACGTATGAATGTCATTCTTGATGCTCAAGTTTCCGAGAGGCTTGTTTTCCTTTTGGGGTAAGTAATCATTGATGTCAAGTTTTCGACGTTTCAATTTTTGACATAAGAATTCTCGTATTTGCATTATTTGATTGAGTTAATTTTGATTGGATTAATGTAGTTTGAATTGTCCAATCCAAAATATAGAAATAGAAAAAGAACCTTAAAACTGACAGGAAATGTTTTCTTGTGCAGTATCCCATGTACATATATTGCTGATCCTGTTTTGACATTTGTGGAAAACATATTTAGGAGTGGTGATCCTAATGTTCAGGTAACTGTTTCTCTTTCTTGTTTTCGGAAAAACAAAATCAGTTATTTAATACTCTTATTTAACTTCATAAAAACCAAACCAAAATTGCACATTATCCGCAACATTTCCATACAACCCAAAGAGTAAGTGGTTCATTTTAGTATTCTACCAACCCCTGAAATGACCTTTTAGGCTGCTGCATCTATCCCCAAATGATAGTTCATTTATCCTTTTGTGAAAGTCCGAAAGTTAAGTCCTTCCTTTCATTCTGATTGAGTATTCTCTCTCCTTTAAAATCATTTGAAGACCTTGCACCACATGCTGTTCCCTGAAAATTTTCTTTTTTAATTGACCCTTAAATTTTTGTTACCTTGGTGGAACAATCTTTTTGGGACGAAGGGAGGAGTAGCTTTGAGTGGTTGTGTCTCTTCCACTACCTGAATCTCATCATCTCAAAATGCCACCTATCTGTCACTAACTGTTGTTTCATAAATATCCTAGTGGACATAGAAAAAGACTTGAAGAAAGCCAATAAAATGTGACTATGGAAAGTATAATTTGACTCCCACCAGTATCCCCTGACATGTGAGTTGCCATATTGTCCTCATCCACCAACTCATCAACATTCACATCCTCAAAACTGCTCTACCCCTCATTGGAGTCACTGGAGTCCATGTGTGAGGAACTGGGAAGGTTAAATTTTGAGCCGTAGATTCCACATCTTTGATTTTATTTCTGTATCTCATGTCATTAATAGACAAGAACAGCTCCCCATTTATGCTATCCAATGAATTAGTATCTATTGGGACTTTCATGGACTCAAAGAATCATTCTTTCCTGTATGTCAAAAACGCATTTTCAGTGTGTTTCACGACAGGTTCCTTCATATATTTTCTAACTCCAATAATCTTCATGAATCAGCTTCTGATTAACAGTGGAATATTACCAATGCTTCACCAAGTTCTCTCTGGTGATGGCATCATACAACCTGAGCACTATATGCCTTTTTGGGAGAAAGCCTGTAATGTAATCTCAGTCTTTTTATGTGGGGGTAGGCAAAGGGTACAGGTAAAAAGTTGTTTCTTTCAACTCCTTTTAGGGACAAAATTAAAAATATTGAATTAACATTAAGACAATTGATGCTTTGTTGATTTTGTGAAAGCAGATGGTAGTTGATGCGGCTTTGATCCAGCCTCTCCTTGAAGTCATACAAGGGAATATCCTGTTACCAATGCAGCCGGTTGAGACCAAATTGGCGGCCATATGTACTATTGCTAATGCTGCAAGGATTGGATCGTTCCCTCAGATTGTGTAAGTAAATGATTATAAACAATAACACATTCAATTCTCAAGTGGTTGAAAAAGGCACTTTCGGGCAAATTTCTGAAAGTAAATGCCTTGTTGAAACTCGAAACTATATATCCTTTGTTTGCAT
The DNA here is from genome assembly GCA_021018815.1 of Talinum fruticosum. Lineage (NCBI taxonomy): Eukaryota > Viridiplantae > Streptophyta > Magnoliopsida > Caryophyllales > Talinaceae > Talinum > Talinum fruticosum. Next base: position 2,016,139 of record JAITYX010000080.1, on the reverse strand, counting down.
GGAGTAGTAAGATTTCTTTTTGGGTATTTGGGTTGCAGAAACATGGTGAACCGAGGCTGCTTGGCACCCATTTGTGAACACTTGAATAATGCAAATGAGAGGACGCGATATCTGTGTGTGGAAGGGCTCTTTAATGTCTTGCGGACGGGTTCGGCCAACAAGGTTGATGGGGTCAACCCTTTTACAGCAGCAGTTGCAGCTCTGGGTGGATTTTTAACGCTTATGGATGTAAAAAATGACGCTCGAGCTGGAGAGAGAGCAAGAATGATACTTATGAGATATAGCTAGCTAGGAACCAGCATCGTTACTGTAAAACTTGAAATTAGTCATAGTGTGCATAGAAGTGCTCATTAGTGGGAGTTGGGGAGAATTACAGATGAAAATTGAGGAGACATCAACACGATAAACTCACTGTTTCAGTTCAAAAATTGATTTCGTAACAGGACAATTTAATGCTTGATGTTGCGAGGGTTTTAAGCGTACTATTCAGCTGACATATTTTGAGTAAATCAAATTGTGTTGGTTATACCTGATAGGCAGAGTAACTTAAACAAGCAAAGAACAACTCCCTTTTAGGGATTCTCTTATATTTTTTGATGAAGTGCTCAATTTGACATAGTGCTCAATTTGGCAATAAGAATTTGGATGAGATCCAACTTGAACATGTTCAATTCAAGTTTAGATTATAACTTGTTGCCAAAGTGATAAAACATCAATTGGGTTGAGCAATCACACATATAAGGTTGACTTTATAATATCCAAATAAGTCTTCTATTAAACATGCAATGCATTTTTTCAATCAAGTTTGGATTGAGTTAATCTCTAGCAAATTTAAATTCTTGTCCTTCAATTATTTAAATTTTAGATATCAGATAAACGGTTTGCATCATATTCTAATTTTAACAGTTGGGTTATATTTAGACGTAAAATTGGTAGAAAAATCGTTAAAATGAGATTTGTGCCTAGTATTTCATCGGTAGATTTACACGAACCTACAATGATTGATTGATTGATTGGGGCACCTCATGATTAGCAACAGCAAACAAGATGTTCATGTGTTATCAAGCTCCCTCCCATTCATTCATCCAACTAACAACACACCAAAAACAAAAAAAAAAATCCATTTGACACCATATGACAATCACCAAATCCTTGTAGCGAGATCTACCCCAGGGATACCGTTTAAGGATACATGTATCAATCCTTAAATATACACTTATAATTACAGAATCCCTTGACATCAAAACATAAATTCATCCCAAAGTATCCATTGTCCTTCGGGGCTTCGGTTTAATAATGCCACCATACGTACAAAGATTCAAAACCGCGAGAATGGAGTAGGTGAATGAAGAAAATCAAGCCCCAAATAACTCCCGCAAACAGGACATCACATAAGCTAAAAAAGACGCACGTTTTCCCGGCAACAGAAGCCATTTCAAAGACTCTCAGATGATAATGATGGATGCCATGATCAAAAAAATAAGTTATCAGCTAGTCAATAGAAACAAGTACCCCCTCTAAGGTAATCACCAATCCTCTTCACAAGACTAAAACCATATTGCACTGACCAGGACTCCGGAAGTCATGGGCTCGTCATAAATTCCAATTAGCAAAGCCTCGTTGGTCTTCTTGATCGTAACACCTCCAGTGTCCTGTTAGCACATGATGAAGATATCAGTCTCTGGTAAAAAGTAACTACACCTGATTCACAACCATCACTAAAGCTTGCTCTTCCACTAGACCACGAATAACTGGCCCATATTTGATCATCCGACTTGACCAAGAAAGCAAACTCAAAATAATACACTAATATAAGACCCACTTCCAGGACCTGGTAGCGGCATGTCCAAAGATGGCATGAACCCAACTGCATCAACTAGCAATCATCAGCTTCTCAACAACGCCTCCCTTTGCTGAAATACACATCCTAACAAAATAGTCTTGTTTAGATTAGGTCTTTGATTCATTAGATAGCAAATATCAGATGTTAAACAAATCACTTTCTTTCCTCTGATGACAGCACCTGGGTCACCTTGGATCACCATATATTTATGTGTCAGGCACTTAAAGCAACTGACCAAGCATTCCAGGTTCGTCAAAGTCCATGATGGCAGCTACCTCATCTGGTTTCAGCTATAGCAATGCGCACAATTAGTTATTGTCAGTTCCTTTAAGAAGAACTGGGATTCAGAGTAAAACTCTTCAGCAATCTGATCATACACCTGTTTTCAGAGCAAAAGCAAACTTAAGCCCAAATTAGGATTACAAATCTAGGATAAAATAGCCCTGTAAAGTTCTGTGAGCAAAGACAAAGATCTCCCCACAACTCTTTCGAATATCAAAGAACCCAAAAAGGATGATCATCTTTAAAAAATTGCACATGGGCATCATATAACTAGGGGTTAACATAAGAACAAATTTTAGTGTAATTAACCTTATCCAATTTGATAACAGTTCAGATAAAATTAATTGACTCTCAAATTGTTTTTCTCTAGATTAAAGTTAAAAAATTTAAATCCGTAAAATAAGCAATTAGGTGTAATGAAACACACCATACACCCTCACAACCGCTGCATAATAAGCCAGCCTAGCAGCAGCCGACAATATGCAAGCCCATTATACATGACTCCTTATCAATTAGAAGCTACCCAGTTATTCTAAGTAGGATAAACCTTACTAAAAGAAACACCTGCCCCGGAAACTACAAACAGAAACTATTCAATAAACCTCTGTAAGCCTACATCATCTCCGGTCATTCCATGTCCTTACTAAAAGGATTTTCATAAGTTTTTCTTTTCCAGCATCCCCTAGTTGGACCAGGATATACTGCCCTTCGAGAGACTTTTTATTTTCGTAAGGAAGGGGAGGGGGCACTCTAGAAAAATATTTCGCAATTGATTTACAAAAAATAAAAAGAAAAGGTGAAAAATTTGATTGAATATTTAAGATATTCAGAATAGACCCTTCCGACCAATAGGAAACGCCAAAATATTTTTTTTTTATTTTGACGGATCGAAGAAATAAAGATACTTCGAATATTTTTCTATTTACTTTTGATCCAATAGAAGTACAAGCTGTCAAGTCTTTTTCCAGATTGGAGAGCCTAAATCTGGACAGAACCCTATAGCTATAAAGAATCAACAAGCGAACAATATGGTTGCATTTTTTATGCATGTCAATTACCAGCATGTCTGCTTAACAGCAGCTTGCCTGATAATGCTACAGAAGTGCTGCGTCTTCTGAAATCTAAGGAACATACCTCGCACATAAGAAGGGTTGCCCCATGAGATGCTTACATCACTCATGCACGGCCTAGTGTCACCAGAGTAAACTATTTTCCACCCTGGTTTTGTAGCTCCAGCACTGTTCAATCTCTCCCTAGCTTCCAGAATGACACCAAATGCCTCTGTACAGTGCACAAATGAAAAACTTGTCAACCGCCACAAATCTGCCTCTTCTTAATCTTTTCAGTAATGAAACAGGGGATTTTCCATTTGATACTATATACTTTTGAAAGGTCCATTAGAAGCACAATGTGAAACAAATATGAGTTTCATTGATGGACTTTAATCAATGTAACCTTACAGAACATGTCATTAGTCCACATTGTATTCGATATAGGCTTTCAAAAGTACAGGTGTACCAAATGGGATAACACATAAAACAGAGCAAAAAGAAAAGGTTCAAGTAACTTCAGAATCAAACTATTTTCATCAGTGACCACAGAAGCGCTGGTACCCAAGATGACAGAAGCTAAAATATACCTCACTTACATCAGCTAGCCCACGATAACACTGTTTTGATGCCAAAGAGATGATGAAACTGGAGCCAGGAAGAAGTGGGACACAGGTAACTAAGACAGTTTGTCATTCTTGCACTAGAAGTGGGGACATCACTTGGATGAACCCACAGGTAACTAAGACAGTTTGTGATTCTTGCACTAGATGTGGGGACATCACTTGGATGAACCTAAATGGCGAAGCAACAAATGCATATGTTAATCCAGAGACATATTATAAAAATAAAAAAATAAATTCCTCAAAAGATAGCTTTTATTGAAGATGCTTACTCACCATAACATCTTGGAGATCTGATTTCACAGATTTATCAGCAAGCTTTGCAAAGGAATCCTCTATGAATCTTGGTCTTACGAGAATGGCTGAAATCCTGACAGCTAATTGTCGCAAAATGGTGATTGGATCTTCAGGAATGTTTGGAGTTGTAGAAGCGTCTGCATCAGAAGAAGAAGCTGACCCAAAGCTCTCTTGCTTGATGGCATCATGTGAAACACAGGACTTCATTGCAGCAACCAGTAAATTGGGATCTGATAGACCCCATAGTTTTACCTAGCAAAAAATATATACAAAAGGTATCAATGGAACCAGGATAGGACCCCGTAATTCATGGAGGATAACTAACCCACTCAACCAGTTCCCAAAATGACCAATAATACCATCCCACCTGCTGGCCACAGGATTTCCTTTGAAGGCTTCATCATTTTGAGTTTTATTTTGTTCATGGGGAGTCTTCCAATGAATAAAAGTTGAATATGAAAGGAATCTTCTTCAGCCAGGTTTCACTGCTTGCATGTTGGGTCAATGGCAAGTCAACATTGAAGTCCATGAGCATCAGTCAGCAATCTTTCATGGGCAACAATCCATAAGAAGAACTTGATTCTACAAGGGACTTTAAGGCTCCAAATGATTTTTGAAACCTGATGATTTTCTTCCCTGGTGTCCAACCTCATCAAACTCGAAGCAGACTTGATAGTAAAACCTCCATGAAGAGAGCCATCTCAAATTAATTGGTCATCCATTTTTGCTCCTTGTAATTCATGAGATGCAATCATTTCAAGACTATAAACTGGAACAAAGTGTCACGAATATTTCCCATTTCCAGCTCCAGCCTTCTTGCCAAAATTCATCCACAGTTCACAAGATGTTGGAAGGTATATCCCCTAAAACAAGCTGAGAAAGAGGGCTTTTCCCTCAAGAGACAAGGTTTTGGACCTCCAACCTGTCAAGCGATTATCGATTCCACGATATGCTTTGTGGCTACTAACTCTTCCATTCGAAGACGGCATTCCAAGGTATTTCCCAATGAGAATGTAATGGGAATGTCTAAAACCTAGATTATTTGCTCCACATCCCCAAGATTGGTGTTCTTCAAAAGGAAAAACAAGAATTTATAGCAGCTTACTTTTTCACTCGAGGCTTCACAGAAGAGTGAGATACAATCATCACATGAGCTCAGTGAATAGAGGCCTCACCAAAAAGTATGAGATTGATTATTAGTGATGACCGATTGGCTAATGGCGGGACTCCTCTACTGCCAAAAAGAAAAGCAGGTTTCTGTGAGTCGCCTACCACAGGTTCCCCCATTATGTGACTTAGCCTTTCTGTGCAAAGCACAAAGAGGCACGGGGATAGGAGGTCCCCTTTGTTTCAGTTCGAGCACCATTGCACAGAACATTGAAGGTGGACAAACAGACGCAATTCATGATCACCTTGATCATTTTTATGAGGCAATTCAGCTTCTAAGAGACTCTCTCGAAGAAAAGACCACCTCAAACCATCATAGGCTTTCTCAAGGACATTGTTTCCTTCTCAAGGATTGAAGCATCTCTTCCATGAGGCAATGTTGTCTATGAATTGCCGCACTGGTACGAAACTACTTTGGGTGTGTGCAATCACTTCCCTAGCACCGGTTTTAGGTAATTAACAATCGGTTTAGTGATTCTTAATAGACAATGTTGCAAAGTCCTGTCTGCCGAATTTGAACAGCTTATAAGGTTGTAAGACTAGACAATGCAACTTGGAAGTTTGTGAGCACTTGGAAAGGGTGTGCTGACCCAATACTTAACACCCAAATGGAAAAACAAACCAAACCCATCGGAAAGTATAGCAACCTCATTTGGTATGGATTCGAATTGGCTTTATCCATATTAAACTGACTCGAAATTTTCTTCACCAACATTGATATATTTTAGAGGGAAAACTTAGTGAACCAGGTGACAACAAATCCAAGCTATTTGAAAGAAAACTAACATCATGGCTGAGATGCACCTGTCACAATCAGCACAATTACCACCTCAACTCTCCATATATTGTCTGGACAACTATAATGAGATTCAAAATCTGATCATGGTGTACAATCATGCCCGTGCTACCTTGGTGAACACTCATAGAGACTTGAGTTACCTTGGGCTTGCTCCAAAACTGACTAACATGCTGGGCAGCTTCTATAATTTCAGGAATCTCTGAGAGCAAATCATCAGTGACTTGCATAGGGACCTAATCCGATCCAAGATGAGCACGAGGGCACAAAACTATCTGTTGAGTAGAAGAGCAAAAAGCACTTGATCACAAAACTTCATAAATGGTAATGGTTTGTCAAAAAAAAATAAAAATCTCCACAAGACAACAAGTCTGACAAAGATGAAAAGGTTTAGCACCTTGAGAAGTTTTTCTGCATATATGCTATCACAGAGCCAATCCATATAGATTTTGCAGCATCACCCCAAAAATTTTCATTAGTAATCATAAGGTCCTGGCATTCAAGAAGCTGAACATATCTCACCTGCAACAGCAAAACCTTCTTGAACATTGTTTCATGCCAAGGAGATAATAAAACTGGAGCTATGAGAACTGGGGACAAAGTAACTGGACGTTTTTTCATTCTTGTGCTAAGCTCCACATAGGTCAGCGATATGAGCAATCAAATAAATTGTACAAGGAAGCCTTAAAAATAATAGTAAACCAAGGTAACAAACATTGAATATCCAACCCTACGGTGTTGAGCTGACCGAAACTTCAGCATCCATCAGTGAATTTGGAAATTTTTGCAATAGAAGCAGGGGTTAGATCACTTAGATGTATGATATGATTCACACTTTTGTTTGTCAGTGCTGTCTCACCCAAAAATTTTAATAAACTGTATCGTATGTAGCTTTTTAGCATGATGTTGCATTGGGCAGTCAACTAAAAATACTATGGGGCCCAGTATATGAAGGGTCTATCACCTCCCTTGGATGAACCTAAATGACAATGCAAGAAACACAAATGTTAATCCTTAAATAAATTAAAAGAAATATAAATATGTAAATCCCTTGAAAGGCAGCTTTTGCAGTAGATATTCACTCACCATAATATCAAGGTGATCTGATCTTACAGAAGCTCCTGTTTGCAGCTTCCAATATTCTGGTCCAGGATATAGACCATAAGCTTCAGCCTTCTCTCCGTAGAACTTCCCTTGATTTCAGGCAACTAAAAATGTGTATAACACAATAATCATCGGTCTACACAAAGGAATCTTCAACGGAACTTGATCTCAAGAGAACGGAAGGAATCTTGAGAGTTAAACAGTCACAATGGTGATTGGGTCTTCAGACATGTTTGGAGCTACAGAAGCTTCAGCATCAGAATAAGCTGACTCAAAACTCCTCTTCACAGACGGCAGCATGTGGAAAGAAGAAACCATTGCTCTCTCTCTCTCTCTCTCTCTCTCTCTCTCTCTCTCTCTATATATATATATATATATATATATATATAAAGCGATAGGATAGTTGAACCTTTCATTGAAACTGACAGCTAAAATAGGGGATAGCTGAACCACATACCCATGGAAGGTACTTCCTAATGGCAGCCAAAGTTAAAAGACAACCTTCACAACGCAGAAGTTTATCTGTTAGAACAATCACAACACAAGCAGTCAAGACTAACTTGTAATCACCAACACATATTAAGTCAGGAAGTCCATGCTTAGTTAGCAAAACAATGAGAACTATGCACATGAACATATCTCTCACAGAAGAAGACAAAAACCTGGAAATCCAATTATTTGTTTCTAAGTCAACAAGGGAAAGGCATAAACAATCTATCTGAAATAACATCAGCAGCCTCAGTTGTGGCAGGCAGAGAAAGAGGTAAATGAAAGATGCATCAAGATTAAAATAAATGCATGCAAGAGCACCTTTGATAACTTGATTCTAGGCTTTGCATGCAGAGAGTCGTCAAAGCTCCTTGCAACCAGATCATAATGTGCACCAGTGCCTGTCCATACTCCATAATCATAGGCTCCCTACAAAATATAATTCAAAAGCCAATTTAAAATGATATTATAATGAGTTATCTATTCTTACTATAGCCACACCATTTCAAAATATTGGGGATGACAATTATGCCCAGCAGCCGTTTTGGGAGCAGCAATCACCACCAATTTCAGGACCGATTTATAAAAGGAAAAAGAAAACGAGTAAGATTAGACAAATTTTTAAACAAATATGCTACGATGGCGAAATTATGACCGAAAGAAGAAATAAGCGTGATCATAAAACTTCAAATAGAGGAGAAAAAATTGACTTAGGAGAGAGGTTATCGGCAAATAGTGAACGGAAAATACGAACTGCCGGTGTCGACGATTAGCACAAACTCACTGTTCGTGTTGCTAACGTCATACACTGAAGTTCCAGGAAGGGTTCTGGCAACATGGTCGGAGCTCAAGGCGAGGTCGTACGGACTCTTCGCTTAGCCCACGGAGGCGAACGGAAAAGCGACATGAGGAAACAGAAGCATCGGCAATGGACGCCACACATATTTGCCGGCGCCGGCGGCCATCCGAAATTCGGGTTCCGGCGAACACAAGTTGGTTAAAAAAAAAAAAACAAAAGTCAATATAGGCTGAACTTAAACTCAATAATTTAATAGTAATTTTTACGTAATTTACGATTAAACTAACTAATGGATATACCAAATGATTTGAATCAACAAATGATAGAAAAATGATTTGAGTTAATTTCCAACCCGATATTTAATTAATTTTAAATTAATATAAAATCTGATTTGTCTTTAATAAAAAGAATCTAACTTAAATATATTTTACTAAAATTATATTTCTTTATAAAACAAACTCATTTATTCAAATATCAATCAATCAAATGTTAACATGAATTAAAAATTTTTAGTTCAAAATCCAACCAAATCTAATTAACAAAAAATCAGCCTGACTTAAAATTAACCAAATAGAATGACTATTACCAAGTCTACACTTCACTGCAATAGCTGAGATTTTATCAAATTAATTCGAACATAATAAATAAATAAATACGTACTATGGGTTGTTACTTATTATTAGTACATACATGTTAGAATCCAATTATTACCATATTCTAACTTATTATTAGTACATACATGTTAGAATCCAATTATTACCATATTCTAACAATTGAAGATGTTATATTCTAACAATAGGCGTGGATGTTAGAATTTAATGATATATTTAAAAGGGATGAAAATTTCACCGGAATCCACCCAATTTAAAATGGATTTGGATATGCAAAAGTGAAAAAGATTGGATATAGGGCGGGTGGTAAAATAATAGGTTTGGGTATGAATAAGGGGTTTACCTGTCCCGCATTCATACCCAACCCGTACTCGATTATGTCAATTATCATATGAGAATGCATAGGAAAAAGATTTACACTTCATAACTAATTGTAATTTTTCTACAAGTAAAAGGACTTGATCCTCATGTGATAAAATATCAAGATGTTTCTCATATGTCGATGTGAGAATTTTGTTTTTACATCACATTCAAACCCGAATAAAACCCACAAACGCGAAAAAAAAAATTGAATAGGTATTGATATAGGTTTTCAAAACTTGATAAATATGGGTACAATTTTTTAAAATGGATATGAATATAAGTATGGCTTTACCACCCCGCCCTCTTTTCATCCCTAATTCGAACAATTGAAGATATTATGCTATGAAAAAAGGGACTTTACAATTATGTTAAATTTTAATTTATAATTATAATTTGTTATTACACTTTTAGTCATAATTTAAAAGGTAAAAAGACAATTACACTTCTCTTTCTATCTCTTCTTCCCCCTATGTGTTCTTTCTCTTTGTCATCCTTTTTCTCTCTCCTGGCTCTCCCTCCCATCTCCTTGTCGGTCTCTCTCGTTCTTCCTCCCCTCGGCTCTCGTGTGTCTTTCTTTCTCCCCCGCTCTCTCTCTCTCTCTGTCTTTTTCTCCCCCTACTCTCTCTTACATATCTTTCTATTTTTTAAATAAAAATGAAAATTAATTATTCTCATTATAGATACAAAATTAATTATTTATACTATAGATAATTTTTAAAAAATTTTCAACGAAAAATTATTTCACATTTTAAATTTTATTTTTGTTATTAAAACTTTATTTTTAGTATCATTATGTATTTCTTTTATTATAAATGAATTAATTTATTTTTCACACAAAAAATAATATATTTATTTTTTGATCCGATTTTAAATAAAATTTAAATTTTAAGTTTCTTATTATGAAATTTAAATTTTAAAATTTTAGTTTTTTCTTATTTCAATTAAAATTATTTTGACTACAAAAATATAAAAATATGTTTAAATCTTAAACCTTAATTACTCAACTTGAAATATTAAACTAATAAACTTAAACATAGACAGTCAATCCGGGATAATATAAATAGTCATCCTTGGATAACATTGACTGTCATTCCAAGATGAATTTCTATATTATCCATGTTTAATTTTATTAATTTAATATTTTAGGTCGAATAATTAAGGTTTAGGATTTTTGGTAAAGTGAGGAATATCATTACCACTTAATGGAATTTTCAAACTGTACAAGACATTAAAGCCTGGGGTAGTGTACCCATATGCTTTTAATATTAGAGCAACTTTAGTAACATCTTAGTTCTAGATTTCTTGGAACTTTTTACCATGTATAGCATTCTAGTAACTATAATATGTTTGTTGTTTGTCTGTGATTTGCTCAACACTTTGGTGAATCCCCTGTACATCCTCGTAATTCTCGGTGATTCGGGTATTTTCCGGACAATACCAGCTCACCCGCCACGTCATCGACCAACTAGGCCTAATCAGTTGGATAAGGGAGGAATCGGCCCAAGATAATCCTTAACGGGCCAGGTAAAAGCCCAAAGCCTACTAGAGCTAGGGTTTCTCCTAAACCATGGTAAAGTACCGTTTTACCCCTTTAAAATCTCCTATAAATACTCACCATTTCCCAATCCCAAGGCATGTTATGTTCATTGGACAAGACATCTCACCTTTGAGATAACCTAAGTTCTCAAGCTCCAAAGCTCTTAATTCCCATCTAAGTTCATAACGTTCATCGGTGTTCATCGGCACACATTCATCCCCGAGAACTTCCATCTTTGGAAAACTTCTCGACTCCCAAGGAATCCCCACGCACATCGAGGAAGACTTCCTCGATCCACTCAAATTTAGTTCATTACTAACTGAGCGTCGGAGGGCGTTCCCAGGATCCACCACCCGGGCTTCGCCTTTTGCGGGTTCAAGTAGTCGTTACTCGGACTCGGATCGATCGTGCCACGTCCTCGGAACCGGAAGCGGTAAATCCTTCCTCTCTCCGAATCATCATCCACATCATCAACTCGGTTTTCTCCGGAAACAGTTTGGCGCCGTCTGTGGGGAGGAAGGTAGCATATGGTCGCCAGTGGCACTCGATCTCGATCCAAAATGACTCGCGACACGAACAACCCACCAGCCCCTCACCCTCATCGTTCAATGCCTACGGGGGCCAATCCCGCGACGCTCCTCAACCCGAGGATGCGGAATCATCTCAACGGTCTACCGGCAACCGCCACACCCGACCGGAGGGGTACGTCACCCTAGGGGCTCTCCGGAACCTAATAGAGACCCTTAAAACGACCGTCGCACAACAAGTGCAAGAGCAAGTGCGAGCCACCATGGAACAGCGCATGCCAATCATGCCCTTCCACTAAGCCCCAACTCCTGGGTACGGCATAACCCCCAGGGAGGTCGGCTGTTGGCTACTTCTCGGGCGGGATGCCTTCCCATGCAGCCCTAGAACAACCAACTGAGGCACCAAGCTGCGCTTGCTCCTGAGCGGCCAAGTGTCCTCCCGACAAGGCGTCACGAAGAAGGCGATGCCCGAGGGGTTATCGAGGCGAAGAAAGCTCTCCGTAAAGCCAACGAGAATGTTGCAACTTCGCACACGGCCTCAACCCCTATGCTACCCACAGCAGGCGTTCGCCCGGTTCGACGATCATGGCGACGCCCTTGCCCCAAACACGGAGCGAAGGCCACCGGGAGCAGAAGGTCCGCCAGTCCCGCACGATCGGCTACACAAAGCCACCATTCTCATCGAGCCCGCAATGCCCCAAGGCGCGATCAAAGCGGTCCGCCGCCCGAGAGCGGGAGCGATCAAGAGAAAGGCATCATGAGCAATCAAATCGAAGGGTCCCGAGAAGTCGGAGAGGACCAGGCGCACTCCTCCTCGATCCGAGAGGAGGAAGAGTCCTTCCCTAGTGGAAGTTCCACGCCACCAACCCCGCGTCGTCCCTATCTCTCGGCTCCGATTCAAAGCCAACCTGAATGCTTTCAACACTCCATTTTCGAAGAAGATCATGAATGCCCCCGAATGAAGAAGATAAAGGTTCCAAACATTGATCCATACAATGGCACAACCGATCCTGAAGATCACTTGGCGTACTACAAGTCCCACATGTATGTTCGGGACGGGGACGATGCAACCTACTGCCGATTCTTCCCTGCTACACTAAAGGGAGTCGCGCAGAAATGGTTCAACAATCTTCCCCAAGGGAGCATCTCTTCCTTTGAAGAGCTATGCGAGAAGTTCGTCGCACAATTCATTGCGAGTTGCAAGCGTAAGAAGACTAGCATCCACCTCTCCAAGATTAAGCAAGGGAGAAACGAGACCCTTGAAGACTATGTCCGAAGGTTTCATGGAGAGGCCGTCCTTATCTCCGACCCGCAAGATGGAGTCGCCTACACTCGCCTTCCTTAACGGACTTAGAAGCGGAAGATTCAAATTTTCCTCGCTGAACAAAAGGTGTCCACCTTGGCGAAGCACTCCTAAAGGCGGCCGACTTTATTCGGGCCACGAGAGATCCGTGCGGAGGAAGGAGATGAGGTTAGAAAGAAAGGAGGAGATGGAAAATTTAATCCTCGAAATGAAGTTGACCACCGCTTCAACACCGACCCCCGAGTATTCTGATGGAGATCAAAGGGCACCCCATGCTCAAAAACCACCTCCCATGTCCACTCCTGCGAAGCGCGAGCTTCCAACAAATATTGCGAATTTCATGAACAAACCGGACACAACACTACTGAGTGTCGCGCGTTAAAGAAGGCGCTTGGGGAGTTGGCGGACAACGGGCAAATTGATCGCTTCCTCAAAAAAGATACTCATGGAGCGCAAGGAGGTTCCTCAAGGCAGGGTTATGAGCACTATGATGATGACGATGCTACTAAGATTGTAGCCACCATCGCTGGGGATTTGCAGGGGCACGACCCTCTCTTCCTGGAAGGCTCACCTCGGAGCGCTCAACAAGTCCCGATCACCGGCCAGCCTCCACCTCCGAAAGTGCCCACAGTGACCTTCGGCGAACAAGACTTGAAAAGCATGGCCGCCCCACATGAGGATCCTTTGGTCATCACATCGAAGATTTCGGACGCCATGGTCCGCGGGGTTCTTATCGACACGAGGAGCTCGGTAGACGTCATCACCATGGAATGCCTTAGACAGCTGAAGTATGCCCCTCGGAATCTAGTCTCCCTCGTCAATCCTATCGTCGGATTCGGAGGGCGGACGATACACCCCATAGGCATGATCCGCCTACCGGTCGGGGTTGGAGAGAAGGTCGAGGGCCGAAACATCGAAGTCAAATTCCTAGTGATCGACACCCCTCTCGCCTACAACGTCATCATTGGACGTCCCACCCTCAACCGGATCAAAGCGGTCGTCGCTCCATACCTTCTCCTCATGAAGTATGAGCTTGACGATGGATCCGTAGGTGAGACCTACGGAGACCAAAAGACTTCACGTGAATGCTATATAGTAAGCCTTCGACCTTTGATGGAGAAGCGAGAAGAGGAGGGGAAGACTCACGGTGATCCTAAGGGCAAGAAGCTAAAAGCGGAGTCCCAACTAAAGTCTCCGAGACTATGATGGTGTGCTTCACCACCCCGGAAAATCGTGTCAAGGTCCGGCTTGCGCCTCCCGAAGACATCGAACTCAGGAGATAATGGTGCTTATGTAGATAGTGCGAGCTCATTGTCTGGAGTGGGGGCCTTTCTTTAAAGACCCACCCAGCCAAGTCCCAAAGATTTTGTAAAGGAATCACCCACGATTGACGCGACTTTTCCGAAAGCGCTCAACGAGGGCACACATTCCTCTCTTTTGTACGGACTTCGATCCTTTATTAATACAACGAGCAAGCTTTTTACGTCTCATATTCTACTTAAAGACGATCTTGGGGGCATGAATAGGGGCTAATACAATCCCCTAGAGCACCCAAGTCCCTAGTTCCTTTTGTTGTATTTTCTTAACTTTGTCAAAGTTAGAAGAAAAGTAGGGGCTAATATGACCCCTAAAGCAGCCTACGCTGCTAGTTTCTTTCGTTGTATGTTTTTCATTGTGCCGATTTTGGGGGCAACACTGGGGTTAATACAATCCCCTAGGACAGCCAAGTTGTAAAACTCAAAGAAGACCCCACTATGATCATGTACCCCAAGCGGCAAGAAAGCAAAAATCGGCAACAATAAAAAGAAGCAACGAGGGAAGTAAGCATCCAACAAGCATCAAAGCAAGGATCACTCGAGGATAAAAGTTCAAGCAAAACGAAAGAGTATCAAGTCATATGGCACGCAGGACGTTAAAAATAACTCATATTCCACGAAGAGTCGTGGAAAGGGGGCCAATCCGCAGAGCCATCTTTGGCATCCTCGCCAACGTCATCATCCTTGGGGATCTCCCCTTCCTCCGGTGTTTCCTTCTCGGGGACGGATACGGCCACAAAGCTTGACGCCAAAGTGAGACATTCAGAGCGAGATCCAAGCATAAGACAAGTAAATGCCAAGCATGAAGAGATCGACTATGGTCTTCAAATGCGTACATTCGTCAAAAGAAAGGCCTCTTGGACGAAAAAATTACGAGCGTACGCGACTCGACAAGCGAAGATCACATAAGATCACAGAGGATCTCTAAGAGACATCACTCAAGCCTTAAGTCACCGGAAAAAGGCACAAGGTCAATGCCCTCGAAGAACACTTTTTCAACAAGAAACCGCTCCAACGCTACAAGGTTCAATCTACGATCGCTTAGCTCCAAATTTCGGCAAAGGATAAATCGGGTGCCCACATTTTTCTTAAAAATTAAATGAGCGATGGTTCGCAAATTGAAGACGAAGAAGATTTTTTGGCCGTCAAGGCGCACGGTCGTTATTATAGCCCAACGCTAGACGTCGTTTGACGACGTCAAGCTCGGAGGCAAACGAGACGCTAACGAGGACCTCCAACGTAAAATTACGACTTGGGCACAATCAAAAGCACCCTACGAAGGCCCACATTAAAGAGTTGATATATTTAAGCTCAACGTGGAGTCGACACAGATTCATCGAAAATGGGTTTTGAATTTTTCTCAATCATAAAACGCCCAATATGTTTCGACTAACGGAGTCGGGCCATCGTATTTCCGCGACGAATTGGGTTCGTATTTTCCGTCCGGAGGAGCCTACAATTTCTTCGCTCTAAAATCAAGGTCGGTATTTTTTCCGTCCCTTTCGAAAATTTTTACGCATAAAATTGGTCGGGAATGTTTCCCCAAGAATATGCCAACATAATAAAAATAAAAAATTAAATTTTCACGGGGTTAGGGTTAGGGCTTGGGTTTGGGTATTTTTGGTGTTTGCTTCGGTAGGGCTAGCGTAGGAGGGCGAGGGGTCGGTATTAGGGGTCGGGGTGAGGGGTCGGGGGAGGGGTCGGTCTCGGGGTCGGGAGTCGGGGTCGGTCCGGGACCGGTAGGGTCCGAGAGGAGAGAGTGCGCGACGAGAGGGCGAGAGAGTGAGAGGAGGGCTCGGTGTGAAGGGTCGGGGGAGGGGTCGGCCTCGGGGTCGGGGTGAGGGTCGGCCTCGGGGTCGGGGGTCGGGGTCGGGGTCGGTGCTTGGGGAACCGAGTCCGAACGGAGAGGCGAGAGAGAGAGAGAGTCGGCGGGAGGGAGAGCCGAGCGTGCGAGAGCGAGCGCAGAGCGGAATGCGAGAAGGAGAGCGGAGGGCGTGAGGGGTCGGGGGAGGGGAGGGGTGAGGGGTCGGTGCAGGGAGGACCGAGTCCGAGCGAGTGAGCGGCCGAGCGAGACCGAGAAGGCGAAACAGAGCAGCGGCGAGGGAGAGAGAGTGCGCCGGAGATGGCAGAGGCGAGCAAAGGGAGGATGCTTGGGAGGGGTCTGGGCCGGAGTCGTCTCCGTGGGTCGGGGTAGGGGCTCGGTCCCGGGGGTGGGGGCTCGGTGGCGAGTAGCAGCAGCGAGCTGGAGGAGAGAGAGGTAGCGTGAGTTGCGGCAGCAGGGGATGGGAAGGGGGCGCGCAGCAGCCTAGGGCAAGAAGAGAATAGAGAGAGGCGGGAGGAGGAGAGTTCAAAAGCGTGGGCCGAGTGAGAGAGGGCCGAAGGGGAGGGAGAGAGGTGGGCCAAAGGGGGCAGGCCCAGCGGGAGAGAGAGGGAGCCGTGAGGGAGAGAGCAGCGGGAGTGAGAGAGGGCCGAAGGGGAGGGAGAGAGGTGGGCCGAGGGAAGATAGGCCCAGCGGGAGGAAGAGCAGAGAGAGAGTGGGCTGAGAGAGTGAGGGGGCTACGCAAGGAGAACTGGGCCGAGGGGGTGAGAGTGAGCAAACAAGGCAAGCGATAGGTTTTAGGAGTCGGTTTTAGGGGTCGGTCTTAGGGGTCGGTAAGAGGGGTCGGTGTGAGAGGTTGGGTTCAAGAGTCTTAAATTAAAAAAATAAAATAAAATAAAATAAAAATTGCGTAACTTCGAAAAAGATTTACGCAACGAAGCATGTAATTTCGAAGCCGAAACGTCTCTCGACGTCAAACAACGACTTAGCCTCCGGGAGCTAACAAGTCATATTTCCACCTCCACAAAAGGGACATCCTTCGAAGTTACGGTGAGCGATAACTTAGCCTCCGGGAGCTAAAAAACGTACGCCTAACTTCATAAAAGGAACACCTCTCGGAGGACACACAATCATGCACTTTCAAGCCTCCGAGAGCTGAAAGGTCACGCAAAGACCCATTTCATCATGGACACTCGCACTCCTAACTTAAGGTTAGGGAGTCGCGCTCTCCGTGGGATGTTCCCTAGCGAGAATCATGCACTTCTAAGCCTACGGGAGCTGGAAGGTCGCGTAAAGACCCATGTCCGCATGGGCACTCGCACTCCTAACTTAAGGTTAGGAGGTCGCGCTCGACAATCATGCACTTCTAAGCCCACGGGAGCTGGAAGGTCGCGCAAAGACCCATGTCCGCATGGGCACTGCGCTCCTAACTTCGGGTTAGGGGTCGCGCTCTCCGTGAGATATGCCCTCGCGAGATACTTACGCTCATGCACTTCTAAGCCTACGGGAGTTGGAAGGTCGCGTAAAGACCCATGTCCGCATGGGCACTCACACTCCTAACTTAAGGTTAGGAGGTCGCGCTCGACAATCATGCACTTCTAAGCCTACGGGAGCTGGAAGGTCGCGTAAAGACCCATGTCCGCATGGGCACTCGCACTCCTAACTTAAGGTTAGGAGGTCGCGCTCGACAATCATGCACTTCTAAGCCCACGGGAGGCTGGAAGGTCGCGCAAAGACCCATGTCCGCATGGGCACCTGCGCTCCTAACTTCGGGTTAGGGGGTCGCGCTCTCCGTGAGGTATGCCCTCGCGAGATACTTACGTTCATGCACTTTCAAGCCTTTGGGAGCTGAAAGGTCGCGTAAAGGACCTATGACAACGCTACCTTGGGCAAACTCACTTTCTTCGAATCCGAGGCACATAGGGGCTAGGACGCCTTGAGGATCCTAGAAGGATCACGAGAGGACTCATCCTCCCGCAAGAGCCCTAGAAGGACCATGGGAGGATTCATCCTCCACGGAAAAGCCCCCGGGAGGATCACAAGAGAACTCATCCTCCCCGTAAGACTCCTTTTTAGCCCCAAGGGGCTAAGTAAAAAATCAAATCAAATCACAAAAATTGCAAGAGTCGCAAAAACAACACGAGCAAGGCCCAAACGCTCGTCAAGCAACGACTTAGCCCTTGAGGGCCAACAAGTTGCATCTCTACCTTCACAAGGGGCTATCCTTTGAGGTTCGAGTCGATTTTCACTCAACAACAACTCGGCCTCCGGAGCCGAAATCGCACCCTCGGCCCCTAAGGTAGTACCCTTCAAGAAGCTATCTCCCAAGCACTTTCGAGCTCGCGGGAGCTGAAAGGTCGCGCAAAGACCTATTCCGTCATGGGCACTCGCACTCCTAACAGAAGGTTGGGGGTCGCGTTCTCCGTGGGATGTTCCCTAGCGAGACTCACGCACTTTCGAACCTTCGAGAATCGGAAGGTCGCGCAAAGACCCATTCCGTCGTGGGCACTCATGCACTTTCGAACCTTCGAGAATCGAAAGGTCGCGCAAAGACTCATTTCGTCATGGGCACTCACGCACTTTCGAACATTCGGGAATCGAAAGGTCTCGCCAAGACCCATTCCGTCATGGGCACTCATGCACTTTCGAACATTCAGGAATCGAAAGGTCGCGCAAAGACCCATTCCGTCGTGGGCACTCACGCACTTTCGAACCTTCGGGAATCGAAAGGTCGCGCAAAGACCCATTCCGTCATGGGCACTCACGCACTTTCGAACATTCAGGAATCGAAAGGTCTCACCAAGACCCATTCCGTCATGGGCACTCATGCACTTTCGAACATTCGGGAATCGAAAGGTCGAGCAAAGACACGGTCCGTCACGGGCACTCGCACTCTTAACTTAAAGTTAACGAGTCGCAAGCACTTTCAAGCCTACGGGAGCCGAAAGGATACTCAGTAATTACTCTCTAAGCCCGAGGGGCTACGTGAAAATCATTTCTCACAATAGAACGTCAACGACAAGACAAGAAAGCGAAGAAAAGCAAAGTTGACAAAGCAAACTTCATTTATTCATTCATTCATTCATTGGGACAAGAACGCGCAATGCTCCATTACAAGAGAAGTAAAGTGTTCAAAACTCAACATACTACGCTGCGAAGCTACTCGTTATACTACTACGCTACGGTTACACTATTTAGACGTAAGGAGAGCCTTGGCTACCACCTCACTTCTCCTTCGGAAGGTTCCTCTTCCTCTCCGCCAAATCATTCCTCTTCCTCTCCGCCGGAAGGTTCCTCCTCTTCTCCGTCGGAAGGTGCATCTTCTTCTCCGCGAGGAGGCTACTCCCCTTTGCCTTGGGCAAGTCCCTCCGGCCCTAAGAGGGAGTAAAAGGGCCATCTCGCTAACTCTCTACTCTCCGAGGGAAGGTCGGACTACGAGCCAACTGCGGGAGCGGTTCCTCCTCCTGTTGCAACGTTCACCGAAGAATTAAAGTTCATCGATTGAAGCTCAATGATAGGATTGTGGTTACATTCCACCCAAGCCTCAAGCGTGTCCCACTTAGAACGGATCGTAGGCTGGAAGCAACTTACCATACTCCTCACCATCATTTATCAACCCCGGCTTCCAGGCATCGTCAATGAGAAGCCGGTAGAACGCCTCCGCGACGAAGGATGGTCGGCGATGCTCAAACGCTGTTTGCTCCACATTCCACCTACCTACCTCGGGAGGCATGCAGGTAGAACGTGAGGGGCTAAATGATTCGGGTATTTCCCGGACAATACCAGCTCACCCGCCACGTCATCGACCAACTAGGCCTAATCGGTTGGATAAGGGAGGAATCGGCCCAAGATAACCCTTAACGGGCCAGGTAAAAGCCCAAAGCCTACTAAGGCTAGGGTTTCTCCTAAACCATGGTAAAGTACCATTTTACCCCTTTAAAATCTCCTATAAATACTCACCATTTCCCAATCCCAAGGCATGTTATGTTCATTGGACAAGACATCTCACCTTTGAGATAACCTAAGTTCTCAAGCTCCAAAGCTCTTAATTCCCATCTAAGTTCATAACGTTCATCGGTGTTCATCAGCACACATTCATCCCCGAGAACTTCCATCTTTGGAAAACTTCTCGACTCCCAAGGAATCCCCCACGCACATCGAGGAAGACTTCCTCGATCCACTCAAATTTAGTTCATTACTAACTTGAGTGTCGGAGGGCGTTCCCGGGATCCACCACCCGGGCTTCGCCTTTTGCAGGTTCAAGCAGTCGTCACTCGGACTCGGATCGATCGTGTCACGTCCTCGGAACCGGAAGCGGTAAATCCTTCCTCTCTCCGAATCATCATCCACATCATCAACTCGGTTTTCTCTGGAAACACCTGGCAATCAAGATGTTATAGGTGATAGCCGTTAGGCATAGCATGAAAGCCTCTCTCGAAGGTTTTATTCTTAAAGCCTTGTTACAGACCAAAATATGAGCTTTTGTTTTGGTATTGGGGTTGAAGGCTTTCCAAATGATTACATGATGTTACGATAGACTAGTAGCACAGGCATAGAATAGATTCTTATGTGATTCAACACTATTATAGCATAAGGAACAAGTCTTACTCGGTCCGAATACATATATTTCTCAACCTATCTTTTGTTTGTAATCTTCCTTTCATCATCCTCCGGAAGCAAAAATTGTGTTTAGGAATGTTGATTCTCGCTCCAAGTATACTTAGCCAATATATCAGTTTGCATATTTCCAAGCATCCAATGATAACCACTAGTAATACTATAACAACCGAGAATAGTGGTGTATCCAGTCTTTGCCATGATAGCGCTTCTCAAAACTTTCCTTTAGTTTCTTTAATTTTCTGCAATACCATGCAACTTGTGGTATGGGTTCTGCATTTCTAATATCTTCGCCTTTCATGTAGATTTCACTAACCCATTTCACCCATAAACATTCCTAGTGTGCATATAGGTATCATAGATGTTTTGCTATAGCTGTTTGATTCCATTTTTACAGATTTTTAACCCCCAACCCCCTAACATTCTTAGGCACGCAAATTGTACTCCAAGCTACATAAGGTGGTTTTCCCATAAGTGGATGATTGCTATCATAAGAAGTTTATGCAAATATCCTCAATATATCCTTGACGACGCTTTGTGGGAGAATGAATAAAGAAGACCAATATGTATGTAGAGAAAAGAGAATGGAGTTGATGAGCTGCAATCTCCCAACATAGGATAGGTGTTTAGATTAGACTCAATGATTTTCTCTTTGAGTTTGTTGCATTCAACTTTTGGTTCATCTTGTTGTGAGGGGAATTCCCGAGTGTTTCACTATGAACTCACCTAAACTGACTTCAGTAATTCTAAGTATTTCAACTTCGGTTGTTTCAGAGACTCCTGTAATGAATGCTTGTGTTTTCTGCTATTGGTGAATTTTTCAAATGCTCCCATAATAATATGCACTGTTGGAATGTGAGCCTTGTAAAAAAATATTAGATTATCCGCAAAGAAAATATTTCCAAGCTTTAGTCCTTTACAAAGAGGGTGGAATTTGAAGGACTGATTCTAAGTTGCATATTTCAGAGTTCTGGTCAAGTAATCCATCACCAATACAAATATGAGGGAGGAAATAGGGTCCCCCTGCCTCTATCCTTTTTTTCGATTGAAACAAACCATTATCAAATCCATTTGTGCTAATTATATACATGCATGTAGAAATCAAGGCCATTATCCATTGGATGAAAACTTGAGGGAACTTCATTAGCTTAAGGTTTAGGATTTAAACAAAATATTTTCATATTTTTTCAATCAAAATAATTTAAATTGAAATAATAAAAAACTAAAATTTTAAATTTTAAATAATGAATTAAAGTTACAATTTTACCTAAAATTAGATCATAAATATATATTTTTTGTGAAAAATAAGTTAATTTATTTATAATAAGAGAAATATATAATGATATTAAAATAAAAAGAAATGAATAACAAGAATAAAATTAAAAATGTGAAATTATTTCTTCATTAAAAAACTTTTCAAAAATTATCTAATAACATAAGTAATTAATTTTCCATCTAAAGGCAAAGGTATAAAAGCTTTTTAAAAATAAAATGCTTTAAAAATAAAATAAATTTTTATTTTTTACTTAAAAATATTTTAGAGAGACATGCGTGAAAAAGAGAGATAGGAGAGACTGAGAGAGAGGAAGAGAGATTGTGAGAGAGAAGAGAGAGAAAGCAATGCGCCCATTGTACACCCAGTCTTCAACCTCACTAATGATCCTGTTTTTATCTAACTCCTTGATTGCAATTATGAAACCAAGCGTGCCCTTGCTTTTGTCAAAGAAGCAAGGCTTTCCTTCATAGATGATCTCTACTTGCTCGATTCGCAACCAACGCAACACAATTGGCTTCCATGATATAGTCTCGAATGCGAGAACTAGAGACTTATTGGCTTCGGCAATGGCTTCTTACATCTTACCACTCTCCATGTGGCCACCTGTTCTATATATGCAAAGACACTACTGTTGGAAGAATAGAAGTTATCAACGGCGAGAAGGGAGAAGAGGAGAATGTTGTATCGTGGTATAACCACTGACCTAAAAGCAAAAACAGCCCGACTACGGTGCAATTGTAACAGATCGATTGCTCCCCAAGGTTTCACAGCGAGTTTCACTTACGTGCATTCGAAAGCGAAGAAAATGGAGCATGTAGAAATCTAGTCAAAAGGAGATATATAAACCCAAACCCACAACTCAAGAAATCAAGCTCGTAGCCCGCGGGCCAACCTAGACCGAACTGGGCAAATGGGTGGTGCGCGCCCACGTTTGTATTAGTTCATACTCCCTCAACCCCAAATCATAATAGTAACTATCAAGTAGTACTCAAGAAAAGGAGATATATAAACCCAAAGGATTTCTTGCAAAACTTCAATGTGGGACACATAGATGTACAAAAGACCCTTTCATGCCAATTTCCAACAATCTATTACTCCCTTCCCCTCAAAAGTAATCCGATTATAGCCGAAGCGACCAAACTATCAATCCATAGAAGATCATCTGAGTTCATGCGTATCCATTCCAGTTCCTAAAATTTGTTCAAACAAGCAATAAACACCTTACTTGTCAACTTTGAATACTCGACTTCTTATTTAATACCCTAATGTGACATCTAGTCGGATGTAAAGTAAGGGTAACATTAACCTTGTATTATTACATAATTTGTAGTAATCACGATCAAAATGCAGTTTAAGGTAGTTTTTTTATTACAATACTTTTCATACAACCAAACAAGGCAATAAAAGCATAAAGGCTAAATTTATGTAACAATTAGTAATAATTAAACCAAACATCACATGACAGTTAGTAATAATTAGTTTTAGTTGGTAGACATACCCAATTATATGAACTAAATTGAACCAAATCAAACTACGAAATTAAAAGTCGATTACCTTTTACAAATTAGACTAGCCATTATATAATCTATACGTACAAGGGAGAGGTTTGCTGAAAACCAAGCAACAAAATCAAGGAGGAAGGTGAACCTGCACATAGGCAATTGTGATCTCTTCTAATTGGGCATTTTTAACTTGTTTGCCCATATTCCTGACAAGTGAAAGGGACAAATTTCAAACAGATATATGGGTGATCATAAAGCCTCAGGGCTCAAGAGGAGGAGGAAACACTGACGTAGGAGAGAGATTGTCAGTGGCCGAATGGAGGACTTCCACCATCGACAATCAGCCGGCCGCTGGAGTCCGACGGAGAGAGAACGGCGTCAAGAGTGAGGACCCCGACAAGAGTCAGCGAAGAGACCATGGAGGAAAACGAAAACCAAGGGGTTTTGTATTAGGATTCTTATATTTCTAAGGTTATAGAGTTTAAACATATACCCCTTTCACGGAACAAAATTTTCGGGGTTTTTTACAAGTAAATTTACAATTGCTTACTTAGTTACATTCCTTGTTACATATTGCTCCTTAAGTGTATAGGTGAGTTGAGTCGCGGTCAACATTGAGTTTCACTGGTCTTAGGCCTAGCTTGTTTCGCATCCGAGTGAACTTGAGTATGAGACAGAGCTTGATCAAAATCGAGTTACAATTGAGCTTTCATCGAGCCAAACCCAAGTTAGACATTGTAATTTTCTTTTTCAATGGCTTAAATCTTCACACGCTTGATTCGAAATACAGACCCAATTTAAAACAATGAAAAGCAAGTACATGTTTTAAAAGACAGATCTACCAATACTGACTCGAAGTGATCCAAACCAAATGACACCTCAAACAAGCACCCATTTAGGCCAAACCGATTAAACTTTTGTTTTGAAGTTGCTTGTCTTCGCAAGATAATTTTGTTAGACCAAATATCTCTAGATTCAAACCGGCCAGACAAAATGTCTCTAGATTCAAACTGGAACTGACCGAACGGAAACCAAAATCCATCAACTCGAATCCAAATTGACCCAACAGAAACCAAAATTCCATTGACTTGTATGCGACCCAATTGAAGCTAACTAGATCCGGGACCAACATGAACAGCGTGTTTGCTCGCTCTATCTAAAGTTTGAATACTGATACCCATCGTAAGTATATATAACTAGGGGCATGAAGTAATTTTCCTTCGAAAACAAATAATCAAACTCAATCGAGCCAAAATCCCCTAAACCTGGGCTTCGCTCGTTGCATATCTAAACTAAGCATGAGTTGGAGACATCAGTTCAGATAATCCCTTAGATATCCCATGTTTGCTTTGAGGTCAGCATGCAATTATAATTTATAAGAGGCCTACTCAAACTGCTCCTTTTGGCTTAAGGCAAGTTCATCACGATGCTTTCAGCTATTATCTCTTGCATAAAAAAATTGCTTACACAAAACAAAAGACATTTGTCCGAGTACCTGTATCTCAAAGTATGATCATTTTTTCAAGATAGCTAGAATATGATACAGTATATAAGTCAAACAGATCACACCTCAACAGGCGGATTAGCTCGAAACTGGCAAAGTGACTGTTGATTGTGGCATCCCATGCCAAGATTACCAAACAACCAACAAGACAATAATCTGCTATATCAAGTTCCCATTCATTCAATCAACAAGAAGCACAAAACTTCAACTTGACACCATATAACAAAATTCAATTTGACACCATTTAACAATCACCAAATTCTTACAACGAGATCTATCCCAGCAATACTGTTTTAAGGATACATAAAACCCTCATCAATTGCTCAAATATACATTTATAAAAACAGAATCCCTTTGACACCAATACAGAAATTCACTCAGAAGTATCCATGTTCTTTTGTCTTAATGAGACCATGATAAATACCCAAGATTCGAAACAGCAAGAATGGACGATATGGTTGAAGAAAATCAAGCCCCAAATAACTTAAGCAAACAGGATATAAGCACAAGATGCATCTCTTCCCTGCAAGAGAAGCCATTCAAAGATCATCTAGTAACCTTGCTCGATAAGGTAGTCACCAAGCCTCTCCACAACCATATTGCACTGACCAGGAGTCATAGGCTCGTCATATATTCCAATAACTAAAGCCATGGTGGTCTTCTTGATCGTAACACCTCCAGTGCCCTGTTAGTGCATCATGAAGGTACCACTTGTAAAGGTAACAACACTTAAGATCATCACAAAAGCTGGTTTTTCCTACTAAAACTAAATAATTGACCAATACTTGACCAGAGAAAAAAATACATCAAAGCAAACTGCAAAGAGAAAGCCAGGTTAAGATCCCAGCCAGAGATAGCCCAATAGCATATCAACCTCCCATAACCATCAACCTCTTTCAGCCTAGTTCTACATTACACTGAATAGAATAATATCCTGGTGTAATTAATGTCTACTCCTTCACTTTGTCGAAACCGCCACTCATCCTAACAAAGAGGTTCTATGTCTTGTAAGGTATTAAATATATTGACATCTCTACATTCCGATGGCCATGGAAGGCACACCTATTGGTTTAAGGACTAACATTTCTGATTAGGAGCTTGATTCTTCAGACAACAAACAAAATTTCTAACTTCTAAAAAGTGAGAAGGCAGGAAATCAGAATTGACCTTCTTTCCTCGTATGACAGCATTAGGCTCGCCTTGGATCACCATATATTTTGTGCCGCCTAGGTGCAAGCCGGTTGGAGCGAGCGTCCCGGGTTCCTCAAAGTCCTTCATGATGCCAGTTACCTCTTCTGGTTTCAGCTATGGCAACACTCGGAAAAATTACTCTATGTCAGTTCATTTAACCAGGGCAAAGATTCACAGCCAAGCACCAAATAGCAAAAATAATCTATCGTTTTGTACACAAGTCTCTCATTGGTAAGCAAAGGAGTTTTTCATGTCAACAGGCAAACCACAGCTATTCTTTCAAAGGAAGGACTAGGTCAGCTATTAGATAACAACTCCATATTACTCCATTAATCATCTTTCCAATCACCCAATTAAACCCAACCTCACCAAGAACAATTTTACACCAGTAATTAGCAAAGCTTTTAAAGGCTGTAATGTAATCCAAACCAATTGTTGCTAGCATCAGCTTAGACACCAATAGGGCTGTAACGAAACCAAGCTGGCTCACCAAGCCCACCCCAACCTGAAATCAAATCGGCACAGGCTCGCACCACAATTAACCAATAAAGTTCAGAAAATTCAAAACCCTCAAGGATCCTAACAGTAAAACACAAGCACAAATGCCTTTGCTTTGCTCCTCGGTGAGCCAAATACACCAAGCTTTCCAACTTTCAAGTAATTAACTTGTTATCGCCTAAACATCACAAGGGATTTCCCCTTGTCCAATCATTATCAGGTTGGATAAACCATCATCTCTAAAAAACCACAAAACAAGCCAACCCTTCACAAAATATTCCTAGCACTAGAAATTGTTGCGAAAAATACGCAGATTTGGTGCTTTTATAAAAAAGGCCTTTCAGCTCAAAGAGGACCAGAATCAAATCTAAGGTCATCCCAAGATAAAACCCTAACTGGGCTGGGCTGATCAAAAGCTACAAAAATTTCCACTCAGATAGCACAAATAGACAAAAGGGCATCCAAAAAGTGGCAAGAGAAGCGGAAAAAACGAAGATAAGAGAGAGAAAGGGAAGGATGAACCTGAGGGAAGTTATGGCTCTGAGCCCAAACACTGCCATCGTGGCCCAAGATGGCGGCGGAGGTGAGGTGGTTGCCCTCAATCTCGCACAACAGATGGTCATCGACGTACGCTTGCCACGACATGATTACTGATGAACGGCGGAGATTTTCTGGGGGTGGGTTCTACACTTCTTTAGAGTTTGCGCTTATTGCCAGAGCAAAGGAAGTAAAGGCAGAGTGGAGAAGAAATAGGGGAAGAAGAGGAGAGAGAAAAGAGTAGCTAGCGTTGAAGGTACGCACTTGGAAGAAGGAAATGAATTGAAAGGGGAAGTGGGTCTGGAAAAAAAAAAAAAAAAAAGATTATTTTGTCAACAAAAGGCGTAGAATGGAGCACTGATTACCTCAGCTTTTTCAATTTGCCAGATGTTTGAATCGCATTATTCCACCGACGATCCTATGCTCCAGAATCTATACGCGGTTCAGTGGGCGTCGCCGTCACCACAGTGAGCAATTACGGAAATATTACCCAAATCCGAAAAATCCGGTCACAATTCGCCCCGAAGAAAGCTCGGATGGCTAACAAAGATGGGCGAGAAATATACATGGGACGGGACGGGTACGCAAAAAGACGGGTTTGGGTGTAAAGCAGGTACGAGCGTAGGCTCACCCCTTCACATTCGACCTATATAATTATATCATATCTAATAAAATTATTTTTTTTTCACTTAGTTATTCAATGAAAAAAATTATATTTTTAAACAGTAGTCAATAAAGCTCACTCGAGTATTAATATCGGAATAAATTTTTAAATATATGTTAATATAAATTTTAATATACGAATACATTTTTCTCACACAAGTATTAATACCAAAATACGTTTTTAAAAATATGTTAATATAGATTTCGATGTACTTTTAATATATTTTTTTATTAATATGAATAGAGTTTTTGTTTTACAAACTTTAAACTTCTTCTATTATTCAAGTACTTCCCCTAAATATTTTTGTCTTTATTTACAAACTTTCGATTTCCTTAACAAAATTTAAAATTTGTCTATAAATTTCAAAATTTGTCTATAAATTAAAGAAATGATTCCAAAGTTTAAAACTCCACTAATAAATTTCTCCATAAAATATAAAACTCTACTAGTAATTTCATAATTTCATCTATTATTCAAGTGCTCAAACTTCTACATAGATGAGTTGGATGAGTCTTACATTATGTGATTTTGTCAAAGACAAATATTTCAATATTTGAATGTTGTGTAAATTGATGGATAAAATACAATTCTCCCTCCATAGAATGCCAAGTTATTTAAAGAAATCTTCAGGATGACAAGCCTAATCAAAGCCCACTAAGGGGATCCATAACCCCAAACACTATTCAATGCATTATTTTTAATGTATTTACAGCAACCTTATTTGTCATATTGATAGAGCATAGAGCATGCATTCCTTTTTTACAAAATATAATTTTCATATTACTCTTTTCGCTTATTTTTCAACAAACTTTTATTTTCATACTCTATACTTAATTTCATTGTCAGAGAGATATCTCTCTATATCTAACCTAAGATCTACCTTTTTTCCGATCAAGAACACAACAATCTAACAATTTCAAAAATTGCCACGTATAAATCTACTCTTCCTATTTCATTTTTATTAGTTTCTCCAAAACCTCAAACAAAACTATCAATCTTGATTGAGGGGACTTCGAAATGATCTATTTCAATCCCAGCTGCATGCACATTGAAATGATCTATTTCAATCCCAGCTGCATGCACATTGCACAAACACTACGTCTAAGATGCACACTTTCTCTGTTTTACTCAATGGTTAGGAGGACCAATCAACGGAAGATCTGACACTCATCTCAATCTAACATTTCATGGGTGCGAAAACGATCTTCAATATTATAGTTTTGTACCATTTATCCCATTCCATCCAAACCAAACGATGGATACAACCCTGTGATCTCCACTACCACACACCAAATAGTAACGTGATGTTCCTCCTAACCCTTGTTTCTGAATCAATCAACGATCGTGGAGTTGAACCCTTTTGCATGTGGCCTAAAAAGATGTCTGTCTCCTACTTTCTCCCCCTTAACCTTTTCTCGAAAAGCATGCACTATTGCACTCTATCCCAAAGTTAGACTGATAATTGATCATCCATGTCCCCCTCCCCCACCCTCTCTCTCTCTCTCACACACACACACACATAGATAGAGATATGATCAAATCAAGCCTACTTTAATCAATTAGATTTCTCACATCATTGGTAACTCTGCCTTTTACTTAAATAAGCATCCAAAGTAACATCTTAAGATGCAAAATTCCATCTATGCTTTTGCTTCTGATATCATCTTTACTTGCAGTCTTTGAGCATTTTACAGTTTGGGTCTTCTTTTTCCTCATCAAAAAGTTCTGGGTTTTTATCAAAATCTTACCTTTCCTTCAAAAAATGCCTCCTCCAACTTTTCCTTTGAGGTGGGAGAGCACAGGGGATAAATGGTGGTATGCATCTCCAATAGACTGGGCGGCGGCAAATGGGCATTATGACTTAGTCCGAGAGCTCCTCCGCCTTGACGGCAACCACCTCATAAAACTGACCTCCCTCCGCCGTGTGCGCCGCCTTGAGGCGGTGTGGGACGACGAGGAGCAGTTTCATGATGTTGCAAAGTGCCGCTGTGAGGTTGCCCACCAACTGTTCGACGAATGTCAAGCTCAGAAAGAGGGGAAAAACTCTCTCATTGTTGCTGGGTACGGTGGGTGGCTTTTGTACACTGCTTCCTCAGCTGGGGACTTGGGGTTTGTCCAAAAGCTTCTAGGGGTAAACCCTTTGCTTGTCTTTGGGGATGGTGAATATGGGCTTACTGATATACTCTATGCTGCTGCTAGGAGTAAGAACTTGGAGGTTTTCAGGGTTATTTATGGTTCTGCCGTGTCCCCGAGGTTTTTGACAGGGAAAGGGAATGGGGGAGAGATGGAGAAGCCAAGTGGGAAGGTTCCTATGGCTTTTGAGTTGGAGGTGAAGAATAGAGCCGTTCATGCAGCTGCAAGAGGTGGAAATTTGATGGATTTGAAGGAGCTTCTTGCTGACTGTGGTGATGTTTTAGAGTATAGAGATGTTCATGGTTCCACTGTTTTGCATGCTGCTGCTGGAAGAGGGCAAGTTGAGGTGAGGTTTTTTTCTTTTTTTTAATGGCACCTTTTTGTTTTTCTCACAAAAATGTTCAAATATGAGGGGAAACTTTTTGGTTTATAATGTGGAATTTTTGAACGTAGGTTGGAGTTAATCTATTTGTTTGCATGGTAAGATTGTATATATTTAAATTTTTCTCGGTTATTTATTTACGTGTAGGATAAGATTGTATATATTTTAATTTTCTCATACAATATTTCCTAGGGTACTATACAAGATTCTTTTCTATCAATTGCGTTAACTCAATGTTACGTCTCTAGAAAGTACCATGCGATAGGCTTGAACAAGGATTTAATCATTTGCGTTTTTGGACCCTAGTGGTTGAGGTAAAATAGACAATGACCTATTGACTTTTGATCATTTGAATATTCATAATGCTACTAAACGTCTACCAGCCTTTTCGAAGAAGAAATCAAGGCTTGAACTTCAACATTTACTGGCTTTTAACCAAACCAAACTAACACACCGCCTCGTATTACTTTTTCCCCCTTTTTTTAAAAAAATTAAAACTCTGCCTAAATTTCGAACAGGATGTACAGACGTTTAGTTCGAGTCCATCATAATCCAAGGGTGAAAAAGTTGTCTAAAAGAGACTCTTCAATTTTCTAGAAATAATACTAATAATTATAAAAAAGAAAAGAAAAGAAAAAAGAAAGGAAAAGGAATGAACAGTTGGAGGTGGGAAGCTGAGGTTTTTATTTTACTCCCCTCAAATCTAATGGTTTTGATCCAATTGATTATACAATACATACATGGCTCTTGTATCTGCATCATTTCAAACATTAGCCAATATGAGGCTGTAGATATTTCAAACTTTTAGTTTTATGATGTTGGGTATTACATACTTTGTAATTACTGATAAATGTTCACTGATCATATAGGTGGTCAAATACCTGGTAGCATCCTATGACATAATTTCATCAACTGACAATGAGGGGAACACACCATTGCATGTTGCTGCTTACAGAGGCCAAACATCTGTTCTTGAAGCCCTGATTCAATCATCCCCTTCATCTGCCTCTGTTGTCAACAAAGCTGGCAATACATTTCTCCACATGGCTGTTGCTGGCTTCCATACTGCCGGTTTCCGGAGATTGGACCGGCAGATTGAACTTATAAAACAACTTGTGAGTAGCAAATGCTTCAACATAGGGCAAATCATCAATTCCAAAAATAATGAAGGGAGAACTGCTCTTCATTTGGCCATTATGGGTAATGTTCAGTCTAATCTAATGGAACTTTTGATGAGTGCCCGCAATATCAATGTAAACATCCGAGATGATCATGGGATGACCCCGCTCGACTATCTTAAGAGACAACCACAATCTCCGTCATCAGAAATGCTAATCAGGCAACTGGTCTCAGTTGGGGGAATTTCCAGTTGCAAAGATTATGCTGTGAGAAAAGCATTTGCTTCCCATTTGAAGATGCATAGTATATGCAGCAGTCCGGGGGCATCCTTCAGAGTTCCGGACAATGAAATATTTCTAAGCGCGGGCATTGATGGTTTACTGAATCCTAGTAAGGACAAAGTAAGTGCAGGCCATTTCCGGTCTTTAAGTGAGGTTAGTCAATGTGAGCTGGGTAGTGGGCAAAATGGCACTCTCTATATCAAGAAATCACGCTCTTTGCATAATGCAACACAGCGCTTGAGAACAATGTTGCACTGGCCATTGATAAAAAGGAAAGAAACTGAGAGGAGAACTTCAGAGGAGACACCGATCCCACTAAGAGAGAGATTTTCAAGCTCCACTTCTCTGTCTAGCAATAAGAGAACACTAGCAGTTAGGAGTAACATTTCTAGCCCTACCAACCGAAAGAAGTTTGCCTCAGGAGTAGCATTTGGTATCTTACAGGACCAAATGCTTGTGGACGTTCCATTTCCGGCTGAAAGACTCTCAAGTTCATATCCTAGGTCATCTATTTCATCTTATAACTCTTTGGAGAAGGGGAAAAGACTTAGTATGGAAGATGAAACTTCAAGGGCTTCTTGCTCGAAATACATGAATGATAACAATGCCCCTAATTTGATCCGAAAACAGGGGTCTATGGATAAGAGATTTATGAACCCTAGTCTGTGGTTTCGTGGGCATCATTTAGCAGTAAAGAATCCAATTGACAAACATAGCATGAACCAGATGGTGCAATTGGCAGCTTGAACTGACTCTTCGAGGGAAAATAATCAAAGACATTGATTTTAGAAGTCGGAACAAGATTATCTCTGATATTTGTAAGTTCCGTAACTTGAATTAGATCACTACTTGTGATAATATACTATCTAGCTTCATGTGTGGGCTTGTGCTCATGTTCAGCATCAGTTGGTCCTTAGACTACTCTGCAGGTGTACTCTTTTCTGGGATGCTGGTCAATGTGATTGCTTCTGAACTACTGTCTGTAATATATTTAATCTATCAAAGTACTGTCAGTTTCAAGAAGGAATCACGTCGTTGTAGTCCTCTCTTCTGTGGAGTCATATCATCCCCCCTCCCCGGGGAACCCTGTGGGTGTGAAGGGATACAACGGCTGGCATAAGAAGGAAATTATAAAATAGAGTCTTGTTATTTGTGGAGTATTGTTTGCTGATGTTAGACTATGAATCATGTAATGTCATTAAATGCTATAATGAAAATCAAATTTTAAATTTTTAAAAAGGTTACAAGAACTAGAGATTTTTAGTCCAGAGTTTAAATAAAAAAATTTTTAAAAAAGATGGAGTGACCACATCCTGTACATTCGTGCAAGATCAAGACATCTGACCACATCCAGTACATTCGTCCAATAAGTGATTTAATGAATTTTACCACAATCTACTGGGATGATTGATCACTAAGCTGATGAATCTTATCAGAATCTACTAGGATCACTGATCAATAAGTTTTGAATAAAGTCAAGGAGGAATAAAGCTGGGATGGACCGACTACGGTAGATATGGAACAAGTTGCTTTCCATTATCTGTACACCAAAACACATTATTGCTGCTTTAATCATATCTTATACTTAACTAGGAGTGGCCCACTCCGGTTGAACCAACCGAACCCCAAAAGAGAGAGAGAGAGAGAGACGACCACCTCATAATAACATTACACTCAAAAGATAGCACAATTAGGTGATACTGCTAATATATCAATTAATTCAAATGTTACAAATTTTAGACAACAATATGAACTTATATTCGCACCTCGTGCCAAAGAGCATCAACTCTAATCGCATTAAGATCACCCTTCATAATAGAGATTGTAGTTCAAATTCTACAATCTAAAATTCCTTACGTAAAAATTTTACAGCCAACCGAGTAGATAACACTTTAGACTTGGGTTTATAGATTGTAGCCCACTCCTTACTCCATCACCTCCCTATGATAAGGCTTTGTGGGATGCAATCCTTACCTGCATTTAGATATTAAAAAAAAAACAAAACAAAAAGAAATAACCAAATAGAAAAACAAAAACATTGACAGCCCCATTTTTATCAATCCTGAGCCCATTAGTCACAGGTGAACAGCTAAACATTTCCAAACTTGAAAGCTACAGCCTACCGTTTCAAAAAAAAAAAAAAAAAAAAAAAAAAGGCTACAGCCTACAAAGTAGGAAATCGAAGTCATTGAAGAAAAAAACAAAAAAGGGCATTCTAATCTTATAAGTATATCCATCAAGTGTTCATTGTATCAACTGTACCAGTATCAAGTTGAAGTTTAGAGATCAAATTCTCAGCAGCCTTAAAACTAATACAGATGTGTCAGTTCCTCAGAAGACTGCCATAAGCATTACACTTAAATCGTTGTACATCAGAATTCACCGCTTTCTGCAGTTGCCTCTTTCCCCTCCCATTTGGGGAAGCTCCAAAAGAGCGGTTTGTGAATGTCAACAAGCAAGTGATATTTAGTCACTCAGCCGGTAAGCTCTGCCTCTGAAAACACCAGTGTTTCTCTCTGGCTGAGCAGGGGCCGCCCCAGTGGCAGGAGCTGTGCGTATAGGTGCTGGAGCTCCGATTCTATACTTTGCCACTATCTTATGTCTGTAAAAAAACAAAGTTAAGGAAGAACCTTTCTGAAAATAACACCAGCATCTACTGACGATGGCAAAACCAGAACCAAGGAAGAAAATATTGAGCAACACACAAGACTAAAACAGCACAGCACTATCAGTAATGACAAATGACTGAACCATCACTGTTTAAAATGTTGGCTTACAACCGAGTTTGATATCAGTCTTGGCTAAGATTAATACTAGATTGAAGACCAACAAGCAATTGGATCGCCCATGGCGGATTAATTTAAGATCATGTTAGAACAGTTTAATTGAACAATTAGTTGTATCGGGGTTTAGGTCAACTCAGTTCTAAATATTTGCTAGGTCACAATGTGGTTTTGCTATCGATCTGTTAAATGATGCTGCAAGTTTGAGCACAATCAAGATTGATCAGACAAATATCAGGAACAGTTCAATTTGGGTCCAGTTACCTTATGTTTAGGGAAAAATCAATATTGATCAGACAAATAACACGATGGTTCAGTTTGGGTCCAGTTCTACGAGGGATACTAACTTACCAGATCCTACCATAGAGGAGACCATTATGGAAGCAGTTTAATTTTGCTCATATATATCATAGAGAGAACAGTACAAAAGGATACACCCATGAAGGAGTCTTCAAGATATTCCTTCCAGTGGCAAGGGGATGCAGCACAGTCAAGAAGTAGTACAAATGCCCAGCAACAATCCCCAGAAAGTCTGCCACAATAGGCGAACCAAAAATGACATCCAGTGCAAGCATTGCCCAAGGCAAATAAAATGCCTGCATATCAGGGGTGGGAAAATATTAACAGGCTATAATTTTTCATTTGCACTGCCATTAAAGACAGAAGACAATCATAAAGACGAGTAAATTCTTTGCATACCTTTAAGGTGACAAGGCCATATATATTGATATTGGCATTCGGAAATTCCCTACTCCATACATAAACAAGCATGAAGACAAG
This sequence comes from Talinum fruticosum, assembly GCA_021018815.1. NCBI lineage: Eukaryota > Viridiplantae > Streptophyta > Magnoliopsida > Caryophyllales > Talinaceae > Talinum > Talinum fruticosum. The sequence continues at coordinate 1,980,947 of JAITYX010000080.1, read as the reverse complement.
TGATATACCGAGGAATGGGGAGTACAAGAAGGGAATTGCTGACAATGCCTGAGTTCAAAAACAGAAATGACATCTATTAATAAACTTCTACAGCCAAGCAAATGCACAAGGCTTCCTTTAATGCAGACAATTTCAGTATCTAGAAAAGTAATGAAAACAATGCAAATCTGATAGAAGCAAAGAATCGAGAAGGGAACACAATGCATTCATATTGTTGTTGCTGCTGATGCTACCCCTCTAGCTAAGCATGTGAAGTCAGGTGTGACTCTTCTTTCAACCATGCATTGGCTACGGACCATAACCTTAATATAATTAATTTACCAAAACAATAGGGTGTAGTGAGCCCTTAAGCCACTAAAGAATACAGTAACAAACTGCAAATGCACAAAGAAAATTTACAATCACAAACCAAGAAAAGATGTGAGCAAGGAGAGAATCGCACTCTCTTAAATTTCCAACTGTTCCATTGGCCTATCCTATTCTGATAGTTCTTCAAAATTTAATCATTTACTCAGAGCACTTAAATTGCAGTTCGAAATAGCTGCTACCATAATAGGATCCTGGAATGCAAATGAATACGAGCGTAGCCAAGTATTTGGCATTTCTTTAGCATACTATCATGTAGATTTTCAAACACAGAAAATTGAACAGGCAACAGAAACAGCTAGTTGATATTGGATAAAAGTCTTCGCATACCAACAAAGTTAATGCACCAAAGATCACCATCCACAAGAAATCTGCCGTTCGCCTCTGGAATGGTCCCTGCTCTAATTGAACTCCATATCTTGCTCTGTTACATCAAGCACCAACAAAATACCTTAGGCCACAGAAAACAAGGCCCCTTAAGCATTAAAAAGGATTGCTGACAAAAGAAAGCTGAAATCAAATGTATAACAGGACTGTACTGTATTATTTAGCGCTGGCAAAAATTTGTTCAACCCAAATACCCGCATTTGTTTGACCCGAATAAACTGGGTGTGGTCACCAATTTTTGTCTGAATTTCAAATTCAGACATTAGGACATGTCCGAATGCAAAACCGGATCAGGTTCGGGTTTGGTCCAATTTGGATCCAGACAAATTCGGACATTGTCCAAACCCAAATTTTTGGGCTCCAAAAAAGGGCTGTTTCATCTGGGCTTATCCATCTCTGGTGTCTTTCCTTCCCCCAAAACGGCCCAATATTTTCATTTTATTTGAATTTTTATTTCCAATCTATCAAAATACGTAAACTGAAAGTACAATAACTCACTAAGCCACCAACCCTAGATCTAAAACTCTCCCTCACTCCCCTCACTCTCTCTCTCTCTCTCTCTTTCTCCAATCGTCCCCTGCTGGCTGCTCCCCGTCCCTTCCTCTCTCCTCAACGTGGGCGGCATCAGTGAAGACCAGAGGGGATCAAAGTTCTCCAAGCAGGCTTCTCTCTCTCTCAATTCTCTCTCTCCTATGATGGTTAATTGGCTTAATTTGATGTTTTGTGTTTGTCACTAACCCTAGATCTAGAAAACTCTATGTCACTCTCCTTCTGGACAAATCCTCCCCTACTGGCTGTTCCCCCTTTCCCTCTCCTCGACGTCAGCAGCATCAGTAAAGCCTTGAGAGAAGAGAAGTTCAAGTTGCTGGCTACAAGTAGGCTCCTCTCTCTCTCTTCTATGGTGGTTTACTGACTTAATTCGACGCTTTGTGTTAAGATTCATTGCGGCAAGAGCAAAAAGTCATTATCTGCGGCAAAATGTTACGTTACTGTGGCAAGCGGCAGAATTTTTGGTCCCCCAAACTTTTTATTGCAACTACTCTCTCTATTTCCCACACTCTCCCCTCTCTACTACAACATCATCTTCCTCCTCTACTTCTTGTTAACTGACTCCATGCCTTTTTCATATCCAAACATGCTTCATCCTAGGCTAATTGTAATTGTTAGGTTTTATAATTTCTCTCCTTTTCACAAAAATGAGCCTTTTTAATTTATGTATTTGCAAATTTTTGGTGTTTTTTGTTTGGTTTGCCGAGATGGTGTTGTAACTATCATCAATTAGGGGTTTCTTTCAACAAATTTCATACGTTGTCCTATTTGCGAATGGTGCATTACTGCATGAACCATATCTCCTGGCCTCATAGCAAACAAGCAGGAAAAACGCAAAAAAATGCACATGTTATTTTAAATTGGCTAATTTACCCGGAGAATAAATTCGGACATTCGGTTAACAGGTTCGGACATTCAAACATTCCGGTCCGGGTTCAGGTTTGGACAGTGTCCGAATTGCGAATTTGGACATAGTGTGGGTTCAGGTTGGTCAATTTTGTCTGAATGTCCGAATTGTGAGAACCAGTCTAAACGAACCCGGTTTTTTGTCAACTCTACTATTATTATGAAGTAGTTGCTATCAAAAAGCTATTTGAAGAAAATATGTAACAATATCAACATGAACCACTAGATAGAAATAAACGAAACCACCTCATATGAAGTAACATAAAAGAGAAGACAAACATTCCCAAACATTTGCAAGCAAGAGATATTCAAGACTCAAGAATGCTAAACTCATGCATATCCCACCTGCCTCCAGCAAATTTGTATTGAATCAATAGCTCCAGTTACCACTGAATACTTTGAATAGTCCAGAATTTCTGTGTAATTCGCACCCCTTTGTTTCAATAAGGATGTAATTCGAACAATATTACAGCATATATCTCACTTGAATATTTTGACGGTTGAAATGCAATAGCAGAGTCAACTTGGTCTTGAAAGGCTTACTTGACTCAGTTAACCCATAGTAAGGGCATATCAATCAGCATTCATAACTTCCACTCCTTTGAGCATGATGCCAATACATTTCATAAATTGCAACATCAAACCAATACAATACTAAAAGATGTCCCAGAGTTCTTTCTGAAAGTGAACCAAGGTCTCTAATGCCAATTTACAAACCCAATTATTTGGCAAAAATAAATGCTAAACGATATTTTATTGAGTAGATTTTGTTATTGCACACACCAACCCAACTCTCATCTCAACATCCCCCCTCCCCAAAAAAGTAAGGCCCGCCATAAAAAAAATAGAAAACGAAAAGGGATCACGAAAGAAGGGGGCCAGGGAAAGAGATGGCCTGCTGATTTCTGAATTAATGTTGTCCATATGCAGTGGGAAGGAGAAAGATCCTGACTAGTCAAAGAAAACACATTCTACAAATATTATCCTTAGAAATGGAGAAAAAGGCAACTCTTAGTCTCTTACAGAAAGGCAAAACATATGATTGAAAGGGCAGACAGAGAGAAGATACTTTCATGAATGGTGAAGAACATCTGTCGGTGCCCGACGTTTTGCAGTCTTCAATAAGAAATCAATTGATGGCTTTGGTCGCATAAACATGTTCAAAGTGGTGTTTGGATGTAAACATTAAATGGTTATTGTGGCAGTAGGAACTGATATAGGATGCTTGATTATATAACCGAAGCCATCATAAGTGTGATGATATGTTGTTAGAGAGACACAGTTGGTAAGATCGAGAGAAAGTAGGCTAATGAAATATAGGATACTATATCAGATTGGGCTCCAAGGTTTCTCTTAGTCAAGGCTAGAGATGGAAGGTCAAACGACCTAGAACGAGTGAGGAGAAGACTGAGTGCTTAAGGCAAGATAACAGAAAGGTATAGGGTTACTTCTACAGGCTCTCCTGTGACCGTCATAATGATACAATGTTTTCGGGAGAGCTCGACTAAGCTAGCACAGCCACAACTTCAGATTTACTTAAATGTATTATGAGTGAAGTGAAGAACTCAAACAGGCTATCCAAATAAGAGAAGGATGGGAAAGCTATGGACCCAAACTTGATAACAATAAAGGCTTGGACAGGCCTAGGAGAAGAATGAATCCATTTGATCCTTAAGACTAGCAAAAGTCCAATGAATCAAGGTTTCACACTAACACGAGGTCACAAGAAGGTCTGTGACATAGAAACCATGTCCACTACCACTTCACAAGAACACAAGTCACGCAAGAAGCAATGGCCACTTTGGAGCAGCTAAAAAAGGTCACTTTTCACCATTATTTGAGCTTTAGGTTACAGTGACAGGGAGCAATATGTTGCACTAAACTATTCCGTGCCTCTTATGCTATGCAACAGTTGGCATTTAACGCTTTCAAATCCAGTGTCCAACATAAACATCTGTATCAGTGCCCACTGTACCAGCGAAGCCACTCAAATGGGACTCCTCTGCAGCTGTTTTGGATGGACCTATGGGTGCTTTCTTTCATTACAGCTTGGATCATGACACACGGCATCAACAACCCAGGCATTAGACTCATCAATCACACAACAAAGCTTTCAAGAACAAGCAACCAAGAGAAATGGAGAAGGGAAATATTAAGCTAAGTCAATCCATCACGGAACTTGTTCACTCATTTAGATATACTTACAATTAAAAGCCCATGATGAGCTCCCACAGAGGCTATATAGAAATCACTTAGAAGAAAGGACCCAAATCACTTATATTTGAATTCTTAATAAGATTTATGATCAAATGAGGATCTATGTATGCACAATTAGGGCGTCACATAGACAGATCTTTTTGAACCAAGTGCAGCTGCACTCACAAGGATGATTCAGAATGATGAGATCTTAGCGCATTCTTTTTGCTAATGTCCTTCTCATGATAGACAATACACAAGAAAATATCAACTGCAGGTAGAAACTTAGAGAGCTAGCATGGTCCAAAGATTGAAGATTGATCGACACAAAGATAAAAGCATTAAGCACAAAGCATCCAACATTGATGGCCATAAATGCAAACCAAATGTTTAATAAGAATCAGAAGCCAAATAGTAGCAAAGTGAGACAACTTCACATCTCTAGTCAATCACACTGCTCAATGGGAGATTGATTAGGACCTCTATCATCATATTCAAGCTGGGTAGCAAAAAGGAAGAATGTCGAGTGCATCACTGGAAGGCTCTTGCTCAAGGGAAAACTACCATGGGATAGATTTTCCTCAAAAGATTCAAGTTCAAATCCTTTTAATAAAGGCATGCAAATGCATATGCTGTATAAACATTTGCATTTTTGGGTCATAACTCAAATACTTTGAGTAAAGGGATTTCATAGTAGTTTCCCCCTCACTCAATCCATATCAATTTCAGACTACTAGACTATCATAAGTAAAGAGATCATGCATAATGGTTACCGTTACATAAGAAGAACATAATAAAAGAAAAAAATATGAAACAAGTAGCTAACTCTGATGTTGAAAGGAATTCATGTCACGTAGATACGTAGTAGAACTGACGAAAGCCAAATTAGCAACCAAATGCCATTACATCTCAGATTATTGTACCAAGAGCTTGTAGCTCAATTGGTATGGGAGTTTGGGTTCTAATCCTAGTGGCCACAATTTCCTTTGTGGAAGTTGTGGACTTCTAACAATGGGCTTGAAGATAGGGCTAGGCCTCCGTCAGGCCTAGTCCAGTGATTGTACACCTCTTACCCTCGCCCACGAGCTCACTGGATTTACACCCTGTAGAGGGGGCCCAATGGGTGGCCAACTTGTCATTGCAAAAAAATATTAAAAAAACCCATACTACTGTACAACCCCTATCTCATTTCTAACTTCCTCTAAAACAGAGAAAAGGGTTGTAGAAAGGCTTCTGTATATAATGTAGTTGATTCACTAATGAAATGGGAGAGGCTTTTCAACCCTTTTTGAAGCAACATTGAACAAGCTCACCCGCCCCCTTCCCCTCACCAACCCTCCAAGTAATAAAGAGATAAATTGTTAAGACACTCAGAAATCAAAATTCAAAACTACAAAGAACTCACATCATTAACAGCCGAATCCCGAAGTTGATAGAAAAAGGTCCAAGAAAGAAGAAGTTTGTAAAGAGCCTCCACACCTGGATACAAATACACTATTGTTAGGAAGCACCAGGAAAACATCAACAAGCATGCACTGCTCAGGTTATTTATTGCAGGCAGGACCTTGTAGTGGGAAAGCAAGGTTTATTCTATCAGAGAAACTGTTGAGATTACCTCCAAATTCTTGAACACTCGTCTATGTATCAATGCAATATACAAAGGATTAAGCAGGCCAAGTTGAGTTGCCGTGGTAAACAGCAAACAAATGGTACCATAAGCCTTGCTTATTGGAGGAAGTGAATGATACCACCTGAAATGGGGTGGGAAATTAAGTTTCTGTATAAGTAAGAAATCCATAATGTGCTAGGAGTAAAGATGCATTATTAAGAAGAAATCTGAGGCCAAGCATCCGCAAACTTGCATGGTAACAATGGTCCACATAGATATGCAAATCCATAAGGTGGTTAGCAGAAAACAATTATAACGGCATGCTAGCACTTATTTGCAGCATCAGCAGAGTTTATGCAAGAAATCATCACAGTATATCTGAATGCAGTCCTACTTGGCTTATTGAACATCTTAGGGAAATCCATCTCATGCAAAACCACCAAAGTTATACTCAGACGTATCAAACAAAGTCCTAGAAATTCAGGTACGACAAGCCAAAAGAGGGTGCCTTTTGTCGATTAAAAGCATAACCAATATAACAGTTATTACCTCCTGGATCACTGACCTGGCTTCGACATTATAAACAGTAAATTTCCATAGGTAAGATGGGTGTCCAAAGACAAATGATTATCCCTCCAAACTTCTGAACAGAAAAGAGCCTTTCATGAAAGATTCAATCACAAGTTCCCTCCATTCTTAAAAGAAATTACTCTTAAGGGTTACATTGAAGAAAAAAATATAAATTTTAAAAATAGCCCCAACGTTGAAAAATAACCCAAACTTTTGTTTGGGTAAGTCAGAGCACAGGTTGGTTATATTACTTGGAAAGAAATTAAAATAGAAGCATGGAATGAAACAAGTTAATGACCATTGGTTTTGGAAAAACGGCATTCTTTCTAGCATGGCATACATAGCAATCATGACATTATATTTGCAAAGGAGGCAGCACAGTTTTCCATATGTCTCAAGTTCATTATTGCACATAAGAAATCTCTGGTCTCCCACAGCCCTTTTTCTTTGGAGCCGGGAAGAGGGAAGAAAGGAAACCTCTCTCACTCCAATCAGAATGAAAGCCAGTCGTAGGCCTAAGATATGCATGAACATGTCTCAAATGATGGCAAAATCATATGAAACATGCTTGGTTTTGATTAAGCATCAACATGTCAAACATTGATGAAAGGCAAATTGATAAATCAACTTCCTCGTCATGCTACAAAATCAGGCAGCACGAGGAAACATACAAGGATTAATCCTTTCGAAACCTCCCAGCAATATACTGTATAAAAATTTACCCCATCAAAGCTTTCAACAGCTAAACAACCAAAATTCACTACCATTCCTTCAAAATTAATTAAACCCAAATCAACCAAAGCATACGACTCAATTTCAAAGCAACCAAGTTTCCCAAATTTCTCAAAATCACTAGGACACAAAACATTCTCTTGCCTCCGACCAATTTTGATGCATAGCCGATCAACATGGCTTATTATTTCACAATCTGAGAAACACCTGAATTCTACAGTAAACAACTAAATCCAAAGGGGCAACAAGAATGCAGTAATTCTAATAATGCGAATCAAAAATTGACAAAGACAATAGACAACTCAAACCCAATCAAAAATTCCCCCAAAAAGAAAAGCTAACAATCTACATTTTCTTTGATGATGGGCACAAAACAATAAAAATGAAATTCACAAGTCATACGAATGAGAGAGAGAGAGAGAGAGAGAGTGGTGGTACTCTGCAGGAGAAGACATCGGAGACCCAAGACTTGTAAATTGTCAGATAGACTCAAAACCCAGTTGGAAGAGCTCTACTCTAAATCTGAGACGCACTTTGCTGGGAAGAAATTTTTCTTAGTAAAGAAGAAAATTCCCACAAACCCAGAAACTTCGATTGAAATTTCTCGCGTTTTGTTCACTGGCTTCGATTTCTCTTTTTTTTTTTTTTTGTGGGGGGAATGTTAATTGGGCTTGGCCCATGAACAGGATTAGAGACCCATGTCTAAGATCCAACTAGCTCTTTATGGTTAGAGAGTTGGGTTTTTCTTTTTTGGGGCTAAGCAAATATGAGTAATTGTTTTAATTGCTAATGAACCACTTCTTGCTTTTCCCTCGTCTTTTTCCTTTTTAGGGGATCTAAAAATCTCGAATATAATGCTATCAAAAAAATCTTGAATATAAGCGTCCACTTTAAGTTTATTCAACTACGGATGTATGGATGGATATAAGTATCCAGCTTAGGGCATGTTAGAATTAACCGTTAAAACTAACGGTTAGAGGTTACGAATTAACTGTTATGAATGGTTACGATTAGTGATTAACAGTTATAAACAGTTAGAATTAGTAGTGGAGCTTATGAGATGTTACAATTAGCGGTTAGTGGTTATGATTTATTGTTAACGATTATAGCGGCTAACTGATTACAGTGGTTACAATTAGTTGTCAGCGAGTTATGAGCGATTACGATTAGCGATTACCAATGATTACAATGTTAGCAGGTATGAGATGTTAGCAATTATCAATCTTTTATAAATGTTAATTCTAACATGCCATTAAAAATTTATGTTTAAACAAAATATAAACATTTCTATAAGTGTTGCCATGATACACCCATACACCACTACCTTAGGAAAAAGTTTGAGGGGGCATTGGCTCTAAGTTCCTCTCCATATATTTGTGTTGGATATGGCCCAAAACTCTATCAATGGCATAAGATAGCGCTGGCAAAAATTTAGGTTCAAGTCGAAATTGAGTCGATCATCGGATGAAATTTTTTGTTCAATATTCATTTTTTCAAATTGGACAATTTAGACAAGTATAAATTCAAATTAAAATCGAGTTCGGACAATATAAATATGAAAATTTTATGTCCGAATTTAAAATTCGAATAAAAAGTTATACCCGAACCCGGGTTTTTCGGGTTGGACAAATTCGGATAATCGAGTTGGACGAAATTTTGTCGAGCACTTGCACAACTCAAGATACAAGTTTCGCGGACAACTTATGGCTAGGCCCACGCCTCGTGACGGTCAAAACGCTTCAGCCCATGCTTTGGTAACCACCAAGGGTGGCCCATGGCGATGGCCATGGCTCGTGGTGACTGGAAGCAAGTTTTTCTCGCTCACAAGCAACCGACATGAGTTGCTCGTGTTAGCCAACACCACCCGTGTTGGTTGCAACTTGTGTTTTTTGCTGACTTGTGGTTATTGAGCTTATGTTATTTTAGATTATTTTTAATCTAATTTGTAATTAGTCGCCTCTAAGAGTTATTTTAGGGTTATTTTAGGCGTCTTCTTATATTAGGTTGTGGTTTAACCTAATCAAAAAGAGTTTTTTTTTTTTTCCAAATTATCAAGAAGAGTTGTGTGAGAGCTACTTCCTCTTCCCCATTCCACATACTTAGTTGAGAGGGTCTTTGAGAGTTTTATACTCTTATCTTTGATCTCATTAAGCACATCGTTATAAAAATCGTACCTTATACTCAGTCCTCATTATTATTATATTATTTGTTCTTGTTGTCCGTAATTTTTTCCAATTGATTTCCATGTAAATTTGATGTTTTTGTGTTCATTAGTTCGATATAGTTCTTACTTTCAATTTCTTTATATCTCCACATCCTATTAATTTGTTCTCGTTGTAAATTATTAGTTGAGTTTATTTCCTAACAATTTGTATGTTAAAGCATTTAAGAGTAACTTTATATATTATGCTATACATTTTTTACTACTGGGTTTTTACACAAGCCCCCTTCCCTCTCATAAAAATTTATGAGTCAATATTACTTAACATTTTTTTTATCTTGTGTTGTGTTAGTGCATATGTAAAAGAGTGCTCAAATCCTTAAAAAATTATTGATTTTTGCATATCTATTAATTGGAATAAGAAAACATCATAATCATCCTCAAAGATAATTTTTTTTTTTAAAGACCATCCTCAAAGATAATTGACATAAGATCGAGAGGGGTGTTATCATGAACAATAAGATGAAAATTGTGATAGTAATATTTTGACTTAGACAATAGATATTATCTTATAACTTTTTTAGATATATAGTAATTTTTACTAATTTGTTAACTTGGGGTGAGCGTAAAAAGAAGAGTGCAATCTGTATTGTATTTTTAGGTATAAATACTCTCGGAATTACATGTTACATATTTATCCATGTGTATTTGTTATATATACAAACTTTAATATGTATCTAGTTATATGACTTATAAGACTACGTTCTGTTTTACGTATAATATAGAAATTAGAAGAAGAGAATGGAAATGTGAGTTGAGCCAATGCAAACATTGCATGATGAAGCAATTGCCCACAAGTCACTCCTTTTTTCTCCCTGTTTTTTCTTGCCACTCCATGTGTTTATTGTATCATATAATCGATATTCATTTCCAAAATGTCATTGACTTGGAAATTTATCACCATTTAAAATCTTGATGCATTCATCTCTACGTCATTACACCATCACCCACACATCATAACTCATGGGGGGAGGGGCAAAACCCCACAAAACTAAACACAAAAAGGGGGTGGGGGTCATTGAAGATGACTCAAGGATAAAGCAATGTTAATGTTTTCCATGATTTAGGGGACATGGCAATACTTTTCCCAATTACTTAGTTTTGAATTATGAAAAAAGGTATCTACATGGACTTTCATAAAAAAAAAAAAAAAAAGGTGGTGAGATACTTACTACTATTCAATGAGCAACAACATCAATGTTTCACAATCAAACCAAATCAAAATAATTCACAATATTAGATATGAATATGGATCAAGAATCTATTTTATACTTCAATGTAATTCACAATAATACTTCTACTTGAATCTAAAGCTATGGATCATACTCATGGAACATTTTTTACACACTCCTATAAATTTATTATATAATTCAATATTGTATATCCAGAAATATACTTGTTCTTCAGTTAGTATGTTAAAAATTTATGAATTATTCAAAAATTTTATATACGGATCTCCTACTTTTATATTTACTTTTTAGGGGTGTTCTTTCAAATTCTATGAATTTTCCTATGGAAAATTAGGTAAAAATTTAGCTAATGGGTGCACTAAATACATAATCCACCTCTATTTAAAATATGTAATATTAAAATGGTACAAAATCACATAAATTAGTCAATTTTTTTACCACTAACGATAAATTACAGATCTTGGTAACAACAAATTAGTTATCTGTAGGAAAAAATTGTCAATTGATTTTTTATCGATATGTGAAGCATTATAAGATAATATTTTTTTAGAGATCCCGATTTTTGGAATAGAATAAGATTTTGAAAAAGAAATTTGATTACATTAAGGAATCACCACTCATTCAAGTGATGTGACTAATTTGGGAGACGGAAAAGAGGCTTTTTCTCTTGACTAATTGAACAACCAACCACAGCCATAAAAAAATTCAAAAAGAGCATTGGAGTAATTAATAAAGGCGTGGTGGGGGAGTTAATTATGAGTTACCCCATGATCATTATTTACCCTGCCGTAATAAAGGGTTAATTTGGAACTTGTCGTTTAAAATTGACCATCGATGATTTCCATGCCTTTGTGGGCCACATTGGGCCCACCTAGATGGGCCCCAGTATACTTAATCTTGGGCCCAATTGGACCAACCCCTATCCTGCTTCCAGCTTGATGCCCCAACATCCAGTACTGTGTGATGGGACAACCTTTGTGAGGTGGTCAAGTCTTCTGACTCCATGAACGAATGAATGGATGAGCAAGATAACAGCAAAATTACAAGAAAGAGATTGCATCTATTTCATTAGATTCCTTTTATATTTTAATTTTTCAACATTTATATATTTTGAAGAAAAATAATACAATGTTTTCAATGAAAAGCCAATGTTCATGTCGACCTATGTCCTGCTCCATGCATAAGCAAGAAAACTTTCCATTTTATTAAATAACATTGTGTATTTGCATGTTCAACTTGCATGGATTGACGTAGATATTCAACGTTTTTTCTCCTTAAATAAGACTATATTATGCTGGAGTCCTATAAATATAAAAGACAATTTCGTGAATATAAGATTTACTTCTTATTGTGAGCCCACAATACTTGACTCGATAGATTCAGTTAAGTTGTTAATCAACTATATATGGACAAGGTATTTTTTTACACCTTCGATCATCTCTTAACTAGAGTCAAATTATTATTTACACAGAACAACTCTCCCAAAATACACTTTTTTGTTCTGAAATATTCGAAAACTTAAATACATGTACATCTTTTTTCCTTGTTTAGAAAACTACTCAAAATCTATACTTCAACAAATAAATTTAGTGATATACACATAATTGGAGGGAATGGGTGGTTGGAACATGTTCTAATAGGATCTGTAACGAGATCGAGACAACTCGTCAAGTACTCGAGCTAAAGCTCGGTCAAAACTTAGTTCAAGTTTGAGTTAAACTGAATTCAAATTAAATCGAAGACATATAAAATCGAGTTTGAGCTAAGTAAGACTCAGGTTGAGTTTGTTAACGTCCTTATTCCCTAATAAGGGGTAAGGGTCCCAAATTAAGGGTAGTTGAAGTTGAAGTCACTTGGCATGTGAGATGTTCATCGATGACCTCAGCGGTTCATTTGAGTGAGGATTTGTGGCCAACCAACGACAAATCATTGCGAAAAGGCTAATTACTGGCTAACACTATGCCAATTATTTCCATAACACACTCCCTTCTCTCTCTCTCTCTTCGATCATTGACGGCATCCACAGAGTGTCAATAAAAATACTTGTTTAAATTTTTTAAAAAAATTCAAAATTTTTAACATGAACACTCATAAAAATAAACGAATAAATACGTACTTTTTCTACAGAATTTTTAGGACCGTTACAAATAAATGATAGATCATGACATTGTTAAGTTGATCTAGCAAAGGATAAGTTTGTGAGACTTTTGTGTTTACGGTTGCTTCCTAATTAATTACATAACAAAACGTGAAATTAAGATACATGCAACGTACAATTAATCCTCGCCAAGCGTTTGCATGAGTGAGGTTTTACTTGTAATAGAGGAAGAGGTAAGTCTAGCATGTAAGGCCGCACGCTATAGTTGGCCAAGCGTTTTCATTTCATGAAGATACTCGGTGAGTTAGATTGCCTCTCCCTTATTTAAAGAGTGACGAGTTCAATCTCGTTCTAGACCATCTTTTGTTTATTTTGTAATGTATATTATATTTTATAAATAGTTTTATGTCAAGCGGAATGGTAATAAGCGGTTCATCACTTGGCCAAAGTATTACCATCGAGTTGGAGCAAATTTGGGTTAAAAGTTGTTGTACTCCGATTTTGCAATATGTACGTATGAATTTTTATGGATGAATTGAGATCGCTTTCTCTTTTATAAAAAAAATTAAAAAAAGAAAGAGATAAATAAATCCTGTAATGGGATTAAACTTCTATCCTGATTTTATGCATATATATTTGACATGAGAAAATCTTCATAATCATATAAATTTAAATAAGCATAATATATTTAGAGTTTATTTGATTTTATGTATACTTAAAAGAAACATATATTTTAGATTTTTGTGCATGTCCATACAAAGAGGACCATCAATGAAGTTACTTATCCTCAAGTTTTCACACACAAGTTATTTTTTAACTATAAAAAATGTACGTTATAGAGTATGTTTTGAACGTTATGACTCCCTAAACCGTTTAATTTAGTTTATGATCCCTCCTACGAACTTACAATTTTTTTTAATCAAACAAATATACAATGAATAATGATTATTCAAGGAGTCAAGCTCAGCAATTATAATTTATATTAAATTAATTATACAATTAGTACACCCTAGTTTTAAAACCCTGGCCTTGAGGTGTTCCGCATTTATATCACGTTTGTCTTAGGTATTTGTAGCTATTTAATTAAATCTCGGAAAATGTATTTGGTGGGAGAAATTTCTGATTGGATCTCTAAAAACGTATTTATTAGAATAATTTTTATCATAATATCCATGATTTAAAATAAATTATACTCTTAGTTGAATTAAGAAAAATATAATTTAGATCACTAATGATACGAATATTATAAAAATTATAATGCTTCATTGAGTACAGCTGATATTTTGAGCTACTGAATGGATCCCATCTCATGCATCCTAATTATAATACGTATGTTTCTGGCATGCATCATTTCTTGACAATACTTTTTCATTTGTAAAATGAAAATATCCAACTACATACCCTACCAGATTTATTTGAATGCTAATATATAATGTACGTACCTTATATATAAAATAAATCAAGCAATTTTTACAAATGTAAGGATTATAATTAAGAGAATGCTTTATTTGAAAATTATCAATTAAACTCAAATATTTTTTCATATTAAAAAAGTAATAAGAATGAAATTTGTTGAGTTTTTATCGTCCTGATGTCGAGCTATTTTTCTAAAGGACCTCCGATATGGTGTGGATAAATGTGGGCATGTATATTCATGATACAAATGAAGAAATGGGGTCGCAAATTAAAGATAAAGTATCAAAGTAGCTAGGAAATCGCTGTACCCCATTATTCATTATCTGTATACACACAAATATTTCATCATTTTAGTTATATATTTATGGTATTATTAAATGGCTGGAGGATGAAGAACCTTTGTTTTGGGTTTCATTTTCTCTAAACTTATTGCATCCACCACCACATCAGAATCAAATCCGCAGAAAATTACAGATATCCAGCTCCACTGGCTGCCTAGCTAGTCTTCATGCTAATTAATACAAAATTACTAGAAAATTTTAAATATTCATAGTAAATTAAAATAAAATGTCTTTTTTGTTTCAGTGTTACATAATGTCCTCTTGATTAAATTATTCTCTAGGTTTGCACGGTGAGAGGTTTATTTTTGAAGCAAGGTCAAAAGATTTTCACTACTTCAAATGTTGACCTTCAGTTCTTATAAGCAAGCTCATGTAAGTACAATTTATATTTTCAAATATAACCGAACTGATCCCTTTATAAATTTGTAATTTAGGAGTAGTGTCGTTACATCGAAAGTATCCTTCACACTTCAACTAGACAGAACTTTCAAACAAATAAAATTTTTATACTAATCGGTTATTTTGTTTGTATAAAGCTTATAGATCTAAGTAAGATTACTTATATCCAGATCTCCGTGAGAGCAAGACTCATACTGAAAGTTGGTGTTTTTTTATGGGGTTAGTATAAGAGAGTAGGGTGGGAATGCTAAGGCAACATGATGCATGTAAAGAGATTTTTGTAGTCAAATGGGAACAAATTAAGAGATATGGAGATAGGTGATGTTTTCCTTCAATCCACGCTTAGTTGTTCCTCTCACTCCCTTCCATTGCATCTTGTCTCTCATCCATGTCCCACGTAATTTAAACTTATTTGCTTTTGCTTTTATAAAATAATACTCCAATTTAGATGTTATGTTATACACTTTTTTAAAATAAATATTACAAAATATAATTTATATTTCCTATATTGGGTTCTACAAAGTTTTTGTTATATCATCTTTCCTAAAATTAAGAAATATTACATGTTATACTATCGAGTAATTCGTTAATTCATAAAAAAAAAAAAAAACATCATGGCTATTATATATTGATTAAATGCATGAATATATATAGTAAAAAGATGATTTTTTAGCCAAATCTTATGTATTTCAGTTTAATTTGGTTCATGACAATTGCGTTACTAACCAAATTGTAATTATAAAATAGCAAGAAAGCTAATTAAGTAGTGATGAATTGCTATAATTAACCCTCCTACCATTGCTTATTTCACCATATAATCAAACGTTTTTTATTAGATTTTATCATAAAATACATTTTTTTACTCGATAATAGTATATAACTCAATAAGTACCCTTATTTATAGGCTTCATATGCCAATTATTTTTTTAGTTAGTGGTGTATATGTTTCAAACTAAAGCACACATTAATTTTCATACTGAATTTTCAATATTAAGTTTTATTATAAAAAATACCGTAATTTTTACGTCTGGTTAATAAAACACATTTTTTTTTTTTGTAAGTTATGTTATTTTGGCAAGACGCTTAATGTGCACTCGTCAACTAGTTTATATTTATGCAAAACTAGCGAAAACGAGACTAGAAACTAGCCACTAAAAAGTAAAGATAGGATGGAAAGACAGAAAGATGTATTCTTGTACAAGAGTTAGGGAATGATAGCAAGGGACCTTCGAGATGTACGATGTATCAAAGATATAATGACGGTAAAGTTTTATAGAGGAATTTAAATTAAGAGAGATGTCAAAGTTACTTTTACAAACTTGCTAACATCGATGGTAGTGAGAATTCTAATAGATATGAACTAGGACAATACGAGAGGCACCAAAACGTTAAGACTTGTTATAACATCACTAAAGAGGATATTGCAAAGTTTGGTATAACATGTGTCTCTATGCTTACGTAAGTAAAGTTATCTACATCTAAATTTCCTCAACCACACGAAAATAAGTACGACCCACATTAAAAGTTATGGTATTAATACAAAACTCCAATTTAGTACTAACAATTATTATTCCAATACATAACCAATTATTCAATGAAATTAATTGCCATCCTAAACTTAGATATTTTCTTTACTTTTTTTTTTTAAAAAAAAAGGGGAATTGTTGAATTGAACACAACCAACCACCATAATGGCCAAAAGTTGTTCTTCTGACTTGTAATATTTTAATGGTATTAATTTTGCTAATCTTGCCATTACATGGTGTATGCTAGCTAGCTTCAAGACAGCCTTGACCATGATTAAATTAATCCATCTACTTAATATATAATCCAATTGTATTTGCACCCAATGAGAGAATTAGGCACTAAATGTTAAAAACTTTTATTTATTTATTAATTAATTAATTAACTTTAAAATCAATCCCACCTCAGACCTACCAAACAATTAAGATTTACTTTTAAAATTGTAATAACTCTATTTATTTATTTTTTAATATAAGACTCAAGTACAGGTGTCTCTTTTGTAAAGGGGGCATTTACTTGATTCAGAAGATTGTATCTTTGTATTTTATTATCTTTGAATTATGATGAGTACATATTATATATTTATATTTATATTATTATTAATTTTTAATTACTGAATAATTGATTGCTATCAACCCCAAATCTAAAATCTTTGTAAAGGACAAATTACATGCTCCACTTTTACTGGCGCCGTCTATTTAACAGCAATGCAGAGATGGGATCATATGTGCCCAAGTAGATGACATGTCAACATTTTTTTTAAATGAAAATTAAAAGTTTGTGATTAAGATTAATTAATTGACTTTTTTTTTAATGAAATTTAAATATGTATTTAGAACATTAATAAAAACTCTTTATCTTAAAAAATAATTAAAATAATATATTGATAATTAATTGATTTTCATAAATTAAAAAGAGTATGTTCATTTCAATAGTATGTATAAGGGAGTTATAAATAGCATACATGTAAACTGTCTATTATGTTCATTTGAGTAGTATCGAAAGAAATTATGTAAAGTAAGGACAAAATAGAAAGATAAAACAGTTGAATGAGAGTTGTAATAAAATATTTTGTATTGATGAGTGAAGAAATGATGTAATTACCTTTCTTTCTTTTGAGAGGTATTTATCGACCGTAATAAATTTTTTAACCCTTATTACAAAAAATAAATCTATGTAAATTAAAGGCTTAACTTTAATCAAATATCAAATATAATTATATGTAATACGTTACAAATAGAGTGTGAAGTGTGAAAGGAAACAAAAAAATTATACACGGTTTTTGTTATGTTTGCGTATGTATATATTTTCATCACTCTTTAAAAACTTTAATTTTTTTTTTTCGTTTAAAATGATGATAATGTGTACATTTACTTGAAAATAATTATACTAGTCAAGATAGAACTTCAAAGTAGTAATTTTTTTAATGAACAGATTCAACACCAGTGTTCTATATTTTCAAAATTGATGTATTATTTTTTCACTAGGCATTATTAGAGGAAGAAAATGAAGGGAAATATTCCAAAATTATTACAAAATATTAATAGGTACTACAATACAATGTACATTACATGTGTGATATATATTTATTTCTTTGGGGAAAAAAGGGGAAAGAAGTACGACGAGTGTGGGCTTGAGACAATGGTGACAGCTATGCACCAGCCTTATTGTGGGCCCGACTTCGGGCGTGGGTCCCTTCTGGACTGCGGTCACAACTCACGGATAATGGAAGCGCCTCCTAATTTCTCGTCCTCTGCCCAAACCCCTCCTTTTCCAGATATATCATTTATTTCTTGTAAAATTTCTATTTTTCAGTAGGTAAGAGCCACAAAAAAGAAATAAAGGACCAGCCATTGAGGGTCTTTTTTATGTGTGGTTTTTTTTTTATAATTTTTCTTTTGGGGGTTTACAACAGCATAATACCATCATTTTCATCGGATTTCGAACCTTGGTCGAAATAATTTTCTTACTAGGTGTGTAAGAAGTTGGAATTTATTGTGCGTTTGAGCTTTAAGTATGAGGTTGGTATCTTTAACCCCTTTCCTTGAACTTTTAAACCCAACTGGATTTACCTCAAAGATAGGGACCAATTGGGTGACTTGCACTTACCATTGTAAAAAAAAGGTTACATTTTCTGTTAAAGTCACTTGTCAACATGGTCTCAAGTTACAGTCTATCAAAATATTTTGTCCATTTTATAATATTTATCCTTTTCAAATTATAAGAAAATATTTTAAAAATATATAATTTATGATAAAATTTGTTTTAAAAGGCTAAATTGTCCATAAGTAACAAATGTGAGGATCTAAAGTATAAGGTTTTTATTTTATTTTTTTGTACCTAAGGTATGGTGATTTTATTTTTTTAAACTCTTTGGTTCTAATTTTGAGGTATCTTAAAGTCATTACAAATTTATTTTTTTAACCCTCTATAGTGCCAATGAACGACCAAATTATATGAAATAACATTTTTACTCCTAAATTTTAAGGTTACCAATGATTGTTAGTATTACTAACAATTATAATTAACGACTACTAGTAATACAATTAATAATTAGCTCTTACTAACAATTATAAATACTATCATAACCTCTAAAACTAACATACATTAATAAGATCTCTATATTCATCTAAATTGTTTGAGGCGCATAAAAAATAAAGGTTTTTGCTCACATAATCACTCTTTAATATTCCGCTCAAATTTGTGAATCAAGAATCTCTCGCACGCAATGCATATATATATATATATATATATATATATATATATATATATATATATATATATATATATATATATATATATATATATATATATTTTGAAAAAGTAAGTACAAAGAACATTAAGTAACTCTTCTCTCAAGGATTCTACCTATGTTATCATCATTCAAAATA
The DNA here is from genome assembly GCA_021018815.1 of Talinum fruticosum. Classification (NCBI taxonomy): domain Eukaryota; kingdom Viridiplantae; phylum Streptophyta; class Magnoliopsida; order Caryophyllales; family Talinaceae; genus Talinum; species Talinum fruticosum. Next base: position 1,961,552 of record JAITYX010000080.1, on the reverse strand, counting down.
ATATGAAAATTCATGCAAATGGGAGGATGTGAAGGGAGTTGTAGACCTCATAACACATCCTAATTTGACAATATAATCACTGTCATATTACCCTCTCTAAAAACATGATTAATTGAATAACACGAGAATATTGAAAGCAAAATGCGTACATCATGAACCAACGATTGAATTCTCCACAGAGCATGAATGGTACCCTGGATCTGCGTGAATTACTAATTTGTTATTGCCTCCACTTGTATATGTGAAAAGCTTATATGTAATGCTACTTGAAGACCGTCATGCATGGCCATAGCCGCAGACACAAGGATATGAGCGTTGTAGGTGAATCTAGTGCCTGCCTCGAATGAAGTTGCCCTTCTAATCTCGTAAAACATAACCTCGTTGCTACTCCTGTTTAACAAAAGGTGTTGTCGAAATTAATTTTGATGACGCCGTGCTGGGGAGAAATCCACCTCACTAAGGAAGTGGTTTTGATGTTGGGAAAGGAGTAAAAGGTGAAGATAATGAAGTGGATTGAGGTGAAGAAAAAGTACGTTGTCACTATTCTACCTAGTTACGTTTAGCCCGAATGAGTGTACCCATAAGTTTGAGTAAATTATTCCGAAAAACGATTCCATTACGAGATTTCCAAATGCTCCACAAAAGAACTGCAATTTTGGACATATTGATCCGTTGATCAACAAACATATTAACCAATGAGTCTCTAATAGTAATGTGGGGATTAGAAAAGGGCTACTCACAAAGCCATCCTTGTTGAATGGTGATGTCCCAAACTTGACCTACAAAAGGACAAGTTGTAAAAATGTGTTCCATATCTTCAATGTATGATAGATAAACATGACAACGAGGATCCATATGTATTCCACGATGTAATAAATTTCCTGTAGTTGGTAATGAGTTATGACATACTTGCCATAAGAAAATTTTAATTTTAGGCATAACATCCAAACTCCATATCCAATTAAACTTCCATACTGATTGATCCGACTTTAGATTATCACGAGCTTTCCAAGTGGTAGATTTAGTAGAAAATTCGCCATTGCCCGTAAGTTCCCGACATAACTTGTCCTCCATCTCTCCCAGGGGAATGAGAACTAAGAGCACATGAGGAATAACGACCGTAGGCAAAACCTGCATAAGCTTTGGCTCATCCCAAGTTTTATTAGATGAAATAAATTCACAAACCTTGATTTGAGGATCATTTAGAGTTGAAGGGTCCAGTTGCAATAAATAAGCCAAACTAGACTCATGACACCAAATATCGGTCCAAAAATTAACTTTTTTCCATTCCCTAACTGGCACATCATGTTTTGTTGAATAAATTTACGGCTGCGCAACGTACACTTTCAAACCGAAAAATTGGTCTGTTTTTTCCCATACATAAAAACGTATTCACATGACCATACTTTACCCTCATCTTTTTAACCTAAAAATTATCTGATTTAATGAGGTATTTCTATAAAAGTTTTGCGGAGTGGTTTCGTGTTCAAAATTTTCGGAGTGATTTATAATATAATAATTACAAAATGTAATCGTATAAACTCACATGTTCAACTTTTTTTTTTACACTTTCACTTCCCTTGATTTTCAATTAGTGTACTACAAGTATACAGTACATGGTGTAGTCAAATAATTATCATAACCATCCAAAAATATGTAATTATCAAATTTAATAGCCTTTTTTAAATAATAGGTAAACTTTCCTAACCAACTGACATTTGGCACAGGGCTATCTAATAACTATTAACCCGATTAAGGGGTCTATTATTTGGGTGATAAATATGAAAACACATTCATATACGTACATAAACATACTCAATAACACTGAATCAGATTCATGTACACTGACTCGTACTTCTTTTTTAAAAAATGATACTTTCCCACTTTCAATTATGAAATACACATGCCCGTTTGGTTGACAGCCTTTTGGAAGAAAAGATAGTTATTTGCAGGGGTTTAGTTGTTTTGACAAAGTCAAAAATTGAATTAATGTTTTGTAAACAACTATTTGGAATAGTTGTTCAACCCCAAACAACTCTTTCTCAAAAAGTTTTTCCGTTAGCTTTTTGGAAGAACGATTGTGATAATAACATATCTCGTCCAAAAGTTTTGAGAAAAAACACCATATGTCACTAACCCTTATGATTATTATTATTATATTTTTACTACTACTACTACTACTATTTTTTATTTAAATTGAATATAATAAATATTATATTAGATAGAAAATAAATATAAATTTTGTAAAAATAGTGAGAAAATAGAGTTTTATAAATGAAGATAATTTGTATGTACACAACATAGTATAATTATATTTAAAATAAAATTAAATAATTAATAAAAAAAAATATATATTTATTTAAAAGACAACTTAGATATAAAAGCATAAATGAAATTTCACCAAACATTTCATTAAAAAAAGAAATTTCACCAAACATTTTTTCCTCAAATAGCTAATTTTACTAAACACTTTATCAAAAAATAACTAATTCAAACAGTTAATAAAAAATAGTTAATTCAAACAGGTTAATAGTAAACAATTGATACAAACAGGTTAACAAATATTTGCCAAACAGGACCACAATCATTTATACTCAACCACACCGATCCATAACCACACTCATCAACTCCTTTAATTATAAAAAAATATACGAATAATCAAACAAACCCATATTTAACCATGATCACCAACACTCAACCACACTTCCTAGAAAAAAATTCACCTTTAATCACACTTACTAACACTCAATCATATTACGAGATTCATCACAAATTATATATTTTAATCGCCAAAAAGAAAATATCCTTGAGAGAGAGAGAGGTAATTTATAATGTATAGAGATTTAACATAATTTTTGGCATTCATATTAGAATTTGGTATTTAAAAGTGTAAAAAATGATTGTTAGAGCACCTTCTTACAGCCATATACAGTAAATTTTTGAAATTTCCCTCCTTTGGGTTTAACATTGTTTTTCCTCTTTTCACTTTTACAAAGTTCCTAGGACGAGGGCCCGGGAAAACATGACATCAGAAAATATCGTGTCGGAACCGTAACTTCTCGCGCCAATTTATCGAGTGAAAAGAAAAAAAAAAAAAAAAAACTTGGCCTGGCTCGACTGGATAAAACTTGGCGAACGCAGACAAAATTCTCACACTCATCATCTCTCTCCTCAGCGCCGAAGCCAGATAGATAACCGGACAGAGAAAATCCGAAATCAAAAAATTCTATTCACCAATCGATCAAATCACCAACTATTAACACCCCCTCTCCTCCTCCTCCTCCACCAATCCCTCTCTCCCTCATTCGTTCCCCCACGTCCTCCAAAACTCCAGAAACCCAAACGAAGCATCCCATCTTCTACTACGAAGAATTCCGAGAGAGAAACTCCATTCATGGATCCCTGCCCTTTTGCAAGGTTAATAATCGAGTCACTAGCGCTTAAGCTCCAAATGGGCACAAAATCAGGCGCCGGCGCCGGCGTTCATCCCAGTACTACACCGTGTTACTGCAAAATCTCCCTCAAGAATTTCCCATCTCAGACTGCCCTACTGCCCCTCTCCGGAAACACCGACGCCTCCCCGCCCGAATCCGCCACCTCCGCCGCCGGGTTCCACCTCGACCCGGCCGCCCTCCGAAGAATGTCGGGTCGGCCCGTTTTGCTCCGGGTGTCGGTGTACTCGGGTCGGATGGGTCAGACGTGCGGAGTGAGATCCGGGAAGCTGGTGGGTCGGGTCAATGTGAGCGTGGACTTAAAAGGGGCGGAGTCTAAGCCCATTGTTTTCCAGTCTGGGTGGATGAAGCTTGGGAGGGAGAAAGACCCAGCCGTCCAGGCAGTGGCTAAGCTGCATTTGGTCGTCCGGTCTGAACCGGACCCCGGTTCGTCTTCCAGTTCGGCGGTGAACCAGAGTGTAGTCCGGTCGTGTTCCAGATCCAAGGGAATATTCGCCAGCCGGTTTTTAGCTGCAAGTTCAGCGCCGACCGGAACTCTCGTTCTCGGTAAGAGTCTCCCTCTCTCTCTATTTTTCTCACCTTCAGCGTAATTTAGCTTCCATTATTTAGTTTTCTCCATATTAAAAAATCTACCTAAAATAACATGAGAAATTAAATATGCAAATTTATATATTTTTAGTCCTTTGAAAAAATCTATGATAAGAATTGAACTCGTAACTAGTGTAAATTCAAAAGAGAGGAAGGAAGAATTTGCATGCCGTTGAGAGGGGGCGTATTTTTGTGGGGAATATTGCGCGATGCTAAAATGCGCAAGGGATGTGTGGGGGCAAAAAGGGAAGGTGGGGTGGGGCTAATTGTTTTTGTTTTTGCTTGGTTGGTGTATTTGGTGGGTCGACAATTCGAGGGTGGGGTTGATTGTGTTTTTGATGATTAAAGGCATATGAGTTGTCATTATAATTATTTGTGGAACCATATGTCCAGCTGGGTACCAGTAAGTAGTACCTTATCTACCAAGCAAAATTTTGGCATCACAAACAAGTACACATATTTGGGGGTGTCAATCTCACTAGACATGATCATCTCTTGAATAACAAGACTTATGGATCGGGTCTATTCAGGTTGATTTATTAACTTTGTTTGGTTACTCCGGGTTGGAGTCATGTGAGTCAACTAGTACTACTTTGTTCTTGGCCCATTGTCTCGATTTTAATAGGCGGTAGCAAGATCATTATCGATAGTCTTGTCATGGTGCTGTGTCTTGCAATACTGAACACGAACTCACCCGACCCGACTGGCTTTTTTGGCCATTTTCCCTGTCAATATTTAGTGTCATTACACTATTGATTCATTCCCAAGCCACTTTGACATGGCCAGCTAATGATGAACTTCCCTGTTTAACCAAATAGCTTAAGTTAAATGAGGTTTCTTGCTGAAGACAATGCAAGCACATAATCAGTCTGATTAATTAACCATTAGCGGAGATTTAATTCTGCAACATTTATGAACAATACTGATTACTGACCAAGACCACCGTCCCAAGTTCCTTCAAAAAGTATGTTTACTAATTAATAAGGGTTTTGCAGAAACCCAAGCTTCTGATTAATGTTAGATTATGTTTCCTGCATCTTACGTAAAACTCAAACCCCGGAAGCTAATAGTAAGAGCTCGCAATTTGCCATAATTAATTAGTTGAATAGTTTAATTAACTGTGTGTTAAGCTTCACATCTACCCTTGAGTTATTCCTCTTGCAGTTAAACTTTCTGAAGGAACCACACTTTGCTGACTAAGATTAGATTCCCAAACAACTGTGCTAATGGTACTTTTAATTGTAAATATTTTATATGGGAGTATGAGATTAATGGAGAACCAGTCTGGTTTAACAAACCACATTAATTATCCTAATTCTCTCTTAATTATTATGAGCTGCTCTTAATACAACTACTGTCCATGTGCACAGATATTGTTCCTGATTTGTTAGTATTCAATCTCTGTTATATTCTCCAGATTTTGTTGTTCATTAACCTTCCATTTTCCTGATTAATTAGTAGTCTTTGAAGTCCCCTCCCCCTTTCTGAGATGTGAAAAAGATTGAGATTCCATGTAATGACCGTGATTCCTGGAGTACATCGATCACTAGAGATGTTAATTGAGATCTCAGCTTATTGCTTCACAAGTCACAACCACTCGAACAACTTTTTCCCCATTAATCCATAAAGAGCAGGGGCTAGATAGCCCCATCCAGTTCACCTACGTATAGGCCTGGCCAGCAGTTGACTCGGATCAAGTTTGAGTTGGATTAACTTTTAATGAATGTTTCGTTAAGACAAACTTTGTGCAGATTTGATTCTGATAAGGTCAATTTGTTTATTGGATTTGGTCACAAATATTCTGATTTGCATAATCTTGTTTCACTAAAAGCTCTTGCATTTTTAGACTTTTCCTTAATTATATGCCATTGTTTGTCCAATGACCAATAATGTAACAATCAAAGCTGACCATGATGTTTCTTATGTTTTTGACTCCAGATCTCTTCCAGCAAACTTCACCCTCAGCACACCCAACACCAACAACAAGGGATGGGTGGTAAGGCAACTCTCTGGGGACAAGGAGAAGCCAGCAAGGGAACGAAAGGGGTGGATGATAATGATCTACGATCTATCCGGCTCCCCAGTGGCTGCTGCCTCAGTGATCACCCCTTTCGTGCCCTCCCCAGGGACTGATCGGGTGTCCCGGTCAAACCCTGGGGCCTGGCTCATTCTCCGTCCCAATGGCTCCCATATGAGTAGCTGGAAGCCATGGGGCCGGCTTGAGGCCTGGCGTGAGAGGGGCCCAGTGGATGGACTTGGCTATAAGTTTGAGCTCGTGACTGACAATGGCCCCACTCGCACAGGCATCCCCATTGCAGAGGCCACCATGAGTGTCAAAAAGGGTGGCCAGTTCTGCATCGACAAAAGGGAGTCCGGCCCAGGAATGAGCCTAATGAGGTCACCTGTAAGAGGGTTTGTGATGGGTTCCACCGTTGAGGGGGAAGGAAAGATTAGCAAGCCTTTGGTGCAAGTCGGAGTACAGCACGTGACTTGCATGGCTGACGCCGCCCTCTTCATCGCCCTCTCAGCCGCCATCGATCTCAGCATGGATGCCTGTCGACTCTTCTCTCATAAGCTGAGGAAGGAGCTCTGCTACGATGATCAACACGACAATATGTTCATATAGACATCGAAGAAGAGAAAGAAATCTCGATTGATCGATCAGTCTTCTCCATGGCCGGCCTGCAGTGAGAACCAATAACTCATCATGAGGACTCTGTAAATTATTGGTTTGAGCATGTTCTAATTAATTTTCTCTCTCTCAACATAGGAGATGAGATGTGAGGCTTGATGTTTGTTTATTTTTTTGGTCTTGTTTTGAATGGCGGATTTCCAAGGAGAAGATAGCTGGCATTCATGGAGAGGATAATAGCTTCTTGTTGATTATATATGTATTTTGATTGACAGAACTTTGTACAGAGAGAATGCTGTTTTGTTCATTAAAAACACAAAAAGTTTTGTATTCTTTTTTCTAGTGTGGTTTAGTGCAATTCTTTGTATTCTTTGTAGCTAGTTTTGATTCATACATTGATGTGATCTGCATCAAAACTCTTCTCTAATTTGCTGCAAACTTTAAACTCCATTCTTTTCTTCTTGTACTTGCATCAAAATAAGATTTGAATACAAATTGAGCTGATGTTAATATTTGTTTGTCAGGAGTTATATATATGTTAATGTCCAAAGTTACAGAGTTTGGATTTGTTACGAAGATATTCATGGTCATGTTTATTGCAATTCACTTCACTAACAGTGATTATCTCAATCATTTTGGACTCCGAATGCGCGATAAAATTCCTATTAAGAATCTATTTTCTTAGGAGCATTATTGATTGGAAAATGGATGTGGGTATTTTGCATTAACTTGGACTGAGGGTTAAGCTTCATCTCGCAAACTGAGTGTGTTGGTCATGGAAATTGGATTTTCATCGTACATATTGGTGTAGGTCAAGGCCATTGAGTTACATGTCAAACCTTGTTGAGCTGATCTAATTGTCTCGAGTTCAGCCGCAATTTCTTTCACACTTGGCCTTTGAGCATCTTTTTGCTAGGTTGGCGAAGTCAATGAGCTCCTCATTTCCACCTTCTTTAAGGATGTGAGCATCCAATACATCATCTAAAGAATAGTTCTCCATAACCAGGAGAAACCATGGCACTAGACCTCATTCTTCATCCTCCAAGGAATGAACGGCCTTTTGTCCTGTCAGAAGCTCAACAAGCACCACCCTAAAACTATACACATCACTCTTGTCTGTAAATTGGTTTGACTGAAAGTATTCAGGATTCACAAAGCCAAATGTCCCTAGAACATGTGTTGTTATATGGGTCTGCTCCATTGCCATTGATTTTGATATTCCAAAGTCTGTAGTTTAGCTCTGTAGCTGCTATCCAAAAGGATCTTGGAAGATTTAATGTCTCTGCCGAAGATAGGTACCCATGATGACGAATGGATGTACGTGAGAGCATTTGCTGTATCAATGGCAATTTTCAAACTCATTTCCCAAGTAATCAGGAATTCTTCATTAGGAACATGAATGTGCGGAGCAAGTGTTCCCTTGGGCACATATTCATACACCAGTAGATTGGACTAGTGTCTCAAAGAAACATCCTAGTAGCTTAACAACATTTCTGTGGTTGATCTCCGATAAAAGAACCACCCCATTGATGAAGAAATTCAATTGGCTTTCAACCAGAATCTTAGATTTCTCTATAGCCATAAGTTGCTACAATCTTTCCATCACTCAGCAGCATGCCTTTGAAAACAGTACCTTGCCCCTCTTGGCCTAATATTCGGTTTTCTCTACAGCTACAAGTTGCCTTCTTAAGTTCATATGAAGCGAAGATTTTGATTTTCTCTAGGCTACTATCTTTAAAAGACATTTGTTGCTTCAATATCAAACCCCCATTTCTTTGGAAATACTTGGCTCTGAGTCGTATGCCCCCTTTTTTCAGTAGATGATACAACCAATATGCTCCAATTAGTGAAACAATCAATCCAGTGCTTATTCCTGCTCCTGCATCACTCATCAAGTTTATGTGTAACTTAATAACAATCCTTACAGAAAGATTTATCCCACCCAGTATGTCTTTGAGCAAACTGAATTACAAGCAAATTACAACCAAATAACAAAACCTGAAGCTACCTGTTGTAAGTTTTAACCTTTGCCTTGAAATTAGCTCGTAGTTTGGCCATGGCTTTCCTTATCCCATCCTTTCTCTTTCTCACCCCTTCACTCCTACCAGAACCAGACTTTGTACTGAGATACCTATGATTTTCCGTTTGATTATCCAGGTTACTAATGTGAGGAAAAAAATTTAAAATTCTATATTTCCTTTTAATTTCCAATGTACTGATTCATTCAGATGCATCATGTCAAATGGAAGTCCAGCAAATGCATTTCTAAGTGGTGACTTGTTTGAGGAAGTTTACGTAGCTATGCCTTGACAATCATTTCTATGTGGTGTCAACCGGTCTCCCCTTCGAACAGGACTATCTGCTATTGCTAGCCCCTGTATCCCGTCCATGGTCAGATTTATCGCAATTCACTTCACTAACAGTGATTATCTCCATCAGTTCAGACCTCAGTTCGCAGTAAGATTCTGTTTATCCATCCCATTTTCTTAGGAACATTATTGATTGGAAAAATGGATGTGGATATGCTGGGTTAAGTATGAAGTCAGTAAGAAAACACGTAAGAGATTGTGAAAAGTCGTAACACAAAAATAACAAATAGCTTTAACTCCAATGTGGACTAAGGATTAAGCTTCGTCTTGCAAACTGAGTGTGCTGGTTATGGAAATTGAAGTTTCATCGTACATATTGGTGAAGGCCATTGAGTTACACGCCAAACCTTGTTGAGCTGATCTAATTGTCTCCAGTTCAGCTGCAATTTCTTTCATACTTGGCCTCCTCTTCCCATCAAGATTCAAACACCTCTTTGCTAGGTTCGCAACAACGATCACCTCCTCATTTCCACCTTCTTTTAGGATGCGAGCATCCAATATATCATGCACAGAATCATTCTCCATAAACAGGAGAAACCATGGCACTAGACCTCGTTCTTCGTCCTCTGCAGCTCGAACAGCCTTTTGACCTGTCAAAAGCTCAACAACCACTACTCCAAAACTATACACATCACTCTTGTCTGTGAATTGGTTTGATTGAAAGTATGCAGGATCCACATAGCCAAATGTTCCTAGAACACGTGTTGTTATGTGGGTTTGGTCCGTTGCAACGGATTTTGATATTCCAAAGTCGGATAATTTAGCCCTGTACTTGCTGTCCAAAAGGATGTTGGAAGATTTGATGTCTCTGTGGAAGATAGGTATCCATGATGATGAATGCATGTATGCAAGAGCGTTTGCTATATCAATGGCAATCTGCAAACGCATTTCCCAAGTAATCGGGAAGTCTTCGTTAGAATCATGAATGTGCTGAGCAAGTGTTCCATTAGGCACATATTCATAAACCAGTAGAGGGACTTCTGTCTCCAAGCAACATCCTAATAGCTTGACGACATTTCTATGGTTGATCTGTGATAAAAGAACCACCTCGTTGATGAAGACGCGCAATTGTCTTTCATTGACTATTTTAGATCTCTTTATTGCAACGATCTTTCCGTCAGTCAACATCCCTTTGAAAACAGTACCTTGACCACCCTGTCCTATTATTCGATTTTCGTTATACCCATCAGTGGCCTTCTCTAGTTCATATGAAGTAAAGATTCTGATTCTTTCAAAGCTGCTACTATCTTCAGAAGACATTTGCTGCTTCAATAGCAAACCACCATTCCTTTCGAAATACTTGGCTTTGAGTCTGATGTCCCTTGTTTTCTTTAGCATGTGATTCAACCAATATACTCCAAACAGTAGAACAAGTGATCCAACGCTTATTCCCACTCCTGCATTGCTCATCAGTCATCAAGTTAACAGTTATCTTTATTTATAAACTGTGGTTTGTCGTCAAAAATCACAAATTGCCATCCTTCCTCCCAGAAGGGAAAAGATCCAATCAAAAGGTGGGAAAAGCCACAATGTTTACACACACAATTTCACCAAGAATAATATACTTTCCATCAAAAGAAGAACAGGGGGCAGGGGACTCTCAACGTCACAGCTTCTGCTTGTTAATATAAAAGATGAACTAAAAATACACATACAGAACAATCATGGCCGAGGTGTGACCAACTCTCAACTCGAACCAAATTTAGACTTAATTTGTTGCAATTACTAGATTTCATCAGCTTAATGATACAACAGCTCATTATTTTCACTAGGCCATTCGTAGATGAGAAAGCCTTATTAAAATGGAGTTCAGCTCCCCCCTTCCCCCTGCGAAAAGAAAAGAAAGAGAAAAAGGAAAAGGGAAGTCAAAGTGCTTTAGTTTTGCCAAACATCAATTATTGATGCTGAAATGCTTATGAGAAATCTCATGTTACCTTCACTGGAAGGCTCATAATATTCTTTATCAGGGCCTAATGACAGTTGCATTAATTAAAAGCCAAGATTGTAAGTAGGGAGTTTGAAGGGCTTACCAAGGGCAACTTCCATTGCTGAGTTTTTCTGCATTTGAGATGTTGAGTTTTTCGCATCAGGGCAGCCATAGGTTCTATTTCCATAATGGATGCAGTCTTGTATACAACCCTCACACTCTTTGACAACTAAGATTGAGAGGGGGGCGGGGAATAATAATGGAATCAAATTCATGTAAAATTTCCAACAATGCAAAGAGATGGATAATACAGAACATGGGAATTTGATTAACCCACCTTGGCACCCATAAGGTAGATAAGGATTGCCTTGATAGAAATCAGCTTTGCAATGACAGACATAGCCTCCCCCATCCTCAGCATCTGATTCTCTATGCTCACAAGTTGAGTTGGCATAACTTGGCGACTGGACAGGCAAGTCTGTCAACTTCCATTCCAGCACTGTTGGGGCCGGGGCAAAATCTGATAGTTGCGTGTCTATAGCCTTGTTGATGATTGAGGAGCTATCCACCAAGGCCATCATTAAGCAGTCAGAAACATTTGGAACTACCCTCAAGTTAACAACCTTAAAACCATAATGATCAAGGGAAAATGGGATGGTGGTTTTGCAGCATCCTAAGCCGTAGCAATTCTTTGTAACCTCGGAACCATTGATGCAAACTGCAGCACATCCTGCCACTGTTTGGAGTCTTCTATCTACCATAACAACACTGCCACCACAGCCACCCACTAGGAGGACGTTTTGCTTCTTTGAGTAGAGAAATGGACTCCCACCCAAGTCATAAGAAGACAGAGCTGGTTTTAATAACTCAGTAGATCCACCATTGGTTGTACCACAAAGTCCCGTGGAGGCAGTAGATATAACTAAGGTTCTTTCTTGACTTCTTCCAACATTGAAGAAATTTCTCACCGGCATTCCTAAAAAGCCGTGGACAATTCATGATCCCTGCTGCATTTGACATTGAACCAATGATTGTGGTAGCATTTTGGACCAATCCCAAAGGGGTAAGGAATACTGATGTTTCCACAATGATCATTACACCCGGGCTTTGCTATGCGTACTGGATCTGCCTTTGAGATTTGTATCAGCAGCCATAGCAGAACTAATAATAAGAACACGACTTGAAACCACATTTTCTTTAACTAGGTGTGTACTTGCATATTCATGACAGAGATGACTATTGCCAATTAATAACCCATTCCATGTGTGATTCTTGCCTTTCTGGATTGTAGTGATAATAATTTTATCAGAATCTCCAATTATCACCAACAACACATAATAATATGAATAACCTGCCAGCTTAAGACCCTTAAAAATATATATCTGATCATTAGAGCATCAGTTATTAAAATACCAGGTACCTTACTTCTCTATATTAAGGGGAAATTTCACTTTCTTCTCCTTTTTTGGAGCAGAGTTTTCGTTTTTGTGTGTTTTAATCAACATACAACTTTTTTTTGGACCGGGGAGGGGAAGGTGTGAAGATAGATATAAAGGCCGATGAATGATCTCTGGTTTGTGAGTACATAATCACCTTCAAAAGTGTTTTTGATCCCAAGAAGGGGGGGATGAGAACAGAACAGCTTATTCTTGTGCTTAAGTCATGATTCAGATTATTATAAGTACCTATCACACATGTTATTCCTCCTTCCTCTACTGTTCAAATAAGAGTAGTTTACTACCACATTTTTGAGCCAAAGTCTTCCATTAATCAATAATACATGCCGCGATAAACTGGTAGCTCACATGGCATCGGTTGTGATATGTGCGGAGTGCACCCACATGTGCCTTGAAAAGTTGATGTGGATACGCTTCAGTAGGATCCCATTGTTTTGTTGAAGTTTTTGTTTAGTTGTATATTAATAATTGACTGTACTTGTAGTGATTGATATTGCTCCGTGCAATTGCAGTAGTTATCTGCACCTTCCAGGAAAGGAATGTACGTTGGCTGTTGGCACATCAATTCATGAATGTTACAACTGTTGATGAGTTCATCTCCATTGGTTTCTCTCTGATCTTCTAGTTAGCTGTACTGTCGTGCAATCAATCTTGAATTTAAAGGGCATCAAGACAACAGCACCCGGAAGTTCGCCTCTAGGAAAGGTGCTATTTGGTTCAAATGATTTGAGGACGCACACAAAACCGTTTGAGCATATTGACTGTTGCATCTGAGAGGCGTTTCTAATGCCATGTTCTGCAACAGTGTTTGGAGTAACTTTTAGAGATTTGACCAAGTTAAAACACTAATCAATCAAGTATTAGTGTTTGGTATGCTTAGTGTTTTAACTAGCGTTTGCGATAAGCTTATAGCGTTTCAAGTAGCTGTAAGATAATTCTAAAGTTTATGTGAATAAGCTGTAAAGTTATAGGGGCAATAAGCCATAAAGTTGAAACAAAAGCTAAAAAGAACTAAGTCCTAGTTTTACACGGCTATGCCGGTAGAATCCAATTTCATGATAGTTGTCGCTTGTCACAAAGGAACACAGAAAGTTAGTAAGTTTCTCGAATCTTGGCATAGGCTAAAAGGTTGATTATTCTTCGTTTCATAAACTTCTTACATGTTCCGTAATTCGTAACTGCTAACTAGCTTTAAGGATCCATACAAAGCAAGATATCTATAATTATATTTAGTTTAATTTTTAAATTATAGATATCTTACCTCCTACTTGTTAAAAAATATAATAGAGTAATTTTTATTATAAAATATATGAATATTTCATAAGGTGTGTATAACTATAAGTTTAATTTAATACACACACTCAAAATAATTGCTAATTATATCAGTCACAGATTTATAAATTTAGGTTATTATATATAATATTTTATTTTAGTTTTATATAATCGAAGCATTATTTTTAAGTAAATTATTATGTGCTCTTGGGAGCACAGGCTCCCACTGTCACATGTATTTTTAAGTGTGCAATATTTGTCATATATTAAGATTTTTAATATAAATTTGTTTAAATGGCTTGTGAGAGCACGTACTTTCAGGAACATGATATAAGAAATATTAAATCAATGACTCCCGTTTTCAAAAAGACTTAAATTTCTACCTCAAAATTCTCTATTTTATAAAATTTATAGTATCGGGTCTATGATATAAGTTTTGCAATTTTTTTTTTGACCATAAGTTTTGCAAAATTATGAAAGCTATAAAGTTGCACATATAAGAGGCTACGACATTATTTTTGTTGATTTAATTCAAGGTCATATCTCATGACCCAATCCCAGTGGGCCTTTTAGCCCGTTTGTTTGGGCCCCTGGACCCTTCTCGATCGCCACGCCATAACATTATTAAATTAAATTAAAAGTAAACTATATTACTAATTCATATCTGCTATTCTCTCTCTCCTCACTGGCCATTTCCCTCCCTCTAATTCTTGTTCCTGCCAAACACATCCACAATTTCCCGACGATGTATCTCCGGCGAAACCTAATCGTTCCTCTCCTCTTCACTCTCCTCTCTCTCACCCACTCCCTTCTGCCGGAAAACCACCTGCTCCTCCCGAGCAGCCGGAAACTCGGGCGGGACGACTCAGTCTACTGCCTCAGCTGGCGGTTTTCCGTCGAGGTTAACGACTGCGGCGTGTGGACCACCATCCCTCTACGATGCCTTCAGTACGTGAGTCAGTACATGACCGGGGAAATGTACTCTTCCGACTCGGAGATCATCGCCGCTGACTCGCTGGAATTCGCGAAATCCGTTCAAATCGCCGGCGACGGAAAGGACGCTTGGGTATTCGACATTGACGAGACTCTTATCTCCAACTTGCCCTACTATGCGGACCACGGATTCGGGTGAGCTCTCTTGATTCTCACCGTTGGATTTTGACTGGTAGTTGATTGCGTCATTTTTTTTATTCTTTTGGTGGTGGTTGGCTTATGATTTCAGGGGATTTTATGCCGCAAATGGGTATGCCGTAATGTTTTTATCATCTGAAAATTGAGCATTTCTAAACATTACTGAGTATAAAATAGCTATCGTTTGGTTTACTGTTTCATTTGTTTTCTTGTTCATATTGTGCAAAATTGTCTTCTGTTGTTGATTGTTGAGGAGTTATGATTTGGGCATTTGAATTAGCATTGGGGAGAACTGATCAAACTAAAATTAAGAGCTCGAGTCACGATAGATATCTGGGAAGTCACTTGTGAAATGACAAGTTACCCTGAAAGCTTGGGACCGTACTAGCTTTGATTTTAGGTTTATTTTGATTTTGTAATGAAGGTCATACTTTGATGGTTAAATCATCCATGTATGTGGTGTATGCTGAAGTTTTTCAGTTATTCTTGATGGTGCATCAACTTGTCCTTCGTATTTGATATTTGGACGAATGGATGGATCCTTGTGTTGCTCGAGCTAGAATCCATATCGGAATGCAATTGCTAGTGTGTCAATTTAGTATATATATGCGAATGGTTTCTAATTTCATGAAATGTGAAGGCAGTCAAAATACCAACATTAAAATGTATCTTGCGTTGTTGGACTTGGGTAGTGATTGTGGTCCATCTTTGAACTCGTCATTTTGAGAAGTAGTGAAGCTATCACATGTGCATAATTTACCTTTGGTGTCACCTAACTGTTTTATAGTATTGGTGGAAGTTGACAAACTGTTAATCGGCATAAAGCAAAACTGAAGGTTGTATGACTGCTATCACACTTGATTTCTATTGTGACTTTTGTTTGGACAATGACTGACTAACTGAATGAATATGTGTTGCTATGAGCTAGGTATTGAATTGACTGATAGCTGTCCATGTTCATTCTTGATTTGTTATTTTCTCAGAAAGATTTGATTTTTCTATTATCATTCATAAAGAATTGGTACCATGCTTTTGGGTTTGTCGATAAATATACTTGCTCATCTTTTTTTGACAATCATCCCTCCTTCAGATTACTTGTCTTTCATTTACGCATAGACTTTTCTATTCAGGATATCGTGATTGATATTATTCGTCTGGAGATTATTATGAAATCTATTTCCTCCTTATTTTATAGAACATCTATACTCTATTCAGTCATTAAAGTGTCAACGCTCTTGAACCTTGATTCGAATTAGTCTTGTTTCACGTTCCATGTAATCATTATTTGTTCTGCCTGCTATTTGCTATTTCCTCCCTTGCTATTTTCTCCCTTGCCTTTCTTTATTCTTGTTGTGAATGATTTCAAAACCTTTATTTATCTTTCTTTCTTGGACCAATTCCTCTCAATCCTGATGAACAAAGCCCTTCCACATCTATATGACTGTATGTTGTTTACAATGACTCCTTATAAAGCAAGATATCTAGGTAAACATTAATTTGCTTCTCACTACTCTAAATAATAAATGTTGCTTGCTGGAAACTTGTATATACTCTCTCGTATAAATGGATAATGCAGTAGTAAATCTACTTTGTATGTTCTGATATCGTTGTCAAAGTGATTGCTATATTTCTGTTGGGATAGACTCATGTGACTCTAGTGACTTTAAAAATATCTAATCATGCTGGTATGGACAGTTTGAGTAGTATTTAGAGCCGAAAAACTGCTTTATTCCTGAATACCCAATTGTAAAAAGTCATCACTGTATTTCTTATCTGTCCTGTGTCACATGTGGTATAATCAGCCTTCATTGTTCGCTGCTGTTTGCTATTTTCTCCCTTGTGTTTCTTGTATGCTTCTTGTGAATGATAAGGAACGTTTTGTGTTTCGTATTTGGAAACCAATACCTCTCATTCGTAATGGACAAAGCCCTACCATGCCCTGTGCTATAAGTTCTTTCCCTTTGATACTAAAAGGCAATATATCTAGGTATAATAATATTTTGCTGTCTGGTGCTCCAACCTCCAAGTATACAATGTTGCTGCTGGCTGTATTAACCTGTACATGTGCTTATTCAGCCAAAAAAAAACCTGTACATGTGCTTTATACTTATGGAGGATGTAATCGTCTATTACTCTATTTGCTCCATTCTTTTTCATGTCGTTGTCATAGTGATACTATCTGTTTTGTTGGGATAGATACTCATGTGAATCTAGTGACTTTAGAAAAATATCTAAATGCTGGTATGGATGCACAGGTCTAATAATACTGAGAAGCGGCAAACTGATCCATTCCTTAGTCCCCATTTTGATAGACCTAATCCACTTCCAATATAAACCTGAGTTGACGCAATTTGAACCAAACGGACAACTTGGCTAATATTTGGGTCAATTTCTCGACAACTTTAATGGACAAACCTGTACTGGACATGAATGACTTTCTCTTATATCATATTATACCAACATTGACCCAAATCCAAATTATCCCAAATTCAACATGAATGATGTTTGCAGCCTAGCAATACTCCCAGGCCATAATGTTAATGTCGTGCAACTTTATTGTCTAATATTAGGAAGATGCTAAGGGATGATTATCACAATTTGATGTGTAAGTGTCAAAATTTTAACTGAAAGAGACACATTTGTGACTTTTATGCTGTGAAAAATCTTGTTACTCTTGAATCTTGATTCATTCTCATATATAACATGGTTTCTGTTGTCCTTCCTTGCTCCATGGACTCAGATCAGAGGGATTCAATGAAGATGCTTTCTACGAGTGGATTCTACAGGCTAAGGCACCTGCTCTGCCTGCAAGTTTGAGTCTTTACAGGGAGCTCCAGCAGCTTGGGTTTACAATTATCCTCTTGACTGGAAGGGATGAGCCTTATAGGAATGCCACTGCAGAAAATCTAAAGCTTGTTGGTTATGATAACTGGGAAAGACTCATCTTGAGGTACATGTAGACTGTAATTCAATGACCCAGATTCTTTGGTATTCATATTCTATGTTATTCAAACCCCGCCATACCGATGTTGAATTGTCGGGTGTCCGACATGAGTGTCATGTCAGACTCAGCAATATTTTAAAATGTTTTGTATATTTTTGGTATAAAGTAAAGTATTAAGTGTCCATACTCGAGGCAAAACGAAGATTCCAAGTAACTTAGTTCATATTGAAACTAATCTAAGATGCTATTCAAATGCATTTAATGGAATTGGGCAGGGGGCCTTCTGATAAAGGCAAATTGGCCTCCATTTACAAATCAGAAAGGAGAAAGGAGCTCATGGATGAGGGCTACAGGATCCATGGCAACTCTGGAGATCAGTGGAGTGATTTGCAGGGATATGCAGTCGCTGAGCGGTCATTTAAACTCCCGAATCCAATGTACTACATTCTCTGATTTTGATGCTCAGCTGTACTATTTATGCCTTCTCTTTGCTGGATCTGTAAGTACAGACTAATACTCTGGTATCATTTGTTATTCACTCATCCAGAAACCCTCTCTCTACTCCTCTGGGATGAGGTTGTGTACATTACTAGCCTCTTCTTGTGACATGAACTCATCTAGTATTCTAGTGGGACTCTTATTCCTTGCATACCTTCTGGATCCTAAAGGTGTGCCTGCCTTTGGATAAGAGGTGTTAATTGGTAACGGTTTTTCATGGTTGACTGCCTTGTAATTGTCATTTGACCTAGTTGTTAATGGTTGTCTTTGTCCTATGGAGGATGTAATGTCACATTGACATAATAATATTGTATGTGTTTATCATGGTGATAGTCAACCTCGTCAAAATAATCTCCAACCTCTTCCTTCCTATATATAGCAACTATCAGCTCCCCCCGGGCCCCTCCCCATATACCATATTCGGTGATTGTAATCTAAAGCCCTTAACCAGACGCAGATTGGTGGATTTTTGTTTGATAAACAAAGGTTTGCTAATGGGGTAAGGGGCAAGAGACTAGGTTTTACAAAACCACAGTATACTCTAGTGAAAATGTAATTAATGAAATGTAAGTCATTAAACAATGCATAGGTCCACCCTTGAGCCCTGTTTTTATGTCATTGACTTTGGCGGCATATACTTGGCTAAAAGTCCATGTGACAGCGGGAACATTGCACAGGGAACACCATGAAAGTTGACCTATTTATGTTTTGACAATGACAGTCAGAAAGTGAGTTTATCAACCCTTGTGTCGAGTCACAATTTAATATACAGGAACTAATGCAGGTGGCGTCGGAATTCAGAAAGACAACAGCAAATCCAGACAGCCACAAAGCTGAGAGAGAGAGAGAGAGAGAGAGAGAGAGAGAGAGAGAGAGAGAGTCATGAATCATGTTTTAGCTTTGGATTCTATACTTAAACGAAGACCTACTGATTGATCTCAATCATAGGTAGATATTTTACTTTTTTAGAAACCCTTTCTTTTCTTCATATATGTTTGTGTGTATTGACCCCAAAAATTCGGGTGACTAGTGAAATTCAAGTTGGATAAATTAGATAATTTGTCGAACATACAGCTAGGGGTAGATTAATTGGATTAGCCTAAATTTGATTCTGAATTTTGTTTGGATAACATAAATAGGAAAATGTTTTATCCGAATTTAAATTCCAGACGAATAATTAGCAACCATATCTATTTTTTCCGGGTTGGATAAATTCAGGTATTTGAGACGGAATCTTGCGAGCACGATTTGGGTCTGAAAAATGACTTGTCAAGTATGTGTGTGTAAGAGCCTATTGCCAAAGGATGGAACCAATTTGAACTACTAACTTTTGGCTTGAAAAGGGTGACGCCACCGCTTGTGTGAGAGCGTTGTCTATTTTGCTATAGACAATGCGATACAATGAGAAATGCATCAGATTTGGGAGAAGAGAAGAATTAGGTAAGCACATCTTGCAAACCAATTCACAGCTTGATTAGATTAATTCTCTATGAACAGGATTGATTTGAGGCCAATTGACACCTTGATTCAATGATTGATCTGAGGCTTATAACACTGGTGCGTGGAATGATTGTAGGATGGAATGGCGTTCAATATTATGCTTTGACATCTTGGAATGTAATTCACATGCAAGTGTTGAGCATTTCAAGGTAGTGGTTGGAAGCTTCAATGGCCATCCCTCTCTCTTGGCCAACTCTTTGAGTTCATAAAAAGTTGATCAAACTTTTATCAAACATTGGGGACAAAATCGGATCTGAATTCATTACTCTTTGGATGAGTGTGCCTCGCCATTGTAAAACAATCAAATTGTGATAAATGTACCATATATATAGATTTTTATATTCGCTTGTTTATATTTAATTTTACTCTCATTTTATGGTTCTATCATTCTGTATATATATCGATAAATAATATATGTGATAATAAAACAGAAACTTTAATAATAAAAGTAGATATTTTAAGAATTTTAAAAATGAGATTAACTAATTAAGAGCTTGGTTATTTCAATGATATAAACTATCCATAAGGAGCAACATCTAACAATAGGTAATATAGAGCAATAAGGAGCTCCGAGCAGTTGTAAAAAGTTACGTCAATGTGGATTAAAAAGGGTAAATTGTGGTAAGAGATAGTTGTTAGCGACAATTGATCTCGATCGATGAAACCAACAAATCTTATAAATATGTTTTCGATTGGTGATTTGGTTAAGATTAATGGCGTGGGCTTCCCAATTGGCTAACATATTTGTAATTTTCCTTTACCTTATAGGCCTCAACATGTTTTTATCTTGTATTAGTATATTATGGGATTGCCTTGTAACAACGGCTCAATGCCTACACCACAATGCTCACATAAACAAAAGGCTAAAGTACACAAAATTAAACCAAAATTAGAAAAAGGGTTGGTCTAAACTCAATCCACTCCATATGAAAAATTAGCTACTTTCTCCATAGAAGCAATTTGAATTTTGTAGTTGTGGTCAATCATAACTTTATATATCAATACAAAATACTAATATTCATAGCCATTGCTCATTTTCAATGGCTCATCGGCTTGATGGCATCTATATCAACTTGAATCAAAAGGTCTCAAACTCATTGAGACTCATATTTATAGCGGGAAAACATGAGATGATCAACAAGATTGGCTTAGCCCATCTTCAATCCATTTCCCCCTCCCTATATTCCTAAACCCGAACCCGAACACGAACCCTACCTTATCTTCACTGCTCGGCTAAAAGCCTAATTAGAAGAACAAAATTACCCATAGCCATAACCAAGCTCTTATACAAAGTTAATCCTTGTTCAAGGAGAGAATGGTATAGGCAGAAGTCCTTGAAGAAGATCGAGCAAAGACCCACAAACAAGGGGCTTCGTCGACTGGATCCTAAGACAACTCGACCCACCGCTACCGCCGCCACCGCCGGGGATCATCGAGCACTCCGGACGCGGCCGCTGCATTCCTTCTCCGGGTATGCAATTCAGGGAGAAATCGAACCCAATGCTCCTCGAGAACAAATTCTCGCATGTGGGGCTAAACCCAGAAAAGAAATTGTAGGCAACGGTCAAATTCAACAGATTTTTCAACGAGCAGACTATATCTGGGAGCTCCCCAGATAAGCGATTATGGGCAAGATTCAGCACTTGGATGTCTTCAAGGCAGGAGAGGGAATCTGGGAGATGACCCGTTAACGAATTGTAGCTCAAATCGAGCACCTGCATATCGGAGAAGAGCCCTAGCCCTTCTGGAATACAACCCGTTAATTGATTGTTGAGGAAGAGGACCTCCTTCAATGCCGAATTAACGTCCCCTAAACTCGCCGGAATTACGCCGGTGAATTTGTTGTAGGCTAAGTTGATGACCGAGGCCGGCGAACTGCCCATGTTGTCCGGGAGCTCGCCGGAGAACTGGTTGTTGTTGAGGAGGATTGCGTCGAGGGGTTTGCTGAAGAGTTCCGCCGGAAGTGGGCCGGAGAATTGGTTGAATCGGAGGTCGAGGTAGATGAGATTAGGGATTTGAAGGGTAGAAATTGGGAATCCCCCGAGAATTGATTGTTGCTCAGGTCTAATTCGGTGAGAGATTGAAGCTCCATGAACGAACCCGGCACTGTACCCGAGAATCTGTTGCTGTTGAGATGGAGGAGAGAGAGTTCAGTGAGGAGAGAGAGTTCCTTCACTAGAACACCTTTGAGGTTGGCATGGTTGAGATCTATGGAGGAAACAGAGGGCAAAACAGAGGAGCAGAAAACCCCTTTGTAATTACACACATTTGGGCCGACCCAGGTAGTTAGAATCCCCTTTGGGTCTTCAACAATGGCGGATTTCCATGATTGGAGAGCTGTGTAAGCTCTGCTTAAGCTGGGGCTGGGAGTCGACAATGCCGGCGGCGATTGTGGTGGTTGTTGCGCTGGTGGGTATGGGTCTGGAGTGTTGACCCCTCCCCCGCCTATCCATACGCCGCCGCCTCCAACGCCGACGCCCATTCCGACGCCGCCGCCGACGGAGAAGGCGGGTTCCGCCGGGGGAGTTGGAGGAGGAACACGAGAGATAAAAACAGGCGGAATGTGCCCATATTTGAGGAAATTTGAGAGTAGTTTTCAAATGTTCCGTTGGATTTTGTTTTCGAGGTTTTGGGAGATTGTGAATGAGTTTTAGCTTTCAAGGTTAGAGGAGGGAGACAATGGGGGGAGAGAGAGAGAGAGAGAGGTGGGGACTGGAATGGATGGAGTGAAGAGGGGAGTAGTTGTAAATAATTTATGTTAGAGATAATTGTAGTGTTTCATATATATATATATATATATATATATATATATATATAAATTAAAAGAGAAGAAAAAAATCTATGTTTATTTGAGTGTGGATTTTGTCATAAGATTGATTATAATCAAAAAGTGTTTCAAAGAAAATGACCCTGTCATGTTATCATTCAAACAATGATCTTACACATATCACTTCAAGGGACAATCTTCTTTGTCTTAATTTGATTAGCTGGTTTTAAATTATTATATTATTATCCAATAAATTTGTAATTTTAGCGTAAAACGTGTTATTGAGATATATAACAATAACTTCTATACCGATAAAGTGTTGGTAAAAATGATAACGATCTTAATTTGATAAAGAGAAGAATGCAAAATTTAATATCCACAGATAGATACACTTATTGTGAGGTTTCAAACTTAAACATGTTCAACTAATTTTAAATTTTGGATGTTACTCTTAGACATCAGTGCCCTCATCCTCCTTTCTAATATAAATGTGGCATGAACTTCATGATAGTAGTTAGTGGTCAAGATCAAAATTTTCTTGCACAGAAACATTCGCAAAAAGTCTTTATTTATTTACAAAATACATTGTATAAAAATCATATATCTATAACAAGTCTCGCTTCTCCTCTCTCCTTGATTTTTTAAAATTTAAACTTTTCATGTTCTCATAAAACTATATATAAAGACAGAGGTAGAATAATTAGGTCCCCTCTTGGATTGTTGCTTTGCCATAGGACCGCGCAAACTTGCACTTTGACCTTACTATCTATCAGCCAAGAATGCTAACAACGATGGGCCATCCACCACTAACCTATTACTACACCAATGAGGTACTTTTTGTCCATTCGTTTGTATGTATGTAGTTTAGACTTCTACCTCATTCTACATCCAAGGCACAAGAGCTTAGGCCCACATCAACATCCTGAAAAAGCATACATATATACATACGACTCTCGCTCAAGGTTGAGTCTTAGATGAGTTAAGTTCGGTAAAACGAAACCGAGTCCAAGTTTTAGTAAAAGATTACTCGTATGTATTTGAAATTATAAATTTTCATTTAATTTGTATGCATTTCCTAGGCTATTTAAGATCGAACTTATATTTAATAATTATTAACATATTTAATGAGACATTTTCTTCTCTTTTTTTTTGGGTTCTTATCCATACCTCCTTGCTTTTATCATAATGTAGAATCACACTATATAAACAATCAATTCCGAGCGAGAAAGGAATGGAAAGAAAAACTCACATGATTACCAAAACCTGCATGAATTAGTGTCCCCCATTAACCATGAAATACATCATTTGGCTAAGAATAGTATAAGACTTTGCTTTGGAGGAAAGACAAAAAGGAGGGCGCATGAGAACTCTTCCTATCATTTTGGACGGCAGCTAAGCCCCCATGATTGTCTTCCAAACTCGGCCACTTACACTCCAAAAAGCTCATCATTCATTTACAAACACAATATGTGGATCACATATTTCTTTTTAAAGAAAAAGAAATATCCTCTTAATTAATTGTTGGCTCATATAGGAGTAGCATTTTTGACAGAAGTTTTCTCCATTCATAATATTCAAACTGAAAACCTTAGTCCAGAGAACAAAAGTCGATCATATTGCATGAGCCAATCCTTGTTTATGGTTCTAAACTATTGCGTATATCAGGTAATTTCATTGTTTGATCTATAACCTATAGGATCGTATTATATTATTTGACAAATACATATACAATGTAGGCTTACGGAAGATCTAAAAAGATACTTGAATCTTACAAAGGATATGGTTTATTGTTGGAGTTTGTCGAAGTTTGAATAGACTGGTGAATCTTAAATAGTTAATTAATTACACTTTAGCTTAGTCACTCAGATGAACATTAATATTATTTTACGTATATTATTGATACGGTTATTATATGTTGCACCTAATCTCCTATTTATTTTTTATTTAATATCGATACTAATATGTAACCTCCTTTTTTAAAATGTATTTCAAAAGATTTCATATTGAAAACATATTTTATGAAAATTTTATATCGGTCTCCCTATTTAAGGGAGTACTTATAAAAGTAAGATTATCTATATATAGATCTTTTCAAACCTCACTAAAGCAAGATCCACATTAGGAGTAATTATTATTGTTATTAAACCTAAGATGTAGAGTAATTATTATTTTAACTGTCATTTGAAAAAATTTAAATTATAAGCTAAAAATTGATAAATAAATATAATTCAAAGTCTTGAGCAAGTTTTAAAGAAAAATCATTTTATAATAGATATGTATGTCTCTACCCTTTACTAAAAAAATTCAGAAAAAGCAATAAAATTTAAGCAATTTATGTACTCAAATTACTTTTTCGCAGAAAAGATAATAGTATTCATGAACATTATATTATGTACGTCCTTTTTCTAATCAATAAATATTATGTACGTCCTTTTTTTAATGAATAAATATTATGTACGTCCTTTTTTTTACCCAATAAATATTATGTACGTCTTGCATGAACATTATATAAACTAAATAGTATTTCATAACATTAAATATTTCAAGTATACACCCTCACATCAGATCACATGCTTCATAGACCATGTTAAACTTTTTATATTATTTCATGTGCATGTGTTCTTTTTTTTTTTCCTATAAATGATGAATGTAATATGACATATATAGTTCTCATCTAGTGGATATATTATTACACAACTACTTTGTGGCAAAAAAATAAAATAAAGCCCTAAATTTAAATTACGTACAATAAGCTACTCATTTTGCTAACTTTTTTTTTGGTATGAAATCAGTATAACTTCATTATCGTATCAAAGGAAATCATGTCTCACGTACATAAGTCATAGGGGATATCAATTTACCCTATGGAAGAAAGCCTAAAATTTTCTCTTTCTGTCCTATCTTTTTACAGTGAAGAGCAACAAACTTGATTCTCCTTGTAATCCGGGTTAGACACATCCTTGTAGTTTGCAGAGGCGTCCGTGAGTATCCGTTATAACACCTGGAATTTCTTTCATTCCAAATTAGGGATGTAATCGTGGTTATGCATATGCTAAGGATCTTATAATGGGCTTTGGTGTGTCCGTGACGGGTGTACGCCTACTCAACATCTTGTATGCTCGTATACAGGGTGCCTAACTTGGTAATGAGCTAGTACTATCATCTGACCGTATGCGCATCTATAAAATAGATGTTCATGGCTCTCATTCTGGTCTAGGCATAAGAGACACACCTCGGGAGTGCAAGCAATGTGCATTTTGTTTAGCCTATCCAAGTGTTGGTAGTCAACCAAGCCAGGCTCTCCGAAGTAGAAGGCATGCTTGGGCGGGTTGTACCCGTCCCAAATTAGCCGGGTGAGGGGTAGTTTTATAGTGTCACCTTGCAGCCATTTGTAGCCACTAGCAATAGAATAGTCTCCAGAATGATTAGCCTTCCATCTATTGTTTGAATACCCAGGGGCAAATTCTCCTCTCAATCTCACAATCTACCTCCAATACCAGGCTGATTGAGGTATGGCTTGTACCTACCAATAGTCCTCCCCTTTGATGTTGCGATCTCCTCTCATTTTGCTAACTTTAAAACTAAGAAATACAATAATTTAATTAGCAAAATAATAATACTTGTGAATTGTTGCGATCCTTTCTCTAGGTCAAAATATGAGTGTACGACCATGAGAACTATTAATTGGGTGTGGCATACTATCTCACAATATTTTAGCGTTTTTTGATATTTTTAATACTTAATTCATCACTATTAGCATCGATTTTTTCTGTTGTCTCAAAATATCGATGTTAACAACGAGTTTCTTGTAGTGGATGGATGAATTTAAATGTATGTTTAATTTTTTAAAAATTAAGTAATTTTAATCTCTCGTATAAAAATCAAGCTCCCTAGAAAATTACATTGTCACCAGTAGTTACATTTAAATTCTAATAATAATAATAATAATAATAATAATAATAATAATAATAATAATAATAATAATAATAATAAACGTAATACATACATTATCAATTGAACTCCCATATCAAGCTACGAACGAAGTGAATTATAAATGGCATATATAGCAATCTCCAAAATTTTATCTCGGGACAAAATTTATTTTGCTCCACAAATTATGGTATCCTTATGTTCATTGTAATGATTATATCATTAGATTTTAATTTTTACTTCTCCCAATGTGTAAATATATATTAATTTCTTTTTTTTGGTTGGCATTCAAGCAAAAATCGTCACGAAATAACAAGTATGTATGCTTCATAAAAATTAACCAATGATAAGGAAGATTAGGAAGTCAAAAGACTCAAGTCTCACGTTCGTGAAATGTTATAAATAATCAAAAAGGAGGAGAGATCATAAGTACTGAGATGGTTTTCATAGATAAAAAGATTCTTACAATCCACAATAGACTCGATTTATTTAATTAATATTTTTTCTCCACGTATAACATATAATCTTCTTTAATTTTATTTTCTTGTCTGCGGTCTACTTGTATTCATACTGTAATTGAAGGGAATTTGCTCATTAAATTTCGGGATAAGTTGATGGAGGGTAGCATTTATTTTTTAAAGACTTCAAGATTCAAACAAAAAAAAAAAAAAAGAATGTCATGTGGTTAGTGACAACAAAATAATGCTGGATTTCTATCTAACGATGACTTCATCCGTTTCAAAATACATGTCGTTTTAAGGTTATGCGGGAATAGTAAGGAAACATAAACTCATTATAAATTTTGTGTTAAAAGACCAAGTTACCTCTATATTTCATTGAAAATGTAGAAAATCAATGAAAAAAAATACAATTAATAAGGACAAAATTAGTAAACTAGTAATTAATATGTCATTGGAATTGTAAACTGACAAATATTATAGAACGAAAAAAATTAATTAAAATGATATGTATTGTTAAACGGATGGAGTATTGTGAGAGCATTAACCGAAAATTGTGTCGACATTTCAAGGCATATATTTGATACCTCGAATATAAATCGTCACCTTCATAGGAAGAATGATTCTATATTAACAAGTAATATTGTATATTTTAAATAGATTTATAGTCAATATTTCCTTTATGCATTTTCTTATATTAAAGAAAGAAATTACTCCCTCTGTCCCAAAAAAATTATATTTTTTATTTTTTAGGTCAAATTTTATAAATTTTGACCAATATTTAATCAAAATATACATTGATTTATAATATGAAATAATTATCAATGAATTTCTTTTAAAAAATACTTTCATTATATATTATAATTTTGTAATTTTTTCTATTATGTAATTTTAAAAAACAATTATCAAAGTGATGTATTAATTTAAAGATCGCAAAATATCAAATAAGACACTTATTTTGAGACAGAAAGAGTGTATAACTACGGGTCATTATTTGACGTGATGTGCCGCTTAGTGAATGAAGGGTTAATTGAAAGGAAAACAATTGACAACAAATTTACAATGTCAAATTAATGAGATTGAATATTTAAGTCATGTAAATTGGATATATTTTTCTATAAAAAAAAAAGAATATATTTTACATCTTTACTTTATTTGAATCCAATAAAAATCATGAATGCTAACTTACCTACTTTGTTTCTAGGAGTAATATCTCTAAGCTTCGAGGTGTAGGTTGTTGACAAAAAAATTTATGCTACATTTTTCAAATAAAAAAGTCCAAACTAAAAAATTAGCTAAAAGTGAAAATTTTATGGTGGTGATTTTGATAGATGATGGGGGAAGATATACTTATTGAAGTTTGAAGATGGTTCATAAATACGGTATTAAAAAGAAGGATAGTTTTGTAAATGTGAAATTAAATGTGCATATTTCAAGGCTGTTGTTTATGGGTTTATAAAATTATGGCATGTAAACCTCAATTAAATAAAACTAATCTTTTTTGGAAAGTAATAAAACTAAAAATTTAGTTATTAATCAAAGACAAAAATACAATAAAAATAATAATTGTTACAATAAAATTACAAAAAGGTTAATTACAAAAAAATAAAGTACTAGCCCTAATTAATTAGGAAATTCTATAAAATAAATAATTATGAGATAAGACAACAAGTTCCATATTTTACTAAAACAAATAATGTCATCACCTTAAAAAAACAAGTCTAAGGTGCAAAAAAAAAAAAAAAAAAGAAATGTAACATTTTGCTGCCCAAACATCCTTTTAAAGAAATTCACCAAATGGCTCTATATTCTTTTTTTGAAAAACGTAAACAAATAAAGATTTGATGGTTAGAAGCTGTAGATGCGTGAAATTGGGGAAGAAGAACCCTTTTAAAGCCTTCAACCCTCTTCTTCAAAGGGGTCAACATCTGTGGAACGGGTGCAAGGATTTTGAAGTGGAGCTAAGTTGTTGAATACTGGAAATCGAAATTTTCGATTTGAGATAAAGTGAGGGGTTGATGAACGAAATTTATAAAATGAAAGAGAATATACTGCTTTCAGTGTGCATTAACCATGGTAGTGGATGAGAGCACGGAGGCGGATGAAGAGAGGTCATAAACAAGCGTTGTTTGGAGGAAAGTTTGACCACTTGATGGTAGACTAGGAATTCAAAACAAAGCAGAATTTTAAGAATCCTTGAGGAAGCGGAGCTTTAATTTCTTCACTGATCGGAAAATTAACAGCTTTGGACTTTGATTTGCTTTAAGGTAGTTTGGATTATCTAGAACAGAGAGTTTAGTTTTTTTTTTTTCAATTGTTTAGGTTTATCGTTTTAGTTGTATGATTACTTTTTTAACTTTTGCCAATTATCAATCAAAAAAAAAACAAATATCTCCTAAAAATTGTTAGATGATCCTAGATCCATACCTGAGATTACTAAAAAAATATTATTTTTTTCTTTAAACTTCTTAGCCTCTACTCCTACCCCAAAATTCTCCCCTGCCATTTCGCTATATGTGTCCCGAGTCAATTGACCTGAGATCACGTTATAAGCTTTGACTATCTCCTCCCTAACTACCGAAAATTTCTTTAAAATGATGGAAATTTACTGAGAATGATGAAAACTATATATAATGTAAAAAAAAAAAACACTAGAACAAATTTGAGTCTTAATAACACAAAAATGGATGCTTTTTAAAATACATATATGGGATGGATGGATAATTGAATTTACGTGCTTAAAGTAAGGTGAAAATATTACAATGGCAGAATTTTTAAATATTTGTAAAATAACATTTCTAATATAGTAGAATTACAAAGCAATGATAATAAAAAAATTTAATGTACATGGGCATTCTACAATGTATAGTTACCTTACATCCCAAAAAAACTAAAAGAAAATATTTGACACATGCTCTGCAATTATTTTTTTTTGATAGAAAGATAAATTTCATCAATATAAAGTCATACGATATTTACAAAGATAATTTTCTAATAAAAATAAATCTAAAATATCAAAACGAGATATCTATTTTAACAAAATTAATGGTAAATATACTGTCGTTTGACTCCATACTTGTAGTATAATTTGGCCACAAGCCGTGTTAATCGACTTCAATATATATTTCTCGAACATCGGCGAGCTATTGTATAAGTTCCTAAAAATTATCTCTGTGTGATATAATAGATCTAACATGAAAGAAATATCACTTTAATCGAGTCATATGAAAATCCATTGTTGAATCATTTCTAATCAAAATCAGTGACAATAATTGATAAAAATACACTTTTCAATAGAATCAACAACCTAAAAAGAAATCTATTATCTTAATGCAATAGTCAATAGACTACGATAAAAAATTATAATACATGAGAGTAGGACAAAAAATTTACTCTTTTTTAGATTATTGGACAATTTATTATCATCCAAATCTCCTAATTCAATAGTCAGTAGACGAGTCTTGCATTGCTTCTGATTTTCAACAACCTGTCTTACTTGAAGATGGTCTCTCACAAAATACAAAATGCAATTCATTTTTGATCAATACAAAATGCAAATTAGTTCCATTAAAATTTTGATCCATAGTAATCCCCAGACGTAACTGCCATTAATTGACGTCGTTGGCCGTTGCTTTTTCCGTTTATTTTTTCCCTCGTCGATTTCTTCTCTTTCCTTCTTCTTACGCAACTGGGCCGTCGACTTTCAATGAGTACTCCATAATAACTGCATCACATTTCACAGCACCAACCAATCCTCCGTGGGCATAGCTCAACTTGCAAGATTTCCAAGATTTTCTGATCTGGGTATTTAATTTGGGGGTTGGTTTCAACGATGACTGTCCAGCAAGGTGCTGCAGTTGAGGAGAGAGAAAAGTTCGGGTTGAAGAAAAGAAGGATAGCGAAAGTTGATCCCAAGAAATTGCTTGTGGGGGCTGGGGCTCGGATCCTCTTCTACCCGACCCTTCTGTACAATGTTGTACGTAACAAAATTCAATCCGATTTCAGATGGTGGGATCAAGTTTCCGAGGTCTCATTTCTATCACTTCCAGTTTTCAAGAATATTTTTTCATTTCTGGTACTTGTGATTGGTATCATTTCATTTCTGTTGGGTTACTTAGGAACCAGTTTGGTTGTTGAAATTTCCAATGAAACTTGGGGTTCTTGCAATTCTTGAATTTGGTCGACCTAATTTTGTGGCAAACTGAGTGAAATTGTTGGATGTGTTTCATAGTGCTGGAAATCTCAGCCAAATCTTGCTTAAATTTGGGTTAATTGTAACATTCATTGTTGGAATTAAGAGCTTGTGAAGGGCAAGTTTGAATGCAAGTATTGATTTATGATTTTTTTTTCCTTTTTGGGAGTAGTATCTGCTACTGGGTGCGGTTCCATTTCCCAAAGATGTTCCAAAGTTGAAGCAAATTGGTGTTGGTGCTGTAATTACTCTTAATGAGCCATTTGAGACTTTGGTTCCACCATTACTCTACCAGGTCTGTTCTTTACTTCCGAGTGTGCTTTTGATTAATCTTTGATCTGGACTGTAAACTATAAACATTTAACTATGTAGACTGTAGAGATTAGATCATCTCCACTTTGCAGATTTTAGAGCAAAATCCAGATTTTAGAGCAAAATGCTTGTTGTTGGACTTTTCCTTGGTAGGATTACTTTATAGTGATCTTGGAATCAGTCGATAACTTCAGCGCGGATATGACAGATTGTAACATTTGCAATGGTGTCAGATGGATTGGGAGTTTGATGAGTGCATGTAGGGATTATACACCTGTTCTTGTTTTCATCCCTTCACTTGCACGAATTCTTTGCCCATTTGCAGAATTGCACATATCGGAATTTCTCTTTGTTGGAATGTTATGTTTGGTTGGATGCAATATAATTGCAGTTCTATGCATTATTATGTTGAGAAGAGAAATTGGGAAACAGAGACAAAGAAGAATGACATAGGAAGAGGGTGGATGACTGATGAACTAAAGCATGAATAGAGACTTGTTGTATCCACAGTTACATAAATTTGACAACAAGAATCACTAGAATATGGCTAGATATAATGAAAATCACAATTGTAAAATAAATGGAAGTTCTATGAGAAAGTAGTGTTCGGTACGACTATAAAATCTTAATTACATCGATATTCTCACGGCAAGGAAACCAAATGTAGCACAAAGATTCGTATGGGTGTCTAACATGTGTCATGCTGTAGTCATCTTGAGGCTGGTCAAGCAAATAATTGGTAGAAGAATTCCATGTTCCACAAAGAGAGTCCTGCTTTTTAATGTTTATCTTCCTGTTGCTAGTGTGATGCACATGTGATGACTGTTCACTTGTGGAAGTTGAACAGAGTAGACGTTGGAGATTGGATCTGATATTACCTTGACTGCTTGCTGATCAGGGATAACGATCATGAACTTCTGCTTTCGGTTTGTGGGCACAGTTACATGTCCTGACTTTATAGACCACCTATTTGATGCTGTAAGTGTGCTATGTTTTAGCATATAGATTGGATCTAGAATGCTATGTCAGCAATAGTGATCGATGGAGTTAACATGAATAATATTTTTTCAGACTCTATCTGGATGTGTTGCCATCTAATTTCTAAAAATCATTTTCATCTTTGTGCTGATCATGGAACGCACATCATCTGGCAATACCCTAGAGTAAATGAAGAGCCTCGCCTTAGATACTACATGCATACCGTGGAAAATTTTGTGTGAGCAACCCTAGACTGATGTTATAATTTATGAGAGCCCAATATTGATGTTTAGGTTTATGATCTTAACATCTTAATCAACTCTGATCAATTTTCGGATAATATTAGCTGTGGCTCACTGCAATTACCGATTTCCGTCAAAGCTTATGGACTAGGTCCCCTGTGCCTTTTTAAGGTAAGGGTGGAGAATTCACTAAGGGTTTCCTTTGCTGCAATGTTTTTCCTTCCTTCTGGTCTGTTTTACAAAATTAGGCCTTTTGTGCTGCACACTGAAATATTGCTTTAGTAAAATAAATCTAGGAGACAAGGCATCACAAAAGTCCAAGTTAGAAGAGTCAAATCTATGATCCAACCCATGCTTTGCGTAATCAGTTAAGATGTTGAGATCTCTATATTTGTTACTTAGTTTAAATTTCATGTCCAGATGACTCTGATTTGTAATTTGTGTGGGAAGAAGCAGCTGTGGCTTTGTCATGAAAGCATCTCTTTATGGCTTTGCTCTATTCTGTTTTCCTATCTTGCCTGGAGTATCTTTATTTAGCAAGTATGCCTCATAAGACTTGTCATTGTTTTATTTGTTTCTGTGATTGCTAAGTGAATATTTTGCATATTTGCATGCTTATTAAACCTATGAAAGTGCTTGCCAAGGGTAATGTCAGAAAATATGACATAATGTCTTTTGAAAATTTATGCCCATTATCTGCTGAGAGTTCTGTGATTAATTCTCTAAAAGATTCATGCCTTTAACTTGGATAAGCACCACGAAAAGTTCCTGTTCTTACACAATAGGAAGTTTGAGTCGCAACCTCATGGCTAGTTCCTTTCAATTGTAAAACATGTTCTTATCTTGTCTGCTTAGGAGTATATGTCCAGGGTTTGACACTTTTTACCACATTATAGGTTTTTCTTTTCCTTTTCTTTTAGTCAGAGTAGGGTGCAACTCTGCTAGGCTCTGCA
Organism: Talinum fruticosum; assembly: GCA_021018815.1. Taxonomy (NCBI): domain Eukaryota; kingdom Viridiplantae; phylum Streptophyta; class Magnoliopsida; order Caryophyllales; family Talinaceae; genus Talinum; species Talinum fruticosum. The sequence goes on along the minus strand of JAITYX010000080.1, from coordinate 1,927,950 downwards.
GGGTAAGGAGGGAAACTAGCTCCCACTGCCCCAGAGTAGTTGAGTGAGACTCAGATTTGAACCAAGCAGTGATGAGATTGAGCTTCCACTAAGCTCATAGCTTGCCCTTAGCACTGGCAAAATTTCGTCCGACCCGATTACCCGAATTCGTCTAATCCGAAACAAACAGGGTTTGGGTATGATTTTTTTGTCCGAATTTTAAATTCGGACATAAAGTTTTCCTATTTCTGTTGTCTGAACCCAATTTTAACACAAATTTACACTTGTCCAAGTTGTTAAACCTAAAAAACTGGGTATCGGACACAAAACTTTCCAATGACCGATCTGTCCAACCTGATTTTTTGCCAGCGCTACTTGCTCTTGTGGAGCTCATACCTAGTAGAAGTTCTTGGGGAACCAGCCTTCTTTTCTGTTCCTCACGGCCTCCCTCAAGTGCTTTCTTTACCCTCCTTGTCATTTCTTAATAACGGTGGACTGGCTTTTCTTTTTTTTTTTTCAGATTCAATGTTAAATTTGAATCTGAAATTAGGAGAATATGTGTTTGATTAACCATATGATAATATTTTATGATCCCTCTCCAGTTTATGACACATTAGCAAGTAAAATGTGCTGCTGGGTGGAATAAGTGCCTTCTAATCCTTTGGTTGTTTCTGTCCTGCTTAGTTTCATCTGCGGAGCTATTCTTCTGAATTTTGTCTCAGGCATTAAGCATTTAAATCTATGCTGTTTGTTTTACTGAATTTTAGGCTCATGGAATGGAACATCTGATCATCCCAACCAGAGATTACTTGTATGCCCCATCTTTTGATGATATCAATAAAGCAGTAGATTTCATCCATAGTGAGTAAACATCATCATCCCTGGTTTTTGTATATTCATGATTCAAAATGGGTGTTTTGCTTGTGAATGATATGCATTTTTCTTTTCCGAGATAGATAATGCATCTCGTGGTATAACGACTTACCTTCACTGCAAAGCTGGGAGGGGACGCAGTACAACCATTGCACTTTGCTATCTGGTGATGTATACTCATTAAATGACTCATTCCAGAATAATTTTACTATTACACCCTGCTAAATTTTCTGAACAGGACTTGCTTTCCAGGTTTCTGTTGGTATTGACTTCAAGTGCTAATAATTATACTTGTTGCAGGTGAAATATGAGCAAATGACACCTGATGCTGCCATGGAATTGATTCGGTCCAAAAGGCCTCGAGTGCTATTGACTTCTATGCAGGAGAAGGTATGGTAACCATGTGAATCCCTTTTCGAAAGTAGTTTCATGTTTGGCCTTTTTCTTTGCTAACTCCAGCTAATAAAGGGCAAGGCTAGTAATGTAATTTACTTGTAATTGACAAACTAGATATATGAGTGCCAGGGCTCCCAGATTGGGTTAGCCAAATATTTCCCAAATTTTCACACCCCCAAACATTTATACAAGTAGAGAAAGAAAGAGTTAGGCATGGGCATGAACTTTACCCTTCATCTCTACACTAAAATTGTACAACATTTTCTTATACCGATAACTTCGACATGGTTATGACTGAATCTGGGTTCATTTTCAAAAAATGAATACCGATATGAATGTTTTGAATGATTGCTGATTTATCATTTTGTGAAGTGATTGCCTGTCAATTGATTGCTCTGATTCCTTGGACATAAATTATGATCAATGAAAATGGCAGGTGGTTGAGCAATATTACAGGGCTTGTTTGGCGGCTCCTGGGTGCTCTACCTCAAGCGATGATGGAGTCTTGGTAACACAAGCTGATATTGAGGGGTACAAGGAGAAATCTGATGATACCTTGACAGTCAAGTCTTTACCAAAGTTGATGAGACTCTCAGCCATAATCACTTCTCTCCCAACAGTTGCCTGTCAATGTGTATCAGCTCCTAGCCGGCCACCAAAACCAAAAGAAGGCCTCGAAATTTCCTGATATTGAATTACTCAACTGGATATCATGTCTTATTTTCCGGCAAATCTTCTGAAAAATGGTCTGGATTCTCCTGTCCATTGAAAATTTTATTCAGGGATCAGAGTGTCAAAGACAAGTAAATTTGGTACGGGGTGATTACAGAATATCGATAAATTGTACAGTATTGGTGTACAGATGAAGCCATACAGCTTATTGCACTAGACATCTTGTAGTACACTGCAGTGACAGTACATATACCTTCATTCTTTTTTTTTCTTTTGGTTGTAAAGTTGCTGATTTTTCTACTAAAACAGTTACTTTGAATACTTTGTATTCAAATCAATCGTCATAATTTTCTTCCTGTTCCTCTCTCAGCAACGAATCATCTTCAGGTGGTTTTTGATGTACATTTTATTGCTGAACCAGGCAGATGAATCTTCTCGATCGCTCTTAAGGCGACAAAATTTCAGAGCGTTATTTTCAGTTGGCATGAAGAGAGACACAAAGGTTAAAAGTAAATCTTCTGGTGTATAAACCAGGCCTTTTATAGTTTAACCTTTCAGAAAGTTATTTTCCAAACCTTGGTTAACACTTTGAGATTTGAATTTATTATTATTTTTTTTTGAAATGGGTAAGTACAACAACTAATAGATAACTCTTCTCGCAAGGGTTCTACCTAAGTTGTCCTCCATTAAAATGGAGAGAAAAGAAGAAGAGGGGATAGAAAACCATACTAAAGCAGAATAAATACAATGACCGAACTTGGCTACCCAGTCAACATCCCGATTCCCTTCTCTAAATGTGTGATGGATAAAGACTTGATCGCACTTTCGAAGGAAACAATGAGTGTCTTGAATCGCGTCTGAATTTCCCAAGGAACCTGGATTTCACCTTTAATTGCTTTAATGACCGTTAGATTATGTCCTTCCAAAATGATAGAACGAAACCCTATTTGAACTCGCTGCTTTGACACCATTTCTCATGGTAGTAGCCTCTACTAACGTAACCGAGGATGACCCCAAATTTGTTTACGTAGCCTCGAAGAAACTTACCATCCCAACTTCTAATGACGAAGCCTCCTGCAGCCACTGAAGAAGACTTTGAACCGTCAAAGTTAACTTTGATAAATCCTCCAGGTGGTTTGTGCCAACAAATCGGATGATTAGAAGTGTTGGCACGTGGTGAGGGGAAGGTGGGGATGGGTTGAAATGTTGATCTAGTCTGCTCCTAGATCACCATTCAGCCCAAGATGACTTGGCTTGAAGTATTGTGGCAATGAGATTGAAAGGTCCATTGTTGAAAACTTAATCATTTCTACTCTTCCAAATACTCCATAACAAATGGATCACATGGATCATCCGAGTTGGTTTTCTCAGTCCTCCGAGTATATAGATAATCTGATTCGAGAGGGATTTTGCAATTGGTTTAGATTCACCTCTAGCCACTTATGTCGAAAAGTTGTATCCCAAATGTCTATGATACAAGTGCATTGTTAAAAAGATGGTCAATTGACTCATAATGATCTTGACAAAGCGGACAAATAGTGTCAATGTCCATGACTTTGAGATTTGAATTGAGAATGTAATGATCCTAAACAAGGCATTTCACTGAGATCGAGCCCACAAACTGTAAGTCGATCGATCATAAATTCATAATTATTCACTTTTTCTGAGGAATGGATTATCTTCTGGTGTACAAACGGGTAAGGCATATATTACTAATTTGATAGTATTTTTTAATGGTAAACGAGTAAGGCATATATTACTAATTTGATAGTATTTTAAGAGTAAAATGGCAGTACAATGAGACTGATGGGGTTTATAAGAGTAAAATGAAGTAATCACGTACATTAGTTTTTAATGTGTATATAATATTTGTTTAAAAATTATAAAATATATATTATATCATTTATTTTTCTCTAATCTTTCTTTTAAAAAAAAGTCTATTGATTTGATCATAAAAAATCAATATAGTTTAATAGTTAGTTATATGCATATTGACCATAAAAAAGTAATATAATTTAATTCTAAGTTATATGTAAAATAAGTGAACTTAATTTTTTAATTTAAAAAATTATTTTTAGTAAGATATAATTATTTTTAAAAAATAATATTATATAATAATTATGTAACAACGCTGTTATATTACTATTTTATAATAAACTATAATTTTGATTTATTTTACATTGGTTAAATAAAATTATTTATTTTTATTAATACAAATCCGTCTATTCATGAAGCAATATAATAATTTTTAAAAAATTATAAATAAAGAAATTAAACATATAATAACTACTTATATTGAGATTAATAATAAAAAAATATTATAATAATAGAAGTGATCCAAATATATTTGACAATAACAGTTCATGAGCAAAAAGATCTAATTTGTATCACGGTAAAGGACATGATACGTTAATTTGCAACACTAGATAATAAAATCATTTGTGTTGTGTACTTGTATTGAAAATTGCTCGTGATATTAGTAGTGAGTCGATGATGCAAAAATATTGATACAATGGAGATTTTATAAGTACATGTTGTTTTACTCGATTAACAACCAATTGCTTCCCTCAAGACACAACTCTTCCTCCCAATTAATTAACATAATAAGAGTAACACGAACTTATATTTCAAGATGACATGGAGGCTTGATAGAAAATACTCATCTTTTAATAATTTAGAAAACTTACAATTAAAAAATATGATTTAAATATGTTTGTTGATAATAAGTCACGAGATAAAAATGTTAGCAAGAAACTAAAATAAATTATATTTGTAACAAAAAGAAACCTATATGTTGTGCAAAAATTTTGAGACAGATGAATTTATTCGAAGTCCTACAAGCTTAATAGAAGTTGGCATATTAAGTTTCCATCCTTTTAAACATAACACAAATTACAAACTTAAAGTCCACAAATTACGAATTTGAAGTAGTATAATTCCTAATTTTTTATTCATTACGTCTTATTCCACAACATATTTGAATCATAACTTTCTATCTTGTAAGCATTTTTAATTATTACTATCAAGTATATATGTAGTAGTTTTATTTTTATTATATTAATTTATGACTTCTAAAGGTTTATAACATCACTCCGTGCATAGGATGAATCTTGATTAGTAATAACCAAATTGCTTCTTCGAGATAGTTAAATATTTAAACATTATTTTTTATAACATGTTCCTGATCATTTTAATTTTAAAAATTCTAATAATAAATATATTTTCAACTACTACAATTTTGTGGCACCAAGTCAAAAAGTACCATCAACAATGAAAAGTTAATAATGTTAGAGAAATTTATTATATTTCGGATCGAGAACAATATTGCATATCAATATACATAAAAATAAATGAGAGCTCATATACCATCCAAACCCTAAATAAATAAATACATAACTATATTACAATTTAAATTGTCAATCACAAATAAAAACTTCTTAATCTTTGTATACTTAAACAATATATATAATCTAAATTGGCTAGCAAAATTCAATAATACAAAAATCATGTCACTCTTTAAAAAAGTGTAAATTTTACGTTTCACTTAAAAAGAAAAAAATTTAAAGAAATGAACATCAAGGGAAATATCTGATTTAATTCTTTATTTTTCTTTTAAAAAATAAAACATCAACTTATTATTACTCAATTCAATAATGCCAAGGACTCAATTAGTTGGTTGTTCAAACTCTGGTACTATTGGAAATTCTCTGTGATTATATGATAATATCTATTTCAAGGAAATTTTAGGGTGTATTTTGTTAGGTAAATAAGGTCGAGTTAGTGTTATTTTAACTCTTAAATTCTGTTTAGCATTTTTGTTAGCCCATTATTTGATATTGTGTCCTATGTATTTCTTCATGATGTTTCTTTATTCTTTAATTTTATGTATTGGCGTATTTTAAATCCTTTATATTTTGATTTGTTGTGGCAAATGAGTTTTGGAGAGTCGATAGATGAGAGGAAACCTTTTTTTTTTTTCAAGGACAATTTGTTGTTTTTATATTCGATAAATCTCCTAAATTAACTCTTAGACTATAATTTGACAATTTTAAAAAGAATACTATTATATATAGTATATAGGTAGTGTTCAATATAATAAAATGTTTAAATAATCGCAAGAATTAGTAAGGGATGACATAACCATCCGATCCGATTTGAGTTTAAAATAGATTTAAATTAAAGCTGAATGGAAAAGAAAATTTCATTCGATCCAATCCAATTATAATTATGTCATGAATTTTTTTATTTCTCTTGGGTGTTTGATCCTTGGTTAATGAGAATTGAATATTTTGTAAGGTATCAACATTAATTTAATGAGATATAGAGTATTACCATATATTTTTCCTTATGTCAACTTTAATGGATGTTTAAAAGAAATATGAGTGTTTTGTTTTTTTTTTTTTGTGGATTTTGGGTTTTAGGTTTTGGATGTACGAAAATGTGGTATTAGTGAATTGTAAAAGTAAAACTCCATTAATTAAGAAATTTGTAGAAAATTAAAAAAAAATGGCAGGTCCAACATGGAAAAAATATTTTGTAAGGTCAATTTAATTTACAATTTGTTACGATGCAGTTATTACTGTAATTTTTCTGGGTGGGGATTGCATAAATATTTGTCCCAATTTTCTAATATTTTTATTTTACCTTTTATATAATTTTATTTTACAACTATCTCTATTCTAAAAACCATAAATAAATAAATAAATATTAATATACAACTTGTGGAAAATAAGTCTCAAGGAGTCCATAGATGAATAAAAACTTTTTTAAAAAATAAAGCTCCTACATACACTCCCAGGCTACCATTTAACAATTTTAAAAAGATTACTATTATATGTAGTTTGGGAGTTTTTACAATAAGTTTCACGTCCCATTTGATGGTTGGTTTACAAATGCTGATGAATTTAGTGGGAGAACTGCACCACAAATATAAAATCTTTTCTAGGTAGCTTTGCTTAATAACTTATGCAACCTTTTTTTTCATTTTCGACTAAATCATCTAATTTTTCAAACATTATATAATATATATTAATATTTACCTCCCTCGAGGTATTTGGAAATCATTTTTACACCCTCCAGGTATTGGTATGTATTTTTACCTACCCTAGGTTTAGAGATAAAAAATATTTGAGATAAAAAAATGGTAGGAGGCTAATCGGAAATGTAAAAGGACAAGTTTGTCCCTAATTTTTAAAATAAAATGACTATGCTACCCCCATTAGTTATTGGCGCTTTAGTGCAAAGAGGGCAATTTTGGTACTTTACCTCATTTTCTTATGCCACATCAGCACACTCACCGTATTTGGATGTTTCTATTATTAAGAATAATGGTCAATGTATAACTCAAATATTAACTACTCCGGTTAGGGTGAGTAAAAATATATACCAATACCGGAGTCCGTAAAAATGATTTCCAAATACCTCGAGGGAGGTAAATGTTAATATCTCTATATTATGCACAAACAAATATATTATGTAGTACATTATATATTTTATTGTGCAACTTATCTAACAATTAATAACTCATTTAGCATATTGCAACCCACGATGCGAAAGAACAACAATGTAAAGCGAAAAGAGGTGTGTACTTCAACCTCTATCAACCTGGCATTTTGCAACTCATTTCAATATTAAAGGAAATTCAATCATAATAAGTAAAAAAGTCATCAAAAATAGTGAAAAGCTAGTCTAATTACTTGATATCTCTGGAAGAAATAAACATCATCAAACATGCATTCATAAATAGAATAAGGTTTCATATTCGACTCGAACAATTCCAGATTTCTACTTTGAAATCGTCAAGCAAGACCTAAAATACAAAAAGAAAATTCAACAAATGACAAATTATAAAATCAATTGAAACAATGAAAAACAAACATGGGAGTCCGGGATATAAGAAGGTATACCGAAAAGCAATAAACATTGGGATAAAAGAAACGAACCTGGGAGGTTGGGATATAAGAAGGTATAGCTTATGGATAACTCGATCCACTCTGGCACTTACGGAGACTCTAATCTTGTACTTTCGGGATTTGGAGATGTGGAAAAACACTGGGAAAAAGAAGCGGATGAGTTTAATAACCTGCTTGTCACAAAAGCCCTTTGGCATTAAAAGATAAGTTCGAGTGGGACCTTGAAGGCGAAAATCCGGTGATATGAAGGAAGTAAACGCATAAAGCGAAAAGATGCGTGCACTTCACCCCCCCAAACTTGACATTTTGCAATCCATTCCAATATTAAATCAAAATCAATCATAATTAATCAAAAAATCATCAAAAATAGTAAAAAATTAGTCTAATTACCTGAGGTCTCTGGATGAAATAAACATCATCAAACATGCATTCATGAGTAGAATAAGGTTTGACATCCGATTTTGAACACATATTTCTACTCGAAATCGTTAAGTAAGACCTAAAAAAGAAAAAATTCAACAAATGATAGGTTGTAAAATCAAATAAAACAATGAAAAGAAAACCTGGTAGTCTAATTACCTGAGATCTCTGGATAAAATAAACATTATCAAAGATGCATTCATTAGAAGAATAAGGTTTCACATCCAATTTTGAACAATTCCAGATTTCTACTTCGAAATCGTCCTGCAAGACCTAAAAAAAAGAAAAAAATTCAACAAATGAGAGGTTGTAAAATCAAATAAAACAATGAAAAAGAAACACGGTACTCCGAGATATAAGAAGGTACAATGAAAAAGATATCGCAAAAATGGCCATGCTTGATGAAGCCAACCGGCCAAGTAGCCTTAAATGAGACATCCAAGCTAATTGAAACTTTTATTTTGAGTGTGAACCTACTCATCACAAGATGAACCATGGTTGTCATCTTTATCTCGATGACGACATCAACGATGCTTTCGGTGATGAAAACAAAGGCCACCAGAGCTTTAAGAACGAGAGAGATCTCTTCATCGATATTAAAATTCGTTCCATGGGTAACCTTCCATCCTTGCTCCACCCATTCTTCGAAATCTTCCTTTTCAAATTTCAATGCCATATCTGTTTGCTATTTTTGGTCACTCTTAGTCTCATTGTGCTACAATTGCTCTTGAATAAGTATCAAAAAATACAACTCATTCAAAAACATTTTAAACTAAGGATTTGTTTGGTTTGGGGAAAATATTTTTCCAGAAAACATTTTCGAAGAAAAACTATTTTTTCTCCTATTTTACATTGTTTGGTAAGAAGGAAAAAAAAATCTTTTTCCATTGTTTGGTAGCATAAAAATAATGGTAACCCAAACGCTACAAAATAATCCTACATCCGAAACACAATACCACATGCCGTAAACCCCATACCCCACGCTTAACACCACATAGCACATCTTGACAGGTATCCAAAAAAGACAAATATAGATATCATATATGACTCATTCAACGTATCAGAATATGAACGTGTCTTTTACACCTCAGTTGTTGTAATATGCATCATCTTCCACGTTTGAAAGACCGTTTCCACAATCAAGTGAAGTGGTGAAGAATTATGACCATCGCAGTCAAATTCAATACAATTACTCGCTGTTGAAGAGGCACAGATCGATACAAAATTGAGTATCTTCCGGTTTAAAGAGAGACATAAATTAGAGACACAACGGTGAACTTGTTGTATCTAACCACGGTCAAGTAATCTACAATCTCATCACCAAGAAACCGCACATTGAACTTGTTGTCATTGACCTTCACCCTAATGTTCCAGGTTCTCATGGCCCTTTGGAACTCCAAAGGCCTTCCTTTGCAATAAAAATGGCATTTTGAGTTAAAGCTATATTAGCACACATCAAACTATCAAAGTGGTTGCAATAACATACCAAACACAGCTTGTTCGAGGATATAGCCAATACTCACATGGATTCCACCATTCAACCCCTTTAAGAAGAGAAGACAAGAAGATAAAAAGGGCACATCCAATAAGGGTTTCTACTCTTCGACTTCATCTTCTTTGTTTGGATATCGCCGATAGCTCGAAACCTTAAGACGACAAATCTTAAATGGAATAATGATAACCTTCTCTTCCTCAAGCTTCTTTATTTAGTCACCTAATGTTACAGGGCAATCTTAACACGGAAGAGTCGCTATCTCAACAACAAACATAAAGGAGATAATATAGTGGCCTCCCTCATACTTATCCATAATATTAAAAGGCATGGTCTTAGTGGCTCATAAGATCATTGACCCTCAACATCATATTGAATAGAAATTATAAGTGCAAGTACGCAATAGCTCTAAGCCCAATACAATGAGATACAACTAGCCAACCTCCTACTGATCCCTGTCCTCAACCTCTATCAAACCTTGAGCTATTGCAATGAGGAAATATAAGAATAAACCGAGCAACTTATGCAGTCATGAAAATACATACACCAACAATAAAAAGATTTAAAGCAACTCTTTCTTCTAGAGCTTTTGGATTAAGTAATCCATAAATTTTAATTACCCAACCCTTCCTCCACAGGGAGGAGGCAGGGAAGCACCCTATAATTGGGTGGAAAGAGCACACGAGCAATGCAATTTTTTAAAAAATACAATTAAAATAGGAGTATAATTGTTCCATGCACTAGTTGCTCCAACCGACTTTGCACATCTAAAGTGTATATTAGCAACAACAAACAATATTGTCCTTAGCAGCAATTGGCCTAAACGATGTCCTTAGCAGCAATAAACAAGACCCCAACAAGAGCGTATACCAAGCCTAATCGACATGATATCCGCAATAAAAAATTTGCACTTATGGCGGCGAAACCCTAAATCAACATGGTACCTAAATTGAAAATAAAAACTTTGTAGTGATTATTCATAAAACCCTAAATCGAAAATCTTTAGCAATCAACATGAAACCCTAAATTGAAAATTGAAAATCGAAAATCAAAATAAAGAAGAAAGTTAAACATGGTATCTGCAATTGGCGGTGGAGAAATAGCAAGTGAAAATACTGAAATCTATAGGCAAACCATGGCAGTGAAACGTGAAATTATTCAACTATGGTGGACCCAAATTGGTGGTGACAAAACAAAAGAGTAAGAGGAGAACAACGAAAATTGGTGGCAGAGGAATATTTAGTAAGAATCGAAAATCTAAATCAGTAGGCAAACTCCATTGTTGATGATGAGAAGAAGAACGCAACTCGAAAACCTAATGTAAACTCCATTGTTGTTGTTTAACCTGGAGGGAGAGGAGAGAGAGATTGAATACCGAAGAAAAAGAGTAGCATCAAATTAACTCTAGTCAAAAAAATTTTGGTTGGAAAAAGGGTGGGTAAAAAACAAAAGTAATTAAAGAAAGCAACTTTACCTACCGTTATAATATTGGTTTGAAAAATAGTTGGTAATTTTTTAAAAGAAATTAATTTTCTCATTACGGTTAAAACGGTTGAAAGTATTAAAGTATCGAAACGATTGCAAAAACAGACCTATTTTTCCCACTTGTTTAAGAACGGTCGGTAAAAAGTGGTCGGTAAAGTGCCCATTTTTAGTAGTGTATAGCCAAAGATAATTAATTCTGTTCAACAAATATTATGCACAAATATAGGTGTTATTTTCTACTAAGTCATCCATCTTTTCAAACATATGTATAATATATTATGCACAAACAAATATATTATGTAATATGTTATATATTTTATTTTAGAACTTATCTAACAGTCAACAACTCATATAGCATATTGCAACTCATGATGTGAAGGAAGCAAACGTGTAAAGCGAAAAGAGGTGTGAACTTTAACCCCTATCAATCAACCTGACATTTTGCAATCAATTCATGAGTAAAATAAGGTTTCACATCCGATTTCGAACAATTCCGAATTTCTACTTGGAAATCGTTAAGTAAGACATAAAAGCAAAGAGAAAATTCAACAAATTACTAGTTACAAAATCAAATAAAATAATAAAAAACAAACCTGGTAGTAAGGGATATAAGAAAATACAGCGAAAAGATATCGCAAAGAAGACCATGTTTGATGAAACGAACAGCACCAAGTAGCCTTAAATGAGACATCCAAGCTACTTGAAACTTTGATTTTGAATGTGAACGTAATCATAGGAAGAGTAATCATGAATGACATCTTTAACTCGACGGCGACAACAATAGCGCTTTTGGTGATGAAGTCAAAGGCCATCGGAGCTTTAGAAACGAGGGAGATGTCTTCATATCGATATAAAGATTCGCTACATGGGAAATCTTCAATCCTTGCTCCACCCATTATTTTAAATTTTCCTTTTCAAATTTCAATGTCATTATTTGTTTGCTATTTTTGGTTACTCTTACACACTTGTTTGAATATAAGAAGGGGAGGGAGGTCAATCAAGGAGAGGGAAATGGAAGAGAGGGAAGTGTAGATACGTTCCCCTTGTTTAAATTTGGATTTGAAATGAAGAGGAATGAAGGTTGTCCAACATTCCCTTGTTTGCATTGAAAAAGGAAAGGGAAGGGAGAGGAAGAGAAATGTATTATTATTAATAGTCTAGACTCGTACCATGCACGAACCAATATAATAATTTTTAAAAAGTTATGAATTAAGAAATTAAATATATAATAATTACTTATATTGAGATTAATAATGAAAAATATTATAATGATAGGAGTGATCCAAAGTTATTTAACAATAACAGTTAATTAGCAAAAAGATGTAATTTGTATCATGATAAATGACATGATAGGTCAATTTGCAGCATGGGGTAATAAAATCATCCGTATTTTGTACTTGTATTGAAAATTGATCGCGATTTTAGTAGTGAGTCGATAATGCAAAAATATTGATAAAATTGAGATTTTATAAGTACATGTTGTTTTACTCGATTAACAACCAATTGCTTCCCTCAGGATACAATTCTTCCTCCCAATTCATTGACATAATAAGAGTAACATGAAACTTCTATTTCATGATGGCAGGAAGACTTGATGGAAAATAATCATATTTTAATAATTTAGAAAACTTACAATAATAAAATATATGATTTAAATATGTGTTTCGATAATAAGTAACAAATAGAAATGTTAGGATAAACTGTATTTGTAACAAAACAAAAAAGATATATATGTTGTGCAAAAATTTTGATACAAATGAATTTATTCGAAGTCCTATAGACTTAACGAAGTTGGCATATATTAAGTTTCTATCCCTTTAAGCATAACACAAATTACAAATTTAAAGTTCACAAATTACGAACTTGAAACAATATAATTCCTAACTTTTTATTCATTACGTCTTATTCCATAATATATTTGAATCATAACTTTCTATCTTGTAAGCATTTTTAATTATTAATATCAAGTATATATGTAAATGTTTTATTTTTATTATATTAATTTATAAATTCTAAAGGTTTATTAAATCACTCTGTTCATAGGATGAATCTTGATTAGTAATAACCAAATTGCTTCTTCAAATAGTTAAATAAAATATTATTTTTTATCACATGTTCATGATAATTTTAATTTTAAGAATTCCAATAACAAATATAATTTCAACTAATACAATTTTATGGCACCAAGTCAAAAAGCACCATCGACAATGAAAAAAATAATAATGTTAGATTTCAGACCGAGAATAATATTGCATATCAATATACATAAAAATAAATGAGAACTCATATACAATCCAAACCCCTAAATAAATAAATACATAACTATATTACAATTTAAATAGTCAATTACAAATAAAAATTTCTTAATCTTTGTATACCTAAACAATATATATAATCTAAAGTGGCTCGCAAAATTCAATAATACAAAAATCATGTCACTCTTTAAAAAGTGTAAATTCTACGTTTTACTTAATGAAAGAGATGAACATGAAGGAAAATATTTAATTTAATTCTTTATTTTCCTTTAAAAAATAAAACATCAAATTCTTGTTACTCAATTCAATAATGCCAAGGACTCAATTAGTTGGTTGTTCAAACTCTATTGCTATTGAAAATTCTTCGTGATTGTATGATAATATCTATTTCAACGAAACTTTATGATGTATTTTGTTAGGTAAATGAGATTAGAGTTAGTATTAGCATGTTTGTTAGCCCATTGTTTGATATTGTGTCCTACATATTTCTTCAAAACGTTTCTTTATTCTTTTATTTTATGTATTGGCGTATTTTAAATCCTTTATATATTTTGATTTATTGTGGCAAGCGAGTCTTGGAGAGTCTATTGATGAGTGGAAACCTTTTTTTTTTTCAAGGACAATTTGTTATTTTTATATTGGATAAATCTCCTAAATTAACCTGTCAAACCACCATTTAACAATTTTGAAAAGAATACTATTATATATAGTATATAGATAGTGTCCAACATAACAAAATGCTTAAATAATCACACGAATTAGTGAGGGATGACATAACCATTTTATCTAACTTCAATTAAGATGATTTAAAAAAATTGAACTATTTGAGTTTAAAATAAATTTAAATTGAAGGTGAATGGAAAAGAAAATTTCATTCGATCCAATCTAATTATAATTATGACATTGGTTTTTTCTTTCTTTTGGGTTTTTGACCCTTAATTTAATGGGAATTGAATATCTTTTAGGGTGTCAACATTAATTTAATGAGATATGAAGTATTACCATATATTTTTTCGTCAACTTTAATGGATGACCAAAAAAATATATGAGTGTTTGTTTTATTTTTATTTTTTTGTGGATTTTTGGTTTTAAGTTTTGGGAGTATGGAAATATGATATTGGTGAACAGTAAAAATAAAACTCCACTAATTAAGAAATTTGTAGAAAATTAAATGGCAGGTCCGACGTGTGAAAAATATTTTATAAGGCCAATTTAATTTGCAATGTGCTACAGTGCAGTTATTGTTGTAACTCTTCTGAATGAGGATTGCATAAAGATTTGTGCTAATTTATAATATTTTTATTTTAACTTTTATATAATTTTATTTTACAACTATCTTTATTCTAAAAACCAAAAATAAATAAATAACTAAATATTAATATACAACTTGTGGAAAGTGAGTTTCAAAGACTCATAGATGAATAGAAACATATCTTTTTCAGGAATAAAGTATTATTTTTGATTGGATGAAGCTCCTACATTCACTCCCAGGCCACCATTAAATAATTTTAAAAAGATTACTATTATATGTAGTTAGATTTATATTTTTATTAATAATAATCCATAAACACTCCATTAAAAATTTTAAAGAGAAAAAAATAACTAATGAATGTAACGTCTAATAGTAACCTATGAGGCAATCTCAAAACCCAATATTCATATTTAAAAATAGAAAATTATATATTATTTTATATATATTTTTTTCTAGATTCATAGTGCATAATTTTTTAAGAAATACAATGAATAGGCTTCATGTACAATATATAATACTTCTTAATTAAATATTAATCAACTCGTTAGACTATTTGTCATCTAAAAACAAGTATATCATCAGTTCTTATTGGATTACCCGTCGAACTATTTCCGTCACTATGCTGATGAATTTTTATAGTGGTACAAACTATTGAATGTTGTCATAAATTACAAAAAAATTATTATCATTAACACCTTAAAAATTATGAGACACATGTGAATATCGTAATATGTATATTGTCCTCTTTTAAAAACATATTTATAATTTTTCAAGTCTTATATTTTGACTTATCTTCTTTTTTGTTCAAATTTATCGTATAAATTTAATTTTAAAATGAATTTATAATTTATAAGAGTATACAAATATATAATAAATAAATAAATATTATTTTTTAAAGGTATATATATATATATGATCGCGGAGAAAGGAAAATACTATCACGATCAGTTAGCCAACATTAATTGACTTGTAGTAATGATGCTTTCTTTGCTTGATATATTGATTTTAATGCACAATTTAATACGTTGTTGATTTGTGATGACAACGATGATAACGATATTAAAAAGGGTGTACTAATATAGGCTTGAACTTTTTGACCTCTAACTATTAAGTTTATGAAGGAATATTTTAAATTAATAATTAGAACAAATTTTTGTATAAGAATACAATGAATTTTTTCGAAGGAGGATTTATTAATTATTAATAGTTAAGAAGAAAATCAATTGGCATACTAAATAAAAATAATAAGATACTTTAATAGTTTTTACTAAATTAGTTATTTGCTTGTTCATGAATAAGTTTTACCTTAATATTATAAAATTAAAAAACAAAAAGAGAAAAAAGCTACTTAAATGCAAAAACCAACCATAAAAAACCATAAATATATATATATAAAAAATTACTTTAATGCATATTCTAAATCCAACTTCAAAATGCATATATATAAAGAGGGAGGTCCAGGCGAGGCATGGCGGGAGGAGAGAAAACAGAGAGTGATTACCATGGCCGCCAAGTGACATTAGCGGTGGGAGGAGAGCGAAATAGGGTGCGGTGGCTAAGGTTTATGGGGGTAAAGATATTTAGTTAAATCTGAGCCATTAAATAAGAATTTAAGGGTCCAGATTAAAAGTTCTTAATTTTTATTCAAAATGACAGTTCTTTATAGAATATCAATATCATCCCTATATATATATATATATATATATATATATATATATATATATATATATATATATATATATATATATGAAAATTCTACCATATTCAAAAGATTTTCAAATATTATAGTTGACAAATATCAACCGTTGATTAGAAATAAGAAATCGATCCGAACCGTTGACATTATTTAACCGTAGTTAACCCTATTATTTTCTTTCTCCTATCTCGCTTCCCTTGCTCTCTCTCCTCTCTCTCTTTCTCTCTCTTCCCGCCTCTTGCTTTCTCTCTCTCTCGATAATCCCTTTTGAACCTCTCTTACAATCACCAAAAACCCCGTCGAAACCCCCCAACTCTGGATTTCACAAGGTCTAATGTTTTCACAAGAGGTCTAAATTGCATGACATCTTTTGGAATCGTCCTCCCTTCTCGCTTATCCTATTTTCTCTCTCATTCTCCCTTTTCACTCTTGCTTAGGAATCGTGAAGCCTTTTCGGTCATCCTCCCTCTTGCTCCCCGCCTCTCGCTCTATCTCTCTCACCGGATTAGTGTTGAGGTAGATTTGAGGCAACAGATGTAGAAGGGTGAACTAATTATGACTTCAATCCTCAAGCAAAACCGGCCCCAATGGCTCCTCTAAAATCCAATAGTCCGTTGTCAAATTCTAATTCGTAATTCAATTTTGTGGTCGGAGGTGCCAAGAGCACATCCTCTTATTCCGGGCTTTTCATCGACGACTATAATACCCTTTTTCGACCTAATCGGAAAACCCCAAAATATGATTTCAAGCAATTTAAGGGGTTTGACGAAGATGATACACTTCTAATTATATCTAGTTTGGAATATGTTTTGCACTCGTGATGGATTAGCTCAATATGAAGTCTAGTTATACTTGGATGTGGTTGTAAACACAAATTTCGAGTCTAAAATAAATAAAGACAGGAAATTAGGAAACAAATATAATTTGTATTGATTTTTGTTGAACGGGTACAATTTACGTATTGAATACGATAAACGTAATCCTCTAATTCAATCTCCTTGGAACTTGAATGATTCGAGGGCGTTGTAGCTTGATCTCGAACGTTGATGTTGGGGTAGATGATGAACGCCGAATGGTTCTTGATGTGGATGTGATGAGAGTCTTGAATTTGAATCGTTGACTCGATTTCCGAACGGTTGCGGACTTTGATCCTTGGCGCTTGGAAGCTGGATGTCGTTTGCAGCTTGAGCTCTAGATTTCGCAAATGCTCAATGTGTATAAAAAATGAGGAAATGACCTCTATTTATAACTTTTTGGAGCTAGGGTTTGGCTTGGGCTTTGGGTATGGGCCCATAATTTAGTAATTATTTATTAAAAAAATATTTACTATTTACTCGCATCATCAACGACATATGGCAATTTCGATTGGTCGAATTTGATTTCTTTTGATTTTAATTTTAAAGGCTTTCCAAAGCCAATTTTACACGTGTCAATTTGCAATAGGTGGAATTAATTTCCACGTGGCGACATATAGTTGGCTAACAAATTTTTACCTCCGACAAATGCCCTTTCGAGAGTCGACTGCGTGCACGAGTTTTCTTGAGTGTTTGGAGCGAGTGGAATCTCGAATATTTAAAAATGATCGATACAGGTCGAATTTAAAATCACCCTCTAGATTTGTTGTTGTTTTTTTTATTTTTTTTATTTTTTACAGTCTAATTTACTGTGGCCATTATAGTTTATGGTTTCAAAGTAGGAAATAAGTCTTGGGTTATGGGTCATGGTTTGGCAGTGTCATTTCCCCTTCCATTTATTCAAAACCCACGCTATTCTGTCTCACTTTCCCAAAACATCACTGGCTTCTCTTTCTCATCAAAACTTTCATGGCTTCACCATCTCATCTTCTTCCTTTTCATCCCGGCAGCGCTAGACTTTGCCGGAGCAACGCCTGCCGCCGCCGACTTCTTCCGGTCCCAAAGCCAGCGCCTTTCCGGTGGCAGGTCTCCGTCGGGGCAGCCGTCCTTCGAGCTTCCCGGCCGTCGATTGCATCGCCGTCTGTCACCAGCCCTGCCACCGGTCGACGACTTCGTGTTGGGTAAAGGCCGCGACGCCATTTTCCGGCTTCGATCTGGGCAAAAAGCAATGGTACCATTTTCCCGGGTTCGACCCAACTGGTATGTGCGTATCCTTTTTTTTTTTTTTTTTTCGGCGAGTTCTGAACCCGAGATTTCTCTTTCCTCTTGTTTTCAGACTCCAGCGACCTGGGTCTGCTTTGAACTCCAAGGGTTGCCGGATATTCTTATGAACATGGGTGGAGCCTTTCGTACCTCGGAACAACGGTGGTCAAAGGAAGCGGAGGGGGATGAATTCTGAAGTGGTGGAGTTGGAGAGGAGTGAAACTGAAATTTGGGGGCTCTCGATTATGGTTATTGTGACTACTCTTGCTGTTGTTCCCGTTCTACTTTGTAATCTGATAGAACTCCATTGATCTTCTCTTTTTCAATTTTCAGATTTTCCAATGTTTCTTGCATTTCCCTTCGATTTTGCCTTGGATTTCGTCTTCTCTGACCTAGGTTTTGAACTTGGCTTTTCTGTTTCTCCCTTGTTTGGTAAGCAAACGGTCGGTGGGATTTGAAGAGTTTGTAGCCGACTGGGAATGTAAAATTTGAAAAGTTTGTAACTGACTGGGAATTTAAGTCTCAGACTCAGATATGATTATATAAACGCGCTATATTTGCTCTTCTTACTCCTGTACTGCGTTCATTGTTCTTGCCCCCTGTGCCTCTTTGCTTTCGAAGATTTGTGCCCGGGTCGCAGGTTTATTTACTCCTTCAGTCTCTGTCTTTTTCTTTTTTTTTTTTTTATGCCGAGGCTTGCTTCATTCCTCTGTTACCTTTGAAAATTCAGCTTGATATTGAATTCTGCCCTGTAAAGCTTGTGACAATCTCTGGAAATTGATATTGAATGTTACCTGTAAAGCTTGTGGCTTGCTTGGCTTTGATGAAGCGAATAGGTTGTTTTTTTTTTTTTTATAATTTTTTTTGCTATTGTCGTTCTTGCAAACTTTCCATGTTATTAAGAGGGAATCATTCACGTCAACACTTGACTCGGAGACATCAAAGCATGTCATTTAACTCATCCGGTTTAGAGACGTTAGAACAATTTATTTGATTTTGAGTCTCAAAACGGGCCATCCGATTTATTCAACCCGAGCGACTCAAAGCTTCGAACAAGCCATCCGACTTATCCAGGTTTAGAGACGTTAGAACAATTTATTTGATTCTCGAGTCTCAAAACGGGTCATCCGATTTATTCAACCCGAGCGACTCGGAGCTTCGAGCAAACCATCCGACTTATCCGGTTTAGAGACATTAGAACAATTTATTTGATTCCGAGTCTCAAAACGGGTCATCCGATTTATTCAACCCGAGCGACTCGGAGATTCGAACGAGTCATCCGACTTATCCGGTTTAGAGACGTTAGAACAATTTATTTGATTCTAAGTCTCAAAATGGGTCATCCGATTTATTCAACTCGAGCGACTCAGAGCTTCGTAACGAGTCATCCGACTTATCCGGTTTAGAGACGTTAGAACAATTTATTTGATTCTAAATCTCAAAACGGGCCATCCGACTTTTCCGTCAAAGAGACGTCCGAAGCGATTTATTCGGTCGAGACATTGGAGCCGCTTATCCGAAAAATTGACTTTTGGTTAATCCCTTATATGTCTTACTCTCTTTAGGGTGTATGAACGGGTTAAACCTCTTTTAATGACTAAAGGATCTATTTGGTGACTTGGGAATCTTTAATTTGAATGACTTGAGAGTAGTTCGGACTTGCACTTTGTTTGACTTGATAGTCTTGAGTTTACGTGACTTAAAAGTCTTGAACTTATGTGACTTGAGAGTCTTTAATTTGAGTGACTTGAGGGTACTTTTAGTGACTTGAGAGTCTCTAATCTGGGTGACTTGAGAGTCTTGAATTTACGTGACTTGAGAGTCTTTAATTTGTGTGACTTGAGAGTCTTGAGTTTACGTGATTTGAGAGTCTTCTATTTGTGTGACTTGAGAGTCTTGAGTTTACGTGACTTGAGAGTCTTTAATTTGTGTGACTTGAGAGTCTTGAATTTATGACTTGAGAGTCTTGAACTTATATGACTTGAGAGTCCTGCATTTTGCTGACTTAGGAGTCTTGAACTTTGATATTATGTTACGTTGGCATTGGTTTTGAGTATATTAAAGTAAATCCACACTTAAAGGATCAAGCCGGACATAATTTCAAACCGAAAGAAATGAATTATTTTATTGAATTTTTTCGCCGTTCACGCTTTATACTCTTGCGGGTTAGGAGTAGTACATTTAATTTCAACTTGTAAAAATGAGCAGTTTAGGCTCTTGCTTAGGAGCTTACATGCAATAATGTTTAAGAATAATAAAACTTCAAGAATTTTCCATTTACTGGATCAACTTATACCCTTTCAAGTATCGATTGTCTTGTAGGCACCATTCGTGTAGACTTCTCGCACCACATAGGGATCCTCCCACTTTGATGTAATCTTGATTCCAATCTTGTGAGACATGGTGATCGTCTTCTTACTTGGAAGTACTCGATCTTCAACTTCGGACGAACGCAGATCGAATTGTTTTTATGCCCGTGATAATATTCTAACTTCGTTAGGCCTAGAATCACCTGGTTGACTCGTATGGACCACAATGTGTCTTTTTACTCTCAACGAGCCATCCGTCTTTACGTCCAAGTGTTGAGACGCGCTTTATGCGTGTAACAACCCGACCCTAAATCACAATTATTTATTTTAAATCACATTATTTATTTTATTAATTACACTATTTATATAATTGAGCGCGTGCACTTCAATTCGATATCTTATATTTAAATTATTTTTATCGGTATGTTATGCAGCTAAGGCGACGAAGTGGCCCTAATAAAAATCTCACAATAAGATTTTAATTCGTGAGCATCGTTATTAAAAACAAAATTGAAAGTAACAATAAAAGGAAACAAAATAAGTAAATAAGGCAATAATAAAATAACCAAATTAGATTTTTCTAAGGAATAATCCGGAGAAAGAACTCTCCGGAATATGAAGGCAGACTTAAAAATTCAGGCTCCCTCTCTCTCCTCTCGCTTCCTCCCCTCGTCCTCCCCTGCCTCACCATCTCTCTCTCTCGTGCTGCCTTCCACTCCGGCCACCGGACGCCACCAACGCCGGCCGAAGCGGGCGCCTCTCACACTCCCGCGCGACGGCTCTCTCTCTCTCCTCGCGTGCTCTGTTTCGTTTCCCTCTTCGCCTCCATCTCGCTACTCGGTCTCAGCCACCAACGCCAGGCCAGCAGCCGGCGCCGGCGTCGCCAGAAGACGCCCGGTGTCTCTCTTCCGCTCCGCCTCTGTCTCTCGGTCGTGCTCTCGCCCTCGGCCTATTTCCGCGTGGCCCTGTCCCGGCTTCCTGCGGCCACTCGGCGGCCAACCGCCGCAGCCCCGACGCCGAGGCTCGTCGTCGGCCACTCCCGGTAGTCGCCATAGCACGGACACACACTCAATCCCCTCCTTCCTCTCCGTGAATTCGAAGGTAAAACCTCAAACCCTAAATTATTACAGTTTGTCATTTACTCGGTTGTTGTAGTTGTGAAATTGAATTATCGGATTTATAGACATGTTTGTATAGTGAACTTAAAGATTTATTTGGGGAGAATTCGAATTGGCGTGGAGGATTTGGGTTTGGTGTTAGTGGTGAATTAATTGAACGAATGTGAATGAATGTGGTTCTTTTTGGGAAATTATGAATTAACGAATGAGATTGAGGAGGTTTTATTAGCAAATGGAACAATTTGGTGGAACTATTACATTTTGGAAATAATTGAGCAAACGAAGGAGAAGGTGTGCGTAAAACTTGAAATTCGGTAATGTGCAGGTGGGGAAAATAACTAAGTATTAAGCGTGCCTAATTGTAGTCGTGAATGTGAAGTTGTCGGGAAAACAATGCTTATGACCTTAAAATGGTGCATGCATAAGTTTGAGCAATTTAGTAGATTATGGAACCTTCCTATAGAGAGGCGTTTGACGGATTAATTAATTACTTAACCAGGGGTTGAATGCAATGAAGGGAGAGAGAATAAACTAGGAATAAGTGTTTGATAGGTATATCCATATATATATATACACCATTTTCAATCCAAAGCCGCTAACAAATTGAATTACACCAAAATCATCGAGTATCTAATTAGCCCAATCAACTTCTCTAATTAATATATATTGTATTCAATAAACGCAGTAAAGCTAAGTAATATAAATATTAGTTAATCGATCTTCATGCGAATATAGGAAATTAAATAAATTGTTAAAGCTTATACAAATCCAAGCATTAAAACTCAAGAAAACATCATTAACCCTATAAATCCATTTTAAACGTAACCGAGGCCACTTCCGTTGCCGAATAGTCGGTGACTCAAATTTCTGCAAAAGGGGAGAAACAAATATTTTCAACTCGAGTACGTTCATTGCCTGTACCTTTCGAAAACTCACATGTTTCATCAAATCTTAACATTTCTCATATATGCAATTAATAATGAATCATTTACAAGGCAAGTTTTGCCACCTAATTAAGTGGTCCCCGCCCAATTATCAATTACCAAGGGCTTAGGCCCGCCAATTATACTGCGCGCGGCGTCAACTCGGGTTATCGATCGGCCCGGGGTGACACTGTTCAACGATCGTATCAATTACCAAGGGGTTCCACTTCCGGATAATAACCGCAAGCAATTTTACTTATATTCTCTCCCCGATTTCAAACTAAAATGAATTGAAATGCGCGCGCTCAATCAATATATTCTTCAAAGTTATTTTACTGTACAGGAATGTGCGTATCGAGTTTCGACTCACTCTTCCAAATATTTTACTTGTTTTTGTTTTAGGAAGATGCATTGGTGAACAATCAACCATTTACTAAGTCCGACGAAGGCAAATCCTAGCCAGCCACGTGGCAGTCGCAAATCGAAGGTACATAGACGCTCACGAGTGACTTTACCTTCAACCGGGGTTAGGTATGACCTTGGGAATTATTGTACGTCGTATATTAGTTTGTGGAATAGACAAAAGTCTAGGTTGTATAAATGCGGTGTTACTAAACAAGTAAACTCGTATTGTGAGATGACTTGGAAATTTGAGTAATAGGTAATTACTTCTATCGGGGTCAAGCATAGATTGTAAGTCCTTTTATTCTAATTACATAGCCTTGTCCTATCTTTAGGACGGCGGTGACGCCTTCGGTCGTTAACTTCCGCTGCGACCTTACCTAATATTCTCGAAATTAGAGAATTATTAAGTAATGGTAACTCGGGGCGTTACAATGCGAGAAGGGATAGAACTTTGTACTTCATTTGTATCGCCAAGACGATGGAATACCGAGTGTTTTTGCTGAACCGGCGATGACTTAGACACATCTTTTTCCCTTTTGATTTTGCTGAAAACCGAAGGTCTTGACTCGCTCGCTTCCTTTTATTCTATAGAGACCGAGGGTTTGGGATTTTGGCCTCCCCTATTCTTGTGAACACGGAAGGGCATCTTTCCGAGGTAGAAGATCGCAACCTATCGAACACCGAGGACCTTGTGGTAGGTTGGACATCTTCATCATCATTGTCCTCCACCTCTTCTTCATCTTCGGGTTCTAAACACGAAGTCATGTTCACCGTGACTTTCTCAAAGAAATTTGTCGGGAAGAACTTCTCTAAGGTGATTGGAACAAGTGGTTCTTGTTCAAATAAGTTAACAGGTTGGATTTCCTGTTTTTGCTTGTCTTTGACCCTTTCTTGTTTTTCGGACGCTTAGGTTGCTTCCTTCGCTTTGCCTTTTTCTATGATTGACAGATGGTGACTCGAACACGACTTTGTCTTCTTAACCTTCGACGAGTGACAAGGGTCCATCCTTCTTGATCTTTATGTGGAATATCTACAGTAGGATCGACTTCCATTTGCTGTGCTTGTACCGTTAATGGCAAGATCACTGGTTCCAGATTTCCAAATTGAAGTGTAAACAACTCTATTTTGGGAGACCGAGTTGGAGGGTTCTCTAGTTGGATGGAGGTACAATTGGTCTCGGCTGTGTCATCCACATCTAATATGATCTTTCCATCTTCGACCAACCGCATAATGTACTCTTTAAGTGTGATACACTTCTCAAGAGGGTGACTAATAACCTTATGGTATCGACAATATTTTGGATCGAAGTCTTTTCCGTTTCTTCCGGCCGTTTTAGTTCGGAAGTTCAATCACCTTGTTTTCTAACAAGTCATCTAACATTCCCGACAAGTCCGAGTCCGGGAATGGGTACTTCTTCTCCTGAAGCTCTTTTAGTGTGGGACGCTTTTTCGCGACATCCTTAGAGTATATGATCTTCTTTTGCTTTGACTTGGGCTTTCCAGAAATTTGCACCGGCTCTCCAATGGAAATATACATCGACTCTGTTTTTGAAGACTTAGTAATCTTATTGTATTCGCCTTGATCCTTCTTTGATTCATATGAGGAGGAAAACTTATTGCAACGGCTCTGTTATTGTCATCTTAATGTCATGAGCCTTGGTAGCCAATTCCTGGAAAGTTTTTGGCTTGCTCACCTGTAGAATGTAAAGCAAGTCCCATTCCATGCCATGAGTGCACGTCTCCACAACGAGATGCTTCGGACAATCTATCCTTGCATTCGAGGCCGAGGGCTCTCCAGCGATTGATGTAGTCGAGAACTGGTTCCTCTTTTCGCTGCCTTGCATTAGTCAGCTCCGTCATACTAATAACGCATTGGGTGCTATAGAATCCGTTAAGGAATCCTCGTTCCATCTCGCTCCCAATTGTTAATGGATTCTCGCTCTAGGTCCGTGTACCAGCCAAAAGCAATTCCTTTCAGAGTTCGGACGAACCGCTTCACCAACCTATCTCCTTCCGTGCCAGCATTACTGCAAGTTTCGATGAAATGCGCAATGTGCTGCTTAGGATTGCCTTTACCATCGAACTGTTGGAATTTTGGTGGTTGATAGCAGTGCGGCATTCTTAGGGCATCGATCCTCTTAGTATAGGGTTTCGTGTACAGGTGAGAATTACGAGACCCTTCTTCTAGTTGACTCTTAACCGCCTTTGCAATTAAGTTCGGATTTGTTCAACGGACATTGAGGTCGATGAAGCCTCCTTTGGTTCATCATCGATTCTTCATCGTGGTTGGACTCCTTATCGGACCCCTCGTTGTCGAGCCTTTGTTAGAAGCTTCGGATGACTTCTTCTCCGACTTCTCTGTCAGGCTAGCGATTCATTCGCTTTGAAGCTTGATTTGTGCATCCTTTTCGCGCTCTCTCTAGCAAGTCTTGCTAGTGTTTCCCTCATCTCATTAAGTTGTTCTTCAATATTGATAGCTCCCGTCACCATTACGGCATGATGACAGTGTTAGAGGATTCAATTTCGGAATGAGAGAACGACGAGTCTTTAGGAGATAGGGCGTGGAATCCCCACTGGAATAACCATCGACTTCTTCTTCGGACAACATGAAGATAGGGTTGGTGTGAGCTTGGAGTTCGTCCATCCCGCAAGGAATTGTCTCGCTTCAAGTTGAAAACGTAAACAGACTCCCTCCTCCGGATCGATATGTGACACGGTTTGATTGACTCCTTTAAGCGAGGTTGGAGTCAAGGTTTCGTAGCTGAAATGGTGCAGCTATACTTGGTTCATTCACAGCAACAACGAGCAGCAGCTCTTGCCATACTTCTAGTCATCATTCTCGCTAGATGCATCTCCAGCGTTGGTGGATCCCCGAGAAGTGGATCCAGTAGTTTTGTTCTTTGAAGATTGAGTGACTCGCGTTCTTGGGAGCCATGTGTTCTTCAAAAGATGTAGAGTGTTGATTTGTTTGGAGAAAGAGATGAGAGGCAGAGATGTCCCACCGGGCGTGCTAAAATTTGTAAACACAAATTTCGAGTCTAAAATAAATAAAGACAGAAATTAGGAAACAAATATAATTTGTATTGATTTTTGTTGAACGGGTACAATCTCTCGTATTGAATACGATAAACGTAATCCTCCGATTCAATCTCCTTGGAACTTGAATGATTCAAGGGCGTTGTAGCTTGATCTCGAACGTTGATGTTGGGGTAGATGATGAACGCTGAATGGTTCTTGATGTGGATGTGATGAGAGTCTTGAATTTGAATCGTTGACTCCGATTTCCGAACGGTTGTAGACTTTGATCCTTGGTGCTTGGAAGTTGGATGTCGTTTGCAGTTTGAGCTCTGGATTTCGCAGATGCTTGAATGTGTATAAAAATGAGGAAATGACCTCTATTTATAACCTTTTGGAGTTAGGGTTTGGCTTGGGCTTTGGGTATGGGCCATAATTTAGTAATTATTTATTAAAAGAAATATTTACTATTTACTGCATCATCAACGACACGTGGCAATTTCTAATTGGTCGGAATTTGATTTCTTTTGATTTTAATTTTAAAGGCTTTCCAAAGCCAATTTTACACGTGTCAATTTGCAATAGGTGGAATTAATTTCCACGTGGCGACATATAGTTGACTAACGAATTTTTGCCTTCTACCGTGGCTTTGATAATTGCTTTAGGTCCATGTGCATATCTTGAGTTGCTGAGCTGCGAAGGGGAATTCCTCTAGTGTATTGGGGTTTGTTCTTTATCTTGAATCCTTAATTCAAAGCTTTCCAACTTCATAGTATGACTGATGTTATGGTAACCTTCTTAAATAATCTATGCCTTATTTCCAAGATATTAATCCTTATTTTATGGTCGGGCCCAACAAAGATTGTGACAGTGGTGGTGACGAGGAGGGTGGGTTGCGGCGGCGAACGTTGACGGTGATGGTGGGTGGCGGCTCCAGTGGCAATTATCGTGCGTAGGGAGTGAATTGATGGTGAGCGTGTGGAGGGGTTACATAGAGTGACACAGCGCGAGGGAGGTGATGATGAAAATGTTTGTTTTTAACAAAATAAAAAATATAAAATTAACCATGGTTAAGGATTGAAAAAAATCAATGGCTGTGATTTGATTTAACTATAATAGTTGAAAATTTTTTCATCTATGAAAGAATTTTTCATATATATATATATGGAATATATCTAATTAGAGGAGAGGGATAGGGTGAGAGTGAGATGATTAAATATGGGCCATTGGATTAAAATAAGTAGTTGAGATTAAATATGGAACCCCGAATCTTGATATAAATTAAAATTTGGACATGGATTTATCAGTGTATACTTCGATTGCACTTAACGCAATACTATCATAAGATTGCGAAGAGAAATTATATTTATATTGACAAAAAAAATCATTGACATATTATGATTGATTAATTTTAATTTTACAACACATTATGTTGGTGTAAATTCAGTATCCATTTTATTAGAGTATCTATTCGGTTTCCATTTTATTGCAAAAAGTTTGTCCGTTTTTGTCTGAGTTTTATAATCTTCTTTGATCCAAAGTTTTACCCTTTTTATAATCGAACCAAAAAAAAAAAAAACTCCTACTATCAAAGAGTGCTAATCGTTAAATTAGGTGATATTTTTGGAATTTGGGTAGTATTAACGTACAAGTTGAGTATTAGCTACATACATTTTATAACTTAAATAAGATTTAGATGTAATACTGCCAATGAAGTACATGCTACATCACATTCAAGGTACTCTAGAAGAGTGAAAAACCATGAATAAAGAACAAGCAAAAATATTTATTAATAGGTTGAAAAAATGTTATAATTACAAAATAACAAAAAAATCTACAATTTAAATGTACTTATACATGAATATAATTAAAAATACAATACATACAACAAATTAATTAAATCATATTATACAATCGACTTGAAAATATATACTCCCATAAAATACATACGATAAATTAATTACATTATATTATACAATCAACTTGAAAATATATACTTTCAAATGACTGATAAATACAATATTTTTTAATACACATGATTATGGGAATATATATATTGCTCCAAAGTTTATGTAAGAATTTGCAGAACAATTAGAAATTTTTGGATCCACGACAATTCTTCTTGCAATTGCTTTATAGAACCAAAATAAATGTGTTAATTTTACAATATATAAAAAAATAATTAATATAATTATTCTTAATTCTCACTCTATGTATATTTTAAGAGCTTCCAAAATCTTACTCATAAAAAAAAATTCCAATTTTGCATGTGGAAAGTGACTGTCTCTCTCTATCCACCTGGATCTCCCTTTTTAATTTGTATTCTGCAGGATATAATTTAATGTATATGCATTCAAATGCAGTACCAATTATATATACCTAGGCTATGCTTGATGCCTATAAGCCTAAGATTCTAAATACTCTCCCCTTTTCTTTTCTTTTTTTAAAAAATGTTGAATATTGTTTATTTATTAATTTATTATGTGCAATCCACATTTTAATACCTAGTTAGGATTACCATTGTGAACCCATCTTTACTTCTTGGGATAATTATATACTTCAACGAAATTAAGAGATTAAATTTAATCATTTTATCAAGCAAGTTAATCTGGCAACATTAAACGAGCATAAATTCGAATTGATTAGAGTATATACTTTGTCGTTTCCGAAGATCAAATGGGTTCTTCAATCGGGTAAAGAAGCATTATCCATCAACAACCTTATTCAAGCCGACCTTCTTGAGGTCAAATAGTATTTTCTGTTTGGGCCGTTCGGGGCTGTTTTTGTTGTTCGGCTTTGTGGTATAATTCGCTTTCTTTCCAAACAAAAAAAAAAATTTCAAAAAGCTTAATTTCAAGAAACAATAATACTTTCAGCTTATAAATTGATTTTTGAAACAATTCATAACGTGTATAATCAAGTTGGAGATAAAGCAATCAATAACATCATTTGGATTATATTGAATCAAACAAAATTATGTAATTACGATCTTGATTAGAATATAAATATAATACTTCATCAAATAAAAGGGTGATTGATTCCCTTTATAGGGTGGAATTGATTGATTACCTAATTTAATAACAAGATTAAAAAAGTGAATTAATTCATGATATCATAAATAATAATTTAGATGATCACTTTGTACATTGGGTTCATATATATTCTAATTCTAGCAGGGGAACCACATTACTTTCAACATCACTAAAAAGGGGAAGAATCTTGACACACTACAACCCCTTAGCTTTGGATAGAGGAATATTTTTTTTTTGCTTAGATTTGCTAATGGGTGACCTTTTTTTAAAAAAAAAAAATGCTAGTGGATGATGTTGAGGTGAAATGAAAGGGAATTTTTTAATCTAATTTTAATATTTTGATTATAACTCAAAAGGGAGAAAGGGGAAAAAAAAACATGTTCAAGCATTTTGTACAAATTAAAGAGAGGGAACCTTGCAAATGTCTTGTTTGAATTTCCCTTTCAAAGTTTGGTTGTGGGCTTGCCATCTTTCTTTTTGTAGGAATTTCTAGTAGTGAAGGAGGGAAACCATATAAACCAAAACTTACAATATTTTTTAATCTTTTGTGTCATTAATTCAAATAATTTTTTAGGCTCAATTAAAATTAATTAGTTGTCAACCTGTTAACTTCTAGATGTGAATATTTTGAAGATATGCAAAGCAAATTGCTAATCCAACTTGTCTTTTTTTTTTTAATCTTTTTTGGGTCAACAAATTATGTTGATAATATATGTGGTGACCTAATTAAGTAGTTGGAAGAGAAGGTTTTGATACTATTTACTTAGTTTCCATGCACACGTATTATATAATGAATGGTAATTAGCTCTTTTCCATTTCAAGAAAAAAGAAACTAAAATGAACTTCCATCTCATGTAGGGATATAAACTTGATAAATTCTTTTAATTGCAACTCAAGTATTGTTAATTTATATATTTTTATGGTAAGCCCGATGTCCATTGGTTGATATAAATATATTGAACGCAATTAAATTTTAAATTAGTGGACAAGACTGTGGTTATAGGTACATTAAGTTTCAGATTTGATTCCCTCTCTGTTATGGTATTATACTTCCCTTTATAATTTATATACACCAAAAAAAGGGTAACACTAATTAATTTGTCTTGCGCAATTTTAGTTATACGCGGACATCGATTATTTAAAAAAAAATCAAACTCAAATTTTTGTTAATGGATTAGATTTTATTATATAGTTTAAATAGTTGCTAAATTGTTGCATTATTAAACTTCAGGCTGGCGGTATACCAACATCTAAAAATATTTATTCTTAGAGCTACTTGGCTCAATCAATTAATGATGTATTTGAAAATTACAATAACATATTTGAACGCATACTATTTAAATTCTGCGTGCACTAATTTTTATGTAACTCTTTAGACAACAATTATTTTAATACACTGATAAAATAACTATTAAATTTAGAGTAATATAATATGACATAATTAAATGAAACATATCACAATGAGAATAGAGGAGTTTTAAAAGTAAAAATTAATTAGTCACATGTCGGTATATATTCAGTATAGTGTAAATATAAGTTGTGCTAGGGTGAGTGGGATCGAATACTCAATCATTTTGGCTGAATCCGGTTATTAGAACAATCGAGTCCAGAAATTTAGAACCAGTCTCGGATCCAATGGAAATCGGGACTAGGTATCCGGTTGTTTGCTTCACACTATTTGAGTTTTTGTGATTTTTTACTTTTTAATATTTTTGTAAAGTTTTGGCCTATAATTATCTAATATTTCCAATGCACTCAATCTAATAAAACGAACCATGCAACCCTATAATTGTGATTATTACAAAGGTCTCAATCCAACATCAATAATGAAACAAAAAATCTCAAATTCACATTAAACACAAATGCTAAATTATAAGTTTGAACCTTAAAAATATCATGGAAAAAAACATAAAGAGGAAGTCTCAAATAATCCAACACTAACATTAAAGAGAGACTTTTAAATCTACAAAATTTTACAGTAAATTTAATATATATATATATATATATATATATATATATATATATATACCGGATAACGGGTCTAATTTTTACTACCTGGTTTCAAAACCAGGTTAACGGGTTTGGATCTGAATCTGAATCCGGATTCGGGCATCCGATTTTTCCAATTCACCCTAAGCTGTACCTGTTTGGACAAGAAAGAAAAAAAGAGAAATGTGAATTAGTTGGCATTGTTATTGGAAATTGTCTTTATTCTGATCCAGAAACTACGATGAAGTTGCGTCATTCGTGCTGATTAGTTTGCCTTTTTCAGGATTTACATGTCTCATGCACGTCCATATATATCACAAAAGACACCATGCACTTCTCTCTCTCTCTCTCTCTCTAGAGAATAACATTATGTAGACCCCAAAAATGTGAAAAAGCAGGAGGAATAATATACGAGGGAATATATACAATAGAATAAAGCAATAAAGACACCCTCTTTATATTTACATGCATCATTTTGCAACATCTCAACCAAGATTCCAAATATCATCTATGTACACATGCATTTTCTCCATGGATGTTCAAACACCAACATACATCAGTTTAAGTATTTTCATACTTGCCACTCTTAAACACCGTCGTTTGAATTTTATGAATAAAAAATATTTGAACGGATAATCAGCTCAAACCCAAGCTAATCCTAATTTAATTGACGGAATATTAGAAATCTAAATTATCTGTTATTAATTTTTTTAAAATGTATGATGGGAACTACCAGAAATTCCTATATGCCATGCATCTATACGAAGAGTCGAAGACTAAAGAGTAGTGGGCTGAAGAAGAATACATATTTAGGGATAATCTTATTCTGTCAATCAAATTTGAAATTAGATAAATCTTTATAAGGAAAGATGAGTTGAGTTTCACTAAACCGAATTCACGATGATTATTAAAAAATTAAGCTTTTTTTTTAATAGATATTTCTAAATATCCTCTCCTAATAAACATATACATTGATTAATAAGACCTAGTGTGGAAAATACCACATATAAATTATATATACGGTAATCTTGAGGCATCATATATGAATTTTTTTTTATTTTAAAATTCGTCACTATTTTTATGTTTCCCTTAAAAAAAAATCAATAATACAAGTGTTGAGTTACACATACCCAAAAACATAACAATTATAGAAAAGAAGCATAAAACCAGCAAGTTAAGTTTACCTTTTTCATTTTCCTTTTTCTAACTGAAGGTTTGCAAAAGCTACAACATATTCATAAAAGATGGGTATTAAACTCACGGTTGAAGCTATAGCTTTCTTCAAAAGATTATTTATTTGCATTTGTTAATATTTACGCTACGTCCATATCTGTTAATTGCTAACGAAATCACTCGTAATAGTCGATGAATGATCACTCATAATAGAGTGTAATATCTAATATTTGAGTGTAACCACTTGTAATGTTAACAACTCGTTCTAACAAGGAACAAGCTCATAGTTCAAATGCTAAATTACTCAATTGACATGCTTGTGTAGGTAATTAGTGCACTAAATATTACTTAAAACACTATCGATCATATAAAAGAGTGACCGTGTGAGTGTAATGACTAGTTACTAAGTGAGAAAATAATTACATTATCAACAATGGTTTAAGAGAGGAAGCTTTCATGCTAGAGTGCCCTACCATGAAAGGCTATTTTGGCACTATTAACCCTCAAAATTTTCACACAAAAAATGACCATTTACAACAACAAAACTTTTGAGACCTCTTTTTTTAATATGAAAATAAATTTATAGACTTGCATCTCTTTTTTTTAAAAAATGGTTAACTGTCAAGGACAAGAAGGGTACAAAATAGCCATCCGAAATGTACTAAAATTAATGGAGCAAGATTTTTAGTAGCACACGTAAATCATATTTTCTATGTCCATGGTTGTTCACTTTTTTTATTTTTTAATAAAAAGAAAACATTAATAAAAAGTTATATATATAATCTCTAAAATAATCAAAATGTCAAAATAAATCTATATTTCGACAAAGCTAATGCATTTTCTTTTCTTTTTTTATTTTATTCATTTATTTTTCTTAAAATACAATAAATCTTGCAACTTGTTAATTAAGGATACTATGCTATTCAAATGTGTGTGTGTGTGGGCACACACGTTTTGATAAGGTAAGTTGTCCACCCACTATATGCCGAATCATACCAAGGTTAAGGCCGGACAAAAAATAGGCTAGTTAACCTAACTAAATTTAATTAAGCCAAAGGCTAAACCTCCTAGATAATCATAGCAATAAAAAAAGGATAATTATAATATTACATTACAAAAACAATAATAAAAATTAATCTAATCGAAATAAGGAGAAAAGATATACAATTGATATGTATAAACACATTCTTCATAATTTCTATAAAGAGAAATAAATATGTAAACTGTAATTCACATTCTGGTAAAAGAAAGGACCTATAACATCACAAATTCACAATTCCTCCTATAACAATTTTGCACAAGTGCTGAATTCGCAAATTTTCCTTTCAGAAAAAAAAAAAAAAAAGTATAAGAACTTACACAATACAAATTAACAGCTATAAATTAAATAAAAAACCTAACTCTATGAGAAAATTAACCACCCCCCAAAAAAAAAGAAACAAATATTTGTAAATAAAAAGATGATTCTTGTAATCATACTGGTGATGATTTTCATGGTTGCTGCTTTAAGTTTTTTTTTTTCAGTGCATAGCAGCCTTTTTCTCTGAGGGGAGCATTCTTTTTCTTTGGGGGAGAGGAGAGAAGCTTTCTCTTTCTCTCTCCTTTACCTTTCTTTACAACATGGGCAACAGTTGTACAGTTAGTTATTCAGTTGTTCACCTCTCAGAATAGAACCACCCCCCCAAAAAATAAATAAAAACCAGCAAAAAAAAAAAAAGAAAAATATGCTGTCTCTGTTTGGGCCTCTGCTTCAAAAGAACTGCAGAAGAAGGCTCCAAAGTAGTCTGATGATGACATATATGATTTTTCCCCTATAAAAATATTTCCTTTATTTTTTCCCTATCTATAAATTTTTTTCTCTTCCCTCTCTCTGTCTGTCTGTCTCTCTCTCTTGAGCAGCTTTGTAATTTTTTTCACCTTTTTTGGGACTACCCATGATGATCTGGGTTGTCAGGATCATGCCAGAAGGTGGAGGAGAACTTGAGCCATTCTGCCTCTGTTGGTGGGTTTGTGATGGAGGACTCCTGCAGGTACCAAAATTTAAGGAAAAAGGAAAGAAAATGCCAAAAGGCTAGGGTTAGGGTTTTGTACAAATAAATGCTTATTTGGAATGGAAATTAAGAAGAAGGTGCCTTTTTTGTCTTTTAAATTATACTTGAAGAGACAGATATTGACAATTCAATGGATTCATAGATTATCTGTTTGTTTTTATTGATGGTGTGTATTTAATGGTGTCATGACAAAAGTTTTTGGGGGTCATTGTCTACTTATCCCCATGTTCTTATTATGCTCATTCTCTGCTCTGTTCACATCCTGTTCTTCATCATAGACCCCCCCAACCAAATATAGATTTTTTTATATTTCTTTTGGTGCAATTTTTTTTTTTTTTACATTTTCATGATTTTTTTGATGCAATTTTCATGATTTTTTAATTAAATGGACCCTTTTTTTAAAAAAAAAACTCTATCATTAAAAAAACCCTAATTAGTATCCTATATATATCGCTCCTTCAAAACACATAATAACATGTCAATACAGAATTATTTAGTGTACTTATAAGCACATTTAATATAATTATTTTGTATAAAATGTCAAGTTAGCATTTATATCATATATATACATATATATCACTCCTCATTTTTACTTTTTTTCTTTTTCTAGTATGCATAAAGTGAGAAGGTATTAAACTTATATCCCGAATATATACATATATATCACTCCCGAATATAAAAATTAAACTGATTGACACGCATATATACGTCATTAAGCTTTTCTAGCTAGGTAGCATCTTATTTTTAAAGCTAAAGGATGTATTATATTCCATCAACTCAATCACAATTTTTTCCCTCAAAGATATCAATCAATCTCATGATTGTCATGGAATCATCAGTACCAAAAATGGTCCAACCCTAAAAACTTGTCCTACATATTATTATTATTATGACGCAGAAATTGATTCATTCCTGGGCTTTTCAACAGTTGAAAACAGTTGGGTGAATATAATGTGCATATTCAGAAGGAGGATCATGGAAATGATTGTGAATATTTGTTCTTTTGGATGCACATAAATATACAGACATTGATGACCACTCCATTTGTTTTTCAAAGTTTGCACCGAAAGATGGTGAAAGACACACAAGAGGACACACTTGCTATCTTTCCCCTCTCTTTCCTTCTTCAGAAAACCCTTTTTCTCTAACGTAATTACAACCTACCTAGCCAGCTACCTACGTCTATAACTCTTCCAAAGAGTGTCCACAGAGAAAAATTAAACCACGTTGTTTCGTTGTGAATTCCTCATTCTGTCCTAATTAAGATAAAGAAGGCATTTTGACGGATTTTATCAAAAATAGATGAGTTGAATACTTTTTAAGTTTTGGATCAAGTTCGATGAATATGGGATTGAATCTCAGTTCTAATATGAGACCAAAACACGTCATATAAGAATCTCGCCAACTTTTATGATGTATGTATGAATTAATTAAATGTAATACGTGTAGGCAGTTCATTATTTTCACCCTTTTTTCACATGTATTCCAAGGCGTGATTCCTTTTTATTATTTAATTTTGTTCACTTGGATAGCAAAACATGCTTTTCTTTCTTTCTTCCTTTTTAAGGGATTAGAGTAGAGTAGATGAGTTTCCTTGTATACACAAATAATGATGTAGCTACGTACCACGTAGAAGAAAAAACAAATCAAAAGAGAAAAAGAGATAAAGAGAAAAAGAGAAAGGTTTCTAGTTACCCCTTTATTCCTAAACTACTAGTATAATAAAGAAAATGAGGGGTAATTTTCCTTTTTTTTTTCTTGCCTTCTCTTAGGCAACTTTTCATCTTATTTACTTTTCTTCAATTTCCCTTTTCTTTTATGTGTATCCTCCTCAAGTAAGTACACATAAATATTTGCATTATATGTAAAATGTAGGGTTTTTCTTTTGGACTCCAATATTTATATTAAAAAAAGGAAAATAGGAGGAAAAAGAAAGGAGGATAGAAGCATAGAATTCAGGGTCAAAAAGGTGAAAAATGGGGACTAACTTGTTTGATAGGACCAGGGCCAGGAGGAGCAGAAGAAGCAGAGGAGGTGCAGGCCATGATGATTTCCTCCAAACCAGATGCAGACCTTCCTCCCACTTTATGATGCTGTTGCTCCTCTGTCTCCTCTTGTTGCTGCTCTTGCTGCCCCCAAAAATTAAAAAAAAAAAAAAAGAATTCCACAAAATTACACAAAAATCAACCTAAATTTATCATTTTGTCTCAATACTCATTTTTTCTATGTTGCGTTACAAGTCATGTAATTTAATTGATTTGTACAACATTTATATTCAATATAGGGACATTGGATATTACATTTTTATTTTTTTAATTTTATTTAACCTGTATAAAATATGTAACGAAATTAGTGTACATAAGAAACTAATACCTAGATAAGTGGTAAGTCTTTTAGAATAAAGAAGAGGCGGTCCCACCAAAAATAGGGAGGGGGAGGGGGTACAAGAACACTTTTTGTAATGAATATGTCCTGACCAACACTTTGAGAAATATCTGTCTTCATTTCTTACATACAACACTAATATTCAAGCTAGTAGGGTAGTATTTCAGACCTTAATTTCTCCAAGTGCACTCTCCAATTATATATCCAACAATATAGTATATTTTTGACCCTATAGATATTACATTGAATATATATAAGACTAGCTACAACTATTTATACAAATGCGAACAAGTTATGTGGGGTAGTGCGAAATTCTCAGATAAATACATACATAAACATTTACAAGTATTTTTATATACGAGTTCACATGATATCATATTGGACGAGGTTCTAGGGTGAGGAATGTTGAATGTTACTAGACAAAAAGTATCCCTTTTTTGGCCTCCATTGTAGGCTCATAAACCATTATGGTAAGAAACAGTTGAAGAATGAAGGCTCATGGACTCTAGTAAGGTACAAACACTAGTGAGTGAGTGTATCTACCAGGAAAAGCTATCTTACCCATACAAAATATATGCTAGGGCCACAACTTATAATCTTTTTTTAATCACATTTTTCTTCTTTTTTTTTATAAAAAAAGATGAATAGTTGTGAGTTTTTCTTTTGTGAGGGAGGGGTGGGGGACCTTCCTCACTCCACAGTTATACACATGCAAGTATGCATGCATGCTCATGCTTTTATGGATGTCTTATATGCATGTATCATATGCAATCAACCACTATTATTCATGCATGGAAAAATACAAAAATGCAAGGGAGAGTTACCTGAAAACTCTCATTCTGGAGCATCAATCTGGAAACATGAAAGGAGTCATCATCAAGAATATTATGCATGGAGGCATGATGGAGAGGCGGGGGCGCCATGATCTGTGAGATGGGATGTGATGGTGTGCTGATGTGGAAGGCTGCCGTTGTTGCCATGGCATGATGCTGATGCTGATGTTGATGATGGAAGGGGTGTTGATCCTGTGCATTAGTAGCAGTTGTAGTAGCAGTAGCAGCCATACTATGATGTGGATGATGATGATGATGATGATGATGGGAAAGATGATGATGGTGGTGTTGATCCTGGGCGGTGGTAGCAGTAGTAGCTATGGCTTGATGATGGTGATGTTGTTGTTGTTGTTGTTGTTGATGATGATGATGCGATCTCGGGTCATTATCATCACATACAGCTGACATGGCAACTGCTGCTGCCTCCCTCGCATCTCCAATTCCCGCCTGAATTCAACAAACAAACAGTCAAACAAACTGCCAAAGCTCTCTAATTAATTGAATCCTTTATGCACTTTGGAACCTTTTATATTTTTGTTTATGGTTTTTCATTCTCCTTCTGTGATTAATAAATAAAAAAATTACCCCTTTAGTGTGCTCCATATATATGTGTAAAACAGGTGACAGAGGATATATAATTGGACCATTAGTCCCATAGATAAATTTCATATCCCAAAAGTCTCGATAATTTATGAATATATGCAATTATCTTTCATGGTGGTAAAACTGTATTCTACGTACTAGTTTTGGTCAAGGTAAAAAGAAAGAAAGAGTGACTGGCTACAAAGAGTGATTATGCATGCAAGGAGTTGCATTAAGGGAAATATACAAATATTACAAATTCAAAAATCTAGCTAATTTCCATTTTCTCCACCCTATTTATGATAATTTGATTTGTTTAGTTTTTTGTTGTTTGGAGATGAGTAGGAGAGTCGGAAAAAGTTTACCTCATCAAAGCCTTTACTAAAGTTGACAAAGCTGTAATTCTCAGCAGCCTTCAAATGCTGGTGCATATGATCCATGGCATTGTATCCTGCAATAACACCACTGCCAACTACCCCAGCTGAGACTGACACATGAGATATATTCTGATCATCCCTACTATGGTGTGTGATCACCTCTTTGGAAGAAGAAGTGCTTCCACTCAGACTCCCACTCCCACTCTCTCTCCTGCCACTCCCGGCAGCTTCACCACTCCCGACCTCCCCGTGGTGGTGGCAGTCCTCTCTGAGGACCAGTTGCACTGCCGAGGCTGGGTCTGGTAGAAAATCTTGGAAACCACCAATTCTCCATCCTTCTCTTCCTCATGTTGACCCAGGTGGTACTGGTGCATCACCCAGTTAGTCTTCTCGGGTTTGCGGTTCTTGCCAAAGTTAGTGTAGAGGACTAGGATCTTCTTGCACCCCTTTTGCTTCCCATTCACCATTACTGGTCGGGTTTTGCCCGTTTTATGCCAACGGGTCTCCCCGCCCCT
Organism: Talinum fruticosum; assembly: GCA_021018815.1. NCBI lineage: Eukaryota > Viridiplantae > Streptophyta > Magnoliopsida > Caryophyllales > Talinaceae > Talinum > Talinum fruticosum. The sequence goes on along the minus strand of JAITYX010000080.1, from coordinate 1,888,695 downwards.
TGGAGATCACATTCGGTTTGGATCTTCCTCCTCTTCCTTGTTCCTGTTGTGTAGGCCTTCGACGGCCTGTGGAAGAAATGCCTGCTCAGTCCATCCCTTGTTACTCCTGTTGAACAAAAAAAAGGCAAAAAAATTCAAAGTTAGGTTGCTTACTTAGGTGCAACAAACTACAAGACTACATGGTAAATAAGATAAGTTCTTCAAAGTCATAACAAACAATGGAGGGAGGAAAATGGGAGGAAAACAACCAAAGAGAAAAAGAAGAAAAAAACTTGTGATGGTGGTTAATGGGTGTTGTTTTCAGTTAAGACTTGTAGACAGAAGCCAATAACAACTTGTTTTAATTTCCTACTAGCTACTTAAACAAAGAAGTAAGAAAAAAAAGGTGATCATTGATATGATAATCATATGATAAGTTTTCTATCAAAGGATTAATAATTTGAATTTTAAATTAGAGGGGAAAAAAGGGAATTAATAATTTACCTGGGAGTTTTTCAGGATGAGTATAGCAAATGCCATCTTCTCCTTCAATAGTGGGGATGAACTCATCAATCAAAGGATGGGATTTGGAGGATTTGCCTTCCACTTTTGCCTCAAGATGTTCTATCAACTCTTGGTCTGTTGGGTCAAATTTGACACCAGCTGGTAGACCTACCCAATCCTGCCTCTCGAAAATTTCCAAGAATTAAAAACTTACAAGATTAAAAATGAAACTAGAACCACCAAATAAAGAACAACCCCAAATGGAAATCAAACTCAAAAATTCAAACTAACCAAAAAAATCCCACAACTACAAAACATTCAACACCATTAATCATAATCTTACACTTTCATCAACTTCATCACTTTTCAACCCCCTCAACCCCCCAAAAAAAAAAAGGAAAGAGGAGTTAAAATGGACTTACTGGTTTGGATCCTTCAAGCCTGTGGCCACAGCCTGGGCACTGCTTAGCTCCCCGAGCTGATGTTCTTCGAGCTTGGCATCGATGAGATCAGAGGCGCTGCTGACGGAGCTCAGCTGGGGCTTACTACTAGTATTGTTATTCATAACTCCAAGTAAATTTAGCAGCAGCTGATTATCCTCAAAACTAAATCCCCCTTGAAGGTGTATAGTATTAATTAATATTCTGTAATTATAATTTAATTAGTACTACTATTAAGAACAATGACCTTTGCTTCTGCTACACTTCAAATGACACTCCCCCTCATCAATAGCAGTAGTTGTGCTGTGTCACCTTCTTCATATAATAACACACCACCAATCATTTCCTCTCTTTCTATCTCTGTTCAATATCTATCTTCTTCAAGAAACAGGCCTTGTGTCAAGATCTATCTGGGACCTGAAAATTAAGTTGATCAAACAGATTATAAGAGAAAAATTTGAAACAAAAGGAAGAAAATCTGGAAAACCCAGATGGGGGAAGGAAGAACCCAGAGAGGAAATGGTTGATTTTCCCGAGGAAAATGAGTAGAAAGGGAAGTTAGAGATGAGAATTAAGAAAGAGATAGGGATAAGGAGGAGGAGGAGGAGGAAGTGGAAAAAGAGAAGAAACTGACAGTCAAGGTGGAATTTCAGCTATAAACCCACAGCTAGAGAGAGAAAGAGAGAGGGGGCACCGCCTTTGATTAATCAATTTTATTTGAAAAAATAAATACCAAAAATGAAAAATAAAAATAAAAAACCCAGAAATTGCTCACTACCTTTAACTGAAGAGGCAAAGAAAAAAAAAAAGGCAACCTCAGACTCAGAGGCTGCTTAAACAATCTCCACAATCTCTACATACATAGATTAATGGGTAGCCATAACCGCCTTTCGAGCTTTCTCAATTTAAGTACATCGAGAGAGAGAGAGAGAGAGAGAGAGAGAGAGAGCCTACCCCAACAACTTGACTAGTTATAAGAAAAGTGAAGAAAAGCGAAGAGACAACTTCTTTACAGTGGTAGATGCTGCTATAGCCTACAGCGCCACCATTTCGGGGCCAAAGAAAAGGAGAAAAAAACCCAGTTTCTAAAACTGGATACTCTTTGGTGAATTTCGTCGAACAGTTGGGGGCGAGGGTTTATTTTTTGTGTGTTTTTATGGGAGATGAAATAGTATATGGATTGTATTTAGTAAAGTTTTAGAAGATACCCATTTGGGAATTTGGAACAGATGGAATTGGCAAATCAAAGACAAGAATTCCTCTCTTTTTTCCTTTATTTCTGATTAAGATAAGAATTTTGTCTTTGTAGAATCAAGCAGGTGAAGCTTTTCTAATTTTTAAGGAGAGAGAAAGAGAAAGGAGTAGGGGAGAGAGAGAGAGGAGAGAAAAGGGAGGGAAAGGGAGAGAATTTGAGGGGTAAATAGAAAAAAAATTAGGGAGCAAGGAAGATTAAAGATGAAAAAGAAAGGAAGAACTCACATGGGTTTTGAGCTGGAGAGGTGATCATGATTCTTTTGCCATGAATGTTTTTTCCCCAGCAGAGAATAAGAGAGAGAGGGGGAGGAGAGAGAGAGAGAGAGAGGGACAAAGAGAGAGAGAGAGAGAGAGAGAATTACAGAGGGAGGAGGAGGAGAGTTGCTTGATATGCAAGGCAAAAGAGCAGTGTCCTTTGATATATGGGCCACCAAAGCCCCCCAAATAAAGAAAATAAAATCCTCTAGGATTTTCCTTGTATATAATCAAATATTAATTAAGTTATATAATAGTCTTGAATACGCTCAATACACTCGAATTACTGTATATAGTAATTTTTTTACTTTTAAAAAACCTACCTTTATTCTCATGGTTTTCTTCTAAAAAAAAAATAGTTTTCTCTACTACTTTCGCCCTCCAAAATATGTCATATCACCGGGTTTATAAACATGGGTCCATATTATAAGTAGTAAACTCATTACATTTAATATATTTTATTTTTATATCTAAAATCCTCTACTTTCATAATGATATTTTTCTATGTAATTGAGTTAATATTTGTGTAGATTTTCTCTCAATTTTATTAGTGTATTTTTATCTGAAATAGCTCCTTATTTTTTTGTGAGACAACTTTTATATATATAGAATGACATAGGTTTATAATAAGTAAATTTCGTACTTAATTGTAATTAGACTTGTCAATTTGGTTGAGGGTGAAATGTGGGTCAGTTATACTTTGGGTTTGGATTTTAAAGTGCTAAATCCTAATAATATTATGTTACCTAGTCTCAAAGTTTCAAATTCGGGTCAACCCGATAAATTAGAAGTATATTTAATTGTTTTTTTTCTATAACATTATAAGCATTAAAATTAGTTTTTCTGAATAAAAAGTGATTTAATCTATTGAGTTTGTCCATTTGACAATAAACCTCTTTGCAAGAACCAATCTATGGAAAAAAATTACATAAATATCTAGACACTTATTTTTTCCAACGGTAAAATACTTAAATATTACTATAATTGTGATGTTTGAGAGGGAGGGAAGATAACAAAAAATTTGAAAAAGGGGTAATATATGGGGTTTTTTTAAAATTAAGTTTAGTAATTTCTTATACATATTAAAAGACAAAATATCAAAAAATAATTGGATAAATAAAAATTTTCATGTTAAAAAATTATTCTAAAAAATCAGCCTAACCCAAATGAGTCAACCCTAACCTAACGTATTTGACTCAAAAGGGGTTGGGGTTCTAAAATTATATCCAAAAGGGGTTTGGGTTGAATTATTGGGTAGGGTAAATTTTTATTAGATCTAATTGTGACTAAAAAATCAAGTCTATACTATTCATGTAACTTCTTATGTTCTCTACTACAATATCTAGAATGATTTTTCCTTTCCTTAACCTATTCTATGGTACATACCTTCTTTTATGAAGATGTTTGTAGGGGTGAATACGTCTGGCGAACACTCTAAAACCTTACCGGAATCGGTCAAATAGTCCGGTTTTAGAACTGGAACCGTTTGACCTGGTTCCGAGTAAGGTTTCTAAAATTTAGGAAATTGTCAAACATGTTCGTCTTCCAATTCCAATCAAACCCTACAACCGTAACTTGGAACCGTTAAAACGGGTTCAAGTTCCTGGAACCGTGGGTACTTGAAACAGCTTAACAATATTCCAGATTTGCGAGTATTTTCAGCTTTTAGTTTTTAATTTAAGACCCATGTAATTTTTACTTTTCCGTTTTTAATATAAGGCTCAGCCTAAAATTGATTTAAAACCCTAAATAATACTAGCAAACATCCCTACTTCTTTTCTTTTTTTATAACAATAATGGTATGGACAGGGTACCCTGAAACGAAAACGGAACTGGAACCGAGCCTTGTGGTTTAGGTTCGGGTTCTTAAAATTCATCAACCGGTCAAACAAGTTCAGGGTCCCGCTTTGACACAAAGTATCCGAAACCGCTTATCCCACCTATAAAGTTTTAGATGCTAGATGCTATCACTAAATAAATTTTTAAATTGAATTACTTATATATATACCAAAATTTATTAAAAATCTATACTATATATAATAGCAATCTTTTTAAAAGTATGAAATGGCAAACTGAAGGGAATTTACGAGTTTCGTCCAATAAAAAATAATAATTTATCCTTGAAAAAAAAAAGTTTCCACTCATATATGAACTCTCTTTTGCTCCTTACCACAATAATAATAATAATAATAATAACAATAATAATAATAATAACAACAACAATAACAATAATAATAATAATAATAATAATAATAATAATAATAATAATAATAATAATAATAATAACAATAATAATATTCTATGCAATATATAATAGTAGTATTTTCAAGTTGGAGTGATCGTCGAAGCTTAGGGTAGTATTAACCATAAAAATTATTTGTCCATTAAATATAAGCCATTGATGTAAATAATTAAATAAATAAATAATATAATTTACCCAAATGAAAAAAAAATTATTTTATAAGTGGACTCTCTTCTGTATTTTTTTTTTTTTTGTCTGTGATAATATAGTCTTATTAGTATTTTTTTCTCCTTTATATATTGAAACAAATGTTGAATAATGGTAATTGGCTTATATGGAGTTAATATTTTACCTTTTACGTTTCTTTTTTACGGTTTCAAGATCTTAATTTAAGTTATTTTAGTTTTAATTGTTTACGATATAAACGAGAATAAAGTCATCGTTTAGGATAAACAAAACTTATGAACAAAAAAATGACATATTTGTTATAATGATAAGAGAAAGGGGTTTCGTAAATACTTGGAGAACGAGTCGAAGGTATGTAGCTTTGAGTTATAGATACCTAATTCTAGCAAGTTTGGTTGCTTTGGCGGTTTAGTCTTGTTATTTAAGCATCTTTTGATTTGGGCCTTAATCAAATAATAGTGTGTATTTTAAATTGGGAGCGAGGAGTTTGAGAAGGTGTCTCGATTAAACAATGAATCCTCGCACTTACTTTTATCTAATTTTCTTCGCAAATATAGAGTCAAAGAATAGAGATTACATGATTAAGGTTGTCATATAAGGCATTTCAATATCTTACCTCAAGTATATGAGATATTTTCATTATATGATTTTTGCCTAACTTTCTAAATTGCACTAACCCAAAAACCTGTCTTAAGTTAGCTATCTCTATGATTTGTATATATTCTCCCTTAGAAATCATTGTCTTAGTTCATTACCTACTTGATCATTAATATGATTTTATGAAGCCTAATTTGGTGATTATTAAGTTAAATTTTATACACTTCACTTGCTAATTTATGCAAAAGTGAAGTTGTCGTTCTTTCTCACCACATTTTTATCTTAAATGATTTTAATATCTATTGAATTTTTGGGTAAGTTTGTAAAATGAATTTTCTCTCACCATACTTTTATCATTGCGTGTGAGTGTTTACAACCAGTAAATTTATTATTTAATTAATTTTCTTACACCCTTTTAGATGACTAGGATGTTATAACTTTTAGAGAGCAGATATATAGCTGCAAATTAAATTTCAAAAGTGCCAGAAATGAAGGTTAAATATGTGAATCTATTTTGCAAGTTGAGTTGAATGTTGTGCAAATAATTGGAAAATACAACCGATTTAAAGATATAAATGTAAGAAAATAAGGGATGGAGTCTCAATATAAAGTTATTTATGATTAAGAGGTGGAGTCATAGTTTGAAGTTATTTATAATTAATTTATATTGTCAACAAACTGTTGAGAATGACTCGAAGAGCGTAGGAGGAAAAAGGGATTGTCTTTGTGTAGAGAGGTAGGTAAGAATGGATAAATCATCATGTTCACCCTATAATTTTTTTAAAAATGAGATCACATTATGGGTATGTGTGTACTTTTTAAGGGTTTGTGTAATATTTGAGTCAATAATGTTTTAATGGGTTTCATGTAGATATTTATGTAGACGTCAATTAAGTTAAATTAGTATTGACTTTATAGAGAGTTATGAGTTATAAGTTTGACATTCTTTTATTGATTTGATGTACTTTGTATTGTAATATTAATTTGTGACATAATGATATTTATTGTCATGTATAGGTCATCTAATTTAATATCTAGCAATCATATGTTATTTATTTTCCTACTAATATTTGTTTTTTGATACTCAAACATATTGTCACACTGGTGTTATAAACTGTATGAGTAAAGTTTATTTAAATTGTTTGATTCTTGGAGGAGGTTGCCTTCTTAATATTCCAAATCACGAGTATAATCTTAAAACATATTTTTTAACTTTCTTTTTTATTTATTGTTTTAGATTCTTTATTTATTTTTAGAAATTTAAAATGATTGAAAGATGAATGTGTGGTGGGTTCTAATAATTTTTATGTTTTGGGTTCTGATAAATTTGATGAGTCATGAAAGCATTTTCGGTATAAAGGGATAACATGTAAAAGAATATTGTTGAAGGTGAAACTATTCAATAAAATCAAATGATCGAGAAAAGAAACTCACATGTATAACGTCGCTCCATGATTCAATAATTTTTTAAGGTATGTATTATATAACATTACTCCGTGCATAGGATGGGTCCAAACTAATAAGAGTAATTAGAAATCAAAACTCAAAAGAACACCAAATCAAATACAACAATTAAAGTAAATAGCTCATCTAAAACTTCCCAAAATAGGGAATTTCTCTCTCTCTCTCTCTCATTCATTTCTGTGTTTTATATAAGTTCACAAAGGATTTGATCCATTTTTTTTCTTTTTCTTCTTATTTATTTTGACAGCTGCCTAGTGAAACAATTATGAAGGCCATTAGTAAATTGGCTAACATTTTACATCTATGAAAAATATTAGCCAACGGTCAAATATAAATATGTTTTTGCCTTTCATCCTAATTTCAAATACATTTTTAGATCTACATATATCTTCCCTCTGACCTCAAAATGATTTGCATTTATTTGATGTTAAATTACAGAGATTACAATCATTTTTAAAAATAAAAAATAAAAAATTGACCTACTATTGATTGGTAAAATAGACAAGTACCTTTTAAGATCCGTTACAATAAATTACATATCACCGCACTTAATTATGTTTTACACTTGCCTAATATGGTGGAGATAATGCAGTAATTAACTTGGAATCATTTTTTTTTTTTTTGAGTATATGAAGTACAAAAGTCGATAAAATTGGGATTTTACAACAACCCAGACTTTACCAGTTGTATTAACTGGCACCAGCAAAGACCATTTTTATTATAATGCCTCATAGTTTATATATTAAATATTTGACAATATCAATGAATCACAAATGCTAAAGTTTTATTGAAATTTATTTTCAAGTTCAAGTATACCTTAATTTCTTTGAGCCCAAAAACGATGTAGATTAGTCTCTGCCAATATCATACAAATTCTATTTAATTCAAAATACAGATTTAATAAGTGGAATAATCATTGGATCTTTAACAAACTGGAAGCCATTAAATTTGACATTTGTCATAATCTAAACTATAAATTATTCTTAGAATATCACTCAGCTAAATTAACTTGTATCATATTCTAAGCTAAATTAACTTATGATACGAATATACATGAGATCGTATTTATTAACTTGTATATAAAGTTAAAAGGGTTGAAATGATGTATAACTTTTGATTAGTCATATTTACTTCTTTTTTAATTTAAATTATAGGGATGAAATTGTATTATGTCATTTATCTTATACAGTTACTAAATTTCATCTAATTTAATTTTAATAAATCTTCGCAATCTGTTCAATTGTTTCACTCTCTCTCTATCTATCTATCTATATATATATATATATATATATATATATATATATATATATATAATTTAGTGACTTGGATATTATTCTTAAGGAAGATTTAGTAAATCAAAGTAAAGACTAATTCAATATAATCCATACGACTTCTATATGTTTAGTTATACGCAAGTTTTTAAATTTTTGGTACTATTTTTTTCTATCTATATATTAATATGTAATTATTTAATAAGATTATTTCTATACAATCCTCACGCATTTACATGTAAATTTAATATCAAAGGCTTATTACATCCACTTTCTTCAAAATTTTCCATTGGTAGCGAACTTTATCCATTAATTGAAAAATCTTATTTTTAGGGCAAAACAAAAAAATAATTATGCTTCTATTCTTGTAAGAACGGACTAACAGGGCCAGCTATCTAGTTAACCTTCAAAATTAAATACTGTTACTGTATAAATGAATCTCATTGTGAAAGACATAGTTAGTTTGTATAGTTATTGGCCTCCTTAATTCATATTCCAAGATACATGAATTCTCCTTACATGGGATTTAAAGGGAATTCAATATGTTATTTGGGTAAGACAAAATTACATATTAGCATTTCATTGAAGCTAGTCCAATGCCTGTTATCTTATACATTTAATATTGACCCATAAGGTCAAATGAGTTGATTGGTACAATAAGTTGCTTGTTTTTAAAAAAAACTGTAGGTGACTTTGAACTTCAGTATAATAATTTAATTTTCATCTTTTAATACAAATCTTTTTTTCTTATATTTATTGATATATCTATTACACGTGTATTTTTTATACATACATAACCTAAAAACACGAATATAATAATTGATACGTCTATAAAGAGATTGTTTCTCTCTCTAATTGCCAACCACATGTCCAGTTGATGTCAACATAGGGAGTTTAGGCCTTAGTTTGCATGAAACAAAACTACATGAAATTGAGGTCATACGAAATTCTAGTAGAAGGGTTGAGACTATAGGAAGCCAAGATTAATCAAATCATTGTTACCATTCACGTCCATGGCTTAGCATTAAATTGGTCAAGAAATTGAATCATGAATAGACCAAAAAAACCACCTATTTTACTACAAGTGTCACCCTTAATGATTTGATCTTTTTGCAATGTTGTCTCTTCAACTTTTCTCTCTCTTGAATCTCCAACTCCATTGGTAGAAAATAAAAAAAATAAAAAAAGGGCGTTGATGGTAATAAACAAAGAACATATGTATACTTAAATTATTAGGGCAAAATATCTAACATACAACATGATTAACAAGCAAACTAGATAACATTACCCATCTCTTAATTATGTCTATGTTAAAGGGTGTCTTTGAGAATATAAATATATATATTGGGTTTTCATGAGATCTTTCATTCATTATTAGGTTGACTGTTGACTTTATTGACAATAATTAATGGAACCCACTCTCATATTAACTTTGTCTTTATATGGTTTTTTTAGATTTGAACATCTTTGTATGGTCATACTTGCATTGGATGTCTTTGTTGGAGGGATTATTGGTTAAATATGGAGCCAAACATTATGGATTTGTTTTCATGGTTGAAGAAAAGTGAGGAACAAAAATATCTACCATTATAAAATTAGATAACTAATTGTGATGAACTTCGTTAAGATGGAGCCGATGAGATGTTAATTTAGCTGGTAAAATTTTATAAGAAATTATTAATAGAGGTCTCTAAAGTTTAATTATGTTTATATTTACTTTGTTGATGTGTTTTTGCCCCCCAAAAAAAAAAAAAGAAAAGGGATTGGTGTAAGTGACTTGTTACCAAGTCACTTTTAAAGTAGTCTAGGGCTTGAATCCTGAAAGAGACATATTAGTCGAGTTAAAGATAAATTTGTAATTAAAAGTCACCTATGATGCCTTATAAAAACATGCTTCATAATATATATATATATATATATATATATATATATATATATATATATATATATATTTCAAAGGTATGATTCTATTTTTGGAAGTGGGAAGATATATATAGCTTGCTTTATCTCCCCCTTTATGGCACCTCTATATGTTGGCTACACATGAGAGAAGCCTAGAGTTGGACAATGAGCCAATTTGCATAGAATTATTACAGATAATTGATTAATAAAGTGGGCCGGATCCAAGCTTTCATGTAAACTAATTAGAATTAGCATGTAATACACTCACACATGTAATCTTAACCAATTAGAAATTAGCATGCCAACTAGCATAAATTTGCTTGTTGTGATCGATCTTAACAAAGCTTAGCATTTAAATACAAGCTATTTGACAAAGTAATCGGGTTATTAAACATGCTATTAATGTATTAACTTATAGATCGATCTCATTGACATGTTCTAAATGTTCCTATTAACTCTATTATATTTAAATAGGTCGACTTCCTCGGCACAGTCCTCCATATATGGGAGTATAAAAGGGGATAACAAGAGAAGCATATATTTACTCATGAGAGAGAACTATTCAACTTTTCATGTGCAAGGATGACCACCAAAAAGAATGTTGCAATTGGACAATATTATTGTAGCTAGGCAGTGTAATAAGCCTTTGAAGTTAAATGAAAAGGTAAGTTGAATACATAATAAGAGTTATGATTAGTGATATATGTTTAGGCAATGTAAGTTGGTAGGCACAAAGAAGAAGAAGGATTGGAGGGAAAAATGAAAAGGGAAGCCTAAAAACGTGGCCAATTGAGAACAACATAGCCATGCCCATGCCCATGCATGCTCTCAATAGCATGTTTTCCCACCTTTACAAAGGCATGCCAACATTATCATTATCAACGTGGGCTTTTCCTCTTCTTCTTGTCCTCCTCCTCCTCTCTCTCTCTCTCTCTCTCTCTCTCTCTCTCTCTCTCTCTCTCACCTCCTTACAAATGGCTCTCAAGGGTTCTCTCCTTTCATTTCCCTTTTTTTTATTTGGTTTGAATAATGAAAAGATAACATTTTTTCCATCATCTCATCAATGTATATGAATGTTTTATACTAATTAAAAGTATTATTGTGAACATATCTATACATAAAATATCATCCCAAGACCGTAGATATGTTTTGGAGAAGAGTAATATTTTTCTTTGGTAACGGAGAAAAAGTTATATTAATGTTAACATTTTTCTATGAGTAGGTAAGGATATCATATTATATAGGATGTCTACAATTAGTAGCCCAATAAACGTAAGAACCCAAATCGAATAGATTGGTTAGTTATAGTCACCCTAAACTTCCAAACAAAAGATTGTTGATCTTAATATTCAAATTCTAATCTCTACCATGGGGAGGGGTCTTAATGTCACTTAAGATAATTTTTTTGTTTTTTTGGGAGAAACATATATTATTTCATTGACAATAATGAATCCATAAACACATAGGTAGAGATTTGACTAGGACAAGTCCCTAGTCAAATATGTTCACTCCCATATGGAAAAACTTTGACCAAATGATATGCGGTCGAGTTTCAGACCAACTATAAAATGAGAATTTGTTACTAAATAAGACAAATCATCCAAAACTAAATCAAAGTCAATAAGAAAAAAAGAAAAACAATTCACGCTCTAAAAGTGGAAGACAATCGATGCGATACTCGATCTTCTTAAGAAAAAATCTCTTAGTAAGTTGAATTCCATATAGTGCCTCACTTAAGACTCACTTAAGGCAATGTTCTTTGACATGCTACTGTAAACACCGATTGTGGAATGTACACCGACGTTATTACAAACAATCTTTAATTAGATCCTCTTAATGATATTATTAACCTAAAAATATATTAATCATTGTAATTCATGAAACCATAGATATTCCTTCCATGTAGGTAAATGTTTTTCAAGCCCCATCGAAATTAAATTCAATGAAACTATTGAACGATTAAAGTGCTTTCTAAAAAAAAAATCGTAAATTTTAAAAGTCTTATAACTATCTTAATAAAATTTATAGAACAATCAACATCTTCCTTTTTTTTTTTGGCGGTCAAAGCACAATTAACATTTAAATGTGTTAAACTAATTTGAACCAAAGGCAAAATGCAAGAATTAGAACTAAGTAAGTACATTAGTGGTGTTTAAGTAAGGGGTACTTGTCCCAAGAAAGATATTGTAGTCAGTGAGGGGACTAAAGTTTTCACGTCATATGTTTTAGAGAGAGATAGTGGCCAACTTTTTGGGAAAGAAGAATATGTCATAATCACGATGTTTTGCAAATAATTGTTCCCTCTTTTTCTGTCACATAAACAAAAATTAAAAAATAATTAATATAATTTTATGTTCCTTTGTACGGTAACACCAAATCATAGTGCTTTATTTTTACACAAGTACTTGTAATAAGCTACAAATTACTCACTTTTTTAGATTATATCAATATTCTCCCAAAATTTACATGATTCATGACTCAATTTCTTTTTGCTTTTAAAATATGAACTTTTTTAAAATTATAAAATTATTCTTTTATGAGTTATAGAAAAAAATTCCCTAATATGCGCTCTTAAAGACTCATCTTTTACAAGAACCTATTGATTTTGAATACAATAATTGATAGAGGATATGTACCAATTATATTGGTTGTCTATTTATCAAAGAATGTGTCAATCTATCATTATTACTACTCGTTGCTTCATAAAAATTATGATATGTCATATTTTTACAAATAAACAAGTGTTTGGATCAAAATTTAAAATAGTAGAATTACCGACAAACATAAATAAAGCTAAGCGTTTAAGCAGTACAAAGTTGAATAATCAATTTGATGTATAAAACTCTATATAATGAGCTATAAATATCTTGCTTTTTTGTCACTATATTCTATTAAAAAAATTGTATGAATTATGGATCAATTATTTTCATCGAGCTAAGTCTATTTTTTATTTACATTAATTAAATAATTTTATTTCAATTTATGGAAACAAAGAACCCTTATGCAATCTCAAAACTTATTTTTATTTTTTTTTAAAAATATATAATTATTTATTAAGTTCAACCACTGGTCATATATATACGATGAACAAGGGGAAAAAAGTCTATCGGTTAAAAAAAGAACTCACATGATCATTGTAAATTACAATAAGAAATAAAATTGAAAATGATTTATGATAGAGTATGAAAGAACAAAAAGTATACAAGATAAATTCATACAAATGAGACAATAGATGGATTATCTTCACAATCACAATGCAAGAAGATTTAATTTTACCCAACGAACACATCCATTAAAAATGTATTTCCCCTTATGGAAAGTAATCATTTACAATATATTCTAATCAAAATCTAATCCATGACACTTGGACCAAATCATAGACTAAGAACCCATAAAAAGATTTGTGAAGATTCACACATTTTTTAAGATTAAATTTGGGATCATGGAATGTTGGATTGTTGGCTATTGATGGTAGCGAGTGCATGAGAGACGCTATGTTAATTAAGTTGTTAAGTTGGTTTTTATAATATTAGCCTTTGCGTCTATGTTACGCCATTATTAGATATTCATTTTTATATTAATTATAATCTTAAATAACTTGCATTCAAAGAAGAAGAAAAAAAAAGGTAAATAATCCTTGCCCACCAACTCTTGTATCTAGTAATATAAGCACCTTGCATTTGTCTATCTAGCCATTATCCTCTTTTCCTTTTTCTTTTTTTTTTTTTTTTTGGTGTTTGCATTATAAGGAGTACATTATTTGTATGTAGTAATAAATCCCTCATAAATGGTGATATTTTTTATAATCATTGACCTTGACTCCTAAACACACATCAAATATACATAAGATCAAATACTTTTAAGTGGCATTTTAACCATCGATATTAACTCTGATAATAACCGACATGTTTGCTTGTTAGGTTTTTCTCTAGCACAACCGCCTTCTTATGATATCTCGCAATTTTTTCAAGTGATAAAGCTCCTTAAACCAACATGACTTTAAGGGAAAGGGACGAGAATTTAAATGAAATGAAGAATTCTTATTTAGTCATTAATAAGTAATAAAAATAGTGGTTTCACGAAAGAGAAATGCCAGCAGCCAATTACTTGCATTGCATGTAAAAGATGGAAAATTTGTAGAAAGAAGCATATAAATCTAACCCACTTTCAACAAATTATTTCTATGGATAACATTCATTTCATTGTCAAGGATAAGTTCAAGCCTGCGTTCATCAAGTGGCCAATACTTCCCAACCAACATTGTGACTCTTGAGGCCATCCATCTGGGGGAGAGGGGAGGGGGCGGGGGAGAGAGAGAGAGGGAGAGGGAGAGAGGGAGAGAGTTTCTATGAAGAAACTTCATTAATAACATCATGTATGTGGTTCCAACTAAAAAATCTTACTCTGTTTAACCACATCATTATTGGTTCATCAGCAGGGACAAGACAAAGGCAAATATATATCAACTGGGAAAAAAATCAATAACACAAAAAATTGTGACTTTCGAAAATTAGAATTACAAGATCAAAACATGGATAGCTGAATTGCTAGTCTTAAGGCTGACTTACACCGCCAGCACAAGAGTAACAAATGGAGCATTTGCTCCTCAAGACCGTGCTTGTGCCTAGGATCGTCAAATTGTAATCTCCGATTTTGTTTTATTTTCAGTGCCTCCGGCATGATCAAAGCATCTCATGTCATAGTCGAAGAAATGGACGGGAGAAGAGAGAGAGACCCAGTTTTTTCCAGTTTACTTCGAACGGAATAGGCTGCTCACAGAATCGTAGGTTGGAACATAGATAACTGCACATGGCACACAAAAAGGAGGGTTGGGGAACACCGGTTATTGATCAAATTCAAAGTTAGCCAGCAAGACCTATACTGTACTCCAGGGTGTAACTACTTTCAAAAGCAACATGGGACAGGAACATATACTCCTAGGAGTATGATATAGGAATTGAGTAAAGCAAGAAAAGCATTGAATTTCACAAAATTACCATCGCCATGGGAGGCCATTGTGAGGGGAGAAGATAAGAGCTTTTCTGCTATGGATGTGATGTCCTTCACAGTAACTGCATCAACAGCTTTCAAGAAGTGCTCCACAGGTTTCCTGTGAAATTGAAACTCATTAGGCAGGTTCAAAGGACAGCAACCTTGACTACAAATATGAAAGCAAGATGACAATCAAATATCGTGCTATAGCAGCCAACTCTTGGGCACTGCCATAATCAGTCAGATTCTGTCAAGACATAACTAAGTGTATATTAGTAGTTAGAGATGCTGGAGATGTCCTTTCTATATATCACTTTCAGAGATGCTGGAGATGTCCTTTCTACATATGACATTCCTCTACCCATAATCACCATTTTTGATGCTGGAGAAGTCCTTTCTATCTCAACCAGCATGCTAGATACTGATCGAGCTAAATGTATACAGCCTTGAGGGCAAGGCGCCATAAGGGGAGAGGAATGCCGTGACCTATTCAGGTATATGTTAGTAGTTAGTACGTTGTAAAATAGAATACAAACACCCCATCTTATATATTGATCATGCGTCATCTCGAGATCGATCATGACTAGTCATTAGCATTTGTCGATCAATTACAGTGGTCTAGGGCTTAAAACATCTCTCTTGACAATCCATCTTCATCAATGAAATGATTAGAAACTGTATCTAAAATTAATCCATTGCCTGAGAGTGAGTTTGCCAAATACCCGAAAACCCCTCATGTACCACTTTCACATCTGACCCGCATACACAGATAGATGTGCAAATTAGACAAATATATAGTGCAATACAGTTCACATGATCCAAAACATAAGCAGACAACATACAGTGTACCAATTCCAGAAACATAGTGAATTCCCTGAACTAGTTACAAACTTCCAATTCCAATGATAACTGAGCTTTTCTGGTTTGCGAGCTGATTTTGGAGAAATTGAATGGGTTTAAACGGACCCTTTTACTCAATTTGATGTGACTTAAACTTTGCACCCTATTTCAAAATTTTTGTACATTTCATTTGGAAAAGAGATAAAAAAATTAGAAACCAAAGAGTAACCCATCAGGGGAACACCTGGTACACTAACTCATCCCAGCAATTAAGTATGTCATAACCCATACAACTATAACCACAGAGTTTCCAGAATCACCTTTTGTAATATAGTTTTTGAAAGCACTCTTACGTTCTTAATTTGCTAGCATGTCCCTGCAGCATGTTGTGGTGGCGCATTGGGTATCTTAAAATTTAAAGAGAAACTTTGCAAATAGATACTAGGATCAACAAAGTTCCAACAACTCCAACACTTCCCTCCGGCCAATTCAATCCCCAACCTAGCGAATATTTTGCAATGGAACCACTATTTCATTTGCAATGAAACTCATTTGAAAAATACGAGAGCAATTTCAAGGCTCAAAACCTATAATAATACTAGTCAGGCCTATGAAGAATCCTTGCAGTACCATAGCAGGTTATTCTTAATTGATAATATACTTTCAAAGAATAAATCTTATCACTAAAGATAGAATCACAGTGATCTAGAGAAAAAGGCTACCCAACGTGAATATAGGGGAAATAAAATAAGAACACAAGAAATATGGACAAAGCTGAGACTAAAGGGATGCATTAGAAAATAGAAAACCCGTCACTT
This sequence comes from Talinum fruticosum, assembly GCA_021018815.1. Classification (NCBI taxonomy): domain Eukaryota; kingdom Viridiplantae; phylum Streptophyta; class Magnoliopsida; order Caryophyllales; family Talinaceae; genus Talinum; species Talinum fruticosum. The sequence goes on along the minus strand of JAITYX010000080.1, from coordinate 1,871,951 downwards.
AAACATGAGGCCGAGGGCTTAATTCTCATGTAGAATCCAGGCTGTGCAAGTTGCCCCCTTCCCCCTAGCTGTTCGTATAGAGCTGGCTAGGAGCGATCCCAACCAAAAAGAAGTACAAGAAAGAGCACGAAGTTTAAATAAGAAATAATATAATGCTACCTTTCTCCATATGTCAAAATCTGTCGCCCAATGTCTTCAGATGCAACCATCTGCACATATACATCCAGAAAAAGATAAGAAAAAGACAGCAAAAACACCAGAGGATGTAAAAGTACAAATCAGAGGGAACATACTCTGGATTCTAAATTCATCAGAATAGCTGACTTTGTAGCCGCTTTAGCACGATCTAATTGTACCTGGTTAACTGATCAGAGTAAAGAGGGGTTGGCAAAACCATATTAGTTACATGCTCCAGTGAAGATGCATAGAAAAATGTATACGATCTAAACAAATGAAGCAACATACCTTCTCCAGGCGTTGCAACTGCAATGAGTTCCTTAGCAGCAACCTCAACAGCTTTTGATACAAAATCAGAACCCTGAAAATAAACATGCACAATGAAACTTGGGAGAAATGCAGTGAAATGAAGCATAAAAACGAAGCCACAACAGTAGAGCAAAAACAGCAAATTCACGTGAAGTAGAAACCGTTGTGAAGGTATAAAAGGAAAAGAAAATAAAGTGTCTTCTTGGAAGATCGCCTTAGAGACTAACCTTAATTATTATGCCTATAAACAAGAGTCCATAGACGTGAAGAAACTTGATTGCTATAAAATTATAATATTGTGTAACTAAATCATAGATGGGAAATGCTCATACTTCAATTTAAATCATCACATCTGCATGTTCTACACAAGATAACAGGGCGAAGAAACCATTACAGAATCCATCTATGCTAAGCAGCAGAATGCACCCACATGTAGCAACACGTAATAAACTCACAAATTTAGAACCAACAGTCCCCGCTTTTTGTAACTGCAATGCTCAATGGTAATCAACAAGACTAAAAAGTAGTTCTGCAATGAATTTACCTATATCATGTGTAAACTTCAAAGAAAAAACATTGCAGCTCACAGGTGATAGGACAATCAAGCTGAAATAATAAGTTATATAGCTTGTCATTCAAGTGAAAAGATCTGCTTACAGTGGTTCCTTGAATTCCAAAAATGCCAGTGTTGTTGTAGATGCTGTTAAAAGCAGAAAATGCTTGAATTTGCGGATACTCATTTAGGACACGGAGATCTGCTCACATCAATGGAAAATGTCTCATAAAACTCTAATAAAGTCAAATTTCATGCATAGGCATATGCATGAATAAGTGAGACTTTAATATTAATGTCACAAGGAAAAGTAATATCATCAAGCAGAACAATTTCTGTTTTCCAACTCCAACTCTCCTAGCATGGCAAAGACTGCATAGCCAATTACAAGGAAATGATTTTTTCCCCCTTTTTTGGAGGGGGATGAGTTATCAAAAGTTTATATAAGAGTACCTTAAACAATGATTTTAAGGTAAATACAAACCCCTAGCTTAAAAATTAATTTTAAATATGAGTAGCAGCAAGTGAATATGCAAACTCTTATGCATCTCTTTCTTGCAGCTTCTAAACAAAGATGTCAAATATATTTTTGAATACCATAACAAACTAAACAGCATATTTTTGAAGTGATTACTTACATAATCGTGAATACATTCCTTTTCCAGGACCACCAGCAGAGAAAGATCCACCACCTCCCATAAGCATCTAAAAAAATCATATAGAGCTTATTAATTTACTTCACCAAGCAGAGTAGGAAGAAATAAGACATCTCTAACTCTATTCTGCAAAGGGTAGGTTATGGAAAAGTACAATCCACAAAGTTCTGCACGAAAAGGAAGCAGAATAAGAGTATATAATAACTACACCTGAAGAACAGTTAGAACCATTGCATCTTTATCCTGATGCCAGCCTCCAGGAAGCTCAAAAGCAAGAGCAAAATGTGTTATCTGGCCATGCAAGTGAGTAAAAATTACTGCTGAAGTCGATTTATTGAATTCTGAAAAAATAAGAAACTTCTAAAGATGATAGTTATACAAACCCCTGCTTCACCCGCTTGACAACGGTAATCGCCTCCAACATAAACAGATTTTGGCACCTCAGGATGTGGTACACTAGGTAGGTCAGACAGAAGTGGTTCTGCCATTGATATCAGGTCTTCATGCTCAACCCCGAAGCAGCAAGAACCATACGAGGAGCAGTATAATTTTCCTGGGATATTCAATAAGAAATCCTTGATCAGAACAACAAAAGATTGAACCCAGTTGCAAAAAGTTCTACACAAATTAATTTAAGAGTCATCAAGAAAATATGTACGTAGGAATCATTTTAAACTTACCGCAACAAACTCCTCCAAAACAGAGCTATTCAATCTGCCGATAGTAGCTTCCTGAGCCATAAGAGAATTTGCCAGGGCACCAGAATAACCAGCAGAATGAATTGCCTCCAAAATTAATGCTTGAGGATTGTTCGACGCCTCATTTATTTCAGCCTTCAGCTTTTGAAGCTGCATCAATTGTAGTAACAACTCAACATAATTGTCCTTAACCAAAATGGCAAGGAGACAATGGGTCAAAGATCAAGAAATTACCGTCTCGTTGACCTCCCAGTCCAAGAATGCTGGGTTTCTCACACAATCAACAAGAAGCTCGACCATTTCAGGAACATAAGTCTTCAGAGCATCAAAACTATATCCCATCTGCTCCCTCGAAGCAGAGGCTGTCACATTCCCTCCGATGGCCTCCACCTCACGCACTATGCGCAAGTGGCTTCGGTTTGTCGTGGTTTTGAATGCCATACGCTCCAGAAGGTGTGTCGCACCAAATGAGGATGGAGTCTCATAAATTGAGCCACTATCAACATACACACCAATCGAAGCAGCAGGGTTCTACATAAGAAAGTTCACAAAAAGTTAGATTTACCAAACATAACCCTAAGTTAATCCCCATCGCCAGAAATCTCAAGATTCAACAGAAAAGGAAGCCTACAGACAAATGAGAACATTCAAACTTACAGCTGATGTCTCTGAAGCTATTTTGACTCCATTGGGAAGTGTAGTTATCTTCGTCTTTCCTGGTTCAACAAAGTCTGGCAGAGGTGGAGGGACAGTCACTCCCTCAAGAGGGAAATCGAGAGGGGAGAACGAGACTTTCCTCCAAATATCGAACTGAATAACCCCCTGATGAAGATGTTTTCGAGGCCACAGCAGTTGAACTAGCAAACCTTGTTAGATACCGACTGCTTTCACGACCCTACATCAATAGTTTTGAAATCAAAGAATCAGCCTTCCATTATATCAATTGAGGCCTCCATTACAGACTTAGAAAACAAACTAACTAGAAGTGTTGAGATGAGTTGATGAAGATTTTGTCATACATCCAGATACCCAGACGAAGTATGCCATGCCTATGAAGAATACAGCTTGAGGATTTGGGGGGGCTGCTTAAACTAACATATGCAATTAATAATCATGGCCCAAAGCATAGGCGGAACCATGATCCCTTGGTGGTAGTGGTGTGCAACAATGACAACGAATGTTCATGTGAGAATTTTGGAAGTGTGAAACATCTAAACAGAAGCAAAATGATTCCTCCATATCTAAAGGGAAATCTTCTACATAACAGTTAGTATGAAACATAAGTTGCAACATTTTGCGAGGGAGTGGGCAAAAATCATAAAACTAGTGGTGACCTGCCCTGCCAAAAAGAACACCAGGAAGGCACTTTCAGAAACCCATAGAGGGCATTTAGAAAAAGGTAAGCAATCATATGTAATGAATATTCAAGTGTGCATTCAAGTATTACACTAGCATGCGCCAGTTGTAATCTTCCTCGAAACCAGGTGAAAGGGAAACTATGTTTTAAGGCCAAAAGCTTGCATCGATGCTGGATGAATTAAAATCAGCCTAATCATGGTCACCCATAACACATTAGTATGAAATGCAAATAAGAAACCCGAAAACTATTCCATCACATTGCATTTGTTCTCCAAAGTGAAGCTTAAGCCGTTCGGATTATAAATTTAAAATGTCATTAAACTATTTCAATCTCATCTTATCAGGAAATAGAACAACTTCCACAATTAAAATAATCACAAAGTAGCATAGAAATGGTGCGTGAAGTGGTGAAGATTTGCAGTTGATAGTATATCACATTTCAAAGCCATAGAATTAAAAACGATTCGATGGGTTACCTCAAAAATCCAGAAACAAAAATGAAAATTCTAATTCCAAACAAGAGGCAATGCCTATGTAATTTAGACACAAAAATGAGAAATGAGAATCGATCAGATCTAAAACGCATAAAAACCAAACATCAACATGGTAGAGATACAAGTGAAATTGATTCTATTCCAATAAAATGAATGATAATCAAGATCTGGACAGCAAGCGCATAAAAATAACGAGTCAAAATTAGGGTTTTCGTTAACGCAAGAAAAATTAAAGAGCAGACTAACCTTAAGGGTTCTCAGCCGAGAAGCTGCAACTCTATACATGATTGATTGACGATCGATCAGTTACTCCAAACCCTAATCGATTGAAGCTCCGATTGATTCCCTCTCTCTCTCTCTCTCTCTATGTAGGAGAGTCGTTGGCGATTGGCTACTACTGGTTTTGGAGGAACACTTCGTGAGGCAGCTTCGGCGTTTCTAGTGGGGGTGGGGGAAGAGAGAGAGAAACGAGCGAATATTGGGCCTTCACTCTGTTAATGTCGGGCCTTTTAATGGGCCGGACTTTTTCAGCTTGTTTTATGATTTCATCCTTTTACTCATAGCCAAATCTGATTCTGCCTAATCTTATGGGCTTCCTCCTGGGGCTAATAAATGAGGAGTCATAGAATATGTATATGTTTCCAATTAATTTATTGATAAAATGTTCGGGCTATGGTTACATTATGTTAAAAGATTGGGACGCCTCGATTCATTGACTGCCCATTTAATGTCAACTATTATGAGTTATTATAAATTATTATGATTAATTATTACTTGTTATGAGTTATTACGAGTTGTTATAAGTTGTTACGATGTAATTGGAATAAGCTATTATGAACTATTACAAACTATTATAGTTAGTGTTTAGCTATTATGAACTGTTAGTCGTTATATATATTGTTATAAATAAAAACGAATAAGCTCTTTCTCGTCTTACTAACAATTTAGAAGTAACATTTATTATTATAGGGAGAATTCTTATATGTGTTGTATTCTAAAAAGGTTCGAAAAAGAGTTAATATGTCTCTTATTAAACTATCTTATAATCTATGTATGTTATATATAAAGTTAAAACTCATGAATGGCTATATAACGTTTGTTTTCCCTTTTTACCCTTCAGACAATTGATATCACAAGGATAAGCAAATTATTTGATATACTTATACCTGCCGTTATTCAGACTGGGTAGTTATGGAGGAGGGGGAGATTTGTAGTTATTTTATTTTTTATTTAAATTCATCATATTATTTTATTTAAATTATTTGATAATTTGATAAACATGTACATATCATATGAACTATTTTTGATAATCTTCTTTTTGTTTAAATTGATCATAGAACTTGGATATTATATTAATTCTTTATGTATAAGTATCTACTTTCGAAATTGGAACATATTTAATGAATTGGATTATTTGATGTATACATTTATAACTCATAAAAAAATTATGTATCAACACATCTCAGCTATAATATCACTTTATTTAAATTATTTTTGTCTCTCTTTTGTCATATTGTTTTTTTGTCCTTCTATAGGGTACGATGTAATGTTTTTAAAATTGAAAATTATTAATTGTAGTTAATCATGTAATGTAATGTAATGAAACCCAGAATCTCAAATTTTTTTCCATTTGATAATATAATTTGGAGATCATATAAATTGTTTAAGTATAACCATTCAATTTGAAATACTTAGATTCATTGGATCAGATTATTTAACATACAAAAGAGAATAACTCATAATAGTCTCCTTTTACATACTATATTCCGTGTGTTTATCATTCAATCATGATATACGATACAATATTTTTAAAATTTAAATTATTTAGTTGGAGTTAACTATAATGTCCGTAATATCTATATTTACTTATTACACACTTACACTTGATGATCTTGACTTTATAAACGAATACAGTGAATAAAGACATGTTTCTAAATAGGGTCTAGTTTATCAAGAGTCCTTGTCATGAGAAATAATAATAGGACATCCAAGAGTTTTAGGCGCAAAAATTATTAAGATTGTCATATTTACTATTTTATATCTAGAAATATAATTATAAAAAATATCAATTTTTTTCTAAATAAATTTTAATAAAGTTAAATTAATCTTACGCATACGACATATAAATGGAAGCTAGTAAAATTAATATCATGTCAACACTCTAAATTGACATTATCCTTTTGATTAATAATAGAGAGGTTGGGATGATGGAGGGGCACAATTGATGAAGGGCACATTCATACATCAATTTTTGAAGGTACAAATCTAAATAAACAGATCATCTAATATATTCACATCAATCATGAAAAAGAATGGACCTCAGGGAGGGGTTTGTCCCACAAAAGAGGAGATAAGTTGTTATCCAAGGCATGGACATTAAAGTTTGATAAAATCAAGGGAAAAAGATTCACGGTTTTGTATTTGTTCATGTTCATGAACCTTTTCACACTCCCAAGTGTTCTTATCTTATTACATAATTTCACAGGCTTCTCATGACTGACTATTAGTTATACACTGCCTACCCCAACAAATTTAAATAAAATGACTGGTGGTTGGACAGTTTTTTTATTTATTTATTTATTTATGGGGACGTTTCTTTTAAATTTGAATATGCTCTAAATAAAAACTTCACCTATGATATCGGTGAAGTGATTACATTTGGACGCGAGTGTTGTGAATTTCAATACCAGTTAACGGGAGCATAACACCACAAGTTAACAGGATAATGTAGCATGTGAATCAGCTGAATTAGACGACATAATTGAAAATTACTTTGACTTTCTTCTTTCAGATGGACATTTTGCATGAAGTGACCTATATGATGGACCTTATTGTAATCAATTTACTTAAACTTTGAATTGACCATTTATTGTATTCATTCCTAATTAAAAATTACTACGTAATTAATACAAAAATATATAAGTATATGTTAGTTCACTCGACAAAGAAGTATTTAATTTACTAGAAATTTATACCAAATTCTACTTACATAAACATAAACCTTTATACTCTATTTGATGTACAAAAATATAGATAGTGATTATTATTTGGGGAAATAATGAGGAGAGTATATGTGTAGTCTATTAATTAATACAGTAATTTGATGGGTGCGAATGTGCAATTATTGGGTTATTTGTATAGGTTTTATTGGACATGGCATGAGCACTGCGCTGCGCTGCTACTGCGGAGGGAAGGCGAGAGGGAGAGAGAGAGTTGAGGCTTGACATTTCAGTATTTTTTGGCCGACTCCACTTGAGTGGGTTTAACTGATAGAGACTTGGCTCCTTAAGATTCCCACTTTTCGAACGAATTATTTGGTGTTACACTCAGAATATTCGGTCCTTCCATTTAATTTTTATACTTTCCTCCACTCCCACCTATGACTCACCAACTTGGTGAGTCCACCCCAACCCCTTTAGCTATATTTTTTATACTTTCTCTAATACTGACTAATATTATTATATTTAAAAGTCTATTTAATAATATTTATACCGATATTTATAATAGTTTTCAACTTATTCCATCTCTTTTTAACTCTTTTAAGTTGTAACAACTACAACAAGTTAGTCATTTCAACTTATTTAACTAATAATAACTAACAATTTCAACTCATTTCATATCATAACAATTATAATAACTAATTATTTTAGTTCATTTCTACTCATTTCATTTATAGCAATTGATTTTAACGAGTCATTTAAAACATACCCTTAACCTTTAAATTTATACTATTATAAGATGTATTTTTTCAATTATCATAAGTAACTTAAAGTTTATAAATACGATAAGTGTTATGTTGATAACTGCTAATTAATTTTGATGAATGGACATGTGTTGACGATTGTATCGGCCTGAGCAAATAAATGCTTATGTATGCCCATAAGTACTTATGATTGTTGATCAGTGGTTAGAAGATCTATTTTTACAATGTTTTTACTTTTACCCTACACACACGTCGATGTAGTAGAGGCAAGCTTTTACTTATAAGTTTAAAATGATGACATGACGAAGGACATGCATTATATATATATATATATATATATATATATATATGGTGGCTTACAGTGTGACCCACGCCTGGATTATGACGGCAAATGCTACGTCAAACCTCGCATTAATTATATTAATGAATTTTATCATAAACAAACTAAATCATGCCTAATTCAATAATAATCTTAATTAATTACAAGGATAAATTTTCTGGCCACAAAACCCAAATAAAAAAAAGGTCAAAATTGACGTCGAAAGGGAACTGAGATTTGACTGCCAAAGTTAAGTCCTACTCATCTCTTTTTAGATTGCTGATAAGTGGACTTTCAACAAACATGAATAATGTTTGGCTTTTTCAATTTTTTTTTCTTTTTTTTTTTTTGCTTTGAATTATTTCTTTTCTTAAATAATTGTGTTAGATAATAGAGTTTATGTATTTACTTTTTATCGTATGTATGACATGGTTTTACATGTGACTAATAAATAAGGTTTTTGTGGGAGACTCTTTCACTGTATATACTTTAAATCAGATTTTTAGATTTAAAATAATTTTTTATTTATATTTTAATTTAAAAAATACAAAGTGATTTTTTTGCTAGAATACAAAGTGATTATAACTGTTAAATTCTTTAAAATTGAAACTCAGATATAAGTATTTGTGTAATAATAACAAATGTAAGAGGTCCAGAAAACAGTAAGAATAAAAAAGATTTTATGTTGAATAAAAGTTCCTTATTCAAGAAAAGTAGATCAAACTTGGTTTCTTTTTTTTTTTTTTATATTGATGGATTGAAGGTCATATATAATAAATATCAAATTCAAACAAATTTGTAACCAAAATAATAAAGTAAATATTTTAATTAAAATAACTAATCGAAATCGCTCTTCTTCCACTCAATTGTTGTTTTATTATCATACGACCTTTATCATACAATCTTTTAACAAGGAGATTCACAAATTTTGTATAACATTTCCATTAAATAGATTTATTTATTGTAATAGTTTTAATTAAAAACATCGATACTCGTTACAAACCTATCTCGACAATCAATTAAGAACTCAATTACATACAAACATTTCAAACAGATAAAGATGATTCCATGATAGCTCCTTTTTTTTCTCCTTTTTCTCTTATTAATTTTTTAAATAGAATAATTAAAAGAATCATGATACGTCAGCACTGTATTAGCCATATAATTAAATAATTGAGAATAATGGAGATGATTAAAAGGGGGTATATAAATAGTATATACCTTTCGGGGATAGAGAAACGTATTTGCGTGGTGAAATTAGCTCCATCAAATTATATTTATATAACACAACTTACTTATCATACCAATAAAAAATTGACAAACGTAATGCACCAACAAAATTATACGATAATTACATTGAACTATTCAATCATGGACACATGGATAGTTTCAGAGCTTATCGTTTCATTCTCCTCCTCCTAAATTATTAGGTCGTATATTGTTTCTTCTCGTGCAACATCAAATTCTTCTACTACATATTTCCCCCATATTCAACGGCGTCTTTTTCTGCCTATGTGAATAATATTTTATTTTATTTAGTTTTAATTTATAACTCTACAGTTTTTTAATACTTTTTAGAGTTGCTTACAATTTTTATAATTAATTTTATTTCTTACACTTGAATGAAATAAGATCTAAGAGCATCCAAAACAAAAAGGGGTCCACTTTAGTCTCACTTGTTACACATCATAAAATATGTCAATAAATAAATAAAAGTAAAATCGGTACTAAAAAAGACATCCAATTTCATAATAAGCAGAACAATTTTTGTATTTGATTTTTTTTCTTTTCCACCTTCTCTCTCCTCCACTCGGTTTGGTCATGTCTCACATTTAGTTTTACTTTTGCATCCTCATGTCTCACTTTAATTTTACACAATAAAAAAATCTCACATATCATCCTATAACTGGATGAGACTAAAATGAGACATTATTATAGATGCTATAAGTAATAATGCCCTACTCCATTTCGTTGTAATATTGTGAGTAATAAAGCGTTTTTATTAAATTCCTAAAGATGTTCAAATTTGATATTATTTTAGGAATGCCACTTCTTTGGTTATTAGTTATTATTGATTGTATTTTATGGGCGAAAGGAATTTCGGGTTTACTCGAGAGTCCCAAGGTTGCTTGTCGACCCCCTTACAAAGGCTCGTATCTTGCTCCGCAAATGGATTATCTTGTCGTTGTTTTGCTTACCTTTGGATATGGCTTGTGTTCGATGGTTATATATGGCTTGATTGTCGAGATTAGTGCTATGATCCAGCTTGTTTGGTTACCAAGAAGTGGGGATAGAGCTTTGGCTTTGGTTATGTTTGCTATGATTAGAAGCTTTGGCTTGGTTGGTTGGTTTTTGAGGGACAGAGCTAGTTTTAGTTGATTTTCTTGGGGTGAGGCTTGTTGCCTCTTTAGTTGGAATGTACCCGGGTTGCTTGGTCTTTGTAGTGTCCCTTTTCGTATATTTGGCATGCCTATTCACCTTTGGGCTTTCTGGATTTGCTTGTTTGCTCAAACTCACTCGGTTTTTATGGTGATGTGTGAAGTGCTTGTGGTTTGTGCGCTTTGGCTTGCCCTTATGTTCCTGGTTTGGTGGTTCCTCCCGATGAGTAGAGTGATTTTATTACTCCTCCGGTTTGTTTCTAGTTGTGGGAATGGTTCCCTTGTGTATTCCTTTTCGATAAGATTTTTTTGTGTGCCATTTCTCTCGCATTTTACAGACTTATATAATGGATTTATCCTTTTCCTTCAGATTGGGTTTAGACAATATTTACTTTGGCGAGATATTGTTCGATATTCCCCTTAATACTATGGTGGCTTCGCGGGTTCTATGTGTTACCCCTTTTTGGGTTGGAAGCCGGATACCGCATTGTCGCCTAGTATTTTGAATGTCTATGATGAGATAATATATTTATCTCGGACTATTCCTTTCTCGATTTTTCTCTCCGAATATTGGAGGATTTTTGTTAGCTTCATATGTTCTTTTCTTCTTGTTATTGAGGTGTTCTTCGGTTTTGAACTGGTTTTCTTAGTTCTAATCGTTTGGTTTTGTTTTCCTTGCTGGATTTGGGGTCCATGGCGAACGGTGAGAAGATGGTGCAATATCATTCGGATGTGTAATGGCTCTCCTTGGGCTTGGAGTTGTTTGATTTGTAATCTTATGTTTATTTTTATTTTGTTTATCTTGGTGAATTGTACATATTGTTCTTGTTTTGTTTGCTTTGCTTACATTTTTTGGGCGAGAGGAGTCCTAGTTTATACTAGGATTCCTAAGGCTCTGCTATGGCCAACCCTTTTAGGGTCCGAATCTTACTTTGCAAGTTGAAAATGTTTACTTTCGCATGATTTTTACCGAATCACTATCTACGGTTGGAACTATAGAATGTCAGCGTTTAACTTATAAAAATAGTTTCATGGAATGTTCGGGGTGCTAAAAAGCACTAAGTTAAACAAGAAGTTCGATTCTCAATCGAACATTAGACCTGATATTTTATTTTTGATCGAAAGTATGACTAATGAAGAAAGCACTAAGAAAATTATATCCTCCTTGGGGTTCGATCATTTGATTATGTTCTACCTCACAATCATTGTGGGGTATGTGAGTTCTTTGGAATAATTGTAATATTTCATCCAATATGATTATTAAAGACAAGAGGTTTATTCACCTTTATGTACTTGATAAAAGCATACAAAAAGAATGTATTATTACGAGGATCTATGGGCCAGCTCAAGGTATAGACAAGTCGGTTTTTTGGAATTAATTTACCTTGGTGTATTATCGGCGATTTCAATGAAATAAAATGTTTAAATGAAAAAGTGGAAGGTGTTAAATTATCTCTCAATAATGTACATCGCATGAGGAATTTTCTTTCTAGCGTCCAGGAAGAATCCATTCCTACCTCTGGCAGAATATTCACCTGGAAAATTTTTTAAAAGGACATCTAATCTATGAAAGATTAGATAGAGCTATTGCATGCTCTGATTGGCGGAATATGTACCCCAATTGCTCCGTCTCTCATGGGTCATTCTTGTGTTCGGATCATAGCTACATCCTGTTGGATTCTACCCCTATTTTTTGTCGACATTCTTATCGAAATTTTAGATTTCAGAATCACTGGTCGAACTACCCGGAAGTCAATAAAATTGTCAAACAACAATGGAATGGGCACCGTGAGGGACGCTTATGTACAAAGTTGTTAGTAAACTCAAGAATGTTAAATCTAAGCGTAAGCTATGGGCCTCTAAAATCTGTAGTAACTACCCTCACAAGGTAGAAAGGAATTCGAATCTTTAACAGATTGTGGAAGATAAAATACTTGTCCGACCCTTGTAATCATATATTATTAAATTGGCAAGCTCGCTTAATCAAACAAAGGGAGCGACTTCTTTTGTTTAATCATAAATATTGGGGAAAGTTTTATCGAAAAGAATGGTTGACTAAAGGTGATAGAAACTCTAATTTCTTTCATCGTAGTTGTTCTTTCCGGAAGAAAAAATGAATATAATTAGAATTAAAAATAAGTCAGGAGGATGGATCCATGATAAAGAGGATATTCAACGAAAATTTGTTACGAACTTTTCACAATGATTTAAGTCTCAATAGGGTACTAATAGAACGCGGATGCGCACTAATCTGCTGGTCCGGCTCACCAATGACGATAATATCCAGCTCATCCTTCCAATCTCACTGCTGAGGTCAAGACAACTATTTTTCAAATGAACCCAACTAAAGCTCCGAGGCCGGACGGCTTTGGCACTCGGTTTCTTCCAACAACATTGGGATATTATTGGTAATGACATTATTGCGTGCATTATGAATTTTTTAATAATGGAAAGTTATCAAAAGAGGTTAATCATACCTTCATTGCGTTAATACCAAAAGTTACAAGCCCTTCGCTTATTTCGCATTTTAGACCAATCGGTTTGTGCAATAGTCTTTACAAGATTATTTCGAAAATTCTAGTCAATAGGTTAAGGCCTATTCTACAAAAGATTGTTAGCCCCTACCAGAGTGCCTTCGTGCTTAATAGGGATATCCATGATAATATTCTTTTGGCACATGAAGTCATTAATAAATTTGGGAATATTAAAGGGAAACAAGCTTATATTGGACTGAAATTGGATATGGAAAAAGCTTATGGTAGAATTGAATGAGATTTTATCTTTGCTTGTCTCAAGGATTTGGTTTCCATTCGGTTTGGATTAACTAGATACGGGAATGTATTACTTCAGTTACTTATTCAATTATCATCAACGATGAGTCTTGTGGTTTTTTCCGTCTATCTAGAGGATCGAGGCAAGGCGACCCCTATCGCCATATTTGTTCATATTGTGTATGAATGTTTTAGCGTATAGGCTTCATCTTGCTCGTCTTGAACCGTAAATCGTGGATTGGGATTAAAATTTGTCCGCAAGCACAAAAATCCCCTGCTTGCTGTTTGCGGATAATAGCCTTTTATTTTGCAAGGCCAATTTTGAGACATGCCTTAGGCTCCATAATATTCTGAATGATTTACGTAATCGGTTTGGCCAACTTATTAATTTTCATAAGTCGACGATTGCTTTTTCCAGAAACTCTTCGACTGCTGGTAGGAATACGATTGCTTCTATGTTTAATATTTCGCATTTAGATTATTTGGGAAAATACCTAGGTTGTCCTATTTTCAAAGGTAGAGCCAACAACTCTATTTTTGCGGGTCTTTTAGCGAAAGCGAGATAGCAAATTATAAAGCTGGAAAGCTAATTCGCTCTCTAAAGCGGGTAGGATGGTGCTCATATAATCTAATCTTGAATCCTTAACTCGCTCATGTGATGCGAGTTTTAAACTACCAAAAAGCACGACTAACTCTTTGGATAAAATTAATCGGGATTTTTTTGGAAAAAATCTCAGGATGCCAATGGGCTACCAATGGTTTCTTGGGATAAAATTTATACTCCCAAGAAATTGGGGGTTTGGGCCTTAGGAAAATTGAGGCGATTAACCAAACTTTTCTTTGTAAACTTATTTGGAAATACTTATGTAAAGAAAATAATTTTTGGGGGTTAATAATGAGAACTAAGTATCCTCTATCGGAGGACTTTTCTCAAGGAAAATAAAAGCTTCGATTCTTGGGCTTGGAAATGCTTGCTTAAAGAACGTGATCTTTTTAAAAGGGGCTTAAAATGGAAAATAGACAATGGTAAAAATAAAAAATTGTGGCATGATTTACGGCGTGGTAATCGTAAGTTATTGAATTATTATGACAATAATTTTCTGAATATTCCCTATTTGGATGCCACAAGTAAGTGAATTTATAACCTCGGGTAAAGAATGAGATCCGATACGTTTTAATTCTTTTCTTCCGACTGATGTTTGTCAAGTTATCAAGACTATCCCTCTTTCTTTTCATGACATTGAGGATTCCATTTGTTAGTAAGTCTACCACTTGGAATACCCATAATATTCCCACTAACTCACCATCGTGGGATTTTGCATGGATTTGGAATTTGGATTTGATGTCTAAGTAGAAAATATTTATGTGGCGAGATGCGTCACAATGCTTTATCAACCCGGGATAACCTATCTAAAAGAAGGTTGAACATTGACACTATTTGTCCGCTTTGTCATGCCTATTATGAGTCAATCGACCATCTTTTTCACAATATATTTGTGTCGGGGACATCTCGTGATATAGCTTTTTGACATAAGTGGCTAAAGGTGAATCTAAACCAATTGCGGAATCCCTCATCGAATCGGATTATCTATATACTCAAAAGGCTGAGAAAACCAACTCGGATGATCCGTGTGATCCATTTGTTATAGAGTATTTGGAAGAGCAGAAATGATAAAGTCTTCAAAAATGGATCTTTCAATTTCATTGCGACAATCCTTCGAACCAAATCATCTTGGGCTGAATGGCGATCTAGGAACAGACTAGATCAACATTTCAACTCATCCCCACCTTCTCCCTCACTATGTGCCAACACGTCTAACCATCCGATTTGTTGGCACAAACCACCTGAAGGATTTATCAAAGTCAACTTCGACGGTTTAAGGTCTTCTTCGACGGCTATAGGAGGCTTCGTCATCGAAGTTGGGATGACAGGTTTCTTCAAGCTTGAGCAACAAAGTTGGGGTTATCCTCGGTTCTTTTAGCAGAGGCTACCGCCATGAGAAATGTTGTCAAAGCGAGCAATTCAAGCGGGATTTCATTCTATCATTTTGGAAGGAGAGAATCTAACAGTCATTAAAGCAATTAAAGGTGAAATCCAGGTTCCTTGGGAAATCCAGACGCCGATTCAAGATACTCATTGTTTCCTTCGAATGTGCGACCAAGTTTTTATTCATCATATATTTAGAGAAGGGAATCGGGTTGCTGACTCGGGTAGCCAAGTTTGGTCATTGTATTTATTCTACCTTAGTTTGGTTTTCTATCCCCTCTTCTTCCGTTCTCTCCATTTTAATGGAGGACAATTTAGGTAGAACTCTTGTGAGAAGGGCTACCTATTAGTTGTTGTATTTACATTTTCAAAAAAATAAAAAATAAAAAAATCAAGATATATTTACAAATTTTCTATTTTATTTATATTCTAATTCGTACATACTAATAAAGAGTTTTTTTTTAAAAAAAAAAATCAAAACATACTAATTAGGAGTTGGGGTTTCATAAACAAATATCTATCTCCAAAACTAAATTTTCATTTCACTTATCTATTTATTGGTTCAAATGAGCCACAATTACGAAGATTTGATAACGGTTGAACATTGGTCCATATTAAAAATGATACTTTCCACTCTAACAATATATCGTCTTTATTCATAAAATTAAAACATAAAACCTTAACGAATATCTTTAAGCTCTTTGACCTTGATATTCCCTTTTATATCAAATTCTAGCCCTTCTTTTTATAAAAAAATTATACTATTATTTCATCCATTTATTTTCCTAATTTCCTAATGGCCAAAGGCATCTGCTTAAAAACAACTCCACTTTAGAGTTTGAAAAAAAGGGAAAATATTCAGAGTTTATTCTGCCAATAGCCACCATCGAAGACCCGCAGCCCCTGTATTTAAACCCTCATGAAAAAGTGTAGTATGCTCAAAAGAAACAGAGCCAGGGAAAAAAAAAACAAACCAAAATACAAGACCTTTCTGATTCAATTCACCAACCCAAAACCCAGAATTCCCTCTTTTCTCATATAAATACAAACTCAGTTCTTCAATCTCTCTCATCTCCCTACAATTTTTACATTTTCATTTAGGGTTGATCAGTCAAAGCTTTCTGTTTACTTTAATGGAGCCCAAGATTCTTAGTGGAGAAGGCGGCTATGTCCTTGATGATGTTCCTCACTTGTCTGATTACATCGCTGACCTCCCTGTATGCCCCCTTCTCTCTCTTCATTGGTTTGACTCTCTTCATTGGCTTGATCTTAATTGGGTTTTGAAAGCTTGACCGACATCATAGTACTATCCGAACCCAACCTGAAATTACTTAGAGAAGCACGAAATTTTGATCCGAACTCTACAGGATTTGACGTTTTATAGTGAAAACGAGTTATTTTTATTTTTGAGCAAATTTAGTATATTTTAAGATTGACACGGAATTGACCCGATTATAAAATGGGTCAATCTGTACCAACCTGTTTACCAGCTCTAGACTTTTTTTTTTTGTTTTTTTTGTTGTTGTTCTTAAGTTGGGGGTTTTCAGTTGTTTGGGGATTTAAGTTCGCTGCAATTTGTTGTTGAAATTACTCTGTTTTCCCCTGTCGCAAGCAGTATGTGATTCTGGGTTTGTGTACATTTACTGAAATTTTCTGCATTTGTGTTTGATGGGTGTTAGTTGAATATAGATCAATTTTGAAAATGTTGATTTCTTTTTGCAGACATTTCCGAATCCATTGCAAGACAATCCGGCCTATTCTGTAGTCAAGTAAGCCATGATGAACCCATATGATCAGACTTTACAAGTATATATATATATATATCACTAATTGTTACTTGTTTTTCTGATCATCAAAAAAAAAATTGTTTGTTTTCATTTTCTTGTTTTTCTACTTTGTCTTGTTTGGGGCTACTCCAAACCAAACCAATACAAAGCAAGACTTTGAGATTAAGATGTATATAAACTGGCTTGATCTGCAAAGCTCTTGTGCCGTTGGGCCGCATATTTGGAAAGTTTTGACCAACCTCATAATAAAAGAAGAGGACCATTTAGTTTAGTCTGCTACGGACCAACTTCTCGAACTAGAAATAGATGGACGGGGTTGTAAGATATTGGAAGACCGTGTTAGAAGACGGGAAGAAGTTGGAAGAAACCGAAAGGAGCTAAAATAGGCAGATAGTTAGCTGTAAGGTTGAAAAGAACAAGCCCATGAATGAAACCAGAAGTAGACGTTTAACAAGAGCATTTTAAGAAGTTATAGTCTTTGCTAAAAATACTCCTGATATCCAACTATCAATATGAGTTAATTTCTTATTTATTTGGGCAAAATTAACTTTTTCTACTATTGATCTATGAATATTGATGACTTTGTTCCTGTGTATTCAGGCAATATTTTGTGGACTATGATGACACTGTTGTGCAAAAGGTTTGCCTTTCTCAACCTTGAACTTGCTAAATTTGTACATGACATGTCTTATTGCTATTGCTGCACCTTATGATGACGAGGAGCCTAAGTTTATACTTGCATATTTGTTGATTTTACAGGCTGTTCAACATAAAGATGGTCCAAGGGGTACCCATTTTCGTCGACAAGGTCCTCGTCAAAGGGTAATTATCTAATCCTTATTCACTTGTACTTGGTTGGACGTTGCTTTGGGAGCCTTGCTCCTCTCGCCTCTTCTTTCCTTTTCTGTTGCTGGAGGGGGAGGGGGTTTGATAAGGTGAGGGGCAGGGCAAGGGGTAGATGAGAGCTACTGATTGGAATTCAAACTATGACATCAAAGTTACAAGTGACGGAGTACTAATACTAAGTTACTAACTCAAGTTTATTAAATCGTTTTGTAGATATACTTCGAGCCAGATGAAGTTACTGCATGTATTGTTACATGTGGGGGTCTCTGCCCTGGGCTTAACACCGTGATCAGGGAACTAGTTTGCAGCTTGGATTACATGTATGGTGTCAAAAGAGTCCTCGGCATTGAGGTAAAACCTCTAGTCTGCCTGGCACGATTATGAAGCAAAGACTATCATTTTTTATGAAGAGCTTATATTTTGCATAATTTGATGAAATTCTGGTTGTATTTGGGCCTTTTTGTTAGGGAGGGTACAAAGGCTTCTACTCTCGGAACACCATTCAACTGACGCCTAAATCAGTTAATAACATCCACAAAAGGGGTGGAACTATTCTTGGGACATCAAGAGGAGGCTATGTCACCTCGAAGATTGTTGATAGTATTCAAGACCGTGGAATTAACCAGGTCACTCTGAAGCTCAGTTGCTCTTATCTTCTAGTTGACTGACTTATTTGCTTTTGAGCAATTCTGAAGCCTGTGTTTTTCCTATCTCAGGTGTACATAATTGGAGGAGATGGCACTCAGAGGGGTGCATCAGTGATATATCAGGTGCTTAGGTTGTTAAACTTGAAAAGGAATACTATATGATCAATTGAGTCATTAAGCTCATACATTTGGGTGATTATGTAAATCAGGAAATTAGAAAACGAGGTCTCAAGACTACTGTGGTGGGGATTCCAAAAACTATTGACAATGACATACCGGTATTGATCTATGAATATTGATTCTTGACAAAACTGTTCTTATAAACTTGCTCCATCTGACAATTCTTCTGCTGTTCTGTGACAAGGTTATTGACAAATCTTTTGGTTTTGACACTGCGGTGGAAGAGGCACAACGTGCCATAAATGCAGCTCATGTTGAAGCTGAGAGTGTTGAAAATGGGATTGGCCTTGTCAAGTTGATGGGTCGTGATAGTGGTAAGTTTATCTATCTCTTAAGAAAGTATTCTTAGGAAACCGTAACTCCCCGGTGGGGATGGTGTCAATTTCACTTGAGTTATACAATCACAAGGAATGTTGATGTTGTAGGATTCATCGCGATGTATGCAACTCTGGCCAACAGAGATGTTGACTGTTGCCTGATTCCTGAGTCACCCTTCTATCTCGAAGGACCTGGTGGGCTCTTTGAGTTCATTGAGAAACGACTCAGAGATAACGGTCACATGGTTATCGTCATAGCTGAAGGTGCAGGAGAGAGTTTGGAGGAAAGAGATGCTTCGGGAAACAAGCTTTTCAAAGATGTTGGTCTGTGGATGTCTCACAAGATCAAGGTGTGACTACCAATGATGCTCTAATGTCATCCTGTTTTTGGGATATTTGATGCTATACCAATGCTCTCGATCTTATGTCTTGTTAAATCCAAGTTATTTGGCCAAATTGATCGGAATTTTCTTTGTACTACTGTCACAGGAACACTTTGCACAACCAACCAAGACGCCCATAACTCTCAAGTACATAGGTGGGCATTTTCTTTCTGTTGTTCCTTATTTCTCATAATAAACATGTGTGTGGTGAACTAAACCTGGTTTAAGTCTGAATCAAACCCAGATGGCTCTACAATAAACATGTAGAGGTCAAGTAAAACCCAGATGAACCACACTAAAAGTTCGATTGTGAATACTTGACTGATTGATCTTCTTCTGCTTACACATGCGAATAACCAGATCCTACATACATGATCCGAGCTGTTCCTAGCAATGCATCAGACAATGTTTACTGTGCTATTCTTGCTCAAAGCGCGATTCATGGTTCCATGGCGGGCTACACAGGGTTCACCGTAGGGCCAGTCAATGGCAGGCATTGCTATATTCCTTTCTATGTAAGTTCCTTTACAGCCTAAAAGAGCCCCTTACATGCTGAACTTTTCCCTTCGTTTAATTTCTTCTAAATGCATTGTACTTAATTTTTATTATTTCATCTGTTTTTTTTCGCTCCCCGATGCAGAGAATCATAGAGAGTCAGAACAAGGTAGTGATAACAGATCGAATGTGGGCTCGGCTCCTTTCTTCAACCAACCAGCCTAGCTTCATGAACCTGCCTAAGGATGACATCAGGGCAGCAACCGAGGCTTCTACTGATCAAGAGAATGAGATGGAAAAGATCAAGCACGGGAAAATGAGAGCTTCAGAAAATCATGTCGAAGATCAGCATCTGATGAGCAATGGGTTCTCCAATGGGGGCTAGAAAAGAAGGGTCCGTTGAGCCTTAATTATGGAAAATGCTTCTGTTTAATTTAAAGAAGCAGAGAAGATTACGTAGTACAACCTTTTAGCCTAAGTTGGTTTGTTTCTGATAAAGGTTGCTCTGTGAAAGGAGATGCCCGGATATGTTGCTATGCTAGTATTGAGAGTTGAAGAGTTTTCAGAAATAATCACGGCTTGTCCAAACTTTGTACATATGTAAGAGTGAGTTGGGAACTCATCATGTCTAAAATACTGTTTGTGCTATAACATTTTGTCCCATAATTGAATAAAAGTTTCAAATTAAGTTGTTATTTTTTTGTAATTTTACATGACAGTATAACAAAATAGGTTTTAGTTGATCATTTCATCTTATCCGAATCATCTTAAAAAGTTTGTTGTCTAACACTTATATTTTATAAACGGTGTTAAAAAAATTAGAAAAATAAAACTAATCACGTCATAATTTCACAAAAATGTGTACAAATAATTTTACTCAATATTTATCTTTTTGATCAATTTTTTTATTCTTTTTAATTGCAAATAGCGTAAAATTATAAACTAAAAACTAAAAAACACGAATTCAAACTCGCAAATCTCTGACAAAGACCTGACTTCAACTCTTGCCTTCAGCCTCCGCGATTCATTGTACAAAAGATGACCCAATTGTAAATCACCAACAAATACTCTCTTCCCACCGTCTGTTCTCCCCAACCCCTCACTCTCCAGCTGCGCCGCGCTTTGATGCTGAAAATCTTCCGCAAATGCCTCGCCGCTACCCAGCATCAGCTCTCTCTCTCTCTCTCTCAATCTTTGTGCTACTCTGAATTTTGGGATGTTCTTTAACAATTGGCATTGAGCTGTGTGAGATATCTTCGAAATTGTCTCATTATTTGTGAACCATGATAAATGCCCTTCATATAATTGATTAAAAACGGGGTTTTTGCGCACTTGCTCTGGGAAATTGTTCGTCATCCTTCTGAACATCGGGAGTTTGTGGAGTGGTTATGGTATTTGTTTGTTGGCAATGGTCGGGTCGGGTCCAACCCGTACCCGGTCCGGCCCACTAAGATAGTGGCGGGTCTGGGTCATGGTGTATGTGGGTTATTTGGATGACCCGTATGATATGATGCACAAACATTTCCTCCAAATGTTTTGCAAGTTCTTCCCTTTAACCAGTGAATTTTTGCTGTTTATATTAAATTTATCAGAAAATCAGAAAAATAGCAGGGATTGTGTGTATGGGTATGGTGCTGCAATTATATGGTTTATGACCAAAGATTTCCCTGCAAAATTAACTGGGAAACATGGGCAGTTGAGTTTCATCCTATTAATTGATTTTTCAACAATCATCTTCCCTATATGTTTTCTCTCTCATCTTCTTTACTCCCCTTTTCTTTGCTTTTACTTTCATAAATTATGAGCTTATTTACCCCCGCCCCTTTTCAAAAACAGGTTGCCCTTTTCTAAATTTCTGTAGTTTTTAAACATGGGAGTTAAGGCAGGAATTAATGACAGAACATTTGTTTTCATTCTGAAAATGCATAATTTATGCTAATTGTAATATTTCCTCTTGTTTTGATCTCTACTTTTGACATCAATGATAACTTATGCTCATTGTTTGTCGGCAGTAGCTGCTTGTAAGGAGTTTCTAAGCTTTACTGGCCCATTATGGCCTGTTACTTTTCAGTGAGTTGATATGGACTGTATCTGAGTTTGGTTTAATTGGATTGGATTTCAATTACACATCTTGTAGATTGTAAAATGTGCTTGTGAAATGTGGAAAAGAACGGCATTATGATCTTATGCAATATGCTCTAAACTATATGGTCTGGAAATACCATAAAACATTTTTAGGGGTTGCTGGGTCAGGGGTATTCATTTTTTGATAACTTCTCGAACAATTCTAGAAATCCCAAGAAGCCTTCTTGATTATGTAAATTTTGAAGAGGTCAATATTTTAAGGGTGAGTATCGAGAAAGTCGAATGATAGTGGCAAATTTTGCTCGATAGCCATAGGGACATTTTGTAAATCCCACTTGTGTTTGAACAAAACTTGTTTCACAGTTCGATTGTTGTAACGATTTTGAACAGTACAAGTTCGAACAAGCTGTAGGCACTTATTGAATTGACCCTTTGCCTTGGTTTGGAAGAACTATATGATGTGCACGTTGTTTTTGGTTGTGTGTTGTTGGTTGGAGCTCCGTTGATATATTAGCACGATCCTGTAACTACTATATTATTGAAGAACTTATATCTTCTAATAATACAATGCTTGTATCTTCATAGTTTACTGGGTGCAGAGGGTGACGAAAACATACCAATAAAATGTTTGAGCCTTATTTGTCAAAATCTTTGTTGAGAATCGAAAGGTAACAGGCTTGTTAGATATAGCAGAAGACTTGGAAAATGCTCATATACTTGTCGGATCAGGTTGCCATACTGTTTGACAACAACTACACTCCCTCGAAACTATGTTTTCAAGTCAAATTTGTAGTAGATGTTTAGTAGAATATGTTTGAAATTTCTTTGTTGTGTCAATAGTCTCTCTTGGTTCAGTTGGTTGCATGGCAATGTTTAGTCCAAGATATTACATATGTGAAATTTCCTTGTTATGTCTCTCTTTGTTTAGTTGATTAATGGCAATGTGTAAGTACGTTATATGTAGATCAGTAACTGCTGTGACAATGCAACTGATTATCTAATTGTGAAATTTGTCATGATTTTCCAGGAAAGGTGTACTAGTTCTTTTGACATATCAACCAAATACTACGCTTTTGTGAAAAGGTGAACTGGTTGTGTTATTGCACAAACATGTATCATGATTGACATTACATTGCTCAATCCAATGTATATTTACAATATGAATAAAATTTGGCATCCTAACGGTAATCACATATACCCTCATTAGCCAAGTTTCCTATAATCATTCAGCAGCAGGTTTCCCGTCTTTTCTGGGATCACTAACTGCAGTAAGAGTACCAAAATTTACATTGCCAAGTGTGCCCCTTGCATTTTTCCGGCCTAGATCAACTGAACGTCCAAATGCCTGAGTAATGAGCTGGCAAATAGCCTTAACTCCAGCAGCCTTCACTTGGTGACCTCTCTTTTCTAAGAAAACCCTCCTCTCTTCCGGGAGCTCAATATGCTCTCCATCAATCACGGTCACGTTCTCGTAGTTAACTATATTTGGGATCAACTGCAGAAGATCAAATTCAGGATCGAAGGTTAGCTTGTGTATCCACCCCAAAAAAATATCTGGTTGTTTTAATGTGTTATTTTGAGGTATACCCACGGGGAGGGATTGGATTGCAGATGCTCCAAATTCAAGAAGATCGCAGCTTGTTCAGATAGGGCCTAGGCACACTTTAATTATGCTGATTTAGCTAACTAATTGGCTCAAGGAAGCTAATATATGATTATTTGGGTTCATGAGTAACATGGTATGCTGCTCTGAGATAATAAACTTGTGAGCTTATTGGCTAATTGATCTTTTTGGGCCATTTCAAAATTTATAGGTCAATTTCTAAGGGATATAATATTAGGCAAAATGATACAAACGAGAAAAAAGGAGGGGGTTCATAAAGCCAAAAAAGGAGTCTCTAACCTTGTGATAGATCCGTGGATTCTGAACAGCAGCAAGGGCATTCATTCCCAGAACAAAATGATTGATGAAAACCTCAGTTACTGCTGGAATTATGTTCATTCCCCCACTACCACCGATGACACCAGCCAACTTATTGTCCTGTCAATTCACAGGCACCATAATCAATGTTGTCTTCTCTTTTAGAGAAAAGGGGGAGTATACCAATTGACAGTTCTCATACCTTTAGAACAATGAGGGGAGTCATGGAAGACAGGGGCCTTTTCCCCGGCTGTATGAAATTTGCAGGGGCAGGAGGGAGCTGCTCAGGACTTTCTTCTGTTGGGGTGGAAAAATCATCCATTTCATTGTTGAGAACAATCCCAGTAGAAGGGGATAGCACCCCTGCCCCAAACACTGAATTCACTGTTGTGGTCATTGACACTGCATTTCTGTCTGCATCAACAATGCAGAAATGGCTGGTTCCATGATCTTGTAGCTGACTCCACCTGCAAAATTCAAAAAATGTAGTGTCTTAGCTTCATTTTTTCCTCTTTCACCCTCTGTTTAATTGACCTACTTGAAGTCGTTGTTCTGTACCTAGTCATGTAGTATTCAGGAGGGAAAGTGGTATTATCAAATATCTTTTGCCTGATCTTTTCTGCAAAAGATGGGGAGGTCATGTCGGAGATATACTGAGAAATATTCACGAAGGCAGGATCACCCAAATTCATTCGGATAGCAAACATATGCTTCATAGCCTCGATTAGTCTATGCAAGCCTAAAGATCCTTGCAGAGCAGTGGTGCTCCCATAGTTGTTCAGTATGTTTAAGATCTGTTGTGTCCAGAAAACAAGGGAAAAAAATATTGTGAGGATGCTTAAACCATGCTCAGAAGGGATTTGTACTTTAGGCTTTCAGCCTTCCTAGATTCTCTGTTCTCTGTAGAACATTTCTTGCCCTCAGATTTTTCCAAATATTATGCAAATGAAAGTACCTAGCAATTTGAAAAGCTTTATATTAGAAAGCTTCATTTGTTATAGCATGACATCACTTGCAAATGGCTTGTTTGGTTTGGGTTTATTTCATATTTATTGGGTACGTGTTTTTTAATGTTGACACAGGTGATGATCAGATTGATTGTCACTTGGAAACCATATTAATGATATTGGTTGGGCTGATTTCAGTCGAGTTTGCTTTGGGTTTTGGATATTGTCCTTGTAGTACTCACTGCTTGATTCTTGTTTTTGGGCTATTAGTAATCGTGTATAGTCAGTTTTCGTTTTTGGTTCTTCAGTGTAAGTAATCCTGTAGCCTGTAGGTGTCGGTCCTTGTTTCTCCATGTCTGGACAATACATATTTTCCATTTGTTAGGCGCCTTCAGCATAATATGATATTCTGAATCTCCAAAAATACTTAGAGATGTTGGGTTAAACCTTGAAACAACAGACTTTAGTAAAAGCTAATTTGCCAGTGCTCAATAGCGAGGAGGGCTTACCAGGGAAATCGCAAGGGTCCCGCTTGAAGGAGGTGGCATCCCAAACAATTTATACCCCATAACCTCAACAGCCAAAGCATCAGTTACTTTCACTCTGTAATTCCTCAGATCTTCCATAGTAAGAATTCCACCAGCCTTCTGGACATCCTCCACCAATTTCTCACCGACCGTGCCATTGTAAAAGGCTTGTGGCCCTTGATCAGCTACTGCCTCCAAGCTTTGTGCTAGTTCTACCATGTAGCAGATGTCTCCTGTCTGCAAGAGCCTACCCTTTGGTGCAAATACTTGTCTTAAACCGGGATCACCAAATATTTTGGTGTCATGTGTAAAAATGTCTTTTGCTAGATAAGGAAGAACTTCAAAGCCATTCTTTGCTAATTCTATGGTGGGTTGGAACAGAGTTTTCCATGGCAACCGTCCATACTTGCTCCATGCTTCATAGAGTCCAGCCAGCTCCCCAGGGACACCCATCGACAAAGGGCCTTTGGATTTGGCCTCGGGATCATTCTTGTACATGTTCTGTTTTCATTATATGTAATGTTAGTATAGGTTTCACATTTTCAACATGTTTCAGCACATAAAGTCACGTGTTACTCTTAACTGTCAGTATGCATCGATTTGGCGCATGTTTTTTCTATTCATTGACTCAAATGACTTGAAACTAAATGCATAAACAGGGAAATCCAATTTTGACTCGAAACCTTGGTTCACCTAACCCAAGGCGAAATCATCTAGAATTCACTTGACTGATACTGATTGCATTTTCTTGGGGAGGAAAAAAAAAAAAAAAAAACCAATTCCGAGATGGCCTTATTTGAATGATGCGTTTGCCGAGTCTAGAGGAATATGATATTTCCGATCAAGCTTCATGATGGTAAGTATTACCCAAACTTCTGACATGGCGCCCCTCCCCTTTTCATTTGTGTTGTGTTAGAGTTAGTATCTTTCTCTTTTCATATCACTCTAAAAGTCTTGCAATTTTTCAATTCACAGTTCTCAAAACCATGCCATCTATGGGAAATCTAGAAACAAACCTGAGAAGCAGCAGACGGAGCAGTTTCTCTCATATCAAAAGCCAAGGCTTGTGAGGTTGATGCCGAGCTGACGACCATGAAAGCTCCACCCCCAATTCCACTAGACATGGGATTCACCACCCCGACACACAAGGCGGTGGCGACAGCAGCATCAACTGCATGCCCGCCTTTCCGGAGCATTGAAGCCCCGATTTCTGAGCATCGGCCATCGTCAGCTGCAACTACTCCTCTCTCCGACTCCACAATCTCTGATCCATGGACTTGTGCTGTACCATTGTACTTGTCCTTTATGATCTCCGCCCAAGAGGTCCTGCTGCTTCCAAAGGCAAGGCCTAACACTAGGAATGTGGAAAAGAGAGAAAAATTGAAGTCCATAATGAATGCTGTTAATAATTTCAACTATTTTGGCTTGAAAATAAATGTGTACATGTTGAATTTATACATGTTTATGTCTAGGATAAGCTGTGTAGGAATTAAGTGTAGGACTTTTCATCTGATGAATCTATGGTATCAAAGTTCAAGTAGCATTCCAAATTGTACTCGGGGATATATCTTAATACAAAATGAAATGAAAAGTCCAGAGATAAAAGTTGATTACAGCCTTAGTTTAGGCTTCTATCATCTTCTGCAACTTTGAGAATTTGGGAACTGAGGTCAACTTTCCAAGCACAATAAATTCAGTGAAATGGAAACAGAATTACACGGGCAGCTAGAGCTTCGAAAGTTTAACCTTATACAATAACACAACTTAAATTTGACTTGAAATTATTGAAAGAACTACAAACTTGACAAGAACAAATTTTGACCCGAAGTTGACATGATTTAGCTGTTAATGTACAAATTTTACTTTCTAATTTTGAGTAATGTAAGCTATTTAACATTGCCATGAAATTGGCTTGATTATAAATGGTTTTACCTAAATAGACTTTGTGTGCTGGCTCTATGAACTTCTTTTAACCCTTTTTCATGAAGTTCTTTTTACAAATACTTTGCGACCAAAAATTTTTATCCTTTTTTATATCTAAATCTTTAAAGATGAATATCATGATGACCAAAAATTTTAAATCTTTTTTTTATATATAAATCACTGATAATGAACAGTAGGATGTCTAGTCAGACAAATTATAAACTCTGTCCATACCTCCCATGAATGAATGTGCTCTTTTATTTAACAAAGTTCATATATCAGAAAAAAAAATAGTATATTAACTCATTAGACACTAACTTTTCCTAGTTGGATTTGAAAGTTTTTATCCACGATATTAAAGTTATCTTTAAAAAGTGTTAGATATATAGAAATTAAACTATGTACGTTTATTATATATGATATTTTGTTTTAATTTTTAAAATCAACCCTATTTCTATGATTTTATTTTTAA
Source organism: Talinum fruticosum (assembly GCA_021018815.1). NCBI lineage: Eukaryota > Viridiplantae > Streptophyta > Magnoliopsida > Caryophyllales > Talinaceae > Talinum > Talinum fruticosum. Next base: position 1,844,017 of record JAITYX010000080.1, on the reverse strand, counting down.
AAAAAGATGAGATGTTCGGTGGTTTAGCTTTTTACAATGATTTTATCCCAAAAATTTATTTTTCAAAAAGCTATTTGGATTAATTTTTTAGGATTTGACTTTTCCAATCTTTATGTAAAATTACTTTTGTTGACCAAAAGTTGATAGTAATTACAACAATTGCCATCCCCTTCATATTTACCCTATTTTGTAGTAAATTTTATGATATAATTTTAAACTTGGTTGATATCTTATAATATGATGTAATTTTAAATTGTAGGTACTTATGTTTTAATTTATTGATTTATTTTACCTTTCTTTAGACAAGACAATTGGATGGTAATTATATCTAAATGATACTTTTGTTTAATATTGATCTTGCTTTTGGCATCAATTTTTGTCATTAAGCATATTCGTAAGTACCTAATTTGATCAATGGTGTGTGTGTGTGTAATAATGAGCTTAATTTATATTTTTTTAATTCATATGTTTTTCACTTTTGGAACAATAATAGAGGATGATTATAAATATTTAAATTAATATTTTTTATTTTAATATTTTACGTATCTCGACAAGTAATTTAGTCTATCATAATACATAAATAGTTTTATCACATATATGTCAAATACATTATTAAAAATAAACTTTAAAAAGATATACATAATTAAAATTGTGTAGAAGGTATAAATATAATTTTATATATCATATGATTCTTAATTAATATTGAGAAGAAATATGAATATGGAATAAAAGTAATTATAATTCATAAATGCAATTGAGTTATGAGCATAAATGGAATTTCACCAAACAACTTTATTAGAAACAGACTAATTTTAACAAATACTTTTTCCTTGAAAAACTAATACAAACAGTTAAATCAAATAACTAATATAAACAAGTTAACAGTTAATTGCCCAACAAAGTCTATATAGACTCGAATTCATAGTATGAGTATGGATAAATATAACATCCACCTGCTCCATTTAACATATTCCAAAAGTCTTTTCCAATGTGTAAAACAATGAATAAAGAATTGGGAGAGAGGAAACTTGTGCTATTAGCAGCCTACCTACTTTTAGATCTTATAATTATATAATTAAAAGAAAAAAAGGGTGGAAAAAGTCAATTTATCTATTCTGCATTTGAGAGTTAAATTACAACTGTTGGATTGATGAATCTGGACGGTGGAGACAACCATTTCCATATCCAAAGCATTTCAAAATTCAATCATATTATTATCTTTCTAGACATTCAATAAAATTAAAACGATACGTTTTTAAAGTAAGAAATTACAAATAATATGTTTCCACCAAAGAGGAAAAAAGATTATCTCAGCTACCGAGGTTTTGACTTAATGAATTAAATTGAACATTTTGGATATGTTAAGTTGTACAATGTAATTATTTTCTGGCTTTCATCCTCATTCAATTCGTACATCATATTTTCATGAACATGCACTCTTAGTGACCAAATAAGCACGTATACAAGTATACTCAAAAACTCGATTAAAAACACCTTTTTATGTAAATTACACATCCCACTTGTATGGATTCTTGTTCATCTCTCCAAACCCAGAAATGAATTTGTGTGGAAACGGGCTAATTCAAAATATATTCATCTTTTTATCCTCAGAACATTTGCTCAACCTCAAAAATTAAAAAAAATGATCTCCCACCCCCCCCAAAAAAAAAGGGAAGAAGGGAAAAATAGGAATTCCAATTAGCATCAATCTTCTGGGCTTTAGCCAAATAAAAATAGAAATTCAAAGACTCTCAAAAAGGGTAATTAAGGGGGCAAAAGGGGGAAAAGGGATATTCATCTTTTCTGGAGAAATTCTATTTTTCCCCTCAGAAAGCAAACTAAGCATAAAGTCTCTTGGGGGGAGAGGGAGAGAGAGAGAGAGAGAGAGCTGACCAGAGATGGAGAGCAATGCAAGGAGAAAGAAGAAGATTGTGGCCCAAGTGATTCTCTTGGCATTCTCATGGCTACCTGAAAGAAGAAGGGGGATTCTATGCTTCCAGGGCTGCCTATGGGCATGGCTGGCTAGTGGGTGGTGATGGGCAGAGAAAGAGGAGAGAGAAAATCTTATGAGTGGTTGATGAGCAATAAATAATAATATGATGGATGAATGTGTCCGGAGGAGAGGGGTAGGGACAGACAGGACTTAATTTTTTAAGGTAAAATTGTACTACTTAATCTTAATCAGGGTGGAATCTTCAAAATAATCCTCAATTAATTACTTCCCTTTGTGAGAATTTTAAAATTAGCCACTTCAAATTTGCTTGCTCAATTGAAATTCTTTGGTTTTTTCATCTCTTGTTTTATTGGTCATTGCGTCATTACTTGCGTTTTTAGTGAAAATTTCTCTTTCGTTAATTTATGATTACAATGTTACGAAACATAATTTTTAGGGGACTATCAAAGCTGAAAGGAAGGTCCATAATGCTATTCAACAAGCTATAGAGGGTAAGTTCAGTGATGGATCCAAGAATTATAGAAATGGAGGTTAAAATCTAATACTATAATTGAAATGTTTTTTTTAAATTGTTACTTGCATCACATTAAATCCCGACTAAATAACCCATCTCAAATTGTTTCCTCCTTTTTTCTATTTCTTTTTAAAATTCAAATTAAATTATTTTTATTTTATTAAAAACGTTTCAAATATAATTTATGGAAAGATTACATATAGAGAGAAAAAAAAAGAAAGAGAGACAGAAAGATTGACTAATTGATGCCTTATATATATATATATATATATATATATATATATATATATATATATATATATATATATATATATATATATATATATATTACTAAATATTTATTTACTAAACTTTTACTAATTTTTATTTTTTTTGGTAAACGGGAGTGATTTTTATTACCAACATTAGCCCATCCCAAATGGGAATAATTACATCGAGTGCTCAAAGAGGTGTACGAGTATGTTTGCCAATCGGAGACCCTACTTGTTGAACTTAGTTAGGTATTGCAATCTTATGCTAACCTCTCCTTGGATGTCTTTAACAACTTCATCTACATTCTTCCTTTTACCGTGGAAGCTTCTTGAATTTCTTTCTTTCCATATGTGATAAACACTTGTCTGTATATGTAGCAAATAAAATGTGCCTATACAGACTTATTCCCCTTCCATGACATTAGACACCTATGCATTTGGTCCAATGACTACGCAGTTGCATTACAATTCAGCCATGTTAATAGTGCTTTTCTCACTTCTTCGGTGTATCTACACCCCCAAAACAAGTGTTCTTCGGTCTCCTCATGTGTATTGCACGGTTGGCGAGATAGTATGTAAGTCCTCCTTAAGCCGAGATAGCCTAGCGGTTGTTGGTGTTTTGTGATGCATCAAAATCCATGTGATGTATGAGTGTCCGGGTACATTGGATCTGTTCCAAACAATTTTGTCCTAGCCCACACCTGATTGGTCTCCCGAGTAGCCATCTATATCCACTCGAGTTGTATATGTTGCGTTATGGGAGTGTTTCCACCGCTAACTCCTGGAAAAGCCATCTTGGAATTTCCTCTTCACTCTGCAGATCTTCTTCCAATACCAGCGAGAATCTGATGATGGTACATAATCCCACCAAGATGTATATTTTAGGTAGTGTCCATGTACCCATTTGACCCACATATTATCGACCTTGCGAGCTACATCCCACACATACTTAGAATTGATAGCTTCATTCCACATCCGTATGTTCCTCAAACCTAATCCTCCATATTTTTTGGTTTACGGATAGTGGTCCAAGCAATAAGTGGGATTCTAGAGTTATGCTCATTGCCTCCCCATAGGAACTTCCTGCAGACTACTTCAATGCCTTTAACAACCTCGCTTTGGTAAGACAAAGATACTCGCCCGAAGCCAAAGATCCCCATTAGGACTGAATTAACCAACACAACTCTTCCGAGCATAAGAGATATGTCGGCTGCCCCACACTCTTATTTTAGCTGTCATCTTCTCTACAAGTCCAACGACAGTCATTCTTGGATAGCCTTGCCGAGGAAATAGGTACCCCTAAGTATTTAAATGGTAGGCATCCTTCGGTGAAGCCACCGAGTAAGATCGATCTCTGTTTGTTAGGTTCTTGGACTCCTCCCAATACAATTTGGGATTTCTCCATACTCACTTGGAGTCCGAAGTATCAGCAAATTGATGCAAAGCTTTTTAATACAAATAATGGACTCGCTCGTCGACTTTTGAGAAGAGAATTAAATCATCAGCAAACATCAAGTGAGTCAATTGTATTGGCTTGCATCCGGGATAATAGCTAAATCCCTTTCCATTCCCCATAGTCAATAACATTCTTGAGAAATATTCCATAGCAATCACAAATAACAAGGGGAAAGAGGATCCCCCTGTCCGACCCTTCTAGCTCCATTAAAGGTTGGTAAAAGCTCGTCATTGAATTGTAAAGCATAAGTGATTGATCGAACACATGCTGAGATCCACTCGACCATTTTTGAGGGAAATGGAGTCCTTTAAGAACGTCCTCCAAAAACCCCGAGTGTATAGAATCATATGCTTTTTTGATATCTATTTTGATCATGCATTTAGGTGTGGCTGATTTCCTATAGTATCCCCTTGCCAGTTCTCGACACATCATGACATTGTGAACTAAAAGTCTCCCCTTCACAAATGCACATTGACTGGGTGAAATAAGAGTAGGAAGTACCTCTGCCACTCTCCGACATAAAAGTTTTGTGATGCATTTATACACCACATTGCAGAGCATGCAATAGGTCTAAACTCGGAGGCAAGTTTAGGGCATGGTACCTTTGGAATTAGAACAACTTTGGTTGCGCTTACTTGCGGCTTTAGCTTTGCGGTGTGTAAGAATTCTTGGATAGCGAGCACAAACCAGTGGGCCAGTATCTCTCCATGTAGCCTTAAAAAACCACTTGAATAACCATCTGGGCCGGGGATTTGCAATTTGGGATTGAAAACATAAGCTGTCTTTATCTCTTCATCACTAAAAGGTCCGCCTATGTGGAGCTGTTGTTCAACACCGAGTACTTGGCCAGCTTGGAACACGTGTTCATCGCATTGCTTCCTTTGAGTACTCTTACCCAAGTAAATTTTGATAATATCCATGCATAATGTCCGCCATGTCGGCCTTATCCTCGATCAAAGTCCCATCTCCCTTTTGGAGTTGATATACATATGAAGCTTGTTTTTTCTGTTTCATCATAGCAAAGAAATATTTTGTGCATTGATCTCCCAGGTTGGTCCAATCATATTTGCTCTGTTCGTTGTACAAGGCTAAGTGAAGCATTAAGTAGTGCTACATACTCAGCCCTCTCCTGTTGCTCTTGTTGTTGCAAACCGATGTTTAAGGGGTCCTTGTGCAACAATCTTTGAGTTGCAATCATCTTCCCTCTGGCCATGTCTTTTTATTATGGACATTTCCAAACTTGTGTCTATTAAGTGCTTGTAACGGTCTTTGGATGCTTTGCAACGAGTGTCTGTCAAGTTAGTCATTTTGTCCCCTTATCTTTTTTGGTTGATAGCTCTGCTTAAAATATCCTGGAATTCCGAGGTGGCCAGCCACATTTCACGGAACAAGAATTGAGTTTTCCTCCGTGGTAATTGCCCAAATTTCACATGTAGGGGACAAGTGATCGAGATAGATGCTCGGAAAGATAATCAACAATAGCTCAGTCAAAATGGATAGACCAATCATCATTATGAAATGCTCTATCAATTCTAGAGTATATCCTTTCACCATCATCTTGTCTATTACACCAAGAGTAATATGCTCCAATACTCTTCATTTCCTGCAGGTCACAATCACTAAGGCATTCTCTAAACCGAAGGGTATCACTATATTGAACCGGTGCTCACCCAATTCTATCCCGAGTGTCAAGCACGGGATTAAAGTCTCCAATTACTATCCAAGGCATTTGCACCATTTGGGCTATGTTCTTCATTTGAACCCACAAATCTATTCTTTGGTCCTCCTTGTTATATCCATAAACCACTCGATGCAAGAAAAGTGTCTGTTATCTACAAACGCTATGACCTTGCAGTGAACTAGTTGAGCGAAGCTTCCACAATATCAACCTCGGAATTCATTCCTCCTCCAAACTATCCATATTCTCCCCTTGGGTGATATTCATTATTAATAAAGCTGCCCCATCCCATAAACACTTTATTATAAACCGAAAGCAAATTTGTGTTCCTAACCTTAGTTTCAGTCATGGCCAACAGACCCACTTTATTAAGCATGACAAAGCTTTTCAAGTCCGCTTGCTTTCTAGGTCCATTAAGACCTCTCACATTCCAACAGATAATGTTGTTCATTGGGATCGGGAGGATCCCCTGCAGGGGATGAGTAATTGGTAGCATTCTGTTCACGTCTCGTAGTTGCTAAAATCGGGAAGGAATTCGAGTTCTCAATCGGGCCATTACCAAGCTCTGTAGTTATGGGGGCCATTATGTGATCTTCTTGTCCGTACTTGAATAAAACCATCATCCTGTTGCTGCTTGTTACGTGTGTATTTGATCCCCTTCCTGCGTAGAATGTATTTGATCCTCTTCCCGCATCGGCTTTTGAACCGCCCTCCATACGGTTTTGGTCTTCTTTTTCCTGCATTCTGTCTCTTCATGTCCAAAATACCGACAATGAGTGCATTTTATGGGTTTCCACTCATATTCTACAGGCTTGTATAAGGACATTATCTTTCTCACTCACAAACTCCACCTCATTATGGAGGTTGGCATCAACCTGAACCTCTATGAGGATTCTTGCAAAACTCATTTTATCCTTCATCTTAGTTGCCTTATCCATTTTGAGGGGTTTACCGATCATGCTTCCAAGTTTACTAAGGCTGCTAGCACTCCAATATTTCACATCAAGTTCAGGGAATTGAACCCAAATATGAAGTTGTTGTATGTGCTTCCTGTCAATTTCCAAATCAGGTGTCCAAGCCTTAACAATGATCGGCTTCTTGTCAAAAAACCGGGGGTTACTGCAAACTGCTCGCTTATCTTCTTTGCTATCAAATCGCACCATGAACATTCCCCTTTGATTGCCACTACTCTCTCGGGAGAAAATTTGCCCCAAATTCTCTTAAAGAAACCTTCCATAACAAATAATGGAGGATTTGCCCCCACCACACAACACACAATCGCAAATTGCCAAAATTCTATTTCGGATTGGACATCGACTTCCTCAATTTTTGCACACTTGATACCATTAAAATCCACACGGGGATGAAATCTAATGAGTCACCGTCATCCATATTGACAATTGATGCATAAGACCGACCTTGGGGAGAAATTCGTTCACACTCCTCCGCCCAAGACCCGGTTCGCACCTCTTTCGTCTTTTGGCCATCGTGTGGAGTGCGTATGTCGATCGCGGCCGTCGCCCTAATTACGCCATCTTCCGTTTCTTCCCTTGCAATAGGAGACGATTGAGCATAACCTTGCTGATTTTCGGTGAGAGGGAGTTCAGCGTGTGCGGTAGTTGCCGTTGCCTCTTCCCCGGCCTCGCGTTCATAAAAAAGTGACCATTAAAAATATTATATAACTAGCAATATTTATACAATTATCAAGTTTAAAATTATAACATATAACCTAAAAATTAGTCCTTGATAAAAAAATTAAAAAAATTCTTCTTTTACAAACATATAACAATTGCTTCCCTCATTTTTCTATCATTTTGATATTCAAACTATATTACTTTTATTTTATTAAAAATGTCTGAAACATAATTAGAGAGAGAGAGATTGACTAACTGATGCCATATATATATATATATATATATATATACATATATATAACTAAGCATTTATTTACTAAAGTTTTACTAAATATTTATTTATAAAAAAGTAACCATTAAAAATATTATATGACTAGCAATATTTATGCAGTTATCAAATTTAAAATTATCATTCAAACAAAAGTAAATCTAACTTAAAAATTAGTCCTTGATAAAAAAAAATTTAAAAAAATTCTTCCTTTACAAACATATAACACAAATAGTTTTTTCCCTCCAATTAGCTCTTAAATTTCATTTTTCTTTCCAAATTAATTCTTTTTCTTCAAATTGGTTCTCCCTTTAAATTTACTGGTTTCAAATTCCCCTCAAAATAAGGAAAATTTTGAATCCACAAGGGATCAATTCTCAATCCTAAGGGATCAGTTTATAATTATTAAAAAAAATAGTATATTTGCTATATTATTATTATTATTATTATTATTATTATTATTATTATTATTATTATTATTATTATTATTATTATTATTATTATTATTATTGTTGTTGTTGTTGTTGTTGTTGTTGTTGTTGTTATTATTTTTATTATTACTATTTTGTTATTAGGTTGGGGTATTTTGTTGTTATTATTATTATTTTATTATTATTTTTTTATATATAATTTTTTGTCATATTATTTGATAGAATATTATAGTTTGGAAATAAGTTTACTAAAAATTATAAATAAAATTTGTTAATTCATTGAAAAAAATTATATGATAGTTAATTAAAAAAATTAAATAAATACAAGACTCAATTTTAAGCAAATATGATAATGAGCTTCAACTTTTATTGAATCAAATAATGATGATGATGATAATAATAATAATAATAATAATAATAATAATAATAATAATAATAATATTATTATTATTATTATTATTATTATTATTATTATTATTATTATTATTATTATTATTATTAAGAACAACAACAATAATAATTTACAACGACATAAAATAATTTAAAAAATTAAACAATTTTGATTTCATTCCATGGTTAACAATAATAATTCCATATTGTTTTAATTAGAAACTATTATGTCTTTTAACACTACTTGAATTATGATTTTTTTTCATATTTCATATGATTATCATGTCATGACAACAATTCCACAAGACATTATTTAAGTAGGTATAAAATTTCTCATAAACATGACCATGATGTTGTATATTGTCTCATCAATATATTTGGATATTTTAATTTTTATACGTGAATATTTTGAATTAAATTTTTGTATTTATAATTTTTTTGGGTTTTTATGTGAGTATTTCTACTTTATATTCTAAGAATATAATATTCCTTACATTTCTCTCCAAATAAATCAATGGATGTAAAAAGAAAATCGTTAATGAGACATTATTATCTAATCTTTAGTTCATAATTAAAATTCATCAATTAATGTGTGTTTTTTTAGTTTGACCGAGGATATCATTCGTTTCACACCACAAGCTTTTATCAATGTATTATTATATTATTTATTAGCGATTTTAAATACCAATAAAAATATAAGTGTTTATAATTTGTCGTATATTTTAAATAATTGGATTTTATAATGGTTGAATTATATGTACTCGTTAAATTTTTTTTTGACAATGTTGGAAGATTATGTTTATTTGAATTAGACTACCAAGGTATAAACGTTATATGTATGAAAACTTTAATAAAACTCCACTCCTTATGTGTGCCTATAAATTGTGTGTTTATAAATTCTATAATTTTAAATGGATTATTTTCAAGGTAAATATCTATTCGTTTTATTGGAAGGGTAGAAGTGGGGTTTGTGCGTTAGTATTATAATAATATATGCAAGCCTATTATTGATAATTTATACTCATATGTACAAACATTTTTATGATGGTTATTAAACTCTTGATGCGGATATAACAATCGTACGATTCATTAGAATCTTATGATCCTAATTTAATTCCAAAATATATGGTAGAATTGTAAAATGATTGTATGATTCTACGATCCTTGACTTCATTAGAATTTAATTCCACAATTCTAAATAAAATTCATAAAATACCGAAAGATAATTATATTTTGTATCAAAATCTGCGACCAAGTATAGTTGTACTGAATTTTTATAAATCTTTATGAATTTTACAAATAATTTTATTCTTATAAAAAAATTCATTATTACAAACAAATATTAGAATCTTACAATCCTCGATCCAATTGTACGATTATGATTCTAACTATCCCCAAATTGATGCTAACTAGGATATCAATTATAACAACCTTGATTTTAATAGGTTATAATACACACACACACACGCACGCACGCTGTGCGACGATTAGATTTTAGTTTTATGTATACAAGCATTTTAATACGTTATAATACATATTGTTAGCTGATTAGATTTTTGGCTCATATCATGAGAGTTTTTTTCATAAATGTTATTTTTACATTATTGAGTATTATTTTTATAAAATAAATATTATGCATCCTATTATGAGTCATTAGAATAAATAGCGATAATTTTGAGACGATATTTTTATTAATAATTAGGATTTAATAATTTTTCTTTCTGAAATTATTTTTTAAAAGTATTATTACAAAAATAATTTTTGTATAACAACTATCATTGAAATTTCGCCTATTAAATGGTAAAAATTTCTCTTTAATATTTTTACATGTTAATATATCCCGTGCTTTACCGCGGGCAAAAACTACATAAATCCTAATTATGAATAAAGTAATAAAATATTTTTGCCTAGGTTTTGCCCGCGCTAAAGCACGGGATATATTAATATTTAGAAATATTAAAAAGAAACTTTTACCATTTAATAGGCAAAATTTCAACGATAATTGTTATATCAAAAAATAAATTATAAATGATATAAAAATATTTTGTAATAATAATTTTAAAAAATAATTTTAAAAAAAAATTACGTAAATACTAATTATGAATAAAGTAATAAAATATCGTCTCAAAATTATTGATATTTATTTTATAACTCATAATAGAATGCATAATATTTATTTTATAAAAACAATACCCAATAATGTAAAAATAACAGTTGGGGAAAAAATGTCTCATGATATGAGCCAAAAATCTAATCGACTAAATATATATTATAACGTATTAAAATGCTCGTATATATAAACCAAAAATCTAATCGTCACAGAGTATATATATTATAACCTATTAAAATCAAGTTTGTTAGAATTGATATCCTAGTTAAAATTGATTTGGGGAATGGTTAGAATCAAAATCATATAATTGGATCGGTGATCGTAAGATTCTAATATTTGTTTGTAATAATGAAATTATTTTTTATAAAAATAAAAATATTTATAACATTCATAAATATTTATAAAAATCCAGTGCAACTAAACTCTGTCAAAGATTTTGATACAAAATATAATTATCTGTAGTTACTTTATGAATTTTATTTAGAACCGTGGAATTAAATTCTAATAAATTGAGGATCATAGAATCATTTTACAATTCTACCATACATTTTTTAAATTAAATTAGGATCATAAGATTCCAATGAATTGTAGAATCGTAAGATTGTTACATCCGGATCGGGAGTTTAATAACCATCATCAAAATGCTTATACATATGAGTATAAATTATCAATAATAGGCTATCATATATCATTACAATACTAACGTACAAAACTCCACTTCTACCCTCCCAATAAGACGAATAAATATTTACCTTGAAAATAATCCATTTAAAACTATAGAATTTATAAGCATACAATTTATAAGAACACATAAGGAGTACATTTTTATTAAAATTTTTCATACATATAAATATTATACCTTGTTAGTCTAATTCAAATGAATGTCGTCTTCCAACATTACTAAATTTTTTTTAAGGAGTACATATAATTCAACCATCATAAAATCTAATTATTTAAAATCTACAATAAAGTTTGAAGACTTATATTTCTATTAGTAATTAAAATCGCTAATAAATAATATAATAATATAATCATGCATTGATAAAAGTTTGTGGCTTGAAACGGATAATATCCTTGGTCAAACAAAAAAACATACATTGATGAACGTCAACTATGAGCTAAAGATTAGAGAATAATGTCCCATTAACAATTTTCTTTTTACATCTATTGATTTATTTGGAGAGAAATATAAGGAATATTAAATTTTTAGAATATAAAAGTATATCAAAAGTTACAATATTAAAAAAAAAATCAAAAAATAGAAATAAAATTAATTTAATTTAAAATATTCACTTATAAAAATTAAAATATTTAAATATATTGATGAGACAATATACAACATGATGATCATATTTATGAGAAATTTTATAACCACTTAAATAGTGTCCTTTGGGGTTGTTCTTATGACATGATAATGATTTGAAATATGAAAAAAAGAAAATATTATTATTCAAGTAATATTAAAAGATATAATAGTTTGTAATTAAAATAATATGGAATTTGAGCTAAAATAAATAATTTTTACACACAAAGAGATTTCATACCAACAATAGGCTAATTAATATGTACAGAGTAAGAGATTAATATGATTATACTAATATATTTAAATCTATTAAAAAAATATATTTAAAGGAAGAACTAATTTAAAGTAAAAAAATTAATTTGGAAGGAAAATAAAATTTAAGAGCTAATTACAAGAAAGAAATTATCTATGTTATATATTTGTAAAGGAATAAATGTTTTAAAATTTTTTTAATTAATGACTAATTTTTAAATTAGATTTACTTTTATTTGAATGACAATTTTGAAGTTGATAACTGTATAATTATTGCTAGCCATATAATATTTTCAATGATTATTTTTTTATAAATCAATATTTATAATAATCTCTCTCTCTCTCTCTCTCTCTCTCTCTCTCTCTCTCTATATATATATATATATATATATATATATATATATATATATATATATATATATATATATATATATATATCATCTTTCTATAAATTATATCTAAAGATATTTTTGATAAAATAAAAACAATTTAGTTTGAATTTCAAAAGGATAGAAAAAGGAGGGAAGCAATTTGGGAAGGGTCATTTAGGCGGGATTCAATATAATGCAAGTAACAATTCAAAAAAACATTTCAATTATAGTATTAGATTTCTCTTTCGTTAATTTATAATTACAATGCTACGAAAGAGAATTTTTAGGGGACTATCAAACTGAAAGGAAGGTCTATGATGCTATTCAACAAGCTATAGAGGGTAAGTTCGATGACGGACCTGGAATTATAAAAATGGAGGTTAAAATAAATTAAATAATAGCGTAAATAATATAAAAATTAATATTTATTTTTAAAATTAATATTACATGATGAGAATGAATAAAGTGAAATTAAAAAATCAATAAAATTACATAAATTGACAATAAAATTAAAGAAATTAAACCTAATAACACACAAATTAAAGAAAAGCAAAGAAAATAACAAAGGGGAAAGGAAGCTGAAGAAATAAAAGCAGCTGAAAAGTTGGTCTTTGAAAAAAAGGAAAAGATATCCTTAGCAAATTTCAAATCTCCAACCACAAGTTTGCAAAATAAAATCCTTACCAACTCATCTATCCACTTTATCCTATTGTCATTTATTGTATAAAAAATTTATATTTTTTTGAGAGGAGAGCCAGAGTGACTCCACTAAGCCCACGTTGGGTCCGCCAATGGGTAGATTTTATTTTATAACCAACACTAACCAAAAGTGTCATGCATGGAGAGGTTAACGCCTCAAGAATGTTGAACATTTTGTAATTTTCTCTGTCAACTCTGTGATTGGTTTAGTGGTAATAACATTTTTATCTTATTATAAAAAAATAAAGACGAAAATAACTAGTTATTTAATAGAAGCACAAATCTATTAAAAAAAAAAAAAGCAAAAACCCCTTCCCGTGGACAAAAATCTTAACTTTACTAGTTTTTAACCCGTGTTAACACATGGGGTATGTTTATAATATTTGTCTAAAAATTATATGATGTATATTATTTTTTTTTCTAATTTTTTTTAAAAAAGTCTATCAGTTTGATCACAAAATTAATATAGTTTAATAGTTAGTTATATACATCTTAACTATCAAAAAGTAATATATTTTAATTTTGAGTTACATGTAAAATAAATGAGCTTAATTTTTTAATTTAAAAATTATTTTTATTAAAATATAATTATCTTTAAAAATAATATTATAGTTCAAAAAGAATTTTTTTACTAATACTATAAAATTTTAAATTATTAGATTAGATTATATAATAATTATATAACAACACTGTTATATTACTATTTTATAATAAATTTTAATTTTAATTTATTTTATATTGGTTAATAATAATTATTTATTTCTATTAATACAAACTATTAATTTTTTAACATATATATTTTTATTAGTAATAATCCATAAACACTCCATTTAAAAAAAAAAGAGAGGAAAAAATCAACTAATGAATGTAATATTTAATAGCAAAATGTGAGGCAATCTCAAAACCCAATATTCATCTTTGAAAATAATAAATTATATATTATGTTATATTTTTTTTCTAGATTCATAATGCATGTATTAATTTTTGAAGATACACAATAAATATTCTTCATGTACAATATGTAATACTTATTAATTAAATATTAATCAAACCGTTAGACTTTCTCACATCTAAAAAAACATATCGTCGGTTCTCAACGGATTACTGTCAAACTATTTCTATCACTATTTTGATAAATTTTTGTAGTGGTACAAATTATTGAATGTTGCTTTAAATTATAAAATATTATTATAATCAACACTTTAAAAGCTTGTGGGACAGATGTAAACACCATAATATTTACATTGGCCTCTTTTAAAAAACTTATTTATAATTTTTTCAAGTCTTATATTTTGATTTATCTTCTTTTTTGTTCAAATTTATGACATAAATTTATTTTTAAAATGAATTTATAATTTATAAGAGTATGTAAATAGATAATAAATAAATAATATATTTTTAAAGGTATGTATAAATATGTTCACAAAGAAAGAAAAATGATCATTATGATCGGTTAGCCAACATTAATGGAGTTGTAGTAGTGATACTTTTTTACTTGATATACCGATACTAATGCAGGATTTATGATGATGATGGTGATGATGATGACGATATTAAAAGGGGTGTACTAATATAGGTTTGAATTTCTTGGCTTCTTACGATTAGTTTGATAAAAGAATATTTTAAATTGATAATCAGAATAAATTTTGCATAAGAATACAATTAATTTTTTTAGAAGGAGGATTTTTTAATTATTAATAGTAAAGAATAAAATCAAGCGGCATACTAAATAGAAATAATAAGATACTTTAATAATCTTTTACTAAATTAGTTATTTGCTTGCTCATAAATAAATTTTACCTTAATATTATCAAATTAAAAAATAAAAAGAAAAAATAACTACTTAAATGCAAAAACCAACCATTAAAACCCTATAAATATAAAAAATGAATAAATAACTAATTTAATATATTTTTTATAATATTTAATGCATATTCTAAATCCAACTTTAAAATTCTTTTATATATATATATATATATATGATGACACCAAGTAATTTGGATGGAATGTTGCATTTCTATAGCTGCCATATGACAAATGTTCCGATTTCAATGATGTTTCAACTTCAAACATTTTATCACAAAAACAAATTATTAAGGGAGATTATTTTATAGAAGAGTTATTGTGATATAAGTTTTGTTAAACGTGATTTTTTAAAGATTTTAATGCAACTTTTAATATATTTTATAGTCACCTTAATTATTATAAAAAAACTATTATAAAACTGTCTATGTTACGATATGTCTTATATGAGACAATTTCACATAAAATTTATTATCTTAAAAAAAATTGTTATATTAAAAGAATCTACATCTTTAATTAATTATTTCCTACCCATGTACTTCTATTAAAAAAAAAAGGTTGTATTATACTTGCCACCTTCCAAAATATCTATAGTTCTATTCTAAAACTTTATTCTTACTTATAAAAGTATATACATTATAATTAATTCATTTAACTCTTAATTTTACAGTATTATTTTCTATCTAATCACGTCATGTTATATTAATAAAAATTTATTATCCATTTGCTCACAATGGGAGTGACCTTCCTTTTGTCGACAATAATTACTTGGCTTCAATGGGCCTTTGGTCCCACTTCCCTCCCCCATACATAACCTGTTGAGCTACATTGGATTCAGTAATATAGGAGCCTAATATAATGGCTCAAGCTTACCATCCAAACAAAAAGCCAAAAACAAAGTGTCAAAATGAAGGACTCATAAACTCTAGCCTTTTCAAATTACAATTACAGGATTCACATTGAATTGACATAGACATCAACTAGGGATTATGGTGTAGAAACCCTTAAACATAAATGAATTGATGTCTCGTACCTATCTTTTTATATATAGAGTGGGAAATTTTATTCATAAAAAGTTATATGTTATTTATAAGGATAATTTTTTTAATAAAAATAAATCTAAAATATTAAAATAGATTTCTATTTAAACAAAATTAATGGTAAATATATTTTCGTTCGACTCTTTACTGATATCAATCGATCACAAACCGTATTCTTTAATTTCAATATGTCTTTCCTGAACATCGACGAGCTATTATATAACTTCATATAATAGATCTCTATATGATATAATAGTTTCAATCTAGACGAAACATCACTTTGATCAAGCCCTTGAAATTCGTTGTTGTATCATTCCCTACCAAAATCAATGACAATAATTGATAAAAATATCAAAAATACACCATCCAATCGAATCAACATCTCTAATAAAAACTTGTACATATTACTAAGAGAAATAACCCACACAAAGGTGAGAAACAATACTCTCACAAGAATGAGAAAGACCATAACTCTCACAAAAAGGAGAAAAACTCAAACTCTCATAAGAAGGAGACAAACTCAAACTCTCACAATAAGCAGTGAAAATTTATTAGAAAGAAAGTAAGAACATCTTTAAATCTTGATTCGATTGCAGAAATTGAAGTAAAATGGTTTTACAACTGGTCTGTAGTTAGGCAAATACCAACCCCAATAATCTAGAAAAGAGAAAAAAAGTAGTGGGTATAATTAGGGTTTACATAGGAGGAAGGGAAAGAAGAGTATGTCTCATACGTAGGGATGAAATTTCACCCGAACCCAATAAACTGACCTGAACCCGACCCATCTTTTATCGAGAGTTGCTATGATTCGGGTATGGGTTAGGTGAAAAAATTCGAGTTCGGGTGCGGGTCGGGTATAGTGTTCATTCGACATGAACCTGGAGCCTACCCGTAACAGTTATTAAATGGAAATTTTTTTGCAGACAGAGCACTCACTGATATACGGCCCAAATGAAGCCCAATCTCAACCCCCTCACAACTTAAACCCTACTCATTCACTCACTCACTCCTACCATGTCTCCTCCTCGTTGCTTCTCCTCCACTGTTCTACTGCTCTGGCTCAGGTGGCTTAGTCGCCTTCGCCTTCGCCATCCTATTCTCTCATCTTATCTCTCACCGTCTCAAATCTGACGTGCTTTCGGCGTCTCACTCTCTCACAACTCGCTCACTCATAAAGGCTCTCGCTTTCGCATTACTCCACTGCTCTACTCATCTCAGTCAGGCCGCTTAGTCGTCCTCCCAGTGGCCATCGTTGTTGTCGTCACCTTCGTTGTAAGAATGGTAAGAATGAAGTTATAAATTATACTTACAAATTGTGATGACAAAACAGCAAATTGATTGTGATGATGGACTAAAAAGTGCAAATACATTGTAAGAATATATGTCAATATAGGTATTACTTTTTTTCATTGCATTCAAATCCAATTAAAATGCGCAAATTCGTAAAAACTCGACGGTTATGGGTAAAGTATATGTTTTCAAAAACTAGTGGGTGTGGGTGTGATTTTTAAAAAATGGATGTAGTTGTGGGTATGACTCCATCCGACTTGAACCCTTCGCATTTTCATTCCTACTCGTACCTATTAGGGTCTTGCTATTTTTAAACTTTTTTTTGTCATACTAAATTATAGACAAGTTCAATGTAGTTTAGTTGAGTTGAAGTGAATTGAACTAAGTTTAGGATTACATGTTTACATATTCCAATTAAGAAATATTAAGTAATTATAAGTTCAAATCCATTGAAATAAGTTAAAATAAGCTTCCTATCAAAAAAAAAAAAAAAAAAAGGTTCAAATAAGCTGAAAAACGCTTGATGAAAAGAACAAACCCTTGGACAAGCATCACTATGAGGATTGCACTGCTGCTTGATGTGCAAACCTAAGGTACATCTTACTCACAAAT
Source organism: Talinum fruticosum (assembly GCA_021018815.1). Classification (NCBI taxonomy): domain Eukaryota; kingdom Viridiplantae; phylum Streptophyta; class Magnoliopsida; order Caryophyllales; family Talinaceae; genus Talinum; species Talinum fruticosum. Next base: position 1,825,961 of record JAITYX010000080.1, on the reverse strand, counting down.
ATCACTAAATTTTAAAAAGTATTTAAAAATACCACTTAATCTTTTTTTTTTTAAGTTAAAGATACAGTGAACTTTATTTTGATTTTTTAAAGTTAAAAAAAGTGATGTATTTTATTATTTTAAGCAAGTTCAGTGATATTTTTAATTGAAAAAAATAATATAATATTTTTGAATATTTGAAAAAGGAGATATATACATATATCTCCCTAATTTTTGGCTTAAATTTTTTAACCCCACCTCTTTGTAATATAATTTTTACCTCCCTTCGCCTTTGTCAAAAACGATATTGAATTTCCTAAATTTACAAAAATGTCCTTATCTTTGAAAATTAATAATTATAAGATGTATAATTTTTATATTTTAATATTTTATTTCATTATCTTAATAATTGTTCTAAAAAATTTAAGATTTTATATTTATTTATTTATTTATTATCTGATAATTTTTTAAAAAATAGTATCTATATTTGAATTATTTTTCTCTTATTTAACATCAAAATTCACCTTCATTTTGCATCATTTTATACTTTTATTGATAAAGCCATCCTAATTATCTTACAATCTAAAAAAAAAAAAAAGAGATAAATTAGGACAATTATGATGAATTTATTAAAAACAATATGAAATAAAACAAATGAAGGTGAATTTTGATATTAAAATAAGAAAAATACAATCAAAATACAATTAATTTTAAAAACATCATCAAATAATAAGAAATAAATAAAAATTAAAAGATAAAAACTATACATATCATAATTATAATTTTCAAGGACAAAGATATTTTCGTAAATTCAAAGGTTCTAGATCATTTTTGACAAATATGAAAGGAGGTAAAAATTATTATGAAAAGTTGGGGGTTAAAAAAATTTAAGCAAAAAGAGCCACGGGTATATGTCTTTGAAAAAGTATAGTGCCATTTTTAAGTAAGAACTCGCCAATGGCTTTATTATCATGTGTAAGCAGTAAATCACTTCAAAACCGCTGTAAAAATCCCATTTCTATTTTCCATAATTTGGGGTCCATCATAGCATATCCACAAAACAAATCAAATAGCAGGAAGTTACTACACCATGCAAAAACTGGGTAGACAGATAATATACAGAAATAGAATCCACAAAATCTACACCTGAATATCTTATCTCTGAGCTCTGCATTTATATTTGTAAGTCTAAGGCAGAATTTGAAGTTATTTACAACATATTGACTAGCCAAAAAAAAAAAAAGAAATACTCTGCTCAAAAGGACAACCCTCCCCCACCCTGAAAGGGTGGAAAAATACAGGGGAAGGAGCAATATCTATCAATACCTGATTAACCTATAGACTACAATTCGTCTCAAGATTCACAAAAGCAGAAGAAAAAAGAAGTGTTGCAAATCAAAGTGACATGAATTTTATCTTATAACTGGGCAGAAGAGAATAAAAAATTACAAATACCAGAACACATCTGGTTCCTAGCTGTGTAATGTCAGATCCTGTATTTCTTGGTTAGCTATTTGGTAATCAAGGAGTGCAGCTTGAAGAAGCTTGCGTATTATTCAACCGGAAGGCAGCAGCTACCACTCACTTTCCTCCCGGACAGAAGACAAATAAAACTTATGACTGCCAGAAGATATCGGGGTCCTTGCTGTATAATGTCAGATCCTGAATTTCTTGGTTAGCTATTTGGTAATCAAGAAGTCGAGCTTGAAGAAGCTTGCATATTATTAAACTGGAAGGCAGCAACCACCATTCACTTTCCTCCCTGCAGTCAGGAATGGAAGAACAATGGTGACCCACAAACAACTCCAAAAGATGTTTACGCATAAGAAAAAATGCAACTATCCTTGCCTGCTGCAATTCAAAGCAGGATTGTCCATGGGTTTTTTGCTTGGTTGTATCTTATAGTGTACAAATCCGCAGATTAATGCAGTTATCTGTCATAAGACATACAAGACCTTTTCAGGTTCACCATGTTCATACAGCAAAGAAAAAAATAGTGATCTCACATTATAATTGGCGATCAGAGGAGGAAATGGGGTTCTTACAACATTGATCAAGGAAGAGAGGTTCCAAAGAGCATGAATTCGAGCAAGATCTGCAGATTTTCTTGGTCCTCTACTGAATAAAGCATTCAATCCCGCGGGGAAAGGAAGTAATATTCCAAGGGGAAGGATAAAGAGAACTAGAAAGAAGTGCAAACGTGAAGTAGAATATAGCTGAATCAATGTGAGTACTACTAAGCTAAAATCTGCCAGTAGTAGTTGTGAAATGACGAGACCAATTATATCCTGCAAAACCACAAGGGGAAACAAATATACCATTATGCATACTGAACAGCTACAGGAAGTTGAAATCAACCAAATGCAGGCAAGAACAGGTATACCTGATGACCTGTAGGCTTGGTATTGTGCACTAACAAGTTGAGAAGACAGCAGGTATTTTTCCTCTCGTTAAGCATTTGGAAGCTCTCATCTTGAAGAATACATCCAGATATTTTCTTATTTATCACCAAAAGATCATTATCTTTCCTATTGTCTAGCTGACTGTTCTTATGAATCCTGTGTTATATGAAAAAGATACACTTTATTGAACTTGCACATCAGGCAACAAATTTTGATAGTTATAAATGAAACAACTTTGCAGCATAATGTAACTCGAAATCAAGCCGTCAGTAACTAGTGATTGTCTTGCAAAAGCTTGAGCATGAACACTGACTAGGTCTAGGCATTAGCAACTCAGATCTACATTGCCAGAGAAGCCAGCATGCATAGCATGCAAAAAATACTAGCATGTATCACTTCTACCAGAAAATTAGATATTTCCAGAACGTTACCTTGACTGGGCCCTAGGCACTGGGACTCCTTTGAGAATGCCTACAAGTGGCCGCATATCCCTAGCTTGATTCAACACAACCCCAAACTGAGAATAACCAAAAGCAGCTGGCTGAAACCAAGCCAGATCAACTTGCATGCCGTGGCTGCTGAGAGCTGGGTTTGCAAGTGTTTCAAGCCAAGTGACAACAGGTTTAAAGGTCATCTTAAGTTGTCCATGTCGAACCAGTCGCAATTGGGCATTGAGACCTAAAACAAGCCGATACCAAACTATAGGTGGCACAGACTGCAACAGATGATAAATGATATTATTTTTCCAATTTTAAATCTATCACAATGATTAAAGAGACCTCTAGGTCCTCTACAATATAAATTCAAGTTAAGATCATATTGACCTGACTCATGATGCTAGTTAGCACATTATCATTGTGAACAAAGAATGGAGCCATGTAGCTTCCATCGCCCCCAAATATTAATGTCATAGGAAGACGCTGATTAAGACGGGGAGGAAGGTCAGATCTCTTTTCATCTCCACCCAGATAGAAGTCCATGTATGCAAGCATCAGATCGGATGTAGCCGATAACTAATAGAGTCAAATGAGGAAAAACAAACAATTTGGTTATGATCACCAGATTTAAATATGAATACTAATCACCAGATTCAACTGAGAAAAATTGTGAGCATAACTAAAGAGAAGAGCCTAATGAAGGCACTTAGAAAGAATAGAATAAAAGATAGAATGACCCCCTACTAGTTTCGTTATCTAAGATTAAGAGTGAACTGGAGGCACAAGTGGGGATTGTACAGAAATCAGGGAACAATCCAATATGCATAAGATTTTTTATTCAAAAAATTAATCCTCTATTTCTTCAACTAGAAAGTCCTATTTAATTCATAAAGAAAACATTAAGCATGAAATGACAAATGAAATCCGTGAATCCAGTTATCCACTAACCGCAGGTATCAACACACAGAGAAACTGTCACGAGTAGCTAGGGACATAACCTTGAGCCCTTCGTAAAGAGCACGGGAGCGGCAAGAACGTAAGCAGGAGTGGTCATATTCTGAGCGAACAAATTCACGTAGCCGCTGCAGCTTCTTTCTTCTGCGCCACTGCATCCATGACCATGCCAATGGATATGCAAGAACAGAAAGAATGCTGTACACTGATCCTTCCCACCATTCATAAGAAGCTATCCCATTGATCTCATCAACGAAGCGAATAAATGCATCCTCATACCTACCATTTTGATTCAAATGATAAATTAACAAGGTAATCAAGGCAATCCTGCTTGTACACTGAGATGCAAGCAATATGCTTTTAACAAAGCCACGCTACTATATCTTGCTAATAATAAGCAATCAGTAAACATATTAAATGGGCTGTTGTCAGGATAATTCAATTTTGGTAATATTCAGGTTGGATTCGCTTAAGGTTGGGTCCTTGGCACATTCAACATATTAGAGTCTGTCATCAATTCAATCGATGAGTTGTGGAAATGCACAATATTGGCCAATTAAAATTTCACGTCAGTTCAGTATGGTCCAACTCAAACTGGATTATCTTATTATAATAATCTGGGTTTGGTTTTGGTAGGGCCAGGCCATTAGGTAATCACATATGGTTCAGTTTTTACAAAGCATACATCTTGACCTTCAACTCAGCATTCATAACTTGAAGAAACATGTATCCAACATCCTTACAGAAGACAATTACCATTACAGAATCCCTGTTCTGAAAAAACAATGAAGTCAAAAAATAAAAAATAACATAACAGCGGAAAGTATAATTAATTTGTTCTTTAAATGCTCTTGAGATTCTGTATGAAAGCTTCAACAGATAGAGCAAGTTTAGGAGGAACTTTCATGTGAGATTCCCTTCTTAGCATTTCAAGAACTCTTATAATTCCAGGGAAACTAAAAAGTGTTTCACACCAAATACTCCTTGTTAATACTGTTCACCTTTTGTACCCAATCAGCATGTGCTCTGACAAGATTTCAGGCTCACTCATGAAAGACACTATTTTCATTTAGACCTCACACTGGCAATACAGGCACATGGTTACTGGTTGAGCCATATCTCCATTCGGGTTTGAAGGTAGCTCCGAGTTGTTGGGCCTCACTAGTCCGAGGAGTTTGATAGTGAGAGTCACAAATGAATTGAAAACAATTTTGACCCAAAAGCGTACGCGAATGTGTATCGAGTCCAATACGTATATAAACTCCTCACTGTACCTTCTCAATTTCCAGTTCTATGTGGGACATTAATTCACACTTGTGGAATTTCCCAACACAGGTAAACCACTAAACCCAGTGGTTTTGTTTCTTCTCCCACAAATATTGTGGAATTTATAGCATGAAGATGAGCAAATAAGACCTTAATAAACCTCAAGTCAAAGTGGTGCATTATTGGAGCGTCCAACTTCCATCAAACAAATGACAAGGCCACATTTCTTAGGATGAATGGATATCATCCCAGCTAAAACTCAAGAAAAATCATCTCATTGATGTGGACAAAATACAAGTATATACCCAATACATTGATACCATAAAAGCTTCTCACTCATAAATCATAGTTGTCTTCAATATTCTCTTTAAATATAAAAAGAAAAGACAATTTTACCAGAATCATGGATTGTTCAAGTCAACCGCTTTCTACGCAACCCTCACTCTACAAGATTTCGGTTTTGGGTTTGGTAATTTAGTGCTCAGTTCTGAATGTTCTGGTCTCAAACACAGAATACACTGGCAGTTTTGAGTTGGGTAAATTTTTTCCAGAGATATTTCCAAATATTGGAAGGGTTCCTTGCTGAACTATTAAAACTGAGACAAGGTTTGAGAAGGCGAGCCATCTTCTCACAGTATAACAAGTAACACCTAACAAGCAACAACACTGCTCTCGGAACAATTAAGAAAAGTAGGTGCTATTTTAGTAGTATTTTACAAAAATAGATGTATAAACAAATAAAAAGCTGTGACTACTTACACTATTTCCTTCACTTGAGCTGGAGGAGAGAGAGGCAGATGCCATGGCTCACTGAAAGTATTGGGGCCCAGGAAATACATTCTATGAACATGGCTCTGTGCTTCCTCAATTCTAGTGGTTTCCAAGACCTGAAACATGACAGATGTCAAAAAATATGCGAAGAAGAGCGAATAACTTAAATATAAAAAACTGCTATGTAGAGATCGACCTCATCCAATGACTCGAGGAATGGGAAGGAATGGTCTAACTGTGATTTCCGGGGGTAATAAGCCTCGAGATTCATCAACAGCAGCAAATTTCATCCGTGCAACGCTAAGAACTAAAGCCAACAAGACAAGGAGACTGAAGAGGAAGAATCCAAACCACCATGGTCCACCAAATGTGTACACTAACTCTTCCACTGTTGTACGACAGTGCGGCATGTGATATCTGTCAGATATGCACTTGTAAGGGCAGGGAGTTTTAGTAACACCACCTGTTATGAAAGAGAGAAATAAATAAACCAGGAGAAAGGAGCACAAGCTTGACTTTCTATCGGATAATAATCTCAGGAGTGTTAAAAAGTTCACCAAGAGCAACAATTTCTAACATATCACGTGACATTCCTATAACGGCATGCAGGTGCCAGGAAACACTCTTTTTGGAGAATGATGGTAAGAAAAGGCAATCATGTTAAGTGTATGCTCGCAGTAAAGATAAAATTTCAAATACCTCGGACAGTTGCATAAGCACCACGATCTGGAAGCTCATTAGCTGGGCAACTGTAACACAGGGCAGAATCACATCCTGAGACATTTTTGAATGTGCCGACTGGACATTCCTATTACACATACAAATAATGCTCCTGGGGTTAAGATACAATAAAACATACTTCAAAGTTTCCAATCAATCTACTAGCAGTCACACAAGGATGAACTTTTTAGTCACATAAGGATGAATTTTGGAAGTTAGGTCCTCAAACAGTCCTCAGACAGTACAGCATTGACCTTTTTGTTTTTTTTTTTTTGGGGGGTTAGGGGTGAATTGAGATTCTGAACCTTGGTTTGCAAATTTACAAGATGTCAGGTTCTGGTCAAAAAGCAGCCAGAGGATATTTTGATTTCTGGACACAGATGCAACATGGTTATGAAGTAGGGTGATACAAAATTTATTTCAGACATTGTTATCCCTTTTTTCCTATAAGGAAAAATATGTTCGTTAAGAAAGCAAAAGGGAGTTTAGAACCATTTTCCATTAGCTAAATAAAAAACAGTTGGATCACCTATTTTTGTTCATAATAGTTTTGAACCAAATAAATCCAAGTGAAAGCTCATTTGGGCCATTACCTCAATTGCCGACTCTCTGCGGGTCAAATGGATCAATGGCATATACTTGAAAGGCAGGGACTTTTGGGATTATAAACCACCACAAAGCGTCAGTCGGTACTGGAGAAGACTAAACAAGCTGAAAATAAAGTTCGAGGAAGCCTATGTTTGTGGTCTCTGGAATGATTCACAGAAATATAAAATTCAGCTTGGATATTCATGGCTGATGGGGCAACAACCAATTTTCAGATACTGGTAAATGGTATGGTCCCTGTTACATGTGGCTGCTATTACAAGGGAGACTTTTGACGAGGGAAAGACTCATTCACCTGGGCATGACTATAAGTGACCCTAGTTGTATTTTGTGTGGGCAAATTGATGAAACAACTGGACACCTTTTCTTTAGTTGTAGCTTCAGCAAGGAAATCATTATTTTGCATAACACAATGGACTGGTATCAGGGACCCAGGGGCAGATTGGCATGAGAAGCTTCTGAAGTACAGGGGGATGGGGACCAGAATTAGACGACAGGTCCTATGGGCAATTATAGCAGCTTGCATCTATCACATTTGGACTGAACGATGTGGAAGAATTTTTGGAAACAAAACTACTTCGACTCAAACACCAAAATGGAGGTAAAGACTAGAATTGCAGCCAAGATGAAGGGGCAAAACTCAAAGACAAATGCTGGCTGGAGCAGTTAATTGCTGCAGTATAAATGGGTGTGTTTAGTGTGCAAAGGGATTTATTGAAACCCTTCCTAGAATGTGGGCTATAGGCTCTTTGTTTGTGTTTTCTTTGCCATTGGATATACATCCCATGTACAGAAAGTTTTGTTTGGAAGAATTTTTGGCAATTATAGCAGTTTGCATATATCATAGCAGTATGGGCAATTATAGCAGCTTGCATCTATCACATTTGGCAAAGAAAGCACATTTGGACTGAACGACTCAAACACATCAATAATTGCTGCAGTGTGGGCAATTATAGCAGCTTGCATCTATCACATTTGGACTGAACGATGTGGAAGAATTTTTGGCAACAAAACTACTTCGACTCAAACACACCAAAATGGAGGTAAAGACTAGAATTGCAGCCAAGATGAAGGGGCAAAAACTCAAAGACAAATGCTGGCTGGAGCAGTTAATTGCTGCAGTATAAATGGGTGTGTTTAGTGTGCAAAGGGATTTATTAGAAACCCTTCTTAGAAGGTGGGCTATAAGCTCTTTGTTTGTGTTTTCTTTGCCATTGGATATACATCCCATGTACAGAAAATTTTGTTTGGAACTTCTTGCATAGTAATGGAATTTTTTACAATTTCACAAAAAAATAAAAATAAATCCAAGTGTTTTAGATATATGAAATACTGAGACATTTAAAAACTTTACACAGGCAACCTTTTATTTTGGCATGGAAGAAAGAATAATTAATTGCAAAGAGAGTCAACTACTGCACCCCCGCCCCGCCCCCTCTTTCAAAAGGAATTTTCACAGTGTTGGCCCTTTTTTCCTTTTGTTTTTTTGGGGTGGGGGAGGAGACACTTTACCAAAAGTTAGGGTTTTTAATCTTGAAACCCTTGGTCCAATAAGTGTAAAATGATACAACTGTTTTTAAGAACAAATTGGTCCATGAGTCACAAATAGAAGAAAATATGGACTCAACTTGGAATGATGAAGAGGAATTATCAAAATTTCCAACATGAACCAACATTTATGATGGGTGAAATTTAAATTAGCTACAATTCTTCATGAAAAAGGGATAAGTCTTCGCCAGGGGGACCCTTTATCTCTCCTCTTCTTTTTCTATTGGTTATGGAGGTTTTTTCGAGGTTTCTTCAGTCAGCTTCTTCTACAGCTAGCCTCATTTCTGGTTTCTCACTAGGTCATAGAGACTCCACTAATATGAACGTTTCTCATCTTCTGTTTGCTGATGATACCATCAATTTTTCTGATAATGACTGTGAGCAGATTGTTAACCTTCCATGCATTCTTGTTTGGTTTGAGGCAGTTTCTGGTCTAAAAGTTAATTTGGCTAAAAGTTCCATCATTCCCGTTGGACATGTTGACAACATTCAGTTGCTTGCTGGTGTTTTAGGTTGTGGTGTTGAGTTGCTTCCTACTTCTTATCTTGGTCTACCTCTGGGAGCAAAATTTGAGGAGAAAGACATTTTGGCAACTCGTTGTTGAGAACTTTGAGAGAAGACTCTCTGGGTAGGGGTGAGCACGACTAATGGATACCCTGGAACCAAACCGGAACCGGTCAAAAGGGTAAGGTTCCGGTTCTGAAGAATTGGAACCTAGAACCGTGAAAACAGGTAATGTTTCCAACATTTTTAGTTTCAGTTTGTAAATATGAGGCTCATGTAATTTCAGGTGTGGTTCGTGATATTTACTCTTTAATTGCAAAGAGAAGCAGAAACTAATATTTTGCTTCTTGTTTCCTTTTGCCTTGGATATTTAAGTTATCTTCTAACTCTTCCTTTGGCAAATTGATTTGCTATTTATTAATGCTTGAAATGTAACTAATCCAAAAATATATAATTTTTACGGCTTTAAAGTTTTTTTCATAAAAGTAACGGCATAGGCAGGGTACCCTTGAACCGGAACCGAACCCCGAGGTTCAAGTTCAGGTTTCTAAAATTCAGGAACCGGTCAGCTTCAAGTTCCTAAAATTCACGAGCCAGTCAAACATGGTCGGGTTCAGGTTCGGGTTCCCAGTTTGGGACGGGGTATAGGGTAGCTAGAACCGCTCACCCCTATTTACGGGTGGAAATCAAAGTATCATTTGAAAGGGGAAGATTGACTCTCATCAAAAGTGTCCTTTCTAACATTCCTACGTTCTTCCTTTCCCTCTTCCACATTCCTTCCTTGGTGACTTCAAAGTTAGAGGCCATTTAAAGAAAGTTTCTTTGGGGCTCTTTTGGGAGTGATTTCAAGTACCAGCTAGTTAGATGGAATATTGTTAAGCTCCCGGTTCAAGAGGGGGATTAGGTTTCAAAGACTTAAAATCTTTAATAAGGCTTTGCTTGGGAAATGGTCATGGAGATTTATGAATGAGAAGGAGAATCTTTGGTGCAAGGTGGTGACGAGTTAAATATGGAGAAGACGATTTTGGGTGGTATTCTTCTAGATGAAATGGTTCTTATGGACAAAGCCTTTCGAGGTATATTTCTATAGGATGGGACAAATTTCTACCCCACTTTTCCTTTGAGGTAGGGGTTGGCTCCTCGATTTATTTTTATAGCATGATCGGTGGTGTGAAGGTGCTCCCTTGAAAGTTTTTTTCCTTCTCTTTTTGCCTTGGTGAGGAATAAGGATGCTTATGTGGCTTGATCATTTGGAAAGAGGGTCCGACAATATACTTTGGTCTCCGATTTTTACTGGAGAAGCCCTTACCGATGATAATACTATTCTTAGCTTCCTCGTCAAACTCAATGAGATTACTTTAGGGAATTCCTCTCATGATATGGTTAGATTGGATCTCAATCACTAAGGGCTTTTCTGTGTTAAGTCCTTCTATTTGAAGCTCGTTTCTGATCGGGCTTTTTCTTTACATCTTCCCTCAGATTTTCATCTAACTCGAAGCTCATTTGGAAGTCTAAGGCGCCTTTAAAAGTGTCTTTTTTTTTTGTGTGTGGGAAGCTTGTCATGGGAGTATTTTAACTTGTGATAATTTACAAAGGAAGGGATAGATTTTGGTGAATAGATGTCCTATGTGCAAAGCTGATCTGGAATCCACTAATCATTTGCTGATGCATTGCCCTTTTGTTAGAGTTTTGTGGGAGTTTGCCTTTAGTTGTTTGGGTGTCTCTTGGGTTGTTTCTAGTTCTACTAAGGAACATCTTATGGCTTGGGAAGGCTACTTTGGGAGAAAAGCTAAAGAGAAGAAAGCCTTGCTTATCCTACATGCCATTTTTGGAGCATTTGATGTGAAAGAAATACGAGTCTTCGAGGGAGTGGAAACTTCTCTTTGTCGCTTCAAGGATAAGATTCTCAAGACTCTCTACTTTTGGGATAGTGGCAATTTCTGCCAATCTTCTTTTGATATTGTAGATTTTATGGATAGTCTACATTTTGCTTGTACATAGTCCTTTTGTAGGATGCTTGCTTTGCATCCACCTTTTTCATATATATTTATATATATTTCGTTTTTCTTATAAAAAACCATATCATGAGAAAAAATATTCTTGAATCTGCAATGTGTGTCCAGCTTCTATAACATGCAAGAAGTTATAGAGGGAGGACCACCAACAGAGTGATCTGGTGGTATTGAACACACGCCACTTAGGATTGTGAGTTTGAATACTTCTAGACAGAAACTTATTAGCACGTCGACAAGAAGACAGTGACGCCTACCTCACAGAAGATCCCATGAAGGCCCTTTGGACAGGCCTTTCCCGTAACAGTTCCTTCTTCCCCAGACTGATTCTGACTTCTGCCCCAGCCACCCCTGCCACAGAGATATACTGAACTTCATTCTCCTTTTCAAATAATAAGGCAGCAACAGTCACCAGACCCAGATAAATTAAAACTATTAGGTGGATAATGCAAGAACTAGGGACACACAAGAGACCTAGCAAACTTCCAATTAAGGCATGGGAAGAGGTGAGGAAGGAGGTTCACACAATCATATGTATGTAGTCTTACTTACCCCTGCCACTATGGGGAGGCTGTTTCTCTCCAACAACTAATTGACAACCCATTAGGAAAAAGCAAAAATGTTCAAAAAATAAAATAATAAAAGAAGAAGAAGAAGAAGAAGCACTGCTAAGTGTCAACACCTAAAAATCATGAAGAACCAGACTTGCCTTGTCCTCTTTTAAGAAACCATAACCTCCCTCCTAGAGTTGTAAGGGACTCCCATCATTATCACCAATGGTAAGACTACAAACCATGTCCTGTAAAGATTACAGTTTAAGTTTGTTCACTGGTCCTCTACATTTCAATAAAGTTGGCTCCCAAATTGACAGACTTTTTAGGTCCCTTTTCATACTCGGTGCCTTGTCTCTCACTTTTGAGAGTATGTATAAAAATACTACAGTATCATATCCAGTAATATATCTTGGGATGGGTGAATATAATGATTCATGTGGCTCTGTCACAATGTAGAAGGCCCTTCAAGTATTTGAAATATGAGAAATATCAATTACACAAAAGCTTATTGCCAGTATGTTTCTGTTGGCTTTGTAGACTGTTTTTGTTTAAAAGAAAATTTCTGTGGAAAACTTATGTGATTACGTGGATGATGCTTCGGAGGGAGAAAGGATTTACTTGCTCCGGTTGCGAGGGCGTGGCGTGATCGGATGAAGTCTACGTGACACCTGCAAAGGCGAAGCCCGGGGTGGATCTCGGGAAACGTCCTCGACGCTCGAGTTAGTGTGATTAACCGAATGAACGAATCGAGGAAATCTTCCTCGATGTGTGCAAAGAGGAATTTCTGGGATTTTTGGGAATTTGTGAGACTTTCCAAGAGAGGAAAGTGTTTGGAATGGATGATGTCAACTTGTCATTTGATAGGGGAGGTAGGTGAGTATTTATAGAGGAATTTAATGGGGGTAGGATAGTAGTTTACTATAATTTAGGAGGAAACCCTAACCCCAATGGGCTTTGGGCTTTACCTGGCCCGTTGAGAGTGGGTTTGGGTTGATACCTCCGTTGTCCGACTGATTTGGCACAATCGGTTGACGTGTCGCCCGGAAAAATCCGGATCATTTAACCCCTCATGTTCTACTAGCACGCTTCCCGAGGTGGGCGGGTGGAATGTGGAGCATCAACTGTTACACTTTTATGGCCCCGAATCTTTATAGATAGATGGTAAGTTTGAGGAGGGTTGCTCATTTCTTTGTTGTTGCTCGAACGAGGATGAGTCCTAGGTCGCTACCGCCAATTACCAAAGATTGTATCCAAACTTTAACGGAGCGCGAGTAGAGGAGGTAGCTCGTGAAGCTAATCGTCCATCCTTTGCTTTTCTGTTTGGATGTCGATGCTCGTCGCGATGAAGGATTTTTGCTTAGCCACTTGGGGCCAAAAAGAGTCTTACGAGAAGGATGAGTTCTCCCGTGGTCCTTCCGGGGCTCTTGCGGGGAGGATGAGTTCTCTCGATCCCTCTAGGACCCTTAAGGCGTTCAAGCCCATATGTGTCTTATATGAGTTCGCCCATGGTAACATTGTTGTGGGTCTTTACGCGTCGGTGAGGATTGTGAGTGCCCATGACGACATGGGTTTTTACGCGAGGCTTGAAAATGCATGTGTAAGTATCTCGTTAGGGAACATCCCATGGATAGCGTAACCCCCAAACCTTAAGTTAGGAGTACACGTATCCATGCGGATATGGGTCTTTGCGCAACCTTCCAGCTCTTAGAGGATTGGAAGTGCATGATTCTCGCTAGGGAACATCCCGAGGAGAGCGCGACCCCTAACCTTAGGTTAGGAGTGCAAGTGCCTATGCGGACATGGGTCTTTACGCGACCTTCCAGGCGCCGGAGGCTTGGAAGTGCATGATTCTCGCTAGGGAACATCCCACGGAGAGCGCGTAACCTTAAATTAGGAGTGCAAGTGCCCATGCGGACATGGGTCTTTACGCGATCTTCTAGCTCCCGGAGGCTCGGAAGTGCATGATTCTCGCTAGCGAACATCCCACGGAGAGCGCGAACCCCTAACCTTACGTTAGGAGTGCGAATGCCCATGACGAGAATGGGTATTTGCGTGACCTTCCAGCTCACGGAGGCTTGGAAGTGCATGAGTGTGTGTCCTCTAAGGGGTATTCCTTTATGGAGTTGGGAATCTATTTTTAACTCCGGGAGGCTAAGTTATCGCTGAACGTAAGTTGACCCCGAACTCCGAAGGATGTCCCCTTATGGAGGTGGAAACGCGACTTGTTAGCTCCTAGAGGCTAAGTCGTCACTTGACTTCGAGAGACGTTTGGGCTCCGAAATCGTATGTTTCGTTCGTTGCAATTTTTAAATTTAATTTTTATTATTTTTCGACCCTTGAGGACTCCCGATTCCCGACTCCTACTAACTACGCGCTCAAAAAATACTCCAAAATATCTCCCTCACGCGGACCCTCTCCCCCACCCGACCCCTCTCTCGGACTCTTACCCGAACCCGGACCCTTACCCGGCCCGACTCCCTCCTCTCTCTTACGCCCCCACGGCCAAGACCCGGGTCCCCGCCTCCCCCGCCGAACTCTTTCTCACGCTCGTTGTTGTCAACGCTCTCGCCCAAACCCCGCCCCGGCCCCGGGTCTCGACTCCCCTCCCGCTCTCACTACGCACCGCTGCCGGGACTCGAGACCCCTCCCGAGTTCCGACTCTCCCTCCCGCCCTCGCCGCTCGGCTGCTGCTAGGACTCGGGAGGGGTCCCGAGTCCCGACTCTCCCTCCCGCTCTCACTGCATCCATATCCGTCCCCACCCGACTCCCGACTTCCCAGCCTTGACCCCCTAACCCGACTCTCGACTCGATTCCCCCTCCCAGCTCCCTAACTCCCCAATTGTTTTCTTTAATAAATTGTGTTGGCATATTTTTGGGGAAACGTTCCCAACCAATTTTATGCACAAAGAGATAATATAGAAGGGGACGGAGAAGATACCGACCTCGATTTTAGGGCGAAGAAATCGTAGGCTCTTTTGGATAAAAAAATATCAACCCATTTCGGAGCGAAAATACGACGACCCCAACTCTTTGAGTCGAAACACATTGGTCGTTCTTTGATAGAGAAAAATCGAACCCCTTTTGGGTGAGCATGTATAAACTCCTAGTGAGGTTGAAACACTTCGGCTCCTTAGTATGGGCCTTCGTAGAGTGCCTCCGATTGTGCCTAAGTCGAAATTTTACGTTGGAGGTCTTTGTTAGTTTATTATTTGCCCCAAGCTTGATATCAAAAGCAACGTTTAGCGTTGGGCTACAATAACGATCGTGCTTCTCGACGGCGGAACATCATCTTCGTCTTCAATTTATTGACCATCACTCCTTTCATTTTTGAGAAGAATGTGGGCACCCGACCGACCTTCACTGGAGTTCGGAGATAAGCAATCATAGATTGAACCTTATAGCATTGGGTCAGCTGAACAAAAGTGCTCTTTAAAGGCATCGACCTTGTGCTTTTTCCCGATGACTTAGAGCTTTATTGATGCCCCTTAGGGATCTTTTATGATCCTATGGGATCTTCGCTAAATGAGTCACGCACGCTTAATATTTTTTGTCCAAGAGTCCTTTTGACGGATGTATGCGTCTACGGATAGCCGATCTCTTCAAGCTTGACATTTACTCGTCTCATGATTGGATCTCGCTTGCTTTGATTTGCCATATACTTCTTATCTTAGCTTGATTCGTGCTTCTTGACTCTAACATACTTGTTTTGTAGACTCTCCTCAAGGTTGCTCAAGTCATAGAGTCTCATCCTTCTTCTTCCGACCTTCCTTCGCAAGGTGGTGATCGAGTTGAGGGCTTACCCAAAGGCTGCCTGAGGGAGGGAGCGGGATCTAGAGTCTCGCATCGAGTTCGCCCGATAGGAAGGTGCAGCCATCGGGGACAACCATTAGGAGGAAGCTTCTTATGGAGGTTTGCACCGCGTGGGGCAATGATGAGGAGATGCTTCAAAGGTGGGTTGCCTAAGCTTCGACCTTCACTCGAAGCTCGACTCTAAGGTCAAGCTTTCTAACCAAGTCCACCCCCGAGGAAGAGGCATCAAAGGAGGGGAGATCCTTGAGGATGATGGAGTTGACGAGGATGCCCGAGATGGATCCGAGGATTAGCCCCTTTTAATGACTCTTCGTAGGCTATGAGTGATTTTTTTGATGGCCCGTGTGCCATATGACTTGATATTCTGCTATATATTCGTTTTGCTTGAACTTTTATCTTCGCATGAACCTTGCTTGATACTTGTTGGATGCTTATTCGATGCTTACTTGCCTCGTTGTTTCTTTTGATTGTTGCCGATTTTTCCTTTTTGACGCTTGGGGTACATGATCACCCTTCATCTTGATTGGGTCTTCTTTGAGTTTTGCGATTTCGCTATCTTAGGGGTCGCATTAGCCTCTAATCTTGCCCCCAAAATCAGCACAAGTAAAAATACATAACGAAAGAAAAGTGAGGGCTTAGTTGCCCTAGGGGATCATATTAGCCCCTACTCTTGCCCTCAACTTCGACAAAGGTAAAAATATACGACGAAAGAGATAGAGAGTTTGGTTGCTTTAAGGGATCGTATTAGCCCTTATTCTTGCCCCCATCTCGGTGAAGGTAAAGTGCGAGATACAAATATCCGAAACGCTTGCTCATTATATTTAGAGAAAAGATTGAAGTTCATCCAAAAGGAGGAATGTGCGCCCTTGTTAAGTGCTTTCGAAAAAGCCGCATCAAACATGGGTGATTCCTTTACAAAATTTTTGGACTTAGACTAGGTGAATCTTTAAAGAAAGGCCCCCACACCAGACAATAAGGCTAAGCTATTTACAAGGCACCGTCATCTCATGAGTTTGATGCCTTCGGGAGGCACAAGCCGGACCTTACCATGATCTCCTGTGATGGTGAAGCACACCATCATGGTCTCGGTGACTTTGGTTGGGGCTCTACCTTTGGCCTCTTACCCTTGGGATCATCATGGGCCTTCCCTCCTCTCTATACTTCTCCATCAAAGGTCGAAGACTTACGACATAACATTCGTGTGCGGTCTTTTGGTCTCCGTAGATCTCGCCTACGGATCCGTCATCAAGCTCATACTTCATGAGGAGAAGGTATGGGGCGATGAACGCTTTGATCCGGTTGAGGGTGGGGCGTCCAATGATGACATTGTAGGCGGAGGGTATGTTGACCACCAAAAAGTTCACTTCGATATTTCGACCCCTCGACCTTCTCTCGACCCCGACCGGTAGGCGGATCATGCCTATTGGGTGTATCGTCCGTCCCTCGAATCTAAGGAAAGGATTGACGAGGGAATGAGATTTTGAGCGGTATAATTCAGCTTACTTAGGAATTCCATGGTGATAATGTCTACCGAACTCCCGTGTCAACGAGGATCCCGTAGACTAGGGCGTCCGAAATCTTCAATGTGATGACCAAAGGATCCTCATGTGGGGCGGCCATGCCTTTCAAATCTTGTTCTTCGAAGGTCACCATGGGCACTTTCACAAGTAGAGGCCTCCAACGCTCCCGATGTGAGCCTTCCAAAAGAGGAGCGATGGTAGCTACAATCCTAGTAGCATCATCATCCTCATAGTGCCTATCTCCACATGCACCTTTCTTAAGGAAACGATTGATTTGACCATTGTTCGCCGAGTCCTCAAGGGCATTCTTCATATCACGACACTTGGCAGGCTTTTGTTCATGGAACTCGCAATATTTGTTGGAGTTCCGTGCCTTGGTGGGGATGGACATGGAAGCTAGCTTTCTCAGCATGGGATGACCCTTGATCTCCATGAGGATGCTTTTGGGATCGGTGTTGAAGCAGTGGTTATCATTTCGATGATTGAACTTTCCGTCCCCTCCCTTCCTTTCGGCCTCTTCTCCCTCTTCGGAGCATATTTCCGTGGTCCGGATGAAGTCCGCTTTCGGAGCGCCTCCGCCAAAGTGGTTACCTTCGGACATAGTCCTTAAAGGTCTCGTTCCTCCCTTGTTTGATCTTGGAGAGGTGGATGCTAGCCTATATATTTGGTGGATTCCAGAACTGATTGTAAATGCTTGTAAATCGTTGTGGCAATCTTTTTAATGGAACAAAATCCGTAATTAAAAAAATGAAGAAAATGACAGAGATCAAGGAAAAGGCATTTTGTTGTATTTTTGCATCTTAGATGTCCGATTACCATAAAGAATTCAAGCTTTATTTTTGAGAATCTTGCATAGCAGGAGTCAAGTTCCCGAATTTGGTGCAAAATCAATTTTTTGGATTTCATACATGAAATTGTTCGGGAGAGCTTGAGTGTATGATGATCTTTAATTGTCCCTTTTGTATGTAGGTAAGACCTTGGTGTTTTTAATACAACTTATTGATTCTTAAAAAGAATAAATAAAAGGAAAAACCAGACCTAAAAAACTGACTCGAGGGTCGAGACCCAAAACCTAAACTTAATTATCTAAATCCATGGCCACACCCAATCCAAGACCTGAAATAGGCAAATTTAATTTGGACCTGAAACCTTAATTCACTTGACCAACCTGACCCAAACTAGACCCAAGCTTTTCTTGCAAAGTTTCTTTTCCTTGCAAGAAAAAATGACCTGAATTGCTCCTGGACCTGATGTATTGCCGTCCCTAGCAATACCTCTACAAGCAAAGAGACTACTCGTGAGAGATCAGTAAAGTAACTTGTATAAGAGGTTCTAATGAGTTAAAAACAGTTTGGAAAAAGAGTCGAGGAGGACTAGTTGAGAGAGGACCGTAAAAATACGTAATGAAGTTCAAATAGAGGTAAAAATATCGAGAAAAATAAACAGATTTTTAAGCGACTAAAGGACATGCCAAGGAGAAAAGGTACAGCGGACAGGCATTAATGCAACCAATACTGCATATTGCTCTGTCCCTAAATGTCGAAAACATGCGCCATTCATCAGCCAATCCTCATTTTAGAAATGTCAACAAAGGTAATTGATAAAGATTCCTTCTCCAGCAACAACCAATTTTAGCAACCAAACAAGAAAAACACAGTTACACCTCTACATTCTCCAAGAACACCATTCTCAAGTCCAATTCCTGATATTAATCTTGCCTCAGCTATAGAAAATCTTTTTATAAGAATCAACTCCCAGAAAGAGTCTAGTAAATGAAAACGAACTTCTACTTCAAACCCCTTCCACAAACACCTGATCAGCGAACACTCGAAAAATTTAACAATAGGGGTTGAAAATGCAAGTATTGAGTGAATAGCATGCGCACCAGCAAGCATTTTCACTGTATTAGAAGGATGCATTACAGAGAATGAACTTGTTTGAAGCACATAAATCAATTAGCATTAAATAAGTACTGCAATTAGGTGATTGAATACTAACCGAACAAGTATTCTCCCTTTCACACTAGCTATAGGCTGGTAGTTGTCCCCAACAGGAATGTCATGCCAATGAAAGTGGACCCTACCACCACCTCCACCACCACCATTTGGACTACCGTTTCCCCCAATAGCTGAAACAACAGAAGAATTACCAAGGGCCATTTTACGAACAAAAAAAGAATGGTTCCACCAGAACCACCCCCAGGGCCAATGTCTGAAAACATTGCACTGTCTTGGTTGCCGATAGCTTCTTCATAACTTTGTCCATCAGCAGTTATTAAACCATCAGCGGATAAGCTTGACAAGGAATGCTCAACCGACCCCATCACTATCCAACAAAGCAAGAGACGAAGTAAAGGAAAAAATGATCATAACAGAAAGAAGGGAGAAAAAGGAAACTGCAGAAGTGACAGCATGAGACATAAAAGTGTGTTCAGGAGTGCCAATATTAGAGGATGGGGAAACAAGCATACGATGCACAGTCAATCTAACAGTATATTAATTCAATTAGACATAGATGCCAGAATATGTGCGAACAAAGAATGTTCCAAGGAAAGAAAATGTTATGTTCATAATGTGAGACATACGAGCACAATGTGTATATTCTCTCTCCTGAAGCGTATGTATCCTGCAGAAGAGGCCGGAGCTTTTCCATTAAGCCTTCAGAGTTTCTTTCGCTTTAATTATACAATAGTCTGAACTATTTTTTCCAAAAAAGGAGGGCTACAGCACAATAATTTTCCCTGCAGTACATTTCCATGAAAATACGTTCAATAATGACATATGGGATCTAGGCCATCTCTGGTGATTAATCAACAATTCAGAGTGCTTTTCCTGCGTAGTAATGATAGATGTAAAAGGATCCATTTTGAAGTAAGAATTTCCTTTGATATCTCTTCTATTAAATGAAAATGAAATTATTATTATGTTTTTCTGGTAAAATCCCGTCTAAGTTAGACGTGCAATTTGTTCTACTAGCCCTTTAATATTTAAGGGTTTGATTACTATTCAGGTTGGCTTGTTTCTGGCCATTCAACATTGACACTCTACTTTCCAGATATGAAAACCCAATTTATATAGAAGTTGTTTTAGATCCAAGCCCAGGGACATTCTATTTATTCCCTGCGTCTAAATGGGGACAGAAAGAAGGAAAAGCTCAGGGAAAGTCGAGAGTAAAATGTTCCTGTAGTCAATTCTTTGGCTCATCCAAAATGAAAAGCAAGAACATTGTTCTTGGACAGAGGCATAACTTAGAAGAGTGCTTTTCCGCCAAATAGCTGGCATTCCTTCTGAGTTTCTTCAAGAAGCTCATAAGGGTTACTCACAGGCAGCATTTGGTACCATTAGTGAAAGAACATTATTATGTTCCAATCATTGACTCGCCAACTATCCATCACACTGATATTCTCCTCAACGTGTTCCCTCCTTTACCCACTATCCACTCCTAGATTCAACAACAAGATCCCTGGTGTGGAATGTGGATTCCACTGAAGCAGAGCATCCATCATTGAGAAATGACGGAATAAAATTTCTGCATGTCCAATAACAGCACAAACATAACGGAGAAAAGTCTCACATACAAAAATCACAAGGATTTTGGATCTCAATATTTTGTGTAAGTGCCAGTATCAGAGCATGCACACATACATAACCACAAAAAAGAAAAATCAATAAATAAAACCACCATAAAAATCAATACAAATGTCAATAGCATTTTCCTTTTCACCTTTCTGGATAACAAAACATAAAATCAGATCAGTAAACAATAATCATAAGCAGCACACGGCCCTCCCCAAGAGAAGCTCAAGGTTTGAAATTTTCAAATTGAAAATGTGTGTTGACTGCCAGGTAATTGGATCATATCAAAACCAAAAGGGATAACAAAATTACAAAGAGTGGAGCTCCGTGAAATTAAATCAGTAAAGGAAGTACCCACCTATGAACAAGAGGACAACGCCAAATGTGGATCCTACAGAAGCAAGGTTTGGGGAGATCCACATGTATATGCAAAGAGGTTGCTTTCAAAAGATCCACAATGTTTTTTTGAAAGAAGTTCTAAGAGAGTCTGAAAAACATTTTGTAAATATGTTCAAAAAGGAGTAGAAAGGAGGAAGGCTAGGCAATGATAAAATAAAATTCTAAAAAAGGAGACATTAAGGTCATCAAAAACATGAAATACTGCTAGAAGACATCAGAGCACTTAAAAACTACAGCAGCCTACATGATTAAGAAAATGTACAAAAAGATAGTATTAAAGAAAAAGGCAATAGTGAACTAATAAAGATACGATGCCAGGACAACTACACAGGAGATGGTACATCGCAGATGTGGAAAGACTAACCAGAAATAAAAATTTGAATAAGCTTACAACAAGTCAACATCATCAACTAATAGAGGTAGGTCCAAACAAAAAAGAAAAAAGAAGAAAACCTACACATGAAGAAACTAAGCATGAACACAATGCAACACCAACACGGCTAAACTACAGGATATGATACATAGAGTTGGCATGTATTCATGAAAAGATATTCATATAATTGGTTGTGTTAATTTCTATGCTTTTAAGTTTTAACCTTGGAGAGAGTCAGTGTTTGGATGGGAACAATGACAAATTACTCCTGGTGCAAGTGCCGATAACTTTCAATAAATAAAACCCAGTTTATCTGGGCTATATATGTATTAAGCATAAGAGTGTCCAAAAGTGTTGGTATCTGATGCATGTCGAACACCGATAACAAAGTCATGTCTGTGCTTCTTACTGTATAACTGATATTGAGAGAGGGGGAGGGGGAGCATTTGCTAATAGCTCAAAAGAGATTATGAACGACCTAGTTCAAATGAAAAGGTTATATGGGAACTTCATCTAAGGTCCACCACCCTTATCCAAATGCGTAGCAGTAAGTTCTCAGAATTTCTGGTTCAAGAGAGCCAAGACCCAAAAACACTTTCCAATTTTCTGTATGTATATTCAACACAAAAGGAGAGAATCTCATCAAAGCACTATGCTTGATATACCAAGGGACTATCTATTTGTCCTAAAATAATTCCATGGTGAGCACTGAATCCAAGACAGAAAAAATAAACCCTTTTTTTACCACTGAAGCTGTAGTTTTCCCATTAGATGAAAAGATACAGAGCAAAATTGAGGAAAACTAAAAGCAAACAACATTTTCCCATCAGACATAAGTTTTTAGGAAATTGAGGAAAAATAAAGGCAAACAACAAAACAAGGGAGGTTATCCAAACATAATACTGGAAAACGTACCTATAATACCACCACCTGCTGTTGATCCTGGTAAACTAATGTTTCCACTACCACTACCTAGTTCACATGGAAAACTAGCATCACCGTACACAAGGCCACCATAAGCAAACCTGCCATCATGATATCCATCTCCACCTTTGCCACCATGTCCACCACCCCCTCCAAGACCATTGCTGGAAAGGTTTCCACAACCAACACCTCCAATGCAACCTACACACAAATAAAACACCAGAGCATTACACACTCGACAGCACATGTCTCTATTATTGATGACAATCATTGAGAAAAAGGAGCAAAGCTAATGCAGAAACAAGGTTTAATTAGCAACAGAACTCTCCCTTTTCCTCCTTATCATGTGAATCAATTTGCAAAATTACCATTCACAAACATTGAAAATATGATATGAGTAGAAGACCAATAAAATGAAAAAGTAAATATGTTGAACATTATCCCCACCGTCTCGCCTCATACTACTGTCCAAGAAAATATATTATAGTATTTGGTATTTTGATTTTTAGAAGGGTTTTTGGATGCCGAAATCCCTACTTGGAAATAGTGCCCCTTACTTTGAGGGTATTAATTTGTACATGCCATCACCAAGTCAAATAATACTTCTAACTTTGGTGCTTTGATGACCTAGTAGTTGAAACATCATATGTGAATGATGGTGTTGGAAAATGTGACAGAAATATACCATCAATGTATAATAAGTTACCACATTATCAAATTGATGAGTTGAGCAGACAAACTAATATCCATAAGTTCAGGGATGCGACGATATGACAGTATATTACCACATGCCAATGGTGGTATTGAGAAAAGTAAACAAAAATATATCATTTACATGCGATATATAAGCTACAATGTCATCAAAATACTACATCAAAGTATGTTTAACTAGGTTATAGTATATGTAATAAATTCCCTCAAAGTACAAGGCGCTGGTGTTATTATTAAGTACGGATTATTGACATTGAAAAACCCTTTTTAGAAAGATAGATTCTGCCAAACTTCATTCATACAATTTACATATAATGAGCTCAAGAGGATCTGATGATACAAACTATCTTGAGTATTGATAGTCCTGAAAATTACCCAATCCAGATGCCCTTATCATTCCTGTACGATGGATAACCACAGATCTGACCCAGTGGAAATGGACAACAGATCCTTCCATGGCTCCCTCAAGACGAATATCTTCAACTCGACAAATCTGCATCGATGAACTATGTTAGAGTACAGAAAATGATATGTTAAATGAATTATGCTAATTGGTAGAATACTATATGCTACACGGAAATTACAAGCAGAGTCAGACTTGTCAGTATAAGTTTCAGGAAAGCTATTGGACAATATATCTAAACCTGAAGGGTGAAGGGCAATGAAGAGTTCACGTTACAATCTTCAGGCGGATCAAGTATTTCCACAGGGCAGTCACTCCGTCCACAGTAAAGATGAGGAGTCCTGAAATAATTCAAGGAAAAATAAGTGGCTGACAAGATATTAAGCAGCAGCCTAGTGAAACATTGCAGAGATCACCAAACTAGCTTACACATTCTGCATGCTTGAATTTCTTAAAGGACCTCGCAATAGTGATTCAGGTCCAACCTATATGGAAAATAAAGCATAACTGAGAGCCTTTAAATTCCAAATTGCCGACTATGAAATCTCAAGATGTCAGATGAGTAATATTAGTATAAAGGAGGAATGAAATACCCCACACTTGTTATATTTCAAATTAAAATTTATATGTTATCTAGTTCACGCACAGTTCCTTATCCTCGTTTCAACACTTTTAGATGTCAGTTCTTCAAACTTTGTATTTATGAACCTTCCACTCTTGGTTTCAGATCCATTATTTAGGAATGATTAGAGGTTAACTGCCTATCTGGATGTTCATAAACATAGCTATTTATCAATTGTAACTCTACGGGGAAACCCACTGGCAATGAACGACTAGATGGTTGACTGATCCTCCACAAGAGAGACAGAACACCTACTTGGTAAATCAAAATTTCCTCTTTTAAGCAATGTCCTCCTTAGGAATCTTTCCTTTACTGGCTCCCCAAGAAAAAAAAAAAGCAAGCTTTGGTAGGAACTTTAGACTTCCATATGATTGGTAGGAAAAACCGGGGTGGGGGTGGATGCCCCGTTTGCCGTGATGGAGCCAGACAGTAGAAAAATCTCATTGCCCTTAGGGTAATCCTTCAAATTAGCAGCAAAGCCAAAGAACTAAACATGCTCTCCTCTCCCCTATCATTTGGGCTTCTCTAGAATGTTAATTTCCAGTGGTGCTGATCACCATTTCAAGACACCGCTGAGTTGCCTTTTTTTAATATCCGGCATATATTTCATTTGCTCTACATAGATGTTCTCAGGGTCCATAATCAGAATGGCCATGTTTCTCATAGCTTAAGAACGAATTCAATAGTTTTCCTTCCACCTCGAAACATTCATACCACTTGAAGTTTGTTCACACGTCTTGCATGCAGATCCATTGCATCTGGCTATTTCAAATTGTCAGACCAGTTTTCTAGTAAGAGCTTAAGCAATATTATTTTGATGTATCAGCTATCAAACAAAATAACTGCTTGCTGATAAGAATGTCAAAGTCCAGATTCCTTTTTGAGGTACATGAAGGCAGAGTAATGGAACTCACATTGACGCCAGAAAATAATGAAAGAACGAGACGTTGAGCTTCAATTAAATTTCCAGGCCCTGACAAATTCAAGTTTCCTTGCCCATGAAGTCCTAAATTTGCAGTAGAATGTATTGCAGATGATTCCTAGAGAGCAGATAAATGAGGATGCACATTACTGAACAAGAATTATTATCCTTAAGGCTGGCAGAAATGAGGACAAGTTATTGCAGTACCTTGAGAACCAATAGATTGCTGACTTCAAGAAGAGAGGTAGCAACGATTGCATCAGCATTACCATATATCAGCATTTTCGAATTCCACATTAAGTGCATCTTGACAGTCATACGTAAAGCTCCATATATCTGAATTAAAACAATTAGAAATATATTTTGTCACTGAACCAGTAGTTTTAGCTAGGTCAAAGTATTGAAAAATTATCAGCATGCATTAGAACCCTTAGTTACTTGACTACTGAACATCTGAAGCAAGTACTAAATAAATAAGCACAGATGACTACAGATATAGTTATGAAAAGAAACAGATAAGACATTGCTCTAAGAAGATTCAATCCAGATTGAGCCTTGGATTGTAATAGTAGTAAATCATCTAATTACCTTTGTTTACACAGAACATGATTCCTAGACACTTCTATGATTTTTTAGATCTAGATTTAGATAAGAAAGAGACCATTTATGAGTGTGCCGAAGCCCTCAGAAAAGGAAAAAGGTTAAAACGCAAGAACAATAAGCTCTTCATGGTAAAACTCAAGGAAGCTCCATTGAGACAACTCTAAGCTGAAGGCCAAGGAAAAGCCGAAAATCATATAGCTCGAAAAGATTGAAAAAGTATAGAGCTTGGCACTTGGATATCCTAACATTCCATAAAAATCCAAAACAACTGCTATACAGAACATTGTAAGAGAACAACCCCATCATACATATGAATGTCAATTAGTTCAATCAATTACTCTTGAATAATGTATGACATCCCCTTTTGTACATGGATGACATCCCCTTGTGTCTTTTTATACAACTCTTGATCACTCATGAAAAAGAAAAAAGACTAAGCTTTGTTAATTAGTAAGAGTCTTCCTGCGAAGACCACTTGGAAGCTTAAAGCTCCTATGAAAGCTTGTTTTCTTGTTTAAGCAGATGTTACGTAAGATTCCCACGGAGGACACGACTAAAAGAAGAAAGTTAATTTTAGCAAGTAGGTGCGTATTGTGCCTTGAGAGTTAAGGAAGAGGAATCGGTTGAGCATTCATTGTTGTTGGGTCTCTTGAATCTCTTCACTATGGCATTTGTCTCTTCTTGGATGCGGGTTACCTGGGTTCAGCCTTCTAAAGTTAAAGATGTTTTGGTTGCACAGAGAAGAAGATTGAAAAAGGGTTGGGTTCTTTGAAAGTTGGTTCCTTTGGCTATTTGATGGTGTACATGAAAAGAGAGGAATCAATGGATCTTTTAAGGAAAAGTTTTAACAATTCAGAATTTCAATATCTATTTCTTGAGGATGTTGAATAGTTGGAGCCAAGTGCTCACTTGTAGTACAAAGGCATCTCTTTTGGATTTTGGAGATAGAATTATGTCTGAGAGCTTAAGGGCATGATAATTTAACACTAGCCCCTTTTGTATTTGGTTGTCACCCCTTTGTGTCTCATTATATCTCTTTTATTATCAAAAAACTAGGAGTAGTAGTAAGACTACATCTATGACTATGAGTGGTGAACATTAAGCTGGAAGCGTCCAGCCTCCTTTTCTTCTGCTTACATCTAATGGCCAAGTTATGGAGGGGGCTTGGTGATACCAACAACTTCCTTCATCTGTTTTCCATAGGGCTTCATCTATCCAAGTTGATCAGCAGTTCCATTATCTAGGTAAAAGATCTAATGCAAAACAACCCCCATATGTAGGAATCAGGAAGAGATCCAAGCTACTTGCCTTGATCAATGCATCACTCATCAGAAGCTCTTCTGCAATCAACTCAAACGCTGATGATGCATAATACACAACGCCAAAAGTCAAAGCTCCACCAGATGACAAACTAAGTTGCCCCTGAACCTGTTGGAGTGTTCAAACATACATAAGCTTCAAAAATGATCAAGCAAATATTAAGCAAAATCTCAGACTAGGCACAGGATAGCAAAGCTGATGTCGATGATGCTAAACTATGACTCCAAATATAAAATTAACTTCATTTTGTCATGATTTAGAAGCTATAAAGTCGTACATGGGAAGAACACTGCACCACTTGTCTTTAGCAAAAAAAAAAGGGGGCAAGAAAACAGAAGGAACAAATGAACCAACGCACTTTGGGGGAATACTAGTCTCATCACAACTCGAAGTTGTTTTCAGGCTAGTTGCATGGAGCACAATGCATCACCATGCAATGATTTTTCAATTGCATCCTCTATCCCTGTCTCCCTTCTATTATTTAAAATCTTTGCAGTTTACATTGCAATATATAACAAATCATGAAGCACCTTCAAGACAAAATTATGTATGTGATCTCAGCCCTCTCCTTGGTCTTCGGCTGATGACTTCTGATGTGAACAGCCACAAATTGTCAATAGCATATGTGTCCAAGATCTCAGGTAACCAAGCTAATAAGTTACAATCACAGTCTTGTGTGTTTCATATGTGTTCTAGTGCTCCAAGAATACCCAGAGCATTTTTCTTGTCAGACATGTGGCAGACAACGAAGTGGAGAAATGGTGTTAGTTTCTATTGATGATGCTCTTTAGGGCAAGTGCTCCAAGAATACCCAAAGCACTTTGGGGGCATGTGCATATATAGTCCTGCTTGCAAGACCATGGTGTTAGTTTTCACGGACAAAGCTCTTTAAACATTTTTTGTTTTTGTAAGACATGCATATATTTCTCTCATATTATACATAACTCTCTGGATGCTCCATAGATGCTAAATGTTACAAACAGGACTCTATTAAATAATGGGACAACAAAAAAACAAATGCTTTCGCTTCTGCTAAGGATCATACATAAGCACAATGCCTAAAATGGTCCTGTATCATGAGAAATATCATCTGGGATAGACTGTGAGGTATGATCTCACCAAGAAGCAGTACAGGTCTACAACACGCAGTGACAGGCAGAGCGGGACTCAGTTCCACTGTTTTGCACCTAATTGCTAGCAGACGACAGTAACCCCCAACAGTTGAATTGAAATATGGTGTTTTCTCTGGACCTTAAATTTATGAGCATTGACACACAACTACTCCACGTAAAAAGACGAGGACAGCACAGTACGACATTTTGTTTTAGTCCACCATAACTAAAGCTGAAAATATGGCCTCAACAATGATTCTTGACTGCATAGACACAAGCTTTTATGTAAATCTTCCATGGACCATATTTTTTAGATGAGTTTTTTGATACAAAAATATTTTATCACTATAAACTTTTAGGACCTTCTCTGATCTTATAACATTGCAATTCCCATCAAACAATGATATCATAATTATTCAACATAAAATCACCTCTTCGACTTTTAAACTTCCCTTCTTATGTTGAGGGGACAGTTCCAACCAAGGATTCAGACTGCAGGTTCAGAGACAATTGCGGTAACAGATGCACTACCCCAAAATCGCCCTCGGTTCGACCATCTTAAAAACCTTTCAAGCAGTCATTCCTTTGCGGAACAGCCTCATTTTGACTCCATGCTTCCAACTACTATGGTAATCAAATCCCTAGAACACCACCAGGCTCCTTTCCCCCACCTCCAACCATGGCCTTTCCTTTGCCACCCCCAGCCCTATTTGTACTCCCCAGCACAATGTCCTCGCAACAATTTGTCCTTGAGCTAAAAATCCATGCCTCATAGTTTCTTTAGTCCCTTTTGAAAATTGACTTCCCTTGTCAGTAAAAGTTTGAAATTCTTTTGCTCATCTATTTGGACATCCAATATTTTGATTTAGGATTTTGTCAGCTTGCCTTCCTTTGTGTTTCCCAAATGAAACCTTAGATCTCCCTAGCATAAATTCACAATAATATTCTCATTATTCCCTTTTGGTTTTCATCTTTTAATTTCAATAAATTTAAGATCAATCCTCTCTTATGGCCGCTTTGCAGTAAAACCTTAGTTTAAGAAAACTCAAGGCACACAAAAATGCAAAGGCTCCTCGGGCCTAGGGAGCGGGCTTCGAGGCAAATGCACAGGCTTTTGGAACGAGGCACAATTACTAAAAAATTTCTGAAAATCATTACCAAGGACTATTTTTGGTAGAATATGTTGGATGATGACATCAAATAAGTGATTAGATATTGTTGTAACTACGAAAAATACCAAAAAGAGGCTTAGATTGTGATAACATAATGAATTTGCAACGATTTTCACCAAAAAAGGAAGCAGAAAAAAGAAGAAAATAGCACAAATTGAAAAAAAAGTGCAACTTAACCACTTATTCTCAGTCTAACAAAGACAGAGACAAGAGAAAGAGGGGGGAGATAGAAAGAAAGAGAGAAAAATAGCAAAAAAGGAAAAAAGGTCCAGTGAGTCACACGAGGCGCACGCCTCAAAGGACTTTTGGAGGGGTTGGGCTTGACCCCTTGCAAGGTATAAGGGGGCGGGCTTCATACTTTTGTGCGCCTAGGCTTTTTTAAACTAAGAGTGAAACTAGTGGCCATAAGGGACACGGGTGTAAGACTCTTGGTGGTAGGGGGTTGGAGATGAAGGAAGTGGCAATGGGATGAATGTTTGTGGCAAAGAGAACAAGTAATAAATAAGCGTAGGATGGTGGTATTACTTGCCCTTTTTACGGGGGTCGAGGGTGGTAGAACGAACTTTCTTTTTTTTTATTTTAGTCTATTCTTTCTCCTTTATCCATCAATGATAATGTTATTTAGCAGTCTTTTTCATCCTAGAAATTTACACAAGATTAAGGGACCCAAATATTCATTTTAAAGGTTGAGGACTCCTTAAAACATATCACAAAGTACCAAAACCAGAAAGGAGTACAATATTCTTTTTATTTTGGGTAACGTAGAGTACACGTATACTCTATTACTTGTATTATACTGAATATATTCATTGCATGATCAAAACACTAAGAGAAACAAAAGTTGATTTTAAGTGGAGAAGGCAAAGATTTCAGAATATATGCCCCAAGGGAAATGAGAAAAAGATAAACTTGGCAATAAATGCCCAAACAACAACCTATCCCACAAGCAAATTCAAGAATGTATATCAGCGTAATATGGCAATTGAATGTTAAAAATATATGGACCTGCACACGACTCCAGAGCAAAGGAACAGTGGCCTTCGCTTGATTTATGATGTAAACATTCGTCCAAAGGGGCTGATTAGGAAACTGTAAAAGAATTGTGTTTGTCTCTGTTGACAGGTTGTAATTGTTGATGATTAATCTCCGAGGCACAGCATCATAAAATGTGCCAGCAGCACCAGAGTTTTGGGGGCAGCCGAAACTCCTTCCCCTATAAAATAAGTAAATTGGATTCAAGTAGTTGCTCTTCTCCTTTAAGTACAAAAATGAAGAGCAAACTGTTCTTGTTGGAAATTCTAAGCCTTTACAAAATGCATCAAGAAAATGATATCAAACTCTTCCAAAAAATTAGCCACATATAAAATTAACCAGAAGATGACTGTTACCATGTACAAGGAATTCCTGGTCATCATGCCTGCTAAAGACATCAACAGAAACTCTTCC
Organism: Talinum fruticosum; assembly: GCA_021018815.1. NCBI lineage: Eukaryota > Viridiplantae > Streptophyta > Magnoliopsida > Caryophyllales > Talinaceae > Talinum > Talinum fruticosum. The sequence continues at coordinate 1,795,296 of JAITYX010000080.1, read as the reverse complement.
ACCTCCACCACCAGCAAATCCAGTGCCTCCAGATGCACTTACCCGGCCATTTCCAGTCCTGTTCATTCGGGAGAGGGGTATAAGCGCAGATCAAGATAGTGGAATGAAACAAGGTGTAGATAATGGCAGTCAACGTCGCATGTTTGAAGCATCATGTCCAAAGATGTAACAAATCTTAGAAAGGATAGAAGAGAGCACTAGCAAAACACAGAAAAGTGTATCTATGCTCCTCAGAGAACTGGAATAAAATAATCTCTACTATGCTCTAAAAACATGGGAGTACGTAAAGTGGGGAGGCAGGTCAGTTCACTTGATCCCTATTAATATATGTGGTTAGCTCAACATCCCTAAAGATGCCACATGAAGTCCAAATATCAATAACAAGATGCTTGACTCGCTAATATGCATCTAGCTTGTCCTTCATCAAGCTAATTGAAATTAATCATAGAACACAGAAAACTCTTAGAGGCAAGATATGAGTGCAGACTACAAAGTTAATGGAATCTTGTCTGGCTTGTCAAAAGTCATAATAATTGGAGGGAAAGAAAAAAAAGGAAACAAACAGTTCTCACTATAGGTGAAAGTCAGTCATGTTGAAACCTGTGAACAATTTATTAAGCTACTTCACTTATGTTTGATCTGCTCAGAAAAAGTAGAAGAGAATTTTTAGTGCAGCTTCTAAATTTCTAAAGAATTCCTGAACTTCTTTAAGAGGACCTGAAAATATCTTATGAAGGTACGAAACTTGTGAAGCAGCCCTGAAGTTATCATTCAGATAGAAACTATTATCATTCATGTATACTGAATCTAGGGGGAAGAAAACCACTTTCAGTCTCTAGCTTTCTCTTCTCCATCCTACAATCCTATAGAAGAGGGACACTCTGTTATTCAAAAAGGTTAAGGATGGAGGTACCATAGACATCTTCAGAGAAGGCCAAAAGAGACGGCAACGTGATAATCTCTGCAAACTTGACAAGATTTGTGGGGACTGTCTCTTTTGGGACCACAGAGAAGGACTTGTGGCCAAAGGAGGAAGAATAGGTGAAGCTGTTGAGCCAAGGCATGGAGTTGGACAAATTTTTAAGTTAACAGCATGGTAAAGTCCTCAAATTATAAGGCTGACAGGAAGACCAGAATTCAGGGAAAATTAGTTCAAGTATTCAAAGAAACATGAGTTAAAAAGTAGTGACAGATGAGAGCTTCTCCCAGACGATAATAATAATTTTGAGAGAAGGCCAGGATGAAGTTGAATGGATTTTCCAGACATAGGTCATACAGGTAAATGGAAACAACAGGACATCACAAGACAATATTCAGTGGAAACATAACGCCAGCATTGATTATACGCATGCCCAATTTTAACAGCATCAGCATCATTAACGAGATTATCCACTTCTCATTTTTTAGCAATTACCTCTCTGCTAAGAGGCGCAAACATACCTTCACAAAAATAGAAGGCCCAAGAACCATACAGCATCATAAATTTGAAAGAACAGGACTGACCTTCTTACGACTACTTAATCTCTCTTTCCTTTCTATATCTACCTTCTCAAAGCTCTATAAGGGTTCTTAGTTTCATATCTTTGGTATAAAGAAGGCTCTTTAGTTGGATAATCGGAATATCTGATGCTAGTGAAAGTGACATAGTTAATGTCTGAAAGAAAGATAAATACTAGTACTTAGTCGATCTCTGTGAAATCAAAGCATTGAGCTATTTTCGCTACTGGTATAACCAGTTCAAAAGAAATGCCTTGCTCTCATGTTTCCAGAAGACACGACATTTCCTAATTGGTAACGCCATATACCGGGCAGATTTGGCAGTATCTTTGTGACCAAAAGAGGTTCACCGACAGCCCAACTCACTATATGTTTGATACTGCTTGACAAATACCACCAAACAGCCTCGTTGGTGGTTACCATAATTATATCAATTGTTCAACAAGGAACCATCCATCAAACAGCATTTAGATCAGGCATTTGCTTAATAGTAATGTAACTTTCTTGCTCAATATGATAGTAAAATTCATTTCCTCTATAAAGTATTATCTCATATACAATTCTTCCCCAAAATTTACCAAGTGAAGATAACAAGTACAGTTGCCAAGGCATACTATAACGTTGTGCTATGACAAATTATCAACAGTGGCAAGTGCCAATAGCTAGAGGGGTTAACATACAAGAACTAAGTATAGAGGCTACCAAGAGAGCAGAATCGTACATTTTATGAGCCCTTATGTAGATGCTGCCACCAGATCCGCCTCCGCCCTTGACACCAGCATTACCACCTTCAGCTAAAAGGCTCCCACGCAATTCAAATAAGTCAGTTACATTAAACCATATCCGCCCACCCCCACCACCGCCATAGTCCTGCTTTTTACTAGTACTGCACCCTGGACTGCCAAAACTCCAAGGTTTGTCCAACTCCGACCATGCATATGCATCCCCGCCCCAAATATCCTCAGGGAGCTTAGCATTGTCAATCAAACAATTGGCACCCCTCCCACCATGCCCACCACCTGCGCCCTGCAGCCCTACAGGTGTGCCAATAATCTGGTCCGGGGAAAGACCCCCATTGCACTAACATTAACAACTGAACCTTCGAATAAATATGCATTTTGAGCCACAATCCACAGAGCTCCAGCAACAACAGAAGCATTCCTACCCAATTGGAATTCACCGTTTAGATTAACATTTATTAAACAACCAGCGTAAGGGCAACTAATAATCACGCCTTCGTCAATCTCCAAACTACCATTCCCTTCTATATACAAATCATTCATTATTTCTAAGCTAGAGTTGAGTTTACATACACTCTCAAGTGACCCAAACCCCTTGAGATCATCTTCGCAGGAGGCGGACGGGGGCAGGGGCGGAAGCGAGGGAGCTGGAGGCGAAGGAGGGGAGTAATCGCCATGAAAAGGATACGAATTCCCGTAATCAAGGATAGAAAATCTATTTTCCGACGAAAATGCTGGATTAGGGTTTAAGACAAAAATGGCGAAAATGAATGCGCCAACCAAATTGACCAAATTTCTGCATGGTCTGTACATTTTGGGAACCCAAAACGAGAGTTAACATGCATGAACCTGAAAAAATCAACCAAAATGCGGATGATTTGAATTAGAGACTACGGCAGAGAAGAAGAAAACCTAATTGCAATAAATCAGACAATGGGAAAGGGAGGCTCTTACGAGTAAATTTCCGCCAAACTTCCCAAATTGGGTTGATTGCCGATCTGTACAGAAATTGACGGCGGAAGATTGCGTTAGAGGATTATTCGAAGCTTGAAAACCCCTGGAGATTGAAGATGGTGAAGAGGAGAGAGAAGGAAGGCTATGAGTCTATGACTGAAGGCGTGCGGTAGATGGAGAGAAAAGAGGGAGAGGGAGAGAGAGAGAGTCCCGCGTATTTCTTTTAACGGACATTGGAGCGAAGGAAGTTTGAGTGCCAAGTGTTTATGACTTTGAAAGCCAGCAACACCGCTCACTACCGTTGCTCGTTCGGTTATTTGCCTTTTTTTTTTTTTTTAGTGTGTGACGTACACAAAAGCCAATATATATGGGACTCGAATCTAAATTTTGATTAATAATTTTTGAAAATTTTATCAGATGTACTAATTTATAATTAATTGAGTGGTAAATATAAGTATATAAGGTTCTATTCTTAAATCACTTTGTAATAAAGTGTAACTCATAAATTTATAAATATATACTTAAAGCATGTTAATTTTTTAATATAGGGCAGATCCATTTTCATATTCTTCACAAATTTTATTTATTATTTTTGGTAAGCATATTCTTCACAAATTTCATTCGTAGTACATTGTTTTCATAGGATTTCATAGTGCATCCTTTAAAATGAGGGTATCTTAGATTTCCTCTTTTTTTCCATCCTTAAATTTACAATTTCTAAAAAATTTTTTTACATAATTCTGAATTCTTGAAAATTACTGGTGCTATTTCTAAATATTCTTCTTAAATTTTATGCTTTTATAAATTTTAAAATTTTTTTATGTATTTTTTTATGCCTACAGATTTCAAACAAATTAAAATAAATATACAGTTCTTACATAAGAAAATAAAATATATGTTCTAAATTTTTGGATCACGATTATTTATCATATTTAAACCTGAAAAAACTGACTTGAACCAAATGGGTCGAAACGAATGACCCGAAACCCAACCTGAACCGACATCCGAAAAGCTCAACCGATTTTGACCCGAACGCGAACCAACTCGAATCCGAGTTTGACTCGACCTCAATCTAATCCAACCCAATTCAAACCAAAATATGTTTATATAAGTTTCGATATTCTTTTAATATATTTGTTGAAATAAAGAAATTATAGTTATATGTAAACCTAGCAAAAACTAACCCAACCCAAAAATCCGATCCGAAACCCGCGCGAAATTTTCGAATTTTGGACACAATTTTCTCGACCCAAACCCGAAAAGCCCGCAAATTAGCAAGTCAAACTCAACCCAAACCCGTTCGACCCGTTGGGTCAAAGCAATAAAAACAATGATTTGTGACTTATTGATTGAATATTTTAGACACATCATATGATTTTCTCTTAACTTTATCACTTTTTTAATAATTGTTATTTATTATATCACATTATTTGTAGAGACATTACATATTTATCACAATCATTTACAAGAGAAGACTAATACTTGTTTCTTTCTCAACTTCTTCCTCATAAATAAAAAATCATTATATACAAAAATTATGCATAGTTAACTTCAATAAAAATATACCCCGATTCAAATGGCATGATATATTAAAAATACTAAAAGTGCACAAGTTATATTATTGTATTTTTCGTGAACTGAATATATCTAATCACATCATAAATAATATACTTTTGTTTTGTAGAAATAATATTACTATAATGATGTAAACTTTTAATGTTATAATTAAAAAATAATATTTTTGATTTATTGTAAATCTCTCATTCTTATTTATTTAAAATTATTTTAGCTGAACTTGAACCATAACTCCTAGGATGGGCAATGAGTCGGGTTAAAACAAAGTCAAATTTTTGCTAGTGAATAAAATGAGTCGGTTACGACTACCTAAGTCAATCATTTCTCGATTTGTTTTAAAATAATGTAAGTATGTATATAAACCTCCATAATATAATAGAAGAGCTAAAATAAACATCATAGCCTTAAACGAATCATTAACATAACAAGTCATTATGATTCAACTCATTATTGGCCAAATCTTTCATTGGCCTTATTAAACGGGTCAAGGGATCAAACCGCTTGACCCAATGGAGTCTTCACACAAATATGATAATGAAAGTTTTGAAAAGTTTTTAATATTTTTTATAGAAAATACAAATACTATACTTTTTCGTACAACTATTGGCAATTTTAAGCAAAAACCATGCTAAACTTTATAATTAAAAAAAAGAAAAATATCTAATAAAAAAGGCAACCCGTTGGGTCGACCCCAAAACACCCGTATAACCCAATATACGACCGTCTCGTATTTTACCCGAACCCGAAATACACTCAATCAGTATTTTACCTAAACCCTAATACACCCGACACGTATTTAACCCTCCCGACTAGGGGTTAGCATGATTGATGGGTACCCGAAATCGGACCGTAACCGATCAAACGAGTAAGGTTTCGGAGCTGGAACCGCTCAAACGGGTCGGGGCAAGGTTACTAAAATGAAATCATGGAACCGGAACTCGGAGCAGTTCAAATAGAATTTTATTTTATATTTCATAGATCTTACCGATGGTGGTGGGTAAGTTATTGATATTGAAGATGCAATAGAAGTTTAAAGGTTGCATTATTTTTACTTAAATTTAGTTAATGAACTTGAGACATTTGGTTGTATTAGTTTTTGAAGAGACTTTGTAAAATTTTGATCACATCCCCTTTAAGAACGTTGTTTCTACTACCAACTTTGATTTTGTAAAAAATTGCTAAAAATTGTGGTATTTAATTGTTTGCTTGTTGAACTTTAACTAATTAAATGATTAACGTGAGTTGATGTTTGTAAGTTTTTAAAAAAATTCATAAGAATAATGGTGTGAACAAGGTACCCTAGAACCGAAACCGGAACCCGGGGTTCCGGGTAAGGTTCCTAAAATTCAGGAGCCGGTCAAGCTGGGTAACGGTAAGGTTCCTGGTTTTGGGACAGGGTACCCGAATCGTTCACCCCTACTCCCGACCAAATTAACAGGTCTAGCTATATGCATATCTATGTAATTTATGCCACATGTCAAAATTATTTCTTGATTTTTCATTTTAGGTACATTTATTTAGAAAATAGATTCAATAAACTTTCCAAAGAGTCAAAAATCGCATCAATCAAAGTTCGGACGAGAAAGTTACAACTAAAACAAGTAAGTCAATTGGAATTTGACTTGACCTGATTTTGACTCGATCCAAAATTAACTAGACCGGATACCGACCCAACGCAAAAATAACTCGACCATATTTTGACCCGATCCAAAGTTGACATGAAGCCGTACCGAAACGTACTCAAGCCGACATTGACCCAACCCGAAGCGAAATCAATCCGAATTAACTTCACCCGAAGTTGACCCAGTCGAAATTAATTTGAACCGAACTTGAAATCAACATGGATGAGATCGACCCAAAATTGACTCGAATCATAACCGAACCGACCCAAACGAGATCGACTCGAAGTTGATCCAAACTGAACTCAACCCAAACCGAACTCAAACCACTGAATATAAGTTTGTTTAGTGGTGTTATTTCTACATATTGTTCTTAAATTTTATGCCTTTAAATTTCAAAATTTTCATTTTATTTATGTCTATAACCTCAAACAAATTAAAATAAGCATACAGTTCTTACATAAGAAAAGAAAATATATGTTTGAAATTTTTAGATCACGATTATTTATCATATCTAAACCTTGCAAAACTTCCCGAACAGAATGGATCGAATGAATGACTTGAAACCCAATCCGAACCAACATTCGAAACAGACTCAACATATTTTGACCCAAAACTTGAAATTGAACCAACCTGAAACTAAACCGACCCCAAATCTAATGAATCGATTCTGACTGATCCAAAATCGAACCGACATGAAATATAATTGATACGGTTAAGACCCGATCCGAAATGACCTTAACCCAATCAAATTGAACTAAACTAAGTACGAGTTGAAAGATAGAAAGATTAAGTATATGAGTTGAGAGTTGAGTTCCAACAATTTTCTAAGTCTTCTAAAGTGGCTTATATTTATAATAAGCAAATCGGATAGTCGTTGTGTCTCGGTCTTGATTGGGAAGCTTCACTAGCTATTGTAACGGATACTCCGAGTCCCTCACAAATAGAACCGTTGTGAAGATAGACGTTGTGCATCGGTGCTTGGCTCAAAAAGTAATCCAACCCACTTGTTATGATTAAAAATTGGGGTGGAAACAACCGTTAGATTCAAAATTAAAGTTTACCAAAAATAGAAACAATCAACCCTAACACGGTGTTTAAGTCATCCCGAAAATATGGATTTTTCGATGCTGTTTAACGGTAAGAAGATGGTTGTTTTTGCATTTAAATTGAGATTAAACAATTTTGAACAACCTTCAAAAACAAATCAAAGTGGTACTCAAAGTATAAAAATACTTTGGTTCAATATTAGTTAAGAATATAAATTAATTCAACTCATTAAACACTTGAATATCCTTAAACTAATTAAATAAATTTTTTAAGTTTAATAATCAATATGTTTCAATTCCATTTGCATCTCTCTTTAGGTGATAAAAGAGTTAGAGAAATATATAGACACAATTCACCATATTTTCCATAAGCTAATTTAAGTTAACTAAATCTAACTTTAAGTTATAATTAACGTAGTAATTCGACTTGACTTTTGCGAGTGAGGTAGTTGAAATAACAAGTTGAACTTATAAAATTATTTAGGCAAGATGTCATGTCCGAGTTGAATCCGAGTGGGTCAAAAACCCAAAATTAAGTATTCACTCAAGTATAGCTTTTTGAGTGGGTTAGATATATATGAAAACTTAAGGATAGTCTTTATAAAGTGTGAGAGTGACTTGAATTAAAACTATTAAGAAAGATAGATCTATACCTAAGTCTTCACCAAGTTTTACCAATTAGACTCTAATCGCAAGCTCTCACAATATTCCATATGCTAGCATAGTAATCATCACAAGAAACAACAATTGCACAAACTAACCGCAAGGCTTATAAACCAAATTAATAGTGATTGCAAGCATCCTCATTGTGAAACAAAAATCCGAGTAGCATGGTGTCTAACTAAACTAAAAATGTTCACAATAAGAACAAGCACTGCCAACAACAATTGAAGCCAACCCATTTTTGAGGTAGCTCAAATTCGCCATCCCCAATATGTAAATCATCCCACACAACGAATTTAAATGCTATTCACAATTAATCACAATAATTCTGTTCATAGTCAACCATACTAATGCTATTGAGAGTCAAAGACCAAAAATTTAAATGTTATTCTGTTTACAATAAACCAAATAGCGGTAACTCTCAATCTAATTTTGGAGAGTGGGATGATACAACAAAGCCGACTGGGGGAATGACGGCAGCGAGAGCGATGAGTGGGAAGATATATATCGCCCGATGTGATAGTGAGAGGAGGGAGAGTGATGAGAGCTAGAATGAGAGCAGCGAGAGCGAGAGTGAGAAGAAGGAGATGGTGAAGGCTGGCCACGGGAGTACGGTCGGAGGCCGTTGATGCTCGACGAGAAAGTAAGAGAGAGAGAGAGAGAGAGAGAGAGAGAGAGAGAGAAAGAAAGAGAGAGAAAGGAGAAGGAAGAGCAACGAGAGACTGTGGGAGGGTTGGAAGTTAGAATTGGTTTCCAAACCCTTTTCCCCCTCTCACCCAAAAAATAATTTTTTAAATTAAAACTTTTTCTTTTAATCTCAACCTTTAATTTAAAATCAAATGGTCTAAATCTGGTGTGTTCACCTAATAAGTGAACACATCTAAAAGGAGGCTCACTTGAATCCTCTCATCCCCCATCCTATATATATATATATATATATATATAATTGAGTGAAATTATATGCTTTAGACAAGTGTTGTAATATAATTGGTTCATCTATTAGCCATATATATATCTTATTCTTTTTACTTTTTTATGGGTAATATTTCTATAAAGTTAACCTTAATGTCATTTGTTTTTACTAATTTTTTCATGTTTTTTAATTAATTACTTAATTTTTATTTCTTATTTTATTTTCTATTGTCCCTCCTGATGTGTTATAGGTATTATATTTGCACATATATCTTTTAGTTGTTTTTTCTAAATTTTAAAATTATTCAAAATATACAAATTCATATAAAATTATTACTGAAATATAATACACGCACAATGTATGTGCAATGCAAGTTCAGTTAGTAGGTAAGCAATAAAGAGTTTTGTGTGTAAATATATGAATAAGAAATTCAATTCTTATACCAAACTATGAGTCATGTATCCCCTTCATTCATCATAGTTTGTTTTATAAAAAATCTTGCTAATTAGCCAATATATATACAAAACAGTTAGAAATAGTGAGAAATAATAGTAAGCAGTTGAAAGTAGTTAACAGTTAGCTAATATTTTTAAATGTTTAAATTCATATTCTAAGGGATAGAAAAGTACGTGACAATATATTGATACAACAATGTTGAAAATAAAATTGATAATCTCCAAAATAAAGTTTCATGAATATATTTAGATAACTCTAGCATATAACACAAACCTTCAAACATTAAGTTCAAGCTGCAAGGACATTGATACAACAATGTTGAAAATAAAATTGATAATCTCCAAAATAAAATTTCATGAATATATTTAGATAACTCTAGTATATAACACAAACCTTCAAACATTAAGTTCAACTGCAAGGATATTGACAAGGGTGGGACAACAACCTTCAAGCATTCTCAACTTGATCCATTGGGGCATAAGCTGAGATAGGGCCTGGGTTTGGGGTGGCGTTGGTGCGTTGTTGTTGTCGGTGGAAGTGCCTTTTAAGAACTGAGATATTTTTCTAAGAATTTACTTGATTTGTATAAATCAGATGGAAAGAAAAGCAAATTAGGAAAGCAACTATTTTCTTATTTTTAATTTAAGGAAAATAAAATGGAAAAAATATTGTAAAAATTTGGTAGAAAATAAGAGGGTATTGTGGCTTTGTAGAATTGGTTTGTATCTACGCATAGAACTGGAAATTTTTATGTACAACGAGTGTTATAAAATATTTATCTTTGAGGGACAACAAAGGAATTTCTAGAAACTTGTCTGGAAGAACTAGGCTTGGAGAGCAAGCATCAACTTATCTTATGGTTAACTTGTCATGATAGACTTGTCACTGCAGTAATGCTACAAACAAGAGGGTTGTATATAGAAAATAAATGTGAATTGTGTAGCTAGGAAGGTAGTGATGACTGTCAGCATGTGTTTTTTAAATGTACTTTTGCTTATAAGGTTGGAAGCAGGTTGCAAGTTGGGTTCACGCTGAAATCTAAAATTTGTCATTCAGACATGAGATACACTAGTTTATGACTTGTTGTAGGGGTTACATGCTTCTAAATAGACAAGGAAAGTAATGGGCGCTACAATAATATAGAAAGAGACAAATTTGTGGAAATTCCAAGATACGAAGAGAAGTATATAGAGGACTTCATCAAACAAATCAAGTATATTTGCTATGTTAGAGCACTAAAATATGTTGTGAGGCTTTGTGGTTTGGTGCATTGTCGAGTGAGTTTTGACATGCAATCACTTTTTGAAAATTAATACATCTTTACTTTTTCTGAAAAATCAAATTGATGAAAATTTTCTAATTTTAAATAGATTTACTTTTCCTACGGACAAAAAAGAAAGTTCAAGGAAAATATTTTGAACTTCAATAACGAGTCTTTACAACGAGGCAAATGATAGATCTTATTCCTTGTCGTTCTTAAAATAAACTAAGAACCATCTCTCTCTACATCTGCAAAGAGAGAGATCTTCTAGAGAGAAAAATCAAAATGATAAGTTTTTTGTGATTCATTGTTTAAGATTTTATTATTTCTAAATTAAATTTTTTATTTTCAAACAATGAAAAAACCTTTTTAATGGAAAGTTATTTTTTTCCAAATAAGGGAAAAAATTACTTTCTTTTAATTTTTTTAAAAATCAAACGGAGCCTAAGAGATGATATGATAATATATTATTAATCCAAGCAGAGAAGTTTGCGCCTATGTGATCGATTGATAGTTTTATTTTTTTCCAGTAACATGTTATCAATGTTAACATTTGGTTATATACATACACAACACAACAGTTAGTACTGCATATCCGAACATTCCTCTCCCTTAAATTTCAATGTTTTTTATTTTTAGAGTTTTTTTTTCCTAAGACGTCGAGCAAGATTAAAGTTGAGTGATTTTGACCTTTTCTCTTCCGGTTTCTAATGGGTAAGTGCTTCAATAATCACCATTGTATGTGTTGACATTTGTGTATATTTTATTTATGTTTGATAAAATTGCTTTTTTCAGTCCCATTCTGAAATTTGTCCGATCTTAAAAAAGTTAGGCACAATAAAAAAATTCAATATTGAAGCACATTGACTTGGTGATGATACGTAAATTAATTTGGTGCTAATAAATAAATAAATACAGACCTTAACAAGTAATAAGTGAAGCCAATAAAGTTAAAATCCAAATCTATCAGTAAGTGAAGAGAAAAAGGGATTTGAATTGGACAGAAGTCTAATGCATTATCCACTTTTTATTTTCCCCTCTAAAAGTAAAAATATATACTACAAAACTTAAACATAAAAAATTTATACATTAAAATTCATCTAATAATTTATAATCCTTAAGAAAATTACTAAAATGCCCAGGAAATATTTACGTACGTGGAGTCATAGACTTACAATCTGTTTTAAGTTGATTACATGTGATTTTGATTGAAGGTGACATGGTGAAGTAGTGGTTCCCCAAGGAGTCGATCTCAAAGGGAAGTCCCTTTCCTTCCCTCTTTTGTTGCACCTCCACTACCAAAAGCTTGTTTCTCAAGCTGTCATGTCTAAGTATAGTATTCTACATTTCTCACCCTTCCAAAAGGGCCTTGGTATGTTATAATCCGAATCATCTTCTTCTTTTTTTTTTACCAAATTTGTGCCAAAATTACACCATTCCAACTTCAAATGTTATAGGTACCATTACATTCACATCATTGTGTGTACTTTAAGAAAAATTAACATTCTTTTTAAATTATTCTTTATGTCATAGCAAAAGATACCAATCAAACCGATAAGTTTATTCTCTACTTTTTACGTTAATTTATAGCATGTTTGAATTGACATTTATACCACTATTTATAACAGTTTCAGTTTATTTCACCTATATTATAAATTCTATAACAATTATAACGACTATAACTCGCTAATCATAACCTCGTATTATTATTATTATTATTATTATTATTATTATTATTATTATTATTATTATTATTGTTTGTCATCGTTGTCATAATTCTTGTTATTGTTGCGGCTATTGTATATTTGTATGAAAAGATATATAAATATTTTTATGAAATGGACTACTATTATCATGAAGCACAAATTGTTACGTAAAAGATTTTCGATAATATGTATTTAGAACATACACATTACTTTAATAAAAAAATTAAAATTATTTACATAAAAATAAAATATGATTACTTACAAAATATATGAATTTCTAACTGAATAAAAATTAAATTGATTAGCAAAAAAATAAATATTTTTAAATATTTATTATTCACCAAATATTCATTATTGACATGTGAAATATAGAGTTAGTAATATAACTCATGGTATATTAAGATTTCGTAATAGCTCGTAATAGCTATAAAAGTTATAATAACTAATCATAACACTTCATTTCAACTCATCATAACAGTTATAATAGTTAATTATTTCATCTCATTTCAGCTTATAATAACTAAGTTTAACCGTCATTATGAATAGGCCCTTAGATAGCAAAATACATTAATGTAAGAATTTTTTAAAAAAATTTATACTCTATAATGTATAAAATAACGAGATAATAAAAGTTGCTTGTAACCTTACTAATTAGCATTTCATAAGAACAAAAAAATAAAATTTTGACAATAAGGGTGTGTTTGGTTGTGGGGAAAATATTTTCCCAAGAAATTATTTTTCATGGGAAAATGAATTTCCAAGGAAAACCATTTTTCACCCATATTTTCCTTCGTTTGGTAGAAGAAAAATAATTTTCTAAAATAGCTACTTAAATACAAAAACCAACCATAAAAACCCCATAAATAAAAGAAAAAGTAAATAACTAATTCAACTTCAAAACCTATATATATATATATATATATATATATATATGATAAGTTTGTACATCTCCCTATGATCAAACTTTTCCATGTATAAAATAATAGAAATTAAAAAAAGAAATAAATAATGTAAAAAAAATTCATCTATGAACTTTACAACAAAAAAAGGAAAAAGATAAGGACAAAACTTAGAAAAAAAAAAAAACTGAAGGTGGCAAAGTAAGAGAAGTTTAGAACTTGAACTCCCATTGATAAAACTTTATTTTCCCTTGATTGAACAAAAGGAAAATTAACTTCCTTCCTCATAAAAGGAAATTTGTTTTCCCTTAATTGAGGGAAATTATTTCCCCAAAAATATTTATCCATCACTTATTCTACCAAACGCCGAAAAATAGAATGATAATTTTTTAAAAAATATTTTTCAATGAAACAAACACACCCTAAGTTTCACAAATTTTATCAGTTATATTAACATGAATTGACCATTCGTTATAGATATTTAATAAAATTCTTTCCACGTAACCTCACTTTATGGGAGGAAAGAAAAATTAAAAGATTCACAAAACTGGCATAATTTCCCAAGTGTTCTATATTATCCAAATAAGACCAAGTCTCATGCCCAAAAATTCACCTGCCTATATATATATATATATATGTAGACTTTCTAGAACCCTAACTGTTTTTAGTCAAAGTAGATACCAATTCCATTACTTACCATACAAGCTAGATGACCCCTGCTTACTACACAATAGTTGTACAAATTTTCCAATTTCTTACATTTGCAAATTTTTTTCGAGATTAACTTGTTGTCATTTTTGAGTGATTTTATTTAAGCCGATTAATATTACTGTCAAACTGATCAATAATAAAATATATAAATAGTCATTTCAGATCCAAAGGCCAATCGTACTTTGGAAATGAAAAGAGAACTATGCAAACTCTTGTAGCAATTTTAGCAAATAAAAGAGAGAGGAAGGCACTAATACTAAGGATAACATAATTAATTGTGATTTAAAACGGTGAAAATCTATCTTTAATTTATCTTTCAACAATGTACAAATCAAAGAATGCTCACTCTTCTCCAAATAATTAAAGGAAAAAATTGTAGAATATGAATTAAAGCTTACAAATTAAAACAATAGTTACGTTCACTTCATGTTCTATAAATTGAGCTAATTTCAAGGTTGTTATGTGTATATCCTAACATAATCATGTTTTGTGTCAACGATTTTATTTCTAAATTAAATTCTATTCTCTAATGTTTCACTACTTAAATTGACCATGGATAATCAAATTAAGGGCACGTTCATTTCAACGTTTATACGTAGACGGTTAGAGGTTAACTGTTACCGAGCAATTATAATTAGCGGTTAGTAGTTACTAATAGTTACAATTAACAGATAGTGTTTACTAGTACATATCACCAGCAGACACTAACGAGTTACAATTAGCGATTATCGGCGTTTTCCAACAATGACAGTTAACTATTCGAGTAGTTAACAATTATAAACATTATCATAAACACTCGAAACAAACAGACACACACAATCAATCGATGGATTTAGACAAATATGTTAAAATTAATGTTAGCATCAACCCACTTCATCACCAAGAAAAATATAAATTAAAGTAGCACTATCAAAGATTACAAGGGGCAAGTATAGTTATTTGGACTTTCTCCCTAAAAAAAAAAAACCTAAAAATCCCAGTAAGTAAACTACTTTTTGGTTTTTTTTTTTCCCAATTCTATCACCATCAAAAATGATGCAGCTATCTACATTGATTTGCTACAAGAATCTAAAGCTGCATGCATATAATATATATGTGGACTGAAATGCAACCATAACTAATTGAATAATTTTATTTTGATCATTTGGCTTCAAAAAAAAAAAATAACCTCATGGGTTGTGACTTCCCATGCCTTTAGTTTGATTTAGCCCTTTGACAATAACCTCCATTTGCCGGGAACTAGCGCAACATCTTACTGAATTTGTGGTGCATTTATCTTAATTAGGGATTTGCTGGATTAAGTTCGGATTGATCTAATTAATAATAGTCTTAATTAATATTGTAACGTACTCCTTCCGTTTGAAATTTATGTCACTTTAATTAATTTTTTTCATTTCACGATACTTGTCACTTTATAATTCTTATGACGTATTAATGACTTTTGTCCTTATTTATTTCTCTCCTTTTTTTCATTGATTTTCTTCATTTCTAATTAAATCTAGGGGTAATTTGATCTTTTAACATAAATTTTGTCATGATTTTAGTGTTTCCTTGGTAATCCTTCATAACCTTAAAACAATAAGTATTTTGAAACGGATGAGATAAATTAAATAACATGTATGTTGAGGAGCATATAAACCCTTGTTTTTAATACTCCATCCGTTTCAAAATACTTGTCATTTTAAGATTACGAGGGAATGCCAAGAAAACACAAAATTTATGATTAAAATTTATGTTAAAAGACCAAACTACTCCACAATTTCTTTGAAAATGAAGAAAATCGATAAAAAAAAAAAAAGAAGAGAAAAAGCAATTAATTAAGAAAAAATTGATAAGTAGTCATTAATACATCATTCGAATTGTAAAATGACAGATATTGTAAAACTAAAAAAATTTATTAAAATGACATGTATTTTGAAATTAAGAGAGTATTAATTTGAAGAATTTTACTTATCGATTATTAAACTAACTAACAACTATATATATTTTGTCCTGGTTCAATACTTTTTAATTATAAATTATTATAAATCATAAAAAAGTTACTCAAGTATTATAAATAATAATTAGTATCCTAATGTATTATATAATGTTATATAATTGTAAAGTCTACTTTTTGGACTTAAATGACTACAGTGTGCTCATTTTCTTTTTATTTACTTGAGTAAGATTATATTATAGAAAAATATATACAAATTAAGAAAAATAATAATAAATATTTGGATCAAAATCCATGGGATGTAACTGTGATTATTTTCTAAATAATATATAACAATTGAGAAAAACCTACAAGAAGTGGGGTTTTTAGTCTAGAATAAAAAAGTTGTGGTTGAGTTAATTTTTGAAAAAAATTATAATTACGGCCCTTAGATTAATAATAAATATTTAATATTTATTAAAAATTTAATTTACTTTAAAAAATACCTTTTCACTTAAACAAAAATTAAAAAATTAACTAAAATTTATCAGAAATAAAAGTTCAAATCTTCCTATAATAAAAATTAAAATTCAAAATAGATCAAGGGCAATTCAAAAATAAATATCTCAAAACTAGCCGTAGTTTATTTTCATCAAACTGTAAGGTACTAAGTTATCAAACATACTATATCTCAGGATACTATTTTATTATTTATGATACTTGAACGGTTTTTTTTATATTTTTTTATCATTGATCGATAGCGCAAGGTAATAAAATATCAACAACTCTTTTATTTATTCATTCCCATTTAGTTGTTAGGGACCAGATTTAATACTAATGACATTTTCTTGATTTATCTCTTGAACTTAAGAAATTGTAGTTTGTGTTGGTCAGTGTTGCTACAATAGTTGAAGAATGGTTGTCTTTAGATAAAGTATTGGTTTGATATCACTTGTTTTCTACTTTTAATTTGCTTTACATTTGTTTGGAAAATAGCTTTCCACTAAAAATAATTTTGTGGGAAGTTTTGGCTATTTGATTTCTTTATGGTATTTCGTTAATTGACTTTTTACAACAATTAATTTCACCAAACATAATTTTTTAAAATTAATTAATAATACAAATAGTTAATTTTAATAACAAATTTATTAATTTAACAATTACAAAATAATCCAACCAATTAATAAGCCACGGTTAATCGATAAATGGGGTCAAAATAACTACGAAAAAGAATAACTTTTTATCCATTAAAAAAAAAGATAGTGCATGCATAATAATAATAATAATGAAATGGGAATCCACGCAAATAAAATAAGACAGACAGTTCACCTAACTAATGCATGTGTGATGTTGCAGTGGCCAAGGCTCTCTCTTTGACTTGGGGGCCACTCCTTTCCAATTTTCCTTTCTTTTTCAGTTCTCTCTTTCAGTATCCAAAAACCACCTTAGTATCATCCCGAGTTAACGGTTTATAATACATTTATATAAAATAAATAAATAAAAATAGTATATATAATAGAAATTAGCATAAATGATTAATATAAAAGAATAAAAAAATAAAAAAGACTAGAAATAAACAAAAATGAACACAAAATACAAATATATAATAGTTTTTATGTAACTTGAACATGTTTTTAAAAAAGAAATAGTAAAAATTTCCTAAAAAAGTCATCTTATTACTGCCTCTTTTCTTGTATTCAAACTTATTCACCCCCACGAGACATTTATATGTGCCCATCATATATGGACATGTCTCGCTTTAAAGAGAAACAACAAAAGATTGATATAGTAATTTCACATTGTGTGTTGGCGCATATATAATGGTTATTGATCTCGTTAAACCTGTTCGCAACCGGATTTACTAGGCTATTGAAAAAGGTAAATCCCATTGCCATTGCTAAAGTGGTGCAAGACGGCGGCGGAGTAATATAGAAAATTTGATGGGACTATTCGGAAAGGCTATTGAGAGGTTATTCACAATCAAATATGACAACACAATACAATAGGCACTATACTCAAGATCTCAATATTAATCACTACTATTAAGATTGAATCGGGTTTTATATAAATAAACAATCTTATGTAAGACGTACATCAAACCGATGTTGAACCTCCAAACAGATCCAAACTGAACCCTAATCAAAGTGGGTCCATTAGGGAGGGAATCAAGGGGTTGAGGAAGTTAGGATGATCAATCAAAATAAATGGGGTTGCACCCCACAGTGTCAGAGAGGGAAAGAGAGAGAGACCAGAGAAGTTGTGGTGACCGGTTACGTGTAGTACGGGTCAAACATATAAACCATTCATCTTTTGATAGGAGTTAAGAGCCTTCTCTTTTTAAAATTTTTTTTCTTTCTTTCTTTTCTTTTCTTGGCCCATCATCAAATTATTTCCCACCGTTGAAGTCACTTTTTAGACCAAACATGCCCTTCTTTTTCCACAGTTTCCACATTTATTTATCAAAAATGTATTTTCCCCTACTTTTAACACACACACAAGTACAATATTCATCCAACACTCTTTTCATTAATTAAGCAATATAATTAGGAGATTCACATGCGTATTAATAAACTAAACTAAAAATATAAACTGTTTCATCTACAATTAATTTTGACAGAAATATATAAGATTGTATAAAAGTATTTTTGCACGTTTTTTAGTCAGCCAAATTTTATTTAATTTTAAATTACAAATTTATTCTTACATTTTTTATAATTAATTTTATAACTATCTTATAAATATTTACAACTTTTACAACTTTACTTACAACTAATACCCTTATTCCATTTACCTTTAATTTACAATATTATAATTTCTTACAACTCCTTACACCTGCTTACAACTCCTTATAATTTTTTATAACTAACTTTATAATCATCTACCAACTTTATAAGCTATCTTATAATTTCTTACAATTTTTCTTACAACTTTTTACAGATAAATAAAAAAGGACTTCATATATTGTTATATTGTGGTAATCGAAGGCATACTACGTGTCCCTATCCATTGAAGTATATATATGACAACACGTGGAGTGATCATACATATGATCGTCTTTATTAGACTCCAAACTTGTACAGTCCTGATCACGACTCCACAGATGAGCAAATAAAATTCGTATGGTAATGCATAAGAACTCAACACAAAAACCCAGAAAAAAGCATAGCAGAGAGAAACAAACACTTAATTATACATTGATTTATAATGGCCTCAGGAGCAATAAGCTTCTTATGCTAAGTAACATCTAATTTACAATACCAATAATCGTCATTATCATCATCATAATCATAATATTCATAAAAACTAACAATCAAAAACAACAAAAATTCAAAGCAAATCACAAATCTTGTAGACTAATCCTCACTGCTGCTGCTACTTCCCTTTTTCTATTTTCTTTTTTCTTTCCTTCCATTTTCGGCAGCCTTTTCAAGTCTTGCATGAAAATAAAGCTTCAAATATACAAAATAGCAAAGAGGTTCCCCCCCCAACCTTTTGGGTTTTTGGCTTTTTTTTTTTTCTGGGATAAACCAGGAACTTCCAGATTATTTCTCAAGAAAACAGGGGCAATAAAAAAGAAAAAGTGGGATTCTTGTGATTCCTTAAAAACCCATAATTGGAAAAATATTTACAATTTTATCCAAAATCTTTTCCCTTCTTTTTTTCCCTTCCCCTTCGCTTGAGAAGTTGAGAGTTTTCCAAAATAATCCAAACTCTTCCATAAAAATCTTCAATATTTTCCCATCAGTTGATCAGCAGAATTCTTATATATATGGCCACCGAATTCAATTTCTCCAAGAGTAAAATAGTAGTAAATTAGTAGTGCTTAAAATACCCAAATTCTTTTCAGCAAATTTGAAAACACTTGAGGAAAAAATTTGGAAAAAAGAAAATGGGAAAACTTTTTTAGCGAATTTAATTTAATTATCTTAGTGCTGAGGCCGTGTCTAAATTGGATAGATAATCAATCACTTGATGAGATCGGATACCCACCCGAAATCAGGACCCGACCCAGAAGCCTCAAGTAAACCCGGGCCGTTTAGGGAGTTCTCCTTGCTTAGCTTCTCAAACATCCGGGCCCGTAACTCCCGGCCTGATTCGACCCGCTCCAGAACTGGCTCCTCCTGTTGATAATCCCCAAACTGATCCTTCCTATTATCCCATGCATCCAAATACCTGAAAGGCAATCACGCAGCAGATTGATTAGTATAATACGAGATTAGTTAGTATAAGTACGATCACACAACTTTCATCAATTAATTATCGACTTATCGAAGGTGGCCATTAAGGAAAGAGTTATTTTCTGAATATGTAAAATTGCTATCCGAAGCTTAGAACTATATGTTTTTTCGAGTATGATATCTTCAAAAACAATTTAACTACCTGATCCCGGGACGGGTCGGGGTGGTAGGCAGGCTGAAGAACCCAGGTCGGGCCACGGGTGACCCGGTCCCCCTTGGCGACCCAAACAGCGGCGACCCGATCCCAACGCTCCAGTTCGACCCGCTAGTCGGCATGGACTTGACTTTGCTCAGCTGCAGGTTCCTCAACGATGCCACCAGCTCCCCCATGGAAGAAACGGAGGCCGACCCGAACAACCCATCATCAAAATACTCCGACCCAGACTTCTGACTCACCGGACTAGCCATACCCGACCCGACTCGGAGCTGATCGGGGAGTGGGCAAAGAAGCAGACCCGACGCTTGCAACCCGGCCCATCTTTACAGGCCTGGGTCCGATACCTCGATGGGTGAAGCCAACACTCGAAGACTCCATGGGCGAACTCGCAATTATCGCCTTTTTGCAGTTGCCCTTTCGAAAATCGGAGCAGGCCGTGCCCGAATAGGAGTATTTCCTCGGGTCGCGGCGCCGGGCCTTTTCGCCGGGGTGGGCAAACGGGCACTCGGTCCAGTCGTGTGCCCGGGCCCTAGTGCACTTCCGGACCTTGAACTCGTACATATAGAAGTCATCATCGTCGCCGGCAGGGAAGTCAGATTCCGCAGCCGAATCGTGGTCACCGGTGCCGGTGGCCAAGAGGTAGGCCAGGACGTCGGCGTAGGAGGGGATTGAGGGGTAGGCAAATTGGAGGGTGGAGATGAAGGGGCGATCAATGGAGAGGAGATCTGGACCGTTGGATTCATGGGCTCCTGCCATGGTGGGACTTGGAGGTTCAGGTGACGGTGGGTTTCTCCGATCATCATCTTAGACAGAGAAATTGAAGAGAGAGAAAGCTGTGATTTTTGCAAATGGAGGATGAATGAAATGAATGAAGAAGAGAGAATATGTAGTGGTGTCCGAGGACATGGGAGCAGAGGACGGCGGGGTAAGGAGGTTTTATAAAGGGGGTACGATTAACCATGGTTAAACATGGGTTAGGAATAAACCATAGTGAGGTTTAGGAAAATCATCCATGGAAATTACCATTCAATATGGTTTCGAGTTTATAGTTTTGAATTATATGTATATAGGTTGAGATAATCTATTTTGATTTTTAAATTTACACTGTCATTCATCATTTTTTTAAAAAAAAAAAATTATTTTATTTAATTATAAATTAATGGTGAAGGGAGGATAGTAGAGGTGAAAAAATGGAGTGGGAAGGGGAAAGTTCTAGAGTTACTGGCTGTGACTTTGGGAAGAAGGAAGGTAGAAGGGGATTGGGGCAGCTGTTAAGGGGAAGGGACTGATATTTTTGGGACAGGTGGCGGGAAATTAATTGACACGAGTCAGAATAACTTTTGGCTGATTTTTGTTTTTGTTTATTTACCAATTCCTTCGACGGCAGATAGTAAAATACCCTCCCAGGAATTTACCCCCTCTCTCTCTCTCTCTCTCTCTCTCTCTCTCTCTCTGTCTCTTTACCTTCCAATTACCTTTCTTGTGTTTGTTACCTGTATTTTTCTTCAAGTAACAGTCGGGTACGGTTTATTGGGTGTGAAATGGAATAAGAATGATTAGGGGTGTAATTACTACTTTAATTGCTGACCAAATAAATGTGTCAAATTTTAATAAAATTATGAATGGATCATATCTTGAAGTTTTAAATTTTTAATACATCTTATGTTATAGGATTAGTATAATCCCCTATCTAGAGAACTCAACATATTGATGAGAGAAAGAGATTATATCCCTTGACAAAACAACACTCTCATAGTTATGATTGTATATTATTTTTCATTTTATTTTATATGTTTTAGCAAAAGTAAGTTATAAAAAATAGTTTAATATAATTATTATGATATAAAAAGAATAAAAGAATCCAATTTAAGAGATAATGCACCCATGGTTTTAGCTTTATAACCTCTTTACTATAATCATGCTTCTTCCATTTCACAATATATGTCACTTTAACTAATCTTTTTCGTTTCATAATACCTGTCACTTTACAATCTCAATGGTATATTAATCACTAATTTTTTAATTTTACCGTTCTTAATTATTTTTTATTTTAAAAACTTTATCATTTCTAATAATATCCTAACATATTTAATTTTTTTAATTATTTACTTCTTTATTCACATGAAAATGAAAAAGAAAAAGAGATAAAGAGAGAGGATATAAGAAGGACATAGACCGTTATCGAACTCACCATTTCTTTAATTACTCGTAATTTATTTGGGTCTGTCTTGAATCCATCTTATTGTGAGGAAAGAGATTTTGTAAGATTAGAAAATCGAGAAGAGAGAGAGAGAGAGAGAAATCTAATATTAGGAAATTGGGAGGAGAGAGAAAGAGAGAGATGTGTAATTTTACTATAAATAAAAAAAGGGAGATAAAAGGATACATCGGACATTTTATCACTTAACTAACTTTCATCTTTGAAACGGAGGGAGTACATTGAGCTGTAGATTAATTAAATTTAAGAACTATTTGTTTCTTTTTGTATTATATTTATTTCATTTAGTACCATTCAACTTACTTATTTTCAATGCTACATCATTATTTTAAATTTGTGGCAAATACCTATTTCAACAAAAAATTATAAGAATTTGTAGCAAATACCACTAGAACTTCCATTTTCACCAAAACTTACCACAAACTAAATCCAACATTACACTAATTTGATCCTTTATGTTTGTACATTACTATTCTTTTTTTTTAATTATTATTAAAGATATAATTCCATCCGTGCCGTTAGTTTTGAAGGAAAAGGCCCTTAATGTGGACAATTATATTTTACAGGATTCGAATTTATGTTCTCCTACTTATCAGATTGAGATTGCTAATACCTCAACGAACGCTTTGTTGATATTGATACTACTACTATGGTTAATTTCTTTATTTACTAATTTTTCCATAAAAAACTAGGAGTGATCAATTAAGTTTATTATAATCTTAACTACTTGTAAAGTACATGTGTTGCCATTTTAAGTGAGAGATGATTCCAGATTTTAATTAATTTAATTACTTTTAGTAATTGGAATCATTTCATTTTGGCAGTAGTGAGTGATCAGTTGATTGATGGGAATTTCGGTCTATGATTAATTAATATATAGTTTAGTATTAACGATGATTAACCACATCAATTATCACTTTTATCCTTTACTATCGTTTCCTTTTCGAAGCTTTTCTGATTCTTTTTTTTTATTTTTTATAAACCCCATACTTGAGTTAGCTTTTGTGATTCTTGGCAACAATGATATTTATGGGGTATATCGTAAATTAATGTCCTAAATGGATTAAATTCCTTATGAAATTCATACCTTTTTCACTGTAATTTTAATCAAATTGGTCATATTCTTGTAAGAGACTAGACAATGACTCCAACTAAATCATTCATATCCCCCCCAAAAAAAAAAAGCTAAATTCAAATATTAATATTGCAAGATTCTAAATTTTTAGTACTCAAATTTATTTATATTCAGAATTGTGATGCAACCTTATTGACCTAATTTTAAGCAATTCCCTCCCTTCCTCCTCTGTAAACCTCAATCCTGTATCTCACTTTTTTCCCCCTCTCTTTTTATATCATTAAAGGTACTACTACACTAATTATAATTCGTTCTAAACCTTTTTCTTATTTCAGTTTCTTCAATCAAATTAATATCTAAATATATTACTATTTTTCTTCTAATAACTTTTCTCTTCCTCTTGTCGAGTTTTGAATTTCTCTATAAAAATTAAGATTTTTCTCATTTTTGTTGAAGTTTTGTTTCTCGTCTTTGTGCAATTTATTTCTCTTACTAATATGTTTAAGTTTTATTAGTGTTGTTAATTAATTTGAGGATATTTTTTAATATTTTTCTAGTTGGTTTTATTACTTTTGATTGAGAATTATTCAATAATGAAATTTTATATGGCTCGATCAAGGTGATGTTTCTTTCGAGTTACACCTATTATATCATACGAGAGATATATTTTAGGAATTTATGTTATAACTTGCCAACGTTTAAGAAAGATAAATTGAAGCCGAAGAAAATGGTTTTGTAGTCGATTGATATTACAAGTAGAGAGAGTTCGGTGAAAGTGTATTTACGATTATTTTTCTAAATAATAAAAATATATTTTAATATTTTAGATTTATTCTTATCAAGGAAATTATCTTTGTAAAAACCTTATGCTTTTCATTAATAAAATTTCTCTTTCTATAAAAAAAAATTAGATTATTATATTTGGTATTTGAATTCAAACAATCATCAATCATGTAGAAAATTTCCTGATTTTCATAAACGACATTTTCTAAAAGAATAATTAACCTCAATGATGTGATTAAATGATTAATAGCAGTTTTCCTTTTTGTTGATTTATTTATAAAATAATAGTTGCTCTATTTATAGGTGATGATTGATATGTGTCTCATAGTAAGACATTTTTTAAGTGTCTTATAGTAATAAGACAACTATTATTATGTTATACGATTTAAAATGACTAATTTTTTAACTAGTTATAATTAGTTATCAATTATAAAGTTTTAATATTCATTGACTATGCTAACAATAATAAAATGGCATTTTAATTAGACCAATCCTATCAGCAAAGATGTATATAAATATAATATTACATAATTAATTAATTATAACACTATTATACTTGTTCAATCATATTACAATTTAATACATAACAGTATAACTTTATGAACAATTTATACTATACGTAACTAAATATGTACTGTATTTTTTTTATAAACATATGTACTGTATCTTTGAAGTTATGTATTGTTTTTTTTTTTTATAATTTCAAAGTAGTACAAATTTAAGTATGGATAACATGGTACACAAAGTAGCTAATTAATTAACTAATTAATTAAACAGCTTGGGGTTGAGGTGGCCCTGGTTATTTGCCTTTTTAACTGAGCTACGCAATATTTAATTTAATTAATTAAAGATATGTTTTAATCTTTTTTCCTCATAATATATATACAGTACTGAGTATAAAATTTCGAGGGAATTCCAGAACTGACGATGCATGAAAGGTTTACTATATGTGATGTTTATCTACTATATCCTTAATTTATGGCGTCGATTATTATTATCCAATTCTCATCACTAATAAAATTCATTATCTTTTGCGATTTTTAGGGCATGGATCTGTGGCCCAAGATCACACATTCTTCCTTAAAATAATATTTTATGGGTTGATCAAAAGTTTATGTTTGTGATAATTAAGATTTCCTTGGACCTGGGTTTATGCTGCTCATTAAGATTTCCTCACAAAATCTTAAATGAGACAGATGTTTTTCTTCCTTTTTTTTTTTTAATGTAATTATGAAAAGTTGTAAAGATGGGGTAAGCCTGTCGAAATTTAAATTTGAATGTTTTATAATATTTTATTAATTAAATTAAGTGACATTTATTATATGCATGAAACGATCATTTAAAAGCCTCCTCATTAGGAATATTAATTCACAATTTTTTTTTAGTAATTCACGTGTAAAGAATCATTATAAATATAAAAACTTATCAGATATACATTTGTGGTGTGTTAATATCAACACGTACAATTTTTCTTTTTTTTTTCATTGATAAATTTCCTTATAGTGATTAATTTACAAAAAAAAAAGGAAAACCATTCATTTTAGGTGACATTTTTGTCAATGAGGACTTGATTTAGTAATTAAGACTAAATTGACAAGTATATTAGGTCATAAGTTCAATTCCCACCTCCGTCGTTTTGTAATTGTATGGTACTGTTTTTTGTGACTTTTTAGACGACATTTTTCGAAAACAATATTAGATTTAAAAACGATTTTAAGCTTAGTTGCACAAAGGGGTTGCTAAAACTTGCATTTCTTGTAATGAATTTAATATTGTTTTTGAAAAATGTTATCTTGAATATTTTTTCCAAATAAGTTATAAAATATAATATAATACTATTATAATATAACGAAAAATATATTATCTAATACACCCGTAAACTCAATTTTAATTACTAAATTAAAGCCTCATGAAAAAAGGTCACCTAAAATGAATAGTTTTCCTTTCTTTTTGGCCGAGTAAATTAACCACTAAAGAGGACCTTCTAATTAACAAGTATTCTTCTTTCTAAAGTACATACATCATCTCTCGTGTTGACGAGGGATATCCTATTTCACATTGGCCTTGTTTGAGAGTTTCGCAATCAACTTTTTGAATAGTGTTTTTCACCTAAAAAATTAGCCTTTTTTCAAGGGAGTACAATTAAATAATTCAGTCAAATAGCTTCTCTTTTAGCAATGGTACCTCAGTGATTTAGTTGATGATTAGTTATTTTACAAACACGAATTTTGTCTTTTATAATTGGTTTTGCTTTAAGAGAAATGAGAATACAATTGTCCATTATTTAGTAAGAGTTTTCCCTTATAAGATAAAGCTGATTTGACTCGTGGTATATCTACGAGTAATTACCGGCTATGTACTCGACGGGTTTTATATTTATAAACTAATATTTGCTTTCCTTAAAAAAAAAAAGGCCTATTCACTGGGCTCCTCTGAAGGATATAAGCTTAGTGGATTTGCAGGCGGTGGGGGTTTCACAATTATTGGACTTGGGCTAATAGAGGCTAAACCCTAAAACCAAACCTAACTCTTTCAAATATACTATCCCACTACTACATGACCAACTTTTAATGACGGGTTTTTAACGAAAGTTAGAACGAAAAACCGTTGCAAAAAATTATGCGTTGGCATTTTTGTAAAAACACGGTTTTTAATGTACATATGATGATAGTTCAATGACAAAAAACCGTTGTTAAAAGTGGAAAGTAAACTTTTAAAGATGGTTCAATGAAAGAACCGTCATCATAGATGGACATATGATGACGGTTCTTTCTTTGAATCGTCGTTAAATGTCTTCGCCAAAAACCTTCGACCGCTCTCACTCTTACTTTCAGTCTCTCCACTCACTCTCACTCTGGTCTCATTGCGGTTTCCGGTTGCTCTCCTGTCTCTTCTTTCTGTTGTGTCCTCGCCGTCGTCGGTGGTTTTCGGCGTGCTCATTCTCGCTGCTCTCGTCTCTCTTTGTTCTCTCCATTCTTTACCATGCTCTCGTCTCTCGCTGCTCCAAATCACATTTCTTCTTCAATTACATGTTAGGTTAGAGTTTAAGCTTCCCTCTCTTTTTTTTTTTTTCCTTTTGTTTTTCTTTTGGATTTTTGCATGAGTAAATGCCTTATAGTACAAGAACTTTCTGTTGTTGGTCTTTGTTATTTAGTGTCTATTGTGTCGGACCCAAAATGTGATTTTGGTGTGTCATTTCAGGTTCTAATTATGGATTTGGTTTAAACCTTCTAATGAACTGAAATGGTAATGCTTTTCTTAGTGGGCATCGGCAATGACATTGCTGTTTTCACCCACATCCTTTTCGTTTAATTTCGAATGAATTAGTATACTATTGCTCTAATGTTAATGTATTCATTGATTGGTTTCTTAAAGTTTTTGTTCTTGATTGTTAATTGCTATGTGTTTGTCTACTGCGAGTATTGATTATGACATAAATTTAGTCTTTTGCATAGGCTTGAGGTCACATTTTGATTGTCATTTGCAGAGAAGTCGGTTTATTGATTAGATGTTATGCTTTTTGAGTTACTACATCTCTTGCTTTAACCCAATTTCACTTGTGCTGCAAGGTAGGACTAGCTTCTCGAATTAAAGTGCCACTGTATATATTATCCCAAAAGTTAAACAATGCCACTAATTAATTTTACGTCCAGCTTTTGTTGTTAGCACATATGAACGGGTTGATCGTTGGACATTAATCAGTTGCATTTTTTACTTTTTGGGATAGCATAACAACATTTTAATCCGACCACTCTTCATATCTAAGCTAATTTTAAGTAAGTGCCTATAGTATAGTGAAAAATCATCGCAAAAGATTATACAAGTCTTGTTTCTCATATGATTTTTTTCTTAGATATGCATGCTAAAAATTGTTGTATATGTTAATTTATCAAGAGTTGTATAATTGCGTGCAATATAAAATCGATTCTTCCCAAAGTACAAAAAAATTGAAGGGACAAACAATGATGAACAAGGAGAAGTTGGTCCGGAGTAAAGACGATCGAACTCTCCTTACACCGTTCGAATTTGATAGGCACGGAAATGCTGTAGGTGATAATAAAGCTCGTTTTATGAGTTACGTTAATGCAGCAACCCGTACATACATTAACATCAACTACGAAGTTTGGGCACAGTCCCCGATTCCGTTAAGGACAACCTTTGAAACGATATTCGAGTAAATGCATTACATCTCAACTTAGTATTGCAACTTATTGTAAATGGTTAATATATATGTACTAATGCATGTCGTTCTTGTATTTCGAAAACGTTCATCTTGGACGTTAAAGAATCTAACATCCCCTTGGTGAAATACAAGCCCCTTATGTCGGTGGCAGAAAAATTTAGAAACTTCAAATATAGCATTGGCGCTGTATGGGTCCACAAAACAAAATAGATAAAGGCGTAAGGTAGACCCCGGGAGGTCTACAACTTCATCACCAAGGAGGAATGGAGGACGTCCGAAGCATATGTCTCCTCTCCCGAATACATGGTAATTTATCATTATTTGTTATCTCTTTTTCGATTTAAGTCCTATGTACTAATATTTTTGTTGTCTTAATTACTTGCGCATGCACTAGATGAAGCCAGCCGGAAGAGGATTAAAAGTAATGTATATTCCCATACGATGTCCTGTGGGGGATATACAAAGTTGGAGGACAAGTTGTACAAGTAAAATCTTGAACAACTTCAAAACACATCCGATGAAGGTTCAATCACGGATACTTCGTATCTCACTATCAAGGGGGACGAACTATAGGTAGAAGGAAGAAAGAAAAAAGATGGAACCTTCACCAAGACCGCAGAAGAATCCATTGTGCACCGACTCGTGAGTTTTTTTACTATTTCCTTTATTTATTTTGAGAAATTATCGGTTTTAAATATTATGGATTGTCAAATGATAATTTATTTCCTTTTTACACGCGTCTTTGTCACAAATATCGATTTCGAAATCTTTATCGCTCACACCACCAGGAGGAGAGACAAGTTAGCCTTGACCCTAGCAAGAGATGAGCATCCCGGTCGTGTTCGAGCCGTCGGTGGGATGGTGGGGATAGTTGAGCACTTTGGGGTTAGGAAGAAGCGCCTCATCTCTTCCATCCAACTACATATGGAAACCCAAATGCGAGTCCCAAATGAAATTCTAACTGTCTCAAATGCCCAAATGGTTGCACGAGATGAAACACATGCAAGCCCGGATGAGGAAATGCATCACGACGTACTTCACCAACGTGGGTATGCCGACACCCAAGCATACCCATGTTCGATTTACGTCCGTTCTCACTCCAAACACCGAGCGCAAACGCGAGCTCACCCGTCGACCATATCAACCTTATGGTAGAGGTAATTCAGATTTTTCAACCCAATTATATTTACATGTATGTTTATATTTTGAGTAATTGGTGTATAATCTCATATATATTGGTGTATAATCCCAACATTAAATTAAATTGGTGTGTATAATCTATCTATTTGACATCGTGTGTGGCATATAGGTATCGCTCGTACATTACTTCAACTCAACTTTTAATATATATATATATTAAAAGTTGAGTTGAAGTAATGTACGAGCGATACCTATATGCCACACACGATGTCAAATAGATAGATTCAATACAATTTTAATTTAATTTAATGTTGGGATTATTCACATTAACATTAAATATAATAGACATTAAGAATAAAAAATATATTAATTAAAATAGAAAAAATTAAAGAGACATATCTATTTACTGTTTATAATAAATTATATAATCTAATATATCAATTTATTATTATTATTTTAAAAAGATAACTATTTTTTAACTTATAATTAATTTTTATTGTTATAAATTAATTAGAAATAATAAAATTAAAAAATAATAAAATTATTAAAAATTTAATTAATACCCTTACATAGTAAGGGTTATAACCCTAGTATTGTTGCATGAATGGTGTATATTGTGCGATTGTTGTGGAACTCCGACGTGTGGCGCTTAAGTATGTTTTTGTTGTTTCGTATGAGGGTCGTTATCCCGGGAAAATATTTACTTTTATGGGGAAAATTTGTCCATTTATTTTCGGGATTTTTAGATAGTTTAACTTCTATATAAAGGGTTATCCCATGATTTTAATTGTTATGCTTATTTTTATGCGAGCGACGAAGTGCAAGCTAGCTTCTCATCAACCTCCTTTAGAGCATGTTGCGGCATCGAGTGTTGTTTTCCCTTGGAGGCCAGATATCGTCATTCATGGGGTACTCCTTTTAGCTGATCAAGTGAGGGTGAGTGTGAGAGAAGTCATGCAAGGGAAAGACAACCGTGAGTTGCTGATTTGATCATCAAACCTCCACACCTGTTGACGACGCAGTCAGCAGCTTTGCTACTTGGCCCAAGAGTTTGGTCATCCTCTCAACGATAATTCATTTAACTGTTGTTAATATCATGCATATATATTTCTAATTTTTGTATTGATTATTCACAATGATATCGGGGACAGATCCGAGAGTGGGATAAAGGACACTCCATCTCCCTCCGTTGGCGAGAGGCAAGTATTTAGCGGCGCCTGTTTGTCGTCCAAAGAAGTCCTTTCTCGTATCCATTCACGAGTCCTGCATGGATTGGTGTGCTAGTGCTACTCTGCAAAGTTATGTGAAGACTTTGTTAGCAAATGCACCGTTGCAAATCAGCGCGTTAGGTCACGTGTTTGGGTAATGTGAAGGAGACAATAAGGACATGACCTTCTATGTCTTTCGGGACGACATACTGCAATTTTGGAGATGCAAGAGCTCGGCATCTACTACTATGCTTGGCATTATGTGAGTTACTATATTCACAAGTTTATTTTTTAACTATTAATTTTAATTTCTAGCTATATACAATTAATATGTAAGGTGGTTGCACGAGATGGAAAACAAGTTCGTTCACGTTTGTCAACCCTAATTCCATTCAAGGATTTGAGCGAGTAATAAAATGAACGAGCTGAATATATCTTGAAGTTATGAAACATAATGCCCAACAGAAAAAATAGTACTTGGTGCTGCTCATTGAGGGGTTAGTGCACAAATGAACTTTAAATGAAATTTTTATAGTGTTACATATTTATAAATGTGTTATTTGTGCGAGTGTAGGTCACACTCGAATGCTTGCTGCCATACTTCCAAGGAGCAATGTCGCGTATCGGCTTGATCTTTTGGGTCACACCATCAAGAAAGATTTCAAGAAAGTACTCAACTCTTGAGTTCTTACCTTAATCATTTTATGCTTTTTTATTAATTAGTATTCTTTTTAATTGTATTTCTAATTTGAATTTTATTCATCCGATTGAAAAATAGTGCTCTAGTACATTATTATTATTATTATTACTACTACTACTATTATTATTATAAGCGAGGTTTGAGAGGCTCACATGTGAAACCGAACCTATAATTTGTCTCCGTTACGGTGAGATTCTCTTATTTACAGTCTACTTTATTGTTTTTCATTTCATATTACTTGCTAACTACATAAAGTACTAATTAATTCTCCATGTGTTGAGAATCTATTTTACTTATAGTGCCATAAACAACCAGGGAACATGGAGTGCGGCTTCTACATTCTCCAATACATGAAAGAGATTGTGACCCGACTTGATTTTAATAATTCTAATCCCAAAGAGTTACTTGCACTTGCACTTGTATTTGATTATGAAATAATTAATTTTTTAATGTTCTTTTTAGCTTGATTAACACTTGCACCTGACCTGATTAATATGTCTTTTACAACATTGGTCACAATATTTCCCGGAAAGGACCCACCTACTCCCTATACGGATGAAGTGCTCAACGAGTTAAACACAAGGTTGGGCAGAGTTTGTATATGACCATATAAAGACATAGGTATATATTTACACTTATTCTTCATTATTTAGTTGGTCAAGTTTGTGATTTACATAGGTATATATTCACATAGGTATATATTTACATAGGTATATAATATTTTACACTTGTCTTTATTATTTTAAATGTATATACAAATGATGATGAATCTTGTTTGTATTGGTCAAGACTATTGGTGTGTATTTT
Organism: Talinum fruticosum; assembly: GCA_021018815.1. Taxonomy (NCBI): domain Eukaryota; kingdom Viridiplantae; phylum Streptophyta; class Magnoliopsida; order Caryophyllales; family Talinaceae; genus Talinum; species Talinum fruticosum. The sequence continues at coordinate 1,762,829 of JAITYX010000080.1, read as the reverse complement.
GTATATATTCTAAAAGAGTTTGTATAAATAGTTGTATATATAGTTGCTATTTTGTACCTGTACGGGGGTAAGCAAACACAAAAGAAATTATAAAATAAAAACTTATACCTATTACGACGGTGGTTAAAGAACAACCGTCGTAATAGGTCTGAATTAGAACCTACGACTACGGTTGTTAGTCAACAACCATATTCATAGGACTGGGCTTTGCCAAATTGGGTCGGACATATTACAACGGTTGTTGGCTTACAACCGTAATAATAGGTGCTCTATTACTACGGTTGTCACAACAACCGTAGTAATAGGGTTGTCTTTAACTTCGGTTGTGAACCATGGTAAAAGATGCCCATCTATAATTATAACCACATACACGACGCCGGATAACCATAATTAAAGGTCGTTTTGAATCATAGTTAAAAATGGTTTTTATAATAGTGTCCGTTCAAGGTTTCGATATGATATTTACTCTTATTTCATAACAGTGGAGTTTATTGCTTGTTGCAGCATCTAATGCATGTATATGTTCGGTTAGCGAAACGATTGCGAAACCGGAGAAAGTCAAGAATTGTCAACTATATCGAAGGCAGGCGGGAACATCGAAATTAGATTACAAGAAGCTTGTAGGAGTCCGCAATTTATTTAACCAGGATTCAAACTCTGATGAAGAATGTGCAAACTCATTCTTATACTAATTGAACTAAATGCTCTTGATAAACGAATCAAAAGTTATTTAGAATATTCAATTAGTTAACTTTTGCTATGGTTTTTTTTTTTTTTTTTTGCAAAAGTTAATTGGAGTAGCCTTTTGTAGTTAGTTTTTAAAAAAATTATCTTTCTATCTCATGACACCTTATTTTGTAAGGAACGTCTGATTTCAGCAAACAGCTAATACCAATAATTAACACAAACTAATACAATAAGTTAATAAATGAATACTTAATAGTTAACAACTAATAATTGATTACAAAAATAATGCTATTATTGTCATGGTAAATAGTAATCCCCTCCCCTTATGATGTTCATATGCTAACTAATAGCAGGTTTACTAATAGTTTTTCTAATAATATTTAATATAGTTTTTTACCTAAATATTTGTGTTTGGAGTAGCGTTTAGTATTTTGACCAAGTCAAAACATTAACCAACCAAATATTAATATTCGGTAAGTTAGTGTTTTAACGAGCGTTTGCAATAACTTATAACGTTTCAAGTAGTGCTTCGAAAAATGAGAATATTAGCTTCTCACATTTAAAAGTACCGTTTCATTTTTGTTTTTGTGACAAAAACATCCTTTCATTAATTTTTTTGGCAAATTATCTATATTCTTTTACGTCAAATTACTTGAATCGGTTAACCCAACCATTAAATTTACTCGAACACATTTATTCAATCTGCTCATTTGAACAACTATCTGCTAACAACTAAAATTTAACATTTATCAGCTACCTAAACAGCTTATCAAACACACAAATAACTATCCGCTAATCAAACAACTCATTTCTATCGAACAGAACCCTAGACTATCTAGCATGATATTCATATGAATTATTTTTTTGGTATTTTCTAAACTCTTCTTTTTTATTTTCGTCCAGCTACTTATATATTGATATATGATCCGAAAACATGATGCATCATATCCTAATCTTAGAAATTGTAATAACAAGGGTTACGAGGCCCACTGCAATAAAGATATACAATAAAGAAAATACTGATGGTCAAGTCAATTGTCATTATTAACCTAAGGGCCGAGTATCAGTTACAGAAAAAAAGTATTAGTTTCTATCAAAAAAGAAAAAAAAGAAAAAAAAAGGTGCAGTATAAGTTATCTTGAGTTGATTATTGACTCTGAACATTTTAGATTTGAATTCAAGATTGATGGTAAGTTTTATAATATTTGACAACATTTCATTAGTGACATCATTGTATTTAATATTTTTGAAATTTTTTTGGATTAATAAACTGTATTTTGAGGTATTGTACGTTTATATATTAAATTATAAAGTTAGAGTGATTATGCATTATATCTTGAGGGTGATGATTTTTTTCCAAAACCATCGTACTCGGTTGTTTAATAACGTGTCAAGTTGAAAAAGGGGAATTATTGTGCTATCACCTACTAAATAAGTTATCCTTCCCCTTTTCTTAACTTGACACGTCATAAAATAATCGAGGTCTCACTCCTAAATCGGTGGTTGTTTTAAGAAAAACCACCCTAAAAGTAAAGTGCATGATCAATCAACTTTATAATTTAATATATAAACTTACAATATTACCAAAATATAATTTATTTTAATCTAAAAATCCTTTAAAAAATTATTCTAATAAATTTACCGAATTTTACAAATTTCTTTTAATTTTCCTTATACCCACATGGTGTAACCAATTATATAATTTATTTTCAATACTGATCTTTCAGTTGAATTTCTAAGTTTTTATCTTATTTCTCTCTCAAGTGAAGTACTTGATCGGTATAAAAGATTAGACTCGACAAAGCCGACTCGAACCGAACGGGTCAACCCGAATGACCCGAAACCCAAACCGAACCGACATCCGAAACAGTTGAACCGATTTTGACCCGAAACCGAAATGAACCGACCCGAACCGAACCGACCCGAAATGACCTAAACCGAAACCGACCGAATGCAAAATGACCCGAACCGAAACCGAACCGAACCCAAAATGATCCGAACCGAATCGGATCCGAATCGATTTAACTCGAATAAAAGTAACCCAACCCGCATTTTTTTTTGTTGGGTCTCTCGGGATGGACTTTTGTACCTATAGTGGTACAATTTTGAATCGATTTTGACCCAAAAAGTGACCCGATTACGACTAGATCCGAAATTAACTCGAATCGAACCCGAACGAGATTGACCCGAAGTTGAACCGAACCGAAGTTGACCCGAATCGAAACCGAACGAACCCGAACGAGATCGACCGAAGTTTACCCGAACCGAAGTTGGACCGAACCCGAAACCGAACCGAACCCGAACAAAATCGACTCGAAATTAACCCGAATCGAATGACCCCGATTACCAGGTATATAAAAGATCAATATTTTACGGCCTTTCAGAAATATTACCCTTAAAGCTGGATTTTATTTTTTAATTTTATCTTTATTGCTAGTTTAGTTCTGAAATGTTATAAATTCTAATTTTTTTGTTTTATTTCTAGATGGTTGACTTCAAAATTGACAGCTGAATATTTGAGGGGAAAAGATACAGAAGACTTGTTTTATTTTTTAATCTTTTTTAAAAAAGAAAAACATTGGGAACTTGGAATACTAATACCATACTCAAAGCATGCATGTGATGTCGCATAAAAAGAGGATTCCTTGCGGTGTCTCTGATCAATAAGCATTGGCAGGGTGAGAAATGGGCTCAATGATGGAACTGTTGAGTAAATCACAAATTTTAAAAGGAAAAATTAATATTGAATAAATCACAAATATTAAATAAAAAATAAGTAAACAATTCCTAACCTCAAAAACACAAAGGAAAGCCAAAATATACAATTTAAAGTATGATGTTATTGTACTCTTGATGAATTTATCAGAGATAACTTTGATTTATATAAAATTTTAATAAAAAAATAACGTTATATATTGAAAAATATATAAGATTCTATTAAGAAATATATTCGACAATCACTATCGAATTGTAGAATTGAAAGTGATAGACAGTGGCTAGTGATTATCGATTATTAAATTTTATCTTCTATTTTTTATTCTAATTTTAAAATTATTATAATTTATGAAACTAATATGAACTAGTTTATGGTCTCATCAGGTGCGACATGTCCATATACACGCATGCAAGCATATCAAGAAGATTGATGACTTTATACAATCAAAAGTAAGTGATGATAATATCTCAAAACATTTATACATAATTACAACTTACAATATGTAAAAATTATAACTTATTATAGGCCAAGAAATATCCCACAACCATCCAAATCTAACAGTTTAATTTCACATCAAACTTGTTGTGTCTCCTCCAATTTTCTTGGGTTAGTATGAATTACATAATTACCCAAGATACAATGAATATGGGCATGTATATAATTTATTTATTAAATTATTTTATATTATGGGTACATGCATACATACACATATATATTTATTATTTGATTATTACTGAAAACTAAGGTATAGAGTTATAGCATGGCGCATATATCTTTTTCTATGGTGGGGTGCTACCAAAGGTCCCCTTTCTTGAAGGTAAACATCAAAGTCACGTCAACTTGAACTCATCATCTTTTGTTGCTCTCAGGGGATTCATCATCAACTTGACAAAAAGCCTAAGTGATTAGCTCAATATGAATCATGATCCATGATATTTTTCCAAGCATATAACATGATGCTTATTAATCCACTCTATGTCAAAGTAAATTTAGTGAACTTTGCTTTCAAAAATTACTTTTAAATTAAAAAAACAGAAATTATAACACCGATAAATATACGTGTTGAATTTGTAATTGTATGAAATCATATTGTGTTGTTGTCTCCAGTGAATTTGATATGTTTAATTTTTCCAATGCAATTGAGAGGGTCATTCCAAACATAAATACATCTAGAAATATGCAAGTAAATAAGAAAAAGAGTACACCAAAGTAAAATATTTTAGTTGTATATATAATATTTTATTTGATTCCTTTCTTCCATGCCACTCGTCGTAGATTTCTTGTAGGTTATGTATACAATGATTGAAAAATTGGAATGTATCGATTAGAATCTCTTAAATGTGAATATCATTTGTAACATCCTAATAAGATGAAAAAATATTCTAATTAGATATAAAAAATAATAAAATAATATTTTTATTATAAAAACTGTCTAACCGTATTATTTATTAGTTTGTCATTTACATCATTTTATTTTCTTAAAATTTTTGTGGTCCGCATATATTTCCGATATTTTAAGGGTGTTGTTTGACCTAGCTAGTCGGGTAAATCTGGATTATAATTAAATTAGCAATCTTTGAGTTGAAGGATTAATAAATAAAGATGGTACAAAGTAGATTAAATGGTAAGGTAAGAGAGTGTGGGGGTTAATGCATCCTGTCCCAGCAACAACAAGCATATCCTGAATGAATTAATCAATTTCAGATCCAAAATTTCTCAACTTTTCAGACATGCCTCGTTTGAGCCCACCATATTCCCATAATTCCTTGACACATGTTCATTCATTCCTATAGTGCTTACAAAAATATTCATTTTTATCTTTATAAATATATGCATATATACATATATATTTAGGTTGAGTTCATAGTCTGATGGTTAAAATCGAAAATTTGGATATATTAAATTTTATTTTTTATTGTATTTCAAAATATAAATGTACAAATATGTCTAATTTAATTGTAAATGGGTAAATGTTTTAAAAAAATCAACCATTAGTACCTTTTTTATATATTTTTTTTAGAAAGGGGTGTTTATTTGCATGCATTTATCAACCTTTTTAAAATTTTACATAGTTTTCACCAATTTTGATACTTATAGTTACATAATTGTCGTATTCAAGGTAACACGTATATCATGATCTATTTTCAATTACATGTATGCATTTTATATTAATAGAGCAGGAAGTTTTATTCTAATAAAAAAGCGAAGCAATACAAAAAGTCCTTCAACACCAGATCACTGATAAAATTTGGATAATCCTCCAACCAAATTTGAGAATTCGGATCGTATAGGGTCGAAAATGAGCTAATTGATAAGCTACTTTATTACTTTCCTGCCTCACAAATGAAAAAGAAATTGAATAAAAAAACACAAAGGAAAAAGATGTGGTGTAAGAAAATACCCAATTCTGATGTCATCTCCTCCTTCTTCAGTCTGGCGATGGGAGACAAATAATCTCAAGATCACATTCTTTGGGACTCGATTAATAGCCTCTTTCACAACAAACATACAAGCTTGGGTTTCCTCCAGCTCCGAGCATTGCTGCCCTAGTCCTTCCGCCACTGCAGCCTCAACCACAACCCCGTCACTCCCTCTGAAAACCACTCCCCAATAGTGCCCCCACTCACCCAACAAAGCAATTACATATACTTTCTTTGGTTTTTGCCAACTATTTATCGAAAAAAATTACATATACATATTGATATATAATTATTTCAGATAATAAATGTTAAATTAATTAGAATAATTTAATTTATGAGAGTTATTCAGTATTATATTTAATTTTATATATATTAAATTTTTTTTTGATCATATATATATCAAACTTAAAATAATTATTTATGTATTTATAACTGCTAAACCAATTTTATTATTGACGTACACTTAAACTTTTAAAATTAAATATATTAATAGTACAAGTAAATTGGAGAAACCCGTACCATTTCATGATAGGTACACCTTCTCACAATAAAGCCAAAAAAGAAAAATATGGCACAACTACTATTATTAATATCATTATTCAACATTAAATTTAAAAAAAAATCAATATTTAATGGATGTGTAGTTGCTCAAGTTACCATAAAATGATCAATGCAATTGGATACAAGGATTCGTCATTCATGTAATCAGGTTGTGAAAATGACTTTTGAATCCATGCTTTAGTGATATCCTTTGAAAATAAACCTAAGTTGCCATATGGAGTATATTAAATAGCTGAAAATATTTCACTATTTTAAATATTTTCAATTCTAAGTGTGATTTAATAAATGTTACTATAGTCATTTTTTATAAATTAATTGGTGTGAATCCCATGTTGCGCACATATATGTGCTATTATTTAACTAGTTGATATAATCTATAAATATTAAATATATATTTCTTAAAAAATTATAGACATATTAGCCTTAGAATATATATGGAAGCCTTATAATTTAAAGGTAATTATTAGGAGAAAAAATATAAATTTTGATTTACTTAATGGTAAAAAAAAATTCTTAATCATGTGAACCTATAAAATAATTTGCCAACTCATCATTTTCTCCCACCATATTTTAGAATTGAAACGTATCAATCCCGCTTTATCAGCGCCAAACTCCTTTAAATATATGTGTTTATTGTTGGATGTTATTTTTAAAAGTGTCTCACATGGTCCTACTCGATTAATTTAGAATTTAAACATATTATAACTATATGATTACTCAATATACATAAAATAAACACATTTGATTATGTATATAATAACAAAAATTAAACATCAAAATAATGAAAGACGCAACCATTACTTTCTTTTGAAAATTGTCCTACATTTGCCAACCTTCTTTGCCTTCTCGATGCTATATTGTTGTAAAATTCGTAGGTTGACGTTGGAGATGAAGAGCGTCATTAGGGATTAATAATTCAATTGAGTAGTAGCTGATTGTTTCTTGTAAAGGAAATTTTTGGTGAAAAAAAAAAAAACAATGGCATATAGTGTTTTGCTGGCCAAATACTCAAGACCTCAATTTTTGATGAAAAAAAAAGCAAGGGACTAATCATACTTTATTTTAATGTCATATGGTGTAATTTCTACCCTTTTATAAAACAAATAATAAAATCTTGAATAAATATACTCAATAAACATGACATAGGTAATAACTTTGACCGAAATTATTCATCATAATAGCAAAAAACGTAAAATATAATCAATATAATTTTCCCTACTAATTGCTAATTTAATTTTTTGTTGAAAATCAAAAATAGTAATCTACCTTAGGTGAATTTGAATACGACAATTATCATAATTATTATAATTTTTTAAATTTATATAAGTTTTAATATTGAAATTAATAGATATATTATATTATAGTTTTTGTAACAGTTAGATTAATTATATACAATAAATATTATTTTTATTATGTATTTAAGAAAAATTAAATTTTATAAAGGTTGAAGTAATGGAATAATCCTTCCAAAAAATACATGTAATAAAATATTATATTAATTATGATTATAATTAAAATTTTTAGATAATAAAGTATAATTAATGATTATAGTTATTCAAGAGTAGTAAATGGACTTCATTTTATAATTAAAATTTATAGGTAATAAAGTGGGTATTACAAAAATGCTTTGATAATATAAAAAAAGGAAAATAATAAAACAAAAAGAACCAATGATGATGTGCCAAATGTCTAACCCACAACAGAAACACTCAGTTTTAATTTTGTGTGTGTGTGTGTGTGTGTGTATATATATATATATATATATATATATATATATATATATATATATATAATGAGGTTTAGTTTGGTGGTTAAAACCGATATCTTTGAGTGTATTAAGTTTCGGGTTTAATTATCCTTTCTCATATGATACTATACTCGCTTTTTATGACTTCTCTAACGTTTTAAAAAAAAAAAAACAAATACTAAGCTATTGTTCCATTTAAAGTTAAATGGAACATGACCTAATTGCTCGCATATGGAAAATGTTATATAGCTCTCCAAGGGCACCAGCTAAGTTATATTTACTTCCATAATATTGGACATGATTGATATGGCAGATTATTTCTCTTATTTTTGTAGGGTTTTTCAATTTGTTACGGTCATTGAAAAATATTAGTTTCTTTGAGTATTACTTTAATATATATTTTTAGTATTAAAAAATTAATAATTAGCAATTATAATTAATGTTATCTTATACGGAGCTCTAAAGACAACATATATGAGCTGCGCTCACATTTATGTACACTGACAATCATATTTCTTTTTATATTTGATTGTATATGTCCAAATAATCTTTTTTTTTTTTTTTTTTTTTGCATATCTCAAACTTGTTTTTTATTAATTGAGATAATTTTCTCAAAATACATGATGTAAGATACATCATATTGTTGCGAAGATAACATTGCATTGAGATTGAGATTGAAATCCTACCTAACCAAAGGACTACCATTAATTCATACCAAGTACATCTATGAAGGTAAGGAATATTCGAGGCTACCATTTTTAATTTCCACTCTAGCTAATTTTAAAAGAAAGGAATAAGATCAAGATATATTTCTTTTTATATAGTTTAAACTAGACTCAATCATTGATCAATCCTATGCATAAATATTCTCAAAATCTAGATTATGGATCATGCTTACGATAGCACAATCAAAACTCCATGATCAAGCCATTCAAACACCCAACCAACACAAAAAAAGGACTCCATGATCATCTCCCATGTGAAACCCTATGAGGTGTCAACTAATGCATTATATCCCCCTTTTCTTCATGTCCTTAACCCCTTCTAAGGGACAATGTCTAGAAATTCTTATTTATTTTTAGGTCTACTTTTGTTAGAAGACCTATCTAAATTAGTTATTTTTATTTATTATTTTTAAAAATTTATTTTTAGATAATATTTTTTTGTCTAAATAATATAGCCATCTAGTTAGTTAGATTTTTCTTAAAATTTTTTCAATTACTATATGATATATATTAATATTTCAATAAACCTTGTACGTGCAAAAACACACACAAAAAAAAAAAGAAATTATAAACACAATCAAACCTTGTAGATTTAAATCATATAGCATCCTATTATGTAAACCTCAGACTGATCCTTCCATGACTCAGTCACATTTCTTAGTGTCTAAGCATTGTTTTCTATAATATTGTGGCATAATCTTATTCATATTACTCTGTTCGATTTGTAAAAGTTGTTTAACAATATTGAAGAATAGCATTTTACCTAACCCTTAATAGAGTTATGTCAACTTAGCTAATTAGCTGTAACAAATAAAATGTAAGTTAACACTTGATAGGGTGCATTTATTCTTACCTCATCAAAAAAAAAAAAAAAAAACTATTCAGAGAGATATTTTATGAGGAAATATAGATGGATGAGGTGACCTCAGTTAAGAAGACAGGTGTCCCTTTCTTTCCAAGGCTATATAAATAATAGAGAAATATATAATATTTTAATTTGATTTTTTTGGGGGGTATATAATTGGGGAAAGGGAAGCCATTGACTTGATCCCATGTGGTGGGCTGATATTGAATTTGTGGCAGCCTCTCCTCCAAGACTCGTGGGGGTCACGTGACTCCATTCACTACTCTCAGTCTTTTTTCTTTTTTTATTTCTCTCTTTTCATTCAATGAATCTCAATGCCCAACCATTTCTTTTATTTCATTATCCATTTCCCCACCGTATATCTATGTATCTATAATCTCTCTCTCTCTCTCTCTCTCTGGTATTATAAATATAACACCTTAATTTTTTTAAAAATTAAATCCATTTATAATCTGTTAAAAATAAATGTTATACTTTATTAGCAGATCAATTTCTTTTTTAAAAATAATAAAATTTATGTTAATTTACATTAAATTATTCATAATATGAAGTCAAATATGATTCATGCATAAATATTAAGAACTTACATAATCTCTTTTAATTGTTTGCAAATTTAAGAATTTTCATTAATGTGTTATAGTGACGGAGAGAGAGTAATTCCAGTTCCCGAAAAAGAAAATGTTTGCATCTGTTATCAGATTCTATTCTACTAGTATATTTTTATTTTTTAGAAAAAAAAAGGAGGTGAATGACGTCAATAAAGAAGTGGAAAAAAAGGAAAGAAAAGAGTAGAGAATTTATTCTGAAAATAGAAAAAGAAAAAAAGAAAAAGAAAAGAGGAGAGAGAGAGAGAGAGAATAATTGGGATGGGAAGAAAAGGAGCTCATTGTACGAGGAAAATCTGTGCAACAAATATTTTAAATGGAAAAATGGAAAGGGGGTGGATATGGGGATGATTAAACCTCCACGTGTAAGGAAGCATTCAATAAAAATCAGGAATCGCATAATCTTGTCGGACACGTGGGTCCCTCTCTCCTCCCACGCGGCGTTTTCTCCATCCACACTCCCCCTTCATTTTCTCCTCTTCTCACGTTTTTGTAACCTCATTCTACTTTTTTTTTTAAAAAAATAATAATAAAAAATCACCATGATCCTTACCAAATTATTATTGCCTTTCATCTACTTGCTTCACTTCCTGTGTCTTGCTTCAAACTGGTTGTTTGATTTTATCAATAAGCTAATGTAGTACCTACTTATTAGTTTTAGCTCTTAAAAATAATAATTAACAATTAATGATTATAAGTATTTGTTATTGATAGTTGATTATCAATGTTACCAATAATTATAATTAGCGGATATCAATAATTATACTTAACGGTTATAATTAATAATTAAAAACACTATCACAACCTCTAAAATGAATGGACCCTTAAATGCTCCACAAATAGCTTTTGAAAAAAAAAAAGGTTCTCTAAAACAAGTTCTTTTGGTAATTCGTTTTTAATTTTATGACTTTGTTATTTCTTAAAACTCCTAATATAAATTAGTTAATAACTAATAACTAATATAAATAATTAGTAATTAATAATTGTTTGTCAAACAGAATTATAATTTTATATTAAAAAAATTATAAGGACATATACAAAGTAAGTTTTAATAATTATATGAAATCAATTACAAAATATGTAAGTTTGAAAGTCCCTCTAACACATGAGTTTATTAGCTGCCCAAAAATATGAAAAGAGCAATGTTTACCATTAGACTTTTGGCCATTTCATATACATGTCTAGAGATAAAAGTAGAGTAATTAGACCCTCTCCATCGTTAGTACCCATTGGCCAGTTATGATGCGAACCAATCAGCGATGGGACATACACCACTATTGTCAACTGATTACATACATTGGGCTCGTACGAGGCTCAAGATAGGATGTCTATATTCAAACCCCAAAAAAGGACCAATTCATATTTAGAGTTTGGCAAATAGGTAAGGTCGATTCGGGTTTCGTTAGTGTCGAACTTAAATGGGTTGAAAAAATGTCAATTTAAACCTAACCTATTTATTAAACGAGTTAGAAAATCCTAACTTATACCTATTTATTTTTTAAACGAGTTAACCCGAAACTAACCTCGTTTACCCATACGTTTATTTCAAGTTTAGATTACCTAAATATATATTTGTCCTTTTAAGATAATCAATTATATTAAAATTATTAGTATAAGAAATAGTCCTTCAATCTCGTTCATCATCATCACAAGGTCATTATGCATACTTCATAACTCAAAAACATACATATCTCTACCATGAATATGTAAGAAGCCTTCGGTTTTCACATTTTTATTTCCCTCAAAGACTTTCTCCCCTTTGATTTTCAATTCTCTCCATTTTTAAGAATCACATATATTTTTTATTTTGATTTTTAAAAATAAAGAGGTTAAACGTGTTATTGTTATGTCGAGAATCTCAACCTAAATCTAACCCAATTAATTAAACGAATTAAACATATCATCAACCCATTTAAATGAATGGGTTGAAACTCTACATGCAAACCCGCTTAACTTCGTGTCGGGTTCGTGTCAATAATTATGTCAGCTCATCTTTTTCAACTCTACTTATATCCAAGCCTTACGTAAGTTGTTTAGGCTCAAAGTCTTTGAATAACTAAGGTTATAAGTGTTGACCCTCAGATGAATCCTGGACGAGCCGAACCCAAAGTTTGAGCATTAGGCGATTTGATCCGAGTTTGATTTTGTCGGCTTATAGTTCTGCCAATTAGCAGTGTGATATTCATGTATCATCGTCATTTGAATTTGTGATCTTACTCAATTAAGCAATTTTAATAAAACCGTCATATTCAAAATATAAAATAAAGTTGACTTAAGCACCCTAATTATAAATCAATAAAATCCATGTAGAAACAACCAAAGATTTCCTATTGAATTTCTTAATGTCCCCATAATTTTATTAAAAATTAAGGAAGCAGAGGAAAAAACAATTAATAAGAATATATTAGTATTTTTATTCATAATAAGTCATTGTATTTTTTATTAATATTAATATAAATTTTCTCTTTATACGACATGTAAATATGCTAAAATTTATTAGAGTATAATATGCAATGTGACCAATTATAACTAATAAAAGAAATTTAATAAACTCTTCAATTAATTGCATTATATGGGACCGCATTTAATTATTTTATTATGAATTTATCAAATTAATATCTTTTTAATTTTTTATGATGTGTAATTTAGGGTTGATACGGTATAAAATTGAATAATCTAGTTAGAAAATTTTGTTTCCTGTAGATAATTCCGAATGTCTTATTTACTTGTAAAATAAGTTTTATGATATTTAAATGAACATTGTGAGCTAAAGTTACATACAAAAGTTGAACTCGTTAAATTAATTTTTGAATAATGGTAATTATTTCTAATAAAAAGGTATTATTTCGAAATGTTGCCACACAGACAAATGTTCACCATTGCAAATAGTTGTTTTTACTTTTTTACCTTCCTTTGTGGAAAGCCAAAAGAAGAGGAAGCTAAGGCAAACGAGAAGTAAGGAAAAGAGGGTGATTAAAAAGCAAACAATGACTCCCCCTATGACCCATCATAAGGCCAAAGCACTTGATTGAACTTATCCTTGCATGCTTTCCTCCACACTACATTAACAGTTAAATCCACATTCCCAGAAAATTAAGGCTCATAATTTTATATTCTCATCAAACGCTTTACCATTAACAGTTAAAATTATCGGTTATTGGAAACAACCGAGCTCATACAAAAATTTGTGTTGATTTTTTTGTTTTTCTTGTATTAGCCGTTAGATTGTAATTTTTGAAGTACGATTATTATCAAACATATTTTTATCATCTCACGATATTTCTTTAACAAGGATGGTTTTACACAAGATCCAAGAGAATACGAAAGACCAAAGAAACTAAAAAGAGCTCAAAGTTGTTGGAATATATGAAGTGAGATTGTCCCAAGTTGACATATTACTCCATATGGAATTTTATGGCCGCACAAAAGCTAAAAGGAGGTTAAAGAGGTATTGAGCATGTATATAAATTTGTAAATTACTCCACCCATTGTTAATTAAATTTGAGATGGAATTAAATGGACTTATATAAATTGCTCGGTTAATAAGAACCAATTATATAAAATTTAAGAAAGGGCAAGATCGCCGGCCTAATCTTTTCCCATAATTGAAGACCTTGACGTAAACAAAAAAAAGAACAAATCCACATGCATGCATATGCATGCACCCCTTTAAATATTCAATCATCTTAAATTTAAATAAATCATTTATTCGAATAAATTAAATTAAATACCCAACTAAAGCACTATTCGATAAGAAGATATGATCCCATATATGGTCACATCCTATTGACAAAAAATTAAGACAAGTCAAACTAATAACCCAATGTCGTAATTGTAAGATCTACTATCAATTATTGATCGAGTAGGATAGGATTTGTCATACATTCATATTGCATCGTGAATTTGACATCATAGAATTTGGGGGTAAGTTTGTATGATTAAGGTGGTCTATATTTTATGATAATATTGATGGAATTTAAGAGTAAAAATATTGGAGTTTATGTGATCTATTTTTTATTTTAAAACAAAACTATTGAACTGCTATTGCTACTATTTCTATCGTTATTATTTTATTGTCGACTAATATATGGTTCGATTCCTAATGGTGTGGGGTTTTTATTTGCTATTTCATCCGTTTTAAAGTAATTGTCGCTTTTTGGACTTTAGAAAATATTAAGAGAACACAAAATTCATGGCAAAATTCGTGTTAAAAAACCATGTTGCCCCAAGGTTTCATTGAAAATGAAGAAAATTAATGAAAAAAATAATTTTTTTATAAAGACAAAATTAATAAACTAGTTATTAATATGTCATTGAGATCGTAAAATAATAAATATTATAAAACGTATAAAAATTAATTAAAAAATATATATATATATTGTGGGATAGATGGAGTATTCTTTATTATATCTTCTATACATGGATGTTTCTTTGTTAGTGTTAAATCTTCTATTTAAAGTATGTTGTTACTACATAAAACACTAATTAAGTGACCTAATTAATAAAAAAAGAAAGATTATGTCAACTTCATAGAAGATTTAGGCAATCTTAAGAGGCTGTTTGGGTGAAAGGGATGGGTGGAAAAAGGAAGTGCGAAAAGCATGTTATTTAGTATAGTAAATGTGAAACTCAAATCAAGGATTAGGTAAGTTCCATGAAAAGTACAATTAATGGGTTAATTAAATAATTAGTTTAGTCAAGCATGTCTGCCATTAAGTTTAGGTTTGTCTCCTCAATGCTACCGCACACGTTTGGCAAGGAATCATATATACCCTTTCCATCCTCCATACATTTTTATACTTTAAAATTTGTACACATAGTAAGCTAGCCTACCTATAAGCCTCTACCCTTTCTTTATTCCCCGCCCCCTTATTTTAGGAGGTCTAGTAAACTACAATGATTGTGGGGTAAAAATGTTAAAATTTAAGACAGTCTGACCGGACCTATAACCCTTCAAATTGAGGAGGATTGTTGCCCCATATCGGAACTTGGATGGCATTGGTCACAGGTGGATGCGGAGCTAACTGCTACATCACCACTTCCACGACAAGCTTCTCATATATTAGGAGCAGGAGGATGAAGGCTTAATCCATAATGTAACAAAACCCACTAAGAAAATTTGGCAAGGTTATACAGTATGAGATTATATCCTCAAAGAGAATACTGTTTCGGTACGTGTGATTAATGTGTCGGAGCCACCTTGATTCTACAACTCGTCTATTTTGTATCTTTTGACTTTTTTTTAACTTTTTATAATTAGAAAATTTTAAAATTTTTATATTTTTTATTTAAATGTGCCATGAAAATAATACAGTATAAATAGGAGAGGGGGAATCATATTTGAGATTTAAAATACTCAATAAACTAAGATCTCATAAGTTAATAGCTGAAAATTTCAATAGTTGAAATACTTATGATGAAGGTTATTGGATTTCAATAATTCCACATTTTGGGGTATTGCATTAGACTTCAATAATATCATCTTTCAAATTAAACGTTAATACCTCCACCTTTGAAAGTATTAAACGTCAACAATCTCACCTTTTGAACTGTATGTTAATAATCTCATCTTTAACCCTATTTGTATTTTTTGGAATATATATATATATATATATATATATATATATATATATATATATATATATATATATATATATATATATATATATATATATATATATATATATAGTTTGCAAATCAAACATATAATGTAGGTAACAAAAAATAAAAGGCTTAAACCTTAAACTTGCATATATAACTATAATTAGTGGATGTGAGGGGTTATTGAAAACAATGCAAGAAAACTGAAAGATTTGGTATCTAAAACGTAATCAATCCAAATATGTATGTCTTAAAGTTAGAGATACACATGTGATATCATCTACCTAAACTGCAAAAAAATAAAAAAATAATATCATGATCAGATAGTATGATTGGCGTGGTGACTAATAATCCTAACTAATGTGAAAATAACCGTAGCATAGTCACGTTGAAGTGCAAATAATTAGCCTAATTCATACATATTGATTTGTTGGGTATTATTATTGGAGCTCCTAGAAGATAAAGTAACCACTGCATATAATGGGGCATCCATTTATATCTCGTATGCTAGGTAGGTTGGCTATGTCGAATTAAAATAAAGGGGGTGGGAGGGGGAAGAATATGAAGAATTAAATGAAATGGAAAGACATATATATTTTTATCTTCATGGGCTATACATGCTTTAATTTCATGCATGGTAATAAGATGTAATTGGTAGATTGTAGCTTTTTCGTTGTCTATAGGTAGGTTTAGCCATAGACTTTCAACTTCAATTGTGTGCTCCATAATGTTATTATCTAGCTATCAATATTTACTACTTGTTACATGCTCCACAAATTAAGAAAAAGAAAGCTTTTATAACCATCCAATCCATTAAAGCTGTTTTCTAATTTGTTCTTTTTATTAACTTTTGTTTTTATATGTACAGTATGAAGGTTAATATAAGCTTTCTTAAATTTTATGAATTATTTACTGTGGAATAACACTTGAATGACTCCTTTCTCCCATTGGTTGCAAGATTTGAGGGCGTGAATTTTATTAGAAAATTTTATTTTTGTGTATGCCATCATCTTTATTTATTTATTTTTATTTTTTAATAATTGACCTTTCTTTTTATTAGAAAACTAATCTATCACTATTCGCAATGAGGGGGTAAAACTCTATTATAAATTTTATCCATTCACGTACAATATCTTGATTAGATTCCTTCTCAAATTAAAAAAATAAAATAATATCAAACTACTTAAAACAGAATGTATTAATATAGTAATTCCTTTTTGCAACTTTCTAGAAATGTTGATTTCGGCGGAATTATGAATAATTAGTGTGAGCTTTTGGGGGATTCTCCATGGAGATGAAGGTTAATGGTGGGGAGAAATTAGGTGTATTAGGGTCGATTAGGGTGTGAATAGGGGATGTGATTAGCCACCAGCGAGACCATAGGTAGTTTAATTAGTATCCATTATATGTTATGGACTACATGGGAGTTCAAAACCTAATCCTAATCTATGATTAAACAACTTCTTAATAAGCATGATGTACTAGCATAAATAGAATAAATTTATATTCCTTCTTTGGGGCTAATTAAAAAAAAATATGAATGGAAAAGCTTCAGTACAGTAGAACCTTGGACTTCGTGAAATAGTTGTAGAAAAGTGTAAGGACAAATATGTTAAGGGTTATAGTAAATCTTGGTCTTTTCTCGTGTTGTGGACGATTCATCGAAAGTGAACTCAAGAATAATAATCGACCTTACAAATCACTACAAACATATATAATTTATATATAATTTGTGGCGTATGCTCACACATTATTTGGAAAAACTTGCTAAGTGACCATCCATACTTAAACTATTTCAAACCTTCTTCTTAAGAATGAATTTTTGTAAAAATAAGGTACACTTTTGATAATATAAATAGTTGTACCAAATCCTTTAAATCACACATATGAGATTACAGTACTGATGATGCATTCATCTCTAATTTTTGTAATTTCTGATTTAGATAAATTCCTTTTTAAAAAATCATATAAATTACCCGCTTTAAGCCTAACCTTTCAAATAAAACAAAAAAAGTTAGTTTATCACCTCCATGCATGCGTTATTGACTACTAAAGTGGGGAAGAGGAAAGAGACAAGAATGACTATTATACATTTAGGAATATTATTCTATTATAGTGCTAAGAGGCATCCCTCCTTATCCTTCTAATTTTTTTATATAATATAAAAGAAAAAAAAAAAACAAAGAATTAGTGATGTATACATTTTTTCATATATTTTAAAGGACTCCACGAAAGGTTGCTATCAGCCGTTGATTGCTTAAAAATCAAAGACCCTAAAATTAATTTCTTTATTCCAAAATAACACAAACTAAGATCAATGGGTTTAATAATATTCAAAGTTTGCCAAAAAAATTATATATTTTTTATTACTATGACTTACCGAAATGTTGCAATATCATATATATATATATATATATATATATATATATATATATATATATATATATATATATATATATATATATATATATATATATATATATATATATATTGCCTTTTGCTCATCCCTACTCCCAAATATCCCTTGTACTTTTCTTCAATCTCTCTCCGAGAGTTTTATCAATCCTTGTATCAATTTTCGGTTATTAATCAAAGTAAGTTTTGATTCATCTCCTCCATTTCAATTACTCTTTATTTAATTATTTTTAATTGCCTGTTTTCATCTTTTGTTTTGTAAAATCAATTTGTTAAATTAATTTGTCACCCTACTTCCCCACTATTCAACCACAAACAGTACCCGA
Source organism: Talinum fruticosum (assembly GCA_021018815.1). NCBI lineage: Eukaryota > Viridiplantae > Streptophyta > Magnoliopsida > Caryophyllales > Talinaceae > Talinum > Talinum fruticosum. Next base: position 1,744,161 of record JAITYX010000080.1, on the reverse strand, counting down.
GCTTCATCCTCGAGTATATATATATATATATATATATATATATTAAAAGTTGAGTTGAAATAATGTATGAACAACATTTAGGATGCCACGCAAGATGTTATGTAGGATGCCAAATAAGTAGATTCAATGTAATTTTAATTCAATTTAATGTTGTCACTATTCACATTAACATTAAATATAATGGACATTAAGAACAAAAAATATATTAATTAAAATAGAAAAAATAAAGACACATATTTGTTTAGTGTTTATGATAAATTATATAATCTAATATATCAATTTATTATTGTTATTTGAAAAAAATTATTTTTGTAACTTGTAATTAATTTTTATTGTTATAAATTAATTAGAAATAATTAAATTAAAAAATAATTAAATTATTAAAAATTTAATTAATGCCCTTATATAGCAAGGGGTATAACCCTAGTAATATACAGAGAATCGAACATAAGACTTAACATATTCTAAGCTTTAACTTTATCCATTAAATTATCACCTCATAATTAATAAGTACCAAAAGAAAATATATTTAACTTATTAATAAGTCTTGTGTGAGACTCGTATCACTTAAAAGTTATTGTGAGATGTAAATTTTTATAGTCACTTTAAATACGTAGAGGGTGACTAATAATTCATTTAGGGATAACTCTAATAAAAGTCACCTATTCATGAATTATTACTCACTCTCAAATTAAAAAGTTACTATAGTACAAGTTATTAGTCATATTAAAATATTTAAAAAATCACCTCGTGTTACAATAACTCTTATGTGAGATGTTCTCAGATAAGAATTTGTGTTAATTTATGTAATCCGTGGGATAAAAGACATCAAAATATCTAATTTCTAATTATTTGTAAATTTTTAAAATAACTTTCTTTAATTATATCTTGTTACGTTGAAGAAACTAGCAGTGTAGGTAAAAATGTAGATTACCCCCAAGATGGAATCCACACTCCTAAAGTACTCAGTGATAGACTTCAAAGTTTGTTTTAGTTTTTGGCTGTGAATGAGGTACAAAGACTGATATAGGTGTAATTCAAGTCTAAAAATATAATAACTTTTAAATATTTCACCGGTTGATCTAATTGATACTTTGTAGTTATTATGGTGAAAAACCACACATTTTTATTGTAGTATAAAATTTCGTAGGGGTCTTTAATCATTAATATAAATTTTTGGTTAAAATGATTCTTAAATATCATTAAGTTCTATAGTAATCCAAATATCAAGTTCAAAAAGTAGATACAAGAGGGCCATAGAATGCATACCTTTGTTTGACCATTCAACTATAATTTTAAACTTTTTATGAAGATAGTTTCTTAAATCTTATATTAAAACTGCAATGTTTTTTTCTTGAATCACACTTTGTACCAGGTTTAATCCCACCTAAATAAATTCGTTTTCTCTCTTTTTCCATTGTTTTTGAATTTGAAATTCAACTGTTTTCATTTGTGAAAGAATTCTTCTGCATAATTTATTGAAAGATGTTGCACAAATGAAATCCATAAAAACAAATTGAACTAATCCTTAATTAATATAATATAATCCCTAAATTTCCCTTCATAATCATTTAAACTATTATCTGCTTAGCAACTTTTATGTAATTATCATATTTAAAATTATCATTTAAATAACGGTGCGGGTTTCATAAAATGGAAGAAGCAATAATTACGGTACTTTTTGCTGTCTCATTTGTTCATGTAACATGATTTAATCTCCACTGTCAATTTTTATAAAAGTAGAAAAGGGGGCTTTGAACACCAAACAAAGAAGATAGATACAGAATAGAAATAGCGACTCTGCAAAAAAAAAAAAAAAAGGGGAGCGGATTTTATCATACCTCAATGTATGCATTATATACGGTAGGTGATGCTTCACTACTACAAAAACGATATATAGCGACGTAAACTAGCGACGGAATCGAGTCCGTCGCTAATTAGCGACGTAAACAATGACTGGAATCCGACATGTGTCGGATAAAACCTGGATTAACGACGGAACTAGCGACGGAATTTGTAGGTAAATATGTAAATAAGGACTAACCTTAATAGTTGCGGAAGCGAATAGATCGATTGCCGTTCGATAGCCCACAAGTGAATTCCCGAGTCACGAACCCTCCGAGTCCGGTTGTACTCCGAAGTCCGGTTCGGTGTCGTCCCGTAACAGTATATCCGGCGTCTACTAGAGTCGCCGGAAACAGCCACGTCTCAAACCCGAAGACCCTAACATGGTCGGTCTAACCGTGAGGGAGATTAGAGGATTTTCGAGGAGAATCCGAGAGAAGCAACCAATGCTATGTTCGTCTTTCTCGTATTCGCGTGTATCTCTCTGTATATCCCATTACAGATTAAATAGGAGCATTCGCTCCTATCCTCGGAGTTGGGAAGTTGAGTCTAACTCAACTTCATTAACCCCGCACTTATCCGAGAACGTTTCCTGGATAAGAAGGGAAACCGATTAAGTTGAAATTAACTGGGCCTAAGTGGCCGTTTTATGTAATTCGTCCAACAGCTCCCACTCGGCCACGTAGGAAAATCTCTAATCCTTTATATCTCCTCACGTTTCATACCGAGAATGAAGTGTGCAACCAAAAAGTAACCAGTGAGTGTCATATTAAGTCACCATCTAACTAACATGACACTTTCATAAGGACAACTCCCCAAACCATTCAAGACATCACTCGTGGCATATATAATCCCTTTATGCCTACCGATGTATCATTGTTAGACCTCGCTTTTGCCGGTTTTTAAGGCATTATTTAGCCCAATTCCGTGATTATTTCAATGATATTTATTTAGTTTTGGGTTAGATTTTGCTCATTTTCTCTTTATCGTCACCTAAATCTCTTTATTACGGGTTTTGGGCTTAAATTTGAGAGATTCGAGGTAAAGTTCATGAAAAGCGATGAAGAGAAGAGTTCGGGCCCAAGAGGAGGCAAGAAAGAAGCCTAAAACACATCAAGAGAAGTCGCACGGCCCCTGTACGAAGCTGCACGGCCGTGCGGATCATCGAGCGAAGGACCCGAATCCAAGGAAGTCCGCACGGCCCCGTGTAGACATTGCACGGCCGTGCGAATCGTCCGGAGAGTTCTCGGTTTCGCACGGCCCCTGTGCACATATTGCACGGCCGTGCGACAAGTTACTGAAGATTGAAGATGCGCACGGCACTCCGTGCGAGACTCGCACGGCCGTGCGAAACGAGCGAGAGCACGTAACGCGGCAGATTTTTCGCACGGTACTCGTGCAACTTTCGCACGGCCGTGCGACTACTGTTTTCGGCGATTATTTAAGTTTCCTAATTGTATTTGTGAGGGGATTCTTTTCCATAATTTGAGATTTTTAGCTAGGGTTTCGTGGGCAGCTCCGAGAGGAGACTCAAGAACACCCATTATTGTTATTCTACTTGAAGTTTTTATGATTGAATCGCATCAAACTTTTTATTCGGTAATCATAATTTCTCCTCTCTATCTTTTCTTCACAATTTCTCTTCGTTTCGCTATGGCTATTTTTTCCAATCTTTGTCAATTGTTTAGTATCATGTTTAGGGGCTAATTTCTTTACTTAGGTTGGGATTGATCCCTATTATGCCTTGATAATCATGAATTGAGTACCAATTGGGTTGTTCTATGCTTTTTAGGTTAGAATTCACTTCGTTCATCACTCTTTCATTGATTGCCTCGAGAGAGGACTCATATGCTTTTATTAGGGTTTTGTGGAACATCGAAAGATGAAAACTTACCTAGAATGACGTTGTGAACGATTAGAACTTTGATATGAAAATGATTAAGGTTTTAATTGGGGGTTGTGAGATGCATTCATTGTAATTTTGCCTTTATTAATCCCATGAAAATAGGTGATTGGATTGTGCAAGATTAGTCTTTGACCTTCGAAAGTAGGCAAAGATAGGCTTAATTGGTGTCTCCCTCTTCTAAACTATTAGCATAGGCAAACCTCAAGCGGTATTCGATTCTAATTTCAGGCATATTAGTGTGATTAATCCCAATCTAAGGCTTTTTAATTCATCGGTTTCTCTTAGTTATTTTGTTATTAGTTGATCCAAAAACCAAATCATCGTCGAAATGAGTTTTTACCTAGATTAGAGTTTTTAGGTGGATTTAGTATTTAAAAACGAGTTCCTTGTGGACACGACCCGTACTTGCCGGTTCCTAGCTACAGCTACACCGTGCACTTGCGGTATTATTATTTCTCTCAACAATCATATAATTATATTCCGAATATAATCGCCCGGGCTGATATGGTGAATACGAAATGGTTTTCCTTAGCCACTCATGATGTTACATCTCGGTAAGATTGCTTTCCTAATGTATTCCGCCGAGCTGTATATTTCTATAACACTTGGAGTGTACATTAAAGTAGCAACATCCGACTTAGATTTCACATCATAGTCCTAAGTCAAAGGGAATTGTGTTTTGAAACAATAATGTTTCAGGATCACACATTGACAAGGAAGGGAAACTATTGTCACTCCACAAGGTTGTCTTTTTAGCACACACAGTATGAAGTGTGTGTTATGATATAATTCCCACTAAGGTGAGTCTGTCACTTTTATATCATACGAATTACAAGTCCAAGTTTTTCCTAAAACCCGACTTGAGTCACTGGATTAGCGCACTCAACGTAATCCTAACACTTAAATTCGGCTAAAAGGCTTCAATATAAGGTTGTGTTATATTCGATTTTTCTTAAATCTCATCTTAGACTTACTAAGGCGACTATTCATGTATATTTTTTATACTGTCTCGAGTACGAAAAATTAATCAATATTGCACATCTAGTGCCAATATGATTTTAGTCTCATCCTAACCGCTACTCAAGTGTTAGCGTTGATTATCCGTGTGACAAGATAATCGAAGCCTAGTGACATTCGGATGTGCCAAATCATGCAACCAAAAAAATTATGAACATTCAAAGAAAAAGAAACACCAATCTTTATTTCAATGAGAAAGTTCATCCGAAATGTATGTCCAAAAACAAAAATTACAAGATGTTTCAAATGACTAAACTCTATAAAGACCTAAACTCATCATATGAGTTTTGAACACATCTCTAGGAGTAGGTTTAGTCAAAGGATCAGCGATCATCTTGTTAGTAGATAAGTATTTGACAACAATCTCTTTCAACTTTATAGCGTTCCTCACAAAGTGATAACGCCTTTTAATATGCTTAGCCTTCCTATGAAACTTAGGATCCTTAGCATATTAAATGGCAGCAGATGTTATCGCACCACATCTCGACAGGATCGTCAACTCTAGGAAAAAGGTTGACATCCTGGAGAAAACTTCTTAGCCATATTGCCTCCTAAGCGGCAAGGCAACTAGCGACATATTCCGCTTCCATAGTTGACGGGGCTATGCAGGCTTGCTTCTTACTCGCACCAAGATATGGCTCCCCACCAAGGGTGAAAACGTATCCCGAGGTTGACTTGGACTCATCCAGGTCACCACCCCAATCTGCATCCGAGTATCCCCTCGGTTTTAGGTCCCCTCCTTGATAACAAAGTACCAAGTCGGTAGTTCCATGAAGATAGCGCATTATTCTTTTGACAACTTGCTAATGAGCGAGGTCCCGGGTTATTTTGGTAACGACTCACCAATCCAACCGCGAAGCAAATGTCGAGCCGTGTACATAACATGGCATACATTAAGCTTCCTATCGCACTAGCGTAGGGAACACTACTCATATTCCGCTTTTCTTTATCTTGTTTTAGGACATTGCTCATGATTTAAAGTAAGACCCTTATCGACTGGAGTGTCAACGGGTTTGGAATTTTGCATCCGAAAACGTTCCAGGACTTTCTCGATATATGTCTTCCGACGTAAACCAAGAAACTTTTTAGAACGGTTTCGATTATTTCCACACCAAGGGCATACTTGGCTTCACCCATGTCTTTCATCTCGAAGACGGAAGACAACCACTTCTTAGTAGCGTTGATCATTTCCAGGTTGTTTCTAGCCAGTAGTATGTCATCAACGTACAATGTAAGGAACATAATCCCTACTGTCGTCCTCTTGACATATACACAATGGTCTTCCGAAACCATGGTTAAGCCATACGAAGTAATAGCTTCATGGAATCTAAAGTACCATGATCCGGAAGACTGTTTAAGACCATATATAGATCTTTTAAGACGACAAACTTTGTCCTCTTGTCCTTTTGATACAAAACCAATAGGTTGATCCATATAAATCTCCTCCTCCAGATTACCATTGAGGAAGGCGAGTCTTTACATCCATCCGGACTAACTCCAAGTCCAAATGAGCAACCAGGGCTAGAAGTAGGCAAATAGAGGTCATTCTTACCACAGGAGAAAAAGTCTCTTCATAATCTACACCTTCAACTTGTGTAAATCCTTTCGCCACTAATCGGGCCTTGAACTTATCAATTGATCCATCTGCTCGACGTTTAACCTTGAAAACCTACTTGTTTCCAATGGCCTTACGTCCGGGAGGAAGATCAACCAGTTCCCAAACTTCATTCTTTGCCATTGAGTCCAACTCATCTCTCATGGCTTCCATCCATTCCGTATGGTTTGGTGAGTTTATAGTCTCTTCATAAGAGGTTGGCTCTTCTATTTCCAAAGGCATACAAAAGAAGATATCCTCTTCGATTTGAAAAAATCGTAGGGGAACTTTTCCTCGTTCGCTCCTTCGAATAATTTTAGGACTTGGTTCTTTTGTCGACTAGTTTCGGGATCCCTCCCCTTTTCCTTTGAGGTGTGAGACTCGAGTAATAGGAGAATCTCTCCCACTAATCCCTTGGGATGTGGATGAGGGTTCCTGAGAAAGAGGATCGACCTCGTGATTAGGAACTGGAGATTGAAGACGTTCCTCATTCTCTCGTTGGATCTCCTGTGTAGACATATTTCCATCATTAGAGATGGTAGGACCTCTCCCACTATCTCTATTGTCCGGAAAACTATTATCCTCGGTGACACGATGAGTGTACGAATCCTCCCCTCACCGAGAGATAATTGTTGTAACTCATACAACTCTAAGTCCTTCTTAATTTTACCAATACTTGGGAACTCATCCTCAATAAAATCGACATTTCGGGATTCTATTTCCTTCATGCCGCCAGTTGGATGTTCTCCATACATGACATATCCTTTTGAATTTTCTGGATACCCGATGAACACCATTTTTGTAGCTCTAGGACCAATTTTCCCATGTGGATGAGTTGGGTTGTGCACATAGCCAGCCGAACCCCACGGGCGTAAATGGTTCAAGATGGGCTTTCTACCATTCCATAACTCATATGGAGTGATCAAAACACTCTTACTAGGCACTCGGTTCAGGATGTAAGTTGCCGCAAGCAACGCATCCCCCAAAAACTAATTGGCAAATTAGCTTGGGCCATCATTGTCCCGACCATGTCAAGTAATGTTCGATTCAGTCGCTCGGCAACTCTATTTTGTTGAGGAGTGCCTGGAATCGTAAGTTGCCTGCGTATGCCCTTTTCCTCACAAAACCCTTTGAACATATCGAAAAGGTATTCACGACCACGATCGGTGCGAAGAGACTTCACTCTACGCTCCAATCTGTTTTCTACTTCCGCTACGAAGCGTTTGAACACATCTAAAGCTTCATAACGGTGTGATAAAAGGTACACATACCCATATCGTGAATAGTCGTCTATCAAAGTGAGAAAATAACTAGCACCATGACGTGCTTTGACATTCATAAGTCCACATATGTCGAGTGAATAAGTTCTAAGGGATGTGACGCCCTAGAAGCCTTACCAAAAGGCTTTTGGTCGCCTTACCAGCCAAGCATGACTCACATCTAGGCAACCTAACCTTAGTGAGTCGGTCTAGAAGACCTTCTTTTGCTAGTCTAGTCATTCTATCTTGGCTAATATGACCAAGTCTTGCATGCCATTTAACAGATTCGAATTGGAATCAACAAATGAAACTAATGCAGAATTATCATAGCAAATGTCTAAATCCAAAACAGGGAAATTGTTTTGAAAACTAGCATGGCCAAACAAATTGCCACCATAATAAATCTCTAAACCATCTTCTTTTGAAACAAACTGAAAACCTACTTTAACTAAGGAGACAAAGGAAATAAGGGAACATTGCACCCCGAGCGCGTAGAGAGCATTTAGTAGGAGTAACTTATTTCCTCCACGTAGCTTGAGCTGATACGTTCCCACACCGAGAACGTCTTCAATCGTGCCATTCCCTAATGTCACGGTTTGTATGCCCACCGGATAAGGGTGAAACTCTACAAACCCAACTCAGTCTTGAACTATGTGCTTGCTTGCTCCCGAGTCTACAATCCAATTAGGAAAAGAGTTAGCAACTAATGAATGGGAACAAACAAATAATTCGGAGACTTTAATGGAGGGGTCACCTTTTGAGGCTCGGGACAATCCCTAGCATAGTGACCCTTCTTTCCACAATTATAACACTTCACACGTGCCATAACTTTCTCTTTGTTGCCCTAAGCCTTATCGTTGTTTCTTGGTATTTCCACTGCAGGCCCGAGGTTTCTTAGAGGGTTGAGAACTTTTCTTCTTCCCTCGTTTAAACTTGTTTCCTCTAGGTTTGTTTCCTTTAGCAACTAATGTAGCGAGGAACGGGAGCGGGAGCATGTGACTTCATGCGGTCTTCTTCAAGTTCAAGATGACGAACAATATCATCCACGATCCGGAGGTGATCACTATGCACCATCGGGGTCTTGAACGTTTTCCAAGGATCCTCGGATGGGATAGCACGAATCACATTCGTGACTTGATTACGCTCGAAATCTCGATCCCTCCAGCCTTAAGATCACGAACCATTGCACTCAATGTTCGTATATGTTCGATTATACTATGATCCGGGCCAAAGTGTATTGCATCCACGTAAGATGCAATTGGCGGAGCTTAGTAGCGAAGTTTGCCCGAACTTGATCTTAAGTTGATCCCACATATCTTTAGCTGTGGGACAGTTCTCGAACTCACCGATTAAGTCATCATGCATGAGGTTCAGTAAGGCATACCGCGTCGAGCGGTCCTTTTTGAATCGATCCCGATATGCTTTTAAATCCTTCGATCATCGTGCGTAACTAGTATCAACATCCTTATCATCTTTATCCTTAGTAGCGAGGGGATACATTTTGGCGGTCAAGAACTCTAGTAGTTCTCGCTTATTCGAAGGAACTGAACCCTCCGATGCCAAATGTCATAGTTGGACCCCACCAACTTTTCAGTCAAGACCATATAAGTCATAGGTTTCGTTGCCATATCTACAAGTAAAAATTGGACATTTAGGTACATCTTAAAACAATTAAAATTTTCACAAAATTTTTTACTCAAGTCATATGATCGAAAATTTTGCTAAGCTCATACTCATCACATATGAAATGAACTAGAAATTTTAGAAAAATTAATTGACACTTTAATTCCATAGAAAACATATTCATATGAATTTTAACATTAAACGAATTAACATTAAACTTTACATACCACAAAGGTAGTGAAGATGTAAAACTAATTTACATGAAAAATTTGTACGTGATATTATTAATTCACATGAAACATATTCATATTAATTCTAAAAACTAATTTATAGATAATATCACTTAACTCATATTATATAAAAACTAATTTTATAATTAATATGATTTCATGAAACAAATTCACATATATATAGCATGTAAAGCAAAGATATTGCTTCTTATAAAACTAATTTATATAACACTATATTAAACATATTTATATAATGTTCATGCCAATTTTTCACTTTAAAACATGTAATACGAAATTACATATATTAAACAAATAACATGCCAAAAATAAAATAATCACACAAAACACAATTATGTAATTTACATAATATGAAACAGATTCATAAAATTAACTCGATTAAAATAACTTACACAAAATTACAAAATCAGATTAATATTAATTTTAAATTTACACAAAATAAAAAATTAAAATTTACGTATTAAACGTATTAAGTATTATTAGCATGTTAATTGAATAAATAAAGTGGAACAAAACGGGACGGAAGAAGCGTGTCTCGGAAAGCAAAAACAAAAGGGGCTGGGAAAACGAGGCCTCGGGAACCAAAAAAATGGGACTCGGTAAAATAAAAAAGGAGGGCACGCTTGCCCTCACCGACTGTTGAAGCCTTTGATTCATTTACTCACGCGGCACTCCCTATTTCCAAAGACTTCTTTCCTCTCTGTCCTCTCTCCTCTCTCGCTTTACCTCCGTAGTAGCCATGGCCACGAGAGGAAGGCCTCGGCCTGTCTTCCACTATCTCCGGCGACATCAAGCAAAGGCCACGGCCTTATTTTTCGTTTTCCGCGTCGCAAAAAAATACCCAAGTGATATAAATCCGCCCTTCTCCGCTGAGCCAAAAGCCGACACCCACAAGCCTCGTCCCATTTTTTTCGACAAAAATACTACCGGCATGATGTAGATCGGCCGCCAAGCAACCGATTAACACCAATCTCGAGCGGTGGTAGTGACGGCGTGGTGGCGCGTGACCCACACGTGCCACCGCCGGGGTTGTTTTCGCAAAGAAAAAGTCGGTGGGCGTTTATCGGCGTCGGAGAAGTCGAAAGAGAAGAAGAACTAATCTTTGCGGCTGCGCGTGTTGGTACGCGCCACCTCTTTTCCAGCTGGTCCGATGGGTTAGTCCGATAACTACTCTTCTTCTACCCTTTTTTATTTATTTATTTAGCTTTTGGGTCATAGAGGCTAGACCGGGGTGGTTTTTGCGTTGGGCCACTAATGGCCAAGCCGCAGATCCGCCGCCATCGCCACCGAGGCGATTTGCGGTTTACTCGATGGTTGTCGAGGGGGCGCCATAGAGGGGATGTTAATAACAGAGAGTCAAGTTCGGGAGTTAAACAAAAGACACATAATCTTAACTTAAACGAGAATAGAGTAGTACTAAACAAATCATGCGGGAATTAGAGTTTGCCTAAACTAATCAGGCTAAAAACTAATCGGGGCTAGGAACTAGCAATCCAAAGCTACGATACCACTCGTAGGTAAATATGTAAATAAGGACTAACCTTAATAGTTGCGGAAGCGAATAGATCAATTGTCGTTCGATAGCCCACAAGTGAATTCCCGAGTCACGAACCCTCCGAGTCCGGTTGTACTCCGAAGTCCGGTTCGGTGTCGTTCGGAACAGTATATTCGGCGTCTACTAGAGTCGCCGGAAACAGCCACGTCTTAAACCCGAAGACCCTAAGATGGTCGGTCTAACTGTGAGGAAGATTAGAGGATTTCGAGGAGAATCCGAGAGAAGCAACCAATGCTATGTTCGTCTTTCTCGTATTCGCGTGTATCTCTCTGTATATCCCATTACAGATTAAATAGGAGCATTCACTCCTATCCCCGGAGTTGGGAAGTTGAGTCTAACTCAACTTCATTAACCCTGCACTTATCCGAGAACGTTTCTGGATAAGAAGGAAACCGATTAAGTTGAAATTAACGGGCCTAAGTGGCCGTTTTATGTAATTCGTCCAACAGAATTAAATTTCGTCGCTATTTTAGTCATTAGCGACGGACCTAACGACGGAAATTGAAAAATTAGCGACGGATTTTTGAAAAAAACAAGTTAAAATTTTTTTTATAATTAGCGACGGAATCGATCCGTCATCGATTCCGTCGCTATATATATTTTTAAAATTCTTTTAACTTAGCGACGGAATTAGTCCGTCGCTAAATGTAATTTTTGATTTTTTTTAATTAGCTACGGAATTTTCCGTCGCTAATTCAAAATTTTTAAAATTTTCAATTTGCCACCTACTTGTAATTTGAAAAATATAAAAATTTTGAAATTTGAATTAGCGACGGAAAATTCCGTCGCTAATCCGAATTTTCGTATTTAAATTTGCCGCCTATTTCATTTTTTAAATTTTAAAAAATTCAAATTTTTAGTTGGCAACGGACGGTTCCGTCGCTGATTCTGTCGCTAAATTAAAATTTGAAAAATTTTACGTTGGCGGGCTATTAAATTTTCAAATGTGTTGAAAATTTAAAATTTTTTAATTAGCGACGGAATTTTCCGTCGCTAATTCCGTCGCTAATTAAATTTTTTAGTAGCGACGGATTAAATCCGTCACTAATCCGTCGCTATTTTCGATATAAAATCCGAACTTCAACGAGACTCGGCAAACATAAGGACAAATAGAAGTGGGAGTGTGAGAGAGTGAGGGGAGAGGCGAATCGATCGTTCGCCAACGCCGTTCGTCGCCCACCTCCGCCACCGCCGTTCGCCGCCCGCCTCGCCACCGCCACTGCCGTACACGTCACCAACTAACCACCTTTAACCTCTTGTAGGTATGCTTTCTCGATCCTCCCTCATTGTTGGTTGTATTTATAATTTACTTTGTTTACTATAAAATTTCACATTTTAGAGGATTTGATATAACTTATTTTGATAGGCATGGTTGGAATGAGGTAGAAGATGAAGATAATGAGAAAGAGGAAGAAGAAGAGGAAAAGGAAGATGAAGAACATAACTTGTGTTTGTATAATTTACTTTGTTTACTCTTGTTTTTATTTTCAATTAGTTTTTATGGATGTTTAAAGTTGGATTATTTATGATTTTTGTGTTTGTATATGATTTTTGTATTTGAATTAAAGTTGAATTTGATGTTGTTATGTTACCGGATTATTTTCGATTTGTATTTAATTGTAGATTTTTGTATTAACCACTCAAAACTATACAAAATTGTAAATTTTTTTAAAAAATTCGCTAAAAATCAGCAACGGAATTTTACGATTCCGTCGCTGATTAGCGACGGATTAGCGACGAAATTTGATTCCGTCGCCAATCCACTCGGTGACGGAACGAGCAAAATCCGTCACTAATCAGCGACGGAATCGTAAAATTCCGTCGCTGATTTTTAGCGACGCTGAAAATCAGCGACGGAAATTTTCCGTCGCTAATTTTGAAATTCCGTCGCTGAATAACGTTTTTCCGTCGCTATTTCCGTCACTATATGACGATTTTCTAGTAGTGCTTGGATCATCTTAAGGTTTTCATCCCATCAAAGCCAGAATATTTGTTTGGAAGCTTTGATATCATTCCCCATATAACTTTCATCGTATTCGGATGATTTTCAATGTGCTTAGACAAGCATTTGACATTGTACTTCTTTGATATGAACTACGCTCATCGCAGCGAAAGGAGATAGACTCGAAAGTATTGTTTGGTCGATTGCTCTTCTTAACTTCATTAGCCAAAATTTTCGGTAACTCCTTTGACATTACCTTTGGCCACCGAATTGATTTCTTTTCTCATCAACTTCCTTATTCTTCCCTTTGTCCATGATGCGAAATCGGTTAATCAAAATTCAACAAATTTTCACGCAGAAATTAGTTTATCAAAATTCAACACAAGGCAAAGATTGAAAGTACTAATTGAAAAACAACACAAATTTTTTAACACTACTCACTCACTCGCTCACTGCTATCCATCGAACCCGAACTACTCACCTACAGGTGAAAGCTCGCAATTCATGTGTTTGACCTTTAACCTCTAAAGAACAAAAAGATCCCACAAAATTATATTTAACCCGGATGGGTTTTTCCGATCGAGTCTAAAAATCTCCTCTAAAATGAAGATTTGTCAATTCTTAGCAATAAAAAAGTGAAGCCCAAAATTATATTTAACCCGGATGCGTTTCCAGTTGAGGTCGTACCACTCTCTCGCCAACTTCTTTTCCGACCTAACTCTCTCCGCGTGGCTTCACCTCTCTCGCCGACCTCACTCTCTCCGCGTGGTTGCACCTCTCTCGTCGACTCTTCTTTCCGGGCACCACCAGGTTTGTCTCTTTTTCTTTATCTTTAACATTTTGCTATTCTTTGTCTTGTCATGTTCGACATTTTCATGAAATTCGAAAGTGTAGATAGTGCTTTCCAATTTTAGATCTCAACTCGAAACTGTATTTTAGGAGTCTTATATTTCGTGATGTTCTAGAGAAAATTTATAAATTAATCTTATATTTGAGGAATGTGAATGGATATAATATGAAAATAAGAGAAGAGTTGTATGATTGTAATTGTTATACTCACTACAAAAAAAAAAATGAAAATACCGTCGGAATTTTTCGATCGGGACTTCCCGTCGGGTCCCGATGATTTTTTTGGACCTCTATCGGAATTCCCGTGGGAAGTCCGACGAAATTTCGACGGGTATTCTGTCGAATTTGGGAAATTCCGTCGAGAAAACCTATTGGAATTCCCGTTGTTATTTTCCTTGTTTTTTTGTAGTGACTTATTCTTATGCAGCTAGACGAATTGCAAGCTAGCTTCCCATCACCCTACCCTAGAGCATGTTGTGGCATTGGGTGTTGTTTTCCCGTGGAGGTCAAATATTGTCATTCACGGGACACCTCTTGCAGCTGATGAGGTAAGGGTTAGTGTGAAAGAGGTGATGCAAGGGAAAGGCGTGTGTGAGTTATCGATCCGGAGACCGGACCTCCACACTATTGACGACGCAGTCAACGCTTTTCTTCGTTGACCCAAGAGTTTGGTCATCCTCACTACGGTAATTCATTTTTATTAAAAATATTAGATTTAAGCTGTTGTTAATATCACGTATATATATTTCACACTTTTGTATTTATTATCACTAGGATATTGGGGACATATCCGAAAGTGGGATGAAGGGCACTAGTGGCACATGCAAACTTTCGGTGGCTCCCGTTCGTTGTTCGAAGAAGTCTCATCTCAAATCCATTGACGAGTCTCACACGGATTAGTGTGCTACTCCGGAAAGTTATGTGGAGACTCTATCACCACAGCAACCGTTCATCCGTACCACGGTAGGTCATGTGTTTGGGCAACATGAAGCGGATATGCCGGTGTATGTGTTCTCGAACGATATACTTGCAATTTTGCCGGATGGAGGAAATCGGCGCATCTCGCTATTACATTTGGCATGATGTGAATTAATGTATACATAATCAGTTCTTTTTTATTATTAATTTTAATTTCTAACTACATACAATTAATATGTAAGGTAGCTGCACAAGATTGGGAAGGATTTCGTTCGGTTTCGAACCCTAATTCCATTATTCAAGGAGTTGGGCTGAATCATGAGAAACGAGTCACCTATATCTTCGACGTCATGAAACATACTGCGGAGGATAAAACATGGTACTTGGCGGTGTTCAATTAGAGATAAGTGTATAAATAATAAACTAATTAACTCATGAAGTTTTTATATGGTGTTATACATACTTATATAAAAATGTGTTATTTGTGGTTACGTAGCCACCATGTGATGCTTGCTGCCCTATATCCAAGGGATAGTATCGCTTATCGGCTTAATCCTCCGGGTCGTGACATGAGGGAATATATCAAGGACATCATCGAGACGTGAGTTCATAATTTTAATCATTTTACGCTATTTTGTTGATGAATAATCATTCAATGGTATGTCTAAATTGAATTTTATTTTTCCGATTGAAAAATAGTGCTCTAATTCGTTATTATTATAGCGGAGGCATCAAAGACAAACGAGTGAAGAAAGCACGAGATAGTAATTGTCCTCGTCAAAGTGAGGTTCTCTTGGTTATTACGAGTCTACTTTAATTGTTTTTCATTTCATATTACTTGCTAGATACATAAAGTACTAATTAATTCTCTATATGTTGGAACGTGGAGTGCGGCTTTTACATTCTCCAATGCATGAAAATGATTGTGACCGAACTTGATTTAAATGCTAGTTCCAAAGAGGTATAGTTGCACTTGTAATTGATTTATATTCTTTTTTCAGCTTGATTAACACTTGCACTTGACCTAATTAATACGTCTTTTACAGCATTGGTTACAATATTTCCCAGGAAATAAGCCACCCACTCCCTATACGAGATGAAGTGCTCAACGAGTTAAAACAAGGTTGGGCATAGTTTGTATAACTCGTATAAAGAAATAAGTATATATTTATAGTTATTCTTCATTATTTGATTGGTAAAGTTTGTGATTTTAGTTGTCATACGGTTGTAGGTATATATATACTTTTACATTGTCTTGTACCATATACAAAATGTGATGAGTATATTCCGGTGAAGAGTGTATTGGATCGTGATTTGTATATGTGTTTGTATATGATTGTTTTGTACTGTATATAGGGCAAGCAAACACGAGAAAATTATTTAAAAAACAGACTTATAACTATGGTTCTTAAGGCGGAATCGGAGTAAAAAGAATCGAGGCTTATCTATGATGACGGTTCCTTCATCCGAACCATCGTCATAGGTGCTCTGTAATAATTTTTTCAACTACAAAGGAAGGCCTATGGTGACGATTCACATGAAGAAACCATCTTCATAGATAGATCTATGACTACGGTTTTTCCATCCGAACCGTCGTCATATAGTGACCTATGACTACGGTTTTGAACCGTAGTCAAAGGTGGTAAATACAACGATGCCCACATACACGATGCCGGTTAAACGTAGTTAAATGTTGTTTTTTACCGTAGTTAAAAGTGGTTCCTGTAGTAATGTATGCATCATACATAGAAGGTGATGCTTGGATAATCTTAGGGTTTGCATCCTACCCAAACCGAGAATCTTTGTTTCAAACCTTTGATATCACTCCTCATGTAGCTTTCACTTGTCTTCGGATGATTTTCAACATGCTCGGACAAGTATTTTACATTGTACTTCTTTGATATGAACTCCGCTATCTGTAACAAAGGAGATAGACCGGAAAGTATTGTTTGGTCGATTGCCCTTCTTAACTTCGTTAGCCAAAAATTTTAGTAACTCCTTTGACATTGCCTTTGACCACCGAAATTGAGTTCTTGTCTCATCAACTTCCTTCTTCTTCCCTTTGTCTATGCCGAAGAAATCGGTTTATCAAAATTCAATAAATTTTCATGCAGAAATTAATTTATCAAAATTTAACACAAGGCAAAGATTGAAAGTAACAGTTTAAAAACAACACAAATAACTCTTTTTTTTGGGGAGAAATAACTCTCTTTTTTTTTTAGTAGTAAACCCTCCCCGTCCCAAAACAATAACAGTAAATGAATACTTTCTATTAAATAGTTCTAATACATTGCATTGAATTATATGAATAATTATATGGATAAATCTCTTTAAAGTTTATTTCAATAAGATTATTTTTTTGTAATCCATCATCATTAGAATCCATTATCCATTAGCAACGACACATATTATTCTGACAAACTTAATTATTTATGAGATTTTTTACATTTATCTGAATATTAAAATCGTTTTTTTCTTTTTAATAAACAAAAGTGAAATTAAGTTTTATTAATGTTATCGTACCTATTTTAAAATTAAACAACCGTACAAACACATGCACAAATTTAGTAATTAAAGTATAAGAAGTTATCTACTGCGAAAACAATTGTCAACTATTTGAATATTTACTATGGGACTTAAATAACTTGTATTGTCAAATATAATTTAAGAAAATATCTCCTTTTTTAAGAAAAAGAAAAAGAATAACCTCCTTTATTGTTTTAACAAGGCATGTGATGTGCTATTGAGAGGGCATTTTTGTAGCTATTTAGTTATATTAAGCCATCTTGGGCCAATTAGATTATTATAATGCAGCCCAATAGTTGAAATAGAGTGGAAATACTTTGCAAATGGTGTCATATTAATTGTGGGCTCCAATCAAGCTTTTTAGTTGGGCTTAAATGATTTCCAACCCATTAGGTTCTACAACGTGAATTTTACTCCAATTCAAAAATCCTAATCAAATATAGCTCGAGATCTCAAGACAAAGTTGCTAATTCAGTCCTACAACATAGTCCACGTCATATATTTTATTTATGTGTATTTGTCATTTGTTCTTTACCTAACTTATTCCCAAAACCTAAATCTATCCCTGCTTCATTGACGTGTTTGTGGTTGTTCCATATATTGTATGGCTCACATCTAATGTTTCGGATTCATAGAAACAAAAATAGATATAGAAATACACAAAAAAGAAAATAATTCAATTAAAGAATTGTAGTAAGAATAAGAGGCGGAGTTACTATTATTATTCATAGAAAAGCCCGAGGACTACATTAGCAATTTCCCTGTGGAAAGAAAAATAAAAAAGAAAACAAAGCTTTTCACATTCTCAACTCTAGTTATTTGATCTCCACCAAACAAATTGCCTTCATACATTATATATATAAGTAGATATAATCTTTATATATGGATGCCCATTTCACCATCTCAACTTGGAAGGGAAATACTGCAAGGGAAAAACAAAAAACCCATTTTAGTTGTGGGGAAAAAACCAATAATTAATTAATTTTTTAAAAAAATATGGAATGCCCAATTTACCTTGTTAATGAGGGAAAGATAATATGGCTTCACTTTCTCCACATCAACTCGAACTTTGCTTTTGCTGTACAGATCATATTTGCTGAGAAAAAAAAAAGGGAGCAAAAATGTAATTAGAAATTTAATAAATCATTGGAAAATAATTATGAAAATTCAAAAAAATAATTTGAGGGAGATGTTTACTTGAAAACTTTGAGCCATTTTAGGCTCTCCTTGTCTTCATCATTGAGTAAGTGCGTGTAAGCTCCTGATTTATGCAGGGCTGCAAAAGACCATAAAATCATCAATATTTTGGACTAATTAAATTTTATTTGAAAAATAAGATGGAAATTAGTTAGTATGGATATGAAAATTAACCTACCATAGAAAGAATGAAATCGCACTATGAAAAGAGCAGCTGGAGGAAGTGTTGTGCCATTTTCTTTGGCCACCTGCACCATTAAATTCAAGAAAATATTATATTTATGAATAAAATAAATAAATGGATTGTTTATCGGTTTTATATACACGTGGACAAATGGATTGTTTACTAGTTTGATTTAAAAGCCCTCAAATTTACACGACATACACAAACCCAATAATTTTAAAAAGAAAAACCTACCAAATACATGTAGTCATCATGTCCCCAAGAAACCAAAACATTCTCAAGGCCACATCCTTCAGAGTAGATTCCATGCTTGGTGTTGTAGTCTGGGTTGTAAGAATCTGGGTTGTCCTTGAAAAACTGGTCAATGATAACAGTTGATGAAACCAATTAGGTCTTAATCCACCGAAATTAACAAGTAAACAGAAAAAGAAAAAGAAGGCTATATTTTTTTGTATGATTAAGATTGATGTACCCATAAATAATATATGTACCTTGTGGTGCACAATGGATTCATCAAATGCACATCCAACTGGGAAAGTGTCCCCCACAACAGCCCACTGTGGGAGCTCACCAAAGGTTGGATGGACCAAAACCTTTCCAAGATCTGAAATATCCATGCATACTATATATGTTAGCAGTAATATCTTTAATTAGTACACTCATGATATCTCAAATAGTTGATAACTGAGTAGAATTAAACCCAACACGATAATTATAGACACCTTGATACGATATGCTAAATAAACATGGTAACTTGAAAAACTAAACAATCCGAGTTTGAATAAGTTGAAGAAGAAATGTACCATGAATGAGGGCAGTCAAGTGGAGCCAATCTTCATTAGGGTAGTCCTTTCTGATGGCTTCAGCAGTTTGGAGCAAATGCTCAATTTGAGGCTCATCCAAGTCAGGATCACTCTCATCCACGACAGTGTTGAGAAGCTCACAACACTCCCATATGCTCATCTTTGCCTTGTCCAATTTGCTGTACTCCTCCCTCATCCTTTTCACCTACCAGTTGCCATCAATACATTCACATTACACTCTCGTTCCGGTTTGAAAAGACACACATTATATTCTAATAATCAAAATATAGAGAGAAAACAGGGGGTCAACTTACGAATTCAACAGTTTGGTGGATGTGGTTTTGCCTGTAGAATTCAGCAACAACCTTTTTCTTTCCGTCTCCGCTTCATAATCTCTGTAACATAAACAATACAACATGAAAATCACACACGTTAGACCATAAATCGATAACACATTATTATTGTTAATTAAGAATTTAATTAAAAGGACCTGAATGTGTGGCCATATGTATTGGTTTCAGGAGCAGCAAATCCTTCAGTTGAAACCAACTCCTTAGGTTCAGGCATCTTAAACCCAGCATCCAAAACTAATTCAATACTCTCCAACGAATCATTCTTCTTGTTCGTCTCCTCCACCACCACTTGGGTCTCTATTTTCAATCAAACCCCAATACTAATTAATTTACAGCAATTTTATTTTAAAAATCAAATATAAAGAGATATTACTTTAAAGTATGAAATAAAAACTCAATTAAAATATCTTCATTAATAAGAAGGAATTGCATTATTGGTGCAGGATTTTTCTTGATTTTCACTTTTATATATGAGATTGGAGAATTTTATTTTTATTTTAATACTCAAGATGATGATGATGAACAAAAATTATTTTTAATATTTTGCCTGGCGGCTGGTAAAGGTAGAGAACAATAAAGGTCACAAAAACTTGCAGATAAAGTTAATCTGAGCCGTCTATGTCAAATCTCTAAAATTTCAATTGCTTTCTTTTTTATTTATCTTCCCAATGATTATATTACTTGACAATATTTTCCAGCCTGCAAACATTGGGGAAAAAAACCTCAATATTTTTTGGTATATATTATGTATAATTTTAAAAATATGAAAACAAACAATCTCTAAATAAGCTAATAAGGATGAACAAAATCGATATCAATATATTATTTTTATTTTTAAAATTGGCGTTGTCAAATTAATCTCTAACTCCTCCACTATAACAATAATAATACTCTATTTATGTGTAAACTTGTCTAATAGAGTAGAGGAAGTAGAAAAACTAATAATAAAAAGATTCATTATTTTAGTAAAAAAATTTTGAACTCGTTTATAAATTATGATTAAAAAAATGTAATGTGATTCCATGAAATAAATATCGAAACAAAGTGGTCAAAATTTTAATGTTTGAAACAATGCATTATCAAATCAGATTAAACCAGATAATATCAAAATACAAATTATAGATGAAGAAGGCAACATACCAACAAGAAGAGGCTCTCCAATAATGACGGTCATGGTTGCACAAATGAAATCAAATCAAAGAACAAAAAAACCAAAATAAAAATTGAAGTGAATAAATTTGTTGAAGAATATACGATGTGATGCGAATTGGGGGGTATTTATAGTGAGACAAAGGGAGTCCTTGCCGATAAAATGGGGGCAAAGTGAGAGTCCTTGAATGGAAATATTGGATACGGATAAAGTCCTCAACTCTAAAAAGCAAAAGTGCGGCGGAGTCCTTGATGACAAATATTTGGAGAGCTTAGGATTGTCCTTAGTTATAAATATGTCCAAGTTTTTGGTAGATTCAGTGGATAATTCCAAGCCTTCTCATCAACTTGTCATCACCAACTCATCACCTGTTGACTCACGTCCCGATCAAGCGCGTAACTACAGCTTGGATTCAACCAGTCAAATTCCACCTAATTTGTGATTAAATTACTAAATTACAAGTTTCAAATTGATTAAGAAAATCAACAAATTTCAAATTTATGGTCTTATTTTTGTGCTCTCCAATCCAAAAATCCATATTCTGAAAATTATGTAGTAGAGTATGAGAAGTAATATAAAGCGGTCTCACCATTAAATTTTAAAATTATAGAAAAATTAATTTCACTGTATCTTATATTTAAAAATCGTCAATCACCTACTTGTCCATACAAAAAGTAGAGAAATTTTAAAAATATTTTACTTTAGTCGATAATAAAATAAGATAAAAATTAGCCCAAACTTTTCTATTTCAACTATCCAAAATATGAACATTCATAAATTGTTTTTATGGGACTATACTTCTAAAACATCTTTTGTATCCCAACTACTTTGTTCATTATGGATAAGGTATGAAACAAATTATAAATTTAATTTGGATAAAAGAAAGTGTGTGTCAAAATTATATCGTTACTAAATTCACGTCATATATACATATACTTTGATATCAATTCAACATGTATATAGAAAGTATGAGATCTTAATCTAGTATTACTTTTTCTAGATATACATGATATGATATTGTTCGCTCACTGATTCGATCATACTTATCTAAAGGAAAATTTTATGTATTATATGAATTTTTTTAGTGTAAATTATACTGAGATTTTAATTATGTGATGAATGTCTTTCATTAAAAATTATTTCATCTTAGGTACAGAACAACTTGTATTAGACAACCAAAATTAGTACCTAAAGGCAAATCTTTTAATCAAAATCCTTCTTAGAAAAAAAAGCATAATATAGCAGTTTATGTAATTTATTTTAAAATCTAGTTGCTCTTGTAGATAAAATAACTTTCCATAAAAATAAAAAAAATAAAAAAGCAGACACAATAACTAAAAATCGACAAAATTTCTCAAAAAGAATAATTATGTTAGGGGTGGACGGCTGAAATTGATAGGATAATGTAATTAATTTGGTAACATACAAGGCATTTATTTCTTGCAATATTTAGCCCACAAAAAAAAAAAGGAAAAAGGAGGTGTGGAATATACGCGCAACGATGAAGATGTGGGATCAAATGAGTATGAGTCAGCTTTGCGTGGATAAGATAATATAATAATAAAAATGTATGAAAAATTCAAGCCAAGTTGAGGAGGATTGGCGTTGGCATTGAGTCATTACCCATTCATTCTCGGAAACTCAAGTTACTAAATTTATTATTTAATCACCACTCAAAATATCTCCAAATTATATTTAAATTCTATCATGAATTTTGCTCCATAAATTCAAGTTATGATATTTTTTTTGTAAGATTTCCTTTTTAAAAAATAAATTGTTTCTTATAAATTCTATCATATCATCATATTTATAAATCTGGTTCTATAGTATAAACATTGTCAAACATATACTATTTTCTAATTTAATTTAATTTAATTTAATTACTCTTTCCATCCAAAAAAATAAAAAATTAAAATCTAGCAAACTATGAGTATTTGCTATATTTTCCAATTCAATTATGTCACTCAAAGATAGTGGCTATTGCCTATTATTTGTACGGACAAAACTTTTCCTATTTTTTAAATTAAATTACTTTTTTAAAAAAATAAGAAAATATAATTAAAGATCTTTCATACCAATTACAGATTGGACTTTAACCTATTTATATTATCCATTCTCAATTTCATTTAAATTTTAATTTATCTATATATCTAATATAAAATAAGTTAAATATTAGATAAAAAAATTGGACTAGACAATATAAGATTTTTGCCACAACTAGTGGCTAGGAATGAGCTACATAATATGCATTTGAAAAGGGTTGAAATGGGATGATGGGTCCCATTAAGAGTGTGCCACGTCACTGTTTTGACAGCTAGTCAAGTTGGAAGATTTTTCTTAATTCCATGCTTATGTGAAAACTTAGATGTGACATTTAGCTTATTTTTATGATTATGTACATGGGAAAATATTATAGTATACTAGTCATGTCTTTCTTTTAAGCTAATTATGAACCTAATAAATTAAGGTTAATTTAATTTTTATTCTTCTTAAATCATAGTGTCATATTATAAATATTAGTTGGTGGTGCGTCATATTTTCGATTACTATATTATAAACACTTTTTTTTGAAATCAAGTAGGAAAGAAGAATTAAGTATCTATATCAATTATTTCTTATAAAAATATGAACAATATGATTTATCAGTTTTTTTATTTGAATGTCTCGAGATTTTACTAATATAAGATCTAAGTTATTTTTGTTAATATTGTTATGTAAGTTGTGTGCTTTATATTTTTCTTTTTTTTTTTTTGATGATTGAGGTGAAAAAGATTGATTATTGGACTTAACATCATATGAGAGTGGTGTTTCCGTGTGTCAAATAACAAAGGTTAAGACAATGGACTTATCACCATACAAAAATAATGCCACAATATAAAAAGAAAAGGGCAACAAATACAATAAGCGAAACATTAAAGCTCAAAAAGGAAACAAAAACAAACGGTTCAAAAGGGATCGGATCATAGATACGATGGGACCATTAGATATGTGCTTTCTTCATGTTGTTATTTTTTTAATTAAAAAAAAAGATTCATGTTATGACATAAAATATAGTGAACTCATATATTATGTTTTTATTAGAATTAATTATTAAAATGAATGGGACTACTCTATAAAAGCGTTCAAGTAATTATCATATTATAATTTATTAGCCCATTTAATAACAAAATACTTCATTAATATCATGAATTCCTTTTTTTTTTTTTATAATGTGTTTGAAATATCGGAAATGCTGGAAAGGGGAAGAAAAAAAGACTCAAGATCTCTTCCTCTCAATTATTCCTAACTAAATATAAATAAAACAACGCAGAATTATAAGGTGAACTAAATATTATCATATAGAATTTTTTTTTAAATAATTACAATTTTTGTATTACATAATATTTTAATATATTGAATTTTAAAAGTAGCAAGAGACTTTCTACTTTGTACTTATTTGCCTCATTTGATAAGCTTTAGTCTTGCATTGTAGTATTGTCATGTGACATTTTGGCCTTTTATACGTTCATGTAAAACAAAATTAAAAGATACTTAAACTTATTTCTATGTGATACTTTAAACCATTGGTAATATATATATAATAAGATTTCATTATTATATATGATTTCATGGCTCACATTATCGGACTTTATGTTATAATATTTTTAGGGATAATTTCAACGTAAAACCTAGCTCAAGTGCAATATAATGGAATGGTGCGATTTTAGTACTTTTCATGGGGGTGAGAGATATTTTAAACCAATTCCGACCTCCTTAATCCCTTACACTTCATTCCAATTCCTTCTCTAATTTGAGCATGGAAGATTCTGGTAAAGGAGGGATACTTCCTTCTAGCCAAGTAAAATATTATACGACTGAAAAATCAATCAAGAGAGAAAAAAAAGATAAAATAAGTGCGAGTTAAGATCTCTAACCTTGAAATTTTCATCACTCTAGCAATAATCAAACAGAGAATCATGCGGATTCCACCTCCAATGTGGATACTTCTTCATATAGTTCAAATATGGACATTGTTAGGGTATAAACCTATTTTTAGACCGTCAATTATTAATTTAAACTTTTAGTTAAGTTGGTTTTTGAACATGATATTAGAGCTTTTCTGAGATTGAGGTCTCTAATTGGAATTGGTTGAGTTGGTTTTTGAACAAACACAACAAAACGAAGAAATTGTGGAGGAAAGTTCAACACCTAGTTCGTTATAGATTTCACTACTTTGGCAAAAAATAACCACATGTATTCCGATAGGACAAACACAACTATATAAGTGAATCCATTCTGTTTGGTTACTAATCATTATTGTGATTTATAAAGAATAGATTTCTCCCGGTATAATTTTTTATACTCACAGGATTTAAAAGAGAAACATTATTTTAAATTAACGATTTAAATTAATTAATATAAATTGTATAAAATACGAAATTTTGGTGGAGAAGGAGTACTTGACTCATTTGGAGCACCTATATATGTCGAGTAAACTCTAAAATCATAGCTTTTAAAAACCCAAGGATAGCACAAATAATGCAGTCCATTAATTCTATAGTTTGATTCTCAGCTGTTAAAAAATTTTCTATTGATCATAAAGTAATCTTACCTTTTTTTCTTTTTAATAGAAGAAAGCAAACATATGTATTTTTTTTTCACTAATAATCTATGAATAAAAAAGGTAATAAAAAAACACACAGTTGACATTTTAAAATACATTTTAATTAGCAAGAAGGTCCCAATGACGCAAGAAAAAACAATCTGCCGAAAGTCAAGATCTCCAAGAGAGAGATGATGCAGTGTAAATTGTCTTGTCCGTTAAGTTTAAGACATCCTTACCAAGACGACTGTGGTTGTTGTCTTGTCTATTATACTTGTTTGTCTAAGGATTAGAATTATTTACTGGCTAGACTTTAAATTATAGTTTTTTTTTTTTTTTTTTTACTTAGACCTATTTGTTTTAGTTTTTAAAAACTAGATGTTAGCTGTCTCAATCAGTTATGAGATGTTATGAGTGATTGCGATTAGATGTTAATTGTTGTTATAAGTAATTATGGTAATCTATTATCAATTATTATGACTTGTTATGAGCTATTACGGTTAACGTTTATTTGTTAGGAGTTGTTAACTATTATAAATGTAATAACGAACAAGTTTAATGTACTGCTAGGTGTCTTTTTCTCCTTTATTTTGATTTTAATAAGCCATATAGAACAATATAATATAATTATAATGCAAAGGGAGAGAGAGAATTGCTTTTGGGAAGGATGATTTGTAGTACCTATGGGTCACATAAACTAATATGATATAGTTATAGTAGGAATAATTTTTCAAAATATTAATATTATATTATTCTTATTGTCGTTGTTGTTTATTATTATTTGTCACTTAAACTACTTATTACCATTTGTTTTGAAAAAAAAAAGATTCGGGCATACGATAAGGTTTTTTTATTTACTTATTTATAGAAAAAAAAAAAGTAAGGCTCATTACACTTCAACAAAAGACCCACACCCAAATTCCATATCTTTGGGTGTACTATCCTGATCATGATTTTCCTACCCCAAAGGAGTTTTTTTGGCTTTTGCTATTCATGTTTGCAAATAAAGTTGAAAGAATAAAAATTACAAATTAAATTAATTTCAATCTAATAGTGCCCCAACCCCAAAGGTGAATTGGCAATTAATATAATGTTTTTACATACTAATATTAGATATTTAGTTGAAGTTACATCGTAGATCATATCATTGTCAAAGATGTTGGTTAAGATAATAATAGTATCTTTTATATAGTTAATAAAAGAAGATCGATTGATCTTGCAAAACAATCATGATTCAGGATATTCTAGCTATGGTTCCTCCCTTTTCTTCAGTTAATTTATTTTGTTAAGAGTAGACATAATAAGGCGGCACATTATTATACCGTTTAGTCATTACTAATAAGAGTACTGGTGTTTGTGGACAAGTAACTTTGTTAGAGAGTTGGTCGACATTGTTGTGGCCAACATTTCTTTACACTTTTAATTTAAAATAGTAGTGGTCTTATTCTAATAAAGAGGATAATACATGTTCAAATCCTCATAACTCGTAATTATTGAAAAGGTTTTTACCTTACACTCGAAAGGAATTATATCTTAGATCAAATAAAAAAACAAAATCATACTAATGCTCAAGGAAGAATTTATACATCTAATGATATAAATTCAAAAGGTCAGAATTAACATCTGAAAATCTTATTATAAATTGAGATAAGTGTGTCTTAGTTACTTTCATTCTTATTATATCGAGATTCATTCTTATTACATCAAGAGTATTATTTTACTCTTATAGTTTATTAGTTTTTTTATATAGCAGCAGCAAATAATATGAAGTAATAATTTATCTAAAAATTATTTGATGATCCCGGGTTAAAAGACAAAAAAGAAAGATATTTTTTTAACCCCAAAATTCTTCCTAATTCCGCCCCCTCCCCCGCCTTTAGTCACATATATCCCGGTTCCAATGGATCCGGAACTATGATATAAATACTAATAAATATGATATTTTTAGTTATACATCTATAGCCTAGTCTAATTTGTGTGCTCTCTCCGTTGCCTGATTTGATTAATACCAGTTCTATATTTTTGTTTTTGTTATACATACCAGTAGAAAGACATATACAACAAATAAATGGTCAGAAATTATATTATTGTAGGTTAATGGTATACTTACTTGGCTTTAATTAATACCAGTTCTCTCTATATATATTTTTTGATACATACAAGTTCTATTTTTCTTTTTTTTTTTTATACATACCAGTTCTATGTTTGGATTAACTAATAATGTACATTTACTCAGGGTTGGTACTTGGGTCAAGATATGTATTAGATGAATTTGAAGAAAATGGGGAGTAGAAGTAATTCAAGGGAGAATAAAAGAAGAATTAAAAGGAATAAAGGGTTGGAAAAACAGGAACATAGCAAATAAAAATCAACACATGGAAGAATGAATGAACTTAAACTCGGGATTTGGTTTAATTCGGATTAATTTCGGGTCGATCTCGTTACGGTCGGGTTAGCTTACGATTTGGGTCAACTACGTTCGGGTCAATTTTGACTCGATCTCGTTCGAGTCGACTTTGGGTTTGATTCAATTAATTTCGGATTGGGTCAACTTTAGGTGAAGTTAGTTCTTGTCGGTTTCGGTTCGAATTGGGTCAATGTCGGTTCGGGTAGGTTTCGGGTCAACTTTGGATCGGGTTGAAATCTGATCGGGTCATTTTTGGATCGAACGATATCCGGTTTGGTTAATTTGGATCGTGTCAAAATCAGGTTTGGTCAAATTCTAATTGACCTACTTGTTTAGTTGTAACTTTCTCGTCGAAACTCTGGTTGATGTGATTTTCCATTCGTTAGAAAGCTTAAATCTACTTTCTAAATAAATGTACAAATAAAGGAAAATCCAAAAATAATTCCATCGTTGGACATAAATTACATAGATATGCAAATAGTTATAATTTCTTTATCGAGTTCTTGGCTCCTTTTGCCACTATGTTTTAAGTTTTTCTTTGTTTTGCCACTTGTATTTATTTTTTATATCTGTGTCACCATGTAGGATTTTTATCCAAAATATCATTGCCAATTTTTTTATTCATGTTTTACTTTATTAAAGGTAAATGAAAAACCAAAACTCGGTGATATTTAAGATAAACAATCTAAAATTGGTGGCATTTAGGATTAATCATTTGTAATATAGTGACACGAGATTAAAAAGTAAAACACAATGACAAAACGGAGAAAATATTAAAATATAATGGCAAATGGAACCAAGAACTCTGTCTTTGTAACGCCCCAAAACCCACCCTAGGAGTATTACATCGCTAGAGTTTCTCACAAAGAACTCCTAAGGCTCATTCAGGTGCTGGCTTGACCTTCTAACTCTAACTTAAAGGTAATCGAGGTGATTTTCCCAAGAGAGTTTGAAATTTCCTAAAAATTTTGGCAGAGTTCCGTTTGTAATGTGGACTATCCCCTAGGCTTAAAGTCGTAAAACTCTGCATAAAAATCATGATATAACTCAACGAGCCACACGCTCGAGTACATAACTCAACGGCCACACGTCGAGTCCAACCAATCATGCATTAAAACTTAAAACAATCTAAATGGTTCACTATACATCCAAGTACAAACTATATGAACTAAATTAAACTACAATACTTAGAAATATAAGAAATGCACGTTACCAACTAGAGTCACTTCAGCAAACAGCAGTCGACAAACGACATGCAGAGTCCAGAATATGCTAAGGTATGAGACACGCCTTCGAGAGTGTACTTGCAACACTCGGGGAGGGAAAAGGGGAAATTTGTGGGGGTGAGCAAACCACAAGCTCACCGGAAAGCCTTAAACTCTTAAAATGGAAATTCTTTACGGATACTACTCATAATAATGAAATCGGTGAAAGTATAATAACGTAATACAAATCTAGATACTTTTCAATGAAATCCCTTGAAATCATTTGTCACATATAGATTCTAACACTTCAATCATTCAAAAGATACAATTTCACAATCAATAGCAACTCTTTTTGGAACTCGAATCAACTTTAAACAAGGTGATGCAACCACCTACGCTTTCTTTCAAATGTTTTCAATCAAAAACTGAATCATTTATACGAAATCACTTCTCATGAATCACTTTTAACGAATCTCTTTTGGTGAATCACTTCCCGGGTTGTGGACTTGAACAAGCACTTCACAATTTCTCATAGTTTCTCTTATTTCTCTAGTTTCTCCGGGCGCGACCCCAAATAAAAGGCTCCCGGGACCTATCTAGGAAGATTCCAATCGGGCATCCTGCTACACCAGGACCCCTAACTAGCCGCCCCTAGCTAGAATCCTTCCTTGTGCTAAACGATCCAGGCAAAGTCGATTCAAAACAATTTCTTTAACACATTCACTCATCAAGCTTGTCCGAACAAGTATTCTCAAATCGGTTTCACTTCTTCGAATTACGTTTTCATGCTTGAAAAGCATATATCACACAAGTCACATTCAAGTATCATTCTGCGTAAACATAGAACTTCTTCCAAAACCAACTTTTGAACAACATTTGGAATTCGGTTGCTTTACAAGTAAAGCGTCTCCATGGTAAGGTTTAACATCCAAAGTTAGTATAATTATTCAATTATTCACCCAAGTATCTCACATCTACTCGTATTCATCCACATTCCACTCGAGCAAGAATTCCCTATTCCATATGCGTAATTCTCATCTTACTCCATTTTCAAAGCCATACTCAATCAACATAAAGACATATTCTCTAGATACTCCAAGTTCTCGCTCCTTTTCTATACCTCAAGTTCGTTTCACCTTAACCGAATTCCCTTTCAAGCATAATGAATTCGAATATTAAAATCCTCCATATTCGCAAACATTCATAACTTAGCCCAAACTGTAACAACTCGTCACCAACTATTATCTTTGCCTCAAACTCTCATATTATGTCTCCATATACTTAGTTAACTCTCTAATGCCCATACTCGGCCATATAACTCTTAATCTCACTTCTTTACTCAAATTCCTCTAGCTCCACTTATCCTTAAGTCTAGTTCAACTTCAAAGATTTAAATATGTTTTTGATTCGGGTATTTTCTAGACAGTTCCAGCTCACTCGCCACCTCACCAGCCAACCTGTGCGTAATCAGTCGGATACGGGAGATATCGGCCCAAGCCAACCCTTAATGGGCCAGGTAAAATCCCAAAGCCCATTAGGGCTAGGGTTTCCCCATTTACCACGGTAAATTACTATTCTACCCCTTTAAAATCTCCCTATAAATACACATCATTTTCTAACTCGTGGGATATGTTCCACATTCCACAATTCTCATTTTCTCATAATCACACATTCAAGCTTCCAAGCTCTCAAGCTCTTAAGCTCTCAACACTCATCAACACTCATCCTAAGAGTTTTCGCCTTTGAAAAACCTCTCGATTCCCAAGGAATTCGCCCAACACTCATCAACGCTCTTAAGTCTGCTCGTGAGAAGGCGCATAGCTGGAGGCTGCGCTCGAGTCCGTGCGGGAGATTGATGTCGCAGCGAGGGATACGTCTCTCGGGAAGCTCCTTGTGGCGGTCTCCCGGCCTTGGGTGAGGAAGCGGAGGGGCTAGAGCAATGGCTACTCTACGCCTCTATCCTTTACTCGAGGCCTTTGACTCCCGATCGGATTCTCCGGCCGAGAGTACCCAGAGGATGGCGAGATTCCCACCGAGGATAGAGGCGATGGTCGTGTCGAGGACGACCCCGAGGACTAGCTTCTTTTCTCCTTCCCTTCTAGGACTGATTTTGATGGCTTGCATGCGATGTATTTTTGAATGGCCTGCGTGCCGTATGACTTGATACTTTACTACTTTGGATTCGTTTCTGTTGTGAACTTTTATCTTCGGCGACCATGTCCCTTGAAAAATAAAATTATTTATTTTTTGACTTTCTTTCCTTTTTTTGGATGGTATATTTTAGGTCCTTTGGGCTCTTTTTTTCACAATTTGATTATTATTTTTATATATTTAGTATATTTTTTTATTTTTTGTTAAAAATTAATATAAATAATAAAAATCTTAAATATATATGAGTCAAAATTTGGTCGATTGCCCCTCATTGATTGAGCTTTGAAAAAGTGATGATCAACGTCATAAGAGACACACAAATTTTGACTCACTAATTAAATTTAGATAAAGGAAGATACAATGGGACTGGATCAAATTATTTAATGTTGCAACATACATTCGGATTGGATAAATGAGGTTAAGATAACTCTAAATTGATTAGGTATAATTCGGGGTCACAAAATAACTCCGAGTTGATCAAATACAACTTAGGGTCAAAATAACTCTGGGTTTAAGCGTAACTTTGAGTCAAATAGATACAACTCGGGGTCAAAATAACTCGGGGTTAATCAAACACGATTCAATGTTGCAACATGCATTCAGATTGCATAAATGAGGTTAAGATAACTCTAAATTGATTAGGTATAATTCAGGATCACAAAATAACTCTGAGTTGATCAAATACAACTTAGGGTCAAAATAACTCTGGGTTTATTAGAATAAGACTCCGGGTTAGCGTAACTTTGAGTCAAATAGATACGACTCGGGGTCAAAATAACTCGGGGTTAATCAAACACGATTCGGGGTCAAAATAACTCTAATTCAATCAAATACGACTTAAGATCAAAATAATTCGGATTTCGTTTGACTTAGGGTCAACAAATGTGCATGATGATGGTGAAATCATAAAATTAAGTTTTGAAAATTAAGGCACTTGGATGCAAGAAATATTTGGAGATTAGGTACTTACCTTTGTAACGAGTTCGAGTGAGTTTGATTAGCGCTCTATTTTTTGCAAAATATTTGGCTAGGCATCTTAAAAAGAAAATGTGTCAATATAACCGACGCGATACATATAGTCACGTGACGGATAACGGGATATTTCACATGTATTTCTTCGGTAGGTAGAAGGGTTTTTTACAATGGATAAAGAGGTGAGTTGCATGCATTAGTACGCTAGATAAAAGAGTGCTTCACTTGATTTTCTATGACAGATAAAGAGGTGCGTTGCATGCATTTGTACGCTGGACAAAAGAGTACTTCGCATGTTTTGTGCGAGTGGACAAACGGAGTTTTGCAACGTGCGGAATTACAAAATGAATTGAAGAGTATGCAAAGGTTTCCTTTGCTTAGAAATTAGGTGCTCACGTCTTCGTAATCGGACGCACCAAATAAATATCATATGCTTATTTTTCCTCTTATTTCTTTCTAAAAGAACTCTTTGAGAAATGGATCTCGGGAATGATATTGATAATCCATTTAAGCGAAGGTTCAAGGAGATGATGAACTCTTTTAGGTATAGGAGGACCTCTGCATCTCGTTGTTTTATTTAAAACATGAAGTCTATGTTAAGTGTTAGCATTAATTGGTCTTTTATTCATATTTGTATACCGGATTGGGATGCAAATAGACACGTTGTTAGATTTGGGAAAGAAGAAATGTGCCCCTTAGTCGAGGAAATTAAGATGATGCTAGGGTTGAACTCTAACAGTCCTTTGATTGTCCCTTAGGCAAAAGGAGTTGGCGGGGATACTTGGGGTTTTTAGGAATTTTTATGGGAACTATGTGCATGAAAACTCTATGTTATTGGAGATTGTTCTCGAAAGATTTATGCCAACTTGTATGAGTTTACGTGAGATAGAATGTAAAGAAGTTAGGGAAAATGCATGCCTTTTATTGATCCTTGCCATCTTATTGCTTAGGGAAAAGTTAGGATGTGTAGTTTGAGACGTTTGAGTTTGGTTATTCCTTTTAGGAGAGGAGGGAGCTTAGGTCCATAGTACTAAGAGAGACTTTACTTGGGTTGGACGCATGTCTGCAGCCATGTCCGTCCCTTTAGGGCTTGCGCGGCCGTTCACCCTTTTTGGGTGGAACACTAGGTTTTTTTTTTTTTTTTTCGGGAGTGAGCAGTGAGATTCGAGATATGGTTGCAAAATTGTGTGTTATTTTTTTCTTTCTCATCTTCCTCACCTTTATTTTCTGTTTGTAATATTTGAAAAATGAAGAAAAATGGGTTAAGTCATGATTAAACATAAATGATAATGACTTGGAGTAAAGTGGTTCAAACCAAAAGGTTGTATGTTATTTCTAGGCCACTTTAGTGGAACTATTTTAATTCTAAAATTTTTTATTTTTATGTCATTAGATTTAGCAATGAAAGAGCTTTCCAACAAGTGGACACTCACCCAATTAAACCTTCATTAATAATTTAAGGCTTTAAGAGTCATTTATTACCTCATACTCTAATAGTCTGTTATAACCTAAAGGCTTTATTAGCCATGCGTAACTTAGGGTTTTAAGAGCCATTATATTGAGTCCAAAGATGCATTATGAAAATCTACTACAATTATTGTCATACGCGCTAATCATCTTCTCAAGCAAAAGTTAATCCCACCCAAACCTTGTATGAGTAAAACCCGAAGAGCTACTACTCGATTCAAAAGGACTTGCATCGTGGCCATATCTCCTCTCGTCATTCAGCTAATGTATAACCACCAGCAGACTAAATCTCCAAGAAGCCAAGCACGATAGGATGGATCCATTATCTTGTCAAAAAGAGCAAAGAGGACAGAAATGGGGTTATTTCCATGCCGGATCGAATGAAGGTATTGGAAATCCGAGCTAATGATGGCCTTGTTGTAGCATTTCTTGGTAGGCAAGCTGGAGTATCATTTGGCGATGCCCAACTTGGCGAAGTACTCTCCAAAGATAATAAAACGTGATATAGTTCAAGGTTGGCAAGACTACTCCATTATATGGCCCCAGTGGCGATGATCACCTCATATTGATATGAGCACCGAGCCATTCAACATCTTCCATGTCAAATACTGACCGCCAAAAACCCAATGATTCAATGGCCAAAAGTTTTTGAGACCTCCCTCTATCAAGAAAATGTTTTGGAAGGTAAGGAGTTTTGGGAGGCTTTACTAATTTAAACTTTTCACTAAGCCACATATACTAGTAAGGGGCAACCCTTGAGGAAAGAGTTTCCCCTACACATGCGTCCAAACCAAGCTAGGTCTCTCCTAGTACAATAGGACCCAACCTCTCTCCTCTCCTAAGAGGAACAACCAAACTCGGATATCTCAAATTACACATCCCAACTTTTCTCCTAAACAATAAGATCCCAAGGATGAGTAAGAGACATGCATTTTCCCTAACTTCTTTATATTCTACCTTACAGGAACTCTTATAGGTAGGCATAAATCTTTCAAGAATATACTTTAATAGAATAACATTTTCATGCACATAGTTCCCTTAAAAATTCCTAGGAACCCCAAGTATCCCTGCCAACTCCTTTTGCCTAAGGAACAATCAAAGGACTGTTAGAGTTCAACCCTAGCATCATCTTAATTTCCTCCACTAAGGGGCACATTTCTTCTTTCCCAATAACAACGTGTCTATCCGCATCCCAATCCAAGTATACAAATATGAATAAAAGACCAATTAATGCTAACACTTAACATAGACTTCATGTTTTAAATAAAACAACGAGACGCAGAGGTCCTCCTATACCGAAAAGAGTTCATCATCTCCTTGAACCTTCGCTTAAATGGATTATCAACATCATTCCCGAGATCCATTTCTCAAAGAGTTCTTTTAGAAAGAAATAAGAGGAAAAATAAGCGAGATGGTATTTATTTGGTGCGTCCGATTATGAAGATGTGAGCACCTAATTTCTAAGCAAAGGAAACCTTTGCATACTCTTCAATTCATTTTGTAATTCCGCACGGCAAAAACTCTGTTTGTCCACTGCATAAAACATGCGAAGTACTCTTGTATCCAGCGTACAAATGCGTGCAACACACCTCTTTATCCGTCATAGAAAAGCAAGTGAAGCATTCTTTTATCTAGCGTACAAATGCATGCAACTCACCTCTTTATCCATTGTAAAAATACCCTTATACCTACCGAAGAAATTACATGTGAATATCCTCTTATCCGTCATGTGACTATATGTATCGCTCTAGTTATATTGACGTATTTCCTTTTTAAGATGCCTAGCCAAATATTTTGCAAAAATAAAACGCTAATCAAACTCATTACGAACTCGTTACAAAGCTAAATACCGTTCTCCGAATATTTCTTGCATCCAAGTGCCTTAATTTTCAAAATTGAATTTTATGATTTCACCATCATCATACACATTTATTGACCCCGAGTCAAATGCAATCCGGAATTATTACCTTGAGTTGTATTTGATTAACCAAGAGTTATTTTTGACCTTGAATCAAACGTAATCCATAGTTATATTTTTGGCTCGAGTCATATTTGATTAACCCGGAGTTATTTTTGACCCTAAGCCAAACGTAATCTAGGATAATATTTTTTGACCCTAAGTCGTATTTGATTAACCTAGAGTTATTTTTGACCTTGAGTCAAACGTAATCCAGAATTATTTTGGCCTTGAGTCATATTTAATTAACCCAAAGTTATTCTTTGACTTTGAGTCAAACGTAAATCGAGTTATTTTGACCTCGAGTCGTGTTTGATTAACTCGAGTTATTTTGACTTTGAGTCGTGTCTATTTGACCAAAAGTCACACCGATCCGGAGTCTTATTCTAATAAACCCGGAGTTATTTTGACCCCGAGTCGTGTTTGATCAACTCGGAGTTATTTTGTGACCCTAATCAATTTAGAGTCATTTATCCAATCTAAATGCATGTTGCAACGTTAAATAATTTGATCCAGTCTCATTGTTTCTTTCTTTATCTAAATTTAATTAGTGAGTCAAAATTTGTGTGTCTCTTATGACGTTGATTGAGTTTTGAAAAAGTGACGTTGATTGAGGGGCAATCTGTAGACACTAAATCTTGACTCTTATATATTTAAGATTTTTATTATTAACATTAATTTTTAACAAAAAATGAAAAGATATACCAAACATATAAAAATAACAATCAAATTGTGACAAAAAAAGAGCCTTTAAAGCCCCAAAATACACCATCCAAAAAAGGAAAGAAAGTAAAAAAATTTTTTTTTTCAGGGACATAGCTGCAGCTACAGGCCACGTCCCCCTCCCCAAAAAAATAAATAAAATAAAATAAAAGAGGTTTAATTGCTTTTGTCCATTTCCACCTCCAAACTCATTTTTTGTCTGTTTTTACTACCCGCAACCGTTATGCCCCCTCCCTTCCATGCTCCTCCTTTTTTTTCTTTTCAATAACTCTAAAATTGTATTTTATTTTATTTAAATTTTTACCATTCAATTATTATTTAATTTTAGGATTTGGGTGATCCCTCTCACTTCTTTTATAAATACCCCCTCTTATCACTTCTTAAGGGGCTTAGTTTTTTTTTTTTAAAATTCTCTCTCTTTTTTAATCTTCTAAGAAGTGGCTTGATTAACTAAAAATTAACTCCATTTTGAGTTAATTAAGTCTAAGTTAATCTTTCTAATCTTTTTTTTAATCTTGAATAAATTAAACTTCCTATTAAGTTAGCCAAAATATCTTCTTCATCTCAATAAATAAGAGGGTAATTTTTCTTATTACCACTTTTTAAGTTTGATGATATTATATTTTTTCTCTCTCTACTCTTATCTTCTTTCATTTCATGATGATTAAGTATGCACATGACATTTTTTCTTTCTTTCTTATTTTCGTTTGCCTACCCATTTATTTATTTATTCTTGTTATTTTTTTTAACTACTAACTTCTCCATTATTATTGTTATTGTTTATTTACTTTCATTTATTAACATTATTACTACTAATTTTATTATTATTATTGTTATTGTTTTTATTGCAACTAACCTTACCATTATTATTATTGTTACTAACCTTATCATTATTATTGCTATTGTTACTAACTTTATTATTATTGTTTATGTTGATTTTGTTTATTATTTCTATTATTGCTTAACACTAATATTATTACTATTATCGTTACTATTGTTATTTTTTTATCACTATTATGATTATTTATTACTACTAACCTTTTGGTATTTCCTTCTCTCTCTTTTGGGGTAAGCGGGTCTCGGGTTGGTTTCGACCCTCGGGTTTTACCGTCCAGTCCTTTTAGGGCTCGCGCGGTCATCCCCCTATTTGGGTGGAACACTAGCTTTTTTTTTCCGGGAGTGAGCGGTGAGATCCGAGATATGGTTGCAAAATTGTGTGTTATTTTTTGTTTTTCATCTTCCTCACCTTTATTTTCTACTTGTAATACATGAACAAAAAAAATGGGCTAAGTCATGGAGGATAACTTGGAGTAAAGTGGTTCAAACCGGAAGGTTGTATGTTATTTCTAGGCCACTTTAGTGGAACTAATTTGATTCCAAAAATTTTTATTTTTATGTTATTAGATGGAGCAATGAAAGAGTTTTTCAACAAGTGGTCACTCATCATATTTATACCATATTTATTTCGATGAAAGATCTAATCGATCAGAAAAACGACACCATCATTATTTTTTAATTTTTCATAATCTAAACGATTTTTTCTAGATAAATGTCCTTATAAGAAATAAAATACACTTCCTGATCTTTCTAAGTTGGTAAATTTTATCTCCTAACTCCTTATAGTTGGAGAGATATGATTTATTAAAGTCAACATTGCAAAACTATAATTTCTGCAGTGCCCAAATCAGAATATATATTGAAAAATAGGTTAAAATATTTTAAAGTGCTTTTAAAATTATACAAAAATCACAGTGGTTCCTTATTATGTTTGGTTAATCCGGTTTGTACAATTTCACAACATATAATTTATTTTATTTTTAATAAATAAATGAATACCCTACTATCCGAACAGTATAAATCAAGATATCACCCAAATTTTCCGCTTATCGGTTTTACATGCTAAGGAATTTATTTTTGATATTTTTTTACCATTGAAACTAGACTTAAATATAAAACTTTAGGCTTTAGAATCACCTTGATAGGATATTCCTTGAAAAAGTTATAATTTTTTGAAAACGATCTGTCGTTATGGTTAATGAGGTAGAAGAAGTATGTTAAACCTCATTTTTGCCGGATTTTAAGGCATTATTTAACCCAATTCCATAATGATTTCAATGATATTTATTTAGTTTTGGGTTAGATTTTGTTTATTTTCTCTTTATCGTCACCTAAGCTCGTAAATCTCTTTATTTCGGGTTTTGGGCTTAAATTCGAAAGATTCGAGACAAATTTGATGAAAAGCGATGAAGATGAGAGTTCGGGCCCAAGAGGAGGCAAGGAAGAAGCCTAAAGCACTTCAAGAGACCTTGCACGGCCCCTGTGCGAAACCGCATAGCCGTGCGGATCATCGAGCGAAGGGTTCGAAGTCAAAGAAGGATGCACGACCCCAGTGCGCATATCGCACGGTTGTGCGAGAAGCTACGAAATTGAAGTCGTGCACGGCACCCGTGCAGAATCCGCACGGCCGTGCGAAACAGCAGAAAGTTCGAGTTTTCGCACAACCAGCCGTGTGAGACTTGCACGGCCGTGCGAAACCGCCTCAAAACACCGCACGGTACCTCGTGCGAGACCCTGCACGGCCGTGCGACTCACTGTTTCCACGGGTATTTAAGTTTCTAAATTGTAATTTTTAGGGATCTTTTTCAAGAATTCTAAATTTTAGCTAGGGTTTTTGAGAGGCAGCCCCAAAGGAGACTCAAGAACACCCAATTCTAATTTTCTACTTCAAGTTTATGTATGATTGAATCGCTTCAAGTTTTTATTCGGTAATCGTAATTTATTCTCTTTATCTTTTCTTCACAATTTCTCCCCGTTTCTCTATGGTTATTTTCCCCAATTTTTGTCAATTGTTTAGTATCATGTTTAGGGGCTAATTTACGTACTTAGGTTGGGATTGATCCCTATTATGCCTTGATAATCATGAATTGAATGCCAATTGAATTGTTCTATGCTTGTTAGGTTAGAATTCACTTCGCTCATCACTTTTTCATTGATTTCCTCGAAAGAGGACTCATATATTTTTATTGGGGTTTTGTAAGTATCGAAAGATGAAAATTTACCTAGAATGACGTTGTGAGCGATTAGAACTTTATTATGAAAATAATTAAGGTTTAAATCGGGGTTGTGAAATTCTTTCTTTTTGATTTTGCTCTTTGTTAATCCTATGAAAATAGGTGATTAGATTGTGCAAGATTAGTCTTTGACCTTCGAAAGTAGGCGGAGATAGGTTTAATTTGGTGTCTCCCCTTCTAAACTGCTAGCATAGGCAAATCTCAAGTGGTATTTGATGTTGATTTCAGGCATAGTAGTGTGATTAATCCCAATCTAA
Organism: Talinum fruticosum; assembly: GCA_021018815.1. Taxonomy (NCBI): domain Eukaryota; kingdom Viridiplantae; phylum Streptophyta; class Magnoliopsida; order Caryophyllales; family Talinaceae; genus Talinum; species Talinum fruticosum. The sequence continues at coordinate 1,704,400 of JAITYX010000080.1, read as the reverse complement.
GGCTTGTTATTCATTGATGTCTCATAGTTATTTTGTTTCCACTTGAATCCAAAATCCAAATCACTATCGAACCGAGTTTTTACCTAGATTAGAGTTTTTAGGTGGATTTAGTATTTGAAAACGAGTTCCTTGTGGATACGACTCTGTATTTGCCGGTTCCTAGCTACGACTACACCGTGCACTTGCGAGTAAATATTTCTCTCAACAAAGTATTACTTTAAGACTTTATTAAATCAATTTGAAAGCTTCTTAAAATACAAAATTTTGTAATTGATCTTATTACGGAGTCTTACAATTTGGATTAATTGTTTCATATTTTTTAAGTTCATCTTACTTAGTTTCGGGATTTCTCTTTGAGAAATGATTTTAAAAATCAACTAATTATTTTTTCAATAAAATAAATACTTGGGACTTTGTTTGGTCAATCAAGACACATCGTTCATCATAATGCGAACAAAGGATCCATAAAAAGTTGAGTCATGAACACTTCTCATCTCCATGGTGTTGGAGAATTTTATTTACGTCTTTCTTAGATTTGTTATACTTAGGAAAACCTTGTATATTTCATTTTGTTCATTACATTGTAATAATTCGGTACTTGTAAAACCACAACCTCCAAAGTGTAAATAATAATATTTTTGTTGCAAGCATGTCTTAGCCCATTCATCATAATATAATCAACTCGATCAAAAATAATAAAATGAACCATCTAAGATTTCTAATTAGTGTTGTTGCCAACATTGAAGTATGACTCATGAATAAGGGACGACGGTAATCATAATTGCGCCTTTATGATCATTTTGACCTTAATCATGAGTCATAATAATTTTTGGTTAAATATCAAATGACGATTGTTAGACACAACCGTGTGTGTCTTGTGTATGTTTGCAAGCTTGTTCTTAGGGCCGACATATTCTTTGATGTATGGTCGTAACCTTTTATCAAACTTGAGGCCTTAAGTAGAAATTCGTTCATATATGATCTTTAGGATGATCCATCCATTTCAATTTAAACTGACCTTCACAATTCCACCATTATCCTAGTGAATTATTTTCATATCATATACAATCGAATCACTAATTGTATCCTCTTGCTTGGTCACGAGGCCATCGGTGGCGATTCGTCTAAATCTTTAAGAACCATTAGCCATAAAACACGAGCCACTAACTCTACAAAAATCCATCCCGCTTCATGCCCCAAGGAATTATTTTCTCGGTCGAAATGGAAATGTGAAAGGGTCTAATCCTTATACTTATGCCTAGACTTGAGTCAATCCAAACATCCTGTCACTTATCGCCTTGAGTAAGAGAGTTGAGACCCCGAGTAACTCTTTCTATTCTCAACCGGATTAACTCGACCATATGAATGAGTCATCTCTAAAGTCTTTTATTATGACCATTAGACAGGGAAATGATCCCTAACTATCCCCAATGGAATTCATAAGAGTTATGACAAAATCCTTGCTAGAACTACATAGGGTTTTGATCCGAGAATAGATTCAAGTCCTACGATGATTGATACGTAGAGCAATTTGGCTCTTATCCGAATGCAAACCCACCATATTTCAACAAATTTGTTGGCCCTAAGTTTTCCATTCGTGTGTTTGCTTACGTGTACAATGATGCGTTTTTCTTTCATGCTTTTATTTTATGAATCTATGTAAATCACCATTTAGGATGTCTAAAAAAGGATACAATATATTAGTAGGAACCCGTTCTTAGAACGGAAGGAGGGGCGAGTCCTTGACGCTCGTGCTCCCTAACTAAAACCCCGAACCCGCCATCTTAGGTTCTCATATCAATCTTTTATATTGTTTTTGCCTTTTTCACACAGGAGTCAACTTCTCTTTTTTTCGGAAAAATATAATTTCAAAAACTGTTTACTGAAAACCCCGTCCTTGTTTGGGTCATAACAAGGTGGCGACTCTAATCATCCAAATTTCAGGCGCTACAAATTTAGAATTTATTGTGACTCATATCATGCTTAACAATGAAGGAGGCTACAAAAAAATTAGTTTGAATTTTGTGAACTAGGTGACTCAAGTTAACAACAAAAACACACACATTATGTCTAATAAAACTGTGTAAGATAATATTTTAGTAAATATTCGATAAAAATCTAAAAACCCACTTTGACAAAGTTAGTTCATGTGTTTTCATACCCAAAAGAAATAAAGTATCGTGGTACCCTCCGTAAAGATGCGACTCATTTAGCAACTTAATTCATGAGTTTGTTGTTCTACCTTCTTGCTATTTTACTCCTCTTTTGCATCTATTTGAGTCTAGTCTCTTAAAATTCATTGGTCATAGCCTCAATCTCTTCCCTAAGCTCCTTGATTTTCTTAAATAGAGCGGCTATAAAAACCCAATTTTGGATACTAACAAATATAATTCAGTAGTTTTCATACCGCAAGGGCAATAAAACATCTTGGCACCCTCGGTAAAGATGCACCTCGTTGACAACTTGTTCCTCATGAGCTTGTCGTTCAACCTTCTTGCGATTGTACTCCTCTTTTTCAGCTTTTTGAGTCTCGTCTCTAGAACATAAAAATCATTGGTGATAGCCTCAATCTCTTCTCGAAGCTCCTTCATTCCTTAAGCAAAGCGGCTCTAAAAACCCAATTTTGGACACATGACAAAGCTAATTCACATGCTTTCACACCCCAAGGGCAATAAAGCATTATGGCACCCTTGATAAAGATGTGTCTCATTTGACAACTTGGTTCTTATGAGCTTGTCGTTCAACCTTCTTGCGATTGTACTCCTCTTTTTCACCTTTTTGAGTCTCGTCTCTTGAACATAAAAATCATTGGTGATAGCCTCAATCTCTTCCCGAAGCTCCTTCATTCCTTAAGCAAAGCGGCTCTAAAAACCCAATTTTGGACACATAACAAAGCTAATTCATGTGCTTTCATACTCCAAAGGCAATAAAGCATCGCGGTACCCTCGATAAAGATGTGCCTCATTTGACAACTTGGTTCTCATGAGCTTGTTACCTTTTGCGATTTTACTCCTCTTGTGCATCTTTTTGTGTCTCATCTCTTGAAAATAAAATTCATTTGTTATAACCTCAATCTCTTCTAGAAGCTCCTTTGCATTTCCTTAAGTAAAGTAGCTCTAAAACCCAATTTTGGACAAATGACAAAGCTAATTCACGTGTTTTCATACCCAATGACAATAAAGCATCGTGGCACCTTCGGTAAAGATGCGCCTCATTTGACAACTTGGTTCTCATGAGCTTGTTGTTCAACCTTCTTCCGTTTGGACTCTTCTTTTTCATCTTTTTGAGTCTCGTCTCTTGGGGGCCATAGCCTCAATCTCTTCCTCAAACTCCTTGACTTCCTTAAACAAAGCGATAAAAACCCAATTTTGGACACATGACAAAGCTAATTCACATGTTTTCATATCCCAAGAGCAATAAAGCATCGTGACACCTTTGGTAAAGATGCACCTCATTCGACAACTTTGTTCTTATGAGCTTGTCGTTCAACCTTCTTGCGATTGTACTCGTCTTTTGCACCTCTTTAAGTCTCGTCTCTTCTTGAAAATAAAATTCACCAGCTCCTTTTGATTTCCTTAAGCAAAGCGGCTCTTAAAAACCCAATTTTGGACACATGACAAAGCTAATTTACGTGATTTCATACCCCAAGGGCAATAAACCATCATGGCACCCTTGGTAAAGATGCGCCTTATTTGACAACTTGGTTCTCATGAGCTTGTTGTTCAAGCTTCTTGCGATTATACTCTTTTTGCATCTCTTGAGTCTCGTCTCTTGAAAATAAAATTCATTGGCCATAGTCTTAATGTATACCCCAAACTTCTTTTGATTTCCTTAAGCAAAGTGGCTCTAAACCCCAATTTTGGACAAATGACAAAGCTAATTCACGTGTTTTCATACTCCTATGGCAAAGGCATCATGGCACCCTCTGTAAAGATGTGCCTCATTTGACAACTTTATTATCATGAGTTTGTCGTTCAATCTTCTTGCATTTGTACTCCTCTTTTGCATCTCTTTGAGTCTTGTCTCTTGGGGTCATAGCCTCAATCTCTTTCCCGAAATCCTTGATTTCTTTAAACAAAGCAACTCTAAAAACCCAATTTTGGACACATGACAAAACTAATTCGCGTGTTTGGCAATATGGCATCATGGCATCCTCTCGTAAAGATGCGCTTCATTTGACAACTTTGTTCTCATGAATTTATCGTTCAACCTTCTTGCATTTGCACTCCTCTTTTATATCTCTTTGAGTCTCGTCTCTTGTGGGCCATAGCCTCAATCTCTTCCCCAAAATCCTTGATTTCCTTAGACAAATCAACTCTAAAAATCCAATTTTGGATACATGACAAAGCTTATTCACGTGTTTTCATACCCCAAGAGCAATAAAGCATTGTGACACCCTCGGTAAAGATGCGGCTCATTTGACAGCCGATTCTCATGAGCTTGTCGTCGTTCAACCTTGTTGCGATTGTACTCCTTTTTAGCATCTTTTTGAGTCTCGTCTCATGAAAATAAAATTCATTGGCCATAACCTCAATCTCTTCGTCAATTTAATTTATATTTTTTCTAATTAGAAAAAAATAATTAGTCTTTTTGCTTCAAATAGAAGTGAGAAAGATACATGTCTTAAATTTTAGAAACTATAACATTTATTTAAATGATAATTTTATTATTTTTATACTTATTCCAAAATATATGTTTTATTAAATATTTAATTAAAACAATTAAATACCTATGCCAAATTAAGACGCTATCTAAACGTGTGTGTGATTATTAAAATTAAAAATAAAATCCATAGGTTCATTCCATATTAAAATTAGTGATCGTGCATGAATCTCGGATTGAATAAATTCATGTCATCATATTTCGAATAATGGATCAATAAGTTTTACACCAGTTGGTAAACATTCTGAACTTGCTCTCGAATCCCATGAATGATATTTTTTTAATGATTTTATCCTACCCTAAATATAAATATAAAAAAGTGAATAGTTAATTCTATAAAAATTAATTAATTTTTTTTGAAGGGGAAACTAATTAATTAATTGATATGAAAAGACCAACTTTATATCACGAGTAAATATTTTTTAGTAAATTAAAGTGTAAAGTTGCTAAAAGAAAATTAACTAATGATGATTCATCATTTGTCAATCTTCCAGCAAATTACTCACTTTTAAATATATGATATATGAGATGTGATTATATGAGCATTATTTGTGTCCCATAGAAATTAAATATATTAATATTGACCTGAATAAAGATTTTATAACAGAATATTTCTCCTAAAAGCAACATGAAGTATAAATGTCAAATATGATGCACACATATAGTTTTTATATTGCAAATAATACACACATATAGTGAGATTAATCTCTCTCGAATGTGATGTAAGGAATTTAGAGCCTACGACATTTTCCTGTGTTAGTTGTAAGAGAAAATTATAATTATAAATATGAAATTATAAGGGGAAGGATTGCTAAAACCTATTTTCTCTTGTAATATTAAGCGTTTGAATTACCTTTTGCAAAACAAAATGAGGTCATTTATACCCAAAAATTCTCACACAATCATTCCATAGTAGAAGTAGTAATAATAATAATAATAATAATAATAATAATAATAATAATAATAATAATAATAATAATAATTTAAAAAAACGATGACAACCAAAATATATATATGCAACCATACATTACAATTCTCTTATAAAAAAACCATAAATTACAATTCAAATGAGCTAATTTAATTAGGAAGCTTTCTAATGATATCACACACACACACACACACACACACACACACACACACACACACACACACACACACACACACACACACACACACACACACACACACACACACACACACACACACACACACACACACACACACACACACACACACACACACACATATATATATATATATATATATATGATGGTACATTTATTTCATTTGACACCAAATTATCTCCTTTCAAGGGCAATGCACACCATCTTCCAGTTCAACCATCCTACCAAGTATTATCTACATCTGAGGCTTCTATCTCCTTTCCCAACCATCTGAATTTCTTAAACAAATAGCATTTTCTTTATACTCTCAAAAGATATTATTTTCTTTATTTAGTTTGTTTTTTCTTTTATTATAAAATGACATTATTATTATTATCACCTAAAAGGGAAAAAATTTCTACTAGAAGCATTATTACATGACTGCAATAGGTAGTTTTTAATTTTAGTGTACAACATCAAAGATAAAAAAGATCATTCATTCATGCATAGAAAGAGGGAAGGAAAAACGGGCCGTTAGGAATGGCCAAGACAAATGCTAATCAATTCATCAAAAAAGGAATGAAACAGTAATCAGTTGAATTACCCCAAAGTTGATAAGGATTTGTTGATATTTGCTGCTTCTTTCAATCTGTCACCTTCAGCACCAGATGACTTTTCTGCCAAGGATAGGCATAGATTTTAACAAACCAACATGCCATAGAACTTCCTATAAAATGCCAACGAAAGCTAAAATGTTGAATTCAACAGCTGCTAGAATCAATGTAGCATGTTAACCTTCCGAACCAGCCAGATCGACATGACTTAGTCTTGCAAATCACATGTTGGTAGTTGAATTCCTTTCCCACTTACTCTCAATTATGCTTGTGAAGACACTATGTGATCTGCTGCTCTCCCTATTCATTTTTGTTGCTGCTACTTTCCTATTTGAGGAACCCTGATGCCAGTTGTACTTAGATTAGGGTATGTACAACACCAAAGGACAGAACAGCCGGATAGGCACAATAAATGGAGATAAGTATAAAGTCATCAAACCTGAATTACAATACAAGTCTTAGGATACCACCCAGAGTGTGAACCTCAAATTCTGAAAGATCTTCGACGTACACACCCTTCTTGATATCTTCTCTGGTAGATAAAATCAATCACAGATCATTAGAAAACCCACTGTAATTAAAAACTTGGACATTTATGAGCTACTAGCTAATAAGGGATCTTAACTCGCAATTACTCACCAGCAGATTCGTCGATGATGGATCAAGGAGATATGTAGTTTGTTCATTATGAATCTAAAAAGAGAACTTGCAACTGTACTTCAATTTCTCATCCTTTCGACATTCCTCTTCCTATAATCATTGAACCATGAACTTGCAACTCACAGCTGTGTGAAAGCATTAGGGTATACTTAACTCCTAAGATTAATTAGGGAAACAACTTACTGCTCTTATTCGAGCAAACCAGAATTCAAATATCCTTGGCGTCATTCCACGCTGGGGACTCTGCTTGAATTCCAAGTCATCCATCTCACCAAGCATAGTGTATGTCTTTCCACTTCCATTCTCACAATAAAAGACAACAGCGAATTAGAGCTTAATAATGAAGAAAGGTTCAGATTATTGACATGTCCTGATGAAGAACTATGTCACAAAAGAAAATACATTTAGTGAAAAGTGAAATCTGAAAAACAATTCAATTGCGGGATGAAAAGTGAAGAAGAGAGCAAAATTAGCTACAAGGACACTGTTTGACAAATTCTTTTATGGTAAAGATCTCCTAATATTTGAATAAACATCACTTTCATGTCATCCATTATGTACATCTGAACATCACTGATGATATATAATAGCGAATAAGTAATCATACTACTATGCCAATCACTAATCAGACTACACTATAGCATGAGACTTTTTCTTCTTAGAATAAGTTCATTAATAAAGCCGAAATTAGAAGAAGAAGAAAACAGATTGGAGAGTTACCTACCCACAGGCAAACATGCAGCTATTATATCCAGACAAGAAATTTCCTACCATTGGTAGGCCAAGCATCCTAAAAAGTATCTCCTGAAAGTTCCAAAGATTATCAGAAAACATTTGTGAAGTCAAAACCCTTGCAGCGATGTAGAGAGGTATCCAGATTATGAGAGTACCTGATCCACCGTTTCACATGCTACGTCATCAAATACGAATCGAGTTTCTGGCTGCCCAATCCATAATGCTCTGTGCATTATCCTGCCTTAAACACCTATTGTATCCATTTGTATTTCTCCCAAAGGCATTGAGGGGACGTACCCTAATTATGACCTAAATAATTGCATAATGCAAGAAAGAAAACTGATTATGATCGCACACTACAATTTCACAAAGAATTTCATATGTATGACTTGCCTGACAGAGCATTACCCCATAAATGTCCCAAAATTATAATTTTATATGCAACATTACAGACACCACTTTAATAATAAAACCAAATAGGAAAGATAAAGTTTACTAACCTCTACGTTATGATCCATCCAGAAACATGGATCTTCTTCGAGATCAAACTCTGGAACTTCAACTGTATTAACAACAGAAGCCTGGCCACCGGTAACAAAGAACCTTCTCGAAAGTGCAGTGTAAGTTACTGCACGTTGAAGTACTTTCGGAGTTGGTGTACTTTGAGTTGAACTGGATTCGGTGGCTTGCTAACACTCTTAGTTGGTGTACTTTGAGTTGAAGTAATTTCGGAGTGTGCACCATTAGCCCTCCCAGGAGCCCCATTCCCTCTGGGAGTCAAATTCAATGCACTCTCGTGCAGCCGTGCTTCCCATATAATCCCAAAGTGCTGGGCATTTCAGACCTCCCCTCATCCCGGGATTCATTGATGCTCGAAAACCCGAACCGATTCCTCCCTGATTCCCATTTCCTTGCCTCTCCGAGGTACGAAGATGCAGAGTCGCTGTCTCAGAGCTTTTTTTCCCCTGGGTTTAGTGGGTGTCCTATCAACCTTATTCTTAGCACTTACTTCTTGCTGTACACTAGGCTTAGGGTTCCGGGCGACTCGGGAATCGCATGCAATGGAGCCCTAGATGAATCTGAGCTTGTAGTGTTTGAAGCTGAATCGCTACAGTTTATGGGTACATTTTCAATTTCTTCATCATCTTGATTCTTCCCGGTATTATGGGGCAAGAATTTGAAATCCCTGAACATCCTAATCCAATTAACAAATAAACACTATATGAAATCCCCAAAAAAGCGATCAGAGTTTGACAGAATTTAAATGGGTTTTTACATGAGAATCAACATGCATGTATAAGACGAATTCAGAGACAAAATTCCCTGAAATTGTGCTATAATGCTGCTCAAGTTGAGCTTATCTTCCCCCAATCTCTGAGCAAAAAAAAAAATGAAAAAACTACACAAAACAGAAAAAATTGGATGGTTTTCCCCTCTGTTGAAGATCATGCTTTGAATCTCTCTCTTTCTCGCCCCCTTTGTGTTGTTGAGTTCGAGTTTTGGTTTTTGTTTTAAAAGATTGGATGAGGAGGAAAGTGAATCAGACGGTTGGATTTGATCCTAGAATTTGAATTTTGGAGTTCATCCGACGGTCATCTATTGCTCCCCGGTTTGCATATTTTGAATTTGGCTTATGTCCCAACGGCTATGGCTATGCGATTTAAATTTTTTTCTAGCTTTGATTATCCTTAATTTCTGAAGATATCCCACTTTGACATTTGACCCATCAAGCCAAGTGATACCAGATTATATTATTCTCATTAAACTTTCATTAAAATTGGTTCATATATAATTTTTTAAAATCTATACAATTAAGACCAAATTACTTCTTAAATATTTTGATATAATTAGACAATAAAAAATATTTATTTTTTCTGGAATTTGTTTAGATGAGTCATAAATAGTATGTAGAATAATACAATGAGAGGAGAATCGAATCCGTAACCTCATGTACATAAGATTTCAATCTTAACCACTAGGTGGAAGGAAATGAGCCGTTGTTCGTACTCGACCTAGTTCATCGGTTCGATTCCATAGTCTAATAATGGAATCAAACCGCTTGGAACTTTTTCTAGGGTTACTTCTTCTATTTCTTTTTTGAGTGAGTTTAATTTATTAGTAGGTGGTTTGGTTGAGCTAAGTAATAGTTTCAAAAAGTGTGGGCTCATGTAAAACGAGATGGAAATGTTGTTACTCATTCACTCGCTAGATTGAGCCAGATTGAGTCCGACTAGGGCTATGTAAAAAAGCTGGAACCGTAAAACCGAACCATAAACCGGTCGAACCGAACCGTTTTCCTGTTAACCAAACCAGTTAAGTTGTTCGAGTTAATTGAATCGATAAACCGATATTTTATCCGGTTCGAGTTTTAAAACCGGCGGTTAATCACAATCGAACCGATAAATTTTTTGTCAAAAAATTTAAAAAATTATTATATAAAATTTTAGTTATTTAAAAAAATTTCAACATCTGCCTACCTTTTTTTCTTTTTAATCGAAGGTCTTCTAAAGCCCATTTTATTTGGAAGACTTTTTTTGGTCAAATTGTTTGCTTGCTTGCCCCATTTGTCACGGAACGCTCCGGAAGAATCCGAAATCTTCTAGAATTCTCTCTTTGATTCCGGAAGAGTCCGGAATCTTCTAGAATTCTCTCCTTGATTCTCGGAAGAGCCCGAATCTTCTAGAATTCTCTCCTTGGTTCCACCAAGGCCTCCCAAGTTCTAGAATATTCTACACTAATGTAGAGATGTAGATACTTGTATACGGAATTCTAGATACGCAATCCTAGCCGTTGGGTCAAATAGATCTCCACCGTCCATTAAAGAGGTGGCCATATATATACCCCCATGGGGTCCTCATTTGTAATCATCCAAGACTTCAATACACAAAGCATTCTCCCAAACTCTCTCTCTCTCTAATGTGTACTTGCTTACTAAGCTTTCTCTCTCTAACTTAAGTTAAGCATCGTTGAGGCTTACTAGCAAGCTTACAAAAAGGGTCTCGGGTCCGGTTTGCTAGTGCCGCACGGGTCCTAAGTTCGAGTGAATTATCGTCCCGTGACACATTGTCATGCCATTGGGGTGAGTTGGATCGCTTGGGCCGGTAAAATTCCCAAAATTATTTCATAAATTTTTTGATTTGCTATTCCAGTTAACCTATAAACCGAACTAAATAATCCGATTAATCGATAACCAATTAACTAGTTTATTCGAGTTATAGTTCCAATTCACAATTTCATGTACCTTTGAATTTGGTTAACTAGTTAAAAAATCTGATCCAAACCATGAACACTCCTCGTCGAGGCCCCTTTCCGACAAAAATATTTATGTTTTTTTAAAATAAAAAATTTCATTTTAATCTCAACGCTCCATTTAAATTTGAGTGTTTTAGATTTGGTGCGTTTACCTAATAAATAAGAACATCTAACATATATATATAGGGAAGGGTTCAAGTGAGCCCTCCCCTTTAGGTGAGCTCCTTTGTTAGGTGAGCACTTTTAAACTCAACTTGTTCAAATAAAATTTGAGCGTTCAGATTAAAAGAAAGTTTTATCATTTGAAAAAAAGAAAAAATAACCAAAAAATGCTTGGAAGGAGTCGAGACCGCTTCCCTCATTTACTGCTCTGCTGTTTTGTCTCTCTTCGTCCCTCCTTTCACTTGTTCTCCTCTCTCACGCTCTCACGCTCTCTTCTCATCTCTCATTCTCCTATATTGTTAAGTTCGGGTTTTATATTAACTTTCATACTTGTATTTGCATAAGAAGAAAACAATATTTATTTTGGGTTACTATATATGAAATATACATCGAACATAAAATCAAAAAAAAAACCCAACTATATTACATGTTCCATAAAATCGAACATTTTTAATGCTATCATGAAATAGTACAAATCTTATCTTGTAGCAAGGAAAATTAATTAACACTTATGGTAATAAGATGATTCACCTCTCGATTTGGTTGCCGGTAAGAATGTTCAATAACCACCGTTCCTTGGACATTAAAGATCAAGTTCTCACATTGTTTAATCAAATGATAATTTGTATGGTTGGGCTTACTAGATCTCACATGCCAATATTGCAGCCGGTTCCAGGTAAACTAAATGGTGGACTATTAATTGCTAAATTGATCCCATAAAGGCCCATGTTTATCTCAATAGGTGACTTTGAAATCAATTATCAATGGAGTTGGACTTGTACCTTAAACCTTCTTATTTTACAACCCTACCCAAAGGCTTACCCCCAACCCCCTCCCCCAAATAAATAAAGAAAAAGAAAGAAAGAGGTTCTAACACTCTAACTAGGTGGCATGCCCTGATTAATATATTTTATAATTACCTTTGAGGAAATACCTAAAAATGTCTAAAATATTTTAAAATGTAAATTTTAAACATGATATATTGTAAAAATTGATAGAGCTAGAAAATTTATTTAAAGGTGTCTTATTTTGTATTTTTAAATTTTATAATTATTAATTAATTTTTTGTGAGTATTCCCTTTAACAATTTTATAAATTTTTTAAAAAACTTATACATAAATTTTAACAATTTTATTTGCCAATGACGTCCTAGGAAACTACTGGCAAGCTCACGCTACGATATTAAAGATATATGGTACAATTTAAAACATGGTATGTATCTATTAAATTCTGTTGGGTGGTGTCCCAAAATCTCATATTTTAGCAAAGATTGTTTCCTTATACAATTGGGTATCATAAACCTAATTGTATTTTGTTTCCTATTTGTATTAGGTAATTGTTACCTATTATAATTAGGAGTTAGAGTTTTGGTAGGTTTACGATATTCTATTGGGTTAGGATTTCTTTCCTATTTAAAGGAGGGTTGGCCTCCATTGTAAAGACCAAGGGAGTTATTGTGAGGAGAGTGTTGTGAGATTGGGATATCTCGGGTTTGGGAAGATCTCTGGGTTTGAGATCATATTGTACTCTCTCATAATAGTGAAATCATTGTGCCTGTGTCGTTAGTGGTTTTTCCCGATTTGGGTTTTACACGTTAAATTCTTGTCTCCTTCCTATTTTTCGATTTCCATCTAATTTCTTGGTATTGTTTTTGTCATCCTAAATCGCTTCCGCATCTTTGCTCTAACTTCACCTAATAAGTGAGGTTTAGAGTGGGGGTAATTTCCTAACAAATTCAAGTATGTAAAAATTTATTACATGATATACAAAGTATGTAAAACATGAACCGCGTTTGCATTATTCTCTATTCAACTAAAAGATGCGCTCAGGTGACTAGAAAGCTTTTAATCTTGGAAAGGTTTTGAAGAGAAGTCTAACATCAATTTTTTCTAATTTAAAAATATATGTTTTTTTAAGGCTCTATTTGATTCTAAGAAAATTAGAAAGAAAAAAATATGAAAAATGAATTTCTTTTCCTTGTTTGAATTGAAGAAAAAGGAGAGAAAAAAAGTTTGATGGAAAAACTGATGGAAAATTTTGTCAATTTGATCAATGATATTTTCCTTCCAAAATTGAGAGGAAAATGGAAGAAAAATTGACAAAGAGAGAGAAATGGAGAAAAGAGAGAGAATTATATTAAGAAAGGTCATTAAGAATTTTCTCTCTTCTTTCAATTAATCAATGTCATTGCTATTGAGTATTTTTCTCTCTCCTCTCCATGACAATGTGGTAATAGGTAAGAGGTTGGAAAATGATTATACTTTTTTCCCTTTATTTTTCCTTGAACCAAACACAAGAAAAAAATTAATTTTCCCTTAACTTTTTTCCACTTAAATTTTCTTTCCAAATTATTTTTTCAAATCAAATAGAGCCTAAAGAGTTAAAAATTTAAATTCCGACCATAAACCTAGAAGGGGAAGATGCTACTTTGGGATATGTAGGTTTTAAATAACATTAATAATCGTCAAAGTTCGATCTATCCATGTCTCGTTTGCTGGAACAATTGCTTAATGTGAGTCACAATAGAAACACTGAACATAATTTGGAAAACATTATTGTCTGTTAAATAAACATATGAATGATTACATTATTGTCTGTTAAATAAACATATGAATGATCTATTATGACTTTAAGTATTCCTTTAAATTCACACCCAATTAAAAAAGGTACTCCTTTAAATGCTTTAATGAGGATTTAGTTATGCCCCTTAATAATAAGATGTGGTTAGACTAGTTAATCAAGTTATTTGGTTAGAGTTAGTTCGGGTTAAGTTATGTTCGGGGTCATTAATATTTGGGTGAATTTCAGTTTAATTCGAGTTCGGATTAATATTTGATATAACAAGTTTATCTTGTAGAAACGAACAAAATTTAATAGAAAATATTCGGATCGAGTTTGATTCATTTTGGATTCAGATTATCTCGATTGAAGAAACAACTGGTCAACGGTCAGGTTGACCCTGCCGATCCAACGGGTCCCCTTCCCCTCCCCATTGCCGAGCCCTAACCATGCATGAAAAGAATTGCTAAAGGGAATTAGGTAGAGCAATCACCAGTGGGGTGAAATAGCTTATGAGGGACGTAATCAATAACCGAGTAAATCTAAAGCTTTACCTATTCTTTTATATTTATTTATTTATAATCGGAAGTTTTACTTATTCTTTTTTAACTTGTTTAGTTGAAGAGGTTAAGATGCCTGAACCAAAGGTTTAAGACTTGCTCAAAGCCGCCGCGGTTACTTTTCTACCAATGACGACATTCCCCAAAAGCATGCGCTCTATAATTTGATCCATTCAATTCAGTGATGCGTATGGGCAATTTAACATTCTCGACCTCACCAATCATTTGTATATCTAATATTCTTCTTTTATCTTCATCCACACTCAAGCAAATATAATCAATACCCTCAAATTTTACTTAACTCCCTAACTTTAGGATCTAAAAGTAGCATCGTCATCGACGCTCGAGTTAATTTAAGTCATGTTTCGTTTTATTATAAGGAGGCGTAAAGGCGTAAACAATTATAAGAAATGTAAGAGAATTGTAAAGTTAGTTACAAAAAGTTGTAAAGAAGTGTATGAAACTATAAGAGAGTTGTAGGGAACTAAAAGGGTGTAACCTAAAGCTGAATAGAATAGGCCTTAAAGAGGCTCTTGTACGCAACTCTTTGTCTGACATAATAGTTTTTTGTTTTTTTTCACTTGACTGGTTAGATCGTGTATGTTTTAATTAAAAAATTTGCAATACCTCGACCAACTTTGTAATTATGCAAAGTCACCAAAAGCAACTTTCAGGATGGACAATTCACCCTACAAATTTTTTATGTTTGTTTTATCATTTCATTTCATACGAAAACTACCAAGTAAATCACCCATTTTAATATATAATTTCCTCCAAACTAAAACCCTAAGGTACTTTAAAATTGTTCCAAATGATTTAACCCTATTTTAACTTAGTTTTAGGCCCAATTACAACGTATTTCTTTGCTTTGTAAATTAAGAATGAAAAATTGACCAACATATAAAATGGTTTATATTTCTTCACACTTGTTCCCCTTCAAT
Source organism: Talinum fruticosum (assembly GCA_021018815.1). Taxonomy (NCBI): domain Eukaryota; kingdom Viridiplantae; phylum Streptophyta; class Magnoliopsida; order Caryophyllales; family Talinaceae; genus Talinum; species Talinum fruticosum. Next base: position 1,689,152 of record JAITYX010000080.1, on the reverse strand, counting down.
CAAACATCTTAAGTTCAATTTTACAATTATTTGTAATTGAAGAGTTCTACTTTTTATAAGTCAACAATAACTCGACTCTAATAGCATGAAAGATAAAAAAGTGGGCTAAAGCAGAGAAGCAATTGTTGATCGAGTTAAGTCATATGGATCTTGTATTTGTTGATCTAATTACTTTAATTATTTACTTAGTTGATTTTAGCCTGTGAAGCACTATGTAATTATAGCCCATCGGGTTTAGAACAGTATAGCACCCAAGCTGCATAACCATGAGATATTTTCGGAACATTTGAACTACTTTATCCAATGAAACTTCAAAGAATTTTCACCAATATTAATAAAGCCTTATCCTAGTATGAAGGACAACATAAGTTACGAATTTTCGGAAGCGTTTATCAAGAAAATTTTTACCTTAAAGACTCGCCACCTAAAACGGGATATAATGAGGGTTTTTATGTTTGACGTGAATGCATATTCATCACAGCAGAATTCAAAGTATGGTAAGGAAGATTATTTTTTGACTGTATGTTCTCACAATTTTATACTGACTGTTTTTTACTTAATGTTTTTCTTTTTATTTTTTAGATAAGTTCAAGCAAGTTTTAGTAAGTTAATAATAAAATTAACAACAGTAAAAGTCTAGAATAAATTCAATAAATAATATTTTCAAACAAGTTCATCTAGTAAGTTTGACAAATAAGTTTCATTGTTAAAGTTTTTCTGTGAGTTCTAATTTGTTAATTTTATTTAAAACATTTATCAATTTGAAAAAAAAGAAACCAAAAAAATTGTAATATTTTTGACCTTTTTTTTTTTTTTTTGTTCCTTCTAACTTGTATGAGTTGTATCTTCCTTACTTGGGCGAGGGAGGTGGTTGTAGTAGTCATCTTCGTTCAATTTCTAAAACTACCAATTCATGAAACTCACCAATTTCAGTTATAATAAAGTTAACTAAATAATTTACTCCATCGATTTTATAATATATGTTGTTTTAACTAACTTTTTTCATTTTACAATATCTGTCACTTTATAGTTTTAATGATATATTAAAGACTAATTCCAATTTTTTCCTTATATTAATCGATTTTTTTTCTCTTTTTCCATTGTCTTTCTTCATTTTTAATAAAATTTTAGAGTAATTTAGTCTTTTAATATAAATTTTTTCATGAATATTGTATTTTTATATTTCCTTGTAATAAAAAAAGATAAATATTATGAAATGGAGAGAGTATTTACTATGTACAACTATTAATTAACTTCAACTGGACAAAGTTTTCGATCAATTCACTTGAATGTCTAGTATGTCATATTAAAACCTATTTTTATTTATAATCAAATATAAATATATGTGTGCTTTACATAAAAATAAAAATTAAATTAAATGCATCCATATGTAACATATGGTTTTAAAATATGTGTTGTCTTTCGTAAAATATATATGGATCACAATTTTATCTTTCATTGGATAAAACATTGATTAAAACATACCCATAATATAAGTTCAAAATAATAAGTTGAGAATAAGTTCTGATAATTTTAGTTCAAAAAAGTTCAGCAAAAATAAACTAAAAAATAGGATATAAGTTTAGAAAATAAGTTTAAAATAAGTTTAGAAAATAATTTGTCTATATTGTACTACACTAAATCAACATATTTGACCAAGCTCTTCACAAAAACTATGTAACAATGTACATCATTTTTAGAAAGGAAAAAAAGGCACCTTATAAACATACACAAGTATAAGTCATTTTCTTAATAATGTAATTTAATTTAAATAATTGACACTTATTTTTCTAAATTAATAAGATATTTGAGCATTATAAATAATAAAATTATGTTATAGATGAGGTAACATTTATAGACTAACAGCACCCCATTATAGTCTAATTATGTATTAAATAATGCTAATGCACAAATTATTGGGTCATGCAATTGAATAAAAAGTATTAATGAAAGAACATGCTCATAGTATATTGTATTATACAATAATTTCAATTAATGAAATCTTGGCCTAGTGATCAAAACTGAAATCCTACATATATTAAATTATAAATTTAATTTTTTTATTTTTATTATATTGTACTCGTCCTTTATAATTCATATAAAAAAACTCCTTAATTTTTTTTTTTTTTTGGCGAAGTTGGATGAGAAAGAAACTAAGGGAGAGTAAAATGCTCAGATTGGTGTTTAAAGTGAAAGTGACGTGTTTGAATTTAATTGTATCATTGCATCACCTTTGACTTGGTCATTCTTTCTTTCTCCAATAAAAATTCTTCCCAATCATACAAATTATCAAACATAACATGATACCTAAAAAAGAAAATGAAACACCATTTTAAATGGAATTTTTTATTTATATTTAAAAAAAAACAAAGGTCAAGAGTAATTCCAATGCTCCAAATTTTAGTATAAATATTATGTAAATTCCATTCCCACATAGCTCTCTACAAGGTAGTCTCAATTAGAGTTAATTTTAGTGGGAGGGAAGGAAGCCATGGGAAGAGCACCATGCTGTGACAAAACTAAGGTTAAGAAAGGTCCATGGTCTCCTCAAGAAGATGCATTGCTCGGGAACTTCATCACAAGATTTGGCAATGATGGCAACTGGATTTCCCTACCCAAGAAAGCTGGTCAGTTACATCATAATTTATATACGTGTTAGTATAAAGCAAGTACATGTTTGTGTAATCATATCACTTTAAGCTTTGTGATTTCAATCATATAACATAAAATATATGTTTGTGATATAGGACTAAATCGATGTGGTAAGAGTTGTCGACTTAGATGGCTGAATTACCTAAGACCTAATATCAAGCATGGAGATTTCACAGAGGATGAAGACTATATAATATACAGTCTCTATAGTATGATAGGCAGCAGGCATGTATTCTTATCGTTATTAATTTCCCTACTTTATGTTAGATAGCGAAGACTAATTGATTATAGTTACATACTATTATGTATAGGTGGTCAGTGATTACAAAGTATCTACCAGGAAGAACGGACAATGATGTGAAGAACTATTGGAACACCAGGCTTAAGAAAAAGTTATTGACGATGGGGGATATTACCAACAAGAATACCATTACTTATCCAAACTACAAAGACTCCGCAACATTAGAAATGAGTTGTTCAATTAGCCAACAAGAAGTTTCTATTCATGATTCAGGGTCATCAAGTTTGAATACGGATCCAAATAGCTCCATCTCGATTGGTTGTGGTGACGAAGTCGGGTTTTGGATGAATTTGTTGTGTGAATCTTTTGATGATGATGATGCTGTATTCGGATCTAGATCTCAACTTGAGGCAAAAATCAGCGAGATTGCTTTGCTTTTAGATGTTTGAATGTGGTAGTTGTTCAATTAGAAGAAGAGAAGCTAGCTAGCTAGGCATTCAATTCATTCAAAGCGTTGTAAAACTTAGTTTCTGTTTTTTAGGACTTTTTTTCCATTATTAATAAAGGTATAAAAGGTTAGAAGCAAGTACATACACCAAACTTTAACAAAATTAATAACTAATAGGACAAGGTTGTACCCCCAACAAACAAATAAAGATAGACAACAAGAGACATTGCTTAGACCCGAATCAATAGAAGGAGATATGGAAGCTTATAATCAACAAATCGAGCTCAAGTTGTCTCTTTGGTAGTTGGTTCATCTCTTTCACTATAACTAAAGCCCCCAAGGATTTACCAAATGACCGAACACACCAGCAGCTTCTTTCTCCTTCAACCCTGATAGAAGCATGCCCTTGAAGCACACATCACACAACACTTGACAAGGACTTTAGAGATAAGGCCATCGTTACACTTACCCATGCCTTGTCCTTTGAAAAAGCTCTCAATAGAAGCTCAAAGTTCATATTTTGTGCATCCTGTCTCTCTCTTCCTTTCTAACCCTTTCATTAATCCAATGATTTTTCTTCCTCGAATGCCTACCACCTGTTTGATAAAAGTCCGCAGAGGATTTTTGCTTTTGTTAATGTTGGTTTTTCCAAAAGGTAATCCTGTGCCTGAAGCGGCAGAGCATCAAATTGAATTGGCTAGCAAATGGAACAAGCAACATCTTCTTGATCTCGCACAGTATTTGCTTTTTGATTCTTTAGATTTGTATGGTTATGAAAATATTAGTATCTATTATACATTTGAAAGTATATGCTCTCATAATATATGTCAATAAATGATTGGACGAAAAAAAAAATATGTAAATTTTGTGGGTCAAATATAATGACTTGTTACCTTGTATATATGCTCCCAAATGAATACGAGAATTTATAAAAATAATATTTATGTAATTTAATGGTTTAGGTGATAGTGTCGGGAAAGTCTCATGATTAGGATGCATGCATTGAATTTCTTGTTATGTAGGGACAATGAGACTAATTGGGGTAGCTTATTTGTGAAGATTTTGGTTCACAAATTTAGATTTCCTTTCCTTGTGTTGTTTGACCCTCGATTCCCTTTACTCATTGCATATTATTTTAGATAGATATATGCTATTAGAAAATGATACAATACTGATAGGGGAACACCGGAGGATTTGTGCCTTATAACTCATGCCGGTTATTTTGATTTTAAAATTAGGGAAACTTTGCAATTGAAATACATACATATATATATATATATATATATTTGGTAAAATCAATGTATGATTGACATGTATGATACTTATGTCACGTTATAATAATCTAAGACTAAGATAGTTATATAGTATGTTTAAATGGTTCATAAATTTAATTAAATTAAAGATTGACTAATTTTTTTATAAATTACAAATTATGTTTATTATGTTGGTTGTGTTTATTTTCTAAATTTAATTTATTTTAATTTTATGAATAATATCGAATGATATTGTTAATTTAGATAAAATATTAATTTCACTCTATGAATAATTTTTATTTTTAAAAAATAAAAAATTAGAATTTAAACTTTAAAACTGCAAAAAGAAGAAAAGACAAATAATAAGTTAATTATATAAATAATGAAAAGTAAGTTACTGTAATTAGTTGTGAAAAATTTTTTAAAAAAATTATTTTTATTATTTTAAAAAATATGCATTAACATTTTTAAATTATTATTAGTTTTAATCGTTATAAATTAATTAAAAATAATAAAATTTAAAAAAATAATTATAAAAATAAATTAATTAGTACCGAGAGGTACAAACCTAGCATACTTCAAAAAATTAGATTTGTCTATTCTATTTCAATTCGAAAGATGGAGAGGAAGAGGAAGAGAGATTGAGAGAAGGACTGAGCCACATGAGCTTCTTTAATCTAGATCATGAAATAATAAGAAAACCAAAAGAAAGAAGGACCTTCTAGCCAAAATGGTGCTAAAATATATACGGTATGAGAATTAAATGCATAAAATAAGGTATGTATTTTGTTCAAGGATAATTTTTAAAATAAAGTCATATATTTATCGATAAAAATATTGGCTTTTAATTTATGGAGAGGTGATCTATAAAAGTTAAAGTATTTTATCAAAAAAAGTTATAAATTTTATGTAAAAGATTCAAAAAGAAGAAGCTGAATTTTGTGCGATCAATATAGATTAAAGACAGACTGTCTCATTCAACGATTAATGTTTTATATTGATCGATGAACTTATTGGGAATTGACTAATGACTGCAAAATGTGACTTGCAAAATGTTGACTAATGACTACAAAATCTTTAATAACAAAGACAATAAAATTAAGGGAGACTGGATGAAAATAAATTTTTGAGGTAACTGGATGAAAATAAGTTTTTTTTTGTTTTACGTGAAAGTATGATTTTTAAGGATATTTTTTCTGTAAAATCTTTATCGAATTTGATCACATTTGACTCACCAACAATAGCGGAGCTAGTAAATTCATGTATGGATGTCCATTTATTAATGACGACATCATATATATTATAAATTAAAAATTATATGATGACATTAAATATTAGAATAATTCAATGTTACAATTAAATTTATTCCATCCATATAAATAAAAAAATATTTAATTTATTTAGTAGCCAACAAATAAATTTAAAATCACGTTTGATTTACTAATCAAACAATTGACCATTTCACAAATAACATAACAACAAATCAACAAAATCTATCGTCATTTGATCCTATTATTCCAATCCCTTACAAATCACAAATCAAATATTTATATTTCACGATCAATCGAACAAAAGAGAATTATTACCACAACTCATTCAACAATCTAAAATTAAAAGTCAAAAACTTAACAAGTTGAAACTCTAACCTTAGAGTTAAAGCTAAACTTATGAGTTGAGAGTGAAGTATGGACCTATGGGTCTCAGTTGTTCAGTGGAGGGCACCCAGGTCGGTGAGTTAGCACCACAGTGGTAGGCAGGGAGGGGCGGTGACTTGGTGAATCGGTCATGGGTGGTGACTGGTGAATCAGTCGTGGGTAGGGGTAGTGGGGCCATTTCATTTTATGGCTTCCTCGGTAAGTAAAGTGCTCTAAAAAAACTTCCTATTTAAGGATCAGGTGATGGTTCGTCCGAGTACGAGTCGGATGAACACCGTAACGCCCAAACCCGTAATCACCGGTTTTAGTCTAAATAAACCGCTAGCCGATGATTAGCGCAGCAGAAAGGAGGTCAGGGACATTACCGCCTGTAACAACCCAAACTTTAAAACGTATTATATCTAATACGTTCAATTAAAACAAGTGCGTGTATTTCAATTCCAAAATATTTTCATATCATATATATATGTGTGTATCAAAATTTTCTTACAGGACCCGAACGTAGCGACGATGATGGATGGCCAATATTTACAATAAAATTCATAAAGTATCAACTCCCCAAATATTACTTATACTTATAATTCATGCCCGATCCTTTCTATTATAAACATTTAATCTAAATCAATTTTTTTATAAACATTTATATATACATATAGAGGCATTCCTACACCTATATGTAAGCATAAAATATATCACCCAAAACTAATTCAACACACTTATGTACATGAGCATCTAATGTCAATTGCTAGAAATAAGGTTAACCTAAACTTCTACTTAAGCAAATAAACAAAATTTATTAGCAAAAGCACTATATATAATAAATAAAAATAATCATGAGGAAAATAATAAAAATAAAAATAATAAGCAGCCAGCTGATGAGATTAATAATAATAAATAATAAAAATAATAAAGGAATTATTAGATATTTTTAGGGGTCAAGTAAGACCTTGACACCACTAATCACACTAAGCTTGCTTAATCAATTGACAAATCACTTGGTTAGCATGCATCATTACCATCTGTCATCCACAACAATCAGCCCATGCCAGCTTGATCATGTAGATAATCATCAAAACCTGGTATAAATAGGGGTAATTAGCTGAAAATTTGGCCCCAAAATTCTGTTTCTGCAAATCTCTCTCTCCTCTGAAAGCTGACCACCAGCCCCACTTTGACCCCTTCCACAGACCACCTCTGACCCCATCTATCGATCCTCACTGACCATAATTATTCTCCATGCTGCACTGAACAAGAAGCACCTGTCAGAGCACCATTCCGACCACCCTGTCGCCGGAAAATTGCCCCGAAAGCCCCCGTCGACCAACTTCACACCACCACCTTTCACTCTTCTATAGTCTCCCTCTCACCTCCGGCCACCCTCAGCCACGCCGGCCAGCACCCTTCCGGCAGCCCAACCCTTAAGGGCCGCCGACCGCCCATCACCGGCCGACCACCGGCCACCAAGCCACCCAAAACAAACACCCTCCAAACCCTCCAAATAACTCAAAACCACCAAACCACCTCTCCTCTTTCCACACCACCCATGGCCGCCACCACCTGACCACCGACCGGAAACCCAACCGCCGCCACCTTAATGCACCGCCGGCAGCCACCCAGCACCACCACTGCAGCCCCCATGCGTACAAACTCTCCTTCTCTCTCTCCTTTACATATGCCCTAAAAACCAACTTCCTCAAAAAACCCACCATCACCACCACTACCACTGCCACACCACCACTACCGAGGACCACCACCGAGCACCGGCGCCGCCGCTGCCACCGGATCACCGCCTGCCGTCGCCGGATTCCACCTGCAACCACCACCTTTGCTCCATTCTTCTTCCTTAGATAAAAACCTAAACCCTAACCCTAAAAATTAGCTTAACCTAATCTAGCTTTTAAAAACTAATTAAAATTAGATAAAATATGAAGTACACAGGAAATATGATCAGATTAGTAAGCATAAAAATTTAATCAAGGCATGCATGTTCTAACCCTTGTAATTAAGAAAGTAAAATTGGTAATGGATTCATTATAATTCATGTTTAAGTTACTAATAGTAATTAATTATGCATGCATGTTAAATAAAAGCTAGTAGTATACTAATACATGTAAATTAAACCTTGCATGCATGATTAAGTAAAAATATATTAGCATATTAATAATAAGTTCATAATTAAATTCTTGCATGCATGTTAAATAAGTAGCATGTTCATTACATGAGTATTGTTAAAATAGAAATTTATTTAGTTATTAGGTGCATGTTTAAATGATTAACCAAAGATTAACCTAGCTATAAACTTAAAGTAATTAGTTAATTCCTAAAGCATGTTTAATTAATAAATAAACTAGTAGTAGTACATGATTGCATGTGTAAATCACCAAAAATATTAATGCATGCTTAGTAAAATTCATGCATAAACTATAATTACTTAATGAGTAAATGCATATTCATTAAACTTGTAGTTAGCTAAGTTAAAGATATTAAAATGCATGTTTAATTTCTAAAATAATTCATGTTAAAGATTATTATTATTTACATTCACAAATAAAATAACTTAGCTAAAATTTCAATAAAATAATGCATGAGCCAAATACTTATAAAATCGTATCAATTACCATGGAATAAGGTGATTATTGCCAAAACCAAATCCTTATTAATGAAATGTGTTTCAAAACTCTATGTTAAGGGCCATCAAATCGAAGTCCGCTCGGGTCCTGTGCAAATCCCACCAAGAACAAGTATACTATCAACATTATCGAGTACGTTCATTGATCGTGCCCTTCAATGTTTTATTTACAAATCAAGGCCGGATATGGCCGACAACAACAACAACAACAAAGAATCATTTGCAAACAGTATTTGTCATATAAAAGTGGGCCCGCCCATTATTACTTCACCATTGTTCAAAGTCGGCACACGTAATCTGCGCCGCACCAACTGGACTTCCGATCGGTGCAGGTGTGTACACATTTAGGGAAACCCGATGATCGCAAGGGTCACCACACGGATAATTAATTATCAACAGTTTTACATTATTCACTCCCCTCATTTACAAATGAATTGAAATGCATGCGCTCAACTCAACTATTTCATAACCTTTATTTTACAGACATGATAATAGACGTATTGAGCTTCGGCTCACATTTCGAAAATGTTTTCTGTTTTGTTTTAGGTATGAAGCAAAGGTCTATTCAGGACTTAGAGGCTCGCACTAGCAAGTTGGGGTATTAGTGGTCAAGTGAAGTTGATTTCGTATCGGGTTTAACATGTACTTGTTGCATAATTTGTAGTTCCTAGCAAGGTATAACCTTGGGTAAAATGCATACAAAGCCTTGCCCTTTCCTCCGGTAAGGGCGGCGGTAATGTCCCTAACCTCCTTTCCGCTGCGCAAATAATCGGCTAGCGGTTTATTTAGACTAAAACCGGTGATTACGGGTTTGGGGCGTTACACCGCCGCCCTTACCGGAGGAAAGGGCAAGGCTTTATATGTATTTTACCCAAGGTTATACCTTGCTAGGAAACTACGAATTATGCAACAAGTACATGTTGAACCCGATATGAAATCAACGTCACTTGACCACTATTGCCTCAACTTGCCACTGCGAGCCCCTAAGTCCTGAACAAACCTTTGTTTTATACCTTCAACATTTTACCTAAAACAAAACAAGAAAACATTTTCGAAATGTGAGCCGAAGCTCAATATGTTCATTATCATGCTTTGTAAAATAAAGGTTATGGAATAGTTGAGTTGAGCGCATGCATTTCAATTCATTTGTAAATGTGGGAGAGTGAATAATGTAAAGCTGTTGCTAATTAATTATCCGTGTGGTGACCCTTGCGATCATCGGGTTTCCCTAAATGTGTACACACCAGACCGATCGGGAAGTGCGGTTGGTGCGGCGCGATTACGGTGTGCCGACTTTGAACAATGGTGAAGTAATGATGGGCGGGCCCGCTTTATATGACAAATACTGTTTGCAAATGATTCTTTATTGTTGTTGTTGTCGGCCATATCCGGCCTTGATTTGTAAATAAAACATTGAAGGGCATGATCAATGAAGTACTGATGAATTGAAATTGGTTGATGATTTGAACTTGATTCCTTTCCTTGTGATGTTTGAGCAGGGCCCTTGAACGTACGTCGACCGATGGCCTTAAATAAGAGTTAATAGAGTAAGATTTTGTTTAGGACTTATATTCCTTGATTTAGGTTTAATAATGATCTACCTTATACCCTTGGTTATTATGATTTATCTTTAACGTGATTGATACATTATATTTTTAGTTTGTTCAAGCTTTACCCTTTTTTCTAATTTATGTGTTAAGCTACCTTTACTTATGAATGCACCTAGTTATTTTACTATGAATTTATAGAATCTAAACATACATAATAACATTATTTATTTACTAAAAATTATTGTTGATATGCATTATTTATTATGTTTTTACTAACTTAATCATTAATTCATTTACTTAATCATGTATTTAGGAAATTAATCATCTAAGGTATAGCTATGTCAATATTTTGTTTATTGATTTAAGCATGCACATAATGAACTAATTATCCTTACTAAACCATTTTTATCTTTTCTAAAATTTATTTAACCATAAACTCAAATAAGATTCATTTAAACTAAGATATGCATGCATAATTAAATTTTTCCTTCCTTACTAACCTGATTATAATTTCTGGAAATTTCAGATTTTATCTAAATTATTTAATTTGAATGCTAAATTAGGTTATTGCAATTTTTAGGGTTAGGGTTTTACCTTAAAATAGTGAGTAGAAACAAGGGTGGTGGTGATTGATAGGAAGAGCTGGTGGTGTCAGGGTGGCGGCAGGGTGGCGTTCCTGGCAGAGGCGGCGTTTGGCGGCAGGTGGTGGCGCCCGGTGGCAGTGGCGGTGACTGCTGGTGGTTGGGTTTTTAGGAAGGTGAGTTTTTAGGGCATAAAGGGGAGAGAGAAAGTGTGTGCTTGGTGGCTGTTTTTGGTGGTCCGGTGGGCGGCGTTAGGGGCAGTGATGGGTGGCCTGCAGGTCTGGCCGGTGACGGGAGGCAGGTGGTGCCCGTGGTGGTTGTGGTGGTGGCTGGAAGTGAGGGTGAGGATACAAAAGATAAGGTGGAAAGTTGGTGATTAGGGTGGTTTTGGCTTGGGTTTTCCGGCGATGTGGTGGTCGGTGGGCCGTTATGAAGGTGGATATGGACTCCTTGCAAGGTGGTGAAGGGTTCTGGTTGGAGGTGGCCGGATAGAGGGGCCGGTGGGCGGCTGTGGAGGTGGCCAAAGTGGTGGTGCTGGGCAGGTGAGGGAGGAGAGAGAAAATGGGGTAACATCATATTTTTGGGTTGGATTTTTCTGATTTAAGCAACCCTATTTATACTAATTGTGGTACTTATCAACATGGATTAGCTGGCTATTTAGATTAATCTTTGCTTGACACTTAGCTCATGACTCATGCTTAATTGGTGGCTTGGCAAAATTCTAAGTATGCTTAGTGTAATTTGGGTGTCAAACCATCATTTGACCCCAATTTCATTATTATCCAAAATTTTAATTATCATAATTATCTTTCAGCATTTTCATTGTACTTATCTCCAATTTTTATTTTTATTTTTTTATTTATTTTATTTTATAATTATCATTATTATTTATTTTTCCTATTGTATTATTATAACTATTATTACTTTTGTTATTGTTAATAATATGGTTTGATTGTTATTACCCTAATGTGCTTTAAATGTATGATTGTTTATAATTAGATTTGGTTTAGCAAAGTTATTTTAAAAGTGGTATTTGGATATTTATTTAGTTATAAATTGTGCTAATTGTTATTAGATATGTATGCATATATATAAAATCTTGAACTTATATGAAAATATTTATGATTTTAAGTTAGGAATTAAAATATGGCTTATCTGCATATAATTACTAGATAATATGTTGAAAAAATATCGGCCATCTGTCGCCGTTGTTCGTATTTGGGTCCTGTAAGAAAATTTTGATACACAAATATATATGATATGAAAATATTTTGGAATTGAAATGCACGCGCTTGTTTATAATTGAACGTATTAGATATAATACGTTTTAAAGTTTGGGTTGTTACAAACACTATACCCAACCCGCACTAGAACCGAATTCGGTTTGTTTTCACCCGATTCATATCCGAATTTTTACAATTTTTCATACCCATATTCAATAAAAATGGGTCGAGCACGGGTAAGGTTTATCGGGTTCGGTGACATTTTTATCCCTACTTGGGTGTCATTAGATTTGGTGGTAGGTGTTAAACCTCGTTTTTATCGATTTTTAAGACATTATTTAACCTAATTCCGTGATAATTTCAATGATATTTATTTAGTTTTGGGTTAGATTTTGCTCATTTTCTCTTTATCGTCACCTAAGCTCGTAAATCTCTTTATTACAAGTTTTTGGGCTTAAATTTGAGATATTCGAGGTAAATTTGATGAAAAGCGATGAAGAGAAGAGTTACGGCCCAAGAGGAGGCAAGAAAGAAGAATAAAACACATCAAGAGAAGTTGCACAACCTATTGTGCGAAGTTGCACTGATCGTGCGGATCATCGGGCGAAGGGCCCGAAGTCAAGGAAGGCCGCACGACCTCCTGTGCGCACCTTGCACGACCGTGCGAGAGTTACGAAGTTGAAGTCGCGCACGGCCTACGGTGCCAAAGTTGCACGGCCTGTGCAAGAGAGGCGAAAGTTCGGGCATTTCGCACGGCCTACCGTGCGGAACACCGCACGGCCATGCGAAAATCCCGCACGGCCGTGCGACACTTGTTTCGGCGACTTTATAAGCGATTTTTATTTATTTATTTTTTGCAGTTCTTTTCTCCATAAAATTTTAGGGTTTCTAGGGTAGTTTCCAACCGTCAAATCCTTTTAGATTGAAGTTTAATATTTTGAATTTTTGAAGATTAATTTGAATTCAAGCATTCGAATTTCTATTCGGTAATTCTTAATTCTCTCTCTTTATGTTTACTCTTTGCGATTTCTCTATAGTCTTCATGTTTATATTCATTAAATCTTGTCAATTATTTAGTATCATGTTGAGGGGCTAATTTCTCTACTTAGGTTGGGATTGATCCCTATTATGCCTTGATAATCATGAATTGAGTATCAATTGAATTGTTTTATGCTTGTTAGGTTATAATTCACTTCGTTCATCACTTTTCCATTGATTGCCTCGAGAGAGGACTCTTTTCTTTTATTAGGGTTTTGTGAACATCGAAAGATGAAAACTTACCTAGAATGACGTTGTGAACGATTAGAACTTCAATATGAAAATAATTAAGGTTTTAATCGGGGTTGTGAGATGCATTCTTTGTGATTTTGCTCTTTATTAATCCCATGAAAATAGGTGATTAGATTGTGCAAGATTAGTCTTTGACATTCGAAAGTAGGCGAAGATAGGTTTAATTTGGTGTTTCCCTTTTCTAAAGCGCTAGCATAGGCAAATCTCAAACGGTATTCGATTTTGGTTTCGGGCATGGTAGTGTGATTAATCCCAATCTAAGGCTTGCTATTCATTGATCTCTCGTAGTTATTTTGTTATTAGTTGAATCCGAAAACCAAATCACTATCGAACCGAGTTTTACCTAAATTAGAGTTTTTAGGTGTATTTAGTATTTAAAAGCGAGTTCCTCGTGGACACGACCCGTACTTGCCGGTTCCTAGCTACAGCTACACCGTGTACTTGCGGTATATTATTTTCTTCGAACAATAGGTACGGTGTAGTCATAGTTATTAAACTTTTGATTTGGATCTTATTTACAATTTTGCGGTCAAAAAACTGTTTATCAATTCAACTCTACTAAAATCTTAAGGTTATTAGGATCTTAAGATTCTAGTTTTGTTTGAATAATTATTGAAGGATCGTAATCCAATTTTATGACCATATATCTTGATCCATGATTTTGGATTAACTTCAAACTATTTGTATACATCATTATATTTGAGAATTGATTATAAACATATAGATTTTGAGTCAAAGTTTACCTATGAGATTTGGTTAAATTGAATTTCTATTTTATTTATAGATGTTTATTAATATTTTTTATCAAAATAATTTCATTATTTGAAGCAATTATTCAAATTCTAAGATGCTCAATTTGATTTTAAGATCTCAATTCTATAAATTTTGATTAATTTGAATTAGGATTCCAATTCTAACAATATTTGGTATAAATGGGCCAATCATATATAAAGTAGGCTTAAGCTTCGTTTGAAGCTTACTTAGTTTAAAAAGTATATAGCTTAGCTTTTATCAGCTCAGACTCTATTTGCATTGTTTGCCATCCCCACGTTGAAAATCATTTGCATCTGTTCAGAGACTATCCATTTTGCTGCAGCCACTTGGAGTAAGTTCCTATCCTCTAATAATCACTTTCTTATTGTTAATTTCTTCAACCTTAAGTGGACATAATAGTTCAATATGAATATTAATAAAAAAAATATTGGAGTAATAGCTTATGATCATTTGTTGGTATATCTGGAATTCAGAAAAAAATACATATTTTTAAATCAATACCAATATACCCATAGCATTTCGGCTTACCTGACTTATGATTTAGCTCAAGCTAACGTATTATGGAGCCTTCAAGGACTAGACTATTTGAAAAATACCCCAGCCATTATCTAGAAGCCTCCAACACATCCCCACTTCAAGATCGATTTTGGGCTTTTCAAGGCTAATGACAAAATGAGATTCGTGGCTGGTGGTCTCATTAGGACTGATAATCACAATTGGTTCCTTGGCTGCAAGGTTATTGTCCACTCCGATGACAAAGTCATAGCTACTTTGGAAATGATGACAGAAACCCTTAGAAAAGCGTGGGACTACAACATTACGAAAATGGAAATTTACATGTTATTTGCCAAATCAAGGATAATATGAACACGGATGACCCCAAACCTATCGACTATGTTATTGGGCAAGTCATTGACCTTATCAAGCGGAAGTGGGAGATCATCATCAACCATGCAATTGGAGCAGTTAATCTCGTTGTGGCTGCGGTGGCCAATGTTAACAAGGACCAAATGGAACCAATTATGCTCCATACTTTTATCCCCTCCATAATTCAAATAGATTATCCAAGCGGATGAGCGTGCCATCCAAATTAGCACAGAAATAATGGAAAAATGTGACCACTTAATTGCTAGCTCCTTTACAACTAGACCCTCACCGTCGCCTGGATTGTCTTGGTCCACTGTTTGTCTGTCGTTGGGTTTGTTGCTTCTTTGCTTAGGTTCTCGCTTGTTCCATTCGTGTAATGTTGTTTCTCTCATTTTGCTGGTGCACTTTGTTTAGTTATGTGAACTTTGGTTGATCTCGTTCTATCTAATGAATTCCTTCTCTTTTTTAAAAAAATATCAGCTCAGACTCATTTACATATGGCTCGATCCCAGAGCTTGTCTTGCTCATTTTTCCTCCTCATCTTGCCTTATGTCATGTTTTAAAAGCAATTACTCAACCAATTCCAAACTCAACAAAATTATAACTTCTTACTCGTAAATGTTTTAAAAGCAATTACTCAAAAGTTACGAGGCCAGCAAATCTGACTCTCAAGTCACAAGTTTCAATGCATTAGCTTTGATGATGATCCCCTAATGTCATCAAAATTCTACCATAATCCTTAAACTATCTAATAAGACAGTTGTACGAATTACAATTTTTTTTTAATTGATCTCTAATACCTCTCCTTATTTTCTTTCCTTTAGCGATTTATCGTCATGTGGTCTGGAAATATGCTGTATTATACTTTATAAGTTACAATTAGATGTGAAAATGAGTGGAGCTCGCTCGTGAGGACTCGTGAGTATAGCTTGGTGGAAAACTCGGAAAAGAAAAGCTTGGAAAAAACATGAGCAAGCTCAGGCTCGAGCTTATTATCCACATGAGTTGAGCCAAACATGAGGAAGCTCCGCTTGCTTGGCTCATGAGGCTCATAAAGAGGAGGGGTACATATTCGGCTTGACTTATTATATAAATTCAAACATAAATTATATATTTGTTTAATAAAATTAAAAGTTTATTTCATCAGTCAATCACTTTTTTATATATATTATAAAGTTACAATAATATATCACTCACTACTACTATAAATTATTTTATTTTACATTGTTGTAGTTCTACTTTTAAATCTTGTGTTATAATAAGTTATGATAAAACATTCTCTTTTTTTTTTACCTCGAGGTCATTTTGATCTACAACAAAATCTAAAAAGAACATGTAAAACATGGACTTAAGAGAAGGCTTGTTAACTTAAGCAAGTTAACCCTTAAACCTAAATTTTCAGGCTCGAGTAAATTCATAGCCGAGTCAAGTCGAGCCGAGCTCATAAAGAGTTCACGAGTCGAGCTGCCAACATGCAAAGCTCTAGCTCGACTCAACTCGGTTCCACCCTCTTCACAATCTAATATTATTTTTTAAAAAAAAAATTGGGTAATAAAAGACTAAACCTTAGTCTTATTTAATAAAGCTTAGGAGGTTCAATCCAAGCACCAATTAGATAATCTAATTAATTAGCAACGTCTTGATTAACAATCCGCCTGTCCACCAAATAAGTGCTTGGCAACCCAATCACGCTTTGATTTGATTTGATAGTTTTGATTAGGTTGACTTAGCATAAAAATAGTTGTAAAGTCCATTCATATTCAATGACTTGTACAAAGTGATTTAATTTAATAAAAAATAGAAAAAATTAAATATGGATCCATTATGGTTTGGTATAATAACTTATGTAACCTATAATTTTAGATAAATAATTAAATAACATATGAAGTTTGGTTAAATATTATGGAGGAAAAATTTTGAAGACAACTTTATTTTCCTGTAAAAAGCTGACATAGTAAGCTGTAATAAGTTGTTATATAATTATTTATCTAAAATTATGGGTTCTATAAATTATGTCAAACTACAATGAATCATATATAATTTTTCATAATAAAAATATGCTTTTTTGGGTGTTTGGTCAAAAATTACGGCAATACCATATTATATGGGTATTTGGCCCATATTTTAAAAGTGTTTTTATATTCTAAAAACTGAAATTAGGTCAAATAAAAACAACAAGTAACTATATCTGTTTTTAATTTATGGAAAAATTCTCTCAACAATAGGAGTAACCACTCACAACTCCATTTCGTTTCTCTCCTCTCTCTCTCTCTCTGTTGTTTTGTTTATTTCTCTCTCCTTTCTCTCATCTTAAAAATTTTGGCCAAATAAATTAATTATTTAAAAATACTTGTATAAAATTTAGGCCAAACATTTCAATTTTTCTCCAAAAATAATTTTTAAAAAATGCTTTTAGAAAACAAAAATATTTTTGTAAAACTAAGCCAAACATACTCTATAACTTTTGTCCATGCCATTTTTAAGGATATTATGAATTTATATCTTCTAGTTTTATATTATATTTTAATTTCTTTATATAAATTTTTGATGTGGGTAATATATATTAATGTTCAAGAACTAATTTCACCAAAAGTTTAACCTAATGGTTGAAGGCCCAAAAATATGTTTATATTCTAACGTGTCCCGTCATGCGAATGTCTTTTAGATTTAAAGCGTGGATGTAATAAGACTCCTCTTTACCTTGTGCAATAATCAATATGGAGGTTGTTGAGATTCAAATATGAGACTTCTCACTCCTAAAGATTCCGATACAATGTGAAAAAAACCAACTCAAATAAAAATTTAAACTAATAATTGAAGACTTAGGAATAGAGTTATACTTTATCAATTATCTTTGCCTTTTTTATTGCTAAAATTTCATATAGTTCAAATGTCAATCATATGGTTAAAAAATTTAAGCTAACTATTATACTAGTCCTTAAGGTGAATTTTATTAAAACTAGGCTTATACTCCTTATTCTGTAAGAATTTGAGGTAATTTTTCTAATTTTATTAATATTTTATACACAATTTTTAAAAAACATTAAAAAATATGATAATATTTTTAAGTTTTTTATTATTTTAAATTCATTTATTACTACATGAACCTCTTTTATGAGTAATTAGAAGAGTTACAATTAAGTATAATTTTCTTCACATCAACTAAGGATTGTCAAGGATAAGTAAATATCAGGATTCTTTTTCATTCTTGTTAAATAAAAGTATAAATTACATTCTATGTATAAATAAAACTTTAAATCTATTAGTCTCATTATATTATAATTGTTTATTTTTCAAAAATTTGCATACTTCATTTTTTAATAATAATTTACTTAATTACTTATTTATGACATATAAATAATTATTACAGAACTGCATGCAACTTTTAACATATATATTTTATCACACTTCAATAATTTATGAGACATTTGTAAATTAAAAACTTAATTTAAAATACTTGTTTCATTCACTATCCAACTCCTGCAAATTTTCTCTCGATTGAATCCGTTGCACAAACAATATTTGTACCACAAGATCATTAAAAGAGACACATTTAAATTTTATTTATTATATTATTATGCAATGATTAGGGGATCGATGCACAGAATAATCTTTTTGTTGATTTAAATAATTTTTTAAAGAAAAATAACAACAACTCCATCGTGGCACCCACCAGCCATCCCCATTTTTTAAAGAAAACAAACAACAAATCCAGCGTGGCACCCACCAGCCATCCCCATTTTCACACCAATCACATAAATGCATTTGCCAATTGAACAACGAAGACCTCTGAGAGAAAAAATAACCATTTCCAAACCGCCGGTTCGTTTTACTAAACTGGACCGTTGACTGCCCGTTATTCAGCTGACTCCGATTTCCTCTGGTCGCCCCTTTTAAAGTTTCCGGCGCAACTCTTTCTCTTTCTCTCTCCAAATACCCAAATCTCCGGCGAGGCTCCGAATCTGATCGGAGGAGAGAGAAAGCAATCAATTGGTCGAGAGAGAGAAAGAGATGGATGCGTTGCCGAGGAGACGCTGCAGCTGGAGAAGAAGCACCGGTTCAAATCGCTGAAATTGATGGAAGTGGACTGGGAAGAGAAGCTGGATCCGAAGCCATTCGGGGCGGATCACGGAAAGCTTGAAAACGGATTGACTTACTATGTGCGCCGCAACCCGAAGCCCCAGATGAGAGCGGCTCTTGCCCTCGCCATCAAAGTCGGGTTCGTACGGACTTTCTTCCCTATTCTGCTTTCTTTTTTCGCTTTTTTGTGGGTCAAGAAAATATACACCATGAAAGAAATGTTGATACTGTTGAAACCCCATATTCGGCAATCTATTGATAATGCGTGGCAAATGGTTGAGTGTGATTCGCAGCTTATGTCCGTTCTTTTTCCATAGTTTCATGGCATCTTGGATCGAGGTATTCTTTGACATTAAGGAAAAGTAAAAATTTATATATTCCCATTTTATGCTGGCTCAGGTTTTTTAGAACATAGATACTAAGAGTCTAGATTAAGTTTTTGTTGTTTATGTTGGGCTAATTAATAATTAATAATTATTAAATTTGTCTGTCTTGCGATATTATTTGTGAAATTTGTTTCTTAGTTTTATGATATTATTTGAAAAACTTGTTTTTTAGTGTCCTAATGAGTGATGCGGCCCCTGAGATGGGTCATTTGTTCGCATACATGATTTTGAGCGTTATTATATAATAATTTTCAGTCAATCTTAAAATGTAGACTCTGAAGACCAAAAATTATTAACGTCCAACCATCGCCGGCAAACACCATCACAGTGCTCTCCCCAGTTGGCAGCCGTCCTCCGCGGCTTGGTGCCCCACTTTCTTCTGCCATCTACCGCCTTTGTGAGCGTCACCATTGAGGTTGCTGGCTATCAATGACTCCTTCACCTCTTGCGACCCCGAACCTCTAACCCTTCCTATGCACTTCTGCGCCTTTTAGCTTAGCTTAGCTTGGCCTAGCCAACCCAAGTATCTCTCCTCCCTGCATCATGACCAAAAACATGCAAAGTGATCATCTCCAAACGATAAAATTGTGTATATGTAAATAACCAAACAGTTATTTGTTTCATCGTTTGCTAACTGCTTACCATTTAAACCACTAATGATTGCTATCTCTCTGATTGTTGCTAACTCTTGATCATTCCTAATCTTAACAGTTGCTAATAACTGCTAACCACTAATCACTAATTCTAATTATTGCTAACCGCTCGTTTTTAAGCATTGAAACGAGCATACACCAATGCTTATTATTGACCCAAATATAGATGGTTGTCATTATTATCAACCCAAATAACTAAATGCTTATCTACTGATCAAACGAGCATACACCAAGATGGAATGCTTATTTCACCTGGCGACCATTTAACATTGGTTTGACCGATACAAAATAAACAAATTAAAAAAATTAAAGAAGACACCCTCAGTCCGAAAAGAATCAAACTTGGGTAAAACTGGAAGAGGGATAAAACTTGAAATTGGCGGGGAAGAACAAGCGGACTGGCAAAGGTGGTGCAATACTGCAATAGGTGTGATGGAGGAGAGAGAAGATTAACTTGGTGTTGGAGGTGAGGCTGAGGAGGATAGATGAATCACATACAAAATTAGTATAAATTCTGAAGTACTAGCGGGAGCATATACTCTCAAGAAAGAGAAAAGAAGATTAAGCCCACAAAATTCATCTCTATTTCGCCGTTCGTCCAACCATTTCGTGACATATAGCGAAAAGTAGATACTCTCGGAAGCATATAAGATATTTTGCAAAATTAGGATCCAACATATCTTGAAAAGTAGGTCCAATCCTACGTATAATTTACCCTTTGTATGAGGAAAAAGATCCTCAAGTCATGATAGTTTTATTAATGATGGACCAATTTCCTGCTTTATAATTTAAATTTCGATGCTCCCAACTCTTATAAGATAGTTCCGGCACATTCTTACGAAGTAAGCTCGTTTGATATAGGAGTTTTGAAGAACAATTAACAAATAAAAACATTAGTTTGTTCACAATGCTCCTTGATGTTCCCTGTGCACATTCTTCTTTGCTTCATCTTGTATCTTTGAACCGAATGATTACTTATTGCCCTGATATGAATATTTTCAGCTCTGTCTTGGAAGAGGAAAATGAGCGGGGAATTGCACATATAGTTGAGCATCTTGCTTTTAGTGCCACTAACAAGTACACAAACCATGACTTGGTGAAATTCCTGGAAAGCATAGGAGCAGAGTTTGGTGCATGTGGAAATGCCTACACAAGCTTTGATGAGACTGTTTATGAGCTATTTGTTCCCATCGACAAGCCTGGACTCTTGTCTGAGGCCATTGCCGTTTTGTCTGAATTCAGTTCTGAGGTTTCGGCCTTTTCTTTCTAAAAGTTCTGATAATTAATGTTAGTGCGTAGCTTTCTGTGTGACTTCATCTTTTACTTGCAGATCCGAATTTCTCCAGAAGACTTGGAAAAAGAAAGAGGAGCGGTCTTGGAAGAGTATCGGTTAGGCAGGGATGCGAATGGTCGCTTGGCTGAATTGTCTTTTGAATCAGTTTTGCAAGGTTCAAAGGTGGTATACTCCAAGTGTAACCTCTTTCATTAACTTGCATTGAAGAAGTTTAAATTGGACTACTTCAACGAGCATGGTTCTGCCAATTTTGCACCTAGTTGTTGCTGCAAGGTTGGAAAGCAGCATATGTGTAATGTGTTATTAATGAGTATGCAATTGATTGCAATTGATGAATGATTATCTTCAATTTAGCAACTAATATCAAAAGTTAATACTACTTCCATTCTTGCATGATGAACAAGGGATTATATCAAGTTTCCAGCACTATGATCAGATTCCTTCTGAAGTTTCTTTATCCCACCGAACTATGACTCCTGCTACCATATTAGGGAGATTGCATACTGTAGGAGCTCAGAAACTTGACTCATGTGTTAGTGAAGCATGACAAAAAACCATCCTTCCAGGAAAAAAATGGCAGATAAGTGATGTTATTGGCTACAAGGGTTGCGCAAGTCAAAACTAGGAACATACTTATTTATTCCTGTTTTTCTTGTTGTATTTTATTTTCTTAATCTGTGTTTCGATTTTATGCACTGCATAGAGTTGGTGGGAGAGGCTGGTGTCAAATTTGTATCATATTTGTTAAATACTGTTGCTGACTGTCACTTGGGATGTTTTCATTCTATTCATTTCATAGCTGTGAGAAAGTCATGCTATTGTCTCCAATCATTTGCTTATGATGTAGTAGAGAGAATGTTGCATCATCAGCTAGTTGCTCAGATTTTTCTCCTTTCTTGTATATGTGGGAGGTTTTGAATCCATGATAGCACTTCAAGAGACCCATTTCTTAGTTCTTTAGCATTTCAGAGCGGTTTATAGGATGGGCGAATGCTATTCAGTGTAAGATGTCTATAGCTGTTAGTTTTGAAAGGATTCGTTTGGTTTGCTATACTTATCCATGTAAGATTTTGAGTTGGAACAATTTTTTTGTGTCCATGCATTCTGAAAACTTCAGGATAGTTGTTATGCTATTTGTTCCTTCAAAAGTCATAATATATCGTTTACTCCCCAGATGCCATAAAAGGTTTCACTTAATATGCTTTATTTCTTGTTCTCACCTGAGTCTGAACTCTGAAGAACGTTGATTGTTTGCAGTATGCAAAGCGTTTACCTATCGGGTTAGAAAGTGTGATAAGGAAAGCTTCAGCTGAGACTGCAAAGGGATTCTATAAAAAGTGGTACAATTTACATAACATGGCAGTGATAGCCGTTGGAGACTTTCCTGACACAGAGGTCAGTCTTCATTTTGTTGTTGACTTGTTATCGGCAATCTTATTTTGGTTAGAAACTTAGGCTAGAAGTGGAAGAAATTCATATTTGGCACTTTGTCTTTCTCAGAGTGTTGTGAAATTGATACATGAACACTTTGGTCAAAAGTATTCACCAGAGCCTCCAGTTATCCCCAGAATTGAGGTTCCTTGCGTTGCTGAAATGCGTTGTTTATGTTTTGCTGAACCTGAAGCCGGAGGGGTTAGTAGTACTAAGTGAATCTACTGTTTCATGAATGCTTAGAATTGCTTGTTTGACCATATCAATATGGTTTGAGTTGGTTTGAAACAGACTACTGTTGAGATAAACTGGATGATGCCAAATGACGAGCCTAAGACAGTAGGCGAATATCGGGATTGGCTCATAGGATATATGTTCCGCTCTGCTTTGAATCGTAGATTCTCTAAGATATCTCGCAGAAAGGACCCTCCCTATTTTGGATGTTCTGTTAGAGAAGCTGAGCTGGTTCGCCCTGTCAAAGCAGTTGAAATATCTGCATCTTGTAAAGAAAAGGGGTTGTTGAAGCGCTAAAATCAATGCTAACTGAGGTATGTGTGATTTTCTGGAATAGATCCAGGTTTATGAATCATTATTTATACTGATTACTAAGATATCACATTTCAGCTTGCTAAAGTTAGGTTCCATGAGTTCTCTGACCGTGAGATAGCTATTGCCCGAGCTAACATTATGTCAGAAATGGAATCTTCTTATCTAGAGCGTGAGAAAATTGAATCAACTGTCTGGCGATACCAGTATCTACAGGTATGTGCACTTATCTTGTTTATCTATTCATTAATTCTGTGAGTGTTTATCTTTTTTGTTGTTCTTTGCCATTTTCTTTTTAGCATTTCCTTCAAAATGAAGCTGTTCTCGGCGTCGAGTTTGAGGCCAAGCTCTATAAGACTATTTTGCCCCGTAAGTCTAAAATTGGAACCTAAGTTTGATCATTTTGATGATATCTTCTTTCAGACACTTTTTCTTTCTCTTTACCATCTAAATCTATGGAATTAATGCAGAGATCTCAGCATCTGAGGTGTCCCGGTATTCTGAGAGGCTACAGACATTGAACAGTCCTGTGATAATAGTAACAGAACCTCGAGCTACAGTAACTAAGGAAGAACTTCATAATGTTGTATCTGAGATAGATTCTTTGGAGAAGGATGGGAATATCTCTCATTGGAAGGATGACTTTATTCCAGAAGAAATTGTCCAGGTGAAGCCAAAGTCTGGGTAAGCTTTTGTCAAAAGTTACCTTAGTTTTTAGCTCCTATTTTCATTTGTCCGCTTTGTCTTTCTCTTTTCTGATTGGATAGGCTTATAACAAAATGAAGTTTTTGTGTGAACATAGTCTTGGTAGTCAAATTCATTATTGGAGACTGTGCTCAGCCTAAGAGATTGTTACTTTAATATTAAACTTGCCTTAATGCATGCTTTTGCAGTGATCATCGTTTGATCAATTGCTTTTCTATTTTATCTTTTCTTTTTTTCTTTTTTTGGTGGAGGTGGGGTAAAACTGTGTCAGTTTTCTGTGAAATCTTAGGTGATGTGAGTTTAGGTTTCATTTTGCTGATATATAGTTCTAGTGACTTCTATATAAAGTGTGTTTTCCTATTTCAGGAGCATTCAGCAGCAATCTGAGTACCAGGATATTGGGGTTACTGAATTAAGTCTGTCAAATGGCATGAAAGTTTGCTACAAATGCACAGATTTCAAAAATGACCAGGTATAGTGAAATTTGCTAGGCTGCTTCTTTAAATGGAGTTCAAGAGATTAAATAAATGGTTGATTTGGTTCATTGGTTGTCATCAGAAAAAACAAAGATAGCTTATATGCTTTGCCATATCTTCTCATGAATATGAATATGACCATGTTAATAAGGATAAAGCCATACGATGTTTATTGTAGTTTCTAGTTCCTGACATGCCAAACTAACATGGATACAAAAATGTCCACAATCTTTCAAAAACATCTTATCTTTGTGTTTCAAGGTGTTGAAATCCTGTAACAATCTCCACGAAAATCAAACCTCTATGTGTAACAATCTCCAAGAAAACATGAACAATATCATTAGCATGACTTATGTGTGAGAAGTCGTGTTTTAAATAGTAGCCAAATGGGCCAATTCAACTACTTGGAGTTAAACTGATTGGCTAGCTGTCCTGTCCTGGCTGGCCTGATCGGCCAAAAATGCCTAATAACTGTTCCAAACTTTGTTCTTTTTGGTTTTTGGGGGAGAGGGGGGTGTTCAAGTAGCGTATCCTTGTTGCTGAACTGGTTCAACAAGATAAATAGAGAAAGGAGGAGGAAGAAATGTCCAAGGAAATTGGGACATTGCTCTTGCTGCCCTGTATGACAGTTGCTAACTCTTTGTTTGACCATATTTGAGGTGAACTTTTATTCCTTGCCCTTTTATCTTGGGATTCTGAGGATTAAAGTAACATCAAAGAGTCCTTCTGACAAGTCTACTTGGATGTTCATTCATATGTGTCGAGTGAAGCATTGTGAGTTAGAATTGCGGTTCTTTGCTTTGCTAAGGAATGTAGTCTTGTTCTGAAGTTCCTGCTATGATCTTGAGTCTTTGTTGAATCACAGGCAAGTTTTCTATTGTCTATGTAGATTAAAATCCAAAACCAAATCCATACCCCAAAAATCCCACCACTAGGGCAGGTTTTTTTTTTTTTTTTTGGGGGCGGGGGCGCGGTGTTGACGTAGCAATCTTAGCCCTAAAATTACCACCAATGTGTCTACATAGACTGGAAAGAAAAGGGAAAAATGATCTTCTGTTTCTGCTTTTGTTTTTCCCTTCACAAAATTTTTTCAGGTAAAAAGAAAGAGAAACTTTGTCTGTAAAAGGTTTTTGTGAATTTCTCGAAAGCAGTTTCCGTATTTACAAGGCTATGGCCACGTAAGTCTAATATCTTTAGACCCTGCTCAGGTGGGATTCACACAGTGTTGCCATTGTTGTCGATATCGTGTTTCTACTTTTATTTTAGTCTACTTCTACTCAGTTATTATGGGCTTCCCTATATTGTAATTTGTGTGAGGTGCTATTTGCCACAATCAGTTTTTATTTGTCAGTTTAATATGGCTCTTTTCTTGACAGGTCATCTTTAAAGGATATTCATACGGAGGTTATTCTGAACTTCCTGAAAGCGACTTTCTTTCGTGCTTGCTGAGCTCAAGTATTGCTGGAGAGATTGGCAAGTTTGGTTATAAACCCACTGTATTAGCGGATATCCTAGCTGGTAAAAGAGCTAGCGTCTCCACGGATCTTGGGGCATATACCAGAAGTTTCATCGGTGATTGTTCACCTTCAGATTTTGAAACTGCATTGCAGGTTCAATTTTAAGATTATCAAAAGTTATATTTTCAGCATCCTTTTGTGAATTGCTCAATGGAAGCTCACATTCAGGACCTAATAAGCATGTGTGTTGTGGCAGCTTGTCTATCAGCTTTTTGTTACTCGTGTACAACCTGAAGAAGATGATATTCAGAGAGTAATACATATGCTTGAGGAAATCATTCATGCTGAAGAAAGGGATCCTTACACAGCATTTTCGAACCGACTGACAAGGATTAAGTTTGGGAATTCCTACTTCTATAAGGTACGCACAATAATAACTGGGAGTAGTAATTTTGTGCATACAGAGCTGTTCTTAATGCAGTTTTAGTTTCTGTTTTGTAGCCTCCGCAAGTTAATGACCTTCCCAAAATTGATCCCAAGAAAGCTTGTGAATATTTTGACCGCTGTTTCAAAGATCCTTCTACATTTACTGTTGTGATTGTTGGTAATATTGATCCTGCTATGGCGAGTCCTCTAATTTTGCAGTATTTGGTAAGTTCTATGAACAATGTAAACGTGATCTGCAGGTCGGGCTATGTTGACTTGTTTTTAATTTGTCTGTGTAGGGAGGTATTCCAAAGCCTTCAGAATTAATTCCACAGTTCACTTTGGATGAGCTCAATGGTTTACCTAGCAATCCTCCAGCACATATAGTAAGGTATGTAAACATGGCGACGATTCAAAATCAATTATTTCCTGTATCGCTTTTAAACAAAAAAAAAAAAATATTTCCTGTCTCAGAATGACTGTCCTAGTAATGAGACACCTAAATGGATCCTAGGATAGTCATTTTAAGACCTTTATCCAAAAAAGAGGAAGGAAAAAAAAGGGAACTGTTATTAAGACATAAAGAGTAATTTATACAGTATCATAAACTTATTTCTGGAACTTTGGCTATGAATTCATTGCACAACTGATGAGTCTACTGCATGATAACATATTGTAGAGAAATTGTTCGGAGTCCCATGGTGGAAGCACAGTGCTCAGTACATTTATCTTTCCAAATAAAGCTGTGTAATGAGACCATGGTATGTGACACTGGAATTCAAATCAACTAAAATTTGTAATGTTGGGATATTCATAATTATAGCACGTCTCATCAAGCTTCCATTTTGATGATAATCTTCTATATTGATATGTTTCTTGTGTTAAAATTCTTTCTAGCTGGAGGAGATGTGGTTTGTGGCATTCCTAAGCCAGCTTCTGCAGACAAAAATGACCCAGGTTCTCCGGTTCAAACATGGAGAGGTAAGTTGTGGTCTTATTTAATGTGCATATTAGAGGCAATTTCTGGGACAAACTCGTTAAATTTTATGTGAAGTTCAAAGTTGCTCTGAAAGATACCCTGCATTAAGTATGGTCTCTCTCCTTGACCTGCAGATTTATTCTGTAAATGTCGATTCAGACTTCGGTTATAGCAGGCCTTCAAAAACAGCTGATCTGGAGGGTGAAATAACCATAGATTTTTCTTGTGATCCAAATGTTTCTGCTACACTGGTGAGTGTAGTTTATCTAATGTACTACAAATTAGCAATGCTTGTTTCACCCCATCTTTAAGAAAATAAAATTTCTTGGTAGGTTGATATTGCATTAGATGAAATATCGAGTCTCCAAGTGCGTGGACCTTCCGAAGAAGATATTTCGGCTGTGCTTGAGATTGAACAGAGAAACCATGAAAATGATCTCCAGGTAAATCACTTTTTGCAGAATACTGGGTAGAAGCTGTGAAATTTGTCAGAGTTTAAAATTACGAGAGATTTCTGTGTTTCCAGGGGAATATATACTGGCTTTTTCAAATCTTGAGATGTTACCGTTCACGGTTGTATTCTGGTGATCTGGGATCTACATTCGAGGTTGGTACTAGACCTGAGATTAAATTGATAGTTTCGCATCTTCAAGTATGTGTAATTACTTTTTCTCATGTGAGCTGCACATCTTCCTCTGTGGTCTTCCCTTTACCTAAGAGGAGAATAATGAAGACTTGGCAAAACTGACCTCCCCTTCGCCCGGCCAGGCCAATGGTCTGACTATCACCAAAGAGGAAAACTAAACAAAGGGTTAGAAAGAAAACTGCCTCAAACCGACACCTATGGCTCTAAAACCCAGGTGTGCGGAACCTGGAATAAGGCAACTCGATTTTGATACAAACCTGCACTGAACTAACCTGAAATTTGCTTGACCAACAATTGCATTTTGTTGAGAAGCCTATTGGACAAACTCATTGTACACCTTCTATGATTGAATGTGGACTCATGAAACATCCTATTAACCT
This sequence comes from Talinum fruticosum, assembly GCA_021018815.1. NCBI lineage: Eukaryota > Viridiplantae > Streptophyta > Magnoliopsida > Caryophyllales > Talinaceae > Talinum > Talinum fruticosum. Next base: position 1,660,530 of record JAITYX010000080.1, on the reverse strand, counting down.
TTCTAACATGATTAGAAATTAACCTAACTTGAACTCAGCCTGAGAGATCCATTTGTTAGGCCAAAATAAACAGCAATTACTTTAAGAGTGTAAGGTCTGAAATAGAGCTTGCATATCAACTTGGATATTGCTTCCCTTTCTTCATATAGTCAACATTGGCAGTGTACTTCAGATTATGAGTAACGCTTCCTGCCATTCTCTATATGAACTCTAGTTTTTACTATCAATATCTATGATACTCTGAGTCTCCATTTTGCCCTGCCGACTACCATGCTCGTGTCGGACACGACATTCCAAAGATAGGGCATGGGATACGTACCATATACATATTGGAGTCAAGAACACGAGGAACAAATGGTCTTTTTCCTTCTCTGTTTTATATATTTTTTTATACCTTTTGATTAATAAAATATTCTATAACGATAATTTGAAATTGCAACTTCTCCATGTAAAATGGCATGACCTCATCCGTGTCTAAATTTTGTACGAGGAACCTGTGTCCTAAAGTTAGAGGTTCGATGAGTTAGATACTCCGATCTAAACACGTGTCCAATGTTAAAATAAAATAAAAAAATCATTACCCACTTTTTAAATCAAGACACCAAAATAATATATATAATTTTTTATATGAAAAATCTAGATCTTAGAAATATCTAGATAATTATTGAATTATTCTAGAAAATATCTACATATTATTGTATATTTTCTAGAATTATCTTAGTAGTATTAGGATTTTGACACTTGACGAAATCTCTACCATACATTGAGGAGGTGGAACCACTATAAATAGGAAAATGACCTACTTATGTGAGCATCCACGAAAAAATGAGAGCATTCACCACAAGAGACAATAAGGGCTTCTAAGAGAGCAAGTGAGGTATCCACATACTCTTCGAGTGTCTATCTAAAATTTTGTAAGTTTACTTTCTCAAATTAATAACAAAGAGTTATTTCTAACATATGACTTGCTCTCCTAATTCCTCCAACATCCAACACCGTATACCCGAGTCCATGTAACATTGGTCACTGTTGCAGGCTCTAGACAAAGCAAGAAGCAGAGTTCGTCAAAATCTCTCTCCACTGACAGCAAGGTGGGCGCTACAGAGAATACTACCGTGCCCTTGCAAGGGCATTATATTGCAGTGACTTTAGTGCCAGAGACAAATCCTTTGCGTTTACTAAAGGCCCAACTCAAGCAAAAATACCACGGTAGATACGAAAAGGTGATTATGCTTGTTCTGCCATTTTCTTGTATGATATATGAATTCTTTCCCCGTTTTTTTCCCCTTCCGTGACAAAGAATTGCTCTCATCTTGTGCCACAGACTGTTGAAAAAGTGCGGAGAGTTTTTGCCAGGAAAAAATGAATTGGGGCTCGACACCATTCCTTTTCGTCATCAATGGTACGTGTTACTTGTTGTCCTCTATATCTTTCTCTCTGTAGAGTAGTAGACAGTCAACCTTATTTGATATAAGGTTCAATAAAATTATAAAAATAAACACTTAATATAGACTCTTTAGTGGAGAGATTTAAATGTAGGCAATTTTAATTTTATGTGAAGATAAAAAAACTCATTTTAAATAACTTACGAAGAATATTTTCAGAAATCAGTTTTCAGAAATTATTACCTCTTTACAATTGAAGGGTAAGTTATGCACGTCTAACCTCAAAAGGCATTTCGAACTATATTTGACTTGATTTGATTTAAATATGTGTCATTTGGTTGTCCCAACTTCTTAATTGCTTGAACACTCCATCATATGTGTTTATTTTTCCCTGTTCTGAGATCGTTTTCTTCTAAGTCGTCCTCCTGTTAAGATTGCTATCCATGACCTTCACTTTGTTTATTTGAATTTTACAGGTACCAAAGTTGAACCTTGCTATGCCATATACTATACAACGCATTCAATGGCGGAACCTAAGCTTTTTTTAGGGGGCCGAAATAAGAATTATGTATATTTTTTTCAAACGATATGAATATAACGATTTTTCTAATCCAAAAATATAACAATAAGTATGTAAAAATTGGCAATCTATACTTACTATGTGTGTAAACACTCTTAAGAATCATCTGATATATTCTATCTACATCTATAGTGTATGCTCTGACAATGTACAAATGTACTGGTCAAAATTCCCCTGCTTTTTGAGTTTAAGGGTTGTGTGTATTTTGCTTTGCTTTTGATGGTTCTCTGGCTATTGGGGCATCGCACCATGTCTAAAAGTTTGTGTATGAAGATTCTTATTTTTAGAGTTTTTTTAGGCAAAAAAGATATAATGTTGTATAACCTTTTGTTTTTGTTTTTTTTGATAGAAATATTGTATAACCTTTGGAGGAACATAAATGCAAAAAGTTTTCTAATTCATTTTAATAGGGATAACAATGGGTCGAGTGCAGGTCGGATCCTAGTGGACTCGGACCCGTTTAATTTTTGAACTTGGACCCGGATCCGTCGAGTCTATGAATCATGGACCCAAATCCGGACATGTGGGGTTTGCAAGTCCATGGGTCCTAAACGGATCTTAAATTGATCTAGACTATTTTAAGCTAAAATTGTTAAGAAATAACATAATCTTATCATTTTTCTGCCCCATTTAATATTAGTACACAATTGTAGGCAACATAAATTTTTTATTTTTCACACATGCACTTAAATAATCTATAAATTGATAAATTAAGACAAATATTCAAAAATCAAGTAAAGAGAACAAATTTTTTAAAAAATGTGAGAAAAAGTATTTGAAAGGTATGTAAGATGATTGATAATGAGCGAATGACGTAAGGAGTTATTGAATTGTTTAGGAAAATTAGGGCAAGACAAGTTTAAGTTATATGTAAAAAATTTAATCGGATCCATGGATGCGAGTATGGGTCCAAATTCTAAACCCAAACCCGGACCCATTTAATACCACTTGGACCCAAACCCGAACCAAACTCATCGGGTGTAAAAGTTTTGAACTCAAACACGTTAATTCGGGTAGGTTCGACGAGGTTTGGATCGAATACGGGACTTATTACCATACCTATCTGTTAGATTGCTAGCAATGTAAAGGAAGCTCTTAAAATCATATTCAAATTTATTTTCAAATACTAGCAAAGAGTATAGGCATTGTATGTGTTTGATAGAGTTGCAAAGAAAGTATACAACTATCATGTACAAAACCCCTCTTTTTGGGGAATGGTGGTTGGTATTGGTAATGAAACTTCTCATATTACTTGCCAAAAAAATACATAGTATTAGATGCTCATAGTAAATATAAAATTTATATATGCACATGTGTTTATAGACCAAAGTTACTTTGTAAAGTATTTTATTTAAATTTCTTAAAATTTACCTCTATTTTTATGCTTCCCTTTGCAAAAAAAAAAAAAATTATATTCTCTCTCCCAAAATATTGTGCTTTCCATCAGGATTTTTTAATAAAAAGAAAAGAGACAAAAAAAAAGGAACCAAAAGAGTAATAAATAATTTGATTTGCTTTGGAATTAACAAATTATATTAATTTGAAAATGTAATTCTATTTACCATTTAAAAAAAATGTAATCCTATTTAAGTGATTATTTGCGCATTATACGTTGGAAAATAATAAATTTTATAGTTAAATATATCAAAATGATAATATCTTGTTCTTACGTAAATAAATTGATAAAAATTAAAATACTTCATGGTATAACTTTTTTGGAAAGAATCTTCATATACTTTCTAATATTTCTATCATTGGCCAAGGCCCAAAATTCAGAAATATTAAAAACAAAAAAATCCTTTTTAAAAATCTTTTTGTGACCCGTGTTTAGACTTAAGATTACCTTATAATTTTAAAAAATAGTCCCTCTTTTTATATATAGAAAGATACTGATTTACTTCTTTGTTCCCAAAAAAAAAAAAAAAAATTCTAGTTGTATTTGTGTGTGTGAATTGACACACTTTCTCTTTTCGTCCCATCTCCAACGCTAGTTTTGTATCAATTTCTTCCTTCTCATTTCCATATTATCGGGACTGGACTGCTACTGTCATTATAATTAGTTGAGCTTCTTTTACTTTAAATTTTTTAGTTTATTTTAATATCTAATGGTAATTTCTTTTTTTCTTTGTGTGAGAGTTAGGTTTTCTCTCATTCTTGAACATGAGAGTTAGAGTTTCTTTTTATAGGGTTTTGTTTCACGTTTTTGTGTAAGTTATTTTTCTTACCTATTTGTGCAAATTTTACAGTGGTTAATTCAATTAGAGAGTATTTTCATGATATTTTTATCAATTAGTTTCATTGGTTTTGATTGAAAATAGTTTAACAACAGAAATTCATATATCTCAATCAAAATGATATTTATGTCAAGTTGTATCTATTAATAACACTACGAGATACCTATTTAATGAAGTTGTACTATATTTTGCCGACGTTCGAAAAAGACCAATTAAAGTCAAATAATGCAATTTGTGGCTAAAATAATGTTACAAGTATAGAGGTGGTAAGAAATATATTTATTATTATCTTTTTGATAGGAAGGAAAATTTCATTAATAAAAAGTCATACGACTTTTATAAAGATAATTTTCTAATAAGAATAAATGTAAAATATTAAAACAGATCTCTATTTCAGGAAAGTTAATGGATAAATATATTTTCGTTCGACTCTATACTTGCAGGATCAATATGGCCACAAACCACATTCTTCGACTTCAATTTGTCTTTCCAGAAAATTGGCGGGCTATTATATAACTTTATAGAGTAGATTTACGTGTGATATAATAGATACAACCTGAAAGAAACATTTCTTTGATCGAGTTGTATGAAATTCCATTGTTAAATCATTTCCAACCAAAATTAATGAAACTAACTGACAAAAATACCAAAACCATACCCTCTAACCAAATCAACAACCCTAATAAAACTTGCACATGTTGATAAGAGAAATAACTTGCACAAAGGCGAGAAACAAGACTCTCGTAAGAAGGAGAGAAACTCTAACTCTCATAAACAAAAGAAGAGAAACCCAAACTCTTACAAGAAGCAAAAAACCCTAACTCTCATTCAAAAAAAAGAGAGAGAAACTTAAACTCTCACAAGAAGAAGAGAAATTTTATTAGAAAGAAAATGATAATGCCTTCAGAATTTTTTATCACGATAATACCTTTAGATCTTGATTCTATTGAAGAAATTAAAGTAAAAGGGTCTTACTATTCATTGTAGTTAGGTCGAGTAGCAGCCTCAACAATTTGAAAAAGAGAAAAAGTATTGGATATAAAATTAGGGTTTGAAGAGGAGAAAGTAAGAGAAAAGAATGAGGGGGATTCGAAAAAAATACGGGTAGAAGTATATTTATTATTAACTTTATGGAAATAGGATTACGTTCTCATATTTTAGATTTTTTTATTAATTAGATGATTATCACTTTAAAATTCGGATGCTTTTTCATTACTAAAACTAGTCAAGACTCATGTTATGCACTATGTAACATTATATAATGTACACCTTAAAAAAATTATTGAATCACGGAGTAATGTTGTATAGTGAGTTTTGTTTCCTTGCTTATTTGATCTTATTGAATGATTTCACCTTCGACGACCTTCTTCTAAATGTTATCCCCTTATGGGGAAAACGCTTTCATGATGCATGAAATTTATCGAGCCCAACGCATAAAAATTATCATAGCCCAATGTAAATTCACCTTTCAATTATTCTAAATTTTGAAAGAATAAACAAAGAATCTAAAAAACTATAAAAAAAAAAAGAAGCAATCGGAAAAATATCAATATTTTAATATTATACCCGTCATTTGGAATATTAACAAGCTAATCCCCTTAAAAAATTAAACGATTTAAATAAACCTCACTCGTACATCTCTAGGAACAACACGACAATATGTTTGGATATCAAAACACAAATATTAGTAAGAAAAGAAATAATATATGATTGGTAGAAATTGAATTAGACTATCCATAGATGACAATAAATACAATTATATCACAAATTAATACTACAATACAAACTACGCTAAATCAATAAAAGAATATTAAATTTACTACCCACAACTCTCTACAATGTCAATACTAATTTAACTTAATTGATGTCTAGACAAATATTTACATGCAAATTACTAAAATATCGTTCACTCAAATATTACACCAACTCTTAAAAGGTACACACATACCTAAATAATTTTTATGGTTGAGATTGTACTAAGCTCCTACAATCACTCCCGTTACAATATTGGTCAATTTGAAAATATCACAATTATATCTAGTATAGATTAGAAAATGTCAGATTTAACAATGACTCTTATGACCTCAAAAAAAGGGGCGGGGAATAGTGGTAATGGATGATCGGCTTAGATATAGATTCTGAAGGGTTCCTCATCAATAAACACAATAATGATCTTACAAATTTTAACAAAATTCATATATCTAAATTTGCTTGATAGATACAAAGACAAGGTTCTTACGGATCGTATCTTACTATTCGAGATCGTCAGAGACATATTGTATATACTTAAAAAAAATGATTATTAACATCCGTACCCCTCGTACTATATCTGCAATAATTTTTACTGCCCATGTGTATTGAAAATTATTTTCATACCCCTGACCTTATTGACATATTAGAGTTGTAGGTAAAGTTAGGATTTTAAGTTGACCGGAGACGTGAAAAGACTAAAATGCCCTTCCTTAAAGTTAGGATTTTCTTTTCCATTTTCTTGATTTACGAGATCTTCCCCTTCTTCCCTTATTAAATTATCTCTCCGCCATGGACGGCAACGAGTCCCTACTTCACTCTTCCCCACCACTCTTTCTTCCTTTCTCTCTCTCTCCTCATTAACTCCATATCTTCCATTGATTTCAAACTTGCTGCTTCTCTTACTGTTGTTACATCATTGGAAACCCATATTAATTTCATCATCCAAACCACTAGGCTCTCTCCATTTTCTGCAATCACTTCGGTAATTCCAAGATTAAATCTTGATTCACGCCGAGATGTGTAGCGGATCATGACTCTGCGGCTCTGCCTTTGTACGGACGACGGAGGAGGGGTGGTGGTGGTTCAAGGCGGAGATATGGGTCTTGATCAAGGTGAATTGTCGAATTCTAGGGAGAATTCGTCGGCTCGAGTTAAAATTCGGTCCTCGAAAACGGGTCAAGTAGGAAGAGGAAGACAATTCCTAGGGGGAAACTCAATCTCCCCGCCTACCAATTCTAACAGAGTATAATTCGGATCAACTTCAATCAAATTGGAAAAATTTTTTAAAAAATCCCATCAATTTTGTTAAATTAACTCATAAAAAAATTCATTTCGGGTAGCGAGAGAATGGAGAAGGATCAAATGCAACGAGAAGCAAATCGGAGGACGGCAACGAGGCAAAAACAGAGGAAACCGGAGGAGATGAGAAAGCTTCAATCTTTGATATTCGATGCTCACCCGAGTGAGAGAAAGACGAGAGCGAGTGACAAAGAGAGAGAGGAGAGAGAGAGATATAGAGTGAGCAAGCGAGCAAGAGAGGAAGAAAGAGAGAGAGGGATAGCGAGAGGAGGAGACAGAGCGAACGAGAGAGAGAGAGGAGAGGAAATCGGATATGGTGGTGAAGAAAGAGATAGAGTATTTTAGGGTTAAATAAAATAAATAAAAAATCGGATCATTTTTATTTGGGCAAAATTGTCATTTTATGTTCACCAACCACCATTATATTAGCACAAATATCGGAAAATGGTAGAATAATTATTAACACCAACGGTCGGGGGTATGAAAATAATTTTCAATACAACATGGGCAGAAAAATGATTGCAACATAAGTACGAGGGATACGGATGTAAATAATCCCTTAAAAAAGATGCGGGAGGATTTTTTTGTTTATGTTTTTTGATGCAATTGATGAGGCAAGTCTAGTGCACCCTTTGCGAGACACCAACACACATGAGCCATTATGAGCTATCGATGGGTCAACATGCACATGGTCATAGTAGGGAGTTCAAGCTAAGTGAAAAAATATATTAACTCAACCTTAATTAAATTTATTGATTATAAAATTTATTGATCTAAACCTTATCATATTATTGATAGTTATAATTATAATAAATTCTTGGGTTATAAAATTTATTGATTATCTCAATGAATGCAAAAAGGTGCTAATAGATGATTAGTTGTGTTGGCAAAAGGAGAATTGTAAGAATTTTTTTTTATAACCATAAGAATAATTTTTAAAATCGAAGAAAAATTTTTTTTTTTAAATTGAGGTAAAAATACTAATAAGACTATATTATAACACACAAAAAGAAAGGGAAAAGAAAACTTAGAAAAGGATTTTTTTTCTTTATGATAAATAATTATTTAATTATTGAATTATTTATATCAATGACTCATATTTAATGGACGAGATAATTTTTATGGTTGAAATTACACTTGAAGACTCGGACTTTGCATGTATAACATTCTAAGTACTATCAAGAAATCAGGTCCAAACTTCATCTCTTGTAAGTTTTGATTTCAAATCATTCTAAGTGATATAAAAACTTTTACGAGTGATACGTAACCCTCTCCGAGTGTTATAGAAACTATTGCATAGGTTTTCATTTATTTCGACTAACTCGGAAAGCATACTCTTGCTCATCATTTCACTTTTGTAATTCGAGTCACTCGGACAACACTCAGAATTATCTCATGTTCAAACACTCGCTCGAATACGTCTAAACTCAAGTCCGACTTCATATTCCAAGTTCGAGTGAATAACGGCGTTAATTCATTTCTTCTAGTTAGCTCGGTTTGTTTCAAACATAATTTTCTAGATCAAGTATTCTTATTCTGATATTCTTTATCTAACTTGATTTTTCTCCAAGCTGGCTCGGATGGAATTTGAGTATAATGAATATTAGACTCGGAAAATTCCATTCTTTTTGACTTCAGATTATTATGTACTTAACTATCTAAATTAGATTATTGTCCGTGTCTAAATCTTGGACCAAAGTATTTTATACTTTGGGAACCAAAATTGATTTACTTTTGTAGGTTATTTAAAAGAGGTTATCCTACTTTTAAATTACAAAAGTAACCAACTTTAAAAGGTCAAATCGCCAACAGACAAGGCTTTTTCTACTTCGACCAAGGCCCGGACAATCGTGTCGGGGTTATCTCGTTTCCAAAATTGGAAATCTTCAATGCTAAGCTCAACGCTGGTTTCCACCCTACTTTTCAGACACCACCAGTGGATTGGGACATCCTAAGGAGTCAAGAGCCGTTGCACAACGTTCACATCTCAACGGATCTTTTACGAGCGACTCGAAGAACCGTTACTAACGGTCACAAAGGACTTCTAATCGAAGCTAGTCACAACGGTTAAGCTGCTTGGTAATCTATAAATAGAAGCCAACTATCAAGACTTGAAGATTGCTGGAACCATTGTCAATACATTAAGCAAAAGTCTTTGTATTCATACTCAATCTTCTACTTATAACTCCAACTCGTACTTAACATCCTTCTAAGTTGTAAGGTCTTGTAATCAGTCACAAACTTTCTTCTTACTTTCCGAGTAAGGTCCCTTGACTGAGTCTGTAAGGGTTAAATCAGCTTAGTTGTCCCTAACTGTAAAGGTTATCTTAGTTAGGAAGTACTAGATCGAGATAAGGGAATTTACGAGTCTAAGAAAACTGTGTAAGGAATTATCTAAGGGAGCAATTCTGGTTGAGTCCGTTTCTCGTATTTTGTGGATTAAAAATAGTGGATTTGACTTGATGCTTGGATTAGCACTGGCCGTGGTTTTTGCCCCATGAGGGTTTCCACGTAATTTATAAGTTTACACCTTTTACGAGTCTAATCTAGACTCGGACAGGTTTCAAAGTTTGCTTTAAACTTTAATCTTCCATTTTTGTTAAAATTATCTCATCACCCTATTCACCCCCTCTAGGGTGACTAAGTCTCTCCAAGAGCAAACCTTCAAGCACCAAGTTCCTACAATCACTCTCATTGTAGTATTTAACTAATTTAAAAAGATTACTATTATGTATTATATTTATGATTGTAAGGTGTTCAAACTCTACCTTAATTATATTTATTAATTATAAAATTTATTAATCTAAACCTTATCATATTATTATTAGTTATAATTATAATAAATTATTGGGTTATAAAATTTATTAATCTAAACCTTATCATATTATTGTTAGTTATAAAATTTATTGAGTATCTTAATAAATACAAAAAGATGCTAGTAGATGATCAACTCTGTTGACAAAAGGAGAATTGTAAGTAATTTTTTTTATCACTATAAGAATAATTTTTAAAATTGAGAAAAATCTTCTTTTTAAAAAAATTGAGGTAAAAATACTAGACTATATTATCACATACAAAAAGAAAAAGAAGAGGAAAAAAAGGAAAAAGAAGAGAAAAGCACACTTATAAAAGGAAATATGTTTTTTTTCCTTTATGATAAATTTAATTATTTACATCAACGACTTATATTTAATGGACGAATAATTTTTGTGGTTGAGATTACACTAAGCTCCTACAATTGCTCTCGTTGTAGTATTTGGCTAATTTTAAAAAATACTATTATGTACTCCCTCCATTTCAAAATACTTATCGTTTTAAGAGGAAAAGGAGAGATTAAGATGGATAAAAAAGGAAGTTAGTTACATAATAAAATATCTAATATACCCTTCTTATTTTCAGAAAAATTATAATAAAAAATCATTCTAATATAGTCAATGATAAATATAGTTTTGACAACCTCTCCCTTTAACTTCAATATATCTTTCTTAATAATTCGCGATTTATAAGGCAACTTCATATAATGGGTATAGTAGATTCAACTTTAAAGAAATATCATCTTGATCAAACCATATAAATTTCTATCATTGATTTGTTACAAATTAAAACCAATTAAACTAATTGATAAAAATACCAGAATAATCTTGTCAAATGGAATGATCAGTAATGATAGAACTTAGACAAATAGAAAAGAAAAACTCACGTAATAAAAAAATTAAACTCTCATAAGGAGAAGAGAAAACTCGGCCTAATTCTTAAAAAAAACAAAAAAATTATTACTAAAAAGAAAACAACAATATCACTATGTATTAAAATTAATTGGAAAAGTTAAAAGTAAAAGGGGCTTATTCTAAAGCCAACAACAGCCCTATAATCTAAAAAAAATGAAGAGATAGATGCAAAATTAGGGTTTAAGAGAAGATAGGAGGAAAGGAGGGAGGTTAAGATCATGCCAACATTAATCGAACAACAATCACAAGTAAGGACTACCTAAATATTTTTATATATATTGTTGACCATATTTTTGGGGGTATATATGTGCTCTAATTGAGTCTATTAGAGTATGATTATACATGGAGTAAAGCACATTAAATATAATTAATTACCTATAAATTTCAAACTACGAGATATGGAGGCTCTATCTGGGACGGCAATAAAAAATTCTCCTACTTTCACCTTCTTCATGTTCATAAAAAAAAATTAATGATTTGTCCTTATTATAAGGAGGTGTAAGATTATAAGTTAGTAAATTGTAAAAAGTTGTAAAAAGTTGTAAGCATCTCTATAACGAGCGGAAAGAAGCTGTAAGAAGCTTGCAAAAGATGATAGCAGACTATAAAAGCAAATGCTCGCTTAAATTGTGTTGTGTTTATCCTAATTTTTCATAAGTGTGTTTGTTTCAGATGAAAAATATTTTCTCGAAAATTATCATTTTATTTTCCGACGTTTGGTAGCATAAGTTGTGGATAAATATTTTCTAGGGAAAATAATTTCCCTCAATCAAGGGAAAATAAATTTCCTTTTATGAGGAAGGAAGTTAATTTTCCTTTTCCTCAATCAAGGGAAAATAAAATCTTATCAATGGGAGTTCAAATTCTAAGCTTCTTTTGATATGACACCTTCAGTTTCTTTTTTCAAATTTTGTCCTTGTCTTATTGCCTTTTTTGTTGTAAAGTTCATAGATAAATATTTTTTACAGTATTTATTTCTTTTTTTAAATTTCTATTATTTTATATATGAAAAAGTTTGATCGTAAGGAGATGTACAAACTTATCAAATTTAGGTGCTCAATATATATATATATATATATATATATATATATATATATATATATATATATATATATATGGGTTTTGAAGTTGAATTAGTTATTTACCTTTTTTATATTTATGGGGTTTTTATGGTTGGTTTTTGCATTTAAGTGGCTATTTTAGAAAAAATTATTTTTCTTCTACCAAACAAAGGAAAATGTGGATGGAAAATGATTTTCCTTGAAAATTCATTTTTCCATGAAAAATATTTTCCTTGGAAAATATTTTCCCCACATAGTATTTTGCGTGTTTGAAACTAACAAGAAGAAATAACAATATGTTTTTGAGGGAAAAATTATGCACATGAAATCGGATTCTTTGCTCTAAAAATGCTTGCAACCTACCGATGTAAACTAACGAGAAGAAATGTTCGCAAACGTAAATTATGTACATATTTGATGTTCTTTGGCTTGTTAAAAATTACAATTAATTATATACAAAGTCAAGTGATGGTGACATTATACTGAATATGAACTACTACAGAGCATAAAAAAATAAAAAGACTTAGAGAGAGTAATAACACTAAATATAAACTTGCAAGAATTTAAAGAAATTATGAGTAAATGCATATCCACTTATATAAGAAGCAGATACTACAGAGTCCAGATGAATTCGTCCCCAGTATGTTTTGTTCTTCATGCTCATTGGGCAGTCTGATTAAACTACCTCAGGTACAGACTCAAACCTGCAATATATTTAATTCTTTAAACGTAATTGGTCATCCAGATAAAGTAATTATGTTAGATCATTTTAAAAAAAAACCCAGATGTCTGGGTGCATTTGGACAGCATTTGGACTCTCAATCCAAATGCAACATTACAAGAGTGGTTTAAATATAAGATATTGCATGAGGAGTCAGATGTCAAAATTATAAGGTTATCCCAAATTTATGAATTCGGGATTATAAAAGGAGGAAAAACATCATTTTTCATCCTCTAGACCCCCTAATTTCTCCTCCCCCATATGAAGAAGGCTTGAAAATGGGTTGACTTACTATGTCCGGTGCAACCCGAAACCCCAAATGAGAGCTGCTCTTGCCCTTGCTGTCAAGGTTGGGTATGTATAATCTGACACTTTTTTTAATTTTCTTTGCCTTTCTCTTCTCCTCTTCATTGGCTATTTATTTTGCTTATTAGAGATTTTGATATAAAATATATATGTGGTAAAATTTTATCGATAACAACGTGCATAAACGTTTATCATATAATATAAAATATATCTTATATTATTATTGTTTTTTGAAGAGTTTAGAAAAGAGCGATATTCACATATTTGTTTTAAATTTTTATTGCTAAAAGATATATTGATCTACTATAGTTGTTCCTACGACATACTCTTCTAATATGAAATGTTGTATTTGAAGTGTCAATCTGTATTGAAATGATGCTTTGGAGTAGAGAAACAATTTGTCCCTTGAAAATCATGTATAAAACTGCATAAACAACTAAAATCAAACTATAAAACATTTTGGACGCATAATTATTATTATTTTGAATAAATGCTATGTAATTATCCATCTTTTTCGAATTTTTTTTTTTTTGAACCATTTAAGCAGGGGCGGAGCCCTGAAGGAGCCAAGGGTGTCCATGGACACCCTTGGTCCAAAAAAATTTTTAAAAATCTAATATTTGAATTAAAAAATTTTAAATTATAAGTAATTGGACTCCCTTAAATTTGGATTAAAACAAAATGCACACACTTATTTCGAATTCTTGGCTCCGCCACTGCATTTAAGTATGGTGCACGAATTTTTAGAACACATAACTATGGAAATGAACTCTTGGGCCCATTAAGGTATTGAAATATGAACAAATAGAGGAACATGATCAAAATGTCCTTTTTATGCAATGTGTGCATTATATTACAAAAATGAAATCTTGTTTAATAAATTTGTAAATAAATTTGATTAGAAATAAATTTTTAAAACTACTACTATTTTATGAATATTATTTTTTGTTAACTTTTTTTAAATAATAATAATAATATTTGACATATAACATATTATCTAAAGTTTTTAAAAATTATCAATATCTTGTTAATTTTCTTATTCATCCTCTAAAAACATTTCTTTTACATCGGATGATGATTTTCACGTCGAACAGGTGAGATAAGAAATAAACAAACAAATAAGTTGATAAAATAAAGATTCTCGGGCTCTATAACATTCCGAAGAATTAACATATCCCTCTCCACCAAAAAAAATCCTCTGCTTATATTTCCATGTACATCAATTGAATATATGTTTGAATAATTTTACTATCTAATATATGGAAGAAAATATGGCCAAGGATACATAATTTAAAATTCAACATATTAAAAATATTAACTTTAATAAAATAAAATGATGCAGGGATATCAAAAGTATAAAGATAAGAAAATTATTGAATTATATGTTTAAGTATTTACAAGTATCATATTATTAACACCTTGTATAATATGGAAGGTATAGATTTTTTTTTTTATAGATACTCGAAATCTTTATTTTTTAATATTTTAGCTTGTTTAGTTTTATCTCAACCGGGAAATTCTCATGCTGCGTGAATAAAGAAGGGAAAAAAATTCTGGATAAGGAACGAGAAAACTACGAAGACATGGATATTTTTTTAAAAATAATATATTTTTAATGTCAAATTTTGGTGTTATTATTTGAAAAATCTAGTACCAAAAAATAATTATCATAAAATAAACCTTTTATAATTTATTATTCAACAAATTTATTGATAATTGTATTAAATAAAATTCTATTTTTATAATATAATATACATATTAAATAAAGGAAGGTCATTTTGGTCATATTCCTCCATTTGTTCACATGTCAATAGTTTAATACACCGAAAAGTTTATTTCCACAGTTATAGGTTCGAAAAATTTATACACCATACTTAAATGGTTCCAAAAGTAAATAATTCATCTTTCGTTGCGCCAAACTTTACCCAAAGAATAAATTTCCAACCTTTTTTGTTTGCCCTGACACTAAGCAATTTTTTTGGGGTTCTTAGATCCAAATAATTTTACCTTTAAGGATATTAAATAATAATGTACCAAATATTTTTTTTAAACGTCAACAGACTGAAGTTTAAGGGTAATTATTTTTTAATATATTATCACCGAGTTCTGGACAATTTAACTACCTTGAATGTTTATTTCACAACTTTTTTAGGGCTTGTTCTTTTAGGTGCGTTTTTCAGAAAATCCACTCACACCTACTCCTATCTATTCCTTCCCATTCTATTCAAATAATTCCACACTCACCTTAAAAAGACATTTAAAAAAAAAAAACTTTATTCTTCGATGATGATCGTATAAACATTAATAAGTTCCATCTTTCTCATTACAGCCAATGCACATTATAGGTAGTAACTACGGCTCCCCCAAGCCCTGCAACAAACTGTGAGATTGTGACAAATGACAACCAACACATAAATATCCTCTTAAGATCTTAGCGCTCCATAGCTCTAATCTACTCCCATCTTTTTAGAACTTGCATGTACTTTGTTGATGCTCCTCGATTTTTCCTTTAAATGTTCTCTCTGTATCCAGCACCTTTGATTTGAATGACAAACGTGTTGCAGCTCTGTCTTGGAAGAGGAAAATGAACGGGGAATTGCACATATAGTGGAGCATCTTGTATTTAGTGCCACCAACAAGTATGCAAACCATAACTTGATAAAGTTCTTGGAAAGCATAGGAGCAGAGTTCGGTGCATGTGGGAATGCCTACACCACCTTTGATGAGACTGTGTATGAGCTATTTGTTCCCATTGACCAGCCGGGGCTCTTGTCTGAGGCCATTTCCATTTTGTCGGAATTCAGTTATAAGGTTTCAGTATTTTCTCTTCGGATGGTTTCTGACATATAATGTCAATTCATGTAGGCTATCAGCATAACTCTGTCTTTAATGTGCAGATTCGAATTTCTCCAGAAGACTTAGAAAAGGAAAGAGGAGCAGTCTTGGAAGAATATAGACTGAGGAGAAATGCAAGTAGGCGCTTGTTTGAAGCGTGGCTTTCATCAGTGCTGCAAGGTTCAAAGGTGAGTATATACGCTGCTGACACTTCAGTAACACGGCATCAAAGAAGGTTGTTGATGTGCAGCACTTTCAAACAGTGGTTCTGATGATGCTTCACCTAGTGCACAAATATAGAATAACCTACTGTAGCTCTTCTGCAATTATATTTCTTGCTTTGGCTTGAGTATGAAGTCCCTGAAGCATAATTTACTGCCTGCAGTATGCAGAGCGTTTACCTACAGGGTTAGAAAATGTGATTCGGACAGCTCCAGCTGAAACAGCAAAGGGATTCTATAAAAGGTGGTACAATTTACAAAACATGGCGGTGATAGCTGTTGGAGACTTTCCTGAAACAGAGATCATTATTCATTCATTTGCATTGGTAGTTTTCTTTTCACTTAGGACTGATCGCTGAAATAATACTTATCTGTTTGCTTTTCTCACTCAGGGTGTAGTCGACTGGATACGTGAACACTTTGGGCAAAAGTATTCACCAGAGCTTCCAGCTACCTCGTTGTTTAAGGTTCCGTTTCATGTTGAAGTTCGTTATTCATGTTTAGCTGAACCTGAATCTGGAGGAGTAAGTAGTACTTGGTGCGTATAGATTTTCATCCCTTCTCAGAATTAATTACCTGTTTGACCATCCCAATATGGGTTGAGTCGGTCTCCTCATGACAAAAAGAATGTGGTTTGACTTGGTTTGCTACAGACTTCTTTCAGGATAGACTGGAAGATACCAAATGATGAGCCTAAGACGGTTGGTGACTACAGGGATCACCTTGTAGGTGTTATGTTCCGTTCTGCATTAAACCGTAGATTCACTGAAATATCTTTTAGAAAGGATCCACCCTATTTTGGATGCAGCATTGAAGAAAATGAGTTAGTTCACCCTGTCAAAGTGGTTGAAATATCTGCATCTTGCAAGGGGAAAGAGGCAATTCAAGCGCTCAAGTCAATACTAACTGAGGTACATGTTTAATACTTTCTCGGATGAATCCAGCAATATAATTATGAGTTAGAATTTTATTGTTCCAATCACTAACATATCACATGCCAGATAGCAAGAGTTAGGTTGCACAAGTTCTCTGAGCATGAGATAGCAATTGCCCGAGCTAACATTATGTCAGCAATTGAATCTGCTTATTTAGAGCGTGAGAAAATCGAATCAGTAACCTGGCGGAATCTATATCTGCAGGCATGTGAACCTCCTTTGCTTGTTTATCAACTTCTTTTTGTTAATTATATATTTTTTTTCCTTGCCATTTTCTCACTAAAAATACTGTCTCATAACTATTATCTATTTGCAGCATTTTCTCCGTGATGAAGCCGTTCTGGGGCTTGAGTTCAGGGCGCAGCTGTTTAAAACTATGTTGCCTCGTAAGTTGGCTTTCAATAGTGAGTTAAATTTTCTGATTTGATATCTTCTTTGTGACATTGCTGATTCTCTATCCTATCTGTTCTCTATCTAACAAATGCAGAGATTTCAGCATATGAGGTGTCCAAATATTCTGAGACATTACGAATGTCAAACAGTTGTGTGATAACAGTAACTGAACCTTGAGCCACAGTAACTGTGGAAAACCTTCAGAATGTTGTATCACAGATAAATTCTTCTCAGGAAGGTGAGAGAATTTCGCCTTGGGAGGATGAACTTATTCCTGAAGAAATGGTCCAGGTGAAGCCAAATCCTGGGTGAGCCTCATCTAATTATCGTTAGTTTCTAGTTGTTTTGTCATTTGTTGCTTATTTATTTCTCACTTTGTTCAGTTAAGAAAATGTGTCATATTCATCCAAACTGGGCAAGCCAAATTTCTCCTCAGTGAACTCTGTTCAAAATGTGTGCTTTTCTTTCCAGGAACATAATGCAGCTATCAGAATACAAGGATATTGGGGTTACTGAAATGGTCTTGTCAAATGGCATGAGAGTTTGCTACAAATGCACAGATTTCAAAAATGATCAGGTATAGTGAACGTTGTAAGTTAGAGTTCTTAATAGGTTGAAGCTATAAGATTAATTTAATCTAGGATTGGTGCAACAAGGGTCTTCAGAATTCAGATATCGTCAATCACCCAACATTCATACTTCAAAACGTTGAAATATGAGCTGTTGCTACTACTTTGGTTTGAAGCTACGTTGTAAAGAAGCGTATGGGGTCAATTTGACTGCTTGAAACTATGATAGTAAGAAGTATGAGGCTATGTTATAAATTGAATGTTCTCGGGATTTTGACAAAGTAACTGAGACTTGTTTTGACAGGTTATTTTTAAAGGATATTCATATGGAGGGTATTCTGAACTTCCTGAATGTGACTTTCTTTCTTGCTGGCTGAGCTCAAGAATTGCTGGAGAGATTGGCAAGTTTGGTTATAAACCCACTGTGTTAGTGGATGTGCTAGCTGGTAAGAGAGCCGGTGTCTCCATTGAACTCGGTCCATATACAAGAAGTTTCATTGGCGATTGTTCACGTTCAGACTTTGAAACTGCATTGCAGGTTTGTCTTCAAAAACATTTCTACTTATAATGAGAGTTTGTCTCTACAGCATCATTTTTATCGTTTGTGGTTGTATCCTGGTAATAATTGACTTGTCAAATCCAGTAGACTGTGTAGGTGTTCTTCATGAATTCCGATTCTATTGTGAATTCATTGACTAATGGAGTACTTATGTCGCCATTTAAAGGCTAGTACTCTAGGTCAGACTGTGTCAATCACAATGGGCATTCCTTGTGAATGCACAAGAATGAGCTACAAAGACAATGAGAACAAGACTGGTCCCACCTAAGTAGGATAGATAGATCAAGAACTTCTTGCACCAAAGAGATTTTACGTAAGCGCACAAGAAGAAGCCCACCTGATAATTTGCTGATGGGTTTTAGAATGAAATTGTAGGAGTTACTATGTAGTACATGCAGACTGATTTAGTCAGGACCTGAGCATTCTCTCTCTTGTGGCAGCTTGTATATCAACTCGTTATGACTCATCCGCAACCTAAAGAAGAAGATATTAAAAAGGTGCTACATGAACTAGAAGACATCATTCAGGCTCAAGAACGAGATCCTCACACCATCTTTATAGATCGTCTGAGGAGGATTACATATGGGAATTTGTACTTCTATAAGGTAAGACAAATGATCCAGATGCATTGTGTCATACACTTTTCAGGCCATGAAAGAAGTCAATTTCTGCACATTTCTAATGCTCGGACTATAACAAAATGTATTATGAAACTATCCTCTACTTTTTTTAGAGTAGTAGGCTGTAAAAAGGTGTTCAATTTAGGGTCTTAACAGAACAACCTCTCTTTAATTTATGGTTAGGCTGTTATATCTGACCCTCCATTAACCCTGCTTTAGGCAGGACTTCAGGATACGACTTTGGATTTTGAGTTTTTCATTCCACACAGCAGATCATATATAATACAGTGATGATTCTCTTTTGTAGCCAGTGCAAGTTAATGACCTTTCCAGAATTGATCCAAAGAAAGCTTGCGAGTATTTTGACCGTTGTTTCAAAGATCCCTCCACGTTTAATGTCGTGACTGTTGGTAACATTGATCCTACTATGGCACAACCATTCATGTTACAGTATTTGGTAAGTCTCCATCATTCTGGCTGAACAAAGTAGACATTACGTAGGGACTGGCTGTATAGAGTAACTTGTTTTCTAATTTTTGTAATTTGTTCATATAGGGTGGAATTCCCAACCCTTCTGAACCAATTCCTCGTTTTGATTTGGATGACCTCAAGGGTTTACCTATCACGCCTCCAGGAAATACAGTAAGGTATATCAGCATTGCAAATAAGTCAAAAATCAAACACCCATTTATCTCAAAATTACCCTGTCATCAGGTCAAATGAAGTTTGAGCCGAGCTTTGATTGAGCCAAACCTGCGGGTGCACCGGGCCTCATTTACAGTCTGAATTTAGTATAGTCTATATGAGATAAAAAGAAGAGAAAAGAAGGGGGGTGGGTTGTAGCAGGTTAGCAGCCTTACCCCTTAAATTGCTAAAAGGCTGTTTCATGGTACCTTGGATTGAAATCAATTATATTGCCTTTGTTACTTGGACTCAGATACGGGGTATTGGTATAGGTCCAAGTGTCTGTTTCATCAAAATTTTTAAATTGAATTAAGACAAGGGGAAAATGCCTAGAATTTGGACATAGATGTTGAGATTCGTAGTTTTTACATGAGAAAGTCTGCTCAGTTTTGCCACAGCCCTAACTTGCATGCTAATGAGCCTGACACCCCATTTGCTGACCTTGTTGCAGAGAAATTGTTCGCAGTCCCATGGTGGAAGCACAATGCCGAGTCAACATTTCTTTGAACATAAAGCTGCAGAATGCAACTATGGTATGTGATATTGGACTCTGCATCAATCCATTAAGGGGCCATTTGGTTTAAGGTTTTTTGAATTAAGGTATCAATGTTTATAAATTATAACAAAACTTATCAAGCTGCCATCTGAATTCTTTTCTGCTATGTTTTTGTGTTATCTGGCACATAGATGGAAGAGATATGGTTTGTTGCGTTTATGTGCCAGTTTCTACAGACAAAAATGACCCAGGCTCTCCGTTTTAAACTTGGAGAGGTAAGTTGTGTATGTACTTATTTTACACAAATTACTAGACTCTTCACCTCTTGTACACCGTATAGATGCCCATCCCTTCATTTAAGGCAAAATATATGCAAAAATAAAATAGCAAATAATTCTCATTTGGACAGTCAAACCTTTATGAAGTTGCATGAAACTGAAATTTGTTTTTAACCTGCAGATTTATTCTGTAGTCGTTGATTCGGACTTTGATTTTAGCAAGCCGTCAAGGACTGCTGATCTGGAGGGTGATATAAACATACTTTTTTCATGTGATCCAAATGTTTCTGCTACACTGGTAGGTATAGTTTATGTAGATTTTCGAGCTGGTAATACCCATTTTATAGTATCTGTCACAACTTCTTGGCAGGTCGATATTGCATTAGATGAGATATTTGGCCTCCAAGAGAATGGACCTTCGGAGGAAGATGTTTCAGCTGTGCTAGAGATAGAACAGAGAAGCCATGAAAATGAACTGCAGGTAAATCGATATTTGCAAAGGCACTGAATCAAAGTTGATCGAGGAACAGACTTGAATTTACTGCAACTCTTAATGCCTTCATTGTCTGTCTTGAATTTCCAGGTATTGCAGTTCTACTTCCGACAGATTTCCTTTGTTTTCAGGGTAACATATATTGGCTTTGTCAGATTTTACGGAGTTACCGTTCAAGGTTGTATTCTGGTGATCTGGGATCCACATTTGAGGTTAGAACCTAAACTTTTTCTTCACTGAGATGTGTTGGAAAAATAAGGCAATCACAGCTAAATTAGAGAGATCTTACTTTGAGTAGAGTATAGAAAATAAACAGATACTCGATTCACCGTGGCGTGATGGGAATCACTGTCCTGAAAGTGATTTCGCTTGAGCAGAGATGCAGACTCTCCGATGGCGACCACTCCCCAGGATTACACGGTTCTGAGATATCTCATACACTCTCAATATCTCGGATGGAGGTAAACGACCATGCCCAAAAACTGTTTGCAGAGAGAGAATAGTGAAGAGAGGAGAGGAATTTTTCAGTATATAAAACAGGAGAGTAAAGCTCCGTTTTTATAGCAATAGGAAGAAGGAGCCTAGCTTTGGAAAACCATATTTTGATAAATGCACAATCCGGTTTTGGAAGAATGCAAAATTAGTTTCAGTAAACCGATGAAGTTTCGTAAATAGCAGAACCAATCGGTTTAGTTAAATATAGTTATTGGAACAATTTCCGAGACTTTAAAAAGAATTTTCAGTAAAAAATTAAGACCCAACCCACTCCCTTGCCCAACCGGACGACGGCAGTGGCGCGCGCGCATGTGTGGTAACCAAGCCCACCCTTGGTTTCTACTTCTAAGTCACTTGGGAAAACCCAAGTATATAAAGTAGTGTAAACTACTCAAAAACTTCTATGTGGGACAAATCCTTTTACAAAATTCTTCAACTACTTTGAAACTTTTCCAACAATCCCCACAAGGTTCAAAGTTTATTTTCGAAAACATTTATTTTTGGGCAAGGAGAGATTAATGCATAAGTGTTAATATCTTGCGATTTGAATTAATACTTAGTGATAACAAGCTTGAGATAAACACCCTACTAAGTGAACTAAGTCCGGAACTCAGTAGGAAGTTGTAAATCCGCTACTTGGTCACACATTAATCTCAAAAGGTCGTTTTATTCTCCACGATTGGCGCCTTATACCGGCCATACGCCCAGCCTGGTTCTCATGGATGCGTTAGGAGATGGACCCACCAGTCTCCATAGGAAGCAGCCATACTTCCACATCTCACGTAGGTGAATTCATCAAATGTGTGCTACCTCACACCACCAATTTAATGGATATGAATTCATTAAGAGCTAAAACTCAACCTAGACAATCGTTGTAGCAAGCACCCATACACACCATAGGGAGGGATACAAAGGGTGCTACGGAATCCCCGATGGCTTCGTTAGTACCCCTAGAACTTGCCTTTTGGCTAAGTGGGGATCCACCATCATGATTCAGTCAATGGGTCTCAATCCCATCCCCTCGATGTGTCGATGATCATTTTCTTACAAAGGCCTTTTGTAAACGGATCCGCAAGATTTTTCTCGGACTTTACGTAGTCCAGTGATATCACACCGGCTTCTAAAAGTTCCTTGACAACCTTGTGTCTAAAGCGTATGTGCCTTTTCTTTCCATTGAAAGCCTTGTTTCTAGCTACTGCAATGGCTGCTTGGTTGTCACAAGTGCGAGGCAACGAAGGAGTTAGTTTCCCACGGAGGAACATCTCGCTAACGGGTTTCTCAACCAGTCAGCCTCACGACCCGCCATTTCAAGGGCAATAAATTCAGACTCCATAGTAGATATAGCAAGTACAAGATTGCTTAGAGGATTTCCAGGATATAGCGCAGCCAGCTAAGGTAAATACATAACCACTCGGTTGAGTTGATTTCATCATTATCGGACACCCAATTAGCATCAGTATACCCTTCTAGTACAGCAGGAGTTTTACTAAAAGTAAACACCAATTAATAGTACCTTTTAAGTGCTTAAGCAGTCTTCGCAAAGCATTCCAATGTTCATTATTTGGATTATGAGTGTATCTCGCTAAGTTTACTAACAAGCATATGCAATGTCGAGCCTAGTGTAATTCATGAGAAACATAGCATTGCCAATAACTTTAGCATATTCAGATTGACACACAGGAGCACCTTTATGTTTCTTTAAGTGCATACTAGCATCGTAAGGTGTTTTTACAGGTTCCACATCAAATGAGTTAAACTTTCTAAGTACTTTCTCAATATAGTGAAATTGAGATAAACTTATTCCCTCCGGAGTTCTTTTGATTTTAACTCCCAAAATCACATCAGCCTCACCTAGATCTTTCATTTCAAATTTAGAACTTAGAAAACATTTAACTTCATTTATGACATTCATGTTTGTGCCAAAGATAAGCATGTCATCCACATATAGGCAGATTATTACACATCCATCAGAATCATTCTTAGAATATACACAAGTGTCAGCTTCATTAGAAATAAAACCAAAGGCAGTGATAGTACTATCGAATTTTTCATACCATTGTTTGGGAGCTTGTTTAAGTCCATACTATAATTTAACAAGTTTACATACTTTGTTTTCTTGACCATGCACAATAAAGCCTTCAAGTTGTTCCATGTATATTTCTTCATATAAATCTCCATTTAGAAATGCAGTTTTGACATCCATTTGATGCACATACAAATCATGAATTGAAGCAATAGCAATTAAAGCTCTA
Organism: Talinum fruticosum; assembly: GCA_021018815.1. Taxonomy (NCBI): domain Eukaryota; kingdom Viridiplantae; phylum Streptophyta; class Magnoliopsida; order Caryophyllales; family Talinaceae; genus Talinum; species Talinum fruticosum. The sequence continues at coordinate 1,636,634 of JAITYX010000080.1, read as the reverse complement.
ATGGTGGCAATCTTAATTACAGGAGAGTAAGTATCAAAGTAATCGATCTCCTTCGTTGATTATAGCCCTTAACCATTAGTCTAGCTTTATATTTATCAATTGATCCATCAACCTTGAGTTTTTCTTAAATACCCATTTACTTCCAAGAGGTTGACAGCCTCTAGGAAGGTCGGTTAGAATCCATGTTCTGTTATTAAGTATAGACTCAAGTTCATTATTGATAACTTCTTTCCAAAAGATTGCATCAACAGATTTCATTGCTTCATCATAAGTTTTAGGAACTTCTTCAATGATATACACGAAACAAGTTCATCACATAAAATATCATGCTCAGTCAAGAAAGCATTGATAAAATTAGGATCGAAAGAGAAATCTTTTCTATGTCTTTTACTCCTTCTAGGTTCATCTTCATGTTCATTAGATTGAGGAGTTGAAGATGCAATACAAGTAGAAGATGTAGGCGAGATCATGAGATGCACATTTAAGTGGGAATACATGTTCAAAGAACTCAGCATCTCTAGCTTCCAAGATACTACCACTCATATAAGACCCGTTTCCACCTTCAATAATAAATCTATATGCAGCACTTTGACAAGCATATCCAATAAATAATGCATCGACAGTTTTTGGTCCGATTTTACTTCTCTTAAAATCGGCGGTCCTACCTTAGCAAGACACCCCCACACTTTTAAGAATTTTAAGTTAGGTGGGTAACCTTTCCATAGTTCATATGGGGTTTTGTCTAGTTTTTTATATGGTACGCGATTAAGTACATGACAAGTAGATAAGATAGCTTCCCCCACATATTATCCGGTAAGCCATAACTTATCTAACATAGCATTCATCATATTTTTTAAAGTTCTATTTTTCCGTTCTGCTATGCTATTTTATTGAGGTTCATAGGAGTCTGTTCTTTCGTGAATTATTCCATTTGCTTCACGTAAGATTTTTAAGGATGTAGGATCATATTCTCCACCTCTATCACTTCTTAATCTTTTAATTTTTCTATCAAGTTGATTTTCAACTTCATCCTTGTATTTTAAAAATATTTCTTCGACTTCATCTTTAGAGTTTAGGAGATAGACCATGGTAAATCGAGAGTAGTCATCTACGAATGTGATATAATATCTCTTTCCACCTCTATTCATATGATTTTTAAAATCTCCTAAGTCATTATGGATTAATTCAAGAAGTTCAGTTTGTCTTTCAATTGATTTGTGAGGTTTTTTATGAAATGTTGCCTCTACACAAATTTTACATTTGGTAAATTCATTATTGGTCGGATTGGGAATCAAGTTTAATTGTTTTAATCTTTTAATAGAAGCTACATTAACATGTCCTAATCGAGCATGCCATAAATCCAAAGATTCCACAATATAAGCGTAAGAGGGTCCAACATTTTCATTAAGTTTTTCGCAAACAAGCATCAAGAATCATAAGACCAGAATGATTACAAAACCCTTTCCCCACAAAATCTCCATTTCTAGTAATAATAACCCGGTTTCCCTCAAGACTAATTTTAAGGCCAGCTTTAAGAAGCATATTACCAGAAATCAAGTTTCTACGCATGTCGGGCACATAAAGAACATTAGTAAGGGTAAGGATTTTTCCGAAATGAGTTTAAGAGATATCTTCCCTTTCCCTTGGATAGAGGCGAGTAGCAGCATTGCCCATGAAGACGTTTTCTTCGTTGGTTTTTCGAAGGATTGAAAAAGGCTTCGTTGGACCAGATGTGCTTGGTAGCTCCAAGTGTCGAACACCCACTCTATTGAATTGTCAGCAAGGTTAACGTCCGATACCATGGCTATGATGATATCCGATTCAGCAAGGTTAACTTGAGTTTTCTTCTTGCTTCTACAGTCTTTAGCTTTGTGACCCGACTTCCTGCAGTCATGACACTTTCCCAGGAACTTGTACTTCTTCCCTTGGGGCTTGTAGGGATTTGATTGAAAGGATTTGCCTTTGTTCTTAAACCTGTCATTATAGGAAGATTTTTGTTCAACCAGATTAGCCTTAGATGAATTGGAATAGTTGATAATTCCTTTGTCCTTGAGACGGTTTTCTTCCTCAATTTTCAGATGTCCAACTAAATCCTCTAAGGTTAAATCAGTATCCTTATGCATAAGTTGATTCCTATATTCTTTCCAAGAAGATGGCAGTTTCTCAATCGGAACAATGGCAAGGGTCACATCACAGATTTTCAATCCTTCGAAGCAATTGAGGCACACATATTTTCATAATCATGAATTTGATCTATTATCGGTTTATCATCCTCAACTTGGCAATTAAGCCACTTACTAGCAGCATATCTCTTAGACCCAAGCATCATCATTACCATATTTCTTTTCAAGAGCAGACCAAATATCATGAGTAGAATTAAACTTCATGTAAATATCTAGCAAAACATTGTTCATGTAATGAAGCGACATGCCCTTATAGGTTCTGTCATCCTTAACGAATCTTTTATTGTACTTAGTTATAACATTAGCATTAGTTCCATTAGGGAATTTGATTTTGTCATCCAAAACATGAGCTACATCAATTTGTTCAAGATAGAATCTCATCCTAACAGCCCATCGTTTATAATTCTTGCCATCTAAAGCTTCAATTTTTGACATATCGAGAATGGTAAATTTGCTTGTTGCAATGATTGAATTAAATCACTTTCGGATAATTGTTGGAAAAATAAGGCAATCACAGTAAAATTGGAGAGATCTTACTTTGAGTAGAGTATAGAAAATAGACGGATATCGATTCACCGTGGCGTGATAAGAATCTCCGTCCCGAAAGTGGTTTCACCTGAGTAGGGATGCAGGCTCTCCGATGGCAACCACTCCCCAGGATTACACGGTTTTGAGATATCTCGTGCACTCTCAATATCCCGGATGGAGGTAAACGACCATGCCCAAAAACAGTTTGTAGAGAGAGAGAGAATAGTGAAAAGAGAAGAGGAATTTTTCAAGTATATAAAATAGGAGAGTAAAGCTCCATTTTTATAGTAGTAGGAAGAAAAAGGAGCCTAGCTTTGGAAAACCATATTTTGATAAATGCACAATTCGGTTTTGGAAGACTCGCAAAATTAGTTTCGTAAATAGCAGTAACCAATCGGTTTAGTCAAATACAGCCATTGGAACAATTTCCGAGACTTTAAAAAGAATTTTCAGTAAAAAGATTAAGACCCAACCCACTCCCTCGCCCGACCGGGATAGCGGCGGCGGCCAAACCTACCCTTGGTTTCTACTTCAAAGTCACTTGGGAAAATTGTCGGATTAACCGTGGACCATGTCACTTTGGTTTCTTGTCTGATTTATTTGGCATCATTTAGTCCATTAAAAAACTTGCCTTTATGTATTAGGAAAATTTGGGGTTAATTGGATTCGGGATTGGTTCTAGATCAAGTTTGGTTTTGACTCATCTAGACCGTATAGTTGGAGATGTTGTGCAGTGATGTCGGAGTTTGTTGTACATGAACTCTAACTTACATATTATCGGTTATAGGCTTTGGACAAAGCAAGAAGCAAGGTTCGACAAATTATCTCTCCATTAACCGCGAAATGGGCCCCTGTAGAGAATGTTACCGTACCCTTGCAAGGGCGCTACGTGGCGAGTGACATTAATTCCGAGAGACAAACGAGGTTGCGTCTCCTAAAACATCAAATAAAGAAGAAACTAAAGGGAGCATACTCCGGTAGATACTCAAAGGTATTTATGCTTTTTCCGTTTGCCCTTTTACTAAATGACTTGACTTGAATGGTTCATAGATTATATTTATGCCGGATTCACTTGTTGAAAAACTACCCTCATGTTATTATCACGACACCGGATCGTTGACATAATGCGCAAGGCTTTCGCTGCCAGGAAAACGAGTAGCACGTACATTCACACATGATCGCTATCGGAACTTCACATCTCTTGCTTCAATGTTGATTGAAAGGTGGTCGTATTTTGCTTTTCTTTCGATGGTTTTCTAGCTTTCATCCGTTTGGCGATTGCTGGTGTGTGTGTGTGTGTGTGTATGTGTGTGTGTATAAGAGTGTGTTCTCTTGTTTGGAACTCAAAAAAACAAAGAACACAAGAATTTGTGAATGTATACTAGTTTTATTGGGTACTAGTTTAGACCCGTGCTATGCACGGAGCAATGTTGTACAATGCATAACTTAAGAAATTACTGAATTACGCAGTGATGTTGTACTTGTGAGTTTCTTTTCTCGATCATTTGATTTTATTAAATGATTTCACTTTCAACAATATTCTTATACATGTTAGCCCCTCATAACGGAAACACTTTCATGACTCATTAAAGTTATCGGAACCTAACACATAAAAATCATTAGAGCCCAACACACATTCATCTTCCAATCATTCTAAATTTCAAAAGAATAAATAAATAATCTAAAATAATAAATAAAAAAAGAATGTTACAACACAAAGTACATCAAATCAATAAAAGAATATCAAACTTATAACTTATAACTTTCTACAAAGTTAATACTAATTTAACTTAATAGACGCCTAAATAAATATTTATATGCAACCAACCTACTAAAACACCATTGACTTAAATATTACACGAACTCTTAAAAAGTATACATATACTCATAATGGGGCTCATTTTTTTAAAATTATAAGGTGAATATAATGATTTATCCAATCTTATTTACCTTTGCACACAAAGATAATTAAACATATAATAACTACTTATATTGATATTAATAGTAAAAAATATTATATGATAGAAGTGATCTAAATATATTTAACAATAATAGGTAATTTGTATCATAGTAAAGGGCATAATAGGTCAATTCGTAGTGTAGGTTAATAAAATCATCTGTGTTTTGTACTTATATTGAAAATTGATCGCGATTTTAATAGTGAATCAATAGGGCAAAATATTCGAGATTTTATAAATACATGTTTTACTTAATTAACAACCAATTGCTTCCCTCAAAACACAACTCTTCCTCTCAATTAATTAACATAATAAGAATAATATGAATTTCTATTTCAAGATGGCGGGAGGTTTGATGATAAATACTCATCTTTTAATAAAAATTATATATAGCATTATTATTATTATTTTATTATTATGATTATTTATTATTATTATTATTATTATTATTATTTTGGCGAGGAGTAAAAGAGAGTCCATATATAAGTGAAAACCTTTTTTAAGAATAAATTATCATTTTTTATTGGACGACACTCCTAAATTCACTCTCGAGCCGCCATGTTATACTTTTGAAAAGATTGCTATTATATAATACTAGTACGGACTCGTGCTATGCACGGAGCAATGTTGTATGATGCATAACTTAAGAAATTATTGAATTACGCAGCGATGTTGTGCTTGTGAGTTTCTTTTTCTCGATCATTTGATTTTATTGAATAATTTCAATTTCAACAACATTCTTATATATGTTATCACTTCATAATGAAAACGCTTTCGTGACTCATCAAAGTTATCGAGCCCAACACATAAAAATCATTAAAGCCCAACACACATTCATCTTCCAATCATTCTAAATTTCAAAAGAATAAATAAATAATCTAAAATAATAAATAAAAAAAGAATGTTAAAAAATATCATCAAGGTTTTAAGATTACACACGTAATTTGGAATATTAAGAAGTCGGCCCTCTAAGAATCAAACAATTTAAATAATCCTAACTCATACAATTATAGAAATAGTGTGAAATTATGTTTGGGTATCCAAAGGTAAATATTAGTAGGAAAAGGAATCATATATGATTGGTAAATATTGAGCTAGATGACCTATAGATGACAATAAATATCATTATGTCACAAATTAATATTACAATACAAAGTACATCAAATCAATAAAAGAATATCAAACTTATAACTCATAACTCTTTACAAAGTCAATACTAATTTCACTTAATAGACGCCTAGATAAATATTTATATGCAACCAATCTACTAAAACATCATTGACTTAAATATTACACGAACTCTTAAAAAGTATACATATACCGATAATGAGATCTCATTTTTTAAAAATTATAAGGTGAATACAATGATTTATCCATTTTTACCTACCTATGCACACAAAGATAATTAAACATATAATAACTACTTATATTGAGATTAATAGTGAAAAATATTATAATGATAGAAGTGATCCAAATATATTTAATAATAATAGGTAATGTGTATCATAATAAAGGGCATGATAGGTCAATTCGCGGCGTAGGGTAATAAAATCATCCGTGTTTTGTACTTATATTGAAAATTAATCGCGATTTTAGTAGTGAATCAATGTGGCAAAAATATTGATACAATTGAGATTTTATAAATACATGTTTTACTCGATTAACAACCAATTGCTTCTCTCGAGACACAACTCTTCCTCTCAATTAATTAACATAATAAGAGTAACATGAAATTCTATTTCAAGATGGCAGGAGGTTTGATGGCAAATATTCATCTTTTAATAATTTAGAAAACTTACAATAGTAAAAGATATGATTTAAATATGTTTGTCAATAATAAGTCACGAGATAGACATGTTAGGAACAAACTAAAATAAATTGTATTTGTAACCAAAAAAAAAATGATCTCGTATGTTGTGCAAAAATTTTGCGACAAATGAATTTATTCGAAGTCCTATGGGCTTGATAGAAGTTGGCATATTAAGTTTGTAATCCTTTAAACATAACACAAATTACGAACTTAAAAAGTACACAAATTACGAACTGAAGCAATATAATTCCTAACTTTTTATTCATTACGTTTTATTCCACAACATATTTGAATCGTAATTTTCTATCTTGTAGGCATTTTTAATTATTAATATCAAGTATATATGTAGTTTTTATATTTTTATTATATTAATTTATGATTTATTAAGGTTTATTAAATCATTCCGTACATAAGTTGAAGGTAATAACCGAATTGCTTCCTCAAATAGTTAAATATTTAAATATTATTTTTACAACATATTCCTATTGATTTTTGAAGACTCGAGACATCTGTTCTATATCTTTCCGAGTCATGCAAAAGGAATCGAGTATAACGATGTCATTCATATAGTGTTTTGATTCCAAGGCATTCTCTCGTGTCTTAGAAACTTACTTGAGTGAAATAGTATCTTTTCTATGTGTTTCGGCCTTCACTTATCCATTTAATCGCTTTCGGCTAGTGACTCGTAAAACCGGTTCCTTAATCTGAGTCCACTCTCACTCGTAATCCGACTTGTGATTATTTACTCTATTGTTTGCAAAGTCGGCATTCGTAGTTCTTTTCGTGCTTAGTCTACATCAAGTATTTCCCACTCGATATTCGTTCGGAACTTGATTCTCTGCTTCGAGACTAAGTCATATGGAATTCGAGTATCATGGATATTAGACTCGAAAGTTCCATTTCTTCTCGACTCGGATAATCTGTTGGTTAATTATCATGATTATATTATTATTTGTGTCTAACCTTGGACCAAAGTATTTTATACTTTGAGAACCGAAGGTGTTTTACTTTTGTAGGTTATTCAATCGAGGATATCTTTTCAAACTACAAAAGTAGCTGCGCTTTAGAACGTCAAATCACCAGCGAGATATAGCTTTTCAACCTTCCCGCTCCAGTCCCGTAAGATTATGTCGAAGCCGTCCGCTTCCATATCCGGAAAACTGGAAGGTCAAGCTTAACGATGGTTTTCACCACACTTTTCAAGACACAACCGATGGTTTTGGGACTTCCAAGAGAGTTGAACCGTTCTCCAACGTCCATATTTCAACGGATACTTTCCGAGTGACTCGAAAGCCCTTATCAACGGTCACGAGAGGACTCTCGGTCAGCGAGATGAAGTTAACGGCTACGCTGCCTGGTTATCTATAAATAGAAGCCACTTCACAAGACTTGAAGATAGCGGAACATATTGTCAATACACCAACTTGATCAAAGTTATTGTATTTACTTTCAATCTTCAACTTACAACTCCCACTCGTAATTCTTTACTTTCCGAGTTGTAAGGTCTTGTACTCGATTACAAACACTTCTTACATTCTTTGTAAGGTCCCTTGACTAAGCTGTAAGGGTTAACTCAGCTTAGTTGTCCCTAGCTGTAAGGGTTATCTCGGTTAGGAAGTACTAGATCGGATAAGGGAATTTCGAGTCTAGGAAAACTTGTATAGAGTTGTCTAAGGGAGCAACTCGGGTTCGATCAAGTTCACGGTATTTTGTGGACTCAAAATAGTGGATTTGACTTCGTGTCCTGGATTGACACGGGCCGTGGTTTTCTCGCCCCAGGAGGGTTTCCACGTAAATTCTCTCGTGTTCTATCTCTCGAGTTCATTCTTGACTCGGACATCCCTGCTGTACGTGTTTACTCCGATTCATTACATTCCGAGTCCATTATTTTCCGACCCCTTTCTTAGACTCGGAATCTGTCTTTGTCTCTTCTCTCGTCAAAAGGTGTGTGCTTTTGCAAAGAATTTTTCATCACCCTATTCACCCCCTCTAGGGTGACTCGGACTCTCCCGAGCAAACCTTCAATTGGTATCGAGCCTAGCCTTTCGGAAAGGATCTAACAGATCCAAAGGTTTAAAGATCGGATGGCTCGTAACACCTGGAGAGTTCGACGAAGGTAGATCTTCCAACAGGCCACCAAAATTCAAAGGTTCAAATTTCGGTCATCTGGAAGAAGCCGATGGAATGTTTCCTTATGGATCACGACGAAGAAGTATGGGAAATCATACAACAAGGAAACTACATCCCAACGAAGACAGATGAATTCAGAATCCTTCCAAAGACAAAGGCCGAGTTCACGCCAGCAGGCGCAGAAGTTCGGAAAGAACTTCAAAGCCATGAACATCCTCATGTGCGCCATAAGCTCGTAAGAATATAATCGAGTCTCTGCTCGTGACTCTACTAAAGAGGTGTGGGACACTCGGTCAACACCTACGAAGGTACAAGCCGGGTGAGACAAGCGAAGATCGCCAAGTATCTTCACAAATATGAGCTTTTCAAAATGGAGCCGAAGAGAACATTACTCGGATGTTCATACGCTTCACCGAGATCACCAACAATCTCAAATCTCTGGGAAAGAAAATCTCCCATGAAGAAATGTGCCGGAAAATTCTCGAAGCCTACCCAAGAAACGATGGGGTCCGAAGGTAACCGCCATAGAAGAGGCTCGGAACCTCTCACTCTTGAAGCCGACGAGCTCATTGGAAAGCTTCGACCCATGAGATACATCCGGAAGAAGAAGATGCTGAGGGTACTTCCAAAAGGAATATCGCGCTTAAAGCCTCGTAATCCAAAGAAGCAAGTCCAAGCTCCTCCGACTCGAAGATGATCCCATGGCACTCATTGCAAGAGGCTTCAAGAGAATGATGAAGCACAAAAGATGGGATAAAAGGCCAAAAGAAGAATTCTACAAAAAGGACAAGAGAGACAGAAAAGGTAAGTTTTCTTCACCTTCAAAGTTATCCTTGTCTAAGAATGCTCGGATGTTTTGAATGTGGCAGCAAAGACCACATAGTCAAGGACTCGTCCAAAACGAAGAAGGGACAGGAAGAAGAAAAAGGCCATGATGGCAACATGGAGTGACGAGGACTCATCTCGAAGACGACGAAGAATCGGATGACTCAAAGTGTCTAATGGCAATCACCGACTCGAAGCCGAAAAAGAGTCGACTCGCACACGTACTCGGATAACGAGGAAACCGATCCTCAAGAGGTAATAAATTACTTCCTCAAATTTTCCAAAGTTGATTTATCTAAATACATCTTTACTTTGGAAGAAAAGTCCAATTCCGATTCTTTTCATCTCAAGGAACAACTGGAGTCAATCACTACCGAGAGCACTTTTTTAAAAATGAATTGGAAAACCGAGACTCACACTCGGAGAACTCAAGACAAGTGCTCAAACTAATGAGACCGAGTCCGAGTTACTCGTAAAAGAAAATGAGCAACCGAAACGTAAGCTCATTGAGTCTCAAGATCTCGGTTTTAAAGTTTTCTCAAGGACAGAAGAACCTTGATATGCTCTTAGGATCACAATGTGTCTCATTTCGAAAAGAAGGTCTTGGTTTCAACAAAGAGGAAGAATCTAATTCTTACTCGAATTATTCAAAAAGGATTCCGTAACCGTTAAGTTCAAAAAGGTCGAGCATGGTCCCATTCACAAAAATGAAAGGAGGACTAAACCTGGACCTATTTACAAAAAGAAACCATTTTCCTCTGTTTCAAAAGGAAAGGTTTTTAAAAGGAAAGAGACACAGCACTCGGTTCTCGAAAAGAAGGAGACTCAGAATCGGACTAAACCCAAAGTCATTCAAATCCGGGTTCCGAAGCACCTTCTTCCTCGTAAAAGGACCACAAGTAAGGAATGTTACTGGGTTCATTAGAGGAAGTGAGAAGGGTTAGATTTTCTCTGCTTTGCGAGTCACTCGTAAAAGATCAAAGGACACCGGTACTGGACAGCGGATGTTCTCGACACATGTCAGGTGACCAAGGACTCTTTTCCGAGCTGGAGTCATATAAAGGAGGAAAGGTGACCTTTGGTGATGACAAGTAAGGGCAAGATAGTGGGCATTGGGAAGATTGGTAATGGAAACAATCTGGTGAGCCCAGTCTACCTTGTCAAAGGACTTAAGTACAACTTACTTAGCATCTCCCAGACTTTGTGACAAAGGTCAAGAGGTAAAATTCACTCAATCCAAGTGCTACATCACGGATGAGACCACCAAAGAGGTAAAGCTCTCGGGTAAGAGATCGGGTAATACCTACATCATCCCTCTTTCGACCCAAGTCGAACTTATCCTGTTTAAAAGCATATCTTCAAGATGATTCTTGGATTTGGCATCGTAGATTAGGTCATATTAGCATGCATACTATCAAAAAGCTTGCATCTCTTGGTCCGGTTAGAGGGTTACCTAATCGTGCGTTTGAGAAGGATAAAGTATGTGGAGCATGCACCAAAGGGAAACAAGTCGATCTTCATTCAAATCTCTCGAAGACAGCTTCCACATCCAACGTGCTTGAATTACTACACATGGACTTATGTGGTGAAATCCTCGTAAAGAGTCTCGGAGGTAAATCTTACATACTTGTTATTATTGATGATTTTTCAAGATTTACCTGGGTGTGTTTTCTGAAGCATAAGAATGAGGCCTTCAAGGAATTCAGCAAGCTCTGTAGAAAGATTCAAGTTGAGTCTCGGACTCGGATTCAAAGGATTCGAACCGACCATGGAAGGGAGTTCGACTACTCGAATTCTCGTAGTTTTGCGACAAGAATGGAATTTCTCACAACTTCTCAAGCACCCGTAACTCCTCAGCAGAATGGAGTAGTTGAGAGAAAGAACAGAACCCTTGAAGAAATAGCAAGGACGATGATGATTGAACACAACCCGCCTTACTATTTCTAGGCGGAGGCAGTAAACACAGCCAACTACACTCTCAATCGTTGCCTCATCGGACCCATTCTCAAGAAAACACCTTATGAGCTCTACAAAGGAAGGAAGCCAAATATTTCCTATTTTAGATCTTTCTGGTGTAAGTGCTTTGTCCACAACAACGGTAAGGATCATCCGACCAAGTTTGATGCTCGGTCGACGAAGGAATTTTTCTAGGTTATTCTTCTCATAGCAAAGCTTATCGTATATTCAACAAGAGAACTAACAAAGTGGAAGAAAGTATCCACGTAGTGTTTGATGAGCTTGAACAGGGAAAACCAAGTGAATCTTCATACCCGTAACTAAAGCTCGAAAGGATGATGACGAAGATGAGTCTATAAAGACTCGAAGGAGACCACTCGAACGAGGAAGCTCGGAATGAGACAACTCCGGAGGTCGCTCGTAACGAGCGAGTCAATGAAGAGGATCACTCGTAACAAGCTTCGAAGATCAAGCAATTCAACCAACAAACCTGGTGAATCAAAGGACTGGTAAAGCATTCAAATTTACTCCCATTCATCCCCAAGAAAACATTATTTCTGATATCAACAAGTGGGGTAAGAACTCGTTCTTCCCTTCATAATCTATGTGCATTCACCGCATTCATTTCACTAACTCGAACCCAAAAATGCACTAGAAGCCCTTAATGAACCCGAATGGGTAGAGGCCATGCAAGAAGAGCTGAATCAATTCGAGAGAAACCAAGTCCGGACTCGACCAACCGACCTTCCGACCACCCAGCTATAGGAACCAAATGGGTTTTCAAAAACAAACTGGATGAGGGTGGAGTAGTAGTCGAAACAAGGCTAGACTTGTAGCTCGAGGTTACAATCAAGAAGAAGGAATTGATTGTGGGGAAACCTTTGCACCAGTAGCTAGAATTGAGGCCATTAGAATACTGTTGGCATTTGCATCCCGCATGCATATTAAATTATATCAAATGGATGTTAAGTGTGCCTTTCTCAATGGTTTTATTGAAGAAGAGGTCTATGTTGAGCAGACCTCCCGGTTTTGAAAACTCGGAATTTCCAAATCATGTTTTCAAACTCCAAAAGGCTCTCTATGGTCTTAAGCAAGCCCCTAGAGCTTGGTATGAAAGACTGAGCAGACTTCCTGGTTCAAAATGATTTCAAAAGAGGTCGGATCGACAAGACTCTATTCATAAAGACCAAAGGGAAAGATTTTCTCATTATTCAAATATATGTAGATGATATTATTTTTGGTGCTACTAATGAATTTCTCGTGCCGAGAATTTTCTCGAGTTGATGAGTCAAGAGTTCCAAATGAGCATGATGGGAGAACTCAATTTCTTCCTTGGACTCGCAAATCAAACAAGACAAAGATGGAATCTTTGTTCATCAATCAAAGTACACCAAGGAACTCGCCGAAGAAATACAAACTTCAAGATGCAAAGCACGCATCTACTCCTATGAGCAAGCAAGATAAAACTCGACTCGGATGAGACAGTAAAGTAGTAGATCGAAACTCTATCGAGGTATGATTGGATCATTGCTGTATCTTACTTCAAGCGCACTGTGATATAATGTTCGAGTGTTTGTTTATGTGCACGATTTCAAGCTAATCCAAAGGAATCACATCTCACTGCGGTGAAGAGAATATTCAGATATCTTGCAGCACTCGGAATCTAGGACTATGGTACTCCGGAGACTCAGGACTCGAGTCCGACCGGGTACTAAGACACGGACTACGCAGGATACAAAGTTGATCGAAAGAGCACATCCGGAGCTTGCCGGCTTCGGGTCAATCCCTAATATCCCGGCACTCAAAGAAGCAAAACTCAGTAGCTCTATCAACTGCGAAGCTGAATATATTGCCGCTGGAGCTTGTTGCGCTCGGATTCTCTCGGATAAAACAACACTTGAAGGATCTTGGACTAACTCTCAACTCGTCCCAATAAAGTGTGACAATCAAAGCGCAATCGCATCACTAAGAATCCCGTCCAACACTAAAAACAAAGCATATTGAAGTCGGTATCATTTCTTACGCGATCACTCGAAAAGGGTGACATTACACTTGAATTCATTCCGACTAATCTTCAATTAGCCGATATCTTTACTAAGCCTCTTGGTGAAGATCAATTCTGCTTTATTCGGAATGAGCTTGGTATGTTAAATGCTTAGTTTCGCGTTATGATTCTTGCATTTTTCTCGTGCTATGTGCTTTAGTTGTCAATAACCATTGGTTCAGCTTGATCATGTGACATCTGGCTGATAGTTATTTCGTGTTTCGAGTCACTCGAAACTTTTCCGAGTCAAACTCGGATGTAGAGAAAATTGGACATCAAATTTTCTCGAAGCTATCTCTAGAACAATGGAGAGTTTCGGATTATATTTTCAAACTCTTTCTCTCTCTCTTTCTCGAGCGCTGCGATCGGATCTTAGCCGCAGATTTCAAACCATTGTTATCTCAACCGTTGAAGGAGAACTGTCACACCGGGCATTAATGATCGATGGACGGGTAAGACGGAACGGAGTTACTTAACGGATAGTGAACGGGCGCGCGTATTCTTTATAAATAACGTCTATTCATCTTCCTCTCGGTATTCTCAAACTCCTTCCCTCTCAAACGAAAGCCCTCTCGCGGAACTTTTCTACGTGAACAAGTGTTCCCTTGATCGTCCGCAAGCGTTGAAGAAGCTCTCTCTCTCTCGTAAGTTTTCGATCGCTCTCTTCTCTTTTTTTCGTTTTCCGCTCTTCTACACCTCCATCTCTTTCTCTTTCTTTCGAAAAGTTTCATCTTTTCATCTCTCACAATGCCTAAAAGAGGAAACCACCCCAACTTTCAGGTTCCTTCATCCTCCAAAAAGCCCCGCACCAACAAGCCGTAAAGCTCAACCCCTCAAAACCCATTGTCACCCAAAGATCTTGCGGCTGGACGACAAGTTCTTCCCAACAACCAAATTTTCTTGGTTGTCCAACATCCAAACCACAGGAGTCTACCATTTCTTGTGTTTCAGCGAGTTCATCTATCCCGAACTCGTTTCGAGTTTTATACTCACCTCTCTCACTCGAAAATGTTCTAACCTCTAGGGTTCGGAACATTACCGTTCAGTATCAACACCTCTCTCCTTCACCGTCTCGTTCAAAGTTTCTTCTCTTTTCTTGAACAGCAACCCTATCTCCTTCACTCGAAGTCGCCGACGACTTCTTTGAAAAATACGCTAAAGAATTCCCTGGGTCCGAAAGAACTTTTCGTGACTCGCTGAAGTCGAAGCCAGGCTTCGTGTTTCCTGCCGATGAGAACCTTCTTCTCTCAGCATTCTAGCAAGGAGAACCCCAACTCCAAGCACCTCAAAGCTCTCTTCGATATCCTGGAGGGATACGAAGTCGACCTCTTCCCTCCATCATTGAGCGGATGGCCGCTGTGCCAGCTCAACTTCAAACTAAGAAGAACACCTCCCTTCCTTTCGGTGCTCTTCTCACCCTTGTCTTCAAACAATTCCAAGTTCCTCTTCCTCTCGACCCTAACGTGGTGTCCGAGGCGGCCATTGTGGTCGGCAAGAAGGAACTCCGGGGTACGGATACCAGGAAACTAACCCCGGTGTCCGGGTTCACAACTCGTAGCCGAGGCCTCCTTCTCCACCTCGGACTCGAAATCAACCCCTCTCCCTCTTCCCTCTTCACCTGGTGGTGCCTCCACCTCCAAGTGCTTCCAAAACTCTCTCTCGCCCTCTTGTCCCTCGTCTTCATGGACAAGATCACCTCTGTGTCTTCCGATTTCAGAGACATGCTCGAGGTTTCAAATCTGTTCTTCGTGGTCCGACCATCAACCAAAAGACCGGTCGACTCCCAAATCCGAGAGCAGCAGTCTCTCGTTCTTGAGATGAGAGAGCTGGTTAAGGAGCAGAAGGAGCTGGCCGAGCTCCTCGGAGAGAGACGGTCCAAGGCAGCTCAGGACCCGAAGACTCGGACCCATCCGAGGCGTCTTCGAGCCCGAGCCCGACCTCCTCGGAGAGCGAGGAAGCCGAGGAAGCAGAGGAAGAAGCGTAAGATACAGCGGAGGACGCCGAGGAACCTGCAGCTGAGGCAGCTCCTTCCGGGCAAAGGGAAGAAGAGGCCGTGACAACTACCGAGGGACAGCCTGCTCCCCAAGCTCAAATCGTTGTACTCAGCTCGGACAGCGGTCCGAGTGGGTCGAAGATCTCGCTCCTCCAGCCGAGTCGCCCGAGCAGCCCCTCCAGGTCCCCGAGGTCCCAAGGGAAGAACCCTCGATCCACTTTCTCCGGGTCGCCCACTCGGAGCCGAGCCCCTGCGAATTATTCCGGTTCTCCCTTCGCCGCGCTCAAGCACATCGTCAAGATCTTATCAGCGCGGCGCACCTCCGCCTCCACTCGTAAATCCCCTCCTGCCTAGTTGGAGCCATGCACCGAGTCACGATTCCTCGTGCCTCCGAATTTCTGTTTTTCAAAACTTTCTTTTGTCCGGACAACTTGTGTATTACTTGTACTTTTCTCCCTTCTTTTTGTTTCTTGTTTTTGCTGAAAGGCAAGGGGGAGAAATGTAGTCGAAACTGGGTGTCTTGTCTAGGGGAGTTCTTTCCGCCCTTGTAATTTATTTTTAATGAACTGAATGCATTTCCTTATTAATTTATGAGTTCTTTATTTTTTGAGTTAATGAGTTCAAGCATTCTTTATTTTGCTCGATATAGTATATATTGCTCGATTCATTCAATAATGTCTTACTTTTACTCAAACTACTCAGAATCATTCTATTTCCCTCTAACAAAGTTTCGTGTAAGTATGGAATGCCTTTCATCAAAAAGGGGAGATTGAAGACTCGGACACTGTTCTATATCTTTTCGAGTCATGCAAAAGGAATCGGTATAACGATGTCATTCATATAGTGTTTTGATTCCAAGGCATTCTCTGTGTCTTAGAAACTTACTTGAGTGAAATAGTATCTTTTCTATGTGTTTCGGCCTTCACTTATCCATTTAATCGCTTTCGCTTAGTGACTCGAAAACCGGTTCCTTAATCTGAGTCCACTCTCACTCGTAATCGACTTGTGATTATTTACTCTATTGTTTGCAAAGTCAGCATTCGGAGTTCTTTTCGTGCTTAGTCTACATCAAGTATTTCCCACTCGATATTCGTTCGGAACTTGATTCTCTCGCTTCAGACTAAGTCATATGGAATTCCGAGTATCATGGATATTAGACTCGTAAAGTTCCATTTCTTCTCCGACTCGGATAATCTGTTGGTTAATTATCATGATTATATTATTATCTCGTGTCTAACCTTGGACCAAAGTATTTTATACTTTGAGAACCGAAGGTGTTTTACTTTTGTAGGTTATTCAATCGAGGATATCTTTTCAAACTACAAAAGTAGCCGGCTTTAGAACGTCAAATCACCAGACAGATATAGCTTTTCAACCTTCCTCGCTCCAGTCCCGGAAGATTGTGTCGAAGCCGTCCGCTTCCATATCCGGAAAACTGGAAGGTCAAGCTTAACGATGGTTTTCACCACACTTTTCAAGACACAACCGATGGTTTTGGGACTTCCAAGAGAGTTGAACCGTTCTCCAACGTCCATATTTCAACGGATACTTTCGAGTGACTCGTAAAGCCCTTATCAACGGTCACGAGAGGACTCTCGGTCAGCGAGATGAAGTTAACGGCTACGCTGCCCGGTTATCTATAAATAGAAGCCACTTCACAAGACTTGAAGATAGCGGAACATATTGTCAATACACCAACTTGATCAAAGTTATTGTATTTACTTTCAATCTTCAACTTACAACTCCCACTCGTAATTCTTTACTTTCCGAGTTGTAAGGTCTTGTACTCGCTTACAAACACTTCTTACATTCTTTGTAAGGTCCCTTGACTAAGCCGTAAGGGTTAACTCAGCTTAGTTGTCCCTAGCTGTAAGGGTTATCTCAGCTAGGAAGTACTCGGATCGGATAAGGGAATTTCGAGTCTAGGAAAACTTGTATAGAGTTGTCTAAGGGAGCAACTCGGGTTCGATCAAGTTCACGGTATTTTGTGGACTCAAAATAGTGGATTTGACTTCGTGTCCTGGATTGACACGGGCCGTGGTTTTCTCGCCCCAGGAGGGTTTCCACGTAAATTCTCCGTGTTCTATCTCTCGAGTTCATTCTTGACTCGGACATCCCCGCTGTACGTGTTTACTCCGATTCATTACATTCTCGAGTCCATTATTTTCCGACCCCTTTCTTAGACTCGGAACTGTCTTTGTCTCTTCTCTCGTCAAAAGGTGTGTGCTTTTGCAAAGAATTTTTCATCACCCTATTCACCCCCTCTAGGGTGACTCGGACTCTCCCCGAGCAAACCTTCAATTTTAATTTTAAAAATTGTTATAATAAATATATTTTGAACCAATACAATTTTATGACACCAAGTCAAAAAATACCATCAACAATGAAAAATTAATAATGTTAGATAAAATTATTATATTTCAGGTCCAAAATAATATTGCATATCAATATACATAAAAATAAATGAGAGTTAATATAAAATCCAAACCCTAAATAAATAAATACATAACTATATATATTAATTTTATTTTATGTCTTAATATATTTTAATTTTCAGATTACTTTTTTTCGTTTTTGTTATTTTTTAGTCGGTTTGTTAGAAGTTAGAATGAAATTAGTCTTATATTTTTATATTATTATAGGGTTTAGTTAGAATCTTTTTAATCTGTTAGTATTAATTTTCTTAGTTTTTATAACTGATTTGATAATTTTTTAGATTTTTTTAAATTTAGGTTAAAACAAGTCTTTAATTTAATAAATTTATATATTTAGTTTTTTCATTTTGATTTTAGGTGTTTAGGATATATTCAGGTCCAAAAATAATTTTAATATTCTGGTAATTTAATTATTTATTTTCTCATTTATTTAGTGCAGTTTATTATTTGTTTTACTTTGTGTTTAAGATTATATTTTTATTTTATTATTTTTAATTCTGTTTAATTTTTTGGAAAACTATAAAAGAAATATTTTTGGATTTTAGGTTACTTTTATATTTTTCAGATTTTTGATTTAATTTATTATATAATTTTGTATATTTGTTATTTATTAATTTTCTACTTAGTTTTGTTTTTGTTTTTTATTTTATATTTTTATGAATTAATTAGGATGACTAATTATTATTTAATTTTCATATTAAGATTAGATAATTTTATAATATATAACTGATTTGATAATTTTTCAAACTTATTTACTAATTTAGTTTAAAGCATGTTTTTAATTTAATAAATTCATAAATTTAATTTTTTTCATTTTTATTTTAGGTTTTTAGGCTATTAGGTCCATAAAATAGTTTTAATATTTTGGTAATTTAATTATTTATTTTTGTATTTAATTAATGCATTTTATTATTTGTTTAACTTTTTGTTTAAGATTATGTTTTTATTTTATTATTTTTAATTTTGTTTAATTTTTCTGAAAAATATATAGTATTATTATTATTATTATTATTATTTTGGCATGGAATAAAAAGAGTCCATATATGAGTGGAAACTTATTTTTTTCAATGATAAATTATTATTTTTTTATTGGACGAAACTCCTAAATTCATGATATCATAGCCTGAATGCCATGCCAGGGTTATTACAAAGTTTGGTTAATCATGATGATGACACACTGGTTTGGGTTTTTATATTTTATTTTTATTATTATTATTATTTTGGATGGTGATGAAGACGATATTATATTTGAATTTGAAAGATGAAAGACATGAAATACATTTGGAATTTTAAGAAAGAAGAAAATCTCACTAATATTTGGTTCATGGTGTTATCTTTTCAAAAATTTTTGGCCATACATTTTAGTAATGTAAAGAAAACATATAAAAATTTACATAGGTGAATTTAAATCTAAGATCTTTTATATAATGATAAAATTGTTATTCAATCATCCATATCCCAAGATCCTATCTACGTCTCCTACTAATTAAATTAATTGACATTCACTTTTAATTTATAATCTTGCATGAACAAACTATTTTAGTGAACTAATTAAAGTTTTCTAGTTGCCCAAAAATTAAAATAAAAACTCTTAATTTTACCTCTTCTCAAGGATGGAATGATTACTTCACCTTAAAACTCTAATTTTAACTCTTCTCACGGGAGTTGGACTGCACCAATCCCAAATATTGATTACGGCCGAATTTAAAGCTAAACATGACCGATCTCAGTGCTAACACGGTGTATAACATGGTAATAATTATTCTATATCAAGATCAATGATACTCGGTATGCTTGACATGTGGTTATGGATGAATGGTGATAAGAATAGAAGATGGGGTAATATACTTGTCATGTTTAGTATATGATGTTGGACGAGGTTCATAAAACGGCCACTTAGGCTCGTTAATTTCCGCCTAATAATCTCCCTCTTATCCAGGAAAGGTTCCTGGATAAGTGGGATAGCGTATGAAGTTGAGATTGACTCAACTTCTTAACAATAAGGATAGGAGCGGATGCTCCTATTTAAACAAGTAATGGGAGACACAGATTGATCATCGGTGAACAACACAAGGCATTCGTTGCTCTCCTCATATTTTCCCTAAAGATCCTCTATTCTCCCTCACGGTTAGACCGACCATCTTAGGGTCTTCGGGTTTGAGACGTGACTCGTTTCCGGCGACTCTAGTAGACGCCGGATATACTGTTCCGGACGACACCGAACCGGACTTCGGAGTACAACCGAGAATCGGAGGGTTCGTGACTCGGGAATCGACTTGTGGGCTATCGAACGGCAGTCGATCTATTCGCTTCCGCAACTACTAAGGTTAGTCCTTATTTACATATATACCTACGGTGGTATCGGAGCATTGGATGCCTAGTCCCTAGCCCCGATTAGTCATTAGCCCGATTAGTTTAGGCCGCATAATTTGTTAAGTACAAATTTGAATCCCGTTTTAATTAACACTGCGTTAAACCCCGACTCGGACTCTCCGTAACACCGCCTCTGTGGCGCCCCCGACGACCATAGAACAAACCGCCAATCGCCTCGGCGGCGACGGCGGCGACGGCGGCTTGGCTATTAGTGGCCCAACGCAAAAACCACCCCGGTCCGGCCTTTACGACCCAAATAAAATAAAATAAAAATAGAAAAGGAGGTTAGGAAATCGGACTAACCCATCGGACCGCCGGGAGAGGGTGGCACGTACCGACACGCGCCGCCGCGAGGATTAGTTCTTCCTCTCTCTTAGCTTCTCCGCCGCCGATATACGCCCAACGACCTTTTTCTTTGCGAAACAGATCCGGCGGTGGCGCGTATGGGTCACGCGCCACCACGCCGTCACTACCACCGCTCGAAACCGGTGTTAATCGGTTGCTTGGCGGCCGATCTATACTGTGGCGAGTGGCACTTTCGTCGAAAAAGGAAGGACGAGGCTTGTGGGTCTCGATTTTTGGCTTGGCGGAGAAGGGCGGATTTACATCATTTGGGTATTTTTTGGGATGCCGGAAAACGAAAAGTAAGGCCGTGGCCTTTGCTTGATGTCGCCGGAGATAGTGGAAGACAAGCCGAGGCCTTCCTCTCGTGGCCATGGCTACTACGGAGGTAAAGCGAGAGAGGGAGAGAGGACAGAGAGACCGAGAGGGAGAGAGGACGAGGCTGGATAAGTGAAACTATGTGAACAAATGAAAACTCACAGTCGGCGTGAGTAATCAAGAGCCGGTGTGAGTAATCAAGGCAAGCGTGCCTTCCTTTTTTTTGTTCCCGAGGCTTTTCATTTTTCCCGCACCAAATTTTTTTCTTTCTACCGAGGCACGCTGCTTCGGTCTACGGTCCACATTATTAAATTAATTACCATGCCGATAAATTAATATGTTTAGTACATATTTTTAATTTTTATTCTGTGTAAATTTAAATTAATATTAACCTGATTTTATAATTTTATGTAAATTATTTTAATCGAGTTAATTTTATGAATCTGTTTCATATTATATAAATTACATAATTGTGTTTTATGTGATTATTTATTTTTGGGCATGTTATTTGTTTAATATATGTAATTTCGTATTACATGTTTTTAAAGTGGAAAATTAGCATGAACATTATATAAATATGTTTAATATAGTGTTATATAAATTAGTTTTATAAAAGCAATATCTTTGCTTTACATGCTATAAATATATATATATATATATATATATATATATATATATATATATATATATATATATATATATATATATATATATATATATATATATATATATATATATGAATTAGTTTCATGAAATCATATTAATTATAAAATTAGTTTTTATGTAATATGAGTTAAGTGATATTATCCATTAATTAGTTTTTTTAGAATTAATATGAATATGTTTCATGTGAATTAATAATATCACGTACAAATTTTTTCATGTAAATTAGTTTTACATCTTAACTACCTTTGTGGTATGTAAAGTTCAATGTTAATTCGTTTAATGTTAAAATTCATATGAATATGTTTTCTATGGAATTAAAGTGTCAATTAATTTTTCTAAAATTTCTAGTTCATTTCATATGTGATGATTATGAGCTTAGCAAAATTTTCGATCATATGACTTGAGTAAAGAATTTTGTGAAAATTTTAATTGTTTTAAGATGTGCCTAAATGTCCAATTTTTATTTGTAGATATGGCAACGAAACCTATGACAGATATGGCCTTGACTGAAAAGTTGGTGGGGTCCAACTATGACATTTGGCATCGGAGGGTTCGGTTCCTTCGAATGAGCGAGAACTACTAGAGTTCTTGACCGCCAAAATGTATCCTCCTGCTACTAAGGATAAAGATGACAAGGATGTTGATACTAGTTACGCACGATATCGGAGGGATTTGAAAGCATATCGGGAGTGGTTCAAAAAGGACCGCTCGACGCGGTATGCCTTACTCGAACCTAATGCATGATGACTTAATCGGTGAGTTCGAGAACTGTCCTACAGCTAAAGATATGTGGGATCAACTTAAGATCAAGTTCGGGCAAACTTACGCTACTAAGCTCCGCCAATTGCATCTTACGTGGATGCAATACACTTTTGGCCGGAGCATAGTATAATCGAACATATACGAACATTGAGTGCAATGGTTCGTGATCTTAAGGCTGGAGGGATCGAGATCTCGAGCATGATCAAGTCACGAATGTGATTCGTGCTATCCCATCCGAGGATCCTTGGAAAACGTTCAAAACCCCGATGGTGCATAGTGATCACCTCCAGGTCGTGGACGATATTGTTCGTCATCTTGAACTTGAAGAAGACCGCATGAAGTCACATGCTCCTGCTCCCGTTCTGCTGCATTAGTTGCTAAAGGAAACAAACCTAAAGGCAACAAGTTTAAATGAGGGAAGAAGAAAAGTTCTCATCCCTCTAAGAAACACGGGCTGCGAGTGGAAATGCCAAGAAACTGACATAAGGCTAAGGGCAACAAAGAGAAGAATATGGCACGTGTGAAGTGCTATAATTGTGGAAAGAAGGGTCACTATGCTAGGGATTGTCCCGAGCCTCAAAAGGTGACCCCCTCCATTAAAGTCTCTCGAATTATTTGTTTGTTCCCATGCATTAGTTGCTAACTCTCTTCCTAATTGGATTATAGACTCGGGAGCAAGCAAGCACATAGTTCAAGACCGAGCTGGGTTTGTAGAGTTTCACCCTTATCCGATGGGCATACAAACCGTGACATTAGGGAATGGCACGATTGAAGACGTTCTCGGTGTGGGAACGTATCAGCTCAAGCTACGTGGAGGAAATAAGTTACTCCTACTAAATGCTCTCTACGCACTGGGGTGCAATGTTCCCTTATTTCCTTTGTCTCCTTAGTTAAAGTAGGTTTTCAGTTTATTTCAAAAGAAGATGGTTTAGAGATTTATTATGGTGGCAATTTGTTTGGCCATGCTAGTTTTCAAAACAATTTCCCTGTTTTGGATTTAGACGTTTGCTATGATAATTCTGCATTAGTTTCATTTGTTGATTCCAATTCGAATCTGTTAAATGGCATGCAAGACTTGGTCATATTGGCCAAGATAGAATGACTAGACTAGCAAAAGAAGGTCTTCTAGACCGACTCACTAAGGTTAGGTTGCCTAGATGTGAGTCATGCTTAGGCTGGTAAGGCCACCAAAAGCCTTTTGGTAAGGCTTCTAGGGCGTCACATCCCTTAGAACTTATTCACTCCGACATATGTGGACCTATGAATGTCAAAGCACGTCATGGTGCTAGTTATTTTCTCGACTTTGATAGATGACTATTCACGATATGGGTATGTGTACCTTTTATCACACCGTTATGAAGCTTTAGATGTGTTCAAACGCTTCGTAGCGGAAGTAGAAAACAAATTGGAGCGTAGAGTGAAGTCTCTTCGCACCGATCGTGGTCGTGAATACCTTTACGATATGTTCAAAGGGTTTTGTGAGGAAAAGGGCATACGCGAGGCAACTCACGATTCCAGGCACTCCTCAACAAAATGGAGTTGCCGAGCGACGGAATCGAACATTACTTGACATGGTCGGGACAATGATGGCCCAAGCTAATTTGCCAATTAGTTTTGGGGGATGCGTTGCTTACGGCAACTTACATCTGAACCGAGTGCCTAGTAAGAGTGTTTCCATCACTCTATATGAGTTATGGAATGGTAGAAAGCCCATCTTGGACCATTTACGCCCGTGGGGTTCGGCTGGCTATGTGCATAACCCAACTCACCCACATGGGAAAATTGGTCCTAGAGCTACAAAAATGGTGTTCATCGGGTATCCGAGAAAATTCAAAAGGATATGTCATGTATGGAGAACATCCAACTGGCGGCATGAAGGAAATAGAATCCCGAAATGTCGATTTTATTGAGGATGAGTTCCCAAGTATTGGTGAAATTAAAAAGGACTTAGAGTTGTATGAGTTACAACAATTATCTCTCGGTGAGGGGAGGATTCGTACACCCATCGTGTCACCGAGGATAATAGTTTTCCGGACAATAGAGATAGTGGGAGTGGTCCTACCATCTCTAATGATGGAAATGTGTCTACACAGGAGATCCAACAAGAGAATGAGGAACGTCCTCAATCTCCGGTTCCTAGTCACGAGGTCGAGTCCTCCTTCTCGGGAACCCGAACCCACATCTCAAGGGATTAGTGGGAGAGATTCTCCTATTACTCGAGTCCCACACCTCAAAGGAAAAGGGGAGGGATCCTGAGCCTAGTAAGACAAAAGAACCAAGTCCTAAAATCATTCGAAGGAGCGAACGAGGAAAAGTTCCCCGACGATTTTTTCAAATCGAAGAGGATATCTTCTTTTGTATGCCTTTGGAAATAGAAGAGCCAACCTCTTATGAAGAGGCTATAAACTCACCAAACCATACAGAATGGATGGAAGCCATGAGAGATGAGTTGGACTCAATGGCAAAGAATGAAGTTTGGGAAGCTGGTTGATCTTCCTCCCGGACGTAAGGCCATTGGAAACAAGTGGGTTTTCAAGGTTAAACGTCGAGCAGATGGATCAATTGATAAGTTCAAGGCCCGATTATTGGCGAAAGGATTTACACAAGTTGAAGGTGTAGATTATGAAGAGACCTTTTCTCCTGTGGTGAGAATGACCTCTATTCGCCTACTTCTAGCCACTGGTTGCTCATTTGGACTTAGAGTTAGTCCAGATGGATGTAAAGACTGCCTTCCTCAATGGTAATCTGGAGGAGGAGATTTATATGGATCAACCTATTGGTTTCGTATCAAAAGGACAAGAGGACAAAGTTTGTCGTCTTAAAAGATCCATATATGGTCTTAAACGAGTCTTCCGGATCATGGTACTTTAGATTCCATGAAGCTATTACTTCGTATGGCTTAACCATGGTTTCGGAAGACCATTGTGTATATGTCAAGAGGACGACGAGTAGGGATTATGTTCCTTACATTGTACGTTGATGACATACTACTGGTTGGAAACAACACTGGAAATGATCAACGCCACTAAGAAGTGGTTGTCTTCCGTCTTCGAGATGAAAGACATGGGTGAAGCCAAGTATGTCCTTGGTGTGGAAATAATTAGAAACCGTTCTAAAAAGCTTCTTGGTTTATGTCGGAAGGCATATATCGAGAAAGTCCGGAACGTTTTCGGATGCAAAATTCCAAACCCGTTGACACTCCAGTCGATAAGGGTCTTACTTTAAGTCATGAGCAATGTCCTAAAACAGATAAAGAAAAGCGAGAATATGAGTAGTGTTCCCTACGCTAGTGCGATAGGAAGCTTAATGTATGCCATGTTATGTACACGGCTCGACATTTGCTTCGCGGTTGGATTGGTGAGTCGTTACCAAAATAACCCGGGACCTGCTCATTGGCAAGCTGTCAAAAGAATAATGCGCTATCTTCGTGGAACTACTGACTTGGTACTTTGTTATCAAGGAGGGGACCTAAAGCGAGGGATACTCGGATGCAGATTGGGGTGGTGACCTGGATGAGTCCAAGTCAACCTCGGGATACGTTTTCACCCTTGGTGGGGAGCCATATCTTGGTGCGGTAAGAAGCAAGACTGCATAGCCTCGTCAACTATGGAAGCGGAATATGTCGCTAGTTGCCTTGCCGCTCGGGAGGCAATATGGCTAAGGAGTTTTCTCCGGGATGTCAACCTTTCTCCTAGAGTTGACGATCACTGTCGAGATGTGGTGCGATAACACTGCTGCCATTCAATATGCTAAGGATCCTAAGTTTCATAGGAAGGCTAAGCATATTAAAAGGCGTTATCACTTTGTGAGGAACGCTATAAAGTTGAAAGAGATTGTTGTCAAATACTTATCTACTAACAAGATGATCGCTGATCCTTTGACTAAACCTACTCCTAGAGATGTGTTCAAAACTCATATGATGAGTTTAGGTCTTCATAGAGTTTAGTCATTTGAAACATCTTGTATTTTTGGTTTTGGACATACATTTTAGATGAACTTTCTCATTGAAATAAAGATTGGTGTTTCTTTTTTTCTTTTTGAATGTTCATAATTTTCTTTGGTTGCATGAATTGGCACATCCGAATGTCACTAGGCTTCGATTATCTTATCACACGAGATAATCAACACTAACGCTTGAGTAGCGGTTAGGATGAGACTAAAATCATATTGGCACTAGGTGTGCAATATTGATTAATTTTCGTACTCGAGACAGTATGAAAAATATACATGAATAGTCGCCTTAGTAAGTCTAAGATGAGATTTAAGAAAAATCGAATATAACACAACCTTATATTGAAGCCTTTTAGCCGAATTTAAGTGTCGGGATTACGTTGAGTGCGTTAATCCAGTGACTCAAGTCGGGTTTTAGGAAAAACTTGGACTTGTAATTCGTATGATATAAAAGTGACAGACTCACCTTAGTGGGAGTTATATCATAACACACACTTCATACTGTGTGTGCTAAAAAGACGACCTTGTGGAGTGACAATAGTTTCCCTTCCTTGTCATCTGTGTGATCCTGAAACATTATTGTTTCAAAACACAATTCCCTTTGACTTAGGACTATGATGTGAAATCTAAGTCGGATGTTGCTACTTTAATGTACACTCCAAGAGTTATAGAAATATACAGCTCAGCGGAATACATTAGGAAAGCAATCTTACCGAGATGTAACATCATGAGTGGCTAAGGAAAACCATTTCGTATTCACCATATCAGCCCGGGCGATTATATTCGGAATATAATCATATGATATATCGGTAGGCATAAAGGGATTATATATGCCACAGGTGATGTCTTGAATGGTTTGGCGAGTTGTCCTTATGAAAGTGTCATGTTAGTTAGATGGTGACTTAATATGACATTACTGGTTACTTTTTGGTCGCACGCTTCATTCCGGTATGAAACGTGAGGAGATATAAAGGATTAGAGATTTTATTGTACGGCCTACGTGGCCGAGTGGGAGCTGTTGGACGAGGTTCATAAAACGGCCACTTAGGCCTGTTAATTTCCGCCTAATAATCTCCCTCTTATCCAGGAAAGGTTCCTGGATAAGTGGGATAGCGAATGAAGTTGAGATTGACTCAACTTCTTAACAATAAGGATAGGAGCGGATGCTCCTATTTAAACGAGTAATGGGAGACACAGATTGATCATCGGTGAACAACACGAGCATTCGTTGCTCTCCTCATATTTTCCCTAAAGATCCTCTATTCTCCCTCACAGTTAGACCGACCATCTTAGGGTCTTCGGGTTTGAGACGTGGCTGTTTCCGGCGACTCTAGTAGACGCCGGATATACTTGTTCCGGACGACACCGAACCGGACTTCGGAGTACAACCAGAATCGGAGGGTTCGTGACTCGGGAATCGACTTGTGGGCTATCGAACGGCAGTCGATCTATTCGCTTCCGCAACTACTAAGGTTAGTCCTTATTTACATATATACCTACATATGAGAATGGGAAGAATTGGACAATGGGAATGGGAATAGGAGTCCTCTATTACTAGGGTTATAAATTATTTAGTACAAAATCGGATCGAACCGAATATCGGCCTGAAACGGATCGGATTGGACTAATGAAATTCGGTCCGATCCTCCGCCCGAAATTTTAGTTATTCGGTTTCGATCCGTTCGATTCGATCCACCGATCTATCAATTCGGATCGAAAATCAAATAAACTAGGGTTGTTCTTTATTTTTTCCAAGCCTCTGCCTACCTCCCTCTCGCTCCCTTCGCTATTGGTCTCACATCCCTCCTACCTTTACTTGTTGGGCTACTCTCTCGCCTCTCACCCTCCCTTCGCTCTGCTTTGGCTCCCTCTTTCCCTTCCTTCGCTGCCTCCCTCTCTCTCCCTCCCTTCGCTACTATTGTGCCTTCCTCTCTCCCTCCCTTCATTGCTACCCTACCTCCCTCTCTACATCTCACCTCTCTTCGGCTGCCTCTCTCTTTGCTGCTGCCTCTCTCACCCTCTCCCTCTCCTGCTTTGAATAAAAATCAAATCAAATTTAACCCAACCGGTCCAAGTTTGGTCCGGTCCGGTCCAGGTTTTCATCGATCCGGTCCTCGGTCCTAATATTTTTGTTGTTTGATCTTCGGTCCAGGCCGGTTTGGTCCGGTCCGCTCCCACCCTAGACTAATGAAGAGTCCTATCTACTACCAAAAGTTATTCCCATCGAAAAGGTGAAAATTTTAGTTAAAAATTCAACTACAACTATTAGATACCAATATTAACTTATTTAAATATTTAGGTTAAAATATCATTGTAATATCTCAAAATGTAAAAAATATTACTAATTTATTTTTGCTCTTAAAATTGGCATTAAACTCGGTATTAATATGTTGGCGCCTTATGAGCTGACTTTCTAAGGTAAAATCATTGAAGTTGCTTTCCCGTCCACCCTCTGTCGAACACCAAATTTTCACTCTAGGTTTTCGTGATCGTGATGAGCATAAGTGTGAGTGGGAGAGCAAATGAATTAGACTCGATTTTGGGTTCTTGAAGATCAATTTTGTGAGGTCTTCACAATTATGAAATCAATTTTACAACTTTACGTGGCAAACTTAGCGAATCTTGTTGTTAAGGTCTCGGGATACACCCAAAATCTTCAATTTGAGGGTTAGAAAACAAAGACAGTGGATATGAAAGGTGCTCAAATGCTGAATTGTTGTTGCGGGAAGCGAAAATTCTATGGTGGTCACTCAATTATTTAATTAGGTAGTTGAATATAGTGATACGTGTGTACTTTTGAAACTAAATTTATATGTTATGAATTTTCATAATAAAGTGATTAATTTTTTCAAATTTAATGAATTTTTATAATTGATAAGAGCATATTTTGACTTGATTTTTAGGGAATTTCATTAGTAGATTAGGGAATATTATACTTAAATGTTGAATTTATATCCATATTTCCATATTACACTTGGTGTTATTGTTTTTTATGTGAATATGTAGGTTATGAGGCCAAAACAACCCAATTTCCTAAATTTCTGGTCAAAACAAGTTGACCACAGAGCTCTTCTATGAACCCCCAAACCGTGGTAGAAGAATCAAAGCGAGAGAAGCTAGACAAAGGCCACTCCGGGCTGCCGGAAGTGACCACTTCGACCGGAGTGGCTCCTTTTCTCGCAATTTTCGCGTGGTTGTTCAAGTTCGACGGTTTTTGGTGTTTTGAATGCTGATTCATGGCTATTTAACACGAAAAATTGCAGAATTCATCCCATGATTCATCCTCCATTCATTATTTCCATTATCCATACCTTCATCATCCACATAAAACAAAGTACATTTGAAGATCAAAGAAAAAGATTGACGCAAGTTGAGGGGATTCCAAGTCGAGAGATTCAAGTGGAGTTCTTGAAAGGCATCAAGTTAATTATTTGTTCTTGCTGTTGAGGTTTGATTACCATGTTTAGGATTATTTTTGTTAAATTTTCAATAATCATGTGTGAATAGTTTTAGTTTATCTAGGAATTTATAGTTCGAAACAATAAAGTTTGATTAGGCTTTCATGATTTGTACTTGAATTCCGATGTTGAATCAATAGATGGTTGTGTTCTTCATGTTTATGAGTGTTTTTAAGGCCTACAATACTTGTGATTTGAGATTAGTTTATGAAGTACTGAAAAGTGAAATAGAATAATCCGACAATCAACCATTCTACCTAGTTGATAAAATTTGAGAGAAGATTAGTAAATTAAAGGATTACTGAAAAGTGAAATATAATAATCCGACAATCAACTATTCTACCTAGTTGATAAAATTTGAGAGAAGATTAGTAGATTAAAGGATTACTTTGATAATTTAAAATCTTTAACTTTAATTGATTTGAAAAGCATACATTTGTTAGGTTAATTAGAGCAATTCTATTTAGCATCGAAAGAGCGATAAAATTATTTGATTATCGATCCTTTATTCAATTGAAAGATTGATTGCACAAATTATGATTTAATAATCAAACTCATTGTTACGAAATCAAATCCTTAGATGCTTTTATCCATTGATTTAATCTTAGATAAATTTTCTTGATTTTAATATTTAGAACAAGTTTAGAGAAGCAACCAATCAAAAATCTAATTTGCTTAGCAATTGAATAGAGGACTAGTCCATTGTATTGCTACATTGAGTCCTTGTGGGATCGATCTTAACTTGCTACATCCATATACCATGCGCTTGCGGCTCTGTCGATAATGTATACTTTTTGTATTTTAATGAATTTTTCAATAAAATTTAATTACTTAACTACAAATATGATGAATGTTTGAATTAAATATATATATCTTCTGTTTTTCTTAGAAATAAATATTGATAAATTTGTGTGCATATGTATACTTTTTTACAAATACACTATTAATTAAAATTTAATTACTTAACTACACCTTTTCAATAAATTTGACTCAATATTATCAATACATACTGATGAATTCAATGTAATACAGTGAATATTTGAATTAAACATATATATATTAAATTTTTCTTAAAAAAGTATACACATATATCAATAAGTTACAAATGAATTTGTAATAAACTAATGAATTTTACAACAATACTTGATGAATTTTACAACAATATTGATTAATTTTAAAAATACGTCTACCCTTGTCAATATTTATCTCTTTCTACATATTCAGCATTTTTCTCCAAGAACTTGCGTTAACTTTTGTTTCTTAGTTCTCTACATAAATTTATAAACAATTAGTAAATATTCAAAAGAAATAATTAGCATATTCATCACCAAAATTAATATATTCATCTCAAAAATATGCAATTTAATATAAAATTGTCCAAATATATATAAAAAATATTTATTGATAAATTTAATAAATAAATTAATAAATAAATCCTACAAATAATACATATTTCCCTTAATATAAGATAAATTCATCAAGTATTAATAAGTATTCATCAGTAGTAATTAACATATTCATCACTAAAATTCACACATTCATAAAACAACATATTTAATATAATCTTCTTTTTAAAATAGCATATCCAACAATAGAAGATTTAGATTTATCAAAAAACATGTATTCAAAAATTTAGAAGACAAATTAATCAAAAAAATCATATTCATCAATATAAAAAACAAATTCATGAAAGAAAATATCACACTCATTGATACATAACAAATCACACCTTAAAAAAACATAGATTCATCAAGAAATAAGACAATTTCATCAAAGAAAACTTTATAGTACAAAAGCAAATCAAATCTAAAAAAATAATAATACAAACTCAACAATATAGATAAATTTATCAAAGAAAATATCATATTCATCAATACAAAACAGATCTATACGATGCATCTATAACAACCCCAATCAACGTCACCTCCACCTTTGCTTCCACCACCTCCTCCCTTGTCTAATCAACATACTTTCTACCTCCACCTTCGCCTCCACCATCACGAAAGAGAAAGAGAAAGTAGAAATCCAATCAAAACTGCAGAGATCCTTCTCATTCTCCTCCATAAACAATAGAATCTAAGCCACCTCCACCACTTACGTTGCACCACCTCTGTCGGTATTCCACACCTTGTTCAGGAAAGGAACCGAGGGGAAAAGACTCAAGAAAAATTTGGTGAATATAGATCGAATGGATTAAAATCTGGACGGAATTGTATATGTATTGAAACGGACGAGGCAATTCAACAATCAAAAATAAAAATTGATAACTAAATTGATAGAAACATAAATTTGACTTTTCAACATGGAAACGAAGCAATAGAAAGAAAGAGAGGTAGTTAGACAAAGAGGGAGAGTAGAGAGAGAGAGAGCAATTACACGAGTGAGGAGAGAGAAAACATAAATCTAAAAAATAGGCAATATTTTTGTTTATTTTTTAAGTTTTTAAAACACCTAATTAGGTGTTTTAACCACCATCATATACTTAATGTGCATGGAGGGGAAGGAGGGAGAAAGTTAAAGGAGGGCGTGA
Organism: Talinum fruticosum; assembly: GCA_021018815.1. Classification (NCBI taxonomy): domain Eukaryota; kingdom Viridiplantae; phylum Streptophyta; class Magnoliopsida; order Caryophyllales; family Talinaceae; genus Talinum; species Talinum fruticosum. The sequence continues at coordinate 1,604,372 of JAITYX010000080.1, read as the reverse complement.
TATACTTTATTTAAGCCATGTTTCACTAAGAAGTTGTAATATAGTTATAAGGTTAGTTATAAAAAAAGTTTAAGAAACTATAAGAGGTTGTAAGGACCTGTAAGGCTATAAGCTAAAGTTAAATGTAACATGCCTTAGTTATTTCATGTATTTCTTATTTAAACAGTTAACAAATATCCAATTCATGGATTTTAACTGGCAACATAAATTTTGTTCGGACTAAATAATACGTTATTTGTATCCTTATTTATTTAAATTTTAACTTGTAAAATAATATATTTCGAGGATTTTTACTCGGTTTATTTACTTTTGTAGGTAATAAGTTGAATTGAGTTAATAGGAAAAAGTAAAAAATGAAACAAAACAATGATGTTAATGGTGTATGTGCACAAGCCTCGGTGCAATTGTACATAACCTTGTGGACGTTCGAGATAAAGAGTAGAAACAAAGGAAAAGTCACACGGACACCGAGTGCAAGGCCGCACGAGCTGTGTTAGAAGCTACAAGAAAGTTGATATCATACACAGGCACCCATGCGGGATCACACGATCGCACATATAAGAGAGAAATAGACCGAAAGTCCAACATTCACACACGGGAACCCGTGCGGGGGCTGCATGGTCATGCATGAGGGGTCGCACGGCCATGTGACATTATGCGGGGTTGTGCCGGAAGGTCTCACGGTCGTGCGAGATCCCTGCATCGTCATGCAAGAGGGTGTGCGCGATTTGTTCGTGTTGTTAGGTTATAAATAACGAATTTTGGCTCTAATTTCGGGAGTTTGATTTTTAGGGATTTTAGCAAATAGCCAAAATAAAAGCCCATTAGGGAGGTTAGTGTAGAGTTTGTACAAGATTTTGGATTCAAATCGTCAATTTCAATTCAAGCATAAATTTTCTCTCTCTTTTTCCTCTTTACTTCAAGTTTATTATTTTGATTGTTTAATTTAGTTTAAAGATTTGATTTTTATTAGTATTTAGATTAATTGCTTGTTTTCATGTTTGAGTTTAATTAACTAATTTATGTTCTTGTTTAAGTCGGTTTGTGTTAGTTTGTTCTTTAGTGCGGTTTTATACTTATTTCATGCTTTTATGTTAGTTAATTGTTAAACTTGGTTACTTTGGTTGTGATTAGCCTCTCTAATGGCTAATTAATCTCATTTAGGACTTAACCCACTTAATTTATTCTTGTCATTTGGAATTGTCTCTCGTGCTCACCACGTGTTCGATGAAATGTATGAAAGGGATTTTCATCTTGATTTTTGAGTGATTGGTCTATCACTGAAAGTTGGAGCCAATTTCTAACATAGCTCGAATCCTAACTAGGTCCATAAGTTGTTGTTATTGTTGTCTAATTAGGCTAAACCCACAAAAGTAGGTTGTTAAAACAACTAATTAGCTCATAACCCTCGAAAGTGTGGCTTGAATGGCCTTTGATGATGCAACCGACCACTCCTAAATACTTGCATAGAATTAGTTAGGTTTAGGCTTGTCTTGATTAGTTAGTTAATTAAGTGATAAAATTACAATCTGAATATTCTTTTATTACTTTCTAGGATTATATTAGTTACCATATCTCTCATTTCTCCTGATTCTCCTACATAGAAAGTTTAAGATAACTTTGATATTTGAAACACAACTCTTTGTGAACACGGCTCGTGCTTGCTGGCTATCTACAACTACGACGGCAATTACAATACAAATTTAAGCTTAATTCTTCCCTAACAAAATTCTTTTAATTAGTTACCTGTTGCGGTAGGTAATAGTGACATTATAATAAAGTTCGGGGTTTGTTCAACTTTACATGAAAAATAGAATATATTTGTGTTTTATGTTCGTTTATATTCTTTTATGTTCGTTTATGTTCATTTATATTCTTTTAGGTTCGTTTATGTTCGCTCGTTTATGTTCGTTTCTTATTTAACAACTCATTTCTATTCGTTTATGTTATTTTATGTTCGTTTCTATTCGATTATGTTCGTTTCGCTCTTTTATGTTTGTTTATATTCGTTTCTACTTATGTGTGTTTTATATGTAAGTTCGAACTTGTTAATGGGAATCCGTAAGAGCGAAAAAAAGATTACATTTTTTACAAAAGTAGATGATTTAATAGCATTTTAATCCGAGCACTCTAACTTATTTATGATTTTCATTTCCACTTTAAATTTCCACATACAAAACACTCTAACGGCTCGTCTTGTATGTAGGATAAGAGTTTATAATGGGAGTGAGAATTTATTTTTGAGAATGAGAATTGGTTTATGAATTACTACCATTATTGTTTGGTATGTGGAAGTTTAGAGAGAGAATATGATCGGAAACATTAACGAGTTATAGATGTATTGCCAATGGAGGAACTATTTGGTTTCTATGGCAAAAAAAATTATTAAAATTTATGTTTTAAAATCCTAAAAAGTGTATAAAATGTTAAAGGGACACCCAAAAAATAATAATACATATAAAATTTTGAATATTTAAAAAGGGATACCCTCAAATATATTTGCTAATTCTGCCAATGTGAATTCTCATTTTGAATTCTCATCTCCCTGTGTAAATAAATATTAATAAAAAAAAATTCTATTCCCATTCTCATTTTCTAATTTGTTCACATTCTCTAATTTATTTTCATTCCTATAAATTAAATATAAAAGATATATTACTCATCTCGTGTTATCATTTTTACACGTCTATTACAACACAGCAAACATATCATAATGGTCGTGAATCGATTCTGATTCTCAAAAATAAGTTCTCTTTCCCATTAAAAATTCTCATTGCGAAGTACCAAACAAGCCGCTTGGTTCACTCACCCCGCAAAAAAGGACCTTCTCCAAGCGGCTCCTTGCGAGCAGCAAGCAGTGTGAGTTTGGAATCACAGAGTGATTCTTCGCAAATTGATCGAACCAACTAGAAATGAAGACGGCAAAAATCTTCTCTACTGTTCTCGCTCTTTGCTCAAACCCCTCACAGTCATCCTTTCGTCTCATCTCCCCATTAATTTTCGTAAAATTCCACACTTTTCACCAATCTTCCACGAACCCCACAGAATCCATTAGCGGAAATCCGCTCTTCAATCACCCTTCTATTCCAAACACTTTGGATTTCTTCACTGTGTGTGAAACCCTCTCATCTTACAGTAACGACTATAAGGTTGCACTCGAGTTTTTCAATTGGGTTCAAACGAGTTGTGGGTTCCAGCATAATACGGAGACCTACAATTCCATGATTGACATTCTGGGTAAGTTTTTTGAGTTTGATAAGTGCTGGGAATTGATCCAAACTATGAGAAAATACCCATCTTCAATGCCTAATTACGTCACATTTCGAGTAATGTTCAAACGTTATGTATCTGCACACTTTATTCAAGAAGCTATTGATATGTTTCATAGACTGGATGAGTTCAATTTGAAGGATGATACATCTTTTTGTGATTTAATTGATGCACTTTGTGAGTATAAACATGTGATAGAAGCTGAAGATTTCTGGGTTGAGCAAAGATCTTGTGTTAAGTTTGTGAGTCAGACCAAAGTTTACAATATGATGCTTCGTGGATATGCGAAGATGGGGTGGTGGGGTAAATGCAGGGAGTTTTGGGACGAGATGGATAGGAAAGGAGTTCAGAAAGATTTGGTGTCTTGTTCGATATATATGGATATACAATGCAAGTGCGGGAAACCATGGAAAGCTGTGAAATTGTACAAGGATATGAGGAGAAAGAGGATGGCATTGGATGTGGTGGCGTATAATACAGTCATACATGCTATCGGTCTCAAAGAGGGTGTTGATTTTTCGATTCGTCTGCTGAGGGAAATGGTAGAACGTGGATGTAAACCGAATGTGGTGACGTATAATACTATTATAAAGCTTCTTTGTGAAAATGGGGGAATGAAAGAAGCATATTCTATGCTTGATGAGATGCATAAGAACGGTTGTGAACCAAATGTGATTACCTACCATTGCTTTTTCCGCTGTCTTGTTAAGCCGAAGGAGATGCTTAGGTTGTTTGAGAGAATGCTGGAAACTGGGGTTCGTCCAACGGTGGATACTTATATAATGCTAATGAGAAAATTTGGGAAATGGGGGTTCCTCCGGCCTGTTTTTATTGTTTGGGATAAGATGAACGAACTTGGGTGTAGTCCAAATGATGCTGCTTACATTGCTTTGATTGATGCTTTGGTGGATAAGGGTATGATGGATATGGCAAGGAAATATGATCAAGAGATGCTGGCGAAAGGGCTCTCAGCCAAGTCAAGGGTGAAGCTAGGAACAAAAGAAGCACATGGCGATGTGGAGTTGTAAAGTAATTGATTCTCATTATTTCGAAGGGCCATTCGCAGCTTTCAATCCTGAATACATTCTTTTGACCTCAAGTCATTATTGACTACCAACATTTTTAGTCTGGTGTTACCTGCATCTTTGGCACCAACAAGGTAGCGATCACATCTCGGCACTATCTGCTATGTTCTGCTATCAATTTTTTGCATTTTAGTATCTTGCATTTGGACAATCATGCACATTCTCAGTTCTTCTGAAGCCCCCTTTTTCCCACCTCTCCAACGCCCTCCCCTTTCTCTGAAAAAAAAAAACTGAAAAAGAAACTCCTGCCTTTTAGTCTTGAGATTCAGCCCTAAGGAGGCTCTCACTTTGAATAATGTAGATATCTTTTCAAATGAGATTATAAGTGTTACATTGTGTGCTTTCATTAATGTATACAGACCATTAGTGGGCATTTATCGCTACTATGGAGGATTACAGACATCATTCAGCGAAATGATTATGATGATGTCGAATTAAAGCTCAAGCAACTGGGATTACAGGGGATCTCTTCAACTTTTTGTTTTGAAGTGGCATTCAAGTCTCATGAGAACCACAATTTGTGGTGACAAAACTGCATTTGCAAAGTTGTTCTTGGCAGGTGAAATTCTCGATGAGCTTTTTCTAATAAGGTCTTAGTCAATTTTAATTCAAATGGTCTTGTTATTCTTTCTCAGATGTTATGTGTCAATCTTCGTTGGGAGTTCAAATATACCTAGTGAAATTCACCTTCTTTCCCCAAAAGACCAGCATTTTCGTAGATAGTGCCCTTGTCCTTGGCTTTTATCCTTTCTTCCTGATTTTAAAAGGGAATGATTCTTCATCTCAAGAATTTCTGCTCTATCCCAAAGTTTTATGATTCTTAATGAAGATGTGCTTTAGAGCTCAATAGGCTATGTCTTTAATTGATTTAGAGTAAACCTTTTATGAACTTGTACAAGCTTTCGTTTTATTTGCTTCTAATTGTGGAGCAGCCCGTTCCTTTTGTAAGGGAAGTAATGTATTATTGTGGGTCCAATGTGCGATATATTCTTATACACATTATTGGTGTAACTATTTGTTTTTGAGATTGATGCATTCTTAGCCGACTTTCTTTTTGCTGTTTTCTGTTGGACTCTTTGGCTCTCTCAGTATTGATCACAATTCCTTATCCGTAGTTTATCAATGATGGAGTACAATTACTGTTCAGCTATTTCTATTGGGAAGGTTGGATATAATCATTGGATTCTTCTAGAAATTTATAGGTAAGGATATTATAGAACAGCAGTCACTATAATGTTCCATCCCTACTTCTTACATAAAAGACTACTCCTTTTACCTCAAAATAAAGTAACTCTGGCAATTATTATGGACCATATATAAAAGGAAAATTTGACAAGATTTATAGGAGAAAGGGAGTATATATATAAAAGAACACTGTCATTTCTTGATCATTATTCATTGAAGTGTCCCCTTGACCTGTAGCTATTAGTGTCGTTTTCACATTCTTTGTTCCTTCTAAAAGCATTAATTGCACTGTATGCAGTTTCAATGTGTGTGTTGCAAACGTTTGTGCTAATTCCTTGCTGGCAATGTATTTTGTATTAGATCTCATTGTTGTCACCTTCCTCTTAATTTGGGGTTGGAAAGAACACCTGGGACGAGGGGGTTGGTTGGAGAGAGGGAGGGGACCCACAGGCAAGATTGCCATTGACTGATGGGATGTTAGTGACGAACCAGTGAAACAGTAAAGAGAAGGGAGTAGGATGGAAGAAGAGGATTAAGTGGAGGGGATAAAAGGGGCAGGAGGTCTCCTTGTGCTATAGAGGGACTGTATACAATTGCTTCTTGACCTCTCTCTTTATTTTGGTTGGTAAGTCTTGATTGTTATTGAAGAATGATACAATTCTGCTAATATCAGTCCTTTTTCACTTACAACTGCAAATTTCAACTGCTAAGTATTTGCTTCAAACTGCATCGTTTCTGCGGTATGCAGATGGATTTGAGACAGGTTTAAAGCTTATTTGATGTTTTTGGTGTAAAGGAGGCATGAAGGCCGATGTCAATGTAAACAGAATTCGAACTCAAGTCTCTGGTAACATCTTCTGGAGGGAGATATTACCATTTGAAGTAACCACAACTGAAAGCCTATTTGATAAAACGTAGCAAAAGGACAGTGTTGCCACCTGCTGGTAGAAAAAGCTCTTGGAATGCAAGAAATTCTATCAGATCAATTCAAACATGTCTTTATACATCCAATTGGGCAGGCTTCTGGTTCTCGACCTCAATTTTACTCTTTTTCTGTATTGAATTTATTTTTGATGTAAAATTTTTTATTGATGTCGTAACCAAAGGTACGTGGACTGGTATTATGTGGTGAATGCAGTTCTTGGAAGTTACTTGGTTTCCACTTAAACAGTTCCCATTTCTCTGGCATGTTTATGTTTTCTTTAACTGAATATCGTATTACTAACGTTAGCTGTTTACATCTATTATTAGCAACTGATCATCAAATCAACCAAAAATTAGGTTATACGCCGTCAGTTTTCTCTGTAACAGTTGAACATCAAATCGAAAACAGATAAGAAGAGAGGCTTGTTATAATTAGTCCTACAAAGCTTTGCTCTGTTTTGTTGTTCTACTCGTGGGTTTCCATGAGAGAGAGGCAGAATAGGAGGGCTTGTGGACAAGAATGGTGTCAGGGTTTGTAGAAGTCGCATGGCTTGTAATATGGAGGCAAAGTGAGGATAATAAGGGGTTTATGTTCGGAACACAGAGCCATAAAAACAGGGTCTTATTGTTTATAACGTATCGGATAAACCAACTAGTGTAACTTTACAAGGTATTGGACATGTCAAAAACTCTAGTTTAACAAAATTCGAGTGTTTTGAAGGAACGCCTCAAAGCAGCTGATGGCGTTGGAGCAGGAGTTTCTCAAACGTTACACTAGTTGGTTTATCCAATACCTCATAATTATAAAAAAATAATGATTATTCAATAGCAAACGCAACTCATGCAAGAAACCAGGCATCTCTCAGCTAAAACAGTATCTCATGCCTCAAATTTCCCAAAAAGTGATCATTAACAGCAACCAAACTAGTAACATCTATTACATTGGTCGACAACAAAGTAAACTAGTGTTCAGCATAAGCAATTTACACAAATCCACCGTTATCCTCCATAGAATTTCGATTTCACAGAGACTTGACTGCAAGCAAACATCTCAATATTTGCTAGGAGCTCAAGTTCTCTTGATCTTTGAAAATGTGCCTGTCTCGGAGAAGTATGTGCTCTGAGTTCCGCTGCCAAGTTGATGTGCATGGGCCTGTGGATTTGAAAGCTCAATACCCTACAGAAAGAGCAGGAACCAACTGTCAGAATCAGAATCTTTAAAATCTGGCAACACCTATTGTTTAGACGGGAAAACAAAACTTTCAAATGACAGCACCCTAATCAAAGGTTAACCCATATGTGGGTAAGGATAAACCTTGCGCCAGTAACACGATAGAATAACCCTAGCCACCATCTCTTCCTCCTTTCTAGAAAACCCTAATCCCTTATGTAGTCCTGAAGGGATGCCATTGGCATCTTTGCTAATGGTAAGCCCTTTTTATTGTTACCTAACAATTAATATCTTCCTAGCTTATGTTTTTCTTCATATTTTTCTGCCAACTAAATTGTCTTTCCATATTTTTAATAGTCTTTCTGTACCCTCTTTTAGTAAGAGTACTATCTCTTGCTATTGGGACAAATCCATCGGTTTCGTTTCAAGCTTTTCTGGTTTACTGTGGTCGAATTATTAAAGGATTGTCATACGGATCTGCAAGGGATATCAATTCTTCAAGTTTGGACTACAAGAGCGGGAAAATTACCTCAACAAAAAAAAATATACAAGTTTGATAGATCACAATTAAGTGGAAGAAGGGCGTTCAGATGTGAAGCAATTAATTTTCTTGTAAAGAGAATTTATTTTGTCATTTTAATATTTGTTTGAATTTGAGATATATTGTAGATGCCTTATGGCATTCGATCAATGAATTCGCTTGAGCAGTAGGGATTGTTATGTAACTGTTAAGCGCAAAACAGTAGCATACAATCAGTTACAGCCTAAATAATATTAGCATCAGTGAAAAATATTAACATAGGTTCATAGATCAGAGTGTTACTATCTCAAACTAGACATGTGAACAACCCTTAGGAAAGCTAACTAAGACATTTTGACAATAATGTCACAACTGAAACCTAAGAGTACATGATATTACATGACCTATAAAGAGCGGCAGACATGTTTATGATTAATATAATCATCTCATAAACCCTGCATAGAAGGCAGGCATGTTTATGATGAATATAATCATCTCATAAACCCTGCATCGAACCAACCATGACAATCATATCTACAGCAACCATGCAACCAAGTGACAATGTCCTCAGTTTTAGTCTTAATGAAGTAATAGAAGATAAAGCTATCATGTCCAGTAAACAGTCAAAATGTAGGGCAATGTCTTCCATCTCAGCTTCGACACATAAAGAGGGGGGTGGAGGCCTCCTGAGAGGATCTACAACCTAAAGAAATTTCCTATTCATCAAAACAAACCCTTACATATTTCTTCATTATCTACAAAGGCTAGGAAGGACACAACTCCTATAAACACAGAGAACTGGAAACTTAAGAAATCATACTCAAAGATCAGACATCATTAACATCACAGAGAAACACAACACTTCCAGTTCCATGGCCCATAGGCATGAACCCAACTCCACAGAGCATTTTGAGAAGGAAGAAAACAAGGACCCCTTCCCTTGGGTACTATGCAAACTAAATTCTACCTCTTGATTATATGAACTCATTAAGTATGCAAATTACTGCAACAGGAAATATTTGATATTAGGAAATGTTTTGACTCACAAGACTCAAAAAACATGAATAGTCACTATTAACAACCTGGAGCACTTCTAAGATCAACTGTTTAGGCATTTACTATTTCCAAGTCAAAAACCCATATAGCTCGAGGAACAAAAGAAAATTTTTAAAAAATGACCTGAACAGGGGTAAATGCCAAACTTGATGTTAACCCAGAGGTAGCACCACTACTTCCATAGCTCTTTTCCTTGAACCTATAAAGAACAATAATAGGTGTCAGGGGAGGTTAGTTCAAAACAATGACTTCATAAACACAAAAAAATTAGCATAGACATAATCATTCCAAAAAGAACCACAACAACAACCCCTCCAGGGGGAGGCAAGGAAAGGATAAGGAGGAGGGGGTGAAAGCAGCTAAAACACTTACTTCTTAGCAACTTTTGCAGCAAGTTTGCTGGGACCAGCAGATAGCCTTAACTTCCCACTTCCAGCTTGACCAAGCATCCCATATCCTTCTCCCAACCCATCGCCTAAAGTTTTAAAAAAAATATACAAAATCAGATAAATGATAATTCTCAAACGCGGAAAAGGCTTTGAAAAATCCATTACACAGTCACTGATGCTTACAAGAAAGTATTTGGCACCAGCATACTGCAACAAAATGATGAATCTAAGAACTCTGAGGCTAATAGAAGGTGTACATATGTTAGACTTGGCTAACCCTCAACATAACAAGCTTTCTTAGAACAGAATTGTCTAAAGACAGAAGTAGGAGAAAATGGAACGGAAGCTTATAGCAGAACAAAACAAAGGAAGAAACTTTACCAAGAGAACTCTCTTCAGGCACACCGAATTGCATCCTATTTGCCAACTTCCTCATATCTGTGATGGCATATCTGCAAATGTCATCAGGTTAGAAAATACAGTGCCAACAACTATGCAAATGACTTGCATAATCTGAAGAAAACGACATAAAAAATTGCATAAGAGGACAAGAACTAGTTTTACCTTTCCTTCATCTTCCTCAGCCTCCGCCCACCTCTCTTCTTTTTAGGTTCTGAATCAGGCACAGGCAGAGGCTTTGGGATCTTGGGAGGTGGCGGCTCCTGCCACTTCTCAATCTTCTTGCGAATCTCTTCACGTAAGGTCCTTCCAGTCTTCCCTGTCGGATCTCCTCTCGTGGAGTCCACTCGTGCTGCAAGGGTAGATTTTGCAGCCAAAAGGCGACAAGCACGCATTCTCAAAGGTGGAGGTGTACTCTGAAATATCTCAGTCTGCTCAATATAGCCAACACGAAATTGAGAAGTGGCAGTGGAAAATCCAGCCAAATTCTTCCTTTTGGCACCAAGAAGTTGAACATTACATGCCGGCATCTTAGCCAGCGCTGAAAGACCTCCAGCAGTCCCCATTAGTTTTGCTGCAACAGCACTTCCAACAATAGCTGAAAGATTTGGTGCGATGTACACCATTCTACTTTCAACAAAATCAAGGACCTTTTTCCTTGATGAATCAAGATCAAGAGCACGATCACATGCCTCAATAGTTTTCTGCAAGACGTCCTCTGGGAGTGGCTTACCACTGGTGGTTGATGCAGTGACTGAAACAACCATAATGATAGCTGAAGGCAGAAGACCTTCCAAATCAACGAGAGTCAAGTCTGTTTCGTTGCCAATTTTCTTAACAACACGAGCATAGTCAATAGGGTGATGAACAAGTGATTCAAGCTCTGGAAATTTTAGACGGTACTTATCCCGGATGAAATTGTGAATAATGATGATCTCGTTCTCAATGTCAACAGATAATGCGTTACAGTCAACAATCAACTGATATTCAGGATCATCTTCCAAGACTATTCCATGGTCAGGGATCTCTGAACCTTTTTGCAATGCATCTTCAACTTTCTGCAAGGTCAGGACAAACGCACTTATAACTATATGAGAGACATACAATAATAACGATCCAAAAACATTCTCTCCCACCACCTACAAGACGGGCAATCACCCCAAAGAAAAAGCAAGAAAAAGATTGGTGGAATGAAAGTCTCAGCAAATTCGAACAATTATTTAGCATGGTGACTGAATAGCCATAGTTAAGAGAAGAACAAGAGATCAAAATAAGTTCTCATGTAGTGTGCTAGGAGAAAGCATATAATATTGATGGACTAGCCTGCATTATATCATTGTAACGTTGTGTCTTCTGCAGCTTCGAAACATTATCAAGATCATCGTAATTCAGAGACTCTATGTCAGCCAACTCTCCGTCAATATCCTCCTCCATCTTTGCAACATCGGCATCTTCTTCCTCCTACAAGGAAACAAACATATGATTATTTGATCCATAAAACTACTGAAAGAATTCTTATCCCGGTATTTTAACCTCACTGTTATTCTACCAGCTAGCTTAATACTTATCTCTATATAACAAATGTATAAGTGTCCTCCATATGACAGCAGTGCCAATCCAAGAAAGTATCAACTTTGAGTGTATAACAAAATTCTATCAACTCACCAAGACATCAGCCTCATTGTCTGATAATTCATCAAGATCTGCCAAGAATGAATCAGCCAAGGTTGCCTGATCACAGAAGAAAAATAAGATTAAGCTAATGAGACCTAAAGTCCAACAATGATGGGTGTAATATGTACCAACAATGTTAAAAAAGCATAAAAACAAAGTAATGCACGTATATGGGGGCAGATCCAAAATTTGGATTGACGTTGCCCATCTACTACCATTCATCACCATGTGCATGGTAACATATAGTTCATACAATGAACTAATCACAACAATAGTCCGCTAGTACATTCGTCCTCCATGATTTTTCATGTTTCCAAACCGACACATGATGGAGTCATTCAAAATTATTCGATTCTTTGCGATGTGTCAATTCTAATTGATAAGTATGTTTACTTTACTATTCTCACAAGTCAAAAAGCTACGTAAGTTCAGATTTTTGTGATTAGTCAAATTCTAATAGATAAACTATGTAAGATACAATTTTAACTCTTTTTATAGATTTAAAGTCTATACATCTACCAGAAACCATAATTTTCAAATTCCCAACACTTGAAAACAAATGGCAAAGAGCCAACTACCACAAACAATCATCGAATTAACAAGAAATTAAATCCATAAAACCAACAGACTTCAAATACATGTCGAAAAAATTCGAGTCATAAGAACATATAAACAACCTCAGGGAACTCGATTAGTCACTAATCCACAGAAAAATCGCCAACAAATGAAGAATGCAATGAAGAGCAAGAAATTAGATAAAATGTTACAAATCTTAAAACCCTAACCATTAGCGCAGGTGGCAGAGAGTGCTGGAGAGAGAGGAGGGGCTGTCAGCCGGCGGCTGTCAGATGCGGTGACTGACCGGCGGGGTGTGGTCAGGCAGACAGGAAGAGGAGAGAGAGACCGCGAGAGCGTTCTCGAGAGAGAGAGAGAGAGAGAGAGAGAAACAGAGAGAGAGCGAGAGAATTTGGGTAGTATTTTTGGGCTTTGCTGCGTTTCACTTCTGGATACAAAGTGGACGCCGCTTGGGCCTTGTGCTCTTCTCGTATGGTTCTCCATCTATTCCAAGCCCATTACGGCCTTCTAATCAACCGCTAAAATCTTATTCGACAACCGTGTTTGCAGTAACAATACAATTATAAGGTTTTAAAATATGATTTTGATCCTGATTACCGATTATCAAATGATTAATAACAATCACTGAAGCAGTTACTGTTTTAAATTAGAGGGTAGGTTATCAAATTTTTGTCTGTTTGGAAGGAGGATAAGGATACTAAAAATGCCAGCCAAGCTTACCTCCCGTTCGAAGTTGCATAAAAATCATGATATATGTTCGTGTCTGTTCATTTCTTTTCTTTTCTATTACTCATTTTCGTTCATTTCTGTTTATTTTTGCTCTTTTCTACTCTTTTTCTATTCGTTTATAATTATTTATGTTCATTTCTATTTTTATTTTTGTTTACGTGTGTTTTCTATGTAATTTCGAACAGACTTAAGCAAGATTCCTGTGAGGAAGATATACCGTATGCTTCACTTTTTGTTCTACCTTTGTCCTAAATGTTTGTCTCTTTTTCTTGTGACGGAGTCCCAAAATTAATTTTTTCTTATTTTAAAATGATAAAAACACGCTTCTAAAATTAATAAATTAGAATAAATTGGAAATTAAGTAAAGTTTACATTGTAAACATATTCATTTCTTTAGCTGACAAAACTTTTTTTTTTTTTCATGGAGGAAGAGGGCATTCCCAAACTACGGTATTAGGGAAAGTTAAGGTTCCTTGCTACGTCAAACTTGTATAGACTTCACATTATAAACTATTATATGGCTCTCTCTTGGGCTATTTATTTTTTAGTTTTAGTTATCCTTATCTTCCTTGTCGACACAATGTTCCTAGTGCTACGATACTTTTATATTTTTGCCTTTTTTATCTTCCCTTGAAGAACTACGATTTTCAATATTGGATTTCCTTTCATTGTCCAAATTCACACTTAAAATTGATGTGGATGATAACTTCAAGCAGCCAAGTCTTACTCGTATGAAGGTGACTCGTAAAATATGAAGAGCAGCGCGCAAGTTTAAAAAAGACCTAGGAAACCGACACCATTACATACATAATATGTTGTTTTGAGCATTTAACCAACAAAATATAATTTCTTCTGGTGTTTATGTACATATATGACTAAGCTACATAATTGTGCAATTTTTTCTTGTGTCAATGTGCTTATGGCTTTTGCATTTGTGCTCAATCAATATATCACCTAATTGTCAAGGCCTATTTATGAGAAAGGAAAATGATTTTTATGAAAAATTCGGGTTTTCTTGAAAATATTCTTATGAGGAAATGAATTTGGAGTCACCCTTAGAAAATGAACTTAGAGTAAGTCTCCTTACGTAATATAGACTATTGGAAAAATGAAGAAAGAAAAGAGAAAATCACAAAAGTTGGGTTGGGTTTAACATTTACTAAAGTTTTCAAAATTCATGGGCAGTGCTTGTATTAGGAGAACTGGAAATGATTTTACCACACTGTATGAAACTTGAAAATAAATAAAACTGAACAAAGAATGAATAAATGCATTGGTGAAAGCCCCAAGGAAAAAATTTCAACAATTAAAAAAATCATTTGCTCTACAATAGACCAGGATTCTTATGTTGGGTGGTTGTATTTTGAGGGTATACAGAAAATGGATCCTCGAAAGGATTAGATGTACCCATGCCCATACCCTTACTCATACCCATACCCATATCAACACCCATGCCAATTGGTTGTTGTTGGAGGTATTGAACTTGAGGCGGAGGATGGTTTTGATAAGGCACCATCATCATACTTTGGGATGAAGAAGGTATCATCAATGGTGACTGTTGCCCCGGCATCATCATCATTTGCTGTTGGTGGTGTTGTTGGGCTAGCATCGCCATCTCAATATCGGTGGGGGCGCTGATACTGTTATTTGGCATGAAAAACGGATCTTGGTGTTGTTCAAATGGATTCGTAGTGTGCATGGCACCCACCCCCATACCCAATGATCCATACCCGGCATTCTGCATTTGGAGCTGTCTCCTTGCATTTTCATCCTCATATAAGCTATCAAGAAATAGCTTGTCAAAAGCACCCCCTGGATTTCCATAAAATAAAATGAATCAACAACCATACGGAATCCAAAACAAAAAATATACAAGTTTCAACTTTCAAGATGATCAAGGTCCATCAATGCCCATTGTACCAATGTTTGTAGCTTAACCCCTGTGGATATTTAGAGAATTCATAACCTACCAACATACACGAATACCAACTCGATCGATTGGGAATGCAGAGTATTATAGGCAGATTATAGTGAGTGTATCAAAAGGACCTCCTCAATTACCGTCTATGCCCCCAATATCAACATCTATGTCTCCGGCAATTCTCATTCATAGATATACTATGAGTATATACAGAAGTCGTGACTAAATTGTTGTAACCAAATAGTGTTTCGCATTCCTATACCAGAAGCCACTGCCTTATTATACAGTATACGAGTTCCAAAAAGCATTTTAGAAAAGAGTTTAAGAAGTAGTAAATCACGAAAACTTTGAAAAGTAGTTATAATGACAAACCAAATTGGTATGTTGAGGTTGGGTGGTGTTATTGTTGTTGGGTGTAGTAACTAGGGCCAGCTCCCATCCTGATCCTGATGTACCGAGGTCCATCCAGGCATCGCTCATTGAAGATTGATTTTGACCTCCTGTGCAACAATCAATATCATAAAAGACTTGCACCATGTGCTAGAGATTTATACAAATTATTGGCAAAGACTCAGAAATATACAGAATGATGAATTTAATTTGTTCATCTTGATCATCTTCTCAGAAAATTTCATGAATCTAATAAAAATATCGGATTGAAAAATTTCCTAGAAAAAGAAGTGAACAAAGCCAATTAATTTGCATTTACCAGACGGAACTATGGCAAGAGCTAAGGCATTGTAGTCTTCCGGCTCGGAAACCCTTGGATTTACTTCATCTAGACCCTGAAGAGCCAAGTGAAAACACAAGGGAGAGTAGGGATTTCTTGGGTTTAAAATCATTTGATAATGCGACTGTGTGAGAAGAAACTTAGGAAAAGTTAAACATACAAGAAGATCATCTGTGGCTATCAAAGGAGGAGATTCAGGCCGGGGCTCGGGCTCAGGCTTAGGAGCTTCTTCTTGCTTCTCCTCTTTTAGTTTCTCCCCTCTACTTCTTTATCTGGTTTCTGTTCACTTTTTCAGTTTTTCTTCTTCACCAGATGGTATATCCCCTTCTTCATAGCCCTGCAATTCATCAAACCTAAACATAAGAAAACTGAACATAAACTAAACATAAGAGATTTGCTTTAGTCCATTGGAAGGTTGTCAAACTCAGGCCCATGACGTTTTTGCTTTAAACCCTGTACTGAATGAAGTCGAAGATCCAAGGAACGAACAAAATCCTCACCGGTCTCTTTGAAACAGAACCATCCGGTGGTGCTTCTTTTACATATTCCTCCATCGTAGCAAGAAATGAAGGTGGTGGCTGTACAAGACAGATTATTATGAATCACGATTTTGAAAACAAAAACCGGCAAACAAGTTATTTTCATCTCGCTATAGTTCTAGAGAAGAACCTGTTTTAATGTTGGGAACTGAAAGTTCCTAGCTAGATCTAATCGTTTACAAAATTCATAAAAATCAGCAAGATATTCAGCCTACAAAAGAGAAAAGAAAATAAGGTATCAAGGTTCATCTGCCTATGTAATGTACTACGAGTTTTTGCATATCTGAACTAATTTCTCATACCTGTTGGCCAGCTTGTTTATAAATATTCAGTGCTTTCACAGCATTATCTTTAGGCATATTGAAAAACTACACAAAGTATAGGGGCATATTTAAGTTTTCGATAATTAAGCAAAATTGTCATCCATAAATATATTTGATAATGGAAGCATAGTAGGTTCTATTTCTGAGATAAGAATTTGTACCATGTCAACCAGGTTTATTATCCCATCATTAATTGCACAATAAATTTTAAAGCTCTCTTTTAATACCTGCATTACAAACATATAAGAAAATTAGAAGTGAAGCTTGAGAAACAAAATTTACAGCAAATAAGGGGATAACATTGAAGTTAAAGGTTATCTATATGATAGGTTGTGTTCTTTTTAGCTTTAACTTAGAGCTTTACAACTCTACTTATAGCTCCTTGCAGCTTATATAACCTGATAACTATCTTACAACTCCTTACAATAGCATTACTGCTTACAACCTTAGCTTACAACCATACAACTCCTTGTAGCGGCTAAAAAGAACAACACATATCTCCTACTAAAGAAACAAGTTAAACTCTATGCTTAAACCCCTATAGTCACCTTCCAAATCTAAGCAAATTGGATTCTACACTTTTAATGCTAAAGCCTTTAGTTTGACTACTCAAGTTCAAAAGAAAACTCTCCCTATGTCATGATTTTATTGCTCATAATTTTAGTAGCCATGAATGTAGCCAATATCATATGTCAAAATCCCTAAAAAACAATTGGAAAAGGTAGAAACTCAGTATCTAGTCGACAAATCTTGGTAAATTAGCAGCTCACATAAAAATTGTGACCTTACATAGGAAATACCGACTTAAAAATGAAGTTTATCATTTTGTCGAAAGGTATACCACATACATTAGGATTGTAGAGAAATATTATAGAAATAAAAATGAAAAATTCACATACCAAAGCGAGAGCATATTGTATGAGATAATTGGTGCAAGTGAATCCTTCAGGCTGCCAAATAATTAGCCACTTAGAAGCATTTTCTTCGAACAATGAGACATAGACAACTATAATCAAAGACTTTTAGAAGTTCATTTCAATTTGGCACTATTCAAAGAGTCAATAAGGCACACACGTCTTACCTGACAACCCATTAATCGGTACAGAAGCTGCTGAAGAGCAGGTAACTGCCACAATAACTCATTGCATGTCAAAAGCCGTGTTCTACTATGTACCTGTACAGCAACTGACATAACTTTTACCACTGCTGAGAAATGTAATCAAATTCAGAAATATGGTTGTTAATGTATTAAGAAAGTTTTACAACCTTGCTTGCACCTGGTGAAGATCTACTCAGTCGTTCTGCCTCAATGTCATATTTCAAGATCCTGTAACACTCGAGTCTTTCTTGGAGGTAAAGTGCATATGTACGAACCCAAGCAGAACAATCCCAAGCTGAAATGACATACACCGTCAATTTATTGATCAAAGGACGAACAAAAATGACGGGTGTTGGTTAGAGAAAGGAAGTCTCAGTACCTTCAGGGCTCGAGTCATCCTTGAAGTTGGGAATCTGAAAGATACGTCCCTTGTGTGAGTAAACTAGCAGTTCTTCCTTAAAAGAAGGGTCGCCCTCTCTCAATGTCCTATGAATAACTATCAATACCTTTATTGCAACCTGATATTGAAAGAGGTTTAGAAAGAAGCCGGTGCTTTTGGAATTAAATTCTTTAACTAGAACTATATCTGAAATAGGATAACACCAAAAACATATATTGATCCAAGCATACCATCGATCTAGAATGACAAAATTACGCAAGTCAATCAAAATACATATGAATATTTCTTATGGTTTGACTATATATAAAGTGCAATTATGGCTAACAAATAAGGCATAGAAGACCAGACAGTAATATAAGTCAAACCATCGATCTAGTTACAACTCCTACCAATGTAGGTCTGAAGGATCAAATGTTAAAGGATTATTATAGAATAGATGTTTCCTTTAGCACCTAGAATGACAAAATTATGCAAGTAAATCACCAATTGATTTTTATGTATGAAACACACACAAACGATCGCATTAATAAGTCATCAACCTCCTCGGATCCTACCTATATGGTTGGACTCGAGATTCAAGATATTTGCAATCTTATGAGAAAACTTGCTTTTGTTGGACTAAAAATGACGGATAGCAACGTGTTTATGAAAAAAGCATATAACTATGATGATGTTCTAATCTTATGCAATAGAAATCTAATTACATGTCCTGTACTGATAAAGACAACAAAGAGTTAGAATAAACTCTGATTGCAATGTTGAAGGCAAGAGAGTTTACAATCCAATTTCGTGTCTTGTCCAACCTCCTTGATAATGCATGAATGCAATATGATATATCACTCCGTGGCCGAACAACTGATGTGGCTGCAAATATTTCTAGTACAACAACAAAGACGCAAAAGGAAAAATTAATCAAAAATAGCACCATAATACAGAAACTTTTAAAAAAATTAGGGCAATGATGAAGGTCATTCCAAATATCACTATGAATTGGACCAAAAACAAACTCGTTTTAGATAGATATAAGTAATCATTGAATATGTCACGTACAATAAAATGAACCAACAAAGTATTAATTGTGGTAAAGACCACATTCCAATAAGAACACAGGTTCGAATCTCCCAAAACGCATTTATCAAGAAAACTTCTACCTTTTAAACGCTTCTGGCCCAAAAGGGATTCAAAGTCATTACCCAATTATGAATGAAAGCTTGCTAACATATTATGATCAAAAGCTACCATTTTCACATTATTGTGCTGATCAAGGAAGGGAGAAAACACCACAAACATTTGGTTCAAAAACAAAGGAGAAACTCACTTCTAACATATCGCTCCTTTGGAGGGGCCTCGACATGATTAGTCGCCTTCACCACTGCTATGTCCAAATCCTAAGGTAAAAAAAAAAAGAAAAAAAAAGAGGAAGTATTGATTGCCCATTTCAATTTTCCTGATCAAATTGCCAGAAAAATAAAATGAAGGAAAGAAATTGAGGGAATTATCATAAGGGCAAATGCAAATGGGGAAGAAATATCAATAAGAATGACCTTGAATTCGCTATTGACTTTGGCAAGGCCAACGGTGGTGGAATCCTTAAGCGCTCCATAGGCTTTTCGGAAGCTCTGAAACGTTCCCATAAATCAGAAAATTATGTAATAATGGGGTTAAAGCAGAGAGCCCTACAAAATTTAGGAGAGAGAAAGAGAGAAAGTAGGGGTGAAATAGAGGAAGAAGAAGAATAAGAAGATGATCTTGTCTTCTCCTCTCTCTCTCGCTCGCTCGCTCTCTGTCCCTGCAATGTTTTCTCTTTTCTGTTTCTACCCCGTCTCGTCAAAATGTGTGCATGGCGCACATGAAGGGATTTACGATCGACTGAAGTAGGGTTCCTTTGGTCATCTGAAATGTAATTTTCGAGCAAGTATATGATGATGATATGTATTATGTACGAAGATTCTTTTAAAATATTTGTCCAAATTTATATTAAGTTACTATTTTTTAATATTTATGTGAGATTATTATTAGATTCAAAAATATATTAATATACACCTCAAAAAAAAATATTAATATAGCTTTATATGTAAAAAAGAGGTTATTAACCAGATAAAAAGTAATTAAGAAATTAGTTATAAGTAAAAGTTTAAACAAATGATAAAAGGTTCATTATAGGTTATACAATATAATAAATTATGGCCATTTTTAGGAGTAAAATCTTGAGTTTGAATAAAACATCTAAAGATACCAAATAAAGCTAACGTATAGGTTAATATATGTAGTCATTAGGATAGATATTTATAGGCAATATTGGTGGACACACCCAAAAGGCTCTAAATAGCCAAAGGTTTATCAAAATACTCAATGTTACTAAATAAGTTTGAAAAGGGCCGTTTATTGTATATTGTTTTATTTTTGGGAGGCACCCTTTACTTCAGGGGAGTATAAAGTCTAATTGAATCAAATATAAAAATACAAGCAGAAAATTAAAATATGAATATATTTCTGTTGGTGAAATTGATATGTTAGTCTTATCATTTATAGATTGAGAAATTGACCACTTATATAACACTAACTTGTGGCCCAAAATTTTCGAACCTACATTATAATTAAACATTTGTTCATGTCAGCGATTAAAGCTAGTGGTTGACGATCATTTGATAATGATTAACACTACGTATGGAGTATATATATTGGACTTTTAAAGGCCCAGGAGAAGGGACAAGGATACCAAATCGACACTCAAAATTCATGCTCACAACACATCTTAACTTCGCACAACTAGTAAGAAATTTGTTACCAATAAGGTAACATTCACTTGGTGTTTAGGTCCATGATTAAAATCACTCTAAAGCGGTTATAAATGCTTATTATCAAAGTTTGCCAAAAAAATTTGCTGGTTATTTCGGACTTACGTGGCGCCATTTTATTGGTGGCCATCATACTTTCGACGTTGTACTTGCCGTTGACCGTTTTCCCTCTTTTCTTTTCCCTCTTTTCTTTTCCCTTTTTTTTTATTCAACCCTCTTTCTTTCCAATTCTTTGGTGCGGAGGGGGCAAGCAAAAAGAAAAAGAAAAATAATCAGTTCATTCCCATCATCGCCTGAAGAACATAACCAATGGCGGAAAATTCCCAGAATCATTCCTCTCTTTCAGATCTATCGTCGTCGAAACCCTCTCAAGATGCTCTCAAGCAACCTCAGGTTTGATTTCGGCTTGTTCTTGTTAATTTTTCTCCCAAATTTATCGTTGTTTCATCCGTAGGTTGATTCTAGGGTTTCCATGATTTCTAACCCTTTCATAAGCTTGTGATCTGGGAAGAATTTGATCGTGCGAAATTTTTTCTTCGAAGAATTATTCTTTCAGAAAAAGAATATCACTTCTTCGAAGTAGAATTCCATCTTACCAGCCATTTTTCAACGTCAATTGGATTCAAGGCACAACTTGTAGAACTTTATGAGAGTGAAATTGTCCCTACTCCATAAGCTTGCTGGGATATGTTGTAATTAACTATGAAATGATGTGCTTTTCAGCCCTTTTAGAAGTGTATCTGTTTTAATTTGTATCAGTGTATATGATATGACATTTAGAATTTCTCACTTTGGTGTTAATTTGTTGCTCCAGATACCACCTTTTCCGTATTTTCCCCCTTACAACAAGGTGATATCAACATGCTGCCAATCATGTATCCTGCGCTAGTTCCCGGTGTCATTTCTGGACAAAACCTAGAGCAAATGAACCGTGGACCAGGCATATATGCTGTACCAGTCCTTCCATTAATGGGAACTGTCACTAGAATTCCAACCAATGCTCTGATTCCTCTTACATATAGTACACCAACGTAAGTACTGCTGAACTGGAGGATATCTAAGTTTGCTGGCATCTGTTAACTTGTAGTTGTAAGAGCATTATTTGCACTTGTTATGACGTGTGGAATGTAGTAATGTGCTTTATATATTCCTCTGATGCAGTACATAGGTTCATTTTACTAGTGTGCATTGTATGAACCACCTCCATGAGGGAGTAGGTGCCATTGTGTGCTAGATTTCTGGGAAGGCTAGCATTGTTTGATACTGAACCCTCTTATTGATGCACTCAGGACTGTTGCTACTATATCCTTTTTATGTTTCTCAACCCTGAAATTAATATGGCATTTATGGACCCTTCTCCATTTTGTTT
The DNA here is from genome assembly GCA_021018815.1 of Talinum fruticosum. NCBI lineage: Eukaryota > Viridiplantae > Streptophyta > Magnoliopsida > Caryophyllales > Talinaceae > Talinum > Talinum fruticosum. The sequence goes on along the minus strand of JAITYX010000080.1, from coordinate 1,582,215 downwards.
TTGACTATAGCGCTGCAGTTTAACTATGTTTTGATATGATAAAATCCTCTGAGAAATTGGGACCCCTAGTTTGATCTTAATGCCCCTTATATTAATGGGTTACACTTCTTTAAGAGGTTGCTGAGAGTAGCACATTGACTTGCTCAGCAGGTGTGGGGGTTAGACCAGGCAAAAACCGACCCGACTCGAAAACCCGACCTAAACCCGCCCGAATTTTTTGGTTTTTAGACACGATTTTCTCGACCCGAACCTGAACCCGAACCCGAACCGCAAAACCTGTAAATTAGTGGGTTAAACTCGACCCAAACCCGTTTTTCCGTTGGGTCAAGGCTATAAAAACAACAATTTTAGCTTTGAGACTTATTGATTGAATATTTTATGCTCATTGTATGATTTTCCTTTCATTTTATCACTCTTTTAGTAATGGTTATCACATCATTTAGAGAGGTGTTATATATTTATCGCAATTATTTGTACAAATGTACACTAATATTATTTCGTATCTCAACTTCTTTTTCATAAAAAAACATTATACACAAAAATTATACATAGTTAATTTTAATAAATATGTACGAATTCGAATGACCTGGAATATTAAAATACTAAAAATACACAAGTTATATTATGGTATTTTTGGTGAAGTAAATATACCTAATCACATCTTAAATAATATACTTTTGTTTTATAGAAATAATATTACTATAATAATGTAAAATTTTGATGTTCTAATTAAAATAATAATTTTAGTTTATTATAAATCACTAATTTTCATTTATTTGAAACCGTTTTAATTATTGTACTTGACTATAGCGCCTAGAATGGGCAATGGGTCGGGTTAAAACAGAGTCATTGTTTTCCTAATGAATAAAATTGGTCGATTGAGCCTATCCAGGTCAACCCTTTCTCAATCTGTTTTAAAATGCAATAAAGAAACATACAAATCTCCCGCTTATAATAGAAAAGGTGAAATAAACATCAAAATCTTAATCGAATCATTCACATAACAAGTCATTATTATTCATCCCATCATTGACTTTATTTAAATGGGTTTAGCGGTCGGGTCGCTCGACTCAATCGGGTCTTCACACAAATATCATAATAAAAGTTTTGATATTTTTTAATATTTTTTAGAAAATACAAATACTATACTTTTCATAGAATTATGGGAAATTTTAAGCAAAAAATATGTTGTATTGTTATAATTAAAAAAGAAAAATAACTGATAAAAAGACGTTCACGACCCATTAGGTTGACCCGAAAACCGTATAATCCAATATACGACCACCCCTATTTTACCTGAACCCAAAATACACCCGACCCATATTTTACCCGAACCCGAATACACCTGACCCGTATTTGATCCGCCCGTCCGAATTGACAGGTCTACGTGGGGCCCATTTTGAGGTGGTTGAGAATGCAGGAAAGGGTTTTGTCTCTGAGACATGAGTTAGATTGGCTTAGCAAGCATGTTAAAGCAAAAATGTTAAATCTGAAGTTGTGAGATGTGCTTTTTCTCTGCTTCATTTGGCAGGATAGGAACTATTTCAAGTATAGACAACAAAAAAGGCCCCTGATGTTATTGTCTCTAAGGTCCAGAATGTGGTGTGTGTGAGTATCAGCAAAACTTCAAGGGAGGCAGGGATAGAAATGATATAGGAGTAGTTGTGCTTGTATCTACTCAGGTTCTCTCTGTAATTATCATCTTTTGGAGCAGTGGAATTCTACTTGACTTTGCCCCCCTCCAAAAAAAAAGCATTGACTTGGTATTATAACTAGGATATGATAGTTGGATGATTATTCCAGCTAACTCAAATCTTAAGGCACTAGAAATGGAAGTTCTTAAGAATTAGGCCATGAGAGACCTGGAAAGGTTCTTGACATATGGTAAACTGAGCTTTGAAAGGCACAAGGTCTACCAAGGCAAAAAGGACCTGGAAACTTATGTACGAGGCACACATGAAGGTGCATGAATTAAACATGCCAGATCCATTTTTCGTTTAAAAGTTCAATAGCTGATTTTGTGTATTTTTTATTTCCTACTTTGCATGTGAATGATTGTTATAATCCTAGTTGGTAGGAGATCAATGAAAATGACTTGATCGCACTAGAAATTTAGAACCATACGTGTTTGTTGTATACCCACTAATCTTACATTTGGATGCATGCTAATGTACGCCCATATTTATGTATTCATATCAAAAGAGCATTGGCCTCCCTAGCACCTTCTTGGGAGTGCTCCCCAAGACATGTCCTTGAAGGTTACTCCAAGAAAATGTATCTAAGAAGCTTCCACCCTATTGTTGAGTCTTGGGAAGTGAGCCTCTCCACTCACATTTTTGTGTTGGGGCCTACTTAATGAGGACCTAAACCTAACATATCCCCCGCCCCCATACTATTGGGGAGATACCACCAACTTTGCATTTTTTCAGCCATCACTTCAATTGTATCCTAAAGCTGATTCCTATTATTGGTCTTCTTCTCCATACAACTTAAAGCTTTCAGTGTACAATGAGGCTAATCAGTCTTCTTCCGCAACTTGAAGTGGTTAGAACACAAGGAGTTGATTTAATTAATGGATGTTCTTTCATTTTCCTCACGTTGTAAAAAGAAGAGGTTTCCCTCAGATTTGCACCATTTGTTCGCACCAAAATATCATGTTATGTCAGCTCCTGCAATGTAAGTGGGCACGCGCAGACTGTTCATGACTCACATTCTAGAACCTTCGCACAACACCATTGCAAAACGTTTGAGGCAAATGCTCCCAATGCCGTCAAACCTTCAGCTTTTCCTTGTTGCTTACTTTAGCTGAACAAGTTTCCCATCAATGTACATAGTATCAAACAAGGCCGTATCCTTGACTCCTTGTATATGCGAACAGATGGTGTAGAGTCTCCTCCCATGTATTTTGACTGTTAGTAGAGTAGAATCGACTCCCCCTTCACCGACACTCCTTGCCATTAATAAACCTCCATCTCGGATTACTAGTGTTTGAGGTAACCCCTTAATCTCCAAGTCGTGATTTTCTCTTCACCATCTGTTCTAACTTCTTCTAATGTCACAAGTATTTTCTATGTTTAGGGAACCTAATTTAAATTTGGTACTTTTCACTGCAATTACATCACCAAGTTATTCATGTCTCTCACTTGAGATTTTTCTTATCTTCCTTGTGGACTATTATTTACCTTGACAGACTCTTCTACTTAGTGTCCTTATCACCATAGCCCTCCTTCCTCATTATCTGCCCATTTTCGATTCTCCAGTAGAAGGATAAAAGCATCGGCTATCTTCAAAGACGTGCTTCTTATTAGCATTGCAGACTTTGGCAGTGAACCTGGTGGGAGTAGTGCTTCGTCTTAAATATTGTAATTAGCACTCAAGATTCAAGAGTCAATAAGATAGCTAGTCGAAAGAATCAATGTGATTACTTTCAAGTTTGTTCCACAAGCCCTTCAGTGTTGTTTCATTAAGCACATTATATTTGATTTTGACTCCTGGACCTATGGCTGATATAATTGTAGTCATCGCCTTCCTCGCATATACTTTACGCAGAGGGATAGTGGGCTTTTTATTTTCCAAGGAAAAAGCTAGAACGTGATGCTCGGAGATAGTATTTTTCCACAATGTGAAGTTAGTCTTCTCATAAAATAATTGGATCTCAAATTTTGCTAGGCTTCTGCCATTTCCATAATTGGATTATTAATCCCCTAATAACTTAGGGAAAAAAGGAACAAAACACAATAATGATAGCAACACATGTATGCGAATTTGTATGAAAAATCATTTCTCAAAAATTAGGTGAAAGATTATGACCTAGCAAGAATGGGTTAAGTCTGTTAATCCGGTGACAATGATGAGTTCGATGATATGGAACCCACAATGCTATAGTTTTCATTATGATGATTACAATGGTTTTCCTTATAAATTGATGTGTTTATGTCCGAATTATGTGGGGCCTGCACAAACAAAATTATGGGTCATGGAGAGATTTACTTTTCAAGACTCAACAAGCGAATGGAAACTTCTTGAGTACACTTGCTTGGAGTACCGTCCAAAGATTCGTGTTGGGGAACACTCCCTATTTATACATGGAAGACAGGCAAAATTTTTCTTTTGAAGAGCAAGAGGAATGGTAATCTAATGTGTCTTGTTGGGGAACTTTTTTAACGAAGAGGATAGTAGTCCAATGGGTTTCACCTCTAAGAATAGAAAGTTGTATACTTTGCTGTACAAGATGGAGATATAATAATAATAATAATAATAATAATAATAATAATAATAATAATAATAATAATTTGATTGCTTTCTGACTATAGGAGTACCTTGTCTGAGGCTGGAGCAGGGGCTGCAGAGCTAAGCCAGGGGGATCACCAGCAGGAGCAGCAACCTCCACAGCTTCCACAGCAACGACAAGTAGTTGTTCGAAGATTTCAAATTGCTTTTCAGCTTGATTTGTTTCTCATAATAAAGTTGGCGGCAGTCATCTTTATATTTAACCATGATGGTTCAAGACAAAGGCTTGCTCTGCTCGTATTTTTAGCATCGATTGTATATCTGTGAGTATTAGATTGGTAAATCCATGAATATAATGGAAATCTTCTTACCTGATTTTCAGAGCTTATATTCTTCACTCCTTTAGCAGTTCCGTTTGCATCTTGTCTCTGTTTAGATAATTGATATAGTAACAAAGGCACAGTTTTAACTTACCCGTTTTGGCCATTTTGACAATTCCCCCCCAACCCAAAAAACACTCAGTGAAAGGAAGCGAAATGTAGGTACTAGTGACCCTTCCATCTCTTTCTCTTGTTCCTTTGCATTTAAGTTCTGAACTGAGTACAATTGTTTTAAAATGGAAGGTTCATTTGAAATTCCTTTTCCTTTAATTATTTAAGCATGAATCAAGTTATTTATTAGGAGACATGAAGTCTTCTCAAACAAATCTGAAATGCTCAACACTTCGTGATTGGGGACTGCAGGTATCAAACGGGAGCTCTAACTCCACTTATGCGATGGGTTTCACAAGCAATGCATAGGGCAGCTGCTCCTCCCCGGCCACCAAGGCCTGCTGCCAGAGCAGAACCTATTCCTAGACAAGGGAATGAAAATGCCATCGCAGCTGCTGCTGGTAACCTACTTCTTTTCAGACAATCCTTGGCAGATTACATAATTATACATTTTGGTGATTGTGAGACGTTGCCGTTAATACTCATAATTTCTGTGAACTATAAATTACTATTCATAAATGAACTCCACATGATGCACTTGGTCCTGATGCTATATTTGTTCTCTGGAATGTCCCTGATGATATAATGGACTAGCCAATAATTCCCACTCAACTACTTAAGAAGTTGTAACTGTAGTTCTGATTGGATTAGTCTGTGAAAACTGTGACAAACAGAGAGACATTTATGCATATTCATCATATGTAATCAACAGAATCTTGGGGGGTTAAAAAAACAGTAGCACGATGATTCATTGGTGTACATAAGGTTATGAATGCATAATACAAGGGAGAAGAGATCTACTACGAAACATGGAGCTCAATGTGCTTGTGGAAGATGGGCTGAATAGTATGTAATTGTAGAACAGTAATTGGTGATGGAGGTCCTAGTCTCCTTGTAGTGTAAGTGGTATTGATCTTTTAAAAAAATATTTATTTTGTGGGTTTTGGGGAGGAGGCGATGTTAAGACTACGAAAATGTATGTTTAGAAGAATTAAGTTAGAAACTAAGAAGCTATGACATTCCCAAGTAAAAACATTACAACTACGCTAAACAAGTTCTCCCCAATTCCTTGTATGGCTGTATGGAGAAGCCCGGAAGCAGTGTTGCTCTTGCGGAAATTGCAGCTAGTAGGAGCACCCCTATCGTACATCCAGACAACCGGGAATGCCTTCTGCTATAAAAGGCCATCATCTTTAACCTAGTAAAACTCAACTGCCATAAGGCCAACAGTTCCGCAACATGCTTCCCTGTTCCCTGTGATAACTTGAACTGGTTGCCAAGGTACTTGACAAAGTGAAATATGAAGAAATGATACAAGTATGTAGAACGTAGTTTCATATCTAAGCTAATCCAAATTACAAATCGTAGATTTTGGTAAGGGCGTAAGGTTAGTGTTGTGGCTTCCTCTCCCCCCCTTCCTTCTCTTTTCTGTTCTCTGTGTGTTTTCTTTTTCTTTTAGGGTGTGAGGGGAAGACACGAGAACTGAGGTTGAAAATCCGCTCCCCCCAAAGAAAAAGGAATTTTTTTCCAGCTTTGTATAGTATGAATTTCCATGTATTTTAGAGAAGATAGCTGGACTCCCAATTTAGTCCCTGAGTGGCATCTATTTATTTATTTCTATGAGGTCAAAGCTTAGATTCATGTTAAGGCTTTACCCATTTTATTGAGCTCAATGTTAGCCTATGCATCAAATCCAAATCCAAATTCATCCCCTGAAAGTCCCTCCGCCAGGCAAGGGGGTTGTCTAATCGAGCATAATTAATCAGATACAAGGCCCTGTTAAATAATCAAGCATTGATGATATATTCATTGATTATGCTCGATTAATTTAATAGGGCCTTGTATCTGATTGTATACATGCATTCTGATTTTCGCTACAGGTCTTGATTTCACAACATACAAACTTACCTAATATCACCAATTCAGAATGTCTAGTATCATGTGCATATTTATATGACAACTGTGGTTAGTCTTCTCAGTCCATTACTCATTGTCCCAATTTTCTATGCTAAAATTACGGAAGCTTTGCTTGCCTCATAAATTTCTGCCTTTTACGTGACAGAGGGACCTGGAGCTGAGAATGACAACCCAGCTGTAGATGTTGTAGATGATGTAGCTGAAAATGAAGCTGCCCCTGAGGCAGGAGTGGAAGGAGCTAACCAATGGTGGGGTCTCGTAAAAGAGATCCAGATGATCGTATTTGGCTTCATTACCTCCCTTCTGCCTGGTTTCCATAACATGGATCATGCTTAGATGGATTACTGTATTAACCGAATCACTTCACTTATCCCAATTACTTCAGAATTTTTGTTTAAGGTGGAGTTGGAAATCAGTGTCACTTGCTTATATTTGCCTACATCCACCCTTTCTGCCCTCATCATCCACCCTTTCTGCCCTCATTTGGAGAGGAGGTAATCTTCTCTCATGGGAGTAATGTTTTCCATTTCAGGGTCCAACATCTCATATTTCTTTCCTTTTGGCAATGCTCGCTGCTTCATTTAGAATGATGGATTGATGGGTTGTTATTATATGTGTAGTTGCTAATTCATGCTAGATTATCTACTGTAGTTTTTGTAAATTTAGTGCTGCACCAGGGGTGGATTGTATTGTTTCTTATCATGTATTTCGCTCAGGTGATTCATGAGGGAACATTAAATAGAATCTAGATTATGTTTCCCAATTCCTTTCCCCCATCACACAATGGAATGGTACATATTTTTATGCTAAATTGAAGACGTGCATTGTGAATTTTTTTTTCTTATATGGATAAATATCCAAGCATTGTGTGCTTCCAAGTAAAGACATATGGAGAGGCAGAGGCAGAGGCAGAATAGGCACAGTTGTGTACTTGACACAAGTGAACTCAACTTACTAATAGCAACTTTTTGTTTCTTTCGGTGCAGCGTGAGATGTAAGTAGGCTTCGAACCCAAGTGTGTCGGTTGAGCCTCTAACCACCAAGATGGAAGATGTACTAGGTGTCAATGTCATTGAGCATACTCACTAATTTTTAATTTTCGTCTATTGAATATAATATTAAGCTAAAAATGGCTTCTGCTGTTCAGAAAGTGGACAAATACTTCAGATTAGAGCAATGCCGTCTCTCACTGGTCACAAATGTAGTAGATAGCAAGTACTTGCCCAATCTAAAATATACTTGGCTTTAACCCAATGAAGTTCAGACTAAAGGTTAACATCCCAACTGATAAAACTAACCAGGGTTAACACTCGTTGGTGCCTTGTACGAGTTGATCAGAACCCAAATTCATTAAGGTCGATAACTTGTGATACCTTCCATTCTAAACAGCATAAATTATCCATTTCAAGCTATTTCGGACTAAACTAACTTGGCCCTCCAAAGTTAAAAACAGCTGGGCATTGGCCTTGGAAAACTAAAGAGAGAATAGTTCCCCATATGCAAAAGTCAGTACTCAATAGAATCCTAAAAGCACAAAAGGCATAAACCGGAGTTCCATTACCATGTGCCAAGTATCCCATAACATCTAAGAAGTACAATCTCTCAACACCAAAAATGCCCATAATGTAAACAAAGAAAAACAAATATGGATGTTCCTAAATCATACGCCGGAAAAAACATGAAAACTTCTGCAGTTACTGCCTACATTCTTCAAGGTAGGGTTTTCACTCATCATCCTCATCGTTGTCATCATCAGCTCCAGCAGCAGAGTTGAGGGCGTTGAGACGCTCGATCAATCTAGCCTTCCTCTCCTCATAGGTCAGCTTCTTCAAGTTGTACCTGCATTGCAGCAAATAATGGAGAAATAAATAACAATGGCTTCACATTGAGAAACCGCAAAGGCTAATTTTTTAGACACAATGATTACCTAACACTAACACAAACCAAAACTAGAGATGATCTGGATAAAATTATAAAACCTAAATTCAAGGAAAGACCCAAAGTGACTACACCTCAATTATACCCAAATCTTAAACTCTATCAACATTAACATATAACAAATCTCAAATTAACCAAACTCAAAACATTTCATAAGTAGGTATAGGGAATTTAAGGTGACTAGGTGACACATGGAATCCAAAAATACTTGCCTCCCTTTTTAGACTTGTTAACTTTTCGAGAAAAGCATGTGAAATAAGAAGCCAGTCATTTTTCAGACAAGTCACTAAACTAAAGCAGCAGAAAACTAACCTCTTGTGCTCCTTCGGTGGCTGCTTCTGGGACTTCTTGGCAGTGGGGTCAGCACGGATGGCGGCGTGAACCTTCTTGTACATAGCCTCCAAGCCATCAGCATCAAGTCCCTTTTGATGTACTCGCTGAAATGAGACTGGTATTTCTCAGGTTCATCTTCCATCAAAGTCTGGGAGAGTTTGCAAAGTACATTAAGTCAGCCCCACAACTGAAGAGTTGAAGGATCGTTGCCTATAATTAATTATGCATCTGAATTCTCAACCCTTACCCTCATATATGCAGCAACATGTCCGCCATAGATGTACTTACGATGGACTTCAGGGTCAAGCTGTTTATTGTCCTTGGAAAAGCCAGCAAACCTCTTGTCACTGTGGGGAATGTCCAACCCACCATCCAGTGCTCCCTACACAGCAGAACAGTGGTATCTATGTATCAGAATCTCAAGTCACAACGGCATAATCAACCCCTGAAAAGCTCATGCCTGGACCAACTACTAGCAATTTGTCAGTAAATCAAGCACATATACCTAAGCCTCATCTTACACATTAACCTGTTAGCCCACCACTCAAGGAGGCAACATAGAGATTCACAGCACTAGAAAAGATGAGAAAGAAAGTTCACCTTAAGAGCACCAAATACACGGTTTCCTGTAGTTGTCCTAATAAGGCCAACATCAAGGAGAGCACGGAAAGGCCTTCTGGTGTCGGTAGGCTCAACAGAGAAGTCCTCACCAGTTGCCTGATGCAAAATAATCATCAGACTCAAATTCAATATTGTAGAAATAAGAGATATATGTTGTAAACATCTCTACAATACCTCGACATTGCCTTCATATTCCTGATCCATCTCAAGCATCTTGAGGACCCTTCGAGCAAGAAGCAATCCCGTGCAATATGCTGCAAAATTGCAAAGATCAAAATTGATAGCCACTTCACCCCACAAGTTTAGTATTCACAAAGGGTAAAATTTTACCAGCCGCATAGTTAGTGAGGCCTACTTCAAGCCCATAGTGTGGCAGCTCATGAGCATATGCTGAAGCACGCACAATGTCACCAGCAATGCTGGAATAGATGATTTGTGCAATTATATCCTTGTTGGTCTATAAGCTTGGTCAAGGTTAAAACAAGCAAAAGGGATCACAATAAGTGAAGAATAACATGATGGATAACAATTGAACCCATAAACAAAAGCAGAAGCGCAACTTAAACAGAGCAGAAAAGGCATTCAACCTTACAATGGAAAAATGAAAGCTTCATGTTTCTTGGTATAGTGGATAAATTCAAACATTGCAGTGGCAAAAGCGATTACAGGTATGAAAATCTGGTAAAGCAAAGGATACAAATCGCACAACAAAGCGGTACTTAGGGGTGTTGTACTTGTTCTTGTCTTGGTTGATCAAGCGTGTTCTGGCCCGATAATCAGTCTTGCCCTCTAACAATTTAAAAGTAATTTGCATGAGACATAGAACCAATATTGTTCAACAATAAAATTTTAAGGGCAATAAAAGTAGGTTGTGTTACCTCTCCTTCTCTTAAACTTCACTTGATAACGTTTGAAGTACGCCTTGCTCTTTTGTGCCTTAACAAAGGCCTAGGAAAGGAGAAAAAAGGGCATATCAGTACATACAGTCATGCACCCTCTGGAAAGATATAACAAAATAAGGCCGACAAAGGGATACAGTTGAATTGAAAAGGGGGTAAAAATAGTATCAGCAACCACCCTAATACAAGATTCGAATGCCAAATACTTTCATCACAAGGACAAAGCATTTTCTTGGTCAAGCAACTCAGACACTGAACAGAATCAATTTAAAATTTCATCGCAAGAACGAGGCTTTGTTTTTTTTGGTTCAAACACCTTTGATAGACAGTAAGGATGATCTATTCACAAACCACCACAACCAAGCCATCAACATAAAAGACATCCAATCCCGTCCAGATCCAGTCACCTAATCTTATACAGTTGCAGTCGATAACTCACTGGAAGCAACAGGTTTTACATTATTTTCATCAAATACGTGCAACTTTTAACCCCAGAAAAAGCACTCTCTTACAAAATTTTGAACTCCACGCCCATCAGAATTCAGTCAAATGTGTCATACCCGCAATCACATTATTTCCACATAGACTCGCATGAAAAGATCGAAGTTTCAAGAAGAGAACGCATAAGCAACAAGTATTTCGAAAAACATATAATAAGAAGTAAATATGAAAACCAATTGCGGAAGCTCAAATAATAAAAAACCAAACTATTTTTGTAATCAACTTCTAAATCATACACCGTTTCATTAAAACGCAAAGTCAATAATGATAATTATCAATTCCAAAAAATGAAATCTTTCATCAATTTTCATAACAGATCGAAAAGGATACAAATAGCCAACAACAATACGAATCACTACAAGAAACAATCAACAAAGCTTAAAAACAGAAAACTATCAGAAAATACATACTCAGAAAATCAAATAATAGGCGGGCACTAAGCATTTCCTGAGTTCTACTATTTTCCCAAGACTAACATAACCCCAATCACAGCACATAGAAACGAATTGCATCGACGAAAAGTTCAAACCATACACATAGAAAGCGAAATGAAGAGCGAATCAAGAGAGGAAGGGAATGGGACTCACCATTGCTGAAGGTCGCTGAGAAGAGAGGCGAGAGGAGAGAGAGAACCCACAGCAGCAGAGGAGACTGCGAGTTTATGAGGGAGGGTGAAGTTTAAAACCCTAGGGAAAGGAAGGGGCTTATCTTGAGAGCCCAGATCGACGGCCCAGATCGCTTCTAGGGTTTTAATTTAGGCTCGGGAATTCCTTCGCTTTGATATGGGCTTCGTAGTGTCCAAACCTAAGGTTCCCCTTTTCTTTTTTCTTTTTTTTTGATGAAACCCTTTTCTTTTCTTTTTCTCTAATTTGTAAAAAAAAAATTGACTATACAAAAATACAAATATAAATGTGTAAAATAATTCACATAATCTATTTGCATAATGTTAGCAAAGTTTCCGATGTATCAATTTATAAGCCACATAAGAATTTCTAATGACAAAATTCAAACTAAATAGAATAAACGATTTAAAAATTTGGTATAAATTATGTAAGTATCGAATTATTTTAATCAATTAAGTTTTATTTTTATAACTTATAATGATATTTTAAATACATTAAATCTTAATTTTAATTCTCTCTCCCTTAGTATATTTTATTACTTTTTTGTGACTTATGTGAATAAAAAATAATAATTTGACTTATTTTGCATATTTTCTTATAGTTTGGACCACTTTAAGCAAATTTTGCTTACCCTCCACCCCCGAATCTCTCTCTCTCTCTCTCATATATATATATATATATATATATATATTGTAAGTTGAATTAAAAGTTGCGTTAAATAGGTGGATTTTAAAGTTGAGTTGAACAATTTAATTATTTGGCTGACATAATTATTAATGTATTTTAATCTTCTACTATTTATTCATTAACTTGGGTCATGAATTAAAAATTGCTTTGCATTTAGAACATTTGCAATTGAATCCACCAAAATAATATCCACAATCAAAAATATAATATTTATTTTGAAGTAAAAAAATTAGACTTTAATCAATGTATTATATGAAAATCTAAAAGTAATTTTTAAATATTTTATTTTATTTATAAGATTATTTTTTTCCCTTTTAATTTTAACATTCACCTAATATATAGTGTATAATAAATTAAAATTAAAATTGTTGAAAAAACATTTGCAATTAACTATTCGTCATCATACAAAAATACAAATTATACATAATTAAAAAAATATTTGACCTTTGATAGGTTAAATACATAAAATAAATCTAAAATTATTTGTAAAATTTTATTTTATTTATAAAATTATTTTTTGTTTAACAATCTTTTTCGTTAATCTAATATGTAATATATCTTATATCAAGTAAAAATATATTCTCTTCTTCTCATTCTTATTATTTTGTTCTTTTATTTCAACAGTAGTAACTCTATAATAAAGGTTGCTTTGGATCGATTTTCTAAGTCCCCTAAAAAAAAATCTTCCAATCATCTTATGAATCTTATTATTTTATTCTACTTTGTTTGTCTAACATCTAATCTAGGTTTTCTATATTATAAATTTTAATTGAGCTTTACTTTTTAGTCGTGGTTTCTACACTAGAAAAGTGGTATTACTAAGTTATATTTTTTATATAAAAAAAGGACATGGAACTCAACAACATAATATAAATTCTATTTTAGACGTGTTTCTTAAACTTATTTTCCAAACTCTATTTTATTATCCAACATAGATTTTAAAAAAATAAATAAAATTGAATGAGTATCCAATTTAGAAAAGAAATGTGCTAAACCAATTCTGTTATGTATATTATTTTGTTATAAACAACTTATTACTTATTTTGAGATAAAAAAAAAATTAAGAAAGCTTAATAAGATGACAATTATATATTAATATATATGACATTATTAAGATGACATTAATAAGTTTATATTTACTAATGTGATATCATTTATTGTATAAAATTAATTGTTTTATCTCCAATCATTGCATCTTTTCCAAAAGAAAAATGACGAGATAAAAGAATATAAATGAAGTATGTAATTGATTATCACCGATGTAGTTTTCCTTGTTTTACTATGGTTGTTTGTTTGGTAATAAAATATTTTTACCTTATTATCCAAAAAAAAAATTAAAAAGTTTGTTTGTATCATGCACATAAAAACTAAATATTCAGCACAATCCTATGTCACTATACTAATTGAAATCTCTATGTATGATTTTATGTAATATTAACAGTAACATCCTTGATTCATAAGTTCAAATACAATTTATATTATCAAACATAATATGTGTAATATATTTTTAATTATGTGAACAATATTAAATGATAAAAAAATCACAAACTAGTGATAATCGATAATTCAGTTACAATGATAAATAAAAGAATCCTTGAGTGCCATATCAACAATGCAATTCAATCAAACCTTTCAAAGGTGATGATCAAAGTGTAAGCAACTCTGATCTCACATAGTCCCAAACCCACAGTCAACTCTCTGATTTGTGGTTTGTCCACTCCAATCTACTTTTAGACGTGTGTTGGTTGTACTGGTGGTGCTCCAAGGTGGACAAAAGTATAAATTCTTATATCATGTGGGAGCATATAATTTCAAGTGTCACGTTATTATATTTGTTTCACAAAATTTTTCATATTTTTCTTTGATCTAATTATTTGTTGACATATATCATGGGAGTAACTTCCAATTGTATAATAGATGCTCTGTGACAAAGGTTGTTGACTCTTTCCAGTTTTCATGGCTTCTAACTTTTCAATTGTTTGCTCTCTCTCTCTCTCTCTCTCAATTAAAATAAATCATATTTTAGGGAGTCTAGACGATTATATACTCTACTTTAAAATCGGATGGTCATAAACTGTATTTGGATGTATTTATTTTTTCTAAAATCAACAAGAAGTTAGAGGAGGCGGACTTGGTTGCATGCTAACGTGGTAGACTGAGAGAGTAAGAGGGAGAGATAGCCAAATGAATGAGACAATTGGGGGCAATTACAACTTGACAAATAAGGGTGCAACAATAAACACACATGAACCTTAAGTCCGGAATAACAACAATGTTTACCACGTTAACTTGCAAACAAGTCCGACACTTTTAACTCAGTGTCGGTGTAAAAAAAATAAAAAACTCTCCAAGTATAATACACATCTATCCAACTTTAAAATAAGGTATATAATTGTTACAAACCTCTAAAATATGATTTATTTTAGTTCAAAAATCCTTATTTATAGTAACATTTGATTTTTATTTTTATATCCATTTCTTTCCTAGGTGTTTGAGGATTCCCATGGGCAAGAGCAAGATGAGTTTTTTTTTTTTGGAAGAATTTAAGAGATTTTCATTATCAAAAACATGTAACTCCGTGAAAATTTCAGGAGTAGAGATTACAAGTTAGTTGTTGTGATGTGCGAGGTAATTCAAGACAACCAAATTTTACAATCTTGATATTTTTCCCCCATTACTGATAAATTGTAGTCTCATCTTTATGATCTCTTTGATCACGGTGACTGTTTTTCCTGTTTCGAGGGTTTTCGGGCTAAAAACCATTTCATTCCCATTTCTCCAGATTTCATAAATCATGGTTGTAAGCTGTTACTCCGGTGAATACTACAATCTGTCCGGGTTTATGTATATGCACGTCATTCTAGAAACTGTCCATAAGATTGTCCTCTCGTAATGGACCTTGAGCCATTCGATAACTTGTTTTCTAACTTACGTAGTAAAGGCACACTTAAAGAGGATGTGTTCTATTGTCTCAGGTTGGCTCGAGCATATAGGGCAATTTACATCTAAATTTGCCACATAACGCCCTATCCTTTGCAAGACTTGTAATCTTCCCAACATCACAAACCATAATATAAAAGAGTGTTTAGGTTGATTACCTGGGTTCCAAAGTACATTTGCTTTCTCTGATTTACTCAGCAGACCCTTATACCCCCAATTAGCTTTATACTGAGCAAGATGGGTTTGTCCTTGTTTTTTGTTTTTAATTATTTGATCAAAGGGTTTGTTTTATTTTGCCTTTTGATTCCTTAGAAAAAAAGGGGTCAGGCCATATGCATTTTGATGTGTGGGTTACAAGGTGCATTTGATATCATTTTTAATGTTGGACCTATACATATATGCATAAGTAGAGTTAACTGGATATATCCGTTCAATCCGATCCAACTAATCAACGGGTTACCCGGTCCAATCCGGTTGAATAATTAATCCACTTTTTTGATGGGTCACTGATCGTATCGGTTCTTTTTATATATATATATAAATATAAATATATAAATATATAAAACTTTCATTAAAAAAGAAATCACATTGATAAATAAATGTAAATTATTCATCCAACTAAGTCAACTAACATTAAGTCTTACCAAACATATAAATTAGAGACGAAGGTTTTTTTATATAGAATGGATAAAGTCTCAAACATTTACATTAATAAAGAAGGCAGAATTTGAACAATATAGCCCACTTAGATAAATAAAACTCATGCCACTTGAGTTAAAGTTCATCGACTATAAATAGTTTTATGTAGTCATAAAAAAATTATAATTAATTTATTTGGCTAGAAAATTTAGCTTAGGATCGAAAAAGGTCTAATGATTTGTTCATTTGGGCTATACTCATACATATATGGCTCAACCGTTAGCATTTATAGGATTATTGATGTATGAGATCAAACACTTTTCATTGTTTACTCAATACACTACGATGTGTTGTACAAGACTACAAGAGAACACATCTTGATCCAAGAGTCAACCTCCGTACTGGACACCTTTTCTAACTATGTACATTCTATTTTATCTGAAATTTCATATTGAAATCTAGTATGTTACAAGCAAACGAACAAATGAAATTTCGGGTCACAAGAAGCACATTATAATCGCTATGAATTACTATGTCGTACTATTTAAGAGCATATATTTGTGTTGTGACTCTTAGAAATAAGTGCTCTCAAAAGCAATTATCGATGAAATATATAGAATGGATACTTATTAGGAATGAACTCGGGTATCAATTTCATTTACAGCTCAGTTCTTCAGGCACTAACAAAATTTTAGTCTGCCACAAGAAATGGATAACCAACCAACGACCAAAACCCTCTTTTATTGGATATAATTGCATATAACTACAAAAAAATAATGGTATTTACAGATTAATGAAGGTTAAAAAACCAGGCCTCATATCACATCTCTCTTAAAAGATTGCTGATCTTCCGGAGCTCAGTGAGAGCAGCCATGGCTGTAACTTGCCCTTTCTCGACGAGCGCGTGTTTGGAAAGGTGCTCAAGTGTACCGGACTGATTTTTCTCTTGCTGGAATGCCGATTCGAGTACCTGTGATTAAAGTCGCAGAAATATGAGTCCATTAACGAAGAAACATATACAACGACTAAAACTTAAAATGAATTGCTTTTGATTTAAGGAGAAGCTCATCGAAATTTCTTCATCAAATGATGTAGACCAGGCAAATAGGCATATAGCAAAAATTGGGTTATTTTGTTGTGCGTTTGCATCGGTCGGTGTTGCCTTTAAAGTCATCTAGGTGGAAATAATAGGGCCCAGATCAGAGGTGATACCATGGGTAAATCAGAAGAAAAGCTTTCAGGATTTGATGGTATTAACAATCTAGGTCACCAAATTGCACCTTTTATTTTGTGAAATCAATCTGTAAGAAACTTCACAATTACCAGTGTGCTTATGTTAGCTCAGGAGAATTACAAAGCTGTGCGAAAAACTACTTTGTCTTGTCAGGGGATTTGAGAACGAGTAAAGATTTTTAAGCCAAGACAAAAGGACGATAAAACGACAAACACAACCAAGGTAAAAGGTTAAATACGGCCCTTGAGAGGAATAGCATGATGCTGTGATGCACAAAAATATACAACAAATAGCCCATCTTCATCCAAGATTTTCGCAAGTACCTAGAAACCTCAAAGAGATCTGCCACATAACTAATCGAGAATTTCAATTCATAGCATCAACTTTGCCAGGCTGACCTAAATGTGCATCTCAGCATACAGAAGATACAAAATGCAACATCTAGATTCTAGGATATCTACCAACTAAAAAGAAAGTGCTGCTGAGATTTAAACTTCAACAGCAAATAGAGTGCTACTAATAAAAGTTTTCAGTCTTCATGTTTTGACTGCTGCAAGTTCTACTCAAAGCAAACACGATTTATGTCTTGCAAGGTAAAAATCGTTCTCGAGACCTCAATCTAACTGCAGTTCTATTCAACAAAGGGTTCCAACAAATTTGGATTTAGCCAATATGTTCAACTATCTTTAAATCTTCTCTTTTTTTTTTTTTGGTCTTAAAGTCTTTTAGTTTAAACTTTCAGCAATTGCGTAGTTTGAGTAACACTGAGCCACTGGGGGACAGAGGGGATGGCCATCTGCTATCTAAGCTCCACACAGTCTCATCTAGGGATGGTAATGGGTCGGGTTTGGGTCGAGTCCAAGTAGACCCAGATCCGTTTAATTTTTTGGACTTGGACTCAGACCCATCCCGGACCCATCGGGTTTGTGAAGCGATGGACCAGACCCACTCCACGAGTCCTAAACGGGTCTAGAATATTTCAAGCTAAAATTGTTGAGAAACAACATAACTTTATCATTCTTTTGCCACATTTAATATTATTACACATTTGTAGGCAACAAAAATTTCTTATTTTTCATACATGCACTTACATAATCTATAAATTGATAAATTAAAACAAATATTCAAAAATCAAGCAAAGTAAACAAATTTTTTTAAAAAATGTGAGAGAAAGTGTTCGAGAATCATGCAAGAAGATTGATAATGAGCGAATAAGGCGAGGAGTGATTGAATTGTTTAAGAGAATTAGGGCAAGACAGGCTCAAGCCATATGTAAAAAATATTTAATTGGGTCCCATTTAATACCACTTGGACCCAGAATCGTCCTAGACCCAACGGGTCCAAAATTTTGGACTCAGACCCGCTAATTCGGGTCAAGTCTAGCGGGTTTGGGTCGGGGTACCCCATTGCCATCCCTAGTCTCATCCTCATTCAGATCAAATGAGAGAAGATTGAGTTTGAACATTTTCACTCAGGATTTGCATCTCACAAGAAGTCCGTTTCTTAAGGTTCACATTGTTTCAAGCAAGAGCACGAATGCTAATAAGTCCAGCGGAGCCACACCCCCCAAAAAAAACACACACACACACAAAGAAAAGGGCTCATAAACTGTAAATTCTATGATGCGAATGACATGCCAAACAATACAAGGAAAGATGTGTAAAAAATTAAAATCCAAGCTGTAAGAATTATGAGGATACCTGAATGTTCTCCAGCATAGACTGCCCAAGATTCCTCAAGGTAGACGCCAAATTCTGGTCACAACCATCTGCTTTCGCATTCCCAGGATTGCAGTTTGCCTCATCAGCAGAAAGTCTCACCTTATTTCCCTTAAGACTTCCACCATCAGCAGATTTTGCATCCTCAATCTGAAGTCTTTTATCAGAAGTTCCCTCCCCAGAATTCTGTCGCCCAAACTTAAAGAACCACTGGAACTTGCCTGTCAGACCCTTCCATTCCTTGGAAACAGTTCTTAATGGTTCCTTAGGAACATAGTTAGAACTAGATACTCCATTAGCATTTGCATCATTTGAAATATCTACTGGAGATTCTTTGGAAATATTGTCATTACCAAATCCTTCATAAAAATTTGCATCTGGAGCATCAGAAATGGGAAGAGGTGGTTCATCCATGGCAGGTTCAAACAAACAAGAATTTTGGGTTTCACCATCCATCATATCATGGGAGGTATTTGACTCGGTGCTGCTCTTCTCTGTGTCATCTTCAGTAGGGCTTGCTGGTTCTGAAAATTCAGGAGAATGGTCTTCACTGCCAGTGCTTCGCGCTGAACATATCTTATCTATAAGAGGCATTCTTTCCACCACAACATCTTTGACTGCAAAATCAGATCCAATACAAAGGGGATCCTTTTGGCTAGATGATTTATCATGCCCTACCTGTTCAGTATCTACATCAGAGTTAAGCTGCTCGACCAAATCTTCACTGGCAGTGCTTCGAGCTGAACATATCTTGTCTGCAGAAAATGCTCTTTCCACCACATCCTTCACGGTGACATCAGATCCAATACAAACGGGATTGTTATGGTTAGATGATTTATCTACTCCTTCAGCATCTTCATCAGCGTTAAGCTGTCGAGCTAAATCTTCAAGCAAACTTCTTCTGACAGATGACCTGTGATTTCTCTCCCTGCCTTCTCTTTTCGACGGACATGGTTCTGATTCTGATCTTGATAATCTCATTTTAATTTTCTCCGTCCAACCTCTCCTCTTGGACGACCCTTGACTCGGAGAATTTTTCTTCTTGGTTTCTTCTTCCTCCTGCACAACTCTCCATTTCTCTTCCCAGTATCTCTCAGGTATAACACTAAGTGGTGTTCTGGGAGAACTTAAATCAAATGAAAGGCTATGAGTATGACCCTTCATGCTTATCTGCTTGTTGTGGCTGCCGTTTTCAATCGACGGAGTTGAATATGAAGGGATATTAGCCTCCATTGCAAGAGTCACCAGAGACTTTGCCTTCCCTATGAGTTTGTCTAAGTCCACCTTTACAGGAAAATTGAGAAGTCTCTGGAGACAAGAAGTGGGATACTCAGTGGCAAGCAGAGATGATCTCACATGGAGCATCATGGAAACAGCCATGGCAGAGATAAATGCTCCCCTGGGAGAATTTAAGATCCCAGGATCACGTTCAGCAGCTTTAACTGATTTACTGTTGTCATAAGAGAATATCTCATCCCATATTACCAGCAGGTCATCAAGAGGAAACTCACGCCCAAATAAAACTCGCAACCAACGGAGAGCAAAGTATTGAGGCTCAACACCAAGTTCAGCAAGGTGACTATACAATGAAGCATCCACAATGGAAAGCAAGTGGTAAAGTGTCAATGAAGCTTCGATAACTGGGGCTAAACCCATTTGAGTAGCACTTGCAGGAGAATGGGAGAAGAATACTGCCATGGCCACAGTACCACCTGCCCCACTCATTAAAGCATCAAACATACAGTAGGCGTCATGTTCCAAAAACCTCTCGGACAAAACAATGCCAAGCTCACCCTCTGCTCCATAAGGATCACTTAGCAAAACAATACTTTGTACATTGGCATCGAGATCACTAAGATTTGTATGCTTTCTGGACAGCTCTTGTAAGCCATCATCATCTGGAGAAGAACTTGACGATATCTTGAAACTAAAATCATGACTTTCATCAGACAAATTCTCATCAAATTTGTCCACAAAGTGATCTTCATAAAGTTTGCGAATTTCATTAAGATGTTGTATATCTGCATGAAGTACGTATAACAGAGGGGCCAAAAGTTCATGCATTCCTACAAATGAAACACAAAAGGAAGATACGAGATTTGGAGTTTAGACAACCAAAAACCTAGAAAACAACTTCACGTCACTAAAAGCAGTAATCTACCTTGTCTGTAACCACATTCTGGATGCCCAAGGCACCACAATAACAAGATTCGCCTTAACATGCCTTGGCATCCCGGTGTTTGGAAATAACTCTCATGTTCAGGATATAAACGAGATAAATCTTTATCAACAGTTTGTTCCAACTCAGCATTTAGAAAAAAGCGGCCCCAAATGCTATCTGCGAAAATGGACACCAAAGTTACAATAAAAAAAGTGTATTCACAGGTATGTGATCAAAAAGTGTAACTCAACAACCCCCAAGGTACAAATCACAAGAGGGGGCCCAAAAATTCCCCACTAGTCAAATTAGATGTGGCCTTAACAGGCCACTGTGTTCCGGCCCAAGAATGTCATCCCCCTTCCCCCATCCAGTTGAAACCCCTCCATGATAACCCGTATAGGACCTAGAAAGAAGGGCCTTTACCCACCCCCGGGAAAAAAATCATTTTTCATGGTTACAATTCCCTTGAAAAAGGCGCATGTACAAAATTACCAAAAAAAAAAAAAAACCTCTTCCGAGAGAACCACGGGAAGAACTTGTAACAAGATCAACATGTTCCCCTAATCCAATTCAAACTCTACTGCTGAAAATGCAAGTTTTATAACCCCTTTGTTTTACGTTCATGTCCATATACTCACTATAACACTCACTTTTGCATTTCATTCTCATGCAGCCACCACAAATAAGAAAACCAACTAAAGAGAACATTAATAAGACAAATGTGGGTGCAGTTAGTCAACAAGTATTTGCAACAATAAAACAGCAAAGCTTGTAACTATTTACAAGTTTTGTCCTATAAAAAGTCTGAAATTATTGGGTAGCTTCAACAGCTAGAAGGAAGTAGATATCAGACATAAAACTGAGAGCAGAGATTTGAAAAGAATTAACAAGTGATCATTCAAGTCAATTTGATTGGTTCCAAATTTAATCATGTCAGATATGGCAAAGAGTAGTGTCTAGTCGACCAGAAATTAGATCAGTAAGCTTTTAGGTTACTTTGGATCCAGACAGTAATCACGTCAAAATAATCAATGTAAATTTTGCAGGGCTTCTGGTCTAACCATTTCCTTATGATCTATTTTTTCACACAAAGTCAACAACAAAATTATGTAGTAAGGACGCCATAGCACATATCATTTGGATGCATTCATCTTCAAGTTACTAGACAAAGTTAAGCTCACCTGGATTTTGTGAGAGTGGATTATCTATGGCTAGATCCTGACAATCATTACCAAATTTGCGAACATGGGGATCAATGAGGAGGTGCTTCCGTAAATAAGCATATCTGGAACATGATACCAAAAGATTAGTAAACTTGAATATTAAAATGTCACATATTACTTTCCTACGACAATATTACTTTCATACGACAATGACAGCAGCACAACAATCTACTCATAACTACAATTATATAAAATCAACTCCAACTAAATCAGATGTTTAAAATTAATGGAATCCGAGCTAAGTGCCTAAGTCGCAAATTTCAACCTTCCTCTGCAGATTAGGAAGTACAAAACAAGATGAACATTCTTCTACTAATTCAAAATGCTCAAATTCTTTTGGTGTTCAAAGGGTCAAAACTGTATGAGTTTTATGACTTTCCAGTGACAGCTTAAACCATTTAATCAAAGCCCATTACAACTTTTCCGCAACAATCAAGCAGTGCTGCCTGGATACTGAGTTTGATGTACTCAAAATTTGGAATCCCGTAAATGTTTAAGTATATATTTTCTTGAGTATACTCTATTGATGCACAGATAGAAAGCAGAAAGTATACATTTTTGATCACACATGAACAGGTACACACTTAACCATCTGTTATAAGAGGGCAACCCCTTAAGATCTCTTTTAAGTCTTGTCATATATCTGTGCATTTACATTGCAATTTTGCATCAAAAACTGTTTGACTCAAAGGAGACAATACTTATTGAACACTAGACTTCTCATGTGTCCTTGACAGTATGAACTCTACAAGAATGATACCCCGTTTGAAGCACCACATATTTATGCACTTACAAATTATTCAACGTTGTTAAAACTACTGAAGAGTCACCGAAGAGGTAAAGGAACCACAAGAAAGCAGACTTTAAAAAAAAAAAAAAAAAGGACTAGTCCCACGAAACAGATTCACCATCGACGGCATTACAATGGTTAAATACAGAGAATAAAACCCCATCCCCCCCAGCCTCCAAAAAAAACTACTTCAGTAGACTCGGCAATTTCAGTTATACAGGGAAGGAGCAAGAGCACACAAGGAATAAACTAACTAGCTAAATAAATAAAGACAAGTATTTTCTCTGATCCCAAAGCAAAAATTATAGTACAATCAGACAAACAACAAGCTAAATATCATCAACAAACTACAATGATTCTGAAACTGATCACCATTAATGCAATATAATAAATAGCATTAAAAACCCTAAAATTATCCGATAAACCCAAACAAATAACAATTGAATTCCGGGGAGAGGATTACCTCCGGCGAGAATCGGCAGTGACACGACGAAGGTCATCAATGGTGGAAGAGGGAGAAGAGGGAAGAACCCCGAGATCTATACGCCATCGAACCCCTCTGAGATCGGGAAAATTGGACGCCATAGATTGACCCTGCAATGATCCCGGCAATTCGGGCACAATCTCCCCCGGGCACATGGTTTTCCGGCGATATCTCTCCGACCCAGTCGCTCAAACTTCCAGAAGAACCATTGAATTGTTGAAAAGAAACTAAATTGGAGAAGAGACAACTGGGCTAGTGCTCAGAACAAGGGGAGAGAGAGAGAGAGAGATAGGAGATGAGCTAATGCTTCATCTTCTTCGAGAGGAGGGATGAAGAGAGACCGGCAGAGAGAGAGAGAGAGAGAGAGAGAGATCTGGTCATATAATCATGGATTTGCGTATCTGATTGGCTCTTGCAACTGGGTTTGCTTTGCCTGTTCTTGATGGTGAGAGACAAAATCATCAGAGATTAGAGACTCCACCTCGCAGTTGTTGTCGTTGGACTTGGAAAAGTTCCCACTTTTTCTCTCTTCTGCCTTCCTATCTCTTCCTTTCTCTTCTTTTTTAAAATTTTTTTTCTTTTTCTACACAAGTATGGCCAAAAAATAATTGATGTCTCCTTTTTGTGTTTGGGATTTCCTACCTTAAATATTAAATTACTTTGGGTGGCAAAATTAATGCTCTTTTTATTTGCTTCCACAAAATTCAAATTCTATATTAATAAATTAAAACTCAACATTTTTTATCCCCAAAAACACTCAACGTCATAAATTTTGGATACATAAACCCACTTTATAAACAGGTAACACGTATTAAAATATAATAAATTAACAATACTACTTTAACCTTATTTTAAGGAATAGTAATAATATCACATGAATATAAAACATGTATATATAACATTTGGTTAAACTCTAATTAATTTTTATTTTTATTTCAACTTAACTACGTTAGGATTGTTATGTTCATTTGTACAGCTATATTTGTTGATGAATGATGACTAGAGTCTTATCCAATAAGATAAGATGTGCACTACCACATTACAATCACTTTGGTCAAAGTATGATTAATTTTATTATTATTGTTTTTAAGGGTTTTGAAAAATAATTTTATTTTTAAAAAAATAAACTGAAGCAGTTTAAAAAATTTAACATTCAATGTATGAACTTTTGGAAATCTTTATTTTTTAACTTACCAACGTCAAGTAATAATATGTTGACTTGCTGAGTTGATTACATGGTAACATATTTATCATATATATAGATGATAATGTCGAAAAGGTGCAGAAAAAATACAATTAATATATGATAAATAAAATACAACGTCTTAAATTGGTAGATAAACAAATACTGCCTAAATTTAAGAAGTTATTAAGTGACAACTTCCTTATAACATGTGAATATATATCATCTATACGTGATAAATAAGTAGTAGATCTTTAAGTTAAAAAAGTCAATACATCATTGACATCTACGTAGTATGTTAAAAATAAATATCTAAAAAATCAGTATATTGAACGTTAAATCTAAAAGTTGGATTATACAAGTTGAAAACTTATAGAGGTAGATTATTAACATCTTTTTTTTTTTTTATTGACTATTATTGCTTTTTAAAAATAGTGTTAAATTCAAGTTTTATAAACCCATAACAATTATACTCGTATAATAAATTTTTTTAAAGTAGTAGAATAATTAACTTGACTTATTAAAGAAATAAAAAAAATCTACTAACTAGTCTACCATCCAACGAAATAAAGATTGTCTTCCAATGGTTGGAATTAGCCGCCAGAGAATTTTCTGCCTCAAGTTAAATCTTTATATAGATAACAATTTCACTGTGTTTTTTGACCTAAGAGAGAGAAAATAAATAATAATAGTGGCGTGGAAGAGGAAGTGTGCATTTACCAGTAACCAACTAATAAAATAATATGGTGGGGCCTAAATTATATGTCAAAATTCCACCAAGGATATCCAGTCCTTTTTTTATTTAGTTTAATTTTACAAAAAAATATCATTGATTTTACAAAATTAAACTTACTCCAATTATATTTAATTTACTAATTGACAAAGCACTTTTGTTGCTTGTGTGTTATTAAGTGTACCTTATTCTTTTTTTTTTTTTACAAAAAAAGTGTACCTCAAAAATTTGTTTTCCAGCTGGCAAATATCGACATGTTGTTTTCATATTGAATTATTCCAAATTAATGTCGATTAAGAAAGAGCTCGTGTAACATTCTGATTAAGACATTTTTGTAATTTTCTTTCATTTTTAAGGAAAAATTATCTTTAAGCAAAAGATAAGAGAATAAATGTGGTGTCATTTTCTGTATTGCATGGTAGGAGGCTTTTTCACAAAATTCACGAATTATCTTTGCCTTCTTTAAACTTCAATTCAAAGACAACTATACATATTCACCCTTGTAAGCATATTATGCCGAATATTTTTGCTAGTTAATTATAAAATCAAGGAAATTTACAACAATAGAAAAAAAATTTAAGGAAATAAATATACACGAATATACGCGGGAAGTCATTGATTATGTTGAAGATCATAGCTTGCAATGTAAATTGCTCTTGACGTTATTAATCGTAAACCGAAACACCTTCATCCTACAAAATCTTGAAATCTTCAACAAAAGGCGCCAAGTACACAACTATATCGTTTCCTAACTGTTTAGGCCTATAAATGAGCATTGACAACATAATGTACTTGCACTTCATGAAGGTTTGCTCGGGGAGAGTTTGAGTCACCCTAGAGGGGGTGAATAGGGTGAAGAAGAGATCTTGTGGAGATTCAAACTCTTTTGCCAGGTAAAATACGGAATGCGGTTCCGAGTCAAAACAGAGTCGAAAAGTAGAGACTCGGAAAGACCGAATAGATAGAAATGGCAAGAAAAGCAAATGCTTTAAGACAGATCCGAGTCTAGAATGAACTCGTAAAGTAAACACTTAGAGATTACGTGGAAACCCTCATGAGGCGAGAAAACCACGGACCGTGTCAATCCGGACACGAAGTCAAATCCACTATTTTGAGTCCACAAAATACCGTGAACCGATCGAACTCGAGTTGCTCCCTTAGACAACTCTTTACAAGTTTTCCTAAACTCGAAATTCCCTTATCCGATCTAGTACTTCCTAACTAAGATAACCCTTACAGCTAGGGACAACTTAAGTTGAGTTCACCCTTACGACTTAGTCAAGGGACCTTACAAAGAAAGTAAGAAATAGTTTGTAGTCGAGTACAAGACCTTACAACTCGAAGGTAATGAATTACGTAATAGGAGTTGTAAGTAGAAGATTGAGAATGAGTACAAAGACTTTGCACAAGTACGTATATTAACAATAAGTTCGGCAATCTTCAAGTCTTGTGAAGTGGCTTCTATTTATAGATGACCAGGCAAAGTAGCCGTTATCTTCATCTCGCTACCGAGAGTCCTCTCGTGACCGTTGATAGAAGCTTTCGAGTCACTCGAGAAAGTATCCGTTGTAATGTGAACGTTGGACAACGGTTTAACTCTCTTGGAAGTCCCAAAACTACTAGCGGTGTCTTGAGAGATAAGGTGAAAACCACCGTTAAGCTTGGTGTCTCAGTTTTCCAGATTTGGAAACAGACAGACTCCGACACTATCTTCCGGGACCTGGAGCAGAGAAGGTGAAAAGTCATGTCTGCTGGTGATTTGACGTTTTGAAGCCGGTTACTTTTGTGATTTGAAAAGTGTATCCTCGTTTGAATAACCTACAAAAGTAAAGCAATTTTGGTTCTCAAAGTATGAAATACTTTGGTCCAAGATTAGACACGAGATAATAAAATAATTATGATAATTAATCAACTAATTATCCGAGTTAGAAGAGAAGTGGAATATTCCGAGTCTAATAAATATATTACTCAAAATTCCATCTAACTTAGTCTAAGCGATAGATCAAGATAAGTAAAGAATATCGAGTGAGATAACTTGATATACACTAAGTATAAAACAGTACTAGAGGTACCGACGCTAATGAAATAGAGTTTATAATCGAAGCCGGTTTCGAGTGAGAGAAGGTGAAACACTAGTCCACTCAATCTGCGATAAATCCGAGTGATGCTTGGGCTCGGAACAAAGAATCGGTTTTCGAGTCACTTAAAGAAGCGCAATAAACACATGAAGTGCAAGTCTGTAGTACTTAAAGAAAATACCATTTCATTCAGAAAAGTTTCTAAAACACAGAGAATGCCTTGGAATCAAAGCTCTATAAATACGAGATGGTTATTTCGATTCATGTAATGTAACTCAAAAATGCGTTGAGCATTGTCCGAGTCTTCACTTCATACACAACAACGACGAGTAGGTTCTAGATAATAAAAAAACAGACCAATTGCTATGCTTGCTACTAAGGTCATCGTGAGGGTTTATTCCGTCCGTACAAAGACCCGGACGTAGATTCCATGCTTTCTTACCAAATTTCGGAAACAATGAATCGATCTTCTTTCAATGAGAAGAATCGGCAAGGTGACGTACCTTGTCATCACGGACTCTTACGTCGGCATGTCATGTCAAGTTCTTGGCATCATTTGCACTTGAAAACACGGTACAATATGCAATCTTTCGGACAGGCATATATCTTTATATATCCCATGCCCATATGACACAACATCCTCTTCGCCTCATATGTACAGTCGGGAAGGACATTGCCTTCGGGAGTATATCATTGAGCATATTCAAGCAAGTCTCGTGAAACTTTTGTCACTCTAGCCGTTAGCCATTTTCAAGTATATTAACCTTAACACAGCTTGATAAACAGGTATATTTATCACACCGGGATAAAGAAGCTTCTCCGAATCAGCTAAGAATTGCTCCAATACGTGTGGTTGATCGACTAACTCACGTTCTACTCCACGAACTAGATCTTCGGGTCGATCTTCTAATTCCATACTACTGCTAGCTTCATTTTCATAATACCCTTCATCTTCCTCTCATACGACATTATTCACAGACGCCTCCTTCCCCCATGTCATACCTACACATTATAAGTTGTGTCAAACTCATGCCGATATAGGTGACCTTTTACAACCTCGGGAGGCAATCTTGAGGAGTTAAAACACCTTAAACACGGATAGAATATGAACTCGTTTTCGAATTTGGCAGCATGTTCGACGACAATCTCTATGAAGTTGTTAACATCATCACGATATTCTACACTCCTCTTATCGCTATAAACCCACGCTCGATCTATACCTTACCCATAAACACGAGAAGCAATTCACCACATATAGTTCGATAAATACGTACTTACCCACAAATAATATGACATGAGCCTAAGATCCTTGTACAAGAATAGATAGTCCTAAACCCATCCAAGAATAATATGACCCTAGACCGTGTAGCAAAATCTTATTATACTTTTGACAAAATTTCTGCAGAATTTTCCATTAGTCATTCAAGTACAACATATGAAAACAAAGTGGCTAATGTATATATCCTTACTTAATTGTATGGTAACATAAGTAAAGATATACACATCAAACCCATCATCATCATAATTGCATCCGAATAATGAGAGGGAAATTAGCACCATGATATATTGTCAAATGTATGATAAAGATTATAATAGCCACACAACCTATTATCATATTATTCTCAAACTGTCCAACATGGACAATTCCAAAACCTATACATACCAAGCTAATATCCTAAGCGCTATACGCACATTTCCGCATGTACCGTGACCTAGGATAACTTATTATTTACAGATTTTTGAACGGGTTTTCTAAACTTATGAAATGCATACGATAATTTAATAAAGCATCCCATTAATCATATTATATGAAAAACAAAAAAGTATGTATATAAAATAAATGGTTTCCTTTTTTCTTCCAATTTTGATGTATTATAATTTATTTTCCTATAATTAAATCCTAAACTCCTAAATCCGTTTCTCAAAATCTCAATCATTTCACGAATTTTCAACTTAATAAACTAAATAAATTTTACCCACATTCTTAATATTCAACATTTCAACAAAGATTCAATATTTCAACAATCTCAAACATTACCCACATTTTCAACATCACATAATTACCCCAAATACATTCAACATTTAACTATATAAATCTTATAAATAACTTAAAGTGAAAAAAAAAGAAAGGATAAAGATTTATACCGTAAGAACGAGGAAAACAACGAGTGAGAGTGATCGAGAGGATTAATAGCGAAACGCACACAGCCTATCGACACAAGAGAAGACAACTACAAGAAAGAGGAAAGACGAGAGGATATAGTGAGCGAAACGAAACATTGAACAACAAGAGAGGAACAATGGTGAGGATAACTTACCGACGAGGATTACTCCGAGGAGATTTAGATCCGAGTAGTAGTGGACAAAAGTGAACTGTGGAGAGCGATAAAACCGATAATAGATAGCGAGATAAAGTGGGCATGAAAATAGGAGGTATGTTCTTGGGCTTTTTAGATTGTATCTAGAAGACATTTGACGACGGTTCTTACAGATGAACTATCGTCACATGTTTTCAAGCAATACATATGACGACGGGTCTTTCATAAGAACCGTCGTCAAATGTTTTACATAATGCCTAGGTTATTTACAAAAATGACACCGGTCTATTTTCCGTAACGGTTTGTCCTTTCAACCGTCGTTAAAGGTCCATCGTTAAAAGTAGTTTCGTAGTAGTGTAATGTGCGTAGGAGAGAGGGGGCGAGCAAGAGAGAAGTCCGGGCGACCGGCAAGTGCAAGCCATAAATGAAGTCTAAGCGACCGATGAGCGCGCACAAGAGAGAAGAAGGAAGTATGGGCAAGGACGACGAGAACAACGGGCGAGAGAGGCAGGCCGGACGTGTAATTTCCATAAACTCGCGGGAGGGAGCATTTAGCGAGCAATCGAGCGAGGGCGAGGGCGAGAGAGAGGGATAGATAGTCACGAAAAGAGAGGCATTGAATAACGTGAAGACATGAGGTAAAGACTTTAGAAAATAAAAATTAAAAAACCTTTGGTTTAATTCACTCATCAATCCGAACTAGTGGACTCGAACTCGACTAGATCGAAACCCAAATAAATAACATTCTTGGACCAATGACTGGATTGGAAATTGTTGGTTCGAACTTGTCAAGGCCAGTCTTGGGTTTGGCTTGGTCATGGACTCGAATAATGGACAATCCTATCTATAGGTTGTTTACCCATTAAATCCTCGTATAGGGTGAATTTAAAAGGTTATTAGTTAGTCACGGAGAAAGATCATATAAATTAAACCAACTCATTTGTTCGGCTACCCGTAGACTCCCTCAAATAAAAAAATTGTGTACCATGAAACTTGAACTCATAATAACCAATGTTATGAATGCTAAAGAAGCCTTGATAGCCATTATGACAAATGTATTTTAGTTATCAATTTATTCAATATGTTGACATTATCGTATCACTTATTCAATTTGTTGATATGAGCTAATAGTATGACTAATACTAAACATGTTGACTGAATTTGATTTGCAATTCAAAAGTTGAAAGACAATAAAAATAAAAATGTTTATAACTAATATTGTATTTCCCGTTTCAATCACATATGATAAGTAAATCAAATATACTAAATATGTTGATTGAATTTGATTTGCGATTCAAAAAGTTGAAAAACAAAATAAAAATAAAAATGTTTATAACTAATAGTTTTTATGTTTCGTATTTTCGTATTTTTTTTTCAAAATAAGAGAAACGAATTTAGACCTTTTCAAACTTAAATGCAACTTGGTAACAATTTAGTGAAAATTCAAGGCCATCCAAGCTATAAATATACAATAACTTTCACCAATTGGTCAACCAACTTGAGCAGCCCTTTATACCACTAATGTGGAATATTCTTGTATGTTGTTTTTTCCACCTCACCTATGATTAATAGGTTTTGTTTTTTCCAATATATGTTTTGGTTTATTACTATCAAAAAATAAATGTGTTTTGGTTGAACCTAATCCCAAGTAATAAATTAATACCAAACATTCACAAATTTTGTTTGGTCAATTCTTTCCTTTGCTTAAGTAAGCAACTAAGCATGCATTAATAATATTTAACCAATATAAGCTTATCATCATCACAACATAATTAATCATAGAGGTACAACAATTTGTCTTTATCTTCACCAAATGGAATTATTTGAATTTGGTGTTTATTTTTTTCTTTTTTTTTTTTTAGTTTAATTCCATTGCATGATACATAGAATAGCAAAGGGTCAAGTCAAGTCCATGCCAGGCCAGCACATGGATGCCCATCAACAAAAGGGGAAAAAAGACAAAACAATTGTCTTGTTATTGATTTACAACCAATGAATTAATATTTTACAAATATATGACAATATTAAAGTTGGTAAATATACAATAATAGAAATACAACAGTTGGAAAATTAAATAAATATTTATAAAATAAATTAAAAATTATAAGTAGGAAAAATAATATCCACACTAGCTAGCTAGCATCCACTAAACTAGTTGTTAAATGTGATTAATGGTTTTGATCTTGGAACATTTGGGGGAAAAATTAGTAATTGATGGCCAGTTGAAATCATCAAGAGTTTCCTTCTTTCAAATTTTTTAAATTGGGCTCATTCGAAATTATATAAAAATTATTATCTATTTTTATTTTCTGTTCATTTCTATTTAATTCGTTCATTTATGTTCTTTTTGTTCGCTTCGCTATATATGTAATTTCTGTTTATTTTTTAATGCAACTTCAAACTAGCTCCAGTTCAAAAAAATATTGTACCTTATTGATTACATATTTTTTTTTATTAAGATGAGATTTACGAATTTAAAAGATATATAGTAATATTGTGTAATTATTTTTTAATGGTATCTCCAGAAGATTTTGTTAGTTGACTTGGTTGACAACATGATAACCACAAGTATGCCATGATTACGTGGTTCCTAATTTTTCTTCAATTGTTGTATCTTTATTACAATGAAATTTTACTATCATATAAATTATGAAAGAAAAAAAAAAAAAGGTATGGGAATTCATTTAAGAATGGTGCGAGGTAAATTATTCTATTAATTTTTACTCAATAATTTCCATTTTTTTTGAAAAGCTTCTAATTTGAAGTATATCCCTTGAAAAAAATGTGAAACAAAAAACTCTACAACATTGGAAATTTGCAACCACTCACTAAAATGAGGTGCATGAACATTTGCAGTTGCATGGGGGCCCATTTTTAGACCTAATTTTATGCTTCGATGTGACTCTCAATATTTAAAACACGTTAAAATTATTTTATTTTATTTTATTCTTTGGTGTGGCAATTGGTGATTGGTGGCTAAACACAAGGTTAGCTAAGTGAGAAAATGAAATATCAACTAAGCTCGTCTCATTTTGTGGAATAGGCGGCGCCTCCATGGGAGGGAGGTCGTCGGTGGAGTTTTTATCTATGTTTTTCAGATAAGATATAAAAGGTAGATATAAGTATAATTTAAATTTAAATATGTATATATAGTAATCTAATAATTTTTAAATGTTTATTCGGTAATAATTTTTAAATATTTTATTTGTGGGTTGTAACGTTAATAATTTTATTTTTGTAGGTATTAGACATAAATATTTTTACTTTTTAAATTGAACGATAATGATTCTACCTTTGTAAGTATTGAATGTCAATAACTTTAATTTTTGAATTGGATGTCAATAATCTCATGTTTGATCATATTTGTTTTTTTATAAATTGTTATTGAGTTAAATAGGATTAGATTCAACAACGACAATGACATATGAGGTTATATAATCCACTATCCACAATGCTCCATATTTATATATTACCTCACATGTCAACTGTCATAAAATCCAAGTTTCGTTACTCGGTAGCAGTCCCAAAAAAAAAAAAAAAAGGGTTGAAAGTGGTTAGTGGTGTACAATTAAAAACTAGGCTTATTGACATGTGATACCTTCAAACGTGGAATTATTGACGTTTAATTTAAAGGTGAGATTATTAATGTCTAATAACTCTTTATGAATTTATCCTATATTGTTGTTCTTTAAAGTCATTTGTCACTAGTTATAACCAAGTAACAAATATATACACATACATTGAGGGCTATAAAAATACAAATGACACGCACTACCATAAGCTAGATTTTAATTAGCTCAATTGATGAAGTTTTTACTTTCCTTCTTGCCCATGTTCGATTCTGGGAGGAAATAATTTTCTCTTTATTCTGAAAATTATGTAGGGGTGGGCTATTTTGGATTTTGACACCATATCAACTTTATGAACTTTCTTAAAATGGTGGAGTCGGAGATATGTCTACTTACTTAAAAATAGAAAATAAAACCTTCACTGAGGACTTACCCTCAATCCTAACGCATCCATTATATCTCTCACTCACATGGGTTTTTATGGTTTTTTTTTTTTAAAAAAATTGTAAGATTGTAATGAAACATTTTTTGCCCTCAAAATCATGAGTTTAATTTTTTGTTTGACAAGGCTCTTCAAATATAGAACTGGAACTTTTGTATGTGATCGTATCAATATCATGTGATTACATTTTATTTTAACACGTCTTTTTAAAAATAGTACGGATATATATTATATATGAGTCGGATCGATGATCATGAGTTTAAATTTTTGTTTGATACATCTTTTTAAAGATAGTATAGAGCTTTTATATATACAAGTGAGATCGATATCATAAGTATGGGTTTCGACAATTTTTAAAGACATATTTGTCCCAACGATATAAACTAATAATAAATGACATGTAAGATTCAGCAGTAAGAAATAAGGAGCACAAAAATAATAACATAATCATAAAAAGAGGGTGAAAGAGTTCCAAAAAGCATCAAAAGATGACTATAGTTATAAAAAGGGGCAAGCAGTATGCTACCAGTGAAAACCACGTATTTTTACAAAAAGGTAAGAAAGAGTTTATACATATAACATCAACACTTTAAATCCCAAAGCGACCCCTCATATGTTCATAAGGAGTGTTTTAAAGTAATAGAATATTAGAGATATTATTGTACATAAAATAATTGTAATATTATACTAAAATTTGGTCGATATTTCTTTTTCTGGTAAATAATGTGTTTATTTTCCGGGCAAATTTGTGTGTCTTTATCTTATACAGAGTTAGATTAATATACGAAGTATATGAATTTATTTCTTTTCCTTCTACCTAGCTAGCTCTCTGTTTTACCAACTTAGATAATTTTGTTTAGCTTATATCTGAATAATATTCTTATTTATTACTCGACCTCATCAGTTGATTATTAAAGATAAACCACAAATTAAGAATTACATGTTTCAGAGCATAATTTGAATTAGAGAAACTGATTGAGAAGCCCAATTTTAGACCTTTAATGGCTCAGCCCCACTTGTAGCCCAATAATTGAAGAAACCCTACAAAAATAGAGAACTCTATTGGGCTTTGGCCCAACTTAGGTGCAGCATCTCGGGGGGGCGAATTTCTTACAAATAGAAATACTAGTATTATTTTTCGAGTTCTTTATAGAAAAAAAAGTTGCTTTGAAGTTTTGTCACTGAACCGAGAAAACAATGGAATCATATATATATATATATATATATATATATATATATATATATATATATATATATATATATATATATATATATATATATATTAAAAGTTGAGTTGAAGTAATGTATGAAGCGATACGTAGTAATGCCACACAGGATGTCACATAGGATGTCAAATAGGTAGATTTAAACTAAACATCAACTAACCTAAAGTTGACTTGAACTGAAACTCACCCAAACCCAAATTGATCAAATCGAAATATAGTTGACTCAAATACGAGTTGATCCAAACTAAAACCCAATCCGTACCAAACTACCCATTTACCATTTGGAGCCAATTTGGCAACTAATAAATTGCGCCCAAGTAGAGCCAAACTTGAGAAATGGCAAAAATGACGCCCGTGAAATAAACCCCTACGGTTTGAGGATTGATTTTAGGATGCAATAAAGATGATGAATAGAGAAAGCAATGATGTTAACATTGTAGAGATCTATTCTGTAATTTAAGCGGATCAGAATCAATGTGAGACTTTTTAAGTTTTTTGAAGCACACTTTGTGCCTTCACATGCTCTTGTAGAAGCTCCACGACAAACTTTGGTGGGATCCAATCCTCACATGCTCTTTGAAACTGACCCCTGTTACTCCCACCTGAGACTCAAGATATACATCTTGCGTATATACGGTTGGTTGAGATGACAATAGTCTCATCCCGATAAAAATAAGATTATTAGTTCGAATCTTCGAAAGTATCCATAATTTATTGGAAACCTTTTACCTTCAATGCTGATGGTCCGAAAGAAATTATATCCTTATCAAATATGTCCAAATTTAGATATGAATTAATTATATTTGAGAGTTTCACCTAGGTGAAGTGTAGTGGTTTGATGTAATAATCTTTATAGAGAGCTTAATCTTGATCACTATATTGAGTGTCAAGTTTGTTTTAATTTGCACCTTTTCCGGTTCATTGTAATTTCCTTTTTCGTTATGTTTGATAGGGTGTAACCATAATATAATGCGATGGAATGTTGTAACTCGGTAGTATTTAGTAAATTGCTCGGTATGTAATTATCCTATATTTACATTTTAATAAAAAAGTTCCTCACATTTTTAAAAGATAATAAATTACTATCGTCGGATCATAATTTTTTAACAGCATAATACTCTACTTTTCAAATCTTTAGTAGTAATGGTTAAGAAAATAGTATGCAATACACATAATCTAAGCATACTTCAAAAGTTTCCCTTTCATGTGGAATTTTGTGCCCTAAAATTGATTCCCTTAGACAGTATCAACCCAAGGCTTAGGTGCTTTAAACAAGATAGCCATCACACCACATGCACCCATCAGAAATCTATCGTTGATAGTGAAGTGAAGTTATTTTTGCCAAGAATAAACCATTCTATTTAAAATAACTAAGGTCTCTATCATGCTTATAATTTTATAAAATTATATACACGAAAATATTTTAGTTAAAGAAAAATATACGATCAGTACACACAATAAAAAAATATAATAATATTTAAAAGTATATTTTGGATCCACATAAATACCTTTGAATTTGAAACTTTTTTTCAATAGAAGAAATTTCATTAATATGAAAAGCCTTGCAACATTTGCAAAGATAAATAATTTTCTGATAAGAAATAAATCTATAATATAAAAATAGGTTTATATTTTGTCAAAATTATTAATAAATATAATATCATCCGACTTTATACTTGTAATATCAATTTGGCTACAAAATGTGTTTTTAAATTTCAATCTGTTTTCTCGAACGTCGACAAGTTATAATATAACTTTATAAAATAGATCTCCGTGTAATGTAATAGATCCAACATGAAGGATACATCATCTTTATCGAGCCATGTGAAACTCTATTGTTGAATATTCCCAAGGAAAATCAATGAAACCAACTAATAAAAATATTATAAATAAACCCTCTAATGGAATAAACAACCCTAATAAAATTTGCACAAAGACGAGAAACAAAATTCTCACAAGGAGAGAAACCCTAACTCTCATAAAAATAGAGAAACCTAAACTCTCACAAGAAGAGAATTTATTAAAACGAAAAATAACAATACTTTTAGATATTGATTTGATTGAAGAAATTGAAGTGAAAGGTGCTTAGTACCGGATTTAACTAGGCAAGTAGTAGTCCTAAGTATCTAAAAAAGGGAAAAAAGTAGTGGATATAGAGTTAGGGTTTAGAGAGAAGCTATGAAGGGTGGCAAATACTATTGGGTTTTGTCCCAATTCCATTATATAGAAAATATTATGTTTTCTTTTTGTGAAAGATTTTATCTTGGACTCTAAATAGTTAATAGTAATTGGAAGACCTTCTATGGTTTCTTATATATACTAAATTGTTTTACCTAGTTAGATGTGGCGCACGACATAACCAATTTGTGCCTCTTGGCACCTCCTAGGATTATTCTCCCCATTCCATATACCTAAATAGAAGATCTTTGAGAATTTTTCTCTTTATTTTGACTTATAAACTCATCGTTCGGAGATTGTATTTTCTACTCACTCATCGTATTATAGTGGATTATATTGTTGTCGCCTGTAATTTTTCCCAGATTTAAATTTTCCATGTAAAAATTATGTGTCATCACCTTATTTATTATTTGTTGATTTATCAACTTCCCAACATTTCACTTCTGCTGCATATCGAATCTAACCCTAACAAAAACTAGTTTTTATTAGACAACAATTCAACATTTTGGAAATTAAGATTCAACTTTGAACTTTTTCAGGGAAAGAAAGGTTCTGATAACCTGAAGAGGAAAGAAATAAATTCAAATTACAACTTAGCATGATCACTGAATGGTAAAAAAAAAAAGAATTTTTCCTTATAATTTAACGTACTAAAATTGATAGGATTATTAATTAACATTCGTATCCTTCGTAATATGTGGTAATCGTTTTTCTACTCATGTCTTACGAAAAATTATTTTAACCCCTTACTTTACTAACATATTAAAATTATAGTTAAATTTAGGATTTAAAGTTGACTAGAGTCGTTAAAAGACGAAAATACTCTTACCACACGAAAATGCCTCATTCAACATATCAAATTCGACTCCCTTCTTCAGCTCATCGACGCACTTCCCAAGAAACTTGCCGTCTTCTTTCTCTCTCACTAGGAGCTTCTCGAGGTGAGTCTCAACGTCGGTCTTGTACCGAATTGCTCGGATGATGGAGACCAAGTAGATGAAGGAGAGCAGATCGAGGGGATCCATGATTTCCGAGAGACATGCAGTGGGAAGAGAGAGAGAAGAGGAGGAGGAGGAGAGAGAGAGTGGAAGAGGAAGAATAGAGTATAGAGGTTTGTGAGCTCTTTACGAACTCCATCAATTTGGTTCTCTTTTAGGGAAATTCGATTGAGAATCGTGTCTTCTTCTTTAAGCCATTACTTGAGGAAGAGCTTGTGGGTTGGGGATTCAACGATTTGGTGAAGTGGGTGTTTGGATTTTGGTTCCATTTTTGGATTATAGGAGTTTATTAGCCTCGACGAAGGAGAGAGAAATTGAGAGAGAGAGAGTGAGTGAGTGAGTGTATGTGTGTATGTGTGTGCGCGCGTGCGCATGTGTATGTGTGTGTGAGAGAGAGAGAGAGAGAGAGCGAGCAAGCGAGCGAGAAAGGGAGAGAAACTCGGATATGTTGGTCAATTTGTGAGAGTCACGAAGAAAGAGACAAAGTAGTTTAGAGTTAAATAAATAAATAAAATATGAGTGTGGAAAGGTTCAATTATGTAAGGGTATTTTCGTCTTTTAACTACTTTGTTTAACTTTAAATCCTAAATTTAACTACAATTCTAATATGCTAATAAAGTCAGGGGTTAAAAATAATTCTTCATAGAACATGTGTAGAAAAATAATTACTACATAATACAAGGGATACGGATATTAATAATTCGAAATTGATATCTTTGTCGAGAAATGGTTTCTAAAAATAAAAGTTGCTTCCATCGAACCATGATGTAAGACTCAATAATATTTTTAGGATGTATTAAATACTAGGGCTGAGCATGACCGGTACCCGGTCCAATTTCCAGAACCGGTCCCGGTCCCGGTTGGAACCAGTCCAGAAATGGGAACCGGTCCCGGTCCCGTTCGACCAGTTCCAAATTTTTAGAACCGGTCCCGAACCGGGTACTCGGTGGGCATTCTGTCCCAATTTTTTTTTTGGATGAAATATTCTGTCCCAATTTGCTTGAATTGAAGGTTTCGGTGTTCCAAAGTCCAATCCAACAACTTGAAGAGTCTTTCCGGAACAGAGAGAGAGAGAGAGAGAGCGGGGCGACATAGCGAGAGATCGAGAATTGGAGGGAGAATCTTACCATTGCTAGCATGAAAACACCGAGAGGGATGAGAGTGGCGGCGATGAGATACGTAGTGGATGACTACAAGAATAGAGGGAGGCGATGACAGAGAGAGAGAGAGAGAGAGAGAGGTGGAGTGGGTATGAGTGAGAGAGGGAGGCGCCGAGTGAGAGGGAGCGGAGGGTTGGATGACTCTACAAGAGCGGAGGGTTGGATGACTCTACAAGAGCAGAGGGAGCCGGTGAGAGAGCGATGAAGGCGAGAGAGAGAGAGAAAGAGAGAGAGAGAGAGAGAGGTGGGGTGGTGGGTATGAGTGAGAGAGGGAGGCGTTGAGTGAGAGGGAGCGGAGGGTTGTCCGAGTGAGAGAGGGAGAGCACCGAACTAGGGTTTGCAAACTTTGCATTATATATTAACAAGTTTTTATTTTTATTTTTTAATAAAAAGGGGACTGGGGACCGGTTCAATCGGCTTCGGGTCCGGACCCGCCGGGTTTGAACCGGTTTCGGGACCAGGACCGGTACCCAGCTTTTTTGCTCATCCCTATTAAATACCACCATAAAAAGGTTACGGAATGGCATCTAAAAATAGTTTAAAATTCTTACCAAAAAAGATATATTAAAAAAATCAAACATTTATTACAAGTTTTGACATTTTTTTGTTGAAACTAACTCGTATGTCCCTTCCTGTGTCAAACCGATACTCGTGATTTCAGGTTTGTTGAACATTGGACACGTATAGCTCAATGGAGGGAAAATTTAGAGGGGGAGGGTGAGGATTATTTTTTTAAATTTTTTAGCGATCCTGGGTCTATGAGTCGTAGATCACTTAATAATTTTTATTCCTATGCAAGATTTTGAGTCAAATTTCTTTTTTTCAATTTTTTTAGTATTTTTATGTAGTTTTTATAAAATATGTTAATTTTAACCCTTAACTTGGTTTGTTCTTTTGGCATTTATAATAACTCGTAACAATTAAACGTTAATCATAACAACTTGAAACAACTCATAATAACTAGTTTCAATTAATCATAATCACTCATAACATCCGATACTAGCTTTTAACAGACTCATAAACTTAGACTGCATTGATAAAGCTTGAACATGTTATTGAAAACTTTCAAACTCTTTTGACAAACTTGGAACAAATTTAAGTAGACGCATGGGATGAAGTAAATACAACAATTGAATTAGTAGGGCAAAGAAGAAATAGTGGAGAAGGGAGGGGTCTTCAATGGCCAACTCTCATTGAAGGTGGAGTGGCCAAATCCACAAATGGAGTCGGAGTTGGGTGGGGAAATTGGGTAGGTGGGTGGGTGTCTCCCAATTAACTTAATCCCTCCCATGCCTCCCTTTTCCACCCTCCTTTGACTTCTCTTCTTCATAGTTGACTAAGCTCTCCGCTGATTACGCTGAGTTGGCTTAAAATTTTTTTTTTTTGGGGATATGGGTTAAAACTTATACTAGGTTTTTGTAACACTATCTCATTTAAAAGTTATTGTGAGATAAAAAATTTTAAGGTAATTTTAAATAATTATAAAATGACTAATAATTTATTTAGGAGTATCTTTAATAAAAATCACCTATTGATGAATTATTAGTCACTTTCAAATGAAAAAGTCACTCTAGTATAAATTATTAATTATATTAAAACTTTTAAAAAGTCACCTCTAAGGAAATCTGTTTTACAATTACGTGAGACAGTCTTATATAAAAATTTGTGAAACTTATATCATAGGCATGTAGATTATCTAGTGATATGATATATTTTGGAGGGAAAAATTTTTTTTAAGAGAGAACATAAAAATAGCAAGTGGATTTTAAAAATTACTGAATTCTCGAGCTGTCAAAAGATGACCTAACACAATTTTCAATCTGAACTCGGACACGAAATTAAACGAGTTTGGATAGAGATTTTTAATCCATTTAATTAAATAGATTGATACGTTTAACACGGTTAGTTAATTAGGTTAGGTAAAAAGAAGCCTATTTAACCCTTTTATTAATTTACCATTTATTTCTTTGTGAGAATTATGAAAAATTGGGACTAAAAATTTAAACTTTTGGTATAGCTTTAGGATCTTAATAGGTAGTAGCAAACCTTTGTAAATTTTTGAAGGAATAGGGACTAAACTTACCCTATCTATTATGATACTTTATACTTATACTTTAGTTGTAATGGTAAGTGGATTAATGTAACCGATAACTTAAATCCGACTCATTAAATTTTTTTTCAAACTTGGCTCATTTACATTAAACAAGGTTAAATAGGTAATTTCAGTTCAACCGTTTATTCTTTAAACGGGTGTAGGTTATGATTTTCAAATCGCTCAATAACAGAGTTAACTTTAAATCAGTACTTTTAACCTATTTAAGTTTGATACGAATTTAACTTGATTTGACACATTTAACAACCCCGGGTAATTTGGATCTATAAACCCAAAATTATGGTATAATTTTTGTAAGTTTTGGGGGTTCATTCTATTGTATTTTTCAAGAAAAATAATTTCATCTTACTTTATTTCTATATAAGAGTAAGCAATTCCCTATCTTTTGAGTCATCTCCAAGGTTCCTCAAGAAGTGTTTAATGTCCGTTTCTTTTAACATTTATAAAAATACTTATAACCATTAACAACCGATAACAACTTATACAAGTTCATACCAATTATTAACCGCTATAAATTATAACCTATAATCATAACATCATATATTATTATTATTATTATTGTTGTTGTTATTATTGATAACATTGAACTCGTATAAAGGAACATTCACATACATTGGTCCTATTTGGCAAACAATTATTAGCTGTTAGCTTATTGTATAAGATGTTTGGTATTAATTGTTTGAATTAGTGTTACATTAACTTTTAAATTAGCTGTTTCTTGAAAAGATGTTTGGTAAAATTAGTTGTTTGAGGAAAAGATGTTTGGTGAAATTTCATTTATGCTCTTATGTCTAAGTTTTCTTTGAAATAAATATATATATTTTTAAATTAATTATTTTATTTTTTAAAAATATAATTATATTATGTTATATATACAAATTATCTTCATTGATAAAACTTTATTTTCTTACTATTTTTATAAAATTTATATTCATTTTTTACCTAATATAATATTTATTATATTCAATTTAAATAAAAAATAATATCACGTAGTAGTAATAATAATAATAATAATAATAATAATAATAATAATAATAATAATAATAATAATAATAATAATAATAAATAAGGGTTGGTGGCATATGACGTTATTTTTTCAAACTTTTGGATAAATATGTCATTTTTACAAACAACTCTTCACAAAAGGTTAATAAAAAAGTTGTTTGAGAAAGACTCGTTTGGGGCCAAACAACTCTTTCAAAAAGATGTCTAAGGCCTTGTTTAGCAAACGACCGTTAACTGTTTGTATCATCCGTTTGTTATTAGCTATTTGCATTAACTCGTTTGAATTAGTCGTTTCTTGAAAAGTTGTTTGGTAAAATTAGTTGTTTGAGGAAAAAATATTTGGTTAAATTTCATTTATACCCTTACGTCTAAGTTGTGTGTTTAATATATATACATATATATATATATTATTGATCATTTTATTTTTTAAAATATAATATATCATGTTATGTATACAAATTATGTTCATTCACAAAACTTTTTTTTACTATTTTTACAAAATTTATATTTATTTTCTTCCTAATATAATATTTATTATATTCAATTTAAACAAAAAATAATATCAAGTAGTAGTAGTAGTAGTAGTAGTAGTAGTAGTAGTAGTAGTAGTAGTAGTAGTAGTAATAATAATAATAGTAATAATAATAATAATAATAAATAAATAAATAAGGGTTGGTGACATATGTCGTAATTTCTCCAAACTTTTTGGCAAATATGTCATTTTCACAAACAACTCTTTCCAAAAGTCTAATAAGAAAAATTGTTTAAGAAAGAGCTGTTTGGGGCCAAACAGACTCTTTCAAACAATTGTTAACCAAACACTAGTTTAGTTGTTTTGACCAAACCAAAACAGCTTAAATACATCAAAGATCTCT
Source organism: Talinum fruticosum (assembly GCA_021018815.1). Lineage (NCBI taxonomy): Eukaryota > Viridiplantae > Streptophyta > Magnoliopsida > Caryophyllales > Talinaceae > Talinum > Talinum fruticosum. Next base: position 1,538,908 of record JAITYX010000080.1, on the reverse strand, counting down.
TTTTTTCCAAAAAGTCGTTGCAACCAAACAGGGCCTAACTAAACACTATTTTGGATGTTTTGATCAAGTCAAAACAACTAAATCCCCCAAACAACCTTTTTTTCCCAAATAATTGTTGCAACCAAACATGGCCATTATAATTGCATTTTTTTATTTCTTGAGATACGTATTATTGGGACCTATTTTTCCCTCAAAAATATCCATGTAAAAGGTACCTTGACAAAAATTTGTAACCGAATAAAAATTAATGAATTAGCTAAAAAATATTACAAAAATTTATTATTGACCAATAAATGTTATTTGTGAAATATACAAAAAGTAATATCACTAACAATATATTTAAATTTCATAATTGCTCATAATCTCATAATTGTTATAACAATTCATAACAATTATAATAGTTATAACATCTAATCATAATAGTTGATAACAACTTGTAACAACTCATAATAATTCATAACAGTTAATTGTTAACTTTAACAATTTAGAACAGCTTATAACAATTTATTTTAACAATCGAAATGAACATATCTTTAGTATCTTAAGTCCAAATAGTTAGGTGGATTTGAGCCAAAACTTTGTTGACTTAGAGGCAACTAAAGTCTCTCACGGTCACACCGGAAAAATGTCTCATTTAAAGCTTTAACCTTAGAGTTTCTAGAAAATAGACTATATCCAACTACTAGGATTTATTTTCACTTGTGGCTTATAAATTGTCGATTACCATGAATTAATATAATGAAATATATTAGATGAAGTTCTTATTTGGCAACAACATTCTGGATAACGTTTAGTATTTTGACTAATATGTTCGACTCTATTTGGAAAACAACATCTATTTATGTTTTATATTCGTTTATATTTTTTATATTCATTTATATGTGTTTATGTACGTTTCGTTCTTTTATATTTGTTTATGTTCGTTTATATTTATATTTATGTTTATTTGTGTTTTATATGTAAGTTTGAACAGGCCAGTTAAAATATTATTCAGTCAAATATAAGTATCCAATATCCAATAAGTGCTTCAATTAGCATTTATAGTAGCATATATCATTTTTTAAATGTTAAGAATGTTAGATTTTTTATATTTAGAATGAGTATTTCATATATTTTAGTAAAAAAGATCCCTTCATTAATTTTATATTTGGATAATTATTCATACCTTTTTATGTAAATTTATAATAATTAGCTAGTTCAACGATTAAATTTACCAAATGTATTACCTTTAATCGTTCAATTAAACTATTATACATCAATAGTTAATTTAATAACTATCTGCTATTAAAATAACGATTTTGTTAATTGTCGTCTTTAGGGTGATGGATAAAGATTATCCATATTTTATTATATAAGAATATTATCAAGTTAATTTAATATATATGGTAAAAATATCTAATAATCTCCTTTTTAAATATAATATTTTTAGTTGCCTAATTAAAATCAAACTCTCTACCTAACACCTAAAAATATATAAAAATATAATTATATTATTTTAGTAAATTGTCTAATATATTAAACCTCTTTTTGTATATAACCCCCACTCAAAAAAAAAAAAAACTGCCCATGAAAAATTTGGTAAAGCATTAGAGCTGTCCCATTTTTTCTTTTAAAAAAATTGAGTCCTTTCTCTGATTTCTCCATAGTACGCATTTGTTTCATGATTTTTTTTAATAATTAAGTTAAATAGTTATTTTGGTGCTAATTGAAATTACTACTGTGCAGAAATGACAAAAAAAACAATGAATATAATTATGAAGTTTCGAAGAAAAAAACAATGAATATGAACCGTGTCAAAAAAATTTAAAAATAATGAAATGGGCAAGAGAATATCGTTAAAATTAAAATTTAATTGTAGAATTTAATTAGATAATTAGGTAATAATGTTATTTATGGAGGGTTAAAGGGAGAGTTGATGTTAGATGACAAATAAAAATATTATATTTAAAAAGATAATATTGGATAAAATTTTACCATATATATTGAATTAAGTAGATAAGATTCTTATATAATAAGATATGGATAATTCTTATCCATCAGCCTAAGTGCGACAATTAATAAAACTGTTTTTCTAATAGAAATTTACCTAATTATAAATTTTACTATTTTGTTATCAAATTAATTAGGATAAGACGACTTAAAAATATAAAGATAAAACTATTTGTGATTATAATTTCTCAATTAGGATAAGACGACTTAAAAATGATATTGTGACCTATTCTCATATGCCAATGTGTTACTTGCTAGCTTTCCGATGTATGTAGATAATCATGCCACATGTGTAATTATATGTTACAAATATTCATGTTTTAAACCAGCTTTAATTAATTCCATGCACAATTTTAATTTCTAAACGAAGTCGACTAAAAGTTCCTTTTCAAATATATTATTTAGAGGAATTAATAATATTTTTTAATAATTTAAATTCATCTTTTGTTATACGATAATTTATTAAGTAATCAGTTTATTTAGGTAAGATAATCAACCATAAAAAATGACAAAAATCAGTTTGCTTACCTTTACAATGATGTTCTTTGCATATTTATGGTTTCTGTTTTGACGTAAATGACATATAAAGATTGATGTACATAAGAATTTAACTCAAATTTCTAATATTAAATTACTAAAATTTTATCATTTAAAACAACCGACGTCCACTTATGATCTTTTTCTGGTAACATGTGAATGGAGAGCGTGCTATATTATCATTTGTTTATATAGTTACGCTATAAAATTATTCTATTATAGCTATTTTATACTTCCTCCGTCCCATTTGGATCTTCCCAAATGCAAAAAAATATACTTTTAAGGAGGATAAATATATAGGCCAATAAGATGTTAACTTGGTATAAATTATGCAAAATTATTAATGACCAATTGGAAGATAATTTTTTAATAACTCCCATTCCCTTCTCACTCGCCGTAGGTCCTTTCCCTATCTTTTCTCCCTTCCTCCTCTCTAAACCCTAATTCTATATCCATTACTCTTTTTTTGCTTTTTAAAATTATTGGAGTTATTACTTGGTCTAGTTACGATCAGTGATAAGCTCATTTGACTTCACTTTCTTTAATGGAATCAATATTTATAAAGGTATTGTATTTTCTTTTTAATAAGTTTTGTCTCATTGTGAGATTTTAAGTTTCTCTCCTTTTTTTCGAGTTAGGGTTCCTCTCTTTCTTGTAAGAGTCTTGTTTCTCACCTTTGTGCGAGTTGTTTCTCATACTAATACATGCAAGTTTTATTAGGGTTGTTATTCGATTGGAGGATATATTTTTTTGATATGATCAATTAGTTTCCTTGATTTTGATTAAGAATTATTCAACAAGTAGAATTTCATATGGCTCATACAAAGTAATGTTTCATTTAGGTTGGACCTATTATATTACACAAATATTTATTTTATGAAGTTATACAATACCTCGTCGATGTCCTGGAAAGAAAGATTGAAGTCGAATAACACAGTTTGTGCCTAGATTGATACTCCAGGAGTCTAATAGAAATATATTTACCATTAATTTTATCAAAATAGATGTGTTTTGATATTTTAGATTTATTCTTGTTAGAAAATTATCTTTGTCAATGTCGTATGGCTTTTTATTAATGAAATTTATCTTTTTATAAAAAAAGAAGACAATTTTAGGACAAAAAAGTTATAAAGAGAAAAATAAAAGTAAAACAGGAAGAATATATTGTATTTATTCTACGTTTTGGTTGTAGATATTCTCTACTACCATTCTTTGATTTGTTTTAATTTTTTTTTTATGGAAAACGGGGAGAAATATATTACTCAAAATTCAACCAAAGACAAATAATAGCTCTCCATGGTCAAATCGAAGATACAATTTGAGTAATCATCCAACCAAATCCTAAATCCATGGCTAGTGAGCTAATAGGTTCGAGTTAAAAGCATCAATATCCCTAAATCCAAGGCCCCCATCCCCTTTAGGTTTGCAAATGGATTTGCTAACCAGATGGATTTTTCGGGTCTCCAATGATGCATGTCCTCGCTAAAATTGATTAATGATAGATTGAATCTCGTCACGAAGTCACTAGGTAGCTTGAAGATGATCATGGAATAAGTTGGGATTGCTTAGGCCAATACCTTTATCGGCACTTCCCAAACCGCCCACGAAAGATGTTTACCCATCCATTTACTTAGTCTTTTGGAGATGCAATCCTTAATAGGTAGGAATGCTTTCCTGTGAGAATGACTCATTCTCGTAGGTTGCCCCAAGCACATCTCGTGAGATAAAACTTCCCCGATATCCATAGTAGTCAAGATACTATCCTTAGTATGCAGGGGTATACCTTTATTGAATTGGACATTTGTTTTAGCATAGTTTACCCGGTGACCTAAAGCCGCTTCGTACTAACTCAAAATTTCTTTAACCACCGCACAATGAGACAACTCTTCCTTAAGAAGATAAGTGTATCATCAGGAAATAGGAAGTGAGAGATTATAGGTGCCTTGGGGAAAATCCTGTGACCTTGTATGCATCCACATTTAACCGCGTTTGCTAGGAGACATAAGAGGCCTTCCGCACGTAACAAGAAAAGATAGTGGGATATAGGGTGTCCCCCTGTCGAAGACCCCTAGATGGTTTCACGTGTCTCCTAGGCTCACCATTAATGAGGAAGGAGAAAGAGGGTGACTCAATTTAGCTCGTAACAAGCCTAATCCAGGTTGTCTCGGAAACCAAGTTTAGTCATAACCCGACGTGGAAAGCCATTCAACCCTGTTATAAGCTTTGGCCATATCTAACTTAATTTCCATATTTCCGTTTGGACTCGAGTGACAATGCATCGAAGGGAACACCTTGAAAGCAACTAAAACATTATTCGCAATAAGATGACTTGGGGGTGAAAGCACTTTGACATTGGGAGATAATATCAGAAAGTAAATATTTAAGCCTAATAGTAGTCACCATGGTAACCAGCTTATACATGGTGCTGTATAAACTAATAGGCCTAACATTACTAATTTTCATCGATTTGTGCTTTTTGGGGATAAGGGTTACATAAGTATGGTTCAAACCCTCTGGGATAGGGAACCCATTCAAGATAGCCAACACCGCATTACTAACATCATTCCCAACATGAGGCCAAAATTTTTAATAAAAGAAAGGATTCATACCATCAGACCCAGGGGCCTTCCCAGGATGCATATGTTTCAAGGCATCATCTACTTTAGTAGCTTTGTACGGTTTATTCAGCACCTCATTCATCTGGTTTGCTACTCTACAAGAAATAAGATCAATGATGGTACCTCATCAAATTGGCTTGGCGAAGACGAGGCAAAGATGTCCCCAAAAAGTTGACGACTACGCGTTCTAGGTCCTCTTGGTGCACCATACGCCATCATGGTCCTCTAAACCGATAATCGAATTGTGGGCTTTTTGCACATTTGCCCGAGTATGAAACCACGTGGAATTGTGATCCCCGTACTTCAGAAAATCTACCATGACCATTTGCCACCACAACATTTCTTCCCTCCGTCTCCAAGTCTCTATCTCGGTTAAAAACCTTCCTCTCGTAAACGTTAAAGGTCCCACAAGCGAGTCAATTAGGCGCTTAATATTCGAGTTAACGTTACCGAATTCTGACCCATTCCATTAAAGAGTGAACTTAGGTAGCGCTTCGTCTTAGCTAGGCATCGAGACACAACATCTCCATTTGTTGCTTTCCGTCTAGACATTACGAATCACGTCCTCACCCTTCTTATCATTCGCAAACATAATTTCAAATCTACGTCTTAGGTTTTTCCTTGCTGATTGTCACGCCTAGTAGAAGACAACAACAACGACAAATGGTCCGAAATGTTCTCGTCAAGATGATGGAAGCAGTAAAATAGAAACAAGCTTAGACAATTAGCATCCGTGCAAAACCGGTCCAACCGCTCATCCATCAATTTTGGCTCATCCCAACGATTCCACCAAGTGAACTTGTGCCCCTTGAACCCCAAATCGAGCAACCCACAACCAGCTATGGTAGAGATGAATATACCTAAGACATTTTGAGGTTTCGGTTGTCCCTCTCTTTGTCAAAGTGAAAAAATATCTCATTATAATATACTTCTAGCAGCCATGGGAGGTAGAATGAGACTTTAGATCAAGAATCAGGTCACATATTTTAGTTTTCAGCTGCATCTCGAGATGATTGTACAACTCGTGAAGCCCCATTTCGATCCGGTAACCCCCAACTAACCTTCCCATTCACATGATTCAATGACTTAAAAAGGAATGTGGTTTGCACATCATTAGTCCATATTAGAGCCAAACCACCCCCCGGCTCGACCTCTAGCGTCAACACAATGAAGCAATTGATTTTAAAAAATGGAATTCATTTTATGTTACTTTCTTTTCTGGAATTTTTCATCCTTTTGGATCAAGTACTCCCACAATGTACCCAAATGCTATGTACGGATCTCATATACCTTCAACACAAGGCACGAGGTATTTATGTAAATAGATTTATTTATAAATGAATGTTTGACATTTATCATTCATATTTATATATATATATATTAGTAATATTAATGGGGTAGATTGAGTTGTCTTATTCAATTGTTCCACCACATGTCATGGCTTTTTTCCGCCAATCTTCATCGAAATTCCCACATAATATATACACAGGGAAAAGCCTACTCAAAACTTTTCCTGTTTAAAAAGTTCCCATCAAAAAGTATAATTTTTAAAAAAGATATCACTGTCACATGACCAACTTTAATTGATATATTGAGTGTCAATTTTATTGTCAAATTTTGCTTTTTAAAATTTTAGTTGAAATTTTTTAATAATGTAAATTTAACACTTATTTTCCATAATCTTTATACTTGACAATAAATATGTGACATAAGAAGATATGAGATCTTTTTAAAAAATAATGATGTTGTCAATCCAAGCACAACATATGATGAAAAACAATTGGTTTAACTGATAAAATTTTTGTGAATTGTTACTCGGAGATTTAAGTCGAGTCATGCCTATATTAACCTTTGCAAAAAAAAAAATTATCGAGTGTTGATCGACTACATCTTTCTAGCTACTCTACGTTTTTCAAAGTGTTTGTGTCTTTCTAAATGGAGTAAACATTTATTGGTAAGACGTGAAATAGATTATGTTTAAAAGGAAGATCACAATGATAGGGTAATTTGAAATTTTGTTGTAGATTCACCTCGCAATCAATTAAAATAAACATGCTTTATAAAAAACTAACTATATTCCATAATTTTACACCTCCAAATCTACAATAACTCGTACTAAATTGAGAGGAAAAACTCACACTAAGGTAAAAGCGAAAGCTCGCATGAAGATCAATTGACAAAAGCACATAAAAGAAAACACCTTTCAACTCTCATATAAAAAGATAGTATAAAACTACCAGTAAATTATTCTCCTAGAAAACTAAAATAACCATTAAAATTGAAAACATTAGCGCCTACCTAACACCAACAACTATAACCTATGACAACTCCTTCTTTGAGTAAATGAAGGAGGCTATGTTTTTCTTCTTTGAGTAAATGAAAAAGTATAATTTTTTCATTATATTGTCCTTTATGGCTTATTTGAACAAAAAGATCTTTTATTTAACAAATTAATTGTCAACACATTGTTCGTTCATTTAATTCTCCGAGAAAAAAAACCGTGAATGTTGTATAACTTTTATAATAAAAAAATCCTTTATCATATACCGTAATCCCTTCCAAATGATTTGAACTATCTAAAATTAGCTAGATTGATTGAAACTTTACAAAAGAGAAGTTATCTAGAAAATTTATCGATGAAGAAGCAAACATCCATGGAATGGAAGTATATAAAGTATTAGTAGAGTTGGAAAAAAAAGAAAAAAGGATTTGCATGCGGCCAAAAATAGTTTTCATGCAAAAATAATGCAATGTTTGGGGACTTTTTTGACTTTAATCCAACACAAGTGATGTTAACGCGTTGGATATGACCTTTTTACTAAACATTCTCATTAAAAAGCAAACGCGGTGCAATGGATTCTAATTCATTTCATAATCAAATTTTAATTTTGTTGTTTGTTAATATGATATGACCATAAAAGGAGAGGCCCATCCTAATTTCTCTTTTCTCCTAATTATTATTAATTAACTGAGTAAGCTGAATTTATTAGATACATCACATATCCATCCACCTTATACGGACTACTTAATTTATTAGATACGTTCAAATTCACAAAATATGTTCTGTTAGTTTTTTTTTTTCCTCATAAAATTAAAAAGAATGCTACAATTACTTTACCTATGGTAGAACTAGAAATGCTGTGAGAGAGGTGAAGAAAAAGAGTGCACATTTTTTTTTTTTCTTAGATTTTTTTCACCCCACTCCCTTTCCATCTTCTTTTAATGTCAATTTTCTATGTGGGTGGGTTTGAACAACTTTCATCTTTTTTAAGTTAGAAAGTCGTAAAAATTGAAATTAACTAATTCAAACTTTATGTATCACACTTTATGGGTCATTGGATCAAAAAATTTATTATATATCGTGTAAGTTCAAGTATAGGTAAATTTGCTAGTTGGTTTTAGTACTTCAAAATATTGTACGAGATAAAAGTCTTAGTAGTGATTTAAAATATTTATTAGAATTTCAAAACTTTAATAATATTTAACAAAAGAATTTTCAAAAATGCTTGTAAAGGGATTTAACAATGAAAAAATGAACTTAATTCACTACTCAATATATGACGAGGATAATCACTACCTAAACTACTACTCATCATGTAAACCTTATCAATGAGGTTTTGTCCAGTTAATCTAATAGTTTATTGAAATTTATAGAATATTAAATTTTAAATTTAATTTTAAAGAATATTTAGAGGCTAATAGTTCATTAAAATTTATAATATATTAGATTTTAAATTTAATTTTAAGGAACATTTGAGATTAATAGGAAAAAAAAAGCGTAGACGAGAGGTTGTGCTACCATACTCTAATTTCTGTGGCAGTCAAACCAGAATAATGATAGAGCGAATCTACGAGAACCCAAAGCATTTAAGTGCATACAATGCAAACATTTTCAAAGATAAGATCATGTGATTAATGTTTGCACCGAAAAATAAAATAAAATAATGAGATTAATATGATTAAACAATAGAGAGAAGAATTCATCACACATATGACGTAATAATATTAGTATTTATTGGTAAAATAATTTGTACTTTAAATAAACTTTTTAATATTTCAAAGTTTGAGGGTGTTTAATTTTAGTTGTCCAATGGTCATTTTCAAATTATATATAAGTGTTTTGAATTTTCAATAGTTTGGGAGTAATTTGAATTACTTATTTATTAGCAAATATTACTTGGGATTACATAACAAATAAAAGCTAAAATGATCCTTGAAATACTAAAAATAAACACCATAATAATCCAGAATGTTATTTTTTAATTCAAATTATGTACGTCTTATACTATAGTTTATAAACTTTTGACATAAAATAATTTTTTTGTTAATATGAACGAGTCATAAAAATTGATATTATAAATGAAATTTAAACTCAAAATTTTTAGTAATTATTTCTAGATACTTTATCAATTGAGTCAACTTACATCGAATAGAATAATCATCATATACGTATTATACTCTTATAATTTAGACTATTCACATAGAACAACTTTTTAGTAAATATTTTATCAATTGAGCCTTACGTATAATACAATAATTATTTAAAAAACGTATCAACAGTGATTGGTAAATGCATTTAGGGGATTCTGATTGTCTTTGTCTGTGTCCCAAAACAAAGGGAAAAAGGGGTGACCCCTCCACGTTCCCTTCCCTGTCTGGCGCGTTTTTTATTTATTAATCTTAATAAAAACCCTAACCACCTCTCTCTCTCACTCTCTCACTCTCTCCCTCTCTCTTCTCTCTCAATTTCCCTCACTCAAACACACTCACATTCTCTCTCTGTCCCTCTGTACCTCCATTCCTTCAACTACAATGTGTGTTCAGTTATGTGGGATTTTTGATTGAAAGAGGAAAAACTAGGACCTGGGCACTATCTAATTTCAATCTATTCCAGTCTGGAATTTCTGGGTCTGATTCCTTTCTTTCTTTGAAGATCTTGCCTTTTCCTGTTTGTTTTGCTTTTCTCTCTCTTGCGTTTTTTTTTGGTGGGTTTTTGCCGTTGATTTTGTGGTGTGTAATGTAATACTGAATGTGAATTGGCTTGCTTGGTCTTTTGATTCCTTTCTTGAGAGGTTACTTGTCATTTGAGAGCAGTTAATTAAAACAAAAAAAGTGAGCAGCTTTCCCTTTATGCCATCTTCACTTTTGTTTTTCTAATTCCCCCTCCCTCCAAACCAATGATGAGTGTTGGTTCATAGATTTAATTAATCATCCAGATCTTCTGCTAATTCTTATTGTCAGAATCTCTGTGGGGGTTGGGGGACTGTGGGGGGGGTGGAAGGAGGATAAGTCAGTGCTCAGTGGAACCAAATGTGTGATTGATTGATGATATGCTCATCATTCTAGTCGTATTTTTGGTTAGTGACTGGAATTTAGTATTTATTTTGTGCAAACAAGAACTTCTTTTAAGTTACTCTACTCTCTAGTCTTCATTTTGAAGCTATTGCCATTATGGGGTGGCTTTTCTACTGCCCCACTATAGCTTAAGATATCTAGGAGTAATTGATTTAGTTGGTGTGATTAATCTTTCTATGTACTGATTTTAAGTGTTCCTTTTTTTTAAAATTTTTTTGGACAGAAAGTAGCTGAGTTGGTGCTAGAGCTATAGTGGGTGTCAGTGAACATGAAGGGAATTTCACTGGGGGTTTTGGGGCTGGTTTTGTTTTCTCAGTTGGCTCTACTCAGGGCAGAGATTTACATAGTGACACTTGAGGGAGAGCCTGTGGTAAGTTACAGAGGTGGTGTAGACGGTTTCGAAGCCACTGCTTCGGAGTCTGACGAGAAGATTGATGTTACCAGGTAAGTTTTGCACATTCCCTTATTGTGGATGTCTCTCATTGCTCTTTTACAATGTATGAGATGAGTTAAGTTACTTAATTTGTTCACCTGCCTCACTTTTTGAGAACCCATCTATCTTTTGGTTTAACATGAAGTGTCCAACTGGTATCATATCAAAGTATTTGATAGAGTTGGAAAAACTGACGTGTACCTATCTACTTGATCTGACTCAAACCTGAAATACGATAAGCCAATTTTGGCGTAGACCCCGCATTGATCACCACAAAACTAACCGACCTGATTTTTCTATTATGATTATTGCTGGTCTTTACTTGGTGAGTTGTTGGACAAATTGAGGTTGAACCTGAATGAATGGGTCCAAAGCAACCCGTCTCAACCTGAATAGCTGATCAAAATGGCCTCTTTACCGGGTCTAGTGTACAAGGCCTAGACCCAAGGTACTTTGAATGAGAATGAAAAATTTTGAGGAGAATAGATGATATGTGAAGAATGTAATTTGTTTGGCCAATTAATTGGATATATAATGCTTTAATTCAGATTCATTTCTCATAATGTAGCCCACTTGCCATTACTACTGACATTAATTTGTTGCATGGAAAGTAGGTGACAGCATGGAAGGTTTATGTGCTTATTTTGTTTCCTCTGGTCTCTTGCAGTGAGGCAGTCATATCATATGCACGCCACCTAGAAAAGAAACATGATATGCTTCTTGGATTGCTCTTTCATGGCGGGACATACACTAAATTATACAGCTATCGGCACCTTATAAATGGTTTTGCAGTTCATATATCACCCGAGCAGGTGAAAATTTTATGCTCATTTTGTCACCTTTTAGGCTCATAGCCTAGTATTAATTTTTGATAGGTCATTGGATGCAGTTGTTCATGGTCCTAGTATACAAGATTATTTATAATTTTTCATGCTGATTTCTTATGCAACCACAATGTGTAGTAGGCAGAAATCCTTAGACGAACCCCTGGAGTAAAGTCAGTAGAGAGAGATTGGAAGGTGAGGAGACTTACCACACACACCCCACAATTTTTGGGCCTTCCAACTGAAGTGTGGCCCACAGGAGGTGGTCACGACAAGGCCGGAGAGGACATTGTAATAGGATTTGTGGACTCAGGAATTTATCCCCTCCATCCAAGCTTTGCAGCGCATGAATCAGAACCATACGGGCCTGTTCCAAAGTACAAAGGAAAATGTGAGGTTGATCCTGATACAAAGAGGAGTTTCTGTAATGGCAAGATTGTTGGTGCTCAGCATTTTGCAAAAGCTGCAATAGCTGCTGGAGCATTCAATCCCTCTGTCGATTACGCTTCACCAATGGATGGTGACGGACATGGAAGGTGAGGACCATGGCCCTTCTGTAAGCTACTTGGAAAGCCCCTCTGTTGTTACGCTTCTGAATATTTCATAGACTTCATTTAATCTCATGTTTGTGCTTAAGACTTGAGAGAATCTGTTGCTATGTAAAAGTTGTGCAGGAAAGTTTCATTGGTTATCTTGCTTTCGATGTGATTCTGATGCTTGTCCCACAAACATCACAAAAGTCTCTTCTTTTTGCTCCAATAAAATTAAGGCTGTTAACTTCCCTTATTGAGAAAAACTTAAATAAGGAGATTTAGTGACTTTTGTTTAGTATATCTGATTTGTGTTCCTTCTGTTTTCATACAAATGATTCTAATGGGTGTAGTCAATTGTGAATGCAAATTTTTCAGTCACACAGCTGCTATTGCTGCTGGGAACAATGGGATTCCTGTGAGATTGCATGGATATGAGTTTGGAAAGGCAAGTGGCATGGCTCCTCGTGCAAGGTGAGAACTACAAACCCAATGTAGGCTAAGAATGTTTTCAGTTTCTCTTGGGATCTGGAAAACAATTCTTTTCCTTTCCTTATTGCAGAATTGCCGTTTATAAGGCTCTTTACAGACTTTTTGGAGGATTTGTGGCTGATGTAATGGCAGCCATCGACCAGGTAGTTTTACGCTTGTATTTAAGTAGCATTAAGCGTTGTTCAGCTAGAATAGCTTGCGTCTGCATATTTTGTGACCATCTTGCAGAATATTAAAATTTATGCTGCCAATCATTTCATACATGTTAGATGTAGTGGCATTCGACCATTGTAGCAAGTGTGTGCAATCAGCTGGAACTATGCGTTTAGCTTACAAATACAATCTGCTGAGAGTTTCAAAGGCAACTGTCAAAGTCTATGTGCTTCTGCGTTTGTGTCTTGCCTATTTATTAGTTGTTTACTGGTGATGTAGCATTCAATTGGGTGACCCTTTTTCCCCGGCTTTTTTTGGAAAGGGCAGACTAGCAGCGAGTGCTGAAGTCCCTGCATTTCATATTTGAATTTGGATTCCTCGGAGGACTCCTCTCTCAGTATTCTGTCTTCTATTTGTTTGTTTGTTCCATTCCTACCTGTAGTAGACATTTTTGTTTGTGCATTTTGCTTCTTGTGCTGTTTTCTCTTTAATGTCATGTGATGTGCGTATATTGTGCAAGGGAGTAAGCTAACCTTTGGCGATGAAAATTGATACTGCTATTGATGTTTAACAATGTGAACTATTTCACTTGGCTTCTTCTTAACTCTATTGCTTCAGCTGTTGTCTAGAATGTCAAGATAGCCCAGTAAAGCTGTATAGTAACTTAAACATCAGTCTGTGTCATTTATTGTTTTTGTGGCCCAAATTTAAACTGACAGTAAATATTTTTATAGGCTGTTCATGATGGTGTTGACATCCTCAATCTTTCTGTTGGGCCAAACAGTCCCCCAGCTGCCACAAAAACAACTTTTCTGAACCCTTTTGATGCTGCACTTCTTTCAGCTGTGAAAGCAGGTATCTTTGTCGCACAGGCAGCTGGAAATGGGGGTCCTTTCCCTAAGACTGTTTTGTCGTACAGTCCGTGGATAACATCCGTTGCTGCTGCAATTGATGATCGTAGATACAAAAACCATCTTTTCTTGGGTAATGGAAAGGTGTTGCCAGGAATAGGGTTATCACGTAAGTTCATCTCTTACCCTTCCTCCCTAGTTTTCTCTTTTGTCCAACCCTTTATCCTAACCAAAATCTGGGCAATATGAATAATTTAATGGTTGTTTGTCAATTGGTGGGTATTGTCTTCTGAAAATTGTACCAGATATTCTGTAGTCATGAAATACTTTTATATTGTGTAATCATGTAGAGCATTGGAGAAGCTCTTCTGTTTGGCTTCTGTTGATTTCGTATCTTATTTTTGACACCAGCCACCGCTGTTTATGTTACTTGAGATTGTTGTCTGTAAGATGAAATCATATTTGGATTCTCAATGAGTGAATGAAGGCATGATTTCTTGTTTCCTTGTTCAAATACTGTGTTTGTGATGCTGGAGTCACTTCTTAGACAAGTAGATCCTTTCCATTGGGCACTACTATCTTAAATTCCAAGGATCTTGTGTGCATTGATGAATGAGGACTTTCGAACTTTGACCTTTTTGCAACGGTTTCATTACCTTTTCTCACATATTCTCCTCATGCAATTGTGGATTTCTCATCATCTATGAGCTTGACTCTTGTCTTTTGCTTACTGCAGCTTCTACTCATCCCAACAAAACGTATGCCCTTGTTTCTGCCAATGATGTGTTACTGGATTCATCAGTCATGAGATTCAGTCCTTCCGATTGTCAAAAACCTGAAGTTCTGAACAAAAGATTGGTCGAGGGAAATATTCTGCTCTGTGGTTATTCCTTCAACTTTGTTGTTGGTACGGCATCAATCAAGAGGGTCTCTGAAACAGCCAAGAGCTTGGGTGCTGCTGGTTTTGTTCTTGTTGTGGAAAACATTACTCCTGGGACAAAATTTGATCCTGTCCCTAGCAGTATTCCAGGGATTGTCGTCATTGATGTCAGCAAATCCTTGGTAATATTTTTGAGTTCTGACTTTTCATCTGTTATGCAAATGAGTTGTCAAGTAGAAGGGGCATCATTATAATCCTATTCTAGATTTGAAGTGCTAATTAGACTTCCATTTCGGTGTATTGAGTACCAAAGATGGATCTAGGTATTCAATTTTTCAAAGATTATTTTCACCTTTATTCAATATGCTTGACACCTGGCATGACGGAGCATCTTAAAACCAAAATTATGCTTGGAGTAATGTACATAACACAAACTATTGTTCCTATCAATAGTGATTTTCGCACGGTCAATGCCATACAAGCCTTTAAAGGGCCTGTTCTTTCAGTGGGCAAAAAGAGTGGGAAATGGAGAGGAGTGGAAAGGAGTGGGAAGGAGTAGAATGAAGTGGAATAGAAAGAATTTTTCTGAAGAAGTGGGAAAGAATGGAGAGGAGTGGAAAGGAAGGGAATAGAGTAGAAGGGAGTGGAATGGAATGGAATAGTGGACTTTTCAGGTAGTTGAAAGTGAAAAGTAGTGGAATGGAGTAGGAAGGAATAGAATAGAGTGGAACGAAGTGAATTTTTTTTGAAAGGAGTGGAATAGAATGGAAGGAGCGGAGATGAGTGGGGTGGAGTGGGGAATTCAGATTCACCACTGAAAAGAACAGGCGCTAAGAGAGAGGACTCTTGACTTTTTGATCAACCTAATGCTTGTTATCTTTCCCTTTGCTAGAGAGCATGTCCAATTTTGTTTTGTAGAAAATTCTGGCATAGGGTCCTCTAGTGTATGGTGGCTGTGTTTAATCAGCACTGACATTTACCTCTGGAGAGGTTCTGCCTGCTCCAAGCTGTACATAATTTTTATTGCTCTGAGAACTGATTTTCTTCCTCCTGGTGCTCAGGAGCTCATAGACTACTACAATATCTCCACGTCCCGAGATTGGACAGGGCGGGTGAAGAGCTTTGGAGCAAAAGGTAGCATTGGTGATGGATTGAAGCCAATACTTCACAAGTCAGCCCCACAGGTTGCGTTATTCTCTGCTAGAGGTCCCAATATAAAAGATTACAGCTTTCAAGATGCAGATCTTTTGAAACCTGATATCCTGGCTCCTGGATCCCTCATCTGGGCAGCCTGGGCTCGCAATGGGACAGATGAACCCAATTACGTAGGTAAGTCTATTGGCTTTATGATCCTCTCTCTCCCTCTTGCACGTGCATGCGTATTTTTAGTTAAAACACTCAACTGTGGCCAATTAATGTCAAATCCAAGGTACTAAAATGCTGAGAACATCCAAAATTCTAAAGCCCCAAATACAAAGTATAAAGCTATATTTTACTTGGCTCTATAAAAAAAGTCGATATTACTTGGACTTGGCCATACCTATATGGATGTTTCGAGTCTGCGACACACGTGTTTTGTCAGATTCGGCAATATTCTGAAGGATCGAGTGTCCCTATCTATGTTTGAGTATCAAGTACCCGATACAGGTAATTGACTCAAAATGAAGGGTTGTACCATAGGTATAAAGTTAGTTTCTTGTTGCATAAGGATGTGTGTTCAGCAATCATATTTGGTTTTTCTTGAGGATGGATGTGGGCTTTTAGTCTATTATGACGTGCCCAAGTATCTTTATCCCTGTCTAAGTGCGGTGGGCATGTGAAGGTAAAATGAAGAGTACGGGTAAAATAATTCTTAGGAAGACCAGAAATGAAAACCTAGACTTGTTCACCCCTGGCTACGAATATACCATTAGGAAAGAAGAATTGTCCATTTCGGGAAAAGAAATGGTGGGTCAGAGTGGACTTGAGACTGGCCTGTACCTATTGACTTAACCCAGATAGGCCTAATTAAGGACAGTTCCAGTGCAGGGAATAAGACAATCCATTTTTTATAGACCTGCCACAAACTGACATGGACCCTATTTCCCCTGACTAATTTTCTTGTATGCTCAGAATGCACTGATCAAACCAACTGATGGCAAATCCTAAATGTGGCTCAAAGCTTAAATGGACCAGCACGAATAGAAATTGCAGTATCCCTAAATCTGGCTTGGATTTTAAATGATTTAAATTGAATGGAAGTTCCATTGATCTGAGCATGACTTGATCCAAAATCAACTCAATCTGACCCTGAATGGAACAACCTATTTGCTAGGTGTAGCTATGAATAATCAAAGAGATTAAGTTTATCTTTTCTCTAAGCAGGGGAAGGATTTGCTATGATATCTGGAACGAGCATGGCTGCACCACACATTGCTGGAATAGCTGCTCTCATAAAGCAAAAACATCCTCGCTGGAGCCCCGCGGCTATTAAGTCAGCATTAATGACCACAACAACAACAATCGATAGAGGAGGGAGACCACTTCAAGCACAACAATATACTGGATCATCTGAGGAGACAACCTTGGTAACTGCTACACCTTTTGATTATGGGAGTGGACATGTTGATCCCCGAGCTGCTCTGGATCCAGGACTAGTATTCGATGCAGGTTCGTGCTGTCTCTTCATTAGATGTGCTTACATAGCAATCTTGCCAGGAATCTACCTTGTTCTAGCTGATGACTTAACTGTTGAAATAGGTTTTAGTTCAGCGCTATCCAACATCAAAACTAGATTTCTGGTTCTAATCACCATCATTGTATTTGTCCGATGTCTTGTGCTCGAGAAACTTAGGTTGCAGAGAAAAACGAGAAACCATTGACTGAATCTAGTTTGCATTCCCTCAAGGATTAAGAGACACTGGAATATGTATTCAATGAAAATGTTCATATGATGAAATCTGCAAGTCGTCCTTTCAAATAGCTCATTTGGGTTTATGCAAACTCTGGCTCAGGTCAGAACAGGTTGATGGAACATTTGGATTGGGTTGGGGCTTAGATAGGGTCATTTTGGGTTCCGTTCTAATCAGTTTGTGGTTTAGTTGAGGCCATGTCGGTTTCCATTCATATACTGACTTCTGGTTAATTTGGCCCATAAGCTTCTCACAATGATAGAATGAATATTGTTTATACAAACTTATGTTACCTTATTTGATCTTGCAGGTTACTCCGACTACTTGGGATTCTTGTGCACCACACCCGGAATCAATGCCCATGAGATACTGAACTACACACATTCACCTTGCAACTACTCCATAGGCCAT
Source organism: Talinum fruticosum (assembly GCA_021018815.1). Lineage (NCBI taxonomy): Eukaryota > Viridiplantae > Streptophyta > Magnoliopsida > Caryophyllales > Talinaceae > Talinum > Talinum fruticosum. Next base: position 1,520,944 of record JAITYX010000080.1, on the reverse strand, counting down.
CCATCAAATCTCAATACACCCTCAATAACGATCTCCCACCTTGTTGGAACCCAAACAGTTACAAGGACAGTCACCAATGTGGCTGAAGAAGAGACCTACACGATCACAGCAAGGATGGCCCCTTCTGTTGCCATTGAGGTGAGCCCCCTGCCATGACTCTCTTGCCGGGTGCTTCTAGAAAGTTCTCCGTGACCCTAACTCCTCGGTCCATGACCGGGAGCTACACTTTTGGTGAAGTTGTTTTGAAAGGAACACGAGGGCACAAGGTTCGAATTCCAGTAGTGGCAATGGGTTACAAGCGATAGATAGTTTAGGAAGGAAAGGCACGACACGAGCTTAAAACTTTATGGTATTCTTTATATGACTTGGTAATAAGATTATGAATATCGAAGTTGGGTTCGCGATATCCAAGGTGGGGAGACTCACAAGTTTCCTACTAGGGTATATTAGTGTAATATTTTTTTGGCTAATCTTGTTGTAATATCTGGTGTAATGCTATTGTATTCCTATAAGTAGATTATTTTAGCTTTAGGATGGCCTCTTTCAAGTGGGCATTTCCTTTGTAAAGGGTTAGTGAAACAGTTGTGTGATGGAAGGAAGGATGTGAAAAGAAGGGGGAAAACAGTGTTGTAAGTTCCATCAATCAGTTTGTAATATTAAGAAAATATGTTGCTTTTGTGGGCATATTTATAATGTATTGCCTCTAAATATGAATTGCCTACTCATTCTTCTAAATGGACTAAGCTACTTCTTGATAGTTTATCGTAGATGTTCACTTTAGACAAGAGTGTGGGGGTGAATTTCTTGTACCCCAAAGACTCATTTGGGGAACTTATTACATATCAATTGAATACCGTCTCTAGGGGAAGCAATTTCGATCCTTTTCAAAGTCATGGAGTAATCCTCTCACTCAACTCTACTCCTAGAAATACTCAATAATTTTTAGGGGTCAAGATTTGAACTCCAACTTCTGTTATTGCAAAGGCAATAAAAAGTTGAGATTTGCTTTTTTCATTTGATATGTACAATCCATAATTACATGAGGAGATATGGTCGAGTAGGAAAAACTTCATGCTAATGGAGCCTAATAGGATTGAGAATAAGTTCCAATAGTTTAGCTCTCGCCATTAATGTGGGGCTTATAGGGCCAAATTTGAACTTTAATAAGCAAAAAATGACTTAGGATACCCTCATTCTTTGAAAACAATTTTTAGGGGACTATATTATTAGAAACGTTTTCAAAGTTATTTACATTTTACTGTAACTATTAATAGAGTACTTTCTGTTAAAAAATTATTTGGGTCCGTTAAGTTTTATTAAATTTACTAAATTGCCTATGATATATATATATATATCCTGAACTCTCTCTCTCCCTTCAAACATTTTGAACTCTCTCTCTCTCTCTCCTTCGAATGCTCTCTTTCCCCCTTCGATTTCTCCTAATTATTGATGGTGAAGAAAATTATTATTGGTAATAGGCTAGAACAAATGAACAACCCATTTTAAGCCTTTCACTATTATTATTATTTTTTTGGGGGAGGGGGTTCTGGGTTTAGCAATTGACTAATCCTGATTCAATTGAAAGGATTGGAGCTAATTTATTAACATTTGAAAGGAAATAATAATTTCATTCTAGCGTCTTACAACTGCTTTTGAATGGGTCTTCTTGAGAATGGAATTTAAAACAATTGGTTAAAATTTACAACACACACACAGAAAATAACTAGTTAACTTTGTAAACTGTAAACATAGAAAACCCGGAAAAGGAAAGGGGGAGGGGGCTCATATCAATTATATAAATTTGGAGAACTTCATCGTAGGGGGTAAAAAGCATTCAACTTGAAGTCCGAGTGCAGAGGAGAGACAAAACAAACAGAGAATATCAAACTCGCCAGAGGCCAGCCCTTTCTTCCATTAACAAAAAAAGGGGCGGTGTATTTTTCTTCACCCCTCCATGAAACTCTCCCTAAAGCATTAGATCTTCACATTGAACCGTTTGCAAACCCCACTCTGCCCTCTCTCTTTATAATCATAGCCCAAATCCATATTCAGCACAAAAACACACATACACAGAGATGATCCGTCTATGGAGTTAGGAGAAATTGAAGGGGGAAAGAGAGTGTTCGAAGGAGAGAGAGAGTTCAGAGTGTTTGAAGGGAGAGAGAGTTCAGGAAATGTATATATATCATGGGCAATTTAATAAATTCAATAAAATTTAAAAGACTTAAATAATTTTTTAACAGAAAGTATCCCATTAATAGTTATAGTAAAATATAGATTACTTTGAAAACTTTTCTAATAATATACTCTCCTAAAAATAGTTTCCAAATAATGGAGGATACTCCTAAGTCGTTTTTTACTTTAATAAATATATTTTTTTTGGTTTGATCAAGGCTAAAATTTCTCTCAAGTTATGCGTATTTAAGGTAAAAGTCTTCCTAACAAGTGTTCTTTTGGGGATTTGAATTTGTGTTTTCCTCGTTAGCGGGATAAGACGACTACTAAATCAACCAATACTTTATTGATTCGTGAAAAAGGGCTGATCATCGGTCATGAACGGATCGAACCAGATCGAACCGACCTTGACAGAAAACTTATTAAGGTTGGTCCAAGATCGGACCGGTAAAAACCGGACCAGACTTGGACTAGAACGAACCTGGATCGAAAATATACAAGCTCTAGAAAATTAAAAGAAAATTAGTAATCACTTAATTCAAGGGGAAAACAGAAATCCCTGAATAGTTTGGCAAAAAAAGTGGCTATTACCCACAAATTGGAAGAAAATGCTTTAAAAGAGTCAAGATAGAAAAACCAATTCGTAACCACATCTCAAAAATGTTTTTGATTTTTCTCACCATTTCACCTGATTTTTTCTACCTAATTTCCCACTAAACTAGAGTCTGTTCGAACTTAAACATAAAATGCACATAAACAGAAACATAAATAGAAACGAACATAAAAAGTAGAAACGAACATAAACGAAATAGAAACGAACATAAACGAACAGAAATGAGTTGTTAAATAAGAAGCGAACATAAACAAATGAACATAAACGAACATAAAAGAATATAAACGGACATAAAATATAAATAAATTCTATTTTTCATATAAAGTCGAACATGCTAACACACTCAGGGCTGCATTCGAACTTACATGAAAAAGGGAATCTATTTATGTTTATGTTCGATTATATTCTTTTATGTTCGTTTATGTTCTTTTATGTTCGTTTATGTTCGTTTTGTTCTTTTATGTTCGTTTATATTCGTTCTTTCTTATTTTAACAAGTCATTTCGTTCGTTTATGTTCTTTTATGTTCGTTTCTACTATTTTATATTCATTTATGCTCTTTTATATTTGTTTATGTTTATGTGCGTTTTGTATGTAACTTCGAACGGACCATCAATCGAATAATTTCGGAAAAGAAGATCACCCAAAACAGAAATAATCCAAACCCCCTCCCTTCCTTGTTTTCTCTCACTCCCTCCTCTCTAAATCCTAATTCTATATTCACTATATTTTTCTCTTTTCTAGATTGTTGTACCTGTTAATGGCCTAGGTACACCTAGTGATAAGTTCCTTTTACTTCAATTTCTTCAATCCAATCAAGATTTAAGGATATTATTATTTTCTTTATAATAAATTCTCTCCTTATGAGAATTTGAGTGTCTCTCCTCCTTGAAAAAGTTTGAATTTCTCTCATTTTTGTGAGAGTTAGGGTTTCTTTCCTTATTGTAAGAGTCTTGTTTCTCGCCTTTGTACGATTTATTTCTTTTGTCAATACATGCAAGTTTTATTAGAGTTGTTGATTCGATTGGAAGGTATATTTTTGATATTTTTATCAATTAGTTGCATTAATATTGATTGAGAATGATTCAAAAATGAAATGTCATATGACTCGATCAAAGTGATGTTTTCTTCGGGTTGGATCTATGATATCACACAAAGATCTAATATTTTATGAAATTATACAATAGCTTACCAATGTTCGGAAATACATATTGAAGTCGAAGAATACGGTTTGTAGCCAAATTAATACTGCAAGTATAAAGATGGACGGAAGTATATTTACCATTAATTTTATCGAAATAGAGATCTGTTTTGATATTTTAAATTTATTGTTATTAAAAAATTATTTTTTATCAAAGTTAAAAAATTATCTTTTTAAATACCGTATAACTTTTTATTAATAACTTCTCTTTCTATATAAAAAATAATCTAAAAACCCAAGAATTAATTCATATTAACGCCCACATACAGAACCAATATTTCACCAAAATCTTTTTAAAAAATCCCACCTTTCCTAAGACCTAAACACGAGATCTAAAACCCACCCAATTCAAGGAATTCACACTAATCTCCCAAACTCCCAGAAATTACACAAGTAAAACTCTAAAACACATGCAAATTAAAAATTTTAAAAAAGCAAGATTAAAATTATACTCAAATTTGGAAAAAGGAATAGAGGTTGGGTTAATCTTCGATGTTCTCTCTCATTTGACGTGCTGCAATGGCAAAACTAGTAAATATATTTAAAAGTATTTTTTTATATTTTTATATTTTATAAATATTATTATTTTTTATAGGTGTAGTCTTTAACAATTTTATAAAATTTTAAAAGATTTTTAAATATAAATATAATTTATTTTTTTGGGCTATGGGTGTCCTTGGGCTTCACTTATCTCCGTCCCTGCGTGGGCGGTAGCTAGAGGAACAGCTGGTGGGCAAGCGAGAGTGTTGTCCGGGGAGGCAAGAACCGAGAGACTGTTTGTCCGGATAGAGAGGGCGAGCGAGAGTTTATGTCTGGCCGGAGAGAGAGCGAGCGAGAGGTTGTATCTGGCTGGAGAGAGAGCGAACGAGAATCTGGCCGGAGAGAGAGACTGAGCGGCGAAAGGGGAGAGAGAGAATCGTCGAGGGGTGACAGAGAGAGAGAGAGAGAGAGAGAGTTGCGTTTGGTGTTGGTGAGACGCGGGGGGTTGCGGGGGTGGGATGGCGCACGGATGCACAGAGAGGGAAGGAAGTACGCAGACTTTCAAATTTTTTTGTTTTAAAACTGCACCAAAAATCTTAGCTTCAATTGGTCTTCGATCCACACCGATGGAGTGAGCTGAACCGGACTGAATTAAAGATTGAATAATAAAAATTCAGGATTAAAAATTAGATCAAATTTTGTCGGTTCGATCGGATCCGATCTAAATTGATCTATGTTTTTTTCAATACATTTTGATTTTGACTTATTTATGAACCGTATATGAAAGTTATATTTAAATAAATGACTCTAACTTGGACTTAATTATTAGATACTAGACAAATTTGCCACTCCAAGTGCTCGATGTATCTTTGTTGAGTATCCTCGTAGAAAAAGAGATTTGATTTTGTATGACTTGGATAAGGGAAACCTATTTATTTCTGTAATGTAATCTAATTTTCCCCACAAAATAATTGAAGAATTGGGGATGATATCATAAATTGTGAGACACGTCAAGATGATGAAAACCATAAGATTGGAATGCTAGTAGTAGTAACCAAAGATGATGTGATGCTATGAAGGAGACCCGGGCCTTGAAATCTAAGGGTATGGAATATTGAAGACTTTTTACCAAAGGAAAACAATAATTGGATGTAAATGGTTATACAAATTCATGTACAATTCCGCGTCGTAAGTTCAGTTTGGCTGTTGGAGGAGACAATCAAGTGAAAGGCATTGATTTTCATGAGAGTTTTTACATCTGTGGCTAAAATAACAAGTGTATAGAGATTTGTTCTAGTCGCAGTAGCAAAGAATTGGAATTACACCATATAGACGTGACTAACGCTTCTATTCATGGGGATTTAGATTAAAAGGTCTATATATGTCTATCGCTTGGATTTTCAGCTGTACTAATATTTAGACGAATGCTTTGGTATCAAAGATTTGGAGTCAGTGAAATATTTTCTTGTATTGAAGCAGCTGTTTGACCAAATGCGTCATTTTTATGTCAGCAAAAATATGTTCTTGATATTTGAGATGAGTGTGGGATGTTAGGAGCAGATTTAGCCTATTTTCCCATGGCAACAAATTACAAATTAGGTTTTGGCTTCAGGGAGATGCTTTCTCTAATTCTAGTTTATATCCTCTACCTTACTAATAGCTCGGTTGTGCCCAAACAGAGTTGTGCAATACACATTCTTTCCCAATTCACAATTGATCCAAAGGAAAAGCATTTTGTTGTTGCTATGCATCTACTACCTTATCTCAAGGGTATTCCTAGGCAAGCCACCAGGAGGAGTAGGTTCTCAGCCCACGGATGAGGACAGCGGTAGTCCAGTTTTTAGATGTGATAGGTGTTGAGGTAAAGACTAATCTGGCATCCAACGCCTCTAGTTTTCATTAAGATATTTCGTCGAACAGTGGAAGGCGAATTGGTATTCGAGAGTGAATTCATCAACATGGGCGATTGCTTGGAAAGGATCAATGGGACGGAAGAGACAAATGGAGGAATCAATCCAAGCTAATTGGGAGGGAAAGGTGGGCTGGAGATCTTCGGTGGCGAGAGAGGTGAATGTCAAGTGAATTTCAACCCTATCTTTGATAGACCGAAAGTGTGTGCAACTTGAAAGGTAACGGTGGAAACCCGGTTTTTTCTTTTTACACATTGTTCTTTGGAGTGAGGGATTTAATCTTCTGAGAGGGATTGAACATGGTGGAAAGAATTCAATGGACTGGATTTTATAAGCCACTATTGTAGCCTCCAGAAAGATTGAATTGGCATTGAAGGAGCGAATTTTGGGGAAAGTTTGATGAGTCAGAAATTGTTGCCAAATTTCTCTTACTTAAGTGACAGACTTTTTTGGAGGATTTTAGGAAAATTTTCAGCAGAGGTCAAGGTAGATGCGAGGTTTTGTTGTTTCCTTTGTGTTTTTTGTCCAGTTTGTCTAGCGAGTTCCTAGGCAAGGTATTTGGGCTCAACCCTATGTCCTTATTGGACTATTATTGATCGGGATAAAAAAGAAGGTATTCTTAGGCAAGGTATTTTGTTACGTCCTCGTAGTAATTTAAAGTTGATGGGTTACTACTATGACTTATATTGGGTAAGTTGTCCATTGATAAGACCCTCTATGGTAAGGTATCTCATCAATCTAGAATTCTTCAATTTCATGCAAAATCAAGAAATATCAAACTGTATCTTGATCCTTTGCAGAAGCATAATGTCGTTCTATGCTATGTCAGCATGAATTGATTTGACTAAAATCCTTCCTTGTTTCTCTTGGTGTTTAATCATATGAAACTCATGTAACTCTTTTGTGATAATCAAGCTGCTCTGCATATAATGAGTTCTTGGTGTTTAATCATACGAAACCTAGTAACTCTTTTGTGATAATTAAGTTGCTCTGCATATAATGACCAACTCAATTTTCATCAACATACCAAGCATATCGAAATCAACTTCACTTTATTTGTGAACAAACAAAGAATCAGCTTGCTAATAAGTTCACCAAAGCACTTGGAAAGTAATAACAGTTTCAATACCTTTTAAACAAATTGCACATTGATGATTTACACGAGCCAACTTAAGGTCGAGTATCAAAAATTGTATAGACTTTTTTGTTTGACAAAGGAGAATCAAATTATAGTTCTAGAAGATGAGATGTACTTCTGGTAGAATTATATTTCTTGCATAGCCGAGTTTGACTTGGTCTAGGAGTTTAGCTGACAAGTTGTACATATATCCTCATCAGTACCGGATGGAGGTGATTGAATGAGAGAGTGAGATTTCATAATCCGTGTCTATATTTTATTAGAGTTATTGACACTTTAATAACCATGATATTGATAAATAATAAAAAAATCTCTTAGATATCGTAAATAATAAAGTAATTACCTTAGGTATTGTGTGTTTAATAACATACTACCTTATAGTTTGATAAAAATAAATCGTGGCTAATTTGGCGCAATTTCTAAGGTAATTATTCTCTTAATTCCCTTGGTCTATTTTTAAATTTGAGTTTTTATTGTTGAAAAAATTAGATTTTTTTTTTGGTAAATGTTAATTAATTTTTTTAATTTTTATTTTAGAGTATATGTACTTTTCATGATTGACATATTTTAATTTTTATTTGTAATTTTTTTAAATGAATTGGATTTACAATTAAATCGTAACCATTTACTTTTAATCTAAGCGGTATAATTACGATAAGCTAATTTTCTTCAAAAATCAACTCAACCATCACTTATTTATTGATTTTTTTACATATTATGTAATACAATATTAGTAAGATAACGTCATCATTACACTCCTCAAAAGTGGACCTATAAAACTACACAACATTAGTCAAAATATAAGAGATTAATTTATGTCGATACCTGAAAAAAATTTTAATATTTGTGGATGTGACAAAGTACTAAAGTATCAATCTATACCTTTCAATAATAATTACTCCACTTAGACAAAATATATTTAGTGAATTTGGAGACATCTAATATAAGTGAGTATCGTGTCCTTCCTAAAACCTTGATTTGCTTTGAACATACGACCCCTAAAAACCCTAAATTTCAAATTCTCTCACTTCATTCATAGTAATATCATTAATGAAGACTTTCCTATATTCTATTTTAATCATATATGCTCCTTTCTTCGTTTTTATTTGTGTGATAAACTTTTATAAACCCTCCAATAAATGCCAAAAACCAACTTCCCAATCCCCTTGAGATTGCTTGACTTTTTCTTAAAATAAATAAATGCTGGATTCAACACATTTGAATCCAACTTGAAGGTCATTATCAATCACAAAAATGACCTATAATTATGGATAATAAAACATTATTCTAAGAATAGATAACCATAAGCAATTGTATAACGTTTTCAAAATTTCAGTTTATATGTATATGGTGTACTTCTTTAGAGTATATAATTATATTTTGGTAACATGACATTTTTGTTTTTGCTATCTAATATTGATAAATATGATTTGTAAAATTTTCCAATTACTATGGTCATAAATACGTCCTTCATTATTTGTTAACGAGCAATTTATCGCAGTACTCAATGAAAAATTGAAGTAGCGATAGACAGAGAAGCGATTTGGGTAGGCGACTAGTAACAGTTAGGATGACGAGTATAGTCTTTTACGCTGTCCAAACTACAAAGTGGACTAGGGTTCGTAATACAACAATCAGTAAAGTATCATATGTATCTTGTACGAAATATTATCCTGATATAAATCGGTAATACTATAAAGATATAAATTAGTATAGTATGAACCATAACCATACCTTAATGAAAGAACATCCCTCACATGGTGGACCTCCCTAAGCTTCATATTGTCTAGCCATTCACAAGTGCTCAAGCTTGTGCAACTTAGATAACACCACTTTTGGTTGTAGGAAAATTCCAATATATAGCGACACTTTTGATGGAGAATTTGTAGCAACAAAATTTGAATTCTCATAAAAGCATTTCTTTTAAAAAATAATAAAAAGAATCTACTCACAAAAAAAAAATTGATGAAATTAATTTGAGTATACACAAGAACCAATACAATAATTTCCATTGATTGAACTCATACATTACACGTCGATGATATTATATGATTGGAAAATTTGACTTCGATCTAACTCAACTCATCACATAAAATCAATAACGGATGGTACTTAGAAAATTCTTGGGACCCATAAATTTTTTTTGATGTGTGTAACCAATTTTACTCACACACATATCTATCGCTTGTTATATATAATTATGGATATAATCCCTTCAATAATACATGTCCCTCATAGGCGGATCCAATTCAGAACGAGTGGCCTCGTTTGACACCACTTAATTTTGAGAAAAAAATATTATATAGCGAAAAAAATTATATGTGTATAATTTAACATTATAAAAAATCAGAAAAGTGATAGACAGTGGAGTAGTTAAGAGAGTTTATGATGTACACAACTTCCTGTATTTGAATCCCAATGTTAGCATTTTTCTTTCATTCCAGACTTTTTTAATTCCTCTTGTAAAAAAAGAGAAGAGGGTGGCAAGAGATAGAGAGGGAGAGGTGATAATTAACGAGGGGGAGCCTTTTTTAATGCGAAGTTAGAGGAAAAGTTATAAAGGCATTAGAATTAGATATTTTTTAGTCATCCTCTTGTTAATAGGACTGTGTCCTTCTAATTCTTAACCATCATCATAAATATTTTATAACTCATTATTTTTATGAACTCACTTCATATATTGTTGTGAAAAATTGTCGGGAATTAAAATCCATTTTTGACGTTATTTCTTCTCCTTTTCACTTTATTAAACAATTACCTACAAATAAACAAAATAGAGTAAATTATATTAAATAAACTATATATTATAAATTAAATAACAACTAAAAGTATGTATAAAATATGACTTAACAATGACCTGTTCGGGTTTGGTCCCCTCTTTACTGCCCTATGTAGTTTGTATGATATTACTGATCGGGGTACCACTCGAGCAATTAGTGAATGATTTAGGAACACTCGTTATTACTTATTTTGAGGATAATCTTTTCGAAAGTATAGACAATGAAAAAAAATCACCAAGGGCAATCATAATGTATTAGTTGTTTAATTTTATTTTTAATACTTGAATCTAAAAAAATTATCAACTTTAGTAATAATTTTAAACTCATATATATATTTGTGCGATCCCGACACCACTTGATTTGAATCCTAGATCCGCCACTAATGTCACTTTAACTAACTTTTCTCGTTTCACGTTACTTATTATTTTACAATCCCAATAACTTATTAATTACTAGTTTACCAATTTTTCCCTTCATAATTATTTGCTGAAAAATGACAAAGAGAGAAAGTAGGGATATATTGGACAATTCACCTTTTAATTATTTTGATTTTTAGTAATCTTTAATTTTCTAAGCCCAAATAAAATGACATGTACTTTGAAATGGAAGGAGTGATAAATTTACAATTTTTTCCAATAGTCATTCACCATATACACTTATTAAAAAAAAGTTGATAAAAAAGTGTCATTCCCACAATAAAATGTCTAAACTTACTTTTGGCTTGTTGAGTAGCGCATTAATGGAAAAAAAGTGGTAATATTTTGGCATAAACTTGAACCAATTAACCGTAACGTGATATTTAGTTGGATGTAATGTAACATAATTAATCTTATAAAGGTATCACGATTACATAGTTTATAGTAATTATAATTACAAGGTATATATTAAGTTACAATACTTTCATACAACCAAACAAATTAATAAAAATATAATTATAAATTTATTTACATTACATAATTAATTATTTGTGACCAAACTTTACACAAAACGAAGCACAAATTTTTTTCCCACTTAAAAATAGTTACTAGGACATGCACATGATATGGAACCTTTTTAGTAATTGTTTTTGGGTTTATTTTTTGAACAAATGAGGTCAAAATTTGAGATTTTCCTTTGGTCATCAATTTTACAATTTAATTTTCCCAATAGTTGGTTTGGATTATTTTAGCATAGATTAGTACCAAAATTATCCTCTCTATAATATAAATTCTTACACATAGGTGGGTTAGGATTTTAGAATATTTGTTTTATTTTTTAATTTTTAATAAATGGTCTAAATTTATTCATATTAATTGAGAATGGTTATCATAGTATAGAGTTCTTTTACTATTTTATTTTCTACATTGATAAAATTAAGACATGATAATACTTAGGATCCAATTGTTATTATACGTGCTTTTGTATATAAATAAAAAAGGACAATGTTTTAATTTTTACGTTACTAACCATATAAGAACACTCAAAATATCCACAAACTATACAATTAGCTACTGTATAGGCCCAACATCCCACCATTCCAAAGTTGGATGATGACAATTGATGCATTACTCGTGATTAGCATTGGTAAAATTTCGTCCGATTCAATTACTCGAATTTGTCCGAGCTGAAAAGAATTAGGTTTGGGTATGATTTTTTGTCCGAATTTTAAATTTGGACACAAAATTTTCCTATTTACGTTATCCGGACTCGATTTTAACCTGAATTTACGGTTATCCGAATTGTTCGATCCGAAAAATTATCCAACTCGACTTTGACCCGAACTCTAATTTTTTTCTAAGGCTACTCTTGATTAGAGGCCTTACCGATTCAATATAATGACTAGTTCCAAAATCCAGTGCCTAGTTACAACCTAGTCAATGCTAGGCTAGTCACAAAATCTTGGACTTGGAATTGGACACCTCTAACTAGAGTTGGTCCCCTTCTAGTGCTAGTTCTTAAATGGGGTTCCACTCTGCAAAATTTGTCTTTTGACCAAAATAATTTGTTCAAGTAAGAACATTTCAATTTTGGAATTAAACCCATGCATTCTCCGGGTTTAAGTAAACCACATTATTACTAAGTGAGTGCTACCCTAGTGTCTTCATCAAGATTCAAATCCGAGTAGAAGTGTAGAGTGTTTATCACTAGACCAATACTCACTTAATTTTTAAGCTTTTAATTGTATTACATAATTCGTCCTATCCTTTAAATAATCTTAATAATTTGAGGTACAATTTGCCCACAAATGTTACCTCTTATTGTTTGTTTTATTCTTAATTACATCATATGAGGGTTCTCACACAAATACACTATTTACTAATACCACCCATAATTAATAAATAATGGGGAAAATAGTGCTTGAACTTGATTGGAATAATCGCTACAAATTAATTACCTTGTTTTGAAACTAAAACATCCAACATCTCCCCCAAATAGAAAATAAAATAAAAAGTATTCATAAGATAATATTAATATCTTATTATATAATGATAGCCATTGTCATACTTTGGACCCATAACAGTCGTTATTATGTGAGTATAAATAATGTTTTTTTGTTGATAAAATTAAGCATTTTACCGGTAGACCAATCAATATTTGGGTCATATAGCTTTAAGCATACCCAAACAAAATTACAAAATTATATTTTTATAATCAAGATTTACATCATATACTAAAGAAGATGATTATATTAAGAATTTGCTTTAAAAGAAGATAAGAAATATCTTCCTAAATTAGCTGCCACAAAAGCTCATTAAATGTAGTTTTAACCGATGATATTTCATTATTTCGACTAAGTCAACCATCTATTCACCGAAAAATGAGGTTCTTTAAAGTGTGTATTTTTCATATTTAAGAAGAAAGTAATGGGACAAAGGAAGTGTGTGTAATATATATACATGATTAAGAAAAAAAAAACTGGTCAATATTTGCACAGATGGAAAAGTAAAATTTAGGTGTGATGCATTAAGTTTGCGTTATTGTGCCAATTTCGCAGCTGAGAACATTTATTTATACGTATTTATTTCACAGCCGGGTCAAAATTGGATCGATCATGTGCTTGACCAAAATATCGTAATTCCCGACCTCTATATAGTACGTTAATGAGTCAACCTTGATCCAACCATTGCCCACTCCTTCAATTGATTAAAAACAAAAATGAACAAATACACAAGATTTCAGAAGAGAGACTTGACAATTTTGATGGATTTTCAAATCTATGGTAACATTGGTAAAAATTCAGATTCATGTCAAAATTGTTAGATAAATTGGTCATCGAACGGAATTTTTTGTCCGATATTCGATTTTTCTACGGGTCGTACTATTCGAACAAGTGTAAATTTGACTTAAAAACGGGTTCGGACAATAGCAAAATTTTATATTCAAATTTAAAATTCGAACAAAAAAACCATACTCGGACCTGATTTTTTTTCGGATCGGACAAAATTTTGTCGGCTACCCACTGGGGAGAAGCAAGAGGCTATGCTACTGGAGATTAGTGTAGAGGATTCATTTGAACGGGTGTAGCACAAGGGTGGTTGGTAAGAGAAAACTCACCTTTCAATAAGGAGGTGTGAGTTAAAATCCCATTAGAGTCATTGGGGCAATTTCTTTTCCCATGTTTTACCTCCCTCCCCCATGCCTATGAGATACGAGAGTCATATATGCGCTTACTTACTATTGTAAAAAAATAAATTAAATTAAACGGGAGTAGCGAGTCTAGGAGATGCTACCATTATTGTACGAGTATAGAGTAATCGGAGTAAAGACAACAACATATCTAGGTTATGTGGTATTAATTTAGCATCGCATGACATATCCGATGCTAAACAACATCGGATTTCACAAAATCATTCAAGTTGATGATAGTCATATCGTTCATAATTCTCTAACTCACAATTCTAAAGAACGTATGCATGAGTTGCGTTATACTTGCGTTGATCAAGGTATCTTATGCGTCCTTTGCTTGGGGCATACCCGACATTAGAGGAGAATACATGTGGAATGTGTTCACCTTAATTCTCCTCTAAATCGGGACAGACATTTTGTCCAAGATCTCTTGTTTTTGTGTCAACATTTTGCTCAAATTAAGCGGCATAAAAATTTGAAATCTTCTCTGTTGGATATGCAATGCATATGGACAGTTCGACAAGAGCTTCGTTGTTGACTTTCTTCTTCAAATAATGCAAAAACTTGCACAATAAGTTCAAATATTTAGTAATGAAACTTATCATCAATATTAATTAACAACTTGATAAGAAGCACTGATACATGTCAAATGGATATATCCATTTATACTGAATGGGTCCACCCACCTTAGCCTTATATGGTAAGTGCACAAGAAGATGCTCCATCATATTAAAGAAAGATAGAGAGAAAATCATCTCCATGTTACATAGTATTTCATGGATATTTTCCTCTAATCGGAGTACATCATCCGTTCGCAAATGGTGGACACATAAATCCTTGAAGAATCGGCTAAGTTTTATAAGGACTTTCCAAACATCCGGTAGGAAGTAATTCCCTCACAACTATGGGCAATAGTCGCTCCATAAGGATCCGACAATCATAACTTTTCAAATTATGTAATTTGCATTTTTCCGTCGACACATCGACTTTAGCATATCTGTCGGGTAACTTAAGTTGTTTTAGCCACTCACATAAGGTTTTTATTGCCTCTTTACTCATAACATATGGAGAGTCCGGGACATTTTCAATTTGTCCTCCATCATCATGTTCAGCAGATCGAATGTTTAGTTTTCGACGCTTACAATAAATGGCTAAATCTTTTCTTGCGTTAATTTCATCCTTAGTTTTTCCCTTTACATTCATGATTATGTTAATTACTTGGTCAAACACATTCTTTTCGATATGCATGACATCGATGTATGAGAAAATCTTTCCAATACGAAATTCCTAGAATATGCTTCACTTTGTCCAATTGTGAGACTCAAGGTAACCATCAATTATGACATGATAGTAAACATAGTTAGGCATCCTACATATATGCGATCCCATACTTAATCACCTTTAAGCCGGGGGAGGAGGTAAATGGTCGATCTTATTCTTCAAGAAAGTGCTCCTCTTGGACCTAAATCTACTTAAAAGAATGTGTTTGACCAAGTAAGGACAAGCTAATTTCAGGGGAAGAAATCGTCTATGGCAATCAAATCATATGGTCTTCTTCCCATGTTTCAGCCTTAATGCCTTTGTATTTTTCATGAAATAAGGACAAGCTAATTTCCCGATGTTATCCAACCTGAAATCATGTCATATGATGGAAAATCACTTATAGTCCACATTACTACTGCATTCAATGTAAAGTTATTCTTCTTTGAAGCGTTATATATTTCAAGGCCAACATCCCACAAGCTGCTTCAATTCCTTAATGAGGGTCCGTAAATAAATGTCAAGTTTCCCCTTAGGATTCTTTGGACCAGAAATTAACAAAGTAAGAAACATAAATTGTCTCTTCATATACAACCAAGGTGGTAAATTGTATGAAGTTACAATTACGTGCCAACATGAGTACGTCTGCCCAAAATTGCCAAATACGGAGAAGCCATCGGTGCATAGACCTAATCGAACATTGTGAGGTTTGTCGGCAAATTCCTTGAAAGTGATTGAAATGTTTCTAGGCTTTACTATCACATGGATGTGTTATAGAGCCACTTTCATGTGGATTTTCATAATGTCACCTCATTTGCATCGTTGTACTATCCGTCGCATATAATCTTTGTAACCTCCGCCCAATTGGAAAGTATATTAGTACTTTTTTTCAATATCTTTACCCTGCCAATGTCTTTTTCTCATATCTATCGACCCCACATTGCTCACATTTATCCAAATCAATTTTGTGTTTCTTATACAACATAGGCCCATTGGGACAAATATCAATTCTCTCATGTGAAAGTTGCCAAGGAGCAAGCAACTTCTTTGCATAATAATAAGTGTTAGTCATCTCATTATTAGATGGACATATTTCCTTCATCAGTTTCATCAAATTGTCAATAGCTCTATTTGGGAGATTAAACTTACATTTGATGTTTATGAGCCGTGACACCACCAACAATAAGAACAAATCACACCTCTTATACAAAGGTCTCCTAGCCGTTTCTAACATTTTAAAGGATTTTTTGCATCTTCATTTGATTTTGCATCCATATTTTCATCAATCCATATTAAGGACATAGGCCCAAATGCGTCCATCAATATTTCATACATCGATTCTACTTGTGGACTCGACGACCCTTGATTGTTCACTTCTAAATTAAGGTAAGTCTCCCCATGGTTAAATCAATGAAAGTAATTAGAGTGAAACCTTATTTAAACAAAAGTAATTTCACGGTATCCTCATATAAGAAAGACACATTGCGACATTTACTACAAGTACACTTTATCTTCTTTGACCTCTTGAAACTTTCTTCTTGTTTAGCAAATGGAATAAATTTATCTTTTATCGTACAAATGAACTCCTTATTCAAGTATTTTTCCATCATACCTTTTATACATCCACTCTATGTTTGTCTCCATTACTGCACATATGAACGATTCTAAACCGGTTAAGTATGCTTCCCTTTTAAAATTACCAACCAATCAAACTTGCATAACTTTTTTATTGCATTTTTCTAAATGACAATAACATAACATAAAAATGGCATATGCATGTCTTGCATCTTTCTACATGGATAAGTGGTCTTAAAACCTTTCAAGAATAATATAAAATTAAATTGTGCAGCACATCCTTGCATACTTTGACAAAATTTAGGCAATATTTTCCTTAGTTCTCCGAGTACAATTTATAAAGATAAGATGAATAATGCCAAATTAATATTAAAACCTTACACATGACAATATATGTATAATTTGCCGATATAACTTATTATGTAGAAATTTTTAAACGGATTTTCTAAGTTTTATGAAATATATATATATATATATATATATATATATATATAGAGAGAGAGAGAGAGAGAGAGAGATTGGGATAAAAATTATGAAAAACTTGTATTTTTCAACAATAAAAATAAAAGCACAACTAATAACCAATCGGATTGGTTTGAGTGGGTCGATATTAATTTATTATTTATTTAATTTCTTCCGTTCCTAGGATATCATCATATCATGATATCTCCAATGGTGGCCTCATCAACCTCCCCTTTGATTTCTTCACCCATTATATGTTTTCACTATTGCCTGCCCAACGCCTACTTTAAATTCTGCTCTATTATATTAACAGCAATTTTTTTTCATTAACATTTCTTTCATTTTGCAGAAATATGTGTGAAGGATTAGTAATTAAGGAACAACAATGAATTGCTTATTAAAATTGGGATTGGTTTTCCTCCTAAAGATATTGTGGCCTATGAGTCGTATGTGATGTGTATATTAATATTAGGTTTCTACTATGATAACAAATATATCCTAAAATATTTCCATATCATAGAAAATTTGGACATCGCATTTGTTCCTCTTACCTTCCTCCTTTGTCTTCTTGTCTTAAAAAAATTATCATCACTTTAAAAAAAAAAGCACTCAACACATAGAGAGATAAATAACAGTGAAAGTATAATTTTTTGTTAAATAGAGTGTCCATATAGTTATGTTTAAGCCCTGTTCGGTAACAATATTTGAAGTAATTTTTAGTATTTTGATCAAGTTAAAACTCTAATTAACCAAATATTAGTGTTAAGTAAGGTAGTGCTTTAACCGCATTTGCATTAGCTTACATCATTTTATGTAGTGTTTGTGAAAAATTAAGAATATTAACTTTTTACATTTAAAAGTAGTGTTTCAGATTTTTTTGATAAAAATATCATTTCATTAATTTAAAAATTATTATATCTTTTTATGTCATTTCATAATAGTCAACTAGCTCAAACTACTAAACTTACCAAACACATTTATTCAACCGCTCAAATGAACACTTATCGGTGTTACAATTAAAATCTAATTGTTATCAACTTTCTAAAAGTTATCCAAGTCAAACATCTCATTTTGCCAAACAATGCCTTATTCCTCTTGCATAATAAGTTTCGATATATATAAAAATATTTAATTAATTTTTAGCTATCCATGGTTGTAGTTTATGGTTTTATATAAGAAATGAATAAGTTGTAAATGTTGTCATATACATATATATATATATATATATATATATATATTAAATGCAATCAAATAAAATCATTAGGAGTGGTTGATAACTTTAGAAAAGTGAAAACATAATTATATTATTGTTATTATTTTAGTTTATTATACCAAAAATTGAGAAGCATCCCTAATATTTTTGTAGAATTGATAAATAAATGTAATAGTACATGACAAAGTCGTGAAAAATAAAATGCACATATATGACTATGAGTGAGTATTGAGTGTCCCCATGAGAGAGACCACATTAATATTCATGTAGACACATCTCAATCACCAAACACCAAAAAAAAAAAAAACAAAAAAAAAACAAAAGGAAAAAAAGCAGAAAAGAAAAATATCTATATTAGCTTATAAATACATATAACAGGATACCCACAGAATAATAAACCCCATTCAGATTTCAGACAGAATTAAACCCCCACCTCTTCTCTTCTCTTCTCTTCTCTACTCTTCTCTCTCCGAAAACGCGTCGTACGATCTCTTCTCGAAATCAGTCATCGTCATCCTCCAATCACCCTCATCTCATCATGGTATTCTCTCTCGCTCTCTCTCTGATCTTGATGCATGTATATCTGTGAACTGAATAATTAAAATGTTATTTCAGATTTCTTCATGTTTAATGGCTATAGCTTTTATCACAAGGAATGAATGAATTTTCAGTTTGCATCTTATCACCTTTTCGAATTACTTTAATTTAAGGGGAAACTTTTTTTTTAATAATTTATTTAGAAATAGTCAATTTCTTATATTGCAAGGCACAAGAAGGCGTATATCGTACTTTTCAGGCTTCAAAAGTTTTGCATGAATTTTACTTTCGAAATTAAACACTCGTAAAAAGAGGGACAGTTAGGGCAAAAAATATTTTCTCCCCATAAAATTTTTAGTGGGTCTTTCAACATAAAAAGACCCACTAAATTATATTTTTATGCTTAAACTCTTTTATTATTATTATTATTATTATTATTATTATTATTATTATTATAAGAGAGAGAGAGAAGGGACGGCAAGTAGGGGGAGTAGTGGTTGTCACCTTCTTTTGTACTTTGCTTCAACATTACTTCTTGTTTCTTATTGTTCATCTTCTTCCTTTTTTAAAAAAAAAAAAAAAAGATTAAGAATTTTTTAGACGTTCAATGCTTTTGATTAATTGGTTGGAAAACGCGTTTGTTCTCTGGAATCAAAATATTCCTTTTATATTTTCTTTTTTATTACATTACAATCAGAATCTTTGATTTATGGAAAAATAAGTATACACATTAAGAATTTCCTTAATCATCGATCTTCAATTTCATTCAGCTACCATTTTTCTTATTGTTATTTAATCTTTTGATATATTTGAGCAATCCACACTTGGTGGGTTCATTTTGTTTGCTATTTGTTGATATTACTTGTCATATATGATAGTCTTTTTTTCGTGAATGTACAAATTCTCATATAATGTACACAACTATCGTAACCACTATAGTCGGATCTATATATAGTTAGTTTTTACCAAGTGAGTGTTAGTTTAGTGACAAATATTTCATATTTTCAAGTCCGGACTTTGAGTCTTGAGTTTGGTATCCTTATCCTCTTTGGACCCTCAAAGTCCTAATGAGATTTCCAATAAGATAAGGTGTAGTTGAGTACCCTGCACTTACTCTTGAAAAAGAAAAAACAAACGGTTAGGACTTAGATTTTTAATAGTGGTATATCTTAATCTTGTGAACCACAAATTGATATGTTTTAATGGCATAGTATTTTCGTAGTACTCTTTTCGGATATTATCTAATAATAAGAAGTGTTAAAAGGAAACTATTTTGTTGGGAGCATAATTTTTTAAAAATTCATTTAATAGCATTTCAAATTATTAATATTTTTAAATTTAACGGCAATAAGCTCAGTTTAGTCAAAGTAAGTTAAAAATTAATGTAAATAAGTTCAACAACAAAAATAAATTTGATTCAATATAAATAAGTTCAAATTGGCTAATTTAATAGAAATAAATTTAAATAAATTTAGTGAAAATAAGTTGAAATAACATGTACTTATTTTAAATATATAGCTAATTGTATTAGCAATCTAAAAACTACAAAATTTACATACATATTATTGTCATAGCATCAAGTTCAAATAGTATTTTGGTATCTCTCTCTAAACTATATGACGAATTGTAAGCCAAAAACATCAACACCGAAAATGCGTTTTTTTCATTGATTACATGTTACATATAGGGGTGACAAGTGGAATCGGGTATCCGGTTCTAGATAAGGATTTGGTTTGGATCAGTGGGTCCAAATTCGAACTCGGTTGAATTGGGTATGGGATTGGGTTTAATTTTAGGACCCGAGTTGGGACTGGGTCCGTGATTGGAGTAGTGAAAAGTTAAAATCCTGACCCATTACCCATATACTCGAGTCTATATTTAAAAAATAAATAAAATTAAATTTCGGACTTTCTCTTGGATTTTTAATATTGAATTTAAAACTTTCTGTTTATGTTTTTTCGATGATGTTTTTAAGATTCATAATTGTAATTTGGTATTTGGGTTGCATATAGATTTGAGACTTTTCGTTTGATTATTAATCTAGTTATAATTATACGGTTGAATGTTTCGTATTATTAGATTGAGTGCATTGGAAATATTGGATAATTATAAGCTAAAACTTTACAAAAAAAATAAAAACAAAAGATAGAAAAAAGTCAAATGGTGACCGTGTACCCGATTCCGGACTCGGTTCCATAGCCTGGTTCCAAAATTAAGGACCATATTCTAAGTAGATCCGAGGCTGGGTCTAAATTTATGAACCCTTGTAACCAAGTCGGGGACCGAGTCCAGCTAAAACAATCAGATATTCGATCCCACTCATCCCTAGTCACGTATGATTGCTCCTTTCTTCCTTTTGTTTTTTTTTTTTTTTTGGGGGGAGGATATTGGGGTATTAGTTCTAACTGCTCCACCAAATCTTTTAGAAACACTAAATTGTTTCTTTTTTAAAAAATCTTTTCATAATTTGTTCATGTTATATTTGTACATGGCTTGTATATCTTAAATGAAACAATTTTATTACATATTATACTATCGAAACGAAGACAAAACAAACAATAAATATGATATATTAATAACATGATGTGATGTGAATTTATTTTATGACGACCGAAATAGATTAAAGCAGGCCAATAAGAAAATCTTAAAAGCAAAAATTTTTTAAAAATAAAAAAGAAAAAAATTGATTTTTGAGAGAAATTGGAAGTGACGGAAATAAGTAATAAACAAGTTTGTTGTGCAAGTTGCTTATAGATTCTTTCTCAAGGAAAATGATTGATTGGGGTAATAAGATTCAGCGGCTAGTCATCATTTGGCGCCTAGTTTGACTTGTACAAAACATAAAGACAGGCATTTTAAATATTATAATTGTTTTTGTAAACCCAAAAATAATTAGATTTTTTTCAACTTTTTAATCTTAGTTAGCCGGAAGGTTCTAATGCCATGATTGAGGGAATCTCATGTTCTCATCTCTAATTTTCCGTTTTATAATATATATCGCTTTAATTAATTTTTTCATTTCATAATATTTACTTCTTTTATTTTCAATAAAATAATAGGACAACTTGGTCTTTTAGCACAAATTTGAAACAATTTAGTCTAATATGATTATTAAGGAGGTTTAACGAATTCACTTAGGCCATTTTTCATTTAATTGTAAGGAGTTATAAGGAAAAGCTGTAAGGGCTATAGGCAAGCTGTAAGGAGGTGTAAACAATTGTAAGAAACTGTAAGATAGTTGTAAAGCTCGTCATAAAAAGTTGTAAGGAGTTGTAAGAAGGTGTAAAGAGATGTAAAGTTGTAAGTTAAAACTAAATGAAACGGTACCTTAGTGTAGTTTTACTTGGTTAATTTGGATCTAAGGCGGAACCGAATTCAATTAGTCAAGTATGATTTGATTTTGTGTTATATGTTATTTTTGTACAAGTGCATAATTGAAAAAAAAACTTTTGTGATGTGCTAAACAGGTAAAGGAACAGGGGAGAGAGATAACAAGACAAAAGAAGTAATTCTAACATCAACACTTTCACTAGAAGGGGATTCAAATGTGGAGTACAAAGCTCCAAATATTCTTCAACGAGTGTTTAGCCTCTTTAGTAGTGTTAGACCTGGTGCTGATCTCACTCGTTTTCAGGTACAAAATACATCTCCCTTCTCTCTACATGATTAATTAATTTCATTTTTCGGGTCTAAGATTAAGGTCGAGCGTCCGAGTGTCTGATATGGGTATACGGCTATCCTAAATTAATTGCATTTGGGTGTTGATCAGTTGCCTCCCCAGTTCAACATACCAAAATCACAACTACAATGCTACGGGGAGTCAGTATACGGTGTGAGCAAGGACCTGCTAAGCAAGTGCGCTCATGAGGAGACAGCCATTGATAGGATGATCGCGGTGATTGGCTGGAGCATCTCAACCTTTCGTCCCTTGATGTTTGGGGTTGCCCCTTACAACCCTATTCTTGGTGAAACTCATCATGTCTCTAGAGGCTCTCTCAATATCCTACTTGAACAAGTATTGTCCCTTCATCTCAAATTAAATTACACGTCACTCTTAAAAATAAGAACTTTATTCATGTCTCATAAATTTTATCTCCTAAAAAGCACGTAAAGTTTTTGAGGGTTAATTTCAATGAGCTAAAGTCTTTGCTGTCTTTGATTTGTCTGTAGATTTCTCATCATCCACCAGTGTCAGCACTACATGCAACTGATGACACCAACAACGTTGAGCTCCTTTGGTGCCACTATATTGTTCCCAAGTTCCTTGGTATACTACTATTTTTACTTTTTTTTTTTAGTAGTAATATCTCGATAGTTATAACTGTGTAAACAAAGAATACTGATATTAAAAATCACACGTCTTTATATGTCTCACATTAACAAGTAGGGCTAAATCTTCAATATGGACTTCTAGAGGAATTTACTCATGACATACCACTTTTGACTCTTGATTATTAGTCTAATCATATCATATTTATCTGAACGCATATTTAATTATCTTATATGACTAATTTTGCTTCCAAACCAAAGAAAAACATTGGTCTCTTTAGGGGCAGAGCTCTTTGAGCTCTATGGGTGTTGCAGGACACCCATGACAAAAAAATTATTAAAAATTTATATTTAAAAATTCTAAAAAATTCATAAAATTGTTAAAAGGGACACTTATAAAAAATAATAATGTTTGTAAAATTTAAGAATATTAAAAAGGAACACACACCCTTAAATATATTTGCTATCTTCATCACTTGGTCTCTTTAATAGCATGTTGTTTTGTGTTTGTGTTTGATAATTAAGGAGCCACGATAGAAGCGGCGGTGCATGGAAAAAGGAGGCTAAGCCTTAAGCAAAGGAAAGAGAATTATGTGGTAAACTCTCCAAAATTGCTGATAAGATTATTACCAAAACCAGGGGTTGAATGGGTGGGGAATGTGAAAATTGAGTGCCAAGAAACAGGACTTAGAGCTGAATTGTCCTACAAAGGAAGCCCCTTTTTGGCTTTGGTGGAGGCAGGTCCCTTAGAGGGAAGATCATTGATTCATCCTCCTCAAACACATTGTATGAAATTGATGGCCAATGGAACAGGTACTTCTTTTTGTGACTTTTTTTGTTTCATCTATTTAAAAATATATATTCTGAATCAGACTGATTAGTTAAATTAATAATATATTATTGAGTTGTGTTCTAAATAGATGATTATTTTACAGGAGTGTGAACATAAAGGACACGAGTAATGGGAAAATCAAAGTTATATACAATGCCAAAGAGGCAATTTCTTCACTCCCCACTCCAATCCTAAGAGACCCTGAGGTAAGTGCTCTTCGTCTTCACTGATTCCCTGACAAATAATATACTATATTGTAGGAGTTATTTTTGTTTTTGTTGCCTTGAATTCCCATCTCATACATTGGGCCTGACTTGGGTTGGGTCTATGGTAGTTACCAATGGGAGAAATTGGGCTGCAGCCCAGACATATTATTACTAGCCCAAGCATGAGTTGGATCACATAGGGTTCTACACTAAAACAACCTTCTTCCCCAAATAGTCATTTTTTAAGCTACCTCCCGAAAAAAAAAAAAAATGAAAGTAACATGTGTATTTTTTGATCTCGGATCATCAATCATAAATATAATTAAGGGTGAAGTATCGTGTTAATATATACATTCGTATCGAGTTAATATATACATTCTTTGTATTGAGTTATCGTTGTTCATTATGTGAAGTAGATGAAAGAAAAACAAGACGAGAACAACATGATTGGTTTAATGTGAAATTTCTTCACTTGCAAAGAAAGTTTTAGTTTCTTGTTGTGGTAAAGAAATAATTTATAAGAATGTAATTTTTGCAGGGAGTATGGGAAAGCGAATCAGCTGTAGTATGGGCAGAGGTGAGCAAAGGAATTGTAAAGAAAGAGTGGGAAAAGGCAAGAGATGCAAAGGGACATTTAGAGGACATGCAAAGAGAGTTTTCAAAGCAGAGGAAGTCCAAGGGAGAAAATTGGATCCCAAAATATTTTCATTTGTCTTACAACCCTGAAAATGGTTGGGATTGTTCCCCTAAACTAAAAACTGTTCCTCCTGCCCCCATCATTTTCCCCATTTAAACCCTCCATCTATATATATATGTCTCTCTCTCTCTCTCTCATATTTTTACAATTTTACTATAGGCTTTTTTTGGTGCATAGAAGATGGGGTTCCCGGGGCAGCGCATTTATTATGTACCTGCGAGTTTATACTCTCAAAATATATGTCAAGTAATAATAGGATGAAAGGAAAAATAGAGGGTTTTGTGTGTATTTGACAATGATGTAACATATGAAAATATAAGTTACCGGATACATATAAGAATTTGCCCTCCCCAGCAAAGAAAATGTTAAAACATCCGAGTATTAGCTGACACATTTATACTATTTTTCAAGATAAAGGAAAGCAAAAAAGTCAAAGTTGGAGGGAAAAAAAAATTGGTGCAATCATATTTTTCGAGATAAAGGGAAGCGAAAAAGTCAAAGTTGGTAAAGGAGGGAAAAAAATAGAGAGATGGTACGATCATAACGAGCTCAATAAAATGGTATATGATGATGAACAAGTTGTGCAACTATCTCTTAGTTTAATGGAGGAAACAACTAGTCATAAAATTGAAGAAATTTCAACAAGTGAGAATGTATATGCAATATAGTTTGACCCTATGGTAGACGGTCGATGTTTTTCCTTTTGTAGTTTCATATGAGTTGGTAATAAATATTTTACTCTCGAAAATTAAGGAAACAAATAGTCATATATATTGTCTTGTTATGTACATATAAATTACGATTAATCTCATATCTGTCTTTTCTCAATATGATGCTTCATATGAGACATGGATTTTTAATTGAGCTAATAAGGATATGACGATCACATTAAATATTTTTTGGTTCATTGACATGATAAGGTTCAAATCATAAAGGAAACATTTTTTCTTATGAGGAGAAAAAACACTTGTGACATAATAATCCCAATCTTTTCGTGTTAAGTATACTTACATTCCAACCTATGATTAACTATTAATTTTATATGAATTGGACCTAAGTAAATGGGCAATATATACAACCCAAGGGAAATTTCATTTCAAAATTAATTGAACAATCATCATACATACACACACTCAAGACTTCTAATTTTATTAACGGAAAAACCTCGTGTTTGCCCTCCAATATTCACCAAGATTAATTGCCCTATTAAAAAAAAAAACTTCCAAAAAATATATTCTCATTTAAGTACAAGTCAACATGCAAATTGATAAAGTATGAATTTTGGGGGCAAAGTCATATAAATTGATAACTTATATATCATAGGTTAAATTTTCAAAAGCTTTATATATGCTGATTTATAGTTATATCCTTATCCTATAGTTATGACTAGGCCCCGTTTGATATGTAAAATTGGAATGGAATGAAATCAAGAAATGATACCGAGGGGTTAGGTATGGAACTTGAATATTCTCTTCAAGTGTTTGGTAAAGAATAGGAATGGAATCAAGTTCCACTTCTTGTAGTTTGGTTGTTAATCATGGAATAAAATTAAAATTATTTTATTTTTTAAATTATTTTATATCATTGTAAATTATTATTATTATTATTATTATTTAAATATTATTATTATTATTATTAAATATTATTATTATTTAAATATTATTATTATTATTATTATTATTATCGTTTGATTCAATAAAAGTTGAAGAAGCTCGTTAGCATATTTGCTAATGTTGAGTCTTATATTTATTTAATTTTTTTAATTAACTATCTAGTAATTTTTTCAATAATTAACAAATTTTATTTATAATTTTTAGTAAACCTATTTTCAAACTGTAATGTTCTATCAAACAATATGAAAAAAATTATATATAATAAATAAATAAATAAATAATAACAAAATAATAACAAAAAAATACCCCACCCTAATAACAAAAATAATAACAATAACCAAAATAATAATAATAATAATAATAATAATAATAATAATAATAATAATAATAATAATAATAATAATAATATAGCAAATAGGCTAATTTTTTTTTTTTTAATAATTATAAACCGATCCCTGAGGGATTAAGAATTGATTCCCCTTCTATTTGGGGGATTCAAATTCCCTTGTTTTGAGGGGAATTTCAAACCTGTAAATTTCAAGTTCCACCTTCAAAATAACCAACCAAACAACCGAAAAAGGAACTTGAAACCGGAGGAATCAAGTTCCATTCCGCTTTGCCCAACCAAACGGGGCCTAAATGAATGAGAATTGCCTCGACCGAATACTATAGGCATGTGTTCCATGTCTTGTGATCAATATTTTTGTGCCAAAAAAAAATTGTTTATGGCATTTGTGAGAGCCTCTTCAGAGTAATAATTAAAAATTAGCTTTAAAATATTAATAGTGGCTATATTTATTTATTTATTTACACAAGTTAAAAAGTAGTACACATCCAAACTTAGATAACCCTTTTCGAAGGATTCTACCTAAATTATCATTAACCAAAATAGACGAAAGAATTGAAGATGGGGAACAATCCTAAATAGTTGGAGAAAGAACCAAGTACCCTAAATGTGTCAGCCAATCAGCTGCATTAGCTTTTCTAAAAACAAGATTGATGTTGCAACTTCGAAACTCCTCATAAGACAAACGATGTCTTGAATAATGAAGTCGACTTGCCATGATGGCTGAATAATTCTTTTGACTTCATCAATGATAATTTGTCTCATCTTGTATATGTATATTTGAAAGAAGTTTACCTCCTTGCTTCTCTCATCGTACAATCCTCTTCCCGATGGGCCCCCTCTCCTCGGTCCACGAATCGATCATAACCACTACCTACATTCCACTTTCGTTTGACTTCATCAATGATAATTTGTCTCCCTCTATTTGGTTACATTAATCTATCATGTGAATTATACTCCTTCCGTTTCAAAATACTTATAATTTTAAGGTTATTATGAATATCGATAAAACACAAAAATCATGACAAAATTTGTATTAAAAGATCAAATTACCCCAAGCTTTTCATTTGAAATGAAAAAATCAATGAAAATAGGAAAGAAAAAATAATTAATAAAGACAAAATGGGTAAACTAATAATTAATGAATTATTGTAATTAAATGACAGGTATTATGAAGCGGAGGGAATATTATAATATATAAATAATTAAAAAAAATGATCCCTTAATTTGGATTATATGTTAGTGTCTTTCTTAAATTAAACGTCTTATTTCAAATTCATAACTCATAATTCTTTCTAGTAATGAATGTATATTGGGGGGAGGATATATATATATATATATATATATATATATATATATATATATATATATATATATATGAAAACGTATCTAATAAGAGGGGAGAGATAGAATGAGAGTGAGAGGATTAAATATGGACCATTGAATTAAAATGAGAGGCTTAAATTAATCTACCAAATAAAAAACTTTAATTACTTCCTCCTCCACTATGTCACCCTAAAACCACAACACCCAATTACTTTCTTTACTTTTCCAGCGGCAAAGTCGCCGGAATTTATGAAAACCTACCCCAAATCCATCTAATTTAGGGCATGTTGATCCCCAAATCGAAAATTCATATCTTGCACCCACAAATGATAGAAAATAACTTTATTTTAGTGTTAACCCTTAGATTTGAAATGAATGGTTGAAATTTTATCGTCTCACTCTCACTCTATCCCCTCCTCTTATTTAATACAATTCCAGAGAGAGAGAGAGAGAGAGAGAGAGAGAGAGTCAAGGTATATTTGACATGTAGGTTGCTTACGTAACATTGAAATAATATAAGATAGTTAGTGCAATGTCATATAAGCACCCACATATCAATCATACAGTAATTCTACCCAATTTTTAGGATATTTAGATAATTTATGAATTTTTTTATCCAAGGTAATTTATGGATTTAACTAAGTTAAAGATTGACTATTTTTTTTGTAAAATTACATATTATATATTTATTATGTGGGATGTGTATATTTTTAAAGTTAATTTATTTTAATTTTGTGAATAATATTATGTAATATTGTGAATTTAAATAAAATATTATCTTTACGTTGCAGACATTTCTTATTTCTAAAAGAAATTGGGATTTTAAAGTTTAAAGCTTCAAAAAGGAGAAAACACAAATAATGAGTTAAATATATAAATAATAACAATAAGTTATCAGAATAAATTATAAAAAAGCTAAAAGAAATATTTTTAAAAAATATACTCACTTATGTTCTTTTGGCTTATTATTAGTTTTTTACTATAAATTAATTAAAAATAATAATTAAAAAATAACATTATAAATATAAAATTAATAATTACCCTTACATAACAACTAGTATAACCCTAGCATATATAATACCTCGACTTTTAATAAGATAATTACTCTTATTTTATCTCGTACTATATATAATAACAATCTTTTCAAAAGTATGACATAACGACTCGAGAGTGAATTTAGGAGTTTCATCCAATAAAAAAATAGTAATTTATCCTTGAAAAATAAAAAGATTTTCACTCATTTATGAACTCTCTTTTACTCCTTACCACAATAAATTTGATGATGATGATGATGATGATGATGATGATGATGATAATAATAATAATAATAATAATAATAATAATAATAATAATAATAATAATAATAATAATAATAATAATAATAATCTATACTATATATAATAACAATCTTTTCAAAATTATGAAATGGTGGCTTGAGAGTGAAAAAAACAATAACTTATCCTTGAAAAAAATAGGTCTCTACTCATCTATGGACTCTCTTTTACTCCTTGCCACAACAATAACAACAACAACAACAACAACAACAACAACAATAACAACAACCACAACAACCACAACAACAACAACAACAACAATAACAACAACCACAACAACAACAACAACAACAACAACAACAATAACAACAACCACAACAACAACAACAACAACAACAACAACAACAACAACAACAACAATAATAATAATAATAATAATAATAATAATAATATACACAATATATAATAGTAGTATTTTCAAATTGGTCAAATATTGCAACAAGAGTGATTGTAGGAGTTTAGGTTAATCTTAACAATAAAAATTATTTATCCATTAAATATGAGTCGTTGATGTAAATAATTAAATAAATAAATAATATAATTTACCCAAAAAAATATTTTCTTTTATAAGTGGACTCTTCTCTTCCTTTTTTTAGTGTGTGATAATATAGTCTTATTAGTATTTTTTTTTCTCCTTCATATATTGAAACAAATGTTAAATGATAGTAATTGGCTTATGTGGAGTTGATATTTCACCTTTAAGATTGGCAACAGGACGGGTCGGGGTGATTTTCGCCCTGCCGCGGCCCTACTCCCCCAAAATATTTACAAAGGCTAGCAGAAAGCCCAAACTATTTACAAGTCCATAAAAGTATGATTAAATTTAAAGGCCCTAAACAAGTAAAGCCCAAACTATTTTTTTCACACAATCATCCAATATCCATGCAAAGTTTAAACTAAAGGAAGACCAAAATAGTAATACAAAATACAAAACAAACAAGTCCTCATAGTTTAAGCACAAATATAACCATCATAATAAAACATAAATGTTCTCATAAAATCCAACATCATTTATCCATCAAACTTCAAACTCGACATCAACTTTTGCATCATGATCTTGATCAATAGTAATATGGCGATAAGAGACAACTTCATCATCATCTACAACATGAAAAATATATAATTGAATTATTGATTGATATATTATCATAACATTTAAATATAAAATATTCTTACAATGCACGTGCTAAAGTTCATTAAAGACTAAAAACATATACCTTCCGGGTCGATTTATATGTAGCCAAAAGCCAATATCTAGCACACATTAAAGCTTCTAAAGTCTTGGGATGCAAGCTATTGTGATGTAGGGTAATGAACCTCCCACCCGTGCTAAATACGGACTCGATGCTACTGTGGAGACAGGTATGGCATAGATATCTCTAGCCATCATAGCTAAAATCGAAACCTTGTGGTTGCTTTCCAATGAATCAATATATCAAAATTATCAGCCCTTGGGGTAACCGCCTCTTCTAAATAAATATCCAACTTGGATTTTGGTGCAAGCATGGGATCCATTGAAATCAATGCATCAAACTTATCATAAATATCCTTCCAAATAGGCAAACCCTCCATACTAGAATCCGTAGTAACAGAAAATGCATTAGTTGAATCACAATAAACATTACAAGAAAAAGCCTTCAAATGTTTGTACTTCTCTTCATATTCATGGAACAAGTCATAGTAAATATTCTTGACCATATCAAACTTATCAAATACATCAAAATCAAGAATAGTACTATAATAAGCTTGCACCATTTTCAACTTGTACCTAGGATCCAAAACACATGCAACTCCTAATATTCCATGTATGACATCCCAATATTTCAAAATTTTATCAAGCATCTTCCGAGCGATAGTCCTAATAACCACATCCCCATCCAGAAGCCAACCATTCAAAGCTATTCGAATTTCAAATACCTTAGGAAAATAAACATTTGCAGTAGAAAAACTAGGGCCAAAGAACAACTAAGTTACATCATAAAATACTTGCAACCTAACACAAATATCTTTTGCCTTCTCCTATTCCTCATCGAAGGAACACATTTATAACTGCTTGCTCTCCTTGCCAAGTAAGGAAAAACTTCCTTATACAACAAAGTCTGTTTCAAGCATTAAGAATGTTGAATTCCACCTCATTTTACAATCTAATTTCAACTTCTTCAAGTAAGGCACACTCAAACTATCACAAGCTTCTCTAAAGGTTTCCTCTCTTTTAGGTGTTGCTTTCTAATATGCTACACTATCACGAACCTTTTCAATTGAACTCTTAATCACCTCCAACACATCCTTAACAATGATATTAAGAATATGTTCACAACTACGCATATGAAAATGCTTACCCCTCAAGGAAAGTGCCGTTAGATCTAAACGATCTTTAAGAATGCCAATTATTGCATCATTGCAAGAACAATTGTCCACTGTGAGGCTTGATAGTTTTGTACTAATATTCCACTCGAAAAACACTTTAAGAGCTCTTTGGAGATGCTTTCCACGATATGAGGATAAGGAACATATGCAAACCTAACGAAAACGCAAACGTTAAAAAACGGAATGCGGTTAAAGCACGAAACAAAAACAGAAACAGGAAAAAAATCGAGCGTAAGCTGAAAACATAAATAGGAAAAAAAAGCTGGTAGAAACGGAAAACAGAAACAACCAGCAGAAAATAGAAACAAGAAACAAAAACCGGGCGGAAACCGAAAACGAAACACGAAAAAACAGGCAGAAATGAAAAACGAAACAACCAACAAAAAACGAAACAAGAAACAAAAATCGAGCAAAAACCGAAAATATAAACTGAAAAAGAAACTAAAACAAAAACAAAAAACAGAAAAGTCACCCAAATAATAGACATACCTCAAAATACGCTTTTTCATTTTCCACGAGCTATCAATCCAGTGGGCCGTTATGGTTATAAAACCACGCTTTTGATTTTGAGCGTCCACATGTCCATGGTAATAGCCACCTTGCTTGGAGCACTTCCTAACAACTTCATTGTTTTTGCTTTTTCAAAATCAAACACTTTGAAAATATCTTTTTAAGTGTATTTCTTGATATTATGTTGAATGCACGTTGGAGAGCCTTTGAATATTTTCTAAACCCATCATGCTCCTCAATAGCAGGAGGATACTCATGAACAATTACCATATGTGCGAGTTCCTTCCTTGTAAGTCGTTCATCAAAACCATTAACAAACAACACTTGCCCTTGTTTGTCAACGAAAGACTCTATCTTTAACTTTTATGGGTAAGTCATTTGCAATATCTCTATGTCTTTTCATAGGGCAAATTTTATGATAGTTCTACAAATGCTTCGTACCATTTTTTGAATCACCACCGAGTTTTTCCCCACAATAATTGCAAATAGCTTTCGATACGACATTGATAACTTGATACCCAAAATGTTGCCAAACATACGAGATAAACTTTATTTTCTTTCCAAATGTTATGTATCCACCTCATCCTCGGTACGATCCGGTGTTCCAGCACGAATCAACATTTGTATCATAGTTCGATGGAGGAGTTGGAGTTAGATTTGTTTCTCCCTCTCCCGGGTCTTTATTTGTAGAACATAGAGATGGTTCACTGGCACTAGCCATGATCCGTAATTATCATCAGCAATCAAATTTATCTCAAGTGACAAATTAATGTTCCCAAAGACAAAGAAAGCAAGCAAGTTAATCGAAGTCACAACATAAAACTACACTTGGACCAATTAGCTTATAACTTCAACAATTATTTCCTTATTGCCCTTTTTAGCATATGTGTTTCTGGACCAATTAGCTTTCAATATATGCATTGAAATCCACATATTATGAGAATTATTAATAACAACTCTTTCTTTTTTGTTTGGGTGGAAAGCCATCGTAATATTAGTAGTTTCAACTTTCAATTAATTTCATTAACATCAAAGTAATGAGGAACACAACAAGCAACCAATAATGAGGAACTTCGAACTTGACATAGAAATCCTTGCCATTTGGTATATGTGACAAATTGTACTAAATTAAACTTAGATTATAATGTGATGCTAAACATCGATTATACACAACAAGCAACATAACATGAACATCAAAGTAATCTAAAAACCGACCAAATAAGGACAAAAGAAAGCTTACCACAAGTCACCGAGTGTCGCTGGCGGCGGCGATAGAGGGGACAAATCAACAGCCACGGTAGAGTAACGACAGGTCGTAGCGACCAAGGAAGAGTAACGATATGTCTCCTGCAGCCCACAACACTACAGTGAGAGAAGCGATTGAAAGAGTCATGAGGGAGGAGAGGCGACCGAATGCGGAGCGTCCGGGCGGAGGAGTGACAATAGGTCGGCCAGGCGAGAGCGGTGGAAATGGTGGAGAGGGAGAGAGACTAAGGCAAGCACGAAGGAAGGAGCGGCGTTGAAAATGAGTCGAGCGAGGAGAAAACCTAGGGTTTGTATTCTTAATTATTGAAATTACTTTTACGCCAACGAGTTATATGCACAAAGAATAATTTGAAATGAGCGTATATATGTAATTTAAAAGTCGGGAAACGGGACGGGTCGGGGATTTTTCCCCGTTCGGGTAATGGGGACGGGGACGGGGACGAGGGGAAATTTCTTCCTGTCCTCGTCCTCGTCCCTGTCGCAGCACAAAACCCTCCCCGGCCCGGCCCCGACCCCAACGGGGCCTGGGAATTTTCTCCGTTTTGTGATGGGTCCCGGCGGGCCAAGGAAAACCTACCCCGATGCCATCCCTATTCACTTTTCATGTTTCTTTTTTAGAGTTTCAAGATATTAATTTATCTTATTTTCGTTTTAGTTGTTTGCGATATAAATATAATAGAGTCATCGTTTAGGATAAATAAAATTTAGGAACAAGAAAATGACATATTTGTTGTGATAAAAAGAGAAATGGGTTTCGGGAATACTAAAGAACGGGGTCGAAGGTTTGTGGCTTTGAGTCGTAGATGCCTAATTCTAGCAAGCTTGGTTGCTTTGGCAATTTAGCTTTGGTATTTAGGCAACTCTTGATTTGGGTTTTAATTGAATAATAGTGTGTCCTTTAAATTGGGGAGGAGGAGTTTGGGATTGTGTCTCGATATTGATTAAAGATGAATCCTTACACTTAATTTTATCTACATTTTCTTTGTAAATATAGGGTCAAAGAATAGAGAGTAGATGATCAAGATTGTCATATAATGTTTAAAATAAATTCAAGGCATTTCAATAGCTTACCTTAAGTATATGAGATATATTCATTATATGCTTTTTACCTAACTTGCTAAATTGCGAGCAACCCAAAAAAAAAAAAGGTTTTAAGTTACCTGTCTCTAGGATTTGTATATATTCTCCGTTAAAAACCATTTTCTTAGTTTACTATCTACTTTATCATTAGTATGATTTATGAAGTCTAATTTGCTAATTATTAAATTGAATTTTATATGTTTACTTGCTAATTTATGCAAAAGTGAAGTTGTCATTCTTTCTCACCACATTTCTATCTTAAATGATTTTAATGTCTATAAAATTTTTGGGGTTGCAAAATAAATTTTCTACCAACATACTTTTATCATTCCATGTGAATGTTTACATCCAACAAATTTATTTTTTAATGAATTTTCTCATTTCCTTTAGATGGATATACAATATTAATGAAATTTTCCTTACTACTTTAATTACATAGAGGTAGAGATGGATATATATCGTTTTTGATTTGACAAATTTTATCAGAATTAGTCACAACCAGAAGATGCAATTTATGTACGTGTTATATATTATGGCATAAGCTTATGTTGGCTATTTTGTTAATCTTGAATATTGTGCATTTATTTGAGCCTTTTGTGTTATGAAGAGATTAACAAGAAAGAATGATAGATAGACATATTTGAGTGGAATAAAAAGAACCTGAAAATATATTAAAATTACTTACGGATGAAAATGGTTTAATTTGATAAATTATACTGTAATTTTGTTTCATTTTTTGGTATCTTATTAGTATTTTTTTCTTCATAGTTTATTTACTTTATTTTTGGTAATTGAGTGTCTTAATAAGTGGTCAAATAAAATACTGTTAATAATTGTTTCTTTTTTTTTTCTTATTCCTTTTTCTATGAAGTAGGTGTTGGGGATGATGTGCTCCATTAAAAATAAAAGGATATGTTCCGTACCAAACATAAAGTTCTACATGTTTTATACATATTGACATTATCCAACTTGCAACCATCGACTTATTGTTGGATTTTTTGGACTAATTTTTTTTTCACTTACGAGTAACTATATTGATAAAGTTAATTTAGTGAGGAAAAGATCATTATTCCGAAAGCATAAGTTCAAACTGTGGCTTATCTCGGCTTCATAAGCTTTCTGTTCAACTAACAAGTAAATTTGAGAGATAAATTAGCGTGGGAATAGGACAAGTATTATTTTCTATTGTGATTTTTCTCAATTTTTTTTGGGGGGGATTGTTTCCTAATTCTTATTTTTTATACATATTTCCATTATCCAACTTACAACCATTGACTCATTGTTGTATTTTTTTGGACTGATTTTTTTTCATTTGCAGTAACTACATTGATCAAATTAATTTTATGAAGAAAAGATACATTATTTCGAAAGTATAAGTTCAAACTGTGGCTCATTTGGCTTCATAAGCTTCATGTTCAACTATGAGTAAATTTGAGAGATAAATTAGTGTGGGGATACAATAATATGATTTTTCTGTTGTGATTTTTCTCAATTTTTTTAGGAGGTTATTTTCTAATTCTTATATTGATTCATAAATATGTTATTTATCTATTTTAAGATTGGAAGGTGAGTAATCTCTTCCATATTGGAGGTGGATTGTCACTTGATGGTGTATACCGAAGATGGATCATTTATATTTGAGGAGAATGACTACAATTTTGAAACAGTTAGATTTCATGTACCTAATAGCAAAATTTTTGAGTGAACAAAGCATTATTGGCTTGAGGTAGGGATTTAAATTTGTCAATGCAAAAATGTTATATATGAGATATTCGCTTACTTTTGATTTGAGACGTTAAATATAATTACTCGAAAACATTTAAATTTGTAAATGCAAGATGTCAAATTGAGATGTTCCCTTATTTTTGATTTGAGATGCTAAACATTTTTGTTTTTCTGTATGGAGGAAGATGTTATAACAGTATGTTGCCAATGTCTCTTTGTTGATTTGTTATTATTTTTTTTTTTGGAAGATGTCCCCAAATTGTCTAAAAATATGAAGAACTTTGAACTATTAAGCCCAATAATTTTGTATAAATATACATTGAATAAATAATCAACATTTGCTATATAGATATTATTTAATTTATTATTTTAAAAATAATTTACGATTTTATTCTATATTTTCTTTTTCTTCCCTCTTCGGTTATGTAATTAGAGTTGTAATACTTATATTCTATATATTAAATAACTAATTAATGGTACTTTTAAAGTATCATATAATTATTTAAAAGTGCATTTTGGGATGTGCGTGTTTCTTAGTTATACATCATTAACTTTTTTTAGTCATTTTAAGAGTAGAGGATTTATTACGTTTTCAAATTTTAAATAAAAATATTACATAATTTTTCAAAGAACGAGTACACTGAAAAATACATTTGCCACTTGATTGATTTATTTATAGTAAAAGATAAGAGTTCTTCCGAAATAACTTTTTTATATGTGAGACTGAGACTTGCACATAATCACATATCATATTTTATTCAGCTATAAGGTTGTAAGAAGGTATAAGAGTTATAAGCAAAGTTGCAAGGAGTTGTAAGGTTAGTTATAAAAAGTTATAAATAGTTATAAAAAACTGTAAAAACTTATAAAGAGTTATAAAATTGTAAGTTAAAACTAAATGAAACAGGGTTAGAGAGAGAGAAAAGGAACGATGGACATGCATAGGGGAGGAAAAAGTAGGGAGGAAATGAGCATGGGAGCATTATATATATATATATATATATATATATATATATATATATATATATATATATATTCTCTTTGTTCTTAAAATGTTGTCAACTTTAGAAATATAAAAATTTAAGTTATTATTTATCATTTATATATGGTAAAACATATTTGTATCATTTCTTTTATCATAGTACACCTTCTAAATTATAATAATCAACTATATATATATATAAAATGATTATTGGTTTACTCCTTCAATTATATCTT
This sequence comes from Talinum fruticosum, assembly GCA_021018815.1. Classification (NCBI taxonomy): domain Eukaryota; kingdom Viridiplantae; phylum Streptophyta; class Magnoliopsida; order Caryophyllales; family Talinaceae; genus Talinum; species Talinum fruticosum. The sequence continues at coordinate 1,483,206 of JAITYX010000080.1, read as the reverse complement.
CTAATGTTTGTTTAATTTCAATTATATGTATGAAGTTTTCTACTTTTTATCATTTTAGGTATTTTTAATTTTTAACCAACCTTAGTTAGTATATAATTGTTATATATTAACTTTTTTAATTTATAATTTCTTAAAATTAACTGTATTATTCGAGTGCATAATACGGGTTCAGACTAGTTTTTATTAAAAGTAAAGGTGTTTTTTATTTTTTAAAAAATAGAAGTGTTACATAAGCTACTTGACCTCTACTCGTTAGAGGTTGTTTTCAAAATACTCTAAATTAAAAACCTTCATTTAGATATATTGTTTTGATTTCTTAACAAATTGGAGTACATGCTCCCAAAACATATGTCAATAAATGATTGGACGAAAGAAAAATAGGAAGATTTTGTAGGCCAAAAATAATGACGTGTCACCCGAAAATATATGCTCTCACATAAATATAAAAATTTGCACTCTTACAAATAAAAAAAGTGTGAAAATATTCGAATTTCTATATTAGCCCCATTAGGCTTAAAATCCTGTCAGATATATTAACACTATTTGTGAGAAAAATGGAACAAAAAATGAAAATGAGATTCTCAAAATCTAATAATGTACGAGTACATAATTCAATTTATGAATCTATTTTGTTGGTAACTAGCCTTTTGAAACAGCGATTAAGTGGAAGAGGAACGTTCAAAAGAATTTTAATTAATTCTTTTCTTTCAATCAAAAGATTTATTTTATTATTTTAGTTACGAATTTATTTGAGTTTAATTTTTATTATAGATGCAATATGATCTTCAATTAATGAAATTTATCTATTATTCTAAAAAAACTCCTTTTGAATTTTTCTATTAAAAAGGACTATAGAATTTTTATAAAATTATCTCACAAATTATATTAAATAATTCAAAACGAAGTAAGTAAATGTTTGGTCCATCAAATGAGAACACAAAATTTGGAGCAGTATTATTAAGCACCTCTTGTAAGATCAAAAGAATTTGTATTCTAATTTCAATACATTAATTTTAGTTTGGTGCACAGGAGGTATAAAGTTTTATATTGGCAAAATTTTTGAATTTAAACTTTTACAAACATTTTTAGAATTTTACCAACTCTGCTAATTTTTGAATTAGTTAAAGTAAATAAGTAAATAAATAAATACGTAATCAATTTAGTATCTCTTTATAAAACATTTTTATTAATAATTGAGCATTTACAATGATGATGCAACAAAAGTAGAATTTTGTTTCCAATGGAGAGAGAGATACACACTTATATTTAAAATTGAATCTCTACCTACAAGAATGTAAACCCGATAAAAATGACTTGACCCGAACCGATGAGCCGAAATTTGAACCGAACTAAAACCTAACCGGACACTTAAAAAGTCAAATTGAAACGACCGAATCTGAACTAAATCAAAACTCAACCGAATCTTAATGATCCAAATATAACCCTAACCCAAATTAACTCAAATCGAAACCGACTCGAATAATATGATTTTCAGGTATAATGATATGCAATAAGAAGCAACTAAAGAAGTGGGGTAAAGGGACAAGATAAACCAAGTGTTCCGGATCAAGCTCTATTAGCAAAATAGGTAATGAAATAAACGAAGTTTATAAGAATTTGTACACATTCAATTAAAAGATAGAAACTATGGAGTCGAACTCGATTAAATAAAATTATTATAATTGACTTGATCTGGTTATTTTATGTTATGTTGATACTAAGATTTCTCTTTATGCATCGAGTACTAAAATTCAATAACGATCAACAATAATATCTAACAAGGAGCTACGTATCAAAAGAGGAGAATACACATACATCCAATTAGTTGACTTCATATATAGTGCACACCTAATTTGTAATGTTCATAATAACAACAATATGATGAATCCATCTACTTTTGTTTCGTTATAAGAGCCACAAATGTTGTACAATATAATGGGGGAGAGGTAACCCGCCTACTAATTGTATATAACTTGATGGATCAAACCATGCCATTAAGGAATTAGTGACAAGATTCATCCTCAAGAGAATGGAAAATAAGGAAAAACAATGAATGAAGATAATCATAGAAAACCAAAATGTGGGTTGGGAGGGGTGCTACCAAACTATATATTTCAAAAATACTTTGAAAAAGATTGTTTTATATGAAACAATAAATGAGATTGCTAAAGAAATCTTAAGTGAGATGATCTAATAGAAAGTTTTTTTTTTTTTTTTGAGGGTAAGCGAGACACTCGTTGGACCCCTATCTCGGGAAAGCCCAATAGGCTAACGAGCTAGGGGATAGGGAAGTGTCAGCTCATTAACCTCCATCACACAATATCCTCACAAATGAGGAATATTGCTCCCACCCGGATTCAAACTTGGGTGGGCTGGGTGGAGGATAGAGCTAGTGGCCATCACGCCACTAGCCTCCTCGACAATAGAAAGCTAATTATAGTACTATGATTTACACATACTAACAATCTCATAAGAAGATGCCAAGAAACCTATACGCTTAGACAATATTTAAAATTGTGAAAAATATATGTTTACCTGTAAAATAAATCTACACACAAATTTAATACAGAGAGATTATCTCAAGAGGAAAGCTGACATGAGAAGAAGAGAGCAAAATGTAGCCAAGGACAACTTGCCGAAAACATCATAAATTTCCAACATATACACACATTAACGTTACAAATCATATGAATTTGTGTAAAGTTTTAATTAACTGAAAACCCGAAAATTGCCCCGGCAAGTCATCCTTGGCTGCAATTCCACTCTCTGTACCTCTTCATGCCATATTCACTCTGTTTCTCTCTCTTTTTTTTCCTTGAGTTTTTATGTCTGATGTGAACTCTCGAGGACATGATCGATGCCATACATATGTAGTTGAGAGAGAGGAAGGCTTGAAAATATAATAAATTGAGAAATTATTTTTATGGGCACATTCCGATCTTATCTTTATTTGACCAATAAAATGTACATTTTTCAAGGGGAGATATTCCCAAAACAACCAATTTTGCTAGATCTAGAAAAAGTGGCCTTTAATTTGGGCCCCCAAAGGATATCATATATGATGACACAATGATGGCCATACGCCCACATGCAAAAGTAAAGGCACCAAATCTATAGTCTTTTTCAATAATATCCACTCAAAATTTAAAAATATTATTATTATTAGAGTATAAATATATGTATGGGTCTTGTTTCATCAGCTTAAATTTTTAATTGAACTGGTTCTTAAATATAATGTGTTTAAGTATAACTTATTCCTGAATCTTCAACTATTAGTTTAAATTTTTTATTAAGTTGGTTTTCAAACAAATACAAATACCAATTAAGCTTTAAATTATATGTCATCTTAGGGAAAGAGAAGCTTATCCTAATGATATATTGAGCTGAAATGGTATAAGAAAGAGAAGGGATAGTTAATCAAGGAAATTATATGTAATATACACTTTGACAAAAGCATAATTATATTGTTTTTTTAAAAAAATTGACAAACCCTAAAAGATGCATGTCAAATGACACCTAAAAAATGGTCATAAATTTGGTAAAGTGTGTCTAATTGGGGGAAGGATAGATGTGGGCATTGATTGGTTCATGAGGCAATAGAAGAATAAAGTGAAATTGAGCAATGCCTTTGGATATGTGGTCAAACTTTGTGGAACATGGTGCAATATCCATCGTATCATGCCTAGTCTAGAGGATCAAAGTTGTCCCACCAAATATCTTGCTTTAATTGGCATATATCACTTTCAACAAATTATTTCAATCTATTTTTAGCAAGTCCTTTTTCCAAAAATAAGCTTGTAGGCTATTTATATAAATTACCTATATTAATAGCGGTATCTCCGAATCTCTCCAGTGTTCGGTAAAATGAGTTGTTTGAGTGGCGGATAACTATTTGTGTAGAATGATAATTAGTTATATTTTAACTGTTAGTAGATAGTTGTTCAACTAAGCGATTGAATAAATGTGTTCGGTAAATTTAGTGGTTGAGTTAGCTGATTATATTGACATAAAAGAATATAGATAATTTGACAAATAAAAATTAGTGAAGGGACGTTTTTGTCAAAAAAATATAAAATGCTACTTTTAAAAATGAAAAGTTAATATTATTAACTTGTTAGAAACACTACTTGAAACGCTATAAGCTTATTACAAACGCTAGTTAAAACAATGACCTTATTGAATGCTAATAATTGGTTAATTAGTGTTTTGATTTGATCAAAATGGTAAAAGTTACTCCGAAACTGTTGCTGAATAGGAGAATGTTATCGTTAGCCTCCAAATTTTACCTTTAAAGGAATAAAATTGAAAGATCTTTCTCAAAGGTTAACAAACTTCCTAACTTGGTGAAATGCTTGATGAAATCTTCACATTTACTAGCGTTAACCCCTCATAGAATCCTTCAAACAGCCAAAAAAGGGACCATTTATACACTATAAAATAAGGGCATTCATTTAATATAACAAGACATATAGTGCTAGGTCTTCAACTACTGGGTTGTTTGGGCATTGCCCTTTCCTAATATCCCTTCAACTTCTAAACCGACTAAATTTAACCAACATTGGTGAGCACTGAGCAGTTTGCCTTACAAAAATATCCCTGTTGTGGTCCACTGGCATAAATACAAAATGACTTTCAGAAAAGCCGGTGGGGAGGGTTCCGGCTTTTCTTGGTTTTTTGGTGATAGAAACGGTGGGGCGGTTGAAAAGCAAAGGCAATAATGAAGATATGGTTTTTTCAGGTGCCTCAAAATTATTGAGATGCACCTTTTGACTCTTGAGGGCTCCATATCTATCCCTTCCTCCAATCCTGTGACCAAATTTCTCAGCAAAAGATTATTCCCGTTTTGATAATATAATAATAATTACAGATAGCTGAAACCACAAAAAATTGTCACATTCTGCATGATTTTTACAATTCCATTGTCTATTCAATTATGACTCTCTAAACGGGTAACCTACTGCTATTCAATACACCTTTTTTTGTTTTTCAATAATTGGTACTCAATACACTTCCAGATTCAGATTGCTACAAGGATAACCTACCAATACTCAAAAAGGGGCAAAATAAAGAGAGGAGAATTAAAAAAAGAGTCACTATTCAGTAATTATTTCTGTCAAACCCCTAAACCAGTTCCTGTGTGACAACCCTGTGAGCCACTGCAACATTCCTTCCTATAGCTCCTGCAACACGCCCGGGGTCCCTATTCCTCAACCCCTGGCACACATGCTCGGCCATGGTCTGACCATGGTGGTGGTACTCCGATCCATGATGCCTGCTAGATTCATGGTTCTTCGGGCAATGACCCGAGCACCCCAAACCGCTCTTGTTGACATTATGCGGTACGTCAGCATCTCGCACTTTACACTTGTTGATTTCCTTGTCATTGACCTGACAACAAACTTCTTGACTTGAACTATGCTGATCTCCTACAGAGCCACAACCACCCTGGCTTTCTAGTGAGTCAAGACAACAATCTTCACAGGCAGTCGAGTGATCATGAGGCTTGGTTGCCCCTGCATGGGCTGGGTGATGATGTGCAGCTGAGTGCTGGTGATTGCCAGTCATCTGACAAGAACTGGGAGAATTTCGTGAGCAACATTTTGATGCTTTGTGGTCTGTTGGGGATGCTTTAGAATGACAGAATTCTTGGTGAGAATGACTCTTCGAAACTTCATTTTCAGAACAGCATTGCTGGTTGATCTTAGAACAGTGGTGACTTGCAGAATGGGCATGGGAATGACCTTGAAACAACCCAAAACACTTGCCACTATGCCTGTGACTTGTTCTTAGAAGTAGCATGCTGTTCAATATGACAATCAAGCAAGTGAAGACATCGACTAGAACAGCGAGCCAGACAAGGGGTGGCCTTCAAAGGCGAATATAAGGACACCCGCCTTGGTGATGACAGAGAAAACTATGTTCTGGATCACTTTCCAGTGGGTTTTCCTAGCCAGTTTTATGGCTTGGGGATCTTTCTCATGTCGTTCGACATGAGAACCACATGCCCGGTCTCAGTTGCGAGTGCCGAGCCAGAAACTCCCATTGAAATCCCGACATCCGCTGTGGCTAATGCGGGGCGTCATTTACACCGTCCCCAACCATAGCTGTTGCCCCCTCAAGCTTGTATTCCTGGACGATTCTTGCCTTGTCTTCTGGCAAAAGTTCAGCATGCACTACATCTAATGTATGTCCAAGCTGCACAATCAATAACTTCATCAAAAAATTTTGATTTCTTCACATGATATTAAGAAACATGGTATAACAAGATATGAAATTAATAAACCCAACTAGTAAGTTGATCTTAGGTTGGATAATTTCGATCTGAGAAACATTTGACTCGGGATGTGTCAGGTTTTAGGTCTTAATTTTATATCAGGCTGATAGGCATAGGTCAGCTTTGATAAACCAGCAAATCAGTGAGTGCAGCTGCAGCCAAGCTAGGAAGTTGAGGGCGGGAAATGAACCTGCTCTTGTGCATGCATTGCTGCTGACTTGCTATCTCCAGTAAGCAAAGCAGTCTTGATGCCCATCGATTTCAGTTCTTTGATTGCATCCATAGCCCCTGAACGACAGTTATCAGAGAGACTGAATTTGCCGATAAGAGCACCTCCAGAGTAAATGTATCCAGATGTTCGTCCTTCCTTTGTATCACCACCAATAGTTGAAGCTAACAGTTGGTGAAATAATAGGTTGGATCAAAATTCAGAATTGACCAGCACAACAAATCTAGTTAGAAACATTTACTCCCCCCCAGGTCTCAGTAGACCATGTGTGCAAGAAAACTGAAGGGAGTGGTATAGAATAAGGTCTTAAAATTTTCTGTATTTCATTCTGCCCTGTTTGGGTTGATTCCTGATGCAAATATCTAGGTTAGATAGGATACTGGTCAGATAATTTTAACTCAGATCATACTAGGGCCAAGCCAACTAAGGTTCACAAGTGAAGCCTGATTTTTGGGTCGTCCAAGTTAGATAATCTGATGCAAGGCAATTCTGCCCCTAATGAAATGTTCCTCAAATGACAATAATGAAAGTCAAACTCTTGAACAAAGTAGCAACTCGCAAGCTAAAGCTGCTTACCTGATGTACAGTTAGCCCTTTGGCCTATCTTCCGGTTTCCAACGTAGATATACCTTCCATCAATCATCCCAAAAACCCCTTCCCTGGAAAATTTTGAAAATCTTCCACATTTTCAGGCTTCGGGTAAATGCATTGAGATTGAGCATAATCAATGAGTACAGCTGCTATTGGATGACTTGACTTGCTTTCAATACTTGACACCCTTCAAAAATTAATAAGCCATGTTAATATTACACTCAACACCATAGACATGTCAAATCATAGCACATAATAATGCACTTTACATTTCAAATCAAACGGTGTTAATGAATTTCAGTAGTTTCCCTTGCCTGAAAACCTACCAGTAAAGTAGAGTCCTCAAGCTAACATCGTCAGCTAGTATCTCAAAGGTCATCAATGTGAATTCTCCCCTTGTGACAGTTCCTGTTTTATCAAACGCCATGGTTTTGATTTTAGCGAGAACTTCAAGATAGTCTCCCCTTTTATGAGAAGTCCTGAAGTAGCTGCTCTTGAAAGTGCACAAAAAGTTGCAACTGGTGTTGAAAGAATAAGCCCACATGGGCATGCACTGACTAAGACAACTAATGCAAGGTGAAACCAACGCCTTGGGTCATGAAGTTTTAACGCGAGCGGAGCCACTGCCAAACCAGCTGATACTAAAACAACAGCTGCAAGATGAACAAAGAATGATGATGCCAAGAGAACCAACTGAATTTCTAGATAATCCCGGTTCCCCTCTCTCCCCCTAAAAAAACAAATAGAAAAAAAATGGGGGAAAAGCTGATGAACTAACCTGGTGTATAGTACTTGGCACATTTGTCAATCAACCTCTGTACACTAGATTTATTTTTTGAGCCTCTTCTACTAGCCTAGCTAGTTTTGCCACTGCACAATCATCAGTGAGGGCAGTTGTTTTTACAGCGACATAACCTGATATATGAAATTCATATCAGAAGAAAGACATCCAGGGGTCTATGACTTAAGTCAAAGAGAGTAGAGGAAATATACCATTTACATTAACAGTTCCTGCCCAAACAGTGGCACCCTTTTGTTTGGCCACAGGAAATGACTCCCTGTAAGGGTCTTTTCATCTACTTCACAAGTTCCTTCCACTACTATCCCGTCGATAGGTATAATCTCCCCGTCTTGACAGCAAGAATGGTATTCAACTTAACATCTTCCACGTTTACAACTTCTCCTGTTTCTGCTATTGTAGCCGTTTGGGGTGCCATGCTCATCAGTGATGTCATCACAGCGGTGGCCTGAATATAAAATTAGTTTTTTCACTATTAAAATTAATTAAATTTCCATAGCTCTAGCAATATGACCAGCAAAGATAATGTCGAATTGCACTGAAAGCATGCTATTGCTTGAAGTGCAAGAACATCAGCTAGGCTTTGTTCTATCTTAATTAGACTCCTCATTCCACCTTAAATACCTGTGTCCAATATTTTACACTTTGACGTAAGTACGAGCTTGAAAAATCATGTTAGGCCAAAAATATGTGAACATTTTTTAAAAAGGGAAAGTCAAACACTAAAACATGTGCCCATGTCGGCTAGTTGTAGCCATGTCTAAGTAGTATGCTCTCAACTCTCAAGTGACAGAAGTAAAGAAACCATCCCCCTCAACTGCCAATCAATTAAAAACAAAAACATTGTTAACCTTTCCAAGCAAGGGTTCAATTGAACAATTACTTTACAGTTGGAAGGGCAAGATTACATGTACGAGACACCTACCTAGCCTGGGCCGTGGAGTCTTGTAAAAGGCACCAGTAACTCTTATAGTCTTATTGTATGTCTCAAGTATTTCTTGATTAGGCCAAAATATCAAACAAGAAATATTACAGTGATGGAAGGGGTCTTTGTGGAAGGAGAGGGGATGAAAGATAGTGATTAACCTTGTGACTGGCTCTTGACTCTAGCCACTCGGCAATGGTGAAAAGAAAAACAATTGTACCCGCTTCTGTGTAATCTCTCAACACAATTGTGCCTGCCACTGAAAAATACCATTCAAACTTATTATGTCAGAAAGCATGAGAAAAAACAATGGTCATTCACAACATTCTGGAAAGAGCAATTTTCTATTTCAATGTGTCTTCCTTCTTTTCTTCTGGCCACCTGCCCGGGAACGGGGGTGGGAGAGGGGAGCAATCTGCATCCCATCACTTTCATAGTTGCATTGCGTCAATCCGGAAAAGAAAACAGAAACAGCCAGAACTTTCATGACATGCAATGCAATCCTATTTTGTCAACCATCAAACTTATGTAGAAAACAATTCTGCAACGCAGAACACAGGATAGTATGGAATGTAAAACATTGAGGCATATTCATAAATTCTAAATTCACCATACATATACATGACAACAATAGGAAAAAATGTGCTAATAGACACATTTTAGTGCTCCAAACTTTGGATGAAAAGAATAAACAAGAGACGAACATCATGCCAAATCCTTAGTTCCTCATCAACCTATGACCAAGTGTAGTATAATACATATAATTATACATCTGTATTACATGCCAGTGTCTTTCTCTTAAAGTCACACAGAGGATTCAGAAATTGGTTCAGAATCATGAGTTACCCCATTAGGGGAACTGGAACAAGCAACGAGTGATTCAGAAAGCATTTGCCAAGGGTAAATTCGGATAACTCCGCTGTTATAAGACACGATAAAATTCAGCTCATGAATATTCCACCCCCCTCTCCCCCTTTCTCTTTCCAATAGTCTCAAGTGAAGCCCTCACAGCAAGCAGGGCAATACATGCTACTGAAAATGCCCTTCAAATAGCATATCAAACGCAACCTGCACTCTTATTTTGCAATCTAATTGCTTTTATTAATTCCACCACATAAGATTTCAGATTATAGGTTCAGGCCAATTTCAGATTCTCTTACCAAATCCAATACATCTATCTCTTCTAAATCTCAAGAATCTGGCAATTGGGCAAAGATAACCAATATGGTTTACACTGTATATGGGCAATCCAAGAATTGATTTTACTACCAAAATGAAAGCTGAATTCCCCAGGCGTGTGTGTGTGTGTGTGAGAGAGAGAGAGAGAGAGAGAGAGAGAGAGAGAGAGAGAGAGAGAGAGAGAGAGAGAGAGAGAGAGAGAATTGTACCAAGCAAAGTCCAGGGCAATTGCTTCCCTGCTGCTAATTCTAGTACCCATTTTCTCCATTTGCCCAATTAAACAATCTTACCACCGTCTTTAAGCACCGCCTTAGTTTTATTCAAAGCTCAAAGCTCGAACGAATAGAGAGGACACAGAGAGAGAGAGAGAGAGAGAGAGAGAGAGAGAGAGAGAGAGAGACAGAGAGACAGAGAGACAGAGACAGAGACAGAGAGAGACAGTGTCAAGAGAGGAACCAGAAGCACAAGAAGGGAAAGGCAGAAGTTCCCATGACAATCTGAGGATACCTATTTCAATGAATTTCGTATGATAAAGGTTCATTATGATGAATTTAGACCAAAATTATGCAATTCAATACATGAATTTATACCAAAGTTATAATGTGAATTCATTTTTGGGATGTCATAGAGTTAGAATATATTACATTAAAAGTTACGAAGAAATCTTATGATAACTAATTAAGAAGCGAAACACTCTTCACAACCTCATATATACATGTTAGACGTCAACACTCCTCGAACACATGCTAGATACATAGACGGAGGAACAAAGAAGTTAATTTTGTCATCAAAAGATAATAGGGCTTACATTATAATCAATTTCTCATTGTTCCAACTCAAGTACAACCTCTACAACTATGGTTGTAAACGATCCGAGTTGAGCGTGAGTCGGCAGGGTTCGAGCTTGGCTCTATCATATTTTAACTCGACTAGAAGTTCGTTGAGTCTTTGAAATTTAGGCTCAGGCTCGACTCAAATAGCTCGGGCTCGGCTTGATTTTTTTATTTGCTTAAAAGGTTTTTAAATTCAAAGCTATTATTGAAGTTAAATTGTATATTTTTGTATTAGATTCAAGAAATAAGGATATAAATGAAATTTTTGGTGATTTTAATGATAACTTTTAATTTGAACACAAGTATTTTTAGAAAAAAAATGAACTGCTTAGCCTAAATCAAGCTGAGCCAACTTGAGCCTTGTTATGCTCGAGTTCAGCTCGGTATACCTTCGAGTCGGCTCGGACTCGACCCGAGTTTGGTTTGCCTCCAGCCCAAGCGAGCTTTAACCAAGCTGAGCCCAAACATTCGGTGAGCCTGCTCGGTTCCATTGCAACTTTACTCCAACACTAAGAATATAGAACAAACAATTAGTCAAATAAATATTCTTTCACTAGTACATGTTCACTTATTTTATTTTTTAAAATCACATGTACGTGTGTTTGTGTTGTATCATGTTCATATCTCATATGAGTATCTATGTTTCTTGAATAACTAAAATAGACCCTTCCCCTCCCTCAGAACCAAGGCCCTCGGTTAGTATACCCTAAACATTGTACACTCTCTAGTAAGAAGATTTGAACTCATACAATCATTTCATAATGATCTCTACATGACAAATAAGCCGAGCCAATGGATTCTTATCTCGGGGTAACCCAATGGGCCACACAAGTCGGAGATGGGGGAGAATGCCAAACCCTAGAAACCCTTAGGTCTATCAACCCAACATTTACACCTCTTCACGAAGGCAGAGAAATTGTGTCTTCATCAAGGTTTGAACCCATATAAGGGGGATAAAAGATGATCTGTTGGGCATCGAGCCGATACAACTTCGACAAAATTATTCAATATATATCAGTCCAAATTCAAACCCTAGTTATCCCAGTAGGTGACCGACCACTTTATCAGGCAATGAGCTACTCAGCTCCTGCTCAACCAATAAAAAATACAAAACACACAACACTTTGCATTACCTAATCACTGTCGTAGGGCACCTTTGAGGGGAGGGGAGAAAAAGAGAATATAATCAAAACCAAAATGCAAAAAGAAGAAGTACCTGCTATGAGCATGAGGATGTTGACATCAAGGGTGAAGTTCCTGACAGCAACAAAGCCTCTCATGGCAATTGGCCAAATGCCAACTACGACTGCAGCTACAGCTAGCCACTCCAAAGGCCTATAGACATACTTCAAAAATGATAATGCCAGCAAAATCCCGGACCCAAATACATAAGGGCTTGGCCATTTTCCTCTGTAGTTTGTTTTCCCTTTTACTCTCACATTTGCTTCCAGCCTTGCTTGGTTTAGTGCCTTCACTGTGAAGTTATCAGATGTTTAATAAAGAATAATTGAGGAATTAATGTCATATACATACACAATGCTCATCTAATCAGTCGGGCCAAGTTATTTTTTTCTATAAATACTTTAAGGTTCTATTTTATTATAAAAAAATTTGAAAGAAAGAAAAACGTGGAAAATGAATTTCTTTCCCTTGTTTGAAGAAAGAAGGAGACAAAAAAAGTTTGATAGAAAAATTCATGGAAAATCTTGTTCGTGATATTTTCCTTCTAAAAATGAGAGGAAAATGGAAGAAAATTTTCATATGGAAAGAGAGATAGAGAAAAGAGAAGTACTTCTATTAAGTTTTACAATGTCATACTTATTCATATCTCTCCCATTCCAGTTGAAATTTTTATCTAAACATTTCACAAAACATTTTTTTAGTTGAAATTCAGTTCATTGATGGAATTCCGCACGCATCTTTTTAATTTATACAGGTTTCCCCAAAAGAAGGTTACAACAACCAAATTTGTGGCTATAGTATTAAGCAAAAGGTTCTACTATTATATCACAGATATTCGATATTTTCATAATCATTATATGTTGGGTTTTTAATATATCATTTACTCACTAATTTGTCAAGACTTTAGTCTTGACTATTATAATGATAAAAAAAAAAATTATTATTTGAGTTCTATTACATGACGGATATAAAAAATGGTGTTCTAATTAAAGAAAAAGCTTAGTTCCCTAAATATTGATTTTAGATTTTTAAAAAATAATATGGACAGTCACGATAAAAAAAAAACTACCTATTCATACAATCCAACATTTTGATTCATGCACAACTTTTGTGTACTTAATCTTTTAAAGACCTCAATCAAATCTTAATTTAGTATATTTTAAATCTTAAGTTAGATTACCTGGTTTAAGTTATAGTATAAGGTTATTTTGAATCTACAATTTTAAAAAATAATAATAAAAAGAACAACTTTTAGATTCAAATTTGTCATATCAAGGTTAGGATGGTTCAATTAATCACTTAAATCATGTAATTCGTGTTCAAGTTAAATTTGTATTGTGCAAATTGGATAAAGTTTCAAATTCAAACGAGACATTGATGATTATACTTGAAATTTTCGGGCGAACAAATTATACAAATCTAAATTGGAATTACATTAAGTTTGAACAATAAAAATATGACACATTATGTCCAAATAATTTAAAATTTGAACATAAAATTTATAATTGTGTCAATTTTATATTTTTTAGGGTGGATAATCGGGCAAACTTTTGCTAGTGCATAGGCTAGCCTACGGCTTCCAAGTATTGCAAACAAAATCCATGTTTGGCAGTTAACTTAACGTGGAGTTTCAAATGTATAAAGTGAGATGAAAAGATCACTAAACTTGTAAAAGCTTGAAAAAAAATAAACGAGGAACGCACACATTCCAAACAAGGCACTACAAAAATTGGTTGCAATTTTGTCACATGAGACATAGGGTAGTTGTTGTGGTTACCAAAATAAGTCTCTCGTTTTTCATGCTCATTATTCACGTGTTCTAGACCATCAAAATCATGCTTCATGTAATTTTCACTGTTATATGAGCCTTTAAGTAAAATTAAATAAATTTAATTAAATTTTTCAATTCATCTAAAATTTGAATATATTTATTTTAGATTGAATAAAATTATTTATTTACTCTTATTTTTACAACTGATCATAGTTAAATTATGTTAAATAAATTATATATCCGAGTAAAATTTGATAATTTTATATGCACAATTTAAACAACGCAGACTTTCTCATTCTAGTAAACTATACGATAAATTATATTTATTTTATATGTCGGAATATATATTATATATGATAAAAGTGTGTTTATTTATATTGTCTAATGCATATGTATTTTATTTTTTTCTTGATACAAAAAGACATAAAAAGGCTATTGAGTATGAACCTATAAGTATAACTAGTCGATCCAATATTAACTTGTTAGCATCCATTTCTTTTGTCTTTCCCGTACGACCGACCACCCATATGCTTACTTTTAAAAGGATCAGCAAAAGGAAAAGCTAAAGCTAACAAGAGCAACGGCTTCTCTTTCTTTTTCGCTCTTTCAGAACACAATCAATTTATTATAGAAATTTTCCATCAAAAAATTAGAAAAAAATATATTAAAATTATTATAAAAATTTACTTCAATTTATGCTCCACTTGAATTTTACATTACAAGTATTTTGTTAGATAAAATAAGAGTTTAATATAACAATCTTACTTCTAAATTGTAAATTTCGACATATTTTCTTACACAAAATATTTATATGACTAGCTGTTCAATAATTTACTTCGGCTAATCTTACTACTAGAATATCTTATTTTGAACTTGACCCGACATGAAATCTCACCACTCAAAAAGAAATTTAAAGGGAAGGTGGGGGGTGGGGGTGGGGGTGAGAGGGGGACTAACCAATTTGAAGGTCAGAAATGAGGAGAGGATCATGTAAAACAATGACAGTGCGAGAAGGGACGATGACAGAGACTTGAAAAACTCCTTCAAGTGGCCTCAGGATCTTCTCTATCAATGGAACTTCTGATGAACAGCACAATCCCAGAACCTCGAAGTAGCTCTTCTTCAACTTCCCTTTCTTCTTATTTATATCGTCATCAATATTATTCTGAATTATTTCACTTCCCTTGGAAGCCATACTTTATGTAAATTACTTCTTATTTCTATCACTTTGCCAATCCTGCACCAAAAGCAGAAACTTTAATGAGTTTTCTGCCTTTTACCACCAGAAAGAAATCTGGGTTTTGCTGCATTTTTGTTCAGAACCCAAATTCAGCATCTGGGTATCCATAAAGAATTAGAGAAAAACAAGAATACGAAACAGGGGGTTGTTGCTGCGGATTTTTAAAATTTAAAAGCAAAAAAAGATGAAGAATTAATGAAGAGAAATCAGTTGGCAAGTTGTGCTCACCTTGAGGTGGGGGAGAGAGAGGAGAGAGAGAGAGAGAGAGAGGGAGAGAGAGAGAAGGGAGGGGGAGGGAAGAAACAGAGACAAACAGGGGAAGCAAAAGTGGGGGATTTAAAGGGAGAAAAGGGGTGGCAAATTACCTTGCAACCTTAAAATTTTTTAAAATCTAATTCAAAAGGATAAAACTTTATGGAAAAGAGACACCATGACAGAGAGAGAGAGAGAGAGAGAGAGAGAGAGAGAGAGAGAGAGAGAGTGGGGGAAGAGGAGAATGGTTATGGAGTCCAGGTGTGACAGCAACAAGATTATGCTTTTAAATAATCTGGTGATGTTTTTCTTTTTCTTTTTCTTAAGAGTAGAATTTTAAAATTACTGCTAGGAATCTTGAATTTATGGCTCCCTCCCTCCCAACTTTCCCAATTATAATTACTTGGAAATTTCAATAATTATCATACTAAATGAAGAAAAGCTCTGCGTTTAACACACTATTTACTAATCAAATTCTTCTAGAAACATGCCTCTTTAGGTTGCATGTAATTTATATGGTTTTTTTAATGAAATCAGTGTAATTTCATTACCATCATGGGAAAATTTAGCTCATATATAAGGGGTCATAAGGTGTGAAACAAAAACACCTATGAAACAAAAACTGAGAGTTTCTCTTTGCGTTTAATTTTTGTAAAAATACGAGCAAGAAACGTGATTTTATTGTTGATTAGACTTAGCTACAGCCCTATAATTTGGCAAGCAGTCTGTAAAACTCTATTGAAGCATATGGAATTCCTCTCCCTCCAAAGCTGAGTTGTGACAATAGTGATGCACAACTACAGGAACCACTTTTAACTACGGTTTCAAAATACGTTTAACTACGTTTATCTAGCGTCGTGTATGCGGTCGTAATTGTAGATGAGCATCTTTTTACTGTGGTTTACAACAGTAATAAAAGACAACCTATTACGATGGTTGTTCAAAACAACCGTAGTAATACCTATTACCACAATTATAACATATTACTACGGTTCTCCACTAAGAACCATAGTAATAGGTCTAACCCCAAAACCCCTTATTCGGCCAAAATTTTAAATCCATACCTATTACTACGGTTCTTAACTAACGAGTCATAGTAATAGCTTATAATTCAGACATATTACTAAAGTTATTCCTTAAGAACCGTAGTAATAGGTATAATTTTTTGTGTTTTCTTAACCCCCCGGCATAGTACAAATAACATATACAACAATTTACACAAACTCTTTGAAAATATATGCAAACCAAAATATATACAAACCAGATTCATCACACCAAGTTGTATATGGTATATTAAAATAATGAAGAAAGTGTAAACATACATACTTATGTAATTGTATACCTATGTAATTGTATACCTATGTAAATATATACTTATGTAACCGTATGCATATGTAAATCACAAACTTGACCAATTAAATAATGAAAAATAAGTGTAAAAATATACTTATGTCTTTATATAGTTATATACACTCTACCCAACCTTGTTTTAACTTGTTGAGCTCTTCATCCGTATAGGGAGTGGGTGAGTTCTTTCCCAAGAAATATTATGACCAATGTTGTAAAAGACATATTCATTAGGTCAAGTGCAAGTGTTATTAAGGTGAAAAAGAACATTAAAAGAATTTAATTTTTTCATAATCAAATACAAGTGCAAGTACCTCTTTCGGATTAGATTTATTTAAATCGAGTTGGATCACAATCTTTTGTACTTGGAGAATGTAGAACCCGCACTCCGCATTCCCTTTTTGTTTGTGGCACTAAAATTATAAAATTCCCAACACATGGACAATTCATTAGTACTTTATGTAGCTAGCAAGTAATATGAAATGAAAACAATTAAATTAGACTTTAAGTAAGAGAACCTCGCCTTTACAGAGACAATTTGTGGGTTTGTTCTTACACTCGAGCCTCTCGAACATCCTTTACAAACATACATTTACGAAGCACTATTTTTCAATCGGAAAAATAAAATTCAAATTAAACATACAATTGAAAAGAATACTAATTAACAAAAAGGATAAAATGATTAAGGTATTAACTCACGAGTTGAATACGGTCTTGATATCTTTCCGATGGTTTGACCCGGAGGATCGAGCCAGTACACTACATTGCTCCTTGGAAATATGGCAGCAAGCATCCACTGTGACTTACACTAATACAAATAACACATTTATAAATATGTAACACCATAAAAATTTCATTTAAGTTTATTTGTATACTCACCCCTCAATGAACGATGCTAAGTAACATTTTTTGTGCGCATTATGTTTCATGACTCTCTCAATATAATTGGATCGGCCATCGGTTCTCTACCCTAATCCTTAAATGGAATTAAGGTTGAGAAACTGAACCAACTCGTTTCTCATCTCGTGGAGCCACATATTACATATTAATTGTATATAGTTAGAAATTAAGATTAACGGTTAAAAAATAAACTTATGAATATAGTAACTCACATAATGCCAAGCATAATATAGTGGATGCGCCGATCTCTTGTATCTCCAAAAATTGGATTATGTCGTCCGGGAAGACATATAAGATCATGTCCTCATCATCCCCGTCAAATTTCCCAAACACAAGACGTGGCGCTCCGATTTCCCACGTTGTATCTTCCGACAAAGTCTTCACAAAACTTTGCAGAGTAGAACACCAATCAATACGGGACTTGTGAATAGATACGAGAGGAGATTGCTTCGGACGATGATCGAGTGTCCCTGAATACTTGCTTGTGTCAATGGAGGGAGATGGAGTGCCCTTCATCTCACTCTCGGATTTGTCCTCGATATCCTATTTCGACCATAATACAGGAATTAGAAATATATATACATGATATTAACAATAGTTAAATCCAATATTTTAAAAAATGAATTAACGTAAAGAGGATGACCAAACTCTTGGGTTGATGAACAAAAGTGTTTACCGCGTGTCAACAGTGTGGAGGTCCGGTGACCGGATCGACAACCCAAAGTTGCCTTTTCCTTGCATGACTTCTCTCACATTCACCCTTACCTTATCAACCGAAAAAGATTCCTGTGAACTACAATATCCGGCCTCCATGGGTAAACAACATCTAATGCCACAACATGATGTAAGGAAGGGTGATAAGAAGCTAGCATGCACTCGCATCAGCTGCATAAGAATAAACATAACAATTAGAATCATGGGATAACCCTTGACATAGAAGTTAAACTATCTAAGAATCCTGAAAATAAATGGACAGAGTTTTCCCTTGAAAGTATACATTTTTCCGAGATAACGCCCTCTCCGAAACAACAAAAAACATACTATAACTAATTATTCAATAGCCACACGCCGGAGTTTTACAACAATCACACAATATACACCATTCATTCAACAAGAGTATACACCAATTAGTCAAAATATAAACATGCACATAAGTATAATTAGGTAGCAAATTTGGAATTACCTTCACCATAAGTTCGAATTGGTTGACGGGGAGCTCGTGTTCACGCTCGTCGATGTATGCAGGGTAAGAATGGATGTAAATCATCCAAGTTGGGTGTCAGCATACCCATGCTGCTAAAGGACGACGTGACACATTCCTTTATTTGAGCCTCGCATTTGGGCCTTCATTTACGCCTGCCTTCGCACTAGCAAAAGTTTATTCGATCTAATTGTTCAAATTTATCTTTCTAAAAAAATCATACTTAATGAAGAAAAGCTCTACATTTAACATACAACATTTACTAACTAAATTCTTCTAAAAAGATGCCTCTTTAGGTTGCATGTAATTTATATGGGTTTAACTAAGTTAACTAATACACTAATGATAGGATTTACTCAATGGAGTATTGAATTGTTTACCTAGCAAATAAAATCTCAATATTTATATTTTCTCTTTTTTCACATTTTTGGAATGGATTTGTATTTAAATTAAAAAAGAAATGGGTTAAAAAATATTGAATTGAACCTTACCTGTTCATTAAACATGTCAAAAATTTTGACTTTTATGCCCATTTATTTTTTAAAATGGGTTGACTTGAAACTAACTCATTTATCCGTTTACTTTAAGTTCATGCTACTTAAATACCTATTTATCTATTTAAGATTATCAATTAGAATAAAATTATTAGTATAAAAATAGTCATTGAATCTCATTCATCATCAAAAAGGCCATTATGTATACTCAATAATTCTAATAACATACACCCATAACCCTGAATATGTAAGATGCCTTAAGTTTTTACATTTTTATTTCTCCTAATAGCCTCTTAATATATTCAGTCTATGCAGCGTACCACTACCATATTTGGAGTGAAAGAAATTCAAGAATGTTCAATGGGAAAATGAGAGCTGAAGAGCAACTGTGGACATCCATCGAAGCTCATATATGCATTCATTTTGATTTTTTAGCAAATCTAATACTATAATTGAAATGTTTTTTTGAATTGTTACTTGCACCATATTGTATCCCGCTTAAATAACCTCTCTCAAATTGCTTCCCTCCTTTTTCTATCCTTTTTGAAATTTAAACTAAATTGTTTCTATTTTGTCAAAGATGTATTTATGAAAAGATGATACAAATAATTAACATAGTAATAATTTTATTGCAAAACTTTGGCAAACACTTCTTTTTTTTTCTTTTGCAATGATATATACATGGCAAACTTATGAGTGCCGCTAAGTAAAGATTGCTTAATATTAATTATATCTCTATTTTTTTCATTTTAATTTTTTGAAAACTAAAGTATATATATATATATATATATATATATATATATATATATATATATATATATATATATATATATATATATATATATATATATATATATATATATATATATATATATATATATATATATATTTATTTATTTATTTATTTATTTATTTATTTATTTGGAGACTGTATTAAGCATTTACTTATTAAACTTTCCCAAATATCATTAAAATTATTTATTTATCAAAAAATAATCATTGAAAATACTATATTGCTAGCAATATTTATACAGTTACTAAGTTCAAAATTATCTTTCAAATAAAAGAAAATCTAATTTAAAAATAATTCCTTGATAAAAAAAAATTCTTCCTTTACAAATATATAATACAAATAATTTTTTTCTTCTAATTAGCTCTTAAATTCTATTTTCTTTTCAAATTAATTCTTTTTATTTAAATTAGTTTTTCCTTTAAATATATTAGTATAATCATATTTATCTCTTACTCTCTACCTATCAATTAAGCCATTGTTCGGATCTTTGTATAAAAATTATCATTTTAGCTCAAATCCAATATTGTTTCATTAGAAGCTATTATATCTTCTAACACTAATTGAATTATGATCTTTTCTGTTTTTACATATATTCAAATCATTATCATGATATGACAACAACTCCACAAGAGAGTATTCGAATGGATATAAAATGACTAAGTATTAATCTTCCAAATTTCTCATCAACATAATCATGTTGTTGTTGTATATTATCTCTTCAATATATTCAGATATTTCAATTTTTACAAGAGAATATTTCGAATTATAATTTTTTTTTGTTTTTATTTTTGTTTTTTTAGGTGAGAATTTCCAAAATTTTATATACTTTTATATTTTAAAAATAAAATTTTCCATGTGTTTCTCTCCAAATAAGTCACTAAATGTAAAAGGAAAATTGTTGATTAGACATTATTGTCTAATCTTTGGTTTATTGTTGAAATTTATCGATGCGTGATTTTTTTTTGTTTGATCGAGGTGTAATCTATTTCGGTCACAAATGTTTCATAATGCGTGATTATATCACTGTAATGTTTATTAGCAATTTTAAGTACCAATAAAAATATATAAGCGTTTAAACTTTGTTGTAGATACTAAATTATTGAATTTTGTGATAGTTGAATTATATGTACTCCATACTTGTTTTCCTTTTTTTTTGACAACATTGCAAGACTATATTCATTTGAAGATTAATAACGTATAATGGTTATATATATATGAACATATAATAGTTATCTAATACTATAATTGAAGTGTTTTTTTAATCCTTTCTTACACCATGTTTAATCCCACCTAAAGGAAGGCCCTAAAATTCATTCCCTCCAATTTATTCAATTTGATAATAAATCTTCCAAAATATTTACTAATCAAACTCTCTTAACTATTAATTTGAAATCAATAAATGTTTTCAAATCTTCCTCCTTAAAGTTACATTCTTTCTCTAAATACAAAATATATTATATGAGCATTTCCATTAATTTTTTTATCCCATGTGTCTTTCCTCACTTATTGTACGGGATCACATAGTGTTCTATCGTAAAAAGTATAAATTTAATGCTAAATTCTATTTTAATTTTATTTTTTTGAATAATTTAAATTATTTTTCCGTGCAAAACGTAAGATTATATTCTCAATTCGATCCTACAATATAATTTTGGAACAAAATTAGGATCATAAAATTTTAATGAGTTTGTGATTCTAATGGGACTTACATCAATGAAAGGTTTTTGGATCATAAAAATCATATTATTGCGATCCGGATCGGGAGTTTAATAATCATGAGTATAAGACAAATTATAAAAAGAATGTCTTATATATTATGGGTTTAATATATATATATTTTTTAAATATTAACGGGTATGAATATAATTTTGACTTCTAATAAGTTTAAAAAGAAGAAGAAATATGGTATAAGTAATTTTTTTTTTGTGGACATTGTTTGATTCATATGCTTCTAAGCTACCAGCAAAGAAAATAGTTATTTAAAATTAAATCTTAACTTACACTATAATTGAAAATATTTTTTAAATGCTATCTTAAACCACATTACATCTATGAAAACCGGACATCTAAAATGACTTCCCTGCTTATTTGTCATGATTTTAAATTTCAAATGCAATCATATTTAGTAAAATATGACTTATATTATATTTATCACTTTAAAAACAGTCAATCAAAATCATCAAATTTATCAGATTATAAAAAAAATCAAATAAAAGAAAATCGCATCAAATTAACTTTTAAAAAATATCTTAATTATAGTCAATCAAAAGAAAAAAAACCTATTGTTTATGGGGTGCAAGAAACAAAAGCATCTTGAAGGGAATAAGGATGAGTAGAAGGGAATTACCTATGTAGGGTATCGGTTTGATAGTAGATAGAGCAACATATCTAGCTACGAACTTTAATAAGAAAATCAAAACTTAGCAATTTCTACATTCTAAATTGATCTAGAAGGCATGCACATTTTGTTCTCCCTTTGGATTATGTAATTGATGACATTTCCTCTTAGTCGGTAATGAAAAATCCCCTACTTTACCGATAAATAAAAAAAAAATTACATCTCAAATTTCTTATTTATATAGAAAAAAAAGGGAAGTGCAATAGTTGATCCACATATATAAGAATTTTCCTCATCTCTCTCATCTCTAGAAGCATCGATATTGATTTTTAAAAAATATTTATAATATGTTTGATCAATTGGTTATGTTGTGCTTCAAACATATTTTGATTAAGTTGTTTTAGAGGCATAGTAGCATTGTATTTATTGATACTCAATACCAAAGGTTGTTTGTATCAAATTTATAATGGTTTATCAGTTCTCAATCTCAAATTATTTGATAAAAAGAAAAATAATTCTCAATCTCAAATTCTAAATCTACTATAACTATTAAGTTTTATAGCATTTGCATTTTTATTTTAGCTTACTCGTGTTTTATCGGTGTCTCTTTTTGTTCTAACTATTTAAATTTTTTTATTTATTTCATATGGATTCATATCTTCATTTTATAATTTATTTATAAATTTATGTTAGAGGACCCGTTCATATAGAAATTGTGCAGGAATTATATATAATCTTTTTGGCGATTAATTAAATTTCTAAGGACTTGAATGAAGGTCATCGGTATTTTTTATAAAAAAATTAAAAATAGATAGAACTTGGTTGCAGACAAAACCACACATAAATAAATATCAAAAGGGAAAAATATTTTTTGGCCAGGGGCACAAGAAAGGAGAAAATATTATTTGCAAATACTATAACACATTTTCCAAAATAATTGGTAAGAATCTCAATCGCCAATCGCATTAGTTAAATCATATATAATTAAAGAAAAATCTTTAAAATTCTTGCAACTTTTTACCATTACTTTAATTTCAAGATTGGAAGAAGATAATTATTTTTGAAAATAATAATTAAAATTGATATTATACATAAGCAAGTATAAATTATTAGTACATTTTTCATAGGCCATATCACTAATATGAAATTTAATGGACATACGTTCAAATAAGTTAAAATTATTAAAATAAAATTTTTATTTTCATTTTATCATCTAATTTTTTAATTTTTGATATCCTAAACCTTATTCCTACATTTAAAATTGTTAATTCAATATATACAACTCATATAAGAAAATTTTAAATTGAGTTATTTTTATTTTGATGAATTTGAATTGTAATCACACATAAAAACTCTTACTAATAGCAAAAAATGATAAAAAGAAGTTGAAAATAATTGTAAAAATATTAATATTTTAAAAATAATATCACATTATTTGAGGGGTAGTACAACTTTTTAAATTATATATTTCCGTGCATATAAGCACGAGCACAAACTAGTTATAGCAAAAACTTATGTAAATGGAGAGAACTTATGTAAATGGAGAGAATAGGTAAAAGGATGAGGGAGATATAACTTTGTAAAGAAAACATATTAAACACCCCTCTCCCCCAAATTTTTGGGGGAAGTTTTGGTAATAAAATTTTTGGATTGTTACCAAAAAAAAAAAAAAAATAGCCTCCTAATTTTTAATTATTATTTCTCCTTCCATTTAAAAAAAAATCACACATATGTTTTTTATTTTAATTTTTAATAATAAATAGGTTAAACGTGTTATTGTCATGTCAAGAATCTTAATCTAAACCTAATTCAATTTAACTAAACAAGTTGAACATGACAATCCACTTAGGTAAACAAGTTATAAATCTCTACCCAAATCCGTCTAAATTCGTATGAAGTTTGTGTCGAGTAATTATGTCGAGTGCTTCCCTAACTCACACAACTTATTTTTTTAAAGTAATTGATGGGGTACTTGCATGATCTCAGAAGTAGAGAATTGAGATTAATTCAATTGTAATAAGCTTTCAAAACCTCATTTAAATCTTCGTTCATAGAATAAACTAAGATTAATAACCATCTATTCTTATAGAGTGGCATTTCCTCATAAATTTAAGAGGTCATTAGCTTCTTTCTTGTAGCAGTGAAAGCAAAGACTTCTATGTGACCATCCATAGAGCTTTAGATGACCTACTTGTATGGAGCAAATAGTAAATCATTTATGTCTACACTTTTTTAATCATTAGTTGGATAAAACCCTAAAAAATAAATGCTAAATGCACAACATAAAATATATATATTAAAAAAGTTCGCACTGATCAAGAAATAATAATTAAAGGATGACAATCTAACGGCTAGTTTACTTAAAAGTTATATTTAAATTAAAATATTGCGTTCAAAGTTCAGAGGAGGGACATCAAAGTTGTTTTATGCTCTCGAACTCCTTCTTCAAACTCCGAGTTATTCTTCCTAAAGCCAAATTCTAAGAATTTGATTAGCTAATTATAATTGAATTCGTATCAGAGTGAGTATGGTGTTCACCAGCTAGGAGCTTGTTCTTGTTAGTTTGAAAAAGCCTACCATGAGCAGTGATCAATCTATTTTAACAGAAAATTTAGAAGGAATTCGAAGAAAATGCAGAGGATCTATGTATTTGGAAAAAATTGAGAAGAAATAAAAGGAATATATTGCTAGCAAACAAGTTGAGAAGAAGCCTTAAGGCTTAAACAAATATAAATATGATTACTTTTTAGAAAAATTTACACTTTGGTTCACATTTGTACATAAATATGAGTACTTCTTAGAAAAAATTATATTTTGGTTCACTTAGTTTTTTTGCAACAATTTTTGAGATTATGAAAATTAAAAATAATTTAGAATTTCATTATCAACATCTAAAAAAATAGATCCATAGGTCCTGAAATGGTCAACATGAACTAATTTACATATTTTCTCATTATTTAGAACTCTAGAGAAGTATCTCTGACTTATTAGAATTTGTGTAAATCAATACAAAGGGCAATTAAATAAATTTTTGTGACTTATTTTGTTCTATATTTTATGTGCAATTTTCTTATAATCTTTTTTTTATGGCTTTATTTGTTGAATTTTATATATAAATTGTGGGAACATATTATATTATCGCTATTTCATTGTTAAATGTCTACCTTTTTGTATATGATTTGTAAAGGGAAAAAATTACATCAAACACTTGAAGATTTAAGTATTACCAAAGATTTAAGTATTTCTTCCTTGTGACAGTGAAATTATTTTGTCCATGTCTCTGTGCTCCTCGTGGCCGAGTGACACGCTCACATGGCATGCTAATACAAACTATTCTGCTTATCGCCTGATTATGGAAGAGAAAATATCAGCATAGTGGGTTACTTTCTGTGGACTATTCAAAGCTATGGAGGTTGGTTTGGGGGCTGGACGTACCCCCTCGGATTCGAATTTTTGGGTGGCGAATCTGCATAGGTATTTTACCATCGGGTTCTAACGTAGCTAAGCGTATTCCTTCATTCAATATGCAGTGCAATATCTGTGGTCACTTAGAAGAGTCAGATGTTCATGCCCTTCTCGAGTGTCCCCTAGCGATAGAGATTTGGGAAGGAAGTAAGTTCGACTGGCACTTATGGGGAGTACGATTCAAAATGATGGCTGATTGCATCGAGGTGGCTAGTGCAAAACTGAGTAAGAATGATTTAGGGGATTTTGTGGCTATTTTGGGAAGTCTGGAAGTCGAGGACCAGATTCATCTTCAAGAAGCCGGATAAGAATCTTGGAGTATTAAGTGAGAGGGCTATCTCTTTTGCGCAATCATTTAGAGACCTGAAAGTTTGTGGTGAAGATGCTCCGTTAACTCAACCAACCAGCTGGCGTCCTCTGTCAACGGGTCTGTTAAAGCTGAATTTTGATGGCGGGAGAGTGGGTGAAAGTGGCTGGGGATAGGGCTTCAGTTAGGGATGGCAATGGGTCGGGTCCGACTGGATTCGACCCATTTAACTTTTTAAAATTTGGACCCAAATCCAATCCGGACTCGGCGGTCTGTAAAATTTGGACCCGAACCCGAACCCAGCTGGTCCACGGATTTTAAACGGGTCTTAAACGGTCTAAGTATATTTTTATCATAAATGAGTTTAAAAATCGAGTTTTTATACCCTATTTTAATATTATTGTAAATTTACAAGCAATTTTGTTACATATAACCTATTTAACATCATACTAACCTATCTATCAACCATCCTATTGTACAAACCAAATACTTAGTTCATACAAACCAAATACACCAATATATTAAACACAAAGTTTATCAAAGTTTGACACCACGAAGTTCAAAGTCCATAAAAGCTTAACAACAAATTGTGAGAAGGGTTTTCAAATTGCACCGGGTCCAAATTTGCACGAATATTGTTGTTAGAAATTAAAAAAATAAATTAGTGTTCGGGTCTTAAACGGGTCTTGGGTTGGGTTTAGGTCTTATTTTTGAGACCCGGACCTAAGACAACTAGACCCGGACCCGACCCGACCCGAACCCATCGGGTCCAAATTTTTGGACCCATATCCGAATAAATGGGTCGGGTCCGGCGGGTCCAGGTCGGATCCCGGACCCACTGCCATCCCTAGTTTCGAGTGCAAAATTTATGTTTATTTATTTCAGCCGTTGGGTTAACCAACAATTAAAAATTAAAATTTTCATTTCAAAAAAAGAAACTAATTTATCCAAATTATTCTTACTGGGAATCTAACATATATGATTTTAGTTCATTTTTTTCATTATTTGGTAGAAGAAAAAATAACCTTTTTAAAGATACCCTCAATCCAAAGTCATGAAACTGGTCTATTTTTTGTTGATTTTAATCAACTATTTTTTTTTTTTGGTTGTATTTTTTAGAAATTTTTTTAGAAATTCATATTTGAGTTTTTCTTATCTTCCCTATTAAATAGTTGAGTTTCAATCAAATCTATTGAAATTGCGCATGCCTTGAATATCCTCTGCTTTCCTATTATAAAATTTTAAAAAAACATTTTCCTTTACTTAAGAAAAATTGTATTTCCCTAAAAAAATTTCTGAATATTTTTTCCCAAAAAATATAAAATAATTTTGCAAGAAATTATACTGTCCCTCTAACCAAACATACCCTAAATAAAAAACAAAAGAAGAAAAGATAGATTTTAATATAATATACAATAGATTTATAAAAATGGCAATCCTCATCCCCTAAAAAATGAAACAGTTTCGACTGACATTATCAATTAGATGTATTAATTATGGATATATGACTTGAAATTCATGTCCATACTTTTTCGATGAATATCAAGGTTAAATGTATAAGTGAAAGTGTGAATGGAGTTTGGTTTAGCCAAAACTATCTTTTTTTTTTATTCGGCCGTGATCTTGTAATTATAAACTTTGTAACTCCATTATCTAATTTATTGAAAAGAAACTCTAGTTTTCACCTAAAATAATAGCAGTTTTTTGTGAAAAAGTCATGGCATAATACAACAAAGAACATTAAAAGGCATGATATTTTTTTAAACGTTCAAAAAAATTATTATAAGGCTAATATAGGTTATAAATTAGGTAAAGAAGCACCATTTAAAAATAAATAATTAAACAATAAAAAAATAGGCCACGTGAAAAAAAAAAAGGTATGTTGTATGATAAAAAAAATTAAATACATTGAGATCACTCGAATTCTCACCCCTTAGGGAATAACACCCTACTACATTGGGTTAAAGCTTATAAATTTTACTTGATTTATAAAAGATTTAAGTCTAAACATTTGCATCCCTTGATCTTGATGTGGATAGCCTGGAATTGTACTCAAACTATGTAGAATGCAAGCATGCTATTGTTCACATATATATATATATATATATATATATATATATATATATATATATATATATATATATATATATATACTCGTATGATTATTGAAAGAAGTGAGAGAATTTGTGAATTAATCTCAATTTTAATGTCAATCTCAACTTTATCTATGTATGGAAGCAAATATAGAGTAATATATTTTTTAATTTCTTATAAGGAGATAGATGCTGCTATTATCTTTATTATTATTGCTGAGTTTCTTAATTAGGCAACATTATGGAGAACTCAAGAAAATAATATTAGATCGAAAGCATTAACTATGATTAGATATCAAAGTAGCAATAATAATATTAGCAGCCTAATTTAAGAATTATATGTAGTGTTTTTTTTACATTTAAATTTTAAAATGAACAAAAAAGGAGGAAATGAATTCTAACATAAATTGTTTGGTAGGATTAAATGTGGTGTAAGAAAGATTAAAAAAAGTTTCAATTATAGTAGTAGATATCCCTTTCTACATATATATAAAAAAAGACCCAAAATCAAATTTCACAACTTTTGTTAAAAATAATTGATTTTCTGGTCTATTAAAAAAACACTATTAACAGCGACATAGACAGAAGATAAGGGGAAAAGTTTATCAAAATAATTAGGGAATGAAAATTTGTAAATAAGGGAATGAAAAATTATCTATAATAAAGGATCGTTAATTTATCTATAATTTTTTGATGGGGAAAAAATTATATATATAATTTATCTATACTAATACTAAAACTATTAAAATGCATTTTATAGATAAATTATAGGAGGCTTAGTTTGCGTAAATTACATTATGGATTGCAGTTCTAAAAAGATAGAATTTTGTTGCCCAAAAAAAATAATAAATGATAAGATTTTTCACCAGAAAAGAAAAAAAATGGATACACTATTCATTTTTCCTTTCTCAATTTTAATTTCATTGTATTATTGCTAGAGTATAACTCCAAGTCTCCAACTGTAATCATAATTAATTTTCGTAAAATTAAATTGCCTTAATAAATTAATTAAGATTGGGTTTCAATCCAAAAAATTAAGAATTGGGTTGAGTTGAGGTCGCATTAATATATAATTATAAACGTAATATATATGATAATCAAGTCTTTATTGTTCTTATAATTTAATTTTTGTATTGTATATTATACATCCCATTAGGGTAAAAATTTTAATTTTAATTCAAATTTATGTAAAATGTTGTGAGAGACATAGGTTCAAGTTTCGAATTGACGTGAGGATACTTTAACATTAAGGAAAAACTTATAACAACCGTCGCTATACGACAACCACCATAATTAGAATGATCTTAGCCGTACATGTGTCATGTTCAAATCTAAACCATCCATTATTTTTATACTTAAATAATTAAAAGTTATTATTATTTTTAATAAAAAATATTTATGGATAGTAAGAAAATATTTTCTTTGGGTCTTGTTTGTTTCTCCAAATTCACCTATTACAAGCCTAAGACCCTCAACAACCTCCTCCCACTCCAACGAGTAATCCTAGTCAATCGCCATTAATCCCCGCCACTCACCGGCGACTCCGCGATCTCTTTTTCTCCTCCTTGCCCATAGTACCCCCATCTCTCTCCTCCTCCTCCAGCCACGATTCTAAGTCTCGGTGAGGGCTAGGCATGGGCATGGGCGAGGGCTCGGCATTGGCGAAGGCTAGGCGTCGATGAGAATGGCAGGTGGCGAAGTCGGAAGAGAACGAAGCACCGGAAACAACAAAAGCGAATTCAATTTTCTTTTTTTTTTTAATATATTTTGAGATGATAAAATGATACAAGTTCAATTGCAAACACATACCAACTCAGCAGCGTATTGGTGTTGGACTCTATAATAGAATGCTCATGGCTGAAGCTAAACGTCAGGGGTTTGAATCCTAGTAGAAGATTGCTTTCTCATGTACTTTCTTCTTTGTAGTAATTTTTTTGGTTATGCTCATTTTTGGCATTATTTACCTTACTTTTATTGTTTTGGTGTTGGCTTTTTTTCCTAATTTATTTCAAAAATATATTTAGTACTTCATATAATAATATTAATATTATAATTTTTTTATAATTGTTTAAAAATATGTATTTAAATCATAGTCTGTCACCTATATATATATATATATATATATATATATATATATATATATATATATATATATATATATATATATATAAGTATAAAAATAATGGATGGTTTAGATTTGAACATGACACATGTACGACTAAGATCATTCTAATTATGATGGTTGTCATCTAGCGACGGTCGTTATAAGTGCATCCTAAGATTAAACAAACCTTAATTCTCTCTTCCGTTTCTCACTCTATCCTATTCTCGTTGCTCAAGGCGAGCCTCTCACTCAGTTCTCCTCCCGTTGCTCTCTCTCCTCATCTCTCAATCGTCTTTTTCTCTTAATCGTCTCTACTTGTCTTTCTTAGTCGTATCTCTCTCGTGCACTCCATTCAATAATCCAACGAACCCGAATAAATACCAATTATAGACAATAATAGGTGTAGGTATGAGTTTTTTAAAACACCTATAGGTACATTTGACATGAATCTGCCCCATTTTCATTATAACTTCCTACCCTAACCATATCTAGGCAACCAATATATATACTAATAAAAGATGGGTCGTACATCTTATACGTATTTATTGGTCAATAATATAATTTGAACCCATAAAATTGAAATTTCCAATATTTCATTGTGTTCGGAGAGTATAAATTGTAGGATTATATTTATTGAGATTTGTATATAGACAATTTTACCGTTGCCCTCTCTAAAAAAAAGACAGATATTACTATACTCATCAAAATTACACATACAGACATAGAACTAATAGCCAAAATACAATATTAAGTAACCATACAAACAAAAAGAGGATTAGTAGATCTGTAAGATGAGTCAGATCAGAGGTAGCATCCTCATCCAATGTAACCAGACAGCAGCGAGATAATTAATGACAGAAGATAACTGAATCTATACATCAATGCATGCAGAGAAGGGGAGTGAGAGAGAGAGAGAGAGAGAGAGAGAGAGAGAGAGAGAGAGAGAGAAGGAGTCGTCCAAAGAAGGGGATGATTGGAGAATTAAGCCCATGCATGCAAATAGATATGCTGTAATGTAATGCATGTAAGTTTACAAATGGCTTCCATTTGGACCTGTTATTCCTCCTCCTTTTGACTTGTTTCTTAACATTATCTTTCTCTCTCTTAAATTCAAGCGGTGATCACTTAAATGTCACAACTCGTCTTTTGACTTTTGTTTTCATATTATAGGAGTAGGATACTTAGTAATACAAATAATGCGTAGCTAGTAAATATATTTATTAAGGGTATTTTTTTAATATTTTTAAATTTTATAATATTATTATTTTTTATAGATATCTTTTTTAATAATTTTATAAATTTTTAAATATAAATTTTATTTTATATTTTTTGCTGTGGGGTGTCTTGGAACACCTATAAACATCACATGTCTCCGCCACCCCCATTATTCATGGTAAAAATTAATTTACTATTAATGATTTAAACAAAGTTAAGCCTAAGTCCTTTTTTTAACTATAAATGATCCCACTCATATATCATACACCCAAAGAAAAAAGATTAAAGATCAATTATAAAGGTTGTTTGGTTAACTCAGTAAATTTTTGGACTATCGTATTTAGAGATTTGACTAAATTACTATAATCAATTTAGAATTTATAAATGTAAATAATATTTCAAAATTAAAGTAAAGAGTGTGAGAATAAAATAGAGCAAAATACTTTAATGTATTCAAAGTAATTAAAAGGAATTGCATGTACGTCAATTAAAACATCAAAAATATCTTTAAAATCTAGTATGTTCAATCAAAATACAATTAGTAGAAAAGGAAGAAAGAAAAACTAGAATGACTGGAAAATAACGAACCTACATGCAATGTACTTTTTTATTCCATCAACCAACATACAGCGTAAATCACATTTTAAGAATATCCCACACCTTTCAAAAAAAAAAAAAAAAAAGCCAGTGGAGGGCGATCATAATTAAGTACATCCTCCGTTTTAAATTATTTGCTTGTTACTTTTTAAGAATATACATACATAAAATTAAAGTTTCTCTTTTTAAATGCCCTTATGATAATAAAAATATAATAATTAATGATATAAAATAATTAAGGTATAATGTGTAATTCATATCTTATTCACTGATTTTTTTAAATTTGTATTTTGTCAAACCATACAATTAAATCGGAACGACAGGAGATTATTATATATCTTCTCTCGCCAAACTGGAGTATGAAACAGAATTAGGCTTAGGCATATATCCATGCATGCATGCATGGGAAAGGTAAAGGTATAGATATGATAAGATGAATATTCTCACTAGGTATATAGATTCTATTACATTATTGGGATGCACCACGTCTGTATCTACTTTTTCATCCATGATTCTACGTTGTATTTCACCATGCTTTCTCTTTAAAGTTAGCTTCAAAAATTTGCACTTTAATTTATTGTTTTGATTTGAAAGAACACAAAAAATAATACAATATAATGAGAGAGGTAGAATTAAACCCGAGACTTAATACATATCAAACTTTAGTCTTTACTATTAGGTCAAGGTTTCATTCACAAAGTTCAGGCAATAAACAGAGATTTCGTATCTATAATCATATATTAGTCCTAGCAGCAAGGGAAAAGATTGCGAGGGAAGATCATGCTTCGAATGGAATGGTTGACCACGCCTTCTTTGTCATCCTACACTTTGCGATATTTACCTTTTTGGATGGAACAAGTGCGAGTTATTTAATTGAGTCTCTATCTTAGGAGCATCTTAACAGGATTTACAGTTCGGGAGGGGGTAACCTAAGCCTAATAAAAAAACGAAACAAATTTCAAACAAAACTAAATTTTCTGCCAAGGACAACCCAAACTACCTTAGAATTTCACTGGAAAGAGGAGAGTTGGTACTCGAGCAAAAACCCAAAAGCGAGCATGTTGAGTTAAGGTTCTAAGGATTCTAAAATCTTTGCAATACTTTGGTATAATCATCGTCTACCTCCACAAATGCTCTTAGAACTTTGGGGCTCAATTTATGTGATTGCGTTAGGACTGTACATCTAAGATCTAACATATATGATCGTACTCAAATAAGTCACCTTAAAAGTATTCCAAAGAATCATACTTTAAAAGAAATTGGTTTTGTTAAATTTTAAAATAAAAAGTCATTCCGACTACAAAATCGAAACTTAGTGGAGGATCATAAAGAAAAACATTAAAATTGCATTCTGTTTGAGTTTATACTTTGACGCACTAATACTATGAATGAATTGCATAAATCATTCCCAATCGCAAATGTATAATCAACCACAAGTTTATTTAATTAAATTATAAATTATCTATGTTTTTTTTTCGTGGATATAATTCATGTTATATTCTCCATGGTCATGTCATGATGAAAAGGCATGTATTTTTCATCTATATGGTATTCTGCGTGAGTATGACTAGAAAGGAAGAAACGTATTTTTAGATTCTTAGAAAAGTTTCGAGCAATATAAGATGCTTTTGAGCTATGTTGAGCCACTTTAAGTACATGATTTTTATGTGCTTTACCTCAAAGAAAGGCGGAAAGGTACCAAAAAAACAATTCATAGGTTACATGTTCACACTTCCAAGGTCAGGGTGCCACAAGCAAACGTATGCACAACTTATTAACTTATATAGAAGGATTCGATTCATTGTCTAGTATGTTGGGATTATGTAGCCTATTGGATGCTTTGGGCTCGGAAAAATCGTATTACGGAACAAGAACACGAGCAAGTGGCATCGAGCACGGGACGTGTCAAATGGAAACAAGAAAGAGGCTTTGGGCAGTAGCCAACATGGGCTGGCCGTGCCGGCAACCCAAATCCTCGGATGCTTCATTTTGGCCCTTTTTTCTTTGGTTATAGCTCAATTTAATGGAGTACTAAGGCCGGTTAATGCGTGTTTATTGCCAGTAAATGCTTGTTAATGTTGTAAGGTCCTATTAATGACTATAAAATGCAAAGATATCCTCCATTTTTGTATAAGCAAGTAGTGAAGAGTAAGGTGTGAGCTAGGGTTAGCTTGAGTGAAAATTCCTTGTAACTAGAAATCTAGTGCATTAATTTCGTGGTTTTTTCCCAATTTGGATTTTTCACGTTAAAAATCTTGTGTCCCAATCTTTATTATTTTCTTTTGTCCAAAGTTTCATTATTTGTGAGCTTCGATCCTAACACAATATATTTCGTGAGATTATAATTCTCGATTTAAGTAACAGATATCAATTTCGAGTCATTCTGATGATTTGTTCATGTGTTGGATTCAATTATAGAATATTATCGGTCTCTTTCGTGAATAGGAGTCTACGTGGATTATATCCAATGTACATATTGAAGAGAACTATCTACTTTTACCACCATAAAAATCGAAGTATACATATTCAAGTTACCATACCCCATTCGGAATAGCGTAGTGGTAGAAAACCTTGTACATCTCCACACAAAAAGAATTAAATGTCATATCTGATCCCATGACCTCCCCACTGAATGTTAGCCTCCATGCCAAGTGAGCTAAGTGCTCGTGAGCAAAATATGGAAATCTATTTGGATTACATTCGATAAAGGACTTTCAGAAATTGTGGGCATGAAACTATAAATAAGTCTTCTAACACTACGTAAGATAGTGGTAATCTATAGCTAGTTTTAATTGATTAGAGGTTGAAACAATTAGTACTCTACGAATTGATTTGATTCACAAAACTTGTGAAATGATTCATCATCCAGCTAACTCAAGAGAATAATGAGAAAATATCTCACTAGATACGGGAATAACTAACAAAACTAATGCGTGTTAAACACGTATTGGACCTTGTATGGCCATCGGGTTAATTGTGTATAAAACACATATCTATACTTAAATTTATAACTCAGATATAACAAATAATCACACACAAAAGAGTTTCATATACAATAATGTTCGATCTTTTGAGATGTGGGTACAGAAAAAATAAGAAATTTTATATAAGAGACAAAGTTTGAAATAATTTAATTTACAGTATTCATAATCTAAAAACAATAATTTGTAACAATGGAGAGAGGGAGGGGTTGTACATGTCTTGACTTCTTGTGGCCAAAAGATCCAACAATCACATATGCAAGAAGCAAAAATCCCCATCATGGGTACCTTTTTATATAGCCAAAAGGTTTGCAAATGGGTTGTAGACTTGTAGATGGTGGAATTGCCACTCAAGAAAATTATTGGTTGATATGAGAATTCCTTTTCCTACATCCCTAAAAACTTATTAAAGCATGCTAGTGGTAGGATCAAATAGCCATGGTCCCAAAAGGAGTCAAATCAAAAGGGGATACCTTATACCAATTTTATTTTAATCCATCAATCAGAAAATAAACAAAATCAATTGCAAAATTATTAGCTCATCAACTAACAGCTTTTCGGGGTTGATTTTGTTTACACAGACTTTATGGAGATCCAAATATACTTAGCCTTACTCCTACAAATATCTCTATCTACAAATAGACAATTATTAGCTTATCTTAATTTTGGGTAAATTAAATTGATGAAGCCATATCATTAGTGTCATCAAGGCACCACTATATTTAATTATTTCAAATACCATTTTAAAAATTACACCAATTTAATGCTATACAAAAATAGAAAGTCTCAATACAATATGAGTTCATTGTAAGAATAAAAATTATAATTTTAAATCAATTAAAAATGAGTATTTACACTTTTAATATAATCTTTATTGGTATAAATATAATTTCCCCTTTATATATATATATAAAAAAGTCTCATGGTTCAAATTTTTTGGACCATATACATGAATCACCCTATATAACAATCTAAACTGATTTTGATTTCAAATCTTTTATGATTAGATTAGAGTGGCACCTTACTAGGAGGAGCACTACACTCGATCTACACATGGGGGGAATAAATTCTTAATTTCCCACTATCATGATTTATATATAAGTTTTGGTTATGTTTTCACTTCAAGAATGCAAAGTGTTTAAGTGGATGTGAACTAGAATTTGATTCTCTTGTTTTTAGTACTTGAGCTGATATCCACGTCTGTTGATTTAATTGGTAAAGTTGTTATCGGTGATTCGATTTTGAATCTTGCCTACACTATTAGTTTTTATGCCTTATTTGCAACAAAAATTCAAAATTATCAACCACTTATTTAATATTTAGATTAAATTATTCTTAAAAATGTAATTAAATTCTTTCTGAACAAAAATTTAAATTAAAAAAAATTGTATTACTAGACAAGATTCAAAATTTAAATTTAAAGGATATTTGCATGTGGTAAAAAAGAATATAAAATTTTTGGTTAAACCTTCAAGTTTTCCACCATTAACTTTTAGATGAAAAGATTTTGGAACACCCATCAATGCCTTTTTTTCTTTTTTTTTTTTAATGAAAATAATCATCAATATACAATAGCATTTTATGATATGAGAAGAATGGAGATAAAATTTTTATTTTTCTTTTCTCCCTTCTTTTCAATGTGAGATATATAGTAGACTTCCACTATCTTCTCAAAGTATATATTCAAGATTCTTAATTGTTAAGTCTTTCATGTGCTCCAAATTATTTTTGCCCTCATATCACGTTTTCTCTATAATAAATTTTGGTTATAATACTAGAGTGGGAAGTTGCTAAATATTTTTATAAATTTATACCATGAAATTGAGTTTATATACCCAAATTATTATATATAATATTTTATTTTTATTTTCTAAAATCCATCTTCTATTCTTACGTTCCCTTCTTTTCAAAAAAGATTAAATTTTCTCTCCCAAAATACTAAATATCACCGTATTCATAGACCTGGATCTATGATATAAGTATTGAAATGTATGGGTACATAGGTGAAATTTGTTCTTTTGTTCTTGCTTTATATAGCATGGAAAGTGTGACTTCATGGAATTCCTTTTCTTTTTCTTTCTCTTTTACCGTTTTTCTTCAAATAGTGTCATCGACTAAAGTTGTGAGATGTAATTACCAATTAGATGATATAAATAAGTTTTATTTAATTAATTTAATAAGAAAATGTCGTTATTAAAGAGGATAATTTAATTATGAATCGACTCATTTTCACAACAATAACATTATTAATTTTTAGATAAAAATTAAACAACAGTCATTCATAAAGATAAAAATAGTGTATATTATATATGTGTTACTCGGCTGATGAGCAATTAGCTTGATTAACATCTCCGTCACCTGCTACTCTCTCCACCCAAGTTCAATATTGAACCTAGATGGCCTCATCTTTCCAGATTTATTTGAAAGTTCGGGGTAGAGTGGGCTCATATGGACTCGAGCAATGCTCGTCTTTCCTTCTCCTTAGGTTATTGGCCTATTAAGTTCCTCTATGATGAAAGGTCCGATTAGTGTCCGAACTCGACAATGATATGATAAAAATTGAAGAGAATAATAGCATATACGTGAGTTGGACCCACTTATTAAACATTTCAAATGATACATGTAATGATTTTGTTGCATATATGGCTCATCTCTCACAGTGTCCCCTTTGTCTTATATATCGAATAAATTTCTAGCTTGAGATTTTTGATATAATTGGTTAGTAATATTCAATATGTGATGATTTTTAATCATTTATTGTGTTGACCAGGGCAATGGAATTAAACAAGACAATTTACAAATCTCCATCGCATATATAGTTTTAGCGATGCGTATTCATTGTTGCTTATCCTCCTTGGATCATAAATAATATAAGTTTTTTTCGTTCTTAAAAAATAAAATACACTGTTCATTAGATTTGATAAAACTAATTTGACATTTGAAATTCAAACTAATTGATCTGAATTTATATCCGAGTTAATATCCCAAACAAGTTCACCCGATATAAACTCAAACTCCCAACTTAGGTAAATCAAACCCGAACGTTTTTCCAAAATTGAACGAAAAACTACTCAATGGTACCTCCACTTTTGGTGCAACTTTTTCAGGATCCTAATTTATCAAAAACAATTATAAGATACCTTGTCTTTCAATGTAATAAATTTTTATGGCCCTTATTTTAAATTAAAAGACATAATTATCCTTCATTATAAAGAATTTAAAAATAAAATAAAAAAACATAATAAAATGATATAAACAATATATAAAAAATATAATAAAGTAATTTAGCACAAACCTGACAAAAATATAAAAAATTACTTTATTAAATTTTTACATATATTATTTTCATTATGTTTTTATCTTAGTTTAGTTTTAAATTTTTTACTTTAATGAATCATAATTATGTCTTTTAATATAAAATAATCATCTTTTATAAAAAAATTGAAATAAAAGTTTCGAAAATCTATTATATTAAAACACAAGATATCTCACAATAATTTTTAAAATTTAAAGTTCTGAAAATAGTTACACCAAAAGTCGAGTTACCGTAGGTGGTTTTGTGAAAGTTGAATATCATTGTAGTTGTTGATTTGGGTGGCTACCTTTTATTTTATTTTATTTTATTTTTTTGTTGCATTTAGCTTCCTGGACCTCTAGAGCTTGAGCTTTTTTGGACCTGAAGTTCAACACATAACAGCCCAATGGGCCTTCCAAGTGGAATCCAATAATTCCAAGTGTAGGGCCTTGAGCTGTTTTTTGATAGAAAAGGAGAATCAATCAAAAAATGGCATCACTAATTAGATTCTCTGGTTTTTGGGGCCATACTAATTGCTCCCTATATTTTAAAATATTTATCACTTTAAGGTTACGAGAAAATATTAAAGAAACGCTGAAATTTATGATAAAATTTGTGTTAATAAACCACGTTAACCCAAGATTTTATTTTAAATGAAGAAAATTAATGAAAAGTGGAGAGAAAAAGAAAAGCAATTGATAAAGACAAAATTGATAAACTAGTCATTTACATATTATTAGAATTGTAAAGTGACAAATATTGCGAAACAAAAAAATATAATTAAACTACATGTATTTTGAAATAGACAGAGTAGATATAAGAAAATACATAAGAACTTTCAAATATGTTTTTCTCATGTGTTTACTTTTGAATAGTAAAAGCTTTAAAAAATTATGTCAATATTGACATAATTGATAAACTAATGCATGCATTTTTTTGAATTCATGCAAATATGTCAATATTAACATATATAGATAGCATTGTGAATGCTTTATTATATTATCATAATAATTACAATAATGATGAAAATTAACTAATAGAATAGCTAGCAACCTTAGAGTTGCTTCTCTGCAGAGGGATCCAAATTGAAAACAGATGCGCGTTTTGCTCACAAGTTGGGCAGGATAAATGTGACCACATATTCTTCTCCTGTCCATATTCTAATTGTGTATGGTCAACCCTACTATGTTGGACAAAGTGCAAACCTAGAGTGTGGAAATTCAACCAAGAGAAGGTATGGTTCATCAAATATTGGAAGTGTTCTGTGAGATGCAAATGGTTGAGAACTTTGCTAGCTGCAACAGTATACGAACTTTGGCGAAAAAGAAACCTGAGAATATTTCAAGGTAAAATTAGAGATGTAGAGACTTTGATTCGACACATCTAATATATTATTTGTATTAGAGCTAATCCTTTTGTAGTAGATTAGAGTGATTTGATACACCATTGATGTAAATCCTATGAGCTGAACTATTACAGTTTTGGGAATATATATAACTTTATCTTTTCCGAAAAAACTCCACTAAACCGTCCTTTTAATGATTAATATTTTGTAAGTATTAGAGTTGGGGCATCCTTAATTACTTTGTAAACTTGTTTAAACCAACAAATATATAACTTGAGCTAGAAATATTTCTCAACTAACTGCTTTACCGTCAAACCAACAAATATTACAAAACTTCTACCTCATTAGGAATATTATTTTAATTAAAATAAATTAAATATCAACTTTTCTCCATGAAAAATGAGGTGATATTAAAAAATTGCCCACCCATAAAATTAACATCTAAATTCAATAATTGAATCTGGAAGGCCCCATCTTTAAAATATTTTTAAAATAAAAAATCAGACTTGGAAGTTTTCATTATCAAAAAGGGCTTCCTCTTCCTCCTCATAACAACTTTATTTTTAGTTTTATTTTCTTTAGCAAAGGTGTGAAGAAAGCTACGTATGCAGCGCTTCATCCTCAAATATTTTATTTCTAAATTTTATTCTTTAATCTAAAATTCACATCTATTTCTTAATTAAAATCTATGCCAGTGCTGCTTAAGCAACCTCACTTTAATTGTTTCTTTAAGCAATCTAATATATATATATATATATATATAGTTTTTTTTAATCGGAGGTTTATAATATTAAAACATCTAATACTATAATTAAAAAAAATTTCGAATTGCTCCTTACACCACGTTTAATCCCGCCAAAAATCTATACTAAAATTCATTCCCTCTTTTTATTTCATTTCAAAATTCAAATTAAAAAAACACTACATAAAATTCTTAATAAGGCAACAATATATTAATATGTATATTAAAGAGATAATCCACGAAAATAAAAAAGAAAACTCATTAATCAACCCACAAAATAGACTACTTGTGATATAAAGACAAAAAAATCATGCAGTATAATACTTAATAGGCAACATTGTAAATCTAACTTAAATTCTAGGCAACTCATTAGATTGAAGGGGATTAATTTAAGAAAATCCATATAAACAAAATAGACAATTTGAGTTAGGCAAAGCAATGTACAAAGTTAATTAATTTACCCAAACCAATGCAATCAGTTTAACAATCAAAGCCTAACTCCCTCCATGTTATAACTCCACTTAAAAAAAAAAAAAAATCATCCCCTTCACAGCGTAACTCACTCCACTAATTTTGCACGTACAAAGTTAATTTTTTTGAGTTTACTTTTTTTTCCCCTTGAAAGTATGGCAACTCGCTTATACAATTGTATAAATTGCTTATATGTAGTCCGTTATAAGAATGCCAACATTATTTCCTCTATTGGCAAAAGACAAAAGGTATGTTATTTTCAACATACGAAACATATGTATATTTTTTCATGGTTAGTTCTATTTTTATTCTTTAACATGTTATTTAAAACTTGAATATATGTATCTGACAACATTTTACATAAATTTGAATTAAAATTAAAATTTTTACCCTAATAGAATGTATAAAATACAATATAAAAACTAAATTAGAAGAATAATAAAGACTCGATTATCATATATATTATGCTTATAATTATATATTAATGCGACCTTAACTCAACCCAAATCTTAATTTTTTTGATTGAAACCAAATCTTAATATGTCAAGGAAATTTGATTTTTACGAAAATTAATTATGATTATAGTTGGAGAGTTGGAGTTATACTCCAGCAATAATACAAAGAAATTAAAATTGAGAAAGGAAAAATTAATAGTGTATTCATTTTTTCTTTTCAAGTGAAAAATCTTATCCTTCTTTATTATTTTTTTTAGGCAACGAAATTCTATCTTTTTAGAACTGCAATCCACAATGTAGTTTACACAAACTAAGCCTCCTATAATTTATCTATAATAATGCATTTTAATAGTTAATGCTACTTTGATATCTAATCATAGTTAATGCTTTCGATCTAATATTATTTTCGTGAGTTTTTCATAATGTTGCCTAATTAAGAAACTTAGCAATAATAATAAAGATAATAGTAAATCTATCTCCTTATAAGAAATTTAAAAATATATTACTCTATATTTGCTTCCATTCATAGATACGGTTGAGATTGAGATTAGTTTACAAATTCTCTCATTTCTTTCAATAATCATACGAGTGTATATATATATATATATATATATATATATATATATATATATATATATATATAAACAATAGCATGCTTGCACTCTACATATTTTGAGTACAATTCTAGGCTATCCACATCAAGATCAAGGGAAGCAAATGTTTAGAGTTAAATCTTTTATAAATCAAGTAAAATTTATAAGTTTTAACCCAATGTAATGGGGTGTTATTCCCTAAGGGGTGAGAATTCGAGTGATCTCAATGTTTTTTTTTTATTTTTATCATACAACATACCTTTTTTTCATGTGGCCTATTTTTTTATTTTTTAATTATTTATATTTGAATGGTGCTTCTTTGCCTAATTTTATTACCTATATTAACCTTATAATAATTTTTTTGAGCGTTTAAAAAAAATTATCATGCCTTTTAATGTTCTTTGTTGTATTGTGTCATGAATTTTATCACGAAAAAACTGTTATCATTTTAGGTGAAAACTAGAGTTTTTTTAAAATAAATTAGATAATGGAGTTACAAAGTTTATAATTACAAGATCGCGGCCGAATGAAAAATAAGATAGTTTTGGCTAAACCAAATAACAGACCGCAAGCGCACGATATTTAAGTTGTAGCTAATCAAGGTCGATCCCACAAGGACTCGATCTAGTATCGCACTAAACTAACCCTCTACTCAATTGCTAAGAAAATCATATTTTTGGAGTTTGTTCTTTCTAAACTAGTTCTAACTATTAAAATTAGAAAATTAATCTAGACTTAAATCAATGGATAAAAACATCTAGGGATTTCTTTTCCTAACAATGAGTTTGATTATTTAAACATAATGTGCGCAATCATTCATTCAAATAAATCAAGGATCGATAATCACAAAATTCTACCGCTCTTTCAATGCTTAATAGAATTGCTTCAATTAACCTATCAAACAACTTTCGCATGCATTTAAGTTAATCAAAGTTAAGGATTTCAAATTATCAAAGTGATCCCCTAATTTTCTATTCTTTTCGAAATTTCATAAATTAGGTAGAAAGGTTGGTTGTCGGATTATTCTATTTCACTTTTCATTACATGATAGATTAATCTCTAAACACAAGTATCCTATGCCTTCAAAACACTCATGAACATGATAAACACAACCTTCTATTGAATCAAAATCAGAATTCAAGCACAAATCATAGAAAATTAATCAAACTACATTGTTTCGGATTACAAATCCCTAGAAAAACTAAACTGCTCACACATGTTTATTAAAAGCTTAACTAAAATCCAATACATTGAAATCAAACCTCAAACGGCAAGAAATGAACAAGTAGATGATAGGCTTGAAGTGCTCCACTTGAATTTCTCGAATTCAAATGGAACCCCACAACTGCTTCAATCTTCTTCTTCGATCTTCAAAGTTTTTGGTTTGATATGGATGAAAGGTATGGATGAATAATGGAGATGGGTGAGTGGTGGATGAACTATGGATTCTGGACTGGATAGCCTCAAGTTCAAACGAAAATTGGTTTAAATGAGCCATTAAGAGGCAATCAAGAGTTGAAGCTGTCAAAATCAAATCGTCTCGGCATAATTTACCTCCAACACCGGCTGCCCGTGTTGGTTACTAGCACATCAAAATTGGACGGAAACATTGAAAACAGGTTGTGTCCACCAACACGGTCTGCCCGTTCTCAATGCAAAGACTCGACCTCTAACACGGGCCATTTCCTCCAAAACGGTCTGCTCGTGTTGGTTGCTAGAAGGCATGCGTCAAATTGATTCGAGTCATAACTTCCTCGTCCGATGTCCAAATGATGCGATTCTTGATTTTCCGGAAAGCTCATTGAGTATAGTTTCTAATTCTTTCATCATTGTGCTTGATTCATAAGTGTGGGAAAAAACATGATTAAGAGAGTAAAGAAGTGTCCGTTACCGCACCCTTCTTACTTTCCAACTCATATCTTTTCCGTTCCTCAACAAAATTAAGCTTATAATATGTCATTGGAAATCCCTTTCAATAAGGAAGTTAGAAACATAGACTCAAAATAGTTTTGGACTGAAATATGACTACAAATCAGGTCCAAATAATTAGGAAGTTGCGAAACATACCAAAAATGAATAACCCAAGTGTAAAGCATAAATGGGACATGAAGTACATAAATATGAATATAAATCCCCAAAAATGACAAGCAACCTCCTATGAAATCTAATACAAACATGGCACTTATCACCAAACTCCATCCGCACTTTCACTTATACATTTAACCTTGATATTCATCGAAAAAGTATGGACATGAATTTCAAGTCATATATCCATAATTAATACATCTAATTGATAATGTCAGTCAAAACTGTTTCATTTTTTAGGGGGATGAGGATTGTCATTTTTATAAATCTATTACATATTATATTAAAATCTATCTTTTCTTCTTTTGTTTTTTATTTAGGGTGTGTTTGGTTGGAGGGAAAGTATAATTTCTTATAAAATTTTACATTTTTGGAAAAAATATTCAAATTTTTTTAGGGAAATACAAATTTTCTTAAGTAAAGGAAAATGTTATTTTTAAAAATTTTATAATAGGAAAAGCAGAGGATATTCAAGGCATGCGCAATTTCAATAGATTTGATTGAAACTTAACTATTTAATAGGGAATATAAGAAAAAAACTCAAATATGAATTTTGTAGTCAAATCCTTCATTTGGTTAATATTTATCACTATTACAACAATTCAGTTGACTTTCATAATTAATAATTATCAAAACAATTCAACAGAATATTTAGGCGAAATGTTTCATTGAAATCCCAAATAGTGTTCAAATCCAATATAAATTTTAGGAGCCCTTAGATTTCTTCATAAATTTCTAAAAACTACAAAAAAAAGAAGATAATTGATTAAAATCAACAAAAATTAGACCAGTTTCATGACTTTGGATTGAGGGGTATCTTTAAAAA
The DNA here is from genome assembly GCA_021018815.1 of Talinum fruticosum. Classification (NCBI taxonomy): domain Eukaryota; kingdom Viridiplantae; phylum Streptophyta; class Magnoliopsida; order Caryophyllales; family Talinaceae; genus Talinum; species Talinum fruticosum. The sequence goes on along the minus strand of JAITYX010000080.1, from coordinate 1,438,284 downwards.
GTTATTTTTTCTTCTACCAAATAATGAAAAATATGAACTAAAATCATATTTCTTCTACCAAATAATGAAAAATCTATTTATGACAAAAGTATAATCAGTTACGTTAAATTGTATGAATCATGTATTTGCTACAAAAAGAAAATAATTGGCCCTCAATGTTCAAATAGTGGCACACTAATCATTGATAAAGTTATACGTAGATGTATATGTATAATAATAAGCTCTTCCATAAAAAAAATTTACATGTTTGGTGTAGTTTTTCTCTCTAATTCATATTATAATTTATATTATAGACATAAATTACCCTTATAATCATACAAGATTCTACTTTCATTGAAAAGTTAATTATTTTTTATGAACGTGTCTACTTTATACTCGATAAGTTACCGAAAGAATTAAGGTATATCTACCTATGTATATTTGTGTTGTTCATGATTAACAATGACATAGTGTAATTTTATTGATGATGCATTCATTGAACCAAATGAGTAGGAGTCATACATACTTGAGCATTGTGACCGTAGAGGTGTTTCGTCATTGTTGTGCGAGCTCCAAAAGGTCAATATGAAGACCTTAATATAACTTCATAGAAATGTGAGAATGATTTGGATCCTTTAGATTTAGATTGTTAATTTTTAGTATATCAAACCCAAAAAGATTTAACTTAGTGAATAATTTGGAATAATATTCAAACAATATATTGCAACCAATTTAGTCTACTATTTACGACAAGCATTTCAATGATGAATATTTTACATTATAAGTTACTTTGTTATGTTAATTTTAAAAGGCATATGTGCAAACGATCACAAGTAACTTCAAGGGTCATAATTAAAGTAAAGCTTAGATTCTTGCATGTTGCATCCTTGCTATTCTTAAATTTGCATGATTAGTTGTTTTTATAGTGGGCAAGTGTAATAATAATTATATAAGGTACACGTATATACTTTCAAGAGTCATAAGTATAATGTTTTTGGCAAACTACACTAGAAGTACTTTATTCATATCACTTTGGCTTATTTTTAACTTCAACATTGTACTGAACTCATTAAAATGAAGCAGAAGATAGGAATAGGAGTAGAAGGATGATGATAATAATAATAAAAAATTATAATCCCCTTAATTTAAATTAAAATACATATTATGCTATTTGAGATAGCCTCATAAAATTTACTATAAAAAACTCGGCCCCAATCTGGTTCTCTCTCGGAGGGGATAGACCGTGGTTCCTACATATACATGTATATCTTGCTTGATACAAAACAAATTGTTTCTAAATATTTTAATGTGTTATACTATTTTGATAAATATAACCTATGTTTTGTTGTATATATATGATAAATAGATTGAACAAAACTCATAATATGGGATCATGACCTTTCTATGTCAACGTAAAATATATTATTTTCTATTTTTTAAAAATAGTTTTTAGTGTTCAATATCGATATTATAAGAAATAAATAAAATTTAACTAAAGGTATAAGTTAGATATATTTAGGGAAGAACGATAATAAAAAGATATACTTCTTTCAACATGTATAAAATTATTGACATGAACTTATAAATATGTGATTAGATTACTATTTCTCTAATCTACTAAAGTATTTATATATTCTTATCTTAAATTTAAAATATTCCGTATGAAATACGGGCACAAACTAGTATCTTTCAAAAAACAAAGGAGAATATATATATATATATATATAAATGTAAAATGAGCTAGTCAAAGGAACTCTTTTTGTTCTACACTCAAAAGGAATTGATATAGTAGAATATATACGCAAGATATCCTTGAATGCTATAATATTGTAATATGTGCTCTCATAATTTATTTAAAAAAATTATGGATGTTGTGAATCTGAGTTTGAATTTTCAACAATTTTGCTCAATGTATCTTTATATTAGTTTGAAATAAAACGTCAATAGATAAATTTGAATTTTGATTGATATAGCCAAATAAATACTTGGAAATGACATCTCAACCAATCTAAATGAAGGGGATATAATTGAAATACATATTCTAATTTTATGATTCTCTCATCTAATAACTATTCAAAATTTATTTTTTAATAATTTTACCACAAATAATTAAGTGTTTGCCAAAGTTTTGCATTAGCTTCTCCAGGTACTTTAAAGAGTTCTTATAATGATTTTCATAAATTTTGTATACTCCTTTTGTTCAAAATAAATGTCATTTTAGGGTTATGCAGGAATATAAGGAAATACAAAATTTTAAATAAAATTTATGTTAAAAGATCAAGTTGCCCCTAATTTTAATTGGAAATAAAAAAATATATATAAAAAGGAGAGAAACTAAGCAATTAATAAGGATAAACTAATAAACGAGTCATTAATATGTTGTTAGAATTATAAAATGACAAATATTTTAAAACGAAAAAAGTTGGTTAAAGTAATATGTATTATGAAACGGAGAGAATACCATTTTTATTCCCGATTTGATGATTCACCCATTCACTTAAGATAATATTTATTCTTTCTTTTTTTCCTTAATCATTAATTAAGATATTAAATGTCAAATAGAAATGTTAAAGGACAAATGTAAGAACTTGAACAAAACTTCTTACAGAAAATTTATGTGATAGTAATATTCATTTAATGCATGTCACAATCAGTTTGTTGATCAGATTAGATTTTTTTAATGTAATAATCACTTTGATTAAAGTCCAATATGAATTTAAAGTAAATAACTTTTAGTGTCAAAGACAAACAATTCAATTAATTAAAAAAATCAATAGACATTAATTTCAATTCAACTTTATGATTTTTTTTTCCTGAACCTGAGGCATAATTAAATTTTTTAATTCAGCAATCCGCTAAAATACGTAACAATATTTACAAAATTATAAAGCGAAATCAAAATTGAGATCTTGGGTATATTAGGAGTGATTCGGTTAGCTAGCTAAAAAGTTAACCAACCGAATATTAGTGTTGGGTAAGATAGTGTTTCAAATAACGTTTGTAATAACTTATAACGTTCCAAGTAGTGTTTTTAAAAAGGTAAGAATATTAGCTTTTCACATTTAAAAGTAGCGTTTCATATTTTTTGACAAAAAAATCCCTTAATTAATTTATATTTGGCAAATTATCTATATCCTTTTACGTCAATTTACAATAATGAGCTAATTCAACTACTAAATTTACCGAACACATTTATTCAACCGATAAGTTAAACGAGCTCTCCGCTAACGGTAAAATCTAACGGTATCGACTACCTAAACGAGTTATTAATTACACAAACATGTATCGGTTACTCAAACATCTCATTTTGTCGAATAGGATAAGTCAAAACTATTTAAACTCTTGTTAAAGCTTCATTAACACTTGTAAGTCAATTTTAGAATCAATCCTACTTATTCTCGTGCCATTATTTTGTCACTTTTTTTTAATTATTATTTCTAATTAAAAAACTGGTAAGAATAAACTACTATTGATGTGTAATTCATATTCAACTAAATTTGATTTAAATCTAAATAAACTTAATTTAAACTACAATCTAAAATTTCATATATATATATATATATATATATATATATATATATATATATATATATATATATATATATATTTGGATAGGTAAACAGATCCACCTTTTGGAACCCTATTTTAAGGAAAGTCGAGAGGGTTAATTAGAATGGGGAAAATTAGGAGGTGGGTGTCAAAACCCTAACTATTTCCCTCCATAATTTTCTCAAATGAACAAATTGTTCTCCCAAAATCGAATACGAAAAAAGGTGGAAATAGAGTAAGTGGTTACCTGACCACTCACTGCTTGGACAAAATTTCATATTAATTAGATATATAATTCAAGTGAGCTGATCAGAGTCAGCAATCAGCTGCAATTGATAACATCCATCCACCTAATATGTGAGAAACAAGATGAGCTTATACTTGTATTTGATCCCCCATCTCCCAACTAATTGGTAATCAAAGCCAATGGCTAAAATAAGAGGGGCAAACTGCTCAAAAGCAGACAAAGTAAAGAAAGGACAAGAATTTGTAAATCACAAGACAAACAGAAACAGCTTGGCAAAGAGGAAAGAGCAAAGGGGATTACTTACACTTGGTTGATGGGTTTTCTCGTGGAGGAAAAATGACATGTGGGTTTTATTGTAGCCACAAAGGGAACCAAATGGCTTGGTTACTTCTCTACCTCATGCTTACTTCATTATTTCTCATACATCCTTCATTCTCAATCACCATCTACTTTCTTACAGTTATTTTCTCCACATTAAGTAATTTAAACGATAGTGATCAAGATTAAGATCTTAGATACATTTAATTATAAAAAGTTGTAAGGTTGTAAGTTACATTGTAAATAGTTGTAAGATAGTTGTAAAGTTAATTGATAAAAAGTTGTAATCAACTGTAAAGTCGTAAGATAGCTGTAAGGACCTCGTAAGTATGTGGGTTTTATTGTAAGGAGTTGTAAAAACATGTAAAATAGTTGTAATGTTAGTTATAAAAAGTTGTAAGGAACTGTAAATTAAAGGTTAATGGGATTCAATTCCTCCCTCCATCATTGTATATTATAATCATATTATAGTATACTATCTTTTACGACTTATTTCTATAAAAAAAACAAAGATAATTATAAATGATAAGATCACGCTAGTAAACTAAAATAGATATAAAACCATTTCAATTAGAGGTTTAATAGTATATGATATACTATAATATATAGGAAGAATTTGCAATTAGCTTATTCTCAATTTTTTTTATTTGTAATTTTTTTGGTCGGAACTTGGACGGAAGCTTATTCTCAATTGTTTTCTTAAGCACTGTAGAGGCCTTTTAGACTTTAATCCCTATCAGTAAAGTATTTATAATATATGCTAAAAAATTGAGTTATTTTATTTTCAAGAGCTTTGTTAAATTATTATTATTTTTTAAAAAAAGACAAAGATATTATGCGCTTATTCTACTAAAATATATTACTTTTTTCTTTGCCTTTGTACTCTTTTATTTTTCTTAAGATTATTTTGAAAGCATTAATATTACTACTTGTCGATATTTAAGTTCTGTAAATAGTTGGTATATTGATCAAAACAAAAAAATAGTTGGTACGTACTAACTTTCAACATAGCTCAATTTCAAGTATAATGTAAGTGAAGAAAGAAATATATTGTACGTACTAATTCAAACCCAAAAATATCACATCTAATTGACTCAGTAACTAGACAGGTTGCACGTAGTGATCATACTTGAAAATTAAAGTAGTCACTTTTAATTTTTCTTTCCATTAACATTCTCAAAGTTATTTCAATATTTTCCAATCACGACTAAATTTATTTTAATAATCCCATCTAATATAATTAGGCCTAATCAAACTCAAATTCATTTTTTCAACTCAAATTCTCTAATTTCATGCAAAATTTGAGCAAATTAAGGGGTGCTGAAAATCTAGAAACCCTAGCTGTATATGTTGGCCCTATAGCATAGTGGTCCAAATTTACAGGTTTTTTCATCTGGAGATTCTCACCAGAACTGAATAGTCTCATTCAACATTTAAACAGCAAAATTAAATTAAATTCATTTTATGTAAGCGCCTGCAATCATTTTTCTAAAAGAAAACAAAAAGATATTTCAATTTTGCATTGATTTCGACGGCTCTTTTGAACTTCGAGACACTATTTATTGATCTCCCTCCCAATACTACATTGATTCAACGCCCCTACAAATCTGAACCCATCTCTGATTCTGATTCTCTCTACTCATTTTCTGGAGGCGGCTTTCTTTACCCAAATTCGCAAAAAGGGCTCAGCAAAAAGCTAAAAAAGCGGGAAAAAAATATTGAAGAGGGTAAGAATAGAATACGATGCTTTCTTCCTTTTTCTCATAAATTTCTCGTACGAGCTTCAAAATTTTCTTTTTTTGGGTGTTTTATTCTCGATCCCAGATTGTAGATTTTTGTGGGTCGTGATTTGTGTGTGTCTTTGTGTCTGTTTGTTCCCCTGCTTTCCGGAATTGTTGATCCGATCTTGTCCAGGTGCTTGTTGATCTCTTTGCATAAAGATTTGGAATTTTTTTTCCCGTTTTTGGAGGGAACAATTGTTTATCATTATGATTTCAGCTGTCATCTCATGAATTCTGCTGGATTGAGAATGCCCCTTTGAAGATTTAAGTGTTGCTTGTTGCTGAATTTTTCAGTGGGTAATGTCTGAGAGTATTTATGAATTATGGTGTGGAATTTGTTTTTGGACAGTATTTTCTGAACAATTGAGCTGCCCATTAATTTAAGATTTAGTTTACTATAAGCATATCTTATTTGCATGTTGTTCCTTCCATTTATTGATCTAGTAGTTCATTTGAAGAATGAAATTTCTTTTTGGGTTATATCTGAGCAGTTAATATTTCTTTCTTGGCTATTATGTGCGTTGTCTCTTTTCATACTTTCAATTGGGTTTGGTTTTTGTTGTGATATTGAAGCACCATTTTGTATCATGACTTATTGTCCTTAATTTTCTTTAATAATCCTGATGTAAACTACATATTGGTCTTGCAGTTGTGTTTCTTATAATTTGGTGGAGCCCAGAGGCCACTGGGCATCTGGGTTTTGTTGAAAATGGAATATGAAAGCAGCAGCTGGATTGGGGAAGGAGCTTGCTACTACCCTCAAGTGTTTGGAGGAATAATGATCACAGCAGCTCTACTTGGCCTGTCCACAAGCTACTTTTTTGGAACCGGTGTTCATTATTTGCCTTACCTGTGGCCAGGATGTGGTATTTTGAAAAAGCAACCGAGTGAGAAGAAGCGTGTCAGAGTGTATATGGATGGGTGTTTTGATTTGATGCATTATGGCCATGCAAATGCACTGAGGCAAGCTAAGGCTTTAGGAGATGAATTGATTGTAGGAGTTGTTAGTGATGAAGAGATATTGGCCAACAAGGGTCCTCCTGTTTTGTCCATGGAAGAAAGGTAATCATGTATATCCTTTGTGTCTTTGAGTTAGCTTGCAATTTTGTTCATTGCTCACGATCAAATTAGTACATTTGGTATTCACTGGCCAAGTTCTTTTGTTCTTGATATGAAAAGCACGGAAGTGTCATATGCCCAATCACACAGTTGCCTAAACTTATTGTAGTTTTGGTCATAGTTCTTGAGAAAGAGGGACAATGTGGATTCAGTTCTGATGATCAGCTCTCTAGGGATTAGCCTAGGGAAGTGTTTACTTAAACCATACAGACCCAGAGGCAGAAAGACATCCCTTGTAAGCTTCATGATCAATGGGACAATATGATTTTGGCTTATGTATGATATTTTGTGTATTAGAAATGGATCATCATTCCATCTTTCTCTTCCATCGTCCTCTAAACATTGACTTTTGTTTGGGCTACCAAAATACATAGAATACCTTAAGTTGAAAGATTAGTTTGCCTTGATAAACTTTGTATGGTCAAATTTATGCCACAATCTAAATTTAGCGGGTGGAGTCCAGTCCTTTTGTCTCTAAAGTTTTCAGGTGTTGCATAGAGTTTGTTAACATGGTATTGCTCTAACTCAAGTGCTTTTCTAGGCTGGCACTTGTTGGTGGGTTGAAGTGGGTGGATGAAGTCATTCCGAATGCCCCTTATGCAATCACAGAGCAATTTATGAAGACTTTGTTCGGTGATTACAAGATTGACTACATCATACATGGTGATGATCCTTGCTTGCTTCCGGATGGCACAGATGCTTATGCATTGGCAAAGAAAGCCGGTCGTTACAAGCAGATTAAACGCACAGAAGGAGTTTCAAGCACAGATATTGTAGGTATTATTTCTTCAACTTCTCTATAGGCACCACGCAAATTCTTTGTCTCTGTTGCTTTTTTTTTTGTTTTTTGTTTTTTTTGGGGGTGGGGTTTGGAGGATCTGTATGCTGGTTGAACAATGGCTAAGGTATCTAGATTTTTATTTAGCCAGCATTGATTGCTCCATAATCTTTTTGTTTGGCATGTTAGTGAATTGCTTAATGCTGATTTGGGCAATGGATCAGTTGGTTGTTGCTTAAACTGTTCTGTCTATTTTGCAGTTTGAGTGTCCTTATTTTACTATTATATGTGAATATGGAATGTTCATTTAATGTAGGAAGGATCCTGTCAACTGCTCAGGGTAGGAGTGTTCAGAAAGATGATAACGATTCATCTTCTCTTGTGGAGCCTTGCAGCATAAAGCAGACCACTGAAGATAAGCAGTCTAGAGCTGGCCATGTGTCTCATTTTCTGCCCACCTCCAGGCGCATTGTGCAATTCTCAAATGGGAAGGTATTCAATTTCGGTTTAGTAGAAGCTTTTTCTTTGTTCTGTTTTCTTTTCCGTCTGTATTCACTTTCCGAGCCTGTTATTGTAATTTGTATGTACCCCTTTAAGTTTATTCTACTGATAAGTCAAAACCCTGAAAAAGGGAAAGAGAAGGAGGAGCTCACTTGAAAGCTTAACGAGTTATTCTGTAGTCCCCTTCCGAGCCAGTTAGTATATCTACCCCTTTGGGTTCTGGTCAATTCTGGTTCAGCTCAAAGTTGGGTTGACTATATTTCAGGTCCAAGGTCAGATATGGGTCTGGATTTTCAGTTTGAGTCATTGGGTGTCAGTTTAGCACTATTACCACCACCTTTTATGTGTCCTGCCAGTTGGAGTTTCAGGAGGTCTACACCTATACATCCGTACCCTATCAGCTGCTGGTGATTCCCATGAAACTAGATTCTGGTTCAATGGGGAGACTGGACTTATTCCATGACCATGTCGTATTCATCTGAAATTGTAGGCGCTTGGATTTTGCAATAGCTTCTTCCCTTGACTTTTCTGAACCCAATGCTTAAATGAATTTGCACACTGGTGGGATGAAAAAACTCAATACATCCTTTAGGATTTTCAAGACAGGCTAATCCATATAGATTGTGAAACAGCTAATGCTATTTTTTGGCAAGACCTTATTTTATAGGGAATGAATGGCTTGACTTCCTTCCTAGCATTAACTTCTAATTGTCTTTTCTGTTTTGCGTGGCTACTTTCGTTTTCATGCTGCATCCTCAACTTATTTCTTATTGTAGGCGCCTGGACCGAATGCACGTGTAGTGTACCTTGATGGAGCATTTGATCTTTTCCATGCTGGACATGTTGAGGTAAAAGCTTGATTCCCTTGCTCCTTCATTGCACTACAGTTGTCATTGTAGAACACTGTGTTTGTATGGCCAGTCTATTCATTTAAATTTCTTGGTTGTTAAATGGTGTGGAGTTTTCCACTTTCAATTTTTGGGTTGCATAGTCGTTATGCTCACACGAGTCAAATCATCTCATAGTATTGAGCTATGATGCTTCAAAGATGCAAGTCGCTTGATGCCCTATAGCATCAACTTTTTGGGCCCTGATCAGTACTCACCTTTTATACGATCTGCAATATGACAAATGAAATGTTTGAGAAAGAAAGGCAAGTAAAGGAAGAAGATTTCTGAGATCACAAAGCCTATGATTTTCTATTTCTACTTTGTCCTGTAGTGGTTGGTAAGCTGTTCCTGTTGTGCCTTGCTAATTTTATGATTTATTCAAATCTCACGGCCCTATTTGGAAACAATAAATGCGTGATAACTGCATATTCCAGAGTTATTTCCTGTGTTGGTATTTAAATGCCTTAATATTCATTACAATCTTTTCATCTTTTATTTTTTTCCTCCCCTTGGTTTATGTCTGTGTTATCTACCTGGCACTTAGTGCTGCTACCCATACGTTACAGATACTTAGAGCTGCCAGACAGCTTGGAGATTTCCTACTTGTTGGCATTTACACTGATCAAACTGTCAGGTATCTGTTTTTTGTCTCAACTGTTATCCCCCCGCGGGAGTTGTCTATGCACATTTTTAGAGAACAAGGTGCACCAAAGATACTTATATCCACCATTGGCTTATCTTCCTTCTAATGTTGCAACATTACTTCCTACTTGGGAAGATGCGAAATCTCCTTCAATTTTTTTTTTGTTTTTAAAAACTAAATTTACTGCCCTTCACAAAAGTATCTGACAAATCAATGTGCTCTGTGCACACGTTTGTGCTTGTGTGAGAGAAACAAAATCAAGTGCAAACTACCCATGAATTGCAAACGGTTTTGTGTAAACTCAGTCGGGGCTCTTGAATACAAGATTAAAACTGCAAAACTCAATCATTAGACACCTGTGATTAAGGCAATTCCAGTTCCAGAGATAAAGATGTCAAACCATGCTTGACCTGGGGGCCAACACTATTTTTTCATGTTTTAGGGAGGGATGTGGAGACAGAGGAAGCTAGAGCTGTAATGTTTGCATAGAATTCTAGTTTTTGAAGCGACAGACAAAGGGAGTGTGATGGAATTTGGTGGTGAGAGATCCAGGGATGCTGGGTGAGGTCGAGGTTGGGGCTGTTGTCCAACGGCGATCGTCATGCTTGGCTAGGACTTGGGGGATATAGCTAGGGTTTGGGAGGAAAGTGTAAGAGAAGGCGTAGGGTTTAATTTAAGGGTTAATTGGATGGTGGAAAAGGCGGAAGCCGAGGGGGACATCCTCCATCTGGATAAGCCATGTCGGCAGCGGTGGCATCAAGGAGCAAGTTGGGAGGAGGAATGGGAGAGAGCAATTGGGCGGGGATGTCTCCACATGGTTATGGATGTAATGGAGGGGGCAAAGAATGTCTGAGCCACAGTTGTCAATGACTAGTAACCTCAATGTTGGCTTGAGCAAGCCATGGATGTATGAGGGTGAGGGAGGAGTGGTGTCCAATGGACTTCTCCTTCAGCTCATCTGCCATAAGCAAGCTCATTCATGGCTGGCTTGGCAATGGTGAGGAGGGCTAAGTGAGTAGGAGCAGTATCGATTGCTCTGTTTAGGGGGTGGGGAATGGTGGCTCGGTGTCATGTGGTGATGCGGGATTGGATCATAATAAAATTTTAAATAATATTACTTTTTAAGTCAAGTATTAAGTTGTGTAAAAATGAATACAGTTTTGTTAATTAAAAAAATCTTCTTTTGGAAAAATTTGCGTTGGCAATTTTGTCGAACCCGATCACACAAATTAAAATTTTAGGTAACATTGACTTTTTTGGAATTATTTGATGCTATTTAAGAAGATAATTTACAATTGTTGTCAAGTGATTTCTTTGGTTTTCCTGTTTCATTGCTAGAGATAGAACATTATTATAATTTGTATGATCCTCGAATTGTTCCCCCTTCTCAGTGAATCTTCAGAAGGATAACTGAGTTTTTACACCATGCAGTGAAATCCGAGGTTCTGGTTATCCATTGATGAACTTACATGAGCGCAGCCTTAGCGTATTGGGTTGTCGATATGTTGATGAAATTATCATGGGTGCACCATGGGAGGTTACACAGGACATGGTTTGTGGCTTTTCTTATCTTTGGTTTTATGTGGTGAATTAGTCTCTTGGTATTGGCAAATAGTAGTGTTGGTCGTGGTACCTTTTAACAAGTTGGTTAGATAGTGAATTGCTTCGGGTTAACGTCTTCTGTCAGATTGTCTGACAAATTGTCTATATAGTGCAATTGATATTAGTTAGGCAAATTTTGGGTCAGGCCAGTCTAATTGCGTATTTCTGGTATATTCGTCTGGTTTCCAGTTGTTCGGATGGGCTAAGTGGGTATACCTTTGTCTTTTCGGGCTTGCTCTTTAATCTTTTAGCTTTTCAGATCTGCTTTTTACTCTTTTTAGCAGATCATAAATTCCCAAACTTCCAAATTGGTGTGCCAAGACTTGTATATGCATATAAAAACAGTGGTTGTTAGTTATCTGTTCTTTTTATAGGTTCTGACAGCATGCACACAAGTGCTATAAGACATGTATCTACTATGCTTAGTTGGGTGTTCCCTTTCAATGGGCTCCCAGATGTATCATGAATTTCTTCTTCGGTTGTGTGTCCTTTTTCTTTCTTAGCATCTCCTGAAGTACATAAGCCCCTTAGAATAGTACATTAACAGAACTCTTTTTGGCCTGTATTTCCCTTGAAAACAGATAAAGACCTTTAACATTTGTTTGGTTGTACATGGAACGGTGTCGGAGCCCAATCCTCTGGTTGGTGTAAGTTTCCCTCCTTTGTTTATCAATGTTACTGAAACTCACTATGCATGTTTGACATGGGTAGGGTACTTGGGGTCCGACTCCCGATTTTCTGAAACTTCTCTTTTGTTTTTGGTTACCAATGAAGCATCAAGCATCCATACTCATGTTGGAGATGACTGTCCTACACACATTGAAATAAAGAGTTCAAGTATCATAATTGCTGCTTCATTTCTCAACAACTAAATTTATGGCAGAGCATGAAATTGAGTCTCACCTTTGTAAATATGTTCAAAATTCAGGATAATGCTGATCCATATTCAGTCCCCCAGAGTATGGGGATTTTTCGAGTGATTGAAAGCCCCAAAGCCATAACCACATCCTCCGTGGCCCAAAGAATTATGTCCAACCATGAAGCTTACAAGGTATGACATTGTTTTCATCATGTACATGTCTGTTTTCTGCATTTGACAATCAAAACTACCCAGTCACTCGAACCGAACAATCCGTACCCATACCCGACACGACACCCGAAAATACAATAACCTGAAAATTGGACTGAAAACCTAAATTCTCCTGAACCGAACTGAACTTGACCCGAAATTTCCTACAAAGTTGGCTCTTTTTGCAAGACATAGTTATTGGATCAAACATCATTTGACCCAAAGCCTACCTGAACCAAAAATCACCTTCGACTTGTACCTGACCTGTCCTGAAATTTCATCAACCAGAAACATGACCGGATCCAAAACTTAACCCGACCCATACTTAAACCGAATGGCCCGTTTGCTGGGTCCTGGATAGGAGACGCGCTACATTTTTTCTTGCATTTTATGTCCAATACATTACACGTCTTATTTGCAGAAGCGAAATGCCAAGAAGGTAGAAAGCGAGAAGAAATACTACGAAGAAAAGACCTTTGTGTCAGGAGACTGAACATCAAGTAAATCAGTTACGGAGATTGCACCTCTATGTAGATTATTCCCCAGAAAAGGTTCTAGAAATGCATGTAGCTGTATTGCATATGGATGCACTTTGTGGATAGGTTGGTACCAACAGCAGGAGAGAGAAAGCAATCGACTGCAAAAGTGAGGGGACGGTTTCGTGTTTCTTGAGCTGCCCCAGCTCTCCTTTCCTCTCCATTGTGTCCTGTTTTTCAGAAGTAAAGCAGTATGTTCTCAGTCAACCTAATGGCAGGATATGAAGATCTATATGATTATGGCAAGAGCTAAAGCCTTTTGTGCACAAGGGGAAGACTTCTGGTTTTTCATCTCTTGTTGTCACTTTGTGCTCTTTTTGTTTTCTTCTTTTCATTCTTGGTAGCTGCGTAAATGTATTATCACTTTTCACTATTTATCATTGTATTCTTTCGAGTGAAATAGGCCATTCTCATTGAGTTCAAATGTCTATCATAAAGCCGATGATATTAACTTGAAGCATACATTTATGTTTTCTAATCTATGACAATATCTATATTTGTGATTATAACTACTTTCAATTAGCGAGCAGAGTTTGGACATATCTATGTATAAGTAATCTTACCTCCGTATGTTATAAATAGAGGTCAATTTCGAGAGATCCATAAAATACTTTTATAAAAAGTGTTCAGTTTTGAAGGCTTTTCAAACAGTTTTGGCAGACACTAGTAAAACAAAATAAAACAAAATGTTGACACTAGCAATACAAAAACAAACGCTAACATTTAGAATCCATTGTAAAGAAAGAATTGTAGTTCATCATTAGTGTTGGAGGTGATGAGAGCAAATCTAGCTGTGCGTTGCAAGGGAAGAGAGCCATTCATGATCCTCCAGTGATTTGCAAGGCTTTCTACCTTGGCTCCTGTGCATATACAAGGAGTGGAGACTCAATGTTTGAAATATACCAAGAAATCCATCAAAATTTCCACTTCTGTCAAAAGAAAATAGATATATGCAGTTTAATATACGTGAACATCTCTACAATAGAGCACGCCCTCGATCTCGCTCCACTACGCATCTGATACTTTGCCCAATTCAAGAAAAACAAAAGGGGGAAAGAAAAATAAGCTGCTATAGCCGCAGCTTGTTATCAAAATATACGACATGCTCATGTGATATTCCAAAATTTTTTGAGCTACATCAATCCCAGTATTCGCTCCGGATAATTCGAAAACCAGAAGTTTTACTCCAAACAACAAAGACTGTAGTTTTCCTCGATCATGTTCTAAACCCATATTTTCTACCCAGCTGTATCTGTCAACATGTCACCTGTACCACACAATTGGAGTGGTGTTCTGAGGAGGTTGTGGTACCATGCAGTGTTGTTGTTGCTGCCATTGATGCTGCAGGCCTTCACTGATTGTCGTTGAGTATTTGATATACTCGTTTGCTTCTTGCTGACTGGCATTTGAAGCCCCGGCCTCCTCAATCTCCATCATTGCAACTTCCATGTCTTCACTTTCCATTGAGCCTGATACATCAGTTTGAGAAGCAGGAATCGGTCCTTGGTAGAGTGACTGAGAAGGGACCCACGGAACGATAGCCTTACATCCGTTCCGTTCACCATTATCTCCATTTCTTTCAGCTTCATCTTCACTTGGTCTAGCTGAACTCTGGTGAGCGTGAAAAAGAGCTTGATCTGTGAACACAAAGTCAGCAGCAATTTTAGTCCCCTGCTTTATGTCCATCAGTGGCTAAATTGGGCACATCCAGCAAAATATTTCATGTGATTGTTTCATATGGCTATTGAACAAGTTCAGTAGAAGGCACAGAGACCAGTGTAACTCAGTTATAAATAAAGGGGGCAGAATGAGAACTAGAACCTAGCACACATAAGGACTGAGTTTTAGATAAGGCTAAGGCCTCATTGGCGCTAAAACTAGTTAAAAACTTAGAACAAACTAACTAGGGGCCACATAGGCAGCTGCGATCCACACACCCCCCTTCTCCCCCAAAATTTTAGGTGTTCTGTTGGCCAGAAAAGATTATCATATTGAATTTTAGTCGTTAAAATTATAAATGGTCACCACCCAAAAAAGTTTTATGACATTCGGAGAAGATGATTATATTAAATTTTAGTCCTTAAAATTATAAATAAAGTCCCCCATCCAAAAAGTTTATGAAATTCTCTAGAAATGAAACTCATTTCAGTTTAGAAGCACTAGTGCCAACATGAATCTATTTACAGCTCGATAGGTATAGTACCGGTACCAGTAAACAAAAATGAAGCATTTAGCAACAAAAGACATGATTCAGAACTCAAAAGGTAGCAAGTGAAACAATAGCAGCAGACAGAAGACAATACTAAATCAAATGTCTCGACTTCAAATCACAGGAAAATGACAGAGTAAGAAGAAGGTGCTCACTTTTAAAGCTCAAGATCAGACTAGGATCGACGGACAAATGGTTGGGGGAGTAAAAGAGCGGCTTCTCCACAGGCTTGAACAGAACAATGGCTTTCTCGTTGTTCTGAGGAACAAATGGCAACTCCTCAATGTCTAATGGGTTCACTTGGTCAATCACCTCCTTTGACATGGCACTTTCTGGTATTGGTTGCTCATGTTTCAATGGAATTCTTGCCCCATTTTCTTCAACAATTGGTGCTGAATCAGCATCCTGATTAATCCCAAAGCAATTCAACAATTAGCATAAACAAAATTCTTCCATAATTACTTAATTTCCATAAAGATAGTGAAGTTGGGGAAAAAAAAATTGAATAAGAACAGTTTCTGAATCACAAATCTAAAAGAAAACAATCAAAATCTCAGTTCTTCAAGTAATCAAGTCAGCAGAAAAGTGACACAGCAAATTTCCCAATTTAATCAAGTGGGAACATCAGAAAGAAGATTTCTACAAAAACATAAAATTCCAACAGTAACAATTACTGAAGAATTTTTATTTTGTTTGCTGAAAGAGAACAATCCTACTCCAGAATATTTAGCTTACTTACCCCTCCCCCTCTCAGTTTCCAAAATCCATCTCTCTAAATTTTAGAATGATTGAAACTGATAATCCCACGAACTAAACAGAGCCTTATTAGGGTAATCAAATTCCCACTTAACTCACCTTTTTTTTTTTTTTTCTTTCATTCGAATCATTTAAAAGTAATCACATAATTGATGAAAAGGCAGAGATTTGAACTATCAACAGACCCCCGAAGAGAGCAAAACCAAAATCTGACCAAGAAATTCACCAATCCAACAACATTGCACCCAAGGTTTTCCACAATATTTTTTCTTTTTTCCTGCGCAACAGGTGCTTCATTGAGCAGAAAAAACCTGTCATCAAAATTACACTAAGAGCAGGCTGCAGAAGCCTAAGAAAGAGAAAACCCACAGGCTCATCTGCCACTACTGCAAGCATATTGAGAGAAAGAAGAGAGAGAAAATACCAGGCGACGGATTTTGTAGGCAGGGGAAGAGAGACAAAAATCAGCGAAAACTTCATCGTCGGCATCATCAAACTCCTTCCTCTTGAGCTTGAACCCCATGCAATTCTCCATCCCTCTCTCTCTTTCTCTCCCTCTCAATCAATCAATAATGGATGAATGGGAGCTCCAAGTAACTCCGTGATCAAAATTATGTAATGGGTATACGGGAAATCAAAGGAAATTTGAAGAAAGAACGATGGGCAAACAAAGCCATGAATTTTCATGAAATTTATTGGAAGTGAAGAGTGAGAGGGGGGAGAGAGAGAGAGAGAGAGTTCGATAGCAGTCTAGAGTTCTCCGGAAAGGCAATAATCGAAACCGCGAAATTCCAATTTTATTTCCACGTGGATTTCTTCATGGAATTGAATTAGATTTTTGGGGCCAAATTGCCTTTTTTCTCCCTTGCCTCTTCTCCCTTGATCAAACAAGTGGAATCCTCATTATCCAAACAAAAAGAGAAAAGAAAAAGGTGGAATCCCAACACTAGGGTTGTACACGAGTCGAGTCGAGCCCGATCCGGCCGGATTTGGGTTCGGCTCGGTTAAAATTTAGCTCGGTTAGGGCTCGGCTCAAAACTTGCCAAGTTTTTAATGGTTAGACTCATGTTCGGGTTGGTTTCTTTTTTTGGGATTTTTAAAAAAAGTTTCTAAATTCAAGGTTATAATCGAAGTTAAATTCTATATTTTTGTATTAGATCTAAGAAATAAGGGTTTAAATAAAATTTGGTGATTTTGGAGATAATTTTGTACTCTCCATACAAGTATTTTTAGAAAAAATTAACTATTTATCTTAAATCGAGCCTAGCCGAATTGAGCTTGAGCTCGGACTCGGCTCACTTTAACTCGAGTTTGAGTCGAGCTTTGACCGAACCGAGCCGGAGCACTTAGTGAGCCGGCTCGGTTCCTTTACAGCCCTACCTAATACTATGGGAATGGATCGCATTAATGTTTAGCAATAATTGATAGTCTTAGAAAGCCATAAAATTTAGCTTTTGTTTTTTAAAAAAAAAAATTATGGATCTAATTTATTTTGAATTGTGAGTGTTAAATGTTCTCCCAATAATTCTATTTTTTGATATTTAATCTTTTGTTTTTCTTTTTATTGGAGTGAGGCCGCTACCATCTCAACTAACACTTTTTAATTATAAGATAAGATTTAACCTTGATATAGAGAATAAAAGTGTGAAATATTTGTCGTTAAGCCACCACTCACTTGAAAGTGTGGAGTGTGAAACTCAAATTTTAGCTTATTAACTTATTAATAATCGAAAAAAAAAGTAAGGTTGAGATATAAATTGTAAGGAGTGATATGGGCTATGAAGCGATGAATAGTAAGCTAACACTATCAAACACAAAAATGATCACCTTTAAAAAATTTTAATTTTCTATTTTAGAGATAATTTCATTCTAACTCACGTAACAAATAGTAATCCCAATATAAATACCCCAAAAATATGTAAACAATGTCACCCATGGTTGGATTTCAAAATACAAATTTCGTGCAACAAAAAAAGAGGTCATTGTATTTTATTCAAAAAAGAAACATGAATGAGTCACTGTAGATAGACATGACATTTTCCCAACAAATATCAAGAGTATTCAGTGTCCAACCAACCATGCCAGTACTAACATACATATTTGTCAAAATTATTTCAATGCAAGCAGGACCACACATCCACAACTTACCACCACTACCCTTCAAATTCTTCCTTCCCTTAGAAAAGAAACACTTAGGCACCAAAAGAACAAACCAACCAACCCAAAATGGAA
This sequence comes from Talinum fruticosum, assembly GCA_021018815.1. Classification (NCBI taxonomy): domain Eukaryota; kingdom Viridiplantae; phylum Streptophyta; class Magnoliopsida; order Caryophyllales; family Talinaceae; genus Talinum; species Talinum fruticosum. The sequence continues at coordinate 1,420,075 of JAITYX010000080.1, read as the reverse complement.
GAAGAAACCCAAATGGTTCATTTTGGCATAATGGGCTGTGCAAGAATAGCTAGGAAAATATGCAGAGCCATCTACCTTGCCCCCAACTCCACTGTCCGAGCCATCGCAAGCCGTTCGATCGAAAAAGCCATAGCATTTGCGGTCGAAAATGGGTTGTTGAAGGATGGGGAGGAGAACCAAGTGAGGGTCTACGGGAGCTACATTGAGTTACTAAATGACCCATTAGTGGATGCAATTTATATGCCATTGCCCACAAGTCTCCATGTTGAGTGGGCAGTTTTGGCTGCCTCTAAAAAGAAGCATTTGCTCCTTGAAAAGCCCACTGCTTTAGACTCAGCCCAGCTTGGGTTAATACTTGAGGCTTGCGAGGCAAATGGGGTTCAGTTCATGGATGGGACCATGTGGTATCATCACCCTAGGACTGCCAAAATGAAGGAGCTTCTCTCTGATGCAAGGCATTTTGGGCATCTTCATTGGGTGATTGAAACTTAACCCTTCTCCTTTTCTTCTTTGGTACTTTTCAATTTGTTCAGGGCAAGTGTTTTTGTTTACTGTTGGTGCTGTGTTTAACCTTTCTAATAGTCTTCGAGTTATTAGCTTAACCTAATAAATGTTGGCCCTCGAGATCTCCTGATAAAAAAGTTTATATTGATTCTTACTATCAATGTTGAAGTGAGAGCGAAATTTTATTAGCTCGAAAATGAGACCAACTAAACCTTATACCTCAAAATTTATAAAATATGTGTTGATTCATTGATTACCAAATTTCCACGTATGATATAAAGAAGAGTTACCTATTGTCTTGGCAATGCATATGTTGATTTTGCCTCAACGATCGCTACAAGAAAGTGTCTATTTTGAGACTGAAAAAACGGTCTCAAAAACCCAAAATCGGTCTCAAACTCATATTAGAGACCGAACAAAGATCGAATTGCGTCGGTCTCAATAACCTTGGTCGTAAATCAAATTTAGAGACCAATTTTGAAATTCGGTCTCAATTTGAGATCGACTGTGGAGACCGATTCATATTGGACTCTAGTAGAATCCGACCCAATCGGTCTTTGATTGAGACCAATTTGAGTCCGTTATTTTTGCTCTCAAGTTGAGACCAAAATTTTTGGTCTCAACTAGAGACCGACAAATTTCGATTTCACTTGAAGGCCGATTAGAGACCAATAATTTCGGTCTCAATCGGATACCGTTCGATATATTTGGTCTCAATTAGAGACCGTTCGAGTATATTCGGTCTCAAATATAGATTTCGGTCTCAAAATTGCTCTGCATGCTTAGCATTTGAGACCGAATGTATATTCGATCTCAAAATTAGCAATTTTTTTGAAACATTTTCCCCCATTTTATTCACCCAAAACCTCGTTGTACATATTGGCAAATTGCCACAATTACAATGTGGTACAAGTTGAACACAAACCATTGCCATGCACATCCATAATAGTAATCTAAATACAACTACCATATCTAACAACCACAAACAACATCCGAAGTTGTTTATAAAACACTAATACATTCTTCCAACAACCACAAACATCTACAATTGAAATTCCAACAACCACAAACAAATCCACAACATCTAGCAAGGTTTTAAGTTTACTACAAAACTAGCAATAGTTAAAGATAAAGGCTACAACCACACCTAAGACGAGCTTTCGAGTTGTTGCGTGTGGTGTGACTAAGCTTCTCCGAGAAGCTATCAAATCGAGCAAGAAGGTCTCGAAAATCAAACCTTTGCTCATCAATCTCCCTTTGAGCGACAAGCAATGCTTGTTGAGTCGTCCAAAGCTCTTCCCGAGTCGAGTCTTTGAACCTTAGTGACTAAAGGTGATGTGTATGATGAACTTTCTGCAGCAGAGCTCCTAGATTTGGAGGGTCTCTCGAACATGGCACCAACTTCACTACCAAGTCCATACACAGTACCCTTTTTACTCCACCCTTCGAAGCTTTCAAGAACAACATATTAGTTGCTTGTGTCCCTTCTTCCATTCTTCCACAACACCATCCGTCTTCGGTTCCTCATAAGATTCATACACTATAATAAATATAATGAATATGTTAATAAAGATATGTAAAAACCACCATTTATGTTAAGAGATGGTGATTGAATAAGAAGTAAATTGTTGAATGAAGTATCTTACATAAATCTTCTGCGCATAAGCATCATACCAAATTCTTTGACCATCCACATCAACTTTTGAATGCATCTCAACAAATAACTCAGCAAAAGACGGGTTTCTCTTATACTTGATGGCCTACAAAAAATGTGTATGTAGGAAGTGACCTTGTCATTAACATAGTAAAGCAATGAACTCTTCCACTTTCGCATCAAATACCTTACTTAGATACCTCCCATCAATTCTCTTATACATCCATTCTCTACTTGGATCCATGATTTTCAAATTTGATACTATAAGTATTGCACATAATGTTTAAATAACACTTTAGTGTATTATTAAATAACATAGTAGTATTTGAAGACAAACATTTTGTCTTACTGGATAGTAATTTTACCTAAGACAACAAAACAAACATGCATTTTGAACTACTTACTCGATAGTAATCCACCCATACATGTCTCACTCTTGACACATGACAATCCGTTTGATACCTATCTAGAATTAGATCTGAAGTTTAACTATTGTAATTATAATTTCAATCTTTATGTCATATCATATCAAAAAATCCCGATTATTTCTCTATCCACAAAATATATACATATATTTCTTCACATGATTACAGAAAATGCAAGAAAAATAAAAGAGAAGTTATGAATAAAAGATTATTTGCTAGTAGCATAAATAAATAATATAATAAAAAAGAGTCACATGCTTTGCTTCAACAATTGACAACTCATCAGAACATAGTACTTAGTGTTGGTTTTAACATGACATTACACATCATTGGACTTAAAAGCAAAACTAGTTATGCATACCCAGTCTCCCAATCACAAATTAAACATACACATTAGCGAACATTTCCATTAAGGTAGAATACACTACATTACTCGGACTTGGCCACAAATCCTAACATTAGCTCATGATCAAGGGTCAACGTCAGGTAATTAAGCGTGTTTCTCAATGTCAATACTCGTGGAGGGGTGAAATCAAATGTCCAACATGAGTATTTAAGCTGTACTAGAAAGTTCGACAAACATGCTTTATATAAAACATTCAAATCCAGGGAATCATATCTTCATCGTAGGGACTCAAGACCTGCATTATTCCTCAAGTTAGCAACTCATCTAAATCTTATGTAAGTTTGGAAAATCTATCTTCTTTACATTTTCATTTATTCAGGGAAACGGGTATTATTTTTAAACAGGATTCAAGAAGATGATAGCTTCAGAAGGCTCCATCCATCAATCACAAAAACTTAGGTTTCAGGAAGCCACTAATCCTAAATCATATAAGCTTTGAACAATGTCTCAAATCTCAATAAACTCCAAGACCTTCTTCAATCACTAAACAAGTTAATTTCTCACTGTCAAGCACACAGAAGTGCAAAATACAGGGAGACTTTTCCCAACCCACATGATCTCTACCCAGAATTTCCATTGCGGTAATGAAAATCAAACTTCTTGTAACAAAATCAAAACAACAGCAACGCTAAACTACTCCCTACACGAAAAGAACAGAAATTATGGAAAATTCACAGATTTGGAGAACCAAATGTCAAATTTCAGTAAACAAAAAACATACCTGAAAATTGAAATTGCTTCCAAATGTTATGCTTAGGAGGTCGGGAATGAGAGGGAGCTCAGGGGCACCAAGAACAGGAATTGGCGGCAGCAGAAACGCCGGCAGAGAATGGCGGATCGGGAGGAGGTCAGGAGGAATGCCGACCGCAAAATTTCGGGGCAACGACGGCTGGGCGAGAGACTTAGAGAGAGAGAGAGTGATGGAGCACGACTTAGAGAGAGAGAGTTACGGTGAGCGGCCACCGGAGCAACGACGGGAACGGCGGTCGGGCGATGGCGTGCGCGGCGGTGAGGAGAGGAAGGGCGATGAGGGGACGGTCAGCCGAGAGCAACTCAAGTTTTCGAAGTGCAGTCACGTATCTGAATTGAAGAGGGGAGAAAGACGTTTAGGTTAAATTGAGACCGAAAATTTGGAGAGCGAATGTATTTTGGTCTCTAATTGAGATAAATAATAATAACGGTCTCAAATTTGGTCTCAATTTGAGTCTGAATATTTCGGCCTCTAAATTTAAGTCTCAATTAGAAACTGTTTTAATTTTCAATCTCGAAATTCGAGTATCAATTGAAGCGGAGGTCCTTCAATCTCAAAAATCAGTCTCAAAATAGAATTAGAGACCATTTTTTTTCGGTCTCAAAATTTTGGTCTCAATTGGACTGGTTTCTTGTAGTGGATGCTGTAAACTTGTGCCTCATGAAACAAGCCTTATTTTGCTTGGAATTTTCAGGTGAGTTGCACATCATCATTTCTGGGAGACCAAGAGTTCCTAGAGAAGAACATAAGGGTAAAACCTAACTGTGATGCCCTTGGGGCACTTGGTGACTTGGGCTGGTACTGCATTGGAGCCATTTTATGGGCACTCAAGTATCAACTACCCAACTGTGTCATTGCCTCACCTGAGGTTACCCTTAATTCAGAGGGCATCATTTTGGCTTGCAATGCCTCTCTTCACTGGGAAAAAGAACCCAAGACAAGTGCAACTTTCTATTGCTCTTTCTGTTCTCATGTGTCCATGGACTTTACTGCATGTGGCGCGTGCGGGTTCCTTAGGCTCGATGATCTAGCCATCCCTTATCGAGAAAACTCGGCCTCTTTTCTACTGTCAACCGGGAATGGGTGGAATCCGCGACCGGAGGAAGTTCGAGTGGAGTCTCCGCTTCCACAAGAAGCCCTGATGGTTCAGGAGTTTGCCCGGCTTGTCGAAGGAATCAAGAGTCATGGAGAGTGCCCAGAAAAAATGTGGCCTGAGATTAGTAGGAAGACTCAACTAGTTTTGGATGCAGTGAGGAGATCTATTGATTCCGGTTTCAAACCTGTGCATCTGTAGGTTTTTTTTTGAGTCAAGTATATCTGTAGTTAAATGTACCTGACTTGCTCAAAGTTTTTTTTAGAAACAAATAAAAAATAGTAATAATAATGACAAGGAAAACTTTACAATTTGGTCCTGTGAGTTTTTAGACGATAAAATTTTGGGACCTATGAAAATTGGAATACATTTAGATGTCAATCAACATTTGAATAAATAGTCACAAGTCCTAAAATGATCTAAATGGACCTTGCCTTTTTTTGCCCTCCAATAATAATAATAATAATAATAATAATAATAATAATAATAATAAGGTTACCTGAAACATAGGTCATTCTCTCTAGTTTTGCGTCCGGTTAACTTTGGGTTAGGTTGTGTTCGGGTCAACAAGATTATTCGCGTTCGTTTTAGGTTTAGGGTTGGGTTATTTTCGGTTCAAGTTGATTTCGGTTCACTTTTTTTTCCCCAATAAGCTTTTCTTGCAAAGAAAAACAAATTTAGAGAAAAATGTTTGGGTCGAGTTTGATTCGGTTTAAGTTAATCGTAGTTTTGGGTTAACTTTAGATCAATTGTTTCAAGTGTCCAGTCAGATGCGAGGTTCAAATTTGGATCATTTAACTTATGTCTCGAGTCAGTTTTTTGTCATTATTATTATTATTATTATTATTATTATTGCAAAAAGTAAAAATACGAAAGGTATTTTGGTCACTTCAGAACTTGAAATCTATTTGTTCAAATGTTTATAAACTCCCAAAAATTATTGAGCCAAGATACATTGCACTAAAATGTAAAGTTTTCCATTAGTCCTAATAGAACCACTTTTCGATCTTTTAAATTGAAAAAGGTACAAATTTATATACACCAGCTCATGAAAACAGTAATAACTTTGACCACAATGCAAGGGGAAACTCCATTCTAGAAAAACCCTCAAGATCTGAGAAATAAGGACCTTTTATTCTTCTATACCAAAGAGATGAGGTCTCAATGTGCTTCATTTACACGAGATGGCTTTCATAAAATCAGGGCCATAGCAGGTCTAAAATGACGAAGGATACTCATCCCTTGTACTATTGTATTACCACCAAGCTTCACGCGGCTATAGCATTTTTCTTTCTTTCTTTTTTTTTTTTATTTTTTTGCCATATAATCCATAACTATAAGGTCTAGGAGAATGTACATTGAGGATGGTAGATGGCACGGTTCAAATCTAGGCACTTTGATCGTCGGGCTTTAGCAACAGAATAATGGAAGAATAGCTGAGCATCGGGTACAAATTCGCATCAAGGAAGTGCTGATATTGCTTAGCTGCTATCTCTCTCTCGGGAGGTCATCAGCAAGGAAGTCGAATGGGGCAGGTTTGCTGGTGTCCACCAGAGGCTCCCATATGTAACCAGGCCGGTCTGGCAGGGTGACATTCGCCGGCAAATGACTGGTGTTGAAAGCTATGTATATTTCCCCCTTTGCCAGATCACTCTGCAACCCACCAGTTTTGGAATCTCTTAGCACACGAAATACAGCAAGTAATCTTTTTAGCAAATAATATTACTCAAGAGTCCTGAAGAAATGATAAACAGCCTTTTCAAACTAGATCAGGCATTCAGGTTAGGTCATATTCAGGTTCGGAATTGGTTAGATAAGCATTAGATTGGTTGGTTTGGGTCGGTTGTATCAGGTTGTCTTACTTTTCTCTGCTGCGCATGGGTTTGGCTTGCTAGGTCTAAAGCATTGAATTGTAATTATCATCAAAAACTAAAAAATGACAAATTTTGAATGATCAAGAAACTTAAATTAGATCCTGGGAGGTATTAAGGTGACATTGTGGCAGTGCAGCATATACCAGAGTAAAGGCCACAAAACGGCTGGTTTCTGACCAATCTGGCTTCCCTGGAGTATGACCATGCCATTGCAATCTCTCTGACGTTGGGAAGTCATTCAAACCAAGCGACTCGCATTCACTGCAAGGAAAATAAGAACTTACTTAAGAACATGGTGAGAGGGAACATAGAGCACATCGAATTAGTTTTAGAATAAACGTCAACTTACTGACGGAACTTGGTCATCAGACGGCAAAATCTGAAGAAATCAGAAGCAGCCTCCTCTTTCTTATCCCACCGGAAGTAGTTAATCTGCAGCTCAAATAAAATTAGTCAACAGCATTCACAGATGCACTTTATAAGTATAGAACAAAGGAGTGTCTGGTACTCTGGTTCTTACATAATTATCATGGCAGTATGTGTTATTATTTCCTCCTTTCGTGTGGCCATACTCATCGCCCATGTAGATCATAGGAACACCCTGCAAGAACATCGATTTCAGTCAGAATATCCAGTTGTATTTTGTACGAAAATAACGAGGATGAATAGTGAAGCTCATTGTAGCAGTCAATTTTCAAGCAACCGATATTTTTTCAACTTCTTTCAAAAAATCTGTCTCTGACTTCCTTTGTTGCGAATTTGTAGACAATTAATATCTCTTTCAAATTTAGGGTCCAATGAGTGACTCCAAGAAGAAGAAGAACACTAAGGTCCAATGTAGGAAACCTCTCTGAAGTCCTATAGTAAAGGGTAAAATGTTGCACGCGTCAACCCCCCCAAAATCAATCCCCCAAAAAGGGAATGAAAAAGAACCAAAGCAGAATAACATGTTAAACAGAAATCCAGGGAATTTGTTTGATTTGATAGTGAAGCTCGAAGTAAGTTCGCTAACAGGCACTTAGTTCAACTTATATTTGAACGGAAGGAGGGCACTCACACAAGTTACAAGATATGAAAAAGGTTGTGGTAAAGTCATGATTACTACCAACATTACTTCTGCCCAATGAAATATTAAATTATGGAGTAAAATGGATGTAACATATAAGCAGTCTTTTTCAACAGGTTTTCTCATAATATTATGATTATCAGGGTACCAACAAGTGTATTTACCCACCTAGAAAATCTACTTGAGTGTATTTGCAGAGTAATGAACCATGAAATTTAAAAAAATTTCTACAACAGTGGGAAGAATCAACAAGCAATAGCTACAGTTATCCACGAAGCTCTCATCAAAGACATTCATGGAATTAAGACATTATCGAAAAACATACTTGGGAGACCATGAGGCAGAGGAAGAAATTCCGCATCTGCCGCTTTCTCAATCTTTTCACAGAAGCGCTTGCAAATTCACCCTCCTGAAAAAACAACTAACCTAATCATGATCCAATCAACATGCAACAAAAAAGAGACCTGATTAATTAAAACATTGGAAATAGTAAAGACAGATATGTCTCCCTATACTAAGAATTCGCTGGATTTCATACATGCATCTCTACTGACAGCATAAAGACTTCATTTATATGTTATATCAATGTCATTCAGGTACAATCTAGCTTCAGTAACTACAAACTATATGTCATATGTATCGAATTGATCTAATAGTTTAATGAAATCAAAAAGACCGAAATATCAAAAGAAATGGTTTGTCCACCAATTTGGAATGAGAAAATAGTGTAGAAAATGCAAACCTGCCCACAATTCCAGCTGTTGTTATGACTCTCCCCATCTCTGTTGTCTTCCCCATTAGCCAAATTGTGTTTCTCATTGTACGTCACTAAATCAGCCAAAGTAAAGCCATCATGTGCACATATAAAATTGACACTATGCCATGGTTTTCTACCACCCTCCTGAAAAATTGTGAACCGACATGTCTCAACATCATATAATTTGCTATTCAATCAAAAATTAAAAAGGAGGAGGAATACCATATACAAAAATCTAGCAGTTCAACAGAAGGGTGCAACATACACAGTCCAAGCTCCAAAAATGAAAACATAGTGAAAAGCAAAACACGATGTCCACAAGAAGAGTTAAAATGGAACCAACGATAGCATCCTCAGCGAGAGTTGAAAGACAGGCACAAGGATATGAACAATGCAAAAGTATTTAGTGTTCATAAAAATATTTAAATGCAAAGAGTACCTGGTATAGATTTGGGCTACCACAAAGGCATTCGGCAAAAGCACCTGCGAAGCCATCAGTTCCTTTGATAAACAGCCGCACTATGTCACGGTACTGAACAAATACATATTTCCAATCAATTGCAACATCAAGTAAACAAGACTAACCAAAACACTAAGCTTCTCCCACCCCTATATTTACAAGGGGATGATAAGATGACCCAAGTAGCAGTCCCATCACTCACGGGGACATCATAACAGTTTAGTGCTTGGAAGTGAAATGGGACAAGGTGGGAAACCTATTCTCCCCAATGTCCCTAGTGGGAACCCCACTCCCTCTTGATAGATGGTTTCTTCCACCCATCTATATATAATTATATAGTTCCACATAAAATAAAACTTCTGCTTCCAAACACTAAGGGTCCCATATTGTTGTGATTGTAGCCAATGGAGCTTTAGTTGCAAAACTCAGCAAATCACTTCATAAGGATTTTTCAAATGAGGTTTGCAAAAGTACAATTGCGGCTGATTACCATTTAAAGAAAAATATTTTCCAGCAAAAATATATGTATTTTTTTACACTAACCTTCCCATTCCATTCTGACCAGATGCCCCAGTGAGGAAACTTGCCAACTTGATAAAGTCCTCCACAGTCCCATGCTTCAGCGACAAGCTGAGACAAGAAGTCACCCAATGAATAGTGTGCCACAAAATCAAGACAACACGCAAATTCGAATACTTCCTAATGACCAGCACATGCATGCACACAAACTAATTGAAGAGTGCCCATCCTTTACTTATCTGATGTACAATGATAGAAAATTAGGCAAGCCGCATGCAACTGCGTCTCAATAGTGATTGGCATTCAATTCACTTCATTTAGGATGGATACATGCTTCAGTATGAGATTTTATGAATATTTTCTACAAGCGCAAATCCCATTGCTAAATCTTGGATCCAAATCGTTTTTCTTGGCTTTTTGCCATTAATAAGTAAGAAAGATCCTTTTGGAACTATAATGTGCAACTAGATCTTTCAATGGAAGAGGGGAATGAGGAAGGGACTCTTCATAGAGAAACTTTACACCAAGCTTCATATGGGGGGGATCAAAACTATTCTTAGCACCATGATAAAGAAGTAAGATGGTGAGGGAGGAAATAGATGAGCAGGTACCTTGACTCCGCATAGTATGGGATCATTACTAATCATATCAAGCAATGGAGGGCTGCTCAAAGGTGTGCCAGTTGTTAGTAAATCACCTTGCACTGCACTTCCATAGACATTGACTGCATCCCAAAGACTTGAGCAGAAAACACAACAGGAAGTGAGGACAGTGCCAACGAAATCACAGAGATAACATGAATTAGATGGTGGAGTTGCAGGCAGTATGTTGAAGGATGTAACCTGCTGCTCCTAGTCAAAATAGAAGCCAGATCAAAGCGAAAGCCATCCACATGCATTTCTGTGACCCAGTATCTGTTTCATCAGTAGAAAAATAATACATTATAATGCTTACATAAATTTAAAGAAAAATCACAAGGATCTAAGATGCCTAAGGTACATAGAAGGAAACACTAATTCATGGTACAGCAGAAATTAGAAGAAAGACTGTGTTTCTGAAAAACCAACAACCGTAAGTAAATCTTCTTAGCATATCAATGGTCAACATGAACTTCTCAAGCAGCATATATTCTAGAAGGCCAATACAAATAAGGCAACAACGATCAATAATTTGTGTCAGCTTCTTCAATGCAGCAGATGATTGATCAACTCGCACCTAATATTGCAGCACTTCACCAGTCTACCAAAATAAATAACTAGGAAACTTATAGATAGCAACCGACTGCTTTGCAAGGGAGAGACACATGAGTAGTCTAGAGATCACTGTTTGTGTACACATCTTTTGAACAAGATCTATGAGAACACAATGAAGCTGTCAGCAACCATCAGCAGTGCCAAAGACATATTCTTGATGCCTCTCTCAGCATAAAGTTTCTCTTGAATACGGAAATCTAGTATTATAGACAGCAGCCAACTGCTTTGCAAGGGAGAGACACATGGGTATTCTAGAGATCACTGTTTGTGTACACATCTTTTGAACAAGATCTATGAGAACACAATGAAGCTGTCAGCAACCATCAGCAGTGCCAAAGACATATTCTTGATGCCACTCTCAGCATAAAGTTTCTCTTGAATACAGAAATCTAATATTAGCGAGGGACTGACAATCACCTTAAGCAATCAACAATGAACTGCCGAACAACAGGATGATTGCAATTGAAAGTGTTTCCACAACCAGAATAATTGTAAAATTCCCCTGCCATTCAAATATAATTTAAAGCATCATCATTGAGCATGACACAAAAATCAACAATGTACACCTGAACAAGGAACAGTAAGTTACCACAGCCAGAAAGTCATAGTATAAGAGATAGAAAGGAGATAGGATGTAAAAGAAGCCGCAATGTCTAAATGGACATCGGGAGAAGGTATAACATAACACTGCCTTTATGAATCAACAGAAAACTGAAGAATAATAAATACCAAACATCCCCAATCACTGACACAAACATACAAAATGTCTGGCTTCTCTATGAAAATAAACGTTTACTTCACAGAAGGAAAATGGAATGTATTCGATTCTAGCATCCATCACACTTACTGAATTTTCATCACCAAATAAAATACCCAACTTTACTATCATAAGTCACAACTCACAACCATATTAATAGGTGGTTTGACTGTATTAATCAATTAATATGAGCTAGCAATTCAAATAAGCTACATGTTATGACCATATGCTGTATAAATGCTTTATAGCACTATTGTAAAAGACACACCGGGAATAGCAAATCCCTAATTCCTCTCCTGCTTTCCTCCCTCTTTAAATCCCTAACACCCCACCACACACACACACACACACACACACAACAAAAACCAAAAAATGCCCCAAAAAATAAACAATTTAAAATTTGCTATTTGAGTTCATGAGAAATTTTCGTTGTCAGAGCTCGATCTTGCACCTAAAAATTCATTGCATTCTTCTCATAGATTGGTTGACCTCATTCATCAACTAATGAAGCTCTCGCCGATGCCATGTTATTACATTTAAGTTTGATCAACTCATTTGTACCATGTGATCTCACATCATGCCAGAGGGCCAAAAGATCTTGGATTTCATCCTATTTTTGTTTAATTCCACCATAGAACAAGGCAGTTGAAGGAAACGATTGGAGGCATAATTACGGAAACTGGATACTTGACTTTGGAATTTCATCATAGAGGCTCATATTGGATTCACTGAGTCAGACACAGCTTGAAGGCTCTCAAACAACAATCTGGGAATTCTAGATCACTTCAATGAGATTCAGTAAAACAGAGATCGTGATTACGTGCAAAACAGAGGAGCATAAAGAGAATCAGCTACATTTTCAGAAGAGGAGGGAACTACTCAAGAAATCCGATGGTAATGGAGCAACTGGAAACAAGAGGACAAGCATTTTGGGGCCTCCACCAGGGCCCAAAATTTTTGACAGGTATGAATCTAGTTTGACCCTGAAGATTTGAGCATATTCTCAAACAAACTCCAGAGAGTAGCTTTGACTCAAATAGAAACTTCATTACTAGATATACAAGATGCAAGATGGACACCCCTCCCTTTTTATGGTAGCCACCCACATAGTTGGGTGACAAACAGGGAAAAGTATTTCAATTTTCCAAGTCAATGAGATCCAGTAACTAGAGTTGGTTGCTGTGCACTTGCACTTCAATGTATGGGAAGATGTATGATCAGTGATCACAAGTTTCCCTGACACAAAAAACCCATGTCTCTTGGTGTAGTTTATTGATGGTTTGCAGCAATATATTTTGGAAATAGATAGGAGTCATGGTACTGGAGGATTCCAATACACTGAGCAAAACTGGCATTGTCGAGGAATGTCAACAGAAATTTAAGAACATCAGAAGATTCAGAAGATCTCTTAATGAGTTTAACGAACATCAGAAGATTCATAACCATATGTAGTGTCCAGATTTCTTAATGGTTTACATGATGAAATAGAACGCTGGTCAAGTCAATTAAGCCACAAACCTTAGACCAACAAAACTCTAGGTGGCATCCATATAAGATAGTGGAATTAAACAATTCATTATTTCTGGTATGTCTCTTACAACATAGTCACAACACATGGTTTGCTACAATTGCTAATTCATATTCACAAAGTAATGTGGTACAACTATCTGTCCATGTAGTCATGACATCTACATTTCTTCTAAAATTAAAAGAGATCATAAAAGTTACAAAGTTTATACCTTCGGTGCAAGCATATAGAAAACACTGTTATCAATGCCTCTAAAAGACAAAATTGGACCTTTCTCATTTCCTTCAGCTGTATGATTGAAAACTACATCCATGATGACCTGTCAAAATCAGAAGAATGATTACAGTTACTAAAATCCAAGAAAGGAGCATATTAGTATCGCCATGAGATCTCACCTCAATATCCCTTTTATGTGCCTCTCTAATAAGAAGTTTGAACTCATTTATGGCATCACGACCACAATTATGCACACCAGCTGATGAATACCGAATCATGGGAGAAAAGAAACTGACAGTAGAATAGCCCCAAAAGTTCATCCTACAAATAACATTGTCTTTAGTCATTTAAAGGTTGTCAGTTGGTAAACACATAGTCTGGTGCTTGGGCATAGGAGCAGGACTACATTGACAATTCAACAGATCAGAATTTGACTAATGGAGAAAAGATTTTGACAGCACAAAAGAGAAGCCTCAAGTGATAATTTAACTGAAAAGGTGAATCAAAACAACAGACAAATAGACATCAAATAGGGAAGAGCCTGAAATAGGCCATATTCCCACTAGTGATGGCGTTATGAAAGGTTAAGATGCACAACAGCCTTCCCCTTAACCAATTGAAAGTGGAAAAGAGGCAGTCTGTCAAAGACCTGCACAAAAAGATTTCGAAATTGAAAAATAGTCAACATGAAAAGGAATGTTCAAATTATAAGGATATTTAACATTCTAAATGGATGAATAACCGTGATCCTCATAAACTCCATTCGGAAAAACTACATCAACATACCATAATGTAAATACACAAGCAATGAAACATAAAAAATCTGATTGTACATCAATTGCTTTAATCAATTGCTTTAAGTAAGATGAGTGCTCCCGATGATGTAAATAGGAATAACAAGAATAAGCAGGGTATTATTGATCGCATGTGATGACTAATTTAAATTATTGAAAACAGCTCTGGCAACGGCATCACATGATTAAAAACTATTTAATTCATTTATTAGCAAAATTACTATGCAAGAGGAAAAAGAGAATAATACTTGTAATCACCCATGACAGGATTGTAACTGTAATACTCAAGCTCATTAAACTCATGACATGGCATCAACTCTATGCAATTGATCCCAAGTTCCTGCACAATACCACAGCGTGGTGTAATTCAGTGAGCCTGCTAACATAGATGTTACTCTTCCCAAGTACTAAGTCACTAACTAACACCAGATACTCTTACACCATAATAGGTTTAAGCATTCTTCCAGTGAGTTAAAAGAGTTGTCATTTGACAAGTCATTTGAGCTTTGGATCACAGTCGACAAAAGCAAAATATCTCATCATACTAATCTCGGCTTCTTGTGCTGTGAAGTAACATGCAATGAAGAATCAAATCTAGGGTCGTCAGGAAACAGCCTCTTCGCAATTTTATTGCAGGGTTAAGGTTGCTTATACACGACCCCATACTCACAGGGATGATTTAATTTGATTCAGTTTGGTTTCCTCTTGTTACTGACATCAAAGATGTAGTCCTAGACAACTCAGACACAAGTTACCAATGTTCATAGTGACTTCAAACAAACACAACATTGAGCACAAAATGCTACCAATAACTTATTCATCTATGGGCCAAGGGTTACAAACCAAAGGAGGGTACGAATGAGGGCAAAGAAACCCACAACAAAATCTGCTAGGGTAGCAAATTAATAGCAAATGGCAAAGGAGCTTCAAAAGCAATTACAATGCAAAATCCACACTTTTAGAAGAACAATTTAGATTTACACTTATGGAGATAGGTCCATTATAACCAATAGCTGTTACAGAATATAACATAAAACACAAAACAAAAATACCTTCAAGTGGTCGAGTTTCTCAACTATACCAAGATATGAACCTGGGTATTTAGTCTTGCTTGATTCATGTCTTGTAAACCCACGAACATGCATTTCATATATGATAAGATTTCTCTGTGGGTACTTCAGAGGTAGATCCCCTTGCCAATCAAACTAAAATCACCAAAAAACCTGATGAGGAAATTGGATTTCCTTTAAAATATATGAACAACAACAACCTCATATACTCCTGCAAACAAGGTTTCGAAACTTTCTCTTCCCTCCTATTTATTAAGAGAGAAGGGAGATATTTTTAAAAACAAAAAAGGGAAGCAAGGATATGACCACAAATGCAGCGAACATGGAAATAACTTGATAGTTAATAGTTTGACTTTAGATATAAGCAAATAAATGAATGAACTTTGTTTTAAGTCTTCCTACTTTATCTCCAAATATTTCGAAGGATTGACTGCACTGAATAGTCTCATCTGCAGGTATTTTATGCCGGACTTAATCCAGTTCAACTATGTAGATAATGCAAAAAGAGGTGGTTCTACAAGACAACAAGTACGACAGCTATCTGGAGAAGACACTTAGCAGGGCAGTTACACTACGCTGAAGAAAAATCCTTACTGTTTATTTTTCCTCTCCTTTTTGACGGTGCTGGTTTAGGCGTGGGGATCCAGTTTCCACAAGCCAACAGTAAAGAAAGCATTAGACTAAAATCTGGGTTTTATAAGTTATAGATTTAAATTTGATTATGGTACACCAATCTCCGTGCATCAATTCAAGCTTCCTGCAGAGTATTTCAGAGCAAATCAAACATCAACAACACATGTATGAGTAAAGTCGGTACCTTATCATCAGGAGATGGTATCATGCAGGCCATCTGAGGCCAGCAATTACCTTGAGGTCCTAAGACACCATACTCCCCCTGCTGATAACTGCCTAGACAAAAACCAGAGCAGATTAGTTGATTGGCGTACAAAACCTAAAGATTTTACCCAGTCAAGGCACTTTTCCTGTCAAAACAAATAGGAAGAACTACTTGGTAAAAAAGTGACATATACTAAAGGACTAGATATAGACCACTAACTTTTGCATAAGGGTCCACTACCATGCGAGAACAATCATAGTAATGTCCTTCTTGCGGCGACATTGGACCTTCAAATTTGTATGCATAGAGCATGTCATCAAAGTTTCCCCTTAAGAACACATGCCAGATATCTCCAGTCTTATTGGTCAATGGATCAAGAGGGATTTCCTCAGTTACTCTACCCTGCATCACAAAACACCAATCATGAGATACCATACATACTGAAATCAGAATAGCTTTGCACAAGTAAAAGCAGAAAGAATGAAAAGGAGAATATAGACAGCAAAAGGACAAAAGCGAAGCTCCATATTAATGTCAGCTAATCCGTTACCTTCTTTTACAACAACAATCAGGCATGAACTTACGTGTTTGGCATGTATTCCCTCCCCCTTAGCAGTCACTTTAACACTCAACATTATATTAGTGATAGTTTATGTTAATTCTATTACAGAAATCAGACTTTACGAGCAACTAGTAGGTTTTGCTCCAAGCAGTGAAACAGAAGAATAGAAAAATTGCTTGAACAGAGCTATAAACCCAAACAAACATAACTTGGGTTGATCATGGAGCAATATTTTGCAATTTTCCAAATACAAGCATTTATAAGCTTTCATAAGCCTTTACACCCAAAAGTTAGAAAATTAAGCCTGAACATTTACACATCAACAACAGGCTCAAGCTAGTACAGTTTTTAAGCTTAGGTTACTTCATTAAAAACTTACAGAGTTACTTGCATGTCTTGATACTTCCACCTTTGCAACAATCTGATATTTGAACAGTCAGTAATGCTCGAGTTTTACAATGTTTTAAGCTCCAAGGAACCAAAAGATGTGGCAATAACAAAGTATAGAAATTCCTCCATCCAAAGTCATGCTTCCAGTTTCTCAATTTAGGATGATCTTTCTCCTTTCACCCAACATCATAATACCATTAAACATCTCTTTTCCACCGTTGGCCTCAGGCTCTTCTCTGGAACTTCATCTTATAAAAGGATCATATTTCTCAGTGATATTAATCTTTAATCATGAGAATAATTCCTGTAATCAACAATTTTTGGTGGGAAATCTGATTAATCTTCATGCGAATCTTCCTACAAATATCCAAGCTACAGACTTACCCCTTGCAATGCTGAACTATTTGGTATTTTTCTTCGACAAATTCAACAGCTACAACCATTTTTTTCTTTTCTTTTTTTCGTTCTTTTTTTTTTTTGTTTGGGGGGTCGTAATTCAGCATGAATTTGTAGTATTTATAGTGCAAAAAACTGGGCCTCACCAATATTTTTATATTCCCAATTAGGGAACGAATATGTGTTCCACCATTATTATGGCAGTCCCTTTCATAACACTTTTAAAAGCGCAAAATTTATTCAGTTGAATGATCCTCAAACAAACTTTTATGTTCAAAACTAGTTCCAAACAAATTTAAAGCACAACAAGTGAGACACTGTATCAGTATTGATGAAATGCATCAACAGAAGTTGGTGATTAACACAGAAGACCCCAATTTATCAATCAAAATTCGAAAACAACAAAAATCAACCAAAATTTCAAACGCAAATTCACCTGGTGCAAGTCAGAGAGAGTGATCAAGCAGAGAGTGGCAGAAACAGAATGTGCCGAAAAGATGGCGAAATTAACGCCACCGTCACAGAAAGTGGCCCCAAACGGCGCCGGAGAGCCCTGGGAAACATCGAAACGCGTTGATTTGGGGGTTTTTCCATGAGCGTGACCGCAGCCTCAATCTGGGCGCTTGTATCTTTGGCATTCATGGACAAACGATTCAACCTCGAGTTGTGGAGCCAGGCGTTGGAGATTGAAGCCGAATGGGTGAAATTGAAGCAACATCGAAGAGCTTGGGGATGGAGGAGTTTGGAGTCGGAGGAGAGAGAAAATGGAGAACAGTGAGCAATCTCCATTCGGCACTGGCACTGAGACTGAGAGCGAGAGAGTGCGTGGAGTGATGTTGGAGTGTGTGGAGAGGTTTTCTTTGTAGTACCGCACATCTGAGAGAAAATGAGAGAGAGCGAGAGAGAGATGCAAGTTTTGTTTGTTTCCCCGCGAACTTGAGTGGGCTTTTACCGATTTCGTGCCGTAAAGAAAGAGAGATTATCCGATGGGATTTACTACATTTGCAAATAATTCTCATTTTTTGTTAAATCCTTTTTTATAAATTTGTTAATACATGTATGATTTTGTGGTTGTCAATTCTTTTTTTTTATAAAGAATTATTTGAAAAAAAGTTACGTGCTTGAAGGGTAAGAAAAGCAGAAAAAGTAAGGATAATATTTCATCAAATAAAATATAAAGATAACAAATTTGCGACAAAAAATGTAGCTATTTTTTAGTTTTTATATTTAAGTATTCTATGTTGGTGTGAGAGATAATAAGAAAAGAGTAAAAAGAAAAAAGGACATAGATTATAGTTGACGATAGTGCTTGGTAAAAATTTAGGTTTAAATAATTTGGACATTCGGACAAAAACACCATACTCGAATCCTATCCGAATTGCGGATTCGGACGCCTTGACCGGACCCGAACTCGATCCCAAATGTCCGATGTCCGAATTCGAATGTTCGAATGTTTGAATTTGTGATATTACCTTTTGAAAATTCAACCGAAATTATATATGTGACCAAACCCGAACTCGAATTTTAAAATGTACAAACTCAAATGTTCGAATATTTCTATTGACAATTTTGTAGATTTTGGACCTAAACTCGAATGATCGAATGCCCGAACCCGGTTGTCCGATTGTCCGAACTCGAATAAGTCATAAAATTCGGACAACTCGAATACCTAAATCCAAACCCGATCCGAATTTTAATTCGAACATAACCGATTGTCCGAATTTAAAATTCGGACACAAATTTTGTGATTAGACACAATTTTTTTCAGATCGGACAAATTCGAACTATCGAATCGGACGGATTTTTGTCGGTGCTAGTTAAGGATATTACTAGTATCTTTAGAGTGCCACTTTGATGGGCTATGGAAGGTCTAATTAAATAATTTTTTCATTACTCGTAAATTGTAAAAGTACAAAGAAGTTGTTTTGATAGACTTTGGATTGAAAAACCATTGATTTTCTCTTTGAAGGAAAGTTATGTGCAGTATATATTGGCGTTTTGTTTTACTCGAACTCTATGCAAGCTTAATAAACTGCACAAAAATGGATGTGCTTTGACTGTGTAAGAACGAGATGTATAATTTTACAAAGAAAGAGAGATAAAAGAGAATAAGAATTATTCTTCAACACTCATTTTCCTTCCAAAGAAGCCTAAAAATAGACATAAATTTCAACCATCATATATTTTAAGTACTTGGGCCAAAAACTTATTTTGGACACAAATATCTCCGGGGCCTTGGCTCCTATCACTATGTTGAAAATCGCTTGAAGTTGGATTGAGTAAGTTTTCATTGGTATCCAAGTATCTACCTCCTATTATTATATGTGTTTTACCTAATACAACCACCATATGCAGGTGAAATGGATAGATATCTCGTTTGTTTTATACAAATCTTCTTTGTTTTTTAATCTTTCAATTTGAAGTCTTATTGCAATTCACAATATAAAAATATATGCAAAATAATCACAAATAATGTGTTATGTCCAAATTTAACATAACCATTACAATATAAGTTTTGCTAATGTTATGCACGTAAAATTTTGTGGGTAATAAATGATGATTAAATCACCCAAAAATCAACCTACCTATTTCGTTTAGCTGTTTAATCTTATTTTCATATGTTTTATATATCAAATGAAATTGATGTGTGTTTAATTTTTGTCCAGCTGCATAACCACTTTTTGAACATATGTATAAAACTTTTTTTTTATAAACAAAAAACAAAAACAAATGAGCATCTATTTTAACCTATATAGAAAATTAAGGCATATAATGTCAAAAGAAATGTAATAATGGTTATTTGGTCCCCTTTGTCATAATGCAGGTTGAGACTTTCGAATTTGATTGCCATTTTGTTTGGAAAATTAAAGAGGTTTTTATTTAGAGGTAAATGTATATATACACAAAATTATTTGTGGAAAATTACACTATGTAGATTGAAATGTGGAACTTTTTAAGCAATGTTGAGACTTAAGAGTTGAGAAAGAAGTGTAATCCTTGGTTAAAATGCAACCAACTTGTGTTTCTTTTTAAAGATCTCTTCTCTTCCTTTCTCGACCCCACTCGGGCGGCTCAAAAAGAGGTATTTATAGGCAAGAAAAGGAGAATTTTGTTTTTTACATAATAAGTATGTCACCTTCCAAACTTCCTCTTTCAAGAAAAGCTCGGAAGGCTTTGATGGGTCAAGGGACAAAAGCCCTTCATATTCCCTCACCCAATTTCCTCAAATCCCCCTTCCCCCTCATGATTGAACGTGTGGGGTGAGGAATGAATAAAGGTGAGTGGCCATTGGGCCACTCACCACTCTGACAAGAAGAGGAGAGGTTAGAAATCAAGTTTAAAGCGCCTATTGAGATAAAAAAAAAAAACATATCTATTTATAATAAAAATACATTCTCTTAGGATTAAACGTAGGACTTATTCGGAGAGTTTTATCTTAAACGCTTACAGCTCAAAAGGGATTATACCCTTGATCAAACCTTAAAAAAACATCCAATATTTTATGCTACTTGAGTTAACGTTCATTGTATATGAGCTATGAAAATATAAGTATTATTTATCTCTTTTTTAGTACGATTGTTTTATGTAACTATACTATAATAAAATACTAAAAAATTGATATTAAAAGAGTTAGATTTAAATTTCATTTATGGACGACTTCTTTTATATAAACTAAAAAGAAAAGAAACAAAAGAAAAAGAAGTAGCAAGTCATATAAAAAGTTCTTCACAAATATTAGCCAAAACAAAAGGAACACATCATAGTAGGCTTTATTAAACGTCTAGTTTACATATAGCGAGTACTTAAAACAATCAAGAAGAGAAAGAGAAATGTGGAAAGTAAGCTAATGTCTCTCTTACAAATCTTGCAAAAATTGCATAAATATGTGTTCATCATATCTTCAAAATTTGATAAATAGATTGACAAAATCAGGATTTTTATTAAAGTTTGTAAGAACCCTTAATATTTATGAACATCCAATCGAATCTTCCATCAATTATAGGCTTCTAACACTATTTGAAATAGTGAAAGTTATTTTAATTTTAATTACAAGAAAAATCTTTAAAAACAACTTACTATGAAAATTAGGTTGTAATTTAACAATATCTTGTAAATAAATTATTGTTAAATATTAAATTGATGTAATATTCAATATAGTTATATATTGATATATAAGATTATAGAATCGCATTATTTAAATGGAACCGACATCGTAATATTACAATAATATTCATGTTGTAACAAGAATTATTTCCGACAGGTGTTTAACAGAAAATTATATTTGGATTCATTGTGGTTTGGTATATTAATTTATGGAATCTACCATTTTAAATAAATAATTATGGAATATGTGAAATTTGGTTAAATATTATGGGCACCAATTATTGGGTAAAACTTTATTTTTCGGTTTGTTATATTAAAGCTGCCACGTCAATTTTTTATCAAAAAATAAAGTTTATCGTCGAATTGGTCCCATAATATTTAACCAAACTTAATATGTTACACAATTATCTATGTTATATATAAAGCCAATAGGGTCTTATGACTGTATAACTTTTACTTTGTAAAAAATAACCCTCCTTTACATTAAATTACAGGGTTATATTTGTCCTTGCGGTTAATTTACCTAAAATAATCAATTAATTTTCTATTATATAGGGGCAGTTACTCCTCAACCTTATCCCATCTTCCCACGCCAGTCCCCCCTCCATTACCTGCTACTATAATATTTAATCTAAAATAGTAGATCTCCAAACCCCCAAATCTTCATCTCAATGGTTGAAAATGATGAATTGGAGAAGGCTAAAGAATAAAGAGGAAAATACGCAAGGGCTTTTATTATTAGAATCACTTTTCCTCTTTCTTTTCTATTTCTAATATGAATTTTGGTGCCTTTTCCCCTTAGCTTCGATAATTTTGTTCTTATTTTGTTCTAGATTTTTATCAATTTTTCTCTTGCACTATTTCTTACTTAAATAAGTCAAATATGTTGCTTTATTCGACTATTCATTTCAATTTATACATACAAACCATGTTCGGTAAAATAAGTTCGTTTGAGTAGCGAATAACTATTTGTGTAGGTGATAGTCTGTTAGATTTTAGCTGTTAGCGGATACCTGTTCAATTGAGCGGTTGAATAAATGTGTTCGGTAAATTTAGCGGTTGAATTAGCTGATTATTATAAATTGATGTAAAAGGATATAAATAATTTGTCAAATATGAATTAATGAAGGGATTTTTTTATCAAAAAATATGAAATGCTACTTTCAAATGTGAAAAGCTAATATTCTTAGCTTTTCGAAACACTACTTTAAACGCTAAAAACTACTGCAAAAGCTAGTAAAAACACTACCTTACCGAACGCTAATATTTGGTTGATTAGTGTTTTGACTTAGTCAAAACGCTAAAAGTTATTCCAAACACTTGTTCACGAACAGGACTATAATGATATAACTATACAAGTTGATAGTTCATTGATTTTTTTAATTGGGAGGTTTGATTTCTAATTTGGACTTTACATAGAATTTGATTTGCCTTAACCTCTATTAGTTTTGTTTAGTTGCTAACTTTTATTTGTCTCCTCTTAACCTCATATTCCAATTTGCCTATTTAATTATGTATTTTGGATTATTGAATGTCAGGTGGGATCCTATGTTGTTGACGAAGGTTGATTGAAAAATGATTTTGGTATTCTTCATACAAATAAGGCGCTTCCTTTCTTTGTTTAGTCTTTTCCATTGGCACCTCAAAATGATGTATGAAATAAAATATCGCACAGTTTGATTTACAAATTTAATTCCAATCTCTTTTTTTTTTTTGAGTTTTGGTTTTGATCTATAATTTTGTGTTTCAGGCCCTACAATATTGAGTTTAATCTACTTCATCATCAGCCATTCCATCCCCATCTGTTTTTGTTTTTGCACCCATTATTGTCATGATCTCCCTTGGATATTGATAGACGCATCTACAAATTAAACATATGTTGGTCGAGAATAATATATGATTTTTTTAATCATATTTACTAGAGTAGATATGTGTATATTAAATTTTTAAAATTTTTTTCTATACAATTCACCATCTCCAAAGAATTAGGTAAGATGACCCCAATTGCCGGTACATAGATCCATCTCACACTACCAATATCCTACTTAATATATCACACAACTTAATGCACCCTACTATTGTTATTTTATTTTCCCTCTCTTTTTACTTGAATTATATCTAGGTGTTCTTTTATTGCAATTAATGTAGGTCTAGATGTTAAAAAACTATATCTAATATACCCTCTCAATATTCATCATAGTAGAAAAATGCTCCCAAAGAGATGTTTTTTAAAAATAAAAAAACTGACAATACTTACTACCGAGGTCCTTAATAAAAAAATTTCAGTTTATTAAATTCCAATTGCAATGAATATTTTTCTAAATTGTTAACTCGCATATGGACTCGTATGATTTCTTCATATTGTGATATATGTTTTTTTTTAATAAAAAGCTATGATATAAACTTTGTTATATTTTTAACAATTCAATTATTAAATTTAAATTATTGTAATATGCTTACCAATTTTTTTTATTTTTCATGGACGGCAAACAATTATATATTATATTGATCTTAAAATTATTATATTTTTTTCAATTAATATAAGTTACTTTGTGATTTAATTGCAATCTTTTTTCGTCATGTATTTTGACATATATAGTAAATATACCATTGTTTCCCACTCAAACTTTGTTTTCCTCTTTATTAAATGTTTCCTTTCCTAACATTGTAAGATTTTATGCATTTGTTCAATATTTTGTAAAATACATTCTAAATACACTAAAACAATAGATCCTAAATTTACATTAATATAATGTGATATAATTAAGAGAAAATATTATTATGAAAATATGGGGATTTTAATGATAAAAATTAGAATGAATTAATCACAAATTTTTTTTTCATATTACCCAATTTAAGTATGCTCATTTACCAATTTAGTAATTATATATTATTGTCTTAGTAATCATAGAAGTACTAGATTACAAGGTGCTTGAGAAAAGAGTTTCAGAAAAAAAAAAAAAAAGGATAAATATGACTCTAATGTTTAATATATGATACTTAAAAGATACGTCATTATCACCCTGCATGATACCTAATGTACACTAAAATCAAGCAAGATCATTCCCATGAAACTTAATTTGTAAATTCTCTAAATTCCATGGCTTGAAAGCAAGTCTCCTTTCCAATTCTTTCTCCACTAAACTAAAACGTTGAAGTGATGTCACAAATTTTAAAAGTAAAATAAATGGAAAACCGACCGAAAGAGAAATGTTATCCGACGCAATGAGAAATGAAAATGTTTTTCAGAGTTATATTAAAGATTTAAATTTATAAATATTATAACTTGTCTTTATTATTATATCGAATGGTTTCTTATATACCAAAGAAATTTTTAGGTCTAATGGACAAAAATGACTCTTCAAATTAATTTTCCAATAACATCAATAATAATAAAGTAATACAATTAGAGTTAAAAAAAATGTACAAATTTTACGGAGACAACCATAATTGTTAACATGCTTGTTAACTAAGGTGGAATTGACAGATTTAAAACATTTTCATTTTTTATATTCTACTATTCTTTAAGATTCGAGGAAATGTTGGATGCCTTTGGCTGATTTCTTTTTTTTTAAAAAAGAACAATATAAGATTTCAATATTCATCTTGCAACCTGACTTTATTAATAATCTTCTAAAATTTAATTAAAATTTGGTTAATATGAGTCATAAAAGTAAAAAAAGTAAGAATAATATAATTTTATATGATTTTTTTTTACATTATAAGTAGGCTATCTTCTGATTCTTCTACCTTAGGTGAAAGTTCGGAAGGTTTTGATGGGCCATTCTGGGAAGGTGTCAAAGACTCTTTATATTGCCCCAGAGAAAATTGTGCCCTCCCCATATTGAACGTGGGGTGAGGAAGGATTAAAGTGGCCACTCACCGCTTCAACATTTTATACGACATAATAACTACACTAATATACAAGGGAAGAAAAATCAAAGCTTTTTGGATTCCTTGTCGTGGCAATAAAGTCCAATTAATTTGCTTGCTTAGTTTGCAATATTTAGGAGCTAACAAATGTCATTCCAATACGTAAATCTAATGACTAATTAAGGGGTAAGAGGATACATTCATCGGTAAGTGCACTTTAAAATCAAACCAATTTTGAAGATGTAATAAATAGATTAAATTTGCAAGTAGGAGTAATTCTACATTGATCTCGCAGATTAATGAAAATGTCCATATGAGGTCATTTTAATGACGTTTTCTTGATTATGAATTATTGACCATTCAAAACTATTTTCCCCTTGTAATGTTGTTTGAAAATAGAAAGCTTTACCAAGGGAAATTTCATAAGGCACCCACATATGCATAAATTTTTATTTTATTTTTTAACATAAATAAAGTATCAAATTTATACGCTCTTATATCGGAGATCCATCACACTCGTACAAATAGACAACGAGGAAAGATAGAATAATCCATACAAATACCTAGACACAAGAGGTATAATTGCATCCCACACAAATGCACCCAAGTCTCTAAAGTGGAAAATGTCGTATGTGCTTTATCCGCTTGGCACATTCGATTACATATATAGCTAAAGGACTTTAAATTTGTAAAATTTAATTTTTTTGAAAGGGTAAGCAGCCCACCTCTAAGTGGACTCCTATGTAGGACAACCCAATAGAGGCTTGTAATGGGTAAGGGGTGAGAGGATCAGGCCCAAAGCCTCGTTGATGCCCGACAACCTTTTAAAGCACACACCCAAGAAAGTGCTCCCCGGATTCGTACCCGAGAATTGAGGGCGCAAGGCACTCAACGTATCCATATGCCAGCTGCACTATAATCGTTTCGACAATTGTAAAATTCAACTTATTTGTCCTTGAAACCTACTATTTATTAGGTATTCAATTGGTTGGAGTTTTGGGGTTTCTAAGATTAGAGGCTTAGGGTTTATAGGGTTTACAACGATTTTAGGCTTAGGGTTCCTCCGATAAAGGTTTAGGATTTAGGGATTAGGGTTTCTACAATTAGGGTTTAGGATTTAGGGTTTAGTATTTCTAAGATTGAGATTTAGGGTTTAGGGTTTAGGGTTTTTAGGATTAGGGTTTAGGATTTTTAGGATTAGGGTTTAGGGTTAATAAGGTTTATAGTCTAGGGTAGGGTTTCGTTATTTATGGTTTAGGCTTTCTAGGACTAGGGTTTAGGGTTTAAAATTTTTAGGATTAACGTTTAGGATTTCTAGGGATTGGGGTTCATAATTTCTTGGATTAGGATTTAAGGTTTAGGGCTAGGGTTTAGCATTTAGGGTTTACGGGTCTATGGTTTAGGATTAGGGTTTCTAGGGTAAAGGTTTAACGTTCAAGGATTTGTGATTCTAGGATTAAGGTTTAGGATTTAGGGTTTTATGGTTTAGGATTTATAATTTAGGGTTTCTCGGGTTTAGGATTTATAATTTAGGGTTTCTCGGGTTTAGGATTTAGGGCTTGTCGGATTAAGGACTAGGGTTTAGGATTTAGAACTTAGGGTTTAGGGTTTTTAGGAATAGTGTTTAGGGTTTTTAGTTATTAGGGTTTAGGGTTTCTAGAGTTAGGGTTTAGGTTTAGGTTTTGCGGGGTTAGGGTTAATGGTTGTTAGGGTTTAGGGTTTAGGTTTCTAGCTTTGTGGTTTAGGGTTAGGGTTCAAGGCAAACAAAGGCCCCGAGGATAAAAAATGGTTGGACAATGGAGAGCAAGCAACAATATTAATAGGGCTCGCCCTTTCGATAATGAATGTTTGTTATGGTCTTGCCTTAAATGAGGAGTTGTTCTTCAATATGATCATAATAATTCACTGGGTCGAAGTAAGAGTTCCCACTTATATTTTTTCTCTCTTCGAAAAATTAGTGAATAGTGTCATGAAATTTAACAATTAAGATTAGTTTTTCAAAGTATGTAACGTTAAAAAATATTAGTGTTGAAGGTGAGGATGGTTCAGGGTAAAACAATAATTCGGGATATTGAAATTCAATAATTCTTTTAAATTTTAAGTGATTATACTTACGTCAAAATGATGAACCTTTACTAATATTTAATGAATCTTTATTTTCAAACAATGAACCTTTGTTTATATTTGATGAAACTTTTTGATGTGTGATGATTAATCTCTCAAATTTACGATTTCTTTTGGAATGAAACGAATTCTAAATTTTAAATTGATAATTTGTTACGAAAATTTCAATTTTTAAATAGAATTATTTGATAAAAGTTGGTAAAATTAAGATTTCGGAGGTGAATTTATAAGTGTAGAGAAAATAAATCTTTATGTATATCTGATGAACTATTGACGTATATTTAATAAATCTTTTTGAAAAAAAAATAATAAACCTTTTATTAAAATTGACAAACCTTTTTCCACGAGTATATGTAACGCTATATCATCAGGCAAAATGTCGGCAAACAAGCGGAAGCAAGCCCATTGTGCACATATTTCCTAGGGCCCTTTCCAACATTGGCCCAATTGCCCAAATGTATCACCTATGCGTGGCCCAAATAAAAGTTAATAAGGGACGATCAATTTGAAGTTAACTTTGTTCATCAACAATTGATTATTCAGCAGCAAGCATGACACTTGATTATTCATCCAAATCGATGGGATTCGTATCTTGAAAAGGAATTGTCGGTAATCCATCTGTTGGTAAAGCTCTTTAAGAAATTTAAAGTTTAAGGCTAGTTTGTTAAGAGCATGTTTATTTTATCCGTTAAAAATTAGTTAATTGTTACGAACTGTTATGAGATGTTACAATTAGTTGTTAACTGTTATAAACTGTTACGAACTGTTATAAATGTATGATTAACTAAATCTGACTGCTATGAATTGACGTGGTTAGCGTTTAGCTGTTATAAATTGGAATATATTTTTTACAATGGCAACTTGCTGGGTCATCTTTGTTTGATCCTCTAGGGTACATAAATATAGCATGTACCAAATCCATAAAAATATACATAAAAACTTTCTGTTCAACTTCTACCTCCATTTTCCTCTCCAAAACATGCTTTAATTTCCTGAGTTTAAACAAAGACTCAAACTCGAGATTAAGACTTTCTACTCATAAAGCTCCGATACAATGTTAAAAACTTCAATCAAAAGTTTAAATTGATAGTTAAAGGCTTCAAATAAATTTATACTAACACTTAGCAACCCGGCCTTGCAATCGGTCATCTCATATACAATCAAAAATTTTATTCATCTAACCTATTTCTATATATACCTTCTCTCTTTCTACTTAAGCAAACCTAAAAATAATATATACAAGATTTGACAATAATTAAAAATTTTACTAGTTAAACGTTACTACAAAAATGGTTTTTAACCAAAATTAAAAACAACTTTTAATAACGATTGACAACCGTTGTCTAAGTGAGCATTGTTGTAAGTCGGTATCTGTGACAATGGTTTTACTACCACAATCAAAGATTACTTATAACAATGTTTCTAAATTACAACCATTGTAATGATGAGGACTATTATAATAATTTTTATGAGCAGCGGTAGTTAAAGATCTGACAAAAACAGGTCTAACTATAACGATTATGTTATAACCTTAGTCAAATAATATATAGAAGATTTAACAATAATTAAAAATCTTACCAGCAAAATGAACTCACAGCCACTAAATTACATGCTTTTTCCTACAACTACTACACAGATGCTGTGAAGTTTCTAACTACTGGGTGTACACCAAATCCCCTGCTGTAAGGCCCAAGTTTAGGCCTCAATTGTGTGCATGTGAAGGCACACCAAAAACATGTAGAGAGAGAAACTTGAAATTCACTCTCTCGCTCTGAAGTTCATCTTTTGTCAATGACAGTGACATGAGTATGATATGAGAATGTTGACAACTTAAGAGCCTGGATCTTTTGAGATCAACCCTACAACCACCACCATAAATATATCGTTATGTGGCATTTACCAAATACATTAAGTGAAGATTTCTATGATTATGCAATAAGTTTGTGTTGATGCATTAATTCTACCAAATTTTAATAAAACAAACATAATTTTTTTGAGATGGTTTAATGGATAGGTTACTTATTACATTTCTTTATCGTTATGTGGCATTTACCAAATACATTAAGTGAAGATTTATATGATTATGCAATAAGTTTGTGTTGATGCATTAATTCTACCAAATCTAATAAAACAAACATAATTTTTTTGAGATGGTTTAATGGATAGGTTACTTATTACATTTCAATATTATAAAGAGAAGAGTGGTGTGAAATAGGGGTGGAAATATTTTATGATTTTTATATTATCAATAATTTAGGTATGTTTGTCTTTAGCAGTGTGAACTGGTGGTATGTTCGTCTTAGCAGTGTGAACTGGTGATAATTGATGAGGAGATATAAGAAATGCTAATGAATGAATAATAGAAGTATTGAAAATTATGGTTAAAACTATATTAGGAGTGTTAGTTGTTAAAATCGGGATTCTAATTAGAATTGATAGGGGTGGTTAGAATCGAAATCGTAGAATCGGATTGAGGATCATAAGATTCTAATATTTGGTTTGTAATAGTGAATTTTTTTGGATATGAATAAAAATTCTAGCAAACATTTATAAAGATTTATAAAAATCTAATTTAAATATAGTTTGTCAAAGATTTTCTTTCAAAAACACTCTACTCGTAATAAATTCTCAAATAAAATTATGTGTAAGAGCAATTCATGATGTTTATTTATTAAAATCGTGGATCGGATCGTAGGATCATAGAATCGTATTACAACTCTACCACGTATTTTTTAAACTAAATTAGAATCCGTAAGATTATGATACATTTAAAATTCTAATGGAACTTGGATCAATGGAGGGTTTTTGGATCGTAGGATCGTAACATTCGAATCGAAAGTTTAATAACCATAAAGTATGAAACTGTAATTAGTGGTACATATAATGACGTTGAGATGAACATGCCATTACTTTTAGCAATAATGGTAAATATGGATAAAATTTAGTGGTAAGCATGTAATGAGCAATAAAGAGTGTTAAGGAATTACAGTATAAGAAATCTTATTCTAAGGTCTGTCTTCCATTTAGTTGTATGGAGTCTGTAAGGTTGTAAGGAGTTGTAAGGTTGTAAGAAAGTGTAAGGAAAGTTGTAAGCGGTTATAAGTAACTATAAAGAGCTTTAAGAAATTGTAAGCAATTGTAAGGAGTTGTAAGAAACCGTAAGGAGTTTGTAAGCAATCGTAAAGAGTTGTAAAAATTGTCGGGTACATATAAGAATTTATTGGAACAAAACTACTTAGGCTCTATTTGATTTGAAGAAAATAGGTTGGAAAGAAAATTTAAATGGAAAAAAAGTAATGAGGAAAAAAAGTTAAGGGAAAATTAATTTTTTCTTGTGTTTGGTTCAAGGAAAAATAGAGGGAAAAAAGTATAATCATTTTCTAACTTCTTACCCATCACTACATTGTCATGGAGATGAGAGAGAAAATACTCAATAAAATTGATTAATTGAGAGGAGAGAGAAAATTCTTAATGACCTTTCTTAATAGAATTCTCTCTCTTTTCTCCATTTCTCTCTCTTTGTGAATTTTTTCTTCCATTTTCCTCTCAATTTTGGAAGGAAAATATCATTGACCAAATTGATAAAATTTTCCATGAGTTTTTCCATCAAACTTTTTTTCTCTCCTTTTTCTTCAATTTAAACAAGGGAAAGAAATTCATTTTTCATTTTTTTTCTTTCCTTCTAATTTTCTTAGAATCAAATAGAGCCTTAAAGCTAATGATAACTTGCTATTTTCGATCATGGGTATAACTTCTAGCCCTAAAGTTATTTTTACTTAAATTCATTTTCACTAAACTAAGTTGAATTGATTTTTTTTTTCAATTGAATTGTATTGAACTTAGTTACGTTGAATTCTGAATTTATTTACACTGAAACCGAATATTATTTTATTTTTAGTGAACTTAACTTATTTTTCTTAAATTGAATATATTTTTGTTGAATTAAATCGAAGTTATTTTTTAAAAAATAAGATAAAGAAACATGACTTGTATTGTTATACCTTGATCAAAGACAAAAAAATAGAAATATTGATTTCCAATGGTGTACTCTAGCTTTTTCAAAAATTTTAGATAATTACTGATGTAAACGAAGTTAGTTTTAAAATTTGTAAAAAGAGACACTCATAAAAATAAGTTGATGCATATAAATTTTGAGGAGTCTAAAAGAGCATTTTAGGATGTGCCAATATGAATTTTAGTTTAGATTTTTTTAAAAAAACTTAGTGAGCAGTATAACACAAAAACATTAAAAACCTTAATTCTGCATCAATACTTTTTTTTTATTTTCGATCGTTGGGGTTGACTCTGTACTGGTTACAGTTAATGCTAAGTCCCTTATATTTCAATTTTTCAATCAAGTTAATATTTAAAGGAATTACTATTTTTTTCCAATAAATTTTCTCTCATTTTTGTGAGTGCTTTTTTATTACTTTTGTGTGAGTTATTTCTCTTACTTATATGTATATGTTTTATTAGAGTTGTTGATTCGATTGGAAGACCTTTTTTTTATGTTTTTATCAATTGGTTTCATTGATTTGACTATAAATGGTTCAATAGTGGAATTTCATACGACTCGTTCGAGGTGATGTTTCTTTCATGTTGAATCTATTACATCACACAAAGATTTATTTTATAAAGTTATATTCACCGACTTTGGAGGCGGATAGAAGTATATTTATTATTAACTTTGTCAAAATAAAGATTTATATTTATATTTTAAATTTATTTTTATCAAAAAATTATGTTTTTAAATACAGTACGATTTTTATTTATGAAGTTTTTTTTTCTATAAAAGAAAAAGACACACAAAAGCATTGGCCAATTTTAATTTTTTATTTGTCTGGACGGAAAAAGCATTGCCCAATTATGTGGAGGTAAATGTTAAAATAATTTCTGCAAAAACAAATTAAAATACTCCCAAAAACTGGTCACGAGTTACACAACGACAAACTTCCCCTCTCAGTCTTCATCCGCACTCTCTCTCTCTCTCTCTCTCTCTCTCTCTCGCTCTCTCTCCTCCCCAGTTCATATATCAGTGCCCCAGCCCCTCATTCATCAGAGCTCTGCTCTTTCGCTAACACTCACAAGTCACAGCAAAAGGGAAGAAATCAAAGAAAAGGAAGGGGGCGTGGGGCAGCTGCTTCTTCTTCTTCTCGCTTTAATTTCTTCAATTCCTCCTGCAAATTAAAGTTTTTCAAACTTTGAAAAACATACATTCATTCATCCATGGCTCCCTTGAAGTTAGGGTTTTCATCACTCCCATATTTTCTTATTTTTATTATTATTTCTCTCACTTTTTCTGGGGTTTCTGTTGATGCCCTCAACATTGGGATTCAGACCTCTGGCACTTCTATCCAATTGGTAATTTCTCCTCTCTTCCCCCCTCCCCCACCTCTCCCACCCTTTTGGTTTATTTTTATTTTTCACAAGAAGAAATCAGGAAAATGAAAAAAAGCTGAATTACCAAATTTAAAAATCTTTCATATACTAAATTATTTCATTTATTTTAAAAAAAACTTATTTTATTTTCTTTTTCTTTGTTGCAGAGCAAAACTTGTAGTAGAAAATGTGAATCTGAATTTTGTTCAGGTAAAGTATTATCTTCCATTTATATATTCATTCCATTGTCAATATTTTTATTTTAAAAATTTGTCTCTTTATATATGTACCTCGAATTTTCTGTCCCTTGCTGGGTATTTGTTTTTTCCTCCTCAATAAACTCACAAGATATTGTTGATTTGTTGGTCATGTGTGCTCAAACTTAGTACTAGTGTATTAAAAAATTATGTACGAGTATATCACACTTTTGAGTTTCACACATAAAATTTAATGAATATTAATAAAAATCTCTGTAAAATTTTTGAATAACTTTTATATATAAAAGTTTAAACAAGTTTTTTACTAATTTTTGTCCACAATATTTTCAACATAATGTCTAAAATAACCATTGCGGTTTTCGCCTAATGATTGAGTTTCTGTTTATATTAGTTCTCGGGTTCGATTCATCCCTTTTCCATTATATTGTAAATTAAAAGGAGACAAAATTAAATAGTTTGAGATTTTCTTATGCATTGGGTTTTATTTATGGAATTTAGTTTTTCAAAAAAGACAAAATGACTAAAGCACTATTTTTTTGTGTAAATAAAACCACCCTATTTTAGATATATACTATATGCCCTTGAGTAATATTCTGAAATTGCATTTATCTAATTATAGTTGAGAATTATTAGGAATTATAATTTGGAAAATTTTTCTTTGTAGTGCCTCCATTTTTGAGGTATGGAAAGTATTGTGGACTGCTGTACAGTGGGTGCCCTGGAGAGAAGCCATGTGATGGCCTGGATGCTTGCTGTATGAGACATGATGCTTGTGTTCAAGCCAAAGGCAGTAAGTCAATTTTGTCTCCTCATCCCTTTACCCTTTTTTTATTTTTTAATCTTAATTCATTCAATTATTTTGATTTGTTTAATCAATCAATTACAATTATTGACATTATTATCATTATTTTTAATTTCAATTTGGGTGGGGCCTTGGTAGGTGAAGCATAATATAATAGAGAGCCATAGAAATTAGAGATCATGGTGAAATGAAATCCCTTTTTAGTGAAGCAAACAAATTGTAAGATTATGTTTTATATAGTTAGTTAGATGTTTAGCATATATGATTATATAACCTAAAGTTTAATTATACACATTGGTGTATGAAAGTTGCCCTCCTAGTGGTTCGGTTTTTTTTTCATGTAAATGCGCTTTTCTTTATGTAATGATAGACATAAAGACTGATTATTTAAGTGGATAAGTATAGATTCGGATTTATATCTTGT
Source organism: Talinum fruticosum (assembly GCA_021018815.1). NCBI lineage: Eukaryota > Viridiplantae > Streptophyta > Magnoliopsida > Caryophyllales > Talinaceae > Talinum > Talinum fruticosum. The sequence goes on along the minus strand of JAITYX010000080.1, from coordinate 1,385,838 downwards.
GTAGATCATCAACTCCACTACAAGAATGTTTATAAAATTTCAATGAAAAATATTTCCATCGATGATCGGAGCACCCACCTTCTAACTGGCTTTTGATGTGATCAGAATTAGTTGACTAGATCTTATGAGTTAATTATGCTTAATGAATGTGTGCAGATGACTATTTGAGCCAGCAGTGTAGCCAACAGTTCGTAAACTGCATGGAAAGCTTCAGAAAGTCAGGAGGGCATACATTTAAGGGAAGTACCTGCCAAGCTAACGATGTTATTGAAGTCATGAAGATCGTTATGGAAGCTGCTTTGCTTGCTGGAAGGGTTTTTCATAATCCTTGATTATTATATTTTTCCCCCAATTTAGGCTTTGAGGGAAGAAATTTGAGATTTCTTCTCACTAATTGGTATTTTCATGCAATTTCCCTGTATTCTTCTGCTGTTGGTGCACTTCTCTTGCGTCTATTGCTCCTAATTTGTTAATATTTGTTCTACTTTTGGGGTGTTCTTCTGGATGAAGTCGTAGCCAAAATAACTCGTCTCGATTGACATTCTTATCACTTGTCCAAGACATCATTACGGTTCGAAGCATATGTGCCTTTGCAAGAAAGCTCCCTATAGCTATACTCAATACTATTTGGATCCATATTAAGAAAAACTTCTTCAAAGTTTGGAATCACCAAACCTTCAAGGTTGATGTAGGAAGGGACTTGAAGTTACTGTGAAAAAATGTTGTTACTCACTTACACTTATTGGTAATGGCATGGTTAAATTTAATCTTGAAAAGGGAGTTTCGAATAAATTGTCATCATATTTCTTCTCTTGCTTAATTTGTGTAAGAGGTTTGATAGTGCTGTAATTACAAAGCTAATAGAGGAGGATGCTTGATGGAGGCACCAAACTTGGATATTTTAGCCAAACAAAAACATCTCGATTTTTTTTTTATAAATAAAATGGGGTAAAAGGACATTTTATAGAAAATGTAGGAAACTCTAGTGATTAAGGATGAGGTCTTGGGTACATCATATCATAGATTCTATTTCTCCTTCCCCATTGTGTTACTTAGTGTATTCGTTTGAGATATGGACGGTTAAGTAACATGTGGTTAAACAACTATCTTTGATAGGAAATTTCGAGCTTTAAATTTTGGGGAAATATTATTTGAATCTCTATTTATAAGAGTCAAACTACTATTGCCCTAGTGATAGAGTTATCTCTTACGTATTTTCGCTATTTATAATACTCAAATTTAAAATCATAATTGAAAGAAATAAATATCAAATTATTTGAACTAAAATGTGTTGATTTCAAGCAATAAATTCATAAATTATACTTTAATTGTTTGGATTTTTGATGTGTCTATCTCCAAACCCGGCGACAATGCCTTACCCCATGTTATTCTCATATTAGGCCCATGTTTGGTCATCAATTAGGATTTTTAGTTCACTTTTAAGTCACTCCGTTTCGATTTCAATTAAATTTGACTTAGGAGAGTTAAATTCGATGTTTTAAATCCTACGTCGGTGTTATCGATCAAGTCCGAATAAGGTCTTGACCTAGTGATCAAGACTGAAGTTTTTGGTATATCAGATTTCAGGTTCGATTTTCTATTTTTCTTGTATTTTTATTATATTGTACTTTATTTTTAGGGCTCTTTGAAAAAAATTAACCAACCTAGGAAAAAAAGAAAGAAAAAGGAATCGGTTGAGCCGGGCCAGACCGAAGCGAATCGGTTGAGCCGACGGAAAAGTTTCTTGCAAGAGGGGGCCGAAAGGTCCATCCCCATCTCCGAAACCCTCAACGAATCTATAGACTATACCCATTTCCGCTTTCTCTTTGCATTGTTCTTTGATATAAGCTTGTTGTATAATCTGTTGATTTAGAAGAAGTAGCTCATACATAGCTTTGATGGAACAATCAAGAGAAGGAGGAAAAATTACCCTCATTACAACAAAACCCTGCTTTGGGCTCCCCACAGCTTGCTCCAAATGCTTGCCTGTTTTCTTCTATCTCAAATTTGCTCGTGTCCCTTTTGATTTGTACTTTCATTCTACCTTTCCTGATTCAGGTAAAATCTCTTTCTTGTTTCCTTTTTTGGGTTCCTTTTGAATTGTTCTCAGTTTGTGTATTAAAGCTTCATGGATTCTTGTGTCAATTTTCTCCATCCCCCTGTTGAAATGGGTTATGGGTCTTTCTAATTTCGTTGATTTTGGTATTGGGAATTGGGTGAAATCCCAAATCAAACTATGATGGGTAGCAACTTACTTATTTAAAGTTGAATCTGAGGGTTCTCCCTCCCTTCCCCAATGGTGATGCATTGTATATCGCAGTTCAACAATTCCTCCTCCGAAAGTTTTTTTTTGAAGGGGGGCTCTTTTGTATCTCTGCCTCAACCACTGACAGATGACAGTTTGAGATAGCACTTTCTTTAGTGAGATTAATGGTGCTTGGGTGATAGTCGTGGGTTTTTTTTTTTTTTGTTTGTAATTAGGCATTATTGTTATCCTTTGTAATATGCTTTGCAGTTGCCCTTGCCTCATGAGCACAATTATTGGAAAATTTATGGACTAGTGATGCTGAAGAGAGGTATCACTGTATTGGATGACTCTTGGATATGGACTATGTTTGGGAAGTAGACAGCAAACGCAATGAGGAAATCTTAGTGGAGTTATGGGGTTGTTAAACTGTGTCAATTGACAATTGTCAACTGATTAAATGGAGCATGATAGCTTAATTGTAGTTGACATTGTTTTGAAATGTATTTTGAAGGGATATAGTCTAAAGGTGCTGCTCCAAATTCATGGGAAATGTGGCAGGGTATGAACTGTGTGATCTTTGATTCTGTGAAGCCTTGTGTCTTTGAGAAATGATGTCATTTTTCAGATGAATAAGGAGAGGCCCTCCTTGTGCTCCTTTTCAGAATTCTAAAGGGGAAAATCGGCTGTTGCCTAATTTGAGTTGAACCATTATTTGGATTCATGTAGTTTGAGATGGATTATTTCTAAATGATGGGATGAGGTCTGGTGTGAACTACTAATCCTTCTGATGGCTTACTACAAGAGCAAAAGACTGTGGACAGTCAATGCTTTGGATTTAGTGAACAATGTGGAGTTCTATGCCCCTTTTATGTTCCTAAACCAATTAATTCTGAAACAGACAAAGCCACAAAGGTAGCAAACTTAGCTGGTATTGGTCGTAAGATTGCTTGTTACATGTATACAGCATGCTGCAGATACACATCTGCATTGCTTGAAAGCTTACTTTGATTCTCTTTAGTTAGAAGGACTGCACAGAACAGGGAAGATTTGATCTTGAAATATCATTTTTGGACAATTGAAGGCATTATACTTGGTTTGTAGAAAATGGAAATTTAAGTAATCTTTGTAAAAGTTGGGGGCTTAAAGCATGATTTATCACCTCTTAATCCAATTCATTCTTTTTGCACCTTCATTGTGCCTCATTCTGCTTTTCATACAAAGATATCTTGAATTTGGTCTGTGGGGTTCTGTGATCTTCTGTGCTGGAGCAGCTATTATAAAACTATGCTTCCTAGCTGGCTGCTTGTGGGATTTATGGTTCAGATGCGGTGAAGGTGCCTAAACTACCTATTGAGTTCTTCTCATCAAGTATGTGCATTTCTTTGTGGGAACCATTATTTCAATATAGAAAGCAATGGTTACTATGGTATAAATTATTTTCTGATGGTAGACGAATGGTATTGGCAAGTTATGGCATTTGATGCATGGAAGACCATATTGATCTATGTTCACCGCTGCTGGGAACTCTGCTTAACAACTGTACTTTGTGGAGTTCATGAGTGCACCCAATAAAAGGGGGGATAGGAAAGAAATATTGCCTTCGCAGATGAAGTTTCAACCAGATTCAAAGAGCTCAACTTAGATAGTACATAAATATGTAACTTAATCTTGAGTGCTGTTTAGTTTTGTCACCTCTAAAGTATGAAAAATGCTACTAAATTCTACAGATCGAGAAACTAACCGTATCTCTGCCCCAGATATGAAGGATGCGTACATTGGTTTTCTGCTTTTTCTTGTTGGTATGCAATTGATGCAATGTTCTTTACCCATATTGACTATCTAATTTGTGAGCATGCAACCGTCCAATGTGCTCAAAATCGTCATTCAGTGAAAGGTTATGATTGCATAAATTTTTTTTTTTTGCTTGTGATGTTATGGTTTGCCTTTCTTCTAACAAATATGGACCCTGGTTGAAATTATTCTTTCTTGATGTCCTCATGTGCATGGTTGACATCCCCTTGGTGCCCTTTATATATATTCTTTTGATTTCCCATAAGAAGATGTTAAATGCCCTTATCCAAGTTTCATCAGTATGATTGGTGATCATGACATGGACTTGTGGTTCTATCTTATTAGATCAAATTCCATACGTAGAATCGGGTTTGTATGTTGCCTACAATAATGAGAAAGGTGGGGTCATTGAGTGCCTCAAAGAAGATGGTGTTGTTGATTTGGATTCAGACTTTAACTCTGTTCCGGAGTGGATATCAATGAAGGCTATGATTACCAGTTGGCTTGCAGATGCTCTTATGTATGAGCTTTGGGTAGCTTCAGATAGAAAATGTGCAGAAACAATATACCACTCTGATCTTCCATGGCCCATTGGACCAGTTCTCTACCTCAAGCAAGCTCGTGCTGCAAAGCAACAACTTGGTATAACCAAGGAAAATTTTGATAGGATGGAAGCTGAGGTCTGATGACTGTTTCGATGTTTTCAAATGTCTCTTTCCTTCTATGTTCCTTGATTCTACGGTTTTTTTCCATATGCAAACGTACTGTGCATAATGTTGTGAAGTTCGAAACCCCCCAAAAAAAAAAGAAAAGAAAAGAAAAATTCTTGGTATCTATGACCTTAAATTTTGTGTTGCTATGTATAATACTTTTTTTCCCCTCGTGGCTTGATCATGGCAGATCTATAAAAAGGCAGACTTGGCATATGGAGCTCTTTCAACTCATTTGGGAGAGGACCCTTTTCTCTTTGGAGACAGGTGACCTTTGCAAAAATTTGTTCGGTTTTCTTCAGTGTGCAAGGATGTAAGATGATTGTTTTTTGTTAAATACTGATTCATAATGACATTTTTACTGTTTCCTTGTGTAGGCCTAGTAGTTTGGATGCCTTATTCCTTGGGCATGTTCTTATTACCCTTCAGGCTTTACCTGTGAGTATTTCTAGTAGACCATTATCTTATTGATTGGAATTAATGTGTTTTTGGGGCCCTAAAATGTCAAATCAAACCATCTTAAATGTGTTTTGCATTACTCCCTTAATGCAAATAACTATATGCTGATAGTGTTTCACTTATACGAGGTCTGAACTAAATCCTATAGCTTAAATTGGTTTAATAAACCCACCATGGTGGAATCTAATCTTATCTGTACAATCACAGTAACTTCAATTTAAGAGAAGATAAATCTTCTTTGGTCTATCATGTACAGAGTTCACTGTGTTATGTGTTATGTCAATATGGTGTGTTAACAATTTATAAGTGTTGCCGCTATTTATCTCTTCTATTCCTTGGAATGAGGTCAATAATCTCAATATCTATGGAAGCTAAAGTCTTGAAGTGATGATCTTCCTTCCGAAAATCTTTTAAATAATCATTTTTGTGTTTTGACGAAGACTCTTGAAACGCTCCTTTGAAATCAGCCATCCTTTTCCCTTTTTAAGAAGTTGATTTCAATAACTTCGTGATTTCTTACCCTATTGAGTGGTTCATCTCACCTTTCGCTTCTCTGGTACCGATGCCTGCAGAATACTTATGTGATCTTCAACAGATGACACTGTTCTCATTTGATGTATTTTTTATTTTGTGATGATTCTAATCCTATACTCATGGTTTTTGCATCGGCATGTTGTCTTTGTATGTTAAATTGCCTGACTGTGGGCGTGATATCTTGTATTTGAATAAGTATGAGAGTTTCAGTTGAAATATTGGAAACAGAGGGATAATGACAACCACTTGAAGAGGCATATTGAGCTATGCCTATGCAGATTGAACATCTGCTGCTTTCTTATAAAAACCTACTATATTTGAGTGTTGATTGGTGCATGCTGCTGTTAGAATTATCTGTGAGCAAATTAGAGCTTAAGAAAGTGAAAGACAAAAGCACATTTTTAAGTGGGCCTCAAGTAAAGGTTGAAATTGAACGTCAGAAAAAGTAATAGAAAAATAATAGCAGATGATTAGCATGCAAAAGGCAGAAATAAATCCTCCATTGGGTATAATGTAACCCATAAGTTGATATTACTCTTGCAAGCTGCAAGCATGTTAAACTATCAAGGAAGGAGCAAAATGAAGTGATCTGAAGACTAATGCACTACTGTACATAATACTTGTGCTGCGTTACACTTAAGAAAAGGATAAATTGAAGAGAAAAGGACAAGAAGGCTTATTCCTCTCCTTCTTCACTCCAGGCTATTCTTCTTTTTGTTCCCTTGAATTTTGTGTTTCTGGCCTTAACTCCAAATCCGTAAATTTGTGCTCTTTCCCTTGTGTTTTCTGACTTTAATTGTCTCTACTTAATATATACTTTTTAAACCCATGTTAATAGGATACTTCAGTTTTGAAGAGCAAGCTTTTAAATTACAACAATCTTGTAAAATACACAGAGAAACTCAGCAAAGAGCTTATAGGTGATGGTTCAGCATGGTTGTCAGGTTCATCGCCATCAACAGTTGCATCATCGTCAGGAAACTCTTCATCTTCAACATCTAAGCCAGGAGGCTTTTCAAATTGGAGTAAGATATATGCCCCTTGAATGAAACTTTTGCTGTGTGACTGTAAGTTTTCAATGGATGGCATGATTTGACATATTTATTGCTGAATCCCCCTTGTGAAATTGGCATGCCACTGCTTTAAGTCTAGCTAAGTTTAACAGTTTCATCTATGTACTTTATCATATTGGAGGACTGAAGCTTGAGGACATGAGCAATCTCATAGACACACCAGTCTGCAACTTATGTGTCCGGACTACTCATGTCATTTACTTATGAATAATATAAAGTAATATTAAAAAAAAAAAAAGAAAAATGTGGATACTAGGTGCAGGCAGTTAAAGTGGGTATTACCTCCTTCAGGGCTCTGAAACTAATAACCCTGTTGATTGAACCTTAGATTACCTGCAAGCTAAATTTCCTGAAACCAGAGCACTTTGGGTGTTCGCTTTGAATTGCATGGGCATTTCATGCATTGTTGCTTAATTTTACAACCACCATATTGGGCAAAGCACAGCTGAAGGCTTTTCAATAGTGTAAAAACATATTTTCAGTGAATCAAAGGAAATGGATCAAGACTGTTTTTTAGGATAACGAGATTTGTTATCTTCTTCACCTGAAATGTAGAGTAATTGATATTCGATAGTCTCTTAGCAGATTGTTGTTATCTTTTTTGTAGGATGCTTATGATGCATACTTGCATCCACTTTGACATATTCCTATGTCCTTATAAACAAAAAGAATGGATAGAATAATTTGAGATATGAACATGTAAACTTGGTGCAAGTCCTATTACAGATTTTTGTAGACAAATGAAATTTATTTCCTATTTGAATTTTTCTCTATTTTTAACGCATGAAAGTCATGCAAGTTCCTTTTGCTGATCACTCCTTTGGGTGGGGATTTTATGCATTATTTAGCAACTGAAATCTGAAACCAAATGGTAAGGTGCCTGCTATGTTGTAATGAGGGTTGTAGATAATTCACTGTGATGTAGGCATGAACACCTGACCCTCCATTTTCGAAGGACACAAAATTTTTAGAAAGTGTCTTAATCTTACGCCTAGACATGTATGTGTCTTGGATGCTGATGGCCAATTCTAATTGTCATAGACTGGCAGATGCTGTTATTGTCCCTCTGTAGCATGTTATTAGGAGTCCGCAATGTGATGATATCAAATTGTCGCATCTGTTTATCTTGAAGTAATAATTTCTAGTACATTTTTCATGGATCATGGATTGATTCTCCAATTGTCAAATGTCTCTGGCACGGTTCAATAGACTGCCTTTAGGAGTATCTTCTGTATGGTAATCATCTTTGCCTTTTCCCTCGTTTTTTGTGGAAAATCAATAGGTTCAAAGCCGAAAACTAAACCTAAAAAGGAGAGGACAGAAGAGGAGAAGAAGTTCAGGCGAAGGGCCAAGTACTTCTTAGGAGCTCAGCTTATCTCAGTTCTTGTTTTCCTGTCACTTTTCGGAGGTTCTGACACAGCTGAAGTGGAATTCGAGGACGATGATGATGGCATGGATTACAATGATTAAGTGGTGCTCGTGAGGCTCAGTTGCTTTACTTGATCAGCTTAGGTGCCAACTTTTTTGACGATGTAAACACAATAACCCCTCCCTTTTTGTTTGGAAAATTTTGAGAGCTTTTGCACAAGTAAAGGTCTATTGACATCAAAATGTTGAAGAAGAGGTTGATTCTTTTGTTTCAACAGCCTGTTTTTGCCGAAGGCCATGAACAAATGTACAAACAATTGATTTAGTGCAGGCCTTGAGTTATTGAATTTGACAGCAAATTGTTGTGGACCGCCATCCACTGAGTTCTCAGGTGTGGTGATGCCATATGAAGCGAGTGTTCGGGTGTTCCAGTGCCCTATGAGGTGAGGTGGCTTTGGTCTTGTTTGTTTCCCTATCGCCTATGGGTAGGTTTCTTGCCGTGGGTTACCGTCATTGTGTACCAGATTTTTCATCCTCTTCGACAATCTTGTGTGATTTCTATGTATAAATATGACAACTAATCCGAGACTTGAAGCTCGGAAAAATAAATAAATAAAATTTTGATCTGTACTGTACTTTGATCGAACGCCTAAAATAGGTTAACTTAACAAAAAATGAGGAACTGAAATCTTGCCAAGTTGAATGTAGCCGGACCTGAATCTAGATTGAATGATTCGTTTGTAAAGTCTAGTCTTGTCTGGAAGTTTGGGCAGCTCTAGTTGTACATATGGATGCGTTAACTTGACTTGACTGTCGCTTTTAAATTTTACCGGTTGTTGTATAAATTGATAAAGCTGTGTCTTTTATCCATGAAATGATGGTTTTTCTTCATCCTATACATTAATTTAGATTTCTAATCCAACAACATAGAAATCCACATTATTTTATAATGTTCTATTCTAATATTTCTAGTGAATTACATGTTATTAAATTATCTTTATTTTAAATGTTACAAAAATTGATATTTAACATCATACGTGAGTACAATTCAATTATTGATTTATAATGATATATTTAAGTTAGGAAAAAAAGGAAAATTATAGTGATACCTCCTTCCTTACATCTAACCTATTACCATACATTAATTTATCAGAACAAAATATATAAACTAACATTAAATCAACTATTCTACTTAATTTTTATTTTTTTATTATAAAAGAATATATTTGACTTATTATAGATTATCTTCATTTACAAGTCTTAAATTCAAAATTTTATTCAGAAGAATAAATACGAATTAAAATCAATATGTATTGATATTAACTCAATTATCGTTACCTATACCCAAATGATAAATCACCAAAATAATTGGTTTGTCAATCAAAAGTCACACCATAAACCTGCAATTATACATCCAATGATATAAAATATATTACGGTAGAAAATATAATTATTTTTGAAAAGTAAATCATGAATAATAAGAGAATAAATGTTAAAATTATTATACTACTCCCATCTCTAAAATATTGTCAAAAACTTTACTTTTAAATGTCTTATATTACTTGACAATATAACATTGAAACCACATATTTGATAATCTAAAAATTGTATATCTATTTATTATACAATCAATAAGATCAAAATTTTACCTAAAAATCTAAAATTTTATTAATTACTACATAATTTAAAACTTTTTAACAAATAAAAATAATATTATTTTTTATTTTGTATTTTTTTCTACATTTAATGTCGTCAATCATTGCAGTGTTGGTGGCACAAGGCAAGGCGCGCCGAAACACCTCAAAATTAGAAGGATGGGTCATAGTGTCGTACATTAAACCGTTGATTACAGCTTTTCTTTAGTATTTTTTCTTTTGTTTTTTTGACGTAAAGTGTCAAAATTATGCAGTGACCAACGATTACGAACCACGATCAAACGATTCACAGTACACACACAGGTAGCTCTCTCTCTCTCCCCATCCCTCATCTCCCATGGCCGTCTGCATATTCAGGGAGTTCAAATGATTTTGACGTCTTAACCGCTTTCTGGGCTGTCACTGTCACCAATCTGCCTGTTTCTTCATTGTAAGCCTTTCTTCTTCCATTATTACTCCGAAAGAGAAAGATCTCCTTCTCTTACTACCCTTCTCCTCCTATTCTCAATAAATTCATTGGTGTTTAGATCTATGAGGTAAAACCCAATAGGCATCTCGAGAAAGTGGAAGATTTTTTTGGCTAATTCTCAAAATGGGTGGATGTTCGTGGCCTTCCGAAGCCGAGGTAAGAACTGATTGGTTCATTCTCGTTTTTTTTTTTTTTTTTTTGCGCTTTCTGGGACAAATTGTTTCGTCTTTGTTGATTTGGTGCAGCATTTCTACTGATAATGTTTAAATAATCGGTTTTTTTGGTCGCACTCTCTATCTATGTATGTATCATCCGCTGGGTACAGTTCACATTGATCGTTGGTTGTATCTATTGGTAAAATTATCGTTTTCTTTGGGGACAGATCTTTTTGGTGGGTATTTTGTTATGATCAATCAGACTACACGAAATAGTGATGGCTTACTCTTTTTTTTTTTTTTTTCCTTTTTTGAAGAGAGGGGTGGGGGTGGGGGTGGGGGTGGGGGTGAGAGGAGATGAGATATGGACTCGTACAAGATGTTTGGCATTGTATATGAAGCTAGGAATAATCCATTTTCAATTTGTACGAATGGAATTGGTCTAGCTTGCTTATATCCCTGCATACTCTGCGGGGGTTATTTGTTTCCTTAGTAAGTGACCAGGGCAAGGAAGAGGAGTTGCCCTTGTTAGTGGGAAAGTGGTGGTTGAAATTCACTTATGAGCAGCAAGATGATTCTGGTCCATAGTTAGTAGGAACAGCACTGTGATTGCTTACGATCAAATGTGGATTGCTAGTTGATACAGTAGTTTAGCCTAATTTAAGCTCAGATCACTCCCTCCCCAAATGCAAATCACGGGCCATGAGCATTCTCGGTAACTAATTTATATAAACTTCACCTTTTTTGGGAGAATTTATCTGGGAATGTGATGTACTTTTCCATAGCTATACCAATTCAACGTAGCTATTGTTCCTCTTATTTTTTACCTCTCTGGAGATTCTTGGAGGCTTCAGTTAGGGAAATCCTTGATGAATTCAAGCTGGGAGTTTTGTTACATTGGATTTGAGTCTGATGTTTCATTATAACAAGAGAATAACAAGTATTCATGGGGACATTCTGGTAGTGTTGTGAGTGTGAGGGGGGTATAGGTCTGAATCACTCTTTAATGTGAGAACTTGCTTAACAAACTCAACAAGAGCTTGGGTGTGGTTTGAGCTGATTTCCTGAAAAATAAAATGGAAAAACATAATACAAGTTTGGTGAAAACTCCAAATAGGTTGACTTTAAGAGGATCACGGATTGGCAACTTTGAGATTAGTCCTATGTTTCATTCAAGGGGTAAGAAAAACTTTTTATTTCACTTTTCCCCTTCTTTCCTCTTTTTCCTTTTTCTCCTTCTAGCTCAAATTTCAGTGGCATTGCCAGCCGTTGGCCCTAGCTGGCAGCAAGCTTGATATTTTATCTGACTTTCTTAGATCTTCTATCTTTGGGGCTTAAAACCTTTTGATGCTCTAGTTCTATAGATTATCATCTCTATAATTCCCTGATAGAGTTGAAGTTCTAAGAGTTGTGGAAAAAGTTTGCTTTTGGGATGTTAGTGAACATTGCTGCAGCAATGGATGGCAGAACTAACCATGGATGGTGAGGATTGTGCTCCAAATGATTGAGAGATTAGGGGAAAAAGAGAAGAGTGTTGTAGGTTAGGGCTTTGTGATTTTTAGATTAATCAAGGTTTAAGAGGCTTTGCTATTCTTTCAGCATGTTTTATAGTGGACTACAACAAATTGATCGATGACACTATTTTTAGCTTCTTTCTATAGAGAAGTAAAAAAAATTAATCTAGGGTTGACAAAAGCATATACGTAATTCAAGGGCTTCCAAAGAAAGAATATGCCAAAAGATGCTCTGTTCTCCATGGGGCTAGATGAGGAACTGCTCAGGGGTTCGTAGGAGTGAACTCCTAAATTGCAAATGTCAAGACATGTCACCAAAATTTTTCGTCTCATCATTTTCACCGATTTGAAATGGAAATTTCTCTTCCATATTGAAGGTTTGCTCGGGAGAGTTTGAGTCACCCTAGAGGGGGTGAATAGGGTGATGGAAAAATCTTTGCGAGAACACACACTTTTGACAGAGAAGAGGCAAAGACAGATTCCGAGTCTAAGCACGGGGTCGGAAAATATTGAACTCGGAATGCAATGAATCGGAGTAAACAAGTACAGCAGGATCTGTCCGAGTCTAGAATGAACTCGTAAAGAGAACACAGAGATTTTACGTGGAAACCCTCCCGGGGCGAAAACCACGGCCCGTGTCAATCCGGACACGAAGTCAAATCCACTATTTTGAGTCCACAAAATACCGTGAACCGATCGAACCCGAGTTGCTCCCTTGGACAACTCTATACAAGTTTTCCTAGACTCGAAGTTACCTTATCTCGATCTAGTACTTCCTAGCCGAGATAACCCTTACAGACTAGGGACAATTAAGCTGAATTAACCTTTACAGACTTAGTCAAAGGACCTCACAAAGAATGTAAGAAGAGTCTCGTAACTAAGTACAAGACCTTACAACTCGTAAAGTAATGAATTACTGAGTGGGAGTTGTAAGTTGAAGATTGAAAGTAAATACAATAACTTTTATCAAGTAAGTGTATTGACAATGTATTCAAGCAACCTTCAAGTCTTGTGAAGTGGCTTCTTTTATAGAAGATCAGTGCGAGTAGCCGTTATCTTCATCTCGCTGACCGAGAGTCCTCTCGTGACCGTTGTGCAAGGCTTTCCGAGTCACTCGGAAAGTATCCGTTGAAATATGGACGTTGGACAACGGTTTAACTCTCTTGGAAGTCCCAAAACCATCGGTTGTGTCTTGATAAATGTGGTGAGACCCACCGTTAAGCTTGGCGTTCCAGCTTTTCCGGATATGGAAGCGCAGTGCCTTCGACACAATCTTCTTAGACTAAAGCGAGGAAGGTGAAAAGCCATATCTCGCTGGTGATTTGACGTTCGAGCCGGCTACTTTTGTAGTTTGAAAAGATATCCTCGATTGAATAACCTACAAAAGTAAAACACCTTCGGTTCTCAAAGTATAAAATACTTTGGTCCAAGGTTAGACACGAGATAACAAAATAATTTTGAAAAATTACGCAATTGATTATCCGAGTCGAAAAGAAATGGAATTTTCTCGAGTCTAATATCCATGATACTCGGAATTCCATATGACTTAGTCTTAAGTAAAGAAACACGTTCTATAGCGAATATCGAGTGGGAAAGAACTTGATATAGACTAAGCATGAAATGAACTATGAATGCCGACTATGCAAACAATAGAGTAAATAACCGCAAGTCGATTCCGAGTGAGAAACAACGGAATACTCGGTATATTCAAAATGCGATTAATCCGAGTGAGAGTGGACTCGGAATAAAGAACCGGTTTTCGAGGCGCTAACCGAAAGCGATGAAAGAGATATGTGAAGGCCGAATCGCATAGAGAAGATACTATTTAACTCAAGTAAGTTTCTAAGACACAGAGAATGCCTTGGAATCAAAACTCTATATGAATGACATCGTTATACTCGATTCCTTTTGCATGACTCGAAAGATATAGAGCGAGTGTCCGAGTCTTCACATATATGACAAGTATGATACTGAATTTCTTTCACATTGGACCCACCATGTCCCGTCATGTTGCATCTTAATGAGATGTGTCAGGTTTATGGATGTTCCAAAATTTCAGTTGCATAAAACTCCTGTTCAAAAGCTCCCAAAATCAACATTCTCTGTTTTTTAAAATTAATTTTCTTGAGGATTACTTTTGTGATTTGTTGTCTTAACTCCAAATGCTTTTGCGGTTAACTGACTTAAGAAGGGTTGTAGCTGGGATGTCCGGAAGAACTGGCTGAGGAGGTTAAGGTGGTTGTCTCCCCATACAGAATTTGTCCTTTGGGTGCTCATGTAGACCATCAGGTTAGTTCAATATCCGTCTTTTTGATTACGTCTATGCTGGTTTATCATTATCCTTTTTAATTTTGATGGTACTTTCATTGGAATTATAAGGATTAAAATCATACCATGAATTCTCGCTTCTTCTTTTCTCTTTTCATATTGACAACGTTTCTGATCTGTAAATCCAATGTGGGAATATTTGGTGATGTCTTATGATCACAGAGGAATTTGACTTATATCTATTTAGGTGACATATTTGAGGTTTATTTAGCAGCCAAAATTGTGTTGTTATTGCGTTGCTGTAACTTGTAACCGTTGCAGCTTTTGATGTCATGAACTTTTGCGGCCTTTGGCTTTATTTATTTATTTATTTTTATCGGGGTGGAGTCGTCTCAGCTATGGCAATAAACTTGGGAATTCTTCTTGCATTTGTTCCTTCCGGGAATCCCGAGGTACGTTTCTCTTCTCTTCTATAACAATAAGGACATGTTACAATCTATTTTAAGCAAACTGAGATACAAGATACTAATTCTGCTACTAGTCGCCTTTGTTTCCTTTTCTTGGGGGGTGGGTTGCTGTTGAAGACTACGAGGACTGACGAGGTCAACTTAGTAGAACCTATGAAAGGGGCCTTTAACAAGATCTACAGGGGGAAAGGGTGAAAATAACCTTAATTTGTACAACCAAATTCATGTCAATGTACATATATTTCATATTTGAGAAATAGTGATGAGACAAAAGTACTTATCATCAGCATTCCTCAAAGCTCTAGATCCAAAAATCTTTGGAGTCAGATCTAGTGTATTAAAAGTTCCGCTAGACTAGAAGATTGATAGGCTTTTCAAGATTTTTAGATTTTAGAGCCTGGTCTTTTGAACTTATCAAAAGTACTTATCATCAACATTCATCAACACTAATAAGTAATCAACACGGATCAACATTTAGTCATATTTCCTAGTTATAATTTCCTAATATTTAACACATATTGGTATTGATCAACACTAGTCATTAGGAAGTTACTTATGATAAGTTGAAAAGAATATGCGCTTAGGTTACTTTTAAAAATTCTTCATTTTGTCGCTGACTTTGTTTTGGTCACTTGTACCACCATTGGAACTTGTTTTTGTTTTTGGTGAAGTATGCCACTGCCGGACCATGTATATGGCATGATGTAGTAGATAATCCTATGATTTTAAACACATTAAATATTAAATGTGAATTATAGAAAGAGGAAAAAAGAGAAAAACGGAAAAATGTTAGGTTAGAGAAAGAAAGAAAAAAAAAACAAAGTGTTAGGTTGAAAGGAACCCCCCCAAAAAAAAAAAAAAAGAAAAGAAAAAGAAAAATGCTTCTTTTCCTCCCAATTCAAATACTTTCCCCATTCCCCTCCAATTGTGAGAACACTACTTTAAATTGATCACCGAAAGGGGCTTCAAGTAGCGAAATTGAGATGGAGAATACAACCCTGACCCAGAATTGAACTCAATGAACCCCCACTTCATATATAGTTATTAAATCCAGTCTCAACTTGAAACCGTGGAATGGTAACTAAACGAACAATTGGCTTCTAGTTAGATCTCTTCGATTTTGCACTTGTCTCTATCCTTGGCGGGGTTAGTTTTGTTCAACCATCGCGTGTGAATGATGTGTTGGTGGCTTGGATAAAAATAATGAAGAGTTGTGCTCTAGAAATTGATTCCTTGCGCTATTTGCTGGTGTATGTGGAAAGAAGTGAACTGATGGATTTTTGAGGGAAAAGCTATGTCCTGTTAGGATTGCAGGTCTACTTTTTAGGAATTTATTATAGATAGAGGTCCAAGGATTCAAACAGCAGTTCTGGTCGCGGTTGCAATATTGCAGAATTGCAATGGCATAGCATGTAATGGAGTGAGAATGCGATTTGTGCAACTTCCAAATCTTTCCGATGTGGTAATGGCTTCATTTTTAATCCTTGGAGCAAATGTTCAATTATGACAGAAAGTTGTCTCTTTTAGATAGTATAGATTATATTATGCATGAGAGCTTGTGAGCATGATGATTATTGTATCGCCTCATGTGTATTACCCCGTGTGTATATGAGTTGGTTTCTCATTGATATATCTTTTGATTATTTATTTAAAAATTCCTGAACCAATTCAATCAACCTAAGCTAGCATCAATTTCATGAAGGAGAAAATATGAGATGGATAACCCCCCCTTTCATGAGACAATCAAATGGCTTTGGATTTTTTTTTCTTCGTTCTTTTTCAGGTGATAGAACCATTTTTTTCATTTCTCTGTCTGCCCCCCCAAAGTACCTTTCGTAAGTGAAGTTGAGCATTATGAGACATGACATTTCCTTGTAAATTTTGGGGATTTTTGGGTTCAAATCCAATTTAAGTGTTCAATTTCCAACTTAACTTTATTGTGGCTTAAGCAAAGATATTGCTCACTTTTCATTTTAGGGTCGAGTGGCTCAAGTTTTACATTTTCTGTGAGATTGCTTTTTCTATCTATCCTCCTTTTTCTATACCTGTTAGCTTAAAAAAATAAATAGACAATAACTCAAGACTTGATACAAGTTGGGTTGTTCGCTCCCCTGGCAAATTGGCCAAAACTCTTTTAACAATGACAGTTGTAACCCCAGCCAAAAAGAAAGGCCAGTGGCGAAATGAAGAACTCTAAAGAGTGCAAAGTGGTCCAACCTAATCTGCTTAAATGGCATACCAACAATGGAATGGGCCTTTGCTGTGTTTTAACTCAGACTTGGCATGCTCTTTTCGATTTTTCTAGTTGTTATTGCAATGTATTTCTAGAGCCACATGGTTTGGATGCAGAACTGCATTTTAAGAAATCTAACGATGCCTTTCAAGAGAAGCCGTGTAGTCAGAATGTCTTGGCAAGAATATGCTGCTTGAGTGAGGGCCTTCATCCAGCAGCACGTTTCACTTTCAGTTGCTGTTCCAGGGACAGGAGCACTTTTTCCTTTCATAACTCGTACCAGCTGCTGGAAAGAGCATCATGTTGGATCTCCCATGATGGGGGTCTTAAATGTGATGAGCAAGGCTTTCCATAGACAGTACTAGGGCACTTGCCTGGCTTTTGGTAGAGTGCATAATATATGGGTGTCAATATTTGGGAATGTGAGGATTTTTTCTTTTAGTTATCTAATAGCACAACTTCCATGGATAATCTAAGCTGTAATCCATAACATATTCGTACTTGAACTCGACTTCTTATTGGAGGAAAAAATGGTACTCAGACTGGACTATAAGCCTACAATTTCCTTGCAAAATTATGGGTGTAGGTGTTCGACTTGGTCATTTGCTCTGGATTTTGGGTGTTTTTAGTCTGATAAAGGATGGAGTATTCACACTGATGTAAGAATGATGAGTACTTGGTTTTGGTACTTGAGATGAAATGAATAGCTTGACTGTATGTGGTGACAGATGTACTTCGGTGTCTTCATTCTGCCTAGTTAAAAGTTCCTACTTATTAACTGCTTCTTCCATATTTTTCGTTTCCTCACTGTATTCCTCAACTTTCTTATGGATTAGGATTACTAGTTGTATGTTTTTCCCCGTCATTCTTAGGATGAACTATGAAGAATATCTCCCCATCCCACACAAAAGTGGGACCCACAATGGGAATTGTTGTGGCTAAGTCTGAGCTTGATTGTTGTGAGGCTACGACTTTGCTGGTGGGAAGCTCAATTTCTTTTGTTTGAATTCATCTAGTTTATAACTACAGCCACAATCATGTAGAGATTGAGCCAGAAAACTACAAAAATTTGTATAGTAAACCAGAAAACAACAAAATTTTATATAGTCAACCCTCATGTATGTATACTCCTTTTTTGCTACACACTTTTGGTGTACGATAGGCTATCATTTTTTTTGGGTGGGGCCCTTTGGGTGAACAATAGATAGTCTTTAGTGAGAGTAGTTTTTAGATAATTTTGGGTAAACAATATGTTAACATTTTGTGGACAATAGAACATTTTTATTCTTAGTATTTTGAACAATATCCAATTTCTTTTGAACTATTAAATAACTTTTGTTGAATAATAGATTATTTTTAGCATAAAATTTCTTTTAGTGAACAATAAAACATTACAAGTATGAAAGTTCTTTTACTGAACAATGTGCTAGTTTTTGGTGAACTATTATAGATCACTATTTGGTAAATAATTTTCAGCGGACAAAATTTTGTTAACCAAACCCAACTTCAAAGTCATCACTGGAGGAGTCGAAAATGTAATCAAGATTGCCACATAGACCTTGCCATTCTTATGCCATACAACCTCGTGTACAATAATATTGTGCACGTATCCCTCCTTCCTCAATTCCTCCGCGCCACATTTCGTTTGACTTCTCTCTCTCTCTTTCTCCCTTCTCTTCAATGTCTGATTCCAACAACCTCTAAGACCACACTTTTTGGCGATGGATTCTTGAATGTCGTTCTTTGCTTCCAACGACATCAACAATGGTGCCGCTGCTTCCACCTCCAATGTTGTCCACCTGGATACTAACTCCGTTCAATGCCTATGCCCTCCGGTATCTCTTTGACAATCTCAACTCCATCTTCGACTCCTCTAGTGAAGGACTTTGAGGTTGGGGTTAATTCACCAAAACATTTTCCACCAAAAATTATTCACTGAAGAGTGATCTATTGTTCACCAAAAACTAACCAATTGTTCGTTAATAAGAAACTTTTTTAATATTCAATTGTTCACCAAAATGATTTTTGTGCTAAAATGTTTTGTTGTTCACCAAAAGGTTTTGATAGTTCAATAAAAGATATTGGATATTGTTCAAATACTAAGCCAAACAAAACTACTAATAAAAAAATAATAATAAAGTATCTGAAAACATCTGTGACCAAAGAGTATTTATTGTTCACCAAATAAACTGCACCAAAAAAAACATTCACCAAAAGATATACACCAAAATTGCGTTGTGATGGGAAAGTGTACAAGAATACCATACACAAAGGTTGACAACAACCCAAAAAGAAAATTTGTTCACCAGCAAATACTCTATTGTACACCAAAAGCCGGGGGCAGAGGAAAGAAGTGAATAGGAATGCTATACAGGACTGCCGCACATGAGGGTGTTGAATATAATTTTTGTAACTATAGCTTAGTGTCAAGCTGAACCAAAATGTCATCGAGCTAGCCTGAGCTCACCAAGTTGGGCTTAGCTCAACTTGACTGTCTGACATACTTTCATAATTGTCTTTTGAAATCTTTTCTTTTTGCATTTGTAAAGGTTCAAGGATCATTTAAATTCAGCAGGAACTTTTTCATTTGCAAACAATAACTATATTAGCAGTGTGGATTTCACCAAACCTATGATCTTGGGAGATTCATCTAAGTTGAGTGTAGTTGACTATTATAGAAGGTAGGGTTTTCCCTTCTTTTTTTTTTTTTTTGGGGGAAGGGGAGGGGTTATAACAGAGCTCTTGAGACTAACATTCCTGATATTGCAGTAGAGTGATCTAGTGCATCTTCATCCGTAGATGCCATGTTGTATTTTAATATACAAAGTCCTCTATGGCTGGGGTATGGATGGTTTTATGGAACACAAATGACTCTATGCATGCATCCTTATGCATTATGCAATTTTGTACCTAGTCTCACTATAGTGGATATTTGCTATGCAGGTTATATTACGGTCTGCACAGTTTGAAGGCGAATTAAGGTTCAGGTAAGATCGGGTAAAACAAATTTGTCTCATCCTTGTCTTTATATTGGTTTATTGTATTGTTTTCTGTGATTTGTTATCTTATTCAGTAGTACAGTTACAGATATTTTTTATTCCATTGTGCTCCCAGTACAATTAAGTCTAATTTACTCCGCTCCATGTGAAAAAGATATTTCACTGGGGGCTCATGCCAGATGTCTGAAGCTGAGACTTCAGACAATTGAGAAGGCAAAGTTCTCTCAAATCCAATAGAGAAGAAAAATAAGTTGATAAGACCCTCACTTTTCTTCAAAACCAATTGGAAATTCAGAAACATGCAAAAAGTGTCTACAATGTTTAGTTTCATGGCCTATATCCCTAAAATGCCATGACTAGCTGTTCTTTCATCATGTTTGTGTTAGTTTTGAAGTCCCAGTGCCAACTTTAATCTAGAATTCAGTTCACAATTCCTTGTGGAGATGGATTCTGTTGATTGTAATTTATCATTCTCTATCTTACTTCTATACATATAACACTAGTGCAAATCATTGTGGCATATTCATGAATAGCTTACCTAACTGAGATTGATTACAATTACATGTGCTATACAATCTTTTCCCTGTTGTCTAGTTAGTAGAGATTATCTACTCTATTGAGAACTATGATCACCCCAATTCTCTAAACCTTCAATCAACAAGTCCAGAAAGGGAAGGGGAGGGTCATGTTTTTGTTGAATATCAATTGTAGAACCCCATCTTCAAGAGTCCCTACCTCATACCTCCGCATCTTCTCTTGAAGTGCAAACCTTGTTCCACTTTATCTAACTTTCATATTTCAGGTTCCTGTTTGCTTCAATTCACATAATACACAATATTAGACTACACAATCTTCTACCACTGTTTTTTGTAATGAATATGCACTACACAATCTTCGACCATTGTTAGTGTGAGGAAGAACTTGTTTCCCTTCTCTCTCTGTTGTGCACTTGCTCACAATAAATGTGGGCCTCATTATGGGACTTTTGAAGACTCCAACATGTGCCCCTTCAGCGGGGATTAGAAACGCACCATTACTTAAACATGGCTATTCAACTAGAACTAAACTAGTATCTCCTAGGCTCACTTCTCTTTTTCTTTTTTCTTGGAGGGGGAGGGCGGAGGAGGGTTAGCCTCACAATGGAGTAAAAAACGAACGAAAGAAGCAAAAATTAGGGTTCTAGGACATACTGGTGTTTAGAAAGAGGTGGGGCTTTTTTTTTTTTTTTTTAATCGTGAGCATGGATTGTTATTGGGTATCATGGGAGAGTCAAAATTAAAAAATAAGCATGTTTTTAGATAATAATTAGTTTCCTTATTTATTTAGTGTTTTTTAGGTAGTATCCCAAATCCCCAATAGTCTTGTAAGAGCATTTTGGATTACATGTGGGGGCCTACACCCTCCATATCATCTCACAATCCAATTTTTGGAACTCAATCCATCACATCTACATCCCTTAAATCATCAACTTGGATTATCAAATAAAATATTACCCATAGAGCCTACAAATATACATATTTAATTTAATTTTCTTTTTAAATATGGAAACATTGGCAAAAACAAAACGAAAAAAACGTGATGTGGGATGCTCGAGAGCAATTTCTACAAAGGGATTAATGTAGGACGCTCCGAGAGCAATTCCTATGGGAAGGGGTGGCTCACACAGAGCCAATCAAGCTCACAAAAAACTCAATATTCAATATCAATTCTTATTCATAGTCTCGCCTTCTCCAATTACATAAAGGGGTTTATATAATTAAGAGATTAGCTAATATTAGGGAACCTAAACAAAAGATATAGAATATAAAAGGATAGAAATATATAACCTAATATTATCCCTAATCGACTAGGAAACTAAATCTCGATAAAATACTACTTAATATCTTTATTTCACCTATCTTAAAATATTTAAATAATAAACTTACGAAAATAATAAAAATAACAAAATATATTTCACATCTACTAATATAGAGATATATCCATATCTTCTAACCTCTCCTTTATTATTATCTTGCATCATTCTCCCCGGTTGCAAAAAATTCAACCTCGAGTTTTGAAATGAACTAAAATTGGGGACGAAGAAGATAAAATTGATTCAATTTCATGACAGATTTTCTGAAATTCAATCCATAAAATATGCTCCCATGCTAGTAACCTTGTAAACATTGGATAAAGTTCAATTTTCACTAAGAAGTCTTTAGGAATGAAGAAGTCCACATGTTTAACAACTCCTTGTGTCAAACTACTACCTTCCGGCAACAGCTTCCAAGACAGTTTCTACTTGCAACTGGTTGCACATCCACTTTAATGACTTCCATTGAAAAAGCTTCATCATCAATATCTATAGTGGTTGCTTCCTTTTTAATTGCCTCATCCACAAAATAAGATTCAACGTGAGGAACATCAATGTTTGAAACATTGACATTGTTGTCTACAATTTGTTTCTTTGTCATTCGGAAATCTTCTTTGCGAGACTCCTCAAAGGTGCCCTTATCATCCTCAATGAAGGCTCGCCTATAATCTGTATCATGGTAGGTTGGATGTTCAACTAAATAATAAGGTTCCCTAGGAAACCTGGAAGTTGAATCTACATAATCATTCGTGGGAATTCGCCAAGGTATCAAAGGAGCGCTAGGAGGTTTATAGTCGAACATATATCTAGGAATGTAGGGTCTGCAACCACATATAAGCTCACTAGCAGCAAAATAGAGATCCAATTCACAGCAACCTTGATAAATCTGACACCCTTGGAGCTTGCAAAAGCATATACAACATCTTCATGGGAATAAAAATTCATTCTAGTGTGAAAATCACCCATTGTTTGAAACATAGCTATGTTTTCTACATCCCCATAAGGGAAGAAGATGTGGCACGAAACATTCTTTGTACCAGGAACTTCTTTATCAAGAATGATTACGTATAAAGCTCGATGATGTTTTTCACACAAATCCATTGTTGCTGTCAGAATAGCTTTAAACCATGGAAACACTACCAAACAATTGCATATGAACAATTATGAGCCACAGCGAAGACTGATCTGGAATGCAGCAATTTGGGCAGGGATATCAACACGGGCACATGGCAGCAGCTCGTGATCTGGAATTTTTTTTGGACATGACAGTAGCTCATGATTTGGATTTTTTTTTCGCAGGGTGTTTTGTTTTGGAAAATTTGGAAATCAAACAGAATGAAAAGAAAATGTAACCATATCTGGTATCAAAAGGCTCTGATACCAATTTGATGTAGGACTCTCTGAGAGTAATTCCTACAAAGGGATAAATGTAGGATGCTCTGAGAGCAATTCCTACGGGAAGTGGTGGCTTGCACTGAGCCAATCAAGCTCACACGGAGAAACTCAATATTCAATATCAATTCTTATTCATAGTCTGCCTTCTCCAATTACATAAAGGGGTTTACATAATTAAGAGATTAGCTAATATTAGGAAACCTAAACAAAAGATATAGAATATAAAAAGATAGAAATATATAACCTAAGATTATCCCTAATCGACTTGAAAACTAAATCTAGATAAAATACTACTAAATATCTTTATTTTACCTATCTTAAAATATGTCAATAATACACCTACGAAAATAATAAAAATAACAAAATATATTTCACATTTACTAATATAAAGATATATCCATATCTTCTAATCTCTCCTTTATTCTTATCTTGCGTCAAAACGATAAATGATGCAAGATGGAAACGCGGGCGGAATGAATACACGAGCGACCATGCGGGCGGATCGACCTTGGGCTGAACAGAACGTGCGTTGGGGCTAGATGGATTGGATCAGAATCTCTTGCGCAATTGCCCTAACAGATTAGGCTATTAGAAATAGAAGGACAGTACTTAGTCCTAGGTTAATTGAATCAAAGAGCAATCATGCTATTTTTCTGTTGGTTTCTTCTCATTTCCCCTTCCTCTCTAATCTTGCCTCTCCTTTTGTCTGCTTCTCCTTTCTACTAATTATTTTCTCCTCCCCCGTCCCAATCTGTGTTGCCTACAATTTAATTGTAGAAGGTTGTTTGATTGTTTCTGACTTTCTGTTGGACCCTACAATCTTATTATATTTGAAAAAGTTCTTCAAGCCAAGCTTTAAAATCCTAAAGTTTTTCCGGATGAGGAAACTACAAACTCACCTTGTCCTTGAATTCTAGGTGCAGATTAAAGTATGATACCTGCCTTTTCAATTATCTTGGATGCGAAGACTTGGGATATGTAGATTACTTAAATTAGATATATCTTTCTTAATACATAGGTTATGATGCTTATGAGTTAGTGCACTACTAGAACCTGAATTTCAAGGTTTCATCGTTATTATGTCAGAAGCCTAGATACTAGTAAGTTATCACATCAGCCTGGTGCACAAAGCTCCAGCTTAGGAGTATTCAGTTTGATGCGTTTGGATTTTTCACAGTTTAATCCCAGCAATTCCGTATACACACAAGTAACCGCATAGACATATAGACTAACTATGTATGATTGAAGGAAATAAAATAATTTGACAGATAAGCAGAAAAATTGTGCTGGTTTCATAAGGCCTCGTTCTACTATGTGGTGCGGTGACTATATGGATTCTTAAATGACCTTACATCAGCAAAACTACGCAATTTGATCTTTCGTCAACTCTTCCATGGGGAATAAATTCTTTTTCACGAATTATTGTTCTATTTTGTGGTAAGTTCTCCTTTTGTCAACTGGTTGGAGCATCACATATTTGAATTGGGTGAGGGTGAAGATCATTTCTGGTCATTTGAGCTGGGTGATTGGATAAAGAGTTAAAATCCCCAGCGTTGTCACAAGTTTCCGCTTCTATCAAGATGATTCAGACATCTTTAATATCCTTATCTTTGAGAAGGGTCCTACCTAGATAAATTTAACTTGTTTGAGATATTGTCTCTCTTTCTTGAATTCTGGTGATTATGAGGATATTGTTGCACTATCCTTGATGTCAAACATGATTGTCGAAGTCACTGTATGCCTTTGTGTTGGATACACTGATTAGTTCTCTTGCTTGTTCTTTGGCATAACTTCGTCCTGTTTTCTTTATGAGTATACTTTCCTGTAGGCTTCTAAAAATCATATTTGATTTAACTCATCTTGGATGTCTATGGCTCATCACCAAACATTCATTGACCAGGAGCTTTCCCTTTGGAACCCTCTCCATTTTTCTGATGCAGTGGCATTTCTTCTCAAGATTTGTTGCTTCCCTTGAAGGTCCTCATTTGTTTGGAAAGATTTTCGTTGAAGAATAATTGGTATCTTCATCTGTTTTCATCACCTTATTCTTGGAGGATTACCTTTGCTTTTGTTTTCTCCTCCATGCCTTCACTTGGAAGTTGGAATACTATAACTAGTTACTAGTATTCCCTGATGGTAGTTGAACTCTCACTAAAGACATCTTCATAGTTTGTGCAGTTGGGATACCCCGGTTTCCTATGAACATAGTCTACAATGAGTAGATGTAATAGTTTATTGTGATGACAGTGTGGCGGAGACCTCAAGCATCATACACAACATATGAAGCTTGTGCTACACTTCAACAACTTTTATTTGTGCTCCAATTGAAATATTGAATACCTCTAAGGAAAAAAGATGAGGGTATATATATTGCTTCTAGTTGACGGTATATGTATTGGTTAGGTAGTATTTGTTAACATTTGTTGAATACTACCTGAGAAATAGGGTAGGGATGACAAATATTTCTCCATCATTGTGACCCTTTTAGACACCCTCACCCAACTGGGAGAATATATGTGAACTGCCTGTCATCTAAAAAATCACAATGGACTATGGATTCAAACTGACGTATTTTCAAAATGAAACAGCTGCATTACAAGTGTTTTGAATTGAAGCAAACTTTGTTTTCCCATGTTTTTGTTGTTTGTCACATTTCTTTGTTTGAACAACCATGGATCATTCCAGAACTGAAAACAGCCACAATGTCACACATGACAAACATTCTGAAAAGGAGATTGGCATTTATATGTTCGTTTATTAATTTTTTAGCATATGATGCATTTCATTATTTACATCACCTTGTTGCAAACCTTTTTATATTATTATGCTACTAATAGGATTAGAAAGTAAACCAAAAATAATAGGATTATAAAGTCATTCTTTCCAAATATGTTTTTATAAGGACTAAACACTATTTACAGAGTCTTTTTGAAAAGATTTACTTCTTGACAAATGCAATCTTTTTTAATGATTGCTGTATTAGCTTGATTCTGCAATACCACACCATTTGGCACTATCACGACTGAAATCTCCTTCTGTACTCCTATTGGAATGCCTTCTTAATGTCAAGGCAATCTCATCTCGTATACATGCATTATTTACTTGTAAAGTACTGATGGGAAATTGTAGTTACCAAAGTTGAAGCAATCCTTTTCTGGATTCATGTTACAGAGTTGATGACACCCAATATCCTAAAAAGCCTAGCAAGGAAAATGGAACCACTGATGCTAATGGTTCAGTCAAACTGAAGGAAGAGAGAGGTTGGGGCAGATATGCAAGAGGAGCTGTATATGCATTACAAAGCAAAGGGAATATTCTTCGTCAGGTTAGAGATGTTTTCCTTTCACTTAGTTTTTGAAATTGGAAATGGAATGGGGACAGACTGTTGAGTCTGTTAAATAATAAATGATTTAATTGTAGAAGGCAGTAGAATATGCAAGTTTTATTCCACATGCCATTTTTTGGAGCATTTTGTGTGAGATAAATAGAATAGTCTTCGAGGGAGCAGAGACATCTCTTCAGCGCTTTAAGGATAACCTTGTCAAGACTCTAGTTTTTGGGGTAGTGGCAATTTTTTTCAATTTTCTTTTGATATTGTAGATTTTGTGGATAGTCTACACTCTACATATAGGATGTATATGGTCCTTTTGTAGGATGCTTACTTTGCATCCATCCTTTTGATTATAATATACATTATTATTTTCCTTTTTCTTATCAAAAAAAAAGAATATGCAAGTTTTATGGTTTCTAAGTTGATCTTTTTAGGAACAAATTTAAGAGGGCTCTATCACAAGAATGTCTTGCATGGGTTGATAAAAGCTTCATCAAATTAGCAATCAAAACACAAATTTTAGACTACATTTAGCAATGGGTTGTTCAACTCTGGTTTGTGCTATATTTGGAACGATGGAATATCTGGGTTGACTTGGATTTGAGTTCAGTCATCTCGAGTCTGTTGGTCTAATAAGCCAAACATAAAAACAAAATTTATATTTGCCTGGGAAATTTTACGTCTTAGTTTGGCCCAAGAGCACTCAGGTTTATTTAAAATCCAAGGTTCATCAACTAATCAAGTGTTGGTTATTGTTTTGACTTATGTTAATGTCTAGAAAGTTGGCCTATGGTTTCTAAACCTAACAAACAGGTGTTAGATCGGTCAACATGATGGAATAGAATAATCAACTCAAATGATGTTTGAGCTGGCTTTTCTCAAGTTGGGGTCATATTTGGGTTTATTGGTGGTTTGTCCCATAAGCTTGTTACGAAGATGGACCAATATCGGTCAGGAAGATATGGAATTGGTTTGGGGTTGGATCAAACCAATTCAGAGTCTAGCTGTGATCACGTTGCCTTTCTTCAGGTCTTCGTTGATACATAATAGGCTGTTTATGTCAGGTAATCAGACACAAGAGTTTCGCTAGGTGTAGTCATACGGTGTTGAATATATGTAAATATCAAACTTGAAAATAAGATTATGATGAGCAATGAAGTTTAAATCTCAGCCCCTCGTCACGCTCCTCCCTGACATAATCTTCTTTGCGGCATAGTCACCATGGAGTTTATGGGTTGTTGGTGAACCCTGAACTGGGTTCATCGGCCACTGACGAGTACCGTGGTGGCAGGTTCTCCCTTCCCATGCCCATGTTCTCCTCTCCTTTTTGTTATGAGTAATCAAAAATTAATTTAATTCCTGCAAAAATCACAAAATCCTCCACCAATCACAAAACCCTCCACGTTTTCAAATGCTAGTTGAGGCGCTTAATTCTGAGAACAAAGAAATTCATCCCAAATTCTGACACACAAGATTGGATGATTTGCCCCATGTAATCAATCATCACTTTGTACTGAGTGGTTAATTAAAGCCTAAAATTTGATCCTTTCAACCTAGGCTTTTCGTTTTTCAAATCGGGCAAAGAAATCTGACTGGTGAACATCGAAGAAGTTCATCTACCGCTGTCAAGGCCATAGGAGGCTGGTGCATTGCAGGACACATTTGAGGGAATATAATAGAGTTGTGGGAAGGGTGAATAATGGGTGGGGGAGAGAGTATTGGCCTGCCTTGGGCCCTGCTAGTGTCCAGGGAGCAGGAACTGATGTAAGCACACTGGGCATCAACAATGGTGGGGGCAGCTGGTGGTAACATGTTGAAGTGTGACACAGGTTTTACAAGTGGAGACTGAGACTTCTCATATGTCAAAAACCACTTCTCATATGATATTTCCTCTCTCTCATATATGTCTCTGCATTAGAGGTCGGGTGTTTTTTCTTTGGGGGGTGAAGGGGTCAATTGTTGCTGCATGACAAATACACCGTTGGCTATGATTGTGTACACCATTAAGAATTTATTGTTGACAAGTTGTAATTTGTGTATGTTCCAGGGTATCATTGGAGTGATTAGTGGTTCAATGGGACTTGACAGCTCAGGTCTTAGCTCTTCTGCTGCTGTAAGTTAAAACAATTCAATCTCATGTGCTAGACTGATGCATAAAATAATTCTTGATTATGAAACTTTTGTCTGCCGATAGTAACAGTTCACAGCTGACACTGTTATGACTATGGATAATTGTACTATTTTCCCTTTAGTTGGTGAGCAACTATGGCTATTTACTGGTTGAATACCACCAGACCTTTATATATATATAGTCATAGTGATCTTAGAAAGTTTGTTCATGGTTATGGGTGGTTGGCGTTTAATTTTACAATCATCTTTTTGACTGCTCGAATGGACTTTATTTTATCAACAATATCTAGCTGGATAAAATAGAATAAACCACAGCTTAAGAAGACACCTCTATGCCACACATGAATAGTATCCATATTATGTCGTGCCTTGCCATTACCCAGTGCCTCTTTTTACTTGGATCTCCTGAGATGATTTGAGGACAAAGGAGTTTCTTGGAATAAAGGATCTTTGTCCTGGTGTTACCAACTATCTGGAAGTTGAGTGGTTGAGTTTTGGTCTCTCCATAGCCTTTAGGCGGAACTTAATATGAACATGCTTTCTAAGTTTTCCCATTTCCCAATCTTTCTTGATGTCTTTCCAGAAATTTTGTTACCTTCATGCAAACAACTACCTGATGTAATTGTTGGTTTCAAATAAGAAAGTGACTTAGCGTGACATCACTATATTTACTGTAAATTTGTATCTCGCTTTAGGTTGGAGTTGCTTACCTGTTGGCTTTAGAAAATGCAAATAATATGTCAGTATCCCCGAGAGAAAACATCGAATATGATCGGTAAGTTTACATGTCGCTTATTTGATTGTTTTATTATTTTTGTTCTTAGTAACTTACAAGACCGTACAAGATGCTAAACCTCTGGCATCACACTAAACAGCCTCACTTCTACGAAGAGACCAGAACTTTATTGTTTTATAGCCACAACAGGCAGTTTCAGTTAGGCTATACTGTTATCATTTTTTATGATATTTATAAAAGTTCATAAGCCGTAGATCACAAAATAGACATCAATAATTCTATATCTCAGCACCAAGTACCAGATTGGTCTCATGAGAGGCTTTGTCAGTTTAGTTTTCTGTCAATATGGAAAAGAATTTCTTCTTAATTATTCTTTTTTTTTTTTTTTAATGAATCTTGATTATTCTTGAGCGCTTGGGTATTGTTTAAGAAGAATTTTGGATGGAGTCTTATCAAAAAATATATGGGGTCCTAGTCAAATAAGCACTCAAAGGCACATATAAAGTGCCCTCACATTGATATGGAAACTAGAACTGATATAGGGAGACTTGATGATTGAAATTAGCCAGGTTCAGGTTTCAGTTTCTACATGTGACCCCAGCTTCACCCTCCTGCATTATGAGTTAGCTTTATCTAAGTGTGACTTTCTTTTATATGTAGGCTGATTGAAAACGAATATTTAGGCTTAAGTAATGGCATATTGGATCAGTCTGCAATACTGCTTTCAAGACATGGTTGTCTGACCGTCATGGATTGCAAGGTAATTTCTAAACTTTCATCACTCTTATTTGACCATTTGTTAAGAGAATTATTTTACACCATATATGGCTGTCCTTCCAATAGTTCAGAACCTGCTTCTCTTGTTTGTTGATTTTTCTTGTTTTCCCTGGCTTGAGGTTTGTAGTTTCATAATGCTGGCCTTGAGCATATGTAAGTAATTGTCATCTTACCACTCGCCAGTGTAAGAGACTTTCTAGGAGGATCAAGGCTACTCTGGTTATTATCTGATACACTTGAAATAAGTTCTCAGAAGCAAGAAAGGGGGGCACCCAAGGTCTGTGATTGTTGTGTGATAAGACCTTTATAGGGCATGCTAGGATCTCAAATCATGTAACGAATTTCTTGAATAGCTGATCTTTCAAATGTGAATATCCATTGTTGTGGATCCCAGTTTTTATTATGTAATTGATTTATCTGTTCTTTGTGTTCACCTGCTTTTGTATTCTTCTCTTTGTTTTTTTGGGTTAAGTTTGCCTACACCTGACCTTGCTAGATCATGCCATCAGAATGATATGCAATGGGTGGTGATGATAATCTGCTTCTAGTCTCTTTTTCATTTTTCTCATAAAAATTACTGTCTCCATTTCTTTTTGCATAGGTCAAAGTAAGATAGTTTTCCTTTTGGGTTGATTTTTTCTTGTTTGTTCTCGACTTGTCTTTGGGTTTCAATATTTGCTTTCAAAGACCAAGGAACACAAGCTTATAAGCCCGCAAAATTTACAAGTGGATCACATAAATGGAGTGCACAAATCATACAAGATACTATTGGCAAGTTCTGGCTTGAAGCAAGCTTTGACCAGTAATGTTGGATATAATCGCCGAGTTGCTGAATGTCGAGAAGCTGCAAGAGTTCTTCTAAAGTGAGGTCTTATTCTTGTGACACTGTTTCCATTTATTGCTCCTGTTATCTTTGACATGGATGACTATTCATTGGAATATTTGGATTATGAGGACTTGCATTTGGATATATCAAACTTGACCTGACTTCGAAACCGACCCGAAGACCACCTGAAAAGTTAAGGCTTTGATTATTGTTGGCCCTTCCCTTCCTCTTGAACCTAAAACACAGGCAACAATGTGTAAGCAACATTGTCCTCTAAAAAGGCCAACACCTTTCTCTAATTCCATTTTGCTCTTTTTATATCTACTTTCAGTGTTTCAACTTTATCCTCATAATGCCCCTTTCTATGCTTTTCATATTAAATCTTCATTATCTATAATTATATCTTTTTGTTACAAATGTAATTACTATAGTTATTTATAAATTATTTCTGGATGAATGCTCAAAACTGATTTTCTCCAGAGGAATATTTCATGTGTGGATGCTTTAGTGCTCAAGCTTAGGATTCCGCCCTTTAACATATGTAAATATGTCTCTCCTAGTTGTTCCTTTGATGGTGAGAAATAATGAGTAAATAGGATCATAGTCATAATCATTTCATACAACCCGCTGCCTTTTGTGATCCTACAAAAATCTATTTTGTTTGCTAAAAGTATTTAGGATCAAGTCTTATTTATTTGTGATCCTGTCTTCATGGTTTGCAGTTCTTCTGGGAAGCCTGGCATAGAAGACATTTTATCAAATGGTCAGGAATTCACACCTTTTGCTTATCAAAAAAAAAAAAGGAATTTACAGCTTTTGCTGTTTTGAGTATGCTAAAATGACCCTTTCTTCGAATTATCTAATCAGTATTCTGAATCCTTGGTTGTCTTATTTAAACAGTTGAACAAGAAGAATATGCAGCTCACAAGGTAGCTTCTCAATTCTACTCTTAATACTGCTTTTCTTTATAGTTCCTTAACAAATTTTAGTATGGCGTGGAAAACAAGAACTTCACACCCTCCCCACCCAAAAAAAAAAAAAAAGAAAGGAAGAAGAAGAAGAAAAAACTCAATTAGATTCTTACATAGATGAATCCTTCTGCTTATTCACCGTCAAAGTCTACAACTTGTTCATCTAATTTAACAATACCTGAAGCTCCCTAGGACTGGCATAAATTCTAGCTTGTCATTAACAGAATGGGTTCTGGTCAGTCTACACATTCATTTTCTTGCCATGTTTCATAATGGTGACAATAGCTTAGGGTTTTGTGATAGTTTGAGATTTGCTATAAAATGGTCACAGGCTGTTTTTCAATATTTATGATGCCATCATGTATGCCAACTTAGCTCAATTCCATTTACAAATTTTATCAAAATATATTACTGTTGAGTGCTAACAGGACCAAGAGAAGATAATGGGAATGTGATTATAGATTTTATTGATGTATTAGGGGGCAAGCTTACAAGAATACTAGATTAAGTAAGGTTATCAGTTCTGTCTTGACTATTGCTGACCTTTGGATATTTCTGAATTGGTAGACATCTGCACGATATAGTTTAAGGCTAACATTGTTGAGCTCTTCTGTCTCCATTTGACTGGTTGCATCTTCTAGCTTAGTGCCTCTTGGTTTCTCAGAGAGTCCTTGGGCATCACGTTAACTGGTTCATGCTTTTGGAATGACCGCATATCATTTTAATATCATGTGAATGCTTTGGCAAAAGTTGCTACTTATCACACTACCACGTTTGTTCACACCAGTGTTTTTGTGTGCCCCAGTGTGTTTGTTCATTCCCATGTTTTTATGTGCCCCAGTGTGAGTGAGTGCAATAATTTGTTAAGAGTTTTGAGGCATTGTGTGCTGTAGAATGTCATTTGCTTCTGAAAGCATACTTCTTGAGGACGTGTCTCTTTACATACTTGCCTTTTGACAGAAGGGACACAAGACTTTGTTCTTCCTTGGATCCAATACCAGTTAGATTACTTATTTTCTTTCTTTAGTCTCCACCCTAGGTAAGATCCCCCTTAAGGCCTACGGGGCACTTTCTTTGAGAGAGGATTAATTCCTGTATCCATCCCCTCCTTTGGTCCGATTATAACCCCCAGAAGGGGATGACTCAGCAGCAGCCGTTAGAGACTTTGATAACAAACATAACAAGGCTGACGAATTAGCATCTTCTATGCAAGATCATAGAGGCCACCGGAGGATTTCAGATGATTGCCATCTGGGTCTTTAGATGTGATGCACTGACTTGGCTTTCCATGTCCGTGGGCTGGGTATAGTGCTTGATGGTGCACTGTGAGGTCGTAACTGTTCACCCATGGATATACTTGCATCCTATTACAAAGAGGCTTTGTATGGGTCTATGATACTGCAAGAAGGAAACATAAGCCATTTTAAAACTTTCTTTACGGGTTTGAGGCTTCTAGTTGTCTCATATTCTCAATGACCACATCCATCATACTGCCGGTTGTTCCTTTTCGGGGACTTTATTCTCTAGCCATAATGTCCAAGGCAATACACGTACACTTTCTGGTTAATGGCCTCCAGTACCAATAGTAATCCATCATTAGCAAATTAGTGTCTCACTATGTGATGCTACCTGAACTCTTCATTTTACCCTGTCATAACTTGTATCCCTATCAGTTTGATAAGCTCAGACATTGGTCTTAGATAGCTAGAAACAATAAAAATTTCCTGAAAGTGGCCTTACCTGAAATCTGATACTTCATCCATTTTCATAGTGCCTAGTGTCACGGAACGCTCTAGAAGAACCCGGAATCTTCTCGAGTTCTCTCCTTGATTCCGGAAGAGCCCGGAATCTTCTAGAGTTCTCTCCTTGGTTCCGGAAGAGCCCGGAACCTTCTAGAATTCTCTCCTTGGTTCCACCAAGGACTCCCAAGTTCCAGAATATTCTACACTAATGTAGAGATGTAGATACTTGTATAGAGGATTCTAGATGTGCAATCCTAGCCGTTGGATCAATTAGATCTCCACCGTCCATTGAGGAGGTGGCCATGTATAAATACCCCCATGGGGTCCTCATTTGTAAACATCCAAGAGTTCAATACACAAAGCATTCTCCCAAACTCTCTCTCTCTAAGTGTCCTTGCTTACTAAGCTTTCTCTCTCTAGCTTAAGTTAAGCATCGTTAAGGCTTACTAGCAAGCTTATAAAAGGGTCTCGGGTATAGTTTGCTAGCGCCGCACGGGTACTAAGTTCGAGTGAATTATCGTCCCGTGACACTAGGCAATTGAGTGTAGCCACAACTAACCCAATCTGTTATCTTTTGGAGATGTTTTGTCTAAGAAGGGGTAATATATGAGGTATGAGAGATTGTCTGGATGAGATGAATGATAATGAATTATGTCAATGACATTCATAAAGAAATAACATCTTGAGAAAAAGACATGAATGATAATGAATTATGTCAATGACATATAAAGAAATAGCATCTTGAGAAAAGTATCATGTCCATGAAAGAACCTCATAGTTATGATGAAATCAAGACAGAATTAGTATCTCTCTGACAAATTATGCGTGGAAACATTATACCTAAAGAAAACTAATAGCAGGATACATGCTCTGCTTTTCCCGGTACCATCGATATGTCAGGTATAGAAGAGGAAGTCTGCTATCTACTTTGCTTGAAAGGACCCCTCCCTAACTCTCTTAGGTGAAGTTGTTAAATTGGCTTTCTGCTTCTGATGGCTTTTAAGGGATTGCTTCTGGTGGTTTTCAAGGATTCCCTTCTGAACAAGGGATTCTGAGTTACTGCACTTCTTTCTTTTTTCTTTCTGTACTCTATTTTGACTCTTGTCAGAGTTATATTTCACATATTTAACGCATCTTTGTTATCTGCAAAATTGTCTAAGCTATTAAAATATTTTATAAATTACCCTGCAGGGAAAACTGGAACCTCTTCTTGCTCGAAGAGCAGAGCATTATTTCTCTGAGAATATGCGTGTCATGAAAGGTAGACTCTGAAAGTCTTTTTCCTTGTGTTTCACTTTCACTCCGAATCATGCTTCTAGTCTTTTTTTCATATCTTATGCCTTTTGTCTATGTTTACATGATTTGATTCAGGGCTTGAAGCATGGGCTTCTGGTAGGTTGGATGAATTTGGAAAGTTAATTACAGCCTCTGGTCGAAGTTCCATTGAGAATTATGAATGTGGTATGAATTACTTTTTTCTTTGCTTCTGCTAATTGCTTATCCCTGACCATTCCTATGATTTTTATGTGTGATTTTTTGTGAGTTCTTGGAGATGACTCAATGATGACTTCATTCTCAACCGAAATCTGCTTTCTTATGAATTCTTCTTTTTGCACCCTAGATTTAGTGAGCGTGGATTTCCCACTGTTACAAATGAACTGGATGACCATTTAGTGAGACGTTT
This sequence comes from Talinum fruticosum, assembly GCA_021018815.1. Classification (NCBI taxonomy): domain Eukaryota; kingdom Viridiplantae; phylum Streptophyta; class Magnoliopsida; order Caryophyllales; family Talinaceae; genus Talinum; species Talinum fruticosum. The sequence goes on along the minus strand of JAITYX010000080.1, from coordinate 1,350,451 downwards.
TACGTTATTCCATTATATAATGTGAAAAGTAGTCCAAAATGATCTTTTGAACCATCCAAAGTTTTTGTTTTCTTGGGGGAGGAGGAGAAAAAAGTTCAAATGACTGTGGAAATACGGTTGGTCGAATTTGAAGGACAGAAAAGGCTGCTGCCTATTATGCAGCCTAAACCTACAGGCTATCAATGATGAGAAAACTAGCGTTGCAAGTTCAAATATTGCAGTCAACAGGATTTGTCTAATGGCCATAATAAATTGAGGGATTCTAGTGACCAGTATATGCCTATTATACTTCATCCATCTCCGATTGGGTTATTTACAGAAAATCCAATTCTTATTGATTTCTCACTCGTCTATGAGGAACACAAAAACCTATTTATGGCATCTAGGAAAAAGTTATGCTATAGTTTTCTTTTACAATAGCAAAGATGTAATTGATCCTTATATGTGAAACCCTCCCCCCAAAAAAAGGCCCAGCCCCCACTTGCAAAATCCCTTCTGAGCCAACCCTACCCTTGACAGGATCACGGTTTCTCATAGGATAGCTAATAGGCTAAGAATAAGTGCTTCTTCTTTTCAGGCTTTGAGGAACATCCTCTAATTTTTCTCCCATTCTTCAGGTTGTAAACCTCTAATAGATCTCTACGAGGTACTTTTGAAAGCTCCTGGTGTTTATGGAGCTAGATTTAGCGGTGCTGGATTCCGAGGGTGCTGCATTGCATTTGTCGATGCTGATCTTGCTTCAGAAGCCATATCATTTGTGAAAACGGAGTACAGTAAGCGTCAGCCAGAACTGGCAAGCAAAATTGCATTGGAAGCTGCAGTTTTAATCTGTGAATCGGGTGATGGTGCTCGCGTTATTGTTGGTGGCTGAATGGCTGATACAAGTTGGCTCTCCTTCATTATGCAAGCCCAGTATATTCAGTTTATTGAATTCATGTGCTTCTTCATTTGATTAGTTCTTGTATTAAATTCTTATAGAGCTGAATTTTATTGCCATTTCACTAAATCACAATCTTTGGGCCGTCACCTCACCTACAAATATACAATTGCCTAGAGTCTATTTAGACTTGAGAAATTTAAAGAAAAGATAATTTGACGAAAATTTGAATTCTCAGGAGAGGAAAATAAGGAAAGTGTTCCTCTTTGCTTTTTTCCCCCTCCTTATTGTGTAAATAAGAAAATGGACACATTGTTTTCAAAAAATATATGATGGCCTTTCTTTTCGGCATATGAAAATACATGGAAGATGGAAGAAATCCTTCTGCCCAAAAAATCTTGTTAAGGCTGTGTTTCATTTAACTGTAAAAAGTTGTAAGATTGTAACCTATAAGGATATAAAATTATATGGAGGTATAAGCAGTTGTAAATAATTGTGAGATATTATAAGTAATTATAAGGTTGTAAGTTAAAAATAAATGAAATAGAGTCTAAATAGCTAAATAGGTAATTAGATTAGTCATCATGGGAGTACTATTCTTTTGTACTCTCAAGTGCCACTTAAAAAATAGTTGGTTACAATTTTAATATTAGGAAAAGCAGATGCACTCGTCATTTATCTTCTCCGCCCTTTCTCTCTCTTTGAATTTTTACCTCTCTTTCTCTCTCTAAAATTTCTTCTTCTTTTTACTAATTTTTCTATAACTTGTTGCCAAATTTATTGTAATTAGTTAAACTTTAGTATGTAATTGTTTTAAATTTTGAGATTATAAAGACAAGAGGTAATTTATACAATTTTTTGTTTTTCTATCTCTATAGCTTCTTCATCCTCTTTGTTGATCTGTACTTGCTCAATAATTTTGTTGTCATTGGTGCAAATTTGGTGTGTGATTGTTCAAAATGATACAATTGACAAGGTGAGTGTTGATTTCTTCATTTTTCTTTTCTCTTTTTTTCTCTTACCATTCTTCATTTTCTTCATCGACTTACAATCTCTAATTAATTGTATTGCAATTAATGTATCTTTTGTATAATTCAATTATGTTGGGATTTTTAGAGTTTTAAGAAGAATTTTGAGAAGAATAATCAACTAAAAAAGTTGAATGTTGCTTTGAAGATAGAAGTTTCTCAATTAAATTTGATTTGGTTTTAGTGTACATTAAATTTGTGTTTAGTGTATATGATTTTAGAAGAAAATTTATGACAAGTTTAATTTGGATGTATTTTGTTGTTAGTGTACATTAGAAATACGTTTATTGTATTATTTTTTTGTGTATATTAGATATGTATTTTATAGAAAATTCTACTGTATCATAAAAAAAGGCAATTATACTAGTGTTTATTAGGATGTATATATCATTGTGTATTTAGAGTCTATTCGAATTAGCGTTTATAAAGACATTTATAACCACAACCGTTCATAACAGATTGATAACCATTCATAACCGCTATAATGACTCATAAATCTAGTTATAATCGTTATAACGACTATCCACTAGCTAATCATAAACTCGTATAATATTTATGATGATGATGATTATTATTATTATTATTATTATTATTATTATTATTATTAAGAAAAATATATTAATATTATTATTACCATTATAACGACTCATAACCATTATAATAGCTTATAACCGCTATAACAGACTCATAACAACTATAACCGCTAATTATAAGAGCTCATAACAGCTCATAACAGTTATAAACGCTATAACTGCTAGTTTTAACAACTCGAAACGAATAGACCCTTGATGGTAAATATATGTACATTAGATTAGTCTTAAGTGTACTTTAGTTTTATATTTAGTGCATATGTTTTCTACAAAAATTTACTATTTGATCCAATTGTATTTCATTTTTAGTGAATATTAGAAATATGTTCAAATTATACACTAATGGTTTAGCTATTGTTTATTATTACTTTTGCTCATACTTATGTTTCTTTCTTTCTTTTTTATTTGTAGACTAGTTTACACTATATTAAAGATTATCATACCCTATTGAGTATAAAAACGTAGCAGAGCAAAGATTAATGTACACTATTCCGAAGATTATTATACTCTACTTAGAATATTAAAATTAGCGGCAAATACTGTTGTATACTATTTTAAAGATTATTGTATTGTATGTTACATATTAGAATAAAAGCACAATAACTTTGCCTTCATTACACATTATTTATTAAACTATTATACACCAAGGATGAGATTATTGGCAACTAAAGAGTGTGTTCACTAAAGAAAAACTTTTATATCAGCAATATTTTATTGTTCCAAATGCGAAAAGTTAAAATAAAGCATCAAAAATTGCAAAAAATAACACAAAAATATTACTAGTGAAAAAAAAATATGTTATTGTTCACAAAAGATGCCGTACGATACACAAAAATAATGCCAGTGAGTAAAAAAGAAAAGGATGAGAATGAAAAAATTAATTTTTAAAAACAACTCAACTATGAAACAAACAAAAATGAAGAAAAGACACTCGGTTAGCTTCAAACCCTTGACCTCTACAGTTCACAATGTTGCTTCAACAACTCTGTTATTCTATTTCGTCTACTTTATAATTGTTGGAAATGATATTTATAATTTTTATAAATCTGGATCGGAGTACCTATAGCTTCGTACTACCAAAACGATCATAAAATTTTTGATTGTTAGTGAGGAAAAATAGATGAGAAAAGTAGTAAAACAAAGAAATAATCCCACATAGCCAAAAAGAAAGACAATTGCAGTATATTATTATGTAATTGCATTTATAGAAGCATAATCCGAATGAATAAACTATTTTAGTTTTAATGAGAAGAAAAAAGACATTTATAAAAAATAACAACCGCAAATAAAAGAAGCCTACATAAGTTAGAAATTAATAAACATTCAAATATGATTTATCTGCCTATAAATAAAAATTTGCACCTTTGGTAGGAAGAAAAAGGAAATATTAACAAATAATGAGATTGGAAAAAATAAAAAGTTAAAGAATAGGATCCCGTGTAATTCAACCATTTTATTTGTTGAAATTATAAGAGTACTTGTAATGGGATCACATGATCCAAATTTATTAAACGTGGTTTAAGGAGTACTCTATAGCGTAATGATCACATGATCCGCCTTCATATTGGTCTTCCAAGCAATTCATCTATAGTTTCAAACAATTAACTTTTATCCTTTTTTTTTTTATTGATAGAGCCACTTGTCATCTTTGAGAAATGTATTTGGCATAAAACAATAAATATAAAATACTAAAAACTAAATTAATATATTTAGTGATCCAAGTGATAATTCAAGGGGTGTAAAAGCTTTCACAGTGCATGATTCAAAATTTAGATCTGTTGGTGATGACCTACCTCTCTACTTAATCAAAAGATAATACTTTTTTCTCCTCTTTCCTTCACTTTCATATCTCAAGGATTTCAAATCTTAAAATAAAATATTCGTCTTGGGATCCACAAGTGACATATATTTAATTACTTTTATTATTCTATTTTTTGTTATAATTATTTTTATAAACTGTGAAAAATAATTTACATAATTTTTAGGGTGTCAAATCATTATTTTATGATACCAAATTAATCAAAAAATTTATAATTTTCACACACATTATTAAAAATACAATATCAAAGTTGGACCAAAAAAAATTGACTTTAAAAAATAGAAAATAAATTTCTAATTTTCACACACACTATTAAAAATAATTTTTTTGTCAAAGAAAAATCACACATATGATTTCCCACTTTTAATTGAGCATCCAAAAATTTCATTAAAAAAAGGACACTTTGGGATCCATTCGGATCCAATTTTGAGAGTAGGAAAAAAATATCGGAGCTCAGAAAGTTTGAGGGGATGTGGAGCCCACTCCCAAATCTTTAATCGTAGCGTTGAGTAAGTCGTAAAGGTGATAAATTGAGTTTCAAAAATTAGAATATAAGATGAAGTGGAAGGTGTAGGCCTCCATATATAATCCAAAATTTTAGATCATGCATTACAAATACTTAATAAAATATTAAAAATTAAATTAAATATCATTATTAAGCATTGTTTGCCCCCTATAAAGTGCTTAATAATTTTTTGGGATATCTAGCCCCTCTTCCAAACCCAAAAAAGGTGACAGAAAAAAGTATATGTAAAAAATAATGAGGTAAAAAAATCTCACATAAACTAGAGTATGGAAATAATAAGAGAAAAAAATAACATATTTCATATATCTTAGCATTTTAATCGTGGTAAATAAATATATTGTACTTCTAATGAAGAGGCCAAAAGAGAGAGAGAGACACTGTAAAGAAATAAGCCCACATGAGTAAGAAATTTTTTAAAAAAGTACACATATAAGATCGATCTGAAAATTCTTGTTCGAATTGCGATGTTCTCCTTGGAACCCTTAGACCTCTGTAACCCCTTTAGTTTTTTAACAATTGTAGTCGAGTCCGTCCAAATGCAAACCTGAGAGCATCCTAGTCTCGAGTGCCTCTTCCAATCCTCCCTCAAGAGTTAAGTACTCCATATGTAGTGCACTTACCCCAAAACTTGCTTTCAGCCCTTGACATACATATCCGGTCTATGACCGGACCATCCACGCCACCCCTCCCCTCATCAGGTTCATCTTCCATGCTTCGTCGATTTCCACCACTCAAGTTCTTACCTCATGCCTTTGCACTCATTTCATAAAGCTTATACTTGTGTATTTTCGGATGTGTTCCATCATCAACCCTATTCCCGTGCTTCATTGCTTCGGCCCACTTGCTCCTTAACTCAATCAAGACTTCTTGTGGATTGGCATTCATTCTTCTAAAGATAACATCGTTGCGATGTTTCCAAATTTGTCGCAACGTTCCCACCAAGCATTCTACCGGAAGTTAATTTTTAGTACCTCGAGGTATGCGACATTCATTTTTCAGGGCCTCACCTTTTTGACCTAATTTAAAGGTACCCTCACCGTTTGAATTTGTATAAAATAAGGCTTCTCCGTCGGATAAATGAGTGATAAGACAATTATACCCTTCATCAATGTTTGTCTTGCTTGCAACTCTCTCTCTCTCTCCTCTTTCAACCAAGCTCGGAACTCTGTATTTGCACCACCGAAGAAGAAGAAGAAGAAGAAGAAGGGCCAAATTTCTCCCTCTACTCAACACCATCGAATAAGCACAACTCTTGGTTCCTTGCCTTCATTCACTCACCGACGAGCACCGAATACCGCCACCGCCATCTTCCACCACTTCCTCCGCTGCCGACCGAGTCACAACCTTCCGGTCAGCCGCCCACCAGCTGCACCACCACCATCAAGTACCACCAAATCACACTCCTCCCACTCACTCTCTCTCTCTGCTATCGCCTCGGTTCGGCCCCACAGACGCCACCATGATGACCCGATACGGCCTCATCTCTTCCACATCCCCCAAGCTCCCTCCGGGATATTATCCACATTAAAGAAGTAGTCCCATGAAGAATTGCCAGCTGCCCCCACGACGAATTGTTCGCCTCGGGCGGCAGCGGAGGAGGTGCCCGGTTCTCGTCCGGTGGCGACGGAGATGGAGATGGAGGTGGCGGCACCTCAGCAGCAACCCCACTTTCCATCCTACCCCCAACAAGTACCGCCCTTACTTCCTCTCCTCCTCCTCGGCCTGGCCACCTCCTCCTCGGCCTCTTCATCCTCCTCCTCAATGGTGGCCTCCGAAACGGGCTTCCCGAGGGGTTGTGAAGCCGTAAACTCCGGCATCGAAATGGCGCTCCGGAGAGGAGCAGGAGGGGGCATGTCGGAGTCGGGAGGCGGAGGCGGCGGGAGGACGAGAGGTTGGAGGCGGAGGAGGGACGCCGGGCTGAGAAGAGAGGACGGGACCGGGCAGGGGACGCACAAGAGGGGCAATGAGAGAGAGATAGGGGGATAGAGTTCCAGGAAAAATAAAAAATTATAAAGGGTATAATCGTCTAATCACTTACTTACCGGAGATAAGGCCCTATTTTATATAAATTCAAACGGTGAGGGTACCTTAAAATTAGGTAAAAAGGTGAGGCCATGAAAAATGAATGTCGCTTATCTCGAGGTACTAAAAATTAACTTCCCGCATTCTACCCCACTCCCTCCGTCTTGCCCCTTCCTCTTCCTCAAATAACCGAATCAATTGACTTTATATGCGTAGAAAAGGTGGATAGGTTGTTGATTTCTCAAGCTCACAAGTTAGCCACTGCAGCTAGTAATAGTAAGTTTGTTGATTAATTCCCGTCTGATTGCCAAAAAAAAAGATTTATTTTTTTAAGGGAATATAAGATTTATTAAAAAAACAAAATAAAATGTTGTACTCTTGTTGAAAGATAATTTTTTTAAAAAAGTGAAAAAGTAGTTTGTAAAGAATTAAAAGTCCACTCGAGCAAAATAAAAAAATAAAAAAAAGATACGCGCATATTTGATATTTTAAAAAATATGATATACATTTTTGCATTGAAATGAATATAATACTAGCAAATAAAATATTGCATTGCTAGTTAGAGGTAAAGGGAAATTTGAAAAAAAGTTTACAAGGTCAGCCAAGAAAGAAAATTGAAAAAAAACACAAATGTGTTTTTTCTTTTCCCAATCACGCAAATATGATTTATGAGAGTACATAAATAATATATCGTAGTTTTGGTGTAATGAAAAAGGAGACCTGTAGAGGGTATGTTCATTCCAGCAGTATATAACAATGTTTATAATTATTAATCACTAATAAATGTTGATAATCGCTACTACTAAGTGTAATCACTCACAAATGCTGATTACTAAGCGTAATCAATGGCAATTGCTAATCATAATTGTTGTTAATTGCTAATAAATACCGATAATCGTTGATCTTAAATGATAGTAACCAATAATTATAAATGTTAAAACGAACAATCACAAAAACAGTAATGGAAACCGAAGAACTTCAACTGCTACGAGTCTAAAACCTGTGGAATGAGGGAAACCAATTAACCTTTGCCAGCAAAAGTGTAATGCCAGAAATTCTTGCTTAAGACATTATTAGACTCTTATAATTATATTCTTGTATATAGTGAAAATAAAAAAAAATTAGAACAGGGGAGGAACGTATTGATCAAATTTGTGCATAAGAGCTTAAGCTTTACATAGTTCTCCCCTTGTATTCTTGTCAACGATACAATCTTGGTTAAGTGGTAATATAATTTTTCTTGTTATTACTAAAAAACAGTAATGAAAAAGGAGATGCTCAAATTCAAGCGTATTGAAAATATTATGAAAATATAGGTAAAAAGGAATTATGTGTAAAGCCTAGCAAACATAAGATGGGCTTAGAGTGAGTGGGTATTATGTAGAGCCTAGCAAACACAAGATTAATTGTAATTGTTAGGGCAAGAAATCAAATTTGTGTTAGAGGGGGTCGAAGTTATTTGGTTGTCACTTTCCATGTCTAGGTGAGAATAAAAAGGTTGGAGAAATCTAAAGAGGAAGTAAGAACCGGCCGAAATTACGGTTGTTATTAATAACCTACCGTAAAATTTAGATCAATATGGGTTGAGAGGAGTGTTTAGGAGAGTTAGAAGAGTTAATGATGTATATATCCCTATAAGAAAAGGGATCAAATAAGAGGTTTGGTTTTGTGAGGTTTAGGGTGAGGAAGATGTAATAAAAAATATTCCTATGTTCAACAAATCCACAATAAGAGGATGCAAGATTTGCATATAGGTAAAAGTAGGAGAGAGAATTAACAAGATAGAGACAGAGCGACTTAGATGTCTCCACATTCTTTATTTCTTTTTGTATTTTGTGTTTATTTCTTATATCTTAAGTATTAGGCATGTGACATTTGGATGCATTTGTTGTCGAAGTTTTATATGACCAGTGACCTTGGACTATTAATAATTAAAAAAACTAGGTAAAAAAGATAAATTATAAAACTTTAAAATTATCAGAATCCTCAAAGAGAAAATTGATTACAAAAAAGGCAAAAAAAAAAGAAAAAAAGAAAATGGCTTCATATATACTAACGAAATCGGCAAGTATGCTAATTGCTCACTACCTACCGCTTGTTTCCCTCTGTTCTCTCTCTCTCTCTCTTTTCTAGGGTTTCCTCTGTAACGCAAAAGAGAGTTTTAGTCTCTCTCTCTCTCTCTCTCTCTCTCTCTCTCTCTCGCTCGCTCTCTCTGCCCACTAACACCTTCATCCATGGAGTCGGGGAAGCGCCGGGATCGAAGCTCATAAGGGGCTTAGCATCCTGCAACGCCTCCATCAGATCCAAATCCCTTAAAACTCTTCTCAGTTGGCTTCCTTCCCAAACCCTAGTTTCCGATGACAACCTCAAGAAGCTCTGGAAATCCCTCTTTTACTGCATGTGGCACTGTGACAAGATGGAGAACCAGACCCATCTCATCAATCGCCTCTCCTCTCTCCTCCCCTCCCTCCCTCCTGCCCTTTCTCTCTCCTACTTCTCCCACTTCCTCCTCACAATGCGAAGGGAGTGGCCTGGCATCGACCACCTCAGGTTAGACAAATTTTATCTCTTGGTTCGATTTTTTGTTAGGAATTTGTTTGTTACGTTGAAAAATAGGAACTGGGATTTGCGTGCTCTGGAGGGTTTTGTTGGGGTTTTGGAGAAGAGGGCTTTCTTTGTTGACGATGCTGATGATAAGGGGTTGGGTAATGGGGTTACTTACCATATTGTTTCGGTTTTTTGCGATGAGATTAAGCCCTTTTTGCCGTTGAGGTTGGAGGTGTTGAATTTGTTGTTTAGGCCTTTTCTTGGTGTCTTTAGTAGTAGTGATGATAAGGTGTTGGTGGGTAAAGTTAAGAATCATGTGTTCGATTATTTGGTAAAAAATGGGAAGGGTTTGTTGGGAATTAAGAAATCAGGTGATGAGGTTGATGAAAAGGATGAGGCGGTGTTGTTCGGGACAGTGGCATTGGCTATGGGGTTCTCAACGAGGTTTTACGAATTGGGTTCAGATTCAGATTGTGTTCAAGGGAATAGGAAGGTTGTGTTTGGTCTGCATGAGGAGTTTCTAAAGTTAGAGAAGGAGAAGGCGTCTCTTTGGATCGATACATCTCTTCCAGAAGGTAATGGTGATGAGGATGAGGATGAGGTTCCAGAATTGATCCCCATTAATGGTGAGAAAATGGACGAGGATGCAAAAGTAAAGCCCTCAAAGTCTAAGGCTTCCAAAGATAAGAAGTCCCAGAAGAAGAAAAAGAAGAAGAATGGGGCTGCTGATCCAGCTAGTGCTGGTGCCAGCGGTAGTGATTCAAACAATGATACAGAAATGGTCGTCTCAAATGGTGGTAGTTCAAAAGCCAAGCTAGAAGATAGCATGAATGCACTTGAACTTAATCAGACTGTGATTTCGAATCTTCAAAAGCAGTTTGAGAAGATAGCTGCAGAGTCTGGATTAGATGGTGATGGTGCGAGTGCTATCGAATCTCCACCAACAGTTCAAATAAAAGGCAAGGCTAAGAAGCGCAAGAGATCAAAGTCTGTGGTTAATGCTGAGATGGCTAGCAAGGAAGACACAGGAGAGGAAGAAGCTGTTCCGAAAACAGAGGAAAAGAGTGTGAAGAGAGTTAGATTTTCCATGAAGAATAATCTAGTTTGGAAGCCACATAGTCCATTACCTCCACAAAGTTTGAGAATACCTCCATCTGTTGCCCCTAGGGGCAGTGCCCTTAAGAAAGGTTTGTCCCCTGGACCTATCAGAGACGCAAGTCAAGAGGTTAAGAAGGCAAAGAAGAAGAAAGCTAGTGCACTGAAGAAAGCTAGAAAGGTGAAGAGCATTTCTCCGGCAGTCAAACGTGTGAAGAAGAAGGTCAAGCCAATGTCTGCGTAGCTTTCAGGATCACGGTGATCAATCAGTGTGAAAAGCTCCAGTTTTATCTGGTTTGATATTATGAGGTGATTGTCATACTGAATTTCAATCTTGTTCACAAGCAACATATTAGATTGCTCAAGTCAAGCATTTGAGCAAGAGTTTGCTTATATAATCGCATTTACTGTGGTTACCGTCATGCCGTGGTTGTCTCTTTTTTCCAGTTCAAATCCAAACATTGAAGATGGATTATTTGCGCATGCTCTTGAGCATTGTGTGAGCTATTCTTTCATTGAACTGGGTTTCATACTATAGTTTGGGCAGAACTGCCATCAAAATTTTGTCTGAGGCTATGATATTTGTTTTCTTCATTTGAAAGCTTTTAATCTATCCTTGATCATGTTGTAGATGTAGCAATTTTTGTTTAGTTTGACTTTTGCTAGGCAGTCATTTTTTTGGTTTTGGTTTTGGTTTTGGTTTTTGTTTCAGTAGTAACAATTTTTTTTGTAAGTCAGTGGTAACAACTTTATCGTTGCAAAATTCTATAGCTTCAGTGGTGATTGATAACAACTCAGTTTCTGGCAATTGAAAACAAGCTTCTATTGCCAAGTACTTGTATATCTTAAATTTTCAGCAGTCAGCTTTACCTTACTGACTAATTCAGTCTATGTCTTGTCGATTCCTCGTAAATTACTACTGATTCTGTGGGTATTTGAACACCAGATCTGTTAGGTGAGAAATTTAATTATTCATGATGTGGAAAGCAATTTCTGAAGTTTATGAACTTGCATGATGTTACATGAATCTGTTAGATATTTTACGTAGTTTCCTGGGTTCTGATGCACTTTTTCCACTGATTCTATTTATTGTCGATGATTTATGCTTTCATGGCCCTAGTTGCTTCATGACTGTACTTATTTGAGAGTGGATAGTACCCAGCATAACCTACCCTTTTGTTTTCTTTGTATGGTAATTGAACCCCATTATCAAAGCTTCAGGGTGATAGCTGGCCCTTATTGTGAGCTTGATGAATCTTATATTTGCCTCATGTATCTATCCTCCTCTTCGTCTCTGCTCCTGCTTGGGAACAGCAGTTCTGCTCAGTTGTGTTGTGTGTATCATCAGCTACATAGATAGCAAGCAAGTGTGAACGAACTGAGATGGCTTGGCAAGCTCTCAAATGCGTTTGAATTGAGGTCGGGCCACGTGATTCTTTTTGCTAACTGCTAGGATTCCTCCTCCCTCCTTTTCTCCTTTGTTTTACTGGGTATAGGGGCTGAAGCATAGGTCATGGCTTATAGCGTTGGAGATCCAATGGTCGGTGTGGAGTATGAGGCATATAATGTGTTTCTGTTTTGTTTTGAGAGCGGAAGTCGTTGCAGAGGACCCTGGCAGTATAGTAAAAGGATGAGAGGTTGAGGCTTAGGCTTGAGTTGGATGAGTTCAGCTTAACTAAGATGCTAGAAAAGCTGCACTCAGTGAGACTCAGCTGGGGTCTACTTGAGTCGATTATGCCTCTAATTGAGGTACAATAACAACAGCCAGTGAGCGGGGCGTGGGCTGTGCCTAACTCAGGACGTTGAGTCATATTGCTCATGCAGGTTTCGCTTAGGCTTCACTGGTGTTCAAGAGTCTGGTGTTTCTATAACTCAATAGTTTGTGTATTTGTTTAAGCAAACTTGTACCAGCTCTTACTACTTTCTACATATGATAACTAGCGTTATATACCTTTCCACAATGGCATTAATTAATTTTATTTTTATAAATTATTTATTTTTATAATTTTATTATTTTTAATTAATTTAATAACTTAAAAAATATAAGTGGATATTTTTTTCTTTAAATAATTAAAATAAAAATATTTCTTTGAATGTTATTATAACTTATTTTAGTAATTTATTTTTTATTATTTATAAATTTAACTTATTATTTATTTTTTTCTACTTATAGTTTTAAACTTTAAGACCCCAAATTTTAAAAAATAGTTGTCCATAGTGTGAACAATATTTTGTTTAAATTTGCAATATTATTTGATATTGTTGTCAAAATTAAAATAAATTAATTTTAAAAATCTACACCTCATATAATAAACGTATGATACGTAATTTTATCAAAAAAAAGTTAAGTCAATCTTTAATTTAATTAAATGTATAAATTATCTAAATATTTTATAAATATCTTATATTATTATAATGTCATATAAGTATTTTATATGTCAATCATACATTATTTTACCCAATTTGTAATATATATATATATATATATATATATGTATATATAAATGTGTGTTGTTTGTAATACCTAATTTTGGGGTTGGACAACGGTGATCAAGGAAAGAGAAGTCAAGAAAGGAAAACCTGCAATAATTTTGGGGGCTAATGACTTCCACCAACGAGATTTAATCTTGACCCTTAATTTAAAGTAAATGGTTGAGATTTAATATTCTCACTCTATCCCTCTCTTCTTATTAGATACATCCTATGTATCTAATGAGAGGAGAGGATAGAGTGAAAGTGAGAGTGAGAGGATTGAATATGGACTATTGGATTAAAATGAACGGTTTAGATTAATCTAGCAAATAAAAAAAACCCTAATTACTTCATTATGGTTCAACTATGCAGTCGAATAAATTCACAAGTCAACTCTTGGAATATGTGTCCATAATGATAACTTTCTAGTTGATCCGGATATTTTCCAGGCGATTCTAGCTACGTCATTAACTAGTCGTGCCTAATCGATCGGACGATGGAGGTATCGATCCAAATCCACTTTCAACGAGTCGGATAAATTCCAAATCCTATTAGAGTTAGGGTTTCCTCCTAGATTGCGGTAAATTACTCGTCCTACCCCGTTAAATTTCCTTATAAATACACACCTATCCCCTTATCAAATGACAAATTCACATCAATCCCAAGACTTTGCTCTCTTGAAAAATCCCACAAATCCCAAAAGCCTTACTCCGGTAAGCAAATCTCAAGAAATTCCCTTCGCGCACATCGAGGAAGATTTCCTCGATTCATTCGACCAGTTCATTACTAACTTGAGCGCCGTAGGGCATTCCTCGATATCCCCCGAGCTTTGCCTTTTGCAGGTTTTATAGCGGCCACATGGAATTCATCCGATCGCGCCGGGCTTTCACAATCGGAGCGAGTAAATCCTCTCTCCTCTCGAATCATCATCCACATTATCACACCGTTTTCCTTCGGAAACATTTTGGCGTCGTCGGTGGGGAGAAAGATAGCTTATGGTTGCTAGTGATACCCGAGCATGATCTAGGATGACACGTGACGCAACTAATACACCTGTTCCTCATCCCCATCTCTCAATGCCTACAGGGGCCAATCCCGCGGCGCCCCCAAAGTTGAGGACGCAGAGTCGTCTTAACGGTTCACCGAGCAATCGCCACACTCAGCTGGGACGGTAACGTCACCCTAAGGGCTCTTCAAAACTTGATTGAAACACTTTCAACATTCCATTTTCAAAGAAAATCATGAACGCCCGAGAATGAAAAAAATAAGGGTCCTTGACATCGACCCGTATGATGGTACAACCGACCTTGAGAACCACCCGACATACTACAAGTCCCATATGTATGTGCGGGACGGAGACGATGCAACCTATTGTCGATTCTTCCCCGCCACGCTAAAGGGGATCACGCAGAAATGGTTTAACGGTCTTCCTCGGGGAAGCATCGCTTCCTTTGAAGAATTCTACGAAAAATTTATTGTTCAATTTGTTGCGAGCTGTAAGCAAAAGAAGACTAGCATCCATCTCTCAAAAATCAAACAAGGGAGAAATGAAACCCTCAAAGACTATGTCGGGAGGTTCCACGGCGAGCGGTCCTAATCCTCGATCTACAAGATGGAGTTGCCTACACCTCCTTCTTAAATGGGCTCGGGAGCGGAAGATTCAAGTTTTCATTCGCCGAGCGAAGGTGACTACTCTCGCGAAGCACTCCGGAAGGCGACCGACTTCTTTCGGGCCACGGAGATCTGCGCAGAGAAGGGGAGGAGGAAAAAATAAAATGAGGGGAAGGCAAGTTTAATTCCCGAAATGAAAGGAAGTCCCGGGAGAACGAAGTGGACCACCGCTTCAATACCGACCGTTAAAGTATTTTGATGGAAATCAAAGGGCATCCCATACTCAAGAAGCCACCTCCCATGTCCACTCCTACCAAGGCATGAGCTTCCAACAACTACCGTGAGCTCCATGAGCAAGCCGGGCACAACACTGTTGAGTGTCGAGCCCTAAAAAGGCACTTAGGAAGTTGGCCGATAATGGGCAAATCAATCATTTCCTCAAGAAGGATACCCGTGGAACCAAGGGAGGTTCCTCAAGACAAGGAGAAAAGAATTATGAAGATGACGATGTCACCGGAATCGTATCCACCACCGCTGGGGGCTTGGTTGGGGTGTGACCCCTTCCTCTTGGAAAGCTCACCTAAGGAGGGCACAACAGGTGTTGATCACTAGGCAGCCTCCACCTATGAAGGTGCCCGCGATGACCTTCGGAGATAAATATCTAAGAGGCATGGCCACCCCGCACGATGACCCCATAGTCATTACATTGAAAATCTCGGATGCCATAGTTCGGAGGGTCCTTGTGGACATAGGAAGCTCGGTGGACATCATCACAATGGAGTGCTTGAACCGGTTAAAATACACCCCTCGGACTCTCATCCCCCTCGTAAATCCAATTCTTGGATTCGGGGCGAGACAGTGCATCCTATCGGCATTATCCGCCTACCGGTTAGGATTTGAGATAAGGTCGGAGGACGGAATATTGAAGTAAACTTTTTGGTGGTCGACATACCCTCTCGCCTACAATGTCATCATTGGACATTCCACCCTCAACCGGATCAAAGCGGTCGTTGCTCCATATCTTCTCCTCATGAAGTATGAGCTTGATGATGGATATGTAGGCAAGATCTACGGAGACCAAAAACCGCACGTGAATACTATATCATAAGCCTTCGACCTTTGATGGAGAAGCGAAAAAGGAGGGGAAGACTCATGATGATCTCAAGGGTAAAAGGCCAAAGGTGGAGCCCTCAGCTGGAAACTATGATGGTGTGTTTCGCATTCTACCTTCATTGAATTGGAGGCATGAATAGGGGCTAATACAAACCCCTAAAGCGCCCAAACTCTCGGTTCCTTTCATTGTATTTTCTTAACTTTGTCAAAGGTAGAAGTAAGAGTAAGGGCTAATACGATTCCCTAGGGAAACTACGTTGTTAGTTTCTATCATTCTATGTTTTTACTTTTTGCCAATTTTGGGGGCAACACCGAGGGCTAATATAAGCCCCTAGGATAGCCAAGTCGTAAAGCTCAAAGAAAACCGAACCATGATGAAGGGTGATCATGTACCCCAAACGGTGAGAGTAAAAATCGGTAATAACAAAAAGAAACAACGAGGCAAGTAAGCATCGAGTAAGCATATAACAAGCATCAAGCAAGGTTCATGCGATGATAAAAGTTCAAAAACTGAATCTAAAGTAGTAGAGTATCAAGTCATATGGCACACGAGCCGTCAAAGAATCACTTATAGCCTACGAAGAATTATGAAAGGGGCTAATCCTCATAGCCACATCCGGCATCCTCGTCAACTCCATCATCCTTAAGGAGCTGCTCCTCCTTTGATGCCTCCTCCTCGGAGGTGGACTCGGTTAGAAAGCTTGACTCCGAGCAAAAGCTTCGGAGCGAAGGTTGGAAGCATAGGCAACCCATCTCTCAAGCATCTCCTCATCATCACCTTACACGGTGGAACCACCATGAAAAGCTTCCTAATTAGACTTGGAAAAACCGACCGAACCGAAGCAGGTCAACCCGAACGACCGAAATCCAAACCGAATCGACATCCGAAACAGTTGAGCCGATTTTGATCCGAGAACCGAAATGACTCGATCCGAACCGACTCGAACCGAACCGACCCGAAATCTAATGAACCCGATTCCGACCCGAACCAAAATAACCCAAACCGAAACCGAACGCCCGAACCGAATCGGACCCGAATTGATTTAACCCGAATAAAAGTGACCCAACCCACTTTTTTTTTTTTGGTTGGGTTTCTCGGGATGGACTTTTGTGCCTGTAGTGGTACATTTTTTTTTGTGGGTACAATTTTGAATCGATATTGACCCAAAAAGTGACCCATTACAACCCGAAGTTGACCCGATCCGAAATTAACCCGAACTCGACTCGAAGAGATTGACCGAAGTTGAACCAAACCGAAACCGAACGAACCCGAACGAGATCGACCCGAAGTTTACCCGAACCGAAGTTGACCCGAACCCGAAACCGAACCGACTGAACAAGATCGACTCGAAGTTAACCCGAACCGAACTAACCCGAACCGGATGACCCGATTGTCGGGTATATTCCTAATGGTTGTCCTCAATGGTTGAGCCTTCCTCTCGAGCAAACTCAAGGCAAGACTCTAGATCCCACTTCCTCCCTCGGGCGACCTCTAGGTAAGTCCTCGGTTGGCTCGCCACCTCACGAAGGAAGATCGGAGGAAGAAGGCTAAAACTCCACCGCTTGAACAACCTTGAGAAGAGTTTGTATAATAAGTATGTTAGAACCAGGAATGATGTACAAATTAGGCTAAGACAAGAAGTATATGACAAATCAAAGCAAGCGAGATCCAAGCATGAAGAGATCGACTACGGTCTCCGGATGCATACACCCATCAAAAGAAGGCCTCTTTGACGAAACAATATCGAGCGTATGTGGCTCGTTAACCGAAGATCCCATATGATCATAGAATGTCCCTAAGAGACATCACTTAAGCTCTAAGTCACCAGGAAAAAGCACGAGGTCAATGCCCTTGAAGAGCACTTTTGTTCCTCAAGAAAATGTCACAAAACTATTAGGTTCAATCTAGGATTGCTTATCTTCGGACTCCAAAAAGGTCAATTGGGTGCCCACATTTTTTCTCAAGAAATGAGAGGAGTGACGGTTCGTAAATTGAAGACGAAGAAGACGTTTTGGTCTGTCGAGATGCACAATCGTTATTATAGCCCAGTGCTAAACGTCGCTTGTTGACATTAAGCTTGGGGGCCAACGAGAAGCTAACAAATACCTCCAACGTAAAATTGTGACTTGGGCACAATCGTAGTCACCCTACGAAGGCTCATACCGAGGAGTCGACATATTTTAGTTTAACGTGGAGTCAACACATTGTCACTCGAAGGGGTTTCATTTTTCTTGATCAAAGGACGGCCAATGCGTTTCAACTAAAGGAGTCCAGGCCGTCATATTTTCACTCTAAAATGGGTTGATATTTTTATCCAAAGGTGTCTGCAATTTCTTCGCCCTAAAATCAAGGTCGGTATTTTTTCGCCCCTTCAATATTATCTCTTTGGCATAAAATTGGTTTGGGAATGTTTCCCTAAAAATATGCCAACACAATTAATTAAAGGAAAAATTAAAAATTTGGAGAGTTAGAGTTTTGGGGGTTTTTGGGGGTGGTCGGGTTCGGGTTCGGTCCTGGGGAGTCGGGTTGGGCGGGGTTCGGGGCTAGGGGTTTTCCAAAGGGGCAATGGGGAACTCGGGTAGGCCACTCGGGTTTTGGTAAGGTGGGGGAAAAAGAGTTTTGGGGTCGGGTCGGAAGGTCGGTGATAGGTCCGGGTTGGAAGGTCGGTGTCGAGTCCGGGTTGGAAGGTCGGTGTCGAGTCCGGTTGAGGGGTCTAGGCGCCGCAGAGCGAGAGAGGGGAAAAGGTAAGAACTCGGGGTGGGCAAACGGTTTGCACGAGGGAGAGAGGTGGGAGTTCAAATTAAGGGAGTAGGGGTTGGAGAGAGAGAGTGTTGAGAACTTGGGGGTGGGGGTTGGAAACAGAGAGTATTCCGAACTTGGGAGGTAGGGGGTTGGAGAGAGAGAGTGTTGAGAACCTAGATAATGGGAGGGGTTTGAGGAGAAAGAGAGTGAGTGTTGAGTTGAACTCGGATAGAGGGGTTTGAGAAGATAGTGGGAAGGGTCTAGAGTTGTACCCGAGTTGGGGTGGGGTTCGGAATAAGGGAGTTTGAAGTCGGGGTGACGTGGGGTTGAGGGGTTGAAGTTGGGAGTCGTCCGAATTGAAAACACTTGTAAAAATTTAACTTAAAAATTACACAGCCTTCGCAAGAATCGCGGGGACGAGACAAACGATTTCGGAGCTCGAACGTTCACCAATGTCAAGTGACGACTTAGCCTCCTGGAGCTAACAAGTTATATTTCCACCTCCACAAGGGTATATCCTTCGGAGTTCAGCATCAATTCGCACCCAACGATAACTTAGCCTCTGGGAGCTAAAAATTGCATTCCCAACTCCATAAAAGAATACCCCTAGAGGACACACCCTCAAGCACTTCCAAGCCTCCGGGAGTTGGAAGGTCGCGTAAAGACTTATTCCGTCATGGGCACTCGCACTCCTAACGTGAAGGTTAGGGGGTCGAGCTCTCCGCGAGATGGAGACTCATGCACTTTCAAGCCTCCGAAAGTTGAAAGGTCGCGTAAAGACCCATGTCCACATGGGCACTTGCACTCCTAACTTAAGATTAGGGGGTCACATTTTCCGTGGGATGTTTCCTAGCGAGACTCATGTACTTTCAAGCCTCCGAGAGCTTAAAGGTCGCGTAAAGACCCATGTCCGCATGGGCACTTACACTCCTAACTTAAGGTTAGGGGGTCGCGTTATCCATAGGATGTTTCCTAGCAAGGTACATACACTCATGTACTTTCAAGCCTCCGAGGAGCCGAAAGGTCACTTTAAGGACTCATGTCCTCATGGGCACTTGCAATCCCGATCGACGAGTAAAGACCCGCAACAATGTTACCGTGGGCGAACTCATGTTTCTAATATGAGACACATCGGGGCTTGAACCCCACAAGGGTCCCAGGAAGACTATGAGAGAACTCATCCTCCCCGTAAGACTCTTTTTTAGCCCCAAGAGGATAAGTAAAAATTGTTCATCGCAATGGAGCCTCAACAACAAGTCAAAAGAGCAAAGACATACAAAGCTAGCAAAATAAACTTCATTCATTCATTCATTTGTTGAAACAAGGGCATGAAGCATGCCATTACAACAAGACTACGACATTAAGTTAAGGGGGTGAAGACTCGGGTATGATCGACTAACCCCTTGAATGTGTTTTGATTTCATGCATTCATCTAAATTTAGGATAAAGCAAGAAGCATCCTAAAAGAAATTCATTTAACTAAGTCATATGCTTTACAATTCATTATTTCAATATGACTTATTCTTGATCGAACTCGGACTTAAGCATATTAAGATTATCCGACTAAGTCCGACCCACTAAGTCGGACTCGGACTTAGAAAGTAGAATCCGAGTTAGTTATGATAGACCGAGTAAGTCCGACCCACTCGGATCCGACGCATTATGAACTCGGACTCGAGATCTAACCCACTCGAATTCGGACTCATATCCGACCCACTCGGAACTCGGACTCGGATCTAACCCACTCGAACTCGCATTCGACCCACTTAGTCGAGACTTAGACATTTAGTTTGCCTACACTATTATTTGTTTAATTATGCGTAATTGTAAAATGTCTATATAACTCTTATGCCCATTAAGATTGAATGATTTATTTATGAGTTTTAGCATATCCGGAATCCGAGTATATTGAATTTTAGACTTGAAATATTCCAGATTAATAGATTAAGGTAATTAGTCATTAAATGCTTTATTTAGACTAATCCTTATCTAATTATAGACCAAAGTATATTTATACTTTGAGGACCATTATGCTTAATGTTTTTGCGGGTTTTTCTAATGTCAATTATCTGAAGAAAAAGCAAAAGCAAAAGGCTTCGACCGTTAAAGCACCGCCGGACAAAAAGGTGGAATTTCTAGAAAAGTTCGTAACTTATTGATGACCTTGTCTCATTATCGTTTTGGGTAATATTTTATTTCCGTGTCTAACGGTCTTTTCATTTTGCTTTTCCAGTTTATAAAAGTTGGAAAAAGAGTTGTTGAAAGCTAGGACCAAGGCACAACGGTTATTTCAAGGTGGTCCAGAAACTGCGAGTGACTCGGACTATCCGTTACAATGGCTAGTTCACTCGCATAGCCTTCAACGAAGACGTTGGAGGCACAACGGCTATCTCTTCAAGGCAGACTATTTATAGAAGCCTTAGCACAAGATTTCAACTGACGAATGGAAGAAAAAGAGAGACCATATTGAACATCTTCTCTAACATACAACTCCCAAACTCGTAATTCTAATATTCCGAGTTGTATTTTTCTCGAGTCGATTGTATTGCAATTCTTACTACTCGACCGAGTTGTAAAGGTTACCTCAACTCGGCTTGTCCCAAACTGTAAAGGTTACCTCGGTTTGGAAGTACCAGGTTAGATACGGGAACTTCTAACCCCGGGAAAAATTGGAGGATCCCAAGTTGATAAGGTAACTTCAACTTGGAAGTACTAGGTCGATCGGATAAGGTAAATTCCGAGCCCGGGAAAATTGTAATAGATTTATTTGGGAACAAATCTGGGTAGTCACATTCATTGTAATTGAGGATTCAATTAGTGGATTTGACTTGGTGTCCGGATTGACACTGTTCGTGGTTTTCTCGCCCCAGGAGGGTTTCCACGTAATCTCTAAGTATTATCTTTCCGAGTTCATTCTAGACTCGGACAGCTTTACGACTCTTGCTTATTTTGCTTATCCATTCGTAATAGCATTTCGAGTCCAAACTTTTCCGACCCTATTGATAGACTCGTAACTCCGTCTCTGTCTTGTTTTTGACAAAAGAGTTTGATTTTCCGAAAAATCTTCCATCACCCTATTCACCCCCTTTAGGGTGACTTAACTTCTCCCGAGCAAACCTTTAGGGGGTACAACGCTACTACCTTGCTATAAGACCAAGGGAGGAACCATGGACACATCTTCACTTCTTCTTTGAGAGGTTCCTTTTCCTCTCCTTAGGAAGGTTCCTCCCCTTCTCCTTGGGTAAGTTCCTTCGGCCTGGAGAGAAGCGGGAGGAAGGACCATCAACTAACTCGCCACTCTCTAAGGAAGGATGGGATGACGAGGCAACGCTTGAAGTGTCACCTCCTTTTGCCGCGTTGCTAGTTGAGGACGTTAGATCCTTCATCTCGAAGCTCAATAATGTGATCATGGTTGCGCTCCACCCAAGCCTTAAGGGTATCCCACTCGGGACGGATCGCAGCTTGAAAAAACCTAAGATACTCCGCATCGTCGTTTATCAAATCCAACTTCCAAGCATCGTCAATGAGCTCCCTGTAGAATAACTCCGCAACAAGGGACGATTGACGGCGTTGCACAACCATTCGCTCAACACGGTCCCGATTAAATCGAGGACACAACTTCTCGTAACCAGAAGGAAGTGCTCGATAACTCATTTTTCACTAAGATCGAAGGGGAGAGCTAAGTCGAAGAATTCTTACCAACACCCTCAAAGTCACCTCATACTTATAAAGACTTGAGCCCACAAAAGCATAATGGTAAAGGCTCCACATTCCACCCGCCCACCCCGGGAAGCGTGTAAGTAGAACGTAAGGGGCTACATGATCCGGATATTTCTCGGGCCGTTCCAGCTCACCCGTCACGTCATTAGCCAACTGCGCCTAATCACTCGGACGATGGAAGTATCAGCCCAAACCCGCTCTAAACAGGCCGGATAAAGCCCAAATCCCATTAGAGTTAGGGTTTCCTCCTAAATTATGGTAAATTACTATCCTACCTCCATTAAATTCCCCTATAAATAAACACCTACCCCCATTAAATGACAAGTTCACTACATCAATCCCAAGACTTTCCTCTCTTCGAAAATCCCACAAATCCAAAAAGCCTTACTCCGATAAGCAAATCTCAAGAAATTTTCCTTCGTGCACATCGAGCAAGATTTCCTCGATTCATTCAATCAATTCATCACTAATTTGAGCATCGGAGGGGCGTTCGCTGGGATCTACCCTCGGGACTTTGTCTTTTTGCAAGTTTCATAGTGGCCACATGAAATCCATCTAATCGCGCCACTCCTTCACAACCGGAGAAGTAAATCATTTCTCCCTCCGAATCATCACCCACAACATCACACCGTTTTCCTCCGAAATAGTAGTTTTACAAATATAATATAAATTATTTAATTACTTTATCTGTTGTCAATCACTCTTGAGATAGAATATCATACTGATACGTACAAATTGAATTTAATTAATTAAGATCCAACAGAAGCAAAATTGCACATTGAGAAAAATATGAGGTAAAACCTTGCGTATAAGGGTGTAAAAATATTTTGGTAGGATGTATAAATATTGATTAGAAATGATAAAAGACATTGACTTTATAGGTTTTATAATATAAAAAAATAAAAAATAATGGAAAAAAACAACCAATGGTGATGTTCTAAGTGTTTAACCTAAAACAAAATATTGAGTTTTAAACAATTCCAATACTATACTTTTAGGAGTGTATATTCTTACAAGTCACATAAACAAACACATATTAAACTTGTTTATATAACAAATACATGTAAGTAAATATATGATATGTGCAATTGAAACCAGTATATGTGTATGATGATATGACATCTTATAACTAAATAAACCTTGAGAAGTATGAAGATTGGACCTTACGGTAAGCAATTATGGTTGTTGAGAGTTCACTAGAGTAGATAAAGGTTATGGTTTTTTCATGGGAGTTTGACAATTGATACTTTAGTATCATCAAGTATAACAACGGAATAAAATGGTCCGAAAGTATAATTTAGTACCTTGAGGTACGACCATTGGATACTTATGTCTTTTTCCTAGTAAGATATTTTAAAAATTATATTTTTTGATATTGTAGAAGTTATCTTTTATTAAAATGGGATTATTTTCTAGCAAGATAGCCTAGACCCATAATATATGCGTAGAGCAATATTTTATAATGTGTAACTTAAAAAATTATTGAATCACGGACTAATGTTATACAATGAGTTCTTTTTCCTCGATAACTTGATTTTATTGAATTATTTCACCTTTAATAGCCTTCTTTTACATGTTATCCCCATCATAGGGAAAACGCTTTTTGTAACTTATTAAATTTATCGAGCCCAACACATAAAGATCATCAAAACCCAATGCATATTCATCTTCCAATCATTTTAAATTTCTAAAGAATAAACAAAGAATCTAAAAAACTAAACGAAAAAGCACTTGGAAAAATATAATCAATGTTTAAAGATTGCATTCGTCATTTGGAAACATTAAGAAGTCAATCCCCTTCAAGAATCGAACAATAATGTGACAATATGTTTTGGGCATCAAAAGACATATATTAGTTGGCAAATGAATAATATACAATTGGTAGAAAAACAATCCACATATGACAATAAATATCATTATATCACAAATTAATATTCTTATATGACAAATATCATTACACCCATAATGGAATTTCTATTTTTAGGATTTTGGGGTGAATATGAATACTTATGAATTCTTTCATACCTCTTTATATAAAGATGATCTATTTTAACCTCTACACTCTTCGATCCTCCTCAAGCGGACTCTAGAAGTTTAATCGTAAATAGCTTTAAGTTAAGACTCCATCTCTTAATAATAAATAACTTTAAGTTGAGACTTCGCATCTTACCTTCTTATATTAACATACTTAAATAAGTTGTATTCCCTACTCAACTTGTAAAATGGATTCACATATTTTAGTTTTACTTCGGTACTATCACAGCTTGAATTTGAAGTTATATCTACTGTTCGAAAGTTGTAACATAACAGTTACCTAAAAGGAAATACAAAAATTCATTAAAAAATAAATTTATTAATATAAATATTCACTTACAATGATAAAATTTAGTGAGAAAAAATTCATTTCGTAAATTTACCCAAAATTTCGATAAACATTAAAATTCTTTAATATAGAAGTAGGGTGAGAAAGAATGACAACTTCATTTTTATAGAAATTAGCAAGTGAAGCATATAAAATTAAACTTAATGATCTCAAATTTAGGCGTCGAGAAAATTAGACTAATGATTAAGTAAATAGTAGGCTAATAAAATGGTTTTTGAGGGGGAACAGATACAAATCCTAGACATAGGTAACTTAAGACATTTTTTGGTGGAGCAATTTAGCAAATTAGGTTGGATGATTGAACTATCGTTGTAAACTCGATCCGAAATCCTTCCAAAATCTGCCGCTTCTACCCGATCTCAACTCTCTATAATCTAATCTAGCCTAAGTAAAGTGTGTATATGGTGGTGGCTGGATGAAAATGGATGCGCCCAAACTCGCTGCAAAAATCCGGCCTCTAATAGCAGCTTAAGAGGCGTAACCGTTACAAATGAAACAAAACAAGTAGAAAATGCAACAAACACGGTCGTGTCCGCCAGGTTGCCTTTGTTGCTTGTCTGCGGTATGGGTCAAATTATTTCAGTCATAACTTCCTCGTCCAATGTCCAAATGATGCGATTCTTGATTTGTTGGAAAGCTCATTGACGTCTAGTTTCTAACACTTTCATCATTATTCTTGTTTCATAAGTGTGAAAAAATATAATTTAGAGAGTAAAGAGGTGTTCGTTACTACACCCTTCTTACTTTCTAACTCAAATCTTTTCAGTTTCTTAACAAAATTGAGCTTATAATATGTCATTGTAAAGCTCTTCAATTAGGAATTTACAAACATAGATTAAAAAAAAAAGCTTTAGACCAAAAATATGGCTGAAAATCAGGTCCAAATCACTAAAAAAATTGCAAAAACAGACCAAAAACGCAAAACCTAGGTGAAAATATAAATAAGGCATAAAATACATAAATATGTATATAAATCCTCAAAAATGACAAGCAATTTCCTATAAAGTGTAATGCAAATATGACACTTATCAATCATCAAACGATCGAGACACCATCTCAAACTCCTCTTCCCCAATCCAAAATGCACACTATAATTCAATTAAAGCTCAAACAAAGAGATGCCTAAATATTAAAGTCAAACTTCCAAATCAACCAAGCTTGCTATAATTAAATATCTATAACTCAAAATCATACACCTTGGACTTGTTATCGAGTAGGTTTGGATACTCTTTCCCTTTTCAGCACAACAAATATGTCATTTTCTTTTCCTTAAATCTTATTTATCCCAAACAACCACTCTATTCGGTTCATACCGCAAACAACCAAAATTAAAATAACCTAAACTAAAATCTCACTATTTAGATTAACACGGGCATGTTTATATACTCAAAAAAAAAAAAATAGGATGCATTAAAGGTCAAACTAATGGGCTACATTCCTTCAAAATTTAGTAAGCGAAACAAGATTTAGAATTGAAATTGATGCAAATTAAACCACAATATAATCAATGGATAATTAATCAAATGATTAAGTAAATCAAATACTCTCTCAATGCAAGTATCACATTAAGCACCTTTTCTTTAATTGTTTATTTTAGAACCGACAATCAAATTATCAAACCCTCTTGGAATGAAATACCTAAATCTAACCAATTACCATTTCTCAAGGGTTCTTGATTAATCTAGATTCATTAAGCATGCGATTATCAAATTAGATTTCTTGATTGATGAATTTTTTCTCAATATCTCACACAAACAAGTCAAATTTTAGCATTCCAACATCAAATTTCACCTTTCGAGTACTTTATCTAATGTCTAAATCATGCAAGAAAGTGATCAAGTTTCGACAAGCAAATAATCACTCCAAAACCGATAAAATAAGCCAACGAGTTACAAAGTACCAAAGAGATCAATACAAGTTCAGAAAATTAACAAATACTTGCATAAATCAAATATTCAAATATCCAAAACTAAAATCTAAATTGTAACACATATAAATATAAAGTGAGAAAAGAGAAGAGAAGGGAAGAAAGTTGCTCATCCAAATGCATGATTGAATTGTCATTGCAAACTCGATCCGAAATCCTTGCAAAATCTCCCGCTTCTACCCGATCTCAACTCTCTATAATCTTATCATATTCGTTAAGTGGAAAAAATATATTAACTCGACCTTAATTAAATTTATATATTAAAAGATATAAACCTTATTATATTATTGGTAGTTATAATTATAATAAATTCTTGGATTATAAAATTTATTAATTATCTCAATGAATGAAAAGAAGATGTTAATAGATGATCAACTCCGTTGGCAAAAATAAAATGAAGTATAATTTTTTTTATCACCATAAGAATAGTTCTTAAAATTGAGGAAAGTTTTCTTTCTTTTTTTTTAAAAAAGTCAGAGAACAATAATAATAAAACTATATTATCATATAAAAAAAGAGAAGAAAAGAGTCCATGTATAAAAGGAAAAATATTTTTTGGATAAATTTTATTTTTTAATTATTTAATTATTTACATCAAAAGCTCATATTTAATGCACAAATAATTTTATGGTTGAGATTGCACTAAGCTTTATAATCATTTCCATTACAGTATTTTGCCAATTTTAAAAATATTACTATTATATATTGTATAGATTTGCTAATCTTTTTTCTAAGAAGATTTTCACCTTATATATATATTATCAACAACAACTTCTGGAAATGTTAATAATATGATTATAGTTATAAAAAGTTGTCCAAACTCATCAATACCCACAAAAATTCATAAAAACAAACAAAAATAATTTCTGGAATGTTAAAAAATATAGTTTCTAAAACTATATCTCGTGAAATGAACTAAGTCATTTAGTGAAGATACCCGTAACTGTTCTGTAAGAATCGTAATTTTGATTGAGCCGAATATATATGTTAAAATAATTAACTAGTGTTAGTTAAATAAATTAGGTTGATTAACTAAAATATACGTAAGATTACAATCGTAATTTTATTTACGAACAATTATTGTGTGTTTTCTTAGCCTTAATTAGTAAAATATATATTAATTCTCTCTTGACTTTCTATCCGGGCCTAAATAAGTAAAAGACGTAAGATAGACGCAAGTTAAATTATACTATTTATTTTAATCGACCTAAGACTATGGCTGAATAAAAAAAAAACAAAAGTGAAAATCTTAAGGCTAGGTGTCAACATTGAGGATTAACAACAAAACAAAATAAAAAGGGGTGTTTGTGGTTAGGATGACAATGAGTCCGGGTTTGGGTCGAGTTCAAGTGGATCCAGCTATTTAATTTTTTGGAGCTGTACCCAAATCCGACTCGGACTTGTCGAGTCTCGTGAAGGATGGACCCGGATCCGGATCTAGACCTCGCTGTGTCTACTCGGTCCATGGGTCGTAAATGGGTTTAGATTATTTGAAACTAAAATTGTTAAAAAATAATATAATCTTATCATTCCTCTATCCTATTTAATATTATTACATATTTGCGAGCAAAAAATTTTCACACATACACTTAAATAATTTATAAATTGACAAAATAAAATAAATATTCAAAAATCAAGCAAAGTGAACAAATTTGAAAAAATAATATGACAGAAAGTATTTGAGAGTTATACAAAATGATTGATAATAAGCAAATGAGACAAGGAGTGATTGAATTGTTTAACAAAATTAGGGTAAGACAAGCTTAAATCATATGTAAAAAATTTAATTAGCTCCATGGGTCTAGATATGGGTCTAAATTTTAGACCCAGCACCCAAACCCATTTGCTAAACTTGGACCCAAATCCGACCCGGATTCATTGGGTTTAAAATTTTCAGACCAAGACTCACTAATTCGGTTCGAGTTTGCCGAATTTGGGTCGGATCTAGGACCAATTACCATCCTTAGTTTGTGGGTGGCTTACTTAGGTATGGCCACGAGAGAGAGGGAACCAACCGAAAGGGAAAAGAGAGAGCAAACTCTGGGGAGAGACAAGTAAGGAGGAAAAAGAAGAAGCAAGATAGAAGGAAGCCCGATGACCACTCACCTTATTCCTAGGCTTCCAACCCAGGTTCAATTATGAGTAGGCATAAATTCCTTAAATAAGGAATTTGTGTGTGATGGGTTTAGTTTACCTTGAAATCCCCTCTACCCGACCCAATCAGTCCTTCGGGCTTCTCCGACATAGGGGCCCAAATGGATAAGCCTATTAATGAATAAAAAACAACAAAAATAAAGGAGAGGGAGAGGGCCCGACAAGAACGAGAGAGGGAGAAGAAGCGAGCAGAGAAACAGAAACAAAACGGGGAAAAGGAGGAATCGAGAGACCGAAAGAAGAGAGCGAGAGTAGAGCACAAAAGGGGGACAGAGCGAGAGAGAGGAAGGTCGGGAAGAGAAGCGATCACCGAGGGAAAGGAATCGGTGAGCGAGTGAAAAAGCGGCAGCCAGCGGATAGGAAAGCAACGAATGACGAGGGTGAATGGACGAGCGAGACCGAGAGGAGTAGAGACAGGACGAGAGGAAGGAGGAAAGCAAGAAAACCAAATCGATTCCAAACTCTAGAATTCGAGGTGGGTAATTCTAATTGTTGAACTTATGGAAATCTAGAGCTTGAATGAATTGTTGTTAAATTGTGGATTCCTAAGATTGTTATGTGGTGATTGCAATTCCATTGAGGTGATTGAGTTATTAAAATAAATATTCAAAAATCAAGTAAAGTGAACAAATTTGAAAAAAAATATGAGAGAAAGTGTTTGAGAGTTATGCAAAATGATTGATAATGAGCGAATGAGCCAAGGCGTGATTGGATTGTTTAACGGAATTAGGGTAAGACAAGCTTAAATCATATGTTAAAAAATTTAATCTGCACCATGGGTCTTGATCTCGGTCCAAATTCTAGACCCAGCACCCATTTGCTAAACTTGGACCCGGATCCGACCTAGATTCATTGGGTTTAAAATTTTCAGATCTAGACCCGCTAATTTTGGTCGAGTTTGCTGAATCGGGTCAAATCTAGGACAAATTGCCATCCTTAATTTGTGGGTGGCTTACTCGTGTATGGCCACGAGAGAGAGGGAACCAACCGAAAGGGAAAAGAGAGAGCAAGCTTGGGGGAGACGAAGAAGAAGAAGCAAGCAGCATAGAAGGAGGTCTAATTACCACTCACCCTATTCCCAAACTTCCCACCCAAGTTCAATTATGGATGGGCATAAATTCCTCATTTGAGGAATTTGTGTGTGATGGGTTTAGTTTACCTTGATATCCCCTTATTCGGCACAATCAGTCCTTGGACTTCTCCCGACATAGGGGGCCCAAATGGACGAGCCTACTAATAAATTAAAAAAACAAAAATAAAGGAGAGGGCGGGGGCCCGGCTAGAGCGAGAGATGAGAGAAGAAGCAGCAGAGAAACGAAACAAAAAGGGGAAAAGAAGGAATCGAGAGACCGAAAGGAGAGAGCGAGAGAGTGAGAGTATAGCACAAAAGGGGGACATAGTGAGAGAGAGGAAGGTCGGAAGAGGAACGACCACCGAGGGAAAGGAATCGACAAGTAAGTGAAAGAAGTGGCGGCCGTCGGACAAGAAAACAGCGGCCGTCGGACAAGAAAACAGCGGCCGGCGAAAGTTAATGGACGAGCGAGACCGAGAGGAGTAGAGACAGGACGAGAGGAAGGAGGAAAGTAAGAAACCCAAATCGATTCCAAACCCTAGAATTCGAGGTGGGTAATTCTAATTGTTGAACTTATGAAAATCTAGAGCTTGAATGAATTGTTGTTAAATTATGGATTCCGAAGATTGTTATGTGGTGATTGTAATTCCGTTGAGGTGATTGAGTTGTTAAAATAAATATTCAAAAATCAAACAAAGTGAACAAATTTTTTAAAAAAATGAGAGAAAGTGTTTGAGAGTTATGCAAAATGATTGATAATGAGGGAATGAGGTAAGGAGTGATTGAATTGTTTAACGGAATTAGTGTAAGACAAGCTTAAATCATATGTAAAAAATTTAATCGGCTCCATGGGTCCGGATCCGGGTCCAAACTCTAGACCCAAACCTAGACCCATTTGCTAAAAGTGGACCCGGATCCGACCCAAATTCATTGGGTGAAAAATTTTCAGACCTAGACCCGCTAATTCGGGTAAGGTTTGCTTGGATCTAGGTCGGATCTAGGACCGATTGCCATCCTTAGTTTGTGGGTGGCTTGCTCGGGTATGTCCATGAGAGAGAAGGAACCGAGTGAAAGGGAAAAGAGAGAGCGAGGCTCGGGGAGAGGGAGCAAAAAGGAAGAAGAAGAAGCAGCATAGAAGGAGGCCTAATGACAACTCACCCTATTCCCAAACTTCTTACCCAGGTTCAATTATAGGTGGGCATAAATTCCTCATTTGAGGAATTTGTGTGTGCTTGGGTTTAGTTTACCTTAATATCCCTTACCCGGCCCAATCAGTCCTTTGGGCTTCTCCTAACAAGGGGTCCCAAATGGACGAGCCTACTTATGAATAAAAAACAACAAAAATAAAGGAGAGGGCGAAGGCCGACAAAAGCGAGAGAGGGAGAAGAAGTAGCAGAGAAGTAGAAACAAAACGGGGAAAAGGAGGAATCGAGAGACCGAAAGGAGAGAGCCGGACTAGAGCACAAAAGGGGGACAAAGCGAGAGAGAGGAAGGTCGGGAAGAGGAACAACGACCGAGGGAAAGGAATCGGCGAGCAAGTGAAAGAAGCGGCGCCGGTGGACGGAGAAAGCAGGCCGACGAGGGCGAATGGACGAGCGAGACCGAGAGGAGTAGAGACAGGACGAGAGGAAGGAGGAAAGTAAGAAACCCAAATCGATTCCAAACCCTAGAATTCGAGGTGGGTAATTCTAATTGTTGAACTTATGAAAATCTATAGCTTGAATGAATTGTTGTTAAATTGTGGATTCCCGAGATTGTTATGTGGTGATTGCAATTCCATTGAGGTGATTGAGTTGTTAAATTATGTGAAGTTGACCTTGAAGTAACTTGAATTGAAAATCGAAATTCAAGGATTGATTAAATAGATGGATGAAATTGTGGAATTGAGTCGAATACAGGGAGTGTTAATTGTATGTGATTATTGTGGCTCGTGTGAATTAAATTAGTGAATTGACAAGTTAGGAAAAGATAATATGAGAATTTGAATTGAATTTAACAGATTGTGATGAGTTGTGATTTCTAGGGTTGAAATTGTAAACATTTGTGATAGTTTGTGATTATGTGTGATTTTACGACTTATGGTTATTGTGGCTCAAAGGAGTTTTAGTTTCTCAAGTTTGTTGTGCTTGAAACTTGTAATGACTCGACCTTAAACCACATTATTTATTTTACCAATTACAAAATTTACATAATCGAGCGTGCGCACTTCAATTCGATATTTTATATTTAAATTATTTTTATACGTGTGTTATGCAGCTAAGGCGACGAAGTGGCATCCGAAAAAATTTCATAATAATGATTGTAGATCTATACATATGTTTAAAATGGAAATTGATACAAATATATATAATAAATATAAATGTGAAGGCATATTGTTATAAGGCTATTAAAGGTTATAATTTAATACATTTAAAAAATAGATCGTATGATTTATTTACAAAATTATTAGAATAAAATGTACGATAAATTTAGTAAAATAAAGAATTTAACTTCAATTTAGGAAGGATAAATATGATATTATTAGTGTATATTTTCTTAGAAGGAATTAATAACCCAAGTTAAGGAATAAAAAGAAAAAAATAATATAAATAAAATATATAAAATTTGATAAATTAAGGTAAATAAATAAAAATAAGGAATCAGGGAGAACAATCGAGAATTAGATTTTTTCTGAAATTTATGCAAAAAAGAAAACAACTCCAAAACTACCTATCTTACTTCTTCCTGTCATTCCATTAAGCTCTCCCGTGCTCCCTCTCTCTCATGCACTGCCTTCCTTGCATCCCCTGCCTCACCTCCCTCGCGGCCGCCCACTTGCTCCGGCCATCAGCACCACCAACGCCGGCCAGAAACCGGCGCCGGCCTCACTTCCTCCTCTCTCTATCTGTCGATCTCGCTCTCTCCCTCCGCGCTCTCTCTCTCGCTCTGCCATCCCTGCTGCCGCCCACTCATAGGCCAGCCACCGGCCGCAGCTTGGCCGCCGGAAATCGACTCCGGGGCTTCCCAGTAGCCCCCGGAGCCCAGCTGTGCGCCACCACGACTCCCTCTCCTTCTTGGCTTCCACTCTTTGGATTTTGAAGGTAAAACCTAAACCCTAGATTATCACACTTCATTTTTTACTTATTGATTATAATTGTTAATTGAATTATGTGGGTTAGAAGGATGTTTATTGTGTGAATTTAAAGGTTGAATTAGAAAAATTTTAGTTATTGTGAGTAATTGTGATTTGGGATTTTGGTGGAATGATTGTTGTGAAAGTGAATGAATAGATTGCTCTTGTGAAATTGTGAGTTAGTGAATTTGTAAAATTATGAGTTAGTGAATTAAATTAGGGATGTTTTGATATAGATTTTGAGTGAATTTGATAGTTTTCATTGTAGTTGGAATTGGATATATTTGAGCAAAAGAAAAAGAATGTATATATAGAGATTGAAGTGGGATAAGAAGTAGAGTTGAATGTATGTAAAACCTTGAGAAATTTAGTGTACTTAATTGTATATGTAGATGTGGATTTTGTTGAGGAAAAGATGCATACAAGTTTGAATTAGTGTATTTTGATGTATGTAGAATTTTTAAATTAGTTAATTTGTGGAGTAAATGGATTAATTTGTGGAATAAATGATAACATGAGGTGAAAGGTGACTTAAGGATAGGATTGAAAGTAAGATTTTGGTTTGATATAATTAATTGAGTTAATGTAGTAGTAATAATAATAACAACAACAACAACAATAACAATGATTGTAACGATAATAACAACCATTAGGAGCATATTTTACGCTTGTCAAACATGTGTTAATAACTAAGATAAATGTTTGAATATATATACATATATATCATTAATCCGATTCGACTAATGAATGAAATCACATAAATATAGCTCGATCAACTTCTTTGATGATTATGTGTTGTAGACAAGATTTCAAATGAGACTAACGCAATAGAATTGAGTAATAAAAATTTTAGTTCAACTAGTTATGTATTAAATAAAGGAAATGAAACAAATTGCAAGCACTTATACGAATTCAATTATTGAAACTCAAGAGAAACGTTATTAACAACAAAAAAATCTATTTGAAACAGAATTGAGGCCACTTCCTTTGTCGACTAGCTGGTAATTTAAATTTCTATAAAAGGGGAGAAATAACGATTTTCAGTCCAGGCAATGAAACCTTTCGAAAATTCACATGTTTCACCTAATCTCAATATTTCTTATATATGTAATTAATAATGAATCATTTACAAATCAAGTTTTGTCACCTAATTAAGTGGTCCCCGATCAATTATCAACTATCGGGGCTTACGCTCTTCAATTTCACCGCGCGGCTTCAACTCGGGTTCTCGGTCGGCCCTGGAGGTGTGCACCTTATTCAAAGATCGTATCAATTATACTAGGGGCTCCACTTTCGGATAATAATCGGCAAGCAAGTTTGACTCATATTCTCTCCTCTCGATTTCGAACTAAAATGAATTGAAATGCGCGCGCTTACGGTGCAGGAATGTTCGTATTGAGTTTCGACTCATTCTTCGAAATATTTTACTTGTTTTTGTTTTAGAGAAAGCATTGGTGAACAATCAATTACCTACCAAGTCCGACGAAGGCAAATCATTGCTTGGCACGTTGCATTTGTGGTTCCGAAGGTGTATAGATGCTCATAGTGATTTTACCCTCAATCGTGGCTTGGGTATGACTTTGGGAATTATTACATGTTGCATATTATCTTGTGGAGTAGGCGAAAATTTGGGTTGTATAAAATATTATGTTACTAAACAAGTGAACTGGATTTTGAAGTCTTGTTTAAATATGAAGTATAACTTAGCTATTTAGGTGGTAAACACTTACCCGTAGCAGGACCCAATAGAAACGTAACAGTTGGATGCGCAAATTGTATTTTATTTCATTTTACATATTTAGCCTTGTCTTATTTTTAGAATGGCGGTAACGCCTTCTCTCGTTATCTTCCACTTGTGACCTTACGTAATATTCTCTAATTAGGGGATTATTAAGTAATGGTGATTGGGGGCGAATTGAGTTTAGTGAAAAATGAAGGTTGGAGTATGGAAAAGGAGCGAGAATTTGGAGTATTAAGGGAGTATGTATCTATATTGATTGATGTATCATTGAGGTCTAAAAGTAGAACATTAGTAACTATTGGGTTAAATACAGGTGACTATTTGTGGTGAATATTTGTGATTATTAAGTTGAAATGAAATTGAATTAACAAAGGGACGGCTTAGGAGGACATTATATGTGAAATTAAGTGGGAACGATTCAAAATGATTTAGGAATGATTGTGGCTTTTGGAAACGGAGGGAGGCGAGAATTACGTATATGGGAATGTGAGAGTTTCGCTTAAGTAGAATATGGATGAATATAAGACGACACTAAATACTTGGGTGAATACTTGAGTAAATATGCTAGCTTTGGATGTTGAATCTTAATATGGAGATGCTTGACTTGTAAAGTGACTTAATCCCAAATAATGTTAAAAAAGATAGTTTTGAAAAGAGTTCGATGTTTTATGCAAAACGATCATTGAGTTTGAAAAATATGTTCTAAAGAAGTGAAACTAATTTGAGAAACTAAGTTTGGAAGGCTGGCGGATTGTGCTATGTCATCCATCGGTTTAAACCGATTTGAGATTATGGTTTAAAATCGAGTTTGATGAGTGATGGTGATCACTTTGGTTTTGAACGGATTTTGGGTTAAGGATTGTTTAGACCGGAGGAAGGAGGTGGTTGTGCGTAACATACTACGAGGTCCTTGCTTACTCGGGTTGATTCGTTCCTTGATTCTTTCCTCAAAGCGAAGCCTTCCAAGAGTTTCCGTAGGCCCCCCGAGCCATGGGGTCGCACCTCAAGAAACTATTTGGTGCTAGTTCAAGTCAAAAGCCCGGAAAGATACTCGATGTTTCGAGTGATTTGTTGATGAGAATAAAATCTTGTTAACAAAATATTGAGAAATGATTTCTGCGTAAACTTGTGTGAGTTGAATATCGAAGTTTTAACCTTTGCTTGA
Organism: Talinum fruticosum; assembly: GCA_021018815.1. Classification (NCBI taxonomy): domain Eukaryota; kingdom Viridiplantae; phylum Streptophyta; class Magnoliopsida; order Caryophyllales; family Talinaceae; genus Talinum; species Talinum fruticosum. The sequence goes on along the minus strand of JAITYX010000080.1, from coordinate 1,314,734 downwards.
TTTGATTTAATTCACTGATGAAGTTGTTTGAAAATGAGAAGTAACTAATTGAGAAGTATGCAAAGCACCTAGCGTGTCCTAATTGAAATTGAGAAAAGATGGAACAAAGTTAGAAGTTGGTTGATGGGACATGTTATTAAACTGCAAATATGTGGCTATTGGCATATCTATGTAATATGCAAATATTGTGATTTTTGAGATAGGATTATCCATTGAACTTGTATTTTGCTCACCCCATTTCTCTTCCCTAAGAGTTTCAAGTACTCTCTAAGGTGGCGTGTCTCATACTTTTAGCATATTGTAGACTCTAAGCTGTTTGTTGCGTGTATGTTGATGTCGGTTCTAAGTGACCCAAGCTTGCTGAACGTGGATTTTGTGTATTATATTTATTGTAACTTGTAAATTAGTTCATATAATTGTGTCATATGTCATCTAGTTAGTTTTAAGTTTTAAATGCATATTGGTTGGACTCCGACATGTGATCGTTGAGTTGTGTCTTTCAAGCATGTGGCTTGTTGAGTTATATTGTGACTTTTATGCAAGGTTTTAAGGCTTTAAGCTTAGGGGATAGGTCATATACGAGACGAAATTTTGTTGAAATTTTTAGAAAATTTTAAACTAAAATGAAAAATCTCCTCTATTACCTTGAATTTGGAATTAGAAAACTAAATCGACACCTTAAATAGTTTTAAGGGTTCCTCTCGAAAATCCCGACGATGTAATACTCCTACGGTAGGATTCGGGTGTTACGAGTTCGGGATACTAAATTATTATTTCCACATAGTTTTGAACCACTTTATTTAGTGGTTATACCTAGAGGTATGGAATTGTTTTTCTTTGTTGAGAGAATAAAAATTTGTGTGCTTAAATCTTTAGCTAAAATTATAATTTTTGGGACAAATTTTTTCAACTTATTTGATAAGAAAAATTTTAATCAAAAGCATTATTTTTGGTAATAGTTGAATTATTGGATTATACGATATACTTGCGAGTTTATATGATAATTATATGAGAAATTGGACCCTAATAAACCAAAGTTTGGAGTGTTGGACGCTATTAATTCTAATCGGAGAATTGGACACTAACACCCTAACTTTGGACCTATTTACATTTCGTGCACCATCATCGAGTTTGGTTGCTGAATGATGTTGGACAACGGTGTTGTTACACGTGGACAATAAATAAAAAATTATTTGTTTTTGGATGACAATTCAGAAAAATGATGAAAAATACAAGTTAAACCTAATATTTTTATCCCCCTAGAAAAGAGAACACAACATGTGGTAAAGACATTAGGTTTAACTTGTATTTTTTACTATCTTTACTAAATTATCATCCAAAAAAATAAATAAAATTTATTATTATTATTATTATTATTATTATTATTATTATTGTTCACGTGTAACAACACCGCTGTACACATCATTCAACAACAGAACTGAACTCGGTGGCGGTGCAAGAAATATAAATAAATCCAAAGTTAGGGTATTAGCATCCCCTAGTTGAAAATGATAACGTCCAACATCACCCAACTTTGAATTCATTACGTCCCATTCCCGTATTGTACTATTTTTTAAAAATGTATAATATTATATAATATCACGCCCAATTCCGAGTTGACTGAGAGAGGGAGAGATGGCGGAGAAACGGGAGAATTCGAAGCCTGTCATTGTTAGGGTTAAGCGTAAATCTGATCAATCTCCGCTCCAAGCTTTGTGTGAGTACCACTTTTGTTTTCTTTTTATTTTTGAATTTTTGTTGTTAATATTTTGATTTTGGTTATTCGTTGGTTGTGGCAGGGCTTGAAATCAGTGAGAGAGAAAGACCTCTGAAGCGTCCCCTGCTTGATTTCCAGAAGTTGTCTATCTCTGATTCTACTTCTGCTCCTCCTCAAGGTGAATCGTCTAATATTTTCCTTCCATTTTGCAATTGTTATTATTTCTGGGATTTCTTTGTAAAACCTTACTTGTTTATGTGTGTAACTTATTATTAGTATTTCTAATTCATTAGGGGCGGTTGTGGTTGATTTATATGTGCGTTTAGACTTTGTAATTATGCCAGATAAAGGGTAATTATGTTCTTAAATCATTGTCATTTACTCATTTTGTGGCAGAAGAATTGAAGATTAAACGGGTTCTAGTGCAACATGTTGAGACTCTTTCCTCTTCTCAAGCCACTATTGATTTTCTGCAATCCTTTGGGGTTAGTTTCCATAATTTTTCTAAATAATTTTATGCATATTTTTATATGGATTAGACTCTATGTTACTCCGACAATTGATTTTACCTTACTGGTGCCATACCCTTGATTCTCAGACAAGGATATGACACTTGACACTTCAAATTACTATAAAAAATCTACAAATTATCGTGAGAATAGCCAAGTCTGGCAATTGGATGCGTATAAATATTACCCATGTACCCGAGTTCAAGTAACATAGGGACTAGTGTTGCATGTGGTTCATTTACGTTTTATTTCACATCGTTCGGCTTCATATTTTTAGTAACTTTTTGCTATTTTTTGGTAATAATTAGAAGGATTTTATTATCGAAACTCTCCTTTTGAAAGAGGCTTGTGCAGTTAAGGGATACAATCCTATTGTCATGTATCTCTCACTAGCTCTATCCACTTGCTGCAGTTTCTACTCCTCTTAGCTCAGTAGTCAAACCGAGTACAAACATCATAGGTAATTGCTTTCCAAATCTGCTCTAGTGTTGTCTCTCCCTGAAGGTTCCTGTGTTTCTTTCTACCCAATATGGTACTGATGGCGCAGCATAAGTTGAGTAACTCAATCCTCTTTGCTTAGTGTTCCATGTCCCCTTTAGCAGCTCATTGTCACCTCAGCCAAGTGCAAGTTTTGCTCCAAACTCCCTTAGTAAATGAACACTATAAAAAGATGTGTTCATTTGAATCTAACTTAGCTGCTTCTCCACAAAGTTTATACCTAACATACATCCCATCAATATATTGAGCTAATCTTATTGGAGTAGGGTTCCTTTTGTGTATTAGAATCCATAAAGCAAATGAGTGTTTGGGAATGTTAAGCCTATTCCAAACAATCTTGTCCCAACGGACTTTAGTCTCACATCCTGTGAACCACTTATGTCCACTTTATACCAGATAGCTTTTGGAATGTGTTGATTGCCACTAACATTCCTCATTGAATACATGCTTGAAGTGCTCTTTCACTTTGCACAACTTCTTCCTATACCAGCAGTTTTGGCTCATAGTTCCATCAAGTTTCTCTCCTTAAATAATGTCCATGGGCCCACTTTACCCACAAATTATCTTCTTTTTGAGCTACATGCCATACATACTGAGCCATAAGAGCTTTGTTCCATTTGTTGATAATTCTCAACCTTGCTCTCCCATTTTGTTTAGGTTGACACACCAAGTCCCAAGCAATCAGTGGCTGTCTGGAAGTGTGTTTAGCGTGCACCATTCCAAAGGAACTGTGTGGAGTTGGCCTCAATGTTAACCTTTTGGGCCAGAACAAACACACTTGCCCAAAACCCTATAACACCCATTAGAATATAATGCACTAGTTGTATTCTTCCTACATATGAGTGGTAGTAATCTTTTCCACTGGTACAGAACAATCATTTTCAGTGATTCTGGCTTTGAATATAGGTATTCCAAGGTATCTGAATGGTAGTGTCCCTCTCCAAATCCACTTTGGGTAATTAAAGCTTGCTTGCAACCTTCTTCAAGGCCACCTATCACAATTTGGAATTTCTCTTGGTTTACTTTAAGCCCAAACACCAAGGGGAATGTTTTTAAGGTATTGACAAGGGCCGTAACTAAACTAGTATTGGCTTTGGAAAATAACACTATGTCATCTGGAAACATCAAGTGATTTAGGGCCTGTTCGAAATTACATACAAAACGCACATAAACATAAAAATAAACAGAAACGAACATAAAAGAGCATAAACGAACATAAACGAACATAAAAGAACATAAACAAACATAAAAAAATATAAACATAAATAGATTCTGTTTTTCATGTAATTTCGAACATGTCCTTAATTGTAGACTTTTGCATCTTGGGTGACACTTGAAGTTTGCACTATCCAGTAATGATCCCAACATTCTAGATAAATACTCCATAGCTATTTCAAAGAGCAATGGAGACATGTGGTCTCCTTGTCTTACTCCCCTAACTCTGTCAAATGCAAGTAATGCCTTCTCATTGAAATATAAGGAAAAAGTGCTTCTAATACAGGCCATGACCCACTTAACCACTTTATGTGGGAAATGGAATCCGTACAATGCCTCTTCCAAAAGTCCCAATGTAGTGAATCATATGCCATTTGGAAGTCCACTTTGATAAGCACCTTGGTGTAGTGTTTTTCCTATAATAGCCCCTTGCCACCTCTTGGCAAAGCATCGCATTATGTACTAGGTGCTTACCCTTCACAAACTTACAACTTGGAGAGATTACGTATGGCAATACCTCATTAAGTCTTTGACACACCAATTTTGTAATGCATTTGTAAATCACATTACAACATGCAGGGGGTCTAAATCTTTAGCAGCCTTGGGTTGAGTTACCTTTGGAATAAGCACCACTCCAGTTGCATTAATTTATTTGAACAGCTTTCCAGGACTAGGAAGGATTCTTATACAACCTTGCATACCACTGGTCCTATCTCATCCTAGGCATTTAAGAGTGGGCATTCAAGAGTATCCATCTGGCAGTGGGGATTTGGAGTTAGTTATGGAGAAGAGAGCATGCTTGATATCCTATGGTCTCCATAGTTGTAGTTGTTGTTCCAAGGTGACCTTGGGTCCTAGTTGAAAGCTTTGCAACCTTATCTGCATGTCTGTTCTCCCAATAATTGCTCGTAGAAACCCATCATGATTTGATCAATCTTGTCCACATCTTCAACCAAAACACCATCTTTGTTCTGCAGTTGGTGTAGAAAATTTTCCAATTTCCTCTTTTAACGATTGCAAAGAAGAACTTGGTGCACTGTTCTCCCATGTTTGTCCAGTCCATTTTGCTCTGTTGGTTCATTAAAGATAGAGAGGCTGCCAGGAGCCGGTTATACTCCTTCTCTCTTGCCTTCCTCTCCTGTAGTTGAATTTGCACATTGGGTGGATCTGTAACTGAAGTCTAGCAGCATCTCTTTGTCATGAACATCTCCAAATTTCTTTTTATTGAGCTTCTGCAATGCCTTCTGCATACTTTTCAAGCACTTAGTAAGTTGGAACATTGTAGTCCCCTCATAGTTCTCCTTAGTGGTTTGCACCTTTTGCTATTTTATTTGTAATATAATGTGCTATTTGCGTTTCTGGTTTTCTGACTAATGTTAGCACTTTTTCTCAATGATTTTATTGTGTTCCCTATACCTAAGCTCACATTTCTGTTGTGTGCTAGGGCTCTACATCCTGTAGTGAGTCCAAGTTTAAGGCAAGCAGCAAAGAACGAAGACGCACTCTTGATAAAGAGAATGTATGTCACTTTGGACCCGTTACTCTTATCTCATGCCCTGAAAAAGGGGAAGTGTGTGCATTTTGTGTGAATTTTAAAGTATCAAGGTGCTTATATTTTTACATTTGCTTGTTTTGGCAGAAGCATAATCAGCTCTTAGCAAAAGCAAAGCAAGAACTGGAGGTAAATTTTCGCACTGGGTTATATAATCTGCTCTGGTTCGAAGATAGAAGAGTGAACTTTGAAGTTTGAAATTTCCTATCCTGGTGCTTGCTTCATTATATTTAGGGCTGCTGCATCTCTTGGGGGGTTTCAAAGTGTGGACAAGTGAATGGAATTCATGGTTTCTCTTTAATGATGTTCACTTGATGTGCTTCTTTTCTGTGGACTAGTTGTCTGTGAATGGTTTTCAATCTAGGTTTAATGAAATCAACCTCTTTATAATTCAGGGTTAGGGTAAAGCTGTTGGGTCATACTTATGTTACTCGGACTTGGCTATACTCATGTTGAAGTGTGCAGGGTTCAAAATGGGGGAAAGAAATTGATGTGTGGGTAGAGGTCACCAGAGAGTGTGAGCAAGAGCAGCTGTGGATGACAGCAATTGAGAACCACTGCTGCTAGGTGAGAGAGATGAAGGTGGCAGCTGCTACAGAAGCTTCTGTGGGGAGAAGAGGGCAGTGGTGGTAGAGGGAGGGAGGACAGTGGCCTCTGTAGGTGGGAGGGAAGGGATGAGCGGCGGAATCTCTTTGAGGAGAATGAGGAGAGTTGTATACTTGGTCTATCAAATGCAATGAGAACTCTAATCATTTCCCTAAATTAATGAAATAAATTATGTTGATTACTTGTGTGGTCTCTTTCCGCTAACATCCTTTGCTGGTTCCCTTTTTCTTTTGTTAATTCTATATAACAGCCTCTTTTTAGCATTCTTGAGCTTGTAAGCATGTAAGTATGATGATTTTCTTGTCTGGAATCTTTCTGTCTGCAGCTAATTTTCTTTGGTCTTCAGAGATACGCATCTTTATTCAGTTTCAATGCCGAGCCTATGATCATTCTTGTCCATATTTTTTTCTTTTGGGAGTGGGTTGGGGGATATAGGGAGCATAATCATAATATGGTGTCATCCTTGTATATGGTAGTGAGATATTGAGAAACCTTTCTGCACATCTTTTCTTATTTCTTCATTTTGTCTAGTGATTTTGAAATAGTGAGGTTTGTGTTCCCACCTTTGGCTTTCATATTCATATTTGTTGAGATGCTCATCTTTCTATTGACTTTGTCCATTCCCTCTTGGTAGGACTTGGGAAAAAGTGCACGGTTTGAACAAATATGGAAACAGAGGGGAAGGAAGGAGGCCATTCATGATGAGGCCGTAGATGAGGTATGTCGCGTCTATGATGTCCTCCGTGTTGATGTGAAGGATGCAGTTGAAACAGTGAAACAAGAGTAAGTTCCCTGTAGCCATCTTATAAACACATGTTCATATCAGTTTAGTATATGGTTCCTTTCTGTATAGTTATTTGTATAATTGATGCAGAGAGATTTCTGTAGAAGATCAGGAGACTCTCAGTAAATTTTTGCCTCTATTGAAAGAGTGCATTCCAAGTGCTGCAGAAGAGATTGAATCTGATATCCATTCTCATCCTTTGAGACAAGGTTTTCTGCTCACATATTTTGTCTAGTTTGGCTTATCATTTGTCTAGTTTTCTCCATTCTTGCACATCTACAGGTGCAGGATTATTCCATGTGTGTGGTTATGTTTGATGAAAGGGGTGGCAAATGTTGACTATGTAAATTCAGCTGTGGTTTTCCTTTTGTTTGAGTTTACTTCAGTTCTCTATAAGCTGTGTCAAAATAAAATGGTCATGTGGGTTGGGAGTCTTTTGAGTGTAAATGTGTAATGAGCAGTGTTTTCCTAGTGCACACTAGGGCAACTCCAAAAGGAAAATTTGCTCACCTCCCTTTTCAGCTCAAATGGAAAATCTTATCTTTATGATGAGAGCACAGTCATGCTTGGTAACTATTGGGCGTTCTTTGCAGATTCAGCTGATGAATATGTATACGACTTGTACACTATCAAGGAAAAAATTGACGAAACGGAGGAGGCTTATCCATTTCCTTTGTAAGGACATGAACCATGTGCTTACCTGGCTCCACATGATTTGATAGTGTTTGTTGTCTTAGCATCCATTTTCTAATAGAGTTCTTTCATGCCCAGGGTCCAGGTAGAAGATGATGATGATATGTTTTATGATGGTCCTGATGATCCAGACTATGAGACTGATGATTCAAATGGTATATTCTACTGCTGCTATATGTTTCATCTTCTGCTACTGTATTTTCCTTTCATGTTTTGATCTTTCCGAAGTGTTGGTTTAAGGGTACAATACGAACAACTTTATGATGCTTTCAATCTGGGAAGGTGACATAATTTTTCTCCCCCTGGGTTGACAGCTGAGGACAATCCTCTGAATGATTATCCTGAAGAGGAATCATCAGAGTGTGAAGAAGAGGAAAGTGAAAGTTGTGGCAGTGAACCAGAGGAGGATGAAAGTGACACAGAGAGTGATAGAAGTATAAGATCTGATGATTCAGAGTACCTGGGTCAATCAGAGGATCTACTAAGTGGAGATGAAATGGACGATATGTATAATGACCCAGAGCACGGTTACTATGAAGATGGTGAGAACTCGAGATGGGACTAACATTGAGTCGTTTTTGTGCAGTTGTGCCTATTATTAGTAGTGTTCGGTGGAATTTTCATCGCAGTATGGTGTAAGTCTCTCAAAGAAGATGGAGGATGTGATTTGCATATAAACTTTAGAAGGGTTTAAGTTTTTGATTGGATTATCTATTTTCCCATTATATCCGCTCGTTGTGACCGAATTCTTCAATATCTCTGCCACTAATATAGAAAGCGTGAATACAGAAGGGCAAAAAAGGTTTACTGACTACTACAATGAGTATTTTCTGAGGACACCCTTTGTCCCTTTTGTCGAACACTGTTATTGAACTCTCCACAAGTACAACTTTTATATGGCTATTAGTGGTAAAGTCTTTGAGAGTTGTTACTAGAGATTTTTATTCGAATTTCGTTATATCAGCTTGTTCTGAAAATCAAGTCATTTTGATTGGTATTAGGTTGGGTTAGTTCGAGTTAGTTCATGATGCAAGGGTCACTAAGAATCGGTTTGGTTTTGGTTTCAGTATCGAGTTGAGTTCAGGTTGATGTTTAATTCAATAAGTTTGTCTTAGGTAGAAAATGCTTTGTTTTTAGGTTCAGATCAGTTGGGGTCATCTTGATTTAACTTTTAAGAGTCAGATTCGGTTTGGATTTTGAGTCGTTAAGATTGGGTGACTTTTGTTGGTCTAATATCAGCGTTTATGCCTCATCAGTACCAAAAAAAGTCTCATTGGTAATTTGGTACCCAAAAAGGCAATACCTTGTTTCCTCCCACACCAGAGTGTATTACTGCTCAGCAACATGGCTTTGAGATAGACATTTTTTGCCCCTCGATTGCCTCATCCTATTGAACGACAACTCCACATCGCTAGTTGTCTTGAACAACTCATGCTGGTGATAAAACGATCACCGATTTATGTAATTGTGTTTGTGTGATGAACTTTGGGCAAATGGGTACATACACACAAGGGACAGGAATAATGGCTGATTCAACGCGAAAAGCCTGTCCACAACGTCGAGGGGAAAAGCACCAGCGGTAATTTCACTGTGATAGAAGAGATGTAATGTAATTGGGTACACTTACAGCATTTCGTCTTTCTTTTTCTTCGAGCAAGTGTTTGAACTGGCCTTTTTTTCAAATCTATCTTCCCTCTCAACACATTTTTCCTTAGAGTTTGACGTGCATGGTATACATCTCCGAAATTCGGTCGCAAAACCATTTCTCGTGATCGACCTTCCTTAGATGAACACGATCCTTCTCCAACTCTGGGGGATTATTTTCAAATAAAAGACAATATTTCTAGCATGTCAACAACTTGGGAACATTTGGGATTTTTAGTAATAAAATTTAGGGTTTTTGGATTAAAATAAATTGTATTTTGGGTATTGAAAGTTTATATATCAAACTATATAAAGTAAACTAATCATGTGTTGTACTTTGGGAGAGATTTTTTTCTAAATCACCACTGATTTAGGGGTGACAATTGGATTGTTATAAGATATGTCAAGTTGAGAAAAGAGGAAGAATAACTGATTTAGTGGGGAGTACAATAATTTCCCTTTTCTCTAAAAAAATCCTTTTCAAGAAAAAAAAAACGATGTTTTCGTAAAAACTTTCTAATGTTTGGTAACAACTTTATAATGTTTGGTCAATATATTGGCAAGTAATTTTTAAGAAAGCATCACCCACTTACTAGTAAGTGACCTCATACATGGTAAGGATGAGAAAATGAGAATATGTTACACGTGCGGGTAATTTTTAAAAACATCACCCACTTACTAATGACCTCATACATATAGGCATGCAGGTAAAATGTGTGCCGGTCATGTTTCGGATTTAGGTTTAAAAGTGCTATGTTCGGGTCAACCCAATAGATTAGAAGTGTATTTAATGATTTTCTTTCACAAGATTATAAGCATTAAAATATTTTTTACAAATAAAAATAATTTAACATATTGAATTTCTCTATTTGATACTAAAATAACCTCTTTTCAAAAGCCAATTTATAGAAAAGAAAATTACATAGATATCTATACACCTAATTTCTAACAGTAAATACTTAACAATGACTACAAGTTCACAATAATTACTTGTGAGGGAGAAAAGATAGGAAAATTTTTAAAAAGATGCGAAATATATGAGTTTTGCTTTTTTAAAGTTAAGTTTGATGACTTCTTATACTTCTTTAAAAGACAAAATGCCTTAAAAAATAAATGGATAAATAGAAATTTTACATGAAAAACTTTATGCTAAAAGGAATCATCCAAACAAGTTAATCCTAACCTTTAACGAGTTCAGATTTTAAAATTTTGTCCAAGACTATAACTTTTTCGGATGAATCGGAATTGGATCATCGGGTTGTATAAGCAAAAGGGGAAGTGACAAGGGAGTGGGGATTACTACCATTATTTTATTATGTAAAAAGGAAAATTCACTTTCATTTTAGATTTTTTGGATACTAATGATTTCACTTTTAAGGTTGTTTGATAAGAATGATCTCATCTATTTAATTTGATATCTAACCCGATCCGATCTTTGAGGTTATTTGTTTTCAATATATTATTACCAAGCCCGAGGCTCTTTAATCTGCATTTGATGACGTGTTAATTTTTTTTAAAAAAATATTTTGATGTGTTAACTTATTACCATATGTGGATGGTATATTTTCTTTTATTTTTTAAGATTACAATTTAGACGTGATAAATAAGATACCACGTTATAACTTTTTAAATTATTCATTTATTTGAGAGGTATAGTAACTAATTTATCATATTTGATTAGTATATTTTCATTCACTTTTCTAACACCATCACTCACATATGATAAGTAAGTTGTCATATAATCAAATGCCCTTAAAGATCGGATCATTAACCGCTAATTCTAAATATCAAATTATTCTCATTCAAATATCCCAAAAATAAGATTATTGGCATCCAAAATCTTTTTTTTTTTTCATTTATAGAATTTTTTTATGGAATTGAAATAACTTTCCCATAAAATTAGTTTCTCCTCCTTATTTAACCAAGAGAATTTTGCTTTTCATCTGCCATTTTCTCAATATTTAAAGTTCCAAAGTTAAATATATGATATTTATGAAATAAAAATATATGAAATATATGACATTCCTCTTATAATTAAAACGAGAATTTATCTCAAAAAAGAGTGAATATTCATGATGTATTTACCTCAAATAACGTAACCTTAGTGAACGCTTCAATAGTACTATACCTTGTATCTAATAAAAAAACTAATTCAACAAGTTAAAACTTTCATATGTTCGGTTGATTTTCATATTCACTTCAAAATTTTGATTGCGTATCGGTTTATTTTAATAATTTGGTTATCCCTTTCTTGTTAATTCTAAGGGTTAAATTTAATATGTTCCTCCGAGTATTCGCTCCTATAAGTTATATAATTAATTTTATATTAAAAAATAATACTACTTGACAAATACAACTAGAAATAATATGTGTGTATGACAAATAAGTACATATATTCCCAGGAACATAAAATAAATTAAGATTCGGAAGCCACTTAGGGAGATTCATCCTAATGCTTTTCGGGTACGTATTGTATAGTTTGAAATGTAAGCTTTACACATAATTAGGCTCGGTTTGAAATACATATGTAAAACCAATTTTTCTAATTAAACTAAATTGTTAGATTGTGAGACCTTTTTGTCAAAATTTATTGACGTTGTTATGTATTTAGGTTACACTAGATAGTTTGAATTAATAGTAATTTAATATTTTTGCATAAAAATATAAAATTTTACAGACGTATATTCAAATATCATCCTTTTAAGTTTTGTGAATTATGTTTTAATTATATAATCTTTATGGCTTTTTTCAACTAAAACAATAAAATAAAAAAATATATAAGCCTCTATTCTCAAAAATAAAAAAATAAGAAAATCTCTAACCAAATTAATTTTTTATAAAAAATAATTAATAAAAACACTATTTGTTCATCATCTATTCATCATATTGCCCATGCACATTGAACTTAGTGCTCGAGTAGTTTTGGACTCCACAAAATTTCGCATCTTTCAAGTGAGAAACAATTTTAAAGAAGAGAGAGAGGCAGATTATGTAATTGTTGTCAAAAAGGGGAAAAGGAGGAGTACTTCATCGAGAATTTGAACCCCACAACCACAAGTACCTCTCTTTTTAGGGCTTTGATTCGCATTGTCCGCTCATCTCTCCCTCTCTCTCCTCACAAATCGGAAGTCAGCACCATCCCCAGCCATAAATTCATTCTGGGTTCACTAATTTTCGATGATTTGCTATTGCTTATTCAAATCCCAGCAAATAAAAACAAAAATAAATTTTATTTAATTTAATTAAAAAAATTCAGGAACTTTCAAGTTTTCCCAGTTTTTCTGATCTGATGATGAACGTAAGGAAAAAACGAGCAACAAATTTACACCTGTAAATAATTTGCTGTAAGGATACCCAATTTAGCAAAATTTCCATTTTTGCAATTTTATTTTTCTGTCCTTTTCCCTCGATTAATTTCTTCCCATTTTCCCTCTACCTTCTCCACTCTTTTTCTCTCTTCACATTCTAAAGTTATGGTTGATTTCAGATTAAAACGAGGGTAAATTTTTCTGGAATTTTACTATCTTATCATTTTTCTGACCCATCATTCCCTTCAAACGCCTTCCCGCTCCTTTCATCTTCTCCCTCATACGTCCCTTTTGTGAGGTTACTTCATTGTTTGTACGATTTCACCAACTGGGTGTCTCAGTCCTTAATCCCTTCATATATTTGAGGTATGTTAATTCCATTAGTTTACTGTTCAATTGTTTAATTTTGAGCAATGGGTGTTCTTTGATGTGCCTTAATTATAATTTTTATAATCCTTCTATGAAATTTTTTATGTCCAGGGTGTCGGGTGGGTCCCTTGTTAATGGAGTTTTTGTATTTCAATTTTTGCTGATGTGGGAATCTTATGATGGGTGTCCCTATTGTCAACAGAATCTAGCTCAAAATCACTGGGTTTATATTTCAATGAATTTACTGCAATTATTTTCTTAAGGGTGAATTTTAGTGCCTAGGACAATGTGCTGTTTGCTGGGATGGTTGTGGATTCCCCCGCCCCCTCCCCCAGAAAAATTTTCAGGATCCACAAAAGAGTAATTTCTGTTGATATCGGCGTCATTTTTCCTAAGGTGGGATACATACTAGGTGCTGTAGTAAAATTTGTCTTCTGTTCCTTGTGTATGGTTAAGCAGAGGAATTGTGCATCTGTGCCCATGTCTCATGCTTTGGAAATTGAAAGTTGCATTCTAGTAGGATTGTTTATTTGCACCTGCCAATGCCATGGCCACCACCAAATGCTATCACTTCCCTGTTTTTGCCAGTTTCTTATATTCAAGGCCGGTGAAATCTGTTTTCTGGGCTATCTTTTACTTATTTGTTGCTTGCTTCAGTTTGATCTTAGTGTACCAACAACACTCTGTCTCTCCTCACCAATCTTTTGCCTCATGTTCATACCCATTGCTGTAATTGACTTTGTAATGTGTATTTGGAACTTGTATGTAAGCGTCCGAATAGTTGAAGTTCTCTCCTTTTTCCCCCTCTTTTTTGAGGATGGGGAGAGGGAGTTTGCAGGGTGAGTTTGAGCAGAGCACATCACCATCGCTTGAAGGTGTACCTTATTCGATTTTCCCCATGTTTTACTGCCTTCCATCAGTAAAGCAAATGCAGAATGTCTCTTTGAGGAGAGAGCTATATAAGCTATCTAAAGTGAATATTATGTATTTAACTCTTACCTCAGCTTCAAACCCCTTCCATGCTGTCCAAATTTTTTACCTGTTACCATGAACATAGCAGAAGACGAGGTATTTTGAATATGCTAATTGCCCCATGTTTTGTTTTCCAGGTTTTGTGATCTGCCACCTTGAAACAAAAGCTTGTGCTGTTCAAATAATTGAGATTCTCCTTAACCAAGTGCTGTTCAAATAATTGAGATTCTCCTTAATCATGTCAGTTTCCTTCAAAGATATTGACCCAGCATTCCAAGGAGCTGGACAAGAGGCGTATCCTTTACCTAAGATATATGATGGATTCATTTTCAAATTGCAACAACATGTACTCAACATTCTTACATATTTCAGCATCTTGGTCTAATTTACCCTATAGAGAGTGAAATGAGGTCATAAGATGACCAAAAATATTTATACATTATGGTAGATGTTTTGCATCCTCTAGGTGGATATAAGCTAGCTACTGTAGTGAATATGCTACTAGTGGCTGTTCATGTTAGTTACTTGTCTCACCTTGCTTTTGTGACTTCCTGTTGGCCTTTATTCCTTGAAACATTAGCTGGCTAATAATTAGCTTCTGTAGGGAATACCAGAATGGTTTGTTTTTTTAGGTCATCTGGAGAATTTTTGCTAAAAGCACACGTGCTCAAGAAGATAGTTATATATCCTAAAGAAAATACAACCATGGCAAGCATCTTCGACCTCAATTTTTCCAGGGAATATGGTTTTTCATTTTTTGGTTCTTGCACCAAAGAAGAAGCACAAACCAAGTGATTATATTTCTTTTGAGTTGAACAATTGGACTGTTTCTTTCTCCCATGAGCTAGGAGGGTAAACTAGTGGTGACAGTGATGGCGGAGATAATCAGATGGCCATAAATGATATCAATTTCTTTTTTTGCATATGTTCTATTTGATGTATCTTCCTTAACAACATATAGAGGACTTGAAATATGGCGCATTGAGAATTTTAAGCCAGCACGTGTCCCAAGTGATTCCTATGGAAAATTTTATACAGGAGATTCTTATATTGTTTTGAAGGTTAGTATTCTGAGGATGAATATTCTCCAGCTGACTTGATGTTTTTAAGCATGCATGTTCATTCTATAGAATTAATTGTATTACTCAGAGCAGTGCTGGATATCGTTTTCTATGGATTTATCTGTAACATGCTGTCTGGTTCAGCACCATCATCAACAACACCACATTATGTATCCCATCACTGTAACAGATAGTCTTGAACCCTTGATTGGAAATACATCGATCTTTGCAAGGAAAGGGACATAGACAGTTACATAAGATGTTTGCATCAGTAAGTTATAATCCAATCAATAGTATTTGCCCGAGTACCTCCTTTGGCCTTTCTTCAGAATGAGCAAATTTTAAATAAAGTTTTTTTGTCTTTAAATGAAATTTTAATGAACTTGAATCCATAATTGAACCTAGTAACTTTTTCTATGGGGTTGAGGTCCTGATATTCAGTAAAAAGATGCTGGAAGCCAGATTGTTGTCTGACTAGTTATAGAAGCAATTAACAAGGCCATATTTGAGTTCACGAAACATAGATTATGAGTTGAAACTTGTCAGTTACACAAGCCAGGGAGAGAAATTCTTGGGAGGATAGTTACGTGTACATGTACATGCGAGTAGACAGATTTGCCTGTATCAATATGTCTGCATTTGCCCTAATTTCTTACTGTCCCCTAGTTATGATCTTGCTTTGAATCATGTGATTATCCTATTCCATTTTTTAATGTGTTGCTAGGGAGCCCTTTTTTTTCCTTTTTTTGCCCCCCAGATTCCACAACCTGTTGTTGCTTCTTGTTGCTACATGTTTTTTGCTAGTTACTCGTACAGTTTAATGACCATCTCTTTTCTTCCTTTAATAGACCACAGGTTTAAAAACGGGGGCCTACGTTATGATATCCATTATTGGCTTGGCAAAGATACTTCTCAAGTAAGTCTCTTCCTGTATGATTTTCCATTCCTTGCTTTTCATGGTAGACGTTTCTGACTTGGAATGCAGAGCAGAAATTAAACCTGTTCACATAGTTATCAGCAGCAATTGACTTTCTTCACTTTCTATTTCGTATACTTGCTGTTAGGAAACTGACTCAACCAAAAGCTTAGGGAGATGGTTTGCAGTCCAATGTAGGCTTTATATTGTACACTGATTACATGCCTCCTCGCTTGAATGTCCTTGGGGCTTGGAGTATGTGTGGATGCTCCTTGCTAAATAGGCCTTTCCCTTGTGAATAATTCAAATATGAAATTCAAATTTGAAACCTCTCAGTTTGAAAGGCTCTAATATCTTGTTAAAGATGAACTAAACCAAATGCCTAAGTTGATGATTGGGAGATCAGATACGTTTTACAATGTACTCCAATAACTATAGTCACACATAGAATGTGTAGAATTTTTTAGGATGCGGTTATATCAGGAGTCTCAGGATAGTGATTCTCATCAAGTAGGATGAAGCTGGTGCTGCAGCCATAAAAACTGTGGAGTTGGATGACGCTTTAGGAGGTCGTGCTGTTCAATACCGGGAAGTGCAGGGTCATGAAACAGAGAAATTCCTTTCATATTTCAAACCATGTATTATACCCCTAGAAGGCGGAGTTACATCAGGATTCAAGCATCATGAAGCTGAAGAGTACAAGCCACGCTTGTATGTCTGCCAAGGCAAACGTGTAGTACATGTAAATGAGGCAAGTTATGACCACCTCAGACATGATGATGACCATTTCAAGTGATAAATGCATTTGACTTCATTCAAACTTTTTACCACTAAGATCATACGGGTCATGGCAGGTTCCTTTTGCACTATCCTCACTAAATCATGAGGATGTATTCATTCTGGACTCTGAAAATAAAATTTTTCAATTTAATGGCTCAAAGTCTTGCATTCAAGAGAGAGCCAAAGCACTGGAAGTCGTCCAGTACATTAAAGACAGCAATCACCGTGGAAAATGTGAAATAGCTACCATAGGTAAATTTTAAGTTCAATATGATATGCACCTATGGACATTACTATATTACTTTGTTTTAACTTGGGTTCCTTTTGTCTCCATTGTGAATCCTTTTTCCAGAGGATGGAGAATTAATTGCTGATGCTGGAGCTGGTGAGTTTTGGGGATTTTTTGGTGGTTTTGCTCCACTGCCCAGGAAAACAGCTAATGAAGGGGATAAGAATGATGCAGAACCTGCTCCTCCTAAGCTTTTCTGGTAAGAACATTTGGCCTTGATTGACATATCCCATGTGTAGTTAGCGTCTCTACATTGTCTCTGTTATATTGTGTCTGGGCTTACAATCGCAGAAATGGGAAAGTAGGAAGACAATCATATTAGAAGTCAAATTTTATTTCCTGACAAAACTGTTTGCTGTTTCAAGTGTTGAGAAGGGGCAGCTGAAACCAGAAGAAGTTGATTCTTTGACAAGGGATGTGCTAGATACACATAAATGCTACATTCTGGACTGTAGTATTGAAGTTTTTGTGTGGATGGGAAGGAGTACCTCTGTTGATGAAAGAAAAAGTGCTAGTGAAGCAGCAGAAGTAAAGCCTGATCCTTTGATGTCCAGTATCTGAATTTTGGCACTTCTCATCCTCTAATCCTTTCACTTCTACTGAGCAGGAACTAATTCAGGGCCATGATCGACCAAAGTCTCATGTAATTCGTGTAATGGAAGGATTTGAGACGGTTTTCTTTCGATCAAAGTTTAATTCATGGCCTCAGCAGGGTGAAGTTGCAGTATCTGAAGCCGGAAGAGGCAAGGTGGCTGGTAAGTGATGCTATTGTTGTATTATAGTTGTGCAGATAATGATTGCTTTTTTAAATTTTCTTTTGACATGAAATTTTTTCTGTTCAGCTCCTCTCAAATGTCAGGGTGTTGATGTAAAGGGACTCGTTAAATCTGCTCCTGAAAAGGATGATGAACCTGAAGTATATATAGACTGCAAAGGAAATTTGCGGGTATGATCTACAAGGGACACAATCATTTATGTCGTAGTGGGTGTCAGCTGCTTCTATCCAATGCTTAAAATTCGTCACGCATTTGGTGACACCAGAGGAGCAGCCTAGTATCTTGTGCACATAGGACATAATCACATTATACATAATTTCAATATCTAAAAATATGTACTGCATAGCTACAGAAGTTTGACAGGGCAGGGACTACAGTCCCTTGATATAAGCTTTTTAATCTAGACTGTTGGTTCATCATTATCTGCTTCTTCTCTGGATATCCTATTGGGATGAAAGGATTATATAAAGTTTCTGATGGCATATTCTTTCAGTTAGTAATTATGTTTGTATGATGATTGTATAGGTGTGGCGTGTAACTGGAAATGATAAATCTCTGCTTGATTCATCAGAACAGTCCAAATTCTATAGCGGAGATTGCTACATATTTCAGTATTCATACCCTGGAGAAGAAAAGGAGGAGCATCTTGTTGGGACCTGGTTTGGAAAGCAGAGCGTTGAGGCAAGTATCTGGCTATTTAGTAATAATGAAGTCGGAAGCCAAACTAATATC
This sequence comes from Talinum fruticosum, assembly GCA_021018815.1. Taxonomy (NCBI): domain Eukaryota; kingdom Viridiplantae; phylum Streptophyta; class Magnoliopsida; order Caryophyllales; family Talinaceae; genus Talinum; species Talinum fruticosum. Next base: position 1,296,313 of record JAITYX010000080.1, on the reverse strand, counting down.
ATGATTTGAGAAATCAATGACGGACGCAGCAAACCATGATAAGGCAAAAGCTAACGTATTTCTGTTATACGCTGCAATGCATTGAAGTGTTACCGATAATTTTGAAATTATAATGAGAATCTTCTTCAAATAATATCATAGATATGATATTTTCATCCTGATATGATAGAACTTAGAGCCATTGACATGAACTTGGTTTGATGAAGGCTATTTGGTATTGATAATAGAAGAAAGAAAGAATTTTATGATCACATACCATCAGTCACCTTTTTGTCTTGCTTTCACTGTACAAGTTTGGTTCTTTGAACTTATTTATGTGAGTTTTGGTCACTTGAATTCAGGAGGAACGAGAATCAGCTATGACCATGGCTACCAAGATGGTAGAATCAATGAAGTCTGCACCAACTCAGGTAATTATGTCGATTGTCACGGAAACATTTTTTTCTCTCCATGTCTTTTCTTTTCCTTCCTTCAAACCATGGAACTAACTTTCAGTATGCTGGTTTTTATATGCAGGCTCGTTTTTATGAACGATCTGAGCCAATCCAGTTCTTTGCTATCTTTCAGAGCTTTATCATATTCAAGGTTAATTAAATAAGTTTCATACTATCATCTGCAAATCATGTCTCTCTTCTAATTTTCCTTGTCCACTGACGAGAGTTATACCAGGGTGGAGTCAGTGAAGGATACAAAAAGTTCATTGCTGAGAATGAAACTGCAGATGATACATATTCAGAGGACGGTCTTGCTTTATTTCGAGTTCAGGGTTCTGGGCCGGAAAATATGCAAGCTATTCAAGTAGATCCGGTGGGTTTGTTTTCTATTTCCTCATATTGCATGTTCTCCAATTTGTTTCACGCTCAATCGCACTATTATCTGCTACAATGACCTCTCGGAGTTTCAAGAGTAATCAGGGAAGCAATGATTTATTATCTACCAGTTTTTGGTTTCATACTTCCATCATTAACTGTGTATCTCATGTTTCAATATCTTATATGCATGTTATGTTATGTACCAACATTAATCAATTATGGTAAATTGAACCAGGTACCGTCGTCTTTGAATTCCTCATACTGTTATATACTACACAGTGGCTCTACAATATTTATGTGGTTCGGGAACCTCACATCATCAGACGATCACGAGCTTGCTGAAAGGCAGTTGGATATCATCAAGGTCAGGAAAGAGGAAAATTCCTTCTTTGTGAGACATGTTTCCATGTCACACAACTGGATTTGCATTTGAATTTGTTTGGTTTTTATTGGAAGTTCATTTGCTCAAGCAGCTCAATAGCCTGTAGTTGTAGCTTATATTTTTGGTTGTTTATGGTGCCTTTTCCACTTCTCCAGCTAGTGTTGGAGGTGTAAAATATCTGGGTTTTTCTCTTGTGCTTCTTGTAACTATTTGTTATCGTGTCATTCATGTCTACATGTCTGTCTGCAGCCAAACTTGCAGTGTAAAACCCTAAAAGAAGGAGCAGAACTTGAACAATTTTGGGAATTGTTGGGAGAAAAACTGAATATCCAGGTCAGAAGATTGCAAGGATGAATGAAATGGATCCTCATCTGTTTTCATGTGACTTCTTTAAAGGTATTTACTCTTATCATACATTTTCTGAATTTATCTCATCTTCTTTACTATATTTTAAATGGGCCTGATACCTGTTTATTTTTTATGTTCTTCCATCATTGGTGAATTTCTGCGACTTCAGGCGAGTTAAAGGTCTGTATGCTCTATAGCTTCAACCTGAAACCATGATTTTATGTTTAAGTTCTCATGTTGTTGCTATGAAGCATTGCGTTAACCTGTCATGCATGTGTATTTCAGACCAATTTTCTTTTTCTTTTTTTTTTTTTGGGGGCGGGTGCTTTTTTATCTTTATAGTGACCGGCAGGTGTAGAGTGTGTCTGAATACCCCACCACATTTAGTTAATTGATATATATCCTTTGGTCTAAGATACAGGAAACAAGAGATATTACCATGATATGCTACAGTTTGTTATTAAGATTCTCCATGAGGGAAAGACTGAGATGTCCCTTTATGATTTCTTTCAATCACACTGCTTTGGATTAAGGATGTGGAGGAGGAAACTCCTTTAACTGCTGAATAAATTTCTCATAAGCAGTCTATTACCTACAATACAAGTTGTAAAATTGCGTGCTATTGGTTTCAGCTGTAAATAGATGAATTTCTAAATAGTTTTTTCTATCACAGCTGGCAGAAATATATAACTTTGCTCAGGATGATTTATTGACTGAAGATATATTTATTTTGGATTGTCACTCTGATATCTTTGTGTGGGTTGGACAACAAGTGGACTCTAACACCAAAAAGCAAGCTATGACTATGGGAGAGGTAAGTGCTACATATCTTGCATGGAGATATTGGTTGCCACCTCTAAATTTTCTTGGAGCTGGTTAGAAATTGTTCTTACATCCATCATCAATGATATTTGCTACTTGCATAACTACTTAACCTAGGACTCGGGTTGCCTACTCGTTAGACACGTTTGAGTGATTTCATGCATATCCCTTGACCTGGTGGAAGGAGGGAACCTTGTATGCACTTCCCTTTTAGGTAGATCCTACTATAAAAGACTCCCCATGTCTGTACGTATTCATGAATGAAGACACTGAACTATGATGAATCACCTTCAGATCTATTTCTTTTACTAATAAACTATCCTTTTTTTTTTAATCTGAAGCAGGGGAATGTCTCACTATATGAACCATAACAGACAGTTAATCATTTCTTGATAATTATGGAGCTCGAAAATGGAAGGCACTAACCGGATTCAGTTTTCCTAATTATTTAAGCATTAAATTCAACACAAAGATCATTTGGAAGTTTATAATTCAAAATCACATTTCAGTCATTTTCTACTTGCATTATACATGCGAAGCTTTGATAAAACAATACTTTGCATTTCTCTTTGTAGTTTGTTGTGCTTAATGCAGCCTCTCTGCCTGTCATGCGTAAGGCTTCATATAAGCTTATTGAACCTTATTCATGGTGGGATCCATACTGGGTGTTTCTAGTTATACATGGAAAACTCATATTGGAAGGGTAAGCAAGGACTTTTCCCTAGTAAACATCTAACCTATGACCCGTGATTTCTGACAGAAATTTGTAGAACGCGATTTTCTTCTGGAGAAGCTTTCCCTCAAGTTCCTGTATACATCATCACTGAAGGAAATGAACCCCCTTTCTTCACTCGCTTTTTAAATGGGACTCTGCAAAATCTGCTGTGAGTACTCCTGTAGTCTATTCTCTCTTTCCATGGGGACTGAATGCTTGAATGAGAACTCAACACTGTTTCTTAATCCTTGTTTTTGAACAGTTACATGGAAACTCGTTCCAAAGGAAACTAACATTGCTGACAAATGAAAGGACTGCAGCTGTAACTGTAAGTATCCTTCAGTGAGCTATCTTAATACATGGAACAAGTTCAGTGATAGAATCATCAAGGTCAATTATCTGCCACCTTATGATTGGAAATGGTTGTGTTCCTTTGTCGCCATGCCTACTGGTTTCTTTGTTGTCATTGTCTTACTTGCATTATATTGTGGCTCCGGAAAGCTGTTTCTTGTTCTGAAAAAAAAATTTGAGAAGAACAAATCCAATTTTTGTGCCTATTTCCTCTGGCCTTCTTTGTGGCATTTCAAAACATTTTCAAAAAATATATATTGTGACCGTGGGGAACAGCCTTTCTGCTTGTCAGGAGTTTTAAGGTTATGCACATTAGAGTCTCCTAGAGAACCGTACTGGATGGTTGTTATTATTGGCTCCTTTTTTGCTCTTCGTTGTCTGAAACATGCATTATGGAAATTTTTTTAAAATGAGTAAGATTCATCCTAGTTTTTTTTTTATTTTTTTTTATTTTTTTTATTTTTAAATGTGATGCAAATGCATAAAATGTACTGTGAACTCCCTTCTCAAAATATTGAATTAAAAAAAAAACATTTTAATATGGCATGCAAACGCGTAAGTGTATAAATCTTCGCATTTTTGCTGATGAAGTCAAATATTTGTGAAAATAGAACCTTGAGTAGTTTTCGTAATCAGTTTATAAACTGTATCGAATCTATTAGTTGGATTAGTTGCCCTTCATCCATTCAGTGTAATATTTACTTTGACACAGGAAGGGGTATATTATTTATTTTGATTTGCATTTCTTCATTGGCGTTCAAGGAGAAAAAACTATAAAGAATAGAGTAACAAGGAGGAAAATATTGAAGATGTCACCTAGTTTAGTTTGGTTTGAGTTTTTTTATCTTAGTTTTTAAAGTGTCCCCAGCTGCCCTTGTGTCTGTCTTTGACACCACATTCTCCATCCCTCAAAAACACAGAGAGAGAGAGAGAGATTATTTGACTTTTTTTTGTTGGATTCCATTGTCTCTTTTACCTTTCTGCTTATCAAAATTAAAGTTGTACACATGCTGATACTAAGTCTACAAGATCCACTCTAGTTGGCAATTTTCTTATTATGCTGTCACTTTTCAAATACCTTGTAATCAGCATGGTTTCTTCGTTTTTTGTTATATTCAACAGGACCAATATATATGTTAATCCTCCTGTAGCTCCACCACTTGTGGGAGGGTATGGATTTGGCTTTAGGGTTCCTTTCTATGGTGGATGAGGTTGGTCGCCATTTTCCTTCTTTGCCCCAGGCCCTGCTGTTGCTGTGGGTGTTGGAGGGGTGGTTTGATCTCCTTGTCCTCTTCATGTTTTTCGGAGCTGTTGCTGCTGTTGTCAGGAGATTCCTCGGACCCAGGGTTGATGACGACGATTATTAGAGATCACCCTTCAAGAAGCAGTGGAGGCTGCTGAAAACATTCAGCTGGAAAACCCGGATTTGTATTATGTTATATATTTATGATTTTGATGGCTTTTACTCAACGTACACATTATCTAATGTAGACTTAACTTTGCAGAGAGTACATAATCCTCATCTGTTGTAATGTTTAGTGCCATCTGTTTCTGATGTCTACTTTCTGCAACTCTGAATTTCCTATTATTTGAGCTGATGATGTTAGTTTCCGGATCATAAGCATTGAACTTTTAAATGAACCAGTGAGATTTCGCAATCAAACCAGTTCGAAATCGAATCTGATTCAAAACCATGAGAAAAAGGATATACAAGCCTTCTTTTTCTACTCTTTGAATCCCCAAAGCTCGTCTATTTTCATCCTGACATTCAAAAAGAAAAAATTTGCGGTATACTTACAACATTAGGTGTTTCTTTTTTATCGAATAAGTGTTTGAACTACGACCTTTTTGTTCAAATCTATCTTCCCTCTCAACACATTTTTCCTTTACTTAGAATTTGACCTTCCTCAGATGAAGACCATTCTTCTCTAACTTTGGGGAATTATTTTCAATTAAAAGACTATTTTTAGCATACCAACAACTTGGGAACATGGGGGTTTTTAATAATAAAATTTTGGATTTTTAGATTAAAATAAATCGTATTTTGGAAGATATTGGACGTTTATATACCAAATTATAAAGTTGATTGATCATATGTTATACTTTGGGAGTGATTTTTTTTTTTCTAAACCACCATCGATTTAGCGGGTGATAACTCGATTGTTATAAGACCTGTCACATTGAGAAAAGGGAAGAATAATTGATTTAGTGAGAGTAACACAATAATTCCCCTTTTCTCTAAAAAAATGCTTTTTTGAAAAAAATTATGTTTTTGTAAAAACTTTCTAATGTTTTGTCAATATATTGACAAATAATTTTCAAGAAAACATCAATTCCGATTTACTAGTAACCTCTTACACGGTAAGGATGAGAAATTGAGAATATTTTAAATGTGCGAGTAAGCATGCAGGTAAAATGTGTGTCGGTCATGTTTCGGGTTTAAATTTCAAAGTAATAAATTTTAACCCTAAAGTTTTAGGTTTGGATTAACCCAATAAATTAGAAGCTTATTTAATGATATTTTTCTTCCACATGATTATAAGTATTAAAGTATTTTTTTTACGAATAAAAATTAACATATTGAATTTCTCTATTTGATGCTAAAATAAGTTCTTTTCAAAAGCCAATTATAGAAAAGAAAATTATATAGATATCTATACACGTAATTTCTAACAGTAAATACTTAAACGATAACTACAAATTTACAATAATTACTTGTGAGGGAGGAAATATAAGAAAAATTTGAAAGAGATGTGAAATATATGAGTTTTGCTCTTTTAAAGTTAAATTTGATGACTGCTTATACTTATGTGAAAGACAAAATGCCTTAAAAAATAAATGGATAAATAGAAATTTCACATGAAAAAGTTTCTAAAAATATCATCCTAACCCAAACGGTCAATCCTAACTTTAACACGTTCGGATTTTAAAATCTTATCCAAGATCCTACCTTTTTCAAATGAGTTCCGATCAAATTATTGAGTGTTATGAGCAAAAGGGGAAACGACAAGGAAGTGAGGATTACTACCATTATTTTAATGTAAAGAGGAAAGTTCACTTTCTTTTTGGGTTTTTGGATGCTAATGATTTCACTCTCAAGGTTGTTTGATAAGAATGATCTCATCTATTTAATTTGATATCCAGCGATCCGATCTTTGATATTATTTATTTTCAATATATTATTACCAAGCCTAAGGCTCTTCCACTCGCATTTGATGACGTGTTAAACTTTTTTTAAAAAAATATTTTAACATGTTAACTTATTATCATTTGTGGATGGTATATTTTGCCTTTTTTAGGATTACAATTTAGATGTGATAAATAAGATATCATAACATAATTTTCTAAATTATTCATCTATTTGAGAGGTAATAACTAATTTATCATATTTGGTTAATATATTTTCATTCACTTTTCTAACACATCATTCACATGTGATAAGTAAGTTGACATATAATAAGATATCCTTAAAGATCGGATCGTTGAGCGCTAACTCTAAATGTCAAATTATTCTGATCCGAAATATCCCAAAAATAGGATAATTGACATCCAAAACCCTTTTTTAATTTATAGATTCTTTTTATGAAATTGAAAATAACTTTTCTAAAAATTAGTTTCTCCTCCTTATTTAACCAACAGAATTTTCTTTTCATCTCGCATTTTCTCAATATTTAAAGTTCCAAATTTAAATATATGATATTTATGATAAGAAAATATAAGAAATTAACGACATTACTCTTATAATTAAAACGAGAAATTTATCTCAAAAAAGAGTGACAAATTCATGAGCAAATATTCATGGCGTATTTCTAATTTAATGCATTTTTTAAAATATCTTTCAGTATCAAATAATGTAACTTTAACTAACGCTTCAACAGTACTACACCCTGCATCTAATATAAAAAAACTAATTCAACAAGTCGAATTTTTCATCTGTTCGGCTGATTTTTATATTCTCTCCAAATTTTTGAGTGCATATCAATTTAATTTAAATAAGTTCGTTAATTTGGTTATCCCTTTCTTGTTAATTCTAAGTGTCAAATTTGATATATTTCTACGAGTATTTGCTACTATAAGTGATACAATTAATTTTATATTAAAAAATAATACTAATTGATAAATACAATTAGAAATAATACGTGTGTACGGGGCAAGTGAAAACATAATGCTCCTAGAAATTTATAACAAATTACACTTCGTACTCCACTCAGGGAGATTCATCCTAATGCTTTTCGGGTCTCGTATTGTATAGTTTGAAATGTAAATTTTATACATAATTATGCTCGGTTTGAAATACATATGTAAAACCAATTTGTCTAATTAAACTAAACTGTTAGATTGTGAGACCTTTTTGTCAAAATTTATTGACGTTGTCATGTATTTAGGTTACACTAGATAGTTTGAATTAATAGTAGTTTAATTTTTTTGTATAAAAATATAAAATTTTACATACATATATTCGAATATCATCCTTTTTAAGTTTTGTGAATTATATTATAATTATATAATCTTTACGGCTCTTTTCAACTAAAAAATAAAATAAAATAAAAAATATAAACCTCTATTCTCAAAACTAAAAAAAAAAAAAAAGAAAATCTCCAACCAAATTAATTTTTTATAAAAAATAATTAATAAAAACACTATTTGTTCATCATCTATTCATCATATTGCCCATGCACATTGAACTTAGTGCTCGAGTAGTTATGGACTCCACAAAATTTTGCATCTTTAAAGTGAGAAACAATTTTAAAGAAGAGAGAGGCAGATTATGTAATTGTTGTCAAAAAGGGGAAAAGGAGGAGTACTTCATCGAGAATTTGAACCCCACAACCACAAGTACCTCTCTTTTTAGGGCTTTGATTCGCATTGTCCGCTCATCTCTCCCTCTCTCTCCTCACAAATCGGAAGTCAGCACCATCCCCAGCCATAAATTCATTCTGGGTTCACTAATTTTCGATGATTTGCTACTGCTTATTCAAATCCCAGCAAATAAAAACAAAAATAAATTTTATTTAATTTAATTAAAAAAATTCAGGAACTTTCAAGTTTTCCCAATTTTTCTGATCCTGATGATGAACGTAAGGAAAAAACGAGCAACAAATTTACACCTGTAAATAATTTGCTGTAAGGATACCCAATTTGGCAAAATTTCCATTTTTGCAATTTTATTTTTCTGTCCTTTTCCCTCGATTAATTTCTTCCCATTTTCCCTCTACCTTCTCCACTCTTTTTTCTCTCTTCACATTCTAAAGTTATGGTTGATTTCAGATTAAAACGGGGGTAAATTTTTCTGGAATTTTACTATCTTATCATTTTTCTGGCCCATCATTCCCTTCAAACGCCTTCCCGCTCCTTTCATCTTCTCCCTCATACGTCCCTTTTGTGAGGTTACTTCATTGTTTGTACGATTTCACCGACTGGGTGTCTCAGTCCTTAATCCCTTCATATATTTGAGGTATGTTAATTCCATTAGTTTACTGTTCAATTGTTTAATTTTGAGCAATGGGTGTTCTTTGATGTGCCTTAATTATAATTTTTATAATCCTTCTATGAAATTTTTTATGTCCAGGGTGTCGGGTGGGTCCCTTGTTAATGGAGTTTTTGTATTTCAATTTTTGCTGATGTGGGAATCTTATGATGGGTGTCCCTATTGTCAACAGAATCTAGCTCAAAATCACTGGGTTTATATTTCAATGAATTTACTGCAATTATTTTCTTAAGGGTGAATTTTAGTGCCTAGGACAATGTGCTGTTTGCTGGGATGGTTGTGGATTCCCCTGCCCCCTCCCCCAGAAAAATTTTCAGGATCCACAAAAGAGTAATTTCTGTTGATATTGGCGTCATTTTTCCTAAGGTGGGATACATACTAGGTGGTGCTGTAGTAAAATTTGTCTTCTGTTCCTTGTGTATGGTTAAGCAGAGGAAATGTGCATCTGTGCCCATGTCTCATGCTTTGGAAATTGAAAGTTGCATTCTAGTAGGATTGTTTATTTGCACCTGCCAATGCCATGGCCACCACCAAATGCTATCACTTCCCTGTTTTTGCCAGTTTCTTATATTCAAGGCCGGTGAAATCTGTTTTCTGGGCTATCTTTTACTTATTTGTTGCTTGCTTCAGTTTGATCTTAGTGTACCAACAACACTCTGTCTCTCCTCACCAATCTTTTGCCTCATGTTCATACCCATTGCTGTAATTGACTTTGTAATGTGTATTTGGAACTTGTATGTAAGCGTCCGAGTAGTTGAAGTTCTCTCCTTTTTCCCCCTCTTTTTTGAGGATGGGGAGAGGGAGTTTGCAGGGTGAGGTTGAGCAGAGCACATCACCATCGCTTGAAGGTGTACCTTATTCGATTTTCCCCATGTTTTACTGCCTTCCATCAGTAAAGCAAATGCAGAATGTCTCTTTGAGGAGAGAGCTATATAAGCTATCTAAAGTGAATATTATGTATTTAACTCTTACCTCAGCTTCAAACCCCTTCCATGCTGTCCAAATTTTTTACCTGTTACCATGAACATAGCAGAAGACGAGGTATTTTGAATATGCTAATTGCCCCATGTTTTGTTTTCCAGGTTTTGTGATCTGCCACCTTGAAACAAAAGCTTGTGCTGTTCAAATAATTGAGATTCTCCTTAACCATGTCAGTTTCCTCTAAAGATATTGACCCAGCATTCCAAGGAGCTGGACAAAAGGCGTATCCTTTACCTAAGATATATGATGGAGTCATTTTCAAATTGCAACATGTACTCAACATTCTTACATATTTCAGCATCTTGGTCTAATTTACCCTATAGAGTGTGAAATGAGGTCATAAGATGACCAAAAATATTTATACTTTATGGTAGATGTTTTGCATCTTCTAGGTGGATATAAGCTAGCTACTGTAGTGAATATGCTACTGCTGGCTTTTCATGTTTGTCTCACCTTGCTTTTGTGACTTCTGTTGGCCTTTATTCCTTGAAACATTATCTGGCTAACAATTAGCTTCTGTAGGGAATACCATAATGGTTTGTTTTTTATCTGAGTTATCTTGTCAGCACCTTCCGCACAGAGCAACAATCCGCCCCCTCCCTGGCCCTGTGAAAGAGGAAAAATGAAGGTCAAGGTAGAGTTTCTTTGTCTTAATCCGGTCAACAATGACAGCAAATTGTGTCTGTACACGTTAAAATAGTTGCCTGACTTTGATCTAAGAGGAAAGCAATCTAATCTAACGTTGTTGGTCTCCTGCTGCAAATGAAAGACAAACAAGGATCAATAATCTAATAATCACCTTCAGTATAGGAAGTTTTGAATGTAATGACCTGCCAATTTTTGTCCTAGAAAAGAGTCTCCCTAGTGGCCATTACCTCAAGTCTTCCATTGCCTTGAAAACCATGTTCTTCCTAGAGTTCCTCATCCCCCTCACATTTTTAATCCTAGAGACATCTCCTCTTTAAATGTGCTAAGCTACCCCAGCTTCTGCCCCTCCCCCTACAATAATCACTCACTCACCTTTCACTTTCATTGTTTGATCAGCAAAACTACTATGTAAAAGCTAAGAAATTTACCCTTTTCTCATGGGGTGAGAGATTTATTGCCTTTATGAGAGCGAAAGATGATATGATTTGAATATATGATTTTCTGGTGTTGCAGCATTAGAAAGGACAATGCTTTTTTGTAGGTCATCTAGAGAATTTTTGCTAAAAACACACATGCTCAAGAAGATAGTTATATATCCTAAAGAAAATACAACCATGGCAACCATCTTAGACCTCAATTTTTCAGGGAATATTTTTTGTCATTTTTTGGTTCTTGCACCAAAGAAGAAGCACAAACCAAGTGATTATATTTCTTTTTGAGTCGAATAATTGGACTGTTTCTTTCTCCCATGACCTAGGAGGGTAAACTAGTGGTGACAGTGATGGCGGAGATAATCAGATGGCCCTACATGACATCAATTTCTTTTCTTTGCATATGTTCTATTTGATGTATCTTCCTTAACAACATATAGAGGACTTGAAATATGGCGCATTGAGAATTTTAAGCCAGCACGTGTCCCAAGTGATTCCTATGGAAGATTTTATACAGGAGATTCTTATATTGTTTTGAAGGTTAGTATTCTGAGGATGAATATTCTCCAGCTGACTTGATGTTTTTAAGTATGCATGTTCATTCTATAGAATTAATTGTATTACTCAGAGCAGTACTGGATATCGTTTTCTATGGATATATCTGTGTCTGGTTCAGCACCATCATCAACAACACCACATTATGTATCCCATCACTGTAATAGGTAGTCTTGAACCCTTGATTGGAAAGGCATGGATCTTTGTAAGGAAAGGGACATAGACAGTTAAGTAGGATGTTTGTATCAGTAGGTTATAATCCAGTCAATAGTATTTGCCCAAGTACCTCATTTGGCCTTTCTTCAGAATGAGCAAATTTTAAATGAAGTTTTCTTTTTCTTTAAATGAAATGTTGATGAACTTGAATCCATAACTGAACCTAGTAACTTTTTCGCTGGAGTTGAGGTCCTGATATTCAGTAAAAATATGCTGGAAGCCAGATTGTGGTCTGAGTAGTTATAGAAGCAATTAACAAGTCCATATTTGAGTTCATGAAACATAGATTATAAGTTGTCACTTGTCAGTCACAGAAGCTGGGGAGAGAAATTCTTGGGAGGATACTTATGCGTACATCTACATGCCAGTAGATGGATTTGCCTGCATTTGCGCTAATTTCTTACTGTCCCCCTAGTTATGATCTTGCTTTGAATCATGTGATTAGCCTATTCCATTTTTTAATGTGTTGCTAGGGAGCCTTTTTTTTTTTACTTTTTTTGCCCCATAGATTCCACAACCCATATTTGCCTCTTGTTGTTGCATGTTTTTTGCTAGTAACTCTTACAGTTTAATGACCATCTCTTTTCTTCCTTTAATAGACCACAGGTTTAAAAACGGGGGCCTACGTTATGATATCCATTATTGGCTTGGCAAAGATACTTCTCAAGTAAGTCTCTTCCTGTATGGTTTCCATTTCTTGCTTTTCGTGGTAGACGTTTCTGACTTGGAACGCAGACCAGAAATTAGCCCCGTTCACATAGTAATCAGCAGCAATTGACTTTCTTCACTGCCTATTTCGTATACTTGCTGTTAAGAAACTGACTCCACCGAAAGCTTAGGGAGATGGTCCAATGTAGTCTTTATATTATACACTAATTACATGCCTCCTCACTTGAATGTCCTTGGGGCTCTGAGTGCATATGGATGCTCCTTGCTAAATAGGCCTTTCCCTTGTGAATAAGTCAAATCTGAGATTCGAACTTGAAACCTCTCAGTTTGAAAGGCTCTCTAATACATTGTTAAAGACGAACTAAACCAAATGCCTAAGTTGATGAGTGGAAGGTCAGATACGTTTTACAATATACTCCAACAATTACAGTCACACATAGAATGTGTAGAATTTTTTAGGATGCTGTTATATCAGGAGTCTCAGGATAGTGATTCTCATCAAGTAGGATGAAGCTGGTGCTGCAGCCATAAAAACTGTGGAGTTGGATGCCGCTCTAGGAGGTCGCGCTGTTCAATACCGGGAAGTGCAGGGCCATGAAACAGAGAAATTCCTTTCATATTTTAAACCATGTATTATACCCCTAGAAGGTGGAGTTACATCAGGATTCAAGCATCATGAAGCTGAAGAGTACAAGCCACGCTTGTATGTCTGCCAAGGCAAACGTGTAGTACATGTAAATGAGGCAAGTTATGACCACCTCAGACATGATGATGACCATTTCAAGTGATAAATGCATTTGACTTTATTCAAACTTTTTACCACTAAGATCACACTGGTCATGGCAGGTTCCTTTTGCACGATCCTCACTAAACCATGAGGATGTATTCATTCTGGACTCTGAAAATAAAATTTTTCAATTTAATGGCTCAAAGTCTTGCATTCAAGAGAGAGCCAAAGCACTGGAAGTAGTCCAGTACATTAAAGACAGCAATCACCATGGAAAATGTGAAATAGCTACCATAGGTAAATCTTAAGTTCAATATGATATGCACCTATGGACATTACTATATTACTTTGTTTTAACTTGGGTTCGTTTTGCCTCCATTGTGAATCCTTTTTCCAGAGGATGGAAAATTAATGGCTGATGCTGGAGCTGGTGAGTTCTGGGGATTTTTTGGTGGTTTTGCTCCACTGCCCAGGAAAACAGCTAATGAAGGGGATAAGAATGATGCAGAACCTGCTCCTCCTAAGCTTTTCTGGTAAGAACATTTGGCCTTGATTGACATATCCCATTTGTAGTTAGCTTCTCTACATTGTCTCTGTTATATTGTGTCTTGGCTTTCAATCGTAGAACTGGGAAAGTATGAAGAGAATCATATTAGAAGTCAAATTTTATTTCCTGACAAAGTTGTTTGCTGTTTCAAGTGTTGAGAAGGGGCAGCTGAAACCAGAAGAAGTTGATTCTTTGACAAGGGATGTGCTAGATACACATAAATGCTACATTCTGGACTGTTGTATTGAAGTTTTTGTGTGGATGGGAAGGAGTACCTCTGTTGATGAAAGAAAAAGTGCTAGTGAAGCCGCAGAAGTAAATCCTGATCCTTTGATGTCCAGTATCTGAATTTTGGCACTTCTCATCCTCTAATCCCTTTACTTCTACTGAGCAGGAACTAATTCGGGGCCATGATCGACCAAAGTCTCATGTAATTCGTGTAATGGAAGGATTTGAGACGGTTTTCTTTCGATCAAAGTTTAATTCATGGCCTCAACAGGGTGAAGTTGCAGTATCTGAAGCCGGAAGAGGCAAGGTAGCTGGTAAGTGATGCTATTGTTATATTTATAGTTGTGCAAATAATGATTGCTTTTTTTAATTTTTTTGTCATGAAATGTTTTCTGTTCAGCTCTTCTCAAACGTCAAGGTGTTGATGTAAAGGGACTCGTCAAATCTTCTCCTGAAAAAGATGATGAACCTGAAGTATATATAGACTGCACAGGAAATTTGCAGGTATGATCTACAAGGGAGACAATCATTTATGTCGCAGTGGGTGTCACCTGCTTCTATCCAATGCTTAAAATTCGTTACGCATTTGGTGACACCAGAGGAGCAGCCTAGTATCTTGTGCACGTAGGAAATAATCACATTATACATAATTTCAATATCTAAAAATATGTACTGCATATCTACAGAAGTTTGACAGGGCAGGGACTACAGTTCCTTATATAAGCTTTTTAATCTAGACTGTTGGTTCATCATTATCTGCTTCTTCTCTGGATATCCTATTGGGCTGAAGAGATTATATAAAGTTTCTGATGGCATATTCTTTCAGTTAGTAATTATGTTTGTATGATGATTGAATAGGTGTGGCGTGTGAATGGAAATGATAAATCTCTGCTTGATTCATCAGAACAATCGAAATTCTATAGCGGAGATTGCTACATATTTCAGTATTCATACCCTGGAGAAGAAAAGGAGGAGCATCTTGTTGGGACCTGGTTTGGCAAGCAAAGCGTTGAGGCAAGTATTTGGCTATTTAGTAATAATAAAGTTGGCAGCCACACTGATATCATGATTTGAGGAATCAATGATGGATGCAGAAAACCGTTGATGTATATAAGGCAAATGCTAACGTATTTCTGTTATAAGCTGCAATGCATTGAAGTGTACCGATAATTTTGAAATTATAATAAGAATCTTCTTCAAATAATATCATAGATATGATATTTTTCATCCTATTATGATAGAACTTAGAGCCATTGACATGAACTTGGTTTGATTAGGGCTATTTGGTATTGATAGAAGCAAGAAAGAATTTTAATCATCACATACCATCAGTTTCCTTTATGGCTGGCTTGCACTGTACAAACTTGGTTCTTTGAACTTATTTATGTGAGTTTTGGTCTCTTGAATTCAGGAGGAACGAGAATCAGCTATGACCATGGCTACCAAGATGGTAGAATCAATGAAGTCTGCACCAACTCAGGTAATTATGTCGATTGTCACGGCAACCTTTTTTCTCTCCATCTCTTTTCTTTTCCTTCCTTTAAACCATGGAACTAACTTTCAGTATGTTGGTTTTTATATGCAGGCTCGTTTTTATGAAGGATCTGAGCCAATCCAGTTCTTTGCTGTCTTTCAAAGCTTTATCATTTTCAAGGTTAATTAAATAAGTTTCATACTATCATCTCCAAATCACGTCTCTCTTCTAATTTTCCTTGTCCACTGACGAGAGTTATACCAGGGTGGAGTCAGTGAAGGATACAAAAAGTTCATTGCTGAGAATGAAACTGCAGATGATACATATTCAGAGGATGGTCTTGCTCTATTTCGAGTTCAGGGTTCTGGGCCGGAAAATATGCAAGCTATTCAAGTAGATCCGGTGGGTTTGTTTTCTATTTCCTCATATTGCACGTTCTCCAATTTGTTTCAGGCTCAATCGCACTATTATCTGCTACAATGACCTCTTGGAGTTTCAAGGGTAATCAGGGAAGCAATGATTTATTATCTACCAGTTTTTGGTTTCATACTTCCATCATTAACTGTGTATCTCATGTTTCAATATCTTATATGCATGTTATGTTCTATGTACCAACATTAATCATTTATTGTAAATTGAACCAGGTTCCGTCGTCTTTGAATTCCTCATACTGTTATATACTACACAGTGGCTCCACAATATTTATGTGGTTCGGGAACCTCACATCATCAGACGATCACGAGCTTGCTGAAAGGCAGTTGGATATCATCAAGGTCAGGAAAGAGGAAAATTCCTTCTTTGTGAGAAATGTTTCCATGTCACACAACTGGATTTGCATTTGAATCTGTTGGTCTTTATTGGAAGTTCATTTGCTTAAGCAGCTCAATAGCCTGTAGTTGAAGCATATATTTTTTGGTTGTTTATGGTGCCTTTTCCACTTCTCCAGCTAGTGGTGGAGTGTAAAATATCTGGGTTTTTCTCTTGTGCTTCTTGTAACTATTTGTTATCGTATCATTCATGTCTACATGTCTGTCTGCAGCCAAACTTGCAGTGTAAAACCCTAAAAGAAGGAGCAGAACTTGAACAATTTTGGGAATTGTTGGGAGAAAAACTGAATATCCAAGTCAGAAGATTGCAAGGATGAATGAAAAGGATCCTCATCTGTTTTCATGTGACTTCTTTAAAGGTATTTACACTTATCATCCATTTTCTGAATTTATCTCATCTTCTTTACTATATTTTAAATGGGCCTGATATCTGTTTATTTTTTATGTTCTTCCATCATTGGTGAATTGCTGCGACTCCAGGCGAGTTAAAGGTCTGTATGCTCTATAGCTTCAACCTGAAACCATGATTTTATATTTCAGTTCTCATGTTGTTGCTACGAAGCATTGCGTTAAGCTGTCATGCCTGTGTATTTCAGACCAATTTTCTTTTTTTTTTTTTTTTTTTGGGGGCGCGGCGGCTTTTTATCTTTATAGTGACCGGCAGGTGTAGAGTGTGTCCGAACCCACCACATTTAGTTAATTGATATATATCCTTTGGTCTACGATAGAGGAAACAAGATATATTACCATGATATGCTACAGTTTGTTATTAAGATTCTCCATGAGGGAAAGACTGAGATGTCCCTTTATTATTTCTTTCAATCACACTGCTTGGGATTAAGGATGTGAAGGAGGAAGCTCCTTTAACTGCTGAATAAATTTCTCATAAGCAGTCTATTACCTACAATACAAGTTGTAAAATTGCGTGCTATTGGTTTCCGCTGCAAATAGATGAATTTCTAAATAGTTTTTTTTATCACAGTTGGCAGAAATATATAACTTTGCTCAGGATGATTTAATGACTGAAGATATATTTATTTTGGATTGTCACTCTGATATCTTTGTGTGGGTTGGACAACAAGTGGCCTCTAACACCAAAAAGCAAGCTATGACTATCGGGGAGGTAAGAGCTACATATCTTGCATGGAGATATTGGTTGCCGCCTCTAAATTTTCTTGTAACTGGTTAGAAATTGTTCTTACATCCATCATCAATGATATTTGCTACTTGCATAACTACTTAACCTAGGACTCTGGTTGCCTACTCGTTAGACACGTTTGAGTGATTTCATGCTTATCCCTTGACCTGGTGGAAGGAGGGAGCCTTATAGACCCTGCTATAAAAGACTCCCAGTGTCTATAAGTAATCATGAATGAAGACACTGTATGCACCAGATCTATTTCTTTTATTCTCACCTATCTCCCATTGAAGTTATTTCCTTTTTTTCAAATCTGAAGCGAGGGAATGTCTCACTATATGCACCATAACAAACACTTAATCATTTCTTGATAATTATGGAGCTCTAAAATGGAAGGCATAACCTGATTCAGTTTTCCTAATTATTTAAGCATTAAATTCGACACAAGGATCATTTGGAAGTTTATAATTCAAAATCACATTTTAGTCATTCTCTACTTGCATTATACATGTGAAGCTTGATAAAACAATAATTTGCATTTCTCTTGTAGTTTGTTGTGCTTAATGCAGCCTATCTTCCTGTCATGCGTAAGGCTTCACATAAGCTTATTGAACCTTATTCGTGGCGGGATCCATGCTGGGTGCTTCTAGTTATACATGGAAACTCATTTTGGACATTTGGAACTGAAAGGGTAAGCAAGGACTTTCCCTTAGTAAACTTCTAACCTATGACCCATGATTTCTGACAGAAATTTGTAGAACGCGATTTTCTTCTGGAGAAGCTTTCCCTCAAGTTCCTGTATACATCATCACTGAAGGAAATGAACCCCCTTTCTTTACTCGCTTTTTTAAATGGGACTCTGCAAAATCTTCCGTGAGTACTCCTATAGTCTATTCTCTATTTCCATGGGATTGAATGCTTGAATGAGAACTCAACACTGTTTCTTAATCCTTGTTTTTGAAAAGTTACATGGAAACTCGTTCCAAAGGAAACTAACATTGCTGACAAATGGAAGGACTGCAGCTGTAACTGTAAGTATCCTTCAGTGAGCTATCTTAATACATGGAACATGTTCAGTGATAGAATCGTCAAGGTCAATTATCTGTCGTCTTATGATTGGAAATGGTTGTGTTCATTTGTCGCCATTGCTACTGGTTTCTTTGTTGTCATTGTCTTACTTGCATTATATTGTGGCTCCATTCTGAAAAAAATTAAAAAATTAAAAAGAAACAATTCCAATTTTTGTGCCTATTCCCTCTGCCTTTTTCCCTTTCTTTGCGGCTTTTCAAAATATTTTTGAAAATATATTGCAACTCTGAAGAACAGCCTCTCTGCTTGTCAGGAGTTTTAAGGCTATGCACATCTGTGTCTCCTAAAAACCGCACTGGATTGTTGTTATTATTGGCTCCTTCTTTGTTTTTCGCTGTCTGAATCATGCATTGCGGAAGAATTAAAAATGAGTAAGATTGATCCTAGTTTGTTTTTTTAAAATGTGATGCAAGTGCATAAAATGTACTGTGAACTCCCTGCTTCTCAAAATATTTGTATTAAAAAGAACATTTTAATATGGCATGCAAATGTTTGTGAAAACCTTGAGTAGTTTTCCTAATCAGTTGATAAATTGTATATAATGCAAAGACTGAAAAATATCATCAAAGTATAACTTCTGCTTACAGCTAACAAAGCTGTCAGGAATCCAGAATCTGTCCAAATCAGCCATATGTTGATCAAGGAGATGTTTTTCTTCAATGTTATTGATATTTTCAATGTGAACATCAGTTGAGAATCCAAACTTCAAATTATCCTGATTTTGTTCCCAGATTTGTCTATATGTGTTATCTGACTGTAGAAATAATGCATAAAGCAGAAACCAAAGAGGAGAACTCCTGCATCTTTTGGGAGCAGGTCTGGTGCACCAGATAAATCACAGCGCTCAAGAAGTGTCTCTTTCAGTCCAGACCGAGCCCGAGTGAGAGGCCGGTCTCCAGCATTTACTGCACTGGCTGCTAATTTCGAGAACCCAGGTTCAAGGAACCTCTCAACACCGCCACCAATGATTAGAAAGCTTTATCCAAAATCAGGAGCCCAAGAGACAGTTAATTTAGCTCCAAAATCCGCTGCTATTGCAGCACTTACTGCTTCATTTGAGAAAACACCCCGAGAGCCTACTATACCTCGTTCGGCTAAAGGTGAGTGCCCTTGAACTTTTATATGCATATAATTTTGTATTGGTTTTTATTTCATCTAAAAAAGAAAAAATGTTTTCTGAGAGAAACACTTTGTGGGTCATGTGGGACAATCTCTCAGCTTGTAGGGGTGAGGGCCGTGAGACTACCTATATTTGGATCTCCCCATATTCCAGGAAGCCCAGACTCACTGGGTGTTATTGTTGTCATTGTATTCTATTATTTTGTATCGCCCTTCTGAGAAGTTACTGATTCTGTGCTAAAACGAGTATAGGTGCTCCTAAAGAAGATGCAACACCCGAGTCAGATTCTGAGGACAATTCCATGAGCATCATAAAAGAGGAGGCTGAGGCTGAGACTGAAGAGGACGAGGGACTCCCAACATACCCATATGAAAGCCTGACAACTACAACATCTGATCCTGCTCCTGACATTGATTTGACCAGGCGAGAGGTACTTCGTCTTCTCCTTTTTCAAACAACAGAACTCTAAAACAGAGTTCTTTGGTTGGATACTTGACAATATGACATGGATATAGACTCTTGACACTCCATTCTAAACCGAAAACAATTTTTTTTCTTAAAATGAGTAAGTCTGACATTGGACTACTCAGCACAAACCTATTGGAACGCTTTACTGAGTCTGAGCAATATAATAAGCTGGTAATATATCGAGGGTGTAATACTCATACTCCATTGTACCAAGTTCACGTATGGTATGACTTGATATCCCCATTATTCGTGCAGGCTTACCTCTCTGCATCGGACTTCAAGGAAAAATTCGGGATGGCAAAGAATGCTTTCTATAAGCTACCTAAGTGGAAACAGAACAAGCTAAAACAGGCCTTGCAATTGTTCTGAGTATCTCTGGCAGTTTTCCATTAGTTTATTCATAACTGTGACTCTTAATCTTGCCCATGAGATCTACGTGAACCATGTAACTCTATTTTACGTTCAGAATTTCTGACATTTCAGTCACTTGTTCACAAAATCTCTTAATGATTGTCTCTTTTTTCTTTGCAGCAGTGCTTTTATATAGCATTGGTATGAAGAGGCGGCGTTGGTGTTTTGTTCTTTTCAGATGCTTCTGATCCCGGGAATTTTCCATATATCGCAATCAATGAGTTAAATTAGGAAATATTTACCCCAAACTATTATTTTTTATGGCCACAGCTCTGTTGTGAGCTTGCATTTTTGTTTTCTTCTGTTGAATCAATTAAAAAGAAAAAACAGAAGGAATGATTTCAGAACAGAAATCAGAGAATTTTCAAGGTCTTGTCAATTCCTTTTAGTTTGTAATGGATGGAAAAGGGTGGAAAGCTTGTACAGGAGTGTTTAAAAGAAAACTAATCCAGAATTGTCATTTTTGGGTTGCAATGAGATGTCCATTTATTTTCTCGAGCACAAGTTCCTTCCCCACAATTAATGGCCATATTAATGTGGTGTTATGCATTCCTTAATAGGAGAGGTACACAAGCTGATAATGAAAACATTTTGAATTCAGATCTTATGTAAATCTTTGAGTGAGGCAGTCATATATATTTTTATACTACAATTTGTAAAGTAGAAATTTTTGAGTATTTGGATTACCTTTTTACGTGTTGGCTTTTCCAACAAATGATCATGATGTCCGATACTTTACTAAAATTACATAGGGGTGTTTGTCAAATAGTTTTTTACCTTTAAAAAGTTTTTTTAGTTGTTTGACTGTATCAAAAGTTAATTGGACTGTTTGATAAAGAGCTTTTTGGAATAACTTATTACAATAATTAATACTTAAAATTACTATATTATCCTTCATATTTTGGTCAAATTATGCTAATCGTCATTAAAATTACACTTATGTGAGAATTTTTTTTTTGTTCATATTTTTCCAATTTTGGAATAATAGTAGAGGATGATTATAAATATTTAAGTTAATATTTTTTTATTTTAATATTTTTTATATTTTGACAAATAATTTAGTCTATCATAATAAATAAAGAGTTTTGTCACATAAATGTCAAATATATAATTAAAAATAAACTTCAAAAAGATATACATAATTAAAATTTTATAGAAGGTATAAATGTAATTTGATATATCACATAATTCTTAATTAATTTTGAGAAGAAATATAAATATAGAATGAATATAATTATAATGTATAAAACAGTTAATGAAACTAACCTATGGGCATAAATGAAATTTTACCAAACACCTTTTCCTTATACATCTAATGCAAACAACTACTAATTAATGGTTAATACAAACAGATAACACCTAACAAAAAATTTATTTTTTATTTTTTATTATTTTTTTTGGGAGGGGGAAAAAGAGTTTTGGATGGCGATAATGTTTAAGTTAGATTGAGTGATACATTTTAATTTTAATTTTAATATATTTTTTAAAAAATAAATTATTTATAATTTTTTTTTTGGATGGGTAAAACACCCATTGAGCAAAACGCAAGAGGGGAAAATTAAAATGGCTTTGTAAAGAAAATATATGTTAATTATATACTCCCTCCGATTCAAAATACATGTCATTGTAACCGATTTTTATCGTTTCATAATACTTGTCATTTTACAATCTCAATAACATATTAATTACTAATTTACCAAATTTTACCCTTATTAATGTTTACTGAAAAATAACAAAGAGAGAAAGTGAAGGTATATTAGACAATTCACCTTTTAACTATTTTAACTTTATAGTTAACCCGGGGTTTCAACTACCTTACTAAAATAACTAGTAATTTGAAATGGAGGGAATATTAGTTATTTTAGATAATAATAAGTAGGTTGTCACATAAATTACATTGGATGTAAAACTTTATATGTCATGTAAGTTCTAATTATTTCTATTAAGAAGAAAAATGAAAATATAACAAATACAAATTATGATGCTAAAATAAATATTCCCTCTGTGTCACAAAGAATTACTTAATTGTACTTGACATAACTATTTTCAGGACCTCGACTTATAAAAAATAATTATGAGGTACCTTATTTTTTAATATGATAAATTTTTTAAGACTTTTATTTATTTTTTTATAGAAGACCCTTATTTTATGTTAAAAGACATAATTGTCCTTCATTAAATTAAAAAATAAACTAAATACAAGAACATAATGAAATGATATAAACAATTATATAAAAATTATGATAAAGTAATTTAGCTGAGAAATTGCTTTATTATATTTCTTATATTTTGTTTATAACGTCATACTATTTTTGTATTTAGTTTATTTTTAATTTTTACCTAATGAAGGACAATTATGTCTTTTAACATAAAATAAGGGTCTTCTATCAAAATAAAATAAAGGTCTTTAAAATATGCAGGATAAAGTGAGTAATAAAATAGAGCTATGGGCATAAGTGAAGTTTTTACCAACTTATTTCTCCAATCACCTTTTTCCAAAGCAGGGCTTTTTAAAATCTACCTTTGCGAGAGTTTTTTGTTTCATTGGATAACTTGTTCGAGAACAGGCATCGCATATTTACATTCTATTTTATTTACAATTCCATACAACTAGATATAATACAATAGAGTACAACAATCATGATCAGCCTGTCCTTCAAATGAAGGCCATGTATGAAAAAAATGATACTTGGCTCCAGTCCTGTTTTGCAAATATATCAGCAAGGTCAGTTGTCACCTCCGGGGGTTGAGAACGTAATGACATCTCAATTTCCTCGAGCGATCGCCCTTTGGTTTCTACGACGAAACCATATGCGAAAATCGCTGACAATAAGGACACTCCACCAAAGCCCATGTAGATCGGAGCAACGCCAAAAGTCTTCACTAATTCAAGGAAGAACAAGCCCACCAAAAAGTTGCAAACCTGAGCAATTTGTTGTACCAGTCAGAACATAATAATTTCCCAAGGGTAAATACTTGTAATAGGATAGAAAGGTTATCAAACTCTTCATATCTCCTAAAATATCTGGACAATCAGAAACTTTGAGAAGTTATTTACATGGGCACTTCATTTAGACCAAAAATATGCAAAATCTTAGAAAGTGTGCAAGTCAAACTCCTAAACAAGTATCTGCGTAGGGCATTTTTAGACTTTGAGGACATATATATATATATATAGTCACATGACGTACAACAAGACACTCCTTTTGATCTCGCTTTTGCGGGATCTGAGGAGATCTAGATGTGGGCATTCTTACCCTTGCAAGACCCTCCTTTCAGTAGAGAGACCTGTTCCAACAAGAGTAAAATTCCCTTAAAAGGGTTGTGAGGACAAATGTAGGGTGGTCAATGGCCCAGTCTGGATCCCTTCCCCCATCCCTGATCTTAGGTCCAAAGTCCAAACAGTATTTTACCTTACAGCCTCACTGGTCTCCTACTCTCCAGACTCCAGAGAACCCAGACAAAAGTGAAGAACTGTTCCAAGACCTTTGTACGTCCAAGAGCTATCACAAGGGTTTGTTTCTTAGTAGGCCACAAAGCAAAATGAACTGATCACATGCAGGGGCGTGTAAAATACCATTAGACAGCCGTCAGGGACTCAGGGCACATATTAAGCAATTGTAAGAAGGCCTCCAGGAATCATCAATCACATACCCACTGTAATTGCTACACAAGTTCAAGGTTGTACATCCCCCCCTTCTCCCACCTAAAAAAAAAAAACAAACAGCACAATCAGGGAAGTAGGTCTACCAGCAACGAGATGGTTGGACATGTTATCAGTCCTCCAACATGATGGATGCATGTCGACCATGATAAACAATAGGGAAGATTTTATGAAAAATCACAACAATTTCATGGATGAGTATCACAATAATAGCTCTTCGATCCATTTCGATAGGCTGGGGTCTGAACCCTTCATAGTAGGATAGACTTGTTGTCACTCTTAACTTTTCTAAAAAAAAAAAAAAACCAATCCGGCAATTTAACCATAAAATAAAATAAAATAAAACAAGATCAAATAGGACATGGGTTTTGTCCCTTGTTCTCAAAATTGCTCTGAGCTTTTTAGCCTCTCTAACATCGACAAATGTAAATCATTTGGATGAAAACAAAAGTTAAACATACCCAGTGCACAGAGAAACTAAAACTCATGATCTTCCCACGCATTCTACTGCTGCTAAATTCTGGAATGATAAGTCCTGTTACTGGACCAGCTCCAATTGCAAAGGAGTATATGTACCTATAACACAAACAAGTGAATTTCTTCAATCTTCTTCTCAAACATAGAGTCTCAACAAAATTTCAGAAGTTGGCAAACAGGGATTCCCAGAAACAACTAATTGTAACTAATCCAGTTATTAGCCAAAAGGAGCCCCTCCTAGTTGAGGCAATAAATTTGATTAAGTAGGCCTTATGGATTGGTTCGTCTACACTATTCTATTATGAACCCACAAATGGTAGCATTGTTCACCAGGTGGTCAATCATGACTTCTTTACCATCGCAGGATCATAGAGGAAGAGATATAAAAGAGAGTCCAATAATGAACACAGGACAACGTAGCTATGAGTGTGAGACAGGCACATGGAGAGAGTGGGTCCCATGTTAACAAGGGATTAAATTTGACAACTTTACCTCCCCATTCCAAGACGAGTTCCCACCTTACGATATCTATCCTGGCACAGGAAGGGAGGGAGCCAGAAGCCCATCAAGGAATGAAGTATGAATCTGAACGCACTAAGAGTGTGCATAAATGTTGAATAGATGAGAAAAGGTGAGAACCAACCCACCCAAAACCGACAGGACAGACATGCAAGGTCACATGCAGCCCAATTTACAATCAACTACAGGCTTTATTGCACCTTAGAAAAATATATTAACTGGAAACAGCTCTATTACTTCCTCTTGTTGAGGATGAAGAGCAAACTTTGAGCAGAGCCCTCATAACATGCAAAAGCACCTAGGACAAGTGCAAGAAATAGTATGAGCTAGAATCATAAAATTGACAGAAGATGTTGTCATATTGATGGGTAACCTCACTCAAGTTTAACAGGAAGCATACCCTAATGTACCCAGGATGGATAAACTGTGACTGAAATCCTCATCCGATGGAGAACTGATAGCATAGACAATAAGAAACATTGAAAACGCCTGCCAAAAAGACAGTCATGAAAATCCATTATCAGCAGATTCATAGAATGACAGTTTGGGTTAGGCTCATGTTGATTACCCAATTACCCTTTTCTCTTCTAGAGGGGGAGAAGAGAACAAAAATATTCCTTCTTTATTCCTTTTTGATGGACATCCTCTCGTTTCTTTAAATTAAAAAGAAAAAATCATACTCCAGATACAAAAGGCATGTTTTAGCTTCCATCCATGCAGCACTTTATTGACAAGATGCATAATAGTTCCTCACATAAGTAGCACTCACCATTCCCAAATAGCTTCCAATGAGAAGTCTCCTCCTTCCTTGTTTATCGATCAAGTATAGAGCAGAAAGAGCCCCTGAATTCAGAGTGTGCCATTCAGTGAGAAGATCACAGAAACCAACTAGATTGAAATTATTAACATAAAAAATTATAAAAACTTAATTCAGAAAACATTCGTATATGGACTAGCAAGGACAAATATAGTGACTAGAACTGTAGAACAGTAAGAATGATCATGCAGCCAAGACGAGACTACTGTCTATTAGAATAAGAGAAAATTGCAGGCTTCTAACCATTCACTCAGCATGTAAGTGTCAATGATTAATAATTGAACCAACAATATTCTTACACATATTCATCATTATCAATTATATTCTTTGACAGTTTCAACCAGATATGCATTCAAGCTGAGGGGCAGATTCTAGAAATTTATGAACCTGCAAAGTTCGTCAATCCAACACACAGGCTAGCCAATGCAGCACTGCTGATCCCAACATCTTGAAAAGTCAATGACGAAAAATATAGAACTCCATTTATGCCTGCAAATTGTTGCAGCAGAAAAAGAGCACCTCCCACAAGCGCAGCTGCAGCAATGCATGATAGTGTCAGAGCTTCAAAGATAAATAGTCCCATGATTTCATAACACCCAATAATTTTTTTTTTGGAGGGAGATCATGAAATAGGCAGCATTATCACTGCATTAAGAAAGACCGGTTCCAAAAGACCCATAATTTTTTTTGGAGGGAGGGAAAAAACATGTTCTGCAGACTAAAATATTTGGTAAACATGCTGAGGGCCAAAAGGAATCCATGCTGTATGGATAGATTCCATAAAAAACACATATTAGAGTTGAAGCTTTTTACATTCTGTAGTCCAATTTCAATGCTGAACGCCTTTCTGAGTATAACAGAAATACAAGAGTGACCAAATAATATCAGTTGCACATATACATTAATACAACCTTTATAATGAGGTTCCTCAAGAATTTCTGACCATTTCGTATCCACATCTCCTTCATCACCATTCAGTACCGACTGAAACTCTTCTATGGCCTTTTCAACTTCTGAAGGTCCCCAAAGGTTACGAATAATGGCCTTAGCTTCATGGAGCCTTCCCATCTTCATAAATACCGTAATCACATGCTTAAAGACCATCGATACAATGAAGCAATGATAATATGTCAATATGTAGCGTACATACCTTACATAGCCAACGAGGACTCTCAACAGCAAACTGCATACCGACAATAAGAATAAGCCCTGGAATACTTGCAATATATAGCATTGTCCTCCACCTGTAAAGCATATATCAGGGGTAATTAAATTAAATGTTTTGTAATCAGAACGTTAGTATATTAGCTAAGCATGTTGGAGACATCTTGACTATACTTGAAGGCACAAATATGTTCCACATAATTAAAATACTAGTCAGACATAGTAAAACATGTCAAAATACATCAGGTGTAGTCAACTGGTCAACACAATCCATCCCAGTTAGCTAATGTGGAAACTAAATGCCTAGAAGCGCATTGTGTTTGTTTTTGTATTGATCTTTTCCTGCTCTCTACTTCCACATTGAGCTCTAATATCTCAAAAGTTCATAGTTCTTGTAGAACTGATTAGATAGACTGTGTTGATTCAAATATATTCTTATTAATTTTTTCTAGAGATCACAATGTTAAAGCATCTCCATGTTGTTTAAAACAAGAAAGGTATGACAACTTCTTGAAATTCGAAAACAACTAATCCCCTGCCCCCCTGCCCAAAAAAAAAAAAAGAAAAAGAAAGAAAGATTTGCTTTCTGACTCTGCAACTCATTTACATGGTCATATCTGCAGCCTTTTTCAGGAAACACTACAGCTTGACTTCCACAAAGGCTAAAAAGGAACTCAAAACAGGAAGAGCCAGACAGCAGAAAAGTCTGAATACAGAATGAATATTCAAAGAAACATCAAATTCAGATCTTCAACAAAGAAAGGAAATGAAGAGAGAGAGAGAGAAAGAGCTTCTTGTTGTTGAGATAAGAAATCAATCCTAGGTTCACATTCACTATCATACATCATTTGCAAACTAGAATTATACACATCAATCTTATACCAGAAACTATAAACTGTCTCCTCACCTCCTGTATGGGTAAGTAATCGACACTCATACAGATCAGAAGCAAGAAAAATATTTCACCCAGCATGCAGCCCATCAGTAAGGATATAAATGGGAAATTAAACAGGAAAACCCTCACCAATGTGGATCATTTTCAGCAGGAATTCCTATAAACAATGAGGCAATAATCCCAAGGCACGTACTCAATCTGACACAAAGATCCCAATGATCCTCTGTATTTTGTTGGAGCAACCTACAACAAGAACATTTGTGAGTTAATACAGCATCACCAAGTGGTTTATAGGCAACTTAGAAGAAGCCCTCCCTAGCCCCATCCCCTCTTTCTAACATGAGACAGTACATAGTCCCTGATCCAGGGATCCCCTTACTAGGTTAGACGGTAGGCTGTCAGACGGAACAATGAGACTACAACATCCCTGGTTTATGAAGGTTTGCAGATGCACAAAAGATGAGGTCAAAATGGCTAAGAGAAGCACCTAAGACATTGCATATTGGGAATTATTCTGTCTTTGATTTGCTAATTGATTAATCACCCGAAACCGGAAATCACACTTTGAGCAAGTCCAGATTAGGTGATTGCAGTGTTGGTGTTGTGAACAAATTAGAGCTGAGCTTTATATTATTCCATTAGAAAGCCTTTACAAATTCATAAGAAATTTGTGCAGCATGGTGAAAGCATAAGAATCAACAGCATTTTTTTCACACCGCTTGTATCCGGAATCATTAAATATGAAGCGTGGTCGTCCAGAAAAATCAATTACAAACACATCTGAATTTACAGTTCAGTGCTCTTCATCTTGTTTATTCCCCACCTAAACCACTTTTAGCCAAGATATATAATCCTACTAATTTTTGAATAAACTGGATATTCTTCACTTCAAATATGGCTGATGTATCAATTATAACTTATCAAATAAGAACATAAAAATTGGAAAGTGAACAGAAAAATTTCAACTAAAACACTTGATAAATTTAGCTTGAGCAATAAAAGGGTCGGCAATGACTAACAAATCCATATTACCTCTGATATGTAAATCGGAACCAGAACTGTGTTCACCCCAATTCCAAGGCCCACAAGAAATCTTCCCCAAAGAACTTCATCTACAGAGTGAGCTTGTGCACTGTCAGAATTAACAAAAATGGCTCAGTAAGCAGAAGTAATTTCATTCAAGAACGTTAACGTCTTGTAGAAATTTAGCCTGGCAACATATGGGGCTGGCATCCATAACAAACCGTAATGACAGCACTTAAATCCACACTCTTCATTTTTACCTCCACTACTTATCCATTTTTCCTTTTGAATGTGAGGGCCAAAGTATTGCCAGCTCACTCCTAATACACACATCCTGACAAGTTATACACCACTTGAAGCAGCAGATTGCACATTTAGTTCATACAACTAACGGATTCCATGTGCAGATTTAGTTCATACATTATGTACAGAGACCTTAAATCTGAAGCCACCAGAAGGGCGGAAGGGGTAAACTTGGTTCTCAGAAACAGGATCCTCCTTTACCTCCCTCTATCCTTCTATACTAAGTTAGCATCAGCAAATGACTATATTCCTGCTAAGAATAGTCAACCTCTTCTAGACAAGAAAATTCAAACAGAATATTGTTGTTTACAGAGCCCAATACCAAATCACATAATAAATGGTTCCAACTTCCAACAAAAAAAGTGAAGAGATACGGATAATTACTTTCTTCTGTCACTGCAGGCTTTCCAGGCACATTCAGAAAAATTGCTCACTAATCAAAATCACGAGTAAAATCTATCAAACTCTGATATTTTGAATAAACTATAACTCAGGCATAACATTCTTTAGCCCTAGAAAAATGTATATGAGCCTATCAAATAAAATGGAACGGATGGAGTGATAAATAATGAACTGCTTTTATACACATACTAGTCATGCTACTGCTTTGAAGATTCAATCATCTAAGAACCACAGTATAAAGATCACTGTATATGAGATTTGGGAGGAGGAATTGCAGTTGTTAAAAAAATGTAGCCTCAGAATAAGGACTAAATATTCATCCAAATAATACAATAAGACCAGGTATACACACAGTAAAGAAGCAATTCATCAGTTCATCTGCAATTACCTTAAAAGTGCACCAGCAATCAAAGGTATTGTGTCAATCTGAATTGTGCGCCGACAGCCAAATTTATCAACCAAAGTACCAGAAACAAGGCTCCCAATGAATGCACCAGCAATGAATATGCTGACGACAAGGCCCTCAAGAATAGAATTTCCCTCGAAACCTAGTTCCCGTGCCAATGATACAATAGGACCATTCATGACTCTACAAAAGACAAATTTATCAATCTCCACTCATGATAACAACCAAAATATAAAGACAAACAAGAAATCAACAAACACACATATGTTTTCTTTCTTTTAGGAAATGAACACAAACGTATAATAGTAGAACCTTAGTTTAAAAGCGCGGCCAGGGTGTGCCTAGGCTCACAAAAGCCTGAAGCCCACCCTCTTGTGCCTTGCAAGGGGTCAAGCCCAGCCCCTCCAAAAAGCACTCCAAGGTGCGCGCCTTAGTCTGCTCCTCAGCCAGCGGGCAGTTGCGCCTCATGCCTCATGCGCCTCGCGTGCCTCTTTTCTGTTTTTTGCTATTTTTCGATCTCCCCTCCCCCTCCGCTTTCTCTTGTCCTTGTCTTTGTTAGACTGTGAGTAAGTAGGTTAGCCCCTTTTTTCAATCTGTGCTATTTTTTTCTTTTTTCTGCTTGCTTTTTGGGTGAAAATCGTAGTGAATTCATTGTGATATCACAATATAAGACTCTTTGTGGTATTTCTCATAGTTACAATAATATCTAATTACTTATTTGATGACATCACTTAGCATATTCGATCAAAAATGTTGTTTGGTAATGATTTTCAAGCATTTTTTAATAAGTGCGCCTTATTCCAAAAAAACCCGCACCTTCGCCTAGAAGCCTGAGCCTGCCAGGACCCTTTGTGCTTTGTGCGCCTTGAGCTTTTTAAACTAAGAGTAGCATAAATGATTCAACAAGGGAATATTTTCCAGTGTCAAAAAGACAATGACTTCTTTAGGAATAGCCATAAAGTCATCTTCCTCAATGCTTAGGAAAACCTTTCTGAATCTTATATCTTTGTGTTGGGTGGTGTCCCAAAATCTCATATTTTAGGAAAGATTGTTTCCTTATAGAATTGGGTATCCTAAACTTAATTGTATTCGGATAAGAGTTTGATTCCTATTTGTGTTAGGTAATTGTTACTCGTTAAAATTAGGAGTAAGAGTTTTGGTAGGTTTAGGAGATTCTGTTAGGAGGTTGTTAGGGTTTCCTTCCTATTTAAAGGAGGGCTGACATTCATTGTAAAGACCAAGGAAGTTATTGTGAGGAGAGTGTTGTGAGATTGAGATATCTCGGATTTGGGAAGATTTATGGGTTTGAGATCATTCTTGTACTCTCTCATAATAGTGAAATCGTTGTGCTTGTGTCGTTCGTGGTTTTTCCCGGTTTGGGTTTTCCACGTTAAATTCTTATCTCACTCCCGGCATCTAATTTCTTGATATTGTTTTTGTCATCCTAAATTGCTTCCGCATCTTTGCTCTAACTTCACCTAAGTGAGGTTTAGAGTGGGGCTAATTTCACTTTGGACCTCAAACAGACACGAAACCAAGAAGCAATTCTTGGCCACACCACCTTACCAAATAATTCTTCAATGCAAATTCTCAAAATGAAGGTTGCCTACCCCTTCCAAACCACACACATATATGATCCTTAGCAATTAGTTATGTTACTTCAACTCCTTATTTTCCCTCAAGTACTTGTATGGGACACGCAACACTCGTACATTGGTATGGACAGTTCACCAAAAATGTACAGTTTTTTCTAAAA
Source organism: Talinum fruticosum (assembly GCA_021018815.1). Lineage (NCBI taxonomy): Eukaryota > Viridiplantae > Streptophyta > Magnoliopsida > Caryophyllales > Talinaceae > Talinum > Talinum fruticosum. Next base: position 1,264,440 of record JAITYX010000080.1, on the reverse strand, counting down.
AAAAAAAAAACAGCCAAGTCCTACATTACACCTCTGTTGGAAACGCATCAATCAGCACTTCTAACATGAGTATGGCCGAGTCTGGACAATGTATATATAGCTAATAAGTAAGTACATCTCTAACATAGAATTAAAAAGAAGTTCATAAAAAAGAGATAAAATATAGATGGCAGATGACTTCCTTCCAACCAGTGTGGAAATTCAAAAGCATCAAGCATTAGAAAAAACACATATATAGATGCTTACCCAATGTGATAGCCAAAGAGAAAATTGGCCATTGAAGCTGTAAGGACATGAGGAAAAGCAGGTAACCATCCCAAATCAATCTCTCCCCTATTTCCATCATTTTTCTCTACTGGTAACTTCTCTCCTTCACCATCTGCAGCCAAAATCCCTCAAATTACTTGCACATAGTAAAAAAATGCATCAATTTCACAATAAGAAACCATAATCAAAAGCAACCATCAAAAATCGAGAAACGACCAGTTGGCGAAAATGGGAATACGGTAATTAATCTAAAAATTCAAACCTGGGTTTCGAGTTGGGATTTGAGTAACCTGAGGTTGTTGCTTTTGCTGCTTCTCTGACGCCCAAACTGAAAATTGTTTGCGGGGCTTGGGATTCCTGAAATGAACTGATTTCTGGAGAGAGAAAAATGGAGTTTAGCGCATGAATTCACGAGGCGCTTTGTGGGGTTTGGAGTGAGTGGACGATGGATTATTGTAGCAGCGACTACTGCCTCCATTAGCAGCGCTGGAGAAACTCAATTGAGTACTGAGACACTCGACAGACACAGCATAATAAAATGTTACAATTAAATTTTGGAAACTTTACTTTATGCATGTCATTATTTTTATTTTATTTTTGTTATTGATAAAATTAGCATCCAATTTAATTTTAGTGCGTCAGGAAAAGAAATTAATTAAAAATTAAAATAGTTAAAGGTTAATTGTCTAATATGTCATCATTGTCTCTATTTGTTATTTTTTAATAAACAATTAAATAAAAAATAAATTAATAATTAGTATGTCATTGAGATTATAAAGCGACAAATGTTATCAAACAATAAAAGTTAATTAAAATAAAATGTATTATAAAACATGTAAAATATTTAATAAGGGGATAACGTCATTCATTGTTTATTAGTGGTTATTATTATTGTTGTTGTTGTTATTATTGGTGGGTGTTGTCTTGGTTCAATATATCAAACTAATTACATAAATATAAGACGTTGATTAATGTGTAAAAAATAGAATAAGAAAATATTTTGTATTTGATAGGCTTCGAACCATTAACCTCCATCTTTTATAGTGATGTTCTTATGACTTCATATTTATTTAATCCATTATAATTTAAAATATTTAAAAATAATATTTTATATGGACAACGTAAACTAGACTCGATAATAGGTATAATTATATATTTTTGGATGACATTAAGACTCTTATTTTAAGTTTTAATTTTATTAGTTGTTTTATTTTTCTCTTCATTGCTTTTCTTGTTATCAATAATATTTAGGAATACTTTAATTTTTAAATCACTAATTTACTTTAAAATTAACTACACATTAATATTATTTCGATAATCCAAAACACCAAATAAATTGAAATAGAATCGGCCTTACCTTTGTATAAAACTGTTTTATTGAAAATACGTTGAATTAAAAATTTATTTCAACCATAACTTTTTGTGCTTTTGGCACGTGAGTTTAATTAATTAAATAACTAATTAATGTGTGTAGGAAGACCACTAAAAGAAAGTAATTAAAGAAATGACGAGGACGAAAAAGGAGAGAAGACTGTAGGACCTGTGCAAGTCTCCACTGATATATACTGTCGAACACGAGGAAGGAGAGATAGAGAAAGAGAGAGAGAGACGCACATACAGAGACTGAAAGAAGTGAGGTTTCTACGGGACGATAGCCATGGCGTCTTCTACGAGCGAACCGTCGAATCCTCTGCTTCATGTGGAGGTCACCAAGGGCGTCAATGGCCTCGAGAAAGCTGTCCTCCGAGGACTTCGCGGTTGCTCCGCTGAGGTATCTCTCTCTCTCTCTCTCTATCTATCTATCTCTCTGTCCTGGATATGATTTCGATTCGCGATTTCTGATTCTTCATTTCGTTGGCATATCTGAGTTAGGCATTCTTATGATCCGATTGTTGCTTGCGTTTTGTGTGTGTCATGTTCCTTTTACGAGATTGTTGTTTGATCTGCTCAGTTCTTGAGCTTTCTTGATCTTGTATGAAGTTTTTAGCGGCATTTGGATGCTAATTTCAGCTGATTTGCAACATTGATTGATAGAATGTGGATCTCTTTTGCCTGTGTTTTATCCGACTTAAGCTGCTGTTTTCTTGATGGATCCTAGTGGAGCGGTTGATGCTGGCAAATTATCGAGTTCGCGTGACAAGGATGCATATGATGATAAAATGTTTTTCTAGAAGGCTTCAATCGGTTTCTTGAAATATTTTCTAAGTGTTTAATGTGTTTACTACTGAAATTACTTTCAGATTGTGAGTTATGAGGCCCTAACAAGCTTCTTTGTGTTAGGCATGGCTGTATTTTACATCGTCAATAATCAGTTACCTGAAATGTATTCCCTGTGCATTTGATGAACTTTTGCATGGTTTTAGGATCTAGCTTTTATTCTTCTGATGGTAGAGGAACAGTCAAGTGCGATCTCAATGCAAAATCTGTGCCAGCAAACTTCATATCATCTGATACAAGTGTAGAAGTTCATTGCAGTAGGTTATAAGTACAGGCCTTCATAATTTAAGTGTCCAATCAGGGTAGTGATGAAGAATAAATCTACTGTGGTTGGCATTGGTTAGATCCTGGGAATTCACAAATTTTTTGATTGTTGAAACTTGATGAATGTGTGTGATTCTATGTTGGACTGCATCATTGTTAACATTGGTCATGTTCACTCTGTCCAATGTGCTTGGGTTTGATCAAAAGTTTGTATTGGAATCTTGAAACTTTTACAAGAAGTTATGTTATTTGCACAAAAGATATGAAACTTTCAATAAAATGAAATCACTATTGATGAGATGAACATGACCATCATATGCCAATTGGGAGGAAACATAAAGGGAGGTCTGGGATTCGTAAAGGTGTATAGAATTTTCATTTAAGATTTAAAATTAAAAGTACACTGCTTAGTTTATAATCTTAGATCCTACCTTGCTTTGGAAGATCTAGATATAGGCAAGTTTACCTCTACAAGCACAGAGAAATTGTTTAGAATCTTGAATCCCACCAATATAAGGCTTTTACATATTATTGGCTTATTTCTATGTGGCCTTAAGCATTTCAGCAATATAGAAGTTGTTTTTGTGGGAAGTTGAGTTTCCTTTAGATACATCTTTTTCAAACCTAAATTTCTCCTTGACTTTTGGAATGGAAGAATAGTCCTTGTTTTGTGAAGCTCTCTCTTATCTCCTAAAAAACAGAAGAAAACAAGAAAAGAAGGGAAAAGACGTCCCTTTCTGATGCTTAAACAGCTATGACTGAGAGTATTTACATTTGCTGAATATATTTCATTTTCCTCTTGTGAACTAGTCAAGTGACTTTAATAATGTGATAAGGTTCTGTTAACTTAATATTACTCATAAAGAGAGTCCTTTGCAAGTCATGAAAGGCATTCCTGGAATTTCTCTCAGAATCAGCTGGTTTTAGGGTGATATAGAATGATTTTCTCTGGGAGGTTTCTTGTTTCTCTTTTCTGTTTGTCATTATTCCTCTTTTGGTAATACAGATGTGCCTATTCCATTCTACTGTCTTGCAACGTAGTCTAGTCAAAGTTGACATGAGAAGTTTCTAAGTACTTATAGCAGTTTATTGTCATTCTTGTATAAGATGCGTGTTTATTTCATTGGTGTGATGACTGATGATGCTTAGAATAGTTTTAGCATTTATTTTTTGTTTCTGGAAAATTTTACCTGCCTCTTCCATATGTTCTGTTGCTAGTGCATCTGGAAATTATCATTTAGTACATTTTGCATAAATCATGCATGCTGCATAATACGAGATCCATTGATTTGCTTTCTGGTGTTGTAGTTGTTTTTCATTTCATATTATGTTCATATTTTTATTCTTTGCATAATTTCTAATGCCCTTTGTTGTTGTTAAGGTTTACCTATATGGGGCTCACGTGACTTCTTGGAAGAATGACCTTGGAGAGGAGTTGCTTTTTATGAGTAGTAAGGTTAGATCAATTTCATCCGCTCACTGAGTGTTATGATATCTTATTGCTGCTATTACTACATTGTATTTGTATGCCTTACAACCCCCCCAAAACAGAGTTCCAAGGAAAAAAAAGAAAAAGAAAAAGGAGAAGCTCATAAGTCATGATGATTTTATATAAAGAACAGTCTACAAATGGCTTATGTTATCCTTATTACAATGTCTATGATATATATATGTTGAACATGCTGTTTTGTAAATCTATTTACCTCATGAATCTTTGAACTGTTGTGGATGCTTGTGGTCATTACTTGCCGGGCATCTTTTCCCCCTGGATCATGTAGGTGTTTAATTTTGACTGTAGGACTGAACATTGAGCAACCTCATCTGTTATGAATATGAGAGGAAAAAAATAGGTAATGAAGAACTTATCAAACCTAATTTTAATGCTGTCTTCCCTGAATCCCGCCTGGGGTGGGGGTGTTTCTCTTTTTGTCAGATGTGAGCAACCTAACCTCACAACAAATAAATAGAGATAATTTAGTGAAACATTTGCTCATTTATGCCAAAGAAAATTAACAAGACATGCCAAATTATAAACTTCCACTGAGGTCGAAACTGAATGATGAACACTGAGTCACTGCTTCTCTCAGTTGTCCTGCCTGGATTAAGAAGGTGGGGACAAGAAAGAACATAGAATGTGGAGGGAGAGAAATACGAGGGTGCATGCCTTTTTTCTTTGGGTAATGGCCAGGATGGGGCCTGAGATTAGAGAGCCTTTGTCCTTTTTTTGGGGGGAGGGTCGTTTCCATTGGTCAGAACCCTGTTTACTGATATGCATGCATTAAATTAGTTCGGACAGCTGGCAGTTCACTGTGGAGTGTAGAGCATGGGGTGTTTTCATATTGGACATTTTGATCAAACTTTAAATGTCATTATATCTCAAAGCATGGAAAAGATTAACCAAAACAAAACAAAAAAAACGCCCTTTAAACACAAATGAAGGTAATGTTATGCTTTATAGGGCTATAATGAATTCAACTGCGTATCACCTGTTCACGTTTGGGCTTATTTAATTTGGCTGAGCTCCAGCTTGAATGAGCTTTTCGTAAGCTAAAAAGGTTTTTCAAGCTCAGGTCATTGTTAATCTGAGCTTGTACTCATTTGATAAGTGAGCCAAGCTGGCATAAATCACAGTTTATATTTATTTATGGTTCATTTAATGAGTAAGCTCCTGCAAAGCTTTCCTCCTGATATTATCAATTGCATATTCAAAGGTTTTAATGATCATGAGTAAGCTTTTACCAAGCCTTTATTGATAATGAATATATACAGAAGATTTTATCAAGTCTTTAATGATAATGAATATATACATGCATAAATGTGACCATAAACGTGACCATAAACATATGAGGATACTGTGTTTGTGCTTGAAGTTATTTAATGAAAGAGCAAGGAGTACGAGTTCTTTTAATATGAAACAGACATAAATGAACCTTAGCCGTGCTTGAATCTCAGCTATCTGATGACCATACCTTTTCATTTAGACACATATGTAGATGATATGTCATGACTTGTATGCTCAGAAATACTAGGTACTCTGTTCAATGATGGATCATATTCTACTCCTATAGTCCTAGGTACTGAAAATCTACTTTGTTGAATACAACTATGTTGCAAACTGGGTATCATGAGCTAGATGCTCTGTTATCATTCAGACTAAGTGTGATGCTCCAAGTGCTCTACAAATTCTTTTGCGCCCTCCTGTGGCGTCTTGGTTACTGTAGTCAGGAACATGGTCTTGGTATATGTTCGTTGTATTCTGATCTCTCCCCTTCAACTTAAATTAGGTTATAGTGGTGTACCAATTTCCAGTACATAGGTGATGCATGGTCTTGGTATATGGTCACATATTGGACCTATTCCCACACAATTGTGCCTATTTCAGATTGCTCAATGAATCTTCATTACAAATGTTAATCCTTCAAGACATCCAAATGCTCATCTGTGTTGGCATGTTATGTCATCACCTGTAAATAAGCTTTTGTGAAAGCATTTTTCTTGCTGGAAGCGAAGATGTCTGGTTTCAATAATTTATTATGTGAGATTTGCCTCTAATGATGTTTCAAATGTTGTACAGGCTATTTTCAAGCCCCCAAAGCAATTCGTGGAGGCATACCAATTTGTTTTCCCCAGGTTTGCGCTTCCTTTTCTTGAATCAGCATATTCAGTTGTCTTCTTCTCCATCATGGTATAACCTGCACCAAATGTGCAGTTCAGCAATCATGGACCTCTTGAGGCACATGGATTTGCCAGAAATAGGCTTTGGATTGTTGACCCTGAGCCACCACCTTCTCCAGCAAATTCACCAAACAAGGTGTACATTGATTTGCTACTTAAGCCATCTGAAGAAGATTTGAAAATCTGGCCTCACAGGTACCCTTTTTCCTCTGAACAGTTGTAATGTTTGGATGTTCTCTTTTCTAAAATCTTTTGTCCTGCTTCTAGTGAAATTTGTTAATTCTCTTTTCTGCTTTATTATAACATTAGGATGATAGTTATTTCTAAAAAAATTATTGTTATCTTTTGTAGTTTTGAGTTTCGTCTGAGGGTAACCTTGGGACCTGGAGGCGATCTGATGCTGACATCACGTGTTAGAAACGTTGATTCAAAACCCTTCAACTTTACCTTCGCTTATCACAACTATTTCTCTGTTTCGGATATCAGGTATGGAATCTTATGTTTAATTACTTGTTTCAGGTTTCCCTACTTTGTCTCAGTTGTTTGTATGGTGTGTGCCCCTGAACACCTCCTTCAAAAAAAAGAAAAATTCTCACTGTTTTGTTTAAAATTTATTGATGCTTTCTATTATCCTTAGTAACTTGCTTAGTATTTCTAATTCATTCAGCCGCATATAACAGCGCAAATCTTCCTTAACTCAATATCATAGTGAGTGGACATGTTTGTAGCTACTTAAGATAGTTCAGCAAGTTCAGTTTTTTTTTTTGCTTTTACATTTTTTAACTTTACTATAAGCGCAGAGGCTTTCTTTATTGCATACATGTTAAGCAGACATGTTTGTAGCTACTTAAGCTAGTTCAGCAAGTTTGGTTTTTTATTTTTGTTTTTAAATTCTTTTTACTTTACTATAAATAAGCACAGAGGCTTTCTTTATTGCATACATGTTAATTGTCTCCTGTACAGTGAAGTGCGAGTGGAGGGCCTAGAGACTCTGGATTACCTTGACAACTTGAAGAACAAGGAAAGATTTACTGAGCAAGGAGATGCAATCACATTTGAAGGAGAAGTAGGTTTTTACTAATCTTTTCGGTTCATGAAGTTTCTGTATGGTTTCCTAAATTTTAGGAGCTTCCTTGTAAAACAGGTGGACAAGATATATCTTAGCGCGCCAACGAAGATTGCAATCCTGGATCATGAAAAAAAAAGGACCTTTGTGATTCGTAAAGATGGACTTCCAGATGTTGGTAAGATTGTCTGAAAACACTTTTTTAATTGAAAAATCTATATTTACATGTTCTTTACTATTTTTTTATTGGATGAGTAAATTACTATTATCCTGAAGGTGTCTTTGCTTGAATAATTAAAAGATGTCACACTTGTACACTGGAAATTCTCCTATTGAGAACATTTATGCTCTCAACTCTTTAGTGACTTCTTCTGAGTCTCACTAGTGCTATAAGCTATATTATCCCTTAAGAAAACCTTTAAATTGATCAAGGGCAGTATGAACGATGCATTTAATGTTTCTGCATGTTCTGGTGTACTAAGAAATGGGGAAGGAGGTTGCAAATGTGTATTGTTTAATGAAGCTGTTTTCAAGTTTGTGGGCTGTTTCAAGTTCGATGCCACTTTTCCTCTGCTAGTGAGGTTACCGATGACAATGGAGACAGAATAGTACTATCACTAAAGGAATAAGGCTATGAAATGTGTTCCAACAAGTAATGATCTGATTATCTCTAGTAGACAAAAACAGCAGAATGTGAGCTGGCTAGTATTTTGCCGTTGCTCTTGAATGATTGAATAGCTTTGTTGCATTTACAGTTTTCTCTAAAATTGAAGAATATCTTTTTGCAAAATATATTCTTCAGTGACATTAGTTAAGCGAAAATGCTCTTCGTGTTGGGTTTGGTTAGATAGTCCCCCTTCTATCCAGCTCTGCTAAATCCTTTAAACTTCTTACATCAATGCCTTACTGTGCCTCCAAATTCAAGGAAATTGTCTCTCCTGATTGTTGAGATGTGCCTCTAATCTCAAGCAAATCATCATTTATAATGGATCAGCTGCTCAGTCTTCTTCCAGATTCATTCATTAATATTATTATTTTCTTTGCAGTGGTGTGGAATCCTTGGGACAAAAAAGCTAAAGCTCTGCCCGATTTTGGAGATGATGAATACAAACATATGCTGTGTGTGGAGCCTGCTTCAGTTGAGAGGTCCATCACGCTCAAGCCTGGTGAGGAGTGGAGAGGTAGGCAGGAACTGTCTGCTGTTCCATCCAGTTATTGCAGTGGGCAACTGGATCCTCAGAAAGTCCTCCAAACCAGTTGAAGGTTGAAATAACACCAACAACATTGTGTACAGGTTCTTTCTAACTGCTGCTCAGATACTGGTTCTTTGATTTGTTTCTATTACCATATGTATTCTCAAACTGCCGTTTATGTTTTAGTTGAAGAAAATTCAATAAATTACAACCATAAGCCTCACAGGCAATATTTCTTTGTTCCTTTGAGGGGGAGGGGAAGGTGTCGTCGTGAGTTCATCTTCCATGAACCCTGCATGGGCTTATAGGATCTTCTTTTGGTCAATTAGATTTGGAATACATGATTTATTTTAACCAATTATGGTGTTCCCTATCTAGAATCTTCACGTCGTGCTTCTAAAGATTATCTCAGGGTATCTACTAAAAGTTTAAATAACGTGGAAACTTCAATTTTAGCTCTCTTTCAATTTGCTTTTCTCTGATTTTACTTTACATTGCATTTTCGATTTTGGTTAGTTGTTTTCTACTGGTAAGTTACAAGGGATAAGGGATTGTACATCTGGATTTCTCCACATCCTGCTGAAGTGGGGTGCACCGTCAGATTATTATTGTAGATTATTGTCTTGACACCAGTGGTTGTTGGGACAGGACCCGACATGGCCAATGAATCAATGCTTTGTTTTTTCGTATGTTTTGATCTCTTTTCTTATTACTTATGTGAAACCCTCAAACCGCTAATGTAAAATATGTCTGGAATTGGGTGATTTTCCTCATCTTTTACAATTTATGATTCTGTTTCTGACTTTTCTTTCCATCTTTTGGTTGGCAGATGTGTCTTGAAGCTGCACACCGAGCTCGGTTCACGAAATTGAATTCGTTCAAGTTTACCACACCCAGTCTTTTTTCTCTTGCTGGTTAATTTTCCGCCTCGGGTAAATGGCAGAATATTGGGTTGAGAACTTACGTCCAAAAATAATGTCTGCTTGTCAATGGATGACGAGTATTTTCGGTGGGTCATGTCGAAGTGGATATGAGTACATACTATATAGTAAAGCAGAAACTGTTCAGCAACACAACCACTTTAAGCAGTTTCAAAAACTCAATAGTAAAGTAGATATGATCGGATGCACTTGTCCCTGTTTGACATAAATTTTGAAAGCACGGATCAAGAGGCTCATAGATTCTATTGTTTTTTTCCTTTTCAATTTCTTTTGGGCGACAATTACCCATGAAAAAGAGGATTCGAAATTCTTGCTATTGCCTTCTCTGGATTTGTGGGGACATGTTTAAATGTTTCAGTATACCCTTGCCTACCCCAAATGGTCTCACCCTTAACTGGAATTTGTTGATTTGTTTTATGTTCCGTTTCAAATGATTTTACATTCTTGAGTATATTCGCTTTTAAATGATATATTGGTGACCAAATTTACTTGTTAAGCAGGGATTGATGAATGGATGATTGATAACGTTATGCATTGTCTGGTCTATTTGTCAGCGTACGGTGTGATGCTTTATATACGGGACATTACTGTATAATAGTATCATATGAGAAATGATATATTGGTGATATTTCCTCCCACAATTTCATGTGTGGGGGAAATTGGTTGGACTTTGCCACCATTATTCCTTGGGGTCTAGTAAGCCTTATGGGCTTCCCCTGAGATAGGGGACCCATAAGATAGGTCTGCTTATCGATCTAAAAAAATAAGAAATGAAATGATGACCTTTTTCACACCCTAATCTGCAAGACTTTAACGACAAAGTTATTATTGTAATGGTTCAACATTATTTAAATTTAATAGGTTCATTACATGGATTTTTACTTGTATTTGGAGAATTCTGAGTTAACATATCAAATGTATCTCCCGCATTTCAAATGTGTGGAGGGAAAATAACGAGAATTGCAGAAATCAAAACACATATGTTTGGTATTATTATGGCCCTCCTCTACTTTATTGTCTGCATAGACGATGTAACCCATAGAATCATGTGGACTTTTCGGTTGTAGTAGGCCCAGATCCAATGTCAATGGTTAAATCCATCCCACTTTCTTTGCTATCATCTTCCATGCTTAATTGATTATCAGATCGGATCATATTGGAACTAGAACGGTGGTCGGAAGGACCTTCCTCTAACCCTGAGGAGATAAACTCCTCAATTGCACGAGTATCGAGGTTGAAATTGCTATCTACATTGAAGGGGGTGTCACCAGGGAAGCTCCCACTTGTTTCCATTGGAGTTGGATCATGAGATTGAGAATTGACCAAGTCTACGTGGTCAGAGGATGGCTTTGTTTCAGTTTTGAGCTCCTCCGTTAGCTTCTTTTGCACCTCGTACAAGTGATGCATTTCCTTAACCTAGAAAAATAGTACAAAACTTAAACTTTTAAGAATTTTTAATCATTAAAAACTTTAAGAATTTGCACCAGTATCTCCATATCTATCAAGTTTTCATGTTTAAATAACTGTTCAAGTTGAGATGATATGCATATCCAAAATAATTATCTCTATATTTAAACAATTTTCATGTTCGGATGATATTTCGACCTAGATGTGAAATAACTCGGCTTTATCTATAATATTTGCAATAAAAGAGACAGGTGAATCACAGAGAATGATATCTATATATAGGTTTTAATAGATCAAGTTTATTCCCCACCCCAACCCCCAAAAAAGAGAAGAAATAAGCACATAAATCTCTCTTTTTTAAAAAAGAATCTAAAAGCCTTCTACCTTCACCATGGTGACCGGGATGGAAGAAAAAAGATGCATCACTTCCTCTACAAACACAAGATGCAAGAATATATATATATATATATATATATATATATATATATATATATATATATATATATATATATATATATATATATATATATATATATATATATAGTTAATTACGATATAAAGTACTCGAAACAATATTGGTATCAAGTCCTGCCCCCTTTTTTTAGAAAATCATGCACTAATAACATATAATCTAATATTAACATGCACATAAAATGAGTATCTTTATATTTATAGAATTTTTATGTTTAAAAAATCTTCCAGTTGATATAACACGTACGTAATTAGATGATTATCTTTACATTTATAGAATTTCACGTTTTAAAATCTTTCAAAATAGATGTGAAATAACTCGGCCAATATGTGCACAATTTGCAATAAACTTCAAACCAAGCGCAAAGCACTATACTAGTTTAGTAAATATGATAATACAAGAAGTTTACCCAAGAAAAAGAATGGCAAGGTGATGGAAAGGAAGAAAAAAGATGAAAACATTCAATCTAACAGAAGTCCATGGATTAATAACAACCAATCTAACAAGAACCCATTTCTTAATCTTCGAACATATATAATAAGAAGAAGAAGAAGAATGTTGTTTTTGATGAAAAAAATGTAGACGAAATTTAAACTCACTTGTTGTTTGAAAGCGCGCTCTTGCATCAACATTGTTGTCTTAATGGCCTCCTTGTTTTGTTGATCGAGTTCCTGATCCATTATCAATTCCTATGAAGGTTATGTGTTTCTTCTCTATGTTCTTTTGATTCAATCTTTCTTCAAGCATTTGATATATAACACTCTTGCAACTAAGTTACTTCCCTAATTTGCACGTTAATTTTATTTTTCAGAATTTATAAATAATATATAAAAATTATAAATTATAATCTACAAATCTTAACGAGAGAAACATAAAAACAAACATATGAAAATCCACATCAAATTAAAGGATAAGTTTTTTTTTTTTTTTTTTGGATTTGAAGCTAAAAAGGAACATATGCACCACAATTCATTACCTTAAAGAAAATGTGAACAAATCCATTGAACATTATCTTCTTCATGGATAAACTTTCCCAGCTGTAATGAAAATTTTGTTGTAAACCAGAGGAATAAAAGTATAGAAGTCAAAAAAAAAAAAAAAAAAAAAGTTGATTCAGATAGAGAAAATATATATATGAAGATATCATTTGCAAGGTGATTAATTACCTAATTAGTGGAATATTAATTAATTAACCACTAACTGATATTAAAAAATGAGAGTGAAATCCATGATGCTGTTTGACAAGATAAATATTCCAGGCAGCTAATGAATGTAGGAAGCATCAGACTGGGAGCTCGCTTCTTCCTGTTATCTTATTCCCATTTGTTTACCTTTTTCAATTAATTCCCTCATTCCTTGATTTGTTATTTTATTTTATTTCGGGTATACCGAAGTCATAAATGCTAGTATAATGTAATAATAGGTAATCAAACATGATAATTGATACGTCCTTTAAATTTTTTGAAATTACATTTATTATGAACTATATGTTAAGATTTTCTCCACGTATAATAGATCTTTTGAAAAACCTAAATAAGAACCGATATAATAAATTTCATGGGCCAAATTTTATGGATGGGTTTCAAATACTCTCTACATGGTAACAACTTCTTATTGGATTGAACTACAAAAGGGAAGCTTGGTTGATCGAGTTTCATAATGGTTTTTTCTTAATGTATGACTCGCTCTAAAATTTTTCGCGTAATTATTAGATATAACATTACTTTAGATATGGCAACTCGAATTACTTATTCATCCGAAAAAAGGTAAAGATTCTATATGTCTATCATTAATAAGTCTTAGTACCTTTAACAAAAAGTCTTTAGTAAATATTTGTGCTTAGAAAGTATAGAGGTGTCTATATATTATAGGATTCACCAATAAATATGAAGGGAATCATCAAATTTCAAAACCCTAAAAGCCAAATTATACCATGTGCAATCCCAACTCTATGTAAGATGAGCCCCCCTCAAAGTTGGGCTTACAATGACCAGCCCACCATCTAACTTCATCACTCATCAGCAATGTACCTACATATGATTATCACTCACCAGTAATTATCACCTTACCTATTTATTATTTGCATGGATGTACTTGTGTTATAAGATCATGCGAGTTTCGACCATACGTAAATCTGATATAGGGGGATCAAGGCAATGTCCTAGAGCAGACATAATTTCGTATTTACTACTTGTTGATTATAGTCTTCTTTTCTGTATATCTAACTTTGAGACTTGTCGTGAGTTACATTTCTCGCTTGAGAGATTCTGCGAAAAATTAGGATAACTTGTTAATTTTCAAAAACTGACACTTATCTTTTCTAAGAATGCTATTTCCTTAAAAAAGATCACAATTTCTGTAGTTTTTAATATACCTTATGGAGATTCTCTTGGTAAGTACCTTGGATGTCAGGTTTTTCAAGGAAGAGCTCTGATGATATTTTACCCAAAACAGATAAGAAACTCCAAATTTGGAAAGCAACTTCCATTTCTAAAGTTGGTAGAACTATCCTCATACATTCTAATCTTAAATCTATTCCTAGTCATACTATGCAATAATGATTTAAATAAAATTAATCGATAGTTTCTATGAAAAAATCCACTATTGAAAAAAACTTCCTACGGTAGCTAAGGATAAAATATGTGCACAAATAAGGTGGAGGGATTAGGTTTTCACAAAACGAAAGCGGTTTATAGAGCATTTTTAGGCAAATTTAGCATGGAAATATCTTACACGGCCAAATAATTTTTAGCTAAATATTCTATCGCCAGGGAATTTTTAAATATCTTCTAAATCTTCGGATTCTTGGACGTAGAAATATATATTGCAAAAAATAAAAGTTTTGAGGAAAGAAATTAGATGGAAAGTTGACAATGATCACCATATAAGTTTCTGTTGCGATAATTGGTATGCTCAAGAAACCATCTTGGACTCCAACCAAGGAATGGAATATTTCCTTAGTTATATCCTGCCAAGTTTTGGATGTAAACTGATCAAAAGTATATTTATCCCTTTTCATGATATGGATAACTCTATATATTGAGGATTATCTATGACGAAATTTGTAATGTCACAAGCTCGTGACTTACCTTAAGGGGCTAATAGTACATGAAACTTTGCTTGGATTTGGAAACTTGATATTATGTCATAGATAAAAAATTTTCTTCGACAAGTTGTTCACGATGTCATGCCTACAAGAGGTAACCTTATTGAACGTGGTATCAACTTAAATCCAGTATGTCATTTATGTCATTCAGATATTGAATCAAGCAACCATGTGTTTAACCAGTATCATAGAGTTGAACTTGCTCAACTTCGCTACATCTCTACTGGGATTTTTTTTTTTTTTTTTTGCAGTTTATACATTCGTATAATATATATATACAAAGTCTTGCATAATCTCTCTCCTATGGAATATATGAAATCACGCAATGTTGTTATATTTAAGAACGAAATTTTTAACTTTGTTGGAAAACTTATTTATGCCAAAATCAATTGGGTAGAATGGAATGCTAAAAGTAGATTTGATATGAATTCTTATTTTTCATAACATATCGATTCTCCTTAATTATCCAAATATACATACTTCGTTAGTTAGAACAAACCCCAGCAACAATTGGTTTTATTATCAGAAACTAGGATGGAATAGTCATTCATGCAGGCAACGACGGAATCAGGGGGCCAGGGGCCGTGGTCCCGCCCATGATTCTTAAAATTATTATTTTTTTAAAATTTATCCTAGAAAAATAAAATAAGAACAAAAATAATTATTTAGAAAAATTATTTTCATATTTTTTAACTCTTCAAGTAAAATAAGTTTTCATAATCATTTTTAGAGTAAGGTAAAATCATATATTTATTGTATAAAATGTATTATTTTTCATATAATATTTTGCACAACATTTATAATAGTTTAATAAATTAGGATGGAGAAAGTTAGGGTATAAGCTATGGAAAATTGACAATACGTATAGCCGTCTCAACTATTTTTTTTTAATCTCTTTCTTTTTATCTCTCTGTCATCCTTCCTCCCTCTTTCCAACCTATTAATACGTTGTCTTGTAAGCTATAATACTACCTTTATTTCTCCCACCTTTTAATGAGTTGATTATTATTAAATTATGTATTATTATATTAGTTAATCTAATTTATTTCTCAAACTATATTAGATTTTGTAAGTGGTTATTGTTCAAGGGATAATTTTTATATTATTAGTTGTGAACTTGTGACGTATGATTTCTTATCTATTTATTACACAAATTTTCTTCATAATATGCTTATAGCTAATATTTGATATATGATAATAACTTATTTTATAACTTATATAAATAGTAATGACAGAGTTAGAAATTTTATTCAACGGTGCCCCTATTTTAGTATCATTGAATTTATAAGTATTAATTATTTTTATGGACGTCTCCTTTAAGATTTTCGTGGATTTTTTTATGATTTTTACTCATACACTCTAATAATTTTATTTTGGCACCGCCGACCAAATAATAACTCCACCCTTGATAAAATAGTTTTTTTTATCTTACTACCCGCCCCCTAGGAAAATTTTCTGGTTTTACCCCGCATGCAGGAACAAATCATTTATGGCATGGCTTCGGTTCTGTCGTAGAAGCAACAATAATGAGAAATGGAGTTCATGCGGTAGTTTAAGCAGGATTTCATTCAATTATTCTTGAAGGTGACAATCAAATTATTATTAACGCTTTGAAGGGTGATATTCCGGTTTCTTGGAATATCCATAACCTTATTGATGATATAAAAATCTACCTTAAGTGTTACAGTCAAATTTTCATTCAACATATATTCATGAAGGCAATCGTGTGATTGACTAGTTAGCCAAATTTGGATTTTCTATCTCATCTACTATTGTATCGTGTATCATTCTTTCCGCTTCTTTCCTGTATATCATCATTGAGGATAATATCGGTAAAACTGTATGAAAATAGTTAGTTAATTGTTGTATTGCTCACTATTTAACAAAAAAAACACACACACATACAGGGAGACAGAGAGAATAGTGGCATTCCTTTCCCAATCAATAATGTGATTTTTTTAAGTAGGCACACCCAAATTAGGCCTCCTATCTAAAGGAGACCCAACGGACTCATCGGGCCGAAGTTGGGGAAGATGTCATTGCCCCCACCACACAATTTTGTCAAACTGCTCCCCCAAAATCGAACTTGGGGGATTGGACGGAGGACAAGGTCAGTTGCCATCAGGCCACTGACCCCTCGACAATCAATAATGTGATGACATATACAGAGCTATTCATTGCCCCATTTCTGTATATATAAGATTTTATTTTTCTTTCTCAAAAAAATATATATATATTTTCCTATGATTACCAGGTACACGGGATTGCATGGATCCATTAATTCCTGCTTGAGGAGTTGAACGTCAAGGTAAACATATTAGCCTTTCAATTGCGAAGATGAAAAACAAGTGATTAGGAAAAAACAAAAACTAAATAACATAATTTAACTAATCTAATTGGATTTTTTGAGGCTCGGATGAATTTTTCGGATTCACTATTATTATTATTTTTTTAGAGAATTCACTATGATTGCTCTTCATGCCACTTTATACATTTTTATTTTATGGTAATTATGGTAGTCTTGAGCTAATATTTATATAATCTTTATTAGGGGTCCTATAGCAAGGATTATATTCAGCTTTTTCAATCAAATTTAATATATATAAAAGAAGTATTTTCATTTTTTTTTTTACAGAAGACGGACCCAGTCTCAAAATAAAAATTACAAAAACAATTATCCGTCCCTAATTACCGGGACCATCCTAGGAGTAGGGGAGGAAATGATTTGGAACTAAGGAGAAAGACCAATGCCCTAACTAGCCAACCAATCTGCAGCTCGATTAACTTTCCGTAGTAGCGTTTTAGCTTTATCTCCCATCAAAAAGGTATTTTCTTCGCTGGATACAAATTTGGTTGAGCGGAAGGAAGAGAGTTGTGTTAGTGGATGAAATATCTCATCCAATTAAGTGAAAGAAAGGGAACCGCAGATACTCAAGGAAGCTTCCATGTGATCCCCAAAAGAAGGCAAATTAAAAGTTGCTTACTAATAATAAAAACAAGATTAGTGGAGTATTACTTCAACATTCACTAAAGATATACATATAAGGATTTGATTTATATTAATTATTTTGGACGCACTTTCATAATCAAAATTTTAAACTACAACCTTCTCTCTCTCTCTCTCTGAATTATCCTGTTCAAAAAAAAAAAAAAGGAAAACATATATATGATGTAAAACAAGGGTTCTAAAAAAATGAGCATAATAGCGATAAAAAAAAAATGAGGATCATGGAAAATAAAATAGTTCATACGTAAGTGACATAAAGGATGCAAATTATAATGTAGTCTTAAAATTATAAATTTGGTTAATTATAGAATCCTTTTCTTTTCTTTCTTTATTTTGTTAAAATAATAATGTATTTCAAATTATTTCCTTATTTGTATATAGTAAATAGTGATTTAAATAAAATAACTAGTATGATTTATAAGAATAAAATCTAAAATCTATAATATGAGTCCTTTTTATGAAGAATTTTTACCATGTAAGTTATTAGAATAAAAATCAACCGATCTATCGGTTATTATATAAAAATTATACATAGAGGGTCCAACGAATCAACCCTAAAAAGCAAAATCCTTTATGGAAAAGACTAACCATTAATTGAACATTCCTTGAACTTCAACTTTGAGGGTCCATTTGCCCACTTCTAGCCAAAACCTAAATGCAAAATGCAACTCTCTCTCTCTAAGGTATGAGTGGATGATCTTTTTCTAAGACTTCCATGTGAGATAATGTGATCAAGTGTTGTTATGTAGACAAGGAGCAAGGTTTTATGTTGGAATCAACTGTACCACATGGCCCAAATCATCTACTTGACCTTTTTCATGGAAATTTTTAATAATTAATAAAATAATGAAAATTGATAGCCAATTGGAATTTTTTTCCCTTCCCTATATGTGAAATATGTCTTATATTTTATTTTTAAGTATGTAAAAGTATATAATTAAGGCAATTTCAAGCACAATATATCAGATAAATTATTGAAGAAACACATAAGAATAATACTTCTTCCATTTTACAATATATGTCACTTTTACTAACATTTTTCATTTCACAATATCTCGTCACTTTACAATCTCAATGTCATATAATGACTAGTTTACTAATTTTGTCCTTATTAATTTTTTTTCGTTGTCTTTCTTCATTTTCAATGAAATTTTGAGATAACTTGATCTTTTAATGCAAATTTTGTATTTTTTTAGTATTTTCTCGGATCCTAAAAACGAAGATTATTTTGAATAAGAGGGAGTACAAGAGATATATGTATATAATATGATTGTTGATAAGAAATGGGAAGAAACAAGCAAGAAAGAAGAGGAAAACATAAGTAAATAAGAGAGGGGGATTAAAGAAAGGGGGAACAATTAGGTAATGGTTTAGCCATAATTGAGAAAGATGGTCTTCTTCATCACATGGGCAGCCTAGGGAATCCATGAGGTGATCATCTAAATTTCCTATTAATTATACTACTAATAATATCCAAATATAATATGTACATCAATTTCCTAACAATTTCCTTGGAATCCCCATTTTTCAAAATCATTTTTAGCTTAATGATTTAATATTAATTTTTTTATTTATTTTCCAACATTTTTTTTTAGAAAAAAGATAAGGTACACTATGCATAAGTGGCATTAATTAGCATGCTTCAATGCATGTCACCATGTGGCATGATAAAGGCAATATTATTGGTGGTGCGGGTGGAATCTCGCCTAATTTTATATGTACGGACTATAATATTAAGCAGTAAGTATATATGGATGGTTTGATTAAATCATCATTTGTCTTTAATGAGGATAATTAATTTCTCGAGATTATACAAATTAGAGTGGTTGATTTTGACTATAAGACAAAAATAAACCTAAAAAGTTTTTGGATTTTGCTTCAATGTCTCTAAGTTTGATAAGCAAACTTAAGTATATACATACCCACTTGATAGCTTAGCAAGCCAAGAATATGACACTAAATTTTTTAAAAAATTGTGGAGTTTTCGAGATTATCAGAATATGTCAGTATTGTGTATGTTATGATAAGGCATTAATTAAGACATTAATGAAGGATTTATTTCATTTCATATGTGGGTTTTTAGTGAGGATGAAATTCCACAAGTCTTAGAAATAAAATCAAAAAAATGTTTTTTTAATTGAGAGAATATTTTGTATGCACATTTTTATAAATCTATTTCATTTTCAATTTTAAAGATTATTTTTATGACCTTAATTCCTCTAATCACTTGCAATATAATGGTCAGTTTTTTGCTACTAATATATCGTATAAAAGTTAAGTTTCTTCCTTCCTAGATCTAGTGCAAAACATGTCGATTTAAACTCATTAAATAAAATATTATCATGGACTCATATTACAACATATAACTTTTCTTTTTAAAAAAATTTAATTTAATCAAAAAAAGAACCAATGAAGACAAACCACATGGCTCGAGAAAAGAAGAGGACAAATGCCCCCGGGCAAGGGCCAACTCGCAAGTCTTCTCTTTCCTCCCATATATTGCATTCTTTAAAAACCGAATGTGACCCGCCAGCTAAATAATATTGAGCTCACAATCGTTACGTTACAAGTGCTCTAAATTCCTACTTAAAAGGCTCACCACCATTGTTTTTCTTTTTTCCTACCTTGCAATGTTAGCATTAGGGAATTTGGATGATTGGAGAAAATTACAAACAAAGAAAAACAAAAAAATGAAAATAAAATATAGAAAAAGGTCAAGTAGAAGTAGACTTCTAGTCATTGTCCACTTCCTTTATGAATAGTTCCAATTAGGGCCCAAAATATTCTTTCCTCGTCTAATGCCTTAGTGGGTTTAGATTTATCACCCTTTTGCATGGTCCCTTAAATTTGCTTTTGTACTACGTGACAATGTTCTTCCCATACGGATGTTATTATTACGTACGGGCTCAAATTCTTTCCAAAAAGTAATTATATTCAATTATTATGGTCCACCAATAATCCCAAAATAAATAAATAAATAAAAAGGGAACCCTGGCTCATATATAGTCTTTTTCCTATCCATCATCTTTGTTTATGTGAAGCTATGTATAAATCGTGTGCATTTAGTTTAATTGTTTTTCATTCCTCATCAATGTCACAAAGTTGTAATTAACCTTATTAAGATGACAATTAAGTAACAATCTCGATGGTAAATTAAGATTATCATGTTACTACTTGACAATATTAAAAGATAATCTCTTAATCCGAACCTACATCTCTATTTTATTAACCGACATACCATAAAAAATAAAAAAACATTATGAAAGAAAGTCTACTGAGCATCATGTTTATTATAAACTACTAACAAAACAAAGCAAGCTGCTTATATGGCCAAGAGTAAATGTTGTATAAGATAACTAGACACCAAAAAGGTTTGTCATCATATAGCGTATTCCTCAAAACCTTTCAAAACTGAAACCTGAGTTATATCGTAACAACTAAATTAGGTTAGCAGACCAAGGGTAAAGGTTCCAAATAGGTATGCTATCATCTAGCATATTCTCCAAAACCTTTCAAGATTGAAACCCGAGAGATAGTGTAACAACTAAGGTAAGTTTATATGTGTGTAAGTGCGCGCGCGTACGTGTGCATGTGTGCGTGCGTGTGTGTGAACTTAAGCACTTCTCTTAAATTTCAATCTTGTAAAAAAAAAAAATTAAGGATGCCTTAATCGGATTAACTCGATCTATAAGGTGTGTCATACACATAATTTTACAAATATAAAAAATGAGGATAAAATGATGATTTTAGATAATTCTAAGTTGTAATATAATTATACTATTCACTTATACCATTCTTTTTTAATTTATTACATGATATAATATTTTTAAGTTGAGAGAAGACACTTAAGGTGTATCTTATACAAGACTTATGATTACAGACTAAAAGATCATTTACAAAGTTGGAAAGCGAGGTCAAAATACTCTCCAACGGAACTCTACGGTAATCTTCACCAGGTTTGGAAAAATCGGATCTATCTAGTTAGATGGGATAAGCTACCAAAAGGATATGTTGAATTTAATTTTGATGGATCACTCAATAATATAGTAATACGACTCTAGGATTCATTATACGAGATGAAAATGAAAAGTTTTTTTCGAACGAGAACATGAAAAGTTGTTGTAAGTAGGAATTTCCAACCTATTTTCACTTCTATATTGGTTGCTGAAACTAATGCACTAAGATTTAGGTCGCAAGAAACACTTAAACCAGGTAATCGAAAGTTATAAACCGAAGGCAATAAAAATTATTATAAATGGGATAAATGGGAAATTCAAGCCACCATGGCAAGTCGATTTCATCATCAAAGGCATCATCCTTCTTACGAGCGACTTTACTTATTTTAAGATCACTCACATTTTTAATGATGTGAAATGCGTTGCGATCGGTTAGCGTATTTTGATCAATCTGTCACTACCTCAATTATTTGAACATGTTGTCTGCCCCCTTCCCTTTTAACTATTTTAACATATAATAATTCAAACAGAACCCTTAAAAAAGTTTTCTTTACGGTTTAAAATTATCAACCTACAAGTATTCTCAAATAATTTGGAAATAAAGAGTCTTAAGATAGGTAATCCTTACTTTAAATACCTCACTTTTAGTGTTTTTTTATTTATTTAGTGAGCATGCAGTACAACTTGATAGGGAAATAAAGTTTTCAAGAAATTTTTTTAAAAAAATCAAAGTTTTGATGATTGTTCATGAGCCAACCATTGTTGTTTATCTTTTGGGGAAGAGATCTAGGAATGAGAGGGAACTAGTAACCGTCGTTGTATGTTTGTGTATATGGATTTCCAAGCATGAGATCAACATATTCATGAATATAAGACGCAACTTGTTTACTCTTTACACCTCTCGTTAGTCATTCCCATCCTTTAGTCTGATTAATTTATTTGGTTTGTTCGAGGACTTGTCGGTTCCTCTATTTTGGTGGCTTGCATCTAAGTCCATTTGGTTATCGGATACGATTAGTGAACCATAAATTATACCATATATTCAAGTTTACAGCGATATTCAGCTAATAAATTAAAGTTCATAAAACAACCTTTTTCCCCTTCCCTCGAAGCCTTTTTATTTTTGGATCGTCCCCCATCTAGTGACTCGTGGCGTGTCACTCCAATCCCAAATCCATTGTATAGTTGGTGTAAGGTGAACAGTGTCTGACTAGGCTAGAAAGGGAGATTATTAAACACCTTTTAAGCTTGATGGGTTGATGTTGTATACACTATTCCTCCTTTTCCTGCTCGAAAATTTAATATGATATTTTTAAAGATTTAAACTTGATACTTTTCGCATGAAAAAACTTTAATACTACATTAAAAACTACTATATCTCAACTAAAAGGTTAAATTGATAATTGGTTAGTTTGAGATAGAAGCATTCGCATAGTCGGGACTCGGAAAACTACTTGAATCGACATGCAAAATGTGAATGTTGGGGGTAACTTAGGGTTAGTTAGGTTCTGTTTAACCCAACACACTATAGTTGCATTAGCTAATGCAACTATTATAAAAATAAAAGGTTCAATACTATGAAATTTTTGCAAGACAAAGCCTTGGGGGCATGTCAAACCCTCTGTTATTTAGAGCATAATTTATAAACTAAATGTTTTAATTGGTCTTGTAATTGTTGAGTGTTGTTTTTTTTTTGTTTTTTTTGTTTTTTTGCAAAGAGGATGTTACCTTGTATATAAAGTTACTAATAAATCACATTTATATGATATAAATTAAACTGATTTTTAGCCAAAGTCGACATGAATTGGCCATTTGAGGTGAATAAATACATATTATTTACAATGTTAAGTAAATTTAAATTGTTAAAATTAACTCGATTGTTAAATAAAATAACATGTACCAATCCTAGTTTAATTGATCCAATGTGCCGCCTTAATCGGCATTTTGACAATCCAAGAAACATTATACAACATATTGTTGACAGTATCAATATAAATAAATTTATAAAATATATAGATTATGTAAACTCTCACATCATCAAATTCTTAGTGGAGCTTTCAGGATGGATTCCTAGGAGCACATTGCTTCCTTATGAGGAAAGTGGTAAATAGGTTTTAGGGCATGTTCTTTTTACTAAGTTTATAATTTATAATTAATATTTATTTATAATTATTTATAACTTTTTATAATTAATCACATAATTATTTTATAATTCTTTACAATTTAGAGCTGTTGTTTTATAGCAAAATATATTCGAAGCTATATATTTTTAATTTGGACCAATTTTTTTAATCTAACAGCTTAAATATTGTCAAGTCATCATCAATCTAACCACCCACCCAAACCTTCTCCCACCACCTGAGAAACCCTACAACCACCGTCATCGTCCCAAGCACCACCACAACATAACTCATTGGCGGATGGGGAACCCAAATCAATGGTCGTTCTTCGCCAGGGAATCTATAGTGGTGGCCTCCATCAGTCTAGCCAAGCCAATTGGACCAACATTTGAGCTCGCCAACCTCCCGTGCCTCACGACCTTTGCTGCTTAGAAACAACCGTCTACAACTATGGTTCTAGGGCTAATGGTATCCACCATGGGCTTTTGCTAGAGGATAGTGAGCATCTAATGACGCTGACCCTCCGCTGACGAAGTTCATGGTGCCAACTGTTAACCTCCAGTTTTAGCCATTTGTTTGCAATCAGATCAATTTTTTGGCGGCAAAGCCATCGCAGTTAATGAAAAACTCTGGGAAAACAGGTGAAAACTGAGCAACAATAACTTGAATGAGGGGAGGCAACCATGTTGGCTTGTACGGTGGTTTGTACAGTGGCTTGTACAATGGTTGTATAATCGTGGTAGTTATATTGGAAGAGATTGGTGAGGGTGAAGGATTAGATGACGTGGTAGATGACAGGCTGTAAGCACATGGTATATGGTTGTAGCTAGCCAAGGTTGATCCCACAAGGACTCAATTCTAACAACACAATAAAGTAACCCTCTACTAAATTGCTAAGCAAATCGGGTTTTTCGAGTTTGTTATTTCTAAACTAGTTTTAACTATTAAAATCAAGAAAATTAATCTATACTTAAATCAATGGATAAAAACATCTAGGGATTTGTTTTCCTAACAATGAGTTTGATTATTTAAACATAATTTGTGCAATCATTCTTCCAAGTGAATCAAGGATCGATAATCACAAAATTCTACTACTCTTTCGATACTTAATAAAATTGCTCTAATTAACCTATCAAACAACTTTCGTATGCCTTTTAACTTAATCAAAGTTAAAGATTTCAAATTATCAAAGTGATCCCCTAATTTACTAATCATTTCTCAAATTTCATAAAATAGGCGAGAATGGTTGGTTGTCGGATTATTCTATTTCACTTTTCAGTACATGATAGATTAATCTCTAAACACAAATATTCTAGGCCTTCAAAACACTCATGAACATGATAAACACAACCTTCTATTGATCAAAAATCAAAATTCAAGCACAAATTATGAAAGTCTAATAAAACTTCATTGTTTCGGATTACAAATCCCTAAAAAAACTAACCTACTCACACATAATTATTGAAAGCTTTAATAAAATCCAATACATGGAAATCAAACCTCAAATAGCAAGAAACGAAGAAGTAAGATGATAGACTTGAAGTACTCCACTTGAATCTCTCGACTTCGAATGGAATCCCGCAACTCGCTTTAGTCTTCTTCTTCGATCTTCAAAATTCAGTTTGATGTGGAAAGAAAGGAAAATGGTTATGGATGAATGGAGGTTGAACTACTAATGGATGTAGGGATGGATGCCTCGAAAAACAGCAGAAAATCAGCTTAAATAAGCCATTAAGAGGTAATCAAGAGGCGAAACCATCAAAACCGAATCGTCTCTGCAGAATTTACCTTGAACTCGTGTTGGCTGTTGGCACATAAAAACTTGACGGAAACGCTGAAAACGGGCCGTGTCCGCCGACACGGCCAACCCGTGTTCGATGCAAAGGCTCCTGGGCAAGCTCATCTCCAACACGGGCCGTGTCCGCCGACACGGCCAACCCGCATTGGTTGCTTGGAAGTGCGGACTTCGACAAATCAAGGGGAACGACTGTTTTGATCGCAAAGTTGGACCGTGTTGGTTTTCTTAATGCTTGAAACACTCACTAATCTCGGGAATACTTGGTATTGGTGATCAAATCTACACAATCATCTCAAAAACACCAAAGCACAAGCGTAAAACCGAAAATGGAGCATAAACACACTTCAATTAACCGAATTTCCCAAAGAAAAACATCAAAATGCCTAAGAAACTAATGTATTTCATGCACTTATAAGTAGAATGTCTTTCTTTGATTTGAAATCCAATGACAAGATTAAAAATTCTTAATTCTCATTAAAAGGGCTCTCTCTTTATATATATATATATATATATATATATATATATATATATATACACACACACACACACACACACACACTACAAGAAAACTCACATTTAGCGTCAGATTAGCATTGGAAAAAATTTGACTAAACACCTCGACGTTAAAAAAATAGCGTCGGACTGATGGTGTCGAACCATAATAAGACGCTATTAGCGTCGCTTTTCTCAATTTTGCGTCGGATCACTAACCGACGCTAAATTTCACCGATAATTTTCTCCCAAAATATGCTTTTTAGTACAAAATTGCTTTGGATTTTTTGATTCAAACAGTATCGAATTTTGATCAAACGCTAAAATCCGACGCTAAATTTTTACTCATTTTGTAATAATTTCTGCTATTTTTGGCATTCCCTTTTATATATATTTCCGACATTTACATACGTTTTGCTTCATGTATTGATAAAGATTAAACTAATCTACACATAGAGATTTTACTCATCCATAAATATACAAAACCACCAACCATTCAACTTCACACCAATCAATTTTACTCATATTTCCTCAACAAAGTGTAGTATTCTGTTTACAAGGTCAAAATTAGATATCAAGGGATGCCATGAACGACAACCAAGTCTTACAACAAAAATATAGATTGCTCGAGCTTCAACCAAAAAAGAAGGTGCAAATGAGAGGCTCTGCAACAACTAAAACAGAGATGTTCTCTTGACCTTCTTGTGGAAGAAAAGCTTTGTCTGTCCACCATAACCTGACCGCTTCTTCTTGTCAAAACGTCTCTTTCCCTGCGCAGTCAAACTAGCCTTCCCTTTCTTGTATTTGTTGGACACCACAGGTGGTGTGGACATCCTTGACATATAATCTAGCAATGGTAAACTGCCGGTGCCGGAGGACCTAGGGGATCTAGCAATGGTGAAGGGGAGTAGAGGCGTAAGGGTGAGGAGAGTTAGGGCTTTTTATATTTCCAATAGCTGAGTATCTTTTTAGCATCGAGATATATTGCGATATATCTGTCCCTTTTTGTTTAACTTAAGTCCCTTTTTAGCGTCGGAATTCCCATTTTCATTCTAAATCTGATTCAATTGGAGTCAGATATAACTATCTCGACGCTAAAATTCAATTCTAATAGCTTCTTTTTATTTTTCCAATGCAAATAGTGTTTTTATATTTTCAATGCTAAACATGTCGCTATTAGCGTCGAAATTTTTATTCTCAAAATTTTGACATTAAAAGCGAGTTTTCCTGTAGTGATATATATATATAGAGATAGAGAGAGCGCTTAGAGGAAGAGGGAGAGGGTGACTAGGCTAAGGGCTTGTTCTTTGCATGGCCTCATATATTTTTTTAATTGTGTAAATTATTTTCTTGGGGTTTTGGGAAGAAATCAAGGAAGAAATGATCAAGCTAGACTGATCAAAATAGTGTGAGTTGTAACCAAATTAAATCACGCATTACGTAAATGCATGAACTAGGGCTCTGCCAAAAATTAAAAAAAAATTAAAACAAAACATGAACTAGGTATTAGATCATTTAAATTAATTAAATAAACTTGAAAATTTTTAATATAATAATAAATTAAAAATTGAATATGTCTCTTTAGGTTTTTTCTAGGGTATTTATATATGGAGTGGTATATAAAAGAAATCAAGGGTTTATTTTGACTATTAATATTCAAGTACTTAAGCGACGTGAGGATCTTATTATTATTAGCAAAAACAGAAGATATGAAAAGCAAAAATGGAAAGAGAATCTCTAGTTTAATGCTTAGCCACTACATTTATATGTCCCTAAAACCAAAATTAATTGATTAAAAAAATTAGCTCCTTTTTTTCAATTATCAAAAATTATATTTTTGCTAACAAAAAATTTACTAAAAGTATTGATTTATTATAATTGGCCAATTTTAATTCAAAATCACCTACTTTTATGGTAATATTTTTCGTGTTAGTAAAAATTTTATATGCATTTAGTTAGTATATCTAGAATTATTGTTTCAATTATTATAAAAAATCAAAAGGCTTACAATTTTGAAATAAGATAAAACTAAACGTAAATAATACAAACTCATAAAAACTAGCTCCGAATATAATAAGCTTTGCACCACGACATTTTTCCTTTTCTCTGAAAAATTGAAATTTTGTATATAATTTTGAAAATTACTTTAATAAAATTACTTAATTTTATATTAAATTAAACTTTAAATTCATTTATAATGAAAATCTTATATAAATAATTTATCTATTTGTTTATTAATTGTGTAAAAGAAGGTAAAAAATCTATATAAAATAAATTTAAACTTAACATTTTTGTACAACGTAACCCACCAATGGAGCTAATTTATATCTGCAAAACCAAAACTAATATGTTCAAATACTCCTAAAATTTAAGATAAAAAGCACGCAACGCTCTAGTTTTTCTTATCTCTTGTTCTTAAGGAAAACATCTTACGTAATTTTTTGAAAAATGAAAAATATCAATCTACATCAATGTAAATGTGATGTTCAAATAAGAAACTTTCAAATACGTTACTGTTTGGATTTCTATTTGAAGATTCTATTAGATTTTTAATTATTTTTATAGATCCCGTACTTGATTCCAACCCTAAAGTATTTCGGATGCTTAGTAATTGTTTTTTTGAAATAAAATATATGATTAACAAATAAAGATTGATTAAATGTTGCTTCTCTTTGTCACTCCTCTTCATGACTCTTCTCCTTGTCTCCCCAACATATCAACTATGCTTAATTTTATAGCTTTTTTTCTTGTTTCATGTCACAATTTAGAAGTTGTCAAAAAGGGAGTAAATATTAAACTAATTGAAAAAGGTACTTTTTTGGTGGTCCAAAAATATACAATTTATTCCTTAGTGAAGACAACAAGGAGAAATAGATGATTAGTAGTAAACTTAATTATTAATTAAATTAAACTCTTCAAGAATTGTATAGATATATTTTTGGAATAAAAATATATATGCATATACCTTTATAACTCTTTTGATTTAATACAACATGATGATGACGGCACCGTTTATAATAATAATAATAATAATAATAATAATAATAATAATAATAATAATAATAATAAGCAATTTAATAGGTAGTTGACTAAGCTTGAGTTTTTTGTTTTTTTTTTAGCTAATTTTCAAGTTTCATTTTTGGGATTTGAAAGTGACATGAAGTTTGATTACGTTTGCATTGTTGTAGTCTTCTTAATTTTAAAATAAACTACTACAAAGCTAATAATGCAACAAAAAAAGTAATTTTGAAATTTAATAATTAAAAATGAAAGTTGAGAGAGAACTTGCATACACTTACACACTCTTTTTCAATAGAATTTCTTATTCTCTTATTAGAAATTATAACTATGATTATCGTCATCATTCCAATTAATTTAACCATTATAACATCGCATTTTAAAAAGAATTGCTTCAATAAAAATAAAGATTAAACCGAAGAAAACAACACGGTTCTAAAAATAAAATTTAGTGGGCTTAAATCTTTTATCGCCTAGACTAGCATATAAATAATTTCCAAAATTGAAGGACCAATTTAAGATCACTAGAAATTTTTATTATCTTTTTCTTGGAGGGGTCAAATAATAAGGGTGCCAATTTTTTCAGCTAATCAAAAGGTTTTTTCTTTCTTTTTTTTCCCCTTGAAAAAAAAGGCTTTTAAAAAGAGCCAATGGGCAAAGAGTGAGAGGGTGGGGGGACAAGTCAAGTGGATCTCGTGGGCTTGCCAGTCTCAAGCTGGGTATGGTATGGTCCAGCAGAGCCACGCACTTTCTCTCTCCTCAAATTATTATTTTTGGGAGGCAAAAATAATTTTATTAATTTTTTGTATTGCAATTTACAAGTGTTATTACGGCTAATAATTACCCACAAAATAATTTTATATTCCATATTATTAAAAAAGAAATAATCAAGCCCATTTGCTGCTGTGCTGTGACGACTTTGTGAATATTATTTGGGGGATCCCATATTTTCAAAGTCAACGTTTCCCTTAAACTAAGCTCCAAATTACAATATTTTTTAATTTCTTTTTTACTTGGCCTAAAAGAGATTTCAAGGGGAAGAACAAAAAGAAAAAAATTCAGTTATCAATCTAGGAGGGAAGGGTCATACATAATTCATACTCCCTCTATTCCCAAAAGCTCTTAAATTTTTAAAAAATATAAAAATAAAAATATTATTATTAGTTACAAATTTTAAAATTTTTTTAATTATTTGTATATTTTATGTACTAATTAATGAATACTTCACATTTTTACATAAAAACTTTCATCTTATTTGACTTAAACTAAAATCGAATAATGTAGTGGACTTTACGTATTTCGATGATCACTTAATTTTTGTACCATATTGTCTATTAATGTAGTGGACTCTCACATTTTTATTCGACTTTTGACCTTGGATGGGCTGAAATGATGGGGATAAAGTCAAAGACAAAGAAAACTTAGAAATGCATTATATCTATCTATTAAACGGTCTTAAATCAAAATCAAATTAGACATTTGCAACTCGTTCAAAATTAAATTGAGTCAACATATCACAAACACTTGAATTGTATTTCAATAAATGTTACATTATACGTTTGGACAAAATTATTATACACATTAATAGGTAACTAAAAACACACTACAATAATTAATTTATAATTATAAAAAGTTTACAAACTAATTTCGATTAAATCCGATCCAACAATTTTACTGTCAAAGCAACCAGAATTATCCACCAGCCGATACGACTACGGCCATAACGGTGGCAACCGGCGGCGTGGGACAAGAGTTAGCTAGAGGGGTCCTACAGAACCTAAGCACTAGCTTATACAAATAAATAACAAGGCATCATCACTTGTGAATTTTGACCTTGGAGGGGAAGGGTGAGGGGGAGGGTGTGTATGGGGGTGGGTCGATGTCTATGTCAACTTGCAATTTTTCATGCAAACATTTTTGTTGGTTTTCTCCCTCTTTCTCCATCAAATGAAGTAATGTCTCTTTGTTGTCCTAAAAGCCTTACGACTACTTCCTCATCTATGCGCCACAAATTTGGTCACACTATTACCCTATATATGCATATATTTTCATTCCTAGCTAATCTTGTTAGGCCTTCTGTTATGCACTCCACATATTGTTTGACCACATCATATTAATTAGTGGTTGAGGATAATTCAAGGATACTTTAATCATTTTAGAGACGGGTTTATGGTAAATTTTTATCTGATATTTATAATTTTATGAGAGCGAGATAATCTAAGTTACATATATTAACTACTAGGCCACCGTCCATGATTATGATGGTAATCACATGAGTTTGTAAATTTAAATGAGTATCCATACTTGTCTTTACCTTTATTATATATGCTTTTTTATTTAAACTTGTAGATTTTATTGTTGGACTGTTATATGAGACAACTTTAAGGGCACTATATATACGTATGAACTAGAATCCATTTTATGCTAATAAAACCTAATAGACAAATACTCCCTCCTTTTCAAATTACCTATTGTTTTAGGAGGATAGAGAAAAATTAAGATGAGTTCAAAAGGAAGTTAGTCAAGCTTTTAAAATATCTAATACACTCCTTTTATTTTTTTTTAATTTTCTAATTTTCAATAAAATTGCACATTTATCTTTCTTTTTCTCTCCTCCCAGTTTCCTAATCTCACATTATTCTCTATCCCCTCCCTCTCTCTCCCCCTCCCCGTTTCCTAATTCCTCACCGTAATGTCTTATATGCACCTGGAGTATCTCGCTACTTGTCATATGACACAAGATGGTTAGATGAACGGGAAAATATGGGGATTTTATGTGCAAATTCTTAAATGCTACCGGGAGCATATACTCCCGTGAGAGAAAAAGAAATATTAGGCATGTAAATACTTTTAAGCACTTGGGAGCTCATACTCTTAGTTGCCACATTATTTAAAAGTTGGCAACACATTATTTTTTAAGATAAATAAAAAATAAAATATCCTATTATAACTACTTTATCCTATTGTAACCAGTTTAGATTTTTAAAATAATATTTGAGCACATTATTCTCTTAAGATAAATAAAAAAATCAGATTATCCAGCTTGTAATTTATTTATCCTATCTGTTTTTTTTATTAATTTCCTTTTATAGCATGATAAATTTCAGTTTATATTTTTAAAAAATATTATTAGATTATTTACAAATTGAATGTGGAAACTTCAATAAGATTTAATTGTAATCATTTTTCTTGTCATTTTTTATCGAAGTCACTAATAATCATCGTGTGAATGTTTTACTTTAATTGTTCATATATCACGTTAACTTGTTCATTAGGCCATACGTATTTGTAAACAAGTTGTGTGATAATTGTTCATTGGTAATTGTTATCCAATAGTATGAAACTATTTATCCTGAATTAATCAAATATTAATATTCTTAGTGAACAATTCATTTGCTCCGAATGAACAAATATATATATTTCATTGAGCAAATTGACATTTTACAATGAACAAAATATATCATCACAGTGAAAAAATAAGCATCTCGGATGAAATGCACTCATCTCGAGTGAACAAATTGTTAGTTTCTTATGAATAAATAAACATCATCTCAGGTGAAATGCACTCATTTATTTGGTTGATCTTTCTCATGAAATTTTTTCAATTTTCAAAGGTTGGATTTTTGTTTTCACAACAATATTTTCTCCTCATCATAATCTTCCTCAATTGAACATGTTTCCTTGTTGGCAATTTCAATTTGAGTAGGCTTACAATCTTTGTTTGAAGTTCATCGTCTCATCGCAATCGAACAATTTCATTATTATTGTCATAAATAATTAACTAATGAACAAAAAGTTTTATTACAATGAACAATTCGACATAAGAAAGTGAACAATAAAAATTACATGTTTAAACATTTTAACATAGGAAAATAAACATATATTCTAGAAACAAAATCTTAATGAACAAAATACTTTAAAACAATGAACAAAAAGGATCTATGCACATAAGACAGTGAACAATCAAAATTTAATGGTTGAACATTTTAACCTAGGTAAAGAAAATATTATAAAACAATGAACAAAGAGTATTAATGGATGAAAAATACAACTATTATTGTTGAACAAATTATCTATATATATATAAACCTTTACCTACACATCATATTGGCATACGAGTCAAATATTATGAAAATTAATCAACGTTGATGAAAAATACTATACAATATAGATATCATTGAAATTAACCCATTTTATACATGTAAATTAAATAAAGTCGAAATATATTTCACCACACAATAGATTAAATTACACGTAATATATTTTTAGGTAGTTAATCCTGAAAGAAACTCTAACAATAAAAAAAAATTACACGTAATATATTTTTTACACATTAACGTGGGAGTATATACTCCCGCTTCCAACATTGTCATATTGCACAAATCCCCATCTATTTTCCCGTTTATCCAACCATCTTGTGACATATAACGAGGAACAGATACTCCTAGGTGCGTATAAGACGAGTTGGATTTTGTAAGCTCTAATCTTTCTTTCTCTCTCCGAGAATATATGCTCCCGAGAGCATTTCAAAATTTGTAAATTCTTCCTCACGGTAATCACTTTCCTGCTCTCTCTTTTTCCTCCCCGATTTTCTCTATCTCTTCATCCTCTCTTTCTCTCTCTTTCTCTATCTCCTATTCTTTTCCATCTTTATGTGAATAAAAAGAAGTAAAATAATTTTTTAAAAAATAAATTTATTACGATATTATTGAAAATGATAAAATTTTAAAATAACAATAATAATTAAGGATAAAATTAAAAAATCAGTGATTAATATATCATTGAAATTGTAAAGTGACAAATATAATGAAATAAAAAAATAGTTAAAGTTACATATATTATAAAATAAACAAGTGTACTTACTAACGACTTTTCTCTAAAAGGCCACACTTAATTGCAGTGTGTTTCTTTTGAATTTGATATTTATATAATTTTTTTTACTATATTTTTAGGTGACTTTTATATCCCCTTGAAGCTTGACTAGTTTGGACTATTATTCCCTACCATTATTATTCACTTTGGGGGGGTTGTGGAAATTAGTTGTAGTTTCCTTATGAGACCTCACAAGCTTTGTTAGTATAGTAAGAAACTTAAAAAGACTCATAGAGAAGGCTTTGCTTACGTTCCAATTTTAAAAATAGAACTTCTTTTTCCGATTAAATAACAAAGATTAAACTATAAAGGAGGATACCGTATTACGATCAGAACTTATTTTATCACTAAATTCATCGCTCTATCTCTTGTACACCTACCATCCTTTAATTGTCTATGATATATTCACAGAACTAGTATATTCTTAGGCCCTATTCGACAACAATATTTGGAGTAATTTTTAATATTTTGATTAAGTCAAAATACTAATTAACCAAATATTCGTGTTCGATGAGATAGTGTTTTAACTAGTGTTTGCAGTAGTTTCTAATGTTTCAAGTAGTGTTTCGAAAAATTAAGAATACTAGCTTTTCACATTTAAAAGTAACGTTTCATATTTTTTGACAAAAATATCCCTTCATTAATTTATATTTGGCAAATTATCTATATCCTTTTACGTTAATTTTGAATAATCAACTAAGTCAACCACTAAATTTACCGAACACATTTATTCATCAACTCAATTGAACAACTATCTCGCTAACGACTAAAATTTAATAGATATCAACTAAACAAATAATTATCCGATAATCAAACACCGAATAGGGCCTTAGTCTCCCATCTCAGTCATAATCTCTCCCATCTCAGTCATAATCTCTCACATCCCTGGATTAGGTTGTTTATATGTAAGTTTTCAAATCTACCTCAAAATCTAAATTCATTTTAGCTTTAATTTTTCAACATTTGGATTCACTTTTTAATATTCTTATTAAAAGTAACTAGTCTGGACTCGTGTTATGCATGAAATAGTGTAGTATACTTTAAAAAATTATAAATTAAGAAAGTAAATATTTAACAATTACATTTAAAAATGAGTAATATGTTTGACAATAAGAGGTAATGAGTAAGTAGTTGAAAATTATCATTAGTCCAAGTTTGGTAGTTATCTTGTTAGATGTCAACTAGTGTCGCAATTTGAAGTCACGAGATAAAAACAAACAACAGAACTTGTGATTCTCAAATTTCAAAATAAAATCCAATCAAAACTTGAAATAGTATAGATTATACTTTTAGTTTAAAAATATTGGTGAATTTAACCTTAACACACTTTAAAATAACAAAATATCCTTTAATTATATTCTAAAATATTATTCTACAATTTCTCTTACATAAAATTACACTTAATTACATCCCTTCTATGAAATTATTGAATATACTTTTTGACATCAATATACTTTTTTGAATTTTTCACATCAATCTCTATAGTATAAAATATATTTTTGAATTTTCATGTAATCATAATAGATTTTTACTAATAGTTGACGTAAGAGTGAATTAAATTGATTGATAATATATTTCGATCAAAAAATTAATTAATAATATACATATCTTAATAATTTTATATTAATTTTATTTTGAGACTTAATATATTTTAATTTTCTAATTATTTTTCTATTTGTTTTTCTTATTTTTAGTTAATTTGTTAGAAGTTAGATTAAAATTAGTTTTCTTTGGTTATTTTTTTTATTAAATTATTATAGGATTTAGTTAAAGTATTAATCTGTTAGTATGAATTTTTTTAATTTTTATAATTATTTTGATAATTTTTCAGATTTATTTTCTAATTTAGGTTAAAGCAAGTTTTTAATTTAATAAATTTTTAAATTTAATGTTTTTCATTTTGATTTTAGGTTTTTATGGTATAGTTATGTCCATAGAATAGTTTTCATATTATGGTTAATTTAGGTATTTATTTTCATATTTATTTTAGTGCATTTTACTATTTATTTAATTTTATATTTTAGATTATTTTTTTATTTTTCTATTTATAATTTTTTTTAATTTTTCTGAAAAATTATAAGAAAAGTATTTTTGGGTTTTAGGATAGTTATAATTTGTCCAGATTTTTAATTTAATTTTTATCAATTTTCTTCTCAGTTTTGTTTTTATTTTCTATTTTATATTTTTATGAATTAATTAGATTGATTATTTACTGTTTAATTTTCAGATTAGGATTAGATAATTTTCTAATATTATTTATTAATTTTTCTGGAAGGGGACACACTATTACCTAAATAAACTCCACTTATAAAAAAATTATGGTTGAAATTACACTAAACTCTTACAATCACTACTATTATAATATTTGGCTAATTTGAAAAAATTATCATTATATAAATAATGAAAAAATTGGAGAACATTGACTCAACAAGGGCCATGAGGGCTTAGAAGTTTATAGAGCCAAGCTTCGAGCTTAGTTAATTTTTATGCTTGGTAAGCTCGTGAACTAGTTTGAGCGTCCATGGTAATGGTTGGCTCATTTTTTACCCGTTTCACCAAAGTGAAGAGGGTCGCCATTAATGGCATTTAAGAAAAAAGAAAATCGATGAACTAGTTTAATATGGTATAAGTTGGGTAAAATTAATGTATATAATATAGTTATAAAAAACTTTTATATGGTTCAGCATTTTCAATTAAACTAAAGGTTGACTAATTTTTTGTGAAATTACTTATTATATTTTTTAATGTTTTTTTATAAATGGAAAGGGAGGTAATATATTAAATTGAATCCAAGGCAATACATATTTTTATTATGTTGAATGTGTATATTTCTAAAACTAATTTATTTTAATTTTGTGTATAATATTGAGTAATACTGTGAATTTAGATAAAATATTGTCATCACTTTATGAACAATTTTTTTAAAGAAATTGGATTTTTAAAGTATAAAACTGCAAAAAAAAAAGAAAAGAAAATAATGCATTAAATATATAAATAATGAAAAATAAGTTACCACCACTATTATAAAAATAACATTAATTAATACCCAGTATAATCCTATTAAAGGGTAATAATTTTTTTGAGAAAATTATTAAAGGGTAATAATTGACTATACTAAATCAAATCCATCTTTAGAAGGCAATCCCTCTATTTAATACCAAAAACGTCAAGTTGTCTCTAGAATTTCGCAAAAATAGGCATGTGAAATTATTTTTGAACCACCAAAATTAGTACCATTCATAATTTGCTACGTTCTAAAGAGTAATAGGGTTTCTTTCAATGGAAACTTGCAATTTTATTAACTAATAGCTATCAGGGCATTTAATAGCCATTGGACACCTACAATTTAGATCGAGTTCAACCAAAAAAAAATATATAAATTAGAAAAGTCACAAATAAAAATCATGCATCGTGAAAAGCTAACTTGCAACGTACTAGCTGATCCATTTTTTTAAAAAATAATCTTATAAATAATTGTTCCATCGATGAATTGGATTTGAAACAATCGAATAATGCATATAACGCAAGTCAGATTTCAACATAAAATCAATTAATTTTGAATGGAATAACTTGATCGCTTGCTTGAACATACTCAAGACATCGCTTGTCACAGCTTGGACAAACCCACGTCATAACATCAACTATACATCTCATGTATCGCTTATTAATAAGGTCCAACATATACATACAATTAATCAAATAAGCCTATTGCAAATTAAGATTGAGCAACCTACTCTAACACCATATATTTATATATATACCCGAAGTGAGATTTAACCTAAAACCAATTACTATAAGCTGAAATTATTCACTTAATTATAAGCATACTCAAAGCCTCAAATTATTTATGTCAATGAGAAACAATCCCATCTCATAACTCCAACATCAATAATTAGCTTTCATTCCATTATTGTCATTTCTTGCAATGCAATCGGAAAACACTCTACATTCGTAGCATTTGAGGTGAGTGAATTAGTTTGATGTAGATTGTATATGACAAATATCCATTACAATACCATCAACTTAGATTAGTCTTTTTTTTCAAAAATAAAGAAAAAAATGAGAATGAAAACTAAGGTGTTCATTCATCATTGCCATACAACATCTAGCAATTAAGATCGAACTCAACCAAATATAAATCTATAAAACATACAAGTAACATTTTTCATAAAAAGTTGCCTTATTTAAATACACGTGAGCAAAGGAAAATACATAATCCATATGTGGTTAATAGGTTACCATGTCTCAAATTGGTCAACAAAAATGTCCATGACTTGATGGTGGTAGAGATGAAGTTATAAACTCCCTCTAAAATTTAATATTAATGATGCACTCCCTTATTTATCACTTATTAATGGTCATTATGTTAGAAATTAAAAAAATACTATATATAGATATAATAAGTAAGTTATTACGTCACCATATCGATAAATTTAAGGGTCTTTGACCTTAGAGTAGTATAAAAGAAAAATATCCCCCATATTTAGAAGGTAAAAGTTTCTCTTATGTCTCTACTCCACATCCTTCATAGCCTTCTTCATTCATTTGCACAAGCTACGATGTTAAGTTGATGTGTAAGTACTTGCAAGCTCCTCTTCTCTTGTGGACATCCATTTGGGGTGATGAATCAACTATAATTGTTGAACTTTCATCCTCTTTCAAATGAAATCTCAAAGTCTAGTTCTCGCAAATGAGTTAGAAAACTTCCTCGTGATGGTCAACTTTGTTAGTTTGATACGAGATCATCATACCTGTAAATGCTCGAGCAAGTAGGGTTAGAGCAAACTTCATCAACAATGGGGACCGAGACATGTTCCCGATATGAGATTTTCTCTCGAAACGTCTTAGTGAGTGATGAGAGTAAACTATGAGTGTTAATATTCATGTCACCTACACGATTTGAGTTATCAACATGTTGAGTTGATATATGTTACATACAAGAGTCCTTCAAAGCACACTATTTATATTTTTGACTTGATTGATTTTTTGGCTATCAAAATTATTCCAAGACTTTGATATTGGCTTTAAAGTAACCAAGATATTATATAGAGATTCTGACATTCCAAAATTATTTTTCCCAGGGTCCTCTTACCCTAAGCTTACTAAAGAGTTGTTCCCATAACCCATATCCAAATCTTTATGTGAACTCCACCATATGAACTCACTTCACTTGTCAAGCCATCAATTTGACTACTCTTATGTTGAATACATAGTGGATCAAACGCTTTTTCACCTTTCTCAATTGGATATTGACCCAATCTTCTCGTCAATCCTCTTGAATTCCTTTTGGATAAATTTGTTTTTTGGTTTGAATTTCGGAGCAATCTTGAGGTTCATGTATGCATCCTAGGCCTCCATCATATAATTCAAGTTAAGACAAGCTAAAGCTCTCATACATCTCACATTAATATTGTCGGGGTCAAATCTCATGGCCAATTGGTAGTTCTCTATGCTCTTTTGTATCAATTGAGCCTCAATCAACATATCGCTAGATTTAAATCAAGGGCGATTTCCAACTTAGTTATAAACTAAGCTCTTTGGACATATGAATCGGTACACCAATATACAAAGATTGGAGAGCGCTCTAACAAAATATTCCAGTTGTCTTAGGAAACTCTTGAACCATTGAAAATGATATTCTCTAAAGCACACCAATACTTCTTTAAGGTGATCAATTTATTTTATGTTTTATTTTTTGTAGACATCTAATGACACTATCGTGTAATTCTGTTTTTAGTTGAGAATCAGTTAAATTCTTAAGGGCATTTTCAAAATCAGGATCCATGCTCAAGTACCCCTACCAAAACCAATAACCAAGCACTATAAGGCTCTAATTAAACACAAAATTCACCAAAATGTGTCTGTCCTAATCGCTAACAAAGAATAAAACAGAATACTACTGGACTAAGCAAGAAAGCATAGAGCTCTCACCACCAGCAAACATCAAATATGAAAAATTGCTTATTGGTCTGTTTAGGTTTTGGGTAAATATTTATTTGACTCGCTAATTTCGAATAAATATTTTAGGGTCCATACTAGTTTGGGTAAATATTTTCTAGAACTACTCTCTAAATCCTAATTCTTTATCTACTATTCTTTTCACTTTTTAGATTGTTGTGACTGTTATTGGCCTAATTTCAGCCAGTGGTAAATGTCTTTTATTCAATTTTTTCGATCAAATTAAGATTTAAAGGTATTGTTATTTTTTGTGAGAGTTTGAGTTTCTCTCCTTGTGAGAGTTAGAGTTTCTCCCCTTTGTGAGAGTTCGGTTTCTCTCCTTCTTGTGAGAGTTAGGGTATCTCTCTTTCTTGTGAGAGTCTTATTTCTCGCTTTTGTGTTAGTTATTTTTCTTGTCAATACGTGCAAGTTTTATTAGAGTTATTGATTCGATTGGATGATATATTTATGATATTTTTATCAATTAATTTCATTGATTTTGATTGA
Source organism: Talinum fruticosum (assembly GCA_021018815.1). NCBI lineage: Eukaryota > Viridiplantae > Streptophyta > Magnoliopsida > Caryophyllales > Talinaceae > Talinum > Talinum fruticosum. The sequence continues at coordinate 1,224,125 of JAITYX010000080.1, read as the reverse complement.
GAATGACTCAACAATGGAATTTCATATGACTCGATTAAAGTGATATTTCCTTTAGATTGGATCTATTATATTACACGTAGATCTATTTTATGAAGTTATATAATAGCTCGTCGATGTTCGGGAAATACATATTGAAGTCGAAGAACACGGTTTGTGGCCATATTAATGCTACAAGTTTGGAGCCGAGCGGAAGTATATTTACCATTAACTTTGTCGAAATAGAGATATGTTTTGTTATTTTAGATTTATTCTTATTGGAGAATTATCTTTGTAGATGCCGTATGCCTTTTTATTAATGAAATTTCTCGTTCTATCAAAAACAAATATTTTCTAGAACCAATTCGGATAATAAACTTAAATATCTGATAAAAAATATTATGTGACACTATACTTTGACTAATATACCCTTAATCTCTTATCCCTTGTGAATAAAAATTACGCAGCTAAAAAGAAGGGAAAAAAACCCAAAACTTTCCTCCGCCTGCATAGGCTGGTGGAAAATTTACTTGGGCAGTGGAGAGAAAGTTTTGAGTTTTCCCTGTTTTTTTCTCCTCTTTTTAGCACTTAGTTTTTATTCATGCTGGAAGACAAATTAATTGAGGATATATCGATCAAAATATAGTGTCACGTCATTTTTTTATCAAATATATAAGTTTGTCGCCCAAACTTGTATGAATTTCAAAATAGTTATCCAAATTTAGCAGATCAGATAAATATTTATCCAATCCAAATGAACCCATAAACAAATTTAACCACTTCCTTAATCATGTTTAGCCACAAAGTAGTCTGAAAAATTTTCCATGCCTTGTATTTTGTTGGAGTAGCATGCATGATATGTAGTTTCCATTCATCTCCTTGGTGATATTTTCAAAAAAAAATGTCGATACTATTAATATTAAGAGTCTATATTTCTAACAAAATGTTTGACCAAAACAAAAAAATAATTATAATTATTATGTACTAAAGCATGAATTTGCTACATTTTGGTTGTTTTTCTAAGGTGGAAAAAGGATCTTAGAGTTAGCCCATAACAGGAGTCAACTCATTAAAAAAAAAAAAAGAAAAGAAAAGATAATAACAGTCCATAGCTAAACCAACCCCAAGAAGTAGGAATATCAGAGCTTTTTTTGTAAAATAGAAAAGACACCAAAAGCAAATTGAGTACTTTCAAGGATATTTGCTTATTTCCCATTGTTTTCAAGTCAAAGGTTCAAGAAGGTGAATTCAACATGTCACTTATTTAACCACTATCCTTATCTTTCACTTTTTTTTTCCTACCCTTGCTGTTTTTTTACACCTTTTCTTTTTTACAAGAATAAAGGTCTAAGGTCAACACGAAGGGGTAAAACGATGTTGCGGATTAGATTGTCAAGTTTGGGCTATTAATTTGTTCGTATGTGTGGTGATGTTCGCTCTCTTGTGTTTCTCTTCTCTCTATTCTCACGAGAGGACAACTTAGATAAAAACTCTTACAAAAAGTTAGTTGTACTAACCATTTGTAAAAAAAAAGAAAGGGTAAATCGATGATACCATATTAATATAAAAAACTTTAAATATAAATTTTAATAATAGTTTTGATTTTATATATTTTATCAAAATTAAGTTAGTTTGACATTTTTGCCAGGCTTATACACATCTTATAGGTTTTCCAAATAAGGATTTCGGTGAAACTTAAGAATAACAAATTTTGTTTCATCGGATAAATTAATACGTTGTGACATGCACACTCGAAGATAAAATTTAAAACTTTTCAAGTGATTAATTTATTTATTGACCTCAAATAAGTTTTAATCACCCTTTAAATTTTAAAAATACCCTTGAAAGAACTCATCTTATCACATCTCATTAATTTAATGGGGCAATCTAATTCAAGGATTTGTGTTTGTAAATTAAGGACTGAAAAGGGTAATATAGGGTTTGTCTAGGGGAAAGAAAAGGAAGAAAAAGGGGCAGGCAGCCCTTACACATCATGAAAAAGCCCTTTCAAACTTTTATACTAAATTAAACTAAATTATTACCACTATTTTAATTAAGAGAAAATAAAAATATTATTAATGTTGCTTTCCCATTACAATAAGGTCAGTGAGTGAGAACAATGGAAATGCCCCAATTGGGGGTCAGTTTTGAATGAGGCAATTAGAGTCTATAATTACTGGCTCCTCATTGACAAGTGTATGTTAATCACTTGTTAATTAAACATTAAGTGGGCCCACCATGGGATTAGGAAAGAGAGAGATAGAGAGAGGTGATGACTCTTCCTAATTTAAATTAAGAATTTTGGTTTAGTAATGAATAAATTAATTATATGTGTTTCTCATTTATGATTCCTTTTTTTTCTTTTTTTGAAAAAGAAAAAGAAAATATTTAAAATTCTCAATATTTAGTATGATGGGCATGCTTCACACATGTCCATATGAATTTATTCACATATGTAGTTAGGTTGGTTATGATAATTAATGTAGTAGTAATTATACTAAAATATTTTTTATTTATACATACATTTTTTGTACTTTTTTCATAAAAAATAATAGGAGAAAAAAATAGTGAAACAAATAAATTTTTTTAATGCAACCTCTAATTTAATAAAAAGTTTAAACTGATGGTTAGAATGTTTAGGAATAATTGTATACTCTTAAACACCATCTCACATAAATGTTCTTTGGCTTGAAGTGTGGACTGGCGAATGTACTCCCTAACCTTGTGCCAACAAATAAAAGTATATGGGCACTATTGAGATTTGGATTTGAGACTTCCTGTATAGAAAACACGGATACTACTGTGTTGAAGAACCAACTTAGCTAATTTAAGTTGACAATTGAAGATTCAAGAATGATTTTATATCTTTAATAAAAATTAATAATAAAACTACTTCAAACCGGAATAATCTCGTCCGATCATTTAGTTAATCTTACTCGAATATCGGAACACACCAAGTATTACGAAGGACTCGTATGAATATAACACGCCTGATTTATTGACCATATATACGTTAAGATACCTACCGATCTAACCTAAGAGTAACTAGAAAACTCATGCCTAATGTCAAATTCTAATTCTAAGTTGAAAAAAAGATCTTACACTAAGGTAGTTGATCGATGTTTTAGGTGTTGAACATTACATAACCAAATATTTTTCTAAATGAATATTCAAAGCTATACCAAATTCAAAAGAAAAAAAAATTGCTAAGTTCATTTTTCTAGTGTCAAAAAACCATCTATGAAAGTGACAAGAAATTAAATTGCATGATGGAAGATTCATTTAAAAATTCAAAATTGAAGATTATAACATGGGGTTTATAAGTATAAATTGAAATATAATAAAAAAATAAAAATAAATTAAAAAATGTATAAATATATTAGGCTAAACTTGATATGGATTATTTATGATATATCTCTTTTCACCTAATTTGTGTATATTTCAACTTTGTCAAGATAAAAATGTGAAGATCATTTAAATTTATCCAAAATTGTTAGATTTATGTAGATTAATTAATACTATTTTCAGTTTTTTTAAATAATAAATATTAAATGCAAATCTATAATGATGTATACAAAAATATCATGTCAACAATAATTATAAGCCATTATGCTCAAATCAAGATTAATTTTTTCCCTAAATTTTGAGATTTCATATTTCTTACCTCAATTTATTAGATTCATATGAATTCTTCCTAATTCAAGTACATTCCTTCTGATTTCAAACACTATAATTATTTCATAAATATTTTAATTAAAATGAGACAAAATATAATAAATATATGTACATTCATAAAGAGATAAACCACCCGTTAATTTAGAAGAAAACTCTTAAAATTATAAAACAAAATAATCTCATCTTCCACTAGAGAGAGAAAAAAATAAAAGAATTTAATTTAACCAAAAACTCTCTCTCTCTCTAAAAAAATAAGAAAAGGAATGATTATGGGATTGGATACAAATTTAATTTAATCCATAATTAAATTATCACAATTTAAAAGATTTTAATTTGGCCATTAATTAATTAATTAGATTAAAAAGAAGAAAGAAATTGAGAATACCACCCTGGGACGGCGAGCGAGAGAGTGGAAGGTGGGAACCCCAATGAGAGAGAGAGAGAGAGAGAGGCTCTAACTTCATGAGTCAGCGGTGAGAGAAAAAGCAAAATAAAAAAGTTTTATTAAAATTAATTAATTAAAATGAGAAAGAGAGAGAAACACAGGGGGTTTGGGGTATAAAAAGAGGCAGGGCAATGAAGCAGAGCCCCTTCACCCCCAACCTGAGTAGTCTCCCTTTCTCTCTCTAAGTTCTCGTTACTTTACAAATTTCATAGTTTTTGCTTTTTAGGGGGCGGAAAAACCACAAAAAAGGGTTCATTTTTCCTCTCCTTTCTCTCTCTTCTCTCTCCTCCTGCTCTAGCTTCTGCTGATAGAGCCTCAGCCATGGCGAAGGCCATCAGTCTTGAAGACATTAAGAATGAAGCCGTCGATCTGGTAATTGCTCCAATTCTCTCTCCTCTTCTATGCTAAATTTCAATCTCTTTAGTCTATTTCAGTTTCTGTATTCGTAATAAGATTCGATTTCGTGCTCTTTGTCGATCAGTAGTTTGATTCGAAAATGAGATCTGATGACTTCGCTCTGGTTTTCAAGCCTTAAAAACCTCGGGAATTTTTTAACGAATTTTTGAATGAAATTATGTCGTAAAAATGTGAATAGATTTTTCCTTTTTATATTTTTTCTTTGTGGCTGAAGTGACGTTGACGTTCTATGAATCTACAGAATCATATCGGTCTTTTATTTTCACGTCATAACATGATAAAAAAAAAAGATATTAGATTTTCTCAGTAAACAAGTCTAATACTATACAAATTATACATCGAACTCCGAATTAAGTAAATATATGCGAAATTTTATTTTAATTTTTTAAATTTATTTTTTATTTTTATGATCCTGTTTCAATAGGATTAGAATGTCACCATGTTCATCAATTTGGGTCCATTATGAGTCTATTACATAAGTATTGGTGTATTGGTCAAATACAGCACTAAAATAGTTTTTTTTTTTCAAAAAATAAATCAAACAAAATAAAAAAAGATGTATTGAAAAAAAGGAAAAGAAAAAAAATTGGGATTTTTGATTTGTTACAGCAAAAGTAAAAGGCCGCCCATGAAAAGATTCTTTTTGTTTACCTGCTACCGTTAGTCCCTGTTTGGCTGTTTCTCTTTTTCAGTTTCATGTGTTTATTATTATTATTATTATTATTATTATTATTAGTAGATTCGTATATAATATTATTAGATTAATATATAGTACTATATTATTTCTAAGTTTTTTTATTATATAATTTTTTATTTTTATTGTTTAGAGTAATTAAGTCGATAGAAAAATACTTTACTGATAAAACATTTTGATAAATATTACAATTTGCAAATGTACCTCCCTCGGATCTCTCCACCCCCTATAATAGTAGATATGGTGGAAATTGAGGTTCATATAGGCACTAGCTAGCATTCTCCTAGTCCACCCCTAAAATAAATATACTACTTAATTGCTTTAGCCTTAATGATTGAAGTTCCTCCTATATTTGTCGTTGAATTTCATTTATTAATAAACCTTTACAAATTGAAATACACTCGTAGTTATCAAACAAAACTTTATATAAATAAAAGTATACTAAAGGTATTCTAATTGTTGTGAAATTCAGATGGGAGAATAAAGGTCAAACCTTAACTGTGATTTAAAGATAAATTGTTAACTTTTTTTGTTTAATAAATGTTTAAAATCATAATTATTAAGAATTTTTTAATTAAATGATAGTCATGAAAAAATAGGTGGACAGATATTAATTCTTAATACTATAAATAGATGATTCTATTGTCATAATAGGAATTTTATGAAATATTAGAAATTTGGTGCATATTTATATGAAAAAGGAAAAAGATAATTTCCACCCATTGTTTCTGATAACCTTTTGGGTATTTATGTGCAACTTTTTTCTATGAAAACCAAGGAAATAAAAAGAAAAGAAAAGGTGATGTTATCTGTTCATTGTCCCAGATCTGCTCCACTAACCCTTAATTAATTTTCACGTGAGAGTGCTTTTTCTTGTTTAGTTTTTTTTTCCTCTTAGTAGGAAAAAAGGTCAAAGTTTCTGTTCGGTTGCAGTGGGGATTTTTTCTTAAATTTTTTTTTTTTTTTGGATTGGACACAAGGATCAAAACGGTATATATTGGACAGTCAAAAAGGTTAGCCTTTTATTATTTAAATAAATGGAGTACTTAGTTTTCTTAGTAATTTAATTAAGTACAAACAAAATGTTTAGGTGCAATGATTATGTAACTCATTTTACAATTACGTCTTGGATTTAATTCGTTCTCAGAATCTGAACGAGTAATGAATTTAAATTTATTTTCACTTTCATTATTTTTTTATAGTTTTAGTTGAATTATTATGTCTGCTGTTTTTTTTTTTTTTTTTATCCTGGCTGTGTGAAAATGATCTTTAGAGATCTTCAAAGGTCGCTTAGCTTAATTAGGTAGTTCATCTATTGAGATGTCGAATAATATAAGGAATGAAAGAAATTTTAATTAAAAAATAAATTAATTTTTTAAAAAAATTATCCAAAAAAACAATAACAATCTAGTTATATTAGTAACACAATTTTTTTGACAAGGGTAGTCATGTAGTAACAAATATCTTACAATACTATCATTTTTAAAAATTTTAAATCCCAGCTTTTCATTAATATTTTTTGTATTATTTGAATTGCATTTGAGTACGTTAGGATCGAGAAATGCAGGATAAATAGATAATCAATAGGATTACAAGAATGGTTTTGGTAATGAGAGAATGGATCTGGCCTAGTTTTTCACCCTTTGACTATGGGGTTTTTTGGTGAATTTTCTTGGGCATGGGGTAGGAGAGAGAGAGAGACTGAGAGATTTTAACGGTCACAAGTACGTTCCGTGGTACTGGAAACGCTCCGCAAAGGGAGGCTCGTTTCACGGCACTGAATCAGAACAAAATCCAACTGAAAGCTTCAGTTTTATTTTAGAGACGGAAACACACAGAAATTATGTTTTCGTTACTATTTTTGTTTTATCTTGTGGGGTCCTCGAGGTACAAATTCTTTTTTTTTTTTTTTGGGAAGAAGAAAAGTTTAATTCAAGGGCTCTCTTTGATTATAAAATTTTTGTCCTTGGGAATCCGAATGTCAAACCATGAGAGAATTAAATGCGTGTGAAACCCACGCGCATCTTCTGCGCGTGAGTTTTGAGGTCTAGACGAGCCTGCCACTTATTGTGGCTGATCTCTCTCTCTCTCTTACTTTTTCTGTCTGTCACGTTGCTCCAGGCTGTTTTGTGATTGGTTCTTCCCTCCTGAGCTGTCTCTTTCCGTACCAACGGCTTTTTTGGTCGGTTTGGCTCAGTCCGAGTACTACCGAGTTGACTCGCCCATTTGTCTTCTAATACAAAATGGCTAGGCTTGTTCTTTTTTATAATGAGATTTTGATTAATTCAAGGGGTATTTTTCAGTTCTAGTTATGCTTAGATCGTCCAACAAACCTAGGCTTGTTCTTTTTTATAATGAGATTTTGATTCATTCTAAGGGTACTTTTCAGTTCTAGTTATGCTTAGATCATTCAACAAATCTTTAAAAAAAAATTTCTTTAAGGTTTGTCAATTTAGATATCATATCCAAATCAAGTTAGTTTTTCCCCTTAATATTAGCTTTGTATAAATGTAATTATATTATATTGAAGTACATTTTGGAGATTAACTGCGTGGAGAAATCTAGCCAATACTCGTTTAGTTGGGAGGTAATGTCCAAGCCTTTTGAATGGTTAGGTTAAAAAATGAATTATGCTGCATTCACTCAAATACTGCATCAATTAATGTCAAGTACTTAAGGTGACATAAAGAGTTTGATTATTTGAGATATAGACTTGATGCCATAATTTCCCCCTTCTTTTCCCCTTTTTTTTCTTTTTAGCGGCGGTCTTTGTAGTGTTAGACCATAGTGTAAGTGTACAATATTGCTATCCTTTTACTCTATACAAAGTAAACACATGGTTGAATCGGATTTGTTTCATTACAGGAACATATTCCAATCGAGGAAGTCTTTGAACAACTAAAATGTTCCAGGGAAGGTTTAAGCTCTACCGAAGGAGCCAACAGGATCCAAATATTTGGACCCAACAAACTCGAAGAGAAAAAGGTTTCCTTTCAATATTATTCTAGATGTAAAAGTTCTTAGAAGATTAGCACTTCTCATTTCCGTGACATATACCTTTCCACTTGATAAATTAAACAGGAAAGCAAATTTCTCAAATTTCTCGGGTTTATGTGGAACCCATTGTCATGGGTCATGGAAGCTGCTGCAATAATGGCAATTGCTCTTGCAAATGGTGGTGGGAAGCCCCCAGATTGGCAAGACTTTGTTGGTATTGTATGTTTGTTGGTGATCAACTCTACTATCTCCTTCATTGAAGAGAATAACGCTGGAAATGCCGCCGCTGCCCTCATGGCTAACCTTGCTCCAAAGAGTAAGGTAAATGCTACTAATGGCAAAGCTGCCACAGCATGTTGTCCAGAGCTTGATTGATTGATTGATTGAATCTGCTTCATATGAAGATGACCTGGACTTAAAAGGTTTTTTTCTCACCCTAGGGAAAATGTTACATCGTGCTCATGCTTTATTTATTATGTTTGTGTAGATTCTCAGGGATGGCAAATGGATTGAGGAAGAAGCTGCAATCCTGGTACCAGGAGACATAATCAGCATGAAATTGGGTGACATTGTCCCCGCTGATGCACGTCTTCTTGAAGGTGATCCTTTAAAGGTTGACCAGTCTGCCCTCACCGGAGAATCACTCCCTGTCACAAAGCATCCTGGGGATGAAGTCTTCTCGGGTTCAACTGTCAAACAGGGTGAGATTGAAGCTGTTGTGATTGCCACTGGTGTTCACACCTTCTTTGGTAAGGCGGCACACCTTGTGGACAGCACGAACCAAGTGGGTCACTTCCAGAAGGTTCTTACCGCCATTGGTAACTTCTGTATTGTCTCAATTGCTATTGGTATGGTTGTGGAGATCATTGTGATGTACCCAATTCAGCACCGTCCATATAGAAATGGAATCAACAATCTTTTGGTGCTCTTGATCGGAGGTATTCCAATTGCTATGCCCACCGTGTTGTCTGTGACAATGGCCATTGGTTCCCACAGGCTGTCTCAACAGGGAGCCATCACTAAGAGGATGACTGCCATTGAGGAAATGGCAGGTATGGATGTCCTTTGCAGTGACAAGACAGGTACCCTGACTCTCAACAAGTTGAGTGTCGACAAGAACTTGATTGAGGTGTTTGCCAGGGGTGTGGACAAGGAGCACGTCCTCCTCCTTGCTGCAAGGGCTTCAAGAGTTGAGAACCAAGATGCCATTGATACTGCCATGGTCGGAATGCTTGCTGACCCAAAGGAGGTATGTTTGTTGTGTTTTCTTATTTTCCATTTCATCTCCAGGGCCAGATACTTTTGAAAAGACAAAGATTAGCCAACCACCTAGTTGAAAAAATAGGAAAAATCGGCTTAGTCTTAGAGGTGGATCCTAGTTTAGGTGCACGTTTGGAATAATGTGATTACATATGTATTTGTAGGCAAGAGCAGGAATCAGGGAGGTGCACTTCTTTCCATTCAATCCTGTGGACAAAAGGACCGCTTTGACCTACATAGATTCAAATGGCAACTGGCACAGGGCTAGCAAAGGTGCACCTGAGCAGGTAATGACACATGTTTTTCCAATTTCAAAACATGCTTTGAAACATAGTTTTGCTGTAGATCTGACAGCTTTGGCCTTTTTATTGTGCAACAGATGCTTGACCTCTGCAAATGCAGAGATGATGTAAGGAAGAGGGTCCACAATGTCATTGAAAAGTTTGCAGAAAGAGGACTTCGATCATTGGGAGTTGCAAGACAGGTAACAAAATAAAATGATAGACAGTTGCCGAGCAACATCTGTGGCTTCGCCTTGATGGTGTGGTTTTGAATACACTACCTTATTAGCAATTAACATAACTAAGAAAACAACATTAAACTTGCCAAAGAATTTTGACATTACTACTCTCAATTTATGTAGCTGCTCACCAGTGTATACAAGTTTAATGTTTATGGTTTGCATGTGCAGGAAGTGCCAGAAAAGAACAAAGATGCAGAAGGTGGACCATGGGAGTTTTGTGGTTTGTTGCCACTTTTTGATCCTCCTAGGCATGACAGTGCTGAAACCATCCGCAAGGCCCTCAACCTGGGTGTCAATGTCAAGATGATTACTGGTAAGCCACTCCTAATCTCCTGCGTTATTTGTGTTCTGCTACAAGTGTCTAACAGTAGCATCTCTCCATGTGTCATGCATGCTCATTTCTATGACAAAGTTGCAAGTCTCTGGCCCAAAGAAAAATTTCATGTGTCTTAATATGAATAACTAAGTGAAATTATTAGGAGTCCAAGCGAATCGTTTCACCTTGTTTGTTGATAATTCTTCCTTTTCTGGTGTCAAAAACATGTTGGATGTTGTTGGTCTAAATGGAAGTGTCAGTGTCTGATACTGGTCTTTGAGGTTAATGATTCTACTTTTGTTTTTGTTTCTTGTGTTATTCATCCATTTTTCTTCAACACTACAGGTGACCAGCTTGCCATTGCCAAGGAAACTGGTAGGAGACTGGGTATGGGAACCAACATGTACCCATCTGCTGCTTTGCTTGGCCAAGACAAAGACCAAAGCCTTGGTGCCCTCCCTGTCGATGAATTGATTGAGAAGGCTGACGGTTTTGCTGGAGTCTTCCCTGGTGAGAAAATTTTCAAAGTTCAAGTTACCTTTTCTTCAAACATTCAGCATCTCAAGATGCATTTTTGTCTGTTGTTCAGAGCACAAATATGAAATTGTGAAGAAGTTGCAAGAGAAGAAGCACATTGTTGGGATGACAGGAGATGGTGTGAATGATGCCCCTGCATTGAAGAAGGCAGATATTGGTATAGCAGTGGACGATGCCACTGATGCTGCAAGAAGTGCTTCTGACATAGTTCTCACCGAACCTGGTCTTAGTGTCATTATCAGTGCAGTGCTGACCAGTAGAGCTATTTTCCAGAGGATGAAAAACTACACTGTGGGTGCTTTACCTCTATTTTTTATAAAAACATATATATGGAGAATGTCATTTTTTATTCACCCTTTGCTTCATTACCTCACTTGTGTTTCCTTTTTCTTTTATATCCATGCAGATCTATGCAGTCTCCATCACAATCCGTATTGTGGTATGTAAATACTGGATGGTTACACTGCATTTGGTTATTGCTTAATTAGGTTGTTGCTATATTTACCGCATTGTCTTGTTTCGACTTTGTAGCTTGGCTTTATGCTCATTGCTTTGATCTGGAAGTTTGACTTCTCTCCATTCATGGTTCTGATCATTGCCATCCTGAATGATGGTAAGGGATTTTGCAAATCTATCGACTCAATATAAGTTCTTTTGTTTTTTGGTTTTGGAAAAAGCGTATAGGCAAGTGGAAATGACACAAAAGTTCTTTGTACTTTTAGGAACAATCATGACAATTTCAAAGGATAGAGTCAAGCCATCACCTATTCCAGACAGCTGGAAGTTGAAGGAAATCTTTGCTACTGGAGTTGTTCTTGGAAGCTACCTGGCATTGATGACTGTTATTTTCTTCTGGGCCATGAAGGACACTGACTTCTTCTCGGTATGTTATTCTTTTATGTTTCTGTACTTGTGTGAGAGATGCCTTTTTCAAACCATGCAAAATGTGTTGTTGGGTGACGTTTGATTCAAGTTTTAGATCAGGTTAGAAGAAACATTGATGAGATATTCATATCTTTGCCATGGTCTTTTCAAGTTAAGGTTACGTTCAATTTGGTATCTGTTACTCCAATAACTCGTGAAGAGAACACAAATAATGTTTGACAGGCAAATTTGCGTCAGTTGGTTTGGAGCACATTAGGTTTAGTTGAAAATGCGGTTGTTGACTTCAATTTGTCTTTTCTGAGATATTCAATGTGGTATATATTATCCCGTGTTAGTTTTCTTACTTGTTCCTATGATCTCCATATTGCAGGACAAATTCGGTGTGAGGTCCTTGAGACACAGTGACAAAGAAATGATGGCTGCTTTGTACCTGCAAGTGAGTATTGTGAGTCAAGCACTCATTTTTGTCACCCGTTCACGCAGCTGGTCCTACGTTGAGCGCCCCGGTCTCTTGTTGGTCACTGCTTTCCTGATTGCTCAGCTGGTAAGAAGAAATAACATGATTTATAAAAACTCTCTACCCTTCTTTCATGGGTAACACAAGAAAGGTTCTCTAAAATTGCTTGAATGTATTACTTTTCAGGTTGCCACTGTGATTGCGGTATATGCCAACTGGGGCTTTGCTGACATCAAAGGATGTGGCTGGGGATGGGCTGGTGTGGTTTGGCTCTACAACATCATTTTCTACATCCCACTCGACCTTCTTAAGTTCGCCATTCGCTACATCTTGAGTGGAAGGGCATGGCAAAACTTGTTCGAGAGCAAGGTACTTATGAACTAACATTCCCCCCTCAAATTATAGTTCCATGGTAATCCTTCGAGTATGTTACTAACAAAACTATGTTGATGATGAACTCAGACCGCCTTCACCACCAAGAAGGATTTCGGTAAAGAAGAGAGGGAAGCTCAATGGGCTCATGCACAGAGGACTCTCCACGGGCTCCAGGCACCCGAGGCTTCTTCTACTCTCTTCAACGACCAGAACAGCTACAGGGAACTAAACGAGATTGCTGAGCAAGCCAAGAGGCGAGCTGAGGTTGCAAGGTAAGCACACATTACAAGCCATTAGTAATGCCATAATTCGGGCTCTGTTTGGATTCGTCCATCTCCTCCTCATACTTGGTTTGTTAATCGATGGTTAATCTTTCTTCCTTTGCGGATGTAGGCTCCGTGAGTTGCACACCCTCAAAGGTCATGTTGAGTCCGTGGTGAAACTCAAGGGACTCGACATTGAAACCATCCAACAGAACTACACCGTCTAGTCTAACACACGAGACATCAAGCAAGGCTCCTCGAGTGGGCCTAATTTATGATGACGATGAGTTTGCTAATTGAAGGATAAAGAGAGATGGGGTTGATGTTCGAAGAGTGAAGACACCCCCTCATCCTCACCCCCTCACCCCCAAAGTTTGTGCTAATTATGGAGAACATATAAAATTTGTATGACATAATGTCTCCTAATTTGCCCAAAATTTTCCCCTTTCACATGTATTTTTATGGTGCTGAGAGGAAGCACTCCCCATTGTTGACAAGAGTGTTGTGGATAGGAATTTGTGTTTGCTTTACTTTTTTCCCCCTTCTGATTTGTGGTCTAGCAGCCAAAAACTGCTATTGTTACATAAAGTTTCAAAGATCTCAGAAGCCTTTGTTTTTGGCTTACTTTGTTTCAAATGGTGCTATGCTTTTGTTGGGTGACCTTTTATACTAATTCTATTTATATATAATGCATTGGGTTTGACACTTTTATCCACATTTAAGGTGTGGTTGTTCTTTTTAAGTTAACTATAAACTTATTAGTTAACCTATGACTGACTTTGTATTGTGAAAATTGTTTGATAGGACTATAAGAAAGGATGAAGCTATTGTTCTGCCCTATCAAATATGAAGACTTTATGCTTATATGCTATGACTATTATATATTATAAAAATGACATACAATAGGCATCCTGATTGAACATATTCATACATTGAAAAATGTCTAGAAAGCGATTTGGAAATATATATTGGACAAATTGTATAATTCTACTTTTGATTAATCCTTCTTATGAAAGTTAAATATCATTAGCAACAATTGCTTCAATTTGATTGTGTTCTATATGTTTTTACAAAATTAACCAAAAAAAAATTGAGGTATTTTATTATTTCTAAGAATTTGATAACTTGAAAGAGAATTTGGAACCATTGGTGAAGTTTAAATATATTAATGAAGAAAGAGCATGACCTTTGTATGATACTCTAAATAATATAAGAATTATATATTTTTTAATGTAAAAAATTCTTTTGTATCGCTAACACCCCCTCCTCCCCCACACACACATAGGCACACAACAATTGAGAAACCTTTCTTTCAATCTCCTTCTAGTGGGCTAGGAGATTTGCTTTTTATAAATAATGTAGGTACCTCTTGACCCAACTTTATTAGTAAGTAATAATACTATTTTGGGGCATATCCCCTCTTCTCTATTAAAAAAATTGAGAAACTATATTCTAATAATATCATATGAGAAAGTTATATATATATATATATATATATATATATATATATATATATATATATATATATATATATATATATATATATATATATATATATATATATATATTGGTTTCTTACCTTTTATTCAAACTAAAGAAATATATTTAATTTTTTATTAAAATAACCCAACTTATATCAATTAAAAAATAAATATTATCGTCCGAGTTGAAAATAAAAGAGCTTTTTTAAATGGGAAAAAATAAATTTATAAAAAAAGAAAACAAGTCATTACGTTAACAGATGAAAATACACGCAAAAGAACTCTAATATACTTTTTGAAAAATTGTTCATTGAGTATTAATTTTTTTAAAAAATCAGGGACTATGTGACCATGAAAATTATAAAAAGTTGAAAAATCCCCAAAAAATATGGTAGCCTTAAAATCTGAAAATCATATGAACATTGTGGGAAAAGAAAGGGGGAAGACAAATCCTGCATGATTATTATTCAAGAAATTGACATAGACCACTAGTAATTTGCCACGTAGCAACATCATTCATCAACGAAACTTGAGAATGCAAAATTGAAAACCAAAAATATCAGAAAAATTCCAAATGCTCCCCAGAAAAATAAGCTCTGCTCATCAGTTTACTGAAATTACTCCCTTTCTCTCTTTTCTCTACCCCCAGTGGCATCAATTGAGAGAAGAAATTGTCCATGGCATCTTTGCAACAGAGCTGCCTCACAAACCCACTTAAAATCCCTACCTATAAATCCAAACCCAGAATTCAAAACCGATTTTTCATTGCTTCCTGCAAATACCCACCAAATGATGATCACCAAAATCAGGACAATTCTCCAAGGTAATGGTTTTCTTGCCATGAATCTTTAGGTTTTTCTGGGTTTTGAGGATTTTTTTGGTTTTTTTGGAGACATTATCAGTAGTTTGAATTGGGTTTTTGGTGTGATTTTTGTGAGGTCAGGAAAGTAGAGAAGGAGCTAGCAAAGCTAGCAATGGTGACATTGGCAGCTGGGGTTTTGACTCTGGGGTCTGTGGGTGATGCTTCAGCCGCTAAATCAGGTGGTCGAATTGGGGGTCAGGCTTTTCGCTCCTCTGCCCCTCGTTCTTCATCTCCTAGAATCAATTCAAGGTAATTCAACCCTTAGCTTGTTCCCCATGTAAATTAAGTTTCTGAATGAATTGTTCTGGTTCTTATTGAGATTGAGTTTGCAGGCTCTAATTTTAAGAAATAGGGTGTTTGTATACTTGGCTGGGCCTTTTTAACTTGGATGATTTTATCCTTCTAAAAAGATTTTGTGTAAGGAATTTTGTTTATCTTTCAACTAGATCATACCGGTACATTTTTTTTTTTTTTTTTTGGGGGGTTGTTCTTTGAGCCTCTGTTTGCCAAAGTCGAGCTTGGCTTGCAAAGGAATAGAGATTGAGACCTTGATTAAAGGGAACTAGTGCCGAACCACTTGAACCTATGTTGGTTATGTGCTGGCTTTCTATGGAGGAGTAGGTATTCAATAGTTTTCAACATTTGATCTAACGGAACTAGCCTTCCTGCTAGTGGTGTTTGGATGGCAATATATCTGTTATTTTAGGTCTTAGCTTGGCAGCTAGAAAGTATGGATCTGTTTGGTTTTGATGAGGTCCCTGTCATAATATTTAGCTAGTTTTGTTGGGTAAATTAGAGGCAATAGTAGTTTAGGAAGAAACTTTCGTCCAAATTTGGAACTATGGATTATGAACTTTTGGTGCATCCTATTCCTATATACTAGTCAATAGCAGGCCTTTTATCATTTTTGAAAGTCCTCATGGCTCCATCAAGGTTTCATATCTGGCTAGTTGGCTTATCAACCCATTAACAAGCTGAGCCATAATGGGATACAGTTTTTCACCATGCAGTCATTACTCACAATTAAGAAGAAAATGTTCACATTGATTATTTTTGGGGTCTGTTGTATTAGGTTTAAACTTGACGCTCATGAATTTTTACTGAATGTGTGATATTCCTGTAATCACTTGCTCTTACCATTTTGTTGAATCTTAGTTGGATTAGCTGCCCTTCATCCATTCAAAGTGTAATATTTACTTTGAGCAGAAGAAGGGGTATGTTATTCTTTTGATTTGCATTTCTTCATTTTGGCGTTCAAGGAGAAAAAACTACACAGAATGGAGTCGCGAAGAGGAAAACATTGAAGATGTCACCTAGTTTAGTTTGGTTTAAGTTTTTTGGTCTTAGTTTTTAAAGTGTCTCCAGCTGGCCTTTATGGCTGCCTTTGACACCACATTCTCCATCCCTCAAGAACAGAGAGACAGAGACCTTTAGATTATTCAACTTTGAAGTTGATTCCATTGTCTCTTTTACCTTTCTGCTTGTCAAAATTGAAGTTGTATACATACTAATGCTAAGTCTACAAGATCCACTCTAGTTGGCTATGTTCTTATTATGTTGTCACTTTTCAAATACCTTGTGTAATTAGTAAGGTTTCTTCGTTTTTTGTTATATTCTACAGGACCAATATATATGTGAATCCACCTGTAGCTCCACCACTTGTGGGAGGGTATGGATTTGGCTTTGGTGTTCCTTTCTATGGTGGATGGGGCTGGTCACCATTTTCCTTCTTTGCCCCAGGCCCTGCTGTTGCTGTGGGTGTTGGAGGGGGTTTGATCTCCTTGTCCTCTTCATGTTTTTCGGAGCTGTTGCTGCTGTTGTCAGGAGATTCCTTCGACCCAGGGTTGATGACGATGATTATTAGAGATCATCCTTCAAGAAGCAGTGGAGGTTGCTGAAAACATTCAGCTGGAAAACCCGGATGTGTATCATGTTGTATATTGTATATGATTTTGATGGCTTTTGCTCAACGTACACATTATGTAATGTAGACTTAACTTTATAGAGAGTACATAATCCTAATCTGTTGTAATGTTTAGTGCCATCTGTTTCTGATGTCTACTTTCTGCAACTCTGAATTTCCTATTATTTGAGCTGATGATGTTAGTTTCCGGATCATGAGCATTGGATTTTTAAATGAACCAATGTTAGATTTCGCAATCATAATGGTGCGAACTGAATCCGATTCAAAGTTAAAACGTCGAAAAGGTAGGTCCAGAGATACGAGTCCTCTTTTTCTACTCTTTGAATCCCCAAAACCCGTCTATTTTCATCCTCACCTTCAAAAAGAGAATCTTTGGACCTACCTTGTGAAGTGACTACCATATTGATTGACCCACTCTTAAAATGGCTGTTCTTGAGAATCTTATTGAATAATCCAACAAACCAAAATGTGAACCGAATTCATTTTCAATGATCCATTTGCCATGGGTAGGCACAGAAATTTTGTTAACGCAAGTCCAGTTGGTCCCGACACTCAGAAACCATAACATTTATAAAGACTTGATTCATGTAAGGGGATCTTAGTTTTCATCATCACAAAAAGATTTGTATTAGTAGAAAACTTAGGCAAGTTCTTCACTTTCCGCAACTCATTGTCAGGCCAAGTATATACAAGCAGTATCTGATGACTTGTAGCAGTACTCAGTTATCTGTCAAAGAACCAACCTCTCTGTGGAGATTTAGAAAAATAATGTACTATTTCTTTTAAACTACAAGAAAGAAGACGATGCTTTAATCAATAGACAACCAAAGAAATTACCAGATGGGCATAGTTTTGCTCTTCTCGGGATGTCATAACAAAAATTGTGCTGAAAATCAGATCTTTTTGCTAGTCAATCAGCTGAACAGCAGCAATGGCAGGAATTTTCTCTCTGAGTTTCTGAGTAAGAGCAACACGTACTGTCATAACTCCGGCAGCAGGTCCACTTAACCGCACTCTGACCACATAATCGTCAATTCTGTCCAGCTCGAGCATCCCTCCTCCTGTTCCTGCTAGGTATGGCCTAATCTCTGCAAGAACCTGAAACAAAAACATACATATATGTCATAAATGCAAATTGCTGCGTTCGTATTTTATATATATATAAAATTATGCTCCTGTTAGCAAGGATGCATATAAAGGTAAGATGGATGTGAAAATGGGACCTACACTGGGAGTTGTATATGAAACTATTTTGGCCTAAAAACCAGAAACAGGAAAATCAGATTATTGCTTCAGGAAGAATTTGCAAAAATGCAATTAGTTAGCAAAGTCCTGGATCATTTATTCATTATGAAACAATAAGACACATTGTTTCTTTCTCTAGTTTTGAATGAAGCATTTTGCAATGAAATGTAGGGAGGAGACTCGAAAACAGGTCACTCAAGTTGGGTTAATTTCCCAACGGGTAAAATAGGTTGATAAATGTTCTGGTGCTCAGGTTATAGGTAGGATCATTTCAGGTACGGCCATAATATTCAAGTATGGTATTGATTTTCAAGTAAGTACGTTCAGAAAATGCAGTCGATATTAGCTACACAATCCCGATGGAGTTCTAACTAGGTCAATTTTCAAGTTGGAGAATACGATGTGGGTTGTTTTTACCAGATCCACTGGAAAGTCCTCTAAAAGGGAGGTTAACTCATAGAGACTTATCATCTAAAACTTGCTGAAACTCGCTGAAAGAGAATAGATGGACAAGACTTGAGTACTGTGAAAGAAGCATTAGTGCCATAGTATACAGTTACCTTTTCTACATTTTCCTCATTTAACTCAAGGCCAGTTTCAGTGTCTAGGATCTGCTCAACAGCCATAATTTCAGGGATCTTATCACGGAGACGAGTTTCGATTCCCATCTTCAATGTCATGGATGAGCTAGGGCAAGACCCACAAGCTCCTTGCAGCTTTAGCACCACCACAAGGCCATCGATCTCATGCAGTGCCACATTCCCTCCATCGGCCATGAGACCAGGGCGCACCTCATCTAGTACCTTCTCTACATTTTCTTCTGTTAATGGCATGACACAAGAAGGTGAAACAACAGCGCCACCTGCACCAGGCAAAGACATGATGAGCACCGAAGTCATCACTTATCTCTTCGAACATGAGGGAAAACATACACAGAGAAGTAATCTCAGAGCCAATATAGGTAGGGTGGGAGTCTTTTTTCCCTTTTTTTTTTTTTTTGGGGGGGAGAGGGTTGTTGAAATCTACACAATTGCACAGCCTTACCCTTAAAATAGAGGTCATTGTTGAGACTAAATTCACATTCATGCATCATACAACAATATCAGATGGGAGATGGCTAATTTTTAACTTCCAGTATGTAACTCGCTCTATTCCTGATGAGCAACAAGTGAAAGGGAGGTGCGCCACCAGTTATCTAGGAAGTCTCTCAAAAACAGCCTTTCTGCTTGTCGTAGGTAATGTTGCATTATATTATGAATCCACCTACGACCTACTTGAGCATGACCCACGTTGGATTTATGTGTCCAAATCCTAATCTAAATCCATAATCTGAAAGTCCAGAAGCCAGGCAGGGTGTGGCCTAGCAAAAGGGCTTATCTTGCCAGAGAACGAGTCTTGTAGGATTCAAGTACAAAAATTTCAAGAACATTTGTGTCTAACCTAAAGTAGGGTGATAATCTAAGTTACTTAGACTATTCATATCACCTCAAGTGCATATATCAAATACTCAAGTGCAATACGGTTAAGAATATGTAAACTCTTCATGTTGGACTAAAAGGAAAATTTTGATATTCAATCCATGCTAGGTGCTACGGCACTTGACTATCATATGGGTACGATCGGGTGCATTTGGCATAAATAATAGGCTAATAGCAAGGAAAATAT
The DNA here is from genome assembly GCA_021018815.1 of Talinum fruticosum. Classification (NCBI taxonomy): domain Eukaryota; kingdom Viridiplantae; phylum Streptophyta; class Magnoliopsida; order Caryophyllales; family Talinaceae; genus Talinum; species Talinum fruticosum. The sequence continues at coordinate 1,204,128 of JAITYX010000080.1, read as the reverse complement.
CATAATCTTCACCGGTAACCATTCCGCTTAAACACCCACTTTGATTTACAGTTACTAGAAACTTGGATTCAAATCCTGCTTAACCTTTGCGCTTCATTTGTAACCAGAAAAAAAAAAAAAAAAAGATATTTGACTTGGTCCAATATATAAGTCAAAGATAAGATAATTGCCCAGAATGGAGGTTTGGTGACTGGTACCTCTTTGTATTTTTGGAGGCTTTCTGGAATCAAACCAGAAGTTCCTGCAATGAAATTGGCCCCTGACGTAACTGCTCTGTTTTCCAGACAAAATGCTGCATTTTGAATTGCTTCTCTATACCCATTAACAAGAAGAATACAAATTAAAATGGGCATTTAGAAAACCAAAAAAAAAAAACCCATAAATTTCTCTATTGATAGAGCAAGCAACTGCAATTGACCCACTGAGAGAGAGAGTTTTTGAACCTTGAGGATAGAGAGACAAGAAGGCAAGTGTGGCTTCTGCTGCTGCTGATGATGCTGATATGAAGAAGAGTGAATCAGTAGGCCTTTTGGGGTTGGCTTCTGAGCCACTGAGAAACCTCCCATCTCTGCTGTTTCATATCATCACCACCAACACACTCATAGAGAGAGAAAGCTTTTGGGCCTCCAAATTATTCCTATTAGTAGGTTTTTTTGGCAATCAATACATATATACAAAAATATTAAGCAGAAAAGATAGAAAGTTGATTGTTAAAAGCATTTTCTGGGGCAATCTCAGGTTCCAGCTTTTCATGGATAAACTCAACTTGATGATTGGGTGAGGTATGAGGACGGGTTCAGGGAATGCCACGTCAAATGGTTCGGGTTTTTGCAAAACCTTTTTGTATTTGGACCTTTTTTTATGCCTTTTTTTCATTTTCTTTTTGGTGTTCCAATAATCATTAAAACAGAATGTCCGCAATGATCTAAGCAATCTGGTGCCGGATTGCCTCTTCAATAGATTATACTCAATAATATTAATAACCTTTTACAAACTCCGGGTGAGAGATAATCACCGTATTTTTCTATAAGATATGTAAAATTCAACCTCTATTCTGAATCTTTTTACTTGTCAGTCCAACAATAAAGTTCGAGTGAGATGGTTTCACCAAGACCATCCCTTCAGGAAATACATAATGGTGAAAACGATGTATGAAGATCTGCTCGATAAAGCCAGCAAAGTTTCTTAGCAAATTTTCATCCTTTAATGAATGATATGTCATGATTAGGAACCAATCATAATAAGCCCAACTTGGGCAGAATTACAATGGGTAAACAAAAAGAAAAGACAACTGGAATTCTGAATTCTGAAATGCCTATATATCAATACATAAATACATGAGGGCATGCTTGAGAAATTCACAACAAAACCTCCTGCCTAACACGAGAAGATAACCGATACAAAGACTGCTCATCAAAACTGTGATCCATCTCTTTGATTCTGGAAACAAAATCAATAGCTTCTCTGTACTTTTTGCTTTACAGTAACCATCCACAGCGATTTTGTAAGTCAACTCATTAGGCCTACAATTGTGCTGAATCATATAGCTTATCACTTCATCAACCTCGGGAACATCCCTCGCCCTGCATAGCCTGCCACAAACGTGTTGTAGGTGACAATGCAGGGCCGGATTCCTCTGGTTGTCATCTCTGACAAAACCTTTATCGCTTCTTGCATTAGCCCTTGCCTGCAAAACCCTTTAATGACTGTGTTGTAAGAAACAAGATCCGGCTTTCCACCTGTAGTCAAAAGCCTTCTTAGTATCTCTTCTGCCTTCCAACATTTCCCTGCTCTTGCATACATGTCCATCAGGCTATTGTAGGTCACAAGATCAGGTTGCAATCGATTCTCCTGAATCAAGTGCAATATTTCATGGGCACGATCATACATTTTATTCCTAGCATAAATTGAGAGCATTGAGTTGTATACAACCAAATCGGGCTTGTACCCGCTTTTTGCAACTCATCAAATGCCCTTTCCATGCCTGAGAGTGCCCTACATTTGAAATTTGCAAGAACCAGGGTCCTTAGGAGCATCCAGGTGGGAAAGATACGTCCCCCATAGATATCTTTCTCTATTCCTTTAATGCCCTTAATGTTGCCTCCCTTTGCATAACACTGGATCAATAAGGAGTAGGTGGTGTCATTGGGCTTAAATCCTTTGCTCTTCATGTCCAAAACGACTGATTCTGCTGCCGTCCAATCTCCCTTTCTGGCCAGCACATTCAGAAATGCATTGTAAGTTGTGACACAAGGGCTGAAACCCACTTCCATCATCTCCTGAAACATTTTGGCTGCATCGATCCTAGACCCACACCGGCCATATGCACTGATCAAAGTATTGAACGTGTCTCTATCAGGCTCAAACCCACAACGCTTCATCTCCTGAAATACCCGGTTCACATAATTCTCCATGCCTGTACTACCACACATAGCAAGCATGGTGTTCCATGTGATACGATTAGGAGAACACCCAGTTAGTTTCATATCACTCAGTATCTCTACCATCTCTTCTAACCTTGACTTCTTCCCTAGCATACCAAGGATGGCATTATATGTACAAACATTAGGGACACAACCTGAATCCTTCATATGCTTGAACAAGGCCAAAGCCTTGTCTTCTTTCCCGGCTTTTCCATACGCATCTATCACTGTCGTGTATGTAACTGCATTTGGCATGACGCCCTTCCGAGTCATTGTGTCAATCACAGCAGCTCCTTCTTCAAGGAACCCTGCCCTAACATAAGTAGCTACCAACTCATTATAAGTCACAGAATCAGCTGGGCAGCCATTCTCCTCCATTTCTTTCAAGATGCTCAAAGCCTCGGAGTACACCCCAGCTTTCCCAAACACTTGAAGCAAGGAGTTATATGCAACCGTTCCCGGAACATATCCCTGTAACTTGAACTGGGCAAAGAACTTCCTTGCTTCATCCAACAAACCCTCTCTCCCACAAGCAGCAATCACTGTGCTACAAGTGAACTCATCAAATTCAAGCCCTTTACTTCTCATCTCATCTAAAAGGCCTAAAACTTTGTCCCAAGATCGACCCATCTTCCCATAAACATCTAGCATCACATTGTAAGTGACTAAAGTTGGGGAAAGACCCTTCTCCTTCATGCTCTCAAATATGGCAACAGCACGGTCATACCTGCCCGTACGAGCATAAGCATGAAGAATTGAGGTGTAAGCTCGGATATCTAAACAGTATTCTTCAAGCGGAATTATGTCGAACAGCTTAGCCGCAACTGTATGTTGTGACTCCCTGCCTAAAATCCTAGCCATCAATTCAACAACCTGAGAACCCATTTTCTTATCTTGGGACCTAAGATTCAATAAACCCCATTCAAACAACAAAACAGCTTTTTCCCAATTGCTCGACACATCTAACCCTTTCAATAAACTCACTAAATCAAGTTCAAGCAACTCATGCTTCACAGAATCAAAGAAAGCAATCAAACTAGCTAAGGGTATATCCAATATAGAATTCAGCATCAACTTACTCTTTTCAGATAAGAAATCAAGTGAACCATCATCCAATGTTTGAGCAACAACAACCTTTCCTCTCTCCTCAAACTGGGGTGCTGAATTTGAGGAGGGTCCATTAAAAATAGGCTGATTGATGGAGTCAAGGGAAGAAATAGGCAGAGAAGGCAAAAGGGTAGACTTGAAATTAGATGATTTAATGAGTTTGGGGAAATGGGTATTGGTTGAAGTTGAAGAAAGATGAAGAAGGTGTTGAAGGAGGGAGTCTACAGCAAGTGAAGGAGAAGGAGTCTGCGATTGGGGAGGAATAGGCAATGTTGTAGAGCAGAATTTTAGGGAGGTGTTTGGCTGGCTTGGTTTTGCTTGTTGGATTGGCAATGTTGGCCTGTTCGGAAATATGGTGCCCTCCATTAGAGCCAAACATGCAGAACCCAGATGAGATTTCTCAATGACGAGAGAAAAGATATTGAAGATTTCCAAATGGAATGAAAGGGGATAGGCTTTTGTGGGAAAATTGAGGAAGAGGGATGTCAAATTAGGGGTTAAAATTGAAGAGATGAGGTCCTGAAGAGATGGGAGGAGAGAGAAAATGGAAAAGATAAAGAGAAGAACATCAGAGGAAGAGCGGGACGACTGGTGATGAGTGAAGCAATGAAGATTGGACTTCGCAATTCACAGCGACTCTGCAACCCGGGAAGCCAATCCTTCCCCAACCTCAAATGGGGGCAAATGACAAAAATGCTTTGCTATATTTTTATTTTTTTAAGTAGCAAATGTTGAATTTAGGTCTCTGCTCTTTAGCAACAGATTCTTTCTCCTATAACCAAAAAAAAATCTTATAAATTTTATTTACTTTAATTGACATTTATTTCAGACCCGACAATCATATTTTTAGGAATTTTTAACGGAAATAATATACTTTTAAAACTAATACTAACATGTTGACTTTTGATTGTATTTATTTTTAATATACCAATTTTACCTAATAAATAGTTTGATCTATAAATTTGATTATTTGGTAGCTTGCTTATCATATATAAAAGATGATGTTGAAGAGTGCACGAAAAAATTGTCCACATGCGATAAATAAATTTCTCAAATTGGTGGATAAAAATATTTAAATCTCGACGAAGCTAATAGTGAAATGAATACCTTTGAATTTAGGAAGCAATAAGTTAGTTACTTACTTATCATATGCGGACAATGAGATTAAAAAGGTGAAGGAATATATTATTAACATTAATAAATACTAACCATATTATCAAGTCGAAAAGTTAACAACGTAGTTAACTTAAGATGTTATAGTAAAAAATAAATATTCATAAAGATCTGCCCAAGTTTTATTCTAGTTAACATCCTCATAGGTATTGTAAGATTATCATTGTTGTTGTTAACTCCTTAATATTGTTTTTAAAAAACTTCCTTAATATTTACTAATTGTTATTGTTACTTTGAGGCTTATTTACTCATTTATTTATTTATAATAAATGGAGAATAAGAGCCGTTTTGTTTGTTACAATTAGGGCTATAAACGAGCTTATAGTCAAAGCTCGTCAGGCTCGAGCTTAACTCGGTTACATTTTAACTTGGTTCAAAGTTCGTTGAGCCTTTGAAATTTAGGCTCATGTTTAGCTTGGATGGTTCGGGCTCAAGCTCGGGTTTGACTCGGTTTTCTTGTTTTATTTCCTTAACAAGTTTCTAAATTCAAGGTTATAATCGAAACTAAATTCTATATTTTTGCATTAGATCAAGAAATAAAAATTTGATTGAAATTTTAGTGATTTTAGAGGCAATTTTATACTTTCCACACAAATATTTTTAGAAGAAAAAAAACTATTTAACCTCAACCGAGTTAAACCGAGTCGAGCCTTACCGAGCTCGAGCTCGACTCGGCATGCCTTCAACCCTACCCGAACTCGACTCAGGCTCCATTTGATTTGAACTCAAGTTGAGCTTTGACTGAGCCGAACCCGATAATTCGACAAGCCGGTTCGGTTATGTTACAGCCCTAGTCACATTACTTTTTTTCCCAAATTGACTGTTTGTCGTAATCTTCAAAAAATAGGCTTGTAGCACACTTTTATAGATTTACCGAACAGAAAATTTTCACCTCCAAAACCCCTTGGAGCTTTGGAATGAGTTAATTAGATAACAATATGGTTCATCTTTGAGGGGAGGGGTCATCTTTGTTGGCCTGTCACAGAATGATTACAGTAGCTTTCTTGTCCTAACACACAATGATCACAGTTCACCTTTCCAACAAGGCATCTGAGTCATGTATTGGTGCTTCAGATGTCCATCAACCCTCAAAGATATTTACATAATGAAGATGATGAAGGAAGGTCAACATATAGGATGTCATTTTTTGGGCTATAAAAACCATGTGAGGATTAAAGGATGTGATATGATTAATTATCTTTTTCATGTACCAATTTATAAGTGTCATGTAATACTGCTCAAATAGTTTGATATAATTAATGACGTGTTTCTATGTACTCGATAATAGTTGAAAAAAAATATGAGAAAAAGTGATCAAAAAATAAAACAAAATGATCAATATTATTGAGGATAAAATGTGTGAAATGATCGATATTACTGAGGAAAAAACAACCATCTTATTATGTATAATATGTTCCTAGTGATTCCACATCTTTAATATTCATTCATAGTGAATTTACCATCCATACAAATTTGTTAAAAGTTGAACTTTATTATTTTGCATTATATCAATTAATTATAATTCTCACATAAATGTCCCCATCCTATCCAAGGATTAAAAAAAGAATATCTTACAATTTTTTCATTTAATTTATGTATATTTGGTATTTTCTCTATTTCACAAGTACTTATTGTTTTGGGGTTGTGAGAAGACACCCAAAAAAAAAAAAAAATTTATGACAAAATTTATGTTAAAAGATCAAGTCTGCCCCAAAGATTTCATTAAAAATGAAGAAAATCAATGGCAAAAGGAGAGGAAAAAAGTACTCCATCCGTTTTAAAATATTTGTCGTTTTTAGGTTATAAGGAGTACCAATTAAATACTAAATTTATGATAAAATTTGTGTTCAAAAACTAAGTTACCCCAATATTTTATTTGAAATAAAGAAAATCAATGAGAAAAAGAGAGAAATAAAACAATTAATAAGGATAAAATTAGTAAGCTAGTCATTAATACCTCATTGGAATTGTAAAGTGACAAGCATTGTGAAACGAAAAAAGTTGGTTGAAATGACATGTATTTTGAAACGGAAGGAGTAATTAATAAGAATAAAATTGGTAAATCGGATATTAATATGTCATTGAAATTATAAATTAACGGACATTATAAAATAAAAAAGTTAATTAAAATAATATGTGTTGTGAAATACGGTGTCCATTTTGTTGTTTTTTAAAGGATAATTGATTAAACTTATTAGTAGTGTAAAAAATGACTTATGGCAACCCCTCTCACCACGGGATTGGGCTATATATTTTGATACTACATCTTATGTATAAATCAAGAGGATTATAATATGAAGGATGCACTTATAACGATCTGTCGCTATATGACAGTCACCATAAGATGCATTAATGTGTATCGTACATGTGTATCACAATAATTACAACCGTTCATTTTTTTCTTCTAATTAAATTAAAAATATTAAAAATTTAATTAAATATTTTAAAAATTAAATTAAAATAATTAATTATTCTTATGTTTGGAAATTTGTGGGTTTCGTTCATTTTTGAAGTTAATTTGATTGTTTGATTTGGGGATTTTCCGGTGTTGGATGCCCTACAATTTGCTAAGGGAAGGGTGTGGTAGAGGTTTCGGGCATTCATATTCCCCAAATATCTCGCTCAGCTTCAAACTGGACAAATTTCAGCACCAGCAGCTGGAAGGAGAAATTAAGCAATTGCCACACTTTTGTCTCTCCCGATGATACTACTCCGAGATCGACAAGTTCGAGCTGACGGCGAACCCACGTCCACTCTGGATACACGGGCCCTCCCACTTCAACACCCAACCTCTCCTCCTCCTTCACCGGCGGCAAGAGACTGGTAGGGGGCTGAGGAAGGTTGAGATAACGAGCCTGAAATAATGGGCCGGTAATAATGGTGTTGTCCATGGGAGAGCCATGGTCTTGATGAATTCAGTAGGAAATAATGGTGTCTGTCCATGGAAGAGACATGTTCTTGACGAATTCTTATCATATACTATTTTTTAGGGGGAAGTAAGTAAATACTACCAAACACTAATACAAATAATTATCTTAATTAAAATTTTAAATAATTATTTAATTTTTAAAATTTATTTTATTATATTAATTAAAAATAAAAATAAAAGGTTGAGATTATTGTGATACACATGTACGGTGTAGATTAATTTAATTTACGATGATTGTCGTATAACGACAGATCGTTATAAGTTTTTCCTAATATGAAAGCCATTTTATTTAATCATATCGATAAAAATTAGTCACACTCTATAATTGTACTTATAGTACATGTCAATTTAATTATTTTTTTATAATATCTATCTATTTACAATTTCAATGACATATAAATAAATAGTTTACCAATTTTATCCTTATATAATTTTTTAATTTCTTTTTTTTATTAAATTTTTTTATTTTTAATGAAACCTCAAGGTAATTTGGTGTTTTAAAGTCAAATTTTGTATTTCCTATATATTCCCTCACTCACAATAAAAAAAATGACAAATATTATAAAAATAAAGAGAGTATATGTTAAGAGAGAAAAAGATGGGATATTCTAAATATATCATTAAAATTTTTCAATAATCTAAATTGGTGTAAACTAATATTAACAACATTCGTTTTTTATATTGAATCTGTACAAGTTGGACACTCCGACCATTTTAAAATAATTTTCACTTTATTTAAATTTTTTGATTTTATAATGTCTATTATTTTACAACTTTAGTAATATATTAATTATTAATTAATTAATTTTATTTTTATTAATTTTTTTAAGATAACATAATTTTCAACACAAATTTTATCATAAATTTATATTTTTTTAAATTTTTTCATAACCTAAAATAACAATTATTTTAAAATGTACGGAGGATGTATTTTATTTATCATCACCAAGGTATTAGTGTTGGGCTAAGCTTGGAGTTAGGTAAACGAAATTTATTGCATCAACTATTGACATATGTCATGTTTTAAGTTCGTAGTATTTTATTTTAATATTTTATTATGGATGTCAATTGTTTTATATATGAGTGTTTTCTAAATTATTTTCCAACATTTATTTATTTTTTGGCTATATCCATCTAACATTTATTTATTTATTTGGCTATATCCATCCGATTCTGCAATTGTTGTTAGACTTGACAATTAGGTTATTTGATTTGGGTTAAGTTTGGATTCGATAACTCTGGGTGAATCTTGTTATGTTCATGTTCGGTTCAACTTACGTTCGGATTAGGTCAATTTTAGGCAAAACTCGTTCAAGTCGATTTGGATATGTGTTGGACCAATTTCAGTTCGGATAGCTTTCGATTGTGTTTTGGGTCGGTATAAATTGGGTGAGGTCATTTTTGGATCAACTTATATTTTAATAAGATCCACTTATTATAAATATAATGTCTTAAAAGGGCTTTTAGTTTTACATGGGCTAAAACGGAAAATTATAAAAGATAAAATTATGTAAAATTAATCTATTACTCGATCAAGTTGAATTGATATTTAAATTCGTCATACGAACTTACTCATATATATTTAAAAAAGGGATATTGTGAGACTACGAGAGACAAAACTAAAAGTATGTCTGTCACTCTTACTCCACCTTACTTCCCCTCAGCCCTCAATTTTCTTACTCTCCAAAATGGAAGGTAAGGAGGGGTAAGGTAAGGGTAATGGGATATATTTTATATTTTTACCCCCATAAATTTCAATGTATTATATTCTAACTTATTTAGTATATGGACATATATGTCAATTTATTTATTTACTATCTTCTCTCTTATTCTGCAAAACAAGTGAATAGATTTATTCAAATTAATTCAATTAAGTTGGACCTAAATTTGACACTAAATTTAAAACAAAGTCAAATTGATTTAGTCAATTTACACTAATATGATCCGAATTGAAATAATATCTTGCGACAAAATTTGTATTCGATTGTCATAGTTGGTTGGACAATTGTGTGTTGTGTGATAGTTGGTAACACTTGTTCTGCTAGTAATTTATTAAGTGTTAATTTCTTTGGATACACTACAAAATATGAATAAATTATAAAATATAATAAAATATCAAAAATTACATAAAACATATATTGAATTTCAATTGGGTCGGTGAAACTTGGATTTTGTTAAGTGTAGTTCAGTTTTATGTCATTTGCGTTTGGGTTGAATCGATTCGGGGTTTGACTTGGTTAGAATTTGACTTGGTTCGAGTCATTTCATGTCAAAATCAGGTAATTAGCTTTTGAATCAATTTGATTTTTGGATCGGTTCTGTTTTGGATTTTAGGTCAAAATAGGTTGAATTGTTTTGGTTTGGTACAGGTCGACTTTTTGTCATTTGGGTTGACCCGTTCTATTCGAGTCAATTTTATCAAATCTAATTATTGTCTTATTATAACAATTTTTTTAAAGGTCTCACATAAAACAAGGTTTAAGTAATAGTGCATCAATTTATTCTGTAAACAAATTAGTATATCAATTTAAACTGTGAATCATTTTTTTTGTATATATAAATCTAACAAAATTGGCATGTCTGTTATTATTCAACTTGAATGTCCCCAAGCCTATACTAAAAAATGTTCAATATCATTTTGACCAAACGTACGAATTAATACAACCTAATAAATAATAATTTAACATTTTTTCGAAAGTTGTTTGTATTTATTACATAACTTTGCTGAACTTACTAATTGAATTCATCGGTTTCACTATTTGTCACTTTGAGTAGCGAAGGAACACTAAAAAATACAAAATTTATGAAAATTTTGTGTTAAAAGATCCCAAGGTTTTATTGAAAATAAAAAAAACATCAATGAAAAAGAGAGAAAACAATTAATATGGAAAAAGTGGTAAACTAGTCATTAATATGTCATTAGAATTGTAGATAACATGTATTATGAAACAGAAGGAGTATAATTTAAGTTAACTTAAACAAAAAATTACTCTACATAATTAGAGAGTAACTTATTTAATAAAATAGTTTTTAGAAACAATTATTATAAACAATTGATACAAATAATTACTACAATCGATTAACAACTAATATAATTTGTAAACAGCTAACAACTATTAGTTGATTACTAAACAAGACCTTCTGAATCTAAATCCATCAAGCAACACACGGAAAGTCCCATTGCTAGACAATCAAGCGAGATAAAAACACATGTAAATTATTTACTACTTCATAAAAAAGAAGCAAATGAAGTTTAGAAAAATATTTTGCTTTAATTCACTGTAATTTAATTTAAAAAAATAGTCTAAAATTTTATTTGTTAATTATCCAAATTAAAAATATACACTACACCTAAACTGTTAAAACGACACAACTTTTTTATGTCTCGTTTTTACCCATCTAGGAGGATTAAACCAGCGTGAGCAAAATGATAGTATCAGTACAAGTACTTTGATAATGACGCATGCCAAAAGTGCTGGTAAATTCTTCTCTTCTTCTTCTTCTTCCTTTTTCAAGAGTACTTTTTTCTCATTTTTTTCTTTTTTTTTTTAAATTTTGAAATAGTAGTAGTACTATAAATATCATAATTCCTACCTCAGCTTCGCTTGTCCTCAAAGCGATGCTAACTCCCCTTTGCCCCAAAAATATCATCAGACAGATTTCTCAGATTTTTTCCCCTTTCTTAAATTCCTATTTTATTTTATTTTAAATTTCCCCTTTTAAACCGTCTACTTTTTTAATTATTATTATTATTATTATTATTAATATTACAATTTCAACCCCTTCAAAAATCAAAAAATCCTCTTTCTCTCTTTCTCTCTCTCTGGAAGTACCGACCTTTAAAAACACCTAAAAATCAACAAATTAAACACTGCAACTCCAAAAAAATAAAAAAATCAACCCTTTTCGTCTCTCTCTCTCTTTCTCTCTTTCTCTCTCTTGTTCTTCTCTCTACTTTCTCTCGCTGGCAAACCATTAAACGTTGCCATCCACTCATCTTCCATCTATTCTTCATCTTCTCGCTGTGTGAAATCCGACTCCCTTGAATTTCTCCGCATTTTGGACATTGATATCGCTATCAGTACGCCCATTTTGATTTCAATTCGCGCATTCTGTGATGGGTTGAGGAGAGAGAGAGACAGAGAGAGAATAATTGAAGGGCAGAGGAGGAAGGAAGGATGATGGAGTGGGATAGTAGCTCTGACGAAAGCGGCGATGACGAAGGGTTCTTGCTGAATGATGGGGGCCCAGTGCCCTTCCCTGTTGAGAATCTTCTTCAACCGACCCCTTGTGGGTTCGTCGTAACCGATGCTTTGGAGCCCGACCATCCTATTATCTACGTCAATACCGTGTTCGAGATGGTCACTGGTTATCGCGCCGAAGAAGTCCTGGGTCGTAACTGGTAATTTCCCTCGTTTGATTATGTGTTTTTAGCTTCTTCTGATTTGGGGTTTTGAGGGTTTTTCGAATTAATGAAGAACTGCTTTAATATTGAATGTCATTTGATGGGTATAGGTAGTGCTTGAATAGAATTGGACAAATATTTAGTCACTTTTTGGATTATGATGATAATTTCTGGTTTGTTGTTGTTTGGATGATATCTTTGAATATAAATATGTGAAGTAGGTTTTGATGAATTTTATGCAATTGATAGAAAGGGATCCTGTCTAGTTTTATTGCTGAGGATTGAAATTGCTAGCTGAACTTCTTGTTGTTCGCAACCCCAAAAAGGTGGTATCTTGTTGCAGAAAATTACTATTTTAACACCGGCCATCAAGTGATGATGTTTAGGAAGCTTACTAGGGTTTTATGTAAGTAGCCTCTCTTCAATCCTAGAAGCAAGTTTGTGTCCTTCGAACCATTCTTGGGAGAGAGATTCTGTTTTTGTTGTGCTTTGTGTGTGGGAAGATGGGTGGTTAGGAGCTTTATTGTTACAATTTCATGCGTGTTAATCGTAAGTGATGAAGGATAACATTGTGAGGAGATGGAGTTTGACCGGTGTAAAAGAATGGCAAAAGACGAGGTTAGGACCAAAAGCATGTTGCCTTTCTGTTGTGTATTATCCTACTGAGAAACCAAGATGAGGGTATTGCTGCTCACAATTTAAAACTTGGTCTGTATTATTTAAGAACCTCTTAAAAAGAGAACTGGAACTCATGATAGTGCAAAACTTATTTTCGTAAATTTGTTGGATTCATTCCTCCCATGTGCACAACCAGATTGAGTGTGGAATTTATTAAATAACCCTACCCTTTGTTAATATTCTTTTTATGCCATTGGTGCATCCTTGATGTTTCTTGGATGAACCCGTTAAACTGCAAATATGGATAAGGATAGAATGTCAGAAAGGGATGGTCCAAGTGCTCCTTAACATTTCTTCTTGAAGGCCTTAGCAAAGAAACAACTTTTTAGGGGTGTCAAATCTCCTCATAGGCATAGTGGCAAAGTCTTAATACAAGGCCTTCTAAACAGATTCTGGGTTTTTCTTTTCCTTATTTTTGTTTGGTTTTAGTAAAATGAACTACTGAGGAAGAAGTTCAAGTGAGAGTGAAGTTACACCTTTTTGTCTTTTTTTTTTTTTTTGGGGGGTTGGTTAGATTATTGTATATGCTTCTAGAAAAATATGCTGAAGTTATAAGAATGATTCCGTAAGGAAAAACTCCAGAAGATGCTGAAGGCTTTGTTTCCTTTCTTTTCCTTTCGGAAAACGTTTGTTTTATTTCCTTCTATTTTATTTAATCAAACAACAAAGATCTTGATTTTTCTTCTTATTCCTCCTTTCTTGTGTTTTCCTTTGTTTGCTTGCAATGTTTTCGGCAGCGAAAACTGCCAATTTTGGGAAAATTTTCTGGCTTGGATAGTAGCAAAATACCTATTTATACTTTCCTCTCCTTTTATCCTGTAGTGCATTAGGTATTTGATGCTTTTGATCTAGGGTCTAGAGGACTAGCCTCTTTGCAAGTCAGGGATAAGGCAGATTTATCTGCCCCCATAACCTGCCTATGGTGGATGCTTGGGGTGTGGATTTTTGTTTTCACTTTGTTTCAGTTCTTTTCCTTCCCAATAATCTTGGAAAGCAATTAAGTTCTTTTGTTTCTCTTCATTCCTTTCATTTATTTTCATTTGCGTTCATCTTGGATACATAGGAAATGAAGGATGGTGCAATTGCATAGATATTAGAAAAGGAACCTTTTGATGGTTGATATGTACATTTCTGCAGCACATATCATACCAAGAAAGTACTCCAGAATAATATTTAGTCTAATCATCAATAATTTGGAAGTACCACAACTTGGTTGTAAGTGTTTTCTGAAAAAACCCATTCTCTTGACAAAACATTAGTACTCCAACTTACCTTTTCTGACGGTGTACTTCATTTGAGTTTTTCCCATTTTGACAATTTGGAAGTGCTACAACTTCGTTGTAAGTGTCTTCCAAAAACCCATTCTCATGAACAAACCTCCAACTTAACTTTTTGGACGGTGTACTTCTGATGTTTTCCCATTTTGATGCCTTGTCATTGGCTAACATCCCATCCACGACCTCTTTAGAAGTTTTATTAATCATAAAGAGGTCTAATAATAAAATCATCACCATGCTTGGATTGGATGACATAGCTCTCCACAGGTAATCCTTTGAGTACATTTATCATCCATCAAAGCATGTGTTGATCTTTTGAAGTTGGGGTGATTACTTGAAAAGATTACCTTTTCCAAACAAGGTTAATACTCTGGAGAAGGACTTGGCTCTCCACATTGTCGGTTTCCTCTGACCTCTTTGAGTGGACCTGAGACTGGTGTACATTCAGAAGGTTCTGCAAGAGGAAGACCAGATGTGCATTAGAATAGGTTCAATTCCATTGACGAAGAACTTTGCCAACTATTTGCTTGACTAGTGTAGTTAGGCTTAAGTTTGATGAGATATTATCTTGTATTTGTATGTAGATCTAAAATAGAAAATTCAATGGGATAATCTCGGCTTGTGAACGATTATGATTATTTGAGTCATTGGGTGTAGTTTATGTGCAGTCTAGGTAAACATAACTTGTATTTCTATTATAATTTGGGGCGTTTAGTTATTTCAAATAAGATGCGAGTGTTGTTTTCCGTTCCACTTGTATTCCACTTTGCACTATCTTAGATCCTCATTTCCCGTTGAAAAAAAAAGGTTTCATAGTTTCGCTGCAATTCTTTTTTGGTTTTTTGTTTTTTTTTTTTTATAATAAAAATGTCTTCACACTGCCAGGATGGTCCAAACAGTGTTGCCTCTGGCATACATTGCAGCAGCACAAGATGGTTGAGATCTCAGTCATGCTGGTGTTGACAGTCATTATAGATTTATAACATGGTTGAGTTTTGTAGTTGCTAAGGTTTAGGTGCTTGTTTCCTGTGTTGTGTCTGTGGCCTGTTTTGTTATTCATGATGGTAGTTATGCGCTTAGGCAAAAGCCATAGAAACAACTGATCAATCAAGGTGTTATGGGAGGCTTCATGTGATGTGGCTCGATCATTTAGATGGTTTTATGCTACCTTGTCTCTTCATTTCACCTCAGACATTGGTGGACACCTGACTGTCTAACATGGGTGTTGACACGTCGCTTTATTTTAGATCTGAAGAGGTTTTTTTTATATATGAAAGGCAAGTCCTACACCTTGGACATGTATCTATATTGTAACATGTAGTTGAGTTTTAACTAACATTCTTTTTGGTTTGTGTGTGTGCCCAAAAATACCCGTCATAATTAGAGTAGAGTATACATAACTCTGGTCCTGCACCCGAATCCTAAAGAGAAAAAAAGATTATACAATCTCTATCTCTGTTTCTTTTATCATCTGGTTGACGGGTACCCTCTTCTGTCATATACTTATTGATGCCTATACATGAAGGTCATATGTAAAAATCCAACCATAGAGGTAAAGACTAATTGGAATCCAAGAACAGTGGTGGAAACAGGTAGGCTTTTGGAATGAGCCTGTTGTCTTCCATTACCTCCTAAAGCTAGTTTTTTAAAACCAGGTGCTGGAGCTTCTTAGAAATATTTTGATATTAGGCTTTATTCGAAAAGATCCCATCTGTTGTAGAATGGATGTTCAATGTGTCCACCTCCTAAGCTGCTTTTTTGGTGTCTGCTGTTATATTCTGCTTCACAAGGAAGTGTTAGAACCTTGCTTTGCGAATCCATCTATGATAAAAGAAAGCTTTATATCGGGAGTGAGGCTCATCCCTTTGTCATTGTTGAACAACAACTATAGCCTAAGACATCAGTGACGAGTACTCATTTGCTGGTATGACTTCTCCGTCGGGGTTATTTCCTTTGCATCAATTGCTGCTTAAAGTAGAATTTCCTAGGCTGCCGGGGGGTGTGGTTATTGGACTTTTTGAATAACGGTCAAGAAGATCTTATAAAAATTGAGTATTTTTGCATGGAAAATGCAAAATAAATATTGGGCAGCCTAGAGAAACATGTCACAATTGATCTACAAAAAAATTTAAAATAATGGCGATAAATTGATGAAATGCAGATCAAGGAACTGATGTATAGTTGTCAGCCTTTTACTAAATAAAAAAATACTGTACCAACTCTTGTTGTATTTGCTTTTATTCTCACATGTTTTTGGAAAAACAAAAATGCGTTGCTACTCCTTGTTGCTATTGTTATATCCATTGCTGTACCCTCAACTCCTCAAATTGAATTAACTAGACTATGCCTTCTCTGGATGATCCTGATCCGATGGGGGAAGGGAGAGGGGGAGGAGAGGAAAACCCTATGTCCTCTCCGACCATAAAGTCAGCTTGGCTTTTGCTTGTGGAGTTCTTTCCCTATTGAGATTCGAGCTTGTGTTTATCAGGCATTTAAGGTACCCATCTTTTCTGTCATCATTGTATGCCTAAATTCGTTGGGATTTTTTTGAGTTGTAAAAAATTGCATTATATAGGCACCAAGGCTAAGCTCATTGGGAATTGTGCAACGATGAGCTTCACATCAAACAGACGCTAACATGATGTGGCTTGATGAAATAGAAAGTCTCTTCGTGAAACTAGGGGAATTAAGGATAAAAATTAAAACAAATTAATCTAATATGCCAATACACTTTTGGTCTAGTTTTTGTTAATTGCGTATTATGCACTGAACTATTCATTTTCTTACTGCAGTTTGCCTCTTACCCACCTTTTATTCTTCCTCTTTTTTTTTTTGGGGGGGTCATGATGCCATTATTTGAAAACAGCTTAGTCAAAATTTCGGATCTTGGGCCCATGTATCCTATGCTTAACAGTGTAACGCTTCTTCTTTTGGGGTTTTTTTTTTGGGGGGAGGACAGCCGATTAATATATACCACATTATCACTAAGCCTCTTGGATTCGATTACGAACAGAGAATTTGTCTTGAGGGATTTTTGGGAAGCTGATAGACCTCAAAAGAGAACCTGATTACCTTGTATGCTGGGTATGCTTTGGACCTAGTGTGGTCAGTGGGTCACTGCTCAAAACTGAAATCTTTGACCAAAGTCCAAGGAAAAATCATGTCCTTTTCTGTCAGAAAATGCTCATAACATGGACTAGGAATATTATAGACCATGTTTAGAAAATCAACAAACTACAAATACAGAGCAAAGGGGAAGGGTTTTACCTTTCGGGATTGCTGCTTTGACGAGCAGCGAGGGAGAGAAGAGAGAAGGGATTGACCTGCTGTCTGTGTCTGATTTTGCAAATGTTTTTGAGTTGAAACTGTTGGTAATCTATCCATGTGAGCACGAGAAAAGAGTTGAAGGCAAGTTTGGTTCCCATTAATCTGATGTGGGCAAATGATGGAGAAATTTGATATCTGATTTTTAAATTGCTTGGATCTCAGTTGATTTCAGTGGGCAGTAATGATTGTAGTTGAATTCCACCAATAATAAATCAGTTAAACATATAATTATGAAACTAGGGCTTGGTTTGGGTGCTGGGGTTTTGGAGTTGTGTTTTAATGTTTAATTGAATGGAGACATTTGTTGTATGTTCTACAGCTTTTTCCCCTGCTTCCTATTAATCTGGTGGGAGCAATTGATGAAGAGATTTGATATTTGAGTCTTCAAATTGCTAGGATTTCAGTTGATTCCAGTGGGCAGTTTTAGTTGAATATCAGCAAGAATATTCTGTTGAACATGTAGTCTTGAAGCTAGGGTTTGGGGTTGGGTTTGAAGCTTTATTGAATGGAGGCATTTTTGCATGTTTTATGGCCTTTTCCCCTGTTCCAATTAGTTCTCTATTAATTCAATTAAATAATCCTACTACTGTTCACTTTTCTCCTCATAAAAGTTGGAACAAACAGTGCTACCAATTATTCTAGGTCATGTGGGCCTTAAATTGGCACTTCCGAATGTCTGGTGATATTTGATGAACATATTCCATCATGTCTTTCTAATGTAAATGTGCATTGCCATTCATGCCAACTGCCAACATTGGTGCATGTGCTACGATAACTTTGACTGCATGAGCACAGGAATACGTGTACATGCTGATGTTTATGCATAGGGATTTTTATCTGTCATTCTATAGTCCCTTGTAGTGGGATGAACCTATTAGATGAGCTTCTAATATCCTTCTAGCAGTAGCCACTGTATAACCAGTAAGCACCAAAGGGATGATCTTTTTCATTTCATCTGTACTCTATCAAGCGAGCTGTGGGGCCCAAAATGCCCGTAGGGGCAACTTGGAAAATGACCCCCCACCCCGAAAAAATCCCTAGGGAAAAAGGTTGGCAACCTCTGCATGTGTTGTTGTATTGTCAACATGAGGTTTCTTCACGTCCAAGTGATATCCTATGTACTTGCTTGCTCCACAATCACACAGCAGAACTGTTTTTTACATGCAATGCACTCATTGGCAATAAATGCTGCTTAGCTTTAGTTTGAATACTGTCTCTTGCTGAGGCGACAGCCAGCAACGGACGGATATCCATACTCTACTTGTAAGACAATGCTAATGTAATCAATTCATTAAACGCCTGTCATGGTACCAAAGTTGGTAGTGAATTTGATGATATCTGGAGTCTTCTCGCCAAAGTTGGTAGACTGACGAAAAAAACTGTGATTTTCTCTTTAATTACCTCCCATTGTCTCCCCCTATTTTATGTTGTGTGTCTTCACGAACCCTGCTTTATTTTATCAACTGTGTTAGAGATGTGATATGGAGGTTGTATATGGCTGACGATACCCGTATTCTTCAATTTGAGCTGCCTTACCTTTATCAGACTTGACACTCCACGGATAGGACATAAGATAGGGCTGGCAAAGATTTTGGCCATGGTCAATCAAGGTCCAGATAAATCAAATATTCGGGGAAAAACCTCATACCCAAACCCTCTCTGAAACTCCGAATTACTAATTCAGACACTTTGACTGGACCAAACTTGGACCTGAATGTCTGATGTTCAGAGGGATTGTCTGAATGTCTGAATTTGTAATACAACTTTTGGACATTCTAACCGAAAATATATGTGACCGGACCCAGACCTTTTGTTTCCGGATCCATGTGTCTGAAATATGTTTTTTTGTAGATTTCTGAAATATTTGGACCTAAAGTTTACCAAAAATTAATTGTTCAATGTTCAAACCTAGTTGTCCAATTTTCCAAAGCCAAATTTGTTCACAAGATCTGGACAACGTTGAGCCGAATGCTCAAACCTGAACCCAACCTGGATTTCAGTTCAGGCATGATTGATTGTACTTATTTGAAATATGGACGAAAAATTTTGTGACCGTTCCCCTTTTTTTAGTCGGATGCATTTTTCCAGTGCTAGATATCGTGCTGGGTGCATATCCTATGTCTAAAGTAGTAAGGATGAGGAAAGAAACCAGACAGACATGGTCCTTTTTCCTTCTTTATTTTTAGTGGTTCTTTTATGTGATTGAATATAGTTTAAACTTAAGTTTTTAAAAATAAAATACTGTAAAATGGCGAGTACCTCCATCTCTGTCTGAATTTAGGACAGTGTCCCATGTCCAAGAACAATGATGAGTTGGAAACTCACATCCATACCTGTGTCCAACACCCCATACCCAGGTCCATGTAACAATTTCTTACTTAGTTTAGACTTTGGGACAGTTTCCGTGTAATTGTATCGAATATGATTTATCCTTAACACAGATGTTAATGATCACTACCAGGTTGAAGTCATTTTATTTTCTAATACTCTCGTGGAAGTGGATTTTGTTAGCAGTACTAACATCATGACTAGGCATAAGATGATTCCTGCTAGCATGTCTACATTTTACAGCGATTCCTTGACACCCGTGCCCCCCTCTTCTTTTGGGGATTCAGTTTAAAGGTTGGAGCATTCTTGATCCTTGTGTCATGTACAGTTTTGTATGGTGCCATCTTGATCAGAATTTCACATGATGGGTTCAAACTAATAGAAGGTTATTTTGGGATCCTGTATTAGCTATATAAATATTCACCCCAATCTATATCTGAGACAACAGGTCTCATGATTTGTTTGCTTCTATATTCATTGTTTGTAATTGTTCATAAACTGATGAGTGCTGATTACTTTGAATAACCCCATGTTTCTCTGTATTGCAGTTTCATTTTTTGCGATGTAGAATGGTTACTTTTGGACTTGGTAAACCTTACTATACCTACGTATCTCTATGGTCAATATCCTCCCCTATCAATTATAGACTATTGCAAACTTAAATCTCAAGATGATATGTTTGCCTTTATATCCACTGTTCTGAACTCGCTTATGAGACTGTATTTGGTTACCATTAATAGTGTATCTTTTCTGTTTGCAGTCGTTTTCTGCAATGTAGGGGCCCATTTGCCAAAAG
This sequence comes from Talinum fruticosum, assembly GCA_021018815.1. NCBI lineage: Eukaryota > Viridiplantae > Streptophyta > Magnoliopsida > Caryophyllales > Talinaceae > Talinum > Talinum fruticosum. The sequence goes on along the minus strand of JAITYX010000080.1, from coordinate 1,183,685 downwards.
AAGACATCCATTGGTGGATTCAGCCGTGGTCACAGAAATAAGGAGGTGTCTTGAAGATGGGATTGAGTTCCAAGGTGAATTGCTAAATTTTAGGAAGGATGGTTCTCCACTGATGAACAGATTGCGGCTTACACCTATATTTGGAGATGATGAAGCTGTGACTCATGTTATTGGAATTCAGTTGTTCTCAGAAGCAAATGTTGATCTTGGTCCGCTACCTAACTCTACAACAAAGGAGTCCGCAAGATCGTCTGATCAGTTTCGTTCTGGTCTTTCTTCATTTCAACCTCTTCAAGCACGTGAGCGGAACATATGTCTTGAGGTTTGTGGGCTGTTGCAAATAAGTGATGAAGTTCTTGCTCTGAAGATACTTTCACGGCTGACACCGAGAGATATTGCTGCAGTGGGTTCTGTCTGTAGGCGGCTGAATGAACTTACAAAAACGAGGATCTTTGGAGAATGGTTTGTCAGAACGCATGGGGTAGTGAAACAACACGCGTTCTAGAGACTGTTCCTGGAGCAAAGAGACTTGGATGGGGCCGGCTGGCCAGAGAACTGACAACTCTTGAGGCGGCAGCGTGGAGGAAGTTGACTGTTGGGGGTGCTGTTGAGCCATCTCGCTGCAACTTCAGTGCTTGTGCAGTGGGAAATAGGGTTGTCTTGTTTGGTGGGGAGGGGGTCAATATGCAGCCAATGAACGACACTTTTGTGTTGGATCTAAATTCTAGTAACCCAGAATGGCGACATATTAAAGTGGGCTCTCCACCCCCTGGACGCTGGGGTCACACTCTCTCCTGTGTGAATGGATCCAACCTGGTTGTCTTTGGAGGCTGCGGAACTCAAGGCTTGCTAAATGACGTCTTTGTCCTTGACTTGGATGCCAAGCAACCATCCTGGCGTGAAATATCCAGTTTGGCTCCACCACTTCCTAGGTCATGGCACAGCTCTTGCACACTTGATGGAACTAAGTTGATAGTTTCTGGTGGATGTGCAGACTCCGGGGTGCTTCTGAGTGATACTTTTCTACTTGATCTCTCAATGGATAAGCCTGTGTGGCGAGAAATCCCGGTGGCCTGGTCCCCACCTTCTCGGCTTGGCCACACGCTGTCGGTTTATGGTGGGAGGAAAATCTTGATGTTTGGGGGTCTTGCCAAAAGCGGACCCCTTCGTTTCCGTTCAAGTGATGTCTACACAATGGACTTGAGCGAGGAAGAGCCGTGCTGGAGATGTGTAACAGGCAGTGGAATGCCAGGTGCTACAAATCCCGGGGTGTTGCTCCACCACCTAGGCTTGATCATGTCGCTGTGAACCTCCCGGGTGGTAGAATCCTAGTGTTTGGTGGGTCTGTAGCCGGTCTCCATTCTGCCTCACAGCTATATCTTCTTGACCCAACAGAGGAGAAACCAACATGGAGGATATTAAACGTACCGGGTCGGCCTCCAAGATTTGCTTGGGGACATAGTACATGTGTTGTTGGGGGCACGAGGGCTATCGTTCTTGGTGGGCAAACAGGAGAAGATTGGATGCTAACTGAGCTTCATGAACTATCCTTAGCAAGCACCATCAAACAGGATGACCAACTATAGGAAAACAACTTCACAATCTGATGTTGTTCTGAGAAGTGTTGATATGCGGATGATGCAGACACATGGAATTGTCATTTACTGTCTCAAATGATAATTTTCTTGGATGAGGTTGTCCTGCTTCAGGTTTGCCTGTTTTCGTCAGATTTCAACTTCATTCCAGGTTTAAAATTTTTGCGGGCTTGTGTGGAAGTGTCATTTTCGCCACATTTGTGAATTATTCTTCAGTTTTTACTGCAGACCTAGTATGTGGGTAGTTACTGCTGTGTAGGATTCAACTATTCTTCGTGCTCTAGGTCCATCTTGGGTCTTTGTTTGAGGTCTGTAGTTCTTCTCCTAGGAAAAATGGGCAAAAAAATAAAAAGGAACTGAAACTAGAAAAGGAAAGCGGGCGTTGCATATGTATATATTCCTACTAGTAAGTAAAATGAACAGCTTCCGCTATGCATCTGATCTGGGTAAATGAGAAAATGTGGTTTAGCTCTCTGATGCTTATACAAGTTGTCTCTTCAGGTCATAAGACTTGAAGTAAAAAGGAGGTGCAGAGATGTTGATATTGCAGGAAACTCCAGTTGCAGAGCCCTGGCTGGCTTTTACCTCTGCACTACATTAGTTTACATGTCTCTTATTTTTCCTTATAAAATCTTTCAATTTTTATTCTTGGAAGGTTATTTGTTACGCTTCGCTATTCTATCTGGAGTAGAGAGATCATCATTTTGTGCTGTTATCTTCAATGTACTCATGCAATTGTTTATGCATATCGGAAATTATGGCTATGTTCACTTCATCTGATGTGCTCAGATTTGAATGGTTGTCTGTGGAGTCATCATGAAATTTCCAGTATTGCTTTGGAAATTCCTGTTATGGAGGAGGTGTGAAACCTTTCGTTTGAGTTTTGAAGTTCTTGGCAGAGCTCGAGTTTTAGCCATGAAAACTGCTTGAAAGATTGAAATGAAGTTCTGTTCAGGATGAAATGAGCATAGCCAATATGTAATTTGTTGCAGCATATTTATGTGTTGGTCGAAACACTCTGTTGTTGGAGCTTGGAGTCACTTGTGTTGTTTCAGTTGGCAACATGATATTCCTGGATACTTGAATGTCAGTTGGCTCGAGGAATATCTATAATTTGGTTTGGCACTTTTTGGACAGCTGAGATACGCCAAGGATCTTAGTGGATTATAGCAAAAATGTCTTTAAACTATCCCTTGTTTCCTTTCCATCGAAGTGACTGCAGGTAATCGTCTAACCAAAGTAGCCCCTTTAATTCAAGGATAGGGTTGTTACGTCTGACCCCTCTATTTCTATTATTGGTATGCTAATATGACGCTTTTTCATTATTTTTTATCGAACTTTTTCCATTATTGATGTGGGTATTATGATGCCATTTTTTTTAAAAGGAAGTATAAAAAAATTAGCTGATCCTTCTTTTAAGGATTCTACTTATATTATCATTAGTGATTGTACATATAAGTTTTTGTGCAGAGAGATGTAAATATATCTATCAAAGACCTTATGATATATTTCAATTTGGTAATCCAACGAGCTGTTATGTTGCCCTTTCTGAAAATATGCCCTACAGAGATACGAGAAACAATTGAAGGATAGCTTTGATACCTTTTCTGGGGGATATGGACCTTGCCTTGGACTCCCTCAACTATTTTATTGTCGCTTTTGACTTGAATGTCACTAAAGCTACATTAATATCATCTCTCATTATTGTTGCTTCAACGATGAGAATAGATGCACTATATAAAAATCTAGTACCTGCTTGAATGAAGCGTTCTTGCCAATCGCATATTATGTATCATTTTGTTGCTCATGTTAAAAGGAAAGTGCCATCTAAGTAGAGTTTGATGAACCTGCCTGAAGGTGATCCCACCCTACAGATTGGGTTGGATATTGGATATTATGATGCCGTGCTTATGTAGTATGTAAGAGTATATGTTTCAAAAATCTTGATCGTGTTACCTTACCAACTTAAGTAGTTCGGTGTGAAGCAATTTGTCAAATTTTATTTGACGGAAACAATGTTGAATATGTGGTTTAGTACATATTTTTGTTTGAAAGTAAAAAGTCATATTTGCAATTGGTGAAGTTTGGGAAACGAAGACAGTCCTCTGGTAACCATACTTTCCTTCTCCCTGTGTCACTCATGCCAAAGGGTGAACTGTATATATAATTTTTTTTTTTTTTTTGAAGTGAAGGGTGCACTATACTTGATTTAACTAAGTGGAAGGGTCAAAAGGTGCATTGAATTTAAATTATGATAGATCCTAATGGGACCTACCTTATCTATGAGCAATTATCATTATCATACATTATCTACAATTAAAAAAAATCTTAATTTACTAGTCAAGCTTGTCATTTTCATAAATCTTTTCGCTAAAAAGAAAGACTTAATTTAATCGATTTTCACCATTCAATGTCACAATTTATTTTTGCTGCATTAAATTTGGAAGAGAATCTCACCGGTTCATCATCCATGGGCTGCCCTACATTGAGAGGATGCTCATGAGATCTCTATTTCTTTCCTTTTTTGTCAAGATAAAGTACCTAAATATTGTACATGTTCTAATCAACTAGGCTACTACTAGTGTCATTTCTACTTCTTTTAAGCATATTAATTATTAAAAAACTATTGTAAAAAGAAATTGGTTAAATTTTTAGCCCATGAGAAAGATGTATCTGTAGTCTTTGCTATGTAAATAGAGGAAATAGAATGGAGGTTATCTTGTAATTAATGAGAAGCAATTCAGTCGCAAAATCCACAGCAGATACTTTCGGCCTATCTTTCACGAGGGTGTTTAATGAGAAGAAAACGTCATGAGATTCTTGAGGGAAAAAGGATGAAAGGAAGCATCCCACAGTACATTGGGACATTAAGGCGTGCCTTAGAGATTCTTGAACAATATACTCCACATTTTTTCTCCGATAAGTGATTTACCTTAAACAGAGTTGTGCTTTCATAGCTTAATACAGATCCTTACTCGAACAAAGGGATGGCAAAAAAAAAAACAATCCATAATCCACATCATCGTCATATGGTATGAATTGGCGATATGGTAGGACATGGGAAACCAAAATCTCGCAAGGCGGCCACCATATCTGAACACCCGCCGAAAGAAATCAATAAATACTTCAATTTCGACCACAAGTTCTGCGGAGTTTTATAAGAACCAAAGAAGAAGAAGACGAAGAAGAAGAATAACTGAATTATGTTCAGTGCGGAGCAATAAACATGATCGGTCTTTCCTTCATGTCCTGTTCTATCATTGTCACCCTCGAAAATTCCCTGGTAAATTTTCTATACCTCACACAGTCACACGTATGTAACTCATCTGAAATGTGAAAAGCTGAGTTCTCTCACCTCTTACCATTCACCAGCTGTTAATGGGAGACGTAATTCAGATTTCCGACTGCATAGTATTAATGCTGTCAGTGACCTCTCTTCAATCGCACTTCACTAGAATTATGCTGAGTAAGACCATTGTGAGCAGTTTTTGTGAAGCAGACTAAAATAGAGTGCACACTTGGGTTATAACTTCAGTCCCTTGGCACTGCAGCAAAAGGGCATTTCCCCAATGTGTTCCACAAGATATAGTCCCCAGAGGAAACCTATTACAGTTGAAATACGCATCACATACATCCATCAGAAATTTTGCACCAAAAATTATCGTGATCGCAAAACAATTCATATGCTTGATGACTTTGCAGGTTAGAGTAAGGCACAAGATAATTCACACCTTTGTTGGGTTCTTTTTAGTAAGTCTTGTGTAAGACCATCTCATCAGACAAATGTTTTTATGGTGACTTTCAATGATAGTTGGAGAGACTAATAGAGTTTATCTAAGAGTAACTGCAATAAAAGTTGCTACCAGATGATGTATTAGTCACCCTTGAATTAAAAAGTCAATTTAAAACATATTATTAGTTATGTCAAAAACCTTTAAAAAGTCAGTTTAAAACATATTACTGGTCACGCCACAACCTTTAAAAAGTCGTCTCTAGATGAGTCCGTCTCACAATAACTTTTATGCGAGACGGTCTCCCACAAGAATTTGTGTATTATCCTTGTTCTAGCTTCTGATGCTCACCAGCTTAAAAATTTCACTAGGACAATTATTACAGTGGTGAGTGAGAAAAGTCAGCAATCCTGGTGGCAGAACATAGTAACTACTAATTGTCAAGAAGGTTACCTAAGAGGACCTAGAATTTAAGGATCACAGGTAAATTTCAACAACTAGAGAGCAATTTACATCTATAATAGAGCGCGAAGATGGTGTAGCTCTGCAGCATGCTCACAATGTTACATCCCCCTTCGATGTATTAAAAATAGAAGGCTATGCCCCTTCCTAAAATATATCTCAATAATACATAACAAGAAATTTGGCGCATCTACAGGATGATTAACACAACTTAAACATTGGAAAATGGGAAGAAGGTTTACCTGAGTGGAGAACTCTATAGGTGCTTTAACAGGTGGATACATACTTACCTGAGCCAAAGCAGACAACCACATGAATATCATACACCAACCCAACAAATTGACTAATAAAACTGGGAGCTGAACTAGCCATATTCATCAAGTACACGTAGCAGATACAATTACAATAAACCAAAATAATAACAGTATGTAAGATACTACTGTTTTGTAATGGAAAGATAAAATTCCTGAGAAATATCAAAATTGCTCAAGTGCCAAATTGATCCAAAGGCTAGAAGGTGGGCAAACAGGCTTAATTTGCAGTTTATCTGGCAATTAGGCTAAGGGATTCAACCATGACTACACATGGATATTATCATCTATCATGGGATCGTCACTAGGATTGCTGCAAAAACACAGTCCACAGAGGATTAAATTGAGTTTAGCAAGCACTGAGCAATGTTCTCATTAGTATCTTAAGCCAAATTGCAGCTCCTCTTATTCACTGCATTTTTGATCCCCATACACCCTCATGGGATGAGTCTACGTTGCTTGGGGATGTAAAAACACTTCATGATGTAGAATTCCAAAAATAAGCAAAAATGATACCAGCAACTGGAAAAAGAAAACAGCAATAACACCTAAGAACTTACAGATTTTGTATCAATGGACATTCCTGATAATGATGCCCCCATGATCTTGAAAGACACCTGTAAAACCATGTTTGCCAAGAAAATTTCATAAACATTCAGAACTATAATCATTTAGTAAGTCGTGACAGCATGAACTATAAGAAATCTAAAGCCTCCCTTTTCAGTGATTTAAGTCTACCATGGGGAAGGGGTTTGCAATTGTGCAGATGCCTCACTGAATGGTTCTTCGGGAAGCGATTTTAAAGGATTACCTAATGGTGTGCTAAAACTAACAATGAATGTGGACAAAGTATATTCATTTGAGGTATTCCATGCAATAGAAAGAAGCCATCACAAAAGGTAAAACAAAACACAAGCTAGGTATCAACTTGAACACAATGAACTAGAGATGCTCCAGAATTCATAGAATTTCGCATACGCACTTTAGCATAATCATAAGCCTGCCAAGAAAACGGCTCCTCTAAATCAACAGGTGGAAGATCCTTCATCATCTTCTCCTCCAGATAATCCTCAACATTAGCCACATTCCTAGAATTGTCCATTTCAACATCACTGTCTTCATCAAATGTAGCTCCTGTCCCCGAAAGAGAAGATCTTTGTGCCTGTAATCTTGAAAATTTAACTGTTCCTGGAAATGTTGCCTCAACACTCTTGCCTGTAACACCTCGACCACTTGCTATAATTTTCCATTCAATAGTGTGTTCAGTAGAAGATACGGTTCCAACAGATGGTGTCCCATTGAAAGAGACCACTCTTCTTCTAGGAAATGGCATTGTTATAGTACAAAATTCCATAGTAAATGGAGACTTATAACCATCCATTAGTTGTAACTTGAATAAAAATGCACCTTCATTTTCCGAAACCATAGACAGCTGATAAAATCCCTTAATAGGAGGTCCAAGGTTGGGAAACGCTGTATATCGCATCAAAGTAAAATTACCAAGAGGTGGTAAGAACATTACAGCCTGTTTATCAACACCTTGCTCGGGAACTTGAACACAAGCATGAAACGATAGAACCTCAATACGAGAACTATTCAGGCCAGTCAAGGGAAATGAAACATCAGGCAATCCCTCCAATTCTGCTCGACAGTTAACTTGGCCTGTAATTGATATGGTATCAGGAATTTCGTCACGGTCATACATGGCAGCATTAATAGTCTCATATATAGTGAATAAAATTCTCTGCCTCCCTCGGTAGAGATATGGCTTCCATGCTGGTTGTTTGACATCTGCATGAGGCATATCTGCTGCAGAAAACCCATTAATCTTAATAGCGGAAATATTTGGGTAATTAAGATCCAATGGAGTACCTGCACACAAGATAAATAAAAGTTCAAATATCTGGACTCTGGAAGGTAATGGCAATCATAACCATCCTAGAAATTTCACTTCAGGATACCAAAACAAAGGTACCAACCGAAAGGCATGGAATTGCTGATAAATGTCTGTAACACATCTTTATCAAGACCCCTATAACCAGCTTTTGGAGCATCTGAGATCGAGGAACCAGCTAGAGATCCTGTGACGGTGGGGGAAGCTGCAACAGAAGGTGCTGCTGTTTTGGCTCTTGCAGAGATGCCTGATATCCCAATGCTGCCAGTTAGAGAATCAAGTAGCCCTCCTACAGGAGATGCACTGACAGCTATTTCAGGTTCAACAATGTCCCCGTGATAATGTCACCAATGACATGTGCAACCATAAAGGCCCTATCAGGTGCAAAAACTCAAAAAATTATATTTTTTAAAAAATATTGCATCAGCACTGAACAATCAGCAATACCTTGCTGCAATTAACACTAATACATACTGAAACAAACATAGATCAAGAGAATAATACTTGCAGCCACTAAGCTGCCCAAGTCCAGAAACTTTGCAGCCACTAAGATAGGCATTGATGAAAATATTCCATCATCGCAAGTTGCCAGCCAGAACCCTTAGTTTGTCTGAGTCCTCAAATCCAAGCAAAGGCAAAGGAGACCAGTTTGAGTTGCCAGACAGAAGCTTGGCCATGCTGATCAAGGAGTTGAAGAAGAGTTTCAACCCAGACCTAATGGGTCTGGAGCAATGTAAAGAAAAAGTCCATTAACCAAGCTTCATCAACTGCATCAGTTTCTCAGTGAACTCCATTTCATTTTTTGAAACATTCGTTTATTTCTTGTTTGCGAACATTTAATGTATGTAATAATTTGAGACAATTTGTATGTTATTTATCAACTGCAAAAGGGCACTACCCTTCCTTGCAACTACCTTCAGGATTGAAGATGTTCGCCCAGAGCCGGCTGATGTGGTGAGCCACGGAATCAAAACTCCTACATTAATGATTGGCAGTATAGCTTTTGGTAAAGGAGAGTCTAGGCTAAGTCAAGGGAAGCTGCAGACAACACTCAGAGGAACTCAGCTGTGAAACAATTCCAAGTCATCCATATTTTTGAGTCCTGTCCAATAGGATGTCTTCTAGTGGCAGTGTCAATCATCATCAATCTTTTCAACAACCACAGCACAGTAGGAGCAAAAGAAGAGTTCTTATTGGTCGAGATACCAGGCCAATCAGACACTTTCTTACAGTGTTAATTAATTATTATTATTCTTAATCTTTCCTCAATGATTAGGAAAGGTATTTTGCACAGGAAAAGGCCTCTATATAAAGCCGTCCTGTTTCATTGTAAGACACATCGAATATATACACTTTATTGATATTGGTATTGATGGATTTACTATATCAGAACTCAGACAGTTTATGAATTCAAACTTTCTGTTTCAGTTCAAATTGGTTTGGCAACCAGGTGGTGATCCATTATTAGGCCAACTTCTTTGCTAACTTCTTGGATGCCCTGTTTGATTTCAAAGCTGGAAAAACCGTCTCTTCTGAGTTAGCCAGGACTATCTTTGTGTTCTTTCTGTTTAGACCCCTCAAATAACAGCTTGGTTTCCTCTACAATTTGCTGTGTGATTGTTCGTTGACTCCTAGGGAGTTGCTTGTGTTAAGGGTTGGATAAATCCTCCGGAGGAGTATCTGATCACAACGTACTCCAGCAATCCCCAAACAGATTCATGTTCTCAGTGTCAGTACCTCATACTCCACCAATCCCCAAGATAGATTCATGTTCCTAGCGTCAGTACCTCATTCTGACCAAAACCCATAACATAATGCGGGATCTCACACCCATACAAACAAACACGGGAATGGAGGGTGATGACAGTGTTTGGACATTTTACAACTCTAAGAACATTGGGAGACATCAGTATTCAAGCACTTTGATGAGAGGAGTCCACAAGGTTTTGCCACATGATTAAATGATACAAATTTAAAGTCAAGAAAAATGGCCCATATCAAATGAGACTCTCAGTCCCACAGTTAAGCTACTGACCAAAAGGATTGTTCTTCCTCAACCTTCAAAGAGGATATTTGAAGAGGTTAATGCAAGGAACAACATTCTTCCTTGTTTTTTCTTTTTTGCTTTTTTTTTTTTTTGGACGGGTGGGGGTGATTAACTCAGGACAGTCTCTTGGATTTGATAACCTTATCATCCAAACCCCAAACCATAATTCTGTTACCTCCTGGACATTGTGCAGTAGGTCCTATCTTATAAACCTAGCAATCCAGTTTCTTGGCAACATCACTATCTTGAGTAGGGTGTTTTATGACAAAGGGCACAGAAGAATAGCAGCTGCAGTAATCCAGAGTATCTTCCCATGCCACCAACTTGAGTGACAATCTATATAGCACCTTTATGAGCAGATTCAAAATCATGATACAGCTTAAATGCATTATGGTTCATGGATATTTACCACTTCTTTTAACACAAATGCTAACTCAGGCTGCCTATCCATGTGAAAGGTCACCGATTATCAACCTATCATCTTCTTTTATATTGGTTAGTATTCAAGGACACCGTATAGAGCTGTTAAACCAAAATGCAAAGTTGTGTTGCTGGACTTGCCGGACTCCTGCATTATGCAGAAGCCTCATTTTCTTATAATGTGGCATTGTAAGAGCTCTATTTCTTAGACATCTTCACAACAACATGAATCAGCTCGTTTAAACCAAAAATGTGGAGTTGGTTTATCACGATTTTCGTTCTTAAATATGGGCGGTCAATTCAGGCGAGTGGCTAGACCTGCACAACAACATGAACAGCTGCTATAAGATACTTAACAATTAGCCTATCCACTGCATACCCATTATTTAGGAGCGGCTAGACCTGTCAATTTAGGCGAGTGAGTTAATAGGGGTTGCGTATATTCGGGTTTGGGTAAAATACAGATCGGTGTATTTCGGTTCAGGAAAGATATGGCGGTCGTATATCTATACAGGTTTCGAGTTGACTCACCGGGTTGAGAGTGCCTTTTTATTAGTTATTTTTCTTCTTTTAATTATAAAAATTCAGCATATTTTTTCCTAAAAATTGCTCATATTCTACAAAAAATGTATAGCATTTTTATTTTCTAAAAAGAATATTAAAAAATATTCAAAACTTCCATTATGATATTTGTGTGAAGACCCCATTGAGTCGAGCGGCTTCACAGCTTAAGGCCAATGAAAAGATGGGTCAATAATAGATTGAATAATAGTGACTTGTTCTGTTAATGATTCGTTTAAGGTTTCGATGTTTATTTCACCTCTTCTATTATACTAAGGAGGTTTGTATACATATTTATTATATTTTAAAGATCAAGAAAGAGTGGGTTAACTCTGCATAGGCGTAACCGACCCATTTTATTCACTAGCAAAAATTTGACTCTATTTAACCCAACCTATTGCCCATCCTAGGCGCTGTGTCCAAGTACAACTAAAACATTTTCAAATAAATGAGAATTAGCGATTTACAATAAACTAAAACTACTATTTTTAATTATAAAATCAAAATTTTACATCATTATAGTAATATTATTTCTACAAAACAAAATTATATTATTTAAGATGTGACTATGTATATTCACTTCACCAAAAATACAACAACATAACTTGTGTACTTTTAGTATTTTTAATATATTACGTCATTTGAATCCATACATATTTATTGAAATTAACTATGTATAATTTTTGTATATAACATTTTTTATGAGAAAGAAGTTGAGAAATGAAACAGATATTAGTGTTCGTTTGTAAATGATTGCGATAAATATTTAACGTTTCTCCAAATGATGTGATATGATAAATAACCATACTAAAAGAGTGATAAAGTGAAAGGAAAATCATATAATGGGCATAAAACATTCAATCGACAAACCACAAAACTAAAATTGTTGTTTTTATTGCCTTAATCCAACGGGTTGAACGGGTTCGGGTCAGGTTGACCCTCTAATTTGCGGGTTTTTCAGGTTTGATTTTTTTCAGGTTCGGGTCGAGAAAATCGTGTACAAAACCCAAAATTTCGGGAAGGTTCGGTCGGGTCAGTTTTTACAGATCTAGGAGTGGCCTACAATGTGCCCATACCATGATACGCGATCCAAGCATACAAAAATCATGCTAACTCTGACCACTTCATCCAGTAGAGGTACAATGCATAGATCAACTTCCTACCAGGAAGTTCAGGAAATCTCGACCAGAAATTCGTTCGAAGGGAATAGACCAAACAAAAGGGCTTGAGATGTGTTATGGGAAAATCTCTTGAGATGACCGAATACAACATATTTATGCATAAAGCATAGATACTATAGGAGGGGTCAAGACTCAGGATACAATGACAAAGTAGGCATCCTCAGATGTTCACTGAACCCACTACCTTGCATCCTATCCCACTTTTACTCATCCCCCAATAGGTAAACCCTATACATCCTTAAAACAGCCGAAATAATGTCTGAAATTCTGGAGCTATCCTTAAAAGAACAAGAAACTCAATATTACTCAAAATATATGGTTTTTGGACATATAGTAATCCCACCTTCGAAATATTGGACGGAAATAATACCACATTACATGTTGGACATCCGCATACTCACCTCTGATCATATGTTTTTTTTGGGACCGCAACCGAGTGAACGGATTTTGGACTCAATAGAGCAATGATGTGGACAGTCATTTTGCTGACGTGGATGACAGAGGAAGTGAAGGATTTAAAGGAAGATTTGATTCAGCTTACAAAAAGGTTTAAGGCGTTTAATAACACAGAAATTGTGGTTACATTTGATACTTATGATTTTGGCAGTTGTATTATTGAAAGATAATTTAATAGGGTGAGAAGGGGGCATGTATAAAAGGACTGACCCCGTGGCTCTATCGTCCATGTTCGTAAAATGACTTTCCATGTTATATCTCCGCTAAATCCAAGTTCTATTCACTCGGTGGAAGACCAAATAAATAATAATAGGATCAAAGGTGGGTATGCTAGTTTCCAACTTGCAAAATAGGATTATTACATCCAATACCCCTAAGGTGAGAGTATTGACATCCAAAAACCCAAAAAATATACCTAATTATCATTATCATTATTTTGACACTTCTAAAACGACCTATAAACTCATACACGAAAATATACATTAAAGTATTACAAAAATACTGTATTCTCTAAATCCAAGAATATATTTCATATTTTAGGCTTCCTTCCTTTTTATCTTCAACTCCGTTACTTTTACTCTAAACAAGAGAAATACACCACATTCCTCGCAGGAAGTTCACATTAAATGACATAGTTCACATGCGTATAAGAAATGCTTTGTAACAATCCTTGAATCAAATTAGACTAAACCAGAGTACCAGCCCATCCAGATTTTTTTATTTATTATTTTTTTTACTAAAAAAAAAAGGTAGATGGAGTCTTACCCTGCATATAAGTAGAATAAACATAATCACAAGACTCAAACAATTTTCACACTAGCCACCAAGATTCCACATCCGTTAAACCTAGAAAAACTTAGCCATTCTGGTCAGCAATACACATCCAAAGGCATTCAGTCCTAATGGTTATAATATCAAGTCAAGAAAGTAATCATGTTTGCATATGATGCCACTATAAGGAACTTAGCAATGTAATCACAACAGCATTAGCAAGCAACCTACCATACCCAGTGATGGATGGAAGATCAAGCAGTAAGGAAGATAAATTAGGGTCCACACCAATGGCTGTTCCACAGTCAGATCTCTTATACAGCATCTCATATGCTCTTAAATGCTTGGGCTTGACCATGGGCAATACCAGTATGATGTAGGGTCCTTTTACATGAAGAATTAATGGCCACAATATGTGGCCCTTTCCTTCTTCATTGCCAATATGGAGACTTATGATATGGCGTGTAATTGGATCGTCGACCCAAGAATCTGATCCCTCCACTGATTCAGCCACACGTATGCCAAAACCATGAACAGATCCCTCCCTGTTATTGTACAAAGAAACTAATGGCATCAAGCATCAATAAACAGCAAATGACAAGCTGCATTAGAAAATTGAATTAAGTACAATAACCAAATCAGACCTAAATCACGAAGGCCCTGGGTTCCAACCTAGGGATCAGCACTTCATATACGAAAAGGTGTGGGGAGCTGGAAGAACCACCACGTAGGCATGGATTCCACCCCTCACCCCAGTCCATCCAGACCCTACCCCTATCATGGCACCAAAAAAAAAGGGGGAATAGAAAGAGGGAGGGACGGGAGAGGAAGCTTAATCCAAATAAAGCAAACGGTAAAAACAATACACCAATATCTAGCATGTCCAATGTCCAAAAATTTACATGCACGTCGAAATATAGATAGGGAAAACAAAGGAATGGATGAAGCTGGACACTATTTGAATGCTCATCCAACAATTTCAATAATAATCACATCATATGGCCTGAAATTCCCCAACCTATTATCGCCAGCCATACGATAATTTGCTGTGCTCTTTTTTGGCTTGAGGAAGGTGATGCTGAATAGATTGGATAATACTCATGTATGTTCAGTTAGCTTAACCTCCAATTATCTTCACAAAAACTTTGCATCTTCATCAGTTAATGATCGCCAATGTTGTAGATTATCAAACGCCAAAATGAATGCAAAAAGATAAATAGAAAAGGATCAAGTTGAAAGTAGTTATCGATTATCGTCCAACAGGAACAATTCAAAATATGGGCACACAGATTCTACAAAAATATGACATAAAAAGCAGGTTGTTGGAGAACGACAGCACAAATATCAAGAAATCAGAAGAGAGATGAAATCTTTGATCTTTTCCCAAGACAGTGAAAGGAGGGGAAGAGGCAAGCATTGAGATAACCTTCGGCAGAAACAACTGAGTGGGCAAGAATTATTATCATATGGCACAAGGGCGTTGGTTTCCAACAAATTAAAGGGCATCAATCAATTCCGAGTGAATGACAAACTGTTTCAGATTCATGAAGCTTCCACCTTCATGATTATCGATATCTCATCCATCCTTTCATCAAATCACATTCATATTAGATGACTTGTATGTTGTCTAGACTTCCATATGGCATGAAAATAATAAAATAAGACAAGAACTTTGTACATTTGACCCGTGAAAACAATAACAAGAACAGTGGCAAAGTGTGATCCTACCCAGGGTGAGGTATCTGAAAATGTGTTCATCAGTTTAACCTAATAAATTAAAACTAGCATATACATTGTAAAGGTAAAAAGACAATTCTCTTTTCATTTATTAGCAGCTTCAATCCAATTCAACGTTCCCGTGACCTAAAAGTCAAGTCAGATTTCAAAATAACACTATCTAGTTCACCGTTGGCAACATTCAGCAACAATTTAATACCCAATAGTTCAAGATAAAGCATCAAACTACCTCTTCTTTCGATTAGAAAACGACTCGGATAACTCGGAATCACTCGGAATCGAAAGCGAAACAGTATTAGCAACGCCATTATCATCGCCATCCTTTGTGCCCATCTCCTTTTCCGCTTTGCAGGCATTTCGCCATCGCCGCTCAACGGTGGGAAACCTTCTGCTCCATAAAATTAGCAATCAAATTGGATTAAATTGAATTGAACTTTCATAATCTGGATGAAATTTACTCAATTCAGATTGAAGATTTAATCGATGAAAGAATTTGGAAAAATTGCGACGAAAAGAAGATTAAAAATGTCAGAGAAGAAACGCAAGGGTGTAGTTAACCTGGAGAAAAGGATGGCGTCGAGGTTGTTGAGGACCCAGAGAGCTCTGATGCCACAACTTCCCTCCGCCCTCCTGGCCGTTGTCGCCGCCGCCGTCGCCGCCGCGGCAGCTTCTTTCATTCTTGTAAGTTTTCAGGTGAGAAGGTCCGAGATGGTCCACCAATACTATTATTTCATTAGTAAAACAAAAATTATAAAAGGCTTTCTTCGAGCACTAATTAGTTAATCGGTTTTGATAGACGTGGTCTTCAGGGCCATAGATAACAGTATCAATATCATATTTTACAAATAATTTTATCTAATTAAATATAATATTTTTAAATAAATTTTTTTAGTATAATTTAATAAGAGAAAAGAATTAATAAATGATAAAAATTCTAATTATTTATATCTCTACCTCCGCTACTGCACAAATGCTTCTTAGGCAGACATGCCTAGTGCCTAGGTTCACCAGCAACCATGTTGCCACCATAGTGGTTCCATAGTAGCTGGCGTATCCTGGGTTCAGCTCCTCGATAAATCCATAATGATCAATATGGCTGGCAATGCTTAATGTTGGGCCAAATTTCTCTCTTCTCTCGATATCCTCTGCCTTTGAAATTAACTCTTAATAAAAGTCATAAATTCCATATAAAAGTTATGAATTCTATAGTAACATGAACACTTTCATATAATTTATGATGATGTAATACTAAGCAAACCCCGACTGCATTAATTTTTGCTCTACCATGACCTCAATTCTACACTAAGCTCTACCCTAATTTCATGATTTCACTTTTAATTCGTATAAAATGATATTTTGGCACCCAATTAGATAGGGACTAGGCACATGCTTTGTGAAAATTACTAATGGGTAAAACTCATAAAATAAAGAAGCATGCTAAATAAAATATAAAATAAATTGATGAAGAAATATGAAATTCAAAAACAGGATCAAAGTTAACATAATTCCAGCAATTGAGGCCATGGATAATTCTCCAAATTATGAGAATGATTTAGTTAAGCAATTTTAAAAGAAAAAAGTTGATGATTAGATATTTGGGGAGTAGGGGATAATTTTAATCAAATTAGGCAACTAAAAGTATTCAAGTTAGAACACATTTTTGGGTAGATTTTGTAACACTCCACTCCCGTCCGTAGAGTATTACACGATTAGGATTCCACGAAAGGAACCGTTCGGGTTAGTCAACATCCTAAATTCGGTTTATCGGCGTACGCTTAAAGTGATGCATGTGTTTTCCTATGTTTTCTCTTGGTGTTTAGAGTTTTTAGAAAATTTTCGACAAATTTTTATTTGTATTTTAGCTATTTCCCTAATCCGAAATCCTTAAACATGTACAAAACCGTAATAAAACTCAACAAATCACACGCTCGGAGTATACCAACAACCACATCATCAAATTTGCAAAAGTTTCAGATCACTTCCGGGAAGATGAGGTTGAACCTCATAGGTTATCTTGACTCCAAAGTCGTCCCCAACTTATTAGACCCGCTAAATTTTAGGTTACAACCCTTGCTTATTCACATAACCAAATATGTACAACACGCTAGAAGTTACAAAACACAAAATTAAAACTTTCGTTACCAACCCACCACCAATGCAAGTGTATTCCGGACATGGAAGGAGGCGAGACAAACCATCTCACGGGGTACATTCATTTGGAGAGTAAATATATGAGGGTGAGCACCAATCCTCTAAGTGAAAAATCTTACACTCTAACAGAAATTCTTTACACATACTATCAATAATAATGCAATTGATAAAAACCGATCATATATAGCTCAGCTTGTTACGATTCCACGCAACATAATTATAACTGAGTTTGCTAGCACTTCATGTTGAAATTCAATTTCATTTCTAACAAGTTTTCCACCTTAAAACAAGAATCGGAAAAGTTGCAATAAAAAGGTGTTTTACGTAAGCAACTAAACTTCTTTCAAAAACTGCCTTTTAGAGTATTACTCGAAACCGAATCACTTTACAAGTCAAGCATATCCATATTAAGGTCCAATAATTCAAGCTAGCATATTTACCCATGTATTCATGACAAGTCAATCGGATTAGCGACAGTATTTCATCAATATCCATTATAACTCAATTCTTTAGTTCCCTGTCACTTTTATGCTTTCGCTTTTTAGAACTCTTCACCATAATTCACATCTTTACTCAAGTATTTGACACTTATTTACACCCACTCATTTCCTACTCAAGCAAGAACCACACACTCTAACATACGTAATTAATATCTATTCCATTCTGTTTTCAGGAGACATAAACATTCCCCAATTATCATGGATTATTACAAACAACTCATTTCTTCATATTAATTCTTCCTAAGCATGTCCCTTTTTTGACTTAATTTCACCTGAGCCACAATAAACATAAACAGTCACAACATTTACAAGTTAACCTAAACAGCCACCAAATTTCCATTTTCAGATCGTAATTGAGCATCAATCAATATGGATTCATATCCCCTTCCCTCTTCATACTCCAAACCTTTACTTCTTAGCATAATTAATTACATCTCAATGTAGAAAGTTTAGGAAGTTCCGAAGAGTTTAACTAAAATAAGAACTGACAATCTACAATCGAAATCACAAGTATCCAATCGTCGTCATTATTTGATTCAATAAAAGTGGAAGCTTGTCATCATATTTATCAATAATTAAGTTTTATATTTATTTAATTTTTTAATTAACTATCTCGTATTTTTTCAATGATTAATAAATATTATTTGTAATTTTTAGTAAACCTATTTTCAAACTATAATATTCTATCAATAATATGACAAAAAAATTATATACAAAATTAAAATTAAATTAATAAATAATAATAATAATAATAATAATAATAATAAATAGTAATAGTAACAACAACAATAACAAAATACCCCAACTAATAATAATAATAATAATAATAATAATAATAATAATAATAATAATAATAATAACAACAACAACAACAAAGACATAAAGTAATTTAAAAAATAAAACAATTATGATTTCATTCCTTGGTTAACCAAACAACAAGAAGTGGAATTTGATTTCGTTCCTATTCTCTACCAAACATTTGAAGAAAATATTCAAATTCCATACCTAACCCCTCAAGTATCATTATATGATTTCATTTCATTCCAATTTTTCATACTAAATACGGTCTTAGTTCTACTTCTAATTGCCTAATGTTGACACCTAGCCACCCACTCCTGTTATCCTCTTCTCCTTTTCTTTTGATATGTATAACTTAGGTTAAACCCAAAATAGGCGGCATAAGTTGTTTCAGGTTTTGTTATTTATTTGAGTCCGAGTGAAGAGTTAAAAAGAACGACTATATTTACTAATTAAACTATATATGCACATAATAATTTGCACAAAATAAAATTACTCATAGATTACATAATTAAATTTAACTATATAACTAACCTACTAAAAGTCTCGGGTCTCACTTATTTTTAATAAGAAAGTATGGCAATAGTCTCTTTCTTATGGACAAGTTCGAGGTAAAATTAACTTGACCAAATTAATTATATAATAGGATATGGATACCCTTATCTATCGAACAAAGGGAGATGTTTAGTAAAATCGTTAATTAATTGATCCAAAAAAGTTTTACCGGATATCATACATTAAATTTAAATTAAAAAAAATAAAATTACCATAAATATTTGTGTTCAAAATATATAAAAAATTTCTATAAAAAATAAAATTTATTTTTTAATATAGAGTATGAATGCATATATTGTATAGATCCTTCTATCGTTATTAAAATATTTGCTTTTCGTTAAAAATCACAAAAATGTATGCTATCTTCTCATTTGAATGGTGAAGGAAAACGGAAGAAGAAAAAGAAGAATGAGTGAGCGAGGGAGAGGGAATTAAGGCCAACGAGGGAAGATGGGATGTCTTCCACTACTCTAATGCCATTATTGAGTGTTGTCACCCCCGATGGTGAGAATATATGTTCTCTCTATAGTCTGGTCTAGAGCTAAAGTTTGTGGTGGTACTATGATCACAATGTAAGGTGATAAGGATGAAAGAAATGATAATTCTATGATAAAATTATCGCTCATTTTTAGGAAGAAAATAATAATTATTAAATGTAACATGAGTTATTAAAATCTTAAATTGGATAAATCAAAATGCCACTATTTTTTAGATACCCAAATATCAAGAACCCCTTTTCTATATCGATGAGGATAAATCCTAAATGATGTGTATGGTCTACCTAAACTGATCATCATATATTAGGCTCATGAACAATTCAATCTCCTAAAAGGGAGATGAATTAGGGTAACGTGGTGAGTAAAGTGATGAAATTACCTTACCACTTTACCCAAGAACTACCTACTCTTATAAATAGCGACAATGCTATTTCATGCACACAATTCAACATTTCATACAATTCTCATATTGTGTGAGCATATTTCTCTTCTTATGCAATGACATTGTCAAATTTCTTAATTTTTCGACCTTAAAATTACAATTTAAATCTTTAATGTTTTGTTAGATCTCTATATTGTTGACTTAATTGTCGAGAGGTATTCCCTGGAATCTGACCCCCAAAGTCTACCTTTTGCAGGTTAGAAGTTTACCATTGGACCAACTCTGAAGATTATACACATGGTTGGATGAATATTTTGAGGCATGCACCCATCAACATTCCTTAATGAGTTAGTATTATTCCCAATCATCACCGACATAACCCACGAATTTTTTTCAAAAACATATATCTTCTGTCAAAATCCTTATCACCTTTTGTAAGTTTTTTACATATAATTGATTCATACTTTAAGTTTTTTTTTTAAAAATTAAATTCAGTATATGGCCCCATCCTCCTTGCCAATTGTGATTTCTATTAAGTGGTATGATTGTGGGGTAGTATTTTTAATATTTTCACAATATAGAATTTTTTAAAAAATCAAGTCACTTACCTTCATTCACATGTAAACGAACTTGAGGTTTTCTTCTTTTAAAAAAATAATAAATATAAAAAACATTAGGCAACCCTTCTCTTAAGGGTTCTACCTATGTTATCATCAGCAAGTATACATGACAACTCATGTGAGGGAGAATAAGAAAATAAACCTAAAACCCTCATAGAATGACCTAATTTGACCATACAATCAATTGCCATATTGTCTTCTCTAAAAATATGATTAATAGAATAGGAAGAAAATAGTGAGAGCATGACTCGTATATCATGAATCAACAAATGGATCCTTCAAGACGTTTAAATGGTACCCTGAATCTGTTTGAATAACTATTTTGTTATCTCCTTCAATTTGTATGTTTGAGTATCCTGCTTCGAGTGCTGCCTTGATACCATCTCTCATAATTGTAGCTTTAGATATCGGAATAGGGGCCACGTGCATGAACCTAGTTCCTGCTTGGATGATACCTCCTTTTAAATCATGTGTAATGAACCCCGTTGTTGCGCCTGCCGAAGATAAAATGTTGTCGAAATTAATTTTGATGATTCTCGCCTGGAGGAGAGATAAATGATGAGAAGGATGGGTCCAAATTTGTCATTCTGCCCAAAAACTTTTTGCTCGAATAAGAGTACCAACTGGATTGGGTAGATAATTCGAAACACGACTCCGTTGCAAGACTTCCATATGCTCCACATTAGAACAATAATTTGGGAAAGATTATCATATCGACCAATATAGAAATTGTGTAAAGACTCTAACCGAAAGGAGATTGTTGGAGAAAGGTCGTTGACGAATTCATCCATATTGAATGACTTTATACCAAACTTGACTAACAAAAGAACAATTAGCAAAAAGATGTTTTGTGTCTTCAATTCCGCCAAGCAAGCCGAGCAACAAGGATCCAATTTTAAGTCACGATACGTAAGGTTACCTCTAATCGGTAATGAGTTATGACAAAGTCGCCATAAAAAAATTTTAATCTTAGGCATAATATCCAAATTCCAAAATCAACTATACTTCCACACGGGATGGTCAAGTTTCATATTATCATGAGCTTTCCAAGTGGCGATTTAGTAGAAAATTCTTCATTCCTAGTAAGTCTCCAGTACCACTTGTCCTCCATTTTCATAAGGGGAATGGAAATAGTGAAGACATAAAGGATAATAGATTGCAGAAAAAGTTTGGTTTCATCCCAACTTTTATCAGTGAAATGAATTCACATACCTTAATATGAGGATTACTTTGACTTAAAGGGTCAATTTGCAACAACTCGCCAAACTAGAGTCGTGGCACCAAGTATCTATCCAAAAATTATTTTTTGTTCCATCCCCTAGTTGCCATCTCATATTTTCACGAATGAATTTGTGGGTCCGTCACACTACACATCCTTTTTTAAAAAAAAAAAGAAAAAGGATTCACAAAGCATCAAGAGAAAGTGAAAGTCCGGAACTTGAAGAAGCAAGAGATTGTAGGTTTGCTTTGATAGTTGCTTGTGAACAAGGTTTGAGACATGTGGTAATTGAAGGTGATTGCAAGTCTTTAATCTCTAAGTCAAGAAAAGGCAAGAGCTAGCTTCTCAAATTGGCCTCATTATTAGTGACATTCATGATCTTTGTTTACATTTTGAATTTTTTACTTTTAATTTTGTTGGGAGGGAGGGTAACCAGTGGCTCATAATTGTGTTTTGTGTTGAATATTGAGTAATATATCCCCCTTTGATGAAAAAAAAAATAAAAAATTCATAGTTAGTTGTTAAAAGGAAAGGTTTAGTGGGAGGAAACATATTTATTATTAAAAATTAAGACTAATTAATTTAACTGGTAAAATTTATAGAAATTACTTTAGATTTGAATTTCCTTTATTAAATATTTGTGCCTTATTTACATAAAATAATAAGGTCAAAATCCACTAAAATATAGGGAGCTTCTTCAATTGTCGTTAGCCTTCTTTCTCTTCCATGTTTTCGATATAAAACTTTAGGTGGACTATTTTACAACCCCCCCAAAAAAAAAAAAAAGGAAGCTCGTGATTCTAAAAGCTAATGGACTATTTTATTCTGCATATATCAATTTTGCTTAGTATTTTTGTTGTGTCTTGAAACTATTTAAGATAGTTTTTTATGTTACTTGTGCACTCATCATGTCATTTTGGAACGTTCACAACAAATTGCAAGTATTACTTGGAACCAAATTGAATTCGATTTGAATTTCTCAACAAACTTGTTTCTTTTACAAGACCGATTTATTAGATCAATCCATAATCAATTCGAATCGAAAATCATATATATCACCTGATCATATCCATCCGGATCTAAAATGCACATGTTAATCCGAAATATGACTTGATTCCAAGTTAACCTGACCCGTGCCCGAATCAAATGAACCATTTATTAGATCTACAAATAAAGTAAGTAATCTATACTCATACAACACCCCCATTAATATCAAATACCATGCAGAAACTACCCTTGTTCTTTAGGAAACTAAAAATGAAAAGAAGGGGCGGGGGAGAAAACAATGATTGAAATTTCTGGATGTCTATGGTAATTATTAAACAACAAACCCATGTCCTTAGATCCAATTTGAAGTATGACTTCGACAGAGAGAGAGAGAGAGAGAGAGTTTTAGCATGCACGCAAACAAGGAGGAGTTCAGTGGATAACATCTCGCGAGCATAAGATAAATTCATGACGACTTCTTCGCAGTAATCCCCGAAACAGACCATAAATTTATCTCGAGTTTGGGTGTAATTCTTTCCAAGCATCTATGAGGTTCTCGCACCTTAAGTGAAGGTATAACTGGATGACCATGCACCATTATCTCCACCTGTTTTACATTTACATTTTCGAAAACCTTTTGTCAATTGTCTCTTGTACTACTTTTTAACAAATATACATTTTACAAAAATATAGTATTTATTAACTTCAAATTAATATTGCCTATCTATTAAGCTAGGGTATATACATATTGTTGGGTGGTGTCTCAAAATCTCATGTTTTAGGAAAGATTGTTTCCTTATAGAATTGAGTATCCTAAATCTAATTATATTCGGATAAAAGAGTTTGCTTCCTATTTGTATTAGGTAATTGTTACCTAATAGAATTAGGAGTAAGAGTTTTTGTAGGTTTAGGAGATTCTGTTAGGAGGTTGTTATTAGGGTTTCGTTTTCTATTTAAAGGATGGTTGACCTTCATTGTAAACACCAAGGGAATTATTGTGAAGAGAGTGTTGTGAGATTGGGATATCTCGAGTTTGGGAAGATCTCGTGGGTTTGATATCGTTCTTGCATTCTCTCATAATAGTGAAATCATTGTGCTTGTACCGTTCATGGTTTTTCCCGGTTTGGGTTTTCAACGTTAAATTCTTGTCTAACTCCTGTTTTTTATCTCCATCGAATTTCTTGATATTGTTTTTGTTATCCTAAATCGCTTTCGCATTTTTTCTCTAAATTTTATATTCAAAGTGAGGTTTAGAGTGAGCCTAATTTTCTAACAAGTGGTATCAATACTCGGGTTCTAGATTTAGAGTGGGCTTTAATTCCTAACAAGTGGTATCGGAGCCCGTGTTCTAGGATAGCATTGTCATTCACTAAATTTGATATCGAAAAGTTTGATGGAAAAATTAGTTTCAATTTATGGAGAGTCTAGATGAGGGTCATTCTCACGCAGGGCGGATTAAAGAAGGCACTTGGGAAAAAGCTCAACTCTATGTCCCGGGAAGATTGGGAGGATTTGGATGAAAGGGCACTTACTCGCGATTCAATTGTGCATTAGTGAATCAAGTACTTCATGAAGTTTTTCACCGCAAGACTACCGTGGAGATGTAGACAAAGTTAGAGCAAATATACATGACAAAGAGTCTTGTCAACAAGATTTGGCTCAAGGAGCGGTTGTTCACGATTCGTACAGGTGAAGGTGCATCTATCCAAAATCATCTTGATGAGTTTAATTATATTCTCTTGGACTTAGAGAATTTGAAGGTTGATATAGATGATAAGGATAAAGTTATTCTTCTTATAGTCTCCCTACCCCTTTCATATAAACACTTTAAAGAAATTATGCTTTACGGTAATAGTGAAGTGTTGAGTTATGAGGATGTCAAGTGCAACTTGCTATCCAAAGAAAAATTTGACTTTGAAGTGTGTTCTAATAAAAGAGCCGAAGGCTTGTTGGTAAGGGGTAGTACTAAGAAAGGTTCTAAGTACAAATTTGAGGGAGATTGTTACTTTTGTAAGAAACTTGGACATAAGAAATCCTAGTGTATAAAACTTAAGGCTTTAAAGGCTAAAGAGAAAGAGAAAGACTCTAACAATATGGGTGGGGCCGATTTCGCTCTTGTTGATGATGAGTCGGATGGTGATGTTTTGCTAGCTTCTCATGAAAAGGGAAGTGTTTCGAATGGATTTTAGATTCTAGATGTAGTTTTCATGTGTGTCCTAACAAAGATTTGTTTTCAACATATGATACTATTGATTCCGGTATTGTTAACTTGGGCAATGATGCCCAATACTCGGTTGTTGGAATTTGTACAATTCAAATTAAAACTCATGACGGTGCAAGTAAAGACTTTAACTAAGGTTCGACATGTTTCGGCATAAAATGCAATATGATCTCGTTGGGAGCCCTTGAAGCTAAAGGGCTAAGGTATTCGACCGAAGGTGGAGTCTTGAAGGTATCCAAGGGTTTTAAGGTGTTGTTGAAGGGTTCAAGGCGCGGAGGTCTTTACATCCTTCAAGGTTCAATTGCGGGTTTAGCAATTTTAGGTATAACTACGGATGGTAGATTGATTCATTTATTTGATATGTGGTTGGATCATGTCAAGAAGAAGGGATTGATGGAGATGATTCCTTTAGCTAAGTGTAAGGGGAGTTTGGATTTAGTGGATGGTGATAACTTGTGATTGCCCTTCGAGGTACTACTTCTCGAGAAGGAGAGGTACGTTGAAGGTGACAAACATGTTTTTCAGAATTTAGGGATTTTAGTCCAAGATTGTTGAGTGGTGTCCCAAAATCTCATGTTTTAGGAAAGATTGTTTCCTTATATAATTGGGTATCCTAAACCTAATTGTATTCGGATAAAAGAGTTTTGGTAGGTTTATGAGATTCTGTTGGGAGGTTATGATTAGGGTTTCTTTCCTATTTTAAAGGAGGGTTGACCTTCATTGTAAACACCAAGGAAGTTATTGTGAGGAGAGTGTCGTGAGATTGGGATATCTCACTTTGGGAAGATCTATGGGTTTGAGATCGTTCTTGTACTCTTTCATAATAGGAGATTTTGTTAGGAGATTCTGTTGGGAGGTTGTTATTAGAGTTTCTTTCCTATTTAAAGGAGGGATGGCCTTCATTGTAAACACCAAGGGAGTTATTGTCGGGAGAGTGTCGTGAGATTGGGATATCTCGGGTTTGGGAAGATCTATGGGTTTGAGGTCGTTCTTGTACTTTCTCATAATAGTGAAATTATTGTGCTTGTACCGTTGGTGGTTTTTCCCGATTTGGGTTTTCCACGTTACATTCTTGCCTAACTCCCGCTTTTTTTATCTCTATCTAATTTATTGATATTGTTTTTGTCATCTTAACTCGCTTCCGTATCTTTGCTCTACATTTCATATTCAAAGTGAGGTTTAGAGTGGGGCTAATTTCCTAACACATATCTTGTTGAAAAGTTGAAATCAATAAACCAAATTGTTAGTTCTCTTAAACCACAGCTAATATTTTTGGTTTTCATTTTCAAAATTAGCAGGTTCGTTCTCCAACGATGCATCATATCACCCAATCTGTACGTAGATCCGAGTTTATAATACAAGAGCTAGCTAGTAGGAGGTATATATCGATAAAAGTCTAGAGTATGTGGACTATTATTAGATTTAAATCACGGTACGATGATGTGTTGTAGTGACAAGAAACTAAGAAAGAATGTAAAAGGGGATAGATAGATGGTATAGGACTAACCTCAGATTCATCAGTGAGATTGAGTTTCTTTGCTAGGAGTTTCATGAGGCATGAAACAGGTGCATTTGCATTTTCATCACTGTTTTTTTGCAAAATATGAAATAACAAAATTTTAAAAATTGCTTATAAGAAAACATGTTAATACAAATTGAAGTTTGAATTAGTTGGGAATTGAAAAGTATATACCTGATATTATCACACAATTTGAAAGAGATTGAAAGATTAATTACCTTACTTTATAATAGGGAATGGGCATTATTTGAGGTAATGGTCCATCTCCTTTCCTGTAGGGTTGCAACAAATTTAAGCATATAATTAAATTAAGCAAATATAAACAATTAATCATTCATTTTAACAGTTATATATGTCACCAATATTAAAATTATCTTACTGGTCTTGAGCAGCTGAGAAACAGAACCAAATTGGAGCTGGGGCACTCTTGGGTCTTCTTGTAGTCACATTAACTATGTCATTCTGATTTTGCTGATCATCTGTGATTTGCTGTTGACCTACATTCTCAGTTTGACTTGGTGTCGTCAAGTCAACCACATCTACATCGTTATTGATAGTATTCGACTTCTGCTGACGATCTGACATTGTATTCTGTTGATATATCACAGTTTGGTTCGTCGTTAGGTCAATCACAACGTTAGGGACTGCATTCGGTTTCCGTCCACGCTGTGTTGTTTTCTGTTGGGCCTTAACTGTGCCTCTACTTGTTGTAATGTCGTCTGGTGCATTGCCGGATGCGACAATATTCGACTTTTGCTGACGACGACTTGTTGTTTTTCTTGGGGGCTTGCCCACATTTCCGGGGAGAACATCTTGTTTTTGCTGATGACCTTTGGCTCGTCGTTGATACTTCCTCTTAGGCTTGACAGATGTAGATGGAACAATAGGTGGTAATTTTTCTTCTCCATGTACAACTAATTCTTGTCCAGGCACCATCTCTTTCCCTTCGTGGTTCTGAGGCTGATCATTAGAACTGGCATTAATAGACTTTGTTTTACCTGAATCTTCAAGCATCAAAACTGGGGGATCTCGGCAAAGGTTGCCCATCCTTTTGATGCTTCTACATCTTCATTTATATCTTTATAATCTACTTTTTGATTAGGTGATTCAGGATTAAATTTCTTCAGAAAAGTTTATTATAAATTAATAATTAGAAAAGAATAAAAATAAATATAAATCATAATAAACAGTAACAACATCACACTGCAAGAAAGAAAAGAGGAGAAATTTAGACACACAAAAGAATTTTGGAATTGTTTATAATGCAAGCCAAATGTCAATATCTATATCATGGACTCGTGTCTATAGATTTGGTGACATGACATAATTTAGAGAATAAATTTATTCTGTTTTTTAAAACAGAATACCACAAAAATAAGGAGTGAGTTTAAAAAGTTAAAATAAAATTTGGTACATAACTTGAATCTGTAAACTCGAATTTATAGTATAATGTGTAACCACATGTATACTGAATTTCAAAAAGACAAAAAAAAAAGGAAAGTTAGAAAACTTAAAACTGGGGTTTTTTTGGGGGGGTTTAAATTTCAATTTGAATTTATTATTACAGTGAGTTTTAGATTTCTGTGTTTGATATATTTTTCACAGTTAGATGCATTTTAATTCACCTGGGGAACCGAAAAAATTAGAAAAATATCTAAAGCATTTTAGACAAAATATATAATTCTTTCTAAAACATTTACATGAATAAAAGATGTTTATTCATTAATTTAGGCCCCCCAAAAAAAAAAACAATAGAACAATAATGTCAAAGATATACAAGTTTTTACCTGTGTTTCATCATCTTCAATTTCTTGTAGAAGCGCGGGAGGTAATGGTGTCTTACGACAAGCTTTATATGTTCTTTTAGCCGCAGGTTTTGGTCCTTTTCGGGATTACGGTTTTCGGTTCTCGCTTTTCGACAAGTCGTTAACTGTCAAAGAAATGACAGATTTCTCTTTCTTTTTAGATGGTGGCGCAGACTCAGGTTTAGGCTCGGGCTTAGACTTAGGCTCGGGCTCAAGCTTAGGCTCAGGCTCAGGCTCTGGATCGGAGTCGATATCAATAAAAGGCACAACAAATAACGGAGTAACATCTTTTTCAACTTCTTCCTCAACCACTTTTGCCTTGCCCTTCTCCTTGTACCTCTGTTGGTCTCTTTTATTAACCTCCTCATGATCTACTTGACGAATCTCCTTATGCTTCTTTCTATCAAACAAGGGAAATATCTTTGCCCTCAAATTTTGCAGGTTATGGTCTGGCCTGTAGTTTAAGAAACATAAACAAGCTTTCAGCTTATATTATGGACCTAAGGCATGTACATGAGATTGACTTTGACGGTATGCATTTGTATATAACTACTATCTCAATAATGTTCATCACTAAAACTTACAAATGTCGAAGAGATAATATGAGATAATGTTCGTCAATTATTGAATAAAAATGAAACATTGTATTTCTGAAAATGTAATAATGATCAGCAATCGAATTACTAAACGTTTGAAATGTAGAAATTTTATGAAAACTTCATCAATATGCTTAGTAAATATTCAATATAAAAAGCTTCTGCATGTAATTATAATCTCAAAGTTGAGAAATTGAACATTAAGTATAAAAGTATCAAAAAAATTACAAAATATTTGTATCGCTATATCTTGTCAATGTTCATTACTATACCTAATAAACGTTCACCTTGGAGCAACTTTCATTGTGAAATTTTACAAATATTTATCAATAAAACAAGTATATATTCATCAATTATTAATAGCAAAAATAATAATAATATATTTCATAAACATAACTATAACCTCAAAAATAGCCTAACAAATATCAAATGTTAAATAATAAAAAATTTTCAAAATATCATCACAATGCCTAACAAATTTTCAAAAATAAATTCAATGTCTTTGTTAAGATGACATACAGGCGATTCATGTTATAGTATAAATTTGAGTCCATAATAATAATTTTCGATTTTAGTTTAATTTATAAGGTTATTAACATACAATACCTTTTTAATTAGTGCAATTCATGAACTTACGGAACACCATAGTGTTAGCTAGGTTGGATAGCTTTCTTTTATACATATCGTTCAGGTTCAACCCTGATAGTGTCGATCGAATACTTCTAGGACATTTTAAAGATATATATAACTTTCTGTTAGGGAATTCTAAGAATGCAATTCGGAAATAAACAGTTAGTAATCTTTGGATAACTTAGAAGGTATCCCGGGATGGTTGTCAACATTGGGAGGCCACGACCCGTGTTGACCGTGTTTTTCCTGGTGTGTTGCTTCCAGCAGTGAACACGGGTAGACTGTGTCGGACGACACAGCCCGTATTGACTGTAATAAACGGTTATGATTGTCCGGATTGGGATAAGACTAAATATACAAATTTTCAATTAATAAAAACGACTAATAACTGCTTCTTATCCAATTTTACTGGGTCAAGGGTCATATATATAAAGGCCATTAAGAGAGAGAGATAAATGATATAACTTTATCCTTGTGAGTGATTACAGCACTCCCATGAATATAACTCTTGAGTATCTTGAACATTACACTTATTTCTAATAAGCACTTTATCCCTAAGATTATTTGTGATTACAAACAAATAGCTTTTGAAGAAAGTGATTTCGTTCACGACTTGTTAATATATCCAAGTAATACATTCTACAAACTTTTCAACACTTTCTTTAACGAAAATCATTTTCATTAATATGGGGAAAAGATTTTCCATTTAAAAAGGATAAAGTTAGTTCTAAGGATAAAGGTAACTTCAACAATTTGGATTGAAATTTAATCATTTGATAGGATACATTGAAAAAAATTTAATTCTAAAATTTGATGTCAAAATTCATTCATACAATTCAGTTGACTAACTTTTTGGATACGAGTAATTTTAAAAGTTTGAATTGAAACTTTATCATTTAATAGGAAATATTAAAAGAAGTACAACTCTAAAATTTGTATCAAAATTCCTTCATTTATCAATATTTATCAACATATATATAACCAC
This sequence comes from Talinum fruticosum, assembly GCA_021018815.1. Lineage (NCBI taxonomy): Eukaryota > Viridiplantae > Streptophyta > Magnoliopsida > Caryophyllales > Talinaceae > Talinum > Talinum fruticosum. The sequence continues at coordinate 1,153,054 of JAITYX010000080.1, read as the reverse complement.
TAAAACAATGCAAAGTATGAATTATTTTTCTTCCTACCATACAATGAAATATATGAGTTAAAAATTATTTTCATTAGAAGATGGTTCCCATTTTCCCTCCAACGAGACACACCTCTGATGTAAAATGTTTTTGTGAATATGATTTATTCTATATATTAGTGTAAATAAAGGGTAAGTATTGATTAGATAGAATTTAAATTGAGCTTAATTATATATATATATATATATATATATATATATTATTTCATTCACAAAAACTTTAGCGGTTAAAGACCACAACAACAAAAAAAAAAAGGGAAAAGTAAAGAGGATAAAGCAATACCTGAGTTTATCCAAAGGACAGCTACCCAAACTTGTACCACAAACGGGGCATGAATCTATATCCTCTTCTATTATCTTGTCTTGTATGCATTTCTTACAAACTACACAATAGGGATTAAACTCAAATAAATAAATAAATATATATATATATATATATATATATATATATATATATATATATGGCATTATTACTAACATAAACTTCTCCATCAAATTTTATATATATATATATATATATATATATATATATATATATATATATAGATATAGATATATGGCATTATTACTAACATAAACTTCTCCATCAAATTTTGAGATGACAATGGACAATATATGTGAACTTTTTTTTTGCAATTATATATAACTTAAAATTTAGGCATAATGGATAGTTTTCGCATCTAATTAATTATGTATTTTTTAGTTAGAGTAAGTGTGTGTATTACTATTGTATAAATCTGATCAAAATGAGGGCTATGATAGGTTTACAAAGTCAATTAAGTTAGGTTTTCTCAACTTAACCCTACCTAATTCTTTTCACGGTCAACCTACTCGATCGTTACCTTCGACTAATTTCTATGGTCATCGAGTCAGATGACCTTATATACATTTATATAGAAAGTAACAACCTTCTTATGAAAATCAACCAACACTCAATGTCCTTGCCCAAGAGGTTCAAAGAATAAGATAAATTTCATTACAAGTTTCTGCAATGAAAATCAATAATAAAAGAAATAGTTACACAACTCTATATATATATATATATATATATATATCAGGTTCAATGGGTGCCTAACAACTCTGTGATCATCTCTACTATATGCTGTATCTTGAGTAGGGTTAATAACTAATTTTTTACCAAAGCACATTAAGAAAGATTACCATATGTACTTGACTAGAGATTCAAGATGTGAGACATCAAGAATATAAAATTCATATAACAAATCATCAGTTGGGCATTTGCCCATGACTTAAAATAAGAAAAAGTACACAAGGGAAAGCAATTTTTTTAATAAGTACACCCGCCTTTTGGGTTTGTTATTTTAGGAGAAGTCCGGCATATTTAATGGGTCAGAAAATGGGACGGTGTCAAAGCCCAATCATTTTCTCCACACAATTTTCTCAAATGAGGAAATTATTTTCTCCCCGGCCATAATTAAACTTGGAGAAAGGGAGAAAATAGAGTGAATGGACACTGTTTCGACAAAGGAAAGCAATATTGATTCATAGACAAGTAGAGGAAAGATCTAAACTTACATGTATGTATGCATTCAGTGATGGTTGTAGCTTCGACGTATACTTTTTGGCAAATTGGACATTTGAGCCTTTCCTCTAGTACATCTTTCCTCACCTTTACCACTTGATTATCACAATTTTCACCAACCATATTACCTACACCAATATCAAACAATATAATTGGTCATAACTCAAGTGATGGACATTTATAAATTCACCATGATGTGGTTATGTATAAATTTGAGCTTTTTTATTTCTATTTTGGTGTAGTTGGGACATTAAGGTCGATATATTTAAATTTATAATTTTGATAACAATTTTCAACGACTTTATTAATTGAGATAAGTAACACAAATTGAATTAATTTCATATTATTGTAGAACACGTTTTGGGATTTCATTTGCAAAAAAAAAAAAAAAAAGACTAATAAATCAAACAAATATTAACTAATCTTATTTTAAACATATTCAAGAGGAATTCATAACATGTATATTTCTTTTACCTCAAAATAAAAAGCTTAGTATTTCCTTTAAATAAAGTTGACTTAGATGATGTTTCTCAAAAGCATTCAAAATTTTATTTTATCTACATTTACAAAGTAATTGGCAAGAGAATATTGGTCCGAGTTTATTAACACATTTACAATTTTACCAATGAAGTCATGGCCTAATGGTCAAGGCCGAGATCTTGAATATATTAAGTATTAGGTTTGATTCTCCCCTCCCCCTCCCCATTGTATTGTACTTGCTCTTTGTGGCTCCTTTACATGCCAATGTGTACAAAAGTCATATAATTACTTGCACGATTTAAAAGTATTTCTAATCGTGCTTGAAAGTTTTTATTTTTGATAGCTTTTGGTGATATGTTAAAATGGACAAGCCAATGTGTACAAAAGACATATAATTACCGCAAATTATTGTATAACTTATCAATCTTGTCGACAACGGGATAAATGTATTATCAGGGTATAATTATGTAAAAATTACAAATAATAATGATAAGTTGGTTCATTATTAAGTTCAAAATCGAAGATTGGATCGGAGCGAGTGAATTCGATCCATTCTTTGGTCCAAAAATTTACTTTACTCGAGCGAGTGAATTTGATTCAGTCCTTGGTCTAAATTTTTTATTTATTTAGTGTTCAATCAGATCTGACCAGAGGAGCAATAAAATTAATTTTTCTTTTCAATCAATACTAGCGCCTAGTAGTTTTTTGGCCTTGGGTATACTACTTTGCAATAAAATCCTTGACTCAATACCCAACAAAGCACCACAAATTTTTTTAATAAATGAAAACAGTGGCCCAAAATTGGTCCTAGCTCAGTTCGGACCAGGATCTTTGGGTTTTACTGGTCCGGTCCAATCCAAGACTCACTGTTCATCAGTCGATGGACCTTGGTCAACATCCTTGCTCTTATTCGGTCATCGGTCCAGGATGGTACGATCCAATCTGGACCGATGAACGCCCTAGTAATAAAGATTCTTATAAATAATGAAACACAATCTAAATAATAAAATCACAAAATCATAATTATAGCACCTAAATTAAAAGTCTAGTATGCAAAATTGTTTCTTTCTTATGAATAAAAATAATTTTATAAGGTAAATGTCCTTATATTAGGTGGTGATTTTTTCTTAATTTGATTACATTAATTGAATAATTGTTAGCATTAAATCAGCAAATAACACATCTGCTCAGCCCCTCCCCTCCCCCTCCCCACCAACCCCCCAAAACAAAATTTTTTTTTGATACATATAACAAAAATGCAAGGAATTATCCTACTTTTTTTTTTTCAATGTGTTAAAAGGTTCTACATTGGTAGTGAGTACAAATATAATCAAGGGTAAAAGATGTTTTTTTCAATTATTATTAATCAAGAGGCGAACGAATTCATATAGAACTGTTAGAACAAAACAATGATAAACAAAGACTTCTAAAACAAATATTAGAATTCATCAAAATGAACATCATCTTACAACCAAAGAAGCAAACTATCGGGAGTTGATCCTATCGAGGAAGTTTGCTTCAGGTCTAATTTTATGAGAAAGACGTTTCTCACTTCCTGTTCTTATCTCTCCTACCAAACCTTTCCTATTTATGAGTCATCACGGTGATGAGTCCTCCAATTGAACATGACGTTCGTCATTTTAAAAAACACTGTTTTCGCCAACAAGGTTTATTCACTAGAAAAATCTTTAATGGCATAGTAAGCACCTTGATTTTTGAGAATCGAAAGAGAAAAATATTTTTTAAAAAAGGTTAGTGACACAACTAAATTACATCATCACATCACATCACCAAATAAGAGCAAGGAATCCCAAAATTTTGAGTAATTGAGACATTTCATAAGAAGAAAAGTATTTTTGTTTAAGGAGAAACTAGATTTAAACCAATCTTGTGTTGATATGAATAAACAAAAGTAATTGAGAAGTAGGAATTACCTAAATTCGCTTCACTCAATAGATCGACGGCTCGGAACTTTAATTTCGGCGCTTCAATTTTGCAAAAACATATGATTTGTGAAGAGAAAGAGAAAGGCGCTTTTAAAGCAGCGTTTAACCACTTTTTCTATCCGTTTTTGCCAAAGGGTAATACTTATCACGTGTTCATAAGAAACGTTTTTACTTTTACCTTCTTTTACTTACAAGGTAACAATAATTTGTACACATAAATTAAAAAAATTATTTAGCTTCTCCAATTGGTTTGTAATTATGGACATCTAAAATGAGAATCCAATACTAAAAACCTAGGTTTATTTAATAAATTATTTTTTAAAGTGGAATTATTTCCTTATAATTTGATTAGATCTACTACTAGTAAGTTGACAAATGGTAAAATTTTTGTGTTAGGATTTTTATTTTTCTTATGATTTTTTTAAAATTTTTCTACAAGATATTTCTATTGTCTATATATGCAAATTTTAATAGAGTTGTTGATTTTATTGAATAATATATTTATGATATCGATATCGGTTGGTATTACTCATTTTAATTGAAAACGATTCAATTGTGAAATTTCATATTCCTGGATCGAGTTGATGTTTCTTAAATGTTGGATCTATTACACATATATTAATTTTATTAGGTTATACAATAACTCATCAACGTTTGAGAAAGACATATGGAAGTCAACGAACACAATTTGTGACTATATTGATGTAGCAATTATAGAGTTAAACAAAATATATTTACCATTAATTTTGTCAAATAAATATTTATTTTAATATTTTATATTTGCTCTTGTTAGAAAATTATCTTTCTAAATTTCGTATGCCTTTTCATCAATGAAATTTCTCTTTCTATCCAAAAAAAAGGACCATTTTCATATGATCTAATCATATAAGTGATGATTTTATAGGGTTCCATCTCAAAATTATCTCATTCAAGGCTAAGAATGCATAAATTTATTTGCATGTAATGTATATAATTATGGAGAACTATAAGGATTCGAAACACAAATATTTTATATGAAAGGAATTTCAATTACTTTTTGCTTTTGTGAATGGCATAAATTTAATAAAATTAAATACTTCCATGAAGGTTCTCCGAGGAGGCGGCATTCTCTCTTAGGGTTTCGCCTGTGAGGGTCACCCATTACCTCCCGGCGGTGATTTCGATCATTAATCTCACCCTTGTGGTGTGATGTATCTCTTTTATGATCCTTGTCATGGATTCTCTTCTAATATTGGTGGCTAAATTTAAAATTGGCGCAAGGAGAAGAGAAGATCGTAGTTTGTGCAAATACTAGGAGCGAAGAATTCACAACTAGGACATCTCTTACTTAGGTTGGAAAAGTAATGATTAGCAAACCTTTTAGGTTTCAAGGATATTTGCCTTTCTTCAGCAAGCGTGGGAAGTCTCGCTAATTTTTTAGAATTTGTAAAGTTAGGGAAAATTTATTCATATTCCAGTTTCTATAGGAAGAAAGTGATGCAAGAGAGTTCTAAAACAAAATAGCCTTGAACTATCAACTTTATTTAAAATTGTCCCTTATTTACTTCCTATCTAACAATGTCACTAATATATTGTAGTGTGCATTATATACTACTTAACCAGATATTAAAGATTTCTGAGTTATATTTTTTATTTTGTTAGTCAAAATTGACTTTTTATGACTTAAAAAGGAAAAATGTTTGATAAAGAAACTTAATGTCCTCCAAACACTAGAACACTGCTCTCTCTCTCTCTCTCTCTCTCTCTCTCTCTCTCTCTCTCTCTCTCTCTCTCTCTGCATTAAGATTTTAATCTTCAACAAAAGAACTCAAACCCTAAAAATTGAAGGCGATTTTGGTGATCGGACAATGGAGTGAAGCAAAGAAAGTTGATTACTGGAGATAAGTGTCTTCATCATTAGGTAAGTTGTTTTAGGGTATTTAAATTTTATGAAAATTTGGAAATGTTGTGAATTGCTAGCTAAATATTATTGTGAATTGCTTGAGTGGGACTTCGAGCGAAAAAGAAGACATTATTTGGGAAATATTGAATGAAATTGAGGTGAACAACAAAAATCACAAATCAATTTTGGAAGGTTTCCAAAATCAACTTTGATTTCTCCCTATAGGGCTTGTTATTGTGTTTGGAATTGATTTCTCAAACCATAGGTCATAGATCTTGGCCTCAACTCCCTTTTAATTATGTTTAATTAACGTCTTTATCGAGTTTTTAGTTTCTTTTCATGGTTTATATTCAAAAATAAATCAAAATTCTAAAAAACCAGCTACAATCGGTCACTTTCCATAAAAATGATATACTAATACATACTACAATAGATTTGTGGCACCGTTAGGTAGGAAAATAAATGAGAGACAATTCTAAATAAAGTTCACTGTTCAAGGACTATTTTGTCTAAGAACTCTTATGCAAGGTGGTCCTTGGATTTTCGATACAACTCCTTTTGCTATCGAAGTCCAAGAAAACACAACGCCCTCTCGAACTTAAATTTACCCACATCAACTTTTGGATCGGAGGGTACAACATTCCCTTTGGACACATCTCTAGGGATACAGTAGTGGCTCTTGCCAATAATTTTGATGGTTTGGTGGATTTTAGGGAGGATGATGACCTTAGGTGGAGTAAATACATTGGTTTTAGAGCCAAAGTAAACATAAATGATCCTCTGTGTAGGCTATTGTAGCCAGAGAAAAGTGGTTCTATTTAAAAATGTGAAACTCTCTAATGTTTGTTAGTCATTAGGAAGCCTAGGCCATGTGGAAGATGATTGTGATGAGAACGAAGATGATCATGTAAAAAGTCAACAAGGTGATTGGCTTAGGGCTTCCTATGTGAAAATATATCGGAGCCCTAGTAGGAGGAGTAAAGCAAAGGATGTTAAGCAAATGGATAATGTGAAAAAGGAATAAAAAGTAGTGAGTGCAAGGATTGTTGACAACCGTGTAAAACCGGTGGCGAGGAGATCACTTAAGGAGATTTTTGAGGATGCAAATTCTCAAGCTAAGGAGGGTTCCGGTGAATCACCTGTTTAGGCTAAGTGAGGGGATGATGAAGTTTCTTCAAAAATAATTATCCCAAAAACTCAAAATCCCAATGGCATTTAACAACCTTCACCGAGAGAGGTTATCACTTATCCAGGAGAAATGGTGGGCAAGGAGGGTACAACAGGGGGATAGTGGAGGGAAGTGTTAGTGGAAGTATAATTAAAGAAGCAGTTGGGAAGAACAAAGAGACAGGTGGAAGGAGGTGCTAGTGGAAGGAGGGCCACAACTAATAAAATCCGTATTTCTTCTACTAGTTCTTGAAGAAAAAAAGATCTTGAAAACGGTAAAAAGTTTATTTATTAGCTAAACAAATGTTTGTCGTCTCCTCGAAAAAGATGGCGGAGGAAAACACAAAGAGGCTATAAACCAACTTATGGGAGGACAACGTTACATTTATAAAGGTGGAGGTTAGAGAGAAAAAAGGACGTGTGGATGATGTGATCATGACTCGACTCGGACAAAGCAGTAGGGATGGCTGAGAGCCATTCTTCCTTAAAATCAATAAAGATCCTTAGCTACAACTATTAAGGGTTGGGGACCCCAATGCAATTGATTCCTTTGTTGCCCTTGTATGACTTAATTCCAAGTGTGGTTTTTCTTAGTGAAGTGAAACAAGTATGCTAACAAGATGGATGTTATCAAATGGAAATGTAGAATATATGGGTGCTTTGTAGTGCCATCAAAAAGGAGAACATGTGGTTTCACCATGCTATGGAAGACATACACAAAAGTTACACTTCGGTCTTTCTCTTTTCATCATATTGATGTTTTTATCACAAAGGATGACAAGGAATGTAGGAGTACGGGGATTTTATGGTCGGTCTAAATCATGCTTAAAGAAGAATTCTCGGGAACTTAATGACTTTGTGGGATGTGAAAGTGATATTGCATGGTTTGTTTTAATGATTTCATTGGGATTTTGTTCTCTTCCAAAGAAAGGTGACAATGACTTTGAATGTGGAATAATTGTGCATTTTTGAAAGTTATGGAAAACAAAGGTCTTCATGATTTGGGTTTTGTATAAGGTACCTCTTTACTTATAGTAATCGCAAAATGGGGCAACACATATTGAAGATCACTTAGATCGATTTTCATGCACTCATAAGTGGGAGGAAATGTGGCCAAATTGTAAGGTTCGGAACATTATTTAGGAAGGTTCAAATCACTACCTGGTAGTACTAAGCATGGGGGAAAACATATGAATAGAGAATAAACAGACAAGATAAATAAAGTTGAAGCTTTTTGGGTGAAGGAAGGTGAGTTTTGTGATATGATGGTAGGTGCATAGGATGATATGGAAGGTTGCGATGATTACTTATATGATCGGCTGATGGCTTGTGAAAGTTGTTTAAAGCATGGAATGATCATAAATTTGGCCAAATCATTGGAAAAGCTAAAGAACTAAGGAAACAATTCATAGAGTTATGCAAAGCTAACCCTTCAACATAGAATTTGCAATATCCGAAAGAGGTGGAATTTGAACTTCTCAAAATTGAAAAACTCTCTAAGGTCTTTTGGACTTAACGTGCTCACCAAGCATCCATTAAATAGGGTGATTGAAACTCGGTTATAAGGCGAAACAATGTAAAAATAAAAATTTCATTCGATGATTGCTCGACGAGCAATGAAATGTCCATTCTAAGAGGGATGAAATTGAGACAATTACTTTGAGATGATCTTTAAATCATTAAATCTTAAGTTATATGGATTGGCTCTTCCCGACCTACAGAATATAATTTCGATGAAGACTTGACATAATTGCTTAAACCAATTACTAGACTAGATATTGAAATTGCGTTGAAACATATCACTTCTACTAAGGTACTGGACCCAGATGGAATGTGCATAATATATTTTTTCCAGAATATTTAATGTAATATTTTTATTATGTTGTGGTTTTTTTAATTAGCTTTGATATGTTGCAATATTTTAATTAGATTTGGTATGTTTTATCATGTATTTTTATTATTTACTTCGGAATTATTGTTGTATGAGCTTGTTGTACAATAATTAACTATTCTTTTTTAACTATTTATTTTTTCAATAATCTTCTCAAGCAAATAATAATTAATTAAGTTCGATATCATTACACATCACTAAAATTATAATTCAATATTTCATAAAAAAAACTATTATTAATGCATGCGCAAAACAATACAATACAACAATCGTTTTATTATTTTCATAAAATTATTCAATTATTAACCAAATTTAAAATTAACTTAATATTCCAAATGGGACTTATTTATAGTACGTGGAGCAAGTAGGGTAAGTTGCTACTATTAACTGTAGGTACTAAAGGGAGCAAGTTACTTACACATGTGACACTTGAAGTAACTTAGAGCAAGTTACTTACACATGTGACAATTGAAGTAACTTACTAAATAGATCGGGTTGGGCCAACAATTTTAATTAATAAGTTAAAAGTTTATTGATAATTCTAATATTCTTTAGTAAGGCCGTGCCATCCACTCACTAAACGGATCGGACTGAGCCAACAAGTTTTTTAATGGGCTTGCTTGGGTTAAATGACCCTAACAACCCAAGATACATTCATTTATATTTTAAAATTCACAAAGAAAGATGCACTCAAATATGGAAGCAATGTGAACACATGTAGTAGAAACCAAGTAAACACATTGATGAGCCGGCAAAAAAAAAAAAAAAAAAACAGCTACCCTTTGTTGAATAAAAACTGCTTACTTTAGTTCAATCCCTAGACCCTGTCTCTCTCTGTCTCTCTCCCCTCTGCCTTACTCTCAGTCTCTCACTCTCACTCTTCATTTCACACTCTCCACCCTCTATCTCTCTTAATGGCATCTGCGAAGGAACCCACAACGCCGCCACCGGTGATCGGAAAGATCGGGCCATACACGGTGTTTCTCACTCCTCCCACCACCCCCACACCCGCAGAGGCCCCCGCCATTCCCGAGATTCCGAAGAAGGTCGCCGTCCATACTCCGCCGCCGGTGAAGCCGCCTCCGGTTCAGTTCGACAAGCCCGCCGTTGATCGGTTTGGGATCTTCCGCGACGCCGTCTCCAAAGTCCAAAATGGTACCCAATTGGTCCCCCTTTATCCCTCCTTTTTCGGATTCTTTACGTGCTCGCTTTATATCTCTAACTTTTGTTTTTTTTTTCTTTTGGGTTTTTGGGTGGTGGGTAGTTCATGCGAGTGTGGATGAGTTCATGGCAAATTGGTTGGGGCTGAATCAGTCGAAGTTTCAGTGGGCATTGGACGATTATTACGAAGCTAAAGGGGTGGTATGATTTCGATCCTTTGAATTTTCAGTTTTCCCCTTAATTTGATTCCATTTAAGATTATAATGACATCCCACTAAGAATTATTCTCTGAGATATGTTGTCTGAGATCTTAGTGTTTGTGAATTCTGATTCTTATGCATTTGCAATCTTTGCAAAGCTGTAATCCTTGTGTTTGAAGATTTGCAGTCTAGGAATTAGGATTTGCTTCTAAGCAATTCTTTAACACCCATTTTTAGCTTTAGCATCCGTCCTTTTGGTATTCTTTTTCTCTTTTTTCTGTGGAGGGGGGAATGTGTGGTGGGTGGGGTGTGTGTGGGTATGGTTGTTTTCAACTATGTAGCTTTCGTCTCGGTCAATTGTTGTTTTAGTCCAAAGTCCTGGTTGTTTGACATATTTGGGTAAAGAGAATGAGTTTGCCCATTATAGTTTTTATGTGCTCACTTTGGAATTTGACCCGTTCAGTAATGCGGAGAACTGGTTTCTCATTTTTGGTTTTTCCTTTGTGTTTTGAACCTGTATTGATTATTTGTGAACTTGTCTTTTTTTTTTTTTTTATTAGCCTTGATCAGTCTTTACTAGTTGTTGCCTCCTTGTTTAGCCCTGCTTTAAACCTCGCATCTTGGACCATTGTTGCAGAAGGGAAGATTGTAGTTTGGACTCTGTGTTTTAAGTTGATGTTCTTCTTACATTGTATCATCTATTTGATAAGTAAATTTCTTGGACTTTGCTGTTTGTATTCGAGGATAGGGACATACTGTTTTCACTTAGTATTCTGATTGAGTCTTTGTAATGGCTTGGGTCTCATTCTTTTACAGCTAAGTGAAATGAAGAGCTCAGTTTAGAGGTTGAACTGTATTTGACCAGACAGGTTTTCCTTAGACCAATTGAGCTCAAGCATGTTAGCTCCTTGAACTACCTACTCATCCAATAGCCTTGTTAATTGGCGGGCATTTTTGGGGTTGGTGGCCTATTTGATTTATTGCCACTGCAAGTGGTTAGGGCTATTGTGACTGTGAAGCATTCTCTTCAAACCAAATCAGTTAAGGTTTATCTTGACTATGAGGAATACTAAAAGAATTTGATTGGAAGTTAGTTTTTATACTATGTTTGGATAGTGCATTAAAAATTAACTGGAAGGCAAAGGAAGTGCAGGAAAACTGTCCCATCAATTCCCTTATTTTTGAAGAAAACCTCCTGATTTGGTGGAATTTTGAAGAACAAGAAAATGAACTGCAACTTCGTATTTCATTTTCTTCTTCGCTTCTCATTAACAAAATGTGGGAAAGAAAAAAGATTGCCCTTTCAATCCTGTTCGCTGATAAAAAGACAAGAAAAGAAAATATTTATGCTTGTCCTTTCTTTTCTAGTCATATCTTCTCCCGGTCTTTTTTCTTTCCTTTCCTTCTCTACAATTTACAATCCTAAAGTGTTCATCCCTCTTTACAATTGACGGTACACTTATTTGACTGTATATCAAATTGGCCTTGACTGACTGCTGTTGGCTTCACCAAATTGTAAGGTAGTTTGTTTTCCTTTGTCCATGTGTACTGTTCCCATGAGGTATCAATCTTTTATTATTGGGTCACATCCCTCTAAGGCCATGTTTGCGGTGCACTCTGAGCCCTCTGTTGCTTAATATAATCAGTCACCTCTTCTTGTGGGCTCTAAGCTGTCTATCATGAGTAGATAACCCTTGTCCCCATCCCACTTACACCACCAGTGTCTTTCCTATATCATATAATCAGGAACCTTGTTTTTGGACAGCAAGTGGTCTATCATGTGTAAGTCAGTGACCCTTCTTTCCCAGCCCACGTGTACCTATAATTAGGGAAAAAACCTAAATCGTAGAGGCAAAAGGATAATGAAGGAGATGATTCCTTCTGAAAAATATATCGAGTTCTCCATAGTAGAGGGATTTAGAAGGATTTGAGCTTTTCCTTTGCCTTGCCTCCCTAGACTGTTGTACTTCTTCCATTCTTTATTCTTTCTTCTGTTTAGCCTAAATAGGGTGGTGGGAGTGCCCCCCCCAAGAGGATAAGATGCTGGAAGCAGGCTTAGGTTGTTGGGTACGTGAAGAGGAGGTCCTCTATGCATCTGTTAGGAGATGTGAGAAGATTACATTTCAGATTGTAAGAGGAGTGGAAAGCCCAAGAAAATTGAAAGCTGTCATTGGAAAAATTTGGCCCACCTGGAAGCTATTGAGGACATGACGTTTAATAGGAGCTTATGAGGTCCAGGATCAGTGTTGCAGACAAGCACCCCCATGCCCATTTATTTGACTTTTAGGTACTCCGATATATATTGTTGACTATTAGCAAGTATTGTTCACACTTCCAGGTGGAGATACCTAGGTTCTACCACCTGTTCTTGAGTTATCTATTGTATGGTGTTAATTACTGTTAGTACATTATGTTGCTTTCCTTGAGGTGTTTTTGTGACTAATATTTCACCACCTTAGTCTAGATGTTTGGATTGCTTTTATGGCACTACCTTGAATGTTTAGTAACATTGAGACCGGTGTTTATATTCCATTCTTTTTATTATCTCACTTTTTCTAACGACCTTCCAGTTCTTTACTAATTGTTGAATGTAGTGACCCAGTATAAACTTTTTTCCAGAAGTTTTTCTTAGTCTATCAGAAACAACCTCTATGCTTGTAGGGTCAGAGTTCAGGTTACCTGAATAAAGTGTGAATATTGGGAAAAACATTGTCCTAAATCTTGAAATAAACATTGGAGCTGCGTGCTTTATCTATTTGTTGTTTGTTATGTGTTGTTTTCCTATAGTTGGCCTGTTCAATGGCCCAATGGGCCATGGTTTGGGAAAAGAGAGGTTACCTCTGGGGTTCATTCGAGTATGACTTTAAATATGATCTCACTAAATGGGATGTTGTTGAGAACCCCTCGAGAAGGATGGTTTGGGGTTATTGATTTTCAAACATGCAATGAGGCCTTCTTCAGTAATTGGATATGGAATTTCATGAATGAGAGAGACAAGTTTGGGGTTATTGATTTTCAAACATTCAATGATGCCTTCTTAAGTAATTGGGTATGGAGGTTCATGAATGAGAGAGACAAGTTTAGAGGAAGGTACCTACCATACAATGTGGCGTTGAGCTTACTTTTAAAATGCATGCAACATGTGTAGCAAAGGTTGACTTTATATCCTTGAATTCTTGAGGTGATGCACTTTCCTGAGGCTCATTTGAGTCGTTTGCTTTGGGGTAGCTCAAGATAAGTCATGAGGCATGTGCCTCTTGTGCGTTATTGATATCTTTAGCGAGAAAGGGCGAGATGAATTGTGGACCATCAAGATTGTCAAATGAAAACTGAACCATAGAATCTTGATACTTTCGCAAGATAATTACTGCAATTTCGAGTGAATGCGCTCCAGGGATATGTGAAGTTTCTTCAAATTAAACCTGATGTTGACAATTATGATTATCAACCCTAATGTCTCAGTGCATCAGACACGCCTGGTTGCTCATAGCACATGGAAATGATTGTTTCAATTTTGTTTACTTGTTTACAAGGCAATTTCTTGTTTTTCGACTATGAGTTATAATGCTGTATTTATCAATCACCACTTCATTTTATTGTGCTTCTTAAGGACTTCTCCTGCCATAATACTGTTTAATCTGGTTGAGCTGTAACTCTGATAGCATCTACTGTGTCTAGAAATTAAAAGATTGCCATATGATTGCAGGAGAAGGGAGATGTTGTAAAGAAAGAAGTTTCGAACAAGAGTCAGACTGTTTAATATTTGTCACTGTGTGACAGGTATATATATGGGATCACTTCTTTTCTCTCACCCTTTCAAGATCTAAACACATTTTGCTATTCTTGCAGGATCCATACCGAGTGTGGTTGAAACACATGGAGCTCCGTTCAATTGTAATATAGACTAAGTACAGATGAAAGTGGTCGGAATCTGGTGGAGGTACGAGTTTTCTCCTAAGTTATCCAAATGATGCATCTCTGTGTAATCTTAAGGGGAAATCACTGCCCCGTTGTGCTAATCATTTTGTTCATGTAGTAAGTTGCCCAGCGTTGATTATGTACCCTAGGCTTTTGCCGCATCATCTGTGTGTTGTAAGTGTTAAGTACTGAGCAAGGTATTGCTTTTATATATCATCTGCAATGGAATTGATCTAATTTCTCCACTTCCGTCTCGTGACCGCCCTATTCATGCTTTGCTGATTAAATCCTTCACCAAGGTGTCTTTTGTAACTCATGAGTGCATAAATTTTGTACTGGTTACTATGGTTTGTGCACAGATTAAGTATACTTTATTGTATATGAATGTGAGCCTTGACACCCTAACTAGGCAGGACTGTGCTATATTGTTCCGGGTTCAGGGCTTGCTATGATGTATGTTTCACGGTGTGAAGTGTTGGATGATAATTTCTTGGTAGGTGAGGCATTTTTGACAATCCCAACTAGTGATAGGACCTTCCTCAGCCAGGGAGAGTAATGCAGGTTGAGAAATAAGTCGGTTGGATAGGCTAAATTTCTCAGAAGTCCTCCGTTTGGTTCCGAATAGTTACTCTCTTGTTCAATTGTCCAGTTTTACATGGAATGAGTTTCAATTGTCCAGTTTTACATGGAATGAGTTTCAAAGTTGCAACAGTTGCCTAACGCCAATGCCACCATCAGCATGAAAGTTTGATTAGTGTAACATTGACAGTGCAAAGTTGGGACACTTTTTAGAAGGCAAAACTACCATCATATAATTTACATATCAGCTAGTTCAAGTCGTGGAGTCTTTTGCCATTGTCTAATGACTGGGATTCTATATGTATTCCCCCTCTTTATGGTGATTATGCATCCGGTCTAGTGCTTTTTTTTTGTTGGGGGGGTGGGGGGACATAATCTACAGTAGGTCTTGGGTGAGGCAAGAAACAAAAGCATTAGATTGGATAGCGATCCCCTGTGCCCAAAGTGGTGGTTTCCCAAGGGAGGTTGGTGAGATGTCTTATATAAGTATTGGTGAAGAGTCTACTTTCCAATTTCACTTCTCGACCTTTGTTTTTTTTTCATGAACATTCAAATTCTGTTAAAAATTTACGGTTTCCTTTTTATATGGCTTATAATCTCTTTTTTTTTTTTTTATAAAGAAAGGTCTAAAGGTCAATATAAGTAGGAGTTGTTATAACTAGTTTTATAAACGACTTTCTTTGATTAGTCTGTGTGTATCTGTAACGTACGGGTGAGAGAGTATCGATATTGGATGATGTTGTAGACCTCAAGGTGGCTACCTTCCTTCAAAAGGCTTTTGAAAAATTCTCTTTCACCAAACACCAAAAACTATGTCAGTCAATGGCTCTGTTGGGCTGCAATACCTAAAATAATTTTCAGATTGTTTAAAAAGTTTTTCTTATGTATGTATAACCAAATCCTCAAAACTTATTCTCTCTCTCTCTCTAGAATTTTATACTACGTCTGTCTTCATTTTAGCGGCTCTAAGCAGTCTTAAGATGGTTGTAAGGTTAGTTAAAAGAAGTTATAAAGGAAGTTATAAAGGTGTAAGTTAAAAGTTTTTAAAAAACAAGCCCCTAAATAATTGAAGTAAATTGCTAGAGGCAGTTGATCTTGTTTTGTTTTGTTTTATTTTATTTTGATGTATAGTAAATACTGTGTGCTCACAAGTTGACTACTATTTAGCCTGTGAATTTGGACTACTGGATATTTAAAAGTTGATCAATTATCATTGTATGTCGGGTTTATATCAAATTTGGATTAAAACCCTACCGAAATCATTCGTATTGTTTATTTTGTACGTTGTATTGTAAAATAAATACTCAAAAGCAAAGTTCTTAATATCATATGGTATCGGGTTTTTTGTTGAAAATTAAATAGATGTAATTTCTCGACTAGTATAAGCGACGGTTGAACTAGTAATTCTGATAGCGACTATGAATTGAAATTTTGACAGGATATATGATACTAATAACATTGCTTCTAAGGGGAGAAAACCTACCTCTTGGAATAAAATGTACATAAACCAAGATAAGACCTCATCTAACTACTTTAGGCTACCTCCTCCTCTTGGGAACCAATCTTTTTCTTTTTTATTTACATGCCAAACTATCTCACATTTCCAAGCCTTCAACTCAAAATCTAAGAGCTTTGGGTGGAGATTGAATCACATAAAGATGTTGAAAATGAAGTCTCACAATGATCATATTCACACTCAAGATCTTCAAAATCCCACAACTCATCTTCATCTTTCTCTTCTTTCATTGGCATTTCCCACCTCTCCTTCTCCACCTCTCCCCCATTATCACCTCCAAAACCTGTCAAAATGAGGTCCTTGTCAATTTAGTTGTACTCAACATTAAAAAATGTGCAATAATTGAGGGATTATCTAAGCATAAGACATCATATTAGAAGCCATCAAATCGAACTTAATCGACAAACTAGATAAGCAAGACTTAGTTACAGTGATTATAAACTAATCATCCTACAGGAAGGAATATCATTTAGTTTAATGTTTGTTCATGATGTTGAAGAGTTTATGTTAGGTAGGGGGTAGTACATCAGCTGCCTAATTGGAATTTGCTTAAATTATTCAAAGATGAAAGCATAGGCCACCAAACCCAAACAAGACTAAACTTCACTTTTTACTGTTAGACAAATTTCATCTTTGTACACCTAAAAACCCCACGTTATCAACTAGTTTAACTGGTAAAAGTATTCTGGTTTTTTAACCAAAGCTCAGTTTCGTAACATCTTGTTTGTATTTGTGTATGACTATGCGGTAGTTCTTGGTTAGCTACTCTCGAGTCTAGTGGTTACCTCGTTCATGGTAGGCCGCCACGTTGCAGAGGCTCGAACACAAAGAGACGCTGCAAAAGCCAGTTTCCCAACTTCTGTGGCATCATAGGCACCTTCGAGCCTAGGATCGATCAATTTTTCTATCTCCCCCGCTTGAGAATAGGTTTTGCCTGTCGTGATCATTCAACATTAGTAAACTAATCACATCATAAACAAGATTTAGTTAGGTCAATATCCTAAGAAGCTGAAACCCACAAGAAGTCTCAAAAACCCTAAAAATCCACAAAAAATATTGCAGTTTTTTTTATTTTATAAAAATTGTGGAGAGAGAGGATGGAAAAAAGAAAAAGAAGTTGGGTGAGATTTTCTTTCCTACCCAGCTGCGCAAACTTTGGTGGGAGGAGTCAACTGGTTTTTTCCAGAAATAAGCTCCAAAAGAAAGATTCCAAATGCAAATACATCTGTTTTCTCATCTACTACCCCATGGGAGAAATATTCTGGTGCCAAATATCTGCAAAATTCAACCCATAAATGATAAATTTTTGGTTTTTTTTCCCTCTCGGTAAGTAACTTTAGTTAATATTTTACAATTAGTAGTAATATGATTACTAATTATGATATTACCAACTAAATTAAGTCTTACCCAACTGTCCCTTCAATTGGAACAATGGAATGATGAGACCACTGTGTTGGGAGCCATTTTGCCAGACCAAAATCAGAAATCTGTACATTTTCAATCATCAACATGTAAACAACCTTGTTAGAATAAAAAAATAATAAAATTGGAATATTCTAGTAATTTGTTAAATATCTCATTTTTACCACGTCGTTCTCGTCAACATGTAGAATTTTGAGAAAATTTCAGACAAAGAAGTCTTCGTCAAATAACAAATAAAGTTGTCACATTAATAATACAATGACAGTAATAAGAATATGATACATATTTGCAATTTTATGTCCAGTAGGATTTAAACAAGGCGATATTATATCACTGTAGCCTTAGATGAGACAAAAAAACAGTACATTTTTATACCTGGGGTTCAAAATCTTCACTTAGCAAAATGTTGGAGGCCTTTATGTCTCTATGGATAATCCTTCTCTGACAACCTTTGTGCAAGTAATGCAGCCCCTTGGCTGTTCCCATTGCTATCTTATACCTAACTTTCCATTCCATTGGACGACCATTTTGATCTTCATACACCAAAACCCAAAATTAAGATTATAGAAATCTCCCAAAATAAATAAATACATAATCAATTGCCCAAAAGCTCATATGCACTTCTAATGTCAAAGAATGGGATCACATGACTCAAAACTTTTAATAAGCTAGGTCATAAGCCATAACCTATCCGGTAAAATAAGTAGTACAATATAAAAACTCGAAAATTCTATCATTTACTTCATTTGTTGCAGCTACAAGATCTTTAATTTTTATAAAATAGGTTGTGACTTATATATACAGTAGACTCAATACAAGATAAAGATATGGTCAATTCCGAATTTCGAGTTTTCTTTTTGGGGGAAAAGGGAGGATAGATAGTATAATTTGGACATGATATAATTTTTCTCAAGACTTGTGTCATATTATAGTTAGTTTAGTTTGGATTTGGGGTTATTTTTTATTTTTTTTTAGGGGGCGGGATTTGGGAGTTTTGGATAAATTACCATGGAGTTGAGAAGCAACAGAGCCCCTAGGAGAGAAGGGGAAAAGAAGGAAAAGGCCATTATCAATGCAACACCCTAAGAGAGAAGAAACATTAGGGTGAAAAACATGGCCAATTGTCCCAATCTCTGTCAAGAACTCTCTCTCTCTTCTCTCCTCATTTGCTGTCTTCTTCAGCTTCTTCACTGCCACCATTTGCCCATCACTTAGCTCTCCTCTGTACACCTCTGCGTACCCTCCTTTCCCCACCAAATTCTCTGCATTCCCACCAAAATTTTTCAACAAAAGGCCCAAATTTGAACCAGGAATTCATCAAAAAGAAACCCAAAGTGATATTGAAAAAAATAAACCTGAGGAGAAGCCATTGGTGGCAGCAAAGATTTCATCAAAAGAGAAGCATTTCCAAGTGGGTCTTGAATCAATTCTGGGAGGATTATCTGTAATTTGTTCTTCAATGGTTGGGAATTCTTCGAAGTTGATGCCAGTGCTGCATCCTATTGAGAAGAGACGCCTGAAGCTCCCAGATCGAATGTACTTCATCTTAATATGATCTGTTTTTTCCTTTATTTTCTTTTCCTGTGTAGGGATTTAAGGAATCAGCATTTATTTGAGGGAAGAAGTAAGGAATAGGCAGTCAGAACTCAGATGAGAACTTTTGCTGATTAGAGAGAGAGAGAGAGAGAGAGATGAGGAGTGAAGTGGGTTGTGGGTATTGTTAGTTGCCAGTAGGTGTTTAAATGCAGAGGAGAGAAGACTGTTCACGTAGGAGGAGGCGTGTCTCATCTGGAAAACTAATGATCTTGTTTTTTCAATAAAAAAAGTTTGTGAAAAAAATCTTTTTAAAAAGTCGTGCTAAGCCATATGACAAAGACCGATATAAATTAATACTAAAACATTACTGCAATGACAATAATTTTTAGGGTGAGTTTCCCTTGCACGGACTTAAAGAAATATTGGAGAATCTTATTTGTAAAAGCATCCATGTATATAGAGAAAAACATTCTCGGTTTCATTTAAGTTTAACTTATAATATTATAATTTTTTATAAGTGTTTACGATTCTTTACTAGCTCTTACATTTTCTTATAATTTTTTATAATTTATTACGGTTAAATGGAACATGACCTAAAACATTACGAGAACATTTCAAGTGAGCCTTGACTCCTAATATCAAGTATAAACCAAATAAATCCAATAAAATTTTACCAATAATCTTATATCGTAAACTCGAACGTTCATCTTGCAATCAAGGCAACTTCTAGCCACTAGAGCTTAAATACTTTATGTACACAAGTTACTTATCGTATTAGAGCTTATAATCTACCTCAAAATTTTAAGACGTATATGTACATAAACTTGTAATTATGGAGGGGTGTACGAGTGGCATAACAAGAAGATGCACATACAAAAATGTGTAGATGGTGAATGTAATTTAGGACTTGAAAACAAAAAAACTACATACTAGAATTTGATGAATTGTCAATTGAATTAAAATGATGTTTTGTAGTTACTTGGGCATTGTCGAGTTCCAAGTATGTCATTCTTGTCACTACGTATGAAAGAAAGGGTAAGAGATTAGAGATAAAGAAAGTGAGGGACAATTTAATTATTAGTGAAATGAATGATTGAAATAGAGGTGGCAAAAAGTTCGGGTTTTAGTCAAGTTTAAAGTGCATGAATTCATAATGTATAAATTTGAACAAAATATTTCGCTTTATATTCTATTATTTATTTATTTGTCGTGTCGATATATGGAAATGAACATCTCTTTTTCTAGAATAAATGATGAATTCTAAACACTTCTTTTTCAAGAATTGCAACATTTTTTAACATTTCTTTTTCGCTTACTCGCTCTTTTATGATATAACACCCGACAAAGAGATTCGTAAAATTGTCTAGTCTTCTTGTTGAAAAAACTCCTTACTATCATAGTCATAATTCGAAGAATTGATGTCCATTGCTAATCCATATTGCGATTAATCAATAATCATTCCATTAAAGATCACAAATTGTTCGGCTCATCACATCACATCATATCCGTGCTTCTCAAGGGCATTAAAGATCACAAATTGTTCGGACTAAAATCATATTAAGACAACATAGGTAAGAAAAATCTCTAAAATTCACACGAAAAATTCATAACAGTGTTTAGTTAGTTGATCTGGTAATTAAATTTTGCTTAATTTCAATGGACCATATTAGAAAAGGGTGACAAAATGGAATACACTTTTTAAGAGTTGGTTTGATTTTGAGTCACGTTTAATTTGATAGATTAAAAAACACCAATTTCGGAGGAATGCCATTATTAGGGGAGGAATGAAGACTTTTTTGTTTGTTTCGAGAGGCTGTTGTTTCAAGCCTTTAGACAATTATGAATTGGATTACCCCCCAATATATTATTGCTATGGGCCATATCCATAATCCATGTATGAACAACTGCAAGCATTTCGGTGATATGATATCACCTTTAAAGAATTGTGCTTTAGGTTGAGATGTTAATCCTCAACTAGATAGATAGGCATACCCATGTAAGATTAGAGTTAGGAAAGTTTGACTCTATATGGTAATACAACCCCTATTTCACATGAAATTAGTGAGAGATACCTGAATTCGACACAAAAAGAATTGATTTTGACATGAAATTAATATAAATCGATCTGTTTAAACTAAAAAATCAACCTCGTTTCTCAACTCTATATAAAATTAATTATAAATGTTCAAATGTTATTTATAGTCGAGCAAACAAACTTGTGTAAAATGAGATGTGTCGATTGTTATGTTCTTTCGTTAAATAAATACACAGATTGATGTTAATGGGAAGAGGACACTTAATATCACGTGCTATAGGCATATTGATATAAAATGAATTATGACCATTGGGTTGGGATCTTATTCATCTTCAAGTAAACAAATTTGTGTATAATGAGATACTTGACTGTTTTACTTAAGTTCTTTTGGCGAATAGATAGACATTGATGTAAAAACAGGAAGAGGGAACTAAATATTATGTATTATTTATATTCGTTAATTAGAAATCGCACGTATACCGTTGTTATTTTAATTGAGATATAATAGGTAGGATAACGACTTTTTATTCCTTGTAAGTAACAAGGTATGGGATATGAAAGGCTGTAGCCCATAGGTGAAATACATCCTTTTGATTTGACATGACAAACCTTGAAAAATATTTCTTGTCAAATATTATGAACCTCAAATAGTATGATCACCATGGATAATTATATAGTAGATGAAATAAGGATTTCACCAAACATATGATTTGACTTATATTTTGTCACAAATGGATCATATTCATGATTTATTAATGAAACTTAGTACCACAGGCAGGATGGTGAATGAGATAGGATCACTACATCACGGACAAGATGTTGAATGACATGGGATGCTACAAGACTAGGACTTACTTAGGCCACTTTTTAGTCTTTGAAAATTCAGATAATTTATTGTGTTAGAAACGGTAAGCATATTTATTAAAAGTTTCTTGTTTAATAATCAACATATTATAATAAATAAATTTATTTTATTTTCGATCGTAGAGTAATGAACGTTATTTTATTTTAACTCATTGTAAGTGATATCATTTATGAGACATTAATATTTTGTTACTCAAATCAAAGAAAGAGTTGTTACCCTTAGAGAGACCGTTTACATGATACTTACAAAAATATGAGGTAAAAACACTAGCTACATCAATTTTTTTATAAAAATGTTTAAAATGAAACAGTCTCACCGAAAAATTGGTGGTTTCATTTAATTTTGTAATTTTTTTACTAAGACTCGCAAAACACACTTCAAAAAAAGAAAAAGAAAAAACTTGTAATATTTTTTAGTACCATCTTTTCCTTGGTGCTTTAAAAAAAAAATTGTACCATTAACCTACTTGAGACATTTTTTTTATAATCACAACTTGTTGAGACATAAATGCATGGGCTGAGCCCATTCAAATCCATCTCGGCCCAATATTGAATGTTCTCGAATCTTATCCTTCGCTCTCCCCCGCCACCCCCGCTCCCCCGACCGCCGGCGGCGGTCCCATCCTCTTCCAGTTCGCGCTTCCTGTCCAGGTCCAGCTCCATAGACCGCTCCCTCCGGCACCACCACCAGAGAAGTCCCACACCGGAGCACCGGTGGAGGAAGAGAGAGAGACACGAGTATGACGAGAAGAAGGTGGTGTCGACTCCGTCGACGGAATTGCCAAGCAGCAGCAGAAGAAAAGGAAGACCTCGGGAAAGGAGGAGAAGGACAACAATGGGGGAAGTGGAGGTGAGGGCGGTGAAGTTGATGGCGGTGAGGATGATGAGATTGAGATGATGAAGAAATTAGGGATCCCCACCGGCTTTGATTCCACCAAAGGGAAGCCAGTCCCTGGTGCCGATGTGAGTGGATTTAGGGCTGTGACGAAGAGGCAACCGAGGCAGTATATGAATTGGAGGGTGGATTCAATCGGCCTTGCCTCCTGAGCGAAATCGTTGGGGTTCTAGGGTTTCTTTACTCTATCCTCCTGGTTAGAATTTCTGCCCTTTATTTGAGATTTTAATATTTTAATTTCTGTGTTTGCGTTGTGTAATTTGTGGGTGTTTCGTATTTTTTTTGTTGTGATTGGTTCAGTTGTAGGTTGATTTTGAAATTGTTTGCCAATTCATTCAATGTTATTGCTCTACAGTTTGAATGGAACTGTGGGAGCTGTGCAGTGTTATGTTCAGTAAAGTCTATGCTAGTGTTGAGATGTAACCGATGAACCACCTTGATCTCTTCAGACCAAGCTCTTGATGTCCGAAGACCACCACCTTGTTGCAACGTCATGTGTGTATTTTCGAGAGATATTTTTTTTGGGGGGGAGGAGGAGGGGTTATTTTGGAGCTATAAGTCATCATTTCATGATTCGGTTGAGTCAATGCTGAAGTTGAGACTTGGCCACTCGGTCATGCTTTGTTTTTCTACAGAAATTTCATCTAATTAATATGTTGAACCAGAAAGTTGAAGCATGTTCTATGTCATTAGTGAATTCAGTTGCAAACTTGCAATTGATTTTGTGGTCTATGCATTTACCATTTGCTGCCGCTTCGGAACTTCATCGTAAAATTATATTTTTCAACTAGTGGTTGGGTTGTACAACATTCACTTTGCGCTTCAGCTTTCTCTATGACACACATGATCAAAGATTTGAACCCATTAAAATCTTGCACATTGAATGAAGCCTTTACAAACTAGTGGATTGATTTTCACCCCCCACGCCACTTCTTTTATTATGTTGGGTGTTTTCTTCTGATCTCCTTGTGTACTGGATGATGGAAAGAGTTCTGCCTGCTTGGCTTCTCATTCACTATACAAAGTTATCAGTAATGGGTTGCATATGTGTACAATGAGGTGGTGTCAAGTGATTTAAGTTGAGTTAGGAGTAATTATCAAAGCTATGTGTATGACATAGATGCTTATTACATTCCTGAGTTCTTGTTGATACCCACTTGTTTGTTAGGGGTTAACTAGAGGTTATAGATAAAATGTTGGATATAATACTTGAGAGAGTTGGATGCATGATTTTTTGTTTTGTGATCATGACTCGAGAGCATGAGATATCTATTTATTATGGTCTAGAAAACCTGATATCGTGTCATTGTGAACTACGGAGATTAGACTATCTTATTTTTGACATAATGATGTTCAAGGGAGTTATCAACCGTCATTGCCACAACGGTCAAATGTAAGAAACATAGTAAAGCGATGACAGACTCGTAATTGATTTTCCACTTCCTGTGTTTTGAAATGGCTTAGAAGATTAGCTAAATTGTGTGAGTTATGTTGATTATTGATTTTCCACTTCCTGTGTTTTGAAATGGCTTAGAAGATTAGCTAAATTGTGTGAGTTATGTTGATTTGCTGAGTTGTCGCAGTCTATATGCTTGGTTTTGAAGATAAATCACATGAAGACAAAGACTCGTAACTACTAGCAACGACATTTGTTCTATCCTATACTCGAACTTGTTAGCAACTCGCACTTGTTCGATCAACTTTTGCCTCCCTCTATCCTCTCCAGCCTCCGGTATGTCTCTTTGCCCAGACGCCGGCGTCATCAGCCCAGCCACCGTCCTCTATAGTCCAACCGCCGGTCTCCCCGCTCGGTCGAGTTCGTTATTTTTGTCTTCTCACTCCTCAAATTAGATTTAGGGTTTTGTATAATTCATATTGGTGAGGGTTTGGTCTATGAAAATTTGTTAACATGCTTTTGGTGTGGGTCAATTTGATGAGGGAGCATTGTTGATTATGTCACTTTAATTACTCATATTCGAAGTAGTGTTGGATTTCATTTTATTTGCTAAAATACTTGCATAGCGGTGGAGCGGCTGGTGGGTGGTCGGGCGAAGCAGAAGGGAGAGCTGGATTGACGAGAGAGAGAGCAGCAGCAGGAAAGGTGGGGTGGGAAGAGGCCGGACGGACTCCGGCGGTGGGGAGAGGCCGCAGTGGACGGTGGCGATGGGAAACGCCAGCCGACGAGAGAGAGAAGAGGAACCAAGAGGTGCTAACAAAGGTGTTTCAAGAGAGAGAAAGGAGAGAGCTAGAGAGAGAGTTTGGGAGGGCTGGAAAGAGGGTTGGAAAAAGACGATGATTTTTCAGCCCTCCCCTATCCCAGGAAAAAAAAACAATTTTTTTTTAATCAAAATTTTTCTCTTAATTTCAACATTGAATCAAAATTAAATAGTTGAGATTAAAAGTGCTCACCTAAAGTTGGGACTCACCTAAAGCCTTCCCCCAAGAGGTAGATCTATATATATATATATATATATATATATATATAGTTCCTTATATAAAAATAGATAGAAGATATGTTTACTAGTACTGGACTCGTGCTATGCACTGGAGTAATGTAATAAATCTTAAAATATTTATAAAAAATAATTACGGTAATAAAAATAGCAACGTCATAAATACATGTACAGAGAAATATAATAATTTTTAATGTATATATTATTTTTAAATGTATATATTATTTTTAATTTTTTATAATATGTAAAAATATGAATGAGCTTAAGCACATATTATTTTTTAAAAAGTTACACCGTGCTATACACAGAGAAATATAATAATTTTTAAAAAGCACATATGCTATAATATTTCATATTTTTTATAGTCCTAGTAAGGAAATATGCGAGATAAAAATTGGAGGTGCACATTAACTTTAAATTAATTATAGAGGATTAAAAGAAATACGATACTGGACGTTAAGTAATATTTTTTATTAATTTTCTATTGGAGTGGAATTTAATATTTATAATCAAAGAAAAAAATAAAAAATAAAAATAAAATGATAAAAAATTAATATAATTATAAAACAATAAGGCATGGTCATATTCAATGTAAATTAGGGGTGCATAACAACATAATTTAATATATCAAACAAATTTATTGAAAAACTATAAAATTTAAAATATTTCAAATAAAGAGACTGAAAAAATTAATACATATATACATATAATAACATATAAATGATAAACTTAAGATAAAAAAGAAAATATGAATTTGAAATCTACCCGCCAAAGAAGAAACGTGTGAAATCAAAATAAAACTTTAGAAGAAACTTGAATTCGAGTACATCCAAGTAATGCCCGACAATGATAAAACAGACCTAATCAAAATTTTAAAAACAAATTTATACTTAAGTCAAAAATTTCTGTTCAAATTATAGAATTAGAAAAAGTTATGCTCTTTTCTTTGCGTGATAAAGAATCAATAACGCGAATATTAAATTAAAGAATCAATAACGACATTAAAAAACAAATATCGATAACATCAAAGGATAAATTATGGTTATTAATTCATAAATAACTTTAAATTGCTAGACAACTATTCCAAATAATAACTTTAAGTTGAAGCCCATTTGTTACTATACATTGTACAAATTACTATTATAGACTTAAGTTAAATATAATAACTCGAATATTACATCAAGGAGTAAGGTAGTATTCTTAATTCATAAAAAAAAGGTGTAATTTCTATCTTGATGTTTCATACTACAATGTTTACGTTAATTTCATCTCTTTATCTCGCGGATCCCGAAACCATTTTCTCTTTACTGTTCTTGGTTGGAACATTGAAGTGGGTTAGACCCATCCCAAATTTAATTGGGATCTTTCCCTTGTTGCATAGCCTAATACAGGAAGAAATATGATATTAGTAGTCATTAATCACCAAATTCCACCCAAAATCAAACAACATTACAAATTGAAAAGGCATATTTCTGCAAAGCACATGAACAACTACTACAATAATTGTGGATGGATTAAACACCATAATTTCTTTAAGAATACTATATTAATTACTTTAAAGGACCCCTCCCAAGTCAACACATATTGTCCTGTACATTTACCATCACCGATAAAAAGCCCAAGAAATTGAAAGCTAACTCTCAAAGAACACTCGTCAAACCAACAATGCATGAAAAATTAATTACCCAACAAATTCCATCTCCTAGTTACACATACAAAGCACATAGTATCCAAGACCCACCCCCAACCCCTATTTTGCAAAGTATCCCTTGTCAATATTTTCCATTTTTAAGGCACGGGAGTAGCAAATGATTTTACAAAGAAATTCCATCCGATGCTTAAATATCATGGTAGAAACACATAACTTTTCCAAGCAATCAACAAACAATAAATCAATAACTTTTTAGTATAATCACATTTTTCCAGCTCCAATGTAAAGTTAATTGCCTTTTTTTAATTGAAAGGAGAGAACAACTTTGGAAATCAATATTTGAATGTTTTAACTAATGAAATGATGTGAAAAATTAAGTAGGAATCACCAAATCTGTTTTCTATACACCCAAAGTATAATTGTGATCCCTTGTTCCTTAATGACTCGCAAATGAAATCATGCAAGAAAAGGGCAGAACTTTCGGAATCAGTGGGTTCAATGGGATTGAGTGGTCGATAGTCGATAGTCCACATAATTCTACTTAGTCTCATATGCGACTTCATCTTACCAAAAACAATGAAGAGAGCCTAGCTCGGGCCCTTTTCAAAATTCTTAATAGATATCTTCCATTGTAATTTCTACAATGTCATGAATTACTAATGAAATAGTATTTTCTATTTCGTAATTTAAATAGCAACAATGAAGCAAGGAAAAATATAAGGAAAGAAAATTTAAAAAAAAACAATTACAATAATAGCAATTTGTTCTTGAATTCAAAAAGGGCCCAACACCTTAACCTTTCTAACCATATCTTCCCCCCAATTCACCTTCTAGACTCCGTGGATACTACATTCCTTCCAGGCTATCCGTGAATATAAGCCCCGTTGCTACTCCGAGTACGAGTGTCTAGCTTCTTCAATGCATCGATGGCATTTATGCTTAGCACGATCTGTTGTATTATGAAATAAAACCGAGGATAAAACAATCTGTCCGATTTATCATTATCTAGATGCATGCTTTATGGATATTATATTAGTCACAGAATATCTCTCGTGAAGTCTTGAAGGTTCATTATCATATTCACAAAAATTCGGCCTCCATAAGTAACATAAAAGTCCTCGGTGTCTAGTGTCTATTTACTATTGAAACAGGGATGATAGACTTTCTTAAGATATGTTTCAAGCAATAGTCTCTCTTAGATTGCTCTCTTAGATTGTCTGGTTTGCTGCAAATGACCCCGAAAATACTTGACATTATGCCTACAGTTCTCCGAGTTAAGCGTTTGTAACAAAAAATTGAGAATGCTTGGAAATACTTGTCCAATTTTTTATTCATTTTTCAAGTAAAGGTAAATCAAACTCAGTGGCATTTAGGTTCAAAAAATCTAACACTTTAGAGGATTATGAGAAGCAATCTAAAAATTACGGAATAATATAATAAACCTTAGTGAAGTATGAATTAGTAAAGTATTTGTTTATTAAAAAAGAGAATGTGAATTTGAAATCTAACATATAATAGACAATTCATATATATATATATATATAATTGTCAACCTATAAAATTAATGATCGGATCACTCAAATACCATTATATATATATAAAGAAAAACCACATCGATCTTATAAAATAATAATAGTTGACGTAAACTAAGACATACGAACATCTAAACAGATCTTTTGATAAAGCGGATGTAACTTATTTTGGGAGAGGGGGTCTTATTCTCGCCAAATAAACCCCAAGAGGTGTGGTCTCAAATTGAATTATACGTTTAGAAAGGGTTTAAAATTCACCACGTTATGTTAAAGCAAATCAAATTACATGGAGCATAGTGCCTTGATCAGCCGACCCGATACAAAAACATCTTTCTAATGAAGATAGAAAAATACCTAGTTCCTTATTTGTTACCCTCACCGATCTTGAACTATGTTTTTTTTTTTTTGGGAGGGGGAGGGGGAGGAGAAAAGATTACTTCAAAATGCAATAACCAAAAGTAGCTCGACTTCGATTTGCATTACTGGTGAAATCGATAATATGGTCTCTAACCCCAAATGTAACTATGATACGTAAAGCAGTAAACACACACTTAAAACAACCCATATTCTTTAAGAGTTATACATCTCAAGCAATTATAAACTAGGAAATCAAAACAAATATATAGGAAACTTATTTGATAATTTAATAATATTTTGCGACAAATTTAATAATGAATGAACATATATAAGCAACGAGTATTGACTTCATTGACAACCATAGTTAGAAGAAATCATCATACCCGTAAAGCAATCTTAACAACATAACTCTAAAAAGCTCGTAAAGATACCCACCCAACAATCAAAATCACCCGAAATTGTCAAGAAAAGCCCTAAACTTTTCCTTATTTAAGCAAGCAACCCTAATCATGAGTCGAAATAATTAGAGGCAAAGAAAATTGATCCGGATTAAATTTAAAATTCATAATCATACCTGTAAAATTGGTTTTTCTTTTTACAGTCTTTGACAAACTCAAACTCACAAATCCTCTATCATCCATTACCCACAATATGCTACAACCAAATATGCATTCTCATCGATGGCGAGTCAAACCAAATAAAATGTCAAACAAAAATCATGATGAATGCTAACTGCTTCGGATTCAAACCAAATATGCATGTACTAATAACCTTAAGTTGAAGGCCCCGAAGAAATAATCAAATAGCACGAGTCCGGAGAGAAGGGAAAAGGGAAAAAAAGTGAGGAATTCGCACAAACAATTCGTCGAGCACTGGAAAGCGAGAGGACAAAACAGCTTCCCGACACCCACTAAACGTACAAAAGTTTAGAATACGCAGTGATAATCAAAGGCAAAGAAAATTGATCCGGATTAAATTTAAAATTCAGAATCATACTCGTAAAATTGGTTTTTCTTTTTACAGTCTTTGACAAACTCAAACTCACAAATCCTCTATCATCCATTACCCACAATATGCTACAACCAAATATGCATTCTCATCAGTGGTAGTCAAACCAAATAAAATGTCAAACAAAATCATGATGAATGCTAATTTGTTATGGATTCAAACCAAATATGCATGTACTAATAACCTTAAGTTGAAGGCCCCGAAGAAATAATCAAATAGCACGGGTCCGAGAGAGAAGGGAAAAGGGGGAAAAAAGTGAGGAATTAGCACAAACAATTCGTCGAGTACCGGCGAGCGAGAGGACAAAACAGTTCCCGACACCTACTAAACGTACAAAAGATTAGAATACGCAAGTGGTTTTCAACTTGCGAACATGAGAAAGTGAGAGAGAGAGAAGTCGAACTCGAAGAGGAAGGAGACGACGGTGGCCTCGGCGATCGTGGACGACGACGGTGGGGCTTCAAATGAGGAGGACGATGGCGAGTGCGAGGCCGGTTGATTCCGGAAGACGACCGTGGCCCGGGATTCGGAGCGAGACGACGATGGCGGTGCGAGGGTGGTTGATTCCGGTGATAAGTGGCTAGTTGATTCCGGGAGGCGATGGGAGACGACTGCGGCCTCGATTTCGAGAGCAGGACGACGATGGCGGTGCGAGGTTGATTGATTCCGGTGAGAAGTGGTGGAAGAGAGAGAGAAAGACAGGGGTTCCGGTGAGAAGTGGTGGGAGAGAGAGAGAGAGACAGGGGTGAATATAGAGGTAGAAGAACAACTACGGGGATTTGGTGGAAGAGAGAGAAGCGAAAGGGATAGAGACGTGATAAGACGTCGATTGGAGTTTAGCGAAAGGATTGAGAAACGATATTTGATTTATTTTTTTATTAATAAATTAATTGAGATCAACGGTTGGAATTTATCTACACAATTTTAATGGTTGAGATCATTTTAAATTCTGAAAATTACTCCGGTTGTAGCATTTTGAAATTTGAAACGATTGGCATTATTGTGAGACCCCGAAATTTCGGGTGCTTGCCTGGTAGTGAATTATTAGAATTTTTCCGAGTCGGAATTAGAAACCCGAGAACCGAAACCGAGCATGGGCTAGCTAAATTGGGCCTTGAGAAGTTGAAGTTGGGCCCAATTAAAAGAAAAAGAAAGGAAAATGGGAAAGGGATGGCTGGCAATTGTGGGATGAGCTGGCAACTTATGAGAGCAAAGGGTAAGGGGTCCAATTGGATTAGGCAAGCAAAGCCCATTAGGTGTGATTAGGAGGAAAGGAGAGAGAGTGGGCCCGAGAGCAAAGAAAAGAACGAAGAAGCGGGAGCGAGAAAAGAAGCGAGAGGAGGGAAAGCGAGAGAAGGAGCAAGGGAAGCGAGAGGAGGCGGAACGGAGCGAGAGAGGGGAGAGCGTGAGGGCCAACGGCCGGTGGCCACCCGAACGGCGAGGTCGCCGCCGCCGGTGGGCAAGGGAGAGCTCGGGCTCGGGAGGCCGAGCAGAGCAAAAGCGGAAACAGGGGAAAGCGAGAGGGAGCAGAACGCACGGAGGGAGAGGAAGAGCGAGCGGGCGCGGAACGAGAAAACGCGGAAACCGGCTGCCGGCGGGCACGGCGAGCCCGAGGACAGAGCGCTGGACGAAGGAGAAAGGAAAAAGGGGAGCGAAGGAAAGAAGAAGCGGAGCAGAGACGAAGCCGGGGCAGAGCGAGAGAGGGAAGCGAGAAGGACGAAAAACCGAAGCGAGAGATAGGCGTAAGAGAAAGCAAAACCCAAATCGAAACCCAATCGAAACCTCGTAGAACCGAATTCTTAGAACCTCTAAGAATCTAAGGTGAGTAATCTGAATTCATCCTCCAAAATAAAATGAATTAGGTGGATGAAACTTGGAATTGATTCATGAAATTAGAAACTCTAGGTTTAATTGAAGAAGTTAGAGGCCTAAATTGAAGAAACTAGAAACTCATGAACCGAAAAGCATGTTGCGATTTATGCCTAGTTTATGAATTTAATGATATTTGAGCATTGTTAAGCATGATTATGGAGCTGTGTGATTAAGAATTTAGTGAAGTTAGCTTGAACGAGATTATTGAGAAAAATCAGAAAATTGAATATCATGACTTAAGTGCAGATTTTTCAGTGAATTAAGCTTGCTGTCCGAATTTCTGCGAATTCATGTGTAGCCCAAATTTCCTGAAATTTTTACTGCAGCTTCCTGATGATTTATGAGAATTTCCTGTAAAATTTCGTGTGCATTGGATGAGTAGATTGGGAGATATGCAATTTTAAGTGAAAATGTTCTGTTTTGGGCTAAATCGCATCTAAGTGAGTAACTGAATTAAGAACTGAGATTTAAGAAGCTATGTGGCTAGATTAAAAGATATATACTGATTAAGGAAAGTTATAGAACCATTAACCACTTATACGCGATATTACGCGAGCATGAAAACGATAAGTTCGTTGATTGGAAATCATAAGTGGTATGCTTATGTGATTGTGTGTTTATCTTGAATTACGTTGATTATGAATGGCATAAGCATGCGTATGTGAAATGAATGGATTGTGTTGGAGTTGGAACTTGCTTATGTGAATTGCTTGTTTTGAAGAAGTTACGCATGAACATGTTGAGCATGAATCATATGAATTAAGTGCATCTCTTGAATAAGTAATAAGAAGATAATGATAAATAAGAAACTTAAAGAACTAAAGAAGGGAGAAAGGATTGTGTTATTGATCTAAGACCCCACGAATTAAAGAACCCTCTCGAAGCTATGGCCATAGAAGTGTCTCGTCAACCCGAAGCCACGAATTGAATTGCTTCCACTAAGAATTGACAGTATGCGTCCTTCGGGGATGGGAGGCTGCCTCGAGGCCACGAATTGTTATGCCTCGAGGCCACGAATTGTATGCCTCCGTGAACCGAGCCCACGAATTGTTTTGGCTCCAAGAACTCGGGTCTTTAGAGCGAGTGCATAAATCTTCTTTCCATTCGAACTAAGAAGACTTAAAAGAATTATGATATGAAGGAGCGAATGATCGTGCATATCGAATAAGAAAGAAAGAACCATTGATTTATGAAATGCATGAGTGAACTCAAGAAGAAGAATAAGAAGAAGAATAGCGAATCCCGATTTCATATGAGATGAATACCATAAGAACTAAGATATGATTTACGTGATGAATGATTTGCATGATAAGTGATTCTATGACTTACTTGCGTAGAAAGACGAATGATGCATGTTTAATTGAATTCATGAATAAGTGATGTCATGGTACTTCTCGGTAAGTTGGTAAGTTTAGAATCTCGCATGTTTTAAGCATGTATGATCCGAATCGCATGTTATGAATGAGTTATGAACTTACGTGTGTTTGTTAATGAACTAATGTGCAAAGTGTAACCGGGGTTGGGTTTGGATTATTCACTGGGCTAGTGAGCTCATGACATCACCAACATTTCGGTACGAAGTTAAGACTCCCTGGAGTTGCTTTTGGCTATTAGAAGAAGCGAACCATCGGATAGGACTTCTCCGGACTTCTCTCGTACTTTATGTTTTTCATGCTTGTAAAGACTGGTTGTATGTGAACTTAAGTTGATTATGAATGTAAAATCCCTATGTGAATACTCCGAGCGTGTGGCTCGTTGAGTTGCGTTGTGTTTCTCCGAGCGTGTGGCTCGTTGAGTTTTAGATTGTGTTTCGTGCGGGGTTAAGGCTTTAAGCCTATGGGTTTAGCCAGCTTACGGAGGAAACTCTGCCGAAATTTCCGAAAACCCTTTGAAAACCTAGAATTACGCTTCCGCCAATCCAATAAAGGGTTATTAACCCCAAGTTGAGATCTTATGCAGCCTTAGGGGTTCCTCTCGGGAACCCCGGCATGTAATACTCCTAGGGTAGGTCTAGGGGTGTTACAATTATATAGTGTATAGATTATTATTATTATTATTATTATTATTATTATTATTATTATTATTATTATTATTATTATTATTAGAGTCCATAGATGAGTGGAAACTTATTTTTTAAATGATAAATTATTTATTTTTTTATTGGACGAAACTCCTTAATTTACTCCGGTTGCGAGCATTTCAAAATTTGAAAAAATTGTCATTATATAGTGTATAGATTCGTGGAGCAATTATAATTTTTTGAGAAAGGAGGAGTTTTAAAAAAATCCTCTTCATATCATATCGGCCATTGAATCGAGAGAACCCATTGATCAATCATAACTAGTACATCATATTTGGTTTGGCTTTGCTTTCATATTCGAAATTGTAAAAATCCACCTTTTGTTAACCCAGTTGTTTTTGTTTTGTCGTTATCAACTAAATTTATTTTTTTTTCTTTGTAAATTTCGAAGTTTTGCAAATTTTGATTGGAAAAGTTATAAAGGTAACTATATGAAAGTATTTAAAATTATTTGTATAAAAGTTAAACTTTATTAAGTATCACTGAGTGAAATTGGATTTTCATGCAATGCAAATATTTGGAGGTCATGACTTATGAGATTATTAAAAGAATAAGGCTCTTTCAGCGTACTTTTGTTGGTAAATGAAAAATTACGTTTATTTGAACTCATTGATAAATGCAACATTTTGAGTATGGCTTCGAGGTCATGGTTGGATGAGACTATTAAAAGAATAAAGCTCGTCAGATGTACTTTTTTGATAAATAAAAACTTAAGTTTATTTTAATTCACTCATCAATACAACATCATGAGTATGGCTTCGAGATTTACTAATCCGAACCTTAAAACCATCACTCACTAAAATCTCTAATATGAGCTTGTCAAATATACTTCTTCATAACACTTTTGCATGAATTAGTCCAAGCTTCCATAATTTCTTTATCCGCTGTAATGAATACAAACATAAACACAATAAATAATCAGAAATATATATTTGACACTGAGAAATATATATACACACATATGAAATATATGAAACTACATACTGATTTTCAATTAAGAAACTACGAAAAACACTAAAGTAAAATGTAGTTAACATGTGTTTTGTGCTTCTTAGACTCCTTATTTGACCTCAATTATCTGTGTTAGACACACAACATTTGGACGTAGTTTTGGGCACTCAAAGCTTAATGCTTAAAAAACTATAAAATTTTTAAATAATTGTCGAGTCCAACATGTGTGTCATGTTAGACCACTTTAACATGAATGTGGCGACGAAAGAATGCGAGAGAAATACCTTGACTTCGATTTGTGCTTAAATGACTGGAAAAATTGATCTCATAACTAACTTGACAAGCATAAAAGAGCATCTTCATCGATCTTAAAAACTTTATAAGGAGCGTAATTCATATCGGATGTTGTTGTTGGAGTATTATAAGCCTCCCCAAGTACTGGTGGTCGATGCCTAGGACACTTTTTTAAACAATATATTGAACAACCTATGATTCCTCCTATAGGTAAACATATACTCATGCATTTTAAAAGGCATAACTTTCTCTTTGCATCATTAGGTGTATCAAGAGAATTCCCTCTTCTCATCATAGTCATCATACACATGACCAATACTAAAGTAACTTTCAAAGTTTTTGCCCCCTCCATCTTTTTTTTTTCTCACCCTTTTTTTTTTTTTTTGGTGTTGATGCCCTAAAATTATTGAAATTGGTGCTAAAGTTGAAGATATTTATAGACATTGCTCATTTATGATTGACAAACTAAAAAAATCTCATATACAGAAACACAAAAGGAAACAAAAATAGAAAGAAATTATGCATTTATGATTTATTACAAAAGTAATTTGTCATAATTAAGCACTGATCAATTTTGTCAAGCATATAAATGTAAATTTGTTTCTACACATCAATTTTAGTTAATTTTTTGGTAGATTTCATACATTAATTTTGTCAACTTTGTGCATAATTGTTTTTGGTGTAACAAGTGAAAAATTTGTTTCCATACATTAATGTAAATGGAATCTAACTTGATTTGATATCATCCAATGTAAATAGAATCTTACTCGATTTGATGTCATTTAATAAATAGTGTGGGTATAATGACTACTGCAAAATAATTGTCATGGTAACCAAAATAACACCCACAATATGAGCCATACACGTGGCATAATTTTATTTTTTAATTTTATAATTTTGGATATGGTGGAAATCTATGTTAATAAATTTATAAAATAATAAAGAAAAGAAAATATTTTTTAAAGGTTAGTGTTTGGATTTTAATCCCTCCTCTCGTTAAAAGATTAGTCTGAAAAAAAAAAGAAGAAAATTGACTATTGGATGTTATGTAAATTTGTCAAAGACTTAAAAGTTCCACACGAACTTTAAGTGTTAGTTTATGTAGGCCTCTTTCTCTCCTTTCCACTCTCCCTATCTTTCATTATCTCTCTCTCTCTCTCTTTCTCTCTCTCCTCCCATTTTATCTCTCTTATCTTCACATATTTTTAAAATAATTCTTTAAAATAAAAATAAAATTTTATTTATTTTTTGATTATATTATTTTTATAAAATATTTTATATTTTTAGATAAAAATTACTTATTTATATTATAGATAATGTTCTAAAATTTTTTGAATGATAAAATTATTTAATATTTTAAATTTAAGTTTTATTATTCATTTCTCTTTTTTCAAGGTACCGTTACACATTTCTCTTATTAGTTAGAGTGTGTGTTAGTATTATTACTTACAACATATAAATTCATATGTGAAAATATATACACAACCTAATATTGATTAGTTTTTAAAAGAATAAAAAATTTAAAATTCATTTAAAATTTTGTCAACTCGATTCCCTCAAGTAAGAGCAGTATAATAGAGAATCATATTATAAAGATATAATGAAGACAATTATAAAATTTTATAATTTTTTGTTTGCGACAAGCTCAATATGATTATATTCCACTTTCACAAATCTCCTTTCAGGAAAAAGAGTATATTTACAAACCTCAAACTATTTGTTGTCCCTCTATGTGAAAAGTATGTCAATCTTACTCAAAAATAAAACTCTAGCACATATTACACCTTTAACTGATGCAACACTTCTAGTAACCTTAGGTCTCCCATCCCCGTATAAGAGGTTTCACATCTTATATGGGTAGCATTTCTTTGGATCCATACTTCATACATCATTGCCATCATTGAGCTTCTGATCAACATCATCTGGCTTCTATTTCGCTTCATATTGATTAGCCATGAAAGAAAATCTTGTAAATTCTCAGCCTTACACTACACTTGTAACCATGACAGTATCTCACCCCTAATTTGCTGAATAAAACTACAGTAAAAAAAAATATGCTCCTGAGTTTCTGGACTTGCTTTGCACAGAGGGCATGTGATATCAATATATGGAAGAAACCTTGTGAGCCTCCCAAGAACTTGTATCTTATTCTGCAGAATTAACCACTCTATATAAGAGTGTATTGGAAGATTGGCTCTATTCCACACTAAGTTATCCCAACATACATGTGCAGTGTGAGATAACAACTCATTATAAGCCTTGATAACAGAAAAAGACTCAACATTTTGGACAAGGCTGCAATTAGTGAAGATGATTTGCCCAACTGAGTTTTTCAAATCCACCAACTTCTTTAAATACCAACATATATCAGAGTTTGGTGTATAATCTTCCCAAGTTTTCTTTTTCAGGTAGTGAGAGTGGATCCATCGAACCCATAACACATCCTTCTTCTGTGATACAACCTAAATATGTTTCAGCATGATTGCTGAATTCCATTTTTCCAGATTCTTGAACCCTAGACCTCCATATTTCTTAGGGAGACACACTTGGGACCAAGCCACCAATGGCTTTCTAGAGAAACAATCAGTTCCTGCCCAATAAAAGTTCCTACACACTCCCTCCACCTTTTTTATCACTTCTTTTGGTAGGACAAAACACGAGGCCCAAAAGCCATATATCCCCATAAGCACATTGTTAATAAGCACTGCCCTTCCAGCATAGGACATGTTTCTAGGACCCCAAGCTTTGATTTTTGCAACTATCTTGTCCACCAATAAACTGACAATCTGAGGAAGCTTTCCCTCATTGAAACCTAACATTTGCAAAAGGTTTGCTTTATCCTCCATTGTGACCCCAAACACAACCATAATCGATTTATGTAAGTTTATATTCATGCCGGAAGATTTAGCAAAGATATTAAACGTAGTCAATAGACAAGAGACACAGGAAGTGTCCGTCTTACAGAACAGAAGCAAATCATCCGCAAAGGCTAATTGGCATAGTCTTTGAATTCTACACCTTGGGTGGAAGTGGAAAATACTCTTTTGGATTTGAATCTTGACGAACCTATTGAAAACTTCCATAACCAACACAAATAACAATAGGGACATTGGATCGCCCTGCTTTAATCCCATTTCACCTTTAAAAAACCATGGCTTTCACCATTTATGCATACTGCTCAGGCACACTATTATCCAATTTATAAATCGAGAAGGAAAAGATTATAATTTTATCATTTTATAAATGATATTTTGAATAAGATTTTGTAATCCTATGAGTTTATAAGTGCTATCCGGGGTTTACGTAGTTAAAATATGAGGATAATAGGTTTTTTTTTAAAATCAGTCTAATATTTTATTTTAAAAAATATTAATAATTAATTTTTATCTAAAGAAAAACATATAAAATATTTTAAAACAAATAATATGTTTTAAAAATAAAATTATTTTTATTTTTATTTTTAAATGTTAAAATGTTAGGTTAATTGAAAAAAATTGTTATCCCGACATTTTAATTATGTAAAACCGAGATAACACTTACAAAATCACATGATTAATCTAGTTGATAAAATCTTAAATGAATTTTTAATTTTTGATTATTCTAAAAATTAATGAATATTAAGTTGTATATATATTTTTCAGGTTAACATATATTAATTTATATGTATCGAGTAATACCAACAAACGCTCTATTAATAAAATAAATATATAATTATATCTTAAAAAATAAAAAAAATAAAAAAATAAATGTTAAATAATTTTATCATTGAAATTTTTTAAAAAATTATTTATAATATAAATAATTAATTTTTATCTAAAAAAATAAAATTATTTAAAAAATAGTATAATTTAAAAATAAAATTTATAATATAATTTAAAAATAAAAAAACAACCAAAATTACCAATCTAGTACAACAAAATTCAGAGCAAAGTGAGCCTTCAAACCCAACACGAAATTGTTCATAGGGAACAACAGAGATTTCATGGCTCCAACAACTTGTTAGGAGTCAGTATTGGCTTGTCTCTAAAAAAGGAAAAAATGTCTTTATTTCACTTATAAACCTCAGTCACTTCAGGCTTTCCATTCAATGGTAGAAGTTAGCCAATAAAGCCCCATTTCATGTGGGTTTGAGGAGGGGGAGAGAAAGAGATTGCAGCTTCTACCACGAACTAA
This sequence comes from Talinum fruticosum, assembly GCA_021018815.1. Taxonomy (NCBI): domain Eukaryota; kingdom Viridiplantae; phylum Streptophyta; class Magnoliopsida; order Caryophyllales; family Talinaceae; genus Talinum; species Talinum fruticosum. Next base: position 1,113,609 of record JAITYX010000080.1, on the reverse strand, counting down.
AATCTTTGAGAGGAGATAAGAGATAAGAGAAAGAAGCATGGGAGAGAAGGGGACGTTCTAGCGGATATCCCCACAACTCAAGCTTTTTATATTTTGGGATAAAAAAACAATACATTTACCACACTGCTCTTCCTTGAACATGAACGGACTAGTTTTATTGGTAAATGAGGATTCAGGTCGGGAAACGTGGAATGATTTGTCCCCGACCTCCCCCATTAGGGCCGGGGATTTTTTCCCAATATGATTTTCCGTCCTACTGCCATTTTATACCAGTATCTAATTATATAACTTCATTTGCAAATTAACCGCACTGTAGCAAATTGCAAATTAAATTGGCCTTATAAAATACTTTCCATATGTTGGACCTGTCATTTTTTTTTAATTTTTCACCATCTTCTTAATTAGTAGAGTTTTACTTTTATTATTCACCAATATCATATTTTCATACACCAAAAACCTAAAACCCAAAATCCAAAAAAATAAAAATAAAAATAAAAAACAAAAAAAACATTTATATTTTCTGTTTTTTATCATCCATTAAAGTTGACGTAAGGAAAAATATATGGTAGTACTATATATCTCATTAAATTAATGTTGACAACCTACAAAATATTCAATTCCCATTAATTACGGATCAAACACCCAAAAGAAAGAAAAAATTCATGACATAATTATAATTGGATTGGATGTAATGGAGTTTTCTTTTCCATTTGGCTTCAATTTAAATCTATTTTAACCTCAAATAGTTCATTTTTTTAATCATCTTAATTAAAGTCCGATCGGATGGTTATGTCATCCCTCACTAATTCGTGTGATTATTTAAGCATTTTATTATTATGTTGAACGCTATCTATACTATATATAATAGAATTTTTTTTTTAAATTGTCAAATGGTGGTGTGCCAGTTAATTTAGGAGATTTATCCAATGTAAAAATAACAATTTGCTCTTGAAAAAAAAAAAAAAACTTCCACTCGTCTATCGGCTCTCTAAAATTCAGTTGTCACAACAAATCAAAATATAAAGGATTTAAAATATGTCAATACATAAAATGAAAGAATAAAGAAACATTATGAAGAAATGCATAGGACACAATATCTAACCATAGGCTAACGAATACACTAAATAAAATTTAAGAGTTGAAATGACACTAACTCTAACCTCATTTACCTAACAAAATACACCCTAAAGTTTCTTTGAAATAGATATTATCATATAATGGAGAATTTCCAATAGTAGCATAGTTTGAATAACCAACTAATTGGGTCCTTAACATTATTGAATTGAGTAACAAGAATTTGATATTTCATCTTTTTAAAGGAAAATAAATAATTAAATCAGATATTTCCCTTCGTATTAATCTCTTTAAAAAATTCTTTTTAAGTGAAACGTAGAATTTATACTTTTTAAAGAGTGACATGATTTTTGTATTATCGAATTTTGCGAGTCACTTTAGATTATATATACTATTTAAGTATATAAAGATTAAAAGTTTTTATTTGTAATTAAAAATTTAAATTATATACGGTTATGTATTTATTTATTTAGGGTTTGGATTGCACATAAGCTCTCATTTATGTTTATGTATATTGATATGCAATATTATTTTGGGTCTGAAATATAATAGTTTTCATTGTTTTATTTGGTAAGAAATGGGTGTTGTATTTCATTACCATGAGACAAACATTATCATCTACAAAACTTGTCGGTTAGAGGATAACCTCTATACTATACTACCATATTCTCAATTTTCATCCTTATAAGGACCTTTTTACAAATATTTACTAGAACATGTAATCTACTTCTAATTTACTGCTTGCATTTCATAGACATTTGTTGGGCCATGCTGTAGCTCTTGTTGAAACATTTGTTGTTCCTCTCTTCCTATATGTGATAAGTGATAGTGGTCGGGTATAGGCTGAGTAATTTGAGGATTAATTTATCCGTGATTTTTCCAATAACCTCTTCAATCCCTTTTGTGCTACTAATAGGCTGGTGGATCCGAAAGTAAGCCAAGGTATTTTGGAGCAAACTTTGATTGTAGCGATATCTATAGAACAAATGTTGATGATTTTCCATACTATCGAGCACAATTGGCATAAGTTAGATTACACTCGATATGTTAAATTTTGTCAACCTATCCATTGTGGGAAGCTTCTCCAGTGCATTCTCCAAAAGAAGAAAATGTTCTTAGGAATACTGTACTGTCCCGGATAATTTTAGCCATGGGGATTGTAGTTGTAGGGCTGGACAACCATTTGTAGCCACTGCTAATTGAGTATTTCCTAGTTGAGTTTACACTCCATGCATCATTTTGATATCCCGAAGCCATCTTTGTTATGATTTTCATAATCTTTTTCCAATACCAAGCTGAACTTTGAGAAGGAGTAAGAGACCATATGCTGTCTTGTTTGATGTAAATTCCATCGATCCATTTGACCCATAAGCATTGCTTGTCCGCTATGATGTACCATAAGTGCTTAACTACAACATTTGTATTCCATATCTCGCAATTCTTGACACCTAAATGTAACGACCCCTCCCTAAGGAAATAATTAATCTTAAGTACATTAAAAATTAGCTCGAGCGCGTGCATTTCAAATTTCAAATATTTTCATATTATTCATGTGTATATACGTATGTGTATATATATATATAAATATATATGTCAATGTTGTTTAAAATGCAGGAATCGGATGATGACAACGACGACGCATGAATATATTTTATAAATTTTCATGACTCATAAGATAATTAACATTATTATGTAGCTAATTTATTTTGAATTCTAAAAATCCTTAAACAAATAAAATTAATATAATTTTTGTAAACTTAATATTACTAAAAATAAAATTCTTAGAGTAAGATAAGTTTAATGAGAAAAATAATAATAAATTTAGAAGATTAAGAAAATAGTTAGATGAGCAAGTTGGATTAAATTAGGTGCTAACGGGAATTGGGCTAAAAAAAATGAATTAGGTCAGTCGGCCCATTATTAAAGAAGGTAAGAGGGAGTATAAAAGCAATGAGGTAACCTAGAACCTCATTATCCTAAACCTAAAACCGGTTAAACCCACAAATCACTCTCTCTCTCTCTCTCTCCAGCCATCGTCCGCCTGCCCTACTCTCTGCGCCCCTCCCGTTTTCACCACCAACCGACGGCATCGGAGGCCCTCTCGGCCACGCCGACAGTCGCCGCCAGCTAGCCACCAACGCCACCACCATCATCTTCACCGGGTTCCTCAGCAAACACTTAGCAATTCATCCTTCCCTTCGCTGCCTCCTCCGCCTCCCTCTTCCCGCTTGTTTCAGCCACCGGAAACACCACCACGACACACCGACAGCCGCCGCTACTACCTTCCTGCTGCGTTGTCGCCGCCCAACCACCAGCCACCAGTACACCGCCATCCTTACTCCTACATCTCGCTCGAGTTTTCGCCTACTCTGCCCGAGCTTGCCCTAATTCGATCACGGTGCCTTCGGTTGGTCTCGGTTCCCGGTTCTCAGCCTGTCCGGCTACCGCCACCTTGACCGAGCACCGACGCCGCGTGTTACTCCCGGCAACCGCTCCGACCGCCGACTCGTCGCTCTGTTTCGGTTCTCCCCGATCTTCCACCACCACCTTCAACCACCTCAAAACCCTCAAAAAAATTAACCCCCGTTCACTTTGGTTTTTGGGTAATTTTTCAGCTTTTAATTTAATTTCTTATAGTAAATTTCAATTTCAGTTCGTTTAATTAAATTCTTAGGTTAATTTTTCAGATTCAGTTTTTCATTCTTTTAATTTAAGCATTTAAGTTGTAATTAGTTATTCATTTTCTCGTTTGGCGATTAAATTTGATTATGGTATGTATGTAAATGATGCATGGAAAAATTGGTCGATCTGGATATACTGAAAATTGAAGAAGAACCATGGACAATACTGTATGAAGGACATTTATGGACAAATCCTTGTATGAAGGGTATTTATGGACAATTTCCGTATAAAGGACACTCGAGAAGTAATTCTGAGTTAGGAATTATTTTTGATTAGTTTACATGGTTATTTAACCTAATGAAGAGATTAAAGGATAGATTGAGGATGAGGATGATAACTAATTATGGGTAGTTATGAAACCGAAATGTGAGGAATGGACATCTTTGGGGAATCAGTATGCCCTTAAAAAATAAAATAAGGTTAGAAAAATTAGAAAACAAGTATATAAAAGAATGAAGATATTTATGTAATAAGATAACTAATGGAGTTAGTGTTCAATGCATCATTTAGAAGAGAATTATGTATATTTGAGGTTACCATATATATATATATATATATAAAAGTGTGTACATATATTTATGTATGTGTTTAGAAGAAAGCCATACGCATACTTTAAAGTGTTGTAAATAGATGCATATATATATAGTTATGCTTGTATTGTATAAAATAAGATAATCAGTCATATAAATTAAAGATAACCTTAATATTCTTTACTAGAAGCTAACCTTATTAGTTTTCATTTCAAACGATTTTGAAATGATTTAATAAATAAACCATAAAAATTTAGTTTAATAATAAAACTTTTTATCCTTAATTAAGGTCATCAAGTGTCGGCGTTGTGCGTTCATCCAGATTCCGCCTGAAGGAAAAAGGAGGAACATCGGTTCAAGGTACGTTCATTGATCGTGCCCTTCAATGTTTTATTTACAAATTAAGGCCGGATATGGCCGACATTAACAACAATAAAGAATTGTTTGCAAATAATATTTGCCATCATTAATATGGACCCGCCCATCAAGTGCCATTATTTGGTACGCCAATATCCAGGTTGGTAACCCTGTAACGGTTAACCGCCTTCAACCGGACTATCCGATCGGTCTAGGTGTGTGCTCATGCGTTTAGGGAAACCCGATGATCGTAAAGGGATCCATTCGGATAATTAATCAACAACAGTTTTACATTATCCACTCCCCTCATTTACAAATGAATTGAAATGAATTCGCTCAACTCAATTAGTTCATAACTATTATTTTATCGCATGATAGTTAACGTATTGAGCTTCGGCTCACATTTCGACAATGTTTTCTTGTTTTATTTTAGGTAAAGGTGTGGAAGATTTGAAGCAAAGGTCCGTTAAGGACTTAGAGGCTTGCAGCGACAACCTAGTTGGGGTATCAAGGGTTAAGTGCCGTTGTTGTAGTTTACCGGATCGTAGTCTATACTTATGCTTAATCTTTGTACAAGTTATAGTATATGCCTTATCATGAGACACTTGTTGTTAGCGGCAAAGCAAGTGTAACCCAAGGTTAGAAATGTACCTATTGTTTTAGCCTTGCCCTTTCCTCCGGTAAGGGCGGCGGTAATGCCCTCGACCTACTTTCCACTGCGCTAATCATCGGCTAGCGGCTTGTTTAGTCAAAAACCGGTGATTATGGGTTTGGGGCGTTACACTAAGCCTCCAGCAGCTTTAGGTTTGCATATAGTATGCCAAGTTATAGACGAGACTTTCTGGTATTCAATTGTTTGTCCTCATAAGAAGTTCCTACATACTACCTCAATCTGTTTTATTACACCCTTTGGTAGCACAAATAGCGAAGACCAGTATGTATGCATAGAGAATAGCACATAATTAATCAGCTGCACTCTACTAGCATAAGATAGGTGTCTAGTGGTCCAACAATGAATTCTTTGTGTAATTTTCTCTATTAGCTATTGGCGATCTGCTACACCCCATCTCCTGGTTGTTAGGGGAACCCCAAGATATCTCACTGGAAACTCCCTCTTGTAAACCCTGTTTGTTTTTTTAAGATCCGGACACATGTACTTTCCTGCATACCTACTCGAGTAGACTTGTGATTGCTGTGTGTTCGCTTGTAATCCAGTTACATTTGAAAAATATACTTGAATGCTTCCATTATTGTTTGTACATTTAGGGTATGCCCTTTGCGGAAGATCATTAGGTCATCCGCAAAGCATAGATTGATTAATTTGAAGAACTTACAAAGAGAATGTAATTTGAACTTATTTTGTGCAACCTTGTATTGAAATGCTCGAGTGAGGTAATCCATGATCAAAACAAATAACAAGGGCGAGATAGGGTCCCTTTGTCTCAACCCTTTTCTCCCTTGAAAATCTCCATGTGATCCGGCATTAATGTTCGGTGAGAATGTGTAAGTAGTTACTGCTAATTGTAACCCGGTTTGTGAATTGAGTAGGGAATTTCAAACTCTTTAATAGTTGCTTAATGAAGCTCTATGATACGAGAATCATACACTTTCCTGAGGTCTATTTTGAATAGACATCTCGAGGACACTTGTTTCCTTTTGTAGAGCCTCACCAAATCTTGGCAAATCATAATATTATGCCCTATTAGTCTACCTTGGATGAATGCTTGACCGATTCTTACTTGGATGAATGTTGATCGATTCTCATCAACAATAGTATGTGGTACTTGGTTTGAGCCTTTCACATAGCATTTTCGAAATACACGTATAAAGTGTATTACAACAGGCTATAGGCCTATATTCAGCATCCGAAGCGAGGATTAGGCACTTTTGGAACAAGTGTGAGTCCGGTAGAATTCCACTTACTATGCAACTCGACCTATTTGAAAAAAATCCAAGTATAGCTTCACATATATTTTCCTCAATGATAGACCACCTAGCTTTAAAAAACCCATTATTGAACCCATCGGGGCTTGGACTTTTATGCGTTAGGATCGAGAAGAGAACCTTTTTGACATCTTCTTTGGAGAATGGTTTAATTAACTCTATTTGTTGAATAATGATGAGAGTCTTACCCATAGCTATGATATCTTCATTTATGACTTCGGAGGTACTTGCAGCTGTCCTTATTTGTTTTTCAAAGTGTTGAGTGAAATGGTCTACAACTAGTTTATGATCCCATGTCTACTGCCTATTATCCATTTGAAATAATGAGATTCTGTTTGAGTGATGTTGCTTTGTTTTAGGGTATCATAAAAATATTTCTCATTCGAATCTCTAAGGTTTAACCAATCTTCTTTAGTATTTTGCACATAAAACCTTTGCAGTCTCACCTTCCAGATTTGATGTTCCTCTTGAGCGACTTTCTCCGGTCTATACGGGTTCGGTTCCAATGGGTTTGCTTGTAATTGCATCTAAATGTGCCTTAGATGGTTTTGAGATGTAGCATATTTACTCTGAATCTCCCCAAAGCTTTCCTTGTTTAGTGCCCTCGGAGGTTTGTGCAACTTCTGCAGCTTCCTTACAATATTATCCTTTGACTTACCATAGATAGGTTTGCTCCAACTAAGTTGGACTATCTCCTGAAAACTTGGATGGGTAGTCCACATATCAAAAAATTTAAAAGGCACATTCCCAAGTTTGTCTAACTCAAAGAATTTAATCAACCTTGGACAGTGGTCGGATGTATCATCAACCAAGAATATTACTTCAAAGGCGGTAACATTTTCTAGCCATTTGGAGTTTACCAGGACTCTACCAATTCTAGAAAAAATTCTAGAACCATAGTCTTGCTTGTTTGTCCATGTAAACCTGTAACCACTCTATTTAAGGTCATAAAGGCCAGCAACTTGCACACAGTTTTGGAAATCAATAATATCATGTAAGGTGACAAGAACCCTACCAATTCTATTATCCAAATATAAGAGGTGATTAAAATCACCCAAGATAATCCAAGGCTCAATAATTGAAGCAAATATCTCAACAAGATTTCCCCAAAGATCTTTCCTCAAGTTATCATCATTCGAGCCATAAACAACACTAAGGAAGAAGGTATTGTTTGAAAACAAATGTCTAACCTTGCAATGAATAAGCTGGTCAACGGCTATTAGATTATCCACTTGAAAGTATTGAGGCAGACCACATAATCCATACCCTAGCTTTATCTGCAACTGCAAGATTAGTATAGTGACACAAACCCTGAAATCTTTGAGCAACTTTTGCAAAACTACATTATCTAACTTTGGTTTCCATGAGTCCTATGGGACCCACCTTATTTCTCTTACAAAACGCTAACACATCTTGTTGTTTATTTGGGCCATTCAGGCCTCTAATATTCCAGGTCACTATGTTATCCATTAGGAGTAGTAGTGACTCCCTCCTTGTGTTTACTCTCTCCTTCTTCCACATGCTTTGCTTGCCCCTATCTTCATTTTGTTCCAGTATTGCAAAGGTGTTAACAATTGGAGTAGTATGGATTGGAGTAGAAAGTCCACATGTTCTTGGCCCCTCTACCTCAATTCATCCTTCCTTGTCGGATTGGGTTTCTTTTTGTTGGAGTTTTGGTTTCCAAACCCGTACTCCCTCATTACGTTTGCGAGGAATTAGTGTCATGACCATATTTGTTGCATTTCTCACACAAAACAGGATTCCATTCAAAGTTCACCTCCTGTTTTGTAAAATACCATATTCATCCATAAAGTGTATATGCTTCGGTACATGTTTCGGATAGGCACCTCGATCAACACTCTTGTATAGCGTACTTCGTTCTTCTCTTGTGTATTTTTGTCCGCAATAATTGGTTTGCCAAACATGCTTGCCATCTTACTGAGTGAAGTAGTACTCCAGCATTTCAAGTCAAGGTCGGGTAGATGGACCCAAACAAGGACCTCGGAGATAGGTTCATGTTGGATATTTGCTTGCCTAGGCCTCGACTATAAATGGTTTTTATCAAACCGATAAGGGCATAGTTGTAGAACTTGATTTCGTATATCAACATTATCAAACCTCACCAAAACAATCCCATTTTTTAGCATCACAACTCTTTCAATATGGAATTCGGACTAGATTCTCCTAACAAATCCATTCACCACAACTAATGGGGGTATACACCAAGAACATAACATGCTATAGATGATTCCTATAAACGAATTTTAGAATCAATATTATCAATCTCTATTTTCGTATAGGCTAATTCATTTTCCACATTTGAGGGGACAAATGTTAACTTATGGCCAATATTCCTAAGTTTCGAAATATCAAAGTAGTCTCAAATTGAAGAAGGTACTGTTGAATCTCAGCTGGCTTTCGGTTGCAGCATCCTTCGAAAATTTAGCACTCAGATTAGTACTTTGATCTTCCGACAATTTCTAATTTAGGGTTACTTGTTTCATTGTCGTTCGTCATCGAGCTAGGTTCCAAACAGGGGGCTTCCAGGTCTAATGTCTCACCACTCACAATCGGCGTTGATGGAAGGGTGGGATTTGCGAAGCAAGACCCAATTTCTAGGCAGCGTTCAATCGGCGGGATCTCCCCTTTTCGCCATAGCGAGAGAGAGAGAAAGGTCGACAAATAGATGATTGTATGTCCAAAAAAAAATTCATTGAAGATGGTGCTTTTTGACTTGGTATCACAAAAGTATATTAGTTGAAAATATATTTGTTATAGTAATTTTAAAAATTAAAATCAACATGAACATGTTATAAAAATAACGTTTAAATATTTGATTATTTAAGAAAGTAATTTGGTTATTGCTAATCAAGATTCATTCTATGTACAAAATAATGTAGTAAACCTTAAGAAATTATAAATTAATATAATAAAATACAACAAATACATATATATTTGATATTAATAATTGAAAATGCTTACTTGATAGAAATGTATGATTTAAATATGTTGTGGAATAAGACAAAATGAATAAAAAGTTATGAATTATACTGCTTCAAGTTCGTAATTTGTGTTATGTTTAAAGGGATGAAAACTTAATATGTCAACTTATATTAAGCCTAAAAGATTTCGAATAAATTCATTTGTTTCAAAACTTTTGCATAACATGTATATCATTTTTTTATTACAAATATAATTTATTTTAGTCTCTTCCTAACATTTATATTTGTGATCTATTATCGACAAACATATTTAAATAATATCTTTTACTATTGCAAATTTTCTAAATTATTAGAAAATGAGTATTTTCCATCAAACCTCCCTGCCATCTTAAAATATAAGTTCATGATACTCTTATTATGTTTATCAATTGGGAGAAAGAGTTGTGTTTTGATGGAAGCAATTGGTTGTTAATCGAGTAAACAACATATATTTATAAAATTTCAATTGTATCAATATTTTTGTGTCATTAACTCACTACTAAAATCACTATCAATTTTCAATATAAGTACAAAACACATATAATTTTATTACCCTACGTCGCGAATTGACCTATCATACCCTTTACCGTGATACAAATTATATCTTTTTGCTCATTACCTATTATTGTTCAATATATTTGGATTACTTTTATCCTTATAATATTTTTCATAATTAATCTTAATATAAGTAGTTATTATATGTTTAATTTCTTAATTCATAACTTTTTAAAAATTATTATATGGTTTTATGCATAACATGCGTTCGGACTAGTTTTGGGAGAGACAAAGTTATATTGTCGGGTGTCATCTTTTATTACTAGTGTAAACTAACTGAAGTTACAATGGGTGTAAATGTATCAACGTCCAAGAAGTTATAATAATGTAAATACCTTAGTTTAAGGGGTCAGAGAGTTACGCATGAATTCATTAGACTTAACATAAATATATTAAATCTTAAAATGGAGGAAGGGGAGGGGAATATAAGAGTAAGGCTAAAAAATTGAAAAAGATAGTGTTTTGAAATGAAATTTGTGAGACGTGATATGGATGATGAGTCGGAGATAATGAATTTATTGTGTCGGCTTTCAACAGATGGACTCGAGTGATCATCTCCTTGTGGTGGTCGCTCCAGTGAAGGAGGTTTTTGAAAAGTCAAGGCAAATCCTCCTCAAAGTGTGTGGAGGTTTTTTGGATTTTTGTGGTTTTTACCAATATGAAAAGATTTATTTTCTTTTTGAAAGTAGAGAGAATAAGTAGTTAAGTGTAGTATGACTTTTCTTGGGAATAATGATTTGATATGAAGTTTGTGCAAGGTTGGTGAGTATTTATAAAAGAAATAAATGAGAGGTAAGGTACGTAATTAGGTTTTTCCCTAATCCTAGTGGGCTTGGGCCCTACCTAGTTTCATGTGAATAATGGCTTAGACTGTTGTTATGTTGATTTGACTGATTAGAATAGTTAACATGGGATGTGGCGGATGAACCGGCGAACCGGCGGTTCCCGAAAAATTGCCACATTAGATAGTGTTGCCTTATTATTCACGTAGTCTTGCATTTAACAGTCAATTAACTAAAAATGATATCCAATTATTTTATTGTCAATTTTTTACTTGGTTAATTGCGTACTTGTTGTCCCCTATATAAAGTTAGCCTAGGGGATGCTATTGAGTGAGAAGACGGGGCACACAAATCAAACTAAGCTCATTGGAAATTTAGTGTGGTAGGTAGCACTATGGTCTTGTTCTATTCGAGGTTTAACTTACGGCTTCTTTTCAACTTTTTATAATTAATTTTATAATCATTTTATAACTTCTTATAACTTTGCTATTTATAATTTATACTCTTACCACTCTTTATAGTTAAACGAAACTTAATCTAAAGGATAAATTTCATACAAATTCCCCTAAATAACTTTTAGTTATTGTGAATATTATATAATCATATCTACAGTTGTAAGTCATAATTTAAGAGTTTCTTACTATAATTAAATAGGATAACATGTGTAAAATTATTAGAAGAGTTATCTAATACTTCTTCCATTTCATAATAATTGTATTTTAATTAACATTTTTCGTTTGACAATATATGTCACTTTACAATCTCAATAATATATTAACATTTAGCTTACTAATTTTATCCTTATTAATTTTTTTCTCCTTTTTCATTAATTTTCTTCATTTTTAATTAAAATTTTGGGACAACTTGATCTTTCAACATAAATTTTATATTTTATATTTTAATTGATATTTTCTCCTAACAAAATTTGTATGTTTTTATATTGTTTCATATCAATCTTTTTTTTAAAAAAATACATTTTTCGCAGAGTTACATCCCAATAAACTTTTTGAAATATATTGGTGTCAATAGTCAAAACTAAATTAACGATAATTATTGATTAGAATTAAAAATAATTAATAATTAAAAATAATTAAAAGTAACATAAAAAAATGGAGCACAGAGGAGTAAAAAATCTTATTAATAAAACAACCTCCACAAAAAAAATTAAAAAAAGATTTAGTTGTTTATTTCTCTTTTTTTTTTTTGGTACAAAAGAGATGCTAATGTGGCTATGTTAGAGACTGAGACCTAGCATATAAAATGAATGAAAGACCACAAAAGCCCTAGCAAAGGCTTTTTCCTATTTACCAATTCTCATACTCGCACTCTCTTATTCATTAGTTTAAGGGTAAGGGTGTTGCACATTCATTAGACTTAAAATAAATATATTAAATCTTAAAATAGGGAAGGGAAGGGGAATATAAAAGTAAAATTAAAAAATTGAAAAAGATGTGTCTCGACTGAAACTTGTGAGGCGTGGTATGGATATGAGTTAGAGATAATGAATTTATTGGCTCCTTCCAGCGGATAGACTCGAGTGATCGGGCTCCTTGTGACGGTCGTTTCGGTCACGCTAAAAGGCATAATCCTCGATCCGCAAAAAGGCACACCCGGGAATTAGATACCACGGAACGCCCTTCCAACGCATAAGTTAATTAACTGAAGTTGGAAAATCGAGGAAAATTCTCCTCCAATATGGAAAAATTCCGTTTCTTTCTTGAAAGTAGAGAGAATAAGTGAGTTAAGTGTAGTATGACTTTTCTTGGGAATAATGATATGATATGAGATTTGTGCAAAATTGGTGAGTATTTATAGAAAAAGTAAATGATATATAATGAGGTTTTTCCTAACTCTAGCGGGCTTGGGTCTTATGTAATCTCATGTGAATAATGGCTTAGACTAGTGTTGCGTTGATATGGCTGATTGAGATTGTTAAAGTGAGATATGATAGATGAACCGACGGTTCACGAAAAATTGCCACATCGGATAGTGTTACCTTATTATTGACGTAGTCATGCATGTAACATTCAATTAACTAAAAATGATATCCGCTTATTTTATTGTCAATTTTTTTAGTTGGTTAAGTATGTACTTGTTGCCTTCCTTTATAAAGTTAGCTCTAAAGGGATGCTAGTGAGTGAGAAGTTAGGGCACACAAATCAAAACTAAGTTCATTGGAAATTTAGTGTGGTAGGTAGCACTAAGGACTTATTCTATTTAGATTTAGCTCACGGTTCTTTACAACTTTTTACAATTTATTATAATAACTTTTAATAATTAAATTTACAAATATCTTATAACTCCTTACAGTATTAAAATTTACAACTTATACCCTTATAACTCTTTATACTTAAATAAAACATAACTTAAAGGATCTAAGTTTCATAGATGATAGTATAATTATTATAGTGACTTTTAGTTATTGTAAATATTATATGATCATATCTAGGACTGTTAGTCATAATTTAAGAGTTTCTTACTATAATAAAATAGGATAATGCATGTAAAACTATTAGAAGAGTTATCTAGTACTCCCTCCATTTTACAATACATGTGACTTTAGCTAACTGTTTTCGTTTCAAAATATATGTCACTTTACAATTCCAATGACATATTAATATCTAATTTACCAATTTTGTTCTTATTAATTTATTTTTTCTCTTCTTTTGATAAATTTTCTTCATTTCCAATGAATTTTTGCGACAACTTGATCTTTCAACATAAATAAAATTTTATGTTGTTATTGGTTTTTCCTCCCAATATATTTGTTATGTTCTTATATTATTTCATACCTTTTTTTGAAAAAAAAACCATATTTTTACGTTACATCCTAATAAACTTTTCCAAATATATTAGTTTCAATAGTTAAAATTAAATTATCGATAATTATTGATTAGAATTAAAAATAAATAAAAATTAAAAAATAATTACAAGTAATAGATAATAATTAATAACGATTAGGAACACGAAGGAGTAAACAAGAACTTATTCATGAAACAACCTCCACCGAAAAAGAAAAGAAAAATAAAAAAAGTTGTTTATTTCTCCCACAAAAGAGCCGCTAATCTGGCTGTGTGGAAGACTGAAACCCAGTATATAAAATGGATGAATGACCACAAAAGCCCTAGCAAAGGCTTTTGTCGATTTACCCAAATTCTCATACTCGCACGGCGCCTCTCTCTTTCTCTGTCTCTTCCCTCCGCCGTCGATCATCGGCCATCGTCCGCCGTCGCCTCAGCTTCCTCCGTTCTAGCTGTCTCAATCATTGATAATGTTCATTGATTTCCATACGTTTTTCTCAGTTTTCACTTGATTAGGTATGTAAGTGTAAATCTTCCCTAAGCTAATGATTTCGTGTAAAATTTTGATGTTGAGTTTAGTTTTTATTGGTTGAATCAAAATCAGAATCAGAATCAGAATCCTTCCTTCATATTTATGTGTTCTCTGTTCCTTCGTCTTGAACAAGGATGATTGTTACTGTTCGTTTCTTGTTGATTTGTGGAGCTTTGGTGTGTTTGTTTTTCTGGTAAGATGTTGCCATCTTTGCTCTTCGACGACATGGCTATAACAACATGCAATTGCCTTAGTTTTTTTTTTTTTTTTTTTGTTTTTTAACTAACTATGATTGGAATATGTAACAGTGCATACAAATTGATAACTCTAGTTAAAAGAGCTAGAATGATTTTGAATTGGGGTTAGTAGCTTAGCTGTGAGGTAGACTGATCGGAGGAATTTAGTGCGGTTGAATCGAGACTTTACGTGCCCTAGTAGAGTTGGGTAAATTTGTAACAGATCCGACCCTAATTTATATTATTTATTTTCGCTAATCACAATTTATAAATTCAAATGCGTGTACCTTAATTCGACATTTAAATTATTATTTTATTGTGGTATGTGGCTAAGACGACAATGTGGCTTCCAACGAAAATTTCATAACTATGATTGTAAATTTACGCATATGTTTTAAATAAAAATTTAGAAATTTATATTAATATATAATGAATATAAATGTGAAGGTATATGGTTATGAAGTCATTAATATTATATTTCAAGCGAACTATTATATTTAAAGTAGATAGTATAACTTATTTACAATATTATTAAAATAAAATTAAGTAATTAAAAAAAAAGAGAACGATAAATTTAAATAAATAAAAGGAGTAATTTATTAGTTGGGAAAGATATTTGTGATATTATTAGTGTATTTTGTTTAATAATAATTTAAGTAAAATAAAAATAAAATAAAATAAAAATAAAAATAAAATAAAGCTGATTTTTTACAAGAAAAATTCAGAAGTGGTTTCTAAAATTATCCAAACAAAAAAAAGAAAATAAAATAAAAATAAAAATCACACGGCTTCCAGTTAATTCAATTCTCTCACACTTCCTCCTCTCTCTGTCGTGCTCTCTGCTCCCCCTCCCCTGTTTCACCTGCTTGCTGCCGCCCCATGGTCCGGCCACCGGACGCCACCAACGCCGGCCAGAAGTCGGCGGCGGTCGCTCTCTCGCTCTCTCTTTCTTTCTCCCGCGCGCGCGCCTGCTCTGTCTCGCCCCTGCTGCGGCCCACTTTCTGGCCAGCCACCACCCAGTACCAAAGCCAGCCACCAGCCGCCATCAACGCCGGCCAGAAACCGGTGCCGGCCCCACCAGAACATCAACCTTGCACCACCATCCCTCCACCCCTTGTTGTACTCCACAATTTGAGAGTGAAGGTGAAAACCCTAAAACCTTATTTTCATATCTTTCAATTATTTTCTAGTTGGTTTGGCTAATACTTGAATTATATGAGTTTAAAAAGATCTCTATGATGTAAATTTAAAGGTTGGTTGTGAAAATTGAATTGGTGTGAATAGGTGTGGGTTGTTATTCTTGGTGAAAGGATTGTAAATTGGGAGTGTGTGATTGTGTTTGGAATGTTAATTGAGATTTAGAGACGTAAATTTGAGGTGTTCTATAATTTTATATGAATTTAGTTGTGCTTAGTTATTCTGGGTGTGATTTGGTATTTTGGTGAAGTGATTGTGTTGTGAAAATGAATAATTGCGATTGTTCTTGTGAGATGGTGATTTAGCGAATTTGATTGGGGATATTTTGATGTAAATTTAGAGTAAATTGATTGTTTTCATTGTATTTTGGAATTGGATATAATTGAGCAAAAGAAAGAGAAGTTGAGTAAAGATTGACGTTAGATAATAAGCAAGCTTAGAGGCATGGAAAAATTTGAGCATTAGTGTACCTAATTGTGTATGTGGATGTGAATTTTGTTGAGGAAATGATGCATATAACCTTAAAGTAATGTTGTGGGATATATGGATTTTGAGCAAATTAAGTAAATTGTGGAATCTTCCCATGGAAAAACATTTGATGGGTTGTTTAATTATTTAATTATAGAGTTTGAATGTAACCAAGTGAAGAGTGAGCGAGTGACAAGGATTGAAGATAACGTTAGGCTTGGCAAACTAATCGGATTAGTTGTAGCTAATAATAATAATAATAATAATAATAATAATAATAATAATAATAATAATAATAACAACATTAGTTAGAATCATATTTTGTATGTTAAACAAGTTGCAATAGTTAAGATATAATTGAAATTTCAAAATGAAAATATTTTGATCTAAGTAAATTAACAAATCAAAGTCACGTAAAAATCAACAAAGCTAGCTTAACTAATTTTTATGAAGTAAGTTATAAGCATTATGCAAATTTAATTAGAGATAGTATTGCAATGAAACTTAATTTAAATATTACTAATAATAAAGACATATTTGAAACGAGTTACTGAGGTCACTCTTGTCGTCGACAAGTTGCTAAATCAATATTTCATAAAGGGGAGGAAAATATTTTAAATTCAGGTGTACTCTTCGAAAATTCACATATTTCGAGTAAATCTCAATATTTTTGCATATATATATATAACTAATAACGAATCATTTGCAAATCAAGTTTTGTCACCTAATAAAATGGTCCCGATCGGTTATCAATTATCAATTATTATGAGGGCTTACGTTCTTCAATTCCACCTGCGCGGCTTCCACTCGGATTCTAGGTCGGCCCGGGAGGTGCGTACTTTATTCAAAGATCACATCAATTATATAAGGAGTTCCACTTCCGGATATCAACTCGCAAACAAGTTTTACTCATATTCTCTCCCCTCGATTTCGAATTAAAATGAATTGAAATGTGCGCGTTCAATTAAAATGTTTTCAAAGCAATCTTACAGTGCAGGAATGTTCGTATTGAGTTTCGACTCATTCTTCGAAATATTTTACTTGTTTTTGTTTTAGGGAAAGCATTGGTGAACAATCAATTACCTACCAAGTCTAATGAAGGCAAACCATAGGTGGATATGTTGCGTTTATGATTCTTAAGTTATTTAGATGCTCACAGTGATTTTACCCTCACCCGTGGCTCGAGTATGACCTTGGAAATTATTACATGTTACATATTATCTTGTGGAATAGATGAAAATGTGGATTGTATAAATATTATGCCACTAAACAACTAAATTGTATTTTGGGGTCTTGTTTAAATATGAAGTATGAATTAGTTACTTGGGTGGTAGGCATTTACCCCTAACGGAACCCAACAGGAATGTCACAGCTTGGATGCGCAAATTGTATTTTATTTTATTTTACTTATTTAGCCTTGTCCTATTTTTAGGACGGCGGTAACGCCTTCGGTCATTATCTTACGGGGTCATTATCTTCCGTTGCAACCTTACGTAATGTTCTCTAATTAGGGGTTATTAAGTAATGGTGATTGGGGGCGTTACAAAATTGCACATTATGTATTCGGTCCTAGCTTTAGCCTCGCATTGTTGATCATGCCTAGTTTGGGTGTTAAGAAGGACTTGTACCGATGTAGAGGGGAGTTCGATTTGCCTCAAATAGTCCTTTTTCATGGTTTTGACGTTGTACTTCAATAGCAAGCCATGCAATTCCGAGTCCCACACCTCTATTTGGACACCTTGTGATTTGCCAACTTTTTCCCGCCTCGTCTCTGTTGCTAGCTTAAATATGTGAATCTCTCTCGTAGGAACGAATATATCATTCACTTTAATGGTCGATTGGTTCTCTAAGGTTTTGGCATGATAAGTTACCCACGCTGCCGGCTCCTTGTGTAGAGGGTAGTCCGTGGGCCAGGAGGACACAAATATAAGGCTAAACCCTCTATGGTTGTCTAGCTTGATATCCTTTTTTATTCTTAGATTTGTTTATTGGAGAATAAACCCTTGCGAAGTAAATTTTTTTAGCCTTTGGGTAAGATGGCTGAACTAGGGTTCACATATCCCTATAGGATACCCTATTGTGGGAAGGCATTGGAAACATGGAACAGGAAAACTTCTCATGCCTCTAGCCGGAATTTATCTAAGGAGGCCGCTCCGGCAAGAATATTGCTTTGTAGGTTTGACCCTTGTAACCGTGTCTTAAGCCACCGGTAATGTTTTGATGTTAAACCTAATGGATTTGGGCCGTTGTTTTGGCGGTTCTTCCTGATGATAAACATGACTATTAGCTTGCCAAATATGCTATTTTTTGCGGGGTGAAGCTAGATAGTTTACAAATACAGTGGAGTGTTCTATGCAAAGTACCGTGAAATTATTGGGCTCTGAAATATTGCCTTGATCAAGCTCTATATGAACTACAAGTCTACAAGGCCCTTGTATAAGTTGTGATGCTTGGAGTTTTCTTTCGAGCTGATCTGGCTTAAGAAATAGAATTAGAATCGTGCTAGGAGGAGAGTTTATAAGCTGAAAATGCTAACTAAGCTATAGCTTGGCATTGGTCAAGTGCAGGAAGATTAGGCGGTTAAAGTGGATCATGTTCTTGTTTAAAAGGTCTGTTCAGTGCCTGCTGCTTTTCTGTGAAATGTAATTTCAACTGTTATTCTCTTTGGGTTGCAGTGCTGATCTTTCACCTTTTAATTGTGTCTTTGGGAATGAAAATAAGATTGTGCAACAGATACTAATGTGATTCCTTTTACTAGTATAAACTGTAGGCTTGAATTACTTTTGTGAGTTCACTGGCTAAGCTTTACATTGTAGATTTCCACTTTGTATGTTGATTCTGAGTAAGGCTTATTTAGACATACATTTGATCCTAGATGTAGTTATCTGAGTTGTGGCAAGCATTGCGATATGCCACTTTGTAGAGAATATGATACATGAGGTCTGTTTTTTCCCTTTTTTTTTTGGTAGGTGCTAAAGACATACACAATAACTTTTACAAGGGCCTAATACTTAATAAGTGAATTCAAGAAGACATAACAAAAAATAATATGGGCTCCATCTGAAAGCTTGTCCCAACTTTAGCTCAAAAAACAAGAGAGGTTTTTGGTCTTTTAGTCATCATACCCTTTATTCTTTAGTCCTTTTGCGAAGAAAAACCATGGCCCTTTTTGATTAATGCACTTGGAATTAGAGAGAGAGAGAGAGAGAGAGTAAAAATATTGATTGTTTCTTTCCTCATTGTCTCCTCTTCTTATTCGACAAATTATTAGCTTCTTTAAACTCATCAATCTCGGGTATATAGCATTTGTATCCCTTACACTTCTCCTTCATCCTCTTTTCCGTTGTTATCCTCTTTACCCAATTTCTGTCACTTTCTGTGTTCAAGTTGTTAGTGTTCCAATTACTTTCGTGACCCACCCAAGCTTATTAAAATCGAGATCTGAATAATTGGATTATACAATCTTAGAATGACCCAAAGATCCAACTTGTGCTAGTTACGCTGGCTTGTTAGAATCATACTTGGATCGGATTTAGAATTGGTTAGAAATTAGAATTGTACTTGGAATCGCTCGAATTGCCATTCCGATCCTAATTTGGCCCAATCATGTTAGAATAGGTTAGAATCGTACGAGAATTGGGTAGGATCATTGTCTTTTGTTGGCTTTATTGATTTTTAGTGTTTTCAAGGTAGACATAAAACTAAAGATGATACTTTTTCCTTTGTTTGTACAATCTTATGATGCTCGATCCGATCCTATGATTCCAATCCTGAGTCCCCGGTTGATCCCAACTAGAATCCTGATTATAACAATTTTAACCCACCCCAACCCAGAACGCTCTCTGCCACCAATCGGTGCACAATCCATAGTATATCAGGTCCGCATGACCCGAATGTGGTGGGTTGGAGCAAATCCGGTAATTATGTTCCTAGCTGCCTATTTGCATTTAATCTGTGTTATCTTATTGTGGCAGTCTGTTAAGTATCAAGATTTGTACACACCAAAACTCATCTATAGCTGTCTGATAAGTTTATTCAAATTTCTTCCGTCTTTTTCACTGGCTCCCCCTATAGTTATATCTTATTAAGTGAATTTGGGTATGAGAATTTTGTACTTTGAAGGCAATATGTAAAGCTGGTGGTGAAATGTTCACTTTGGGGATTGTTATATCATTCAGCAACCACCATAGCCCATTAAGGAACAACCCTTCGTTCGGGGAAGCATTGTGAGGTGGGGGTGCGGGGTGGGCAGATAGCAGAGATGTCAGCACTTCTGTTCTGCATGATAGATCAAGGTTTATGGTAGTAAACACGTGTTGTGAAAATATTGTGGAGCAAATGATGAAACTAACGATTGAAGTTTTAAGGAGTTCTTGTTCCTGGCATGTTTTTGTTACTTTGTGTCTTGTTCTCTTTGGTTTGATTAGTTAAATTTTCCCTTCTCCTGTCTCCTGACTTCATGTGCAACTCCCTTTTATCTCTTCAACATCCTTGCCGATATTCCCTTCTTTATTTCTTTAAAAGTTCCTCATTAAAAACTCTCATTATCAAATTCTTTTGCCTCTGTTTTGACGACAGTACTTTGTTGTACCTTTGTTTCAGTTGATGATTTGCTTCTAGTGTACCCAATCGACCCATTGTAGTGAGCTTTTAGGTGCTAATGCATTTATGTTTCAGTTCCAGAAATTATTTTTGCAATAATTTTCCTGGCTTCTTTGGTGTCTTTTATGTGGTTTGTCTTTCTTCCAAATCTTGGAGCTGGCAACACCTGGAAACTTTGGTGTGTCTTGCACTTTGTTAAGGATACATTTTTAGTATATATTTTTTGAATTCTAATACTCGATGAAAATTTTTTTCTGAAGTGGGAATTAAATTGACCTAATTGCTCAGAGGTTTTATGCAGTTTGCAGTTTGCTGGCTATACCAAGTACGCTTAGGATTTTCTTTCGGCTGGTTCTGTTATCTGCTCCTTTGGCAATAAATGATGGTCCATAAAGCCAGTAGCGTTCGACTTATATCCTATACACAAGAGCTAGAAGATGGAAAGCCGCTCTATATTTCTTCAAATTCACTTCCAGCCAAGGTCTCAAAATTTGAACCTGCTGGGCATTCTTTTCACTCTGCTGCTCTGAGACTTGCTGGTTATGGTGATGATGATCTAGATAGGGATGACGAGAGTGAACCATCGAATGATAAGGAGCAGACTTATGCTCCTTCTTTTGATTCATATAGCACTAAGAGTAAGAAGAAATCTGGAGCTGATGGAAAGCAACAAGATCACTATGCATTGCTGGGTTTGGCACATTTAAGGTACCTTGCTACTGAGGAGCAGATACGCAAGAGTTACCGTGAAATTGCTTTGAAATATCATCCTGATAAACAAGCTGCACTTCTCCTAGCTGAAGAAACAGAAGCTTCTAGACAAGCAAAGAAGGATGAAATTGAAAACCATTTCAAAGCCATTCAAGAAGCTTATGAAGTGTTAATTGATCCTCAAAGGAGGAGAATTTATGACTCAACTGATGAGTTTGATGATGAGATTCCGACTGATTGTGCCCCACAGGATTTCTTCAAAGTTTTTGGTCCAGCTTTTATGAGGAATAGCCGGTGGTCTGTTGTGCAATCTGCCCTGTCTTTGGGAGATGAGAATACTCCTTTACACGAGGTTGATAAATTCTATGATTTTTGGTACACCTTCAAAAGCTGGAGGGAATTTCCACATGCTGATGAATTTGATCTGGAGCAAGCTGAATCTCGTGACCATAGAAGATGGATGGAACGGCAGAATGCAAAACTCTCAGAGAAAGCCAGGAAAGAAGAATATGCACGCATACGTTCCCTTGTGGACAATGCTTATAAAAGAGATCCTCGAATTATTAAGAGGAAAGAAATGGAAAAGGCTGAGAAGCAGCGGAAGAAGGAAGCAAAGTTCTTGGCCAAGAAATTGCAGGAAGAAGAAGCTGCTCGAGCTGCTGAAGACGAGAGGCGTAAGAAAGAGGAAGAGGAAAGAAAAGCTGCCGAAGCTGCTTTGAATCAGAAGAAGGCTAAGGAGAAGGAAAAGAAGCTCCTGCGCAAAGAACGAACCCATCTTCGAACACTCACCACTGCTATTGTATCTCAGCAGGTTTATGGCATATCTCAGGATGATGTAGAAACTCTTTGTATGTCACTTGACATGGACCGGCTTAAGGACCTTTGTGATAAGTTAGACGGGAAAGGAAAAGATGAGCAAGCTAAACTTGTCAAAGACATGCTTGATCATCAAGTTAATTCTGAACCCGAGAATCGAGTTGAGCAGAAGGTTCCTCGACAAAATGGTGCTGTTGATTCTAATGGGATTGTGTCATCAGGAGGCAATGAGAAGAAAGAGAAGCCTTGGGGCAGAGAAGAAATAGAACTCCTGAGAAAGGGTATGCAGAAATATCCAAAAGGGACATCACGGAGGTGGGAGGTTATATCCGATTATCTTGGTACCGGAAGATCCGTGGAGGAGATTCTGAAGGCAACCAAAACAGTACTTTTACAGAAGCCCGATGCTTCCAAGGCATTTGATTCGTTCCTTGAGAAAAGGAAACCGGCAGCCTCCATTACATCGCCACTAAGCACCCGAGAGGAAGTGCAAGGTGTGAATGGACCTGCCAGTGCCAGTACAGCTGGCACTGATTCTGGGAATGTGCCATCCAGCGGTCCTGGTAAGGTTAACGACCCGGACGCCGCCAGTGCTGCTGCTACTCCTGCTTCAGGATCTGATCCGGATACATGGTCTGCTGTTCAAGAGAGAGCTCTTGTTCAAGCTCTAAAGACCTTTCCAAAGGAAACACCCCAACGGTGGGAGCGCGTTGCAACTGCAGTCCCTGGGAAGAATGTGAATCAGTGCAAGAAGAAATTCGCCTCGCTGAAGGAGAACTTCAGAAGCAAGAAAAATGCTGCAGGTTAATATGCAGTTATTTGTGGAGAATGTATTGCCAAATTTTGACTCAATGATGGATTATTTTGCTATCTGTTAGCTGAGGCAATGATGTGCATTAGAGTACAGAGATTGTCAATTTAGCAGATGCCCTTACTGATGAAAATATAGCCATTTGCTTTTCTGAAAGATCTCAAAGATTGTCTTGTTATATTTATTATCCTATTTTTTCCCTCATATTTTTCAGCTCTTTATGCTATTCTCTATATTAGGTAGTTATCTGGAAGTAGTAGGAAGAGGTGGTGAGGCGTGAGATGATGGTGAGATTTTGGGTTAAAACTTGGATGGGGTCAAAGTCAAATTAGCTACTGTGTTATTGGAAGAAGTGGTTCAGATTTTACTATTAATATATTAAATACATGTGATGGACAACTTTATGCTTCCCACCTCAGTAATTGTTTTTCTGTCATGCACTGCAGTTAATATTTCTCTGTCCATAATTGATAATGATGAGAATGGCAAAATGGACAGGTTTTGCCAAATGCTGGGACTGGGGATGGGCAACCTAGCAATTTCTTTATGGCCTGTGGGATTAGGGACTTTTAAGCATGCCCAATAATAAATATTTTTGAAATCTAAATACTGCTTTTTAGGTAGAGCCGTTGCGTGAGGGATGTGAGTTTTTTTTTTTTTTTTCCTTAAAATAAGATGTAAAATATAAATACTAGTTGTGGTTTCATAGTGCTTACTGTGGCTACTTGTGTAGGGGTGTCATTTGATCAAATGATCAATTCCTAGGGATCCTTGTTCTCTGAACTTATTTATCTTTCCCTTATAATAAGTTTAATTTAGGAAAAACAAGTTTAGTTCATTTTTATAAAATAAGTTCAGTTAAACGAAATAAATTGAAAGAATATAATCCTAATAGGATAGATAAAGTTTATATGACAATTTTTTTCAATACCACACCCCTCCCACGGAATTGTTCTTTGGAAAAAAAGGGAAAGGAAAAGGAAAGAAGGCAATTGAGGTAAAAACAAAACAGGCGGAAATGGGAAAGAGTAAAAATGACTACTGTTTAAGGTTTGTATGAATCAAATCAAGCCTAAAAAAATTTAATCTGTGGATAGATAAAGTCGGCGGCCACCCAATACCACCTTTTTATGATGATTGGATCTCCAAATTTAATTTGTGGGCAGTTTGGTTTGGCATTTGTCACATTCATTCATCCCCTTCTCTCTCTATCTCTCCCTCTCTTAACCAATTTTTGACAACTTGTGCGTTGCCACAACACAAACAATCCAATCAAAGCTAATGCAGTCTTTAATTTGGAGAGGTGTGTGGGTTTTTGTGTTCAAGTCAACCTTTGAATGATCATAGCATAGGTGTTACGCCTTTGATTAGATGTTGGCAAATCTATGGCTTTATTCCATTGGTTAGTTTCCCTTTATGAATTATTACTTGAGGGTGAATTCCTCATGTGAAGAGCTGCGTTTATTTTATTAAGTTTTATTTGTATTGTCTGTTGTTTTCGATAATTAATTTACTTTAAAAATAGGTATAGAAATATGTAAAAATAACTCTTACGTACTAGTACACTTCATTAGATGATTTAAACTCCTATAAATACCTTCAAATTTAAGTACACTTCTTAACTATAGTCACACTCATGATTTATAATTATAGTAAATTACGAGTACTTCTAACACAATTCCACACCAACACTAACCCCGGACATCGGTATATAATAAGCTCGACGTAAGATTCTACAATCATCCAATAAGAAGCATTACTCCTTACTATGGTGATTGATACTCACTTTAGATATCAATTACAATGCAAGACTCACACTTTTTACATATGTTTCAACATCACACATTTGGCATTGCCTATTTGTTTTTTATCTTTAAACCTACCGGAAAATTAGTACAATAATTTTAAAATTATGAGTTTTTTCTCCAAAGTTTTTAGAGATTATTAGATCTTGAGTATGTAGGAGTTATAAAATTTATGTAAGTCTTGAAAATTTATGTATGAGCCCTTAAGATCTGTAAACGAGCTATGAAATATATAAAGATTTGGAAATGACACTATAATCATTCTAAGCATACTAACCGAGGCCCTGTTCGACAACGAGTGTTTGGAGTAGCTTTTAACGTTTTGATCAAGTCAAAATACTAATCAACCAAATATTAGCGTTCGGTAAGGTAGTGTTTTAACTAACATTTGTAGTAGCTTTTAGCGTTTCAAGTAGTGTTTCGAAAAGTTAAGAATATTAGCTTTTCATATTTAAAAATAGAGTTTCATATTTTTTGACAAAAAAATCCCTTCATTCATTTATATTTGACAAATTATTTATATCCTTCTACATCAATTTACAATAATCGGCTAACTTAACCTCTAAATTTACCGAACACATTTATTCAACCGCTCAATTGAACAGCTTATCCATTAATAGCTAAAATCTAACAGCTATTAACTACCTAAACAGATTATCGATTACACAAACAGGTTATCCGCTACTCAAACATCTCATTTTGCCGAACATGGCCTAAATAGATATAGAATTTTTATTAACACAACATGGCATAATTATATAGAAAATATCCCCATAAAAATAGAAAGTTTTAATTAAAAAGAAACTAATTATAATAAATCTGTGTACTTCTAATATATATTTTGTTAGTAAGAGTAGAGTTTTTGATAAAACTAACTCTCACACATTTTAATGAATGGTCTGACTTGAATTTTTGTTAATCAAATTACTTTCTCTTATGATGCAAGGAATTCCTAATAGAGCTTACCATTTATCCCTAATATATAGCTTTATAGCTATCTATAACTTTTATAATTTTTAGTAACTTATTTTACAATTATTTTATATTTAGAACTTCTTACAGTTTTTTACAACAATTTACGTCTAACAACCTTACAACTAAATTAAATAGGGCAGTTTCTTTTATATAAGGCTTTGAATGATTGAGTCTTCTTATCACAATAGTAGAATCCGCCCAATCTAACGTTCATGTAACAAAATCACCCACAAATCGTGCCAATCATGTTGGATATATGGTGTCAATTACACTTTATGTGACATTTATGATTAATGCATGTCCTATTTGATTAATTCCCTTGTGATGATATATCATTGAGTGCTTTTTTTCACCAAATGAGATTTTAGTCTAGTGGTTAAAATTGAGGTCTTGAATATATTAAGTTCTAGATTTAGGTTCTCCCACTCCATTGTATTCTACTGCCTTTTATGACTCCTTTGCACCAAAAAATATTAAAGAATTTTTTATTTTTAATTTTAAAGATCGCTAATGACTTTTCAAAGAAGTAGAGAAAAGACGATAGAGTAATTAGTCCAATAATCAAAAGGGATAATATGATATAATGACCTTTATGGGAAAATTGTTGTATCATTGCCATCCCATGATTCATGACATAAAATATCTAAATGCAAGCCAAGCCAAGTTATGTTACTACAACTTTTTTGGGAGCCATATAACTTATCTCTAGTTAGTTACTCCAACTTCCTTTGAAAAGATAAATTATTTTAATTTCATATATTATATTGTGCGATGATTCAATGTGTAAAATCGTTAGTCAAATTATGGTATCTTTGACGTATAATAATTCATTAATTATTTGAGTAAACGTTTGATATTTGAGAGGATTCACATAAATTTAGGGTGTATTATATTGTAAGTCATCACATTCACTCTGCAACATTTTAGGAACAAATATTACTCAACAATAATAATATTTAACACCTAAATCATGGACATATAAGACCCATGTTTCTAAATCTTAACAATATTTTTCGTGAATAATTTTCTAACAAAATTGTGTTATTTTAATTATTAAAAGTCACGGTGCGTGCACATTGTTTTTTAAAATTTTAAAACTTTTTATTAGACTAATTAAGCTTGAAACTAACACACTTCATCCATACAAAATAGCAACCATAAGACTAAAAATATTCTATAAATTTTTAAAACATATCATTAAAAGTTAGAGAAAGATTTTTGACTTGGATATCCTTGCACTCTTTTATTATTAAAAGCAAAAGGTAGAAGAACAAGAAGGAACATAAGAGAAACTTGTAGAAAAATCGATTTTAGCCTAATGTTACTCAAAGGTGTGGACCGCATAGGCCCTTAAATTAATATATATATATATATATATATATATATATATATATATATATATAACTTTGAATGAAAATTAAGAATTTTTAATCCTAACTTTTGAATCTTTAATAGTCCAATTAGTCACATATACCTAACCTCCTATCTACTCCACTCTTCTTTCTGTCTCCTCCTGCCAAGAACTATCGCAGGTGATTATGTTACACTGTCGAATTCAACCGCCCTCTGCTTGGTTGCCACTCATCTCAACTCCGATGTCTGAAAGTTCAAGCATTTCCCTTGGCAGAGTTTCTGCTGCCTAATTTTATTCCTATTTTGGTAGGGTTTTTTATTTTAATTTCGGCGGCCTTGTCGCGGAAAATGCTTTTTGTTATTGGAGAATCAATAATCACCACTAAATTGATGAGATCTAGGTCCAAATTGATAAAGGAAAAATTGGGTTTGGGTTATAATTGTGATGGGCTGATGACATCTTTGGGTTCATGGCGGCCACCATAGGGCTCACTGAAGGACGACATACATCGATTAACGATGGTAGTCGTCCCCCGAGGCTCGTTGTGGTTAACAATGTGCAGATACAAGGTCGTTAGTGGCTCAATTCTGGGCGGCTGGATGGTCGGGAGGTGGAAGAGGGTGGTTGAGGTTTCGACAACTTCATATGATGACATGGCATTATTTTTGACATCAGATTAAGATTTAATGTCTAAGATGTATATTTCCTAACTCTCACCCAAGGAGGGAGTTCTGTGTATACGCAAGCGCATGTGCGTGCGTGTAAGAGTTCAAATAAGCACTCTTGAAGAAGTATACTCCAAATAATAGGTAAGCATCACAAATCTGGGCGATTAAATTTTCATCCAACGGTCCAATTTTCGTCGAATTTGGGTCATCCAATAAAAATAAAAAAGATCAGGGGGTTTTCCAACGGGGGTTGCTGGCCTTTTACCCCCTTTTCGCTTCATCTCTCTCTCTTTGGCCTCATTTCCCGGTCAACACCGACACCCTGTCTCCTACTCCATCATCGACCTCCCCATCTCCCTCTTTATCTCCGACTCTTTCTCTCTAAAACCCATAAACGCCAACCCTCTCTCTCTCTAACCCAGAAAGCACATATGTCGTGTCAGCGTTTGTGGTTTAGAGAGAGAGGGGACGAGCAATAGAGAGAAAGACCCGACAATAGAGAGGGAGAGGGGGTATCCGATAATAGAAGAAGAGAGAGGGTGCAAGCACTGAGGAACGAAAGAGGCGCGACGAGAAAAAGGAAGCGAAGAGGGAGTAGAGCTCAACAAATGAAAAACCCCATGCTTTTTTTTTTTTTTTTCCTTTTATTAGTTGACAAATGGGGTTATCATTTAATGTGGACCGTCAAGCGAAAATTGGATAACCCAAATTTGTGGTGCGTACCTATTATTTGGATTGTACCTATTGGTGGTACGCACCTAAACATTTCCATATATATGTGTGTGTGTAACATTCCAATTTTTTAAAAAAATTTATATTATTATTATTATTATTATTAAGTCAAATACAGTCTTAACGTATGATTATTAAAATTTGACGTATGATATTTGTGATTTAAGCACATATTTAATGGATTATTATTAAAGTAGTGTTTAGATACATATGAATATGTAAAGAGACAAGTCATTAAGGTTAAATATTAATTTGCCTCATAATTTATAGAAATAAATTATGACACTTATTAAGACCTTTAGGCTATTAGAATCTTAGAGGATTAAATCATTGCTCCCATATAAATATTGCCAAAATGGTAAACAATAAACTCACTCACCTCTTCTCATCTCCATTCATATCTACTTTTCGTACTTTTCTCTCTACTCTTATCTTAATATTGTTCTTAAAGTTTATTGAAGCCACCTAGAGGTTATTTTTTTAAGTGCAAATAAAAAGGTACAATGCATGTCAATTCGTTCATATACATTACCATCTTTAATCAAAATGTGTGTGCGTAAATGCAATGGTTTCAAGTGTTTTTGTGATACGAGGATGTTACTACTTGGTTATTGTTAATTGTTTATTGTTCATTGTTCGAGTGCTGACCTCAGTATACGCGCTTATTGACTCATCATTCATTGTCCCTTTTAGAGGAAATCATCATTCATTGTTTGGGCATCCGAAATCTAAGTGGTTTTTTTATCTTGTTTCCAAATAAAATGAATTTCATAAAATTGTTATTTCCATGATTGGGTGTATTGTAATGAGGGTTTTCGTTCTACTTCTTTAAATGTTTTATTATTTTTAAGTAAAGTGGAAATAAATGAGGACGATTGGATTATCGGGACCCTCACTTAGTTTTATTTTCTATTTAGAATAAGTGTTGAACTATTTTAATTATATTATAATTCAACATAAAAAGTGTAACTCCAACATATTTTAGTAATTGTTTTGACAAATAATAGAGTTATTTTTTTAATTGAAAATAGAAGTTTTACATGTTTCTTTAGGCATGTGGCACAACGGTCTCAATTTAATTTTTCTAAATTTTATTTGATTTGAATGAGTAATCCGTTCAAAAAGTTAGGGTCTTAAATACTTATCCATTTGATCCCATAAAAAGGTATCTTTAGTCAAATTAAACAGTTAGTTACTTGGTACTACGTAAGTATTTTAATGTTATATTTGAATAAGGTTTTCGTATGTTGTAAAATTGTTCCTTTATTAAGAATAGTAGGGTGTTGCCCGATTCTTAATTCGTGAAGTTTTGTTTCAACCCTAGCATGTGAGAGAAGTGGAATTTGAATGATATTTCATATGCACCTATTTCTAAAAATACTGTATACCTCCTAAATTTTTGTTTCTAGTTATAATGTATAAGGAGAGTAACAACGTCACTAAATTATCTTCTTTGGTCTTTGTAAGTAAACTTTTTGCCCTTTCAATTTCAGCAATCATGTTAATAATAATTGAAAAAAATAATAAAAAATTTGAAGGTAATATTAGAAAATTTATGTTAAAACCGTATTTCATATTATCTTTATGTTTGTAAATTTTAACAAGAACGGAGTGGTATTAGCTCCATTTTATAATTCAAAGAATTCAACTATTAATTCATAGTGTGGTGTTTCCACTTCTACCTAACCTCCTCTCCCTTCTCCTTTCTCTCTCTCTCTCTTTTTTTTTTTTTTTTTTTGGTTAGGTCGTGGATTATTGAGTTAAGATCAAATACACGATACAAATTTATAGGTGTCGATTAGCTCCACTGATAAAATATCTTGAAGTTGTTGCTGTAAACTTTAGTTTGAATCTCGTCTCGTATCAATCTTTAGCCTCCCTTGGTACCATATAAAATTAAATACAAATTCTGCCTTAAACTCGAAATATCTTGTTATATATAGAATTACATACTTAATTGATATTTTCATATGGTACCTTGATAGTTTAAAAATATTGGGCATATGATCAATGTTTAAGGGAATAATTCCAATAATATTTAAAGGTCTCGAAAAATATTGGGCATATAATCACTCTGTGATTATTTCATTTACACATGAAAACAAAAGTTTGCAATTGTATGCATGGACAAGATTAGATTTTCATAAAATTAGTAAAACCCTCTTCCAATCCCAAACGCCTACATTGATCATAACTCATGAGTGCAATGTGGGTGTAGAAGAGACCTCTTTATATTCAAAAGATCCATTGTAAATTAGGTGAGTGGAATTTTTACGAGAAGTAATTCTAATAATGTTTAAACGTATCGAAATAATTCTTTTATGACGCCGTATTCTCATATCTATTTATAAATTCCCACGTACCAAATGCAACCTAAATTATAAGTTAGAAAGGTGGTATTCTGAAGGGCTGAATCCACACTTGATCCATATATTCGGAAAGAAGTAGATCCACACTCAAATCCTTTTCCTTTTCTAATTTTTCCTCCAAATTAAAGTTTAGGAATTGAATGGAGTCTTTAATTAATTAAGCACCATACCAAGTGGTCTATAATGTCTTCCACCTACCCCCACCCCCAACTCCCCAAAAAATTAGCGAATATTTATTTAATTCTTCTATTTCACAATAAATATTATTTTAATTAATTTTTTATTTTATGATATCTACTACTTTATAATTCCAATTAAAGGCGAATGCGTCTGGTGGGTACCTTGAAATGTGAGCGAAATCGGTCAAATAGATAAGGTTCCGAGAATCGGAAGCTGTTTGACCGGTTCCAAGTAAAATTCCTAAATTTTAGCTTCCAATTGCTCGAAATTCTGAGTTATATAAGGAGCGGATGGCCAATAGCCAATTTCTAAAATACCAATAAAAACACTATCAAACAGACTTCCAATTCAAGTTTAAAAAATCCTAGAACCGGAACTCGTGACCATTAAGACAAGTTCGGGTTCCCGGAATCATAGGTACCTTTTAACAATGTTCTAAATTTTCAACCTTTTAATTTTTTAGTTTTTGATATGAGATCAAGGTGATTTTTACTTTTTAATTTTTAATATGAGATACAACCTAATTATTAATTAAAAACCCCTAGTAAGCACCCCCATTTTTTTTTCTTTTTAAAAACAATAATGGTATGAATAGGGTGCCCTAGAACCAGGAACCGGACCTTGCGGTTCGGGTTCACGTTCACGTTCTCGAAATTTAGGAACCGGTCAAACAATTTTGGGTTCAAATTCTTAAAATTCGGGAATCGGTCAAACGAGTTTAGGTTCGGGTTTCTAATTTTAGGACGTGGTACCGGAACCGCTCACCCTTAATCCCAATGACATATTAATGATTATTTCACTAATTTTGTCTTTATTAATTATTTTTTAACGAAATTTTTCATTCCAATGAAACCTTAAGACAACTTAGTCTTTTAACATAAATCTTATCATGAATTGTGTTTCCTTAGTATTCTTTTACAGGCAAAAACGGACAAATATTCTGAAAAAGAGTGTTATTATTAGATTACTTTAATTAGTCAAGTTAAATTAATAAAATTGTATTGAAGTGTGAAACCTATACTAAAACTCATTTTGATTGGTGTATCTATCTATCATATGATGAATAAATTTAAAAATTCAGAATAATCATCCACATATTATGTCATGACAGTATAACTTAGTAGAAGAAAGAGACATATTAGAATATTATCCGATAAATAAATTCTATGTCAATGATTAATTATATTTGATTTGTCTCACTTGTTAATCGAAAAAGTTTTGATAAATAAATATGCATATTATATTTTAATTCAAGATTAGGAAATTGGATGATAGTTAATATGATACCTAACAATCCTTTTTCTTCCCCCCTCACTTTAATCCAACTCATTCACTAACATATGAGTACGCCAAGTTGAATGAAGGCATAAATCTAATTCTGAATAAAAACTAAGCTACACAATATAATTATAATAAAAATCTTACTTTTTAATTCAAAATTCAAAAAAGATACTACTTAGCTCTTTTTAAAGAAATTAAATAAATATAAAACAATATAGTTGCATCTATCAACATTAGATAATCCATATGGGTCCTATTCTTTTTAATAACAAGACTTCAAATCTAGTTTCTTCTCAAGTTATTTTCAACTTCTTCCAACCACTTTCTTATGTAACCGGTTTCGACCCTGTTTCGTTTAGTTTTACCTTATACTTTTACAACTCATTATAATTTTTTACAACTCTTTACGGTTTCTTACAATTCTTTACAATTTCGTATAATTACATGCAACTTTTTAAAGTAACTTTACAGCTACTTACAGTCTTACAGACTTACCGCTTACGGACTCACAACTCCTTATAACTATATAAAACATGGTCTTTAACCTCTTTCTAACTTTTTTCAATTTTTTTTTAACTCATTCCTACTTTCTGATTCTTAACTTATTTTTTTATTTCAAAACAACGTACTAGTAGTAAATAATACATATATGAATGGAAGATATAACAAAAGAATCACTCTTTCCAAAGCATTAGTTGTTGTTGGACTTGTATAGTCGAAATCTCCACTTTGGCCATTGTGGATGGACATGGGCAAATACACAAGATAACAATATGCAAATCCATTTGTTTCCAAGTAAGAACCTACCAACAATTTCTCTCTCTATCTCACACTCCCCCCCAAACCCACACACACAAATAGTGCACATAATTTTGATGAGGTATGACCAACAAACAAGATGGCATACACTTATGGCAATGTTTGGCATGGGAAGCAAATATCATTTGTACTAAAAAATAAGCAAACCAAACCATCAATCAACCCCTCACATCCTCCTTTTATAATGTTATGATTATCATGTATTTTTCCCCTCTTTTTGAGGCAGTTATTTATGGGGCAACATTAGACAAATTGACAAAAATGCCCCTATATTAGCAAACCCCACCTCCTCCTAATGAGGGGTTGCCAACTATGATCATGATAGAGGTGCCCATCAATGTGTATATGCTAAAGTAGAGGAAAGAAAAGGCTATTGCTAAATAATTAAAAAAAATTAAATAGTAGAAAAGCACAAAATCATATGATGATAGGCTACTAGAGTGTCCATAGCCATAATTCTTTTTCTATTTGCCATGGGTCATTTTCATGAATCAAGAAAAATTGAGGAAAAGTACATTCAACTCTTTGATATATATATATATATATATATATATATATATATATATATATATATAGTTTTTAAGAGTAATATCATAATACTTTTTAGATTTTAAGAGTAAGATTTTTTAGTCATAGTTTTTAAAGATATATTATGACATATATCTCTTGAAATATTTCAACTTTTATAGCCATGAAGCTTAGAAAATATATTTTACCCATTTCTATTATATAAAGTAATATCATAATTCCAAAATTTCAAATTATTCCATAAAACGATGAGATACTAAACAATTTTTTCAAAATATCAAGCTTATACAAATTATTTTAATCCAACTTTTTTGATAAAAATTATCTATATGCCTGAAAATCTATTTAATATTTTTTTTATAAGAAAACTAAATCTTCTATTTTTATTAAAACAAGAACTCTTCTTTAAAGGAGAAATATAATTTACTCGATCCATTTACATATACAAATGGGAAGGGGATTCAAGTAATCATAGTATACTTGAAAAAATAAGGCTCGATTTAGTTATAAGAACGAAACTTTATTGGGACATCTAAATACGATCTTAAGAAAGGATAAGTGTTTAATTTTAACTATTACACGAAAATCTACTAATATATTAGGTGATATGTGAGAATGCTTAATAAACAAGCAAATACTAGCAATACATTTATCAAAAAAGGGGGGCACTCGCAATTGCTTCATCTCTTTCAAATACATGTAATAGAGTGATATTTACGAGGTACATAATGCTTGACTGACTAATGAATATAGAATCCATTCCTGTTTAAATATTTTTTTCTATAAATTAATTTCATGATTTATATTTTAAATTTAAGTTAAAAAGTACTATATGAAAAGTCCATATATAATCTCCCTTCTAAAAAAAAAAATCTAAATATACTCCACAAAATATGGGTCTTAGCTATTTTAACGCATAAGGTTCCTAGAATTTTATATAAATAAATAAATTTACGACCGTGTATTTTATTATTTTTAATTTAGATTAACATATAAACCCTAAACGATATTTGTGATAGGATTATAGAGATACTATATTATATATAAAATTATGTTAGACTATTATAAAAATCATAAATCAAGTACTATAGAGTTGGTAAAATTTTATCCAATTTAAAAATTTAAATTTATCCAACGTAAAAATGATTAGATGTGGTGAAATTTTTTTTATCTTGAATAAAATTTTTCTTATTTTTATTATCTAATTTATCTAACCAAAAAAATATATTAAAATATTTTTCATTCAAATTTTAAACATTCTTCTATTTATTTGATCCAATAAAAATCGGAGCGGAATTTGGTAATGGTTGGATGGGGGAAAAGAAAAAAGTAGACAACAAAATTAATAGAAACAACGTTGAGCAGCAGGAAAAGTAGATGGACATGCAGCCGCTTTCATTTGGCAGTACAAGTTTGCCCTCTGCCCTCCTCTCTCTCTCCCTTTCTCTTTCTCGCTGCTCATGAGTGTGTATTCAATTCCAACTCTCAAATTCCCGGAATCTCTCTCTTTCCATTGAAAAGCCCGCGATTAAAGAGGACCCATCAAAGCTGAGCCCATGAAGAATCCATTCTTGTGGCCAATTTCCTAACCTTTCATCTTGGTATTTGTAATCTCCTCTCTCTCTCTCTCATTTCTCTTCTGGGGGTTGAGAAATTTGATTTTTGTATACATATATATTCTATTATATTCTATTCACCCCCTTTGGGAGTGATGAAAGTTTATATTCTATTAACCCTCCTTTGGAAGTGATGAAAGGTTTATGTATGGCTTATCATGTGCAGAAAAAGTTGATAAATCATCTGTAAATGTTGGGTTGGTGACTGCTAAGTTGCTGGGTCATTGAACGGCTATGGATTCTCCTTTTGAGGGTAAATTTTCTGCTTCCATAGAATAACAATTATTAGCTTTGCTTCGGGAGGGATTAATTGTTGTTTCCCGTTGAAAAATTATAAATTACTATGATGGGTTTTTGTTCTGAATGTTGTTTCCTAGATTCTTCAGTTGATCTGCATATTTGATTAGTCTCTTGGAGCACTTGTTGCTTGAATCTGGCCATTAGTTTTTTCTGGGTTTTCACCCTTTCCATTGGAAAGCTCGAGTTTTTCCTTGATTTGTTTTCACCTTTTTCAACTGTTGGCCATTTACTGTTGTTGGGCATCTTACCTGATTCTTTTCCACCCCTTCCCTCAAATCCCATGCCCCATTAAAAGGGGCCAAAAAAAAAAAATCAATCTTTTTGCCCTTTGTTTACTATCATATATATATATATATATATATATATATATATATATATATATATATATATATATATATGAGGTAGTAAGCTGCTGTTTGACTGCTTTTTAGTTTACATGTAAAGCTGTATTTATTCCTTTGATGATTAAGATGGGTAGCAAGCATTTGGAATTGGGGCATCTGGTGTTGTGGCCCCACATGTATTAGCTATCTAGTTTATGGAAGAACCTAGCTATTAACATCTTGGGGTCAACTTAATCAGGTGGGTTGAGATGGCTCTTTTCATAAGATGGTGGCTTACTTCCATCTTTGGATGTTTTAGTTTCTCAGAATGTGTTGTTTGGAAGCTGTTTGCTGCGTGTTAGTATGTTATGGCACCGCTCGAAATTTGGTTTCTTCTGACTAGTTCAAATTTTCATTTGACTGTCAAAGGGAGTTGAGGCTTTTCATCAGTTTTTCAGCTTCAATTCCTCATTACTTTTCTAATTCTACATGGTTGTTTGACACTTTGACTGGTCAAATTGTCTACTTTAAGGGCTGTTTGTAGAAGGAAAACTGCCTGTTGAACTGCGAAGGACCCTTGCTGTGTCTTAAGTAGATGGTTATTTTTTTCCCCTGAGCTCGTGTATGCTAATATTCTTCAGCTTGACCTTTATCTTGTTGACTTTTTGGCACTTAGAAGAGATTTCTTAACGGGATGCTGCTTCGTTTGATTTGTCTGCGCTTCAGGGGTAGTGCTTGATCCAGTCAAATGCAGTAAGTTGAGTATGGAGGAGAGAAGAGAAATTGTGTATGAATTAGCAAATTGGTCACATGGTGCTGCAGAAATGCTGCAAACTTGGAGCCGACAAGACATTTTGCAAATCTTGTGTTCAGAGATGGGGAAGGAGAGAAAATATACCGGTTTGACCAAGTTGAAGATAATAGAGCATCTTCTGAAGGTTGTTTCTGAAAAGAAGTCCACAGACCACAACGGTGGGGCTCTCGGACAATCCTCTTCACCTTCAATCACCCATAAGGCTCCGAAAAGGCCGAGGAAAACTGATAACCCTTCTCGTCTTCCTGCCTCTTCTACCAACGCTACGAGCTTAAATGATGATGCTGATCTAGATACAATGACATATTGCAAAAACGCTGCTTGCAAGGCTAGACTAAGCAAGGAAGATTCGTTCTGCAAGAGGTGCTCATGCTGTATCTGTTGTAAGTACGATGATAACAAGGACCCCAGTTTATGGCTGACCTGCAGCTCAGAGCCTCCCTTTCCTGGAGATTCATGTAACATGTCTTGTCATCTTGAGTGTGCTCTTAAACATGAAAGGTCTGGCATTGCTATAAACGGGCTGGTTTCACTGCTGGATGGGAGC
The DNA here is from genome assembly GCA_021018815.1 of Talinum fruticosum. Classification (NCBI taxonomy): domain Eukaryota; kingdom Viridiplantae; phylum Streptophyta; class Magnoliopsida; order Caryophyllales; family Talinaceae; genus Talinum; species Talinum fruticosum. The sequence continues at coordinate 1,076,219 of JAITYX010000080.1, read as the reverse complement.
TTTTACTGTGTATCTTGTGGAAAGATGAATGATCTGATGAGGTAAGTGCTTATTTTTTGTTCATTTTTTGTGTTTCTTTGCCAGGAATTAGGCTGTGCACATCTTGACCTCCCCTGGCCCCACCACCATTGAACCCATACTGATGGGTTGGTTGGTTAATGTTGTTATTCAAGTGAACTTTGTTTTCTAATTCCTTTTGGTGCACTGATACTTATAGAACAAATGGCTTCTCTTGCCTGTTTTAATGTCCCGAATTCCCCTTTGTTGGGATTCTCAAGTTTTGCTTTGTTAGCTAATATAAAGATAGAGGTTCTCCATAAAATATAAGAAATGAGGTTCTTCTGCATAACTGCTCATTATAGCATTGATGAGTTGGAGGCTAATGCTCTAGTTTGGCTTGCTTTTTGCTCTGTAATGGAGGTAACTGCCAGGAAGATATGATATTATGGCATAATATAATTTTGAGGTCATTACACTTGTGAAAACATTTAATGAAGTACTATGTGGGATTATTTTGCACAATGTTCTTTCACACTTTATCCATAACATATTTTCATTAGTTAATTTGCTACATTGCGGCTTAATCTGCCAGCTTTAGAAAAGTAAGCTCCCTTCATAGCATTTATTTAATAGATTCTCCAGGTTTTTGAAAAAATTGACAATCAAATTCCTGCCTCGTCAATAGAATTAATGAGTGAGGTTTTGGAAAGGCCCTGTACATGTATGAACATTCTGCATCAGAAGACACTCTGCCTTTTCCCTTTTTTTTTGTCTTGACCTGATCGTTTTTGAGATTTCATGTCCCATTTCTGACAAGAGATGGCAGTTGGGCAAAATTCATATGGAAGGCTCTCAGATAAGAGATATGCACGAAGATGGAAAAAACAAACTGCCTCCATTTCACCTCAAAAATCCACGGCTACTTTCATGACTCCTAATAGTCATGTACCCATCAGCTCTGCGCTGCTTAGAAAAGATTGCTTCTGTTCATCGTAGCTACCATCAGTGCTCTCTTTCTTCTCCTGGTTCCTCTGTCTTTTTGATCATAATCTGGTTTTCACACAGATGTTGGAGAAAACAACTAATGGTTGCAAAGGACACAAGACGGGTGGACATACTATGCTATCGTATCTCACTAAGCCAGAAGCTACTGGCCGGAACGAAGAAGTATCGGGAGATTTCTGAAATTGTAGATGATGCTATCAAGCAGCTTGAAGAAGAAGTAGGTACCCTAACTGGTGCTCCTGTTACCAAGGGTAGAGGAATTGTTAACAGACTGTCTTCGGGACAAGAAGTTCAGAGACTTTGTGTTTCTGCTCTAGAACTGTTTGACTCGATGGTTTCTTCCAATCAAATGCATCAAGGTAAATCCAATTGTTATTGCCTATAGAATATCAGTACCTTTGTTCATAACTCTTGACACCCAAAATTTCATTTCTTCTTTTTGTTGTTGGGGGGTTGTGTGTTTGAGTTTACATCAGTAGTTCTACGAGTGCTGAAGGTGTCTTTGTTGGAGCTGTGGAAGTTCAATTAATTTATTTCTGATTCCAACAATATTAATTATATGAAGTAGTTCGTGTCAAAGTGATTACTACAATGCTGATTCTTGACTGGAATGGGATGTATTGGTTTGTATGTACAGTTAGATAGGAATTGGAACTGTTTTTTAAATTTGAAAATAATGATTAATCAGATATTTTGTAGCCAATTAATTTTTTTGTACTGGTATGGTTCAATATTTGCTGGTATGCACTACGTGATGCAGCAGCTGTAGTCTGTTTTAGCAAATACCAGAATCTCCCTGGTCTTGTTTATATGGGGATGGGATATTCCAGTCAGTATGGTGCATTCAGACAGTTGCCTGATTATCCCTGAACACAACGTGAACTTTTCTAAGTACTTGTAGTCCGGGCCAGCCAGGGGTCTGCTCATCAACCCCTTGTATCTGTTCTTTTTTTTTTTTTTTTTTTTGAGGGGCAGGGGAGGTGGTTATTAGGTACTGCAGATCTAGTGTAAATATCCCTTATATTTTGCTTACCTTTTGGTTTTTCCAATGTCTCTGGAAGATCATCATGAACTCAATTTTACCCTCACTGAACACTAAATTCTCCCCAACCTTTCAAACAATCGAAAGGGTCACTAAAGGATTGCTTTTGGGGAAATATTGGGATTATTGAGGTCAAGAAACTAATGTGTCACTTAACAATGTCTACTTCCTTTAGTATGTAGTGCTATGCAATGAAAGAGTGAAGACCTTTCAAATCTAGGGTTTATCAGAACAATCTCCGTACAGTTTATTTGTGGAGTTAAGACAGCTTACTAACCAACCCTTCCCCCTTCTCCGGAAAAAGAAAAAGTGTTGGTGGGATTCTGGCTTGATTTTCTTTGGTTCAGTTTGGAGTATGCTAATTTTATTAGGGATGATGACATCTCTGTTGCTGTTTGTGTTTCAACATTGACAGATTCAAAGACGAGAGTGCCTAACATCATCAGAGTTGAAGACGTAAGCGCAACGTCTGTCACTGTGATCTTGGGTCCCAATACATCAGAAAACAATGTGGGCTATACCTTGTGGCATCGCAAGGCCAATGATGTTAGGAAAGAAGCAGCAGACCCAACTTGCACATTGGTGCCCCCAAGACGAGATTCATAATTTCTGGTCTTTCCCCTGCAACTGAATACATTCTCAAGGTTTCCTCATTTAATAATACCAAAGAGCTGAGTTCTTCTGAAGTCCGAGTCACAACAACACACTTTTCTATTGATACAAGTCACAGCAGCCCAGCAACCAACAGCAGTCTTCTCTCCAATCCTTCTTCTGTGGAGGATGAATCAAATAACTTCAATTCATCAAACGAGCCTCTACACTCCACCAACACGAGTCAAGACCAAAACCCGTCTTGTGCCTCAGATGAGGAGAATGTAGTTGTGGGTCGATCTAACGATACACTAAAACATGAGGTTGAACCCAAACATTCATCAGATGGTCAGGTTGGTGAAGCCACGAGCACCGACAATGGTTCAAACAACTCTGAGAAGTCTAATCGGGTATCTCAACCTGGCAGGGGTCTAGAAACTGGCCTGCCTATCACTCCATGCCGGCTAGAAAGCTCTAAGGATGTGCCTTCTAAGAAGGGGGCTCAAAATCCCACAAGAACCATGATGACAGTGATTCAGGTAAAGGTGACGAGGTACATGCAAGGAGTTCGTCCAAGAAGAGGTGCTCAGAGGCCCAAGACGAAGAAGATGGCCCTTCAGGGGGAACTTGGAGTATTACATAAAGGTGATTCGTTGGCTTGAATGTGAAGGCCATATTGACAAAGGTTTTAGGCAGAAGTTCTTAACTTGGTACAGCATTAGGGCATCTCCACAGGAAACTAGGATTGTGAAGGCCTTTGTCGATACCCTAATTGAAGACCCTGCATCCCTCTCAGAGCAGCTACTGGATACTTTCGGTGAGATAGTCTCAAGCAAAAGATCATCTGTGGTGTCCCCGGGATTCTGCCTGAAGCTTTGGCATTGAGATTTGTGACAACATGATGGTTCAGATGGATGGAGGGGGTCCTGGCTTTTGCCTATTTATTCTTGACCCTTGAGACTAACCGAATGTCTCAGGAGTCATGCTAATTCTTTTGGAGATGTGGAGACCAAAACCTAGCATTCTGTATTGCCATTTCTAAAATCATTATTTGTATAAACAGGCATTCTTCCATTGGCAACTGTAAGCACCCATTTAGTGCCCTCCCCATTTCTTCATATTCCCGACCACTCCCATTGTGGGTCCCCTTTCTTCAGATTAAACAGTATATTTCTTCTAGTGCTAGAGATGTGAATTCCTTTTTAGAGAGTTGTAACTCGTGCTGATGATGGCGACAACAGTGAAGAAGATAGGACAACTAATTGCTAATAAAACAACTAATGGTTAACATAATAATTAAAGGATCAAGAAATCTATATAGATCTTGAAAGTTGATACTTGTCACTCTTATTTTCTTTTGGTGCCTCGCAAGGTATAATTGGACCCCCACAGTTCAGATTTGGTTGTTATTCTTGTCTTCTTTTGTTACATTGTAAGCTAAACATCAACACCAATTCAGATTTGGCTTAGAGTCGCTTTCATAGCATGAGATACTTCAATTGGTGTATGTTCACTTGGTTTGATTGGCACTAATTCAGGAAAGAAGAAAGGAAACGGAGAAGAAATATAAAGTTGGATTTCTCTGTTAGAGAAAGAAAATGTGTTAACATGGATTTCTACGCTAGCAGTTAGCTTTATCTCTTGGGTGCTTCTGTTAACTAAGTGAATAATTATGCTGTCAATTTTGGTGGACAAGACAACTCTGGGAGTTTTGCTCACTAATGTATATAACCATGTTTACTTAACATGCGCAGTTCCTCGGGAGGTTTGTTCATTAAAATATGTAGCAATTCTCACTAAAAACAACATTTAATAAGTATTGTTATATGTCGGCATTGCTACACATACTAATGAATAAACCTCCCAAATGCATGAAACCCAAAGGATGAATATGACAAAATATCATTCTACCTAAATCTTTTTTTCCTCAACAAAATTCCCAAAGTTGACTTTGGCTTTCATTAGGTTTTGGGGCTTCAAAAGTCGGTTAGTCAACCAGTGAATGCAAAGGGAAGCTACCTTTAATTTGTCTTAGAATTATAGCATATGCATTATGTTGCACATGACACCGTACATAATGGACCTACCCCTTAAAATTAATATATATAACGTAACCTTAGGTATAAAGATTTTTTTTGTCCCTCTCTTACCTCAATTTTCCATTGTTTGCTTCAATACATCAAAAGGAAAACAATCCCTAAAAAATTCATCACCAAAATTGAGTAACGCAATCTTTGGGAAAATATTTAATGGCATCACCATGTGCCCGCATTATTAATTAATTAATTTCCTATAATTTGCCTTCAATTTAGCATATTAATTTTCAAGCAAAAACCCTACACCCTTCTCTCCCTATATATACATATTCACATCTTGTTCTAATTTTTGCTCTGCTTTTCATTTTCATTTTCACATCACACATTAAAATTAGTTCTCCCCAAAACTTAATTTGAAGAAGAGAATTATGATGGATTATTATGCTGATGAAAAGAAAACTAGTGTTCCGACATCTGTTTTGCAATCGGATGATTTGTTTTCTAGTAAAATCTTAGCAAGACAATCCACAATAGGCTCGTGCTCGTCTCGGATGTACCATCGGGACCCAGAAGGGGTCCCCTTCAAGTGGGAAATGGAGCCTGGAAGGCCTATAACACCGCCACCGGATCACATCCTCCCACCCATCAGCCCGCCTCCTGCCGTGCTAGCCATGGGACTTCCCAAGCCATGCATCGACGTGAGTCACGAGCCTAAGGCTAAGAGGTGGTCAAGGGCATGGCTCTTGAAAAATGTCAAGAAGAGGATGGGGGTCAATAAGGTTATGAGAGTAAAAGGTTCTCGTGTCATCTCTAATGGTTCGGACTCGGATCGGCCCAATTATGAATTAAAAAAATATCATAGTGAATCGTGCCGGTTTTCGAGTTCTTCTTTGGTATCAACGTCGAGGTCATCATCTAGGAGTTCATCCAACGGTAAGCCTTCAAGCAAGGAGCTGTCTGAAGAGGAGGCTTTTACATGTCGCCCTTGGGGCTTTGGTGGTGTGGTAGTGTATCTTATGAAAAGGCCATGATATTTTGACTTTCGTTGACTAACATAAAACAGTGTAATTTGTGACTATATGTTAAAAGATTTCTTGAACTTTTATATTTTCGTTCCTCTATTTATGTAAACTATTTATATAACTGTTAAATTATGTTTTATTTTTTGTAAGAGAGACGGATTTTAATCTTACTGTCTAATATAATGTTCATGGATCACATTTTAACGATTGAATTATTAGTTAATTTTTAATGGCTAGTCAAAATTTTGATAATTGAACCCAAATTCAAGCATACAATGCTCTATATAAGATAAAAGAATACATTAAAAGTTAAGATCAATAATGAAAAAGTATATATAATAGCAAGTGCTTTATTTATTATTTGTTGTTTATTTGATGCATCAACAATTCTCAACACATTAACAAAATAGTCATTGAATTTATATGAACATAATGTTATGTAATTAATCAAAGACATACTATCACTATTGAAAAAAAATTAAAGATTAAAAAATAAGATGAACCAGTCACAATAAATCGATATATTTTTGTGGGTTTAAATATAATTCAGTCTTATTAATGCATTAGTTCATTTGGTCATATTTGAAAGAGGCGGTTTTACATTGGAGAATGGAGACTTCAAGAATTGCTTTAAGAGGTATCTCCAAGAAATCAAGAGACAGACAGGAATGCAAAGTTTAATGCTAAGAGATATATAATGAAGGAACTTTTGCCATTTTGTCTATTATTTTCTTCTTTTTACGTCATATTTTGTTGTAGATACATAATTAGTAAGTTAGAAATTCGTCTGATAGTCCTAATTTGGCTAATGTAAGCCTCAAAAATTGAGGGTTAGGACTTAAGAGTTCTTTTTAATTTTTGACCCAACCTGTCCCTTAAAAGATAAGGGCCTTAAACTTAGGTAGGTTTGGGACCTAATGTACTAACTCGACCCTCAAATCTGCGTCTTTTTTATTTTCTTTTTTTTTTTTGATAGGGTATTTTCTTTTTTATTTTGATAGGGCAACACCTCAGGTAACGTTAATAAAAATTCGGATTTGAATTAAAATTGGATTGGATAAATTGGTCCTCGGATGAAATTTTTTATCAAATACCCGATTTTTTTCTGCGTCCGACAATTCGGATAAGCTTAAATTCGGGTTAAGATAACGGAAATAAGAAAATCTTATGTCCACTTTAAAATTCGGACAAAAGATTATAACCGGACCCGATTTTTTCGGATCGGACAAATTCGAATAATCAGATAGAACGAAATTTTGGCAGCATTAACGTCATCTTTTTAGCAAATTAAAATGTAGCTGAAAGTAGGGTCCTAACTTTCCTATCAAAGCCGCATCCTCTCTCTCTCTCTTTCCTATCAAAGCCGCATCCTATCAAAACCCTTTAGCAAATTAAAATGTAGTTGACTGACCCTCTTAGCCTGTCTCAGTTGATCTATTAGTGATCTCTCAAAATTAGAGAGAGAGAGAGAACGAGAGGGTGCCAACAAGAAGGGGGAGAATATTACCACATAAAACTATGCTAAGAATTGCTTGCCTTCAAATTGAAACCTGCTAGACATTTATACATCAATAGACAATAGATAACTTAATACAAGATAATTGGATCCCCAACTCAGCTGGATACTGTTCAAATTCGATCAATATAGACCTTGCCGCTTGAATTAAGCAATAGAAAAGCACATCAATCGATCAGAACTCAAGTCTCCCTACTATTGTTGCCTCTAACTGCATATATATTACATGGTTTCTTTCTACAAATCACAAAGCATCTTCACAGCTATCATACATGGTCAACTTGGAAATTGATGCCAATAAGGTTGGTTAATGTTAGATCCCGACTTCACACTTCCTGAATTCCAGCATTAAATGAGTGAATCAAAAGGGAATCGATACATCAAAACCTTTGTATCTGAAAGTTTATAGACACTCTACCTCAGCTGTTGAAATCATTGACTCCCTGGCAAAAGACAAGTAGATGTCAGGACTATATCGGATGAGCAAGAAAGTCACAATGATGTATGGGAGAGGGTTTAGTATTGTCTACCTTCGTCTCTCTGACTTGGTGAGATGCTTGGACATTATGGAAGCCTGTAAAAAGATTGACCATTCATATGGTTTGAACATTCATATGGTGAGATGCTCATAAAAAGGCTACATAGGCAGAGAAGCGAGGAGGGAGAAGGGAGAAAGGAGCATGCTGGTTACATTGATAATTCATATGTTGATGACATTTTCAGCTTGAGTTTTGCATGTTAAATTCAGAACTCATGGAAAAATCAGCCGAATAATTACAAACATAACCCCCAAACCAAGTAACAATTAGAGATGACAATTCGGGTGTAAATCCTGCAAGGTTTTCTTATTAAAATAATAATTGGGGTGGTTGTGATAAGAGTTGGTGCCTAAGTTTTTGTGGAAAAAGCTTTAAAATCATTGAAAAGAGGATAAAATTTTAACAAAAATAGATCAGACGAGATTAAATTGATACTCGAGAAGGAATAATTTAAAAATTCAAAAAAAAGTAAATATTATATTTCTCCTTTAAGCGATAGAGATTTTCTTTGACCTCTTATGTGACAACCTCACCCTAAATGTGCTAAACAAAAACTAAGAATGCTAAATAAGCGCATGCACTTTAATTCGAGTTTTCATTTCATATATGTATTACGTACATGTCCATCCATACAATTATGGTGCGCATGCACTTTAATTCGAGTTTTCATTTCATATATGTATTACGTACATGTCCATCCATACAATTATGGTATGTGATTGCAGGACTCGAGATGATATAATGAAGCATGGCCCAATCAAAATATTGTTCCGCGATATTTTCAAGAGATTTAAATAGAAAAAATATTGTCGAAATCACTACGAACTCAAAAGAAATTATAAAATTAACTATTTAACTCGTAGAATTTTTTAAAAGAACCGAATGAGGTGGATTTTCCTAATTTGGATAACTAGGCCCAAAAGGGAAAATAAAGGGGGGAACTAAAGCTGAAAACTTCTGTATTAGAGGAGAGAGAAATTAAAATAGGGGGTATTCAAAGCAATTAGATCCTCAAAACCCACACTTAATCATTCCTCAAAAACACAAACCACACTCAACCATCACCCTCCACCTGCTGCTGCATTGGACGGGCACCAGCAAGCACTGCCCCTGTGCCACCACTATCGCCAGCCACAGAGGAGAAAAACCAGCAGCACACAACTTCTTTTCCACCTATTACAGCACTTGAACTGGTGGTGCTGCCCCTGCTGCTGCCCCACCGCCATCGTCCGGTCATCCGAGGAAAAACCAGCCCTCCACTTCAAGAACCCTATTTTTCTTCTGATTCTTGGGTAAAAACTTTAAATTAATTACCTCCATATTTTTGAAGTTCATTGTTTAAATACAAGGATTAATTGAGTGAGAAAAAGCATTTAAGTGAAAGACTAATGTAGACAAAACTCAATGTGGCCATAGATTTTGGATGTTGGATGCATTATGAAGTAAAAAGCAAGCTTGTGAAAGTTACTTGAACCTCACTAATTTCGTGTAATTAAAAATTGAGGCTTGGATTATGAATCTTGTAAGTAGGGTGTTTAAATTAGTGGAGCATGCCTTTGTCTCCTTAAAGGGGTATATGAAAATGAAACTACGAACTTTTTGTTACATTAAAATTGTGATTTAAGTGATTTAGGTAACCTAAGTTATTTAAGTGATTAAAGTGATATAAATGACTTAAATAATGTATGGAAATTAAGTGATTTATGTAATTGAGGTGATTTGAGTGATTCCAGCAATTTAAAAAGACTTAAATAATTTTTGTGATTTAAGTAATTTAAGCGAGAAGGAGACAAAAATTAAATGGGTTGGACTAAAGCATTTGGAATCGACTTTAGAAAAAGATAATTTGACACTTTGGAAAATAATACGCAATAGTGGAGGTTGGTTAATGTTGTGGATGTTGTTTTTAAATAATTTACAACCAATTGAAATAAATACTACATACGCTAACAAGATAAGAAATGTTTTGCCTTGATAAATTCACATAATTTGAATTGCAATAATAATAAAAATCACATGTTCCTAATAAAAATTCACATGTTTATTACTTTGATACTAAGATTCGTTTATTGCTTGCACCTTATAAAAATTTACAAGTTTATTTATATATTAATACCAAATGGTTTGCATAATGAAAAAAAATTATTTAAAATAATATTGTCACCTAATCATGTAACCTAAACCAGATCAATTATATCAATATCACGATCATATCATTAATATTTGACATTATTAACCATATTAATTATATTACTTCCCGATCGGTCTAGGTAAAAGCATATGTAGGGAGACCAATAATCGTAAGGGTTCTACTCGAGATAAGGCTAATGTAGATAGAAGCACGCCGCGTGTCTAATTGGTCAAAATGACTTAGGAGGTGATCGTGGTAGTTTGACATGTGGTATTTTGAAGTTGACCTTATAGTAATTAATAAGTTTTAAATATGTTGACACCTGTTAACTCGTTTCTCATACACATGCTTATGATGTTTTATGATGGACGATTTCAATACTTGAGCATCACCTTAGTGATGCACTAATTAATTATAAGGTTTGGGGGTGTTACATCTTAGATTGCTGCCAAACCTTCCTCAACATGCCTTACTTTAGCGTTTTAGTCTTATTTTCTCTCTAAATTCTCAAAGTATAACATCCTTTTTGAAAATTAATTTTATTTCCCTTTTTCCTAACATTTTTGCAATGATAAGAAGTATTGGGTGATATATTGTTCGCCCAATTAGGCCTTCTTCATTCAGTCCTCCATTATTGCTATCCTTGTTCACTGTTGCCTAATAACCCCAAAAGGGACCTGCGCCCACTTCTTCCGTGTGGGAAGGTGGTTAGTTGAATGTCAATGTGAGTTGTTACTGAGAGCAAATTTAAGCGTCAAAGTTATGCTCATTGCTGCCTTTCACATTTCACGTACTTCCAGCTTTAGATAATTATACTTTCCTACTCCTTTTTCCTTGGGACCTTAGCATGGCTAACAATAAAATAACAATAAGGGATGGTAATTCGGGTGTAAATGTTGTCGTTTTGATCTTCTTTTCTCCTTTATTTTTAATAAAATATTATTCTAGTATTCTAAAGCTATAGGTTCAGAATGGTTGTCATTTTTCTTGTTCAAAATTTGAAGCAACATAAATTCCTACAAATTTTTCTTATTATAATATTAATTATTTAGTGGTGTGGTTTTGATACCAGTAGAATGAATTGCTCTTAGTTTGTGTGGAAAAAGTTATCTGATGAGAGGATAGAATTTGAACAAAAATGCATCAGATGAGCTTAAATTTAGCAATTAGAGAAAAATTCAAATATTATATCTTCTCCATTAAGAGATGGGGATTTTGTTTGACCTCTTAACTTGCCACCACGCCTTTCTCAACAGGCCTTACATTAGCTCTTTAGTCTCTTTTCCTCTCTAAATTAGAATGTAAAATTTTTTTGAAAACTAATCTTATTTCTCTCTTTCCCAAAAGGGAATTTTTTCATAACATTTTTGGAGTGAACAATATTGAGTGATATACTTTTCGCCCAATTTGCCTCTGTCTTCTTCCTTTCCTTCTTTGCATATTTATAGGCCTTCTTCATTCAGTCCACTATCCTTGTCATTATCTCTATATTGTTTTCATACAGTAAAATGTTTCATTCTTTTGTTTTTCTACACTATAATAATTCATCTAGAGATTGAGATAGTTGCCGACATCTAAGCTGGCATATGGGACTTTTTCTTCTTTTTGTATAATTCTGCAAAACTTTTTCTTGATAATTGTAACTCGTTGAAAACGATGGTACATCGATCTGTAGATAAATTAAAATAATTTTTCATCAAATTCATCTATCTTCGTGTCATCAAATTCATCAACAAGTTCTTGGATTAGTCTTAAACTCTCGTTCTCCTCATTATGCGACATCTTTTGTGCAAAATACCGAAATTTTTTGAATTAGTTTATGAACAAGTTCTGAGTTTATCCCAAGCCGTAATAGGGAGTCAGTTTTTCCTATATTAACCATATGTTTAGAAGCGGATCCAGAGCTATTTTATAAGTTCGGATACCTTGATTTAGTTTACTCCAAACCAAATCTCCAAAATCTATCTAAATTCTCACCCTCTATTATACAAATTTTTAAACAAGCACCTATTTTTGTAAAGTTTTATAGTATTCCTCCAGTAAAAGATGAAATTGAAACGATATGCCAAGTCATCAACAAATTAAGTCATACATATTTCTGACAAATTTGAGCTAATAATTAGCAAAGAAATTTTTTTGAGAGTTTCATGTTCAACAAGTCCTAGATAAATTAAAGAAGAACAAGCAAAGCTATTTTACAGTCAAGTGTCAAAGTGATTAGATATGGTCTTCGCAGTTTATATCAAGCAAGAAGATTTAATTATTATCACTAAAGAAGACACGAAGATAGATGAATTTGACGAAGAATTATTTTAATTTATCTACAGATTGATGCCCCATCGTTTTTAGGAGTTACAATTATCGAGAAAAAGTTTTGCAGAATTATACAAAAAAGAAGAAAAAATCTCAGATGCCGGCAGCGTAGATGTCATAGATGTCGGCAACTATCACAATCTCTAGATGAATTATTATAGTGTAGAAAAACTAAAGAAGGAAACATTTTACTGTAGAAAAACAGTATAGAGATCATGGCAAGGATAGCGAACTGAATGAAGAGGGTCTATAAATATGCAAAGAAGGAAAGGAAGAAGGCAGAGGCAAATTGGGCGAAAAGTATATCACTCAATATTGTTCACTCCAAAAATGTTATGAAAAAATTCCCTTTTAGGAAAGAGTGAAATAAAATTAGTTTTCAAAAAAATTTTACGTTATACTTTAGAGAGGAAAGGAGACTAAAGAGCTAATGTAAGGCCTGTTGAGAAAGGTGTGGCGGCAAGTTAAGAGATCAAACAAAATCTCTCTCTTAATGGAGAAGCTATAGTATTTAAATTTTTCTCTAACTCCTAAATTTAAGCTCATCTGATCTATTTTTGTTCAAATTTTGTCCTCTCATCAAATAACTTTTTCCACAAAAACTAAGAGCAATTCATTCTAACGGTATCAAAACCACACCACTAAGTAATTAATATTTTAATAAGAAAAACTTGTAGGAATGTATGTTGCTTCAAATTTTTGAACAAGAAACATGACAAAACCATTCTGAACCTATAGTTTCGGTATATTAAAATAATATTTTATTAAAAATAAAAGAAAAAAGAAGATCAAAATGGCAACACTTCACCCGAATTACCCTCCCTTATTGTTGTTATTTTGTTGTTAGCCATACTAAGGTCCCAATGAAAAAGGAGTATGAAAGTATAATTATCTAAAGTTGGAAGTACGTGAAATGTGAAAGAAAGCAAAGGCAGCAATGAGCATAATATTGACACTCAACTTTGCTCTCAGTAACAACTCACAATGACGAAAATAGTCTAGTGGCATTCAACTAACCACCTTCCCACACGGAAGATGCGAGCGTAGGTCCCTTTTGGGGTTATTAGGAGTCTTTTTCCCTTTCTTATCTTCCCCTCTCAAGCCATTCCCAACCTAGGATGGCCCCAAAAGGTGGAGTTGGCACGGAAATGGGGGCATAAGCGGATAATATCCCGAACACAAATGCCTTGAATAGGATTTGAACCCACTAACCACCTCTTTGGTGGTTGGTGGGGCCCTAGTTAGTTTCCCTACCCCGCCAAAGAGTATTACAATTAGATAATCACCAAGCATCATCTAACATCACTGACGAGAACCATGCTAGAGTACGTCATTTTCAGCTGATATAGAATACGTCATTTTCAGCTGATCATGTATTGGCAGCTTAGCAATAATTGCTAGAGGGATGATACCTGCTCTTGAATGATGCTTCTTGCTTCTACAAGTTGTGCTTCAAGCTCAAGCTCCCTTTCAGTAGCTTCAGCAGTAACATCAGTTCCTTTTTGTGCATCTTGTAGCTGACCCAAGCGGTCCTTCAAAATCCAAATAGTAAATGCAATTGATCATGTGAGACATGACTACTAAAGTATTAGCTTGGCCAGTGGAGAGTGAGACAAGAACCTTTATTGAAGCCATCTTAGCACGAAGATTTTCTTCAATCTTATTTCTGGCCATGTGAAACGGAAGGTCAAAGACATCCTGCAATAACAGCCAAAGCAAGAATAACCACCTTTCCTAATTGTTGCCCACAAAAGTATATGTAATAGATATCAGATCCAAGAACTGACCGTCTTCCCACCAAATGGAGACTGTGAAAAGTCATTATCAAGTCTTTCATTGACTGGTGAAATCTGCTTGGACGACCCATTAGGAGCATTTAAGAAACCTCGCATATCCTCCTTTCATCAAAAACAAAACAAGCATCTTCAAAAACAACATAAGGTTATTCAAAATAATTCACACATTCCTGAAATCCCTTACAGATCTATATGCAATTACATATATAACTAAGGAATTTTAGTTGTGTCTCAAGTACATTTTCTCATCTAAACACAAAGAAGATATCAAGTTGAGCACATCAAGGTAGTTGACCATGGTTCACCTATTCCACTAAATAATAAGCATGCTCTCAGTATCCTGTTCTCCTCGAAAATTTTAAATTTATCAAGTTGGCTTAAATCATTTCCGGATGAAAATCTTGAAAAAACACCCCTTCCCCCCTCCAGGGGCAGGTTGCAGGCACACAAGCAGATATAAGGGAAACACTATATATTAAGAATAACAAAAATGTGATGCAGAGAAGGCACCCAAAACATAAATCACTAAGTATGGCCTAGATGTAGCCATCTACAAAAGTAATGCTATTATTTGCAGGGAAGGAATCATCCTCACATTCACAAAAGAATCCTAGCATTTTCAATTCAGACCATCTAACCACAATCTACAGTTTGACACAAACAAACATGAAGTTTCATTTGCTAATGTGCATGTATCATAAGGTAGTAGTGCTCTAGCCACCCTCCTTGACCAGGAATGGTTGCTCAAACATGGTTCATCATCAACAGTCACTTCACACACTACCTATAGAATCTCACAGGAGTTCACCCATCCCTAAGGCGGTCTCTGCTCCTCTCTAACCAACAAGAACATCTAGCTTGCTAGATCAAGGATTTTCTATGATAAAAATTGATTGCTCCAAACCAAGCATGCTTAACTTCGGAGATCAAATGGACTCTTTGAAAACAGAAGTGTGTTTGTAATATAGATGGTCATATTCAATCCTTAAACCCTCTTTTTAACTATACTTTGGAGTGTCATAAAAAATAAATAAATAAACAACTTTAAGGGATGAGGCTATCATCCTACAGTGTTAAATTCCCCTAGCTTCAGCATAGTCCCCTAGTGGAGGAAAACAGGTGCTCTTGAGAAGAAACAATCCACGTGCTTTTTGGAGATTTAGCTAATAATGTGGGGCATGAGAATATGCTAAACTGATAGAACCTAGGTGCAGTAGCTTTCAAGAGTAAGCTTCTGTAGCTACGGAGAGAATAGGGACATAAAATTCAAATGATTTAAACCTCTCCTTCAAACAGCTAACGTAACAAGGATATATTTTGGTTCACAACATAACTATAAAAGTCAACCTGCATTGACCTCAATAAGGCCCTCAAATCATTATTCTCTTGTATCAGTTCTTGATTTTTTGCTTCATAAGCATCGACCTGCAGACATTACAAAATCTCAAATGAGAGAAGCCTTTGTGATATCTAGTTGGCTAGATGATACTAAGAAAAATCTGAAGATTGCCAACGCTACCAATCTCTACATACAATCTTTTTGTAGAAGTCATTATCTGTCTTCTTTCCATTCCATGTACCGCGCTGCCTACCCTCTTTCTGTGTACGTGGAGGATAACCATTACACTTAGGCAAACTGACTTGCATAATACAAGAAGAAGTTCATCAAAAAACTTCATACCTGCAGCAAATTCATTATCTCCATGCCAGATTTAGATTCCTTTTTTTCTCATTCACAACTTGATTTAATCTCTCCTGCAATTATGAGATAATTAACAACCATTTCTTTTCACAAGGCTTGGCTATCTTAAAAGATGTATTCAGAAATCGCACAGCATGTCACTCCAATGTTCCCAGTGAAAACAATACCTGCAATTTTATGTACTCTTTCTCTCTTCTCTTCATTTCATGTAATTGTTGAGTTCGCACTTGCTTTTATGGCATAAAAACAACAAATCTGAATTTGTCAGAAATGGAATTGGGCAGGACAACTCGGGGGGCGGAAGAGTTACTGACAAATAAATCCTCCGGCTAGAAACAAGAGTTCTGACCTGATTTCCAATTACCATCCTCTGAAATTCATCTCTCTCTTGCTGTAACTTCTCAATTTGAGCTTTAAAACCCGCCGTGGCTTTGGCTTCCTGAAAACATTAGGAGCACATTAGAGCTGATGAAACTATAATATACCCGATCTTTGGCAAGTAGCATTAACCAAATAGCAAGCACTCTCAGTTAAAACCTTTGGCAACTTGTGCCCATTTAACAGCTTTTGTTAGTAATGTGCAACACCTTCCCTCACAAAACATTGACCTTTTCTAAAGTATCCATCCAATATTGTGACTTTCAGATGCAAGTTATCCAATATTGTGACTTTCAGATGCAAGTTATCCAATATTGTGACTTTCAGATGCAAGTCTCATGGCCTTCGGCCTTGAAGTAATACATTGCTAGAATTCTCAGCTTATAATACCACCATGTACTTTATTTTTTTTCCATTTTATCACTGAATTATTTTCTTTTTCCTTCCTACTACCACTATGTAAGTATTTTTATTTAATATACTACTTCATGACCCATTAACCTGCTACAACATGTAATTTTGAATTTTAACTTTTTGGCTAAAATACTTTTAACAACAAAAGAGAGCTTTGAAAATTCAACAAAAATGGATAAATTAGAATATATTTACAGATATATACATATATTCCCAAATCCTATGCAATTTTGAGAAAAAATTTTTAAATTACATTTTCATTTTAGAGAAAAAAAATATATACATACAATGTTAAACAAAGAATATCAAACCAAAACCCATACCCTCCCTACAAAGCGACTCCACCTCACCGCCCCTTCCCCCCAATCGTCAGACGAGCTGCCGCCAGCTACCGATGGTCTGCCCATCCACCACCGGTTTCGCTGCTGGGTCCCGAGCAACCGTCATGCCCTCTATCAGCGTCCTGCCGCCAAATTCTGCTCCCATCAGGTTCGTTGACAGGCTTAAGCACTATAGCAACTCACCAAACACTAGCTACCACCACCGCAAGCCCATAATCTCTCCTCCCCTGTGCCATTCCCTCTCGTCTCGGCTGTATCCCCTTTCCCTGTTTTACCATCTTGGCCTCTACCACCTCTTCTCATCACTATCACCGCCAAAAAGTCTCACTACGAGACCATTAATAGATCCAAGAAACCCGTCACTGCCATATCACCAATTCAATACCACAACATGCAAATAGACTGAATCGTGTTATAAGACAAAAAAGAGGAGAAAAGGGGAGAGAAAAACATTCGGGAAAGGCAGCAGCCGGTTGGTTAGGCACTAGTGGTCTTGCCGGAAGACAGCGACTTTAGTGATGGAATTGCTAACCGACGGCCAACTTCTAGGTGTGAAGCCACCGGTACTGTCCTGTGGGGTGGTGCTAAGGTTAGCATAGGACTTTTTTTTTGTGGTGTTTGAAAATTTCAAATTGAAATTGAAGTTGAAAATGTGATTTTGTTTTTTCTTCTAATTTTGAGACTTTTTCCTGAAAAACTCTTTGCTAATTTTATCATGTCATTTATATTTTTGTTATGTTTAAGAAAAAAATTAGAATCCAAAATGACCTGTTATGGCAGGTTACCAACTCATAAAGTGATACTTAGGGAAAATATTATGTAACTCAGTAGTAGATTGATAAAGAAAAAAAAACATGATGGTATTATGGAAAAACTCAAACCCCAATGACATAATGAGCCAAGAACTGTACATTCAGACCTGGAATACGCATATAACTGTAACTATAGAAAGTCATAACTTATAATTAAGTGTAGCTTCACCCAGCAACCAAAGGAAACGAGAAACCCTAATGAGATTTTGCGTTCCTAAGCCAAAAATTCATGGATTCAAACTGTGGCCGTTCCGTGATGAAATGGACGCAAAGGTTTTCAAATTGAGTGAACCGCACGATAGGGTACGCAATTGCCATATTAGGGAAATTTTGCAATATCACAACCAAAACTGCATTTTGAATCTACAATACTTCAAGTATTTCAGATGCCTCTTACCGTTCGAGTGATGGTTGCTATCTCTCTATCTTTTGCTGCTAACTGTGATTCAAGCCTCTCGACCTTGGCCTCCAACCTTGATATGTCCGAATTAAGTCTGTAACATGTATCAAGCAAAGCCAATTAAAGAAAACACTAACAACACTATCTCATTGCATAATATAGGACATTACTATAAACACTCAAGCAGGCAAACAGAAAACTGTATTATAATTGCCATTTAACCAAAGCAAGTTAAAACTATCCAATTCTGAAAAAATGCCAAAACAAACTAAGATAAAGTCCTTTCAGAAAAGAAGTCAGTACAACATCTGAGTTTCAGGAAGCAAAAATGAACATCAAGGCACTAATCTTGATAAATGAGTGGCATTCAGTGACCCTTTCTGGTGACTTTTACAAACATAAAGCAATTCTTTGTTAACTACCGTTACTATCATGCTCCTGTACAACACACAACGGGTGTCATCCATATACAAAAGGTGGAACATACATATCCATCACGCCATCAAGCTCCTTACATAATTTAACCTCCAAAGTCCCAAATTACATATGCCCATAATCTTGCCATGGCCAAACCTAAACTGCGTAAAGAGCGCCTTGCTCCTCCTAAATCAACACATCCCCCTAGACTAGATATGGAGCCAATAATTTAAACCAGTGAGCAAAATAGTCAATGAAGTTCTACAGTAATAAATGCTTGGAGGATTTGAAACTCTCAAGACACGACAATTCAATCATTTCCAATGCCCACATAGCTAGTGTGCTTTAACATATATATAGAGAAGCCATAGCCTGATTTGGCCATAAAATAGGTTATTCCCTGAATTTGGAAATGTTGTTCCTTTCACATCTCAGTCTCTACCATGGGGATATCAAAATTTATCTGTAGTTCTGCAGCCAAGCTAATGTCGCTGAAACTTTACCGCCTCTGAAATATCTCATGTAACAATTAGCAGATTCTGTTTTACAAATGACAATCAGATGTCAGATAATTTCATGTACATTAGTATAGTAATTAATGCCAGTCAATTAGATTATCATTCTAACCACTGAAGCAAGCCGAACTCAATGGTAACAAATGCCACCTCAAGAAGGACAGAGGATCAACTACTTCAGCCCTATGACTCCAACATGGAGATATTAAGACTTAACCTGTACCCAAGATGAGATCAGTAAAACTTCAACCATCTCCATGTTATCTGTCAATAAATATCCAAGCATTACGTTTCACATATGACATCCATGTTAGATTATTTCATGTCAAAAGTTCAGTCTGTCTCCAGAATTTCAGGAATCCTCAAACATTGCTGATCAGATTATAGAGAAAGAACACAGCCAATGTGTTAGCCCATTTGAAGATTGTTTGCAACCTTTTTCCTAGACCCACCTCTAAAAGTTAAGAGAAACAGAATCGTCAAGAACCTTTTGTCCCAAATCATCTACCAATGCTACTAAATGCACTGTAAATTTTATCCACCAAAACTAAATATTGGAGAACATCAACTATCATAACATGCGCGCATCTTCTATCTAAGAACAAAATGGGACCAGAATGGATCTCATAAATGGAGGAGGTGGCACTAATTTCAAACAATAGATGATGACAAACTTCACTATGGTAAAATCTGAGTCTTACTCATCAATGTAGGGGGTGGCACTAATTTCAAGCGATAAATGATAACAATTTTGTATACTAAATGTTGTTTGACTTGTATACCAGGTGATACTTGAATTTTGTTTCCTTTCTACTTAATGTGATTTTTGACATTTCACTACTTTCCCTATGGTAAACTTCCCAATGGTAAAATCTGAGTCTTTCTAATGACTTTCTATGGTTTTAGAGTATCATCTAATGCTACATGAAATCATTACCTAATGTGATTTTTGACACAAAAAAAACGTTCCGCAAAGTTTTTTGTGCATAAGTTGGTCAAGTTAGAAGGCACAAGGACATGGGAGAGAATGTACTACCCCGAGCGTGGCTTAAAGGATTCGAAATGAGTACCTATATTAGGAAAGATGCACCTTCCTTATCAAGAAGCCCACTCCTAAGAACCCCACTAGTTAAGCGTGTTTGGCTTGGAGCACTCTAAGAATGGATGACCTCCTGAGACGTTTATGGGGTAACGTGTGAGTGAAGACAACGCACGCTCAAAAAGCTAACGGTGATTTGTGGGGCTAGTCAATGATCCTTTAGCCGCTCCAAGGCTTGGGAGAAGGTCACGGCGGTGCGAAGTGAAGTCGCCTAGCGATGTAAAGATTCTGGATGGGACCACAACAAGTCAAGTGATCGAGTGAGTTGGTCAATGTGTGAGGCAAAATGATGAATGTAATACTCGAGTACGGCTTAAAGAATTTGAAATTACTACAAATATCACCAAAGGTACACCTTCTTTTCGGAAGCTCGCTCTTAAGAATTCGACAATTAAGCGTGCTTCGCTTGAAATAGGATGGATGTCCTCCCGGGAAGTGAGGATAAAGCACGCTCAAAAGGCTTGTGGTAATTTGTGGGGTGAATCATCGTACCTTAAAGTTGTTCCCCAAAAAGTCGGGAAGGTGTCGTGGCGTTAAAGTTTCTTGAAATTGAACTCTCTCTACGCTGCCTCTTTCCAAAACTCCCGAATCCCGCTTGACCTACACCGGTGTTATTGTAGATGATACCAAACTTCACCTATGATAACATGTGTCCTTACTTATTACGAATGTAGTAATTAGATCAAGAACACTTATCTCATATTAATTAATACGGTATTGAATCATAGAGTTCCAATTATATTCTTTCTCAAGCTGCCTTCATAGATTAGTTAGAATATAATCAACAATGAGTAATGCAAAAATGTGCATGCTCAAGAAATTTTCTACCGTTTAGTTATGTGACTGTAATTCATACCTTAGCACCTTTAACATTAAGTAGAGTCCAATGTCATGACTCATATAAAGAGGAGTAGTCAAAAAAGACACTGCAAGAGTCTTCCTATAAACCTCAGTCCCCTTTAAACAAGTTGAAAGGTGGGACAATCTAATATGATGCATACCAGGAAGATGACCACTAGGAATAACGAGACAGACAAGTTTGGTGGAATAGGACGTAAGAACAATCTGATATATCCAAATACAAAACTAAAAAAAAAACATATGAGATTTACATATCAAGGTAGGGCATGAGATTATATCAAATGATTGAAATAAAGTTGTCCAAAAATAAGACCCAAGTTGTAATTCATAATGGCTCCCACTGAAAACACCACCAATATTAGACTTTTGCCGCTTTCGAGTGACCTCTCGAGAAAGCTACTGAAAGCTTCAATCGACACTCGAACATTGCTTGATCTTTTTGCCAAGAGCAAACCATGAGACCAAAGAAAACCTTTTTGCTTAAAGCAAGTTACCTCAATGCCTTTGGCATACCCCAAAATCAGTTTGTAGACTATGTCAATGCTAGAAAGGTGTAAATTAACTCAAAGGCAAATTTTAAGGTGAAATACACATCATTTCACAAGGGAACAATCTACTCAACAACTGTGACTTCTTTGCTTCCTCCTCAGTGAGGTTGATCAACCTAGGGAGATTCTGAAGGTAATATCAAAATGGCAACATCAAAAGTAAAATTTGCCGCAGCCATAAAGAACACACATTACAATTGCTCCAAAATTTTCAGTGCGGACCCCAAACAAACAATTCAAACTCTTAAATCTGAACTCTTAAGCTTGCCACATTGATTCAATTGGTCATTTTATCGCAAGCATCCTTGTACATCTGGGCTAAACTTACAAAAAACGACTTCCAAATCAGAATTCAGGCGAAAGTTGGGTTTAGACTTTATAAATGAAGACAACTTATAAGGTGGGGGGAAGATAAGGAGTGGCTGTTAGCTTTATGGATATCTACAAAACGGAAAGATTGCAACTGAACCTAAACCAAAGCAAATTTAACAGATAATCTACAAACGCCAGCATTTTTCAGAATTCTTTCATCCCCGTAAATAATTCCATGAATTCAATAAGATTTGCAATTTTTAAAAAATGGATGGCCCACATAAAAAGCAAATCAATTGAAACAACAAGGTAAACCATCGAGATCAGGGATAAAAATAAGCTTAAACTTTCAAATCATTGGATCAGCAATTCGTCAATCACCCTAGATTTTGTACCAAAATTGGGCCACCTCCAACCCCCCAAAAAAATTAGAACCCAAAATCCTGAAACATTCAAGAACTCATACCGCTGTCTTTGCTCATTCGCAGACTCTCGGAATTCAATATCCCTCTGACGCTGCTGAAGCAACGCGTATACGCAATTGCAAGTACGAGCAACCGAGACCTGCCCAAGAACACAAACAGAAGCGTAAACCCCATAACCAAATCAGCATTGTGTACAATCTCATCTTCTACCCGAAATGCCAAAGCATAAAAGACTATCAACTAGCGCTAAAAGAGTAGAGAGAGAAAATAACGCGAACGTACTGGATCGTTGGCGAACAGATCGAGGGAGGCGGAGAATCCGTAGGTAACAAGAGTCTGGTTGAGGTACTTGATACAGTGCTCCAAGTTGTTTACATCGGCAAATGCCAGTTCACTACAAATCATCAAACCAAAAAATCAGAATCCTAGAAACAAAAACCATAGCAAGATCCAGTGAAGGAAGACACTAGGATGGAGTGAATCTCACCTCATTGCGAACCCCGATGGAGGAGGAGACTGCAGATAACGAGATGAGTCAGAGAGAGAGACTAGGGTTTCAGGAAGAGAGAGAGAGGAGAGAGAAACCTACAGGGGGACGATGAAATCAGTGTCAGAGGACGGCATTATAGAGTTGATAATCAAGGTTTTGACAGCTTCAAATCCAGCGTTTTGCGGGCAAATGGGGGAGATGGCGACACAAGAGAGAGAGAGAGAGAGAGAGAGAGAGAGAGAGAGAGGAGATTTATTTCAGATAGTTTAAGCGGAAAGGGTTATCTGAGAGAGAGAGAGAGAGAGAGAGAGAGAGAGAGAGATCTTCAAAAATTGAAAGGGAACGTTTCTTTCAAGGAAAATTAACGGCGTGGAGCAACGGATCAAAAAATTTGAAAGAAATTAATTGATTAGTTAGTCGTTAATCTATGGGATTAAGGGGCAGCACCACCACGTTCTTCTTCCATGGCAATCACGATCATTGCACGTGAATGGTTCCTCTTTTTGTTTTTTTCTTCTTCTTTTTCCATTTTTGCTCCTAATTTTGCCGAAAATAAACCACAATTTTGCATGTGTTTTTTTGCAAATTTGGTCCTAGAATAAATTCTACCATATAATTTTATACGTCTTTCTAGTTAAGTAAATCTAAAAATATTTTTTGAGGAAAAATCTAAAAAAATTTTAAAATATGTTAAAATATATGATAAAGTAATAAAGAAAAATTACCTTACAATAATCTTAAAAATATGTTAATTACGCAAATAACCTAAAGTATGATAATTACACAGTATATAATAATTTTTCGTCCATCTGAACATTTCATACGAATACAATTATTTAATATGATAAAAAAAAAGTGAACGAGAACTAATAAGTGTAAATAGTGGGGGGGGTGATGTGAGCAAATGTAGTACAATGTGTAAATAGTTGTTGAGGTGATCATTAACATAGCACATGACATTATTTAGAAATTTCCAACATGTGATCAAACTTATTGATGTTAGGTGAGAGCAAACACAATTATATAGCTTAGTAATGTATGTAAATATACCATTGCAAACATGATTATATAACATGATTCCATTCAACAAAATAAACCCCAAAATTATATGCTTCCTAGATTTTTCATCATAGTTGAGGGTTGTAAAGGGTTTTAATTCTTAATTATTATAAAAAAATTAAAATGTTTTCTTTTTTTATAATAAGTATGAAAATTTAATGATAATTTGTACCATCTTGTTCATTAAGATTTAAGATTAATGCTTCAAGAAAGCAATGACCCACAAAAGTGACATTTGAGCTGGTATTCATTGTGGATACTAGTTACACATAGAAGAAAATGACTTTGCGTAATTATTAACACAATTAATTATTTAAATTTCTTTTTATAGTCCAATAATTAACATTTTTAAGTATCAAAATTTGTCTGTGTCATATATATTATAATGATAAAGGGATTTAGTTAAGTCTTTGTATATGAAGGGAAAAATATTTGTCGTAAGTGGTATATAAAAATGCCCTTAAAATTTGTCTATATCATATATATTATAATGATAAAGGGATTTAGTTAAGTAGGGGAAAATATTTGTCGTAAGTGGTGTATACAAATGCCCAACACACACACACACATATATAACATATTAAAGGCTACAATATTATGAACATTACGGGTCATCTTCTAATAGGGTTAATCTGTGATATACTTTGTGATCAATATTTTACTCATTGTCAAAAATAATACATGTAATGTTCTGATTATATTGACACAGATAATTATTAATCTCAAAAATAACGGCTACTCTAAAAGGTACTATAACACACAACATATTGACTACAACAACACATGACATATTGAGTTATGTTAATATAATATACTAATAAAGTACAACAAATACACCTAAAATAGAAGTTTTTGAAATATTACTATTTAAAATAGAAAGACGAACGTTGGTGACATAAACAATAGTGGCAAATTTCTAAAACTTTTGTTTAACCAAGGTTATCGCACATAAGCACAAGTTTTAAATGCAAAACTGCTTTGACACTTTAGCTTCTTCCCTTAATTAATTGTATCACAACATATCATCTTACTCATAAGTTATGAACTTGAACAAAGAAATAGTATTCAATTGCAGGTTTGTAACATCACAAAAATATGAGATGTCAAACTCTCATTAAGAAGAAGATGTCATTTTTTATTTGAATTCTTTACTTTTATAGATAATCCTCCCGATCATATCAAATGCATAATATTGTGAGGTCTTATCAAATGAATTTTTATGTTTATTTCTCTCTTTTAGGTATTTATACCAGATATGTTGTGAATATTGATGAACGAACATGAACAAGTTCAAAAGAGGTATGATAGAAGTTCGAGTTATCGGCTTTGTGGTGGAGAGCTATAGAACTTGGATCATATCTTGCAAGTGCTCTAAGACATGCTTTGGTTGGCAATATTTTGAGAATAAGGGGTTGGGATTGCCTAGACATGATACATTATTTGACGAATGGATTGTCCATAGCGTGAAGAAAAGAGGCATTGATCCAAACTGGGATGTACAAAATTCTTTGTAATCTTATGATATTTATGGAAGTGTAGAACTACTTTTTGCTTTGTAATATGGAGTCTAACTCATGGTGATGAAGCGAGTTACTTGTTAAAGAAATTTGGCAAAGTTATCAAAGCTCTGACAGAGGATGTATGGCTCTATTCAGTGATAATGGAAGTGTTGGTTGGGTGAGAAGCTCTACCTATAGTCTGTGTTTTACTAAACATAGATGGCGTATCAAAAAGTAACTCGAGTCTAGGAGCAGTAGACGGTATCCTTAGACGTGATCAAGGTAAATGGCTTGGTGGATTTACGAAAAAACTAGTTTGTTCATCGATTATGGTTGAACTTAAAATAGCATGGAGAGGTATTTGCTTATATGGGAGCTTAAGATTTAAGAAGTTTGGCTCAAATTGGATTCTATTTTAGTAATGGGTATGCTTCAGCCAATCACAGAGAATCGTTGGCTTCACCCCAATTTTGAAGCAATGCAAGGACGTTACAAGTCAAAGTAATTGACAAATCAAAGTTACTTATTGATTTTGTGAGGTCAATTAGGCGGGGATAAGTTGGCCAACTTAGGAGTTAGTATGATTTTAGAGTTTTATTTTTTTAACCTCCTCATAGTAAATTAAGATATTTGTTATTTACAGATAATGTAGGTGATTCTTGGCCCAAATATGTTAGTAAATAATAATAATAATAATAATAATAATAATAATAATAATAATATATATATATATATATATATATATATATATATATACATATATATATATATATATATATATATATATATATATACATATATATATATATAGGGATTGCATCAAATGAGAGGAGATGATAGAGTGAGAGTGAGAGGATTAAATTTCAACTGTTCATTTCAAATCTAAGGCTTAAGATTAAAACAAAATTATTTTCTATCGTTTGTGGGTGCAAGATATGAATTTTCGATTTGGGGTTTAACATGCCCTAACATAGATGTGTTTGGGATACGGTTTTCATAAATTTCGGCGGCTTTGCCGCGAAAAGTAAAGAAAGCAATGGAGCGTGAAGGGAGAGGACTGGGTTTGGACAATAGTGGACTCGAACTAAATCCTCACTTGTGGGTTCGCCGGTGACTAGAATAACGTCCGATGAAGCTGCTAGTAGGGTGTGGTGGTTTTAGGGTGGCATAGTGGAGGAGGAAATACTTAAGGTTTTTTATTTGATAGATTAATCTCAACCACTCATTTTAATCCAGGTTACCCATATTTAATTCTCTCACTCACCGTATCTCTCTCCTCTCATTGGATACATTATATATATATATATAGAGAGAGAGAGAGAGAGAGAGAGATTGGTATAATGCATGATTGACATGTAGGATGCTTATGTAATAATATTAGAATAATGTAAGATAGTTATGTATGATGCTTAGAAGGTATATGTATTTGACTAAATTAAAGATATTTTTTGTAAAAATTTTATATCATATACTTATTATGTAGGACATGTATATTTCTAAGCTAATTTTAATTTTGATAATAATATCAAATAATATTGTCAATTTAGATAAAATGTTATCTTCATTTCATGGGCAATTTTTTTTTTTAAAAAAGTTTTTTTAAAGTTTAAATACAAAAAGGAGAAAACACAAATAACTAAGTATATAAATAAGTATAAACTTTCTCCCACTCTGACGATAGTGCAAAAACCTTAGCCTCTGTGCGAGCACCATAGTTGTGTAGAGTCCTTGTCCTCTTAGTAGGGTTGCAGTTCACCTCGCCTGTAGGCGTTTCTCTCCCAGGTGTGAGAGTTTCAAAGACTTTCTCTTGTTTCCTTGGTCGAGTAACAGATTGTGCCCCATGGCGTTTGACCTAGTTTCTGACCCAAGCTGAATACAACTCACAACAGATGAAGAGGAAATCATTGAGTATGACGAGCCTGAATCTGGGAGAATTAATGATCAAATATCGCTGTGCTTGATTAGTAAACTTTTGACCAAGAATAACTTTAATCCCGAGGCTATGAAGACGACTTTGAAGAACATGGAGGCCCTCGAGGGAGTTATCATTAAGGACCTTGATAAAAATCTTTTTGCTCCAATTCTTCTGCTAGGCTGATAAAGATATTGTCCTTAATGAAGGGCCATGGTCTTTCGATAACAGTGTTTTATTACTGCAATAGATGGATGGGGATATTCCCCTATCGGAGATGGAAATTAATGCTTGTCGTTTTTGGATAAAAGTCGGTGATCTTCCCATGAAACGAAAAACATTTATCTTTGTTGAATTGTTGGGTTCAAAGCTCGGTACTTTCTTAGAGGTAGATGAAGAAGATGTCCTAGCACCATCAAAGTATCTAAAAATCAGGGTGGATGTTGATATTTCAAAACCTTTACGTAGAGGGATGAGAATCATGATTGATGGAAAATCGAAGTGGATCAGCCTGAAGTATGTTAAACTTCCTGATTATTGCTACATGTGTGGACTCATTGGTCATAATTATAAGGGTTGTGAGGATTATGACGGTACCACACCTGAAGAGGAGTTGTAATATAGTGTAAAACTTCGGGATCGCCCTTGAAAAACAAGAAAAGGGGGACTGAGGAGGATTGGAATGAGAAAAAAAAAAAAAAGCTCTTGGAGTTAAGGGGGAAAGGAAGTAGGAGTAGGTTGGGGACAAGGCAGAATATAGGCATGGACAGAACTATAACGATTTAGAATATCACTAACACCATAGAAGAGGAAGGCAGAATGGTGATTGATAAGGAGAGTGTGGATGTTGGTAAGCGTAAAGTCTCAAACATGCTGAGAGGTAAAACAGGTGAGAGGAAGGTCCGTATTGTGGAGGACAAACATCAACATGATAAGAATCAAGCGGAGACTGGCTCGTCCTAGTCCCGACGAGCCCAATGAGGATCCTAAATTAGAACTGCAGGGGGTGTGGCAGCCCCTTGGCTTTGTTCAAGCGCTTCACTATTGGAGCAAAAACTCAGCTTGGATATCGTTTTCCTCTCCGAAACGATGTCTGCAACCTGCAGAATGGAGAAACTGGGATATAAGTTTGGTTTGAATAATTCATATCTAGTAAATAGTAGAGGATGTTTAGGCGGTCTAGCGCTTTACTGACATGATGGAGTTGATTTCTCTCTGTTATCCAGTGATTAGAATCATATCATGGGGGATATTATGGATGGTGAGGTTGCTGCTATGCGTTTTCTTGGCATTTATGGTTGGCCTGAGAGGCAAAATAAATGACGCACATGGAATCTATTGAGGGAAAAGGCTGCTGATTCTACCATTCCAACAGTAGTGGGTGGGGACTTCAACGAAATTCTCTCTATGGATGAAAAAAATGGTGGGGGTGATCCGTGAACAGCGAGTTATGGATGAATTTCGGGAGGCACTCACTAATTGTAGTCTTAGAGATCTGGGATACTTTAGAGCTTGGTATACTTGGAAAATGGGGAATGTGGAAGGTTGTTGTTTACGGGAACGCTTAGATCGTTACGTCGTCAATGACGCTTGGAGCTTGAAATACCCTCACTTCTCCATGGAGAATCCAACGTGCTACAAGTCGGACCACTCTCCGATTTTCCTCAATACTGACCAACACAGCTAGTGTACGTGGACTCCCACTGAACGTTTCGGCTTTGAGAAATTTTGGACGGATGAAAGTGAATGTTAACAAATTATTAAGGAGTCCTGGAACTCATCTAGTGCAAATCCCATAGTTAAATTAGGTGAAGTTGAGGCTAAGTTAGGCATGGAGCTTTAATAAATTATGTAACATCTCTAGAGCAATCGCGGGAGTGGAGAAGAGACTCAAGCTGACTCAACGCTTGCCGGAGTCCCAAATTAATCTTGATAGATGCAGTGAGTTGGAATCCCAATTGGATGAACATCATAAACACAATGAGCATATTTGGTACATGTCTTCGAGGAATTTAGAACTTAAAGATGGGGACAAGAATGCTCCTTATTTCCACCACAAGGCCTCTCAACTAGGGGTGTGCAAAATCGGTTAACCACACTTTCGGTTAACCGAACTTTTGGATAGTTAAAAATCCGACCAGTAACCAATTCGATTTTTTCGGTTAACCGAAAAATCGGATCGGCAAAATCTCGATCGATAACCAAACCGAAAGGTTCGGTTAACCGAATTTTGATTCGAGTTTAGCGGTTAAACGTTATTTGAAACATAACTTATGAAATAAAACGAAAGTAAAATACAACAAAATACAAGTTTCTAGCTAACAAAAGTAAAATATAACAAAAGAGAAGTTTTTGGCTAAGAAAACATAATTTTTTCAATCACATAAAACAACTTTTAGATTATATACCTATTATTTTTTAAAAAAATCGGTTCGTTTAACCGCCGGTTAACTGAATTTTTCAAGTTCCGATCCGTAACCGATCCGTGAACCGAAAAAAATTTGGTTCGGTTAACCGAACCGATTTTCTTTAAAAATTGTTCGGTTAACCGATTTTTGGATCGGTTTTTCGATTTTCCGGATCTGCTTTTTGGTTTCGATTTTTTTGCACACCCCTATTCTCAATGTCGTAAAAGAAATGGGATATATCGTATCCAAGATGCTAACAGAGAATGGGTGACGAGCAAACAAGCTATAATCACAGATCGTGGAGGATTATTATTCTAATTTATTTACCTCGGCAATGATGAGCAGATTATACCGATATTCTAAAGGAAGTGGATACTAGGGTTACGAATGACATGAACTCAACTCTCTGCAAGCCTTACACAGCTGAAGAGATTAGGGTTGTATTATTCCGGATGTACCGGACGAAAGCTCCCAGTCCGGATGGAATGCATGCTCTATTTTTTCAAAAATACTAGCACATTCACTACTATAGGAACCACTTTTAACTATGGTTAAAAACGATATTTAATGATGGTTAATAGGCGTCGTGTATGTGGCCGTCGTTAGATGTAGCATTTTTAACTTCGGTTCAACAACCGTAGTAAAAGATCACCTATGACGATGGTTTTCATGCAAAAACCGTCGTTATAGGTATCTATATGACGACGGTCCTCCAGAGCAAAACTGTCGTCATATATTTACATATGACGACAGCTTCGGCTGACGAACCGTCGTCATAGGTCCAGCCCATGTTGCCAAATTGTTTCACGCTTATGACTACAATTCTAATGTAAGAACCGTCGTAATAAGTCTATATTTTTTTAAATAGTTTTTTTCGTTTTTTCCGTCCCCCGTACAAAATACACTTCAAAATACATCACAACTTACACAACGACAAACCAACAACCTCAATTTTCCAACATAAATACAAGAATTTCCAACTTACCGCAACCACAACAAATTTCCATCTAAACAAGTTCGCAACACAGTTCCATATTTCACATTTAAATTCAAGCAAAGAATATATTATAATTGATGTGATTGTCTTTATGATGATATTGCTTGTTTAGAGTTGTTGCGAGAGGTAACCTGGATAACATAATACATCATATTTGCAGTCCACGCTACCTCTACATGAACTCCAAACAAGCAATATAGTCATCAAAACATAATATCTCATCTCTCTTCTTGAAAAAGGAATACACAAATAGGACATCTCACCAGTAATGTCTATTCCCTTAGTCATTGTCCCAAAGTGATGCTCCTCATGTAATGCTTATTTTGAGTTTGTACAGGAGGGTAGACCGAACAATAAGCAACTTAATAACTGTGGAAAACATTAAGTAAGAGTAGAGATTAGCAACCAAAGCTTGAGAAAAGCATTAATCAACAATTATCCACAAGAAATATGCACAAGAAACTTTACCCGAAAGGCTTAGTCCTTTGATACTCATCGAATAAGGATCTTCTACTCTTCCATTTGAGAGCTTAGTACTTATTTTTTTCTTGGAATTCGTGCAGGGGTAGAGGTTCTACAACATATAAAAATTGTGGAAAACATTAAGCGGGAGTTGAGATTAGCAACCAAAACTAAGAAAAGCATTAAACAACAATTATTCACAAGAAACATTACCCGAATGATGGCCCTCATCGAATGATGATCTTCTACCCTTCCAATTGGACATCTTAGTCCTTATTTTGATCATCATCTAACAAAATCGTCTGTTTACATGAATAGTACAAGTCAAAAATAATGAAAAGCAAGTTGCACTTTCCAAAATAAGCAACAATATTGTATATCATCATGAATAAAATTAATGTTCTTACCGAATTCATATAATTATATAGGTTATGTTTTTTCCCCTTCCTTTAGACATATCTTCAATATATATGCCCTCTTGATGGGCAACCCTTAAATACAATTTTTCAAAATTGGGATCCTCATTTTCGACAAGCATTCCTAAGGAGAATGGTGGGGTCTCCTCTACAAACTCACACACATCTTCACCATCCCCGCCAGCAACGTGCCTCTTCCCTTGAAGAACAATAGACCACTTATCATTGGCTGAGTCCTCAATGTAGAACACTTGTCTTATTTGGGATGCCATAACAAATTGATCCCCGTTAGGCCATTCTCTTGTGAGATCGACCATCGTGAATTCCATCTCATCAACTCGGACACCGTTGTTATTGTCAACCCATTAGCACCAGAAAATGGGCTCATGGAAGTCAACATAGTTTAGCTCCCATATCTCCTTAATGACACCATAATATGACATTTTAGCTACAACGGGATTTTTGTCCTTGGAGCTGGAAATATGAGATGCATGAGCTTCCAATGTGATCTCACTATTTTGCGAGGTGCTCCTATTGTCCTAACTCTTTGTGTAGAAAAAGTATCCATCTTCTAATTGGCTAGTGATCACTTTATCCTTGAACCAGTTGACAAATGTGAGATTATGATGGGTCAATACCCACGTCTCATTTTTTCCTCGGTACTCTCTCCTTGTGAGGTTTTTGTGTTCATCAATGAATGGCTGCACTTTATCGTTGTTTTATATAATATAAAGATGGGCTTGATCCCTCATATCCCGACTGATTGTTAGAACCGTCGGCCCTAGTTTCCACTGCCCACCGATCTTCCCCATAAATCGATGTTTTGGAATACCAACCTTTTCCATTTGGTGGTAGTATTCACGAGCATAACTCGACACACTTCTCAATTGTGTATGCCTCAATAATGTACGCTTCCAGTCGGTACCGATTTCTAACATACCTTTTGAGAATTTTCGAAAACGTTCAAAAGGGTACATCCATCGGTAAAAATCGGGCCACGAATTGCGTTTCGCTCACCAAATGGACAACGAGGTGCACCATGATATCAAAAAAGAAGGTGGGAAGTACATCTCAAGTTGGCACAATGTAACGATCACATCGCACCGAAGATCATCCAATTTCTCCAAATCGATGCTGCATATGGCATTGAAGAAAAAGCAAAGTCTTGTGATCGCTCGTTTGACATGTTTCGGCATCATAGCTCGGATAGAAACCGACAGTATTTGTTGCATCAAAGCATGACAATTGTGAGATTTAAGACCGATTAGTCTATAATCGGACATCGAAACATTTCTACCGATGTTTGAAGAATATCCTGTTGGATCATAATTCAACGATGAGCTTATATGTGATTAAATATGCATCGTAAGGACTGTCATAGTTATAGCCCAAACTGAAAGTGATCTTATGAGGATACAATTAATTGGGCATTAATTTATCTAGTAGGGTGTGGGCCTTACATGTGTAGAGACCGGTGGCCTACTATTATTCTATGATGGGCGAAACACTAGTGTGTCAAAACCCTAGAAGGGTTTAACTATAAATAAAGGTTATGGTCCCTGTGTCACACGTACGAATTAATTCTCCCCGACATCCCATTATCGGAGAGATTGTGAGACTACAGAAAATCTAAAGGTTCTCTCAATTGTACGTGTAGATCCGGAAGGCCTAATCACGTCATTCAAAGAGAACCGATGTCAACCATGGATTCGGTACGTTACGTTAACTTGTTCTTTCGATTCGATATATTGGATTCGGGTTAATATAATGATGGACTTCATTATGTTTTACCTAACATATCCTTGTGGCACTTTGAGTTTCTTCAACGTCTCACACAAACGCTGTTTTTCCCTTCTACTCAATGTAAGACGCCGGAGGCAAATATGTTTTCTTCCCCTTTGGTTGTGGTGCTAATTCCTCCCGTATTCCCATTTCACGCATATCGAGTCGTGCTTTCTCTCCATCCTTGGTCTTCCCTAATATGTTCGAAGAGTTCCAATGAGACTTTCACGGATATTTTTCTCTATATGCATTACATCAAGACTATGTCTCACATACAACTCTTTCCAATATGGAAGATAAAAAATATAGATCTCTTTTTCCACACACCGTTTTTGGATCGACGTCGGTATGGCTTGCCGAACTCCATATCAAGATCCTTCACTTGCTCATATATTTGATGTCCTGTTAATGGAGTTGGAGCAGAATTCATATTGGTTTTACCATTGAAAGTATTCTTTTTCTTACGATATTGATGGGAAAAGGTAAGAAACTTTCGGTGTCTCGGATAGGTCATCTTTTTTCCGTGCTTGAGTTGATAGGAGCAAGTATCCTCTGCACAAATGGGGCATGCCTTGTGTCCTTTGATGGTGTATCTCGAACAAGTTTCGTACGTGAGGAAGTCATTGATTATGGTGAAGATCATACCTCAAAATATAAATTGCTCTTGACGGTATGCATTGTAAACCGATACACATTCATCCCACAAAAGCTTGAAATCTTTAACAAGAGGCACCAAGTACACATTTATATCATTTCTCAGCTGTTTAGGCCTAGAAATGAGCATTGAAAACATAATGTACTTGCGTTTCATACACAACGACTGACGGTAGGTTGTAGACAACCAAAAGAATGGGCCAACAACCGTGCTTGCTACTTTGATCACCGTGGGGGTTTATTGCATTCGTACAAAGACCTAAGCATAAATTCCGTGCTTCCTTACCAAATTTCGGGAACAATGAATCGATCTTCTTCCAATGAGGAGAATCGGCAGGGTGACGTAGCTTGTCATCATAGACTCTTCCATCGGCATGCTACATCAAGTTCTTCGCAACAGTTGCACTTGAAAAACGCGCATAAACCTCGGTATTATTGGCAAGTACCACAACACCTTTGCGGGAGGTCCCTCAACACTCTCTCCATCGATGTTTTTAATTTTGTATCGAGGTACACCACACTTAGGACATTCGTGTTTATGTGCATGTTCTTTTCGGTACAATATGCAATCGTTAGGGCAAACATGTATCTTCTTATACCCCATGCCCATAAGACACAACATCCTCTTTGCCTCATATGTATGGTTGGGAAGGACATTGCCTTCCGGGAGTATATCTTTGACCACACCTAGCAAGTCTCGTGAAACTTTTGTCACTCTAGCCGTTAGCCGTTTTCAAGTTCATCAACTTCAACACAGCTTGATAAACGGGTATATTTATCACAACCCGGGTAAAGAGGTTTGTCCGAATCAACTAACAATTGCCCCAATACGTATAGTTGATCGACTAAATCACGTTCTACTCCATGAACTAGATCTTCGAGTCAATCCCTTCATCTTCCTCTCTCCTCTTCCCCATGTCATAGCAACACCTTATAAGTTGTGTCAAACTCATGCTGATATAGGGTGACCTTTTACAACCTTAGGGGGAATCTTGAGGAGTTATAAGGTGTGAGTATGGATTGTTCTCCGAATTTGGCGGCATGTTCGACGGTAATCTCTACAAAGTTGTTAACAACCTCACGATATTCTACACTCCTCCTATCACTATAAATCCACGCTCGATCCATACCTTACCCATAAACATGAGAAGCAATTCACCACATATAGTTCGAGAAATACGTACTTACGCACAAATAATATTACATGAGCCTAAGATCCTTCTACAGGGATAGATGGTCCTAAACCCATTTAAGAATAGTATGACCCTATACCGTGTAGCAAAATCTTATCATACATTTGACAAATTCCGTCAGCATTTCCCCTTAATTCTTCAAGTACAACATATGAAAACGAATTAGCTAATGTGTATATCCTTACTAATTATGGTAATAGAAGTAAAGATACACACATCAAACCCATCATCATCATAATTACACCTGAAGACCAAGACGGAAAATGAGCACCATGATATCTTGTCAAATTTATGATAAGATTATAATAGTCACACAACCTATTATCATATTATTTCTCAAACTATCCAACACGGACAATTCAAAAACCTATACATACCAATCTAATATCCTAAATGTTATATACACATTAATGCACATATCGCAACCTAGGATAACTTGTTACATATAGATGTTTGAACGGGTTCTCTAAACTTATGAAATGCATACGATAATTTAATGAAGCATGCCATTAATTGAATAATATGAAAAACAATAAAGCCCTATATCCAAATTATCTTTCTATTTCTCTAAAACTCTAAACAAATTTGGATGCACTCTTTCGATTTACCATCATTAATTATCATTCTATTTCCCTATAAATTAAATCCTAAAATCCTAAACCCATTTCTCAAAATCTCTAACATTTCACGAATTTCCAACTTAATAAACTAAACAAATGTTACCCACATTCTCAACATTCACACATTCTTAATATTCAACATTTTTCAACAAAGATTCAACATTTCACCAATCTCAAACATTACTCATATTCTCAACATTCACATTATTACCCCAAATACGTTCACCATTTAACTATACTAAATCTTGTAAATAACTTAGAAAGGAAAAATAAGAAAAGATAAAGATTCATACTGCAAGAAAGAGGAAACAGCGGCGACAATTAACGATGAAACCGACGGTTACAATGAATGAGGAAAACAACGGCGACACACACAACCACCACCAGCAAATACTAAGACAGCTATAAGAAAGAGGAGAGACGATGAGCGAGCGAAATGGAAATTAAACAACAAGAGGAGCAACAACGTTGATTACTTACCAGCGACTCCGAGCGGATCTAGATCCGAGTTGTGGACGAAAGTGAACGATGGAGAACAATAAGGCCGAGAGTAGATAGCGAGATGAAGTGGGCGTGGAAATAGCGAGTACATTCTTGGGTTTTTTAGATCTGTTCTAAAACAAATTTGACGACGATTCTTTCACGTAACCGTCGTCATATGTAACCTATGACGACGGTTCTATGAAAAGAATCGTCGTCCACAAAATGCCCAACACATATGATGACGGTTCTAATGTAAGAATCGTCATCATATGTGCTTCAAAATGCCGTTTATTTACAAAAATGCCACCGGCCCAATTTTCAGGATGGTTTGTTCTTTTAACCGTCGTTAAAAATGGTTTCGTAGTAGTGATTGTTGGTAATGAGTTAACAAACTTTTGTTCAATCTATTCTTTCCGGCCAGTCAATCCACACCGGCCTTAATTACACTTTAGTTACTCCGATACCTAAGGTGAAGTCCCCTTCGTATATGACTCGACTACCGTCCCATTAGTCTCTGCAATGTGCTATATAAAGTTATCTTAAAAACACCGGCAAATGGACTCAAGTTGTTACTTCGATCATCATATCTCCAAATCAAAATGGTTTTGTTCCGGGCGACAAATCACGAGACAATATATTGGTGGCCCTAGAGCTTTTTCACGCTATGAAGAGCGAGATCCAAAAGCAAAAGAAGGGACTATGACTATGAAATTAGACATGAGAAAGGCCAATGACAAGGTGTATTAGATTTTTCTGAAGGCAATTTTGCTTCGTATGAGTTTTGATGTAGGTTGGGTGGGTTTTATTATGAATTGTTTGACATCTCTGTCCTATAAGTTTATTATTAATGGTGAGATTTGTGAACGAGTGCTACCTTCAAGAGGGCTTAGGTAAGGTGACCTGATATCCTTGTATCTATTTATTATTGTAGCGAAGCGTTATATTACTAATGCGAGTGTCACGGGCGTATTACATGGAGAAAGAGCTAGCGAGACACGACCCATCTATTTCACATCTCTTCTTTGCGAGATGACAATATTCTATTCTCCCGAGCAAACCGATAAGAATGCTTGAAAATAGTTGATATACTCAACCAAGTACAAAGAAGCATCAGGCCAAAAGGTCAATCTACGTAAGTCGAAAGTCTCTTTCGAGTAAAGAAGTGAGTACTACTAAACAAGAGGAGCTGCCCAATATTTTGGGCATGAGATTAGTGGACAAGCATGCAAAATATTTGGGGGCACCAACAGTTATCGGAAGAAGCAAGAGGGTGATTTTTGCGTCTCTCCATGAACGAATATGGAAAAAATTGAATGGTTGGAAGGAGAAGTTTCTTTCTAGAGCTGGGACAGAAATACTCATCAAATCAGTGATTCAAGCAATGCCATTATATCTCATAGGCCTTTTTAAATTTCCAGCCACACCGATAGAGGATTTACATGGATTATGTGCTCGGTTTTGGTAGGGAACCATGAACGGAAAACACAAGATGCACTGAAAAATTAGGAGTCTTTGTGCAAGCCCAAATGTCTTGGAGGAATGGGTTTTCGTTATTTAGATGTTCTTAATGATGCTCTTTTTGCAAAACAGGCTTGGAGTATTTTTCATGATGAAAACTCTTTACTTGGGCGAGTCTTGAAGGACAAGTACTTCCCACATTATGATTATCTTAACTCAGCCCTCGGTTATGCTCCAAGTTACTCATAGAGAGGACTATGGTCTTCCAAGGCTCTTTTGAAGGAGGGACTTGTGTGGAGAATTGGAAATGGGGCTCAAATTAGTGTATGGTATGATGCTTGGTTAGTTGATGGTGAGAGCAAGAAAGTCACAACGCCGAGGCTGAGTAACTCCAAAATTTATCAAGTTTCCGATCTCATTGATCATGAAGTGGGACAGTGGCATTTGGATATTATTAAGAATCTCTTCAATGGTAGTGATAAGGCTCTTATATCCTTTATTACTGTAAGCTCAAGGTCCCCCTCCCCCCGGGGATCGCCAAGTTTGGTGTTACTCCGACAAGGGATTATTTTCAGTAAAATCTTCTTATCTCTTAGGCTTATCTGTTAACTAGGATAATTTTGAGTGATTTTGGCCAATTCTCTGGGGCTCCAAGGTGACACCTAAAGTTAAACACTTCTGATGGAAGTGGTATACTAACTTTTTACCCGTTAATGAGCTTTTATATCAGCGTCATGTTGCTCCGAATAAGGTTTGCCCTCACTACGGTAGTGATGGGGAGAATGCATGGCACGCGATCGTTGACTGCCTAGAAAACATTGTTCTCTGGACAGACCTGGAGAATGGAGTTCTTCAACTTAAAACTGCAGCAAATTCTCCTGGGGAATTGATTGAAACCTGGCATAAACACTTGGCCATGGCTACTTTCATATTATGTCTCACTTTGGGGTGGTTAGCGTGAAATAGAAGAAATAAGAAGGTTTTTAATGGGTCAAGCATTCCCATTCATGTGTTATGTACTCGAGCTAACAGAATGGTCCAGGATATTATCAAGATTAATGGAGAATGTCATAGACCACCAGCAAACAGTAATACTCCATTAACTATAACTTGGTTTGCACCCCCATAGAGGTCATTAAACTCAATGTTGATGCAGCTATTGGGATAGAGGGGTGGATAGGTTTGGGGGTTGTGGGTCGTAATTATAGAGGCAAAGTAGTTTTTGCTGGTGTGAAGAGGATCCGAGCATCGTGGATGGTCACTATAGCTGAAGCAAGAGGTATCCTTTATGGCCTCCAGCTTGCTAGACGATTTAGTCACCATAAGATTATCGTCAAATCTGATTGCCAAACGCTCATCAAGTGTTTGATTAGCCCAGTTCTTTTTCTCTCTGACCTTGACTTGGTTCTAGATGAGATTTTATTTTCCAGTACTTCTTTTTTATCCTATGTTTGGTCTTGTCAAAAAGGATGGAAAATATGCAGCTCATCACCTTGCTAGGATTTTGCCTTTGGGATTAAAGCAGGTTTGGCTAGGGGTCTTCCTCGAACCAATCTCAAGTTATGTACTCATAGACACACTTTCAATGAATTAATAAATCATGCCTTTTCCATAAAAAAAAATATATAAATAATAAAAAATAAGTTATCAGAATAACTTGTATAAAAAAACTAAAAGAAATGTTGTTATTTTAATTATTTAAAGAAAAATATTCACCTATATTTTTAATTTATTATTATCCTTTATTGTTATAAGTTAATGACTAATAACAAAATTAACTAATTTAAAAAATTAAACTAATTAATATGCTTGCATTACAAAGGGTATAAACAATGTTCCTTTCGATAAATGAACTTAGGTCACTTGATACCTACAAGATGCAACAAAGAGCATATTTAGGCAACCCTTTTCACTATAGTTTCGCCTAAATTATCATATGTTAAAATGGATAAAAAAAAAGAGGGAATTCGACAACTGAGTTTGTAACGGAATTGCCACAACATGCTAATCAATCATTAACATAATTAATTGGCTTCCCTAAATTGTGTTAGATTATAAAACTAGTAGCTTTACTTTGAAAGAAGGTATCTGTGCCATGGTAACTTCAGCTTCTATTTTATCTCTGTCAATAATGATTTGTTATTGCCCATGTAACTTTCAATGACTTGCTTTGACATTCTTGCTGCAACCCAAATCTTAGAGGCACTCACTTCATCAATCAAGATTGGGGTGGAGTTGAGGTGGGAAGTTCCTAATTGTAATAAATTACCATTTTTGTCTCATAAAACGAATCTCATATTTACTATTATCGAGTGACCCATTAAAATTGAATTTGGCATAGTATGTGGTTTGTTGGTGATGATTGAGTAACAAGAATGTGATTGCAAATGGATGAACCTATACATATTGAAACTTTTATGAGTGTTTTTTAGACAAGCGAATATTCGAAATTATAAGTTGGATTCAAATAAGTTATGAGATAATATAAACACTATCAATTTTAAAAGTACTAACGGAGTCAAAATGAAATATTTATATATTACAATAATAATTTGTTGTGAATCTTTAAATTTATTGTATACTAGTCTTATTCTATGTTTTTAAGTAGCTACAAAATATGTCCCATATTAGGTATAATAAAAATTGTGAAGTTCCTAAAACTCCACAATACAACTCAGGTCCATACTCGACTCAATACCAAAAATAGGTTAGCTAGTTTTGACTTGAAACCCTAAATAATTCAAGTTACAACTCAATCGGAATATTTCCTTTTTATTTACAAAACAAGTGTGTTGGACCCAAAATAGTTGACCTAAAAATCAATCTCAATAAAAATAACTTAATCTACCTTGAATCCAAACTGATTAAATTTCATTAGCTTGTACGACCATACATGAATTGGCTTGAAATTTTTAATACCGATCAATTTTACATAAATGTAATGAATTTAGGAACTAAAATAAGTATTTTATCAATTTTTCTTCAAAAATGCTAAACGAGGATTTTTATTAATCATATACAAAAAAAAAAAAAAAAGTTGAGTACATATAATATATTACATGAATTTATAATAAAATAGGTGAAATGCGTCATTAAAAAAAGTTTATACATGTGAATATTGTCAACTTTTTACCATTATTTGTCATCCTTATGTGCATATACATCAATTTATCTGCTCAGAATTTACATCAAATTTTGTTACTTTTTGCTTAAATTGTTAACCATATTTAGTAGTCCTTTTATCAAATTAATCTTCTTCAATGGTTTAATTGTCTTTTTATCTTTTAGAAGGTCAATCATTCTTGATTTGCTAGTATAGTAAACCTTCATTAGAAATATTACTACTACTAGCTAGATTCATTTAATTTAACGAGAAATATATATTTAACCGATAGGTAAAATAGATCTATCTCTATAATTTCAAATTGGAAGCTAGACAATGTACTATTCTTGATGCACTAATATGCAAGAATCGAAGTTCTTAAGTTGTGGTTTTGCCATAAATTTGGAAAAATCCAGACTTGAATTTTGATATATTTGCTTTAAGATAAATTCAAATTAACTTTTCTTATGTGTGATTTCATTATTTTAACAAACACACTAATAGCATATATCCTTTGAGATGTCTTGCTTTTATCCTCCCTTTATTTGTTACTTAGATGTTACAAATTACTACAACAATTATGTATTTGATAAATTTTTCGGTGTCTTTCGCAGTGTAATTGTAATTGTTTTATTTGTTCTTACTTGTACACACCAAAATATAGTAAAATTGTGAAATCTAATTGAAGTAAAGCGTTGTCAAATCGAAATTGAGATCAATCAAATAAAATAGAGGAATATAGATGTGGAGTGAGAAAGTTAGCACATAATGAAAATAGAGCTTGAAAGTATGTGTGAATTGAGAGAATTAGAGATGATCAACATTAGGAATTGAAATATTGGAGCATAATTGGAAGACATTAGATTAGAGAAAGGAAAAAGAAACACAAGATCGGAGAAAGAGACAGAAAGTATAATGTGATGATAAAAATGAACAAAACGATGAGAAATCCGATTTAAATAGTTGATTTTTTTTTTTAATAATAAGATAGGGGTCTAAAAATATCATAGTTAAGATTTAAGAACTATGTTATGAGAGTCTCCCTTTGCCAAATAGAGACAGAAAGAAGCTTCTATTTATACGTTTTGAAGACCCTTAACCCTTTCTACTTATTAGTCATAATTGTTGTCTTGGTCTTAATAAGTAACATGGATTATTTCAAACCCGACTTTTTATGAATATTGAATTCCAAAAACTACATTTTAGTGGGTTGAATAATTATCCTTTTCCTATACAAATTTGAGTACGAAAGGCCCATCCCAAAGAGCGAATAGTCCTTTCTTTTTGCCACATGGCTTGATCCAATCACTCTCTCAAGAACAGTAGCGACTAATAGAAGTGAGTCAGTTATAGAAGTACTCTACTACGACAATGACACCTAATGAATATAATAATCATAACGTTAAAGTATTAAATATTGTCAAACAAATTAAGTTGTCAAATTACTCAGAAAACGAAAGCTGAGATTCTCAAATGACAACCAAGAATGCACCCGAAAATGAGAGAGATAGAGAGAGAGAGAATCAAGAACTATTGGCCCTAGAGAGGCTTGAAGTTTGAAGTTTCACATAATTTTTCAGTTCTTCCAGTTTTCCGGCGACAAGTGACACCCCCCCAAAAAAATCAGTTTTTGCCCTTTTGGCACTACCAACCTTTACTCCTGCTCATCAGCCCTGGAGATCAGATCGAACCCAACTCCCCCTCTCTCTGTCTCTCTTCCCCGGAATCCCCCTGATCACCTCAATTTGATCACGAATTTCTGCCCAGATCCAGATCCCAGATGTCCTGCTTAGCTCTCGCTCTCCAACCCATCAATGGCGCCGACATCCTCCTCCAAACCCGCGAATGGTTCCCTCCCTCTCGAGCCCTCGTCGCCCTCTCCGCATTCCGCACCACCCGCCTCGCCTTCGCCGCCTCCCACTCCGCCGCCAAAAATACCCGTCAAAGCGACGACGTCGGCGACCCCACCCTCGTCGGCGACGACCCTCTTGCTGCTTCTAGCGGCCAGGTAATTGTGGGCGTTGAATCTCGATATCGCGTTGTTTATCGCTTAGTCAATTCCATTTATGTTCTTGGTGTTACCACTGCTGACGATGATGATTCCACCAACAATGTGTTTGATTGTATTAGCATAGTCAACCAGGCTGTTAGTGTTGTAGTTGCTGCTTGTAGAGGGGTTGATGTCACCCCCGAAAAACTTGGCAAGAAATACGCCGAGATTTACATGGCTTTAGACATTGTTTTGAGGGGTGTTAGTAACATCAGGTTGGCTGCTATGCTGGCCATGATGCACGGGGAGAGTATTGCTAAGATGGTTCATTCTGCCATTGATACTGAGAATAAGATTCGGGGGCCGAGAATTGGGGCTCGATTGAGGGGCTGGCGGTTGAGCACGAGGCAGGTGTTGAGGCGTTTTCTAGTGTGAGTTTTGAGTTGCCCCCGAGACTCTTGCTGCTGGTGATGAGGTGGCTGCCAGCATTGCACCTGTGGCACAAGTGGGGTTGGCTGAGCAGGAGGCCCAGCAAAAGGTGGAGGAGGCACAAGAGGTCAAGGACCCATTTGCGGCTAGTGAGATGATTAATAAGCCCGAATCACTTGTGGGTGAGTTTAAGAAGGATAAGGATGCAACCTCGGATATGACCAAGGCATTGGTGGGTCTTGAAGTGACTCCCCTGCCTCCTGCCGAGGCTGCCCAGCCTACCCACATTGCAGTGGAAGGCTTTGAAGGGGATTATGGTGGAATTGAGTTTAGTAATGAGGAGGCATCGCTTCGGGAGACATTTGAAGGGTTTAGTGCTGCCTTTGGTGGGGGTTGGATGCATCAGAGTTTGTGGGCACCACAAAGATGGCAAAGAGGGAGGGCCTTGGTGGGCTTGAGTTGTTACAGACCGGGCCTGATGGAGCCCCTCCACCTGCAGTGGGTGCAGCGGCTACTCTTGAAAATCTCTTGGTGCAGAAGACAGAGATGAAGGGCCCTGAGATGTATATCTCTGAAGAGATCAGTGCAGAGTTTAGAGAATCTTTGCTTGCTAGAGTAGGGTTGATGGGTGTGGTGTATTTGAGAACACTGCCTCCAAAGACAGCTGGTGATAAAGAAACTGAGTTTTCGTTTAGGATTGATGGTACTACTGCTGTTAAAAGGGTTGTGATGCAAAGCTCTCGGGTTAGCAGCCTTGGCAATGGGATGTTTCATGTGAGGACTCCAGCCTCTGAAGAGTCTCTACCTGTTTTGAAGTACAGTTTGATGCCTCAGATGACACCCATTCCTCTGCGAGTCCGGCTTGTTAAACGTCATGTTGGGACCTTACTTTCTGTGATGATACAATATATTTCAAATCCTGATTTGCCTGCACCCCTTACCGACGTAACATTTATTCTCAAACTACCTGTTGATCCAACGCTGCTGAAAGTTTCTCCGAAGGCTATCTTGAACAGATCTGAGAAAGAATTGAAATGGCATGTGCAAGAAATTCCATTGAAGGGTACACCTGGAAGGCTAAGGGTGCGTATGCCTGTTGATATAAATGAAGAAGATGCAGAAGAAGAAATTGACGTTGTCTGTTATGTTAAATTTTCTGTAAAATGGACAAAATCACTATCTGGTGTCTCTCTTTGGCCTGCTTCTGAAGGTAAAACAGACTTCCATGTGGTAGATCATAAAGTTGAAAGCGGGACTTACTTGTGCAATTGACCTTCGATGACATGATACTACGTTCCATTACCTGTAGATTTTATCCTTTCAATTGTCTTCTTTGGTTTTATGTCATGCTTCATGTAAAAGCTTTATGTATAATTCTTTAAAGTGGAGCTTGTAACTTGTGGCCTGATTTAATGGGTTTTGAAGTTTTCTTTTCTTTTTTTCTTTGGGCGGCTGTGGCTATTAGACTTTGTACTTGATAGACTTTCTTTGGAATTGTTGAGCACCTTCTGGCAAACTGGGTATATTTCTCTGATCAGTTGAAATTGAGGTAATTATCAATGTTTTTTCATATTTGCTTTATAAAGCATTTATGACGCAAGGGTCTGAAATAAATTACATAAAAAAGTCCTGCTGGGGTTTTGGGTATTTCCGT
This sequence comes from Talinum fruticosum, assembly GCA_021018815.1. Classification (NCBI taxonomy): domain Eukaryota; kingdom Viridiplantae; phylum Streptophyta; class Magnoliopsida; order Caryophyllales; family Talinaceae; genus Talinum; species Talinum fruticosum. Next base: position 1,031,395 of record JAITYX010000080.1, on the reverse strand, counting down.
GCTTTATTACCTGATACCCTTTCTACGAAGTAATGGACTCACAAGGTAGAGTCAGACCTATGAAGTATGGTTATGGAGGAAGGTTTTATTATTACAGAGAGAATCAATTTTTGTTGTCTGTGAATTTTTGCTGTACTAATGCCTTAAACAAGCTGTGATGGTGGACAATTGGGACGTTGGAGATCATTGCATGAAGTTTAGAAAGGTGTTGAACTTGTGGATTGATTGATCTGGAGAAGACAACTTCACGGTTGCAAGGTAATTATTCTTTGTGGTTGAATTGCAAATTGCAAGTGATGTTTTCCTTGACAGTTTGCAACTTTGTCCTTGGTGTACCTGGTGATTGACTCCATATATTTCTCCATTCTTTTGTAGTGTTACATTTTATTTGTCGTTTGTTCTCCACTATATATCTTGCTTTTTTGTTTTGTTGTCAGTATTTTGAAATATAGTTATGAAGGTGGATTGACAAAGTTGCAGCCTCATGTAAGGGGCATACAAAAACCAAGGAGGCCAAGTTTCTTATTTATGGACTCATTGACTACTCTTCTTGAAGGTTACACTTTGATTTTTTGAATGCATATTTGCCACGCTGTGTGGTTTTTAGTTTTTCTCCTCCTTAAATCTTGGGATTATGGTTATATTTTCAATATAAGCGATTGCTTCAAATTTGCGATTGGTGGGCAATGACAACAGCACTATCATGACTGGCAGACATGTTCCTGAAAGGCCCACAGACCCCCCGTTTCCTTTTTGCCTGGAAAGATGGAAGTAGTAGAGAAGTACTTATGGTAATAGTAAAGAAATGGAAGAACTTTCTCAAACCGGCCATTAGGAGTGAATAAATTGAAGGAGGGAGCATGACGAAGGATTCAAGATACGGTTTCAAGTCATGGTTGCGGTGAGCGGCAATTGCATAGAGTATCGCGGTTTTTGTGAGTGAAAACACGTGTAACTCCACTTCAAAACCGTTCTAATGTGGCCATTTCGTCGAGGAATGGCTTCATTTTGAATCCATGGGCATGTCTGATGTATTATTCAAGATATCTGGGGAAGCCAGATGGGATAGAAGAGGAGACTTGATAGACCACCCACACCTGTTTTGGGAAAGGATGTTCTCTCATTTTGAAGTAGCTGGAAGGATTTGCCGATTGTGATGAAAGAGAGACATCGATCTCAAATTACGCAAGCTAAAAGGAAGAAACATAGTGTATAACAGCTTGGTGTATTAGTCTGTGATTATCCTATTGAAGAAGAATAGCTCAAAAGCGAAGGAGGGAAAGGTGCTGGTTTATGCATTTACACACTGCAGTATGTGAAAGGATAAGTGCATTACTGATTGTTAACAGCATTGTGTTGCATTGCATTGCATTGTGCCCTACCGAAGTAACAGAAATGCTTCCCTGATGAGATTAGCAAAAAGATGGTACTGCTAGGAATGACCAATTGTGAATTTGTGATGCATAGCTGGTCTGTGAGGTTCTCAAACTGTCCTATAACTCATGCTCCCAAGGTGATGAAGCACTTTTCTATCAGATTCACTCAGTTGACTGTCCTCTCTTGGAAATAATTGACTCTGTAGAACTACTGGGTATTTTGGCTGGGTTCCCCTCCAGGGGGTGGATGATGTTACTGGCACCTGTATTCATGATTCTGTGTAAAATAGATCTGGATGTGATATATTGTAGTTTCAGTTGGCTAATATGCATCAGCTAGTCATTGGTGAAATTTAAATAGTTGCTATTGTTGTGTTGGACCAGTAAGAATAGTCTGCATGGATCCTACCAAAGTATGGTCTAGGTAGATCTAGGTGCATGCACCCTTGCTTTGGGCAATCAAAGACTCAAAAAGGTTGTTTCAGGAAGATCCTGTAAATATTTTTGGAAGGAAGTCTTGGGAGTATTTAAAAACATTTTTTTGAGGGAAAAGGAGAGAAGTAGAGATGAAAATAAAGTAGAGATAAAAAGAAAAGTGGATATCCTAACCATAAAGAGGCACTCTCTTTTATAATGATAGGCATTCTTTATAACAAATATGTAGATGACCTTTTATCTTGGACTCTAAGTATGATGCCATTGTATGTTCGACCATTGAAAGAATGCCTTTGATATGACAAGATGAGATATCGTTTACATTTCCTGTGGTGTTAATCTTAATCTCCTATTAATTGTTAAGCAGGGTTGGCTTTCTCGTTTGGTCCTATAACAACCCTGCGAACTGCTTAAGGGTTGAAGTCTTCTCGTTCTTCTGTTGATTATGCTGAAATTATATGCCTTTTCATTTTTTAGAAACTTCCCTGCTCTTGAGTTGCTAAGGTGTCATTCCAATGATTCCATTACTGTGATGTGAGGAATTTCATTCTAATTTTGCACTCCATTTTGCTATGGTATTGGTATAGCAATTAGAGGGTTATATGTTCAATCTCGAAGTGAGGCAATTAAAACCTGTGGTGTCTTGTATATTTCATTATTGTCTTTCGATATATGGCTAACTTTGTGGTCTTTTGCCTGGAATTTTTATGGCTTAGAGAGGAGAATAGTGTAGCCTTCAAGTAGCTATAGAACCTTTGAAATGTCTTCCAGCTTTTCTTCTATATCTGTTATACTTCATTGTCAGTGCTTGTAAGCATTTGTTTTGCAGGAAGTTTGTGCGTGTTCGACCTTGCTGTTAGCTGACAACTCAACTCTTCAGGCAGAAAGGCTGCATATGTCTTTGACCTCTCTAAGGCTCAACCTGCTGTGCAATCTCTACTGGTTGGTGGTTTCTGACTTGTTTTCATCCGGTTGGGAGTTCGTCTCAGTATTAGAGTGATGCTGCATTTCACTCTTATTTTGTTAGAAGTTTGCGTTGCTGGTAGAATAACGCCGTTGAGTTAATATTGAACTTAGACCTAAGGGACTTAAAATAATACAGACAGCAGAAACCTTGCATATTAACCTCAGTCTAAGAAACCTTTAGAATAAGTTAGGAAGATAAAGCAAATGTAGTTGGTTTTGAAATTGTCTTGCTGTTTACATCTTATAAAGGGGCATAGCCAGCAAACCATGGCTGGATGTATGCTGTGAAATTTTTGTTGCATTATAATTTCAAATTCTACAGAACTTCAATATATTAGCATGAATTATGCTTTAGTGTATCATATTTGCTGCTTAAACAAATCTGAGACGTCGAAAGGTTGTGTTGTATATGTGGATGCTTAGTTCACTAGAAAAATAACTTAGATTTACTCAAACAAAGCAAAAAATCATGTTGTTGTATGTACATGTGGATGCTTAGTTCACTAGAAAAATAACTTAGATTTACTCAAACAAAGCAAAAATCATGTTTTCATGCTAAGCAGTCAAATCGTGTCGACCTTAGGTTTGGTTCAGTTCATGTTGGGTTCATGTTGTGTTATTGTGTCGGGTCAGTGTTTCCCGGCTCTAAATAGAACCTTGTGCTGATCTAGTTTGTGGCGGCTTTGACTTGACCCTTTTGAGAAGGGAGTTTGCCTTTCTGGATAACTTTTTTCGTACATTATATGAAGTAGTGGTCAGTTTATGGATAGTGATCAGCGAGTCTTTTGCTGTCTTTGTATTCTGTAGGTCGTACGTTTGAGATTGACTCTATGAGCATGGGACTCTAAGAAAGTTAGGTGTTTAGCCTTTGGGAATGATATGTTGTCATTATTTTTGTACCTTTGTATAATTATGGCTTACATCTTATTTTAAGGTGTGGTTCCATTCTTATATACATACTCAAAGGTTTTTCTCAAAATTCACCCCATCCAAAATTGTCAAATTTCTGTTATGTATCAATTTGATTAATCCATGATCTAAAGTTTTCCGCATGACTTAGGCCCTATTTGATTCATGAAAATTTAACAGCAAAGAAAAAAAATTGAAAAATTGTTTCTTTTTTCATGTTTGATTTGTGGGAAATTAGTAAGAAGAAAATAGTGGAGAAAATGACTTGGAAATTTACTTAAAAACAAGTTATGTTATTTTCTTTTTAAAATTGGAAGGAGAAGATGAGGAAAATGAAAAAAAAGAGCAACTATTGTTCCTGACCCGTTTGATCTCTCTCCCTGCAATCAATGGCTTTCAACAAACATTGCAGGGTCAGAGATGAAGTCCCATAACACGAAGAAACTCAAAACCGAAATGTCATCTAATAATTATCTAATGATTTTCGAATTGATTGTAGTACTAAGAAATCAAGTGAATTCTAAATTAAGAGATTTAGTGCTTTTAGGAGAAAGAGAGAAAGAGGAGAGAAAAGGGAGGGTGGGACGGAGAGGAGAGAGGGGAGAGGCTGGTTCTCAGTGCAGGGGGAAGAAAGAGAGAGGATTTTGAGTTTTATATTTAGGGTTTTTATTTTATTTGTGTATTTCTTCAATTCAAACAAGAGAAAAAGAAAATCAATTGCTTTAAACTTTTTTCCGCCAAATTTTTCTCAAAATTAATTTTCTTTCTATTTAAATTTTCAAGAATCAAATAACATTTTAAAAGTGAATTGAAATTTCAGAGCCAGAGAAAGCGGCATCTGTCCTATGACCCCCTTTCTTTCTCTAAACATGGCACTTCTGTTTTTGGTTGGATTGAAATAAGAATTGAAATTAATACAGATTTTAGACTTGAAACATTCGTTCTTTATCTAAAACTTTAATTCTTTATTGGAAGCTTGAATTTGTAACAATGATTCTGAGTTTGATTTTTGAGGAAGTCTGTTTGCAATTTATTTGAAGTGGACGAATTATCCCCCTTTCTCCCGAGGCTTATTGACTCACTAGGCTTCTCCTAAGAGATGGGATCTTATGAATGACTTTATTTACCTCTAATTTTTTTCTAGAAAAAAACTATATAGCTCCATGGCTAAGTATAGAATGGCATCCACTCAACTTGAGTCAAACATAAGGTTGGCAATGGGGGTTAGGGACGGGGATATCTCCCAACTTCTCCGCCTCATATGGGTACCCATTTCCCGCCAAGGCCCTGTTGCATCCAAATTTAGCTCAATCCCAAATTCACACTAATCTCGTCTTCATTAATAGAGGAGCCAATGAACCATAATCAATATCCATCAAAATCAAACACAAACCTAAATTTAAAAGTTGCAAAGCATATTTGAAAACGAAAAATCGGGGACTATCGTATTATCAAACCATAATTAAAACTCTAATTAAGAAAACTCATAATTAGAGATTCCATCCTAAAAAAAAACCCCAAAAAATTTTGTACATAAATAAGAAAAATGCATAGAAAAATTAAAAAACACTTGTTTAATGTTCAGATTTCAAATCTGGCAGCAGACAGTGACCAAGTAGCGGGTGGCGGTCGGACAACAGGGAATTGGCAGTCGCAAAGCAATCAACAAGTATCAATTGAGCGTGAGAAAGACGTCAAGATATTTTTTTTTAATTTAAAATACAATTAGTTAGTTTTTGAGATATATATCTTTCTCCATTAATGATATTACAAATTACGTTGCTATTTAAATTTTTATTTCACTTTAAATATTTTTGTAGAATTCTTCACCGTTTTGACATTTTATATTAAGAAAAAATGAGATGTTTTTTGAATATTGACGTGTAAAACATATGAGGTATTCCATAGTCTAACAGGGATGCAATTGAGTTCAAGTAGTGTAACCCCTATGATATAACATAAAATCTACGCATATTGAGTTGATAAGCATTACAAAAGTCGGTAAATCAGCGAGATTAAGAAATGTATGGCAATGCAGAAATGTAAAATCCTTCGGGAACTTTAAATTTTTCTAGGGAGAGATTTTTTTAAAATTTTTTTTATCATCGATATGTTTCAAACAAATTAAATAAAAAATAATAAAAGTAAATAAATAAGGGAGTGTTTGTTTGGAAGGAAAATATTTTATTGAAAAATTAAGATTCCATTTTCTACTGTTTGGTAAATAACAATTTGGAAAAAATTTTCTGAACTAAAATATTTTCCCTCACTTGGGAGAAAATAAATTCTTATTTTTTTGGGAGGAAATTAATTTTCCAATTCTCCCTCTCACTCAGCTAACCCCTCCCTGTCCCTCTCCCTCGCGTGAACCCTTAGTCTCTCGCTCACAGCTCTTTCTCTCTCCTCTCGGGTACTCGCTCATCACTGTTTCTTTCTCCTCTCGAGTCCTCTCCCTCATCGTTGTCCCGCTCAATCGTTCAACAATGGAGGTCATCTCGCTTTCTTTCTCCTCTCGCTCTGTCACTCGTTCAATAATGGAAGAAAACTAGATCCGTGGTCTTGCTTTCCATCTCCTCTCGCAGCTTCAACCTCTTCACCATTCAAGGTATGATTCAAATAGCGAGTGAGCGAGACAGAGGGCGTGAGACCGAGACCGAGAATAGAGGACAAGAGCGGGCGAGCGGAACCGGAGCGAGGATGACAAGGAGAGCATGAGAAGCAAAGCCCGAGCAGGGAGAACGAGGGTGAAAGAGTTGGCAGAGCGAGAACCGAAGACGACAGAGAGGAACAAAGAAGAGCGAGAGATCGAGAAATCGAGAGGCGAGGCAGAGACTAGAGAAAGCAAGAGTTTCCAAATCAAGTATCCAAAACCTAGAATTCGAGGTGGGTTTTTGAAACTCTTGAATTAATGGAAATTTAAGGCCCGAATGAATTTGTTGTTAAATTATTTTCCTTCTACCAAACAAAGGAAAATATGGGTGGAAAATAATTTCCTTGGAAATCATTTTCCCATGGAAAATAATTTCCTATGAAAATATTTTCCCCCAACCAAACACTCCCTAAGACTATAAATACAATTAATATTATTGCATCCTTAACAACGAAAAGGAAATTTTTATAAATTTCCATGCAATTGTAAAAACCCTTTTGATTTTTGAAAAATACATTCAAGCATGTAGCCCAAAATAATTCCTAGAGTAGAACATAAAACATATAATGATTTAAAGGGAATAAAGTTGATGACTATGAGACAATAGTTTAAAGATGACAAGTCTACATCTAATTATAATATTATGGTGATAATTGATTATGTTTGTGATATGAAATCCAAATAATAATAATAATAATAAAATTATGGACCAACCCATGGAGTGGTACAATAAACTAATGATGATGTGTCACAAATTATTCTATTGAAAGTGGGACAGTTATTTTAGGATGCCCAAATTGATAAATCAATCCGTATATTAGTTTTTTTTTTTTAATTTCATATAATTTTAGTTTTTTTATTAACTATTATGTATGAATTTTTTTAGAAATTATAACTCATTAAACGGTTGTTATTAAGTTAATTTTGTTATTTAATGAAGTTTTATTTATTAAAAACATTCTAATTAGAGACTTAAAAAATGTCGATTCTTATATACCATGAATTATTTATTATTAACTAAATGAGATATGAAGGTGCAACTTATATGACAAGTAAAGCAACGAAAAGCAAATTGAATATAGGAAACAATAGTGATGTTATAAATCCCTTTAAACAATAGTTAAACCAATCAAATCGAGCGTTCACATTTCAATTTGAAGTTTATAAGTGTTTTTTCACAAGGTTTGAATTACGTTAAAGGTCTTCGATTAAACATACAATTTGTAAACGTATTAGATAAATAAATTCTGCTAATGAAATGACACAATTAAATATTAAACTTTAAATATTAAACAATAAAAAATATAATTATATTCTTATAACTAAAAAGATGCAATAACACTTAAACATATAATATGTTTAATATAAAGAACGTAAACTAAATTTAATAAATAAGATAAATCATGATAACTTTTTCAAAATAAAAATAATAAATCATAATAATAGATTCAAAATAAAGTAATAACAAAGTAGAATAATAGGTAGAAGTAGTAGGGCTTAAAAATTACGAACGACTTTAATTAATAATAAAAGGAAAAAAATTGAATAATAATAATAATAATAATAATAATAATAATAATAATAAAAATCAGCTTTAGGTTTAAGTTTGATGATACAGAAAATCAAAACTCATTTCTTCCTTTAAATATTACATACAACTTGAAAACTTCAATTTCTCACAGACACTCTCTCTCCCCCTCCCTCTTCCTCCACCACTAGCCGTTGCCAGCCACCTCCGGCTGCCACCATTACTTTACACCCTATTTTGTCTTTTTGCTCTTTGTATAGTTGTGAGGTAAAACTTAATTTCAAACACTTTTCTTTCACCGTTCAAAATTCATGTTTTTATAATTCTAAAAATTGACTTAAAAAGTTAAATTAATTATAATAATAAACTTTTCAATTGAATTTAAATACTGATGACAAAAAAAAAAAGGGTATTTTGTAATATTTCTTTTGAAAGTTGAATAAGGTTGAGAAATACATAAAATGTATGTATTGATTTAAAAGTGGATCTTTCAAATTATACATTGTTTGGCTATTAGTTATATTAATTGTTATGTTTTACAACTAATAATAAAGGAGGGGATAATTTATATGGTATTGGTGATGTATTTGTGAGATAACTATTATGCGTGATTAGTGAATGAGTTTGATTATGAAAAATCTCATTAAAAATATATGATGGATGATCTTAAAATTTATGTTGCATGTGTTATTTGCGGTATAATCATATATTAAAAAAAATAAATGGAGATATATTTAAGAATTAAAACAAAGAAATTGCCCTTAGGAAGCAAGGAAGGTATAAGGATGACCAATTTTAAATAAGGTGTAAAAGAGATAATATAAAGATAGAATATGTAATAATTTGAGATATCTAAAGGTTCATAATTATGGTAAAATATAGTGCAGGAAGTTGTCGTTCGAATGAGTCAAATTTCTCTTGATTTGGAAGTATATAACCCGAGTTATAACCGTTTTACCAAGACTCGTGAAATTTTTATGTAAACTGAAAGAAGTTGTGTTCTAGTCGACTTTTAGGTATTTATTATTATTTTTGGACTTTATGATCTGAATGAAATTTTAGAGCAATTTTTAAGTCTTCTAAGTAGGGCTCTTATGCCTTGATTTGATATCGGAAAAGAAAGATACAAATAAAATCTCTCCAAATCACTCAATGTTTTGTTATGAGATTTTTGACAATTTGGCATAAGTTATTGAATTAGTTTGTAGTTTATAATAAGAGATCATGTTAAATGATTACCTTAGATATGTTAAGAGGTTCACTTGTATTTTATATAATTTTTGAGTTGTTTTTAAGTGGTATGTGCCAAAATAAAATTGATTATATACGAATGAGTTTTGAATTGCATGAGAAGTATAAAACCATAACATATATAGAAAAAATGTTAGGAAATGAAAGTATGTGAACAATAACGATGAGTAAAATTAATATGAGAATATTATTAAAAAGAAAAGTATAGATATGTACACTCTAATAACCGATATGAATTATTAGTGAGTCATAAAGCACATGAACTACGAATCTATAGCCTACTATTAGTTGTAAATAGGGTTGAGCAAAAACTTTGAGTACCTAGATCCGGACTGAACTCGATTTGGATCCGGCGAGTTTAGACTCGGACCCGATTGAACCGGGTCCGGGACCGGATCCAAAATTTAGGACTCGGTACTTGGGTAGTAAAACGAGGACCCGGACCCGTTACCAGTACCCTATATATATATATATATATATATATATATATATATATATATGTATAATAAACTTGTAAATTGGTATTTATTTTACATGTGGATTTTCATTGTTAATGTTGGATTATTAGTCACAATTAGAGGGTTATAAAGGCAAAGCAAATAGTTGAAATAGAGGATAATTATAAGCCAAAATTTTAAAAATATGTACAAAAACTCAAATGATACTTTAACTCAAAAAAAAAAGGCAACCCGGTACCCGATCTTGGACTCGGTTCCCATCGAGTCCAAATTTGGGATTGGGAATGAGTTCGAAATCTGGGCCCGGTTTCAACCGGGTCCGACTAAAATGATCGGGTACCCGGTCCCGCTCAACCCTAGTTGTAAATGTATTTGAAGCTAATACGATAATCAATAGGACTAGTAGAGGGAGAAATATTTCTTAAGGAAATCGGATTATAATAACTAATTTAAAAATAAAACTTTGAACATTACATAAAAAGATTTAGAACCTACAAGAAATAATCTAATCAAGTTATTGACCATATAATTATTTACTTAAGTAGTAAAAGAAAATCTTCCAACTATTGTCGAGCCAATGCACATTGTTAAATATTAGTAAGGGATCTCAAAGCTAAGGTACATTTATTACTTGTGCCTTATAAAAACTCACATGTTTATATATTATCAAAACAATTTTTCGAATGTAAAAAGGAACCATTTCAATTAATATTTGTCACATATTCATGTGGGCCCTAAGCCATATCAATATTATCATATCATGATTATATCGATTATATTTGACCATTATCAACCGGACTTCTCGATTGGTCTAAGTGTTCACATATGTACGAAACCGATGACTCGTAAGAGTTATATTCGAGATACTAAACTAACAATTGTTTTATTATTCTTTTCCTATCTTATTAGTAATTAACCGAAATGTTCGAATTCACCATAATTTTACATAATATTCATTTACAACACATGGATAAATGTACCGAGTTTCGGTTCACCATTTCGAAATGTTTTTCCGTGTTTTATTTTAGGTAAGACTAATATTGATAGAAGCAAAAAGTAGACATATTTGTTTTGTTCAATGAGATTTAGAGGCTCACAGTAGTGGTGAGGAATGTAATGTTTGAGAGTCATATTTTTTATTAAATAAATTGTAATCATGATACTATTACTAAACTTGACTTGTTTATGTTGTACAAGCTTGATGTTCTGGATGTTTTGAACTTGATTTTAGCAGTTGGCGTTTGTTGGTCATGTTTATATAATTTTTTTTGGAGTTGTTTAACCCTTTGTTTTAGGGTGGTTGTAACGCTTCTAAATCTTTTTTCGTTGTGCTAATTACCAGTTAATTAATAATTAAATTAGTCTGATAATTATGGAGTTTGGGGAGTTACAAAATATATTTAAAGTATTGTCTTTTTAATGTTATTTAGCATAAATATATGTATATGATAATTCTAACATAAGACTCACCACTTCGAAGTTTGTATTCTTTGTTACTACCAAATTGACTTCCAAAAATTCATTTTATTTTATTTAGTAATATAATAGTTTGCATTCGAAGTTTGAGAATTATCTTTTGGCTTCTTTGTAACTTAGAAAAAACTTAAGGTAATAACAGGGAGGAAAAACATTTCTTTTTTTGATGTTATTGGACATAAATAATTTAAACTTTGGGATATTAGATGAGAATAATTCGAATTTTAAAAATAATTTTAAGTGCTTCGAACTTTAATAATGTTTAATTTTAGATTGCATTTTTCAAGCAACTTTACATAAGATTACTCCTAAAACAACACAAGCATATAAAATTTCAAATATCTACAGTTAAAATTTAAATTATCTTAAAAATACAATTAAATACTCTTAAAATTTAGAATGCTTAAATTTATTTTTAAAATTCAAATTATTCTGGTCCAATACCGAAATTAGATTATTTACGTGCGTCCAATAAAGCAATGGATAGATTAGCCCTTTTTCGTTTATAAGAGGGTAAAAAACATATTTTAACCCGGAAAGATTTGCCCGCCATTCAACCAGTGCGCACTGCGCACAGCCGCACACAACTCCTCTGGACTCCGGCGCACTGTACCAAAAATTAAAAAGAGAAAAGAGAAAAGAAAAACCCAGAAGTAATCCGAACGTTAAAATCGCTTCCCCCACCTCTCTCTCCTCTCTCCCTTTCTCCCTCTCTCCCGTTCTTCCTCTCACACACACAAACACTCTCTGCCTCAGCCCACCGATCTCACCCTAAACCACCCATAATCCGAGAGACAGAAACCAAATTAACCCAAAATCAATCATAACCATATAAATTCCCACATCAGAATCAGAAGAATTGAATGGAATAATCAATTGGGTATAGTGATTTCGTATTCTTCAAGCTCTTCGTCAATGGCGTGATTCCAGATTCAGAGGAGAGAGAGAGAGAAGACGGAGAAAGAAGAGAAGAAAGAGGAGCATCATCATCATCATAGTCATATGGCGGCGATGGCTCCAGAAAGATCGAGAACCCTCCACAACTTCTCCCTCCCACCCCGCCTCAACTGGGGTGCCCAGAAACTCCTCCGCTGCGCCAACTCCAATGATGCCGTTTCCGATCCCAACCGGAAGCGCCGGAATGCCTCGTTCAGGTCTCCTCCTCCTTCGATCAGCCGCGTCTCGCTCGCCGGCGACAACGACCAAATCGAGGTCATCAGAGAGAAACTCATGCTCGATCTTCGCTCTGAGGTCGACAAAATGCGCGCCGCCATTCTCGGGAACCCCGGAATGGCGGCGTCCTCCTCCCCTCCTCCGCCGCCGGCGCCGGAGCTAAGGCCATGGAATCTCAGGACTCGCCGCGCGGCGTGCAAGGAGCCGATGGTCGACCCAGGAACGACGTCATCGCCGGTGAGGGCTGGGGAAACTACGACGACGGCGCCGGCGAAAAGCTCCGCCGACCGAGAGGTTCCGAGGGCGAAGTTCGCGGTGGCGCTGACGAGGCAGGAGATAGAGGATGACTTTGTGGAGATGATGGGGCGACGACCACCCAGGAAGCCTAAGAAGAGGCCCCGTTACGTTCAGAAGCAAATGGATGTGAGTTTTTCTGAAATATTTTTGTTGGGTTTTGGATTTGGGATTGAGATTTGATCTTGTTTCAAATTGGGTTCTTGATTCGAATTGTGAATTGGGAATTTGATTTTATTTCTGGGGTCGATTTTGCAGACGCTTTTCCCGGGCTTATGGCTGTCGGAGATCACTGCTGATATGTACAAAGTAAACGAGAATCCGGAACCTGCAAAGGTAGTTTAATAATTCAAACATCTTCTGGACTTTCTTTCTCCTCCTAATTCTGAACAAATTCTCTCCCTTTTGATTGTTGAAGTTGTTCTTGGATTGCAATTTCTTGACCCACCCAGACGCTCCATTTTATCCGACTCGAATAGAACCAACCCGTAGTTGGGTTCATCCCCCTGGGAAAACCTAGGTCTAGGATTGAGCTTCGATCCATCAGAATAAACCCGAACCTGAATTTTTGCCACCCCAATGAGTAGGCTTTCTTTCTTCTTCATTGATCTGTTTCGATTGTGGTGATTCTTACTTTTCATTGATCTGATTCTAAGTCTTGCTCGGTGTTCGATGTTGCAGTGACAACGATCAAAGATCAATGGGCGCCATGCAAGTTTTAAAGGTTCTCCATTGACAGTGGTAAATTATGATAGTATACTGCTATAATACATAATGTAGCTATCTCTTTGAATCAAGGGGTTTTCGAGGGAAGTGCTAAATTTCTTGTATAGTTCTTAGGTTTTAGTAGAACTGAAACAGATGTTACATCTTTCTCTTCCTTTTTGCTGATTATATGATTGATATACTGCTGCTCATTTTGGAAATCATTTGGGCTCTTTTTTGGTCTTCATTTGCTTGTGTTCTGTCTCTCTCTCTCTCTCTCTCTCTCTCTCACTGTTCTTATGTGAATGAAAGATCGATTCTTCTTTTTTCGAACTGGTATAAGTAAAATTTCGGGAGGTTTTTGAGCGAGACAAGTATGAAACAAGGTTCTGTTTTTGCATTCTGAATTGTCTTTTCCCCCAGTCTCTACATTTGCATAATCCATTTCTCAAGAACTGAGTTTAACTTTGAAACCATCATCTTTTGTTGAAATTTTCAATCGGATTGGTTGACTGCGTAGACTCTTCTGTTTGTGTTACTGCATTCCACTGCAAAAAGGTCACATTTGATGTACTTACGGCATCGCGATATAACTGATAAGACTTGCTGAACAACTTTGGTTGGATTGAACACAATTTGATTTCAGATTGGATTAGAATAGGTTGATGAAACAGGTGTGATCAGGTCCAGGTCATGTTGGTTTGGTGTAATAGCCTGTTGATGCTAGTTGGTTCATTTTGCAATCAATGTTGGTTGGACAAAATTTTCGGGTTGGATCAAGTTTTGCTGGGGTTTATATTTAGGTTGTGATAAGGTGATCAAACTGCTTGATTTCCCTTCTCATAGGTATTTACTTGAGAAGAGAAGCATCCCGGTCTCTTGTCTGTCTATCCTTGTTCTAGATGTAGCAGAAGTGACTTGTGCCCGGTTACAACTTGAAAGACCCGAAACCAGACCGAACTAAGGAACGCATGAGTCGTGACCTGACAGAAACAAGACTCGACTCAAAGTTCCATCAACGAAAAATGCCATAACCTGATTCCAAACTGAACAACCTATTTGCCCAAACTATAGGATAGTCGGATTATCGGATAAGGGGATCATCTTTACAGAAGTTTGCCAGCATTCTGCTTTGCTTCTTCATATGAAGCTTCACATTTCTCCTATATGTGGAGAATATTTGATGCTACAGTGGTGTTACCGCCTCGATAGAGATTGAATTGCTGCTTTGTAGTTGCTGGGTTACTCGGTTCAAACTTGATTAGACCGTGTTTGGTAACAGTGTTTGGAGTAGCGTTGGACTTTCAAGATGCTAATCATTAAAATATTTGTGTTCACTAAGCTAGTGTTTGGACTAGCATTTCAAGTAGCATTTAATATTTTAAGCTGAAAAGCTGATGAAGTTAGCTTTTGATATTCAAAAGTAACATGTCATGTTTTATTGGTTGAGAAATGCTCATTACTAGATTTATTTTGGCAAATTATCAATATCTTTTTATACCAATTTACATAATCTAATAACTAAACTTATTCTACATACTTTCTTCAACTCCTCTAAATTCCATTAGCTGTTAGTTAAAATGAGAACAATTATTTGCTACTTAAATGATTAACCACTACATATGCAACTATTGGCTACCTAAACATCTACTTTAAATGAACAGGGCCTAAGCTTTAATATGCAAGTTGTTGACAAGCTTATTATGACATATTAACTCAGGTGCAAAAATAATTTCGATTTAGCCTTAGTTTTGGGTTTATATACCTAACAATCAAATATTGTAATTTTTATTTTCTAAAATTCATCTTCTATTTTCAGTCTCGAATTTTGAAAACAACAATTGAGTTCTCTCAAAATGTGTTATGTTAGGAGAATGTATAAACTCGAGTCTATGATACGATGAATGTCATTAAGCTGTTTGTAACCGACCCATTTTCCACGTCACAGTCGGCTGTGGGCTCGAGTGAGTCCTGAGTCCTGACCCGTTCCTAATATCATGTCAGTTCAGAATGATGGTAGTATTAACTGTATCTTTCCATGAGTTCCCACACCAAACAACAATCAAACAAAAACAAAAAAGAAAACCAATAAGAGGAGAAGATGAGACTGTTATCTATTACATATAGAAAACAATAATGATTATTAGATTAAAATAAATTATAATTTGGGAGATTTTGGATAATTAGAACCCCATACTATAAATTTGAATCTTATTGTACTGTATTGGGGACATATTTATTATTTTTAAATCAAGTCACTAATTTTTTGGATAATTTTAAACTAAAACATAATATATTATGGTCGAAAAAATAAGTGGTATAATTTAGAAATAATAAATAACTCCAAAGTACATTGTATAAATGTCCAATTTTCTAATACGACATATAATCGTCGAAAGTTTTCAAAGTATAGTTTATTTTAATCCAATAACCTCAATAATGATAAAAGATTTTGTATCAAGGTGTAATAAAAGAGTTATTATATTGAGCAAAATTAATATCAATTTATGATTTAAAATCGCTAAGTTATTAATAATAGTTATAATTAATTACTACTCTCTCCGTCCCAAAAAGAATATTCAGTATTTCTTTTTAAGATGTCCCAAAATAATATCCACTTTTTAGAAATGAAATTTTAAAATATAGATATATTCCTAAACTATTGTTATTTTAAATTTAAGGCAATGAGGGAAAATTTAAAATGATCTTTTGAAATTTAAATATCGAAGATATTTTTAATAATTTATTTATAAAAGAGACTAATCCATTAACCTTCATTAAAATATGTGAAAATGAAAGGGGATATATAAAATACCTCATACCAATAATGATCCTGAAAATTCTATTTACTTCCACCATCAATCTTGTATCCTGTCATGAGATAATTTACGTGCACATTTTACCCTTTTCAAAACTTAAAATTCATTATTTTAAGTTTCTCTTTTAGAAAGAAGTGGAAAACATCAAGTCTATTTCTGTTTGGTTTTGATCATTTCGAGTTTTGAGTCTATTTTCGCGGTAAACCTATTTCGGATGCCAAGCTAGGCTTGCATATGGGTTGTTATGTTAAAGTTTCAAGTCTTGGGTCAATTTTGCCATGTTAGTTGATAGATAATGTTTTTGTAGCATACTTTAAGAGTTTTCACATCAATGTGCCACTAAACTTTTTCGAAATGTGTATTTGCTATTATTTTTTTGTTCAAATGTATCATTAATCATCGATTATGTTAAAAACTACCGCTAGGTTCACTTTTAACCAACTGCAGCCGGTTTTATGTTTTTAACTTCTTTTAATTAAAAATTTAACTAATGAAACAAGATTTTTAACTCAAAATACAGGTGTTCCCTCCAAATAATTTTCATTTTTCTTTTTTTAGACACTTTAATGTATTGCTAATTTTTTTAAAAAAATTAAAACTAAAACACGTTAAACTAGTAGTTGTAGGTTGAATGTAGGCCCCAATGCCAATTTTGAATGTTAATCTAATGAGTAATGACACATGTAAATAAAAAAAAAATTCATCGACAAAATCACATTTTTGACAAAGTTTAGTGACATATTCATCTGAAAAATCCCCATATCAATAAGAAAACCAATAGTGAAAACAACAATGAATCAATGAGAAAATGAGAAACAATGAATCAATTCAAAAACTGGTATGAATGAGAAACAGAAAGTGAAGCAGTGTCACTACTCGCTATCTATTTTGCACGGAAGGAAGCGGAAGAAAGTTCATGGTTTCATTTTGGTCCCAGTCTGCTCTGCATGGTTGGTTCGCCGCTTCTTTTCTTCAACCACCGGATATCCCTTTTGCTCTCCGGAGATGGGACATGGCACCGGTGTGTGTGTGTGTGTGAAGATTATGTCTGTCTAACTATTGGATTGGCAAGATATCTCCATGCCATACATTTGGGAAATTCACACCTCAGCAATCACCTGCTGAGCCTGAGCATGATCATCAGACAGGACAGGACATTCTGATGAACTCTCAGCACAAGAGACCTCTGTTCCACTAAAAACAAAACTAATCGGGGAAAGAGGACAAGAGGGAGGTACAGTTTTCTCTCACCATATACCATACATTTAAAGTCAATATTTGTTTATTTTGACACAATCCAATTACCCAAAAACAAATCTCATCACTTCACTAACAAAATCAAAAGTTCTATTTCCTTCAGTTTTGTAAAAGTTTATTGTGATACAAAATTTATGAGTATGCACCAAAAATATATATAATCTTACAGACAACTAATCACAGCTGATTTTTCTTTTCTTTTTTTCTTATAACCAATCAGGTGATTAACCTACAACGAGATAGCATTCCCCCTCCCCCCAAAAAAAAAAAAAAAAAACACCTAGAATACATCCTCTTCATTTACCAAACATCACGTAAGTATCTGCCTGTAGTTTGCAGATTTTTCACCATACTCTCTGCCTCAGAACTACTCATCGAACCCTGTCAAAACCCAACAATTAAGTCAGAGGAAAAACTTTTACCAAAACATCAACTGTTTTTTCCCCTTGGAAATTACTAAGTCAAACTTGAACACATTCGAAATATAACCCCCAATAGAAACAAATTTTGAATAGGTTATTTTGAGTAAGCTCCAAACAACGGTCAGCAGCACTCAGCACAAGTTGTGAAACTTTGCTTAGATTAGGTTATTTTGAGTTTATGTCACACTGATCATGTTTGTTTGTTCAGTAACTTTGGGAAGCAAATTCAATCAACAGTGACTAGGTGAATTATGGATCATCTTCATTTTGATTAGACCAATTAAGATAAAGGCGGAAGTATGGGCCGTTGTAGGCATACTAGTGGTCCAAAATGGAGAGCTAGTGGAAATCCACCCTTAAGATTTCCCAACAAAAGGAAAAAAGAAGCATCATATGTAACTGTTCCAAGACTCTATAGCCTTGGAGATAATAATATGATGGGGTGTAGAGTTGTGGACGTACCTGTTCCTGCAAAATTGTGTGAAGGGTTCGGTGGACATCTCGGGCCATGCCTTTGGCATCGCCACAGACATAAACGTACCCTCCTTGAGATATCATACTATACAGATCGGCAGCCTGTTCACATTTTGTCAAAAAAAAAAAAAAACAATTTATCCTCTAATATTCTATAGAGGGTCGAACACGTCAATCTTGAACAGATATAGCTGGTTTACCCTTTCCATCAATTTGTGCTGCACATATTCCTTTGTGGGCCCCTCTCGCGAGAATGCAACAACTAGCTCTGAAAGTGCGCCTGTCTCAACAAAGTTGTGGAGTTCATCTTCATAAATATAATCCTGTAGTTTTGTTTAGCTTCTTCAAGTCAGTAACATGGAAAATGAGGTCTTGGAACACCTTAAACAACAATGATACAGTTAAATTTAAACCACTGACGTGTAATAGCTATCAAATCTGAACAATCCAAAATGAGACCCTAAATAGGACCTAAAATAGGGGCACCCTGACCCAAAGTCTAAACCCGACCAAAAAATATTCTTTGATCTGTATTTTTCTAGACCAATATAGTCTGTAGTTTCATGAGGAGCTTATAAGACCAAGCACACAACCTGACTTAGGAACCTCCTGAAATTCTATGATCTAAAGATGGCCCACCCAAATACCAACTCCAACCTGCACAACCACTTTAGCAGGTCTAATTTACACAACAAAGTATAGTTCAGAAAGCTTAGTCATATGAATATCTTACCATCTTACGGTTTCTACAACCAAAAAACAAGACAGCATGCCCGAGCTCCACTCCGTCTTCTTTGAGAGAAGACCGTTCCTGGGAATAGAGAACACATGTAAGCAGCTTTATTTAGTTGATTAGAATACTAGCATAAAGGGTGCCTGAGATGAAGTAACATAGAGTTGTTGATCCAACCTGCAAGAAGCCCCTGAAAGGTGCCAATCCAGTTCCCGGACCTATCATTATGATTGGAACAGACATGTCTGTGGGCAGTTTGAAGTTGGATTGCCTCACAAATATAGGTGCCCAACTGCAATTATAACTTTCCTCCTGAGGCACAGCATTCTGTAAAGAAAAGAAAAACAGAGTCAAAGGATGCGAGGAAAACTGACGTCAAAACCAGCTGCTTTCCTTCGGAAAGAAGTTAAAAATTAACACGTTCCTAATACTAGATTATGGCTTTATTTCATTTAATCTTCTCCGAGACTTTCTGAAACTCAGGCCACTAACTTCTTTTGCTCTGGAACGTGAGGAACTAATGAAACTCAGACTGGAAAATCTCCGAGCAGATGAAAACAAAGCCATTGCTAATATAGGACAGCTCACTACAGTGATCAAGTTCAGGTCAATGGACTGAACAAAATGGCCACAAAACCATTAGACGTGTGCAGCCTGAGAACACCCAGTCACCCCCTCCCCCTCTCAGCCTAAACTAAAAAAAAAAAAAAAAAAGGAGAACTGGTCAATGAGATCAAAGACAAAGGCTCCAACAAGGGTTGCACAGTAGAAGGGAGCTATGCTTCATCAGTCACATGAATTTTACCTTCATCCACGTTGAGCATACTCCTTTGTGAATTCTCCCTGTTGGCATCTTATCAAGAACTAGTGCACATGTAACATGAATTCTTGAGGGTGCCAACCTGTATAAACAAGAAAACCAAAGATGTAAATAGCACGTTTCTGAATGGAAGACCAATAGTTCGAGCCATGATGAGCAATCATAAACCATAACATAAATTTAGCCATAAACTATAGCCTGCCAACATCTAGTGAACACGTCTTTTGGCATAACATAATCCTCAATTTGTATGAAGTTTGTAACAGGCAAGTGTTCATGACCTGTTAACCTTCCCTAGGAACAAGAAGAGGATTTTATGGACATAATTTCAGTTATTATAACTATTCATTTTGATCTCAGTACCCAAAATGGGCACCCAATATCCAGATATAGGCATGATAGCCAACACTTCAGTTAGGCCTATAACATATGAAAATCTACGAGAATTGAGCAAAGTCCAACTATCCTTCCTGAGTCCTAGTGATCATTGTGGAAACTCAGATGAACACTGGACTTCCCGTTTATTTTCAAGGGTGATCAAAAAGCTTCGATGAAAACCAGGCATACATTAGAGTGAGAGAAGGATTAATTCGTGTGTGGGTGAACGTTTCGTAACAACGAAATCTCTTGCTCCGGTGAGCGCTAGCTAACCTCTGTGTGTTGTTGCTACAACCTAGAACAATGTTAAAGCCATAACTCCATAAACATTCAGCTAGTAAGAACCTTATGAGTCATAATTGATTGTAAACTTTTGCAACTGTTTTTTATTAGCTCGAATGGACGTTGTCTGATGTAATACTAAAAAATAATTCAATGTTCGGACTCCGATATGATGTTTGGCCGAGAAAGAAGAAATGTGTGTTTATGCTGGACCAGTAAATGCCAATCAACAAAAGCTGAAAGGCACAATATTTACCGTGGGGATGATGATATTGAGTAGTATCTAGGTTGCAAACGCGGTGCCACAGCAGCAAAGAAAACTCCAAGTGGTGGCTTAGCTGAAGGGAATTCAGCCATGACTTGTAGAAGGCTCCTTTGACTTGCAACAATCCACTGGGCATATTCATCCTGTGTAACATGACTTCAAATTAGATGAAAGACATGAAGAAGCTACGGACACAGAGTAATTCAAGAACTCAAAGCCATTTCATCACCTTTCCAGCAGGAGATGCAAGGTATCTCAACCGCTCGGCTTCATTTGCATCAGAAGCATGAGCCGCTAAAGCAAGCAAAGAAGACTGGGTATTAAGGAAAAAAAGAAGAAACGTCTCAGAACCATGGATCAGATAAATGCAAAAAGGTTAAAATCTCAACAGAAAAGGCAAAACCTTCTTTGGAGAGCTTAAAAGATCCGCATATCGAGTCAAAGCCACTCTTAATGTACATGGAGGGAAAGGTGGTAGTAGAGAACCTCCACCAATGGGAGTACCATCCTCATTATTGGCAAGGATAGAGAAAAAAGGTCTGGTTTTTGGCCAAGCAACCTTTCAGCCTCCTCCACCGTCTCAACAAGATTTTCACAGTAGACACCAACATGATCCCCTGTTTCATATCTAAGTAGCAAACAAACAATATACCCATCACCACCATAGCAGAATTGCACTCCAAATATTCTCCAAGCAGTTGAATAAAGAACTAACAAAAAAAGACCGCAAGATTATTAGGACGTAGAACTTACTTGAGTCCTGTGCCTGAAACGTCGAATTCCAAATGGGTGCATGACCGATCTGAAGCAGGAGTGTGTAGTTCCCTCCTCACAGCCACATTTGCTCTTCATACACAAAGAAGCAATTCAACTATCAGAAGATAATAGAATAAAACTAGAAAAATAAACCTGACATTGAGATTATTAATTATGCTATCATTTTTATCTTTTACCTGCATGGGTGTTGAGCATCGTAAACAGCATGACCATTAGCATTAGCCCAGTTCTTGTCCTGCTGTGCAGCAGCATTCATAGACTCATGATATAGAACCCGGTACTCTGGTATTGCTGCAGTATAAGGTGTAGAAACAGTTGTATCATCTTCATCCCTCAGCCATTGGTCTAATTCTGGCCAGACCAATTCTTTCCTACAGTTAAGAATATATTTGGACAGCATTAGAAAATCTACATTTCATGTGCAACTGGAAGACTTTGATTTAAAGTCAGGGTTTGGGCAATCAATACCAAGCAGAAAAGTCATCTTCAATACACTGATCATCATCCCCTAGACCGACAGGAACAAGACGCTTTCCACCTGCAGTTGGACATTGTAGGTCAACTTATGAAGAACAAGGAGCTCAAGGGACAGCAAAAGAATTCTAGTAGTATAAATCAAATTATTAACTTATCTGATTTGCTTCTCTTTTTCTAAAAAAATAAAACAAATAAAACTCATTGGTTCTCAACACCAAAGACTTCATCAGTTCATCTAGCAGGTTAACCATACATAACCTACTAAAACATTCCTTTATAATTACCACATACAGTCTCAAAGTCAAGTAGGATTTCAACAATCGATTATCATTTGTCCTTTGGTCCCAATAGACATCATATTCACAAGAAACTTGAAGGATTTTCTTATTAAAAAAATTAACACATTTGCATGCACCTGTATCTTCTAGGAGATATCAACCTCATTTTTCACAACTTTTAGCTTGCAAGTTGCAACCATATGATGATGTCAATTAAGAGTTACTCCAAATGGAATGGCCAAAGGAGACATGTCAAAGTCAATCTACCCTGTAAAATATCTGACGAGCACTGAACAGCATAACAACCAAAATAACATTTTGCTTGATGTCACGTAGACTAGCTTCCATTGTGAAGGTCCCAAGTTCAACTCATGGACGCACATTTCATCTCTCGTGAGGAGCTGTGGGGTGGTCAAGAAATTGGTCTTTGACTCTTTGCCCGACCCAGATCCTTCCCCTGTTCCCTATCTATAATTTTTTATGCTATCTTCACTGGTCCACACAGAGGGCCAACCCTTTTTGAGTGGTGGGGGTTGGGGATAAACAGCATAGTAGACTGGATGACAACAATGCACGGCGGACCATACAAAGAATCTCATGCATTTCAATTCTAACACGTTTCAGACAAGGAAAAACTTTCATATGATTAAGTTAAGCCTAACCCACTAACAGAAACTCATCAACAAGCAATCGCGTTTGGTCACCGAAAGTTCAGATAGATGCATAAACCGGAAACCCAGTTCCATTAAGGATCAATCAACCTTACCTTGCTCAGTTAGGAGCTGGTCCAGCTCTTTGCCAACCTGTTTATCATAGAGAAAACAGAGACATAAATGACAAGCAAAGCAACCAAATTGTGTAATTATGAACCCAAAATGGCAGATATAAAATAAATGAAGATGTTCGCTGAGTGATGAGACAACCTTGTTGAAATGCTCATATTGTCTATTGCCGAGGCCAAATACACCATACTGAAGATTTTGAAGCCATTCACTCCTGTCCTCACCCTATTACAAGAAAGAGACGGAAAGCGATGAATGTAATGGACTTTTCTGGTCTTTGGGATGCATCTTTGCTATACTAAATTATTGAAAAATTACAAGCCCCAAAGTTTCCATTAGAAGAGAAACCCCTCAAAGCCATCCAAAACTTGAGGAATATATACATAATTTCTTCAACAGAACCAAATAAACAAAATGCATGTTATAAAAATACGCTAAAAGCTCTTCTATTTCAAGTAAATAACCAACAAATAAATAAATTGTAAATGTTAGCAAACCTCAATAAACCACTTATAAAATCTTGCTGCATTATCTGTTGGCTCCCCATCTCCATATCTAAAACAAACATTTCATTCTTCCTCAGGAATCTCAGAAAACATAATAACAAAAGAACACTATATAGAAAAGGTGACATAAATTAAGGGAAAATAAAAAAGAACTTTAGTAATTATTGATACATACGTAGCTACAAAGAAGAAAGCCAAAGTTTCCTTCTTCAATTTCCTTTCATACTCATCATCATCTGCTGCATAATCATCCTACCACAAAATTCAAAAAAAATAATAATAATAAATGACTGAAAATATTTAAAGAAAAAAAAAACATATACAACTATTCATAATCAAACTAATAATTTAGAAATAAAAGTTTCAAAAAAATTCAATAAGAAGAAAATTTATGTTTGAGAAGAAAAGGTCAAACTTACCAAGTCAACAACTTTAAAAATAGCTTTCTCATATCTTGCTTTGGCCTCTTCGGCAAATGCCTACCAACCCCATAACCACAAATCATCAACAACGAAATACCGACAAAAATTTCTCAGGCAAGACAATAATTAATAAGGAAAAACAATCTTCACGTTTTATTAATAATTTTTTTTAAAAAAAAACCTTTGCGAAGCCTTCAGCAGTTCCAGTCTGAGTACCGAAGAAAACGGTGAGCTTCTTTTTCCCATGATCGATCTCAACTTCCTCCTCCTCTTCTTTCACAATCAACGGCTTAGGAGCCTCCGCTGCCACCCTCGAAGATTTCCCACCGTTGGATTTCCTCCAAATGAGCAAAAAGGCGCACCCAATTAGAAGAGCGAGAGAGGTAGTGACAACCATGACCATCTCGCGATTCTCGGCGATTATGGCGGCGGTTGGTGAATGCTCAAACGACGTGTTTAGCTGCTCGAAGTTGCCTTTGAGAAGGGCGCTCATTAGATCCAATGGCGATACCTTCATAGAGGTCGAGTCCATGGCGATGGCGTGCCCAGATGGGGAAACTGTGGAATTCCGCTACAAAAGGAGGGGATTCCGAGGAATTTGAAGGATTCGTCGATACCCAGAAATGGAAACTGGGGGCAATATAGAGGAAAAGGAATTAAGGAGTGGAGTCTCTCTCTGGGCTTCAACGTTGAAAGTGAAATGTAGTGGTGTTGTTGAGAGTGAGGTGTGGGTAGGAGAGACTCCTGAGAAGAGAGGAAGGATGCATGAAGATGAAGGGTATTTAAAAGAAAGACTATGGAGAGAGAGAAAGAGAAGGCGGCAACGGCCACCAACCTCCAAAGGGGAGGGAGTGAGGACCAGTCAGCGTACCTAACACCATTGTTGATTCTTGTTGTTAAGTATGGCTAAAATACTAAGCCGAAAACAAAAAAAAGTAATGGCTAAAATAGGCTACCCAAACTTCAAGGGCAATGTGGGCATTTTATGACCACCAGAGGATTTGTTGTTGCTTACACCATGCCAAAATCACTCATTTCTCTCTCCCTCTCACTATATATATATATATATATATATATATATATATATATATATATATATGCCGCCGCGGACGAAGCGAATGTTATTCTAGAAGTAATCACTCCACATTACCATCTTTTTCTCTTTTTAAAAAAAAATATATATATATATACTACCGCCTCATTTTGTAAGACGATTTTTAGTTTTAACCGTTATAAAATGTACGTGGTAAAAAGTCATATTTATATTAGTGTAAATGACTTTGAAGAGGTCTAATCGTGTAATACTACTCAATACTACTAAATACAAGAGACATATTAAAATATATATATATATATTTTTAAACATAAAAAAAAAAAATTAAACTCATTTATTCACTCGATAATTAATTCATTGCATCCTACAATAATACTTACATATATATATATAGTCAAGTTAAACTAAACCCAAAAATTTAACCAGTTGAATAAATACAAACAAATTAACACATACACAGGAGAAGTTTTTCACAAATCAGTGTATTATATTTTATTTGAATATCATAATAATAATAATTTATTTATTGCATCATACAGCCTTGCCTATGTATCAAGAGGTTACAAACAATACTTTTCAAAACAAAGTACGTAATATAATTTTAAATTTAAATAAGATGGTTTTGATTTCTGCAGGTATGATAGCAAACACAATTGACACACAAACATTGCTGGCAACACTTGGTGCAAAACTCCACACATGGATTCTGGGAAATTTTGTTCACGCACTCGGAAGCACAAGCCGATGGATATCCTGCAAAATTAATAATCACAACATTTTTAAAATAAAGGATTTAACATGAGAAAAATGGTGGTGATTAGGAACCAGGGAAGAATTAATGTAGTGTTATGTACCTTCTTTTGTCACTGAATCAGCCTGTTTATAATTGAAAAAATGATTATATATATATATATATATATATATATATATATATATATTAGAATGATATATTTTAATCTTAAAAATATATAAACTTGTTTAACTATGTATACATAAAATTAGACAATTTATTCAAAAAAACCTAGTTAAATCACTGTTTGGAGTTTTAAAAATTGAACAACTTCACCAGCTTCAAATATATTTTAATCTTAAAATATATGGTAAATCATTAAATTTATATTTCTTTTTAATCAACGCTAATTTTTTATTTGGATTGAGATGAGAGGAATGAAGGTGAATTATTTATTTTTTATTCCCTCATTAAGAAAAGGAAAATTAAAGAAGGGAGGGAAATGGAAAGGGAATACATTTTTTCACTCTTGAAATGAAGGGGAATTTGGGGAAAGAAAGGATTTTTAACAGTTCTCTCCTCTTTTTGTGTATTTTCTCTACTAATATTTCTGAACAAGATGAATATAAATTATCTTACTTTCTTTCCCTTCCACTTTATTATCTTCCCTTGTCTATCATCAATCCAAATAAATTGTAATTATTAATCAAAATAATTAAAAATTATATAAATTTAAAATAATAAATAAATAGAGTTAAAAATAATTCTCACCGGTCGATTATGACACCAAATTCACAAAAAACGAGAGTAGTTTAATTTTTTAAAAAAGGTGAATGATAATATTGTTACACCTAAATCCATGAGGGTATTTGTAGAGTTTGGAAAAACTTACTACTGAAACTTGGATCATTAGCATCGACGCAAGAAGAAATGATAGAAATAGCCCCAAAGTTTCATTTTTCAAAGCCATATTCTTGAATTAGATAACTATGTAATGCTAATTAATATTAATATTTGATATAATTCATTTTTCATTACGGTGTTATATGGGTCCCTTATATAGGTGTGACATTCAATTTTAATTTGAATGTTCATATCTACAAGATTGTATATCTATGCATGCACGTATTCAATGTTGTTTTTTTTTTCTACTCCTTGGAATAATTTTCCAATAATCTACTCTCATATTCCAAGAATTAAACAAGGGTGTTTGTTAAAAAAAAAAAATCAAATCAAATCAAAGGGTATATTTTATTGCTAATATGGTATGATATCAAACATCCACGGAATAATGGGAAATATACGGAGTGTGTGAAAGTTTAGTATAATCTACAGATCCTCTTCGTAACTAACACATGTCAAAATCAAAACTTAAATACATTAGATTTTATATTATTAAGATGCACTCATAGGAATGTTATTACCATTTTAAGCTTAATTGAAACACAATTGTAATTAAATATATTTTTCCCATAAAACATACTCCCTCCGTCCCTAAAAAGTTGTCAAATTTAAAAATATAAAATTATTTATCACTCACATATTTTAAATAAAGGGTCGTTTTTCACTAAATAGAAATTTTTTATAATATTTTTAAGACATTTAAAATAGAAAATTTTGACAACTTTTATAAAACAAAGCGAGTATAGAATTCATGGAGTTAGTATCATCATTACATATTTAGACATGAAATTCTAGTATAATTGGTGAAATCTGGCTTCATTATTATTATTGTTATTGTTTGTTACATGAGTTAAGTCTATATAATATATCTTGTTTCCTGTCTCTTATCCTTCAGGGAACAGTCTTAATCGTTTTCATCTTCCCTGATTAGGGGTGTCATAAGTTATAATTATTTTTTTGGTGCGGAAATATTAAAAGTCCTAATTGTTGATAGTAGGCCTTAATTTTCTTATTTTTAACATCATATTTTAATTATATAGTTAGATTCACTATTATTTTTACATCTTTTTCAATAAGCTCTCTGTATTTTGATCATAAAAGTTAGCATTATAAAGAAAAAGCTAAAATAGCGACGGGGATTTCGATGGAAATGCCCGTTTGAATTCCGCTCGTCGGTGCGGAATTCCGACGGGCTCTTAACCCATCGGACATTTTTCGTCACTATTTTTTTTTGTGTAGGTTTCCCTCCATTAGTATGGATTTTTGGTTTCCCATCCTAGAGTGTGACTTTTATCTATCGCCCTGGTATGAGTTTTTGTAAATTTTAAAGTGGTAGATTTTGGAAGATGATTAGATTTTATCATATGAAGTCCGCTTATTTTGATTTAAAAATGAATCGAAGATGGAATTTCATAGGGTTACATTATGGCTATCTTCCTTACAAGTGTAATTTATCAATAGATACCTACCTAAAAGAGTTATACGATAACTCGCCTACATTTAAGAAAGACATAATGACGTTGAAAAATATGATTATTAGTGGTCAAAAAGACGCTACAAGATTAGAGTTGTATTATACTATTAAATTTTTTTGATAAGTATTTATTTTGATATCTTAGATTTATTTTTGTTGAACGATTTTTATTGTAAAAGTCTTATAGTTTTTCATTAATAAATATCCCAATTTTTCATCATATATAAAAAAGTCTATATAGGTTGCAAATGACTTTAAAAGGTTTAAAAATTTACTTATGGATACACTTAGGTTTGGTTTAATAAATTTTGTAACCAGTGAATTTATAAAATAATTTTTGGAACCATCACGAATTGGGTACAATAATTTTTCGGCCCTTTTCAGTATCAAAGTTAACTTCTCGACGAATTTTTCGACTTATCGTGTAAATTGACCATTTTATCCCTCACTAAAAATAATATCTCCTTCTTACCCAAAAAAATCTCCTTATTTGAAATTTGAAGATTTTTTCTCTTTTTAAAATCCATGAGCAGTTGAATTTCAAATAAGAAGATATTGTTTTTAATGAGAGGTAGAATAGTCAATTTACATGATAGGTCAAAAATCGGTCAACTTTGATAGCAGAAAAAGAGCTGAAAATTATTGTACCCAATTTGAGATGTTCCAAAAATTATGTTCTAAATTAACTGATCCAAAACTTATTACATCAAATCTGAATTTACCCATAAACAAATTTTTTGAGGCATATTAAAAAAGATTAGAATAGTACATATATGTTCCTTCTTATTAAATATAAAAATAATTAAATTAAAACTCATTCATGCACTTGATCATTAATTCATTGCATCCTACAATAATGCTCATATATACAGGGGCGGAATCATAAAATGTTTTTAGGGGAACCGTGTGACTAGGTTGAGAATACTATTTATATAAGCCATAAAATAAATTATTATCATATATTACTCATTAGGTACAATCTATTTGTAAAGATTTGTCGATTTATAACCAAGATAAAGGGGGTATTTGGCAAAGAGCTTTTTGCCCCCAAAATTAGAATACAAATAAAACTTTTGGAGGAAGAAAAATATAGTACTAATTATTCAACGTAGTAATTAACTAATTCAATTGAACAACATAATAACTAGTATTATTATCATTAACATGAGTAAGAAATATAAACGAAAAAACAAACATAAACGATTAACGTATTAGAGCAGAAACGAACAAAAATAATAACAATCACAATAATAATAATAATAATAATAATAATAATAATAATAATAATAATAATAATAATAACAATAATAATAATCTATGTTATATATAAAGAGAAGAGAGTTAAAGTGTTGTATAACTTTTAGTTCTTAATATGTCCTTATTTGTAATTTATTTCCTCGACATGGCCTTATTGATACGAGGAAAACGTTGCACAATCGTGGGCATAATGGTCTATAGCTAAATTGTTAATTATTAATTTCACAAAAGGAAGTGGGTGAGAAAAACCACCTCATCTATGTTATGTGGTGTTGCCATGTTGGTAATTTGTTTGCAATTCCCAATTTCATGAACTAGCGCCTCATCGCTAATTCGCAACAAATTGTGATGCTTTAATTTTTCGACTCTCACATATTCATCACCCAACATCACGAAGAAGAATTATCATTCATTCAAGCATAATCCGACGCAGTTGTAGAGGCTACAAAAGACCCAAAATCATAAAAATGAATAATTAATCAACCATAATTCGGTTCAGCGGCAGAGGTCATAGAGTTTGCTAGAACTCATAGGAAAAACAATTAGTGTACGCTAATTTTAAATTGAGAGATATATTGTAATTTTAAAAAATTAGTCAATGCTATCTCTCTACTCCCATTTCTTACTCAACTTTCATGATACATTTTTCTTTTGTCCACATTATTCTCAATTTATTTTAGATTATTCCCAAAATTCTTACTTTTCAACTTCTAATTTGTTAATTCTATTGTATGTTTTGTAATTTGGCTTTGATATCATTTTGTTCTTTTATTTTCATAACATTTTATTTTTTATTACGTTCATTTCAGTTTTTTTGTCTGCTAAGACTTTTCATCTAAGGTGAAAGAAATACCATAAAATCACATTGATAAACAGGAAATGAGCACTCAAAAGTACATACGCGCTTTGAGGTTTTCTTTATGGAACAAACCACCACTTCATGCTTTCTAATTTGTAGCCCCATTTGTTCGCATGTGTTTGCTTCAGTTTTTGTTGTTCATTTTATATGCTTTTTGCCTCTTGATAGTCCCTATCTCTCACTAAAAGTCTATTTGTTGACTAATTTTCTGTTAAGCTACATTAACCGATGCATCTTTATTATTTGTTGCCTCTAAATTTCAATTGTCCATATATATTTTTTATTCTTTAAGGCAATTTATAATTTGCTATATTATGTACTCTTTTCCTCCTCAAAATTTATGTCGGTTTGATTATGATGAACATTTTTCTCTGAAAAAATCCCTGAGTATAAGAAATTGCTCAGCTATCATACTATATTACAATTAGCAATATATATATATATATCTTCTGGTACTATTTTTTAACTATATTTATAATGTGATTATTTAATAATATTATTTTTATGTAGTTCACACGCATTTGCTTGTAAATCAAAGATAGTAATAATAATAATAATAATAACAACAACAACAACAACAACAACAACAACAACAATAATAATAATAATAATAAACTCAAACAGAAACGAACAAATATGAACATAAACGCACAAAAATGAATAGAAACGAACAAAAACGAATAGAAATAAATAGAAAACATCAATAGATTTTGGTTTTTATGTAAATTCAAATAGGCCAAAATGTCAAGTCAAATTTGTTGGTATTAATACTCTATTTAATTTTAGAAAAATTAAAAAGAAAAATAATTTAAAGAAAAATAAGAAGGAAAATAAGTGAAAAGAAAACAACTATTTACCATTAAAATAACTCGTTATATTCGGGAAAGACATATTGAAGTCGAAAAATACGGTTTGTGGCCGGATTGATACTACAAGTATGGAGACGAACGAAGTATATTTACCACTTACTTTGTCGAAATAGAGTTCTATTTTCTTATTTTAGATTTATTCTTTTTGAAGAATTATCTTTGAAGATATCGTATGTATTTTTATTAATGAAATTTATTTTTCTATAAAAAAATATATAATTTATTGTGTTATAGTATATGAATGTGAATTTTTGGCGCTCTTTTGTGCCAAGGAGATTGAAAGTAGCGGCGCACGGCCTTCGTGTATTCATATATAGAGTTTCCTATTTATTTATTTATGATTAATATTTAATGTTTATCTATTGCATAATCTACTCTTTGGAAAATTATTAGAAGCATGTGTAAATTATTACCCTAAAGCAATATATGATGGTTTTTTTAAGAACTTGAATTGGTTTAGATTGATGGTTATATACTTAGCTAGGTCTCCACTTTTTTCAATATGATGCATGAGTTTATTTTTAGATTTAGACTACAGGTAATTCCTTTTGAGTCGCGAGCATTTAAAAAAAAGTTCTCCTAAAAATGCAACTCTAGATATTCGAACTTGTTTTATTTTTTTAAAACTATTTTATTTTACTTCACTTTATTGAAAACAAGTAGAGTAATAGTTCTTATTATTAAAAATACATCAATATTTCTTACTCTTTAGCCGTGTAAAAGGAGTGATAATACGGTTGCACACCTTATAACTAGAATAGTTTCTAATAATGGGATCTTTCGGACTTTCACAAACTCTTTTCCATCAGGAATTGTAGCTCTTGTTGAGCTTGATATTAAGTAATAATAAACTTCTCATTGATGTTCAAAATTTTTTTAGTTTAATATAAGTATTATATTTTTGATATCATATACGTTTGCATATATTTCTCGTCTAATAAAATCCAAACATGTATCTAAAAATAACTTTGGTATTAATAATGATTGAAAATGTTTTAGGTAGTATTAGATATCATAATCATTTATTTTATACAGAGTTTATGTTTTTTAAAATTGGAAAGGAAAAATTAATAAAATCGGAAGTGCTAAATGAGAAAGACAGTAATATTTCAAGACTTTTCTAATAATTGGGATGAAAAAATAAAAAGACAAATTATATGAGATTGACATGTGATAATTGAAAAAATATTTTTTTGTTTTAATATATTATACATAGAAGATTGGGTACTTTTTTTATTTATTTGGATAACATTTACCTTCACTACAATAAACATTTATTACCATTAGAATAATCTTGTTGATTTTTTTCCACCAAAAAATTTAAAATTAGAAAATATGGTAAAATTTTTTTAAAAAATCTCAAATATGATTTCAAATTTAAAATGCTTTCATATGGATAACATTTATCTCTATTACAACATTTATCGCCATTAGAATAATATAGTTGATATTTGCTATGAAAAAAATAAAACTTGATTATTTGATAGAAAATATTTTTAAAAGCTTAAATCTAAATATGTGACTCAAAAATTTATTTAGATTACATTTATCTCCGCTATGATTATTTAATTACTATTTTTTACTATTGAAATAATTCATTACCTTTGTAATTACATTACACTTTTTATATAACCAAACATGACAATATAATTATTGTCCCATTATATTGCATACCTGATTATATTACGTAATTGATTATATTACACCTCTATTACAATACATCCAACCAAACGCCACATTCAATTATTTACTTTTGAAATTATTCAATTATAATGCATGAATTTTCGGAACTCATAATTATGAAAATGGATTTCTGAGTCCATTGAAGTTTATATATGAACAAATAGGGAAACATGACCAAAATACCCTTTTTTATGCAATGTGCACATTATATGTCAGAATAAATTTATAAATAAATTTATTTAATAATAAATTTTAAAAACTATTACTATTTTTATGATTATTTTTTTTGTTAATAATTTTTTCAAACAACAACAACACATAAAACATATTATCTAAAGTTTTTTTAAAAAAATATCCACATTTTCCTAATTTTCTTGTTCCTCCTCTATAAAAGTTTCTTTTGCACCGGATGATGATTATTAGGAAGGGCGGGTAAGATAAGAAATAAATAAAATAAGAAATTAAAAGATAAAGATTCTTAGACTCTATAAGATTTTCAAGAATTAATTAATCTATAAAAATTCTCTATTTATATTTCCATGTATATCAATTGAAAACATATTTGAATGATTTTACTCTAAACCTAAGACTATAATATATGCAAGAAAATATAAACAAAAATACATAATTTAAAAATATATTGACTTCTTTGAAATGAAATAATGTAGGAAAGACATAAAAAATATAAAGATAAGAAAATTAATAATTATACATACCTATCATATCATTAACACCTTGTATAACAAACATGAAAGATTTCTTTCCTTTTTCGTAAAATATATGAATATTTATTTTTCAATGTCTTAACTTGTTTAATTTTATCTCAAACATCGTTTGTGGAATCATGTTTTGTTAGAAAGATATGAATTTTTTTTTGAAAAGTTGGATAATATTTTGTTATGTCAAATGGTGGTATTGTTGATTGAAAAACTTAGTACCAAAAAATAATAATCATAAAATAAATATTTTTTAAATTTGTTATTAAATTAATTAATTAATTTTTATAATTTGTTATTAAATTAATTAATTTCCGTGATATAATATACATATCAAATAAAGGAAGAATATTTCGGTCATGTTTCTCTATTTGTTTATATGTCAATAGTTCAAAAGACCCATAAATTCATTTTTATAGTTATGGGTTTCAAAAATTCATGCACCACAGTTGGATGGTTCTAGAAATCAATAGTTCAGTATTTTCTTTACAAATAAAAACTCTCTTTTCCCATTTGTGAGAGTCTCTTCATAATCTCTTCTAATTGATGTCATTTCTCTCGCTCTTGGAGCAATTCTATCAATTTTTATTTATAATGTTATATACTTGTATATGGTTGCATTGTTGAATGATATTAGATCGGTTCGTAATAAGTATCAATTTTATAAATCTAGACTCTTATGATAAATAAATCTATTCAATAGAAAGGATATACAAAATTTACTGACCGTAGCGTATGTGAGAATACTTTGGGCTAGCTATGCACAGCAGCTACGTTGATAGTGGTATGTAGTGCCAAATGTCCTTTAGTTCCTCACTCATTTCAAGCTAGCAAAAATTAGAGTTGGGTCAAGTTTGGGTTGAAAAATTAGACTTTGTGTTATTTAAATTTCAAACAGAATTATTGGCTGTATTTATTTATTCATTTTGGGTTGAATAAATAAGATAAGTGTAATTTTGAGTCAAAACCCAATTTAAGTAATAGACTAGGCCAACTATTGTGTCCGAATTTTTTTAATCAAACAAATTTGAATAATCGGATTGGCTGGACTAGTCTAACCGGAGCTAATTCAAGCTTTCATTGCATTTTCTTTTAAAGAAAACAACTGGCAATGATGAATGAATTGGGGGGAGGGGTGATTGAATGAAGAGAGTAAATGCTTGAAGAAGAGCATGAAGTAGGTGGGACTTTTAGGAGGTGAAGGCATGGCAATTGCATGGCCAGTGTATATGATGAAATCGAGATGTTGACTTCTTTGATCTTTCCCTATCTTCTTTTTATTTATTGTGGTGGGGCAATCTAAATATGATACTTTTTAAGTGTTTATTTAGGGCATGTTATTTAAGTATTAGTCGTAAAAAGTTATGAAACACTTGTAATCTACGATAATATGTCATTGAAGTATTAAGTTTTTTTCTCTCCCAAATCTTTACTTCTATAATATATAACTTGTCATTTTGACTTATCAAATAAAATATAATCATGTATCCATGCTACAAGATGCAACTTTTCTTTTTAAAAACAAAGAAAGAAGACAATTCAAATTACGACAAAAAAGAAGCCAATTAAAATATGCCACATGATCTGAGACGAGAATGGGCAAGCAACCTTCTGTCACGAGCTGTTGTGCGCACCTTCCCATGTCGCTTCTGTATTGTGTACCTTGGAGGCCCATTATCTGCGTGCCACATCATTTCTATTAGCTTGCATGTCTACCATTGCAGGTACTCTAAGCTAGTTTTTAAAATTAGTTGTAAAAGTTACAAAAGAGCGATAATAGTTAAAATAATATTGTACAAAAATATTGTCCTAATGATCTCATACTACAAATGCCATCCATGCTGCCTTCAACAGGGAGGCACTATGTCTGTGTCCATGCTAGGGTGTGTGTGTGTGGGATTGATTGCTTTTGAGATTTTAAAAGATGGATATCGAGACATATCATAACCGGTATTTCATAAGGTATCCTCGAAAATTATTCTTTTTAAGATTTCTTCAATTGTAAGTTGATCTTACAACATTCTTAGAAGTATACCATGAAAGTAAAGGTCTTCGATGAGGATTTTGTCAATAACATGCGATCAATCATCGAAAAGTCGTCAACTGGGGGAAACCAAATTACTGAAGGCGGGTGTGATGTTGTTATGTTATGTGATGAGTGATCAAGGACTAAAACAAATTACTAGTTAGATGGTGCATATCATGCCTCTCACGCTAAACTAAAAAGTCGATCAACTATTTTTCTTTTTTAAAAGGGTAAGAAGGACCAACTCACCGCGATTAAAGTAATAATATACAAAATTCATATGACACAATCTTATGAGTCTTTCATGTAACATCACTTGTATTCAAAACTCCCGGGTGTGATATTGTTATGTTACCTCGAAAACAAACTTTTTTTTTTGGATGAAAATTAAAACAAAATTAGATGAGGAAAAGACATAAAAGAAGTAAAAAATATTTTATACGATTTTTAGATGAAAATGATGTGAACTTTAGAGCTATTTGAAGAAAATAATATGAACTTTTGTCATAAAAGCTAGCAGTATAAACATTAAAGCCATTTAAAGCTAACAAAATGCCACCGAGCAAAGGAATTGTGACACACTAGAACGATGATGTGATAAGTGAAGTCGCTTACATGGGCGACGAGTTACATAATTTTTGAATAATTTTTTAAAAATTGAACGTAGATCCTAATATGTCAATACAATTAAAAAGTCAAAGTCAAATATGATGTTAACTATTCATGCAAGCAACTCTAATTGCATGTTATTGTTCCAACGAGTCACAATCTTTTTAACTCGGTGGTGTTTTGAGGGCATTAAACGAGATTGAAGTTCATATTACTAGTGTTCAAGAAAAAAAAATTCATATTATTTTCTTCCAATATCCCTAAATTTTATGTTATTTTTATTCAAAAGTCTTATTTTACACTCAAACTTAACTATGTTCGGTAAATACTAGTCAATTCAAGTGGTAATATCCGGCAAAGTTATTGTTAGACATGAATTTGAATTCCATCTAGACCTTTGCGTGCTCGCCCACACACACCAATCGTAAATACACGACGAAGTTGTTAAAAGATTTGAGTTCGAATTCTGCGTGTATCACCCTTTCAACCTCCAGACCCTGCAGCGCTCACACAGGCCCAAGGCCCACTACGAACTTTCAATTTCAAAACCCAAGCCGCCAAACACTTGACTCTCTATTCGTTCTTGCGCTCCGAACGACAGTAACGACTCTCTCTCTCGCGTCGGTCGTTGGCTTCTCGTCCCTGCTATTTTTGCTTGAAATGGAGGCCCCGTTTGAAGATAATCAGGTAAAATCTCTG
Organism: Talinum fruticosum; assembly: GCA_021018815.1. Taxonomy (NCBI): domain Eukaryota; kingdom Viridiplantae; phylum Streptophyta; class Magnoliopsida; order Caryophyllales; family Talinaceae; genus Talinum; species Talinum fruticosum. Next base: position 994,603 of record JAITYX010000080.1, on the reverse strand, counting down.
CTCTCATTATCGTTTTCCAGCTCATTTCTTGCGTTTACGATAAATGTTTTTCCCCGCTCTGGGTATCAATCAATTTCTTTTCACTAGCTGTTGCTAATAGGCAGTATTTCATCAATTTCTGGTTTAGTTTCTCTCATGGAGAGTATATTCTTATACTATCTTGTAATGGGTTTCCGAATCATTCTCATTTGGATTATTTTTTACGAGAGTCGGGTATTAAAAGACTCAAAAAATTTATTGAATTTCTCTACTGCTGAAACAGAGCTTCTTGCTATAATGTGCCTCTTAGTTTGATAATCATTTGTGGTCAAAATTAACAAACTGGATTTTCCAATTAACCAACATTAGAGGCATTTTTTGTCTTATTGCAACTGTTGTCTTAAGTTTTGATGCTTTATTAATGTTCGTAATTTTATCGAACAGATGGTGGGCTATATGGGTTATTCTTGATTTGATTGTCTTTTTGTTCATTTTCTTTGAATTTGTGCTTCTGTGTACTAGAATCTTTCTGGTATTAGTTCTTACTAGTTTTGATGCCATTCCATGCGTTTAGTGACGTGAAAGTGGCTTTTACTTGCAGCCATCGTCGTCAAATAATGCAGCTGGTGTAAGGGATGATTGTCTCCTGGTTATCGAACTGCCTGAAGATGACCCTTTGTTTGAGAAGAAGAAGGTGAGTGAATATTAGCAGTGGCAAGAATCGGAATAAGCCCCTATCATTTCTTTCCCCATCCTAGAAATTTACAGAAACTAAAACTGTGTGCCAATGGTCTAATTAGCAGTAGATGTCCCCCCTCCCATATTTGATACCTGTACATTATGATTTCTACAGTTGGATTATAGGGTCGCCTAATGGTAATACAATAAGTTGATATATAGGACTGATTGCATCTGCGAAAATGTGAAGTTGTATGCTTGGAATCATTTTTGGCCTATGAACATACCATGAATGGCTTCTAGCTTTAAGCGAGTGCCACTTAGGGAAGGTTACCTATTTTGCATGTCGGAGTAGTGACTTTAGGTGAACCGTGAACGTTTGAACCAAATTATATCACTTTTCGTGGAGTCAATCACTTATATTGTGCAATTTCGCACATACAAGTTGTGGTGGCACATTGAGCAGTTCAATGAAGCAAGACTACTCCCCACCTCCCTTCCCCAGCGGGAAAAAAGGAGCAAAGTGAAAAAATTCTTTCATGTTGTATTTGAATGCAATGCTGAAGTTGTCTATGTCCTATATTTCCATGGTCCACACTTCTTTGATTTAAACTATGCTAATTGAAAATTGTGCATGCTGAATTCGTGAGCAAACATGTGGATAGCTGGATTTCTTTACCTAAAGGGTTCATCTCTATCTCAGAAACTGCTTCAAGACAAGGGCTTTGCTCCGAGTGAATGTGTACAGTTGCAAAACATTTCAGATCTTGATTCTTTGAATGCTCTGTTGGACTCGCTGCTTCAAAGAGCCAGAATCATTCACTTGAATGATGTAAGTACTTTTCATGGACGTGTAATTATGGATCCATATAAAGGGTAGTAAAATAGATATAATCAGTAACGTAGGAATCTATGTTTATTTTTGACCCTTTAAGACAGGATTTTTAGAAAAATTAACTGCTTCTTCCCTGAATTTCATTGTGCTGATAATGACGACTATCTGACTATCTGGTGTAGTTGGAGCTTTATTTTGGCATGATGAATGTGGTTCCACTGAAAGAATTGTACAGTGCAAGGAACGAATTAGAAGCTCTCAATTTTATCCTCTCTCTTGTTGATGGCTGCATCAGCAAAAATATTCATGAGAAGAAGGCTTTCCTACGAGATGTAATCATTAAACGAATTGGTAATTTTGGAGATGATAATAAATTCGGGACAACCATTTTGAAGGAAGCTTGTGACCATGAGAAGCAAATTATGCAGTGGGCTGAAAACTGTGGAGTTAAATCTAAACTAGAGATAGCTTGTATGTGAGAAAATCAAATCTTTTTCTTCTGAGTTTAAGGCATGATGCTGTGTTTAATTGCCTGGAGGAATTAATTGAAATGTTTTTAAATGGTGGCATTTTAATATTTTGTGGACCATTTAGATGTTGAAAGAGCCGGAAGAGGAGCTCTGGCTGCAGAAGACCTTGGAGTTGGTGAAATTGCTTTAGAGATTCCTATTTCTGTTATCATCTCAGAAGACCTTGTCTATGAATCAGACATGGTAAGCTCCTCTCTTGTTTCATTTCTCAAGCTCATATGTTTATTTGTTCAGACTTCATGCACATTTTTGGCATATTCTTCGATTTTGGAGTAAATGTAGGCTCACGGAAAGCACTGACTTATTTGAACTCATTTTCTAATTTCAGATTCATATACTAGAAACTATTGATGACATTTCTGCGGAGACTATGTTGTTGTTATGGAGCATGAGGGAGAGGCACAATGTCAATTCAAAGCATAAAATCTACTTTGATGCGCTGCCTGAAGAATTTAATACTGGTTTGTGTTTCTGGCTCTTGTTTTTCTTCCAGCTTCTAATATCCATTATCCACAGTTCCACACTGATCGCTTAGAACATTAAACACCACAGTAACAATTTGACTTTTAAGAAGTTCACATTACATTGCTCTTGGTTCTCTTTTCTCATGTTGATACAGAGTTGTGCTGCCTGATTGATGCGAACTCGCCTTCTCAAAGGCAGCTATAGATAAAGGGGATGTGATATGTTTTGTAGATTTTGTTAATTCTTGCTGAAAACAGGCAAAAAGTATAGGGGCCACATATGCCTACATGTAACCTAATCCATTGCTATCCTGTTATCCTCAATGACATCACCCAGACCTAGTTGTGACCGTGCCAAAACTAGTTGGGGAGATCCAAATGTACCCGACCTTATCTCGATGAGCAGAGAGGCTGTTTATGATTGGGAGGGGGAAGAAGGAATTTTTCAAAAAGTTCAACCATTTAGGTATTAAAAATGCAAAGGGGTTCAGAGGAGTGATTGGCAGGAAGCAAAATATACAATCTGGTAGTTGATAATTAAAGATTGGTGTAAAGCTGCTATAACTGCAATTAAATCACCTTGACTGAAGAAATCTGAAGGAAAACATCATGAAGCACATTGATAAATTCCCTAATAATGCAAACTGAATGAATCTTCTGGGTCATTGACATAGGCAGTGCACTGTGTCCAAGATTTTGTCTATAGAATTCCTAAGAATGCACATATAGTATCTGTTCTGCCTTTTGTTTTTGTTTTACTAAAAAATGAATGGAAAAAAGATATTCCATCCTCAAAGCATGTGCTGCTTTTGGATAGTATTTGCAGATCAAGGAAGCTGTCATTCTACTAGCTTCCTAATAAGATTGATTGTCTTCTAATTAATTCGTGTGGATTCTTTGACACAGGGTTGAGCTTTGGAGTAGAAGCAATGGTGGCTTTGGATGAGACGTTAGCATCAGAAGAAATAATTCAAGCTAAGGAGGTTGTCAGAATACGCATCTACAGTTCATCAAGTACTAGCATTTGCTTTTAGTGGTCAAGGAAATAATACAATCATGGAGAACACTATTTTAGGACACAATGCTATTTTATTTGCATACTTTGATAAAGCTTGTAGAATTGAAGCTGGGATTTCCCTAAGATGTGTAACTTAAGATGAATAGAATACCATGCAGCATAACTTGCCATAACTGATGTGTGTTTTAACATGGACCATGTACATTGATGTGCTTCTTGCAGCACTTGCGGTGCAGATATGATGAGCTGTTTCCTGTACTCTGCGACGATTATCCTGATGTGTTCTCACCAGAGTTCTACTCGTGGGAGCAGTATCTATGGGCGTGTGAGCTATGGTACTCAAATTCCATGAGAGTCATGTTTCCTGATGGAAAACTAAGGACATGCTTGATTCCAATTGCGGGTTTTCTTAATCATTCGGTAAGTTTTTTTCTTCCACTTGCGTTTTTCTTATCCGTATGCAAGTACAATGTCCTGCTGTCCAAACCAAAAAATGAAAAAAAGGTAAAGTTGGATATTCATATGTTAGTATGATGTGGCCTTAATCCAAGTTGCATCTTTTTACTTATTGGTACCCCTTATTTATCATAGAAGTTCATTCTGTCGCCTCCTGTTTGAGTGTTCCTTGAAGTGTAACCCTTATTCATCCTCCTGTTTGAGTGTTCCTTGAAGTGTAACCCTTATTCATCTGCAGGTTTGTCCACACATTCTGCACTATGGAAAAGTGGACTCTGAAACAAACACTCTCAAATTCCCTCTGTCAAGACCGTGTAAAAGGGTGAGCAATGCTATTTGAGCTATGGAAACCTATCCAGTTCTCACCTACTCACCTTCTATGGTTTTATACCACAAGAAGCAAACCCTTACGATGTCATCCCATTGGGTAAGTCTCATCTGTTTTTCTTAGTCGTCAACTTACACAGCATTCTCAACTGATTCTTTATCAGGAAGATCCCGGGTTTTTGGTGGAATTTTCGACAATTTGTTGGTTTACTTGTAGATGTTGAAGCAGCTGAAGACTGCTCTTCCATGGAAGCCTATCCTGCATCAGATAGTACTACACACATGCTACGGAGTACTTGGCTTTCAGCCAACCAAGAGATCTTTTACTATGGTCTCCCATCGCCGTTGTTGGATTACCTACGCAAAATTCAGGACCCTGGTCTGCGAACCATGACACTGGTATACATTGCTTCTGTGTTCCCTTTGTGACTGATCAGTTCATTTGCTCCAAAGTAATCGGATATTTATTTATGCTATCTACTTGTGATTTTCTCAGTTGCAAGAAAACTTGGAGAACGAGGTAAGAGTTCTAGAAGACATTCATGATATCTTTTATGACATGATGGAGAGACTTGGAGATTCTGAGATGGATGACAGGTAAGTTTTAAGAGACTGTTTATTGATTGCACTTGTTCAATATTTGAGATGTTACCCTGAAATATACTTATTCCCCTGCCTAGAAAAAACCCAAGGCATGATGTACAGTTGGCCATACAGTACAAAGATTTGCAGAGGAATATCGTCTCCTCAATCTTGACCTCCTGTCATACAGGCCGAAAAATGGTGGAATGTGCACTGGAGAAATGCATGAAGGAAGATATTCGTGGCTAGATTTGCCACGGAGAAATAAAGTTTTCAGTTTGTAGGTCAGCCTCTGTTTGTAAAATCGGCACATATTAGATTGTAGGGTGAATGGCTGAATGTGTAGTTGAATGCCTTTGAGACCATCTATGATGACTACTGTTATGTTTCTAAGATTTCCATTTCAAGCATTTGATGTGGCTTATGTCTTGATATCAAGCAATATTGATCTCATGGCCTATTTACCATATTTGATTGATATAGCAGGAACTGTGCTTGATAAATTCCAAATCCAAATCCATTCTTAGAGTTCCCCCAGGTAAAGGGTTTTTTTTTTGGTGTTTTTATAAATTCCAGAAATAATGGTGTTTTTTATAGAGTTTGACTGGGGGAATGAGGCTTGAGGATCTTGATACTTTGTTTCCCCTCCGGCGAGAGAGACTTCGATTGAAGACAGAGAGAGGAAATTACGGTGAGAATCAAACTTGGCTCATTCAATCAAAGCACATAAGCGTAGGAAACACCCAACACTTCCACGCTTCTTGCATTGGTCACCACTTTTCTTATTATTTTTTTCTACAATAGAAAAAAAAGAAAAAAAGAAAAGGACAAAACATACAACCGCCTAACCTAGAACCGATGTCTAGTAGCCGCGGGTGAACAATGGCACCATGTTTTTCGGCCATTACGTCGCGACGTAACAAGTCTCAACTGAGATCCATCCCTGAGCTGGAAAACATTCTCTCCGGCGGTCAAATTCGAGGTCATCAAAGAATGGCCGGAAAAAATGGTCAAAGTTTTGCTGAGTTTGACTTACGGTTGAGAGCCTTGAGTTATTTTTTCTTTCCTAGTATTGAATTGTGTGCCAAACAGTGCAAACACCATAGCAATTAATCCTCATTAAAATTTTAAAATATTAATTGATTTTTTAAAATTATTTTTGAACTTAATTAAAAAGAAAAAACATAAACGGTTGTGATCAATTTTTACACATTACATATTAAAATACCGATGACATCGTAACTTTTTAAAATTATATAATTTTTGAAATACAAATAAAATAGATATTAGATAATCAAATTATAGACACCCACAAGTGTGTAAATTTTCAATTGGATCGTTACCTACTTAATAAATTGTTTTCCTTTTATCTTTGCATAGCCCAACGATAAAACCTTGATAACTAATCAATCTCTAGTCTTTTCGACATTGACCTGAATATTAGAAGGAGCAAAATGCTTGACAGTTGAGAATTTATTTCTATAATCTTTTCCATGAATTTTTTCCCTCTTAAACCGATCTTAGAAAAAAATGTTCTCTTTTCATCTAATTTTCCTAACTTCAAATGAAGCCTAAAATATCTCGCCCACATCAAAGGTTGTCTCCAAAAGAGACCAATGAAAAAATAATCAAAATAATCTCGAACATTAAGCTTTGTCTTAAATTTGATGTTGAGATCAATTTAAGGCAAAGAAATTAAAGAATGGTCTGATTTATCATAGGATGGGTCAGCATCCCGAGCCCGAACTTTTACCATCTTTATATCTAGGTAGCCATTTGGGCTCATGCAAGCTCAAGTTCGTTACACCCCTGGTTATGTATGTGGGCTAGGAGCTGGGGAGTTGGGGCTAGCTTTAGCTTCCTTGGCTTAAGTAAATTGTGGTTCTTCAAACTTTGGGTTGTTAGTGAATTTATACTGAATATAAGTAGGTATTGTAATGGATTCAAATCTAAGCATGACTAGGTTCCATATAATTGGGCTTGGGCTTCGATCTATTTGAGCATGACAAACTAATCTTGGGCACAGACTCTTATTCTTTTTTCCAATTAAAAAATTCTTAACTCAATACTAAATTTAAATAGAAATTTTACTTTTAGTTATGAATTTAATAATAAAATAGTTGGGCTAGATTGCAAAGAAAAGGGAGTGAAAGTGACAAACTTCTATTGATAAGTATTGCATAATTCATACATCTTTTAAGGGATTTCTGAATGCCCATACTCTCATATTTGGAGCTATTGGATGAGAATAATCCGACTTTTAAATTCTACTTTCAGGGTTCTAACTTTTCAGGGTGCCTTTGTAATATATCACTACTAACTTAACAATTCTTCAATTTGCCAATTTAACATGTTAACTTATTTATCATGTGTTGATGATATTTTCCTCCAGATTTTCAACGTCATTATTGTATGATAAGTGAGCTACCACCTTATTACTTTCTAAATTTTACATGGTTATTTATTATATTTGTAGCACCAATGAGCACACCTTTAACTACTAATTTGAGATGTGAGAACTTATTTATTACACGTGGATAATGTATTTTATTCGGTTTTTACAATACCGTCATTTACACGTGAATATCCAATGAATAAGCTTTTATACAATCAAATTGCCCAATTAAAGGGGGTGTTTGACTTAAAGTTCGTGTATTGAAAATAAATACCCTGAAAAACATTAATAAAACTTGACTTCCTTTCATCCAAGGCCACAAAAGATGGAGTAATCGATGTTCAATCAAAACCCTACCAAATTTATGCCACAAGCACAAGAGACCACAAAAAAAAAAAAAAAAAAAAGAGAGAATGAAAAGAGCATAAGGCGAGATGACACCGATGGTGTTATAGTAAGCCTGTCTTTGTAATATTAGCATTAGTCATTGAAGGTTTGCTCGGGAGAGTCTCGAGTCACCCTAGAGGGGGTGAATAGGGTGATAGAAAATTCTTTGTGAAAATACACACCTTTGCGTAGAAAGAGATAAAGACAGATTCTGAGTCTATCAACAGAGTCGGAAAATATTGGACTCGTAAAGTAATGAATCGGAAGAAGCAAGAGCGATGAAGGTTATCCGAGTCTAGAATGAACTCGGAAAGAGAACACAGAGAGTTTACGTGGAAACCCTCCCGGGGCGGAAAACCACGACCCGTGTCAATCCAGACACCAAGTCAAATCCACTATTTTGAGTCCACAAAATACCGTGAACTTGACGGAACCCGAGTTGTTCCCTTAGACAACTCTATACAAATTTTCCAGCACTCGGAAGTTCCCTTATCTCGATCTAGTATTTCCTAACCGAGATAACCCTTACAGCTAGGGACAACTAAGCTGAGTTAACCTTTACAGACTTAGTCAAGGGACCTTACAAAGAATGTAAGAAGAGTTTGTAACTAAGTATAAGACCTTACAACTCGGAAAGTAATGAATTACAGAGTGGGAGTTGTAAGTTGAAGATTGAGAGTAAATACAATAACTTTGATCAAGTATGTGTATAAACAATATGTTCGGCAACCTTCAAGTCTTGTGAAGTGGCTTCTATTTATAGATAACCGAGCAGAGTAGCCGTTATCTTCATCTTATGCCCGAGAGTCTTCCGTGACCGTTGATTGAGGCTTTCCGAGTCACTCGGAAAGTGTCCGTTGAAATATGAACGTTGGACAACGGTTTAAGCTCTCTTGGAAGTCCCAAAACCATCGGTAGTGTCTTGATAAATGTGGTGGAAACCACCGTTAAGCTTAGGGTTCCAGTTTTCCGGATATGGAAACAGCATGACTTCGACACAATCTTCAGGACTGGAGCGAGAGAAGGTGAAGAGCCATGTCTCGCTGGTGATTTGACGTTCGAAGCCGGCTACTTTTGTAGTTTGAAAAATGTATCCTCGATTGAATAACCTACAAAAGTAAAACACCTTCGGTTCTCAAAGTATAAAATACTTTGGTCCAAGGTTAGACACGGATAATAAAATAATTATGATAATTAACCGACAGATTATCCGAGTCGAAAAGAAATGGAATTTTCTCGAGTCTAATATCCATGAAACTCGGAATTCCATTTGACTTAGTATAAGCGAAGAATCAAGTTTGATAACGAATAGCAAAGGAGATTAACTTGATATAGACTAAACATGAAATGAACTACGAGTACCGACTATGCAAACAATAGAACAAATATCCACAAGTCGATTCCGAGTGAGAAACAGTGGAATACTTGGTATATTCAAAAGCGATTAATCTGAGTGAGGATGGACTCGGAATAATGAACCAGTTTTCGAGTCGCTAACTGAAAGCGATAAATAAGATAAGTGAAAGCCGAATCACTTAGAGAGAATACTATTTTACTCAAGTAAGTTTCTAAGACACGAGAGAATGCCTTGAATCAAAACTCTATATGTATAATATCGTTATACCGATTCCTTTTGCATGACTCGAAAGATATTGAGCGAGTGTCCGAGTCTTTAGTCATCGTGATTAGAAAGGTGGTCTAATGGGAGATAATCTACCTTCGAGCACGTTTTTAGGGCTTCCTTTACCTATGTATTTTTATGAGCTAAAATGATATGTGTTTTGCATAATACACATATTAAGCGTCTTTTTTAATTTAAAAATTGAGATATGAGCTTTTAAATAAGCTTGCTTATTTATTATTATTAAAAAAATAAAATAATAGGAGGTCATAGGGTCGATTTGTAGCTGTACTCTAATGGATAACTTTGAAACCTACGTATTATTGTTAAATTGAGAATCTTCTCCGATATCCGAACTTAGGTTCCGAAAATTAGGGTTTGGAAAAATTAGAGTTTGGGTTCTTAGGTTTGTATGGATAAATTTTTTAATAAAATGTGTTATGGAAGCACCCATGTTATTAATTCTTGGCTGAATTTGAGAAATGTGATATATTGCTCATGAAGGGATGATTGTTAAATTTTGAGGTTCTTGAAAACTTTGCGAATGAAGCCGGTGAAAATTGACATATATATATATATATATATATAGAACTATCCTTGTTATGAAAACTTATTATCTCAACCGTTTAAATTTAATCTAACGGTCCCGATGTAAGGAAGATATTAAAACCATTCACACTTTAATTTAGGCAAAAATATAAAAAAATTCATTCCTCCTTCCTCCGAGCTCGCTCGCTCTCCGGTTTCATCTCCTTCCTCTAACCTCTGCCATCTCTCTACCTTCTCTACCTTCCAAAAATCGCCAGCCACCACCTCACAGGCCACCTCGCCGGCCATCTTGCCGGTCACCTCAGCACCGGAACCCAATCGCCGGCCACACCTGTCTCTCCTCGCTTGCTCGCTACCTCCCTAACCTTCTCGCTCGCTGCCCCCTTGCTCGCTGTAATTCGCCAACCTCTACCTCTCACCGGCCACCTCGCCGGCCACCTCCCACAACACCGAAACCCAATCGCCAGCCACCACCTGCACTCGCCAACCACCACAACGACCGGAACTACAACTACAATGTCGTTGGATCCGACACCCTCTATTGTCTCGGATAATGGTTGCATTTCCCGAAGCCTTTAACATCTTAGAGTTGAACACATTTCCGAGGCTGAGCATTCCTTCACCTTCATTAGTTGTGGCTGATAAGGTTTGAATGTTCTTTTCAAAAATTAGAATGTTGTATGTTTTTAATTGTTCTGCTGCATTTGAAGTCCCTTTTGATACCACGACTTTGGGGATATTTGCTATTTGTCTGTATCTCCTAAATTTTCAGGAATATGGCAGAGTGGAAGTATAATGAATATGAATTTTCATTAACATTTTATTTTTGTAATATATGTAGGAATTGATAGATACTATTAATGAGGTGGAGGAACATAAAAAATCTGAAAACTTCCGAGTCCGACGAAAGTATTGAAAGAGTGGGTGCCAACATATGAGGAAGCATTGATTCCAAAAGAAGGTATGATATTCGACGACTTGGAGCATTGTGAGAAGTTCTACAAAACTTATGCTCATGAAGTTGGATTTAGTGTTCGTAAGTCATCTTGTATAAAGAAACAAGGAATTGAACTATTCAAGTACTTTGTTTGTTCAAAACAAGGTTTTAAAGAAAGTTATGCAAGCGCTAAAACCAAAGGGAAAGAGAAGGTTCGCAAGAGAAAGTTGACAAGGGAGGGATGTAATGCTATGGTTGGGTTTAAAAGGACTGAAGATGGTAAATATATTTTGTATAGATTTTATGAAGGTCATATGCATTTGCTTGCCACTCCTAAGAAACGTCACATGTTAATATCAAACTCTAGGGTGACAAGCGTGCATAGGACCTTGTTTAAATCACTTATGCATGCTAATATTGGTCCTAGTAAAGCCCACCATCTCATAAAAGAACAAATAGGTGGTTTTGAACATGTTGAATGCTCAAAAGAAGCACTTAAAAATTTTCGGAGAGATTTAAAAGCTTATTTAAAGGATTCCGATGCTCACATGTTTGTTGAAAATCTCAAAAGGAAAAAGGAGCTTAATCAGTCATTCTATTTTGCATATGATTTGCACGATGATCAACGGTTGAAGCATGTGTTTTGGGCTGATGGGATATCTTTGAGAAATTATGCATTATATGGAGATGTCGTTTCATTTGACACAACATTTGACACAAACAGATATAAGATGATATTTGTTCCTTTCATCGGTCTTGATAACCATAGGCTTTGTGTGACATTTGGGGTCGCATTCTCGGGGATGAAAAAGCCAAGTCATTCAAATGGTTATTTGAAAAGTTCTTATATGCAATGTGTAATTACAAACCGGCGTGTATTATAACCGATCAAGATCTGCAATGAAACTAGCAATACAACAGGTTTTGATACATCTACTCATAGGTTTTGTGTATGGCATATCATGAGGAAGCTTTACGAAAAGGTTGGATGCATATTGAATAGTAATGTTGATTTCAATATTGGGTTTAAGTCATGTGTTTACAATTCGGAGACACCGGTTGAATTTGAAACCACTTGACAATCTATAATTATAGATTTTGGGTTAGCAAATAATGAATGGTTGTCTCAAATGTTTCGAATTCGTGAGATGTAGATTCCGGCTTATTTTAAGGCTTTGTTTTTAGGAGCGAGTGTTGAGGACAACTTCTAGATCCGAAAGTGAAAATAATTTTTTAGCAACTTTACAAATCCACATCTAAGTTTGGTGGAGTTTTTGATGCATTGGGAAAGTGCTATTGATTTGCAAAGACATCGTCAGTCAAAAGCGAGATAATGATACATGTAATTTGTTACTTGAATTGAGGACAAAAGGGATTTGGAGAGTCATACAACTAAAATCTATACTTACTCAAATTTTTATAGATTTCAAGATGAGTTATGGGTAGCTTGCATGGATTGTGATATTGAAGATAGAAAGGAGATTGAGGAAGGTTTCTTGATAAGCTGTTTCGGATAGTAGCAAAAAGGTAGCAAGAACAGACGGACAAAGATGGCAAGAACCAAACCTATTTTCGATGTGGATGGTAATGTTTTGGAGGGTTGTTCTTAGATGAATGTTGAAGATAAGTTAATTTCGACATTTGGATGGAGTCCATGAGTTGTGTGGAAGTTGTAGGTAGGAACCCCGAATTGCTTACTTTAGCTTTGAAGGGAATTTCAAATGTCACTAAACAATTGATGGAGTTAAAAGGCAGTGAAGCGAAAGTAAGACACAAGAGAGTATTTTATTGGCTCAATCTGCTCCACAACAAGTTAATATCCTTCCTCCAAAGCAATCAAACACTAAGGGTGGTGGTAAGCGAATCAAAGGTGGAAAAGGACAAGCATTAGAGGTACAAAAGAGAAGGAGACTTTGTAAAACTTGTGGACAACGAGCAAATCATGATATTCGAAATTGTCCTTTAAAAGGGTCGTCTTAGCTATGGTATTTTTTAATTCTTGTATCGTATACTTATAACTTCTTTCAACTAAAATCACTAACTCGAACATTGGTAATTATTTATTTTCTTGAAGTTGCAGCACCTAGTTTGGGAAGACGCATGTTTGTGGCGGCAAAGCGGTGTTTTGGGAGCAACGTGATCGTGGCGACAACGAGTTTTACATGTAGGGATTAGAAGCTATTATAGGCTTATGTCAAGTTGGAGAATTGTTTTAAGAATCTACTTTATTAGGACTTTGTATTATTGTTGTTTTTATTTTGAGACAAAAACTGGATTATGTAAGCAAATTCTTGTAAATCAGTAATCTGCACCTTCTCCGAGTTACTCCATCGTAAAGGGATCGAGTCTTGAACTTATGCAACAAGCCAACTGCTTGTGATTGAAGTTATTTTTGTTTGAGATTTGGATTAATGTGTACTTTCTGTCTAGTTTCCTGCATAGGAGATGGTAAAAAAGGTTGCATGGTTTGAACATATGACTCTATAAACTAGATTTCATTGACAGTGAACGATTTGTGAACTTGTGCAAAGAGCACGAGTTTGTGTCATCTATTGGCGTAGAACTTGCCTTTATTACTCAGGTAGATTGTGTTTGACAGAATAATTGGCTTCTATTTGCACCATATTTAGTGTCGTAGTTTTCATGATCTTTCGTACCTAAAGTGATTTACATGTATTCGGGATGATTTGGGATAATCGCATGTGTCGCTTCTCCGATCCATGGTTCTGTCTTCTCCGCATTGCATAGTGTTTGAGATGTTTGCTTACCTTGTTTTGAGAGGTAAAGTTCACTGTCGAGCACCTGTAACTCGTCATTGTATGCCTTTCACCATATTCAGGAATCGGAATATCCGTTACTATACTTTACAATGTCGTTGTTCCGCATTTCAACTTTGTAAAGACTTGGCTACACTTTTACCATATTCACGAATCTATTGAAATGTGCACAACCCAACAGAGAAGCCCTCTTTCATTTCTTTTATTTTCTTAACTTTTCTTCTAGTGTCCATAGGCTACAAAAAATGTTAGAAAAAGTGATCAATAGAATTGTTTTTTCATCCATTCAGTACGTAACTATGCAGAGAAGGACCTCCGACTCGAATGTGTTATATGCAAAAGTTGCTGGCCACTTCGAAGGGAAAGTGTGCGGGATAAAAATATGCCTTCTCCGAGGAATATCTCGTACCAAAGGGGATGTAAATCTTGGAGTATGGATTAGGATGTCAACTCTACATCCTTTGTTTATGAACATATTGCAAGGTAGCTCTTCATTCTACTTTGACTCATTAGCCCTTGTGGGATTAAAACCCACATATTTTGTGTACGAACACAAATGCTCTACCAATTGAGCTAATGGACTATGTAAATCTCATTGTTTCAATTCTAATAATCAAACACAATTTGACACAATCCAACAATCATATCAAGTCACACTAAGACAATACCAATAAGACAGGCAATGCAACTAGAGACAATAACTTCGAGTGTACGGAAGATAGAAACTAGACAAAAGCATCGTGCAAGACAATAACTTCATTGTTTCAAGATCTGTCTCGGATACAAGCATACAAATTAATTTAATGGCAATGCAACCACATCAACAATTACAGCTCATACAATAGTAGTTGCGATGTCCAATTTCTCACAATAGGGAAAGATAAGATACAAAACAAGCACTTGACAATAGCAAATGCATCAATTTCAACCCCAAATCCAAGAACGAGATATGCATCAAACAGAAATCCAAGAACAATCTCATGTTCAATTGTTGCGTTTGTTTTGGGGAGATTCTAATTCAATAATCTCATAAATCTAACACTCGAAATCCAAGAAATCCAAACAGAAATCCAAGAACAACCCCAAATTGTGATTCTAATTCTAAAACAGAAATTTCAATTGAAATTAAATAGAAATTTAATATAGACAAGATAACAAACCTTAGATTCGAGAGAGAGTTGGCGATTTGGGTTCCACGGTTCCGGGTCTCTAGTGGTGGTATGGTGGTTGGAGCAATGGTTGGTAAGGTGGTGGTCGGGGAGTAGACATGGGCAGCGACCGAGGTAGTGACCGGTGAATTGCGGTGAGAGAACGAGCGCTGTACCGGAGAGAGAGAGAGAAGAGAGAGAGGCAACGAGCAAATCGCGAGGAGGGTTGGGGAGACGTTCCGGTGCTGTGGTGGTTGGCGGAGTGCAGGTGGTGGCTGGCGATTGGTTCCGGTGTTGTGGGAGGTGGCCGGCGAGGTGGTCGGTGAGAGGTAGAGGTTGGCGAATTGCAGCGAGCGAGAAGGTTAGGGAGGTAGCGAGTGAGCGAGCGAAAGGCGGTGTGGCCGGCGATTGGTGTTCCAATCGCTGAGATGACCGGCGAGGTGGCCGGCGAGGTGGTGGCCGGCGATTTTGGAAAACAGAGAAGGTAGAGAGATGGCGAGAGGTTAGAGGAAGGAGATGAAGCCGGAGAGCGAGTGAGGTCGGAGGAAGGAGGAATGAAATTTTTTTAAATTTTTGCCTAAAATTAAAGTGTGAATGGTTTTAATATCTTCCTTATATCAGGACCGTTAGATTAAATTTAAACAGTTAAAATGATAAATTCTCATAATAAGGATAATTCTCATTTTTAGGAGTTCTCATATGAACCTTCCCTTTTATATATATATATATATATATATATATGATTGTGTCATGCATAGTACAAGAGGATTTCTTCATCAATATATTTAGATTATAGAAGCCTCATTAGCATTTTAGGGAAAGGAGATGAGGAAGTGTTTAGGTGTTTTTTGGCTAAGTTATGATGTATTGTGTTACTGAAATAAAATATATAACTCGTATTAAAATAGTCTATACAATAAATACATTTTTAAAAAATATTTACGGTATGTAGAAGCATATGCTTTCAAATATACATAATATTTTGTCATACGGAGCTTTTGCATTGATCTCTTCTCGTGCAATCTTCTTTACTATAACCCTTTCGATTTCATTAACTTCCAACTACAGAATCTACACCAAAATTGTAAGATATATATATAATCAAAATTTCAGAATTCGACGTGAAAATTTTGGAATAGTGATCTAGGGATCTGGTCTAGAGCAACGTTCAATTGCGGTACAGCCTCTGGTATAAGGGCCAGCTGCTGCGGGTGGCGGCAGCTTCCTTGGCCTATGCAAATTGTCATTGCCCAAACTATGATAATTTATATAAGTATGCTTCTTTCCTGCAATACTATTTTCATTCTCTTTATTCTGATTTGTACCTTCAACCATGAAGATGAAGGAGCAGACTAAGAGCACAGCCAACATCGCTGCGACTTTCTCTCTCCTAATGCCTCCCATGATTGGCTCGATCGAGCTTTGATTATTTAGTTTGGGTTTCAATGGTAGGGTTCATGGCTATTTATATTTTCATGGATGGAGACCATTGAAAAAGCTATTTATAGTTTGTTTTCTTTTTTTATGGTCTAAATTGTGCCGCATATATGTATAGTTTGTTTTTCTATTATTAAGATTATTACTCGATTTGGCATTATGGAATTTGTGAGGTATGGTACGTGGAGAAACTAGTTTGCTGTTATTGAAGTTGAGCCTTTCATCTATCAAACAGGGCTTAAGAAGGGTATGTAGATCACGGATTTATTAACTCTTATTTATAAGAAATGGAAGATTTCGCTGAGGTTTATAAAGTCATTGGTACTTGTGAAAGTTGTAACCCTAACAGTAGAATCTATTTTTCTTTTGGACAGGATATGCTTGCTAGTGAGATCACTTCGAATTTGAGTGTTATTTTCCGCGTGATATGCAAATCCCTTGAAGTAAAAAGGTCATCAAGGATGAGGAGAGAGTTAAGTCTTCAAAACCGAAAGAAATTTGGCTCATTCTCGGAAAGTTATCTACTTTATGGAAAGGGATTTTGAAATTCGATTCATAGAGGTGTATGGAAGCGACCTGTAAGCAAATTAATACAACCATGTTGAACAGTTGGACGGGTGTTAATGAGAATTGGCTTTTTAAGTTTTTGAATTTTTTCGATTAATAAATGTACTCAAAGGTAATGAGCTAATCATAATCCAGCTGTTAAAATTAATCGGACAAGATCGATAAAGTCTCTGGACTTAGATGAAGAAGCCGGGTATCTTCATTAGAATAGCGAAACATCGTAAACTCGGTCGGATAAAAGGGAGGGGAGGGTCAAGAAAAAGGTGTGTTTTCGGGATAGCTAGTAAGAAGAGGGTGATCATCCAGAATGTATGTTGATGTTGGACGGAGCGCAAAAGAGCACCCAAATTGATGTGCTTGCATGTTTGATAGTAAGGCTCAACAATTGTAAGTTGAGTTATTTTTTTAATTTGTATTTTTAGTTTATGGATGAAGTTTTATTATCTAATTGTTCAGTATAGGTGTATTTTGGCATGTTATTTTGTCTAAACCTTTTAAAGGCCTATACTTTCTATAGTTTTTATTAGACTAATCAATAATTGAAGAAAAAAATAAAAAGCGTATGTACACGTACACATATATGTAATTATTCATCGCTATATATATATATATATATATATAATCTTTTCATACATCATCATTATCCCTTTCTCTACCCTATTGTGGTATGCTAGATATTGTCATGAGATCGAGACCAATGATGTTATTTTTCAACTTAGGTTTGTCCGAGGAGTTGGGTAATAAGGGTTTGTTTCAAAGGGTAGTA
Source organism: Talinum fruticosum (assembly GCA_021018815.1). Classification (NCBI taxonomy): domain Eukaryota; kingdom Viridiplantae; phylum Streptophyta; class Magnoliopsida; order Caryophyllales; family Talinaceae; genus Talinum; species Talinum fruticosum. The sequence goes on along the minus strand of JAITYX010000080.1, from coordinate 977,150 downwards.
AACCAGGCTGCACTAGCGAAAATCTTTTCGACTTATTTTTGTTCAAGTACTTGAATAAAATTTATTTGAAATAAGTTAAACTTATTTTTATCAAATAAAACTAAACTGACTTATTTTTATTGAATTGAATTGAACTAATTTGCAAAAAGAAAAAAATGAAATTGAGGAGAGCATGTCCCAAAAAAGATTTAAGTACTCACATTTCATTTATTTGTGAGACATAGTCTGAAACAAGAGTAAAGAGAAGTTACTCTTATTCATTCTTGCTCGTCTCCTACTCCTTTTTTTTTTGCCGTAAGTACTAACTGTAAGCTATGTTGTAAGGCTACTTATAAAGAGATTTAAACAACCATAAGAATTTATAAATTTAAAATAAAAAAGAACAGTCATTCCTCTTTCAAAGTCATATGTAAGTTGAATAGAACTTGGTTTAAAATATTCATATTAACGAGTTTTGAGTCCAACTTATATACAGACAATGTCAGTCTATCTTTTCAAAGTTGATATGGCATAGTAGTGCATATGTAGATTTTAATGAAATATGAAAGTATACTTTTGCTCCACATTAATAAAATTGGTGACCTTAGACATGCAACATAAATACGAAGCATTTTGTTTCGATCAGTTGATTACAAACGTAAATAGATACGAGAGCATTTTAACATGAGAATACGAAATCAATTCTAGGAGCAATTTTGCAACATTTGATATATACATTATTTGCTCGATCTTGATCTTAATTCTAAAATAGAAGCTCTGTGTTTCATCTTTAATGAATACCCAACTCTGTACTGTCTGGGAAAAGGGAGAAAAAAAACTTATAAATATAAAACGTTTATACCAAAAAAAAAAGTGCATAATATCAAAGATGCTGATCTGCCACATCCTTCAAGAATGGCTAGCAACATAAATACTAAGAAAAGAGTAGCAACAAAAAGCCTTTTTTGTGAATTTTGCACCAAAAATGATGATGTCAACACAAAATGGGTATTCGTAATTTTTAATTTTTGGTACATTTTTATGTCAATTCCCACTTCTTTCTGCTCTCAAGATCACCAATGGATGTTCTCTTCAAAAAAAAAAACAAGATCTCCAATGGATGATTGATTACTTCCCTCAATATTCCAACTTTTGACTTGTAATAATGCTTGTTCCACTTTTTTGCATGTATTAAAGGTTCTTTTTGACTCTAATTAAGTACCATTTTTTAACATTTAGGTCATATTAATTAACAAAAATCAATCACAAACCTCTTTTTTCTTCCAATTTATAAATGTTGAAATACATGTGAATGTGGAATCTATTGTTTTTTTCTTTTACAATGATAACGGCAGACAACCTAGTTGGGTCTTTATATTAGGGACATCCCAATTGAATTTAAAGGCCCAAAGGGAAGGGAAATACCAAGCCCGAAGCCCTCTATCCACTACAATGTCCCTTTGTACAAGGTAACAAATTGTTTTCCTCTAAATTGAAACCCGAAAAAAAGTGAAAGTATTGCTAACCAAGCAACGATAACGTGGAATCTAATTGATGTCATCGTTAAGGTTATTGGTAGATTAGGAAGAAATTGTTGCAAATTAGTGGGCATGATATGGTATAGTATTTGACTTCTGGGTATTATGAATCACTTAACGAACATTAGAATAAAAAAAATAGTCAAAAGATGAATACAAAGAGGAGAATAACTATCTTGGTTATATATTAATATTATTGTTCTATGTGGCATGTTCTTTTCTTCTAGAAGGGAAAAACTAGACATGAAATTGAGTTTGAAGGAATTAAAAAGAGTTAATTTGGGGGAACAAAAAGAAATTGGAAGAGGTTTCAACTTTTAAGGAGTTGCAAGAAATTGGGGAGTTAGAAGTAGTTATAAATAAAATTATTATAAAATTAGAAGGAGTAAGAAATAGTTGGAAGAAATTAGAAAGTAGTTGTAAGTAAAGAAATAAAAAAAGTTACATAATAAGTTGTATGACAAGACTTGTGTGGAAAAGAAAACACATTTGATATCCAAAAATGTAAAATGAAAAACAAAAGAATGTAACATTTTAAAACCCTTTTTTCATGTTTCTATTGTAGACAATGTTGTTTGTATATATGGCAGAATTGTGTAATTGACCCAAAATTCGAAAACATAACTAAATGAATGAAATCCATACACGATCCAAATATCCGAGACAATTAATCTAAAGTAAACCTAAAAAGAAGTTAACTTGAGCCAAGTCCAAGCCGAACATCTTCTCTAAACTTTTTTTCTTGGTAAGATAAGTCTATTTTACCAAAATCGACTAACTTGAAGTAAACCCAAATCGAAAATGACCTAACTTGAAATCGAAATCTTACCAAATCTTGTAGACTCAAACACGATCCAACTTACAGTTAACTTGACGCAAAAACGAACCGAGTGACCTATTTGTGAAGTCTAGTTGCTTATCACAGTCTACTTAATGTTTTTGAAAACATTTAGTCATTTCACCAAAAAAGATATGTTGTTTCCGGTGTTGCTTTATGTACATATGTAGTAGCACTTATTTTTACATATGTCAAGTTTGTTGGGTCACTCATTTTGGTTTTAGATTTGTAATCTTGGGTCGAGTTATCTTTAGATCAATAAGATTCGATTTTATATCGGTTTTGGATATGCTCGGTTTAATTTTTATTTGAGTTGACTTCGGATCGGTTGATGTTTCATTGAATAAGATTTTTTATAAAAAATTTATTGTAAAATGGTCAAGTTGTTTGGTTTAGTTCAAGTGAATTCGGATCTCCGATCTACTTCAAATTAACTATCTCACTTATTGGCCCGTTTGAATTCGACATAAATAATTTTTGCCGAATCTAATTATACCACACTGACATAGTTGGTGGGATTTTCAAGTAAGAATCAATAATATTCATTTGAGTAGAAGTTTCATCATGTGATAAACTAGTACTATATAGATAATAAGGACTCACATGGATATGACTCACTTATGTAACAATTTGTGATCCAAAAAGTGGCACAACTAACAAGATCATAAAGTGATAAGCAACTCTCCTTATATTTGAGTAGACTTTTTTTTTTTTTTTTTTCCTTATCATGCCATGCAAAGAAGTCTCTATTCATAAACCTTAGTCCTCTTTTCATATATCTCTTCCTTTTATAGGGGATGGACCTTTTGAGACCTTGTATAGTAGTATAAGCTCAACTAACTAAGAGAACTCAAGAGCTCTAACAGTAGATTTGTCATTTGTCCTCAATTAGCTACATACCATAAAGGTTCCCCCAAACCCTATACCAATAAAAACTAGAAGACAACAGAAGGGAAGCGGTTGAGAGGAGGGGGAGGACCCTACCTAGTGATAAAAGTTCTTTCTTTTAAGTCTAGGCATTTATCAAAAAATTGAAAACCAATTTAGCATATCAACTTAATGATAATCGGTATTTGTATAAAGACCTTGTTCCATTTATCTCGTAAAGAGTTGTAAGTAATCGTGAGGTTCTAAACAAGCTGAATGAAACAGGTTTAAAGTCTCACATCATAACACTAATAAAAAGTATTTTATGTAGAAATGGTATTTTTACTTATTCCGATGATCCACATCATCAAATGAAAAGTTCAGAAATCACTATTATATTGGATAACAAATTAAAAATACATATATCTATCTATAAACAGAAATACTCAAACGAATAAATCTGACTACATCTAGATCTATCTAGACTTTGGAAAAGTGAAACCTATTAAACTTTGTAGTATTTGAAAATTAGGAATTAAAAAAATTAGAATTGAAGTGTAAGCTTGGTGGGGAATGAAAAGCAAGACATGTGCAAGCATATAATAATATGTATTATTACAGTCCAACTCACTCAAAATCCACTAGGATGTGACAGATAGTTCCCAATGCGAAGCCCTACCTCTCTACCTGAAGCATTTCTTGTATAAAATTATAATATATAGTTTCTACATCATCCAAATCAAACCAAATAGCTCTGTTTTTGGATTTTGCACTCCACATGCACACATTGCTAGCTATCTATCCATCCAGCTCAATCTCAGCAAAATATAATGCCCTAAATTACTCTCAATTTGCATTCTTTGTCTTTACTTTATTCTTTAGTATTTGTTTATTTTTTTAAAAAATCATTGATAAGCTGATGTAAACATAATATTAATCCTAATCATATTTTTATGTCATCCAAATTTAAGATTTTGATAAGCACATTATTGTCACCTTTCATCTTACTTAAATTGTTGCATATATGCTATTTGCATCATTGCTGTTTTTATTACTACTAAAACATCTATCTAAACTACATAGTGTAGACACTTAAAAATAGATACGTTAAACTTAAAGTATTAAAATTTACATGATTTATCTTTATTTTTTAAAATAGTTAATTAAATAATATACATGAAATTAATGTCATCTTTTAATATCGATCACTAAATTCTGAACTTTTAAGACTAAGAGAAAATGCCACTAATTTTTTTATTTCAACACTTAAAAATTATACAATTTACTAAAAATAGCAGGTTAAAATTATTTTTTCTTAATTTTTAATTATTGAAATTCTTTAGAATTTTTTTAAATCAATAGTTGTAGTAATAATAATAATAATAATAATAATAATAATAATAATAATAATAATAATAATAATAATAATAATAATAATAATACCTTGTTAAATTTAAAAAATAATATAAACCATCAATTTTTCAACACTTAAAACTTATAGAATTTACTAAAAATACCAGGTTAACCTTATTTTTTTCTTAATTTTTAATGATTGAAATTCTTTAAAATTTTTTAAAATCAATAGTTGTAGTAGTAGTAGTAACTATAATATTTTACCGCCAATATTGTAGTTCTTATAGAACTAAAATATTATCGAACACAAACCACCAATTTTAAAAATTAACAACAAACAATCATATTATAAATCCATAAATTTATAAAAGATATTAACATTAACATAGAATATAAAATATGGAACTATCTGTTTAATAAAGCCAAATTTCATCAAATTAGCACACTAATTTGTTTGACACAGATAGGGAAAAAAAATCAATTACAATTATGAATATAAGTTATTTTTAGTAGCAAATTTATCTAAGAATTCAAGATAAATCCTAAGCCACAAATCATTTATTCATCTAAATGTGACAAAACTACATATACTAAAGTCCAAAAAATATCCCATTTTATGGTTAATCTTTACATATATTTTTATTAAAAATCTAATTAATTAATTAATGTAAATTTAATCTCTAAGCCACTATTAAATTGATACTATTGAGTTGGATAAAGTGTTACCCACAAATTGGGTTTATGTGTAGTATTTTATATAGAGTTTAGACAAATCATACATCCATCAACGAAATTAATATTAAGTATCGTTTTCTACATTTCACTCGAATCTCCCCCAACATTTACCCAAATTCATAGCATGGGATTAATTATTATTTTTTCCCCAAGCATCAACTTCCGACATTGTTGGTGGTGTGACTCTTGTTCCAATATTGCTTTTAAAGTTTCCTTATTCTTTAAGTGTATGTATTGGAAGGTAGATGCTCATGTGTAACATATTCAATATAAATATCACCCTTCTCAGCTTAATTTATTACGTGTTAGATATTTAACTATAATTTTTTTTTTTTTTTGTTTATATTTGCTTCTTGACAATTTTCACTCTAAAAAGAGAACATGTTAAGTCCTTTTGGTTCGTTGAAAAAGATTTTTATTGTTATATGGTACTGAATTGGTTGACTAGCTCTTAAAAAATCGAATTATTGTTAATGATATTGAATTGTACAGGACAAAAAAAAAAATAAAAAAGGTAAGTTATACTTGATAGAACTATAATAGTGTGGTTTTAATAGGTAATGAATGGTATTAAAAAAAATTGTTGAATGGTACTGAAATTTCACAATATGATATTAAATTATGTCACTTCCTTTATCTAAAAAGAATGTCCAATATTCATTTTTGGGATATTACAAAAAGGATGTCTATTTTCAAAGAAATGAGCTTGAATTAAGAGTTGGGAAAGTTTTACCCCATATAATATTTAACTGAAGTACTAACAGAAATCTAAACGCTGCACGAATTGAACTAACTTTGACTTGAACTCGATAAGATATGACAATTTAGCATTAAAACGTGTTTTTTTGCTATTTTTGAGTAAATCTAAGCTATTTTCAAGTTTTACCCAAGGTTGTTAGAATCGAGATCATAATTATAATTGATTGGGAGTGGTTAGAATCGGAATCGTAAAATCGGATTGAGGATCGTAAGATTCTAATATTTGTTTGTAAAAATGAAATTTTTTATATGAATAAAAATTTTAGCAAATATTTATAAAGATTTATATAAATCTAATTTAACTATACTTTGTCAAAGATTTTTTTTTTTTTTGAAAAGCACACGATTGTGATAAATTTTCGAATAAAATTATGTATCAACAATTTATGAAATTTATTTAGAATTGTGGATTGGATCGTAAAATCGTAGTACGATCCTACCACATATTTTTGAATGAAATTAGAATTGTAACATTCTAATACATTTAACATTTTAATGGGAGTTAGATCGATGCAAGAATTTAACAACCATGATTTCACCTAATACTCGACTTGATTATTAATTAGATCGATCCGAACTAACCCGCTTTTCAACCCTACTTGAAAATTGCAAATATTGTCTAAGTTGTCTTACTTTGAATTTAAAAAACAAAATTTAAAATGAATTTTTGAAATATAAATATGAATGATATTGGTAGTATTTTAAGAGTAAAAAGTGTGAAGGAAAGATTCATTTTTGGGATGGGTTGGATTTAGCCGGGCTTCGGATATCCTCCTACTAATAATAATTGAGTTGGATTAAGTTGGTTAAGAGCCGTGACTTTCATTTAACTTAAATTCACAATTCTCATGCTACTCCATCCAAACAAATTAGACACACACACTCAAACGCTGAATCCCAGAACTACTCAAATATGCAAGCATGCCGCTTCAGTTATCTCACTCTCTCCTCCCTAATTTTCTCAATCTCATCACTCTCTATATATCTTCTTTATTAATTTTTTTATCATTCCAATCTCCTATTATAATTACGATATTATATATTGGAAAAAATAAAAAAATAATTAAGAAGAGTAAAATTTAAAAATTAGTAATTAATATACTATTATTATTATTATAAAGTGACAAGTATTATGAAATAAAAAAAGTTAATTAAAGTGATTATATATTGTGAAACGGAGAGAGTACGTTATTATAATTTGTAAAGTAACATGCATTGCATCATATTTCGTAAAGTAGCATGCATTGCATCATATTTTAGGTACATGGCTCTATTTGAAATAGTTATTTTTTGAAAATGTATTTGATAAAATTAGTTGTTTAAGGAAAAAGTATTTGATAAAATTTCATTTATGTCCTTATTTCTTTCAAATATAATTATATTTATGTTATGTATACAAATTATCTTAAGTTATAAAACTTTATTTCTTTCCCCCAAAAATATAAAACTTTATTTCTTAGTATTTTTACAAAATTTATATGTATTATCTATCTGATATAATATTTATTATATTTAATTTAAATAAAAAATAATATTAAGTAGTAGTAGTAGTAGTAATAACAATAGTAAAAATAATTGGAGTAATAATAATAATAATAATAATAATAATAATAATAATAATAATAATAATAATAATAATAAGGGTTCTTTGGCATATAGTGTAATTTCTCCAAAATTTTGGACAAATGTGTCATTTTTGCAAATAGTTCTTCTCAAAAGAAGGAGCTGTTGGGGGCAAAACAACTATTCCAAACAATTGTTTACAAAATATTCAATTAGACTTCGTTCGACAATAACGTTTGGACTAAATTTTAATGTTTTGTCCAAGTCAAAATACTAACCAACAAAATATTAGTCTTCGAGTGAGCTAGTGTTTTAATTGGCGTTTGCGATAACTTATAGGAATATTGGACTGGAATAATACAAACTTTGGGGGTATTGGCCAAATTTAATACTGAACAATTTCCTTGGTTGCGAACATAATCAACTTTGGGACTATTTTCCAATATCAAAACGTCACCGAGTTTTATGGGTGGCGACTCGTCGGAAAGTGACGTGGCAAAGTTTTAGGGCACGTGTACGGCGGAGTCAATTTTTGACTAGATTTATAATATTTTAACTTTGCTTCTCCCTCTCTCTCTTCCCCTGCTTTCAAACCCCTCTCCTCCCTCCCTCTCGCTTATCCTCCTCCCTCCCTCTCTCTCTCTTTCTCTTTTCCCCACGTTCTCTTTCCTCTTCGTATTAAAATATCATAAATCTAGTCAAAAAAATTGACTCCACTGTACATGTGACCCAAAACTTTACCACGTCACTTTCCCAACGAGTCGCGCCATAAAACTCAGTGGGCTTCGATATTGGAAAATAACCCCAAAGTTGATTAAGGAAATTGTTCGTATTAAATGTGTCCAATACCCCAAAGTTTGTATTATTCCCATCCAATAACCCTAACTTATAACATTTTAAGCAATGTTTATGAAAAACTAACAATATTAGCTTTTCACATTTAAAAGTAGCATCTCATATTTTTTTGTCAAAAATATCCATTCATTAATTTATATTCGGCAAATTATTTATATCTTTTTGCGTCAATTTACAATAATAAACTAACTCAATCGCTAAATTTACCGAATACATTCATTCAACTGTTCAATTGAACAGCTTAAAATCTAACAGCTATCAGCTATACAAACTATTTGCTACTCGAAACTCATTTTGCCAAACAGACCATTAATTGTTTGACTTGAAATCGCTCTTGACCCTTAAAGTTGTCAACCAAACACCCCTTATATATCAATATATGATTAGATGAAAGGAGAAAATAGAAGGGTTTAAAGAATAAAAAATAGAAAGATAACTTGTTAAGTAGTTAGGGACTATAATGGAAGTTAAAAATGTGTTACCAGGGTGCGTGCTTACACATGGTAAATAGGTCATTTGAGTCGATTTAGTGTTCAGTTTGTTTAGTTTTGATTTTCAATTTAGATCATTTTTAATTGGAATTAATTTTAATAAATTAATATTTGATTTATTAAACTTATACAGATTTGAAAATTAAAAAAGTATTAAAATTGAGTTGGATTTCGAGCCCAGCCCAGCTAGCCAATTGAAAAGGATGGTTGGTATTTGAAAGTGAGAAATGCAATATACATTGATGATAAGTAAAAAACAAACCATGCTTATTTGAGCTCATATCATATCATATCATACCTCCTACGCAAAACTTTCTTGAACATAGTAATTTGGCTACAACTTAGTAGTATTAATCAAATCAAAACAATAATCATCACCGACATCTAACTTGCAAACTGCCATTACATTTCAATTTTTGTCTCCAAACTTCATTCATACTCCCATGATTATCCATGTCTTATCACGAGAGAAAAACAGAGCAACCCCCCGAAAAACAGAGCATTGCCGCCATTGCTGCTACTTGAATTTCTTATCATCGTCATCCTCCACCACCTTTCCATCGTCTTTCTCATTTTCATTCAGATTCAGATTTTTATCTCCACCTCGATTATGCATCTCTAATTCCCTCTTCTCCTGCTCTTCTTCTTCACTCCGACCGCACTTTCTCTCTCCTCTCCTCTTCAACTCCTCCAACAACTCCATTACCGCCCTCGTTTTCTCTCTCCTGTACCTTATCAACACCTCGCTCACATCCGCCGGCGTCATGTTCGCCTTCTCCACACCCCCTTCGAATTCCTCCATTATTCCCTCGCTCAGATCTCCATCCTCAATCCCCAGATAATTCTTCAACAAAATCTTCAAAGATGGAAACGAGCAATAGCTCATATGAATGTGCATATCCATTCTCCCGCTACGGAGCAATGCCGGGTCGAGCTTCTCCACATGATTCGTCGTGAAGACGAAAATTCTCTCGCTCCCACAACAAGACCACAACCCATCGGTGAAATTTAGCAGACCCGAAAGAGTCGGACCCGACCCCTCATCCGGGTCAGAACCCGGATGGTGTCCGACCCGACTGGGCTTCTTTGTCCGGCTGGTGAGATTGATGGAACAGTCGATATCCTCGATCACAATAATCGACTTCGGGGTGGTCTTCATAAGAAGCTTCCGGAGCTCCGAATTCGACCCAACTTCGGAGAGCTCGAGATCATAGATGTCGTAGTTGAGGAAATTCGCCATGGCCGCGATCATACTAGATTTCCCAGTTCCGGGCGGCCCGAATAGCAAATACCCACGTTTCCAGGCCCGACCCGTGGACTTGTAGAAAGCTTCGCCGCTGGCGAAGTCTCGAAGATCCGCCATGATTTCGGACTTCTTAACCGGATCCATCGCGAGGGTCTCGAAGGTGCTGGGGTGCTTAAAGGGCACGGCCTCCCAGGGGAACCCTGGGCGCGACGAGTCAATGCACGCGCCGCCGCGGGAGTTGGTGTAGAGGTGACGGTCTTGGTTGTTGCGGCGGATATCAGCGGCCCGGTTCATGATATGATCCAAGTAGCGGTTCAGGACGGTTTTCTTCTGGGTCTTCTTGACCCGGAGAGTGAAGACCCGTTTCTCGTCGGGTACGGGCCGCCACGAGAAGGCCTGAGAGGGGGGCGTTGGGTGATGACGTGCTCCCACTGGAAAGCGACGCCTTCGAAGGTGTCGAAGAGGGTGTCGTTGTGGGAGAGGCCGAAGGTGACGGCGGAGGAGTTGAGAAGGCGCGTGAGAGTCAGACGCCCGGCGGAGCTGACGGTGGAGGAGGAGGTGGAGAGGTAAAGCTGGACGGCAGTGTAGAGCTCGTTGGTGTTGACGCCGTCGATCTCAGTGATGTCGAAGTAGCAGTAAGAGGAGAAGTAGTGAGAGATTCGCCGGAGGAGTTTGAGGAGAGTTGATCGGAGCTCCGGCGGGATAATGGAGGAGAGAAGCCCTTGGCAGAAGGCTAGAACCCCCATTATCGACGCCATTGATGTCCAGATTTCTCTCATCTTTTTGCTTCCCAAGATTTCTCCTTTTTTTCTTTTCTATTGGGGAGGTTTTGGGGTGTTTTAATGGAAGAGGGTTTGGTTAATTTATAGAGAGATGGATGGAAGTGGGATTGTATGAGAATAAAATGTGGTGGAAAGGAATTTATTTTATTTTTTCTTTGGGAGGGGGAGGGGGCGTTGAGTCATGGCCATCAATAATCCAAATAGGTCTTCTTTCTTTCTACTTTAGTGAGCTGGAGCACGATACTTAGTAGGAATGTTTTTTTCTAATTTTAAAAAAATATGGTTAGTTTATCGGAAGTTGACTCTCTTAGGCTGCGTTCGTGATAACAATTGGAGTAACTTTTGACATTTCGATCATGCTCAAACAATAATTAACTAAATATTAGAAACTTAGTAAAGTGAACCAAATGTGTACAAGGGTATTCTATTTCAATTGTTGCAAGTATTTATCAATACTGCTAAAGTCGATGTGCTAAATGAGAGTTCGAGGTGGCTCCCTAATAGAATGTTTAACCGATACATTCGTATTGACCGCACCAAATCCGGGTAGGACAATTTGACGAGTCTATTCAACGTAGTAAAAGTTATAGACAACGATCAATAAACCTCGATTACACAGCTTGACCACACACATTGAATATAAAGGAGGAGTAAGTTTACAATTTGGAATGTAAATTTCAAAGGGTTTCCCGACAATTGCCTTAAGCCTTTTCTGCTCGAAAAAATGGAATTCTTACATAAAAGCACTATTCAGTGTTGTTATCTTTCAACAAGACTCGAATACTACTTATTAAAATTACGGAGTAGTAACATTTTCTTGACCATTCAACTCCATTAAGTAGCGTCGGTACCACATTCATACATAGTAGAGGAATATGCTTGAGGTCTAGATTGTTTTTCATATCATAAATGAGTTTAATTTTTCTGATGTTTATATGGTCCTTTAATACTCCTTATGATAATAAGCAAGTAATTTGCTAATAAGTATTCTTTTTAAGAGGATTATATCCTATTTTTACACCAAACCAAATAGTTAAATAATTAATTTTGATTATAATAGAATAACTATTGTATTATTATTATTTTAATTAAAGCCAATCAAATTGAACAAGATTTAGGTCGATTCACTAGGTACTATTTAATCGGTCCATATTATTGATTCAAGCAAAGGACACGAGGCATGATGATAGTTTATTAGGACAGAAAGAAAGGGATCCTTTAGGGTTTGTATTTATGTACAACCTACTGATTTATGACTTATTTGTTGGCTTCTCTTTAATGCTGTCCTTTTACACAAGCTAGAAAATATTTTTCATGAGGAGAGAAAGAGAGAGACGAGGGGAGTGGGAGAGGGAGGCTTCAATGGTCCATATTTTTTTGGTGTACTATTTTCATTTATGAATTCTAAGTCAGACAAGATCACTAGGATGGATATAGTTTCTCAATCATATACAATACAAAGAGGGAAGATATCATCAAGATTTACCTCTCAAACCCACCCAACCACGTTTTATCTACTATTAGATCCTCCAAATTATATTATGGTTTCCAAATTACTTGCCAAATAGTCCTCCAATATATAAATCTTCTTTTGTTGAATCTCCAATATCCTCCTAATTGCATTGATCTCCTTGCCGAAAATATATTATGACGTCATGTATTTCGAGATTATAATATACGTGCATACCAGACTTCGCATGGCATATTTAAAGAAAGTACCTTTTCCTTTTGTTTTGGAACGCGAGAATGTAGTTATGAATGCAATAGTTTGTACAAATTTTACTATCCAGAGAAAAATTATTTAAGGACTAATTAATAATTGAACTCTTAAAAATAATTTTATTATACTCTCAAATATCTCTTCATATTAATGTCCTTTGAAGTATAGATGTCGTAAAATTCCGTCCTTTCATATATTGAGCAATAATTTCTTGCCGAATTGAGCAATATATGACATCATTAGCTCTTTCTCTAGCATTTTTTGGGGTTGGGTGAGTAAGCTCTTTCCCTAGCTTGCTAATGCATTTTGGTCATTTCCCTCATGGCAACTTGAAGTTTGCTATCAACCACTACTTAAAGTGCATCAATGATGCCACTTGCTTGAGTAACTAAGTTCTATCCTTTCGCCAAGCAAATTGAGTACATGCAATGCATGGTCAAAGTTAACGTATTAATTAATTTCAACACTTTCCACTATTTACACAATTAATGGATGAATAGATCATGAGTTTAGTTGTGCATTATTCATGTCTTTTTGTTTTCAGTCATTTTAAACACATTAACAAATACAAAAGATACTACAAGATTCACTCTAAAAACATAAAGAGTTGTAAGCTAAATCTTTTTTTTTATCACCGATAAGTTAAAACTTAAAATAACTAATTAAAAGGATGCAATAAGGTTTTCTAAACTTTTAAGTTTAATGTAAAGATAATTTCTCTTTAGGGCATGTTCGTTGGATTTATTATCGGTATTCAATATAATTCAACAATTATAAAAAGTACTTTTTTTAAAATAAAACACATGGGCTCTTATATTAGATCAAGCTCCACTAGCCTAACGATGCTAGGCGGAAAGTCGATATACGTTGTAAACCCGCTTCCACTAATTGGATTAAGATAGGCTGCCAAATGAGCAATAGTATTACCCCCATATTTTACAGCACTCTGCAAAAAGGATGAAAATGAAGAAACAACACAACCTAATGTCATCAATAACTAGATCAACTAAACTCCTACCATGAGACACATTTTGCAATTTGGAAATAGTACCCAAGGCATCTGATTCGATTATCACCTTATCCCTCCCCATCCTCACAGCATGATACAACGCCATTCTCGCCGCTTTGCACTCCGTAAGTTCAGGGCTCCATCTAACATCCATCCTCTTAACTCCCACCTCCACAAACTTGCCTTGCTAGTCCCTTGCTACCCAATCGAGACCCACCTAGTCCCCTATCACAGTCGCGTCTGAATTGATTTTGATCCATCCTATTGGAGGTGGTTGCCAGTTTGCAAAAGATTGGGTTCGTTCTATTGTAATGAAATAATGCATGAATTTGAGTCTCGTCCTTGTTGTGATAGATTTGGCACAACTCCTCATCTGTCGTGTGGCATCGCTTGAGCTCCTTTCGCACTGCCAGGAATCCATTGAAAACTCTCCAAACAAAATGCGTCAATTTTGGTGGGACATTCAAACCCCAAATTCTCTTCCGCCATATTTGATTAGTCAAGGAAAGATCCTTCCCTTGCATTACCATCACGCCCAATCGTCCCAACCAGTATGCCGATTTCACCGAGAGTATACCTCTTTTCTCTAGCCACCAAATTCTCACATCACCACTTCCCATCATACTTAGGCCCTGTTCGGCAAAATGAGTTGTTTGAGTAGCGGATAAGTTGTTTGTGTAGTGATAGTTGTTTAGGTAGTGATAGCTGTTAGATTTTAGTTGTTAGCGGATAGTCTGTTCAATTGAGCGGTTGAATAAATGTGTTCGGTAAATTTAGTCTGTTGAGTTAGGCGATTCATCGTAAATTGACGTAAAAGGATATAAATAATTTGTTAAATATAAATTAATGAAGGGATTTTTTGTCAAAAAATATAAAACGCTACTTTTAAATGTGAAAAGCTAATATTCTTAGCTTTTCGAAACACTACTTGAAACGCTAAAAGCTACTGCAAACGCTAATTAAAACACTACCTTACTTGAACGCTAATATTTGGTTGATTAGTGTTTTGACTTGGTCAAAACGCTAAAAGCTACTCAAAACGCTGTTGCCGAATAGGGCCTTAATGAGAGGCTTAAAATTATTTAGGCTGTATTTAATTCTAAGAAAATAGGTTGGAAAGAAAATTTAAATGGTAAAAAAGCGATGAAGAAAAAAAGTAAGGGAAAATTAATTTTTTTTCTTGTGTTTTGTTCAAAGAAAAATAGAGGAAAAAAATTATAATCCTTTTATAACATCTTACTCATTCACCATATTGTCATGGAGAGAGAGAGAAAATAGTCAATAGACTCGATTAATTGAAGCCACTATATATTTTTTCCCATCCACCATTGTCATGAGAGAGAGAGAAAATTCTTAATAGAAGTTTCTCTTTTTATCTATTTCTCTCCCTATATGAAATTTTTCTTCCATTTTTCTCTCAATTTTGGAAGGAAAATATCATTGACCAAATTGACAAAATCTTTCCATTTTCCTCTCAATTTTGGAAGGAAAATATCATTGATCAAACTTTTTTTCTCTCCTTTTTGTTCAATTCAAACAAGGGAAAAAAATTTAATTTTTTTCTTTCTAATTTTCTTAGAATCAAATGGAGCCTTAAGGACTATTTCAACTAAAAGTTTCGATATAACAGCCAAAAATAAATAAAAAGTAATTAATAGTTGAACTCCTAAAAATAAGTTTAGTATACTTTCTCACATATCTCTTTATTTTAATGTTCTTTTTAAGTATAGATATTGTAAAAACTCTGTCCTTTAATATATTGAGCAGTAATTTTATCACCTTATCCTTCCCCATCCTCACAACATGATATAACGCCATTCTTGTCTCTTTGTACTCCGCAAATTTAAGGGTTCATCTAACGCTCATCCTCTTGACTTCCATCTCCACAAGCTTGCCTTAGTAGTCCCTTGCTACCCAACCGAGACCTATGTAGCCCCTTATCACAAACGTGTCCGAGTTGATTTTGATCCATCCCATTGGAGGTGGTTGCTAGTTTGCGGAAGATTGGATCCGATCAAGCACCCCATTGGAGTACACCTCCGATGCATAAAGTTAGTAATCAATTATCATTCTCCTAAAACTTGTCACTTGCTTCCTCTAGACTCGAGTTTTCATCACCAAGAATTGTCCGGTTGTACACCTTCCGGATAGCCCACATGGCAGCCAAAAAAATCTCAAACTCTTCCCTCTCTGTTTTGGCCTCAACCCATGAGATAAGATCATGGAAAGGAGAGGTGGGAACATTTAGACATACCTCCTTGAACTTGCTTCCCATCAATACTTTTTCGCCCTAACGTAATAAAATAACGCATGAATTTGAGTCTCGTCCTTGTCCTGGCAGATTGGGCACAACTCTTGGTCCGTCGTGTGGCATCCTTAAGCTCATTTCGTATTGTCAAGACAACAATCCCTTGTAGGAAAAAAAAAAAAGAATTTTAGAGGGACATTCAATTTTGGTGGCACATTCAATTTTGGTGGCACATTCAAACCCCAAATCCTCTTCCACCGGCTTTGATCGAGTCAAGGTCATGCCCTTTCATTACCATCACGCCTAGTTGCCCCAACCAATATATCGATTTCATCGAGAATATACCTCTTTTCTCTAGCCACCATTCTCACATCACTACTTCCCATCATACTTAATGGGAGGCTTAAAACTTTGGAGGCAACTTCAATAGAGAAAATGTGGTTTACCATGGTGTTGTTCCAAGTATCCTTATGTTCATTAGTCAAGCCACATACTCGAAGATTTGGATTAAATTTTATGTCAGCACATAGCACCCCCATAGCTAACTCAACCTATACCTAGTTGTCATCCCACATCCTCACTTTTCTCCCATTCCCAATCTTCCATTGCAAACTCTTAATCAAAAAACTCTTGGCAGCCCACAAACACTACTACAAGAACTACTTTTAACTACGGTTAAAAATGACCTTTAATGACGGTTAACCTAGGCATCGTGTATGCGGTCGTCGTTGTATGAAGCATATTTTAACTACGGTTCAAAAACCGTCATTAAATACAATTTATGACGACAGTTCAAAAGTAAGAATCGTCATCATATATCAACTATGACAACGATTCTTATACTAGAACCGTCATCATACGTCCTGCAGTAGGGACATATGATGACGGTTCTAGTGTAAGAATCGTCATGATATGTCTGAATTTTTATTTTAATTAGTTTTTTTGTTTTTTTCATACCCCCTATACAAAATACATCACAACTTACAATATATCACAATTTACACAGACAACAACCAACAGTAGCAATTTTCCAAAATATATACAAAAATTTCCCACTTAATACAACCACAAGAAGTTCCATTGAACAAGTTTGAGAACACAATTCCATAAATCTTCACAAGTAAGTTACACCAATGAATATATTATAAATGTGACATTATAATACAAACTTATTCATTATTATGTGAAAAAGTTCATCTTTATTTACCCAAAGTAATACTTTTGTAATAGATTTAGTTATGTCATTGTCTTTATGACGATATTGCTTGTTTAGATTTGTTGCAGAGGTAGCCTGGACAACATATATATACATCATATTTGCAGTTCACGCTACCTCCGCACGAACTCCAAGAAAGCAATATAATAATAAAGATAAACACATAACTCAATCTACTAAAACGCATCTTTTTGGGAAAATAGAGATGAACTATTTGGCATAAATATTGAAATCATTTAAACCACAAAGTTTCAAAAAGAAATACACACAGAGGTGGACAACATAAAAACTCGGTGATCTCACTCACAAACCTGTCAAGAGTGAGCTCATTACTCCTCCGAGAAAATCGGGGACGAAGGTAACATTCGGGAGCTCGGTTCTTTTGACCCTCGTCAAGTGATGAATCTTCTAGCCCTCCATTGGAGAGCTTGGTCTTTTGTTTGCTTGCTTGGAGTTCGTGCAGGGGTAAAGGTGGACAACCTCATTTCTTTTTAGGGAGCTTGCTCGGTACGCTCCCTATTGAAGCGTGGGCACAATTTCTCGTAACCGGCAGGAAGTGCTCCGTAACTCATTTTCATTATGATCAAAGGAGAGAGTTAAGTCAAAAGAATTATTCTTACCAACTCCTTCAATAAGGGTATAAGGATCGATGAGTCAAATGGAAACAAAAGGTCATAAACAATAGTCATTCATGTTTATCACCTTTTGTTTCCATTTGACTCCTCGACCTTCTACCCTTCTTTGTGGATCGGCCTATGTTGCATGTACACTTCATGTTTTATCTTGTAAAACCGACCTTATTGCTAATCACAACAAGAGAATTCCGATTCTCGTTATATCTTGCGTCGTTAAAGGAAATTAAAGGGTGGCCTCAACATTTCATTCATATTTCATTATTGTCTTATGAATTACGTAAACTTCAAAAAAATCATGGCCTCTAGTTTATGATCATGTATAATACAACAAACTTGCACCCAAAAAGAAACCGAAAATTTAGATAATTGGATAAATTAGTTCACCCCAGCTTCAACTCATCAAAATAAATACATTTGATAATAAATTTATCTTTATGACAAGTATTTGGGGAAATCCCTATATCCAAATACCTTTCCAATTTTTTACATTTTCACATTTATATCCTTTAAATATAAAACCACAAAATTTTCTATTTCCTCAAACCCTAAACCATAAATATTTTTATTTCTCTAAACTCTAACCATATTTGGATATCAATTTCGATGGATAAATGAGTTCATCCTAACATAACCTCATCAAAATAAACAAATTTGGATACAAATTTATTTTTATGAGAAGGTTTTTGGGATGACCCTATATCCAAATTATCTTTCTATTTCTCTAAAACCCTCAACAAATTTGGATGCACTCTTTTGATCTACCATACTTACCTATCATATTTCGCTATAATTACCACAAATCCTAAACTCCTAAACCTATTTCTCAAAATCTCAAACATTTTTCCAACTTAATAAACTAAACAAATGTTACCCACATTCTCAATATTCAACATTTCAACAAAGATTCAACATTTCAACAATCTTAAACACTACCCACATTATCAATATTCACATAAATTACCGCAAATACATTCAACATTTAATTAGAAAATAATTTTCTAAATAATTTAAAACAAAAAATAAGAGAGAATAGAGATTCATACCTAAGAACCAACAACTACGAGGGTGAGGAGAAGCTTGACAGCGAGAATTTGAGGAGATCTACACTTAAAAGAAACGAGAGAAAACCATAAATAAATAAAAGAATAAGATATAAGAGATCTAGACAGGTGAGAGTAAGGAGAGGCTTACCAATTCAAGTCGACCGACGAGTGAGGAACGCATTCCAAATCTAATGAGGAGGTTCGTGAAGGAGAGCAAAACCGAGAGTTGTAAGTGGGCGTAGAATAATAGATTGCGTTTTTAAGCTGATCTAAAAGACATATGACGACGGTTCGGTCATAGAACCGTCGTTAAATGTTACAGAAAACATATGACAACGGCTCTTACATTAGAACCGTCATCATATGTGTTACAAAGTGCCTATTATTTACAAAAATGCCACCGATCCAATTTTCATGATGGTTTGTCCTTTTAACCGTAGTTAAAGACCCGTCGTCAAAAGTGGTTCCTATAGTAGTGACACTGCGTTAGATAAAAGCTCAGCGTTTGGTGATGGTAAGACTTAAGAAAGTCGCACTTTGGGAAATGTCTAGCTTTAAGTACTTGGTGTAGCAGAGATTTCTCATCATCCATGAGCCTCCAAGCTTGTTTAGCAAGAAGAGCCTCATTGAAAGTACGAAGGTCTCTAAACCCCATACTTTCCATTGATTTTGGCCTAAACGAAACTTCCCAGCTATGTCAATGCATGTTTCTCCTCAATTGAGATGACCCCTCCAGAATTGTGCCAAGATAGCTTCAATTTCCTCTAGTAGCTTATCCGGAATCCTGAAGATACTCATGATATACGTGGGGATAGATTGTGCAACGACTTTAGTAAGTACTTCCTTTCCGGCTTTAGAGAGTAACTTATCCTTATAACTTTGTACTTTTTTCCGGATACGCTCCTTTATATAGGCAAAAGCCGACTTTTTGAACTGCCAATATAGTAGGGAACCTAAGACATTTAGCAAAGTGATTCACCTCTCTCATCTACATACATGCCATAATCTCTTCCTTCGTACACCTTGATCCATGTTCTTGCTAAAGACCACTTGATTTCTCCATATTGATTTGTTGCCCCGACTCGACTTCATAAACCTCGATGATTTGTTTCATTTTCATAACTTCACTAGGATTTTCCCTCATAAATATAACATTATCATCCGCAAAGAAAGGTGTGATATTTGGGGAGCTTGCAGAGCATCTACTACATCGTGAATCTCATTTCATTGAATGACCTGCGAAATTAATCCCGAGAAAGCATTGGTGCACAAGAGGAATAAATATAGTAAGAGTGAGTCCCCTTATCGGAGTCCATTTATTAGTGTGACTATGCCCTTTACTTCCTTATTCATCCCCAAAAAGATCATGGGAAAAGGGGATGTGGCTTGTAGCTCCCTCATCCTATGCCAAGTTTTATGTTTTTCAGAGTTATTCGCCCATCCATACATGCCTATTGCATATCTCATTGGTTTTTCTTACTCATCGAGAATCACAGCTAGTACATGATGGTTTGAGTATGACACAATTTGCACGTTAATATCATCCCACCAAAAGTCGATACCTTTTGATCGCCTATTACTACTCACACCAATACCATTCATAAACCACACTTATTCCAAATAATTTTTACAGCCCGACATCGTTTCTATGAGAAATACAATGTTGGATCTTTCTGTCCACACCCAGGAGTATAGGGTATCAACTGTCAGGGGTTGCCAAGCCCTTAGTAATTCCAAGAGCAGATTTTCATGGCTCTATAGGGGGCACATGTAGGCCTGCCTCCTTGGCCAATTTTGAAAGAGTGTTCGAGTCCTCGGTTGGTGTTGCGCTAACAGTCAGGGATTGGGAGCATTCGTTTGTGCTCCCCTTCCTATGTAAATAGTGTATAATAATATATTAATTCATTTTTTTAATTAACTAAGCAGGATATAATGATATATGAAATATGAAAAAAATGCACATGGATAGACAAAGAAAGAAACAATGGTATAATAAGCTAAGCACAAATCATAAGTGACTTAATATGATTCTTGCTTAGCTTATTATATGCTAGAGTACACAAAATGTGCTTAGCTTCTAATTATGATACCTTCCTTCGCCAATCCATGTGTAATTTAATATAATTCTCTTGCTTGTATTAATTTAAAAATATATACCCGATCACTTACACCAAAAAAAAAAATATACTCAATTATGTTGACTAAATAATTATTTTCTATAAATCATAATTAAAATTAAGGTCGTTAATATATTATGTCTCAAGTTTGATTTCTTCTTTCTATTGTAAAATACCATCTTCGTAACTTATTTAAATAAAAAATATATATAATTTTAATTTTAGGGAATTGACTTATTTTATAATTTTTTAAAAAATATCGATGATGTAGGTGACACCCGAGTTGAGATTTTTGATAATAATTTTTAAAACTTAATTACTTAACCTAAATGACACATAAGATTATATTTTTTATATAGAAAACTAGGTAGATATATGCCATGAACCTTGTCCTTTGTATGGTACAATTAAGGCCATTTCGGCTGTATCTGTACTCTCTCTCTCTCTGTTCTTCCCACGAGGAACATATTTTTCATGAGTATTACTTGTCATCATCATTGACAATAACACACTGCTATTTTAACCTCTTCACTTGATTAATAATAACCACTAGCCTTTATGACAGATTATGTTCATATCGATAACAAACAACACATAACTTTGAAATTTTTATTGAAATTATTCACATATTTTTTGAGAGATATAGATGCCTTCCATGGTAAAGAAAGTGTAGTATAATATATTTAATTTATAAAAATAAATGTTTATGACTTCAAATTTATGAATTGATTTATTTTATGAATTTATATAATAGCTTGACCCATTCATCTTTGTTGACCCGTGCCGACTCTTAGTAAAGGGCCAAACCTAATCCAACCCGTTGTCCAACTCATAATTATGATATAAAACATATAAACATCAATGATTTGAAAAGATCTAATTTTATCTAAATATAATTTTTTATCTAAATATAATTTACACATTTTTTAAAAAAGAGAAGAGAGAAAGAAACAAATAAACAACAAATGAGCATTGAAAAGGAAAAAGAAGACAAAAAAGTTTTAAGAGGGAAAAACCCTAAGCCAAAAAAAAATTCTTTGAAGGGGATGTAATAAAAATAAATAAGTAGATATATAAACTATAACATTATATATATATTTTTGATAAAAAGAGAAATTTCATTAATAAAGAGTAATACGACCATCTACAAAGATAATTTTTTAACAATAATAAATTTAAAATATTAAAACACATCCGTATCTCAAATAAATTAATGGTAAATATACTTACGTTCGACTATATACTTGCAACGTCAATTTGGCCACAAACCGTGTTCTTCTACTTCATTATGTCTTTCTTGAATGTCAACGAGCTACTCGTATAACTTCATAACATAGATCTTTGTGTGATATAATAAATCCAACTCGAAGGAAACATCGGTTTGATCGAGTCATATGAAATTCCATTCTTGAATTATTCCCAATCAAAAGCAATGAAACTATTTGATAAAAATATAAAAAAATATGCACTCTAATAGAATCAAGAACTCTAATTAAACTTTCACGTATTGGCAAAATAAATAACTCGCATAAAGGCGAAAAATAAAATGCTCACAAGAAGAAGAGAAACTATAACTCTCACAAAAAGGAGAGAAATCCAAACTCTATAAGAAAGAAAATCACAATACCTTTAAATATGAATTCAATTGAAGAAATTGAAGTAAAACGGACTTACAACTAACTCGTAACTAGGTCGAGTAGCAAACCCAACGATATAAAAAGAGAAAAAAATGGATACTAAGGGGTTGTTTGGTTTGGAGTTTAGGAATTAAACTTTCCATATCTTATCTTATATATTGTACTTTTATGGAATGAAATTTGATTTTTAAGGATATCAAATCTTTCCCATTTTAACGAGGAGAATCAAATCTCATTCCCCAAGGCATCAACATTAAATTAAAAAAAAAAACCATCAATTGATTCAATGTCATCATCAACCACCCGCAATCCTTTGATATTAACAGAGGGGAGAGAATGGAAAAACCCTATAATCGAGTGTTGACCAACCTCCGGTGAAGGAGATGACGCCGGCGACCACCCTAGAAGGAGGAGAGAGAGTGGAATACTAGATGTCAACATTGTCCAGCCGTCGAGGATGGAGAAGAAGGGGCACCACTATAAGGATGAGAGGCCAGGAAGGGACAAATCGCATAAAATGGAAGAAATCAGCAGAAGTTGGCGACTATTCGTTTGATATCAAGTGTTTGGGATAGGAGAGAGAGGTAATTTGCAAATTATTTTCAAGTGAGAATTATTCGAATGATATATTTTTCTTTGCCTATCCATGTCTCTTGCTTTAATTTAGTATATTTCTCTAGCTCATATCGTAAGTGATTAAATTTAAATTCATCCAAATTTTATTGAGCATTTTTGTTTTTATCTTATAACTCTTCATGTTTTAAGGCGAATCTCTCTCTTTTATTACAGTTACTCCATTTATTAATGTGTTAACTTTGTAATTAATGTACTATTTTTGTATTTTTTGGTGATAAAAAACTAATTTTATTTGTTGATGTGTTTAGAATAACTAAAAATTGAAAACTGACAAAAAAATCTATTATCCATTAATTTTATAAATAGTGCATAATAGTATATTAATTAATTTTTTTATTTGACTAAGCAAGATATAATGATATATGAAATACGAAAAAAATGGACATGGATAAACAAAGCAAGAAACAATGGTATAAAAAATAAGCTAAGCACAAATTATAAGTGATTAATTATAATTCTTGCTTAGCTTGTTATATGCAAGGGTACAGAAAATGTGCTTAGCTTATGATACCTTCCTTCGCCAATCCATGTGTAATTTAATATAATTCTCTTGCTTGTATTGATTTAAAGATATACCCAATTATTTACACCCAAAAAAACAAAAACAAAAAAAAAAAAAAACTCAAACATGTTGACTTACTTAATCATTTTTCATCCATCATAATTAAGATTAAAGTCGTAAGTATGTTAAATCTCAAGTTTAATTATCTCTTTCTATTGTAGAGTACTTTCTTTGTGACTTATTAAAAAATATATATAAAAAATTTCAATTTATTTTATAATTTTTTTTTAAAAAGCAAACACATCGATGTAGATGACATCAAGTTTAGATTTTTGATAGCAGTTTTTAAAACCTTATTTTATTATTTAACCTAAGTGACCCAAGAACACGCTATGAAAAATCAAATAATCATTATTTTATTTTGGAGCTCTCACCTACCGAATCATGGTTTGCCTCTCCAAAAGTCCATGTACCCGCGTCCTCGGAAACCTCCACGACCACTAGATCCGGGCTCCCCTGGTCCTCGCTAGTAGCAGCTTTTTGTTCATCGATGCCTTGACTACCTCATAATCACCTTTGGATAATCTACTAAGTGCACTCCTATTGTTCAGGATGAATAATTGGCTTTGGGTATTATTCAATACTCTCCCTCTCAAGTACCAAGCAATGTCTTCCCCATCTTTTGCTACCCCTACTGTACCTTCCGTCACCGAGGATAATAATCCTTTAATTACCATGTCTACCTTTCCTATTAAGCTGGAGGCGGACGCACATCTCCCTTCTTCACGCTTTCCACTCATTTTCCACCCATCTCACCTTTCCTATAATAATCCTTTAATTACCATGTCTACCTTTCCTGTTGAGCTGGAGGTGGATGTACATCTCCCTTCTTCAAGCTTTTCACGCATTTCCCACCCATTTCACCCTTCTATTTCAACTCTTGTTAATGCCATCAGTGTTATGGCTAGTGCTACACTTGAGGTGGGTAAGATTGATGTCAAGCATCTTATTGTGTCTACAAGCGACCGAAGCAATACTTCGATTATGGACCAATTCACCATCTCAAGAAACGAGTCGACTTTAAAGGTGTTTCTCATACTTTCCTTGTTGATCCTAAATGGAATACCAGATATGAACATGTCTTGTTTTAAGCTTGTCGGTGGAAGCTTCTTTTACCTCCTCTACAGCTTGAGAAAAGTTTGAATTTGGTGTCCCTTAGAGTCGCATAATGATCTAGGGCTAATGACTCGCTTCGTCGACATGCCTTTTTGCGTAGTTAGCCTTCTTTAGCTTCTAGTTATTGTAACTCGTTGTAACCTTGTCGTTACTTTTACTCGCTTATATTATTGAGCTTGTTGGTGATGATGAGTTGATCAATAAAGAAGAGGTTAAAGCTGCATTGTTTCAAATGAATAGCTTCAAAGCCATGGGTCCGGATGATATTCATGCTTTCGTTACAAAAAATTTGGGATGTGTGTGGTAAAGATTTGTATGACATTGTTGCTAATGCTTTTGTCCAGCCTGATACCATTAGGCATATTAACCAATCTTATCTTTGTCTCATCCCTAAATTGGTCAATGTGGAGAAAGTCACGAATTTTAGACCTATTAGTCTTTGCAATGTCTCGTATAAAATTCTAACTAAGGTCATTGTTAACGGACTTAAGCAATCACTTCCTTCGATCATTAACCCATCACAATCTAGTTTTGTCCCGAGATGCAATATTGTGGATAACATCGTGGTGGTTAAAGAACTTGCCAACTTCATGAATAAGCACACAAAAAAAGCTAAGCATTTTGCTCTTAAACTAGAGCTGGCCAAGGCCTATGACACCATTGAATGAGATTTCATTTAGAGAAACTTTAGCCTATTTTGGTTTCCAGGACAACCTTATTAAGGTCATTATGGGATGCATTCCCACAACAACTACACATATTATATGGAATGGCAAACCAAGTAAAGAATTCTTCCCTAGCAGAGGCATTAGACAAAGAGACCCCTTGTCTCCTTATATTTTGGCCCTGTGCATGGTAAGATTGTCAAGCATGATTAAGGAAGCCATAGAAGTTGGTAAATGGAGACTTATTGCCATTAAGGATTTAAAAATCTCACATGTGTTTTATGCTGATGATATATTTTTATTTGAAAAAGTTGATCTTCCTAACCTCAAGTGCATACTTGAGGTCATGAATGAATTTGGTGCCTGATCTGGTCATATCATTAATAGAGCCAAGTCTAAAATGGTATTCCCTAAAAAGTTCCACCCTAAACTCCGAAGAATGCTTACGAGGTCAGCCCACATACCGGTCGCAAAATCTTTTGGTAGATATCTTGGTATACCAATTTCTCACCTTAAACCTAAGCCGACCGATTTTGATCTCATGCTCAACAAATTCAAAGAAAAATTGTCCTTGTGGCAAATCAAGTTTATCAATCTTGCAGGAAGAATTGCTCTTGTGGAGTTGGTGATTTCGGCTCTACCGGTCTAGCATATGCAAACTAGTATTATCACTAAGAAAGTCATTCATGTTATGAAAACCACTATAAGAAAATTCATATAGAACAAAGTTGACCAAACTCATTATATGCTGAGAGTCAGTTGGGCATCCCTTACGAACCCAAAGCATAAGGTAGGGGTGGCTTTAAAAATCTCAATTGATGGAATAAAACTTTTTGTGCGAAATTGTTATGACAATTGATTAAAAATGAAAAGAAGACTTGGGTGGAGAATGTTAATAGATTATATCTAGATAAAGGAACAATTGACATGCAAACACCTAAGTCCCACTTCCCCCTACTTGGAATTGTATTCTGCATTGCCTTAATTTCACATTACCTCATGTCAGACAAAAATTGGTAAGGCCGAAGTACATCAATGTGGTTTGACAATTGGCTCCCAATTGGCCTACTTTATCTAGTTGAGAAGGTCAAAATACCAAAAAAATCTCAAACGTTTAAAAGTCGGAAGTTTTATTAGGATAAGCAGGTGGAATACCATATTACTAAGGAAATGGATACCAAGTAACATTGTTGACATGATTACTAATATTAAAATCTCTACGACCAATTTGGAGAATGATAGACTTATGTGGAGTTTGAGTCCTAATGGCAATTTCTCTATTACATCACTTTACTAGAATTTGTGTAAGACATCACCATGGGACGTTAGGTTAAAATGGAAGAGAATATGGCAAACTAAGGTTCAAGAGAAAATTAAAGTTATGATTTGGTGCAGGACTCCCGGTGGCTAGTCGCCGTTACATTTGGATCCATAACCTTGACCCTACTTGTGCTATATGCCATCTACATGAAGAAGACAACATTCACATTTTTGAAGATTGCCCGTTCGCTAAAGCTACATAGTGTAAATTCCTTCCTTCTAATGAAATGTTCCTTAGAGCTATTTTTTTCAATTTTGAATGGATGGACTTGCTAAATTTAAATATTAAAAATAAAAATTGAAGTAGAAAATTCATGATCATATGTTGGCACATTTGGAACTATAGGAACTAATGTATTTTTTAATATAAAGAACATAATACAATTAGTGTTTGGACTTATTTAACTTATGATTTAGCCCAAGCTAACACTTTGTGAAGTCTGCAGGATCCAGATTATTTGAAGAATACCCCAACGGACATATGAAAACCCCCAACTCAAGCTCACTTCAAGATCAACTTTGGACTCTATATAGATGACGACAAAGGCGGATTCATCGCTGGTGGGCTTATAAGGCCTCGCTAACCACAATTGGTTCCTTGGATGCACTGTCATTGTCCAAGTCGATGACAAAGTTATGACTATTTTGGGAGTCATAAAGGAGACCTTATTAAAGGCTTGGAATTACAACATCCCAAAAATGAAAATTGACCTAGAGGATGAAGTCATTCGTCATATCAAGGAAAATATGAACTTGAAGGGAAACAGACCCATAGGCTATATATGAACTCAAAGGGAAACAGACCCATAGGCTATTTTATTGGACAAGTCATCAGTCTCATCAAGAGGAAATGGGAAATCACCATCAAACATGTAATCGGTGCAGTTAACCTAGGTGCAACAGCTTTGGCCAACGTCAACAAAGACCAAATGGAGCTTGTTATGCTACAT
Source organism: Talinum fruticosum (assembly GCA_021018815.1). Taxonomy (NCBI): domain Eukaryota; kingdom Viridiplantae; phylum Streptophyta; class Magnoliopsida; order Caryophyllales; family Talinaceae; genus Talinum; species Talinum fruticosum. The sequence goes on along the minus strand of JAITYX010000080.1, from coordinate 949,270 downwards.
ACTTTAACCTCTCCCCTCCTAACACACAAGTGAAATAGATCATTCAAGCAAAAGAACGGGCCATCTAGATTGGCAAGGAGAAGATGGAGAAATGGGATCATCTAATGGCGAGCACTCATCACAACTGACAACCCTTTTATGTATTGGAGCAGATTGTTTCACTTTTGTTTGATGTATTGTTGGTTGTTTATGTATGGTGTTTGTGCACTTTGCTCTCTAATGTTGCGGTTGTTTAAGGTGTTTTCCTTCTACCATGCGGTAGCATGTGTTTGGCTAGCTTCTTATGTATGTGTGACTGTGTTTGTGTTCATGTCAGTTTAATAAAGTTCCTTTTATTCCAAAAAATTACTTTATTTCTAATGTTATAACATTGTGACTTTATATCCAGATGTTTATCTTGTTATTTATCTTTATATTATTTCCTTTCTATTTTTCAAAAAACAAAAAAACCTAAGTGACCCATGTGATTTTTCTATTTTACAATTGTAGAAAACTAGGTATATATATATGCCATGAGCCTTGTCCTTTGTATGGTACAATTAAGGCCATTTTGGCTCTATTTGTACTCTCTCTCTCTCTCCCAACAAGAATATATTTTTGATAAGTATTTACTTATCATCATTAACAATAACCAGATGATGAGTTAGAAATTTTATTTAACAAGTATTCTTTTTCAGTTTCCTTAAATTTTTTAAATATTAACGATTTTTTTATGAGTGTCCCTTTTAACAATTTTGTCAATTTTTGAGGATTTTTACACATAAAGTAACAATTTTTTTTACAAATGTTCTCCCGAAACACCACTAACCAATAGAGTAGCTTTGCCCCTGACAATAACACACTGCTATTTAACCTCTTCACTTTGATTGATAATAACCACTAGCCTTCATGACGATGATGTTCATATCGATAACAAACATAACATTCACTTTGAAATTTTTATTGAAATTATTCACATATTTTTTGAGAGATATAGATGCTTTTGATGTTAAAGAAAGTGTATAAAGTGTAGTAGAATATATTATATTCATAAGTTTTTAATTTACAAAGATAAATACTTATGACTTCAAATTTATGGTCATGATATAAAATATATAAACAACGATGATTTAAAGATCTATCTTTATATAAAAATAAATTTATACTTTTTAAAAAGAGAAAAGAGGAAAAGAAACAAATAAGTGATAAAAAGGAAAATAAAGACAAAAAAAGGTTTTACGAGGGAAAAAAACCCTATGCAAAAAAAAATAATTATAACAAAAAGTAGACATATAAACTATAATATTATATATTTTTTTTATAGAAAGAGAATTTTCATTAGTAAAGAGCCATATGACATTTACAAATATAATTTTCTGACAAGAATAAATTTAAAATATCAAAATAAATATGTATTTTAACAAAATTAATGGTAAATATACTTTTGTTCGGCTCTATACCCGCAACATCAATCTACCCAAAAATCACGTTCTTCGACTTCAATTTGTCTTTTGTGAACGTCGGCAACCTATTGTATAACTTCATATAATAGATCTTTGACATGAGAGATAACTTGCACAAAGGCGAGAAACAAGACTTTGACAAGGAGAGAAACTCTGTCTCTCACGAGAAAACAAGATAAACTCAAACACTCACAAGAAGGAGAGGAAATTTATTAGAAAGAAAATAACAAGTACATTTAGATATTGATTCGATTGAAGAAATGGAAGTAAAATGAGCTTACAACCAGCTGTAAATAGGCCAATAACAGCCCCAAAAATCTAAAAAAAAAAGTAATGGATACGGAATTAGGGTTTAGAGAGGGAGAAGGGAAAGAAAAGAAGGATGTGGAGGGGCAGGGTAATAATATTATATGATGTCAAGAGTATAATATGATGTATATTAACCTCTTTATTTACCTAATTTTAAACATATCAATTTTGCTAATTATCGCTTAAGGTGACGGATAAATAATATTTATTATGTAAGAATCCTTTATAGTTAATAATTTAATATATATAGTAAAAGTTTATCAAATATTCCCTTTTTAAGTGTAATGTTTTTAGTTGTAATTTAAAATTAAACTCTCCAATTAACTCCCTATAAATAACGTCATCGCCTAGTTATTTTTCAATTAAAATTACCTAATTAAACCATACAATTAGAGTTTAATTTTGGTGATATTCCTCATTTGCCGTGTCCAATTTATTATTTTTTAAAATTTTTTGGCATTCATTCTTTTCCTTGAAGTTTTATATTCGTTGTTGTTTGCTTCTTTGTTGTTTATGCACAATGGGTAATTCCAATTTAGCACCATAATAACTATTTAGATGAATTGAAAAATTGAAATCATAAAACAAACACATATAGTGAAGAATCAATATTTAAAATAAAAAAAATAGAGACATAGCTCTAATGCTTTACTTGATTTTTCATGGGTAGGGTTTTTTTTTTTTTTTTTAAAATTATCAACAAAAGAGTTTAATAGTCAGATTTAATTAAATAGTTTTAGTTAAAACTAAAAAATATAATTATACTTTTCACATGATGTTAGGTGTTAGGAAGAGAGTTTGATTTTAATTAGACAACTAAAAATATTGTATTTAAAAAGAAAAATATTTGATAAATTTTTATCGTAATTATAAATTAATTAGATAAGATTCTTTACAAAATAGGATATGAAATACTCCTTAACTATCGCCATAAGGGCAATAATTAGAAAATTGTAAAAACATATTTGCATATTTATAAACATCATAAAAACATATTTTCATATTTATAAACATGGACGTATTAAGTTTTAAACTTATTTTAAAACAAAGTGAAAGAAGATAGAAGATAGTATTAATATACATTTTTTTCAATTATTAAAATAAGAATAATAGTAGCTTATGTGATACAAAATGATAAATTTGGGGCTTATTCAGTTTTCATAACAGTTGATAACTCATAAAAGTGAATCATTGTCCTTAACGATTCAGTAATCGTTCATAACAACTCGTAATAAATAACCTCAACCACCCATGACAACTAGTAACAATTTTTAACGAGTTAACAACTAATCGTAGCAACTTATAATCACTCATAACAACTAACAACTAAATTTTAATCGTGGACTAAAGTAAATATTTAATTTGTCTTTTTAACTATGCCCCGAAGTTCAATTCTTTTCTATAAAATCATATCCATAATCTACCTTTATAGTGGAGGGAGCTTTGATTGAGCTATCCCTCTTTTTGGCCATGGTTTTAATTACCTTCAAAACTAGCAATACTTTTTGGATTAAGATCTTGACCTTCAATTCAAATAAAGTGAATTTGCCCTTACTTTTACCTACACTAGAAAGAAAGCATAGTTGTTGGGAAAAGACAAGCTATATAAGCTATGGAAAAGCCATTGGTGAAGGGAGGACAAGGAGAGATGGGACACATCTAGTGCTTATGTTGGACAACATATATATAGCCTTCAAAAATTCCATAATTATGAAGAATGAAAAACATAAAAATTTGCCTGGGTAAGTGGGTAAGAGGAGGAATAAGTACAAAGTAAATGTCCATTTGCATGCTACTATGCTAGCTAGGAACCTACCCAATTAGATTGCTTTTTCTTTTTTACATTATAAAAATTAAGAACCTTGCAAATTGCAATTTTAAATAATATAATATTATTTACAATTTTATAGTATACATTTAAAATTTTATGATTATTTATATTATTTTATTTTGAATTTTATACATAGCACTTGTTTGAATTTATATATATACTAACATCTATTTTTATTTTCTGTTCATTTATACTCGTTTCAACTCCTTTTGCCTCATTTATGCTATAATAACTTATTTCAACTCATTTCAATTATATAACAACTTATGAACACTATAACAACTCATTTCAACTCATTTTTACTATAACATCTTATTTTATTAGTCATTTGAACATACCATACTATGCATAATACATATTTTTTTTGACCATTTGAGCGCCTATTAATTTTACTAGTAGCATACTGCCAAGATTACTGCTATTATACTATTTATAGCCAACTTTCATATGCCTAGTTAAGTTTTTAAGAGTTCAACATACTTATCTACTAGACTTTTGAAATTCTATAAATAATTCGATTTTCCATTAATATACCGATTTGTTCGGAAAAAAATTATCATTAGTCACACAATGACTGTTACTTGACAGGTGAAACCCGTAAACAAGAGCAAAGTCATTTATATAGGAGTGCTCGGATTAAAATGCCACTGAATTATTTTGGAATGTCAAAAATACCACTAATTAATTTGATGATCAACAATTACCACTCGAACTGGTTATTACAGGTAAAAATGCCATCTGTAACTTATTTTATCCGGTCCAACACCACCGATTTATCGACACGTGTACGAACAAAATTTCATCGGTGACATTTTTAACCGTTAATAACTAGTATAATGGCAATTGTTGATTATCAAATTAATTATTGATATTTTTAACATTTCGAGATAATTCAATGGCATTTTAATCCAAACACTCTTTATATAGTATAGAACCATTACATTATTTTTAAGATGGCAAGTCCATTTTCTTTCAAACCTATGTCTACTTTTGTATAAAACATCAATCAAACACAAAATAATATCACATCGTATATCTCCAATAATCAAAGATAAATCTTATTAACAAAATGAATTCGACTGTATTTGATCATGTTAGACTCATATATTTTCTAAAAGTGGATATTTTTAAATCAATCTTTATATTTATAGAAATATTAACAGAGACAAAACTGCCTGTATTTAAAATTTTAGAAAACTCAAGGAATCAGAAATTTCGTAAAACTCACGAAATGAGGACAAACACAAAAAGTTATTGACTGTTGCAGTACACCGATATCTTCTAAAAATCTTTCTGAAATTTGAGCTTGAACTTTTTATTAACCTGAAAAGTAAAATTCATCCAAAAGTAAAAAAGGGAAAGAAAAATAAGTGAAGAGGGAGGATGACAAAGAGAACACTGCAAGAAGAATCAATTTTGATTTGTGGGTTCTGACAGTAGTGATCATAAATCTTGGACCTGTATCTGGAAAATTTAAATTTAAATTTAAATTTAAAAGAAAAGGCATTAAAATTATATTTATCAAAAAGTAAAATAAAAAAATTAAAGGAAAATTATGCCAGCCTTTTGCAACAAGTAAAACTAGGCCACCAAGTAATCTCTGTCTCTACTCTCTGCCACTGATGCTCTGCAATTAAATTAAGTATTCAACTTTCAGTTTTTTTTAAAAAAAATTCTTTTTAATAAAAAGAGTCTGACAACACAGATACAGAGAGTCACGTTTCATGCAAAATCTCCCTAAAAATATTAGAAATAAAAATGTTAATTTTGATATGAACAACAAAAACATTAACATTATTAGTTCGAATATTCCAATAAATCAATCTGCTGCTGTTATTCTTACTGACTACTGTGCCAGGAAATGGAACAGGATTCCCATCTTTTTATTTTTCTTGTTTTTACCTTCCTTGGTTACAAATCACGTACAAAGTTGTTGTCATTATTAAAAAATTGACACGGTTATTAAAAGAGATGTAGTATATTCGTCAATGTGAGGGCTTCAGTGATAAATAATCTATAAACGTCTTTTAATAAACGCACATTGGAATCCTTACAGTCATATTATTATCCTTATAGTGATCAATGTTTAAATCACTTAAATTTTACCAAGCGGAAAAAATAGATAAAAATCTTTGGTTAAAGATAAGTTTTATGGGTTTTGGTTACTAAACATTTTAAGAGTCTGTTCGTTTCAACTGTTAAAATTAGCGGTTATAGCGTTTATAGCTTTTATGAGTCTGTTATGAGCTGCTATGAGCTATTATGAGTAGTTACTGACATGTTACGAGCTGTTATGAGTTGTTACGAGCTGTTATGAGTTGTTATAATTAGCGGTTATAGTCAGTTATGGGTTGTATAGCGGTTATAAGCTACTATAGCGGTTATGAGCGGTTATAAGTCGTTATAATAGTAATAATAATATTAAATAATTAACTTTTTAATAATAATAATAATATTATTATTATTTTTATTTTTATTTTTATTTTTATTTTTATTATTTTATTGTTATTATTATCGTTATTATTATTATTATTTTATTGTTATTATTATTATTATTATTTATTATTATTATCATTATTGATATTATTATTATTGTTATAAAATTGTCGCAAGAGTATTATAACGATGACAATGACGATCATTATAATAACAAGTTACAACGTCGATAATGATAATAACAATAATAATTATAGTAACGATAATACTAAAATTTTGAAATATAATAATATTTTTTACCAATAACAATAATAATAATAATAATAATAATAATAATAATAATAATAATAATAATAAACGCTAACAATCTTATTATTATTATTATAGCAATAATCATAGTAATAATAGTAGTAGTAATAATAATAGTAATAATAATAATTATTATTATAATTATAATAATAATAGTACTAGTAGTAGTAACAATAATAATAATAATAATAATAATAATAATAATAATGTATTAATATTATTATTATTATTATTATGTCATGGATTAATAATAATAATAATAATAATAATAATAATAATAATAATAATAATAATAATAAACACCCTCCTACACCTCTCTCTCCCTTTGGGTCTCTCATCTTCTCTCTCCCAACAGCTTATGACAAGTAGTAAATTTACTACCCAACTCCAAATTAAACCCCCCAAGAAGTCTTTAATCAATTCCGAGAACCGCCACCCTATGTGCGTCTATCTACCTCTAGTAGTTGTAATATTGTCCGAAAAATTATAGTAGAAGCAATTACGGTCATAAATTTTTCACCCACCCAAGTTAAAGCCCTCTTCAAATCCTTCTCTGCTCCCTCTCGGGGACTCCTCGTCTCGCCTCTCGCGTCTCCCGTCTCGTGCCCCCTCTCGCGTCTCGCGTCTCTTGTCTCCTCTCTCGCCCCTCTCGCGTCTCGCGTCTCTCGTCTCCCTCTCTCGCCCTCTCGCGTCTCCCTCTCGCCCCTCTCGCGCCTCCCGTCTCTGCCCCTCTCGCGTCTCGCGTCTCCCTCTCGGGTCTCGCCTCGTGGTCTCGCGTCTCCTCTCTCGCCAAATCTGCTACACCTCTCCCTCGCCTCCTCTCATCACTCTCTCTCGGTCGAAGGCAATCGAAGGAACTCACCTCCATGCCTCTCACTCGCTATCCGCCATAGACGAACAACAATCAAAGAAAAGTGGAAGCTCGGCCCCTTGTCTCTGCTGATTCCGGGTTTATCGTTCGATGAGAGCAACACTTGAGCAAGATATAGGCAACGATTAAGGTAACAATTTATTTGATATAATTTCGAATTTTAGATGTATAGGCAATGACTCGTGGTTTTACGTGTTCCGATGGTTGTGTGCTCGGTTCTGTGTTTATCACCGTGCTCTGGAAATGATTTCAATACTTGTGTGAAATTATATGGCTATCGGCAATGACTACGGTTTTGTGTGTTGTTATATGGTCCGTAATTGTAAATTTCCGAAACCTTGCTTTCGATTTGTTCCTGGTTTGATTAATATGCTTTCAGAGAGGTCGTGATATTTCTTTGTTAGTTGTAGTACCTTTGCTATATTGTTATTTTTGCTTTGATTGGTTGTGTTGTATGATTTGTTTTATCTCGGTGTATGACTCGCATATGAAGTATAGTGTTGTGACTCAAAAATGCCCCGACATATATGGACCGAAGCGGAATCGGACAAGTTTATTGAGTTGTTGTATGATATGAAAATGCAAAATAAGAGATTTGAGTGGGTTGTAGTTATCAAGAAATACAAAGAACTCACTGCCTTAGACAGGACGAAGGGCCAACTAAAGAACTTGTATGACAATTTGAAAAGAAAACTAAACGGTCATGAAGCTCTTCTTCAATCAACCGGAAGTGGTGTCAACCCGGATACTAAGCTGCCCATAGTTACGGATGCACAGTGGGCGGCCATTAAAGTGGTTAGTTCATTTACTTTCATTATTCGTAGTAAAGTTAATAGATGTAAACAAACTTATACTCATGTTTTGTTAATGTATGATATGTGCGAGAGGACTAAATGCCCCTCCTTCATTCGACATGAGCCTTTACGTCATGTGGAGAAGTTGAGGTTTATTTTTAACAATAAAGGAGCAACTGGAGCTCTTAGTTTTGCCCCGGGAATGGATGTTGGCCAAAGTAGTCTCCAACAAGGCATTGAAGACATGACATTTGACACTCGTGGAAGGTTCGGGGGACACTAATGATACTCGAAGAAGTGGCCGGTATGACTGAAACAATGAGAGGTGAGGAAAGTCAATCCCCCAAGAAGTAGGCAAACAACTTCATCGAAAAACGTAAGATTGAAGGACGTACTACTCGAGCAAAGAAGAGGAAGGATGATGATGTTGAAGCTAATTCGATGGCCTTAGAGGTGTTTAAGGCAAAGAAGCTTTTGGAGGAAGTCGAAAGCAAACCAATGCCCATATTTAAGGAGCTTGGTGAGAGAGTTAAAGTCGTTGCGGATGTACATGGTGAAGGAGATAAATTCATCAGCGAGGCAATGGAACTTATCAAGGAGCGTAATGAGGCGGACTTCTTCTTAGGCTTTCCAACCGATGGAGCAGCTTATGATTGGCTCACCAAAAACTTTATGAAAAGGGGATATCTTATTACATGTAATCCATATGGATATGTGACAAGGTCTATTTCCTAACTATGTCTTTCATGTCTTTGTGAGCTTTTACATTTTTCTTGTTAGAAAACAATTTCGGATATTTCGTTAGTTTTATGTTTGAATGTGTGATGTGTTTAGTTGTCCAATTTTTTTTTTTTTTGTCATGAATTATGGACATGGTGTAAGCTAGCTTTATGTTTGTATTGAAAAACTTCGGATCTATCTTAGAGTTTAGTATTTGTGTTAATGTACTCATGAATTTCGTACTTGTTTTATGTAGAATGGATGACGATAATATTGCTCTATACATACTTCTTATTCGTAAGTTAAAACGTCGGTATTCAAAGAACCAGCGGATGATGCCCAAGGTAACAAGGGCAGTATGTGGTGCAAGTGGGGAAGAATTAATGGCTAATATGTTGTCACGTGCAACTCAGCGACAATTTATGCAACAATTTCGTCTAAACAAAGAGGTATTTATACAACTTGTTAACATCATGATTGAGAGGCGTTTACTCGAAGAAGCATTTTTTATAAAGGTTGCCGAAAAAGTAGGTATTTGTTTGTGGATATTGGCTAGGGGTGGTAGTTACCGGGATGCGGAAGGACTGTTCAACCACCCTATTTCGGGCATATGTGAATATCATAATAAGGTATTGGATGCTCTAGTTGAATTGTCCGGTGATATAATTCGGCCGCATCGAAGTTTGCATGAAGTACCCCCGAACTCCAGTCCCCAAGCAAAAATGAACAATTATATTGGCCATTTTTTAAGTTATGTCTGCATTTTTTGTTATTAAAATTTTATATTTTTCACAATTATCATTCACATTGTATTTCTTATTAACAATCACAAAATTTACGGTAGGATGCAATTGGAGCTTTAGATGGCACATTTATCCGGGCAATCGTTGGGGGCCTTGATGTCGATACTTTTCAAAACCGTCATGGAGAGAAGACTTGGAATGTGTTGGCTGTATGTTCGTTTGATATGTTGTTCACTTACGTTAATGCTTGGATGGGAAGGAAGTGCACATGATATGAAAGTGCTTACACATAGTGTGATAAATTCACAATTCAAATTTCCTCGATCCCCGTAAGGTGAATATCATACGAATATTTTTCTACCGCTCCTTAATTTGAACATATTGGTCACTTAAAAGTTATAATATGTTTTTTTATTTTGTTAGGGAAATATTATATGGTTGATTCCGGATATCGTAACACGATTGGGTATTTAGCACCGTATAAGGAAACAGGTGTTCGATCCCATGTGCCTCAATTTCGAGAATACGGTCCACCGAAAGGAATCAAAGAAGTGTTCAATTATCGACACTCCTCGTTACGTATGACTATTGAACGAAACTTTTCCGTGTTGAAGAATAGATGGAGAATTTTGAAGCACGTAATGCCTCGGACAAGTAGAGAGCGTCAAGTGAAGATTATAATTGCGACATGCACGTTGCATAATTTAATTCGTATGCATAAAAAAGGATACCATTTAGCCCTAGACCGACTATCACATATGAAGTACCGTCGGAACAACAGCTTTATGATCATCATAACACACAAACAATGAATGCACTTAGGGATGAAATAGCTAATATGATTAGTGGCGTAGTAGGAAATGTTACCCAATAGTTAGTCATTTGTTTGTAAATCATTTCATTACTAATTTTAATATTTTCAAGTCAATTGATGTGTGCATGCTACAAAAATATTATTCAAAAATATTATCCAATTGTTGCAAGAGTACGATAACGATAACGATGAGTATCATTATAATAATAATAATGATAACAATATAATTAAATAATCATAATGATAATAATCATAATATAATTAAATAATTATAATAATTATTATTATTACTAATAATAATAATATTTTTCTCAGTAATAATAATAATAATAATAATAATAATAATAATAATAATATTATTATTATTATTATTATTATTATTATTATTATTATTATAGTAGTAGTAGTAATAATAATAATAATAATTTTTTTCTTAATTATAATAATAATAATAATAATTATTATTATTATTATTATTATTATTATTATTATAATTATTATTATCATAAATAATAATCATCATAATAATATTAATATGAGTTTATTAGTCGTTATAGTGGATAGTCTGTTATAGCGGTTATAACTAGTCTGTTATGAGTCAGTTATGAGCTACTATGAACTGTTATACCGTTTATTAGCGGTTATGAGCGGTTATGAGCGTTTATTAGCGTTTATGAGCGGTTATGAGCGGTTATGAGCATTTATGAGCGGTTATGAGCGTTTATGAGCGGTTATTAGCGGTTAGCGGTTATAAACGCTAAAACGAACAGACCCTAAGGTTTGGTGTCAAATATTAATATGCATCTTGTCATATCGGTAATGGTGCTTTCCTTTGCACCAGGATATTTAAAGTAATTTTAACATATAAATCACCATTTTGTCCCCCTGAATAATATCTACAAAGATATTCGAAGATATTAATAATATCTAAGGAGATCTTATACACTATAATTATGTAAAGATTGAATCTCATATATAACTTAGATACGAGACACTTTCAAATAATACAGAATGGATATTTGATACGGGTAGGTTTAGTCGTATGATTGGGAATTCAAAGTTGCTTAAAATCTAAGAAATGACAGAAGAAGCCAAAGCATGAGTTCTTCAACCTCAGGGTTCTAATTATACCCAAATAGGTCTGGCACCACAGTTCATACATTTTCAATCGTGGATTAATATAAAATTAATTATCTGATAACAAACAAAATGTATATAATAATTGTCGCATTAATTATGCAATATTTATCTATACTCCAATAAAATTAACGTCTTAAAGAGGTATTTTCTTATGGATATATGATATCCAATGGGATCTCCAATATGTCATTTTATTTGTGATTGGAGAGCAAAGGACAGATAACCTTGCAATATCATGATTTTATGGGCATTCCTTTGTAAAAAGAAAACAGCTGTTTTAGGAGACATTGAAGTAAATGGGGGTACACAAATCATTCAAGATGATGATGTTTTTGATTCATGAGGGCTGGATATAGAGGGAGCAAATCTTCAAACAAATTTGATTTTATCTTGGCATGCAACAACAGTTAGATAATGACTTCATTCATCTTTGCCTTCATAAATTCATATCTACAATTATGAATCCCTTCTAAAGAAATAAAAAATAAAAATAAAAAAGGGCTTTCACCTTAAAATTCGAAAATTACCAAAAAAAAAAAAAAAGCAAAACTAGCAGAGATCTGCTAAAAATTTCCCAGACAATCATATCATATGAAATGAGCATGGCCAACAAATATGATTATGGGAAAAAGCTGTAATGTTTTTCAGCATTAAAAGGCTGAGAAATACAAAACATAGTCCAAGCTTTAGGGGCAGCCACAGGCCCATAATTCAGTGAGAATAGGGGAGCTCTCCACCCATTTTATCAGCACCTAATTTTATAGTACCAGCCAAAAAATAAATAAATAACAAAAAAGGATCACATGCTGTTATTGTATGTTTTGTATCTTATATTTGAACTATTATCCCAAAATTGGGTCTGAATTCCCCCACAATATTCAGAAGCCCTTTGATAAATACAAGTCCATATTATCCAAGTTTTGACATTTAGATAAAACACCGCCATTTCGCGGTTTGGGTCCATAAATAGGCAGGAACTTCTTGCTCATGGTTTAAGAGCAAGGGTGATGCCAAACTTAGAGGCTGCATCAGTGGCTTTGGTGTCATATTCTGCTGAGAAAGTCACCAGTGATTTCGGTCTCCACTCCCGTTGATACAGCATCCCGACTTTCCCATCGTCACAGAAACGGGATTTTACAGATGTGATTGGATCAACTGTATGCAAGCTTCCAATTGTAAAACGGTTTTCATAGCTGGAAAATCTGTGGGTCATTTCAGCAGCAATAGCAGTTGATGGATTCACCATGTGGAAGTAGGAAGCTTTCAGCGTCTGTCCTTTGTCCATCCTGGCATCAGCATTACAACTAGCAGGTTAGAGGGAGGCAACAACAATTTACAACTCCAATGGAGCAATCAACAAAGAAATAAGGATCATCGGAGGAATCGAAGAATCATGAACTTCACTGACCCAGGCTTATAACTACTACCAGCATAGAAGCTCAAATTTTTATCTACGAAGAGTGGAAACTGAGCTAAAAAGGTAATAGCATAGCATGCCATATAAGACATCAGCAACTAAAAGTCTAGAACCCTTTACCAGCACACCTATTGCTCAACATTGCACACAATTTCCTTTCAGTTGGTGTTTTTTCTTTTTTTTTTTCCTTCTTCTTTGTGGGGTGGGGGGGCAGGGAGATTGTTGCGACCTCAGATACCTAAAAGCCTAAATATTAAATGCCAGCTGCAGGTCTCATCATACACTTCTAATACCAGCTTGAGGTATATAATACAGAACAGCAAAGATAGGGTATATCATAATTTATAGCAGAACAAGGAAAATACATAGGTTGATGGTTTTGGTTTAAAGTAAAATAAACAGATGAATTATAGTCTCCTACCCTTCCATATTTCAATCTTTTGACACCACGGTATACTGGAGGTCTGCAGAAACCCTCTACTGGTTAATCTCTGGATATCTATTGATCTTTTGACACCACGATATATTGGAGGGCAGTAGTAAGCGCTCTCCCTACTGGTTAATTTTCCAGATATTTAAATCCAGCATCTCCTGACCCTCCCCATAAATTTAAATTTTCATAATTTAGTTACTTAATTTCAAGCTAATTACTTACCTCATTAAACAATCTCTTCTAGGCAAAATCAATTAGTAATTTAGTACCAAATCTAATTAAGTTGAAAAGTAAACTTTAACCTTAAAAAATTAATAAATGTCTTAATACATACAGTATAAGAGCTGCAGAAAAATCTGGTTTGTTCAAGCTAATCCCAGTATTGTACTTGGTGAATGAAGCAGATGCAGTGTCAAATGATGCTTCTCCACCCAAGCTGATATCCTTGTTGCCGATGGCAGCATTGAAGTCCAAAACAGGAGTTGGATTCAAGCCAATACTAGAATTCACAGCTGCATGATAATTATGGTAGTGCACATCTAGCTGATACAAAACAAAGAAGCGTAAGGAATTCAATAGAAGAATTTATCCTTCAGGTCTAGCATATCATGCAAAAGGATATACAGATATTAATATATTTGCAAACCTTAAAAACTTAGCAAGTGTCATAATGCCAACAAACAGGTAGAGAAAGACAGGTTATGTCACGAACCGTGGTGAAGCCAACAAGGGTAGAGAAACCTTAAAAACTTAACAAGTGTCATAATGCCAACAAACAGGTAGAGAAAGACAGGTTATGTCACGAACCGTGATGAAGCAACAAGGGTGCTAAGGTGCGCAGCAATCCACATTGGTAGTTCTCAATCTAATTTTAGTATCCTTTTTAGGAAAGGAATCCACTTGGGAAATAGGTCATTCACATCAATGTTGAATATTTCGATTACATTTAGTTCAGACTATATATGGATGCTGCTTTGTCCAATACGCTAGAAAATGCAATCACTATGGGTTAGGCAAACTTTGAGCCGGTTAATTTTTGAGCCTGAGTCCATTATGGTTCAGGTTGAAACGACATTGCCTTACTTTGAGTTGTTTGAGTTGGATAATCGAATTCCAGAGAGCTTTGCCAGGTTTAACAGGGGTTAGGTAAGAAGTAACACAGCATAGTGTATGCATCCTCATTCTCCCATGATAATTGACAGAGGCCTTGCCCACCAGCATCCACTACTTAGTCAGGTGAATAACATGCCAAATTCCCTTAGTCAAGTGCATGGACATAGCATTAGCATTATGAACAAAGCCAAATCATGGTCTGAAATGTAGTCTCAAATGCACTTTCCTGAATGATATAGATTTGTGCCCATACTTTTGCTTTGAAATAAAAAATGGAACATTTGAAAAATGCATCAAATCACCAAAGTCTGCAAATCAAGGTAAAAAAATGACTTGAAATCCTTTTCCTATTATCCACCATTCACTTTCATCCTTTAAACAACATATTTCTGTTTTCTCTACAAAAAAATAGAAAATTATCAAAAAACATTTTCACATGATCTATGCTAAGTAGTTGTTCTCCATATGCCATATGAACAATGAGCAGAAATCCAAGAGTTTTAGTTGATAAACAAACAAACAAAGATACTAGGGGCAAAACACTGACCTTGCCAGACTTATGATCAGGAATGTTAAAGCTAAGAGCTGTCTTGATGCCCGGTAAAGCTTCTTCAACAGTTACTTTGGTAGAAACCTGCAAGACAAAATTGATAAGGATCTGATAGGGAAAATAAAAGAGATTTACATGAAACACTAGCAACATGCCAATTTTTATACCAAGTGCCCAGGCATACAAAAATCATAAATCCTTTTTTCTTTTCTTTTTTTTGGATTTTGTTCCTATTTTGTTTTCTAAGAATTGTATGAGTATTATTTGTAAGGCAGTTTAAATTATCCAAAGAGCATTATCAGTATTATGATAATTTGTAGGATACCTGATGTGCAATAGCAACGTAGTTGATCAGCAGTTATTTAGTGATGAGTGTCAAATATGTATATTGCATCTATATCACAAGTATCTTCAGTGTATTTGATGAGCATTACTCAGGCCCAGCATGCTGAGGCGTATGAGGTGTAATGTTCAGCAATATCCCAGAAAATCTATGTCAATATACATTTTGGTACAAATAATGGAGGCGGCAGATTTCTGTGTGCATCTTGAACAGGGAGAGAAAAATATGGAAGGGAAAAAGAAAGAAATGAAGGAAAGGGCAACTTTATGCAGTAAAACATTAATAGTAAATGCTTACATTTGAATAGGTGTCCACCTTCACATCAACTGTAGTGTTCCCACTCCTATACTGGCTACTTATATCACCTATAAAAATTTGGTCCTTCTTGATACCAGTGGCTGTCAATCCCTGATCAAAAGGAATTTTAGATAAGTGTCATTAAGAAAAATTAAATTTTCCCTTCTTTTTGTTTTTTCTCTTTTTTTTGGGGGGGAGGGGGTCCCGGAGATATTAGATGGAAGGGATAAACATAAATTGATCGCAGTCATCTCAGAAGAAGTGCACAAGCTGAGTTTTTCATAAAGCATATTTTAATTTCCTATTAGCTGATTTCTGCTCTTGCTTTAAACCCTTACACAGAAGTACGACCCCAGGCTTTGTATTCTTCCAAAAACAGTCAAGTAACAGCAGTAAGCGGAACACAAGGTTTTGAACTTTTGTCAAACATCCAAAACCCTACTCAGTGGTTTTGGTAAAAACATGCTGTGAGAAAACCAACACGATTAATGCCTATTGCAGCATCTAAATGTTGGCACATCGAACCAGGTGGATTTCTAAGTATTGCATATGCTTAAAAAATCCACTTAGACAGGGACAAAGACACCATCTCATGCTCCCATAACACCATGGCCTTCTGTCATTACATATTGCTGATCTCTGTGATCCAGCACAGAATTAGAGGCCTCAATGAAAGGAAGTTTGATAAATAATTGGTCTCAATTGAGGCAATTTTATGAGCGGTAGGGGGTATTTCACCTAGCCCCCTGGGAATGCACAGGTTATGGTCTGTAACAAGTCTCTCCTTTTGGAGCAAGGAAATGGAAGCTATGTAAATTGCTCCACAAGAAAATTAATAATAAGAATTAACAGGTCTCAATTCCTGTCCAATAAAAATCAAGTATTCTATATCAAGAGATGCGCAGGCGGTTGAAAATATAAAAAGCATTTCTCTAACAAGCACAGAAGTTCAATACTCTGTATGAAGACACCTTATAAAACCCTGCCTCCATCACAGCTCATTTGGTATTTCCATATCAACCTTCATTATTCATAACTATGTGCAATGATAACCATTTACTGTATATATTCATGACTATCAAGTATTCAAGTCTCAATTTCCAATAAGTGAAATACCCCAAACTCATCATGTCAGAAAGATAAAATTATTTTCTAAACAGGGTGAAAATCAATAGCAAATATGTACTTTCCCAGCCCCAGTAGCATAGGACATATCATTACACTCTTCCATGTTGATGCTGAAAATTTATACCGACTACATGATATTTTAATTATTTCTGCAAATGCATGTGCATGTGTGCCTACTGCCTACTAAGGACTTCGGGCTGAAACAGATATTTCCTGGAAAGAAGTTTATGAATGCTATTTAAGTAGTCACAAAAATGTGTAAAGGGCCATTACCTAAGTAGTGTACTATCGTAACATCTTAATGATCGAGTTGGAGCAGATAATAGTGTACTTTGAGGACAGATGAATGCATATGGTAAGCTATATGCCTAAATAAATTTTCTGAGCTAATAACAGAGTACAAAATCTTTGATGTTCAGAAAAGAAAAAGTCGTTCAGTAACACAAAAGAGCTGTCCACAGTATTATGTCCCAGAAGCATAGCAAGTTGACCTAAGGAGTCATGCAGAACAACAATTAGAATAACATGAAGCAATTGAGAGAGAAATTAGGCATACCACTCCAGCAGAACTAGGTACAGACAAGGTAAATTTGTGATCGAAGTTGTAATCTTTTGTCAAGAGATCTGCAGGCAAAAATGAATGTAATTTATATGAAACAGGAAAGTTAATAAATACCTAAAATGATAAATCAAATAATCTATTATGTAGTTCCATTTATCTCATTGATGCACATGGCAACCATTGCACGGCCAGATGGAGAAAGGGAAAAGATGCATGAAACTCAACTAATGGAGAATTGGCTAACAACAACATGGTCATTTGATGACTAAACAATGATTTTAATGTCTAGGTATTTCTTCACATATGACACCAATTTGAAAGCATGAATAGCCGAAAAAGCACAATACTACGTCTAGTATTGATCATAAATGACATTTTCTATCTCCGCAAAAAGCATGCTAAGAATCTCCCCAATAAACATGTCATACTCAAAGCTTAGTTGTTTATTATTTTATTTTCCTTTAATTTGTTCGATTGGAAGTTCAAAATACTCTCCCAGAAAAATCAGATTGAAAGTTTGCCACACTGCAGCATTTTAAAAAACAAAAGACAAGTATGCAAATTAATCCTTGAGACTGCCACTTCATGCATAGTCGTTTGTTGCTGCCAGCCCTCTTTGATGTCACCCATGCAGCATATGAATACACATAACATGTGCGAAGAAAAAGCATCCTAGAATGTGATAACTATCATCCTTATGCGGAAAATATCTCCTATTTATACTAGACATGCCAAATAACCATATATCCAAGGCGAATACTTTAGAAGTGAACATTTCTAGTTGCATCTTCAAGAACCAATGAATACATAAGTTGAACCCCCCCAAAAAAAAAAAGGAAAAAATAAGAATGTGCATCAAGTAAAATATCAAATGGCAAACTGAGAGTAAAATTCTAAGGCGGCTACAGATATGATTCTTCTACTATGTCATGCATATGCAAAGTTGAGATACGTTGTCAGCCAATTATCACTAATGGCCTGTTCTGGTGGCATTTTGACCTATCTTCCCAAGGAGCTGTGAGATTTAAATGCCACTGGGACATTTAGGGAGGATATTTCCCTTTTTATTCCCCCTCTTACCTTCCAGCCATCTTTAACAAGAGTGTCCCCATGTTTGATGGAACTCTAGATGGCCATCTTACTTTAAAAAAAAACTAAAAAAAAAAAGGGAACATAGCCACTCAACTTTAGGCATATCAATAAAAAATTATGTACAATATTACCACATAACAAAATGGTTGTGCATACCTGGGAACATGATAAAAATCTTATAACTATTTTTGACCTCTTTGAGGGCATTTACACAAGTGTTAAATAAGCATCAGTCCACCATCTTTATAAGTGTACAAAATGGAATATTCTTGTTTGTGCAAGTCACTAAAAGAGGTATTTGCATCATGAATTCCTGCAACTGAAGGACTTTTGTGACTAACACTCTCTATAGCTTAATGCATATTCTAATTCTTGAACACCATCATACTCAAGGCCAGTACAGCAACAGATTTACCCAACGCTATTAATCCTTCTGAAACTTTGCTCCATTAGGCGATGAGAGCAATAACAAATAACTTTTTGGACACCACCATTAGGGATGTGGCCAACAGACCTCGTAGGAGGAGCCCCCCCAAAAAAAAAAAATCCATAGCATCACCACGTCTAAATGGGAGACCCTAGAGTGGGTATCTTTAACCATAAAACAACAGGTGATTTTTTGGCAACAAACACAACCTTGATAACAATATCTCAAGTTTAGGTAGTGTTTCAACAATGAGAAACATAATTCATCAAATCAACCCTGAATGAAATTCCACATTTCAATAATTACTTAACCTAACCAATTAATGACCAAGTTCTAGCATCACAGGCAACATTCAAGAACTCAATTAACCTCGAAAATGCACATAAAATCTACTCACTATAAACCACAAAAGAGTTAACTGAACAACAAACAACGCGCAAAATATATCCAATCAGATTGAAAATTACCCATAAACCAACCAATCTACTATGTGACGCAAACCAATTCCAAATCAAAACAACAAGATTACCTCTAGCTCTCTTGCCAATATCTGAATAAGAAGATGGACCCATCTTTACTATACAACCACAATTTTTATCAGCTAATCCTGCAAAAATAGATTTATCAAAAAACTAGCTTATGAACAAAGCATTCAATAAAATGACGGGCTTCACATCTACTACAATAAAATGCCATTACATCATGAGACCGATCAATTTCTTCCTAAATCTGAAACCTTGAAATCAACTTGAGATAATTAACGGATGAAAATGATACTTGAAAAACAAATATTTCTCTTTCTCAGAGGAATTTCCATAAGAGAAGTCGTCGTGAGCTCCAATTTGAATGGAGCAGAAGAGTTAAATACCTGCGATTGGCGAAGAAGGGAGAAAGTGGGCGTCGCCGTAAAATATTCCGGCGGGAGGTTGAAGACGCCGATGAGCGATGAGGGCGGCTTGGCTTAGCTACGCGGACCGCCGCTTCAGCAAGTCGCAAGTCTTTCCCTCTTTCTCTCTCCTCGCCTCGGGCAACGCAGTGGAGAGAGTAGACCTTCGCACTGGGGTTTTAGTCTGTTTTAATCTCAGTGGGCTAACATTGAGAGGCTTCGGCCTTCAGCCCAGTTGACTGGAAGCACTTTTTTTTTTTTAAGTACAGGGGAGCACTTTTTTTTTTTTTTTTTGGGGAAAGTAGTAAGGTTTATATCATTTGATTGTCAATAACTTTACACATGTCCTTCGAAGCCGGATCATAGACTATAACCGGTCTCCCTTCGACCCGCACTCTTTGCAGGAACCATGGCCGGTCGGGGCCTGCCAAGCTTCCCCACTTGTGTCGAGTCTCTTTTTTAAAGATTGATTTTGAATATGATTTTTGAAAGTCAATTTTGAAATGTAGGGATAAACTTTTTATTAGATTTTCGAATTTTACTAAATCTGATTTAAATAGAATTAGGCAAAATGTGAATGACGATTTTATTAATTATTTTATTTTAGAAATTATTTTAAGAAGTCCCGAGATATTATTTCTTAACCGAAAAATAAATAAGCTATCATGTTACGTTTCTGCCGTGAGGCTTTAGGGCCGGATCGGTGTGAAAACACCGATCCGGACCGAAGCCTAACTTGCTTACCACTCGGTCGGCTTTTAGGAAAAAACTAACAAAAATAAAAATAAAAATTTGCTCTTCTAAACTTAGTATGGGAAAATTAAGATTAAAAAAGGCTAAAAATGACTCTATCGATCTTTGAACCGAGAATCGGATTTGGGGGCGAGAGTACGAAATATAGGGATAAACTCTTCCTTTTCGGCCGGTCCGAAGATGACCATTACTAGTTTGAGTAGTGAATTAAAATAATGTAAAACAAGCAAGCAAGCAACAACATGCGATAAAGAATTAAAGCAACCAAAATATAATTAAAGAAAGCAATAAAAGCATAAATAAAGAAAGTGGAAAAGCGAAAAGAAAAGCAAAGCGAAAATGAAAAGAAAAAGTAAAGCGAAAAGAAAAAGAAAGCAGAAAACTAAAAGATTACATCGGGTAGGGAGAAATTAAAAGCGATACATCATTTATCCACAATACGAAAAGTAATAAAGAAAGCATATAAAATAAAATAAACCATTGTGAAAACTAGATCCGTGCCTTAAGGTTGTCCCACCTGCAGATTTGGATCTCAAATCTGGACCTTTTAGTGCAACGGTGGCGAATTGAAGGAGTTTTTGTGAGTATTTGTGGAGATAGGTAGGCGGATGTGTCACCGATGGAGTTTAGGGATCGGATGTATAGAGTATGATGGAAGTAGAGTGGGAAGAGGTTGAACAGGGACCAAGAGATTAGAATACGTAATGGAGTATTCGATGAGCTCGTAGCGAATTTCAAGCAGAGTAACATTGAAGGTTTAGCCATTGGGAGAATGAGAGCTAAGGCTCTCTATTTATAGAGAGAGGTAAGGTCAAGCAATGACCTAGGTTTAAACTCGGCCAACCGTCCGGAATAGGGTACAAAACCGGGCAGGAATATCTTGAAATTGAACCGGATAAAACCCAGCTAAAGAAGGGATAAAACCGGATAGAACCAGGAGGTAGGAACCGGCCATAAGAGGCTGCCTAGGGTTTCGTGCCCTAGCGTACTTCCAAGGGAGTCTCCGGTGCAAAATGCAGCATTCCACTTAACCTTTTTATAAGGCAGGCGCCGCCACATGAGCTTTCCAAAATGGAAAGTTTTCATTTTTAGCAGGTTTCTATTTTTGGCGCTTTCATTTTTGATGCGGGATGCGTGCTCCTAGTCTCGGATGAACTGTCTTGGAGCCAAAACGCAACAATTTGATGCTTGTTATCATGAAACGCAACGTCTAACGTCGTCTTGAGGTCTTCAACTCCTTGTTTGGTTGGATCGAAGTGAAACGCAGTATTCCGAGCCTAGAATTTCCTAGTACGTGGCACTCGGACTCCGTTGTCTTTGAAGGCTTGCTTGGTCTTAGATTGTCCGAAGGAAAAGGGGATTTTTGGATCGACCCAAAGCAAAAAGCTATTTATGTTGTGCTTGGGGTTCTTTGTAGTTTATCGGCTTCCATCACACCAATCAAACACAGCTCGTGATCCAAATCCTCAAACAGGACTCGGGATTATCATCATCGGGCCAACAAACAAAAAATAGAGAAAGGACGATACTTTTTTTGTGTCTACACCCTTTTCCGAAAATCAAAAGGTTGGATATAGGCCAAAGCATGGGCTACGGAATTTCTCGCCCGCTTTACAAAAGACCAAGAAACAAAACAAAACTAAGATACGATGATCTAAAATAGTCGAAATAAAAAGACCAAGAGCATTGTTAGGAACATGTCAATAACGAAGTTTATCGATCACATTCTTACAGTTGCCGTCGAATATCACCCGGTTATAACCTCCGGCTTAGGCTATTTTTGTTGCAAAAGACATGCCCGGGCCTCCTCTATTTCAGCCCCTTGGAAGCCCAAACCTTGTGTCACTCCCTGCAAAACTATATCCCCTCCACTTTCTCTAATAACGATGCCCCAACCCTAGGCGTCTTCTCCAATTTTGCCTACATCAAAATTCATCTTCACCAACCCGTTTTAAGAAGGACTCCAATCGCCACGGTCGTCGTCCGATCCGGGAATCCCCTAGATTTCGGAGTCTCTATAATCCTTGACGAAATTGATTGCTAAGTCTCCCCATCGTCTATGCCTACAACCAAAGATGAATCGGTTACGGGTGTTCCACACTTCCCAAAGGACTGCCAAAAATTCCCCAAATCTATCAAGATCCATATGTTCCCGGGCTTTACACAAACATTCAACAACCGAATATCCAGAGCCCTCCCAAGTGTACTCCTCAAAACCACTATACTTCCATATTTCATAGGCTAATTAAGAATATCGGACTCCTCCATAGCTCCACAAATTTCACACCTCATACTAAACTTAGGAATACGGGTAGCGATATTTACCTTAGTTGGTAACTCTTTGACTACAACCCTCCATGCAAAGACTCGGATTCTAGGGGGCACATCCAATTTCCAGATTGTCTTCCACACATCTTGGTGTCTTCCCAAGCCGCTTGTGGCATTATCTTGTTGCTTCGACGTTCGAGCCAAGTGATAAGTTGACTTCACGAGATAGGTCGCCATTGCTTATAGAGACTTAGGATATAAAATCCCGAGGCCAATTCGCATACTGATGGCATTTGAATTATAAGCTCAACATCACACGATAGGAATATGTCGGCAACTATAGCCTTGTGCCACTCGCCTCTTTCTTTATCAATTAGATCCGAAACCATCATAGTGGTTATGTTGTTGCCTACCACCTACCTCACACCGCTACTAACCACCTTTCTAGCCCCCCATAAACTCCGCCAAATGTAACTCGACTACTCGCCTAAATTCACCGCTAAAACACATCCATCCGGGTAGTAACGAGCCCCGAATAATCTAGCAACCAATGATTTTTCATGTTTTAGGACCCGCCACACTTGTTTAGCACGTAGAGCATCGTTGAATGCGTCTAAGTCTCTAAAGCCTAGCCCTCCATCCTCTTTTTTTGTCAAATAGTTTGGAGCTACCGACCCAAGTGTGTCTTCCTCTTGTCGACTCCATAACCCCACCCAAAATTTGTTTATGACAGATTGGATTGAAAGACATAGGTCTCTAGGGAATTTAAACACGCTCATGGAATAAGTTGGGATTTCCTGAGCCACCACCTTTATTAGCACTTCCCTTCACGCCCGTAAGTTTATCTATTCAACCCAATAGTCTATTCCCCACTTTGTCTTTGATGGATATAAGCGTCTTTTTCTTCAATCGCCCAATAAAAGAGGGAACCCAAGATATTTATCATGTACCAAAATTTCTCTAATGTCCAACACCCTAACAATAGCCTCTCTTTTGCTTTGTGGGACACCTTTAGAGAAGACAATACTTGATTTATTCAAATTGATTTGTTGACCGTAAGCGACTTCATATTGACCCGGAATGTCCTTAATAGTTTGAGCTTGGGTTGTGGTGGCTTTGCAATAGAAGATTGAATCATTGACAAATAAGAGGTAGGATATAATAGGCGCTCTTTTACGGATAGATAACCCATCGATTTTCCCTTTGATTCATCCCTCTTCAAGAGGCTAATTAGGTCCTCGGTGATGAATAAGAATAGGTAGAGTGATATGGGATCACCCCGACGCAATCCTCTGAGACGGATACACATATCCTTTAGGCATACCATTGATCACGAAAGACAGAGTTGACGTCTCCACACAACCTATAATCAGGTTAATCCACCCCTCGTTGAAACCCATTCGTGTCATAATCTGCTTCATGAAACACCATTCCACTTGACCGTACGCCTTGCTCATGTCTAATTTGATCATCATTCATTCATTCTTTGCATAATGAGAATACATAGAGTGAAAAAGCTCATAAGAAATCGGGATGTTATATGAGATTAGTCTTCCTGGAATGAAAGCACTTTGAGTTTCAAAATGATACTGGGTAGTACTACTTTAAGCCTCGTTAGCTATCACTTTTGTTATGAGCTTGTACACTACATTGCAGAGGCTAATCGGCCTAAATTCCATGATCTTAGTTGGATTATTTACCTTTGGAATGAGGAATACATTAGTATGATTTAATCCATGAGGCATCTTGCCCCCACAGAGAACGAACAACACCACTCTAGTCATATCTCGCCCTTACAATCTCCCAAAAATGTTGGAAAAAACTTGGGTAAAGACCATCGGGCCGAGTGCCTTGTTTGGGTGCATTGCCTTTAATGCTTCAAGCACTTCCTCCTCAGTATAGTCCCAACATAAATCGGTATTTATATCCGTTGTAACTCGCCGTTTAACACAACCGAGAATGTCCCCAAAAACATACGAGGTTCTTTGATGTAAACAACCCCGAAAAATAGTTTGTGACAATTTGTTGTATCCCGGCCTCATCGTCAACCATGACACCATGTACATTTTCAAGTTGTGAAATGGAATTTGTGGACGACACATACTAGCTACGGCATGGAATCACCGTGTATTAGCATAACCATGTTTGATGAAGTCCGCTTTCGCCCGTTGATCCCAATAAATTTCCTCATTCTTTAGGAGCATATTGATTTGCATCCGAAGCTCAACCCTTTTCTTTATGCCTCGTTCATTTTGTAGTTTAAGCTCTAATTGTTTGATATGATTTTTCACCTCACCCACCACTTTTACGCTCCAAGTCATGAGATCCTTTGAACATTCCCCAATTTTTGCTTCCAGATTAAGCCGAGGATTGTGGTGGCTTGTTCGATCCCATGCCATTTGGACAATCTCCTTACAGCCTGGCTCGGTGAGCCAAGAATTTTCAAATTTGAAGGTCCGTTTTTCCTTTCTCTTCTCGACCACTGCTGAAGTTTAGTAAAATCGGAAGATGATGCAAAAGTTTGTGATCTAAGTGTATATCTTCGGCGTCCGGAAATAAACCAGTCCAATCACCATTGGCACAATATCTATCAAGTCTCTCTTTAATCAATTCCTCATCGTATCTCCCATTCCACCAAGTGAAATCATTCCGGTGTACGTAAGATCAAAGAGGCCATACAACATAAACGTATCAAAAGCTTTGGATTACATTTTGAGGTTTGAGTATCCCTCACTGCTTCTCACGGTTAAAAAAATTCGTTGATATCCCCACCGACTAACCATGGATAGTTTCCGTGAGAAGCTAAGTCCATGATAAACTCGCAGGTTTTCAATTCAATCCCGTTTTCAACCATCCATAAATTTCCGAAAATTTCCAAATATTAGAAGTCTCATGTTCACGTGATCGGTACATCAATATGGTTGAGAGAGGAAGAGAGGAAAGAGACTCGCATATGCTTGCGCCACGAGACAAGCTAGACCCTTGGTGCAACCTCTAGCATTGACAAGCACTCCTTCAAAATCCCCCAACCGATTCTTCACACTCATAATTCCCATAGCGAGATAACTTCATCTCCAAAAGGAATACACGACTCGGTGATTTCCGTTTCAAGAAAGAACAGAGATCGAAACCGCCTAAGGGTCACCGAGCCCTCGGTAGTTTAAACAAATGCAACTCATAGCTCTTAGCGAGGCTGCCGTGCAACCTCCGCCGTAGTTGTACTCGAACTAAAGCCCTTAACATTTGTTATCTTCCTTTTGAAAGTTTCCTTGCCTAGTTTCATTATCACTCCTTCATCAATCATCATATGTAAGAGCCCTTTACTAGAATTTCTTGCATTATCTCTACCAACTTCATTCTCCCCAAAGTTTAATCTCACTCTTGCTTTTTCTCACCATGACGTGACCGAAAGGCCCCAACCAGATTACTTCTCTTCCTTGATCTCAATTTCAGCATTGCGTCTCCTAGATTTTATAGGAGAGCCCCTAAGCCATTCACCATATCGAAGATTTTGCTCTGGTGTCTCGGAGCCAACATGATCACGACACTGTGAGTAAGTGCCCAATACAACCGCATCCGTAATAAAAATCGGTAGTTTCGAGTACCGAAAAGCAATCCAAATAGATTTTTCATCAATTTTGACTCGACACCACATTGAAGGGGTTTGGTTATATCCATGTCCACCCTAAAATTCAGAGATTTATCCACACCACATAGGCAGGATTCATTACTACCCACAAACTCTCTAATCTCGATGGCCATCACCCTTGCAAAACGGACTCGTTTGTTTGATTGCGGGGACATCGTAGGCTCGCACCCAAAATCTAGCTATGGTAAAAGCTACCTCTTATGGTTGCTCCATTCCCGTAGCTGTAATTGTCTTTAGTAGGAGAAGATAACCATCAAAGGCCCACTGGTCCTTCGATCGAACGAATTCCTCGTCGGTTTAGGGAAAAAAACTAGAAAGAGAATAAATTTTCCCCAGTATCTTTGATAATGGGGCCCTTTGTCGGAAGCCAAACGTTTTTCATAATCGCCTTCATTGCCCCAATGTTGTATTTGTTTTCCGTGTGCAATCGTCCTGTAAGGCACAAAGATATCCGAGCCGCCCTTTCATCGGTCGTCTCTCTATCATAGACAATCACTTCTTTCTCCTCTTCAAGGTTAATTTGTTCCAAGAATCCTCTAATCCCGCATCCATGGTGTCTATCGATTTGTCAAAAATGTTCAAAAGATGAAAGCAGGATCTCGCTAAATTCACGCCTTACGGGATAACCGAAGGCAACACGGTTCTATCATAACACCCCACGCCGGTGGACAGGGTAACGAGTTACCTCCCACTACGGATGAGGGTCTCACCGTGGAGAGAAAAAAGTTACAATCAGTGGAAGCACTTTTAGTATACTATTAGGCTCAACAAATCCAAGATATTCACTTCTAGTTTGGATACTATATTTTTTTCTTTTTCTATTGTTCGAAAATAATTTTATCCAAATTTGGATTTGTTCGATTTTACTTGATCTAAAAAACAAACAGGTATTAACAAATTATTTAGTCAGACTCTTAGACATTATTAGTCCAACCCAGATTCAACTTGAACCCAAATTTTCGCTGGTACTAAATGAAACGTCGTTATTGTATTAGATTTTGCAATATGCTCTGTTCTCTTTTCTTTTCGCACTAATTTGTACCCTAAGCATCAAAAGCTAAATTTAAACACCTTAGACATGTACCTTCTATATTCTCCACTGACAGAACTCTATTTTTCAGTGATCTCCAGAGCAATTTTTCTATTTTTCAGTGATCTCCAGAGCAATTTTTCTCACCTATGTATTCCTGTAATCCTATGTGTCTGTGTTCCTGTAGTATCTTTGCGTACAAAACGGAAATGGAAGTAGACCTGTATACTTTAATTATTCCGAGTTGACTACTTTTGAAAGTTTAAATTTAATGTAACTTCGTGTCTAAAAATGACAATTTAGACCCTCAATTTAGACCCTGTTTTATTTAGCTTTACGATCTATTCCTTACAACTTTTTATAACTAACTTTACTAACTATCTTACACGTGCTTTATAACTTTACTTACAGCATTATATTTTCTTATATTTTCTTATAGGTAAATGGAACATGACCTTTGAGGTGAGCTTTGAGTAAAAATTATTCGATATGAACACATTCAAACAAAGTATGATTTGAATTCGTCAAAACATCAACATCTAAGTCAGGATCATCTCAGAATTGGATTGAAGGTTCTGTATGATCCGACTATGTGTATATAGCCACAGTAGAAGCCCATATGTGTGTAACGCATGCCCATGGTTAACAATAGCCCACTAGAATTTGAATTTGTCTGTTTTGTTTTCCAATAAACCCCTCTCCATTGGGCCATTATGCTACAGATGTTAATAAAGTTGGCCAAATTGACCCGAGATCCAAATCGGATCTCACACCAAATAACCCGATTCATACCACAAGTATTAATAAAGTTGACAAAAATGACCCGAGCTCCGAATCTCGAACCAAATAACCCGGATTCATAAATAACATGATATCCCAGGTAGCTAATCCTGATATCTGAAGTGGCTAATATGAGGTGCATCTGAAATCAAAATCGATTAACACTAATTTTATCAAAAACCAATGTTAATTAATATAATGTCAATTCGAATCGAAAATGACCTAGCCAAGACCGAATTGATAAACCAATGTTAATTAATATAATGTCAATTCGAATCGAAAATGACCTAAGCCAAGACCGAATTGATTCCCTGTGACGTGAAAACGGCCCAAATATAATGTCAGTCCAACCCAAATTAAACCAAATAACCCAATTGCAATTACGAGGCATAAGGATCTAAGGGACAGGAATGGTTCATTTTCAAATGTGAAATTTTTGGGGCGTTTAATTAAACATACACCTTTACCTGTAACTACCATGGGTTCGACTTCCAGACCCTCAAAGTGACCTCCAGACGTCCCCATACTTTAGGGGTTGACAATAAAGTATATAATGTGTTGCAATTAACACTGTTGAAAGGTAACAATTAGCAAAATCGTTTTAAAAAACAGACATGCACTACAAATAGTCGATGTCATTTAAGATAACAGTAAAGTCTACAAGAGTTGCTCATAGAAAGGTAGAAACATGAATGGATTCAAATCCTGCTTACATCGGCCGTCTCATCTCATTGATACAAAAGAAACACATGGCATACAAAAATGAAAATCAATTACAAATTAATACACATCAACGAATAAGAAAGATGTATACCTAATGACTCAAGCAATACCACAAAACTTACTCAATAGCATCGATCTATACCTACCAACCAAGTTACACATACGATATCACTCTAATCGTGCATGCCCTGCCTCGTGATACCAGTCGAAACTTCGAACACAAGGATTCGACGGACCAAGGCTGGTCGACCACCATCATCGCCACCAGCACCCGTGACTGGACCTCTATCAGGGATAAGTACAGCACCTGAAACGCCTCCGCAGGAAGGCCCAAGAACGGCGTAAAGACGCGTATGGCCGTGGCGTCGTCCACCGCTTGATGGTGCGGCTCCGCCCGCCGAATACTCCGCGTAAAATCCCCCATCCAGTGAACGTCCTTCTCCCTCTCATCACCAGACTCCTTCCCATTATCTCTCTCTCAACTCAGAAGATTAGAATTACTGAAGTGCATGCAAAGGTTAAACCCTTAACTTAGAACACGCCTATTTAGTTTGCTTGGCTTTTCCGTGTGGCTTTGAGCTTTTGGGGAGAGAGAGGGGAGAGAGAGAGAGAGTGGGGATGTAGTGAGTCATACGGCAGCTTCCAATTAAGGGGCAGGTGGTGGAGTATATAGCCTAACATGCTGCAACGTGGCAGAGCTCAGTATCCCCTCGAATTTGCATCATACTATAATCTCGTATTTATATGCGGTATAATTTATTTTCAAAATCTTTTTATAAAAGTTTTAATTTCTGCATTCTGAATATGTCATATTACTAAATTATAATTTCCAATTTATGGTATAATTTTTGCTCCAACTACAAGAAAACTTGCATTTAGTGTCGGATTAGCATTGGAAAAAAATCTCACGCTAAACACTCGACGCTAAAAAATTTAGCGTCCGATTTAGCATCCGACGCTTAATAGCGTCGGATTAAATCCGACGTTAAATAGCGTCGAGACAAAAATAAAACGCTATTAGCGTTGTCTTTTTCAGTTTAGCGTCGGATATTTCCGACACTAACAGCGTCGGATCATTATCCAACGCTAAATTTCACTAACAATTTTCTACTAATATCTATTTTTTAGTGTCGGATAAGATAAAATTGCGTTGGATTTTTTTGACTCAAACAAGCATCGAATTTTAATCCGATGATAATATCGGACGCTAAACGTTTACTCGTTTTGCAATAATTTTTGTTATTTTTGGCATTCCCTTTTATATATATTTCATGCATATTTACATACATTTTGCTTTATTTTCTTTTTTTAACAAGGGTAATTAAGGACGATTTTTCGCAGTAATTAAGGTTGGACTATGTGGATCGGTGATGTATTATCATATCACAACTATTACGTGCAACGGTCTCATATAAAAATTTGTGTTTTTTTTAAGTCAATTAAAAGCTAACTTCTTTTTTGAGAGTTCTAATTATTGGGATCCCATGTCCCAACCACTCCTCTGCAACCCCCCAAAAAAGAAAAGGGGGTTGGGGGGAGGAAAGATATGCTCAAAAACAAATTTTTCCATTTCTCACATGTATATAATGAGCAAACTGCTAAGATGGCTCTAAACCATCACCAACAACAAAATTATACAACCATTTCATGCCTCTTTTTGTTGCAGTGTAAATTTTCATGGCATATTACAAAGGTTGCTTTGTCTTCTTTCCCACTTGCTTCCCTACTACCTAGCCAGTAACAAGTCCAGGCAATAAATATGATGTAAGTTGGTGAAACGTTTCAATTTTCACCATTGCTTCTTACCCTTTTTCTTTCTCTTAATGCTCGCTACTCGGTGCCACTCGGTGTTGGGTCCGGCCATGCGTGCTGTTTCGGCCCTCGTTTAGGGACTCTCACCCCCACCGAAGTTTTCAAACATTCCTGATCGCATTCCATTATGTAACCACTCGAAGAACTCTTCCTCGGTCATGTTCTCCTCCACGTTGAAGGCCGAGGGTCCACCCCTCTATGAGATGAAGCTGATCCTTTCCCTAAGTTGCTTTTTGTCACGCTTGTGTTGACGTGGAAGCTTGGTTTGTGAGAGTCGGCATGACATTTCATGCCCTATAGTTGAAACCCTACGAAGTTAATAGTTAAGCTCATTAAACCCCCCCTTTTTCCTTCTTTTCTCATTCATACTCTCCTCCCAAACAGAGCAATTTCCATGTATCTGCAGAAGACTTTGTAAGAGCAATTTCTATAATACCTTTTGCAGTATTCCGAAAAGCAAAGGTCGGGAAAACTGTTCAACCCACCCATCTCCATCTTTAGCTTGATGGAAATCCTTGCATTCCTTCAAGCATACGGAAAATTTAACGAAATATACACTCGGTGTATACATTTAGAAAAAGAGCTCATGCACGTATGCACATCCTCTTCCAACATGGTGATGCCAGGACACATAGAAGAGTTGAAATAATAAAATAGTGCACTAACCTCGGCACCATCTAGCTTTTAATTTGGATTTCTTAGAGTGGAACCGTATATGAAAACTACCACACTTCTTGCGTGAGATTTTCCTTGACTCGCCGGAGGATCCTCTCCATCACCTTCCGACCTTGTAAATCCATTGGGGAAGAAGCGTTGCCGTCCATTCCGAATAGCAACAACATCTCTAAATTTAAACACGAGATGAAGATCTAGGTTATCTAGCAATTCATGCATATGTACACAGATGTCAAATCTAATATTACCAACGAGTAGACGTAAGGCAATAAAGGCCTAATTATATACGTCCATTGCAAAAGCTTATAAGTTCTCTCTTCTTTTTAGGGATTTACACATCATCTATCTAGGTAATTTCTAGAACAAATGGAGATTTAGTAGTAATATTCTAGATAATATGTAGGAGCCTATTGAAATTGAAAAGACTTGCTCTCCGGAAGAAGAGGGAAAGACAGAGAGAGGGGAAGGTAGTTACGCCACAAGACAGGAGCTGAAGTAATGCTAGCATTACGAAAGACAAGAAGCTCAACATGACAGACTAGCTCCAAACATACCGTGAATCAGA
Organism: Talinum fruticosum; assembly: GCA_021018815.1. Taxonomy (NCBI): domain Eukaryota; kingdom Viridiplantae; phylum Streptophyta; class Magnoliopsida; order Caryophyllales; family Talinaceae; genus Talinum; species Talinum fruticosum. The sequence goes on along the minus strand of JAITYX010000080.1, from coordinate 917,358 downwards.
TTTAGTAATAGCTTTTTCTCCATCCCCCATAAGGTGTAGGTAAGCATAAAAATCTAGCATGAACAAATTACATATACCTCTAAATCAGATTCACCCGAACAAATCCACAAAACCACAAAAATCGAAAAAATTGGCTTCAACACTGGCATAGATAGGAAAAACAGGACAAATTGATACTAATCTTTTGTTATAATGTGCGCTTTTAAGTGAATTTAACAAATGAGCCAGGAAAAACAGGAAATCAATCCAATTCTCGGAGTAAATGTTCTACCAATTCATGTCAGCTAAAATGAGCCAAATCAATTGCATTAAACAAAATTCCAAGTGACGTAACGCTATTTTCCAGGTGACAAATTTGTACTACAATCACCGCATCATACTCTCTGAAGAAAAATCAAACTAACACCTCGATTTGAGGCTTGAATTGAAGCAAGGAAACGGACCAGCAAAATTGAAGAAACAATGGAGGTCTCTCGAAGAACAATCAAACTAACACCTCGATTTGAGGCTTGAATGGAAGCAAGGAAACGGACCAGCAAAATTGAAGAAACAACGGAGGGGAGAGAGAGAGAGAGGGAGAGGGAGAAAGAGAGAGAGAGAGAGAAGAGAGATTCATACCGACATGGATAATTCTTAGAGGAGAGAGAAATGGAGGCAGGAGACACCGGAGATGTAGCCGCATGCCGACAATTAGCAAGACGAGGTGACCGAGAAGAAGCTTGCCGGTGAGGGAGGGGACGGATGCCGATGACGAGGGGGACGGACACCGGAGAAGCGGGGCGGACGCCAAGAAGGAGAGGAGGTAGCAGGGATGAGAGAGTAAAAGAAATTTTAGATATTGAGGGCTCGAATACACGGCCCCTTTTTTCCAAACCTAAATTGGGTATTAGAGTCGGCATTTTGGTTTGACACTAAAATCCGTCACTAATAGCGTCTCTTTTATACTTCCGATGCTAATATCCGAGGCTAATAGCGTCTTTCTATTTTTTTCGATGCGGACAGCGTCTTCTTCTACATCCGACGCTAAATAGGTCACTATTAGTATCGGTATTTTAGGTTGTCTCTAAATTCGGACGCTAACAACCAATTTTTTGTAGTGCAATTACTCTCAAGATTTATGATTGCATGTTATTTAAACTATATCAAATGCAATAGTAGTGCTGATAAACTACTATTGGTTATTTTAATGTTACACTTGAACTTTACATGTTAGTTTGATTACCACGAAAAGGAATGATCTAAAAGGAGGAGATTCACCTTCAAAAAGAAGGTGTGAGTTCGAATCCTACGATATTTGAAAAATTTTCTTTGCCTTGTTCCTTCTTCCCTCTTCCATGTATTTCCTTACCTAAAGTATTTTTATGAGATATGGGTCCTTACGTGAGCTTAGTTACCATTATAAAAAATAAAATAAAATAAAATGCAAGTTTACTTGATGATGCCATATGGTTAGGGTTGTAACAGAGCAAAGCCAGCTCATCGAGCGCTCAAGCTTGAGCTCGAGCTCGACTCGATCAAAACTCGGCTTGGGCGCTTGAGTTAAACCATACTCAAGCCGAGGCCCGAGTCGGCTTAAAGGCATATCGATTCGAGCCTAAGCTCAACAAAGCTCAACTCGACTTGGTTTGGCTCGAGTTTAGGTTTAGTAGTTCAAATTTTTTCTAAAAATACTTGTGTGCACTACTATAGTAACAACTTTTAATGACGGGTCTTTAACAAGCTGTTAAAAGGACAAACCGTCATGGAAAATGGACCGGTGGTATTTTTGTAAAAAAGCGGATATCAATGTACATTGAACCGTCGTCATATGTACATCTATGACTGACAGTTTAATGAAAGAATTGTCGTCAAAGAGTTTTGATTTGTAGTGCGTCAGGTCATGTGTTTGGGCAACGTGAAGGGGAGAATGAAGACATGACCTTATATGTTTTCCCATACGACATACTGCAATTTTTACGGATGGAGGATATCGGCGTATCCGCTTTTATACTTGACATTATGTGAGTTAATATATTCATAATAAGTTCTTTTTTTTTTACTATTAATTTCAGTTTCTAACTATATACAATTAGTATGTAAGGTGGCTGCACGAGATTGGAAAGGATTTCGATCAATTTCTCAACCCCTATTCCATTCAAGGAGTTGGGCGAAACAAAAACGAGTCAACTACATATTCGAAGTCATGCAACATAATGCACAGGATAAAACATGGTACTTGGTGCCGTTCAATGAGTGATAAGTGTACAAATAAACTAATTAATTGAAGTTTTTATGGTGTTATACATATATAAATGTGTCATTTGTGGTTGTGTAGCCACCATTAGATGTTTGCTGTCATATATCCAAGGGCTAATATCGCATACTCGGCTTGATCCTCTAGGTCATACCGTGAGGGAAGATATCAAGGACGTAGTCGAGTCATGAGTTCATACTTTAATCATTTTATGTTGTTTTGTTAATTAGTATTCGTTTAATTGTATGTATAATTTAAATTTTATTTTTCCGATTGAAAAATAATGCTCTATCACGTTATTATTATAGCGGAGGCTTGGAAGACCGACAAGAAAAATCAAAGCCACTAATTGTTCCCGTCAAGGTGAGGTTTTCTTAATTGGAGTCTCGCTTTAATTGTTTTTCATTTCATATTAATTTTTTTTTGAAGGATTCATTTCATATTACTTGCTAGCTACATAAAGTACTAATTAATTCTCTATGTGTTAGGAATCTATTTTATTATTGTAGTGTCATAAACAACCAGGGAACGTGGAGTGCGACCTCTACATTCTCCAAGTACATGAAAGAGATTGCGACCAAACTCGATTTAAATTTTAGTCTCAAAGAGGTATACTTGTACTTGCACTTGTAATTGATTATATTCTTTTTTCGCCTTGATTAACACTTGCACTTGACCTAATTAATATGTCTTTTACAACATTGGTCACAATATTTCCCGAGAAAGAACCCACCCACTCCCTATATAGATAAAATGCTCAACAAGTTTGTAACGCCCCCAACGTAACCACTATCTAAAACGCGCTCATTGAATAAATATACTATAACAAGCTAGCGGAAAACCACGTCATATTAAGGCATTACCGCCGTCCCTCCTCAAGAGACTAGGTAAACATTACATAGGATAACACACGGTAATCCTTTCAATTTACATTAAGCACTTACATTTAAAGTTCCATAACATCAAACCCAATATTTACATAATATAACTTAACCACCAACATAGGTTTTCCTCACCAAAATAAAGTTTATCATTTCAATAGTTGTACTCATCAACGGAAATAAAACTCCACAAGTGAACTAAATCTGCAAGAGCTTCTTACCCAATAACTAACCATCAAAATAAACTCAAAAGTAGGAGCCAAAGTACGATCACTGCTCCGATTCAGCATTTTCGGAATCCTTTGCTCTTGTCACTTCTTGTTGAACACTAAACCGCTTTTCTTTCCCTAAAAATATTTAAGAAAATATAAAAAGAAGAATGAGCCATAGGCCCAACACGTTACTTGTTCGGTCCAAATATTACGTCATTTATACCCCTATTTATTTAGTTTTTGTCTCGTAAAATAATATAATTTTTAGAATTTTTACTTATTTTATTTACTCTTATAGGTAATAAAGTTCAAGCGAGCAAGAATCGGAAATTTGGACTCAAAGGCAAGGAAAGTATGATCTTGGGCATTAAAACTCAAGATCTACAATACAAAAATAAAAATAAATAAATAAATAAATAAATAACGAATTTGAAGCAGCAGCTAGCAATTGTAGAATTTTGGTAAAATATGGATGATGACATCAGCATGATGTCATTGTGACATCACCTTCAGCAGTTGACTCCAGCATAAATTGAAGGCCTTGAGCGCATGGCGATCGATATAAAAGGAGGACAATTAGCAGCCGCAGCAGAGGGTTTTTTTTTAGGTTTTATTATTATTAGGTTAATTTAGTTTAATTTAATTAGTTTTTCTCTTGTAAATTTAGATTCGAAATCATACTTTAGTTTTAATTATTTAATTCAGTACGTATCAATTTTCGGTTCTCGACAGTTTTCACTTCGGTTCGATTCGTTCACAGTAACTTCTTCCCTTTTGTCTCTCCTTTGTTTCTAATTTGTTTAATTTAGTTTAAAGATTCAATTTTTATTATATTTTGATGTTAGTAGTAGTTAGTTTAATTGTTTAATCTTATGTTTAATTTTATTTTGTTAGTTTATGTCGTTCTTTGAGTCAATTTTTATTAATAGTTGTTAGATTAATTTTGTTTCATGTTAATTAGTCACTAGTTTCGTCTCTTTGGTTGTGATTAACCTCCTTGATGGCTAATTAATTTTTTTAGGCCTTTACTTACCTAGTTTATGCTAATATTTTGGGATTGTTTATCATACCTACCACATAGGTTCGATGAAATGCCCGAAAGGGTCTTTTCATCTTGATTTTTAGGCGGTTGGTCTATCATTGAAAGGTGGAGTCAATTTGCTAGTGTGGGCAAAGAGAATAGTTGGGATTTTGGCATGAAAATAGCTCGAATTCTAGTTAGGTCCGAGGTTGCTATTTTTGTAGTTTAGTTGGGCTAACCCCACGAAAGTAGGTGGTTAGAATAATTAAATTAGCTCATGACCCTCGAAAGTGTGGCTTGAGTAGGCTTTGATGGTGCAACCGACCACTCCTAAATACTTGTATAAACTTGGGTAGGTTTAGGCTTGACTTGATTAATTAGTTTATTAAGTGGTAAAATCACAACCCGAGTATTTTATTTTTTATTGCTTTCTAGGTTAGTTTAATCACCATATCTATCTCATCCGAGTTGATTCGCCTAGATAGAAAGTTTAAGTTAGCTTTGATATTTGAAACACAACTCTCTGTGGACAAGACCCATGCTTGCCGGCTAGCTACAACTACGCTGTGCACTTGCGGTTAGAATTTTAGAACTTAATCCTTCCTAATAGTTACCCATTGTACTCGTAAAAATATATATTATAAGAGTCGGTGAGCGCGCATAAACATTTGAAATCGGTTTCAAAAGTTATTTCTATGTAAAATTGTAGTAAATTCACTATACATCAATTAGTGGAATAGTTCGGGACCCATTTATGTGAGATCATCATATATGTAATCGTGATTGTATAAACAATTCATTTACCCCGATCAATCAAGGAGGGCCCTCGTGAACTGTAATCGTGACCATAAACTGTAATCGTGATAAATTTACTGTGAGTTGTGAAGTGGGTCCAAAATATTTCTATTATCGAAAACTTTAAATTCATTAGTAAAGATAAAAATTTCGGGAAAGGTACAAGTAATAGCGCACCTCTAAAAGTCAATATTTCTTTTCTAGTCCTTTGTTTACAGTTCCTCTCTTTTCGTGAAACCCCGATTGAGTTCTCGTGTTTACGAAGATTCGTGTTACAATATTTTAGTAATGTTATATATATATATACACACACACACACATATATATTTATCAAGACTTTATGAACCATTGAGTTATAGTTATAAGTATCTTGTAAGAAGTTAAATATCTCAAGAACTCTCTTTTCTCTCCTTTTATTTTTCTCTCTTTCTGTTTCATTTGAAGTAAATTGACAAAGCTAATTGACTCTCATTACTTTCTTCCGACATCCCACACTATCCATCTACGATTGAATCAAACAAAACACTTTCAATTGTCTTATCTATACAATCAAATTTTTATTTGTATCTCACGGATGAGCTCCTAGTCGTCCTAATTGACTTAAAAATTAAAACATTTTCAGTAATATATAATTTAGACAAATATTAGCACTACCAAAATCAAGACTTTACCCTTAATAAAATAATCTAAAAGATGCCTTTTGTGTCAATTAACTAGCATAGTTTGTGATTCGATATCACGGACCTCTTCTAAAAAGTTTCATCTTAACAAAGACACTTCTTACCATTTCAATTGCATAATTAGAGTATTGAAAGACTTATGACCAGTAATTAAATCTCTCTTCCACATTCAATGTGTCCATGATATTGCCTAATCACAAACCCAACTTCTATAACTCGTACCAATCTAACTTTGAATCACGAGTAAATCCATAACCAGGTTAATTATCCCAAGATTCCTCCTTACGGTTTCAAGAATGCTTACTATACAACAATTTCTCAATGACAATGCACAATCGTAATAATCCTTTCATACTCATATAGAAATTACACAAGCATCTTCACAATTATAAGTAAAACCAATTTAACTTTCAATACCATATGAATATATACTCAACCCTAAATTCACATATAACTATATTTCAATTACTCCTCAAAATTCCTCCAATCCCACCACAACCAATTCAAACCTCAATTACAACATGAATTACTTCATCCACTCGTCTAATTATTTAGTTATAACATGAATTTGTGATATAATTTACTTAGAAATTGAGGGTTAGAGAGATACCTTTGGTTTGTATATTGTGAATGTGTAAGGTTGTATATGATTTATGTTAAACCTTGTTTTTATCGGTTTTTAAAGCATTATTTAACCGAATTCAGTGATGACTTCAATGATATTTATTCGGTTTTGGGTTGGATTTTGTTTATTTTCTCTTCATCGTCACCTAAGCTCGTAAATCTCTTTATTTCAGATTTTTGAACATAAATTAGAGAGATTCGAGACAAATTTTATGAAAAGCGATGAAGAGGAGAGTTCGGGCCCAAGAGAAAGCAAGAAAGAAGCCTCAAACACATCAAGAAACGTTGCACGGCCCCCGGTGCGAAGATGCACAGCCGTGCAAATCATGAGGCGAAGGGTTCGAAGCCAAAGAAGGCCGCACGGCCCCCTGTGCGCATCTCGCACGGCCATGTGAGAAGCTACATGATTTAAAGTCGTGCACGGCACCCCGTGCGAAGCTGCATGGCTGTGCGAAATGGGCGAGAGTTCGGGGTTTTCGCACAGGCCCTGTGCGAAGTCGCACTGGCTGTGCAGCATCAGCGGCGAAACTCGCACGGTATCCCGTGCGACTCACTGTTTCCGCGGATATTAAATTTCCAAATTGTAATTTTTAGGGATCTTTTCCGGAATTCTAAATTTTAGCTAGGGTTTTCGAGAGGCAGCCCCAAAAGGAGACTCAAGAACACTCAATTCTAATTTTCTACTTCAAGTTTATGTATGATTGAATCGCTTCAAGTTTTTATTCGGTAATCGTAATTTCTTCTCTTTATCTTTTCTTCACAATTTCTGTTCGTTTCTCCATGGCTATGTTCCCTAAATTCTGTCAATTGTTTAGTATCATGTTTAGGGGCTAATTTCTCTACTTAGGTTAGGATTAATCCCTATTATGCCTTGATAATCATGAATTGAATGCCAATTGAATTGTTCTATGCTTGTTAGGTTAGAATTTACTTCGCTCATCACTTTTTCATTGATTTCCTCGAAAGAGGACTCATATGTTTTTATTAGGTTTTGTAAACATCGAAAGATGAAAACTTACCTAGAATGACGTTGTGAGCGATTAGAACTTCATTATGAAAATAATTAAGGTTTTAATCGGGGTTGTGAGATTCATTCTTTATGATTTCAGGCATAGTAGTGTGATTAATCCCAATCTAAGGCTTGTTATTTATTGATCTTTCATAGTTACTTTGTTTTTAGTTGAATCCAAAAACCAAATCACCTGTCGAACCGAGTTTTTACCTAGATTAGAGTTTTTAGGTGGATTTAGTATTTAAAAACGAGTTCCTTGTGGACACGACCCGTACTTGCCGGTTCCTAGCTACTGCTACACCGTGCACTTGCGGTAAATATTTCTCTCAACAATTTGTACTCGTACAAAAGGCAAGCAAACACTAGAAAAATTATTTTTTACAATATCAAACCTATTATTACGGTTCTTAAGGAATAACAATAGTAAAAGGTTCGGTTGAAGGGCTATTACTACGGTTCTTCATCTAAACCGTCGTCATAGGCTTATCTATGATGACGATTCAGATGAAAAACCGTCGTCATAGGTGCTCTTTTAATAATTTTTGACCCACGTAAGAAGACCGCTATGATGATGGTTTAGATGAAAACTGTCGTCATAAAGAAGCATATGACTACGATTATTATTTGAATCATCGTCATAGGTGCTCTTTTACTATGGTTTTGAACCGTGGTAAAAGGTGCTACATACAATGATCTGCCACATACACAACGCCAGGTTAACCGTAGTTAAAGGTCGTTCTTAACCGTAGTTAAAAGTGGTTCCTGTAGAAGTGGTGGAGAATATAAAATCATCATTAAAATCGCCGAATTTTGTTTAAACCCTTATTTTTGAATCCAATACAAAAATATAACATTTAACTTCGATTATAACCTTTAATTTATCAGAACTTTCTAAGCGAATAAATAAACCGAATTGAGCCCGAGGCATTCGAGCCGAGCGAAACTATGACAAAGCTAAACTCAGGCTCGACTTAGGCTTGACTCATCTTGTTTACAACCCTACATATATATGGTATACATGGTAAAATGTTTTGGGTACTCCAAGATAGTCTTTTTGGATTGCTTAGCTTGTTTTTAAACATATTGTACCATTATAAGGCTTACGGATATTAAGGTTGAATCCAAGCTTGTGGAAGCTTGTTCGAACAAAGAATTACTCGTATCACCACTATTGTATTATCATTTTTTGTTACAATGGTAAATAAGTCCATTTAAAGCTTTATATTTCATATAGGTATAGCATAAGTGAAAGAACAAAAACATGAGAAAGGAAAATTTCCCGAATACCTTTAGAGGAATTTTAAATCACATTTTTAATTAGAATATGAGTTTTCTCCCAATATACAACCCTGTTGTTGGTTACTATTGTATCATCATAGAGTACAAGAAATTAACCAAATTGGAAGGGTGGATAACTCAACTCCAATATCCGTACGGATCGAGTTGCCAACCAAGTCTGCTGATTTTTTTTTGGTAAGTTGTGAAGTGTTAGAAAAATATCAAAGTTTATCTTCCGTAGTTTTTTATTTTATTATTCAAGTGGACAATATCATGATGTTTCTTTGCTTCTCCATGGTTTTCTTACATGTCTTGACTACCTTCGTCTCCAAGGAGCAAACAACAATGGTTACTTGTTTTCCTCTTGTTTTGTTTTTTAAATAAAACAGGCTTGACTGATGGGTTTTTGTGCAGCAAAATTCAACTTCTTATATGCATTAAAGGGTAGATAAGTTCGGCCTCTTGTTCCCTCTCTAATCCACACATAACATTACTAAAAATTAGCTCAATGTCTTCCCATTAAATTTTCCTAAAACATAGAAACCCTAACCTCTAAATATAGACATCTTTAGACATTATTTCAAGTATCCCAAGTTAATTAATTGAGAGTATGCCCTATTAATTAACACCGTATTAATCCTGGGGAACTACCACCCAAATAAATTTTCTAAAGTAACTTCGACAAAATTGTTCTTAGTGTACGTACTTGTATGTACTTGTAGCACACAAGTACTCTTGAAATAGGGTAAATATGGTGTGGAGACTACCTTGGTGTACGTACGTAGTGTACACCATAAAGTAATTTACTGAATAAGTATGCAAGAGATGCTCTCTTAATAGAGATGTGACATTTTTTGTTTTTAATTAAGGATATAGTTTCTTTGGTGCTGTAAGTGTTTAATGTAAAAGTCCTTCCAATAAATGCGTTTTCGAAAATTCAAACTTGCATTTTTCATTTCATCAAAATTAGATTGCTACCACCTCAACTAACATTTTATTTATGTCTTTTAAAACTAAAATTATGTGTAAAAGGAAGATCATTAGGATCTCACATATGAGAAGTGGTTCTATATTAGCAGAAACGTTTGATTTTTTGATGAATTTTTTACTTTCCGGTGAATTGGACTAGATACTTTGCAAATCCAAGTTTTTTTGAGAATGACCGAGAGAGAGCGAACTTCAACGACCGATAGAGGCGGGACAACAGAGGAGTCCGATCAACTCAACATATCTACAAAAAAGATGAAACGTTCGAAGGGAAGTCTCAATTAGATTTAATGGAAGATGATGAAGAAGATTTTGGGGAATGGAATTGGGATCACCTAGAGTTCAAGAAACCCCCTTGGTGGAAGGCAATCAAGGATTAGTGAGTGGAGTGTTGTATGGGGATACCTTGCAAAAGAATAACCCCAATCTGAATTTGGAGATGAGACATAACCCCATATGGAGGGCTAATAACTTGTTATACATTTCGAAGATGATGAACCACCGGAGGTTGATGATCCTCACTCGTCCAACCATTCTATTATCAGCAGTAGAGAAATCTCATAGAGAAATGGGCTCTTAAAGGAGATTTTCTCTAATTGATATTAGGTATGATTATTATGTCACCAGATTCACAAATATGGATGATTATGAGCACGTAATGACAAGAGAACCATGGATGATCGGAGATAATTACTTGGTGATTGGATAATGGATCACAAATTTTTCTAGGAAGATGGTAAAATTACTAAACTTGTGGCATGGGTGAGAATCCCTAAATTGAGTATAGAATACTTCAACAAAAATTTCCTTCTTCATAAAATAGGAAATAAAATTGGAAAAGTTATAGAGGTTGATAACACAACGGCGAATGTGGAAAGGGGACGAGTACACTAGGTTGATCATTGCGGTGGACTTGACTAAGCCATTGCTCACTAAATTCGTGGTAAATGGCGAGAATTTGGCGTATCCAATACGAAGGACTTCGTATGATTTGCTTCCACTGTGGTAAACAAGGTCATAAAGAGGACGCTTGTCCTCTAAATCATGTAGAATCCGGCGAGAAGGATACCGAAAAATGGTGACAAAACAATCTCACGATGAAGGAAGGCTTAATAGACTCGAAGAAAAAGAAGATTATGGAGCCTGGATGCTAGTGAAGAAACATGTTCGTAAGAAGTCAACCAAGCAGCCAATGCATGGAGTTCAACGTCGTTGGGGATCGGTGTGGTCCACATCCGAGTTAATCACGTAGATAGACGGGTTAACCCACCTACGGATTCGATTCGTACAAAAAGGTCAAATTCGGAATCGAGTCCCGGAAAATCCGGGTTTGGAAGTTCAAAGGCAATTAACGGATATTGAGGGAAATAATCTCAAGTCGAGATTCGGAGCACTAGCAAGTAATAATTTCAATGATTACATTGAAGAGGAAGTTTTAATTAACAAGGAAGCTACCGATGATAATTTAGTGGAGCAACAAGATATTGTTGAAAATATTATGGAAGGAATTCAAAGGCAAGATATGCAAATTATTGAGGAATCCACTATTTAGAGGATAGGCAAAGAAAATATGGTGGAAGAGAATCTCAAAGTCAATGCTAGAGTTCACGTTAAGGGCTTAGCCTGAAGCGGCAAAAAGCCCACTAAATAGCCTCCACAAGAATGCCCATTACCGACCACCGACAATAGGGGCCCATTTGGTGAATCACCCTCGACAATCTAGGGCCCATGGGACGTTTCGATATCTCCCCCAATCTAGGTCGTAGACCTGGATGCAATCTAATGCCTTCGCCCCAAGAATTTCAGGTGTTGTTGTGGGTCGGGGAGGGTATATTAGCCTAAGTCGTGCTTCTCTAATGGTGCTGGAATTGCCTAGACCCAGGTACTCCAATTGAAGGGCTGAACCAAAATGTCCACGACCTATCGGTGTCTTTGGACATCAATAGCTCAAATGCCAACAAAGCCTTGGGGATGATTAACCTTAATACTGCCTCCGAGAATTAGCATTTCCTCTCCGGAGGTCTTCTTCTTCCTCATGTTTAAATGGATCTAGCACAAAATCTTTATGATAATGTCACCCATAGTCATGAATATTTCAATCTTGTCAAACTTTTGGTGTGGAACGTCGGAGGAGTCGGGGGTATTAATTTTCAAAATGTTCTAAAAGAGCTTATCCAGATTCACCAACCACATTTATTGATTCTCATGGAAACACACATAAGTGGGGAAAGAGTCGATTCGATCTGCAACCAAATTAATTTTGGAAAATTTGTCCGTGTAGAAGTTGTTGGTTTCCAAGGGGGCATATGGATGTTTTGGAAACCTAATGAAATCCAAGTAAATATTATGCGTATGCATGATCAATTCATAACGGCAAAAATTGAACCACATGGAGCTCCTAAGTGGCTTTTTCGGTTGTTTATGCTAGCCCCCATAACCATCTCGGAGAAATTGTTTGGAGAGAGTTAACCGAGTTTGCAAGTTCTATAAATTCTTCTTAGTTTCTTACTGGCGATATTGATGAGACAATGAGCCTGGATGTGCGGGATCATGAAAACTCGGAGTTAGCATGGAGATCTACCAAGTTTAAGAATTGGGTGGAAAACAATGGCCTCATCAACTTAGGTTTTTCCGGACCTAAATTCACGTGGAGCCGTGGTAACCATTATACAACCAGGAAATGTGCGAGATTAGATCGGGCTCTCGTAACTTACAATGGCGCACTCTATTACAAGAAGAAAGGGTAAGACATCTATCTCATAGTCATTCGGACCACACCCCTATTGATTAGTTCCAAAGGCTTTACTCATCAATTGTATAATTCGAAACCCTTCCAGGTTTCAACTTGCTTGGACTACTCATTATCGGTTTATGACTTTTTGAAAAGTAAATGGATCCCAAATGCTCCTTTGGCTTCTACCCTTCATCACTTGGCCGGAGAGCTTAGTCATTAGAATAAAGAGGTTTTTGGTAACTTATTTAGGAAGAAAAGATCCATTTGGGCCAGGTTGAGAGGCATTCGATTAAACTTGCGGAATGATTCCATCATCATCTCTTAAACACTGGAATCTAAGCTAAAACAAGAGCTCAATGAATTTCTCAAGCTAATTGAAATTTTATGGTTACAAAAGTCTCGTATGGAAACTATTAGAGATGGTGATCTCAATACAAAATTCTTCCATACAAGCACTATTATTCGGAGAAGATTTAACATAATTGAAATGGTACAAACGGATGATAATATATGGGTTTCGGATCCCATTTAAGTCAAAAAATTAGTGGTTGATTATTTTGTTGAACTCTTCCGAGATCCGAACCCTTTACAAGGCCGAGGTCTTCTCCCGATAGGTCGGTTCCCACAGATTAATGAGGTTTCTATGGCCAATTTATTGAAACCGTTTGATATTACTCGATGTATATGGAGCTCCGAAAGGCATGGAACCTCTCAAAGCCCCGGGTCCGAGATGGTTTTCAAGCTATCTTTTTCGGAACTATTGGTCGATTGTAGAAATGGATGTTTGTCATTCAGTCTAGACATCCTCAATTGCAGCAAACTTTAGAAGGTATTAACGAGACATTCCTTTCTCTTGTTCCAAAGATCGGTAATCCCCAATGAGTTACCCAATTTCGTCCGATTGGGCTATGCAACGTGACCTATAAATTGGTTACAAAGTGCATTGTTAATCCCCTCAAAATGATCCTACCCACGTTGATTTCTCCTTTTCAAGCAAGCTTCGTGCCTAAGAGGTAAATAAGCGATAATATAGTCATAATAAAAGAAGCCCTACACTCGAGGAAAAGAAAGGGTTCAAATGGCTGGATGGCCATTAAACTTGATCTTGAGAAAGCTTATGATCGTCTACAATGGTCATTTATTCGGGAGACTTTTATGGATATGTGCATCCTTCAAAATTTGGTGAAAATTATTATGTTATGTGTCTCCACTTGCTCCTTGAATGTTTTATGGAATAGAGAACCTACTTCAAAGTTCCGGCCCACTGGGGGTATTAGCCAAGGTGATCCTCTTTAACCATATATATTTGTGGCTTGCATTGAGAGACTTTATCTTCTTATCAAAGGCGAAGTTAACGGAGGAAATTGGAAGCCTTTTCCCATAAGTCGGGGTGGTCCAAAAATCTCATGCTTATTTTTGCCGATGATGTTGTATTATTTGCTTGAAGCAAGCATGGAACAAGCAGACCTTGATAAACAATTGTCTCAATTAATTTTGTAAAGCGCAGGGCCAAAAATCAGTGTAGCCAAATCAAGCATATATTTTTCCCCAAATACCAAGCTGGATATGGCTACAAATATTTGTAACGTTCTTGAAATAACTCAAATAGAGGAGCTGGGGAGGTATTTGGGTGTTCCCACCATTAACGGAAGGGTCACAAAAGCCACTTTTCAAGATGTCGTGAGTAGAATAGATAAGTGTCTTTCAAGATGGAAGTCTAAATGTCTTTCATTAGTTGGGTAGAGTTACCCTTATTCAATCCACTTGTTTGTGCTATTCCGGTATATGTGATGCAAACAGCAAGATTACCAAGATCGATATGAGATGAGATTGACCGGAAAGTCGAAGGTTCCTTTAGGGAGGAACAGACCATAGAGAGGAAAAGCCACTTATTATTGTGGGATACTTGTCACAAGGAGAAAGAACAATGGAGGATTGGGTCTAATTGCTATGCGTCATCTTAATAGTACTCATTTTATAAAGTTGAGTCGGTGATTGTTAAATGAGCCAGAGAATTTGTGGACACAGGTCTTGAAATATAAATACTACGAGAGGAAGGGATTTTAGAACCCTAGATACCGCTCAATCCCCTTCAAATGCTTGGAGGGGATTATAGAGAACCGCTCCATGCTCAATTAAGGGATCGGTTCGGCGATTGGAGATAGGAGACGAACGAGGTTACGGCTTGATTGTTGGGTTGATAAACAGTCGCTGATACACAACACGATCTCTACGGTCCCAACTGAAGACCTTGTACCATGGTTAACGAGATGTGGATTGAAGAAAATCAATGGGCGTGGGACAAATTTGCTAATTTCCTCTCCCATAATGTGCTCCTGAAAATCGATGCAATTGAAGTGGCTGAAGAAGGCGTTCGGACAATCTATCTTGGAATGCTTCTCCAACAAGTAAATTCTCTATTAATTACTGCTCTGCTCTTTCTATCATAAGGAGTGATATTGGGATTGAAATTGCTGGCGGATGGGACTGGATCTCGCGAACTTGCGCCCCTCGGAGGGTTTGAATGTTCATGTGGATCCCTCTCACGACCGTTTAATGACGAACGTCAATAGACACAAAAGAGGTTTAATGAATGGCCCGAGTTGCAAAGTGTGTGGAGATCAATTCGAGGATATTGAACACATAGTTCGGAGATGTCCTCATGCTACTACAATTTGGAATTTTCCGTCGGCTAAAGGTTGGGATTCTAGTTCGAAAGCCTTCCCTTTAAAGAATGGATTTTATCTAATCTGAATAATGATGCTTTAGATTTGAATTGGGAAATCGAATTTACGTTGACTATTTGGCGCTTATGGAAATGGTAGAATGCTCATTGTTTCGCTTCGGACGAAATAATACCCGGGAATAAAGGGGACTTTCTTCTTCTGAATTTTAATGAAGTAGTTAAAGCCTTGCAAGAAGAAAGGATAAACCGGGCTATGAGTATAGTTGACCGAAGTAAAGAATTAATTAGATGGGAATCTCTCCCTTTGGGTTGGACTATTCGAATACGAATGGTACTTCCAAAGGCAACCCGAGTCTACTGCAGGTAGATGAGTGCTTAAGGGAGACAATGGTGAATGGATATATGGTTTTATTGAGAACTTTGGTTGGTGTACTTGCAGTGATGGATGAACTCAAAGCAACCTCGGAAAGGTCTCGGGATGGCAAGGAATTTGGATATTAAGCAGTGTCGGCTTCAATTGGATTCAATTTTGGTAGTTGGGATGCTTAGAGGTAATAAGGAGTGGGGAACTATTTTTACTCCAATATTGACACAATATAAGCAACTCCTAGATAACCTTATTTGGATGTCAAGATTAGCATTGCTACGGGAAGACTAATCAAGTTGCGGACAAGCTGGCTAATTTAGACCTAATATGAGTTTAGATTATCACTTTTTCGGTTTCCTCTTAGGGATGTTAAGAATTTGCTTTTTGCGAGATAATGTAGAAGCCGCCCGACTTATTAATTATTAATCTATTATTTTAGGGGCCTAACCCCTCTTACGCACCAAAAAAAAAAAAAAAGAAAAATGTTACTCCCAAAAAAAAATATTTTTGGGCTTTTATTAATTAAAATCAAGCACTATTTGTCCGTAGAGTCTCTCTATTGCAATTTTATTTATACTAAGTGAGTATTGTCAATGTTATCTCTTCACTTTCCACCTTCACCGCATTCGAATCTGGATGAGACAATTCCCTATTTTGTGTATAAAAGGATTGTGGTAAGTAGTGAGCTATATACCTTAAATTATAGGGCATGTTTGATTGGATGTAATCAAAGTGGTAATGTAATCAAATTGGTAATGGTGATTACATTACCATGTTTGGTTACAACTTTGTAATGCAATAAAAATTGTATTGTAATCACATTAACCTCTACCTATGTAATTACAATTACTTAGACATTTACTAAACAATCATGATTACATCCATCCTTGTAATCAAATTTTAACACACTTCCAATAATTCTCTCTCTCTCCTCTCTCTCTATTCCATATCATTTTCTTCCTCCTCGGCAAGTAAAAAATTCATCCATTTGAGAAGAAACTTGATTTTCTTTTTTCTATTATCTTAATATATGATATGATCGAGTTGTTAATTAAGAGAAAAATTCAACTTCAATATTTTGGATTCGAAATTTAACTATTCAATTAAAAAAATAAAAGAAGCTTTTTATATCAAATTTTGTTTACTTATCAACATTTATCTTTAATTCAATAAATATTTATCATCAATAAAATAATTTCAGTTTGTATTTTTTATCAATGAAAAAAATTAAATACTCAAATAGAAATTTAGAGTTTAAAATTTTGTTATTTGGATAACATTTGTCTCCATTACGACAAACATCTATCGCCACTAGAGAAATCCAGTCGATATTTTTGCCACAAAAAAATTTAAAATTAGGAAATATGATATAAAAGATTTTAAAAATCTCAAATATGATTTTGAATTTAAAACGTTTTCATGTGGATAACATTTATCTCTATTACGATATTTATTGCCATTAGAATAATATAGTTGATATTTGCCACAAAAAAATAAAACTTGATTATTTAATAGAAAATTTTTAAAAAGTTTAAATCTAAATATGTATGTTAAATTTTTATGTAAATAACATTTATTTCTACTATAATAATTTAATTACTATTTTTTGCCATTAAAATAACCCATTACTTTTGTGATTACATTCGACTTTTTATATAACCAAATATGGTAATGCAATTGTTGTCCCATTACATTTCATACTTAATTACATTACATAATTAATTATATTACACCCCTATTACATTACATTCAACTAAATGCCACAATAAGGTCGAGTATCCTCTTACCCTGGGATTTCTAATCCCAGCTGAAATACCCCTAAAATAGAGGTCTAGATGAACTGCTCATACTTACCATTGTAAATAGAAGAAATGCCCTTTTTTTATTTATTTATATAGGACTCAAAATCGAGATTAATGAAATTAAGTGTTAAATTATTTGGAATAAATTGGTTTAATTCTCTCTTCTTAGGAATTTAATATCGCCAGCAATCTTACTAACATATAATACACTCCGAAATATTTTCTTGTTACTCTAGAAAATTTTGTGATAATGATGATTTATTTATCTTCTGTAAATAAGGGGTCTACATAGTGTCAAATTAGCCTTCCAAGTTTCTGAGTAATTTTTGCTCCCCGACTACAAATCAATATTGTAAAAAAAATCATGAAAATTAAAGTTACTTTGCTTTGTAAGATAAATTAAGCTAATTAAACATTAAGTAGTTTAAAAGTCAATATGACACAAAAAATGACCTGATTTGAGCTCGATTAACTCTTATTGAAATCAGATCGACTCAAACATGCATACATGATCCCGACAATTGAAACAAACCCAATACAGAATTGAAGGACCAATTTGTGCCATTATCAATCCATGGGTAGACCATGATAGGCAATGTGTATATTCTTCATTTATAAAATTTAAACTCGATCTTACTTAAAGTAAATAAGTGAATCACTTGAATTAATATGTACCGATGAGTGGCCAAGTCTAATTGTAACAATGACAAGCATGATAGCCAATGTGAGCCATGGATATTGGACAAAACTTGTGAGTCGTCACGTTTTAGGTATGAATATAGCACCTTAATATTGTGTTTGGCACTTTAGCAGAAATGCAAGTTTTCTCATGCTTTAAATTTCTAAACTGAATCTCTTTCTTAATCACAAGTCTTGCCCTTTCTTCTGACTCACGCTTCCCTTTAATTATAGATTTAGCAACTTGCAATAATAACAATATAGGGAGCATTATATTAGCTAGACCTATAGAATAATTATCAAATGTCAAAAGGAAAAAAATAGGGAGAAAAAAGATATTATATGCGAGAGTAATTAAGAAATGTTAGATTTAATTTGTTGTTAGAAAGGATTAAATCATACAGGTCAATTTAACTTGACAATTTCTCGATGAACAATTTCTCGAGTAAATAATACAAAGGAAAGTTGTACTCGAGAGATGTCTTCAAGATTATAGAACTCAATTTAGTCCTAAAAAAATATGTTTTCTTAGCTTGAATTTTTTTTATTGTGGCTAATACTAATGAAAAAGAAGGGTGGGGGGGATGATCCAAAATGACCTCAAATATTCACCTTAACAAGGGTATATGATACAATTTGGATGGTTTCAGATCCTTGGTGACATTGAAGTATTTTAATGTCTTGATCCATCTCTCTTGAGTCTTCAAAAGATGAATAGCTGTTGTATTAGGCCATAGCTCATGGGCGCACTTTGAGTGAGGGGGTCTGGGTAGTTGTACATGGACCATTTGGCATTAAATCGGTTCTTGCCTCGATGTCCATGTCGAAGCCATTCTCCAAAGACTTTATCTTCTGGACCCTTTAGATGACCTTTCGGAATATCCGATTCTCTAATCCACTCAACTATGTCCCATGAGACTAAGTATCCCATTCCTGACATGTAAAGTTTAAATGGATCCATGCTAGCGCATGGAATCACAAACCCGTAATATAAATCCTCCTTGGGCAGTGACCTTAAGGACTTGACCAGTGGATTGAGCCTAAAATAAGTATCATCATCGGCCTTTAGGACGTAATGGTAGGGCGGGGAAGTTCCCTCCGTGGTATTGAATATCTCGGGAAGGCTAGAGAAATAAGTGTAAGTCTTACCCCGATTCATGTTCTCCGTGCAATTGAGAATTATAATGTCATCGAAACGCATGATCTCTAGTGCCACTAGCACTTTCTGCTCTTCTTTTGTGAGGTTGCAAAACACGAACTTCAAATCTACCTTGGCCCCCTCGGGTGCTTGTGTTCCATAGATCATCCGTAGAAGGTGTCGCTTGTGGTATTGATCCGGCAAGGTCAAAATTCCTATAAGAATTCTGATCTCATCCGGGGATGAAATTGGAGACAACTCGATCGACTCTGCTGAAGAGCTTGATTCCAACGATGAATTAGAACCAGAACCGAACTAGAACCAAAATCGGAGAAAGCGCATCGACTAAATCTTAATAGATTATCAAATCTAACTTCATTGATTGAAGCCAACACACAAAGGCACAAGATGAAGAAGAAACAAGAGATGATGAACCTTTTGCCATTGATGTGTTTTGTAGGCTTCATGTTGATAATGTGAGCTTCTTTTTTGTTTTTGGGTAGAGTTAATAGAGAGGTCTCGGGGGCTTTCTTGACTATATATTCTTTATAGTTATGGTAGTGGGGTGGGGAGTGTTTGGCAAGCATAGAAAAGTTCCGCCCCTTATGAAGTGCTTTGGAGAGTTTCTTCTCAACTTCCCAAACATGAGCTCCGGCCAACCATTTGACTTTCTTCTATCTTTGAACTAAGTTGAAGTTGTCCTAGACAATAAGTGCATTTCCTTAGTGCGCAAAATAAGCTTGCCCATTTTGAGTTCTTCTAGGAGTGGGGCGGGATGCATGGCTAAAGAAATGACATTCAATGTGAATTTTTTTGTTCAAACACGTGCCGGATAATTGTACCCTTTTATCTTACTAAAGCTATAACAAACTTTAATAATCAAATCAAATATTCTAGCTAGCGGTGGCCAAACCAAATGCATAATCTAATTAATTTGGACCTAAATTTTAGGTATCAAATTAAAACAATCATAATAGTTCGACTCATCAACTTATTTTAGTCTAGTGAATTTCAACTAGTAAAGTTGAATTTGATTAGCTCATCTAATTTAAACTTTTTCGTCAATATCTTAGCCAAAATTAGCCAAATTCACTCGAAATCGAAAAAAATACAACATAAGTTAAACTAGCTCATTTTAATCCACAATATGAGATGGAATAATATATTTATTTACAATTATAAGCCAACCCAATTGGACTCGATTTTGACCTAGGATAGCAGTTAGGCTAAATTGATGAGTTTTGTGGTTGTCTTAGGATCAATCCGATAAATTACTTCTTAGTAAAATTTAGAAGGATATGAAGCCTTAGCCTCCTACCAAAAGATTCATAATTAAAAAGCCTATGTTTAATGAATTCAATTGAAGTTAAAGTGTAGAGCTTTGTTGAACAACAAATAAACCCATTCTCAATCAAGATACCCCTAAGATAGGGATTACGAAATATGTGTCAGACATGCTTGTAACGCACTGGCATCTGGATACTCTGAGTGCCTTGCGCCCTCAACTCCGGATACGAATTTTAGGGGAGCACTTTCTTGATTGTATACTTTAGAAGGTTGCTAGCCACCAAAAGCTTTGGGCCCGGCCCCTACCCCTTACCTATTACAAGCCTCTACTAAGTTGCCCTGCGTAAGACCTAACTAAAAATGGATCATTTACCTTAAAAAAAATGTACCGCTATCTGTCTCTCTCTCTCAAACAAGAATCTCTTGCCTCCAACATCTATCACTCATGAAAGAAAGAGATTGTCATTAGTCATTCGTACATGTGGACTCTAGTAAAATCTCAATCTCATCATTGTTTGTTCCCTTCTTTCAATTCTTTTTTTCTCAAAAATAATAGTCTTGCCCCCTCTTTGGCTGTTTTCTTCAATTCCCCTCCATCTTTTAAGTTGTATATAATTGTGTCATACTTTTTTAGAGTATGCATATATATATATATATATTGAATTTTTGTTTTCTAATTATCTAGAGGACGAATTAGCGTGTGGACTTCGGTATCACCTATAATTAATACTCGATTCTACGAATTAGTCCAAGTCGTCGGAATATAATTGACCTATTTAACTATTGTATTATTCCATTGTCCATCTTAATTTAGTTGAAATTTATCCTATTATAAATCATATATTTTTCATTCTAAATGACTGAAAGTAGTGATTTTATATCAAAATTAAATCAAATTTGAATGTTTTCCTGACCTTTATATGTGCATGTAGTCTTTGGGGGTTGTTTTTGTTGCAATTTTAAAATCCAATTTTATATTTATATAAAACAATGTGAAGGAAGGGAAAAGTGGATAAAAACCTAATTGTTTAGATGCATAGTATAGAGAAATTCTCGAATATTCAAAGTCCAAATGTAGGTTTACATCAAAATATAGGTCAACTTCAAGATTTTTTTTTCCTATTTATTATTTATTTTTACTTTTTATTGGAGCAATGAACGTAAAGGAGGAAGCAAAGTCAAAGTGTTGAGATATGGATGAGGAGTACACTTGCATGAACAGGGTTTGGCTGCCTTTACGTGCTATGTAATACAATAATACTTTAAGAAGCCACCATTAATTAATTATGTTTTTTATTAATTGTGCATAATTAATTATGCACTACATTGTACTATTCCACTTTAATTAATTTTCCATGATGTCACGTAATCTAACTTGACGGTCCATATTTATATAGATTTAGGGCCCATTATATTCACCATTGATTTGGGTTTGGGCCATTCACAGTTCTTGCATTGTATGTCTCCTTCATACGGATTTTTTTATAAAAAAATCTTTATAACTCATTAATTAAATATTTATTTTTGTAAATTTTTAGAGTTAATATCAGAGTTTTGAAGTCAGCCGGCTCCACCCAATTCACTTGTCTAATACTATAAATTGAGCATTACCTCAAATCGTACGTTAATCAATTGGTCATTACTAAGGCTATAACAATGTTAAGCAAGCTCAGCGAGCCTTTAGACTCAACTCGATCAAAGCTTGGCTCGGATTTTTGTAAAAGTTTTTTTGATGATGCTTAGAAGGTGCTTGAGACGTTTGAAAAGTCAGAATATTAATTATGAGGCATTAGGCATTAGTTGAATTGAAAGACAACCCTCAAAGCTTGCTTAGAGGCATGCATTGTACTGTGGGTGCACCCTATGTAATCTATTTTTTCAATTTTGGTGAATTTGCGCTTGGTTTATATCGAGTCATAATTACCAAATAAGTGAGTTTAGTGGTAAATATTTCACACTTCCATCCTCTCCATCAGCATTTAAATCTTAGAGGAGACAATTTCATTGTAAGTTGTGTAAAAAGTTAGGAAGAGTTGCGCATTTGAGTTTCAAATCTCAACTTGGTATCCCTATTCCTTCTTCACTTTCAAGTCCAACTGGAATTATCCTTTAGAATTGAGATAGACGCCTCATTGGGTAGTATACATTTACCCTTAGAAAAAAAAATATTGAGTCATTAGAAGGGCTTTATACGTGAAATTTTATTGTGCCGTTTCTAGTAATGTATGTATGTTAAAATAGAAGGAAACTCAGATACCTTTAATCTTGTTCGGGTGACAAGTTTTGCTAGGGATGTATTTTTGTCAATATTTAGTTATATACTTACGGACGATTTATTAATGAAGCAATACTTGCTTTTCCCTTAAAAAAATGGTCAATTTGAGTTGCTATGTATTTCCTAATAACGGTTAGGTGTTAAGTAGAGGTAGATATTATAATCTTAATAATAATGAACTTATCCAAATATTAATTAAGTTGACTAAACTTATTCGAATATGTTTTTTTTCACGTCACATATCAATTCACTTAATGATGTGAGATTCTATCATCATCGCAAGTAGAAGGGCGGCAAAACATATTATTTTTTAGATAGTATATGTCGACATATAATGAGTGTCAAATCAACACATAATTAATTATAAATTAGAGGGTATCTTAGGTTGGGTTCAGAGAAGAAACTGGCCGAAAATTATTATTTATTTTTTTATTTTATTGATAATTGTCAAAAGGAAAAACACAACAATTGACTGTCTTGTGAAAAACAATTAACGAAGGAAAATCAACAAGCCAAAGTTAGATGCGTATATATTGTCTTCATTATAGGGAAAGTATTTTCCATATAAAAAGGAGGAAGTTGATCTCCAAACATGCATTTTGGCTAAGAAGAGTAAATATATTGAAATGAGCCATTTTAATGTAAATGAGCGATTAACGATAAGCGGTTAAAAGTTATTAGTTAACAGTATAGTATTCAATGTTTACTAGCAGTTTTTGATGTTACAAACAGTTATAATTAGCGGTTATCAACGCTTTTTACAGTGATTATGTTTAACGGTTAAAGGTTATCAATATTTACCATCAGTTAATAACAGGCCTTCAAAAGGCTATTCCCACCCAAAAAAAAAAAAACGAAATAAAAAAAGACATTGGCGTAAATATAGGCAACGGCACATGCCACTTAATAGCACATACGTCTGGCTTTCTTCAATTGTTTTGGACGTATAAATAAATTATTATGGTTTTATGTGTATATATTTAGTTGGGTGGGGCAGTGAAGATGAATTGAGTCGACAAGTATCAATTTCAAAGAATTTGAGAAGAGTCCAGTGGATGCAAATCCATAACAAAGATGGGCCCAAATATAAAATTAGATAAGAAAGGGCCCACAGCCTACAATATAGTGAATCACATTGTGTGATGATGCTCGTTTAGCGTCACGCCCACACACGCACCCCCTCTCTCTCTCTCTAGTAGTGCTTTGGTGGTTCCATCCCACCCTAAGTGGCCCCTACCATTAGCCTGAGTTAGGTAAGCTTTGTGTCTCTCTTTCCCCCTCTCCCCATTTTTGTGTATTGCACTGTTGCCTCTTCCCTCTCTTACTTTATTACCCCAATTTATAAATTCGGTGATATGGATCTCTTCGAATTTATATGTAAAACGCACATAAATAGAAATATAAAAAAAATAAATATAAATAAATATAAACAATTATTTACAAAAACAAATGAACAAAATGAGTTGTTAAATAAGAATTGAGATTTTCTTATTGGGCCAGGTCATTTCGAGAAAGGCAAAGATAATAGGAATTATTAGTCTAAAAATCTTGTTTAGGCTGAAATACATATTTTTAAAAATATTCAATATTCGATTGATTCGTCTGAAGTTATCGACAAAAAGATTTGTCTATGAGGATTTGGTTCATCCCACACGTACACGCCGTGGCTACACCACCTTTCTATATTATATAGACTTGTATGTCACTATTGAGAGTGAAGATATTCTACATAATGTGAATATTTCACCAAAAAGTTCTCTTTATAAAAAATATAAAAGAACATAAACGAATATAAAATATAAATAAATTATGTTTTTCAATGTAAAGTTCAACATGCTCATAATATAATTTGAGGTAGAAAATATAATATTTTCTGTAAAAGAAAGCTTAAAAATAAGAAATAAATTTTTAAAAATTAAAATAAAATATTATTAATGTTAACTTGAATTTATTAACTCTTGGATCTAAAATATAACCCTAAGAAAAAGAGAGTTATGACATGTATGTATAGGTAACCATGACCTTGGAACAAACTTAAAACTAAGAATTTAGGGTAAACAGAAAAGCGCAATACTCATATTTTTTAGCACAAAGAATGAATATGTCAATTAAAAGTCTTACTATACTTATAATAATTTCCATATCATAACAAGCACATTATCAAAACAATAAAATGAATCGCTCGCCCAAAAGAAATCAATGATATACTGTCCTTGTCCTCTAATTTTTTTATTTTTTTATTTTTATTTTATTTTTTTGCAAAACTGGTAAGCTTTCTTATCAAAAATTTACCTGTGTTATCATAGTCCAAACTCTAAAAATTAATACCTATGACAAACTGGTATTGCAATCAATCCACAACTCGATCCAGTCAACTTAAAAAGTAAGAAAAAGCTTCGAGAGTGACATAGCCCCATTAAAAGAATAATAAATCTATGATATTAATTAAAGCACCTAATTAGATATTTAAAAACAAAAATAAAAGAAACAGAGAACCTTCTTAAATACAAATATCACCTTCAGATTATATTCTCTCTCCTCACTCATTTGTTCACGCTCTCCCTCTACTCTCTCTCTCCTCTCTCTCTCTCTACTCTTTTCTCTCTCTCTATGAATTGAGATGGAGGTGGTCCAGGAGAAGAACTCGCCAAACTCCTCGAAGTTGTGTCATCTCAAATCGGTCTCTCTCATAGGCTTCGCTTCGATTAAGTTAAATTAGGGTTTGACAGATTCTACTCGATCCTTAACTACGGTGTCGAATCGATTGCAGACGACGATGGTGGTGATGTTGATGATAAGTTAGGGTTTCAATGCTGGAGCTAATCTCATATTCACTATGTTTGTTCCATTGCTATTTGTATTGCTTCTGCCGCTTGATCTTTCTCATACTCTTTGATAAATTTGTCTCATTTTTTTATAAATCTGTATTTTTTATGGTATGATTTGTTATGATATTTTCAATTTCGTTTTGATCCGTGAAATTCTTCGGTGTGGTGTGTGTTTGTTAATTTCTTAGGTTCTTTCTCTTTGATGAATTTGTCTTATTTATGGATAAATATGATATTGATGAATTTGAAATTTTAGAATTTAAAATTTCTAAATTTGATGAATTTCATGGATGAATTTGTTTAATGAATTTGATTTTGATGAATTTCTTAAAATCTGTGATGAATTTGATGAATATGATATTGATGAATTTGTTTAATAAATTTATGAATTTTTTTGATGAATTTGTTTAATGAATTTGATGAATTTATCGAGTTCCATTTAATGAATTTGATGAATTTCGTGGATGAATTTGCTCTTTGATTAATTCATTTAATGAATTTCTCAGGTTGTATAGATCAATTTGATGAATTCCTCGGGTTACTGTGGATGTAATTTTCTGAATTTATTATGAATAAATGAATATGATATTTTTTTAATGAATTTATTTTTATATTGATGAATATGATATTCTTTTCGATGAATTTGTCTTCTATATTTTTTAATATGTTTTGGTAATCTGAATCTTCTATTGTTAGATATGGTATTATATTAGATATGTTGTTTGATGAATATATGAATTTTATTGATGAATATGTTATATTAATACTCATGAATACTTACGAATCCTTGATGAATTTATCATATATTAAGGAAAATTGTATTTTTTAGATGAATATATCAAATTTAGTGATGAATATACTAATTATTTATTTTGAATATTTACTAATTGTTTATAAATTTATGCAAAGAACTAAGTAACAAAAGTTAATGCAAATTCTTTGAAAAAAAAAGTGTCGAATATGCGAGAAAGAAATGGATGAATATGGACAAGTGTACACATATTTTAAAAAATTCATCAATATTGTTGTAAAATTCATTAGTATTGTTATAAAATTTATTAGTTTATTACAAATTCATATGTAATTTATTTGATATATTTGTATATTTTTTTATATATATGAATAAATATTTATATCGGTACGTTTTTTAGAAAAGTTGAAGATATATATGTTTAATTTAAATATTCACCATATTATATTAAATATATCGTTATTTATTGATAATATTGAGTCAAGTGCATTAAAAAGGTATAAATAAGTGATTAAATTTTAATTAATAGTGCATTAATAAAAAAGTATGCATATGCACAAATTTATGATTGTTTTTTAAGAAAAAAATGAAAGATATATATGTTTAAATCAAATATTCATCTTATTTTTATTAAATTCATCATTATATACTGATAATATTGAAAAAGTGTAGTTAAGTGATTAAACTTTATTGAAAAATTCAGTAAAACACACAAAAAGTATATATTACAAAAATTCATCAAATTTGAAAAAATTCATCATTTTAGTGTAAACATTCATCATATATAAATGGGTTTCAAAAGGATATATATGGCAGTGTATTCAAACACCTAACTAGGTGCTTGAATGACCATGGTAGAATTTGCGATTAAAAGAGAGTACAAAGATACTCTCCGAAATTAGTGAGAGATATTTTATTTGGTAGAAAAAATTATGAAAAACATAAATAAGGAAAAAAATTGTGGCTTTCAATTGAAAAAAACAAAAACCTTCATGACAACACCTCAAGAGTAAGGTTTTCTAAAGAGAACGGAACACAAGGAAGGAGAGACGATTAGGATTTTCTTCATGGCTTAAATGATTGTGTTGAATGAGAATTGAATAGATTATTATATTTATTAATTGGTTGATATGTACAATGCAATAAAATCAATTACAATAAATTAATAATTATTTATATTATTTATATTTTATTATTTATAATTTATTTTTTTCAAATTAAGTTCAAACAAATTAAGTTCAACAGAAAAATAAGTTCATATTAATTGTATTCTACAAAAATAAATTTATGAACAAGTGAAGAATCTTGATGATAAACCCAAAAGTTTTGGCATGTCCCATTTGCACAGAGGGTACTTGCTTATATCAGCTTAAGTGTGGAAAGAAGACGACCTATTTGGGACACTGAAAGTTTCTTCCTTATTTCCACCTATATCGTAAGAAAAAGAAGGTTTTTATTAGGATAAGGTTTATCGTGTTTAGAAGATAGTATTAGTTGTCTAATATATGTGTATTTTTACATATAGGAGTTTGTGTATATATCTAATTCATGTAGTCAGACTCCTTTGAGGATTTGTATTCTTTACCATATAAATATATGCTGAAGGCTAAGGGGAGGCCAGGAGAAGAATTTTCCCCAAAGTGTGATTTTTCATGGTATCAGAGCTTTCAAAACACAACATTTAACAATGGCAGAAAACAAAAGCGAGAACAACATCAAGAACAAGGAAGGTTGTGATTTCACATCTCCATATTTCCTAAGCATGTCTGATCATCCTGGTTATGTGATCAGTCCTGTTATTCTCAATGGAGACAATTATGGAAATTGGTCTTGAATTTGCATCAACGCCCTAAAATCCAAAAACAAATTTGGTTTCATTAATGGAACTATCACAAAGTCAGCAGCTAATACCCCAGAAGTAGATGCCTGGGAGAAAGCAAATTCAATGGTAATTGCGTGGCTCTACAATGTTATTGACAAAAGTCTACATGGATCTGTAGCATATGCAGATACTGCTCAAGAAATTTGGACAGACCTCGAGGAACGATATTCACAGGGTAATTCAATTCGAATTCATCAATTGAAGCAAGAAATTACCCTCATCGAACAGGGGAGCTCTCAGTCGCAGAGTATTTCACCAAACTCAAATCACTTTGGGACGAATTAGCAACTTACCAAGTGATGCCTAAATGTATTTGCTGTACTTGCAAATGCAGAGCCACAAAGGAAGTCAGTAGAATTTTTGAAGAAGAAAAAGCACACAAATTTCTTATGGGTCTCAACTTGACGAAATTTAATACCGTCAGATCTACTATCCTCAACACAGAGCCACTGCCGACTCTCAACAAAGTTTATGCGGCCATGGTAAGAGAAGAACGCCAGCAGCAAATTACTGTTCCGATAAGAACGACCATGGACGGAGCTGCCTTCAAAGCTTCACAGATGAATCGGACAGCCACCGTGAGTCGACCCAAGTGCAGCCATTGTCAAAAATCCGGTCACAAATGACACCAATGTTTTGAGCTAATCGGTTACCCTCCAAATTGGGGAAATCGACGGTCAAATAGAAACAATTCCGGTGGAAATTCCGGTGGGAATCGGAATTGGAACGTTGGAAGCTCTGCAAAGAACAATGGTGGAGCACCGCAGACAAGTAGGGCGAACGGACGAGGACCCTTCATGAACGCAGATCTGGGCTTCACCGGACTCACGATGGCAGACGGCAGTGGCGACAGAAACGAAACCGGGAGCCATGGCTATGGAGGTGAGAGCGTGAGAGGTAAGGAAGGAGAATCTGGCTTTGCTGGATTTACTTCTTCACAAGTGGACCACCTATTTGCTCTTTTTAAAGAAAGGGAAAATCAAGAAAAAATGGGAAATTTAAGTGGTAAGTCCTCTCAATATTACTCCTTGCGATGGGTGTTAGATACTGGAGCCTCTCATCATATAACTTCGAATCTGGATATTCTCATAAATGTGTATACTTTATCTCTACCAATATTTATTGGACAGCCTGATGGTAGGGAAGTACGAGTTGAAAAGGCCAGGGTCGTTAAACTTGGTCCTGATATTGTTTTAAAAGATGTCTTATATATTCCATCTTTTAAATGCAATCTTATTTCCACTCAAAAATTGGCAATAGATGAGAATTGTGTTGTTTCTTATGGGCCAAATTTTTGCATAATACTGAGACCTCGCCTCGAAGACGCCGATTGGTGCGGGTGATCCAGGCAATGGGGTGTACTTCTTCAAAAATGTGCGTGGTGGTTCGGCACATGCAAGACCTGCAAAAGGACGACATCTGTAAGATGGCATCAACGGTTGGGTCATCCGTCAATGGGTAGTTTAGCTTCACTTTCTTCTATTTGCGAATTCAAATTGAATAAGGACATTTCGAGAATGTTGCGATGTTTGCCATAGGGCTAAACAAACTAGACACAGCTTTTCCTTTAAGTACTTCTCGTGCAAGTAAACCTTTTGAGTTAGTCCATTGTGATTTGTGGGGACAGTATCATACACCATCCTCGTCTGGTTGCCATTATTTTTTATGTGTGGTGGATGATTTTAGTCGGGCTACTTGGGTTGACCTAATTAGAGATAAAAAGGAAGCGTGTGAACGTCTTATGCAATTCCGTTCTATGGTGCATTCTCAATTTGGGACATGTGTTAAGAAAGTGCGTAGTGATAATGGAGCCGAGTTTAAGGGAGAACTCCAACAATTCTTCTTAGATCATGGGGTACTACATGAAACTTCTTGCGTAGACACACCCCAACAAAATGGTCGGGTGGAACGAAAAATCGTCATTTATTAAATGTTGCTAGAGCATTGAGATTCCAAGCATCCTTACCCATTAGGTTTTGGGGAGAGTGTGTACTCACTGCTTGCATATCTTATCAACTACACACCCACAAAATTAAACAAGTTCAAAACTCCTTATGAGGTGTTGTTTGGTAAAAATCCCTCTTATAATCATTTGCGGGTGTTTGGATGTTTATGTTATGTTCACAATCATGATCGACATCGGGATAAATTTGATGCTCGTGCAACTAAGTGTTTATTTTTGGGGTATCCACAAGGACAAAAAGGGTGGCGCGTCTATGACCTTGAAAGCAAGAAAACATTTGTTTCACGAGATGTCGTTTTTATGAGACTATATTTCCTCTTGCTTCTAGCTCATCTTCCCCATCCCAAAACATGACCCACAATTCGGTCCCACAAACACAGCTAGCCCAATTCAATTTGGACCCGGTTCCATGTGATTTTTCATCACCACCCAGCCCACTACTTAGATACCCACCATCTCATGGGCTCCCTCCTTCGATCCACCAGCCCAAGACATTCCACACAGCCCATCTTTGGTTACCCGGCCGCCGGATCAAACAAATTCGGTGGCCCGATCCGATGGGCCCGATGACGACTGTTTGGGGCCCGACCAAGTGACGCATCTTCGTGAGGGGAGTTGACCTCCACTACAACTCCGGGACAAGCTTCTCGACCACAACGAAATCGCCGACCACCACCACATCTCAACGACTATGTTTGTCATGCTATCCACTCGAACACCTCTGCCTCGACCCCGCCTCATGACGTGTCTTCGGTACTTCTCATCCTTTATCTCACTTCGTTGCTTATGATAAATTCTCCACTTGCTCATTGCGTTTTTAGCGGCCATTACCTCGGGGAGGAGCCTCGTCATTTTTATCATGCTATCCAGGACCCACGCTGGTGTGAGGCCATGGCACATGAAATTTCGCCCTCGAAGCCAACAACACTTGGGAACTCGGTTCACTTCCTCCGGGCAAAAAGGCACTTGGTCGTAAATGGGTTTATAAAATCAAATACAATGCCGACGGGTCGGTTGAGTGGTTTAAAGCACGTCTTGAAACTCGGGGAATCATCAAGTCGAGGGGAAGACTATCACGAGACTTTTGCTCCTGTAGCCAAGATGGTCACTTGTTTGCACCCTACCGACACTAGCTGCGACCAAAGGATGGGTACTTCATCGGATGGATGTTCATAACACCTTTCTTCATGGTGAATTAGATGAAGAAATTTATATGAAGCTAGCACCTGGTTTTCATTCTTCAAAAACCAATGTTGTCCGCAAATGAAAAAGTTGCTCTACGGTCTCCGCCGGGCGCCTCGTCAATGGTTTTTCAAACCGGCCTCCGCACTCCATGACTATGGTTTTCAACAATCTCCATTAGATCATTCCTTGTTCACTTATATCAAAGGGAATAAAATCCTCATCTTACTTGATCTATGTCGATGATTTAGTCCTTACAGCAACGACTCGCATCTTTGTGCGAGCCTTTACGGACTATTTACATACATGCTTCAAATTAAAGGACTTGGGTCCTCTCAAGTATTTCTTGGGCATTGAAGTGGCCCGTTCTCCTGCTGAGTCTGTTCTTATGTCGGAGAAAGTATGCTCTTGACATTCTTACCGAGACAGGTATGCTTGGGTCCAAACCAAGTTCGTTTCCTATGGTCCAACAGAGCATAAGCTCTCCTTTGACTCGGGTGATCCAATATCCGATCCTAGTCAATATCGGCGTTTGATAGGTCGCCTTATCTATCTCACTATCACTCGTCCAGAAATTACTTACTCGGTGCATATACTTAGTCGGTTTATGCAAGATCCGCGACAAGGTCATTGGGATGCGGCCATTCACTTACTACGGTACCTCAAGTCTTGTCTAGGGCTAGGGATTCTTTTACCAGGCATCAAACGATCTTAGCCTACATGTCTATTGTGACTCGGATTGGGCAAGTTGTCCCATGACCGGACGATCCGCTCTTGGATACTTTATAACACTAGGATCGGCGCCAATCTCCTGGAAGACCAAAAAGCAACTCACCGTGTCTCGATCATCTGCTGAGGCTGAGTGCAGGGCCATGGCCAATGCCACCAGGTGAGGTCATTTGGATACGAAACCTATTAAAGTCACTACATGTTCAAATTCCCACAGTGCGGCTTTCTTGTGACAATCAAGCTGCGTTACACATTGCGGCCAATCCCGTATTTCATGAACGTAATAAACATATTGAGATTGATTGTCACTTTGTTAGGGAACGATTGTTATCGGGTGAAGTAGTTGCTCAACACATTTCTACAACCGAGCAACTTGCGGACATCTTCACTAAGGCTGCGGGACAGAGGCAATTTCGTTATTTACGTGGCAAGTTGGGTGTTTCGACCTTCACAACCCAACTTGAGGGGAGTATTAGGATAAGGTTTATCGTGTTTAGAAGATAGTATTAGTTGTCTAATATATGTGTATTTTTACATATAGGAGTTTGTGTATATATCTAATTCATGTAGTCGGACTCCTTTGAGGATTTGTATTCTTTACCATATAAATATATGCTTGAAGGCTAAGGGAGGCCAGGAGAAGAATTTTCCCCAAAGTGTGATTTTTCGGTTTTCAATGGTAAACCCGAGATCGATTCTCGCTCCAACTCAACTAACTGGACACCAAATTCATGAACAGTGAAGAATCTTGATGTGGAGTTCAGCAAGTCATAAGGACGTCAATACGAAAATGGTGTGAGAAAAAGAGATCAATATTTTTTTATCTTCCATATTGGAAAGAGTTGTATGTGAGGCACAATCTTGATATGATGCATATAGAGAAAAACATTTGCAAAAGTCTCATTGGCACTTTTTGAACATGCTAGGGAATACCAAGAACGGAGAGAAAATAAGACTCGATTTGCATAAAATGGGAATACTTGAAGAATTAACACCACAATTATAGGGGAAGAGAACGTTTTGCCTTCGCCTTCTTACACATGAGTAGAAGCGAAAAAAATATTTGTGTAAGACCTTCAAGAAACTCAAAGTGCCACAGGGATATTCTTTAAACAAGCTGTAGACTCGTTGCGATGTCGATTATAGATCGGTCTCAAATTGCACGATTGTCATGCTTTGATGCAACAAATTTTACAAGTTGTTATTCGATCCGTGATGCCAGAAACATGTGAGTCATTTGATTACAAGACTTTACTTTTGAGGATCGTTGAAGGTCGAGTCTCTAACAAGGGAAAATGTGGGGTGGGATGCATCAATACTGCCTTTAGTGAAGCAGTACCCAAAATTCCCGGTTGCCCAGATTATGAGCACCCTACTCGATCCATATTTCGGCCTCCGGGAAGACACTCCGCTAATTTGAGATACCTTCAACCAAGAAAAGGTAGGGGAGAGGAATGGAGGAGGGAGAAGGGAGGAGGGAGAAAGGGGAGATGGTGGTGGTTGGGGTTCACGGGGACTTTGTTCAAAGAGAAAGAGAGAGAGAGGGAAGAGAGAATTTAGGGGTGGGGAGGGGTGTTTAAAATTTTAATGCGATTTTTAGAGAGAGAGAAAATGAGATGCGTGTAAAGGGGAAAAAAGGTAGACTTTTTATTATGGTTTAATAAAAGAACCACGAGTAAAAAATGTACTATAATTCTTTCATTGAACCGTAGTAAAAGTTTACAAGTTGACCTATTACTATGGTAAATTAAAGAATCGTATTAATAGTCTAATAAAAGATCGCTTATTTACAAAAATGTAACCTCCTTATTTTTTAGGACGATTTTTGTTTTAACCGTCTTAAATAGTTCGTAATAAAAAGTCATATCTATAGTAGTGTTATGATCCTTCTATGTTTGTTCTATTTATTATGGAAAAGTTGTTACTTTAAGTACCTAAGTTTTGTCGATCTCAATCAAAACTCAAGTCATGGTCCCATATTTACCAAAAATGATGTTTTTTAGTATATTGAA
The DNA here is from genome assembly GCA_021018815.1 of Talinum fruticosum. Classification (NCBI taxonomy): domain Eukaryota; kingdom Viridiplantae; phylum Streptophyta; class Magnoliopsida; order Caryophyllales; family Talinaceae; genus Talinum; species Talinum fruticosum. The sequence continues at coordinate 883,321 of JAITYX010000080.1, read as the reverse complement.
TTCTATGCTTGTCTTTATGACTATATTGTTGGCTTGGAGTTCTTGCAGCGGTAGCTCGGACAACAAATATAATGTTTTAAGTATATGTTGATTATTGCACAATTGGGGAGTCATTGTTGTATTCACGTTTTAAACCCAAAAAATAGTTGCGTAAGATGGCGTATTAAAATATAAACTTATTTTTCGACCTTCAACAATTAGTTCAAATTTTTAATTGAGTTAGTTCTTGAATACAATATGACATATGATGGAAAAGACTATACATGTACTTATTGATGTTGATGATAATGGTACATATTATGATAATATGATGATGCGTGGAGCAATTGTATATGATGGTGATGGTATAAAATGTTCATGGGAGGAGAAAATAAATAGTAATTTGGTGATGAAAAGAAGTGATAAAATTGGTTAAATAATAAGTAATGATATGTAACTTGTTTATTGTTGACTGGAATTTCTTACATCCCAATGCCAAAGGCTACGTTTATCCAAGACTTAGGTAGGTAATTAACTAACTAAACAAAATATAACCCCCTAGACAATATCCCCAAGCAAAAATGTCATATGAAAATTTTACTTAATTTAATCGGTAAAGCTTTACTGAGTTGTTATAAAAGACATAAGTTCGGCTTCTACATAAAGGTTGATGTCTCATTCATATTAAAAATGAAAAAAGTTTCTAAATATACTTATTTTTATTCTTATTTTTTCAAATTAAATAATTAGTAGACCTTATATACTTGGGTGCATCGGAGCATAAATCTAATGGGCTCGGACATAATACTTAAAAAGCAATAAAAATGTGTTGCATCGATAATTACTATTATTTGGAAGATGTCTACATAATCTAAATTAAGAGGAATATGGCACTTAAAGCTATATGGTTGCAATTGCACAAGCCGTGAATATTCATGAACAATAACTTGAAACTATCATTGTCTCCCTCTAAAAAGGAATTGAGAAAATTCTATAAAAACCTTAGCCCATATGATTTTAAGAGGAAGAAGATTGCCATTGATGAACATTCATGTATGTGGTAAGTCTTAGTTTTTTCCATTTAGGATATTATATCAAGTACTATATTTAGTTCATAAGCAATATTCTATATAAGCTCATTTACAATCTTTCAATTTTGGTAGAATGATTTAATCTCATATATGGATGCCCCCTTATAATATTATTTACAGGGTATGTAATGACACGTTTATCGGTTCTAATATAGATTAATTCCGTTTTGCTTAAAAACGATCTTGAATCAATTAAATTATTTGAGATTTTTTTCTCTTATATTTAAATTGTTTTCAATGATGAGTTTTCATTACCTAATAACAAATTATATTTAAGAAAAAAAAACAAGTCATCAAATTTTATCAATTGATGTTTTTCAAACTAAAATTGGCGTTACACTTGGAGTTGTTAGTCTTTATGTTTTATATATAGAAACACAACTTTTTATTGTAGTTTTTTTGAAGAAAAACTTGTGAATTTTGTCATCCACCAACTAGTGGTAGGTGAAGTCCTATCCAAATGGTCTCACAGTCAAATGTTACACTCACAAACCCACAAAAATGAAACCTAAAAAAATTTTAAAAATAAGACAAAAGAAATGCATCTCATCAAAGCCCTCTTCACCACCAAAATCTCTTCACCAACCCCATTGTCCTCATGAAACACCATTATCCTATGCTTCTCACCCCATCGTGGCCTCCTCTCTTACCCAATCAACTCACGCCACGTGGGCTCTAAAAGACAAATGTCCCATTTTGATTGGTGAAAAACTTGCCAACTCCACACAATAACATTGGGTATGGGGAGAATACCTCATGCTTTGTCAACGCTTCAGTTTATGTGGTCTCATATTTCATCTCACCAAACCCCCATTTAGCCTCTCCTACTCCTTTTCTCTTTCTACCCCCCACTCTCTCTCTCTCCCTCTACCCGTTACCTAATTCATATAATAACCCCCATACCCAGGCCCCTAAGACCCAGGGAAGGTTGATAGCTTACCAGCCTCTCACCTTCTCTTCTCTCTCCCTAACTCATCCAAGACATAACTTCTCTCGTTTTCATCTCCTGCCATGGAGGCCATCCAAGCAGTACCACAAGCACAGCAAAATGGCTATCATGGACCCAAGGACCATCTTCTCCATCATCAAATGGTGGTGCTGGAGAAGAAAGCGGAGGAGCATATCTTCCGGTCCAAGCTCCCGGACATCTACATCCCCAACCACCTGCCCCTCCACACCTACTGCTTCCAGAACATATCCGAGTACCTTGACCGGCCTTGCCTGATCGACGGCTCCACTGGGCGGGAATGGACGTACGCTGAGGTGGAGGGGACGGCGAGGCGGGTCGGGGCCGGACTGCACGCTCGGCTTGGGGTGCAGAGGCAGGAGGTGATCATGTTGCTCCTCCAGAACCGACCCGAGTTTGTCTTGGCCTTCCTGGGAGCGTCCTTCATCGGAGCGGTGAGCACCACCGGGAACCCGCTCTGCACCCCCGCCGAGATCGAGAAGCAGGCCCGGGCTTCGGGGGCTCGGGCGATAATCACCCAGTCCGCCTTTGCAGACAAGGTGAGGCCTTACTGCGAAGAAAACAACATCCCTCTAGTCACAGTGGACGGCCCACCCTCTTCTCCCGTAAACGGGACCCACACCCACTCCTGTAGTAATTTTCACTTTTGGGATCTGGCAGAGGTGGGGGAAGAAGAGCTGCCACGAGTCACACCTACCCCCGACGACGTGGTGGCCCTCCCTTACTCGTCAGGAACCACGGGCCTACCCAAGGGCGTGATGCTCACGCACAAGAGCCTCGTCACAAGTGTCGGCCAACAAGTGGACGGAGACAACCCCAACCTTTATCTCCACAAGGAGGACGTGGTCCTCTGCGTTTTACCCCTTTTCCACATCTATTCGCTCAACTCCGTCCTGCTGTGTTCTTTACGCGTCGGAGCCGCGATTCTGATAATGCCAAAGTTCGAAATACACACATTAATGGAGTTGGTCCAAAAGTACAAAGTTACGATTGCACCCTTCGTTCCCCCATTGTTTTAGCCATTGCGAAGAATCAAGACGTGGACAAATTCGACTTATCATCCATTAGGATTGTATTGTCTGGAGCAGCCCCCATGGGGAAGGATCTTGAAGAGACTCTCGCAGCTAAACTGCCCAACGCTAAACTTGGACAGGTAACATTACTCCATTTTAGCCTCTCGAAATTAACCTCTCTAAATAATCACATAAAATTATCTATATTTGAATTATTTTAAATTGTCTAACATCGTATCCACAACCGGTGTAATATTTACGAGAGAAAATTATCTGTAACATGTTATCCATAATCAGTGTCTAATATTTTAGCAACCATTACTTAACTAAACATTTAACGAGATTATTGACCATTATAATGCTTCGAAATATTCCGAATAAGTTAATGAGCAAAATTAGTAGAATTTTATCATTAATCAAATTTAGATATTTCTTTGAGATGAAAGTTCAATCATTATGTTGTTGAGATATGTTATCATGATTCGATTATCTTCTTAATTTACAAAACATAATTTATTTACAAAGAGAGTTATAACGATGGGACGTGGTAGAAATGGACTGGCTACCAATTATTACGGTACGTATTAATTGATGAAAGATATGATTTGATTAAATTCTAATTTTTACATAGATATTTTCAAATTAATGGAATTACGTTTCTTGTACAACAAAGATAAAAGATCAAGTAAATTAAGACAACACAATGTTATAGTGTAGAAAATCATTTTTCTATAAAGAGTTTTTAGAGACAGGAGATTTTACAATAATATCAGTAATTGATTTATATAATTATATTTTTGTAATCCTAGTTGCGTACGTGTCCCAAATCCAGCCTAAATCACTTTTGTTTTCTCAGCGGATATTATAATAAATTAATAAAATGTTCGGTGCTTGAGGTTAATTTCCAACCACTAATTTTGATTAGGTGAATACTTAAGTTACACATGCCATTATTAGTTTTCAGAGGCAAATTCTTAGGTAAGAATTGAAAGTAAGATTTTCAGGAAATCTAACTGCTGATTATAACATTTTTTAAAATAAATAAATAAATTACAATTCATACAATTATGTCTATTGGAAAAATTATCTAATATTACATTAATATATATCACATGATTACAATGTGTATTTATGTACTAAATATTATAAGGTTAATAGAACCGTCGATGCACTTGTTAATATCGGTGTGAATCTCCCTCCGAGTTAATCTTTTAAGATATACCTCTTAGTAGTTTAAGTTCTATCTTTGTAGAACATTTTTCTCGTGTAATTTGGCCACATTTGGTTCGTTGAATGATAATATCTTTTAGAGGTTCTCTACCCTCGTTAACCAAAAAAAAAAAAAAAAAAAATTATAAGGCAAACGTGGCAATAATTGGTTGAATTTGAACCACAAAATAAGGTAGATGGCCTCCTTTGTTTCATATAAACTTTGGATTTTTCTAATTTAATTTTTTACAAACAAAATAAATGAGTCAGCTGTTAGAATATTACATAATTAGAGAATGTGGACCAGGTTTTAAACCACAATATAATCAAAATATCAATTTTAACTATAATTAAGGTAAAGAGCCAAAATTTATTACAAAAATGTGAAAAAAAAAAGAAAACAAAGCAATTAATTATAGAAAGAAAAAAAGGAAAACAGAGCAATTTCGTTTAGCCTAGCATGGGTTGGTCACTTGAAACTTTGGAACCATCAATTGTGGACCTTCAACCACCAAGAAATTCAATTTTGAATAAAATATGTTTTTGTTGGTCCACCAAATCAATTTCCCATGGACAATTAGTATGTGTAATGTTGTAGGTGTGGCTTATGGGACCTACATGCATTTTTCTTGGGCATTTTCTCCACTTTTTCCCTTTGATTTCATATCATGTTTGTTCAACAAATTTATGTTTGATCAACTATGGTATGAAAAAAAACCAAAATTTCCACATATCTTTCTTAAAGAATTTGATCAATCAATGAGTTTTTCCTACTCGGGGCGTATTCTTTACGCCTGAATTTTAAAGAATTGAGTGTTCTTTTAATATATAATTTTAAATAAGATTCGAGAAAAAAACACTTTATTGTACAGAATAATTTATATCTAAATACATAGAAATTATCTCATATTTCCATGTGTAACAAAAAGTTTATTTGTTTGAACTTTCATTTCTGTATTTATTTATTTATACTGGAAACTCCCCTCTTTAAACTATCTACAACAATGTAATAAATAATATACAAATAAATAGAGGTGCATTTTTTTTGTTTCTAAATTAAGTCAAAAATTCATTAATTTTCTTAATTATTCTATATGAGAGCCAGCCTTAAAATTAAAACTTGACTATGAAATGAAAGTCCCACATTTGTTTCCGGATGTATATGCACTCTTCTACAGTCACAACTTGTGACAGCCTAACTAGCAAGGTGGTGATAAATATGTTGGTTATAATAAATGTAAAGAGATATCATAAATAAATTTATCATTAAATGCAAACCTAAGTAGTATGTATGATTCATTGTATGAAAAATTGGCAAAATTTTGCCCAAAAAAAAAAAAAGAAAAATTGGCAACGAATAAAGAAGTAAATAAAATGATAAAAGCTTTTGGATACGGATAATATTTTGTATTTCCTGCAATATCGGTCACTTCAATTAGCTTTTTTGTTTCACAAGGCTTGATACTATGTGACTCTAATGACAAATTAATCTTTAATTTATTAATTTTGTTCATATTAATTTCTTTTTTTCTCTCCTTTGCTTAATAGTTTTCTTCATTTCCAATGAAATCTTGAAGTAACTTAATCTTTTAAAATAAAATTTATCATAAATTTTGTGACTTCTAACACGGTATTCATTCACAATCTAAAAATAACAAGTATAGTAAAATGGAGGGAATAAAATTAAACAATTAATTTTTTGTAGGGTTATGGGATGACGGAAGCAGGTCCCGTTCTGGCAATGTGTTTAGCATTTGCAAAGGAGCCAATGGAAGTGAAATCCGGGTCATGTGGAACGGTGGTCCGAAATGCCGAGTTAAAGATTGTTGACCCGGATACCGGCCTTTCTTTATCTCGCAACCAACCAGGCGAGATTTGTATTCGTGGGTCTCAAATCATGAAAGGTACGTCTGTAGTACCCTTCTACCTATCTTTTGTTACCTATCCATTGTAGGACCATTTTTCAATAATAAAATTATATAAAACTTAATTAATCATGTGGTCACCTTTTTAGGATAATCTTGTGGTACAATGATTGATTTTTAAAAGGTGAGATTTGTATCCATGGATCTCAAATCATGTGTTTGCGTAAAATTTATTGGTGAAAAAAAGTTTCCTCTTGTGCTCGATAAAAAAAAGCACATTTATTAGTTGAAAATTTGTTTTTTTATTATTTTAATCTTTTAGAGTGTATGCATCTAATAGCGAGTGTGATGATATATTTTCAAGAAGATGGCCCTTATTTTCTCTATTCTCTTTACTACCCTTATATTACGTTCTTCTACATTATGTTGATGAATATTATGTTGATGAACAGGTTACTTGAATGACCCGGTGGCCACGGCAAACACCATAGACAAAGACGGGTGGTTGCACACCGGCGATATCGGATACGTCGACGATGATGATGAGATCTTCATTGTTGACCGGCTCAAGGAGCCGATCAAGTACAAGGGGTTCCAAGTGGCTCCAGCTGAGCTTGAGGGCATGCTCATTAACCACCCTTACATCTCCGATGCTTGCTGTTGTTGCGTAAGTTTATACCGTATTATTATTTCAACCGTCGTTAATTGTTACTAAAGATTAGTTGGATTTAAACTCGATTAAACTTGTCTTTTTACATCCGTCATATGAAAAAGGGTTACAATAATTTTTTAATTATCTTATTATAACAATATATTTGATAATCTACCAGTTAATAATAGAAATTGTAAGTTGATTTCTTTTATATTCTTTACCAAATTTCTCAGCATGAAAGATGAGGCCGCCGGTGAAGTTCCGGTCGCTTTTGTCGTTAGATCGAATGGGCATGAGATCACTGAGGATGACATCAAGCAATATATCTCCAAACAGGTAAATCTTCGTTGGAGCTCAAAACTACAATCCAGAATATTCTATGAGTCGATTCTAATATATTTTATCACGAGTAGCACTGGCAAAATTTCATCCGATTCGATTACTCGAGTTTTATCCGACTTGAAAAAAATTGGGTTCGAGTTATTATTTTTTGTCCGATTTTTAAATTCGAACATAAGATTTTCCTTTTTTATGTCCGAACCCAATTTTAACCGGAATTTTAGCTTGTCCGAAAAAATATAATATTAGATAAATAATTTTGTCTAATGACTTATTTATCCAACCCATTTTGACCCAAACTCGAATTTTAATTGACAGGTGGTGTTTTACAAGAGACTGAACAGGGTATTCTTCGTGGACTCCATTCCAAAGCTACCCTCAGGGAAAATTTTAAGGAAGGAGCTAAGAGCAAGACTAGCAAATGGCATTTCCAAGTAGATTATTAATTTTATTAAATCATGTTTCAAAGTAATTATGCCACTTAAATTAAGAAAAAAAGTAATTAACTAAGACCAAAGCCACTATGTATGTATCTCGTAGCTCCAATGGAGGAAAAAAATGCCGGTATATATAAACTATGATATGTACCAAAAAAAAAAAAAGGCATTTTTGTTTGTTTTTTTCTTGTTTCTTTCCTTTTTTTTCTTATTTTTGGTGCTTGCAAAATGGATGATGAATGGGTTTTTTTGTTGTTTGATCATTTTTTGATGATCTTATTTATGTATATTAGTGAACTCCACCAATTTCCTTGCATTTGTATAATAAGAAAGTGAAAATTAATTTTGGTGTTTTTTAGTTCTTTTTTTCCCTATTAAGAAATTAACATTCACAAACAAGTATATGGTAATTAGAACTTTTTATGGATGGATAAATTATACTACATGCTCACAACTTAGGGAGAACTAAACCTTGATCTTCATCGTGGATAAATTGTTAGGAAAGTATGTAGAATGTGGTACTGGATATATCAACAAGTTGTAAACAAATCACTTTCCTTAAGACCTATTTGATGTAATCATAAATGATCTTAGGGATAAAGTGCTTATTAGAAATAAGTGTAATATTCAAGATACTATAAGAGTGATCCATGGGAATACTGCAGTCACTCACAAGGATGAAAATTATGTTATGTGTTTCTTTCTCTCTCAATAGCCTTTATATATATGACCCGAAAATTGGATAAGATGCGGTTATTAGTCGCTCCTATTCATTGGGTGTTTGTATATTCGGTCTTATCCCACTTTGGACAATCATAATTGTTTATTACAGCCAACACGGATCGTGTCGGCCAACACGGGATACCCATATTAGTTGTTGGAAGCAACGCTAGACAAAGCCGTGAAAAACACGGCCAATACGAGTCGTGCCCTCCAACACGGGTTGCCGGTGTTGACGACCATCCCAGGATACCTTATAGGTTATCCCTGGATTACTAACTACTTATTTTTGGATTGCATTCTTGGAATTCCTCAACATCAATGATCCAATGATCCTTGCATATTCAATTTGTGCAGTGGGTCTTCCATCATTTCTAATCAACTTGTAAGTTGGATCAAAAGGTGATGACATAGGAGAGCAATCCTTGTATTTGAATCTCTCAAACACTTTCTCAACATAATAAGATTGAGTGAGACATATACCATTATTATTTCTAATGATATTAATGTCAAGTATCACATCTCGCTTCTCCCATGTCCTTTATAGAGAACCTAGCAAATAGAAAACTCTTGGTTTTCTCAACTTCTTCCAAGTCAGTCACAAAGATCAACATGTCATCAACATATAGACAAATGATTAAACATTTTCCATGCTCAAACTTAGAATAAACGCATTTGTCGATTCGTTGATACTAAAGCCAAGCGAAAACACTACTTTCATTTCTTGTCCTGAAATGACAAAACCTTCAAGTTGTTTCATATACACCTCTTCTTGTAATTAACCATTCAAAAAGCAGTCTTAACATCCATTTAGTGAATCATAAGCTTTTGATTGCAACAATAGTAATAAGAACTCTTATTGTTGCAATCCTAGCTACCGGTGCATAAGTATCAATGTAGTCAATGACATACTTTTAGTTGAACACTCTTATTAACAACCGGGCTTTAAGCCTTTCTATGGTACCATCTATTCTTCTTTTCCTTTTAAAGATCTACTTTGATGTAATAGGTTTACATGCATGGGGCAGATCACTTAAAACCTAAGTATTATTTTCCATGATTGAGTCCATTTTTTTAGACCACTTCTTTCTAAAATGGTGCATCATGTAACTTCATAGCCTCTTAAAAGAGGCGAGTGTTTGAATCCATGCTACAAATGTAAGGAATTTTATTTTCAATGGAATCCTTTATTTCTTCTATCAAGTAGATGTAGATATCCGAACCAAAGGATTTCTCCTTTCTAATTCGCTTGCTTCTTCTTAACTCAACTATGTCTCCTTGTTCTTGATCATTACAAGAAGTCATAGTGTTTGGAATACGTTTGGGTTTAGGAATTGATGAAAATTTTTTTGTATCAAATATTGCATCTATTGATTCAATTACTATGTTAACCGTTATGAAATCATTTGGTTCAAACCTATAGGATTTGCTATATTCATCTTAATCTATACATATTCACTCAATTCCTCTTTCTTCTAGTTTTCTTTTCTTGGGAGCTACGAGACATTAATAGTCCTACAACCCCAAACTCTAAAATAATTCAGGTTTGGTTTTCTTGTATTCCAAAATTCATATGAGGTAATAGAACTCCTCTTATTAGGAACTTTATTTAGGATGTAACATGCTGTGAGCGTTGCTTCACCCTAAAAACCATCAGTCAAACTAAATTTAGAAAGCATAGCATTTGTCATTTCAGTTAAGGTTCTATTTTTCCTTTCTGCCACACCATTTTATTGTGGTGTATAAGGTGGAGTAGTTTCATGGATTATACTTGGCTGATTGGAAACAACTTGGTTCATAATATTCTCCACCACTATCAGATTTTAATTGCTTAATAAATGTCTCACAATGCAACTTAGTTTTGGATTTAAAGATCCTAAACTTGTCTAGTGTTTCATCTTCAGCATGCAAAAGATAAACATGGCAATATCTTGAGTAATCATCAATAAATGTGACATAGTATTTCTTCCCTCCAATAGAAGGAGTGTTGTGAAAATCACCTAAATCACTATCAAGTAATTTTGTGATTCTTTCAACATTAGGAAAATAACTTCTAGTAATCTTTGTTAACATGCATGTTTTACACTTCTCTATCATTCCATCAAAATTAGGAATCAAGCCAAGTCTAGATATTTCTTTTAATCTCTTATAATTAACATGTCCAAGACGATTATGCCATAGAGAAGAAGAAGAAGAAACAAGCATGTAGCAGAATTATTCATCTTATCATTACTACTAGAACCATTAACAACATTAAACCTAAACATGTCTCCACAAAAATATGTCTTCCCCACAAGGACACCACCCTTAGGCGGAATAAACTTTTTGGGTTCATACACTTTCTTGAAGCCAAACCTATTGAGAATAGTATCCGGATACAAGATTCTTTCTTATTTACGGAGTATAATAAACATAATTCAAAGTAAGAGTTTTTCTAGAAGTAAAAACTAAATCTATTTGACCTTTACCTAAGACATCAGCCTTAGTAGTGTTGGGCTACTCTATCACCCACCGGTTCAAAAGTCTTGAAGAAGAAGCGGTCCTTGCACACATGCCTTAAAGCACCCGAATCGACCCACCAATCATTGTTACCTTGGACAAGATTGACTTGATCAACGATCATGGCCACAAAGTTGTCCTTTGTCTTTGCTTTTTGGTTGTTCAGTCCATGCTTTTTCTTCCAAATAGTGCAATCTCTCTTCTTATGGACGATTTGTTGCATTCCTAACAAACTATTTTAGCCTTGTTGTTGCCCTTGTTGCCATAGTCCTTGTTAGGCCTCTTCTTGTTTGATATTTTCTTTTCATGGTTTGGCTCACCATCCTCTACCACATGAATCTTGGAGGCATACTCCTTTGATTCATCTTGCATACAAAGCTCTTCTTTTATACAAAGATGATTAGCCAAATTTTCAAGGACCATATCCTCTTTCTTATGCTTTAAAGTTCTTTTATTGTCTTTCCAAGAAGGGGAAGTTTGTCTACTATAGAACAAACTATAATAGACTCATCCATGTGCATCTTATGTTGCTTAAAGTTACTTAATATACGTTGAATTTCATGCATTTTGTCTAGAACATAATGGTATTCAGCCATCTTATAATTATTAAACCGACTAATAAGGAAGTTCTTACTAAAAGGATCCTCAGCCATATATTTGTTCTTTAAGGCCTCCCAAAGTTTCTTGCACGGAGTTGACATTCTATTAAACATCGAATAAGACATTGGACATCCCGTTCAAGATGCGTCCTCGGCAAATGTAATCATTGTTCTCCCATTTTAGCCTTCTATGGGATTGCTCCAAACTTTCCTTTTCGGTTTCTACCGGGTAGGAGGTGTTCGGGACCTTGAGGGTTGTAAGGAGGAAGTGCATCTTCTTTTGCCAACGCCAAAGCCCACCCCTTCAAACCTTTCCAACTTCTGAAAGTTTGAAGTCATCTCACAAATTGTTTCCATCATCTACGAAATAGGTTTTGAAATTGTGAAGAAAGTATGTAGAATGTGGTATTGGACATATCAACAAGTCGTGAGTGAATGAATCATTTTCCTTAAGACCTATTTGTCTGTAACCACAAATGATCTTAGGGATTAGTGCCTATTAGAAAGAAGCTGTAATGTTCAAGATGCTCAAGAGTCATCCATGGTAGTGCTTGCAATAACTCACAAGGATGAAATTTATTTTATGTGTTTCTTTCTCTCTCAATGACCTTTATATATATGACCCTTGACCTAGGAAAATTGGATAAGATGCGGTTATTATTCGTTCCTATCTATTAGGAGTTTGTATATTTAGTCTTGTCTCAATCTAGACAGGTCATAGCTCGTTTATTACAGACTACCCATGTTCGCTGTTGGAAGCAACAATGGACAACACCAGGAAAAACACGGCTAACACGGGTCGTGCCCTCCAACACGGTTTGCCCGTGTTGTGGACCATTCGAGATACCTTCTAGATTGTCCCAGGATTACAAACTGCTTATTTTCGGATTGCATTCTTGGAATTCCCCAACATAAATTACTTGAGTATTTAATTGATTATTGATTTTCCATGAGATCAAGAATGTCCGAGGGCTGGTGTGAAAGAGGGGTGAAAAAACAAAAATAAAAACAAAGAAAAATAAGTAATGTATACGATCACATCAAATGGATATGAAAATTAATAAATTGTAATTAACAAACGATTGAGCTTCCAAATATTCTACTATGACACAAATATAAATTCACCAAAAGTTTAAGTAATGCTATAGAAAACTCCAACTTATAACTTTTATAGTATGAGTTTGTAATTCACTAACATCCTTCCAAGTTATTGTGGACTATTATTATTCAGGATAGTTTCACATCTCATGGTTGTCTTCATAAGCATTCTCAGCGTACTTTATTCTCATTCATACATTATATACAAAAAAATTTCCTAGGAGATCACGATCACCCATCCTCGGGAGTGATCCAGGTGAAACATGCTTGGTTGTGAAGTTTTTACTAGTAGACGTAGACATGCATGACGAACAATGTATATGACAGTCTCAATTTTATAGACTTGGACAAAAACAGGAGCCTGGAGGGTATGGGAACAACTTAATAAGTGAGAAAAGGAAAGCGGAAAGTAGTAATATATTTTCAGGTCTTCAGGGCTACATTATGGTATAGTAGTATTCCCTCTATTTTAATTTTTTATTTTACTTCATAATATGTGTTGTTTTATAATTTCAATGATATATTAGTGACCAATTTATCAATTTTATCCTTATTATTTTTTCCCTGTCCTTCCTTTTCTTATTTTTTATTAAATTCTAAAAATATTTTGATTTTTAATTTATCTAAGAATTAACTCCACCTCGATATTTCTTTAATAGTCCAATAAGAGATTAATCAATACATATAAATTTAGGTAGTCTTTTTTAAGAAATCTAGATAAAATGAAGGCTATGAGGTCTTCATAAATGCTAATAATTTCGTCATTTGTGTCCAGTAGCTCTGCATGGGCCGATGTGGAAAGTCATATAATGAAAGTACGTGAGGCCTTCACATATTTAGCTTCCCACCCAATAAAGGCCCATCAATGAATGTACCGCTTTGAAATATGTTGAATTAGTAAACTGATTTTATAGGTCTAAATATTTATTATTTTTTATGAGATATTATTTCCTTACATTGTTCCAAAATAACTTTGATCTATATTTGCCAAACCAGAATCAAAATCTAAGTTAGAATATTTTTAGGGACAATGAAAATAAGTCAGTGTTGTTATCTAAGCAACATTTCTTTTATAACATCTATTATTTTAAATATTATTTCTTATATTTTATGATGTATCATTACCTAAATTGAGCTGCTATATATATTCCTAGCAAAAATTTGCATAATATTATTTTGTATAATTACCCAAATCAGAGCTACAAAAATTTGGGGCAAAATCCTCTATTTTTGGTAAGAAAATCAAACTTTTCAGAAAAAGGAGAAATAAGGTTGGAAGAATATTTTGGCTGAAATTGAAGGAAGATTTCTGAAATAAAGCTCAAAATGAAAACAATGACCAAAAGAAAAGTCACGCAACAAATCCAAGGCAGTTTGCCAATTATGTGAGAAATTCAAGGTCCATTCATATGAAACAAAATCCTAAGGGAAGGACCCTCAGACGTTCATTAGTCTACTTACTTGTGAGATTGTATTGCATTTGGTGTGGTGTAAAGAGTGGCATAAGAGTAAAAAGACTTGAGTGATTGTTGAAGGACTAAGTGAAGAGTCATTGTGGTGTGAAATAAGAAGAGTAGCCTTTAATCCTAAGGGAAGAACTCTTAGACGGTCACTAACTCAATTTAATTTGAGTCAAGATCGTAAACAAATCAGTGTGTTTTGTCTCTATTTTATTTTTCATCTTTTATTTATTCTTCTTAGTACTTGTTTATGATCTTTGAATAATTTCAATGTTTTATCTTTTGTCCCTGACTTCTTTTAGTGTTATAATAATCTCGACATTAAACTTTCTCCACCTTCGAAAAATTAATTAAAAGTCATCGTCATATTCACCCCTCTATGGAGTGATTTCAGCCCCCTTTCAACCTTTAAACTAGACTCATAAACTAGCAAATATCATCCTCAATTTGATATTTGTTTTTTTAAAAGAAAAAAAAATTTGAGGATGCTAAAACATTATAGTAAGTCTTGTGTGAGACCGTAAACTTTTATAGTGACTTTACATATATAGAGGGTGACTAAAATTTATTTAGTGGTAATTCTAATAGAAGTCACATCTTGATAAATTATTAATCACTCCCGAATTAAAAAGTTACTAAAGTATATAGTTATTAATCATATTAAAAATTAATGAAAATATTAATTCATAATAAAGTGAAAACTATGGAGTTAATTGAACCGTTTGTGTGATTTTAGCATAATATTGTGTTCTTTAAAACAATATAATTTGAAAATTATAACTTGTAAATGTTAAAATTTATATTCATGCCATGCGATAATTTGATAACTAATATATCATAATGTTGTTGGAATAAAAATGTTTATAAATGACTTTAAGCCACCATATGATATTAGAACAATATATGTGATTAGAGTTGAAAAAGTTTGACCTAATATGATAACACGATCTACCCGATTTGAAATAGCTAGCTCTAGAAAATCATCTAATGATTTGAGACAATTTACATGGGCTGAAAACAAAAGGTGTAAAATCAATGTTTAAAGAATTGCCTTTTTAACTTATGATTAGCCAGATTTTAAATTTGAATGTTGTGAATAAAGAATATTTGTGATAAGAGAGTTTTTATTTCTTATGTGGACCAAAAGTAGCTTGATTCGAGTAAAATGAAAGATTTAAGACTAAAAAAATTAAAATTCACCTTCTATTTTCATAATTTTTCTTTTCAAAAAGGAATTATTAGACAGAACAACCCCTAATTATGAACTTTATTTAAAATTATCCCTCATTTATTTTTGCTAACTAATGGTGCCATTGATCTATATGCCACTTAATTGGGTATTAAAGATTTTGGGTTTTTTTTTGTCGGTTAAAATTGGCTTTTTGATTTTGACCAAAAAACAAAAGGAGAAAATATTAAATAAAGAGACTTAAGTGCCTCCACATACGAGAATTCTCTCTCTCTCTCTATATATATATATATTTGACATACTTGAATTACCAATTTCAACTTACAGTTCTTCTCCTTAAGTCTCTTCAATTCTTATTTGTCATCACCCGTTTCTCATATTTAAGAATTCTTCATTCTTATCAAGATGAGTCTTATTCTTCTGCATCAAAGATATAACCATAGATCTTACATGGTCATGAAGTGAGTTACCAATTCACTAAAAATAGTCACAATCACTTGACATACCAAACCTTTGTGCACCTCAAACCTTCTCCAAGGATTTTTCTTCGTCAAAATCATTGCTTTCTTGCTGTACTTGTGGAACCTTACACTGACAAAGAAACAGGGGCATGATTTACATGCTTGAGTCGGGTTTTGAGCAGTAGAAGAAGACATTATTTAGGAAATCTTGAATGAAATTCAGATGAATAACAAAGGCGTAAATCAATTTGAGAAGGTTTACCAAAATCAACTCTGATTCTCCCTCTATGGTTTGTTCTTACATTGTAAAATAATATTTCAAACTAAAGCCCTTGTTGCCAACTCGCTTTCATTCTGTTTAGTTAACATTTTTCAAATTTTAATTTCTTTTTCTAATTTATATTCAACAAATAAATTAAAATTAAAAAAATCGGCTCTAATAAGTTACTTTTTAGAAGAACGATATACTAATGGGTACTATAATTAATAGATTAGTGACACCGTTAAGTAGAATTCATAATTTAAGGGTTATCTTCATTAAAAATCATAAACAAAAAATAAATAAATTTATTCTCTAAATTACGCCGCATCATCGTACCTATACACTCGGATTAATTTTACTAACCTTAACCCACTAAAACAAACCCCTTCCGCAAAATAAAAAATAAAAAATTCAGTCACTGAATGCAATGAGCCGACAGTCAAGAACATGTCCTTTATGAAAAACTCATAAAATCTCAGGCTATTTGCAATTTGCCCCATTTTCCTCCTACATAACCTGAAAACTTTGTAACTCTGACATTTGCGAATATTTTTTTATATAAACAACCTAGGAAATATATTTATATACATCACCGTCTTCACCAAATATACTCAATTTTTTTCACTATAAATAAATATCTTTATGTTAAACCTATGTATGACGCTGAAAAAACAATGCATAAATTTAGATCATGTCGTCATAATTTGTTCAAAAAGATAAATTTAAAAAATTATGTAAATGATATACTTGAAATTATTTAAACTTTGTTGTACTTAGTAAGGTATATCAAACATGTTGTTTACTCCGTGGGGATAGTTTAGTTTGGTTTTCTATCCCCTCTTTTTCTTTTATTGTTATTTTAATGGAGGACAATTTAAATAGATCGTAAGGGGCTACCTATTAACTATTGTACTTACTCATTCAAAAAAAAAATTTACTTATAATTAAATATATAACATTGGGTTATTTACAAATATTACAGATAACGTTTTAAATTATCTATTAATCGAATTTATCAATTTTACATTCCAATGTGTACATTAATAATATAATAATTATAATAAATAGCAATATCAGTTAATGTTTAATAACTAATCACTAAATATAACTGATATGGTTCATATACTATTAAACCTAATCAAAATACAAAAGGATTCAAAGAATATGTGATTCCACCTCCCATAATTTATTTATTTTTTATTAAAAAACCCTTACTTTTATTTAAAAATACCAAATAATTCTTCAAAAAAAGTGACAAGAAACATATCGTGTTGAAAAGATCCCTAAACTCAAGAATGTGCCAAATTATTTGGTTATTTTGTTACATTTTTAGTTAGGCAAGGCCAAGGAATATATTTTCTTATATTAATATTTGAAGAGACAATTGCATTTTACAATTAATTTCGCAAATTCATGTTGTTTTCTCTGACTAAGGGACAAAGTTTCACCGCAAACATAGCTGAACAATTCTCATTTTTATTTATTTTTTATTTTGCATTATTTCCTTTAATTTAATCCCCCTTTTCCATCACTCTTTGTTGGTACTTCTGAGCTACTTCCTAGGGATTGATTGCCATTTTTTTGTGGTGATTTTTTTTAATATTATGATCTCGCTGAGATTTGAGGTCCATGTGGTTTAAGTCAATCAAAACTGCCTAATTGGCTACATATCTCTTTGTTATCTTGTTAATGTTCAAGGACAAGACAATGTCTAGGATATCATGCAGGAGATATCTCAACTCTTGTATTTTCCTTTCTTTCAATTCACCAATATTTTTAAAATTCTTATAAAATGCCCCTCATTTAAAGGATGGTCATTCCTATGTCTTATACTATCGCATTTTAACCTTAAAAAGCTGTAAAGTCGATGAAAACTCAGGTATAACTCTATATCTCTCTATGGTTTTGAATTCAAGTCATTCTCAATCTTTAAGAAACTCATCATTAAAATCATACGGAGATAGAGAGTTATACCTGACTTTTCGTCTAATTCATATCCTCTTTATTATCAAACCGAAAAATATACCAACCTTTGGCATGACAATGAATTTCAGGGTGTGACAAACAATGAATACAATTTTCCAGACCTTCAATTCCACAGGCTCTACATAACGTTGCTTTCTTGATTAGGAAACTAACTTTACAATTATTTTACAACTTTTTACAATAATTTAAACCTCCTTAAAATACAATTTCTTATAACTCTTTACAACCTTACAACTCTTTACAATTAAATGGAACATGAGCATATAAAATTTGAATAACCTATTGTCAAAATACTTAACATGAGAATTGAGTGAACAAGAATATTTAAAAATTAAAGTGAAAATAAAATTATATATCTTAAGAAGTAACATCATAATGTGTTAGAAATAAATATTTAAGATTAGGAAGAAATTATGGTTTAAACTAATAATATATAGACAGTTTTGGGTCACCGATTTTAAAAGATAATATGTCGCAATGAGGTTATAATAAGTATATTTTTACGAGATCAAGGATATTTCAGTTTATTAAATTAGAGTTAACTTATTTTTTTTTCTTTTTGCCCACATATTAACCTAATTATTAACATCATATATTATATATAATTACTCGAGATATAGACTTTTAAAAAAAGGAAATATATGTAAAAGAAAAAACAAAGGGCACAAATGAACATATAAAGAAGAATATAAAAAAGAATTAGGAAGAAGACAATGGTCAATATTAGACGAGTTAATCTTGTCATTACAAGATGCATCACAAAAGAGTAAAACAAAAATGGAACAAATTATATTTTGTCCTGTAAATTAAATAAAAACAGAAGAAGGTATAACAGGAAACATGTTTGGACAACATTTATTATTTTCTTCATAAATTAGTGGAGAATTTGTACCAAAGGAGAGGGAAGTCATATGGGATATGCTACTCTGAATTTTTTTGTAAAAAAAAAAATTCAATAAATAAGCCACTTTGGGATGCAAACTAAAATGCATGGGACCCCATCCCATCCATTACTTTTCTGATAAACTCTCATAATAATATTCCTCTATGTGAAATATATCATATATTTAAGGGAATATAATTTTCAATATTGTATGTACTTTTTTTTGGTATTATATAGATAAAATTAAATGCACACATATTCACATAATTCAAAGGAATTAGATTTTATGTAAATATCTGTAACATTTGATAAAAGTACGTAGAAAGATTTAAAAAAATTATTTTGAATTAGATCTTTATGTAAATATCTGTAACATTTAATAAAAGTAAGTAGAAAGATAAAAAAATTACAGGTTATAAAATAATATTGGAAATCTACATATAAAAAATAATCCTTTTTTTTCTTTTATGGACAAATGTTGATTTCAAAACCTATCCCTGATGAATTTTTACATGCATGGTAATCATGGAATAAAATGCATATTATCTCACAAACTATATTTATAAGAACTGAATTTAGGGTGTTTTTTTAAAAATGTTTTTAGGTATCTGTAGGAGTTTGGCATGTCTTATAAGGTAAGTTAATCTTTAAGCGGTGCGTATAATGTTTGATATTATTTTCAATCATGCATTGTTTTAAGGTAAATTAATTATTGAATAAAAAGGAAGTGGATTTATAGGTTTCAGTCTATAGTTTTCAGAAGCTTATTTATAGCCCTATTTGTTTGAATTGATTCTGGTGAGGTTTTACTTATTTCTTTATTTAGGACCTGGTTGAACTTATTACATACAAAACGCACATAAATATAAACATAAATATAAAAGAGTAGAAACAAATATAAAAGATCGAAATAAATACAAACGAATAGAAACGAACATAAAAAAATATAAACGAACAGAAATGAATTATTAAAATAAGAACGTACAAATGAACATAAACGAACATAAAAGAATATAAACAAACATAAAAAATTAAACTAACATAAATGTAAATAGATTCCATTTTTCATTTAATTTCGAACATGCCCTTAGTGATTCGTACATATTTTTGTATATATTGACATATTGCTACATATTTTTTTTTATTATTTACATAATTCAAATGAAACAAATTGAAATATATGAAGGGGACTGTTCTCTTTTGTTTTAATATAATTACCTCTTTTTACAACTTTTTGCAGTGCTAACCTAACAGTTATTTTATAGTTGCATACTTGCAGCTCCTTCTAACAAAAAAAGGGGTTGAATTCTCACAGGTACGGTTGATCAACCAAATTACTAAATACATGCTAACGGCTGAATGTTTATAATTAGGGGTTAGCAGTGAGAGGTTAGTAACTATTAGGAATTACGATAAGCAGTTAGCAGTAACGATTAGCGGTTACGATTAGTGGTTACCAATATTTATCAGCAGTTATTAGTGTTACTAATATTTATAATTAGCAGTTATCAGCCGTACCAATGTTTAGCGATTATCAATATCTACCAGCAGTTAGGTTACCCATGACGGTTAGAGGTTATCAGCGAGTTAGCGATTAGAGATTATCATCAAAACACTGAAATAAACAAGCCCTAAAAGATAACGTAATGTCGTTATATTCACCTAAAAATGTAGCAATATGGAATAAAATGCTAGTTGAATTTGTCCCTAACAGGGTATTAACATTAAGAATTCTGGTTTGAGATATCTCTTAATCCATCTTAGTGCTCCCTTTGGAGTTTAGACCCAAAAGGAAAATTCTTTAGATATGAAAAGAGAGCACATTACATTTTACAATAACATAATTCATATTTTTGCAAGGATAAACAGAAAAACAATGATACATGACCTAACATTACCATAAATTACCTAAGCACAAACAAACATAACTCAAGAAAAATTTGTATTAATATATCTAATCAACAATTAATCAAGTCCAAAGACATGGAACAAGAGTCTCAGAAAATCTTGATGTTGATAATCAAACTAAGAGTATTTATGAATATTTAATCAAGTTTTAATCAATTGGATGGACCATCTCCCTAAAGGACAATATATAGTACATATAATAATTAATTAACTAAGTAAAAATGGTTGATTAATTGTCCCTTCAATTATGAGCACAATTATCCTTTAATTGGTAATTAATGAGACTTTTCCATAATCATAGTGCATGATTAGTCTAATCCAAGCTTGTTTGTGCCACTAACTAAAGAGCTTGGATTGGGAATTAATTTCAAGTACAAGTCACATTACTTGGGTCTTTTAAGTCTTGTTATCAAGAGACAAGGGACACATTAGCTGTAATGGCCCATGGAGTGATGAAAAGTAGTCTTTAACTTGAAAGTTGGAACTAAACTAAGTAGTTTAGGACTGCCTTAGTCTCAAATTTGGAAGGAAATGCCATCATTTTCTAAGCTTCAATTTTATGTAGGGATTGACTTATTGTGACAGTGCTGGCAAAATTTTGGGTTTAGGTTAAAATTGGGTTGTATAAATTGGTCGACGAGACGAATTTTTTGTACGATACCCGCTTTTTTTCGTGGTCGGATAATTCGAAAAATGTAAATTCATATTAAAATCGGGTTCAAATAACAGAAATAGGAAAATTTTATGTGCGAATTTAAAATTCGGACAAAAAATTAAATCCGAACCCGATTTTTGGGTGGGACAAATTACGGTAATCGGATCGTACAAAATTTTACCAGCGCTACCTTGTGATTAACTTCTTTTCTTTTTAATTAAAAACAGTACGTTATTATATTTGTTTAGTACTTTATCTTATATAAATAGTCAATAATAACTTAATTAATTTTTCATAATATAAGTTAAAAAAGAGTTTATATAGGAGCCAAAATTGAGATATATTAACAAAATCTCAAAAATAATTTATATCACGACCCTTGGAAGAAAAAGATTGTATTAAGGAATTTTTTTATTATGAATTAAGGATTGCTCATGTGACATCACTTCAAAACTTAAGTATGATTAAAATAAATTAGACAACACAGATGGAAAATGAAAAAATAAAAATCGAATTTAGATAACAATATGGATTTATGAGCATATTACCAATACTTGACGTTTATAAATTACCCCCTACCTTTTCCCTCCTTGGTCATCTCTTTATAATCCCTACATATCTTGTACGCATGTAATTAAAAATTATTTTTTTCCTCGCAGAAGCTTGATGCAATATGAAAATATATAATTAGATTTAAATATTTTAAGTTTCGGACCATATTATTTATAATAGAAAAAATTAAATATGGGTTCATTGTAATTTGGTATATTAATTTATGAAACTCATAATTTTAGATAAATAATTATGGAACGTATGAGGTTTGGTTTAATATTATGGGGAGCAATTCCGGGGATAAACATTATTTTCAGGTCAATTTCCGGTGAAAAAGCTGACGTGACAGTTGAATTTAAAGTTGCCATGTCAGTTTTTTACCTAAAAATAAATTTTGTCTCCGAAATTGGTCCACCATAATATTTAACCAAATTTCATATGTTCCATAATTATTTATCTAAAATTGTGGGTTTCATAAATTAATATACTAAATCACAATGGACTAAAATATAATTTTTCTTTATAATATCCTGAATATTGGGTCACTTTCATATTGTCCCCAACTTTAACACTAATATTATTTAATATCATATACAATTAGATAAATCCACGTTATTTGACCTTGATTTCATGATACCAATTATTGTTTTTTCTAAGTATATGCAATATGAAAATATATTATGCAGTGTTTAGTTGGATGACACTAATTATGTAATGTAAATAAGTTTGTAATTGTTGTTTTGTTATTTTGTTTGGTTGTACCGAACTATCTTATGTAAATATGATTACTAAGTAATCATAATTGCCTTACAAGATTAATTGATTTATATTTTATCGAACTAAATATCACATTATTACTATCGAAATTAGGAATGTTATAAAGTCAACCTAAAGTTCAGCATATTATAAAAACATGATACAAAGTTCGGAATATTTAAATTTAATTTTTACATATATGTTTTAAAAAAATATATGTTTTTATTTATCAATAATAGATCAATCGATAAGACAACAATAATTAATAAGGTTTTTCTTTTTTTTTTTTTTGTTTTTGAGTCGGGATAAGGAGGAGATTATGTATTTTACATAATCACTTTAACTTTCTAATCATCATATTGTATTCTTACTTAATTATGAAAGGGTAGAACTTCAATTTGAAGCAAAAACTTATGACGATAGTCACTATCGATAATCACTGCAATTTAAAATAATCTTAGTTGTATGTGTCATATTTAATTTTACTTAATTATTTTTTAATTTAGATAAAAATTATAAATTGAATTCTTTCAATTGAAAAAAGCTATAAAATTAAAGAAAAAATTATTTTTGAACTCTTTAATATATCAAAAAATATGTTCATAAGTTATTTAAATAATATTTTCTTCATTTTACAAAATATTTTTTCAGTTGAAATGATGGAATTTACAATTTTTGTGTAAATTAAAAGACATGAATAATTAAAATTGAATATGATGCATGTATAGATAAGATTACCTTTAACTGTAACTATTGTCGACTGACTGACGGTCATAGTAAGTACATCCCAATTTAAAGGATAAAAACTAAAGTTAGGTAATAGATTAGATCGGGTTGAGTTTGTGTTCATGTTGAACTTAAACGATTTGTAAAAACGTCGGCCTGAATTTAACCCATTTATTGAACATGTTAAAATCCGACATGTACCCATTTATTTTTAAACGGGTTGACTTGAAAATGACTCATTTATCTGTTTACTTCAAGGTCTGAAAACCTAATACATATTTATCCATTTAAAATTGTCAATTAAATCAAAATCATTAGTACAGGAAATATAGAATCCTGCCATCATCACAAGGCCATTATGCATGCTTCATAACTTTAAAAACATACATTCTTTATCATGAATGTGTAAGAATCCTTTAATTTTTACATTTTTATTTCCCTTAATCATTAATCATTAATTTTTATTCCTCCTCCCATTTTTAAAAATCACATAGATATTTATTATTTTAATTTTTTTAAAAATCACATAGATATTTATTATTTTAATTTTTTGAAATAAAGCTGGTTAAAAGAGGTATTATTGTCATGTCGAGAATTTCAACCTCAACCTAACCCAAGTAATTAAACAAGTTGAACGTGTCAATCCATCTAAATAAACAGGTTGAAAATTTTTATCCAAACCTACCTAACTTCATCTCGAATTCAGGTCAGTAATTATGTTGGGTAAGTTATCTTTAGTATGCATGGTACATATAGTATGCAATACAACAATGTCATATCAAGACATGCATTTGAGGTAGACACAGTCCACTTAAATATTAGTTGAAGAGTGAAGCAACTTATAAAGAAACCAATTCAATCCCAACTTCCCAACCCATGCATCAGTGCCACCACCCCCACACCACAAAGACAAAGACAAAGACAAAGACAAAAACAAAAACAAAATAAATAAATAATTTTGAGACCATTATTACAGAATATTCTCTTCCACCCCTATGTCTTTCATAAACTTGGCAAAATTGATTTGAATTTAATTATTGTTTTTAAATTTGAAATAATTGTGATAATTCTATTTTAAAATTAACTTGAATTCAGATTCAATTCAAAATTGTGATAATTATTATATTATAATTAAAAGAGTACTTTCAACTAATGGAGATGATTACACATGATCGTGTATAATTTTCGCGTTAATCTAACTACATAA
This sequence comes from Talinum fruticosum, assembly GCA_021018815.1. Lineage (NCBI taxonomy): Eukaryota > Viridiplantae > Streptophyta > Magnoliopsida > Caryophyllales > Talinaceae > Talinum > Talinum fruticosum. The sequence goes on along the minus strand of JAITYX010000080.1, from coordinate 858,808 downwards.
TGAATTTTGGCTCCACTCCAAGAATAGACAACAATTGATCAAGTAGCAAGTTTTAAATAATTAATATAAATGAGTAAAATTACAAATGACACTATAATTTAATTTTCAGGGATGAATCACGTTTCTGTTCTATACTTTCTGTTGGACCATTTTCCTTTTTATTTTTATGATTTATTAGTTCTTTTTACATTAAAAGAGGACAAAATTTTTGTGCTTAGATTTTTTTTTTTTTAAAAAAGGAAGCTTATCGCTGTTTTATTTAACCACAATAACACATGAGAAGAATTCATAAAATCGACTTGAAATTTAAATTGAATCATGTACTTATATTTGATGTAAAATAAAAAAGAAGAATCATCTAAAAATAAACCTGAGATATAAATAAATTCAACCGATGAAACAAAAATCACTGAATTCAGACCGGAATATCGTTCTTAACTATCTATTGGAACTTAACCTGGATCGTATCCATAGTTTATAGGTAATTGAGTAATAAATTAAAGAGAAGCTGATCCCTAACTATATTTTTATTTAACCACATGAACACATGAGCCATTGAGCCGACAATGGGACACATTGCTGCCATTACTGGGGGCGACAACACTTTCGATTCCTCCTCCCCCTCCTCTCTCTCTCACTCATTTCTTTCCATTTATAGTATCCTAAACTCCTCCCTCTCCTCAATCCCTTCGCCTATATATCACCTCCTTATTCTTCTCTCCGACTCAACCCATAACCCTTGATCTTGATCACCTCCCTAACAACTAATTACTCCTCTCTCTCTCTCTCTCTCTCTCGATGGACCTAAACACTTCTCTTCATCTAAGCCCATCGTCACTGAACCTCGATCTCGCCCTCGATCGCTCCTCCTCGTCATCCTCCACGTCGTCCTCCTCCTCCCTGGCGAGCTCGGCCGAGGCTCGAGTGTTCTCCTGCACTTACTGCAACCGGAAGTTCTTCAGCTCCCAAGCCCTCGGCGGCCATCAAAACGCCCACAAGCTCGAGCGCACCCTAGCTAAGAAGACCCGCGACAAGTTCTACAGCTTCCAGTATTCGGCCCCGAGCTCGGCTCACCATCTACTCAGCCATGGCAGGAGAGAGAGAGACTGTCAATGGTGGTGGCTCAAGTGAAGACGAGATTAACCATCTTGATTTGTCTTTGAGGCTTTGAAAGTGCTTAAGTTTCGACTGCTCCTTCGTTTTCATTCATACTTGATCCTGGGTCTCATTATTTTATATAGTTAATTATTTGGGATCATGTGATCTTTTAAATTTAACTAGCATGGAGATCTCACACCCAAACAAAAAATGTAATATTGATCGTGAGTTTCTATTCCGTTTGCGCTATAGTGAAATGAAGAAAAATGTTTATCTAAACTGTTATATATACTCTTTTAGGAAAATAGGATGAAAATAAATTCAATTTTGAGATTATTTTTTTAATGGTAGGTGGACCCAGTGATAGGAGTAAGCTTGGTGGATTTGCAGGCAGATAGAGGAGATGCATAATCACTATATTAAATTCAACGGAGGTTTAGTCCTGTTTTTAGGTCCATTCGGAGCCTGTTAGGAGTTCATAATTTCCAACAAAAAATTGTGGCCACCAGGATTCGAATCCTGGTAGGGAGCGTGGGACATCCATTCCCATATCAATTGAGTTATAAACTCTTAGTTAAACTTTGAGGTAATTGGACGCAAGTAAACCGTTCTTTTTTTTGGACATGAACGGTGTAACTTTTAGAGGGTATTTTTCTATCAAATCACCATCAAATTTGACCATCTTTAACACATCAAAAAACTAATGTGGACGAACATTTCAATGGTAGCTCTTGTAGATTAGAGGGTTTCTCCTTTTATTTTAGCTGAAAGATGAATTTTGTTCGGCGAGGGAGGTTTCACTTATGCTAGAGAGAGGGAAATTAAGTGGGCAAATTTTTCTAAAAATAATAATAATTATGTGGCAAATTAAGGTTGACATGTCTACCAAATTTCAAAACAAGTCAATCAAATCAACAGGCTACCATCCATGTGTTCAAAAATACTTTTTACATCATCTTATCGCTGAGTTAAATGGTCAAACTCGACGGTAGCTTGATAGAGAAAATATCTCTTAAAGGTTATATTTTTACATCCAAAAAAAGTTGATTTATTTATATTCAATTGTCCTAAAAATTGATTTATTTTCATCAAATTTTCCTACTTTTTATTATAAAGTTGCAGGAATCAATTGGTAAATCTAGAGATGGAACAACATGATCTTTTATGTAATCATTCGAAACAGTAATAAAGCTACAACTTTGGACCTCTCTTATCCCATCTACATCAGACTCTTGGAATAATGAGTACAAGTTTAATTTGGTTATCAATTCAAAAGTTCAAAATTATTTCACACATAGATAAACATGGATAAAAAGAAATCAAAAAAAAAAAAAAAAGAAAAATTCAAAAATATCATATTGTAGAATTAAAGCAAAGAGATCAAAAAAGAAGCTCAGTCTATTACAAATTGATAGAGAATAAAATTATGATCAATTGTGTTTACTTTTTAATTGGGAAGTATTAAAGCTTGTTGAATTAGATAAGGGTCCATTTTTTTCAGTAATTGAGCTTCTAGCGAGCTAAGTATGTTCTTCCTAGCTATATTTCACTTGTAATCATATATGTAAGAAATCATCGAGCGGTGAGCACCCTACCTGCCAAACCCCCGTTCAAATCTACGTGGCACAAATTTCTTCTTCCGAGGAATTTGTGTTTGGTAGAAGGTAGTTTGGGGCTCGACATGGTTCCTTCTTTCCAACTCAATCAGTTAGTTGGACTTTTCTAAAATAGGATGTCTAAGTGGATGGATCTACTTACTAATTTTAAAAAATATATATAATAATATGTCAAAGTAACACTTTCTCTTTTTTCATATGTAGGTGAGACCATCATCATAAAACCAATCAAATATGTACACACTATGCTTTTCGGGATAACCGGCAAATACAAAAAAGGAGAATAGCCTATTCACCCAAATTCTATGGATTTTCTTCTTGGTGAGTAGCTAGGTTCTTAGAGTCCATCCGATTTCGTGCACCATAATGAGTTCAACTGCTCCGCTTCCTTCCCTGAAAAACTCTGAGGTTTCCTTCTTGCCATACAAAGCAGGTGACTGCAACAATCATAGAGGGCCAGGACAACCATCTGTATGTGAGAAACTGATCTCCCTGTCAACCAATCATTCCAACTCATCCTCCAGTGTCATGGTCACAATGTTGTATTGTAAGTCCATTGAGTATGCTATGTGAAAAGGGGCATTGGAGAAACAGATGATCCACAGTTTATTGCTTATCACAAAAGATACAATTGCTGTCCTCCAGAGTTTTCTGTTTTTGAATTACGTCCGTAGTCAATATCATCCTTTTTTTTTTTTTTTTTTCAGGACTAGCCAAAGACAAACTGCATACTTACCACATTATTATGCCAGGGCAATTTCCACCAGCCAATTTCCTGTTCTGGTAGTTGTAGAGCATCATATGTAGTTTTACCATGATACTTTCCTTGTTTCTGCTCTGTCCAAGATGATATTTGCATATCATACCATTTGGGCAAGTATTTTATAAGTTGCATTAACTTCTCATCTAGCCCTTATAAGTATAGATTTAAAGCTAAATAGTTTATGGATTTCTTGGGAGAGTTTTTTTTTTTTTTTTTAAATAAGGATTCGGATTTAAATTTAGATTTGGACACCTTCTGCGAGAGCTTAAATTATGAAATTTACTATTCATTTAATTTTGATGTACAAGGTGCAATTTAAAATTAAAAGGTAATACTATATTTATTAGGACATATTATATAGATATCTCTACAAAATTATACTATACCTAGCTATCTTTTGTTTAAAAAGACTACTTATTTTGGTATTTTAAATTTCATCTTATTTGAGGTTTTCCGATGTACACTATATTCATTTAGATACCTCGCTGTAACACTTAATTTATTCACTTAGTAAATTGCATGTATTATGGCAATATACTTCTTTAAGTATCTATGTTAAACTAAATTAATACAATATCTTACATCAGTTAGAATTATTAAGTTCAGAATAATTATAATTAGTTATCGATTGTGAAACTGTAGTAGTTATTACTACATTGACGGATGACGTCGTAAAAGGACCCATCTTATCTGTGATGTATGTTATACTTATAATTTTAATTATAATTGTGAAAGATTACTGATGAAAAAGATAATTTTATAGTATAAGTTGGTAAAACCTTTGACCATTTAATAATGTGAAATTTTGTAATTGAATTTTTTAACAACCATATAATCGAAGAATTTGAACCATTGATTTAAGAGAATTTAGACGCCAATAGTCCCATCGTTGGAGCATTTGGATAAGAATAATTGAACCTTTAAAATTAACATTCAGCAAGTCAACTTTTAAAGATATTTATATTGGCTTATTTATCACATGTGAATGATGTTATTGGAAAAGTAAATAAAAGTACACTAACCACACAATAAATAAGTTATCGCCTCTCAATGTCAAAATAAAAGTGTCTATGACTTGTTATATCACAAATAACATAAATAACCCTGAAATTTGGATAATCATGATGCGGTAATACTTATTAAATTAATTTAAACGATAATGTTCGAAATATAAATTTAATGTGATAAATAAGCTACCATATTATCATCAGATTAATAAGTCAAAAAGAGTCGTCAAAGATCGGATTATTTTCATCCAAAATTTCCAAAGGTAGAATATTTCCATCCAGAACCCTTGATTTAAATTATACAAGCTGGTTTCATGCAAAAGAGATATTTGAGAGAAATTAACTTAATGCCCAATTGTGTGTAGTAAGTTAAGTAAGATGGTCAACTAAGACTTAATTTTTGTGACTAAATTTGCTGCAGTTAGACAGTAACATGAAAAATAGTATAAATTTCCTTGTCGTCACATGAAAAAAAAAATAATATTTTTGAGTTATTACAATTGTGATTTGAAATAAAAATAATAAAATAGCCAACTCGTGTTAAATTGTCATTCAGCCTATGAATAGAAGAAAACGTAACATATTTGATCTTCGCTTTTCACAGGCATTTCAATTAAGTGGTAGTCTGATAATATATCGAGTAAGCTTTTTTGATGAATTGATGTGTTATACTGAAAGTGAAGAGAATTTATTTAAGCATGGTGATCGATCCCTAAGGCAACATAATCTTACACGAAATGAAGGTGGATAATTAGTACTAAAATTAGTAATTTACAAAAGCTAATTATGGTGAGACTACTCTCACTATCGTCAAAGCCCATATTTTGAAATCGTGACATAAAACAAAATTAAAGGAAACTATATATGACTTAACTAGGATTGATAGGAACACATCCATCCACATTTTGCACTTAATTTGATGCCTAAAGTTCAATAGACCAAAGTTGCTTATCTTGATTGTCACCCTGTCGTTTTGATTTCTAATGTGAGCAAAATTGCTTTTATTGCATTGGGATGATTAGACGTTTTTGAGAATCGAAAGCTTGTTTTTTAACTCATGTCAATGCCTTAGATTATTATCTTTACGCATTATTGGTTACGAGCTTGAGAAATTCAAATCCAACTACCCAATTTCTGTTGATTGCGTTATTATCTTTAATCGTCATATTGCGTAAGAAAAGTTGGATATGGGTTGCTTTGAAGATTTCTTTCATGTATTAAAGCCTCTATCGCCATCCTAAGTACATCCCCAAACACAAAACGTAAATACAATTTAAGCAAAAATAAATTAGTCAAGTAGATAGCAATCTTGAAAATGGAATTGATGTAAATGTTTTCTAGAAGCTCACTTGTACGGAACTTATTTACACTCATGGGCAATAACACAAGAAAAAGTCACAACCATTGAGTCTATATTTGCACGTATACTTGCCTTTAGTTATTATCATGATTATCCTTCATTTATCTATCTAACGTCATCTTTCAAGAGTTACTAGTCGAAGACAGCTGATTTTAAAAATATATATGCACCGGTTATAAATAAAAAGAAGAATTTTTAACGTTAGAATTAAGGATTAACTATTTTTTTCTTTAAACTTTTGGAGCAGAACTTAAAGTTTGTTATGCTTATTGTCTTACATTTGTGCCTCTTATATCAAAACAAAATTATAAAAGGTATAGAATCCGATGGCTATATGCCGACGATCAACTCAACTCAAAGGTACAACTCGACTGGCCATACATACAACCGGAGTAGAACATACATATCACTCTATTGTCCAACGTCTTGAATTTACAACATGAATGAATTAAAATGAACAAAAGGTGGTTGGCTTCAACCATTCGGAGCTTTTCTACATGCCTTCAAGAACATACAACTCTTTTATTTAAAATTACATATAAAACATATGAAAATAATTTAATTTACATACATTTATACATTTGAGGTCCTACATAGGAAATAATTAACCATAATGCAAAACAAAGACACCACAAACCTGGATGAGAAAAGATAAGGGAGGGTGAGCAAACCACTGCTTAATAGGAAATTCAATCCACACTTCTGAAACTCATCCCCCAAAGAGGCTAACACAAGTCTATGGGTTGTAGAACCCTCGCCAAGATAATATCAACTAAATAGCACATCCGCTTTTTATTAGTATATATATATATATATATATATATATATATATATATATATATATATGTCATCTACCTTCAAATAGGCCTCATCGGCTCGCAAGCCGGACAACTCATTATCCCCACATGTACTAAGTGCATTCTAGCTTGTAAAGCGGAAACACAATTTTTAACCATAAGTTTGGAACATTTGGAAGATTCTTACAATAGAATCTTCCACTTAATTATAGAAGGATCTCTAGTTCTTTTTTCTATAGATTATTGGCAAGAGTTAAAAGAGTAACCATACAACTAAAACAACAATAGTATGTATTGAGGAAACTAATAACTACGAAAAAACTAAAACAAACTCCAAACAAACAAAATACTTTGCTAAACAGCAACCCAAATCACCTTAGAATTCTACTAGGAAGAAAAGAGTCGGTGCTCGAGTAAAATCCAATCTGAGTGCGACTCAATCTGTAAAGAGATTGGGTTCAGGTTCTAAAAGATTCTAAAATCTTCACAAAATATCCTCGTCTAACTCATAATCGCTACCCCGAAAAACAAGGGCGGCTCTCTCTCCGGCCACCGCCTGCTATTGTCCTCACTACGTCCTCCTCTGCATTCCCTTCCTGCCTCCATGGTTGAAGAAAGTTCTTCCTTCATCATTCTTATTACTTCATCTTGATACGTCCTCACTCCACATCAAAAAAAAAAACTTGTGTCCGTTGTCGTTGTGCTGCTCCTTTTGGAGATCAAGGTTGAGGCCTATGAAAAAGTTCATCCTCCCTAAGCTTGAACTGCCACAGGAGTTTGAGGCCCGATGCTCAGACACTTGAAACCATCTTAATTTTTTTCCTTTCCCTAATCTGATGGACCTACCTTTTACCGTTGAGACGTCTTCCAACTGCTCGGCAAAATATCTCTCATCCTCCCTGGCAACTTAAATCCATGAAGGCTTACTTCCTTCCCCTAATCAGAAGTACCTATCTTCACCCATGGAGGATTATTTAATCAATGCAATCAACATATAAATGCTCGCATTTCACGAAAAGACTTTTCACTAAAATTACTTTGAGGATATAACAAATCTTTCCGTTTTAAAAACTTCACAAATTAACAATAATAAAAGTTAAACACTCTTTGAATCCTAGATCACGAACTAATATATATATTTAGATGTTAATTTCGGATTGTAGAATTCAAGTTAATTATTTCTCAAACTTACTCTCCAAAATTCTCATTATCATGAAAAGTAGTAAAATTTATATAGCCTTATCCATACACTCATATTAAACTCCATATTCTAGCTTTGTAGGCATCCAGTTTGCTTCCAAACTACACACTAGAACATCTAAACTATTCACAACCATCTGCAGTGTTAGGATCGGAGAGCTCTCAAGCAATAAAACTTTAAACAAAAGAAATAAATAAGAATGTGACACAAGATTTTTAACTTAGAAATACTCAAACCGAGAAAAAACACAAACCGATGCACTAGATTTCTAGTAGTTATAAGGAATTTTCACTCAAACTTATCCTAACTTACACCTCAACTACTTCTACACAACAATGGAGGATTATCCAACATTTTATAGCCATTACTGAGTAATAACTTAAGCATTTACAAGCAATAATACGAGAAATAAACACTTCAAAATCGAAGAAAAACGGCCAAAACTGAGAAGCCAAGCAGCTGGGCAGCCGGCAAGGCTCGTGCCGCTTGACATGGACACCACATGCAGTCAACACGGGCTGTGTCGGCCGACACGGGCAGCCCGTGTTGGCTGCTGCCCAGGCCACTTTTTGTGTTTCCGTCCGAAACGCTCCATGCTCACCGTTCCTTGCCCTGTAGTGTGATGTTTTTGAGTCCAAAGCATCCATGAGGCTCGGTATACCCAACATGCAACACATTGTTTGAGCTGTAATTTGAGATGTAAACACATTGTTTACAACTTAAATTCACCCAAATTTAACTTTATCATTTAATATCTCGTTATACCCATATTAATTCACTTTCCTAGAATTCAGACTTTAATATCAAAATCTCTGGCAATTCAGTCATCTATAATATCTAATATATGTCAAGAAACACTTTTGATTTCATAATAACTAAGGTCCACGCTAGTTAGGGCTTATAGGTTTCAATTCACCGCAAATATATCAAAACAGTTTAAGTTTCAAAATTACTATTAGGCTAGGGAGAAGAGAACACCCACTTGAATTCAAGACTCTTAAAGTCTTCCCCTTGACGATTAAAAAACAACCCTCTTAAAGTCAAATTTTAAGTTTGGAGTTGTTGCAACACCTCGATATTTTAGCTAATGATATTTGATCTGTATGTGAATATGTGACTGAAATATGTGATTTAATTCGTCATATAATATTTAACTAGCCTTAATAACTTTGTGACCAATTAAAATGTGTTCATTGAATTATTCATATTAAATATATATGCATGTGCATTAAACTAAATTTATTGATATTATGTTTAGTAATTTACTTAGTGATAAAAACAATCGATCAAGCCAAAATCAAAGTGGAAGTCAAGCCAAGTTAAATCAAATGCATAATTAGTAATTAAAGAAAATATTAAATGATAGTCCATTGTTTTGTCTAGCACATAGATTTCTCAAGTTATAGTTTTGTTTAGCTCATAGTTTTTTAGATGGAAAGCAAAAGCACATGGTTTTAGCCTATAGTCTTTTAAATAAAATTTACATGTGTTATAATTTGGTTGATTTGAAATTTCTATAAATATGAGTCGCTTTTCCTCCCATTGAGCATCAAAAACTAAAGCAACAAAAATAGAGAGAACGAAACAGAGGAGGTTTTTGCTTATTAGATTAAGGACGGAATAGAGACAGATATAGAAGAGATCTATTTGTCTAAATTAAGGTGAATAATTATTATTTCTTTAAAAAAATGATTAGGAGAAGATAATTAAAAAATAATGAAAGAATATGATAATATAAGCTTAACAAAAGAATTATAAACTTAATTTCACTAAATTAAAAACTCATCTTTATTTTATATTTTGATTTGTTTGATTATTTGGATGCTTTGATTGAATTATGAATTAACATTATTGATAAGCACGAGATGTATTCTAATCTTGATGTATTGTTGTATAAAAAATTGGCTTCAACTTGGTCAGAAGAATAATGGTCGTTGAATTTAGATGTTAATTTCGGATTATAACCATTTTTCTCCATTATTTGAATTTCTAAAAACTATTGGATGCATAAAAAATATGTAATTTTTACTGTAGCTTCTACATATTATACAGTAATTGTTTTTAAATTTTCATGATTTTGGATGAGTAGATTCTGAGTTCGAAATTTCTAATTAAAATTGCTTAGTTTATGCTAAATATGGACTTATTATATGTTTCTAATTTGTTAGGTAATTTGTTGATTAATTATCAAGGATAAATTCAGTGGGCTAAACTAGAAATAGACTATATGTACTTATAGAAATTATTTTGAAATGTTAAACCAAATTTTATACATGTTTATGACTATATACGTCGTGAAAAACTTCTTAATCTAAGATGTGGATCTGTGTTTCCTTGGAAAAAAATGATAATAATATGAATTTAAGATATGCTAAGACTATGTTTAAAAGGGAATGAAGTTCATGTCCACATAGGACTATTACTTATTTGTTACGTTTTAGAGTTATGACCATAGAAGTAGTTTGTCTTTTTGTATATATTTCAGGTCGTCCGATTGGAAAGGTTTAACTAATACATTAGGATGTAATTTTTGGCTTGTGTGTTATATGATCTGTGTGGGTCTGTGATTTTACCTTGTGATAGATTTGGTCGGTTCACTAGAATGTGAATAATGGCTCCACAGTTTGTGATTTTAGGCAACCTCTTTCTCTAGAGTAGTGGAGATCTGGTTAGTATCTTATAATGACTTTGGCCGATCTACCAGGATGTGTTTGTGACCCTTGTATTATGTGATAATTCGTTGTGTTGATCATGAGTGGATTTCTCAAAGATTAAGAGACTTAACGATACAATTAAGATTTTGTTCCATGTGTTGAACTACGATTAAACATGATATGTTTGATTATGTGTATTAATTGTTCATGTGCTTATGTGTAAATCGGATAATGTGCAAAGCGTAGCATTAGGAAATATAAGTAGTACAACATAAGCAGTATCCACGTGACTCGGGAGCTCATGACCTCATATTTTTCAGGTTCAAGGAAAGGATTACAACTAGAAGATTTTTTTTTGGGATAGAACTAGAAGATATTGTAACACAAGAGGATAATTTGGGTATAGCTTGGCTATTTTCGGTTTCAATAACTTGATGTCTTATATGATGGAACTATGAAAATAAGTGTTATATGCAAGGTTGTTAGAATTGGGATTATAGTTAGAATCGATGGGGGTGGTTAGAATGGGAATCGTAGAATCGGATCGAGGATCATAAGATTCTAATATTTGTTTGTAATAATGAATTTTTTTATAAGAATAAAAATTTTAGCAAACATTTATAAAGATTTATTGAAATCCAATTCAATTATGCTTTGTGAAAGATTTTGTTTTAAAAATAAACTATTGTGATGAATTCTCGAATAAAATTATATATTATTAATTTATGAAATTTATTTAAAATCGTGGATCGGATCGTAGGATCGTACGATAATTTTTTGAACTAAATTTGGATCGTAAGATTCTAATACATTTAACATTATAACAAGAGTTGGATCGATGAAGAATTTTTGGATCGTAAAATCATAGAATCGTAAGATGTGGATCGGGAGTTTAATAATTATGGTTATATGTATGTATTATGTACAAACTATTTGGAACTAATTGATGTATGACGAAATGTATATTTTAGACTTAACCAATTTGATCTAAGATTACGTTTTGTTAGAGACTTCCTCTACACTAGGATATTAAGAGGTTAGTTAAGGTTTAGAACTTTGAGAGAGGCTCGTAGGCATCCGATTTGGACATATACGGTGGTGACGTACTTGGCTACTTGAATCGGGGCATTATAGTTGCAAACCCTAGTTGTACTCTTCACTTCGGGATGGTGGTTGGTCAGACTTTTGGACATTGTTGGGTGGTTGTCAGCATCTATCCTAGGCATCAGTGGTGGTGGATAGGGCGGTGCTAAACGGTGGAGAAACTGCCCAAAGTTTTCCTCGCAAGACAGGGCGGGTCCCTATCCCCCGTTACTCCTCACTGTTGACGGCATGCGGCATTAGCGGTCTGCTTCTCACCGTGCTCTCTCTCCCCCACGCATACTCTCTCCCTCCCCCTCGAGTTGAGCAAGAAGTAGAGGCAAAAGGAATTCGCGCCCCCCATCTGTCGTGAAATCAAATTGGGGCTAATTCTATATTTACTATTTTTTCTAACTTTTTAGAAGTTTTCCTCTTTTCCTTTTTTTCTTTCCTTTCTTCTCCTCTAAACCCTAATTCTGTATCAATTACTTTTCTATTTTTATTAAATTATTGAGTCTGTTACTAGCCTAGTTACCACCAATGATAAAATTTTAAAAGGTTTTTAAAAATAATTAGTAAAATTTCTTATTATTATTACTCAAATGCTTAAATATAAAATCTCATCATGCATTTAAAATTTGACATCTATTATTACAAAAATTGTCTATGTTAGTTAACGCTCTGATGTAGAAAAGCTAATCATTTATCACATTTAAGTAATCCAAACCCCCTACCCACCAAAAAAAAATCATTTCCACGACCACGAATGGGAAAAGGTCAAAAAATTTTAAAAAGCAACGCTCCAGATTTTTGAAAAATAAATTTAAACGAGTACTACGACATGAATGAACAATATTTGACTGAGACCTTCATATACACCTCTATATATATATATATATATAAAAGAAGATATGCTATAAATGAGGAAACTTTTAGATTTTACGTTTATGCAAATATAGGATGAAAGACACGCCAAATCATTTGACTAAAGTTTCAAAAGATGAAGATTAAATAATCACAATATACTCTCAAATCTCTTTGGATAGATTCACACAATTTTTATTTTTTTTCAGAGGAGTACAATAGGTGAAAGGAGAATCGAACTTGAGACTTAATGTACTCGAGACTTCAATCTTGACCATTAGGTCAAGACCTCATTGGTTAGATTCACACAACTATGTTGTAAAATGAATATATATATATATATTTTCATCTCCAATAGTTACACTCCAAATAACAGGTAAGCACCAAAAATCTAGACCATTATATTTTCATCGAATGGTCTACATTAAATGCACTATTTATCAATTAAAAAAGAAAAAAAAACAATCAAGGGAGGTTTCCGATGGCTGGCATGGGTTCCCGATCTCCCTCTTTGCTTCCTCTCTCTCTCTCATTCGCCAATAGAAAGCAATTTACTATATATTTGTCTTTATTAAGTAAAGTCTCAAGTTTGAGTGGACAGAGAAAATCTATCGTATTGGAGCTCTAACTTATATAGGCCAGCAGTAGCTTAATTCCAATGAAATGAGATCATGGGTAGAATGAAGGATAGAACGTAGGCCATAAAGAGATCGTTATCTTTTGTAAATAATTGTCTTTTTTTTTTCTCAAGAAAGAAGAGTTTTTATTTGTATATTTCAATTAATAATATAATAAAGTCGATAGGTTTGGGGCATCATTAATCTTATATATGAAGATATTAATGGTCATACTGCATAAGAAAAGTTGGACACGGACAGCTTTAAAGATTACTTCCAGAGTTGCACTTATTAGAGCCTCTATCATCGTCCTAAATGCATTCTTGGAGATAAAAACTAAAAACAAATTAGTAGACAACAGCTTTAAACGTTTTTTAGAAGCTCACATGTACGGAATCTAACGTACAAGAAAATATAGTGAGCGATTTAGTCCTTAAACACAAGAAAAATGATGAAATTAAACTAACCACACTTTTAAATCTTTGCAGGTACACTAACCTCTAATTATTACCATTATGTATAAGCCTAGGTGTATTGAGGGTTAGCAAACAGGCCGGTCCAAAATGGACAGAAAATCAACCCGATTGTTAGATGGACCAACTGCGGACTTAAACCCACCCATTTTCCAGGTATGTATGCAAGCTGAATCTACTGGAATTGCCGAATGGACATAGAAGAGCATTCATTGGATATGTAAACCCAGGAGCACGGCTTCGCAGCTACAACAAATACACACGAAATTCAGACTAAGGAAATACACAAACCGAAGCTCTCAAAAAAGAAAAAGAAATACAGACCGAAACATCAAATCCTGTATCTAAACTTTCTACCTAAAGAGGTTCGGGTGGGAGTGCACAAAAAAGTCACCGTTACTGCTTTACCGTCTATGTGATTCCAAGCCAATCGTCATCGATACAACAGAGGTTATAAATGGGAGATTCGAGTTAAAATAGAAAACAATGACTAAGAATTATAATTCGCTGTACAGGAGACTGTACAAGAGATACTGCTATGTCTGCTACATCCCAGGAAAGTCAGGCCTGATTAGAGGCTACTCAGCTATTTGATAGATTCTCTTCACTTGTCATACTCATCGAGCAACAAATGCTAGCTTCTAGGTTGGGTCCTTTCAGGAAATAGAAAGTCAGAAGATAGCTTGTAAGTTAACTTCTCGGTTTTGTTCCTGAACTATGCAACTCATGAACAAGCTTTTCTCTGCATCCCTCAATCGTCTAACTCGACAAGCTGTGCACGCCTCTCAGCTGCTTTCTTCCTAATAAAGAAACCCCACCTCATTGCCGCCTTGATCTTCAGCCAACCAACCACAGCTCTTCCAGGGCGAGTTCGATCTTCATCTTGGTTGCTATTATAGTTAGATGGGGTGGGCATGAATGAGGGGAATGTAAAAGTTTCATCCGGAATGCTCATAGGAACATTCTGCCCTCCCATGCTGAAAAGTCTCAGCAGCTGTTGCATGTCATCACTCTCAAGTAGCTCGTGGCTTCTGACACGAATCTCCTCCTCTGAAAATGGATTTTGCGACCACTCATCATATGGATTGTTGGATGGTTGAGACGGCTGAAGGAACTGAAACCCAGATGTAGAAGCTTGGGAAGGAGCCAAGGCTAATGCTGCCCGGTTCTCATTCCCTGTGATATGAGCCTGCTGTGAGTTGCCCATCAGACCATGCTGGGATAATGAGGTAGAGCTCTCAAACTGATTGTGTGAGTTGAGATTTGGGAATCTATTGGCCACATTTTCATTGAATCCTGCAGCTGAGCATTAAAACACAGCCATATATTAGCTTGGGGAGGACCTAAGGTAGCCTCACATGCAATCTTTTAGCAATCTCCTGTTTCATGCCAGAACTAAACAAGCAAGAGACAAATATAGTAGCTTTAATTCTTTTTCTCAGTTTTCTTTCAACCATTTTGTGTGAGACCGTTTCACTACGAGACAAAGAAAACTTGAATCCTGTGTCTTCATGAATGTGAGCCAAAAGTTAAAAACACCACCTATAGCAGTCTTAAAGGAAATCCAAAATGAACAATTAATATCATATGTTGATATCTTTACATCTCCCTCAGATTTTCATCTACATTTGGAAGCTCATTTGGAAGTCTGTGGCGCCTTTAAAAGTGTCTTTTTTGTATGGGAAGCATGTCATGGGAGTATTTTAACTTGTGATAATTTACAAAGGGACAAATTTTGGAGAATAGATGTCTTCGAGGGAGTGGAAACTTCTCTTAGTCGCTTTAAGGATAAGATCCTCAAGACTCTACTTTTGGAATAGTGGCAATTTCCGCCAATCTTCTTTTGATATTGTAGATTTTGTGGATAGCCTACATTTTGGTTGTACATAGTCCTTTTGTAGGATGCTTGTTTTGCATCCCTTTTGTAGGATGCTTGTTTTGCATCCATCTTTTTCATTTATATTTATATAAATTTTGATTTTTCTTATAAAAAAAAATTATAATAAGTTGATATCACATTCCCGTTCCACCTTCACTAAAAGAAAGGATCTTTCTCATCAAGAGTAGATGAAAAGAATCTAATAAAATGATTATGTTCCAAAATAATTAATTAGCCTATTGCAATTTTTCAGGCATTAAAGAATCAACTAGAGGACTAACATTCTTTTACATGAGATTCTCCCTTGTTAGATATGTCCAAAAGGAACACTTTCTTTTCATCGAGAAATTATGGAACAAATCTTATCCAAAGATTAATTATAATTATACAAAGTTCTTGCAAAGTTAGCATACATCAAATTTGACCAAAGAAACCCATTCCCCTTCTCTGTTGTCTGTCACCCCGACCAATCCTTGAACCCTTGGCCTCTCACGAAGCAATCAATAATATCCAGTGTCAACAAGGTGCAAATGAACATCTGTCTTGTCCATTTTCCTATTAATTATGAAAGTTAAAAAGAGCACGGATAATTAGCTAAGCCCACACCTCATCTCTATAACTTAGTGTTATAGGTAATTAGATGTCAAATTCAAGGCTACTTCAAAAAAACTCATGTATGCAAGGAAACCCTCCCCTCCCCTCCCTCCTTAACTGCTTTCATTCTACTGTCACCTCTCCCACCAGCAAACCAATGCTTCCACTCTACTTTCATCTCACCTACCGGCTAGGAATTATTATTCTTCTATCATTCTTAACCTTCTCTGCTCTCCATTTATCTTATTTATATATTCATTAATTGTTATTTTATTTTTCTCTGTTAGAAATAGTCTTCCCAATTGTGAGATTTGTAGATCCTGCTGTCTAATTTTGACTCTATAATTATGTGAGAGTTTTGCATTTTATGCTGCCTTCGAGTTGGTTTCTTGTTGTTTTGTTTGTTGTTGTTGGAGTGAAAAATCATAAGGTCGTAGCAAGGTTCTCTAATGGTGTTGGACAATTCAAATAGTCTTTCATATTAGAACAAAATATCTCATCCATGAAGTCCATACTAATCTTGTCTACAATCTGGAAAGAGTATGACAAATATATGGATCTTTTTCCCAAAACTACACTAACCGAAACAACAATTTACTTTAAAGACTAGCGTTCAATATGTACCAAGTTAGATTCAGCAAGGTAAGGATTTCATTTTGTCGGTAAATACTTTTTTTTTCAGTTGGATTTCCGTTGTAAATGCCAAATGGCATAGTAGTAGTTAATCAATTTGTCCCTTTTTTTCTTGCCAAAAAAGAAAAAGATCAATACTGACAGTAGTCCACCAATAAAGCTAAGCAACACATCCTTACCAAAAATTTAAAAAAAAAAAAACAAAGGTAAGCAACACATACCTGGAGCTGCCACACTAGAGTCTAACAATTGCTGCTCATTAGAAACTGAAACAGGCAACCGGGGTAGAGCCAGGTGACTATCTATACCATTTGGAAAACTGATAGTATCCATTGGTAGTTCATTCTGAGACGAACGTGTTCTTCGAGTTTTCTTGGAGTTCAAGAATGCCTTGCCGTCATACTCTATGACCTGATGCCAATTCTCATATGCTTTCTTCACAAGTGTATCAACAAATACCTGGATGAAGACGTCATTTGTTAACTTCATCAATTCTAGAGCAGGGAGAACCACAGTAAAGGGTAAGGTTGCCACATCTTCCCCGGCCCCCCAGAAAAAAAAAAAAAAACAAGCACAAAGAAAGTGGTAATTGGATTGGATTCAGAAGATGGCTTAAGGGAAGCATTACCCTTCCATATCATTTGTGCAGGGAAGGACATATGTTCTCCTAAATGACTAGATTTAGAGGTACTGAGGCTAGGCTAAGGAAACAATAACACTAATGTGATGATACAAAAACGGATTCATCCCATCAAGTCCATCAAGTACCTCTACTATATCCTTCTGTATACACAAAAAGAGGTAGCTTCCATATTTTATGCCATGAGATGCACAAAAAGGTACTCCTGATAGAAGAACATTGATCAGCATGACTCACCTTCTGGTCATCAGAGAGGGAATCGGCAGCAATATATTGCTCTCCAGCAATGAGACCGCTAAGCTCATATATGTTGTTAAATGCCACACCAACATTTCTTGTATCATCAGGATAATAAACGTACAACTTCCCGCTAAGAACACAAGTCTTTGCATGCTCCATGAGAGCATCCCACATCCTATTTGACATGCCACTTCCAAGAATCTACAACATTGGAAAATGACTTAGCAAATATATATAATGCAAGACATAATGAACAATAATGAACAATAACAACACACTACAAATATTCCTTACAGTTCTTAATCTTTGAGAATCCCTCACTGCAAGCCGAAGAAAATCCTCCACAGTGTAGATTGCAGCTTGATTCAATCTCTTATGGAAAGATCCATCTTTTCCAATCTTCTCTAATCTCCAAACCTCATCATGAAGTGCCGGCGGATAGTGCTTCTTGTACACTATAAAAGGAAGAAGAAAGAGTCAAGCTCAATTCATGAGTCTTCAAACGGACATAAAAAGATCCTAAAATGGAGATTACTTACATTCCCCTCTGTGATCCTTCACAGTAAAAGCTTCAGTTTTTGCCTCACGTATACGAATTCCCTCACCATATCCTGAGGCCACCTTCAGGCCAAGCCTAAACTTCCTACTCCGTATCCAACTTGAATTGTCCGTAAAGGTGAGGTCTCCAAGTGTCCCAACACCTTCTTTGAGACTAATCTGTAAGTCCCCGGTCAAAAGTGGTCTCTTTCCTTCACGCTCCTTTACAATATGGCTTTCAAACTCTTCTTGAGACCAACCTTCATCATCTTCATTGTTAAAATCACCTTCAAGAACGACAATATCAAGCTTCACAGAGGACTCAGGCCCAGATGTCACCACATGGCCTGTATTTGCATCAATTAGTACGATATGAATTGCAGCACCCTGCTCTCCTTCAACCTTGCCTCCAGTGAACAAAGGAAGTGACAATTTGGACTTAAAATGCAGTTGCAAGTTCCTTCCATCTGATGCTTCAATACGTTTTGGTGATGACCTAAAATCCCAAGTGTAAGAATATATTATTTAATTCTTTCTTTGGCTAAGTGAAAAAGGAAGTAAAAACATCAATAAGGACCATAACACCATAACTCACAACACCATAACTCAGAAGTGCTGAACACAAGACATGATCACAAAGACAATAAGGAGACAACAACATATCTTTAAGGAGATCCTCCTTAAACTGTAACCACAAGAAATTTTCTGATGTAAAGGGTGACTCACATAACCAATCAATCTCACAAAGAGAAACTCAAAATTTTATATCAATTCTTATTCACAGTCTCAATTCTCCAATTACATAAAATATAAAAATACCATATATTATCCTATACGAAATTAACATAAAAATATCATTAAAATACACTAATTTTCCATATCCGAGATCATTCCCGAATCTCCTTATTTTAGGCTTTGTTCCTTTTATCTTCATCTCCATCATTTTCATAATTACTTATCTCCAAGCGATGATGCATTCATAGGTTTTCATTGACTGACGTAAGTTCAGTAGTGCATCACAACATCCTTATTAGAGGATTTGCTCTGGAATATTAGTTTTTTTCTGTTAAGATTCTCCAATGTTTTAAAATATACTTAGGCTGGTCCCAAGGTGATGATCTCCTAGGATAAGAAACTAAATAAGACCTGTATCCAACCCATGGTTGCGGCTTACTTTCTTCCTTTTCTTTTCTTTTTTTTAGTGGGGTCCGTTTGGCCCAGCAAGATGTTCAAATGGTAACTTAGCCCCTCTACTCAACATCATTGTTTATAAGGGGAGGGTGCCGAGCGCTGCTACTCCCTCTCCCTTTCCAATGCCTTTCAGCTATTTGAAAACTTAGTTTCACTTCCCCCAACCCCCCGAAAAAAAACCACCAAACATATTAAAAACAAAATTGAAGTTCTCAAGTTGGTGTGTAACACTACATTAATACCTTGTTCGGTGCTCATTTAGATGACACGTAAGAATACCGGTCCATCTAGAAACCAATATAAGATTTCTGACGTAAGGATGCTCTTACAATTAACATTTTCTGAAACAGGTGGAGCATACAAATGTACTTCCAAATTAAGACCAGACTCTTATAAAAGCAAGGAGTAGGGATAGTACCTTCCATTGATTCTTGCTGGGCCTAGTCTTGCTAAAGCCCTCTCCACTTCTTCACTAACCTGTACCACCACAGATGAAAAGGCGGAAAGGAAAGAAATGATTTAGAAGAACAAAAAATGTAGCCGAAACAAAGTTAGCCTAGTTTGGAAAATTATCAATGGGATGCAATTTTCCTTATGATTAACCCTACCCTTAAAAGGACAAAACAAAAAACAACAGCATAAAAAGAAGCCAACATGCATACACAAACCACACGCACAGCACCCAGAGAGTATCATAAATTTTGGTAGCTAAGCCTGTTAATAAACAAATAGTAGTATGTAAGACAGCAAATGACTCTTCTAAGACTAGCATTGACTTCTCAATTTCTAATACCTTTTTCTGCAAATCAGAGATCTCAGAAATTATAGAATGCTAATGAATAGCTATATCTAGAAACTTTTATTTAGAAGAAGGTTGTCATGAAAATGGAAATACATGTCATGATATTTACCTATTAACTTAAAAGAGAGAAATGATCACACTTCATTACAGTTAGATATCAGCTTTGAAATTCAAATGAGAAATTTATCAAGTAAAGAGGTTTTTGAAGGTTCAAATCATTTTTTTCCAGATGAGGCAATTTGGAAGTCTAAAGCTCCCACCAAAGCATGTTTGCTTGCTCAGGCAGCCACTTCAAGGAAGATTCCAACTGCAGACATGCTTAAAAAGAGAAATTTTAAGTTGGCTAGTACGTGTGCGATGTGTCTAGCGGAAGAAGAATCTGCTGATCACCTTTTTGTTCATTGTGAGTGGGTCGCCACTTTATGGCACTTGTCTTTCTCTTTGATGGGGGTTAGTTGGCTGTAACCTCTAACAGTAAAAGACGTTTTGGTGGCGTGACGAAGAAGGTTGAAGAAGAGTTGGGCTCTAGGAGTTTGGAAGTTGATGTTGTTAGCTATTTGGTGGAGCACATGGGAGGAGAGGAATTGCCAGATTTTTGGGGGCAAGGCGAGGTACTTTGAGGATTGCAAGCTTTACTTTTTGAGAACTTTGTAAAGTTGTGGTCAGGTTCTCAATTATGGTACGAGTTTACTTTTGGGAATATGATGATACGATTACTGTAGATTTTGAGGGCTTGATTAATTTTTGCTTGCCCCTTTTTGTACATGAGTGACAACCCCTTGGCGTCTTTTAATACATTTTTGGTGATTAATCAAAAAAAAAAAAAAAATTTATCCTGAAAGATCTGATTATGTTTCAAGGTAACCTAGAAAGCATCAAATGTCAAAACATTTGAATACCTAATCCAGCAGCTAGTTCAACTTCATTTCATAAAACTGAAAAGAATATTTATCCAGTCATTCATTTATTCATTTATTTCAAAGAACAATCCATAGTTTCAAAATAAAGGTCAATTACATCCTAAGAAGATAAGGTGTCCTAGCAGGGTAGTAACCAGTAGAAAGCAGACCAACCACATTTCATCTCTTTCAGGAAATTCCTACAAACTGCAAGAAAGATACAAACTACAGCAAAAGACAGTCCCGCTGAACTGACAACCCTGAGAACATACATCCAAATTTCTCTAATGAAATGCGCCATATAATAGCCATCAGCATACTCCAAGCAGTCACAATACCTCCTTTCCATGCCTCCCAAACCTAGCACACCAGCCTGACAGAAATTCCAAAATGGTGCCAGGGCGCACACAACTCCATGGAGTTGACAAATGCTTCCTGTTGGACTCGCCTAGTACACCAAGAAGTACCAAATAATTGGTGTATGATTTTACTTTTTATGCTTTATAAAGAGCTTAGACATACAAATCTCTGAAACATTCCAGAATTTGCCCATTGGGGAAGGAAAATCAGAATAGAACTCACAAGTATACAATAAAGAAATAATCAGTAAACATTTGTTAAATATGAACATGGCATCTAACCTATAAATTACATATCAACATTAATAGGAGGTAATCAAGTCAGAAGAAGTATCCAGGCCATGGAGAGAGGAAAAGCCAGTAAAAAAAAGTCTCTCTCTGTACCAAACGACTAAATTCCATAATATAATTTTAACAACCTAAAAACAAAGTCTTGCTTCTATTTTATCACTAAATTTTTAATCTTCTTCAATATGGTAATTCAAACATTAATAAGAAACATTCTTCAGCAGTATAGTGAGTCAAATCAGAATACCCCGTAATTTTATAGACTTTTGGCGGTGAAATAGAAGCTATCAATGTAGATGAGTTCTCAAAGCTCAAGCAAATAAATATAAGATGTAAACATTATTTGTCTTACAACTCTGCGAAGTATAGGTTCCAACGATGAGCAAAGTCTCTGCAAGCTATCAACCTTCAGAGCCTCTACAATTACACTGCAAAAAAGACCACGTGTTTAAAAAAAGTCAAAACACTGATCTAAACAAATCAAATTGTAATAATAAATGATATGCCATCCAGCTCATAGTCTATGCACAAAAGAGTCACAGCTCAAACCTTTCAAGTGAAACTAAGACCATTCAACTTGTACAGCAACAATAGCAACTGCATATTGTTGCCGTGGTCTCAACATAAGTGCCCTAAACTAAAGTTGAGAAATGGAGAATATATACAGTAGAGATAATGCAGGCTAAGCATATATGGGAGAATGTTAGATCTACAACAAAGAAGGCACGCCAAAAAATAAGTAATACTGAGATGCAGTCTAACTTGTCCCAGGTATGATTCTTTAATCCTCAACCAAAAGTCATCATACACTTGGGTTGGCTTCTCAAAGCATTGCGGTTTAAAAGGATAATCAATTATAAAGAAAAGCAACAACGTAAGAAATGGAAGTAAACAAATAAACAGAAAATTATCAATACACACCCAACTCTATAAATGTTCACTTTATCATGGTAAATCCATGATTTAGAAAAGCCAGGAATGAGAGTTCTAGCATTTTCTTTATCAAACAGAAAATGATCTTACAAAATTAATAGATGAAAACACCACAAAATTCACTAGCAAAGACAAGTTTATATGTTTCACAAGAAGAACAAATGCTCAAAATGTTCTGGGCTCTTACATCCATTTTCAAGTCAAAAGAATTAATCAAATAGCATAAGATTATAAAAGACAAATTTTAGACTTGTGCAAAGCATGATTGTCCATGAGTGATCAACAAAAGACTTAAAAAAGACCACGAAGAGGTCACAACAGAGATGTCAAAGCATGTAACCTTCCTAACTTGTACAGAAAGATCTCCTATGAGACAGAGTTTCACTATGCTTAACAACTCTGACTCTATCTTTCAGCTTATTTATATAAGAATGCATAATTGTGTGTTGGTTCATAAAATTATGTATGTTCATCTTGTCACCTACTCACCTTGCACCGTAATCTCCTTATCAATAGAAAGCTACATAGCAATTTACAAGACAACTTCATGGGAACAAAGGGTGCTTTACTACTTCTATGGACGCTTGCACAAAGTTGAAAGCACAAAAGCAGATAGTATATCATATATATTTTGAGCTCTAACTGCTAAAAATATTAACACAGGCTCAAAAATCCTGAAGATAAAAAACTTACTCCGAAACCAACAAATTTCAAAATCAATATAACCCATATGTGTATCACTTCTTCAAATGTTCATCCCCATTTGCAATCACCAAATGATCAAATATGCAACGAGAATCATTTTATCAAATTATAGACAAAGTTATACTGCGAGAGTGCAGTCCAAAATTGAAACCTTCAACTACAAAGTAGGCGTTTGCAAACCGAAAAAAAAAAAAAAAAAAACTCCAATGACGCATATAACTACGTGAACTACTACCAAACTCAAAAGAAATCAGACGAAAGCAAGCCATCAATCAAGTATCCAAAAAGCAATACCTAGCTAGAGCTGGACGCTTTCGCTCAGGTTGCTCATCATCATCACCTCCACCACCACCATCCAAGCTTCGTTTGCCCCTTATACTGTTGGATCTCTCCATCGACCTCGTTTGCCTCTGCATTTTCCACCCCCAATTTCCCAAAGCACCCTAGATTCACAGATCTGAAAGCACCAAATAAACAAATTTCATTTCAATTTTAAGGAAAATCAAAAAGACCCATTTCAATGTTCACCGAAAATCACGAGCCCAGATGCCAGCAAATATCAAAATTCTCAGGAAAAGCACAACCTCATTCAGTAACTCCGCAAAAATCCAAAGAACTCAGAAACCAACTTCAATTTTCACCAAAATCAAAGATCCAGAAGAGACAAAACTTCAAATTCCCGACAAAAACTCAGAAAACAGGAGCTCAACATTGACTCAAGAATCTAAAGGGGAAAAATATTACCACAATTACCCAGAGACAAAAGAAGCCAACCCAGCAATCGAGTGATTGTGTACCTTCTAGACAGGGAGGGAGGGAGAGAGAGTGATCGGATTGTGTTCGTTAAAGAGTAGACTTTGACTGCTGGCGTGAGCTAAATCAGTTGGTTTTTGGATCAAATCTTAGCTAATTGCTTCACCCCAAAAGTTTGAGCAAGTGGGCAGTAGCTCTTCTTCTAATGGGTCGTCGTGGGGCCTCCTCGTTGAATAGCCGCCGTCGGATGAATCTGTAATGCTTGTAATTCGTCCTTATTACCACGGGGTGACCCACCTCGAGGCCACTAATCAAAAGGGAGAAGAATGGGTGGGTGAAGAGAGAGAGAGAGAGAGTGGAGAGGGACAGAAAAAGAGTATGTCTTTAAGAAGTATTTAACTACTCGTATTTTGGATTGAGATAGAAGAAAGAGGATGCTTTGGATTACTCATTGAGTATTTTTTTCTCAGTTTACACAAAAGTTGCCAATTGTTAGGCTACTAATTGATCCCTCAACATAACATATTGTGGTATGTATTAAATTTTACTTTCAGGGAAAATTAATTTTATGAATCCTCATTTATTTTTTATGTACCTGAACAAGTATAAATCATAGTGAAGGATAATTAAGGCACAAGCTGGTCTTTGTTTTTCCTTCACCCTTTTCTCAAGAACACACCCCATCCCCATCTTCTTTGTATTGAAAAAAGTTCCTCTTGATCATTTTTTGACGAATTATTTTTATTTTGGTTACTTTTAGATTAATAGTTCATTTTCAGGTTATGAATTGATTTAGCTAACTTGATAGACTTTCAAATAAGGTCAAAGTCTATTAAGTTTAGCCCAATTAAGTTCGGATAGTATTATTTTAGATGGAAAGTACGCGATGTTCTAAAATTACTAAAACTTTATGTTAATTTGGATATCCATATTTTAACATCAATTAATATATATATATATATATATATATATATATATATACATACATTTGATAGAAACATTAATTAAAATATATATTTGCTTCTTAATGCTTGAAGTTGAGAATAAAGTAAGAAAGATAGTGCAAGCTGTTAAGTAAGAATTCAAATCATTAAAAAATACTATATAATATTACAATTCAGCTTTAAAGGTCGTTATAGCATTTAACTTTAAAAATAAAAAATTACATAACCAAAAACTAATATAGGCACAGGATTAGTCGAGATTCACATATGATTTACTTAATTGTCTTTGTAGCCATACCTCCATAAGGAGCATCCATGGTAGCAGTAGCAGATTACTAACATATACATAAGAAATTAAGTCACTTAAATTCAATTGATAACTTCTTAATATATATTTATTATTGAAAAAATCTAGATTAAAATCCCACTTATGGTTAATCTTTGTGTCCTTGAAAAAAATTTAAATAAGGTTTCAAGCAGCGCACAAGTGACATTTCATATTTATTGTAAGGTTTCAAGCAAGGCAGACATTGTGTGTTTATTGTGAGGTTTCAAGCAGAGCAGAAGTGACACTATATATTTATTGTGTCAAAATACTCTCTATTTTATGTCATTTCACATTTTACTAGCTAAAACAACACTAAATTTACTAAACGTATTCAATTGAACTATTGTACCAAACATTAATATGCTAACAAAATATAACTATATGTCAATAGAACAACTATTTGCTACTCAAATAGCCGCTCGAAAAACTAACATAACCAAAATAAGTAACACGTAAAATGAAAAAGATAATGAAGTCTTATTAGGCTTTATATGGACATAAAAATCTGATCCTCTCCTTAGATTCAACATTTCATATCCAACAAGCACTCTCAGCACAGCACAGCACAGAGTTAAATATCTAGAAATAGCATAACCATAAATAGTCCCGACTACAACGATTTATAATCATATCGTTCTTCATGTGGTCATAGTTCCACATTTTATTCATAGGTTCAATTGCTCGACGACAAAAGATTCTGATGCAGTTTAAGAAGCCAATCACTCCACCCGCAATACTTCGATCTCAAAGACTAAGACTGAGTTGGGTTGTATCCCCCAGGCAGGAAATCCACCGCTACCATATGCATAGTCAGGAGTACACTGCAACGACCAATCAGGGAAATTATCATCAGCCTCCCCAGCCACAAAAGGACCGCTTAAAATAGAGGTAAGCACATATCTATTCTTGAACAGACGTCCCAAAAAATAAATAATAAATAAAAGTTTATTTGACAAATCCTATTAAGTTGATCCTATTAACGACTGCAAGTAATCACTAATGTTAATTTATTCAGTCAAGCTCAAGACCATGGATGCGACCATGGTTCCATACCTTGTAGTAACTTTTCGAACATAAGGGGAAATGAACTCGCAAACAACCCTGGATTTGGAAAATATAAATGGCTCTGGCCAATTTCATCAGTTGACCTCGATCCAGAACTTTCATTAAAATGTCAGGAGAAAGGGAATATCTAGTTCATTCACTGATGGATTATGGAGGACATGATGCAGGTCACCTTTATGTCAGGTCATCTTGCATTCAGGTTGCACTTCAAGTTCAAATTGCCTCACTAAATTGCTCAAGATACTATTTCAAATATTGCTATAGCCATGCCTAATATGACTTTATATTCACTATGCACATTCAAAACAACATATAAAGAGGACACAGGACTGAACTAGTTCATGTTTTCAAAGTTGCCATTGTCAAGGCACTGCTTTATCGCAAAAGCATATAAAATTGTCGAAGCAAAGCAAAGGATTGAAACTTACCGTCAGCTTGGCAACTTCACCGACCTGCATTCCCAGCACACCTTCATCCCATCCTATAAGATCATATGCATAAATACTTCAGTCACTAGATCAACCATCAGGTTAGCTAATCAATGATTGCAATAAAGACAACATAAAGAGAATAACAGGGTTTTAGCTATGTTACTTGGACTTTTCATTATGCCTCAACTACCTGTATAGGACATTCGACACTTGGACACAAATATGGATACTCGACGCTTCATTTTAGACCAAAAATGTACAAAAGATTTCAAAAAGTTACCAAGTCTGGCACGACGCCCATGTGATGTTGGACACTCGACAATTCAACAAGGGTATGGCCAAGTCCAAGTAACATAGCCTTTCAGAAAATTATGTCTGGAAAACATCCGGCAGTACCAGAGATCTTATCTAAGAACTGCTTTATCATTGGTTTCTGAGTGTCGTGTCTCGTATAAATCAATTTAAATGCTTTAAATATAAGAGAGGACACCAAAAGACATGGGTAAAAGTAACATTCGACAGGCCTAAGGCAATGACAATGAACCTTCCTCTTTAAGTCCTTGAAATCTTTATAAGAAAGGACACCAAAAGATATGGGTATTATAGTAAGACGAACTTGCTTTGCAAGGTGACAACAGAGGGAATGGGATGAAGGTGGAACTTGACAATAGGAGCTAAAACTTGGCTTCGAGAACCAATTGAGAGAATGGCAAATAACATTCCAATTGAGAAGAGTAAAAAACTTTATACTCAATGCCGCACTCTTCACACGTAGATCATCCACGCTAGTCCATCAGCAGGTTTTACATGCTTAGCTCCGATTCAAACTCAGATGACCAAAGAAGAAACCAATGACGAGTTACGAAAACATGCACCTTTGGCTATAAGCCGAACTACTCCGAAGTTGTAAACCTTCACCCACCAAACTTGTCCACAAGGAGCGAGATTTACTGCCCTAATACCATATACTCCATGCACAAGATCCCCCCTGGAAACTCAATTTTCACACAACCAAAATGTACAATATTGTCAACTACCTATTGCAACTTCGCACAGCCATTAAATGCAGGACCGGGGTTTGGGCAAATTTTCGCAAGGGAATGGCACAACACTCAACATAATTATAACATTAGCGAAGCAAATGTTGAATGAAAAAGATGACAAAAATGTCACATGGGACACAGAGGGCAAATTCCCAGAATCATAATACCTTTTATAACATTACCCAAGCCGATCTTGAATGAAAAAGGTTCTTGTCCCGGATCCTTAGTGCTGAAATAGATAAAAAGTAAAATGAAATTCAAGCACTAAATTAGCTAGGTGAAGAAAAGAAACAGAAGAGATTACTCCTCCATACCTCCAGAACTTCTTAGAAAGGTCCCTATCTTTCCCTGCAAAGTTACATTTAGTAAGGTCAGGTAACCATAGGATAGCTAATCCACATCAAAACCCACTTTGAATTTAGCCCAAATCAGTTATAATTGCAAAGCTTTAGTTGAATTGAAAGTGGAAGAATGTCTCAACCAAACTGACACCACACCGCTTCTGAATTTGCCATTTCTGAATCACAAAAATATAAAGGAGAGGAGAGACAAAGAAAGCAGACCGAAACCAGTGCAATGGACGGTGACCTTCTGACCACGAACGGGTTTGGGGCCAGTTCCGGCTCTAAGAACTTCCTTCTCCACTCCCATCTTTCGTTTCTTACGGCGGCTACTACTCAAAGATCAATCTCTCTCGCTTCCAAACCCTCTCTCGACAAAACTAGGAGTAGTTCTACCCTTGTGGTTTTTTTTTTTTTCGCCTGAGATGGTGTGGTCGGACCATGTATTATAGTATCGGGGCCATATATATTAATCATTAGTGAAACTGTTTTTTTTTTATTTTAAGGAAAGTAATTTATTAGAAACCGTAAATGTTTAAAGTAAAATTTATTTCAATAAATATATTTTTGAGTATTTAAATTTATATTTTATTTTTTATCAAGTGATATCGTTATCACTGTAATTAATATTTTGTTAGTAAATAGTTAAATTGTTTAAATAAAAAGAAAAACGGTTTTGTTAATTATTAGTGTAAGGAAAATAGTTAAGATAGAATTTACCAAGAATTAATAAAATTTTAGTTTAAAATGATAGAGTGCGTACAATATATCTCTCTCTTCCACTTTACAATTTTTATTGAATTATTGACATATACCTTTCTTGAGCTATTTTGAAATGATTTTATTAACCGTAACTTTTTATAATTATTTTTACCTTAATTGACCTTTGCCAAATTTAATTAATGGGTACTATTTCCGCTCAAGGGTGACAATTAGGGGATTAAAAAGACAAAAATGCCCTTCATTTAAAAACTCCACAATATCCAACGCTGCTATCAATATTAGGGTGATTGACATGATTCTCATGATGATGATGATGATTAATCTCTCCTCCTCTCCTCCCACTGCTCCCTCCACCCCTACTGTCACTATCACTATTACTATTACCGCCATTGGTGTTCAATTGAGAAAGCTCCAACTGGGTGTTCATCAAGAACTTCATCCTCTGCAACTCCAACTCCTTTGCAAACTTCATCCTCTGTTTCTCCATCTCCATAATCTGCTGCAACTTGGCACTCTCCGTCGCCTCGTACGCCTCCCTGAACTGGAGTATCGCTCTCGTCAACTCCCTCACCGAATTTCCCCACACCCACGTCGCTTTCTCTCTCTTCCCTTCATCATCCCTCCTCCCGAATTCTTTACCTCCACCTTGGCTCGCTTCCTCTCCAGCGGGAAGCTTTCGGTGGAGTGGGGAGACCAACCCTCATCCAACTGCGGCGGCGGAGGCACCCTCCCAAACTGCTGGTGCCTGCTAGAATTATCAATATTCGCACTAGTATTGAACCTGGCGGGGACTGCAGGGGAGGGGAAGTTGTATTGTCCAATTTGCTGGGGTTGACGGAGGTGGGGAGGCGGTTGGAGGCGTGAAGTTTTAAATGAAAGGCATTTTCGTCTTTTCAACATCCTAATTGTCTCCCTTAACCGGAAACAGTAGCTATTAATTCTTTCAAAATAGTTCAAGGAAGGTATCAATAATTCTTTTTTATTTAAGCAAAGGAGTAATCTAAAGAGTAATCCTTTTGTACCGTGAGCATTTAAGTGAAAGTTTTCCCAACAAGTCGTACTTTTGAGAATTTAAACTTGTGTTTTTTTTAATCGAGATGAAGTCACCACCAGTTCAACTAACAATTTTTTGGTTTTACCTCACAATTTATGACTCTTTGTTAATTTAGCATTTTCGTGAGTCTCATATTCACAATATGATTCATATAAGAATAACTGTCAATATAAAAACAAAAAACATCTAATAGCTCAAAGAGTCTATTGCGTAAACTTTCTCTCTTCAAACCAACAAGGCAACAACGATAGATTCCGACAACATCTATCACCCAATTATGTAAATCAGAGGTTTCTACTAAATTGATTATTTCTTCTTCTCTGGTCCATCAAACCCCCTCCCAAAACCAAATCTTGTGAGAATATGATAAAATTTAGATTTATATGTTTTCTTAAATTAAAATCTACTAAGGATACCAAATCTTGTGAGAATATAATAGTCTAAAAATACGATACATTACACTTTTGAATCACATATCAATAAATAGTTGAACAAAAAGAAAAAATAGGAAGATGATTTAGATAATGAAATATATAAAAAAGTTATAGAAGAAACACCATCATTCATACTTGAAAATTAGGGACATGGATAGTGACGTGCAACAAAAATATCTTAAAAGGTATAATGTCCATATGGTGCCAAGGAAATAGTGTTTTGGTATATGCTTGAAATCTAATTATTATATTATAGTCTCAAAAATATGATATATTATACTTTTGAATCACATGTCAATAAATAGTTGAATAAAAAGAAAAAATAAAAAATAGTTTAGATATTAAAATATATAAAAAATTATAATTCATGAAACTACCTTATTAGGCAGTTCCAAAACTACAACGGAATTTTCATTTGAAACCAACCAAATATTATCACTTCCCTGTTCTATTCAATTATAAAGAGTTGTAAACAATTAGTAAAGAGATCTAAGAAGTTGTACAAAATTGTAAGTCAAAACTAAATAAAATAAGTATGTAACATGGATTTTGGTGATTGAAAAAAAAGCAGTAATTTTGAAGATAAGGAAATCTATTTTAGATTGGATGAATAATGCATTGAGCTTTCGAAGTTGCAAAAATATGTAAAATTTGATCGACCAAAGTAGTTTTATTCCAAAGTGAAGGGTTATTAATTTGGATTTAGAATTGATTTTAGGGTTCTTTTTTTCTCTTCTTATTTAAATGTACCTTATTTTGCATGTTAATGAGAAGACAATCAAGTTGGCATCACTTAGAATGGTCCAATCATTTTTTATAGGTGATAATACTTGGACAAAAGATGTGTCACCCCTATCTCAAAAAGCTTTTGTGGAATTGAATGTTTCCTTGGTATAATAAATAATAAACCAAATCACCAGAGTTTCAATTAGCTAATACATACATTTCAAAAGTGCTATCAAACTAAACGTTAAATAGAACATAGATTTGTCCAAACAGAATACCAAAAACTCAATCTCAATTGAATCTGCTCAGAATCCTAATCCAACATTCTCATCTGAAATGGTCTCATCTTCTAAATCCTCCTTCTATCTTCAACAGAAAGACAATGAGAGAAGATTCACCGGTATGTATGTGTCCATCTCCAAAGAAAATGCACACTGCCTGAATTCTGAGGAATAGAGGGCAAAACAAACAGGAATTTCATCACTCAATTTACGGTTTTGTTCTTGTGAAACTCGTCTATTCTCTGATACAACTTTTCCAACAACCCGCTGCAAACATGGGGAGGCGTGCAAGGCCCACACATCAGATAGATGACATTTCCCAGTGGCCTCGCGTATATGCCATCTTCCCTGAGCTTTAGAAGTAGCGATCGTGCGTACTCTGATGCATACCTGCAGAGAAAAAGGCCTCCTTAAGTAGGTTATTAAGTCCAACAAATAGCATTTAACTTGTGACGATATGTTCAGAAACTGGACTATGAACAAGGGCAATAAGAAGATGGAGAACTACCCCAAAACTTGATTCCATTTCAATTCTAAAAATAAAACAGCAGTCATAATGTATTTATACCCAAAATATGCGAACAAGACAGAAAAAAAAACATAGTATTCTAATACACCTAAAATAGAACAACACTCCCAGTGTGGACCCCACTTTTGAGGGGTCTAGGGAGGTCTAGATGTAGTTAGCATAACCCTGCAAGCAAAGAGACACACATAACATATTACAGTACTTTCTAATCATAATCATAATGGCTTATATCATAATATACCTAAAATATTACTTTATAATCATAATTGCTTATATTCTTAGGTTTGCTATGCTTAAAAAATACCACTAATATAATCCGAAAATATCAATACTTTCTAACAGTGTCCATAATCTGGGTAGCTAAAAAGACAAGTTTGACAATTTTTTCTACTTGGATTATAGTTGACTAAAGCAAAATCTCTCTAAACTTTCTCTATTTGGATTATAGTCGACTAAAGTAAAATTTTTTCTATAAAGTAATAAGTAGTCAACCATTTTAAAATCTAGGACCTAAAGGAACCAATCTTTCTATAATTTTGCAATTTAGAGGTAAAGTTGTTATATCAAAACCCCTCTTCTCACCCGGCTTAATGGCGGAACTTTCAGGGTATGGAGTTGGATTTGGATTTGGATAATCCGAAAATACAAAATGTCAAAAAATGATTAATTCTTTGACCTAATAAATTATATCATAAAATCATAAATGTCTAATACCCTTTTCTTGCCACCTACACAGATAAATTAACAAAATAGGTCAACTGCATTCAGCAATAGTGCAGTACTGCTTCTGAACAAAACTAGAACCACTTCCCAAGTTAAAACTACACGGTTAATGAGCAAAACATTACAAACAGTTATACAGAGAAGTTGTATGCATTACCCTGCATTAGAGCCTTCTGCTTCAAGCTCCAGCACAAAGAGAGTCCCCAGCACAACCACTCTTCTGATCTGTGGATGCGATGAGATTTTCTGAACAACTTCATGGTCCCACAACTGAAAGCCATTTGATCACATGAAGAACACAGGATTATGGGTGAGCATGAGCATTTTTCTAGTCGAGCCAGTACGTTCTTAAGCAACATTGCGTCTCTGAGCAAAGGGGGAGGACATTCCCAGAAAGATGATTTCAAATAAATGTGCACATACACCCCCCTCTTTTTCTTCTGCCCAACAAAAATTAAATAAATATGAATTGAGCTTACTTAACATCCACCATCAGGCAAGCGTTTAAGGAGTGGAATACACAGGTAATTTTCCGTCTTTTCATTTCTTTCTTCCGCATGATAAAATTTATTTAACAATCCACATCCCCAAACTGCCCAAAGTCCTTACTGTTCAAAGCATCTAAATAACAGTTCACAAACTATATAAAATTTAGATACTGTCAGAGACCTACACATAATATGACGAATCTCATCAATTGGAGCCAACAATGAAATTCATGCAATGACACGACGAGCAAAAGTACAGGACATAGATGGGAATAATGAAATCAAAATAAAATTAAAAGCCTGTGGAGAAGCTGTCAGTAAATTATAGTTCTACTCCCTAAGGCTTAAAAGTCCATATTGTCAAATAATTCTATTATAGTACTCATTAAGGCTCAAAAGTTCATGTTGACACAATAAGCAATAAGAAGGATAGGACATCTCGCAAATGCATTACTTCTCCAGTATTTTACTAGCAGCTTCTCTTTAGGCTTTTACTTTTATTTTGTCAAAACATTAATATGAAGATTCCCGAAAAACATAATGGAATCAATCAGGAAAACAAGAAATGAGGTATCTGCACCTAAGCAAGACTATCTAGAAGCAGCATGCTTCCTTCCTTCCACAGATGTAAGTAAAGAAGCACTTACCTCTCTGAGTGCCCTCCCCTCAGGTGGAAGATTAGGATTTTTCTTCGGATCTTTGAAACTCATAATAGACCTAACAGCTGCTGTACAGCCTATGGCATGTGCAGAATATGAGTGCCCATGCAACAGTGACTTCAGCTGGACCAATAACAGGATAAAAAGCTTCATCATACAATGAAAAATTATCGTCATGAGAGCAAACATTAGGATCACATAGAAGATGTTGAAACAATTTTCTTCCAGGAAAAAATAAATAAATAAAGGAATTCGTTATTGAAGGCAAACGGCATCAACAATAAACATCATACTCAAACGAATACATATCTAAAATAGAAGTTACAATTAAGTATTTGATGTGAGAACAGTTAGGACAACAAAAATACTTCTTTCTTTGGGGATGGGGTTAAATAATTTAGCAATTGCATACACAAACATGAAAGTCATGCACAATTTTCTTTTCCATGTCAAGTATGGTGACTTAGTCATAGCATGTCTTTCCAAAAAGCAAAAAGAAGTAGAAGAAATCTTCTAGGAGGGAGTTTTATGACAGCCTAAAGTACGCAGTACGCTATAAATAACTGAATTCATGACCTTCAAGTCTTCAACAAGGATAACTAGTAAAGCAAGAGGAGCAGACTAGACAGCTTACAGTCACCACTTTGAAACAATATTACTTTCACTGGGGGCTACCAGCAGTGGTTTTTTTATTTTTCTTTTTGATAAGTAGTAAAAGATGCATAAACGAGACACACAAGCGGATGTCAGCTATGTACAAAAGGGGCATCCACAAAAATATTATGCCTTCAAGCGCTCATCCATAATACGATCTAAAAAATCCAAAAAATTCAAATTTCTATCTCCAATAGGTACTAGCAGAAGGGATTGATATTAGAGGAACTTGAAGGATTGGAGTGCTGGACTCAAGATAATGACAAGCAGGAGAAAGACAGGCATTCTTGCAAACTTACAAGATTCAAGGTTACCCTTACCTTGAATGATTTGACTGCAACACATTTTCAAGAAGGCAATGATGATAGTTTTAGTTCTTAATTGAAAGTAGGTTAGCTTTCCATGAGCCATGCTACGGAGTTGAATATCAAATAGATCCGTAGGTTGTGGTACCAAACTAATTAAATCAGTTTTATTTTCGTATTCATCCTTTATTTGTTGGACAATTTTGTGCATTCAGTTGTTCCTTAGCTGCAGGGATTCTACAGAATTATCAAAACAGCCAGGGGTTGGGGGGAGACAGGTGCAAGAACAAAAACAACATTCTTTAAATGGTGCCTCCTTATGCAGCATCCACCATCTAATAGAAACAGGTACACCCACCTTTACAGAAAAATGTGCTACCTTTTCGTCAAATTTAATACAAGAGGCCTCCTTGAAAGAAGGGGAAACAAAAAAATGCAAACAGGGATCGATGAAGGAAGTTTCTACACAAAATATCCAGAACCATCAGTGACAAACAACTAGCTTCTATGCTCAGCCATCGCTATGAACCTAAACAGCTCACCTTGGAGTCTCCCATAAATGACTGAAAAACAGCTTCTGTTGCTAATGTGACTGCCAAAGGTATCATTCCTCCAGTCATCAACTTAGCAAAGCAGGCTATATCAGGTGAACAATGAAGCAACTCTGCTGCAGACTGGTAGAAAATTCACTAGTCACACATATGTGATAGGAAAAACAAAAGATATAGTGACCAAAGTTGACAAATAAAATTTACAGCTAACCTCTACTCCCAACCGCCAGAACCCTGTAAATACTTCATCGAAAATTACTGGAATTTTTCGATTTCGACACTCCTTTACTAGCACTCTTTGAAAAAGCGGATCAATCATATGCATACCACCAGCACCATGTATAACTGCAGTAGAGAGGAGGGAAATCATTACACCTCTTTTATAGGAATAAAGACACTAACATAATCAGCGACCACAATCATCATAACATCCATTAAACTTGTCCAACATAAAACTGCTTCCAAAGATCCACTTTAGATCAATTTTCCAGATTGAATACTGTTGATACTAGACTTCATAGCATAGCAGGTGATGATCAAAGCAGAAGCAACCATTTAGGACTTGGATTATCAGTAGTTTGAGAATGTAATTCTGCATGACTGAAACAATGCAGCCTTTCTTGTGGCTGTTGAAATTGAATATTGTGTACCTCAAATTGTTCCAGTCTAACCAAGTTTAAATCCCAATTTCTAAACCGAATCAAGACAGCTAATAGGTGATATTATGAACCAGCCAAGAAGATTACTTCATCAAATTTTATACTAATTCATGTGTATTTTCTTGAATTTTTAATTCTGCACAATACGATTATGACAACATTAGAGTGTAGAAAATATATCACTTGTAAGCATTTTAGTAAAAACATGTGCCTTCTCTTTCTTCATACCTTACAGATACAAAACCCCTTGCACATCTTGTGGCTTTTTAACTAAGTAGGTAGGGCTTTAAGGTTTTGCTTTGGTATGGTACATTGTTGGCATTAATACAGTAGTTCCATATACACTTTCTATGCCAACCAAAAGGCATAGATGCAAGGGCTAGCAACAGCCCAGGAAAGACATATGAATAGTCTCTTCATCCCATCTATCTGGCATCCTCTCACCGCACCTTCCTCAGCACATTTAGCCAAGGAAATGAACACCTTCTGATGGAACCGTGATCCTAAGGGTGGAGGATGGACAGAAGAGTAGCGAGGAAAGCAAGGGGAAGCACAATGGACTCAAACTGCACGCTGAGTTTGGGCCCTTTTGGACAGCTTTTGGTACAAAAAGGTAGGGAAAATCCAGAAAGGGGATGGGTCTGAAATTTGGCGAAGAGGAAAGGAAGAAGTTGAGGGGGAAATTTGGGAAGGATCCAAGAGAAGGCGAATGAGATATGGAGCTCCAAAGTCAGCTTATTTGCAAGCTAACCCGGATTGGACAGTTTGGGGAAAAATGGATGTCGAGGAAAATCTGTAAAGGTGGGGGATGTGAAATTCGGTGGAGGGGTGGACAAGAGGCTAATGAAGATGAGGGGGAAAATTTGGGGTAGATCCAAAAGGGAATGTGGGAGATATGAAGATCCAAAGTTCAGCCTTGCAACAAGGTCAACCTGGTATGACAATTTCTGGTGCAGAAGATGAGGGGAAAAATGTGGGTTTTGGATGAAGCTGGATTTTGGCGTGGAGGTGGCTAAGTTGTTGAAGAAGGTGAGGGAGAAGTTTGGGGGAAAATGGACTAGGGGATAATTGGTAACCTAGGCTTAATCCAAGCAACCGAAGAGAGATTAGCCTCCCTTGGATAAGACACACCACGAAGGATAGTTAACACTCTCTTAAGTGTTTTGGGGTTAGCCAAATGGGGGAGGGGGCTGCTGGCTGCAACGGATGAAGTTTAGGTATGGCTGAGATTGTTAATGGATGGAAAGGGGAAGATTAAGTTCACCCATTACAAGAGAACAAAATGAAGGGATAGGCTAATCTCACTTGGATAAGACACACCACTAAGCTTGATTAGGGCACTTAAGCTCGTAAAGGATAAGACAGTACCACCTAAGCTTACCTAAGACTCATTTTAATCACCACCTAGCTCGCCTAACTAGGATAAGCAAAAGAGATTAGAGGGGAGGAGCTCAGCTCTACTCATGGTGTGTTTAAACACTCTTATTCATTCACTAAGCTGATTTTTACATTAAACATTACATATATATATATAGAGCTAAATAGTAGGGTTGCAAAATAAACCTAAGGGTCACAAATGACCTTACAACATCAAGGGTTGAGATACAAGTAAATAGGCAGAAACAAACTCAAAAGCAACTCCAAAAAGTAGCTCCAAACAACCAAGGACAAAGCTGAAAGTGATTTCTAGAACTCCCAACATCAAACTCCAAATTTTATGTACTATATAAGGTTGGAAAGCGTGAGAAGTCAGCTTCCAATCCATATGTTGTTTGGAGGTCTTAGTCAAAAGATATGCTTGAAACAAGGACCAGATGTCAGATGTCAAAATTAGCTCAGCACTTAACTCGGTTTGATGTGTAGCTTCTTCTCTTATTTGTTATGTCTAAACCCGAAATGCCCATAAGCCCCATAGCTAAAGGATATTATGAGGTACTACCCTGCAAAATTTGACACTCAAATTTGGACCCATGGCTGACTGATCGTACCTAGAGGTCGACCCTTGATGCGTCGTGGCCCCTGGCCATGTTACAGAATTTGGCCAACTTTAAACGATCATATCTTTCAATTTATAGCTCCAATTTGACGTGTGATATATGCCTGGAAAGCTTATTGAATCAGCTTTCAAACCATATGTGGTTTGCCCTGGTTTGCCCAAGTTAAGTTAGAGTTGTGACGAAGTTATGACCCGAAGAAGTTGAAGTGCTAAACTTGGATATTTGGAACTTCCTCCTTATTGTCTCCGGTTCTTCTCCTAAGGCTCCTTCATGATCGACTAGCGGACATCTTGGGGCCTTCCACAAGTGGATTTGGGGTCCCAAATTATAGCCTAAGCTTGCATAAACACCCTTGTAAACCCTGCTAATTTCTGCCGGGGTTGAACAGCATCTTTGCCTTGGTTTTCTTTCACAAACTTCATCCATTTTAACTGATTTGGGGCTGATTGAATCCCCCTCGGACACTGGTTGGTAAGTGAGGTGGTGCTGAGATCTCCATCATTCTCCCCTTGTTGAAGTAGATTCGACCTTGAATCTAAAGCCTTAGACATGGGCAACTTAGGAGGCCAAACAAGAACGTACCGACAGTCAGGCTAAAGTGACCCAATCAATGGAGGAATGAACACTCCTCTTTACCTTTTGGTGTAAAGATCCAACTAACTTCCTTGATTCCTAAGAGTAGTTTCCCTCAAACAAATCATATGCAAGGTCAATGACAACATACTCAAAGTGTTTTACTCTCCCTCTTGATTGTTCCTTACTTGTGTTTCCCATCTCTCCCTCAATGGTTGTCTTTGGGAAGTGGCTTTCTGGTTGTGGGGAGTAGGGAACAATAAAGTTGGTCAAAGGTTCATCCAAAGGGGCATCACCACACTCTAGGCGAAACAAAGTTGGCGGGGTATGGAATGGTTGGAACCAGGTTTTGATGAACGAAGGTGGGGGCTCTTTTTGTGGATGGGTGTGGGGTTTTTTGTGAAGTGTTTGGGCGGCGGTCTAGGAGGGCCCCTAAAAGCTCTTATACCAAATCTGATGGAACCATGAGCCCTAGGGTGGAGTATGGACAAAAGAGTGCGAGGCAAGCAAGGAGAAACACAGCAGAGCACACTGAGTGATGGACCTCTCATCCCCATTAACAACATACCCCAAGCTCAAGGCCATCCAAAGAACGCACTCTAAGAGTTTTCACCTCAACCCCAAGCACCAGAGACGCTATTTTCCCTATGAGGCTACAAAGGCTGGGTTGCTGGGCCAATCAGTCATCAATGATGAAGATTTTAGCTACCAAATTTTGTGGAGAAATACTCAAAGATGTCCTTAAGCTTAGGCACTTCCAGGCATTTTCAAGTTAGGCGGAAATAATAAGTTGTGCAACAATCAATCAGTAGTTTTGTTCAACTAGTTTCACCTTTGTTCGTTGATCGGGTCATAACTTCAGGGTCACAGCTCCAACTTGGGCAAGCCACATATGGTTGGAAAGCTATGATCGTTTGAAAGATATGATCGTTTGAAGTTGGGCCACATACTGTAAGACGGCCAGAGGCCACGACATATAAGGGTAGACTTTTAAGCACGATCACTAAGCCATGGGTTGGAATTTGTGCGTCAAATTTTGCAAGGAACTAGCTCATAATGTCCTTAAGCTATAGGGCTTATAGGCATTTCGGGACTAGATGGAACAAATAAGGGAAGAAGCTACACATCAAACCGAGTTAAGCGTTGAGCGAACTGCTTGTTTCAAGCATATCTTTTGACAAATAGCATATGGGTGGAAAGCTCACTTCTCAAGCTTTCCAACTATATATAGTACAGAGAAAGTGACTGAAAGCGACTTGGTCGGCTGTCACTTTTACCTTTGTCCTTGGTTGTTTTGTCCTTGGTTGTTTGGAGGTGCTTTTTGGAGTTGCTTTTCAGTTTGTTTATGCCCTATTTACTTGTATCTCAGCCCTTGATGTTGTAAATTCATTTGTGACCCTTATATATATATAATATTCAACTTGTAAAATTCAGTTTAGTGAATGAATGAGAGTGTTTAAATACACCATGAGTAGAGCTAAGCTCCTCCCCCATAATCTCTTTTGCTTATCCTAGTTAGGCAAGCTACATGGTGATCAAAATGAGTCTTCGGAAAGCTTATGTGGTGTTGTCTTATCCTTAGCAAGCTTAGGTTCCCTAATCAAGCTTGGTGGTGTGTCTTATCCAAGTGAGATTAGCCTATCCCTTGATTTTGTTCACTTGTAATTGGTGAACTTAATCTTCCCCTTTCCATCCATTAACCATCTCAGCCATCCCTAACCTTCATCCATTGCCATCAACCACCAGCCTTAGCCTTCCCCACTCCCATTTGGCTAACCCCAAAACACTTAAGACAGTGTTAACTATCCTTGGTTGTGTGTCTTATCCAAGGCAGGTGAATCCCTCTTTGGTTACAGTTACCAATTATCCCCTTATCCCCTAGTCCATTCGCCCCAAAACTTCTCCCTCACCTTCTTCAGCCCCTTAACCACCTCCACACCAAAATCCAGCTTCATCAAAAACCCACATTCCCTTTTGGATCTTCATATCTCCCACATTCCCTTTTGGATCCACCCCAATCTTTCTCCCTCCTCTTCTTTAGCCTCTTGTCCAACCCTCCACCAAATTTCACATCCCCCACCTTTACAGATTTTCCTTGACATTCATTTTTCCCCAAACTGTCCAATCCGGGGTTAGCTTGCAAATAAGCTGAATTTGGAGCTCCCTATCTCGCTCACCCCCTCTTGGATCCTTCCCAAATTTTCCCCTCACCTCACTCAACCTCTCCCCTACCTACTCTCCAAATTTCAGATCCATCCCCCTTCTGGATTTTTGCGTATCTTTTTGTACCTAACCTGTCCAGTCGGGCCAAACTCAGCTTGCGATTTGAGTCCATTGTGCTTCCACTTGCTTCCACTTGCTTCCCTCGCCACTCTTGTGTCCATCCTCCACCCTTAAGTGCCACGGTTCCATCACCTTCAACGGTATCTATTATTCACTAAGCATCATTGAAACAGTAACCTTTTTGATTAGGTGTTTGTAAAATAGATTGCATCCAAAAAGATCTTAATCAGCATTTTGCTATCAGGTGGTTTCTTGTACTTATTGCCCTTGAAGTCTCTGTCTAATAGGCATATTTAACGAATATGATCCCAGAGATTAGTTTCTGAAGCTACAATATTCAATTTGTAAAAGAAAAAAAAAAAGGAACACAATAGCCAACAAAAAGATATAACAGGTGAAGTTTAGGGGTTAAAGGCAAGGAAAACTTTAGAAGGACCAGTGGCCTTTTGGAAACTGAAAATGTCACTTCAAAACTAGAAATGGCTTATAACAACATAAGAGCAATAACTAGGCGACATGGATTTTGTTGAAAGGGATCCCAAAATGTGGTTTAAATTTATTCTTGTTCAGATATATCATGGCAACATACCAAGCGATGGGGATAAGCTACATATTTGAATAGAATATGAGGTTGGTGTTATAATTTTTAATATGCTATAGTTGGTGTATTAATTTACAGTGCACTGGGGAAAATTTTGGCCTTCATTCAATTCTCTTTTTTTTGGGGAATATGAAAAAAATCATAGGCCATAGTATTAAAGCAGAACAAAAGAACAACAGCAGACAGAAGCAAGAAAGCAACTTGAGAAGAGGTTTAAATAACAAACTTCACAGCAATTGCCCTTGTAACATCCCAAAAACAGGCTTGAGAAAAGGAAATAAATAGTCCAGAATATTCTTGCCTGGTTCAATGATTAATGCTGCTATCCATTTATCCTGTGGCCCACTGGAGTATGTTGACAATTGTTTTGATATATACAATGAATATCTTCTAGAAATTTCTGAAGCATCCCTGCTCTCAAAGAAAAGTTCATCGCGGAATGCAAAGGCTGAACAAATGTTTGCAACATTTTTATATAATTATGAGACGGAACTACAGCACAAATTCAGACACAAAAGCCTGCAGAACTTACATAGGTCATCTAGCTTGTGCTCCTCAGAATGGAGTTCATCAGGTAAAAGAACATTCCATCGTCCACAATGCATGTATACTGTTGGTGGGTCTACAAAAAGGCCTCTGCCTATGTACCTACGGAGAAAAATAAAAATCAACCTATTATGGCCTTACTTACATACGTCTCTCTCACGCTACATAATTACATCAATTACCTTGGTTTTTATGCATGATAAAGGCAATCCTTTAAATGACATGTCCTGATGAAATAAGTTCAGATTAGACGATCAGCTATGGTCCTATGGATAAGGTTTTCCCTTTCATGACTTGGATTGGAGGTCATAACTTCAAATGGGAAAAATATCTGACACAGATGCCCCTGTCCAGAGCCCACTTTGTAATGCCTAACTTGGTGTACTTCCTTCAAATGAAATAAGTTGCTATTGAATAGTGAACAAGCATTATGCAGCATATGAGTTGACCAATTTTTTTCTTCACTGCTTATAAGCTACCCAACAGAACATAACAGCAGAATAAGCACTATGGTAGGAAGCAAAATTCCATGCACAAATTTCAAATTATTGATCCTTCTTGGCAATTTGGTAAACAACTATATGAGTGAGATAGATTGAAAGGAATGCCATAACAGACAAACAACAGGCTGTTTTTCCTTTTATTCAGAATTTTGACAGCAGGTCATTCTCCATCTTAACAAAGAGTTCTTCAATGTCAGTCAGACTATTGTATTTCTCTGTCAGGACTAGTTTAAATTCAAAGCACTTAATACAAATTTGTAAATGCAGTTAACTCAGTGGACCAAAAATAAACACATTGACAGGCTATACAGAAAGAAAGGAAGGATAGAACGGCATGACAAAGGATAGCCATAATTTAACCAGAAAAATTCTTGAATTACTATGAAATCTCGATAAATAAGCTAGATAAACAGCACACCATGGTTGTTGGAGAAAGCCTGTGTAGGATGATGGTGCTTGTGCTTCCATAGCTCCCAATGTGTCACCATGATAAGACCCCTAAGTGCTAGGACCTGATTGAGTTAAAAGACAAGAACTATTAGACAAGTTGCAAGTTCTCAGGTGATTGCTTAAGAAAACCTATTTGGTTGTCTTAGAACTTTAAATCTTGACATTTAATAATTCAAAACATGCAGGAAGCTTAACTCAATGATTTTTTTTAAAAAAATACATATTCATATTTGTAAAAGCGCAGTGTATTAACATTTGTGCGCCTATTTTTAATGAAATGTTTATAATATGCAAAGTCATATCATTTTAAGCAAGACTATAGTACCCTGTTCAATTAAGGGGCAAAAATTTTGACAGCTCATGACAGAGCACTACCTTACAACATGAACCCATCAGACCATCTGAAGATTACAGATTCAACCCTTTAGGTGAACACCAACAAACACTACTCATGATGCCTTGGTAATAAGAACAGACATATAAACAAACCCACATGCAGGAAGCTGCAATTTTTAATGATCTAAATGTTGAGAATCGATGTGCATGGCCAAGCATGCCAACATATTACCTCTAACCTCTAGAGATTCTAAAGTTGTCGTTTAAAAAGGAGGGAAGGAAAAAGGAAAAGAAACCACTCAAGACAGGTAGGTTCAACAGGGACAAGCTGTCAACCACAAAAATAAATCAAGAGAAAGATATAACATGGCAGCAAACCCACCCTAAACTCCGGGGGTTTTGGTCGGAAATACTTAGAATAGCTTCATGATCACATAAAAATTTGCGAAATGCCATCTTAAGCGCAATTTCAATTGCCGTAGATCCATTATCTGAAAAGAAAGTTCGAGATGCCCAACCTGTCCAAGAAGCAATGCTATCCAAGTCAGTTACATTCTTCTTCATAGATATGCAATTTGAAGTCACAAAAGCAACAACTTTGAAAAGGACAGGAATACTTGACATGTCATAAAGGACTTAATTACAGTAGAAACCAACCATAACAAGGTCCCTTTCAAGCTAGCACTTCTGGCCTTCACAAATTTTAGTCTTAACTGACTGCTAGTCTGGTTCAAGTGATTAAAATTATTGCTAGACTGCTGTACTTCAAACAAAGTTTCAGCAACAGCATCACCCGAGGTTAAGACTAGATTTTTAATTTTTCAGCCAAGACAAATTCATAGCTGATAACAACAAATCCTTTCATCACTATTACTGTATTACACAGTTCAGTCATATGGTTCACAGATTCAAATACACTCTTTCTGTCTGATTGTTTCAGATTCAGCAAGACGAAAGGATTTATTCTCTTCACCTAGATCAACCAGAATTTTTCTTTTTCATTTTTCATATCATTTCATTTAAAATTCGTAGCAAACAATATTCAGAAAAATTTGCACAAATTTGGAAAAATCCAAATATAAATATGGATAAACTAAGATACGAAATCTCTAGAAAATGTATATCAGCTTGAGTGTCATAATTTATTGTTGTTGCCTCTTGTAACTCCCCTCCCTGTTATGGGATCCTTACTTACACTCCAGGGCCAGATTGTTGCTTGTACCTATGAAATCCTTCCCCCAAAAAAAAAAAAAATAGAAGAAACAAAAGCTCACTGACAGAGGCACTTAAATAAAATGAATTCAATACTTCATATCATATATGAACAAGCCATTTACATAGAATGACGTAAATGCAAGAGTAATATGCATC
This sequence comes from Talinum fruticosum, assembly GCA_021018815.1. NCBI lineage: Eukaryota > Viridiplantae > Streptophyta > Magnoliopsida > Caryophyllales > Talinaceae > Talinum > Talinum fruticosum. The sequence goes on along the minus strand of JAITYX010000080.1, from coordinate 814,227 downwards.
TCATAACATTAAAGGGAAGGACATACACATGCATATAAGAGTAATAGGAATCTAAGGGTTTGTTTGTTTTCATTGTTATCATTAGTTGTAATAGCTGTTATAGAGCTGTTATGATTAGCTGTTAGCCATTATAAGGTGCTATGAGCTGGTATGATTAGTTGTTACGAGCTAGGCTAGCTATTAGTGATATTATCTATTGTATATCTCACAATAACGAATATTAGTCAACAATGAATATTTGAAAATAATAATAATAATAATAATAATAATAATATAAGGCTATGATTAGCGGCTATAGCGTTTATAAGCCGTTACGAGCTTGTGTACAGCTATTATGCATTGTTAAATATTGTTATAAATGCCAAAACAAACAGGCCCTAAAATATGCAAAGATATTGATTAGTGTTGAAGGCTACTGCTTTAAATAAAAGTTTCCCGAAAACCCTTAGGAAGTCCCCTGAATATTTTTATTGAAAAATATCAAAACAGACTTGTCTACTACCTCACTTAATAAAAGCAAAGTACCTTCATCCCTGAAAATCTTAGTGTTCTGACCAACCAAATACACCACATAATGGAAACCATAGAGAATTTTTCTTCCAAAGTTGGAAGTTGGAACACAACAGCCAATCGTCCGCCAACACCTCAAAGAAATTGAACTCCATATAAAAGGTAACAATGATGCAAAAAGAGATGCCAATGTTGTCCAAATACCACTCCTCTTGGAAAATTATTCAGATGATTTGGTATAGATACATCTTTACCAAAACAACTCGTAACTTTATAGTTAAAAATAGAAAATTAAAGATTGACAACCAATATTACCTTTCCCAACACCATCAAGCAAAAGCTCACCACAATGCAAGGCTGGTTCATAAACATTCTCAGGAAACATTACATGCCCATATCTTGCAGCAGCATATCCCATATCTCTAGCCAGTTCAATCTGAAACCACCTAGATTAATAAACAACATTAAAGAACTTGTACATAAAAAGAATACCAGAAATCTATTTCACATGCCATCGCTTAGATTTTTCTTCTGCCAGCCAATTAAGTCTTTACTAAGGTAATGCTCTTGCTTTATGGACAGGCCTAGGCATCATTCTGTGACAGAACGGCCTGCATTGGAAAGGTTTTCAAGTACAGCGAACCCTGTTTTCACCCCACGACAGCCACGTCATGAAAGGCAACTGTTGCGTTAGAACAAGTTTGACGTATCATGACCGAAACTGCATTTTGAATCCCTACTAGGTACGAGGCACTTTACTATAGCTATGATAAAGCATGATGAAACCTACTCGTCTCCTTCGCATAAGGCCACAAGGGAAATCTAGTTTTCTAGTGTCAGTAACTCAGTATGAAGAAAGTGCTTAAAGATATATGCTATGGTCATAACTTAAATTTGTCTAGCGAAAGGTGTATAGAATCCAATTCGACATTACTATATAAGCTATGCACTTTCTTGCTAGAAATAGTATGTAAGACCTAGTATAAATTTTGCAATTTACAAATTGCATTGCATCTCACCGTAAGCTCAACACCGTTAGCATTATTGACCAAAATAGGCTTAAACTATGATATTGTCTATGATATGTTCAACACAAATGTTTATTAAATGAGGCACAATCAACCACGCTCACACAAAATGTATGGTTCACCAGAAACAAGTAATCATGGCTCAAGTAACACACTAGCTTATGAGGCCTAAAAATATTCTAAATGCCGAACAATTTCCTCTCAAACTTCAACATACTTACTTCCCTTGCATGTCACTCAGATTACAATGCACTCATATAAAATTGAACAAAAGGAATTGTTTATAAGAGTAAATATCACTTATAACCTGTAAGGTAGCACTAGGTCCTTGAGTCCACCAACTTGCACATGCATCAAACTGTTGAACTATGACATCATGAGTTTGAACCTGAAATTTTAGTGGAGAAAAAGATAAGTTTCAGAGATTACATTCACAGCACTAATTCAACCTCATGATAAAATAAGTGTGACCATGCAAAATAAGTTGCTTAGCTAGTATAATGACAACGTAAGGCTTTAGGTAAAAGCTAATACAAGAAAATCATCAAACTCTCCAACTATCCCCTTTTGCAACCAAACCAATCCAAATCCCCCATTCAAACCAATTGCAAAAATCCATAGCTTGTGGACAAAAGAAACACATATAACTTTTAATAAGCTAAGAAAAGATTGTCACACCTTGTGAACTGCAAACTTTTCACCACAACGTGAATCTATCACTGTGACGTTTTCCTGCGGTACGAGTTGATGTTGTGTAAACGGCCACCATAAAAGCTCTCCTGCCTTCTTCTGTAAGTCATGCAGTCTCTGTACTCTCTCTAAAAAAGCTGACTGCATTATTTTCTTGAGAGAATCAAACACGCCATAGGATTCATCATACCATACCATCAAGTCATCAGATTGATCTTCTGGAACAGGTGGCAATACAAGAACTGGAATGCTAAGATAAACGGACACCATCAGTGACATAACTCAAAAGTTTATATGCAACAATAGGTCATAATAATGTGAAATATTTTCACTAAACACTCTGATGCTTCAGTTTAACTACGAGGTACCTCTCAAACTTCTGTAATATTTAGTTTCAAATGACCTAAATTTTAAAATACAAGCCCTCAGCTAAAAGCATATTATTAAGCATTGAAGCAGTTTTGTTTCGCGTAAAGTTAGTTTTACTTCTCTTTTTGGTATTCAAAAAGCATATCACACCTCTAGATCCAATTTTCACTGTCCCAAAAAAGAGAGAAATTTTGGGTGCATTGAGATGGAATAAAGATCACTGAGAATAAGAAAATAAAAATGCCATCATGCATGAAATGTAGTTGCCAACAAATCTTTGTCAGTTGTCCTACTCTCCTTCCTTGTGGCCCAAACAAAAGCACACCACATGATAGCAAAATGCAATCACAGCAGACACAGCCATGTCAACAATCAAGAAGTAATGACAACCGTGCAATAGTCTAGACTGACATTATAGTTATCCAACAATATCAGGCAAGAAAATAAGTTACCTATTCTGCACATAAGACAACAAGGAACCCTCATTGGCAAGGCCGCCATCTTCAAGTACAATAGCCACAACATCATAGCCTCGAAGCTTTAAGCTCTCATAAGCGGATACAGTTCCAGAAATACCACCCAACCGTCCATCTCCAACAAGAACCACAGGAAAACGGAAAGGCCTACAAACATACGAAAACGGCTATCAATATAGAAGCACATTGATCAGGAATGCTCTGGTTCAAGGAAACAAAAGGCTTCCAGTTCTTCTACCAACCCATCTTCAAGGACAGAGAGGTAGAGGTATATAAAGGAACATTTGAGATCAGTACATAATGCTTTGTAATTCAAAGGAGGGGGAAACACTTACCGTATGCTCAACTGAGTACAGAAGTCAACACTTCCTTCACAAACAAACTAAATAAAACACAACATAGTAGCTCTCACTAATAAATTTATCATTCACAGAAAGCATCAATAAATAAATATGGTACATCAAAAAAGTTTTCTTTGAATCAATGAGAAATTTATTGAAAGAGAAAGAGATGGCTTGTAAATAAACCTAATAGAATAACGGCCCAAAATAAGAAACCTTTTTGTAACTGACCTTCAGTAGGATTTCTTTCCAGATTTTGAGTGCCTTGTCTAGTTACTCTTTCTCATAGTCTTACCTGCAGCTGGAGAAGCTGGCAAAACATTTTTTTTTCCACAGCAACTAACACGTGCTTCTGTTTTTTTAGTGGGAAGAGGCTAGTAATAGCTGTCTCCATCCTTCATAATCCACATCAATCTACACTTTCATGAAAAACTAACATCCCCCTGCTTTCGATCCTGTCTTCCTACATCTTTGAACAGAATGCCTCTGCAACATATATCATGCGAGTCTCAATAACATCAGCTATATCCTTCTGTTAGTCCCCATGACCATGATGTTCTCCTAATCCATCAATCAGCACACTCTCATTTTTACAGAAGGAATATCATCCAAAAAAGTAATAAATTATCACTCTCATCTCTGACCAATTCCACTTGCTCTCCCAGAAAGTTTCTTTCAGATTGTACCATAATGCAAGTGCAACAAAATATTTTTGCCCAAACCTGAAACCAATGCTCTACCTCCTATAACTTTCTTCTCCACCTCATCCAAAAACAACAATCTCGTCACTCTTCAGATTACTCTCTTTTATTTGAAGTCTGGCTACTTCCAAGGAATCGAAGTTCCAAATTTAGACTAATCAATAAAAGCGAAAAGGCGCAATCAGAAAATACATGTCTCCCACGTGTGCTTGCCAGAAACTAGCTGAGATGATGGTCCTGCTCTTCCTTAAACTCCGTTTTCTATATATTCAAATAAAATCCAATACCTATTTCCATTAAAGACCAAATAAAACGATTCAAAAACTTCCATAGGTTAAAAGATGATATTTAGAGGAGAGACACACCCACAAATTACAACTTAAAAACATCAATTCCCCATATCTTCGCTTCAGTTAAGTTATAATCATTTTCAATCGCAATTCATAAATCCTACACAACAAACAATGCTTAATTCTAACCCAAACTAATTGGCAATGGGTGGAGTAAATCACAAACATATAAACTTAATAAGGTAACTAATTTTGTCAATGGGGGACAAACACCCCTTTTATAACTCCAACAAATAACGAAGAGCACGACGACACAAAATGACAATAACATACCTATAAAGATCACACTGTAGAGTCCCAGAAGGCCCAGGACTAGCGACACCACCCGCTGTTTCAATCACAGTCCATAATTCAACCTTCTCATCATCCACCTCCTTCCACAGGCAACTCTCCACCATCCCCCGCAATTCCTCATCCTCCACACCGCCCGACTCTCTCTCCACAGCCAAATGCGGCGACACCGCCTCGTTCCAAGCACAAAGCGTCGTACAATTCAGCCTCCTAGTCCCCAAACAATCCCCACAGCCTCCTTCACCTTCCACTCTCCACTCCTCGTACCGCCCCAAGCCGTCCCTCGCCGCCAAATCCGACGTCTTGAGAACATGATTGGAGGCAATGAGAGAGGCTCCGGCCACCCTCCGGCGCCGGAAAATGTCGTAGACCTTGTTGAAGACGAAGCGGGAGTCAGAGTCGGAGGGGAAGCCAGTTTGCACAGGCTTGATGTAGCGAAATTCGGAGGATTTTGGAGGCGGAGAGAGGAGGACGGAGGAAGCAAGGCCGGCAGAAACTAGGGTTTTGCCGAGGCCGGTGTTGGCGGCCCAGACGGTGTAGACTGGGTGGGAGAGAGGGATGGAGGAGAAGAGGCGGCGACGGAGGAGAAAGAATTGCCGGGATGGTCTAGTGAGGACGAAGACTGGGAGCATGGCGGAAGAGGGGGAGAGAGAGAGAGAGAGAGAGACTGGGGACAGTTGAGAGTTCGGAGGCGGAGGGGAGGGGAGGGGAGGGGAGAGAAAACGGCTAATGAATTTAAATCGTTAGCGCCGATGCCTGCACGTGGAAATTAGGTGGTTGTCGCCAGACCTCGCAGTCCACTTAACGATAAAGGAGAGAATTTTTTATTTTTTCTTTTTTTAAAACTCGAAAAGTACCTTACTAAGGCTTTGTACGGCAAAAATAAACGTTTTGAAGTAATGGATAACTATTTCGCGTAATCGATAATTCTTATATTTTAATAATTATTTTATAGTTGTTTCAAATAATATGTTCACTTAAATTAGCTATTAAAATTAGTTTATGAACGTAAAATGACGAAAAAGGATATATTATTATTATTATTATTATTATTATTATTATTATTATTATTATTATTATTAAGTTTTTAATTACGTTTCATCAACGCCAAAAAGATAGATTCTTAAGTGACAATAAAAGATTAATAAATAAAATAAAGACCAAAGTACTTAAATAAGTCAAAAACAAACACAAGCTAATATTTCGTAATGGAAAAAGAACACTCGCATTAAACTTGTTACTCGGTTGAATTAATTTCGTCGTCTAACAAGGCATAATTCCTCAGCAATTCGATCACGAATGTCCTTCATTTTAGATCTTTGTCTTCTATTTTCTTGATTTGTGGAACTAGCATTTAAGAGTTCATCAATGGGTATGTAATTTGGATGCTACTCAAGTACCGAAATACTCGATCGTTTGGTGAATTAATACGAATGTAATTGTGTAGTACAAATGTAGCTATATAGTCCTTATTACTAAATTGAGGCATTCTATTTATTATCTTTCATATTTACTTCAAAACTCCAAATGATCTCTCAATGCAACTTTGAAGGGAAGAATGTGCACGATTGAAGGCTTCCCGAGCATTTTTTGCGCATCATTTAAAATTATGGATGATGATATCTTAATTTTGAATATGGTACTAGATAATATGTTCTACCTGGATATTTTTATCAGCTAAATAGTAACAATCTAACTAAATTCTATAGAAATAAAAATTGATTAGATGTATAAAAAAAAAGGAAAAAAAGAAGGCATTATAAGATAAAGTAAGAATGTATGAAATACCTTTTGGTGGCTTTAGAAAATGCAATTATGGCGTTTCAATTGCATGCAGAAAAACTCAACTATCGTGTGCTCGATCCTTCCCATCCAACTCGTCACAAATGTAAAACACATATTAAAATCACACATTGCCATGATATTGAAAGAAGGATACTCTTTCTTTCCTCTCGTAAGGCAATTGCTCAAGAATAAATGTTGTCACATGTGTGCCGTCAATGCATCCAATAGAATTCTATTATCAAATTGTGCAACATAAAGTATTTATAATCAAAATCATAAAAATAATTATCTGAATTATTTTCACCTTAAAATAAGGCATGTATCTCGTCGTCATTAGCAATTTGAGGTGGTACATGTTTGAACTCCGGATCTCTAGGTCTTATGATGTCATGTGCAAGAACCTCACGTGCAGAAATTGTATTTAGTATTTCATGAAATACTCTACTTATAGTATCACCCGAACGTTGAAAACGTTCACTAACCACTCTATTTGAAACACATAAAGCAATAGTGTAACGTTCACCAACCACTCTATTTGAAACACATAAAGCAATAGTGTACAAAAAGATGCCAACTTTCTCATAAATTGACATCCTACTACTAGGCTACATCCCATATTTCATAGACAACTCCATACATAATATTAAAAATAAATTTAGCTCCATTCTAAAAGCGTTCACACATCGAATAAGATTACCATTTAACATTTTCTTGATCCACATATCCCTTGTTAAAAAGGAGGTCATGCAAGGTTCTTTATAGATGTACTTATAATAATATATAGATATCAATGTTATTGTATATAAAGTCATAGTCCAAAATTTATAAAATTTGTCCTCATCATAATCCATTTCATCGTATTTCATCTCATCACTATCCATTAATTTCCCCGCAATTCATAATAATATGTCCAATTATCTATAAAAAATTAAAATATAACGGACAACAATGAATTAGGGAGTAATATACAAACATATGTTTCCATTTATATAATACTAAGTTCAAGTTCACACTACTACGAGAACCACTTTTAACTATGGTTAAAAACGACATTTAACTACGGTTAACCGGCATCGTGTATGTGATCGTCGTTGTATGTAACATCTTTTACTACAGCTTTAAAACCGTAGTCATAGGTCGGTCTATGACGACGATTCGGATGGAAAAATCGTAGTCATGGGAGCCTATGGCTACGGTGTTTCCATCTCGAACCGTCGTCATAGGCCTCCTCTATAGTTGGAGAAAAATTATTGCAGAGCACCTACGACGACGGCTCATATGAAAAACTCGTAGTCATAGGAGCCTATAACTACAGCTTTTCCATCTCGAACCATCATTATAGGCCTCTAATCGGAACTTTTACTATGGTTCTCGCATTAAGAACCATAGTATTAGGTCCGATTTTCTTTTAATAACTTTTCTCGTGTTTGCTTGCCCTCTATACAATACAAAATCATATACAACCTTACACATTCAGAATACAAACCACAATCCAATACACTCTTTACTAGAATATATACAAAACAACATACTCATCATATTTTGTATAGACAAGTGTAAAAAATATATATACCTATGTACATATATACTTATATAACTCGTATGACTATTAAAATAACAATTTGACCAATCAAATAATGAAGAATAATTGTAAATATATACTTATTTATTTATACGGTTATATACAAACTCTGTCCAACCTTGTTTTAACTTATTGAGCACTCACCGTATAAGGAGTGGGTGGATCCTTTCCGGGGAAGTATTATAACCAATCTTGTAAAAGACATATTAATTAGGTCAAGTGTAAGTGTTAATCAAGATGAAAAAGAATATAATCAATTACAAATGCAAGTTCAAGTGCAAGTATACCTCTTTAGAACTGTAATTTAAATCGAATTCGATCACAATATCTTTCGTGTACTCGAGAATGTAGAAGTCATACTCCACATCCCCCAGCTTGTATATGACACTACAATAATAAAATAGATTCCCAACACATAGAGAATTAATTAGTACTTTATGTAACTAGCAAGTAATATGAAATGGAAAACATTTAAAGTCGACTCTAATAACCAAGAGAGCCTCACCTTGACGGGGACAATTAGTGGCTTTGATGTCTTTGACGCCTCGTCATAATAATAATGCATTAGAGCACTATTTTTCAATCGGAAAAATAAAATTCAAGTTAGACATACATTGAACGATTACTAATTAACAAAATATCATAAAATGATTAAAAGAATGAGCTCATAACTCGACGACGCCCTTGATATCTTCCCTCACGTCATGACCCGGAGGATCAAGCCAATAGGTGATATTAATCCTTGGATATATGGCAACAAGAATCCAATGGTGGCTACATAACCACAAACAACACATTTTTATATAAGTATGTATAACACCATATAAAAACTTCAGTTAATTAGTTTATTATTTGTACACTTATCTCTCATTGCTCGGCGCAAGTAGCATGTTTTATCCTTCGCATTATGTTGTATGATGTCGAAGATATTGGTGAATCTTTCTTCATGATTCCGCCCAACTCCTTGAATGGAATTATGGTTGAGAAACCGAACGAAGTCCTTCCCAATCTCGTGCAGCCACTTTACATATTAATTGTATGTAGTTATAGAAATTGAAATTAATAATAAAAAAGAACTTATTATGAATATATTAACTCACATAATTCCAAGCATAATAATGGATACGCCGATACCCTTCATGTGCAAAAATTATAGTATGTCGTCCGGAAGACATCGACAGACATATCTCCTTCACGTTGCCCAAACACGTGACTTGGCATGCTACAAATGAATGATTCCTCTCGCTGCTGATAGAGGTTTCACATAACTTTCCGGAGTAGCACACCAATCCGTATGGGACTCCTCAATGGATAGGAGAAGAGACTTCTTCGGACTGACGAACGGGCGCCACTCGAACATTTGTTTGTGCCACTCGGCGCCCTTATTCCCACTCTCGGATCTGTCCTCAATATCCTAGTGAATAATCAATACAAAAATGAGAAATGTATATACGTGAAATTAACAACAGACTAAAGGTAATATGTTAAATAAAAATGAATTACCGTAGAGAGGGTGACCAAACTCTTGGGTCAACAAAGAAAAGCGTTGACTCGCGTCGTCAACAATGGTGGAAGTCCGGTCCCGGATTGGCAACTCACACTTGGGTTTCCCGTGCATGACCTCTTTCATACTCACCTTCACCTCATCGCCTACAAGGGGTGTCCCGTGAACGACAATATCCGACTTCCATGGGAAAACAACACCCAATGCCACAACACGCTCTAGGGGAGGGTGATGAGAAGTTAGCTTGCACTTCACTCGCCGCATAAGAATAAGTATAACAATTACAATCATGAGATAACCTTTTACATATAAGTTAAATAACCTAAAAATCCCGAAAATAAACGGACAGAATTTTCCCTTAAAAGTAAACATTTTCCCTGGATAATGTCTCTCATCTCGTAACAACAAAAACATACTAAATAAGTAATTACTCAACGACCGTACGCCGTGAGTTACGCAACAACCACACAATATACACCATTCATTCAATAAGATTATATACCAATTAGTCAAAAATATAAACATGCATGTAAATAATGGCACTCATCCGAAACAACAAAAACATTCACTACAAGTAATTATTCAACAAGATTATACATTAATTAGTCAAAATATAAACATGCATGTAAATATAATTAGGTTGCAAATCCAAATTACCTATGTCAAAATTTCGAATTAGTCGACGGGTGAGCTCGTGTTTACACCGGCCGGTGTATGGGGTGATAATGGCATACCCATACCGGTGATTAAGTACGAACTCATCCGGACCTCCATCTCTGCCACCTTTGCACCCATTTGGGTCATTTGCCCTATTGGAACTCAATTATGGACTATTGGGACTCTGTTTGGGACCTCATTTGGGCAATTTCGGCCTTCATATATGCTTGGCTGGAAGTGATAGGGCACTTCTCCTAGCCCTAAAGTGCTCAACTATCCCCACCCGCCCAACGACGACTTAAACATGATCGGGATGCTCACTTCTTTGTAGGGTCAAGGCTAGCTTTTTCATCCTCCCAGTAGTGTCGTGGACTTCGAAATCAATGTCCGTGACAAAAACTCCTGTAAGAAGAAAAAAATATTATCATTTGACAATTCATAAATTTAAAACAGATAAGTTCTCCAAGTAAATAAAGGAAATAGTAAAAAAATCTCACGAGTCGTTGTGCAACAGACTTCTACATCGTACCGTAGTGAATGTTCCATATTTCTTCTTCCTTCCTTCGACCAACAGACTCGTCCCTATCGATAACAAGCTGTGAAGTATCTATTCCGGAACCTTCACCGGATGTGGTTTGAAGTTGTTCAAGCCTTTTCTTGTACAACCTCTCCTCCAACTTCGCGTATCCCCACGGGACATCACATGAGGGTATTTATTGCTCTTAATCCTCTTTCGGTTGGCTTCACCTATCGCTCGCGCAAGTGATTAAGATAGCAAAGATATCGATGCATAAGACTTAAATCGAAAATAGTTGTATATATCACCGACAATTTCTTCCTTTTTATATCAATTCGACAACGAAAATATCGAGTGCATAAGACAACTCCCTTTCATTGTCCTCTAGATCTGTTCTTCTCTAGTAGATCTCACCACTTACATTTATAGAAAAACAATATCACTCTATTTTTATATGAGATTGTTTATAAAAATATGAAGTTGCATACTATTCAAATCCTTTATTTTCTTTTTAGAGCTACCCATGAATTTTTTATACAATCATTTGATGATGTAGTATCAAAAAGGGTATCAAAGTAATGAAATTATCATGTATTCCGGAGAGGTGACATGTGCTTCAAACGATCTCCAGTCCTTCTCGGTGATATAATTATAGACCTCCTGTGGTCTACCTTCTTGTTTTATCTCGCCTTATTTTATAGACCCATATAGCGGCAATGCGAGATTTGAAGTCTCTAAATTTTTTTGCCACCGACATGAGGGTTTTGTGTTTCACAAAGGGCATCTCGGATTCATATAGCGGCAATGCGAGATTTGAAGTCTCCGAAACACAAGAACGATATTCATTAATACATATATATGCATTAGTAAATATATCAAACATTTGCAATATAAATTTCAATACTAAGTTGAGATGTAATGCAATTACTCGAATATTGTTCTACAGAGTTGTCCTTAATGGAATCTGGGACGTCGGCTCATTTTCTATAGTTGATGTTCACGTATGAATGCGTTGCCGCATCAACATAGCTCATAAAGGGAGCTTTATGCTCACCTACAATATTTCCGTGCTTATCAAAAATCGACCCATTTAAGGATGGTTGGATTATCTCTACTCCGGACGAACTTCTTCTTCTTCATCATAGTTCAACCCCTTGATTTTTTTTGTACTTTTGGAAGAATCCATTTTATATCGCAAGCAATTATACAAATCTCGATAAATAAACATGTACAATAATTTTCATATTTTATCCATTCACATTCCTCAATTATAAGATTAATCTACAAAATTTCTCTAAAACACCACGAAATATAAGGCTCCTAAATTACAATTTCGAGTTTAGATATGAAATTAGAAAGCACTATGTTTCGAGTTTCATGAAAATGCCGAAAATGACAAGGCAAACAATAACATAATTAAAGACCCGCAATGGAATTCAAGGCAAAATGTAAAAATGAAGAGAAAGAGACAAACCTGGTGTGCCCGGAAAGATAAGTCGGCGAGAGAGGTGCGATCACGAGGAGAGAGTGAGGTCGGTGAGAGAAGTGCAAAGACGTAGAAACAAGTGAGGTCGGAGAGAGAATTTGGCGAGAGAGTGGTGCAGCCACAACCGAAAACGCAAGGAGAGTGGAGGTGGAACCATGACTAGAAACCGCATAGAGAATGAGTGGGAAGTCAACGAAAACCACCGGAAACCACTAGCAATCACTGAGAGAAAAGCAACCAAAGAGAGAGAGTGTGGGATTGAAAGAGTGAAAATAGTGAGATCCGAGAGGGTTTTTTTGTGCATAACTTTAGACTACGGTTCACTACCAAGAACTCGTCATCTACAGCTTAGTAGAAACTTTAGACGATAGTTTTGATGTTTAACCATCGTCATATATACATTAAAAATCGCATTTTTTACGAAAATTCCACTCGTCCATTTTTCATGACGGTTTGTCCTCTTAATCGTCGTTAAAGACCCATCGTTAAAAGTGGTTCCTATAATAGTGTCAATTGCTATTAGGGGTGTTCCCGGTTCAATTCGGTTTGGATCGGTTTTTTAGCCTGGTTAACCGGAGTAAACGGTTCGGAAAATTTTGAACCATAATCGGAACTAGATAAGCCGGTTAACCGGATATCGGTTAATCGGATTATTCGGTTCGGTTCACCGATTAACCGGAAGCAGGAAAGAATTGGGCAAAAACAACCACCGCCATGACCCACTAGGCCCAAATCAACCTTACTTTGCCTTGCTAAGACTTACCATTTACATATTCACATATACTTTGTCTTTCTTTTGACATACTTTACTCGGGCCCAAGTTCATGTAAAATTTACAAATTAGAAAGTGTGTAAGAGAGGAGAGATGGAATTTTTTTTTTTAATCACTGGGCTTCATTTCACCACTGGGCAGGTGGCCAAAAAGAAAAAAAAAAAGGACAAGAGACATGCACAGTGAGTATGTAATAAATAAGTAGGGTTAAAATTCTTTCTTTCAAATAAATAATTTTTTTATAATTTTTATAATTTTTAAAAAATTCTTATCGATTCGGTTCCGATTAACCGTCGGTTTCAAAATACCGAAACAAAACCGAATCGAATAAGGTATCGGTTTACCGAAAAATTTAACTGGTTCGATTCGATCGGTTCACGGTTCGGCTTCACAATTCCGATTTTCTTGCATAGCCCTAATCACTATAACAAAACAAAATAACAACTATTAAGAAAATTATAATAATATTTGCAAATATATCCCTTGATAACTATGTAGAAATTTAATTATGTTTCCTCATACACGTAAATTTAAGCCACTTTAATTTACTCGTCATCATCATCCATATTCAAAAATATTTCTCTCTTTACAGACATCCTTAAGAACACAAGTAGCACAACACCGAAAATCACTACCTTTATATAAAATATGATTATCGACCATACAATTAATAATTTGCATTTCTTTAGTAACGTATATGTAGATGACTCCTGTTGCTCTTACTACTTGGTCCACCTTGACCTATTATTCAAAAAGATGCAACCAAATCTTTTATTTGATAACCCAACATTGCAGACCCCTTGATTGCCTTCTATTGCGTTTCAGCTTGCACAGGATAGATCTTTAAACCAAATTTTTGGTCTTATTTGGATACTTGGTTTCTAACTATTCCACCTTCACTTGCCACTTGGGTACTAACTAATTGTTTATTCATTTAAAAACCACATCCTTTATTATTCATTTGGATCAGCACCATATTGACTTATAAATTCAACAAAATCCTTATAAAAATTTTCTTCATCTCCTAATATTGATTGAAAATAAGCATAATCTTCAGGATTATAAATATGCATATTTTCTTCTTTCCAACCTTGTTTTTCATGTTATTTTCTTCTTCTTGTCCATCCTTATATTCCTCAACATTAATAACAAAAGGTTCTACAAGTAGGTACGTAAATATCTCCATACATTTGGTCTTACTTTTCTTCTAGTAATGAACTCACACTTTTTTTTGAAATTAATTTTTTTAATGGATGGATTATCCTACATAATATCAAACATCAATATAGATGAATTAAAATAAAGTGACTCTATAAGGTATATTTAGACTACTTTTATACACATGTGGATAATGATTAAGTGGGACAAAAACATACCTTAAGTTTTTTATCCCACCATTCTCGCTGAAACCTCAATTTTTCCCGGAATAGGATCCCAACCTAGTCCAGCTTACGTATTTAGAAATTGTTTCCAAGCACGCCAATCCCTTCTCGTTGCATCATACTTGTACTTACAACTACTACATAAACATGGACGTTCTATTCTTTGAGTAACTTCTTGTCTAATTTCGTACCATTTAATGCATTATCCACGCCCATTTTTCATAATATATTGAAGAACAATATCACATAACACAATCATCTCATCAAAGCTCTACTTAAAAAACTCTTTTGTTGCTCCACCCTTTTTAGTTTCATTATTTCCAACGCATGTAATACAATGTCAAACCTTTACATGATGAAATTGAACATTGGGAATTAATAAACTCGTTCGAACATACATAGTTTCACATATATTGACCTAATAAGATTTTTAATTTGTAATCCGATAACTATAATAAGCACTTATATTTGTCTTTATCAAGAGCTAATATTAACTCCCATCTATTCAAATTTATCAGTAAACACCATACAATAAGGCCTTCAAAATAAAAAGAAAAATTTATAACCAACAATAAATTTTCAAACTAATGTAATACAGTTGAGCATATGTATCATGAAATTTAGTTTGAAAATAAAAATATGCACTCCAAGTCAAACACCATATATACTCAAACTAAAATTTCCCTTAAATAATTTAGACTAGCCAATCATTCAAAAAAGGAAGCTAATTTGAATCTTCTAGTTTGAAATTACAAATATTCTAATTTACTGTCGATAATTAATTGATCTCACAATGACGATTAGGTGACTAATCTGCATGCCTACTCTTTAAACAAGTGATAAAAGCACTCTATTGTAATGTTTTTAACTTGGATGACAGTAAAGCACAAATGTAATGTATTCTGATATTGTGACTATTACTCCTTTAATTATGTAAAATCAATGATTCATAAAGAATTCATCTATTGGCTTTGTCGCCATGACAGTATCTTTATAAGGTGCCCAAAATTATCAAAAGCAATATCAAAGAAAACTAAAATCAGGTAATATACATTAGAAATTAAAAAGATAGATGAAAAGGGGTTGCTACTCACGAGCATTGCTCCAAAATTGCTTTTGTATTTTCCTTCTTTAGATGGAGAGAGAGAGAGAGAGAGAGAGAGAGAGAGAGAGAGAGAGAGAGAGAGAGAGGGACACAGCAGAATGGGTGTTCTTGAGATAAAGAGAGGGGGAACATTCAAGGTTTGTGGAAGAAAGAGATAGAATAATTTTTATATTAACTAGGATTATACCCCTTGCTATGTCAGGGTATTAATTAATTTTATTTTTATAATTATTTATTTTTAATTTTATTATTTTTAATTAATTTATACCAATAAAAATTAATAATAAGTTAAAAGAACATAAGTAGATATACATATCTTTAAATAGTTAATATAAAAATATTTCTTTTAATTTATTTATAATTTGCTTTATTGTGTGGGAATAGGATAGCCATTGCTAGTATGAGTAAATCAGTTACGGTGCATTAATGATATTGTAAATAAGTATTACTATTAATAAATTACACAATAAATTGAATATAAAAACATTTAACTCATTAAAAACATGTAACTTATACATCCATTGAAGGTATAGAAATTCAAGAGTTTAAGAAAGGAAGTATTAATAGTAAGTTTAAAAGTAATAATTTATATTAGTCATGCTAATAATACTTATATTAATCATGTTTGAGTATAATATTGAAGTATAAGTATTAATGTAATGTAATTTATTATTATCAAATTCCATCACTAAATTAATATATCACAATTGAAACATTTTAATATTTTGCATTATGTAGGTGGTTAGATAAATTTCAAACCAAAACGAATTTGAAAAAAATTATATTATACATTTTAATTTTATTAGTAAATTATGAAGACTCGTACATCGCTCAATACTTTTTCGAGTTGTATAAAAGGAATCGAGTATAACAATCTCATACCTACGGAGTTTTGATTCCAATGCATTCTCTCGTATCTCGAAACTTCTTTGAGTAAAATAGTATCTTTTCCGAGTGATACGGATATTACTTATTATATTTCTTGCTTATCCGTAGTCGACTCGTAAAACTCGGTTCTTTGTTCCGAGTCCAACATCACTCGATTAATCGCAGATTGAATAGACTAGTATTTCGTCTTTTCTCACTCGTAATCGACTTGTGGTTATAAGTCCTATTTTGTTATAGTCAGTATTTTTAGCTTGTTTCATGCTTAGTCTATATCAAGTTAATCCTCTCCGATATTCTTTATTGAACTTGATTCTTCGCTTAGACTAAGTCGGATGGAATTTCGAGTATCATGGATATTGGACTTAGAAAATTCCAATCCGTTTCCGACTCGGATAATCAGTTGGTTTATTTATCGTAATTATTTTATTATCTCGTGTCTAATCTTGGGCCAAAGTATTTTATAATTTGAGAACCAAAATTGATTTACTTTTGTAGGTTATTCAATCGAGGATACACTTTTCAAACTACAAAAGTAACCGGCTTCGTAACGTCAAATCACCAGCAGACATGGCTCTTCACCTTCTCTCGCTCCAGTCCCAGTAGATTGTGTCGTGGCCGTCTGTTTCCAAATCTGGAAAACTGAACGCTAAGCTTAACGGTGGTTTCCACCTTATCTTTCAAGACACCGTTAATGGTTTTGGGACTTCCAAGAGAGTTAAACCGTTGTCCAACGTTCATATTACAACGGATACTTTCCGAGTGACTCGTAAAGCTTCTATCAACGGTCCACAGAGGACTCTCGTCAGCGAGATGAAGATAACGGCTACTCTGCCTGGTCATCTATAAATAGAAGCCATCTCACAAGACTTGAAGGTTGCCGAACATATTTTTAATACACATACTTGCTCAAAGTTATTGTATTTACTTTCAATCTTCAACTTACAACTCCCACTCGTAATTCATTACTTTATGAGTCGTAAGGTCTTGTACTCGACTACAAACTCTTTCTTACATTCTTTGTAAGGTCCCTTAACTAAACCGTAAGGGTTAACTCAGCTTAGTTGTCCCTAACTGTAAGGGTTATTTCAGCTAGGAAGTATTAGATCGGATAAGGAAATTTCTAAGTTTAGGAAAACTTGTATAGAGTTGTCTAAGGGAACAACTCGAGTTTAGTCAGTCACGGTATTTTGTGGACTCAAAATAGTGAATTTGACTTCGTGTCCGGATTGGCACAGATCTGTGGTTTTTGGCCCCGGGAGGGTTTCCACGTAATCTCTAAGTGTTATCGTTCCGAGTTCATTCTAGACTCGCACAGCTTTACTGCCTCTTGCTCATTCCGCTTAATAGCCTTCGAGTTAAATCTTTTCTCGACCTCGTTGATAGACTCGTAATCTGTCTCTGTCATGTTTTGAACAGGAAGAGCTAAAGTTTCCACGAAAACTTCTATCACCCTATTCACCCCCTCTAGGGTGACTCGGACTCTCCCCGAGCAAACCTTCAAATTATATTATTTTTAAAGTTATTCTTTTAAATTTTTTTGATTATGTAGTCGGTTACATAACTTACATATTGAAATGAATTTGAAAAATTAAATTTTATACTCTACTTTAATTGTTTTAAATTAGTACGTAATTATAATATTATTGTAATTTATTATCAAATTTCATTACTAAGTTAGTTAAATTATTTTGAAATAATTTATTTTTTCAAATATTGAAGTATAATGTCAATGTATTTTTTTACCATCAAATTTCATGTCTAAATTAGTATATCATAATTAAAAATCTATAACATTTTTTTATTATGTAGTCGGTTACATAAATTATATATTAAAATAATGTTTAAAAAAATTAGATTGTATACTCTACTTAATTATTAAAATAGTATAATATTGAAGTATAATATTAATGTAATTTTTATCATAAAATTTTGTTACTAAAATAGTATATCATTATTGGAAAAGTATAATATTAATGTTATTTTTACTAAATTAGTAAAGTTGTTTAAAGATAATTTAATTTTGTAATTAATGATATCGCCAAATAAGCATCCTACATGTCCCTCCTATATCGCTTAGACCCAACTTTTAATATTATATATCCGATGGTATGGATGGTTATATTTATGTAAAATCGAGGGGTATTTTCAGAATATTGAAACACTAATTCCAATTCTGAAACGTTAAACTTACTAACGTTTCTAAGCATCTACTCCAAACGTCAAAAGTTATTGAAATAAGCTAATCAACCAAATACTAAAAAAATAGGCTAATCAAACGTTTCCAAACAGTTATGAAAGAATTTCCACATTAACATAAATATGTGTAGATAAAAGCATTGAAAATTCTATGATAGGAGAAAATTTTTCAACTACCATAATTGAAAGATCTAAATCATTGAATTAAATAAATTAAATTTGAGAAATTAAAAATTGTTAGGATTTTTGAGTGACTTGAATGTTGAAGTGATTTGGATGTAATACGATCATCAAAAGTATGTAACAAATGAAAGCGATAAATATTTATGTGGGAACCCAATAAGGGAAAAAACCACGGAGACGAAGAGCACACTCGGTCTACTATAATTTGAAAGAGTACAAAACGATCACAATCAAAACGACGATTTGATCGATGATCGAATAATTCTCTCACAAAACTCTCTCAAAACTCACTTTAAATGAAAAGGAAAATTGATCACTCAAACCTTGCCTAACCTTCACATGCAAGCTTTCTTGATAGCACTTGATGATGATGAGATTTTTAATCTCTCTTTGATTTTTCAATCAAAACTCACACTTATCATGATGGAGATTGAGTCTCATTAATATAATGAAACTCTCCCTTATCCACTACCGTAACAACCCGTCCCTAATTATAACGTATTAACATAATCACTCAATTAAAAAGAGCACGTACATTTTAATTTCAAGATATTTTCATATCATGTTATATATTTATAAGTGTATCAAATTTATTTTTGCAGGACCCGGACGTAAACGGTGACGATGGATGGCTAATATTTACGATATAATTCATAAAATATCAAACCCCAAAAATATTATTCATAGTTATGATCACATATTCTGTGTCCAATTCCTTCAAATCCTAACTATTTAAAATAAATCCAAATTTTTTATGGATATGCTTATATATAGCTATTCATACACATATATGTACATATAAATGTATCCACACAAATCTAATTAAACACACTTTAGGTACATGAGCATCTAATGTCAATTGCTACTAATAAGGTTAACCTAATTTTTTACTTAAGCAAATAATAAAAATTATATTAACAAAAATATAATAAAATCAATTATGGGAAAAATAATAAAAATACTAATGGAGAATAATGCAGCTGATAATATTAATAATAATAAAATACTAATAGAAATATTAGTGGATTAAGTTGAGGTTTGGGGTCAAATAAGGCCTTGACACCCCAATTACACAAAGTAAGGCTTAACAATTGCCAAATCACTAAGTTAACATGCATCATTAATATTTGTCATCAACAAAACCCAGCCTATGCCAACAAGATCATGCATATAGCCATTAAAATCTGGTATAAATAAGGTTGATTAGTGGAAAATTTGGGCCTAAAAACTTATTTCAAGCAATTTTCTCTCTCCTCTACACCCGACCACCAGCACCATTTCGGCCACTTCCACAGGCCACAACCGACCTCTTCAATCGACCATAACTAACCATAGCTCTTCACCACACCGCAGAGTGAACCGTAATCATCTTTTTGACCATCATTCAAGCCACCCTATCGCCGAAAACTACCCCCGTAACCCTTATATACTCTCCCTCTCACCTCCGACCACCCTCAACAAACTCCGGCCAGCACCACTCCGGCGGTCCAACCCCTCTAGAGCCGCCGACCACCCATCACCGGCCGACCACCGACCACCTCCCACCTCCCACCAAACCACCAAACACAACCACCCCCAAAACCCTTCAAATACATCAAACTACCAAACAACCTCTCCTTTTTCCACACCACCCACGGCCGGCCACCACCCGACCACCGACCGAAATATACCCGCCGCCACCTGCAGGCGCCGACGGCAGCCACCCAAGCACCACCACTCGCAGCCACCAAGCATATACACTCTCTTTCTCTCCTTTATGCCCTAAAATCCATTTTTCTCAAAACCCACCACAACCACCACCGCCACCGCCAAGGTCCACCACCGAGCACCGGCACCACCGCCAACCGCCGGAGCACCGCCCTGCCGCCACCGGATTCTACCTACAACCACCACCTTTGCTTCTATTTTCTTCCTTAGGTAAAAACCCTAAGCCTAAAAATTATCTTAACCTAATTTAGCTTTTAAAATTAAATAAACTTAGATAAAATATGAAATATACAGGAAGTATGATAAGATTAATAAGAAGGAAAATTTAATTATGCATACATGTTCTAGTTTAAACAACCCTTGTAATTAAATAAGTTTAGAAAGAATAAAAATGGTAATTGGTTCATTATAAAAGGAATTCATGTTTAATTTAGTGATATTAATCAAGTTATGCATGCATGTCAAGTGAAAATTAGTAAAATATTAATATATGTATAATTGTAAACTAAACCTTGCATGCATGATTAAGTAAAGATAAATTATTAGCATGTTAATAATAGGTTCATAATTAAACTCTTGCATACATGTTAAAATAAATAGCATGTTATTACATAAGTAACAAGATTAGTTCATAAAAAGAATAATAAATTAAAGACTAATTAGTTATTATATGCATGATAATAACCAAAATATTGACATAGCTACAAGATGACTAATTGGTTCCTAATTAGTAAATAAACTAGTTATAAACATGAAAATAGTTCATGAATGCATGTTTAAATGACTAAAACCCTAATGCAATCATAAACTAGTAAATCACCTAATGAATGCATGCATGCTCAATAACTTGTAAATTAGCTAAACTAAAGACATTAGAATGCATGTCAATTCTACAAATAATTCATGTTAAAGATTACTTACATTCATGGATAGAATAACTTAGCTAATTACAAAAACATAAGGCATGATCGAATATTCATAAAACATAAATCATGTCAATTATCATAGCTCAAGAAATAAGGCTATTATTAACAAAACCAAATAAATGTCTATTCGTATTAATGAAATGTATCGTAAAACTCTATGTTAAGGGCCATCAAATCGACGTTTGGGTCCTGTACGAAGATTACCAAAAGCAATATACTATCAGCATCTTCGAGTACGTTCATCGGTTATGCCTTTCAAGTTTTTCATTCAAAATCAAGGTCGGATATGGCCGCCATTAACAACCAACAAAGAATCATTTGCAACAGTATTTGCCATATAAAAGTGGACCCGCCCATTGATACTTCACCATTGCTCAAAGTCGGCACACCATAACAGAGACCGCACCAACTGGACTTCCCGATCGGTCCGGGTGTGTACACATTTAGGGAAATCCGATGATAGCAAGGGTAACCACACGGATAATCAATTAGCAATCGTTTTAAGTTATTCTCTCTCCTCATTTATAAAATGAATTGAAATGCACGTACTCAACCCAAATATTTCTAACTAATATTTTATTGCATAATAATGAGTGTATTGAGTTTCAACTCACATTGCGAAAATATTTTCTTGTTTCGTTTTAGGTAATTTTCAGAAGTCCCGGGAGGTAAATATTCGGATGTAGCGGCTCGCAGGGAGACTCGTTGGTTGGTTTATTAGTTAGGAAAGTTGTCTCGTCGATCAAGGGTCGTGTTACCTTTTGTAAATATTCATAAGTTTTAGTTGTATATGTTATTATCGCCCATCGCTAAGTTATATTTGTACATTATTAACACCATCGGACCAAGCCTTGCCCTCGTCCACGGACATGGGCGGCGGTGACAACTCCCCGACCTTCCTTTCCGCTGCGCTAATCATCGGCTAGCGGCTTGCTTAGTCCAAAACCGGTGATTATGGGTTGGGGGCGTTACAACTACTCAGAAACGGCTTGCACATCTCTATGGTCCTTGAAAAGCGCAGACAACAAAGTCTATCGAAATAGAAGTGTCGTAAGCATTTCAACTATTCGGCACAATTGTGCCCGATTCAGGCACGTTCGTATTAGGCTAGGCACGATTAGAGATTTGGGACACATCCCAACAAAAATTGTTTGCCGGGAAGAGGTATGCATAAAACTATTTACTCCACTATATTATAAGTTAATCAAAAGACAAGTAAGTTTCTTTTACTCATATCACGCACCTACTCTCTTATATTTTCCTTTGTAATCTTAAATAAAAATCCTCCTTTCATTATTTGGACATTTGACCTCTTCAAATGGATCAACTTTTAAATTTTTAGGGGTTTTTTTTGGGGTGCACTCTCAATCAAAGTTGAATTAATGGACATCTTTTTTTATCTCAATGACTTATGCGATAAATGAAGATAGTTTATACAAGATGTGAAGGCTACCTTATGAGAAAATGGATTCTCCTCAAATATATTCTCTCTATTAATCATCCTTTTTGGACCACGTAGAGTATAACAAGAATGACAAATTATTAAAAAGGAAATCACCAAGGTAAGCATGAAGTATACATAGAAAGTAGAAATAGAGGATAGAAATTGAATGTGAGAGTGAATAGTGAAATCATATAAATTGCCAAGAGTTAGTTGAGAGAGAGAGAGAGAGGAAATTGTTAGTACATAAATTAATTGTTTTTAATTTATGTCTTAGGAAAAAATAAATCACCTTCCTCTGTTTTTCTTTGCCTTTTCAATGACTATAAGCGTCTACTAAAATCCTTAATTATCATCATGTATTGTATGTTAGTTCAGAAAGTATCTAATTAATATAATTCTATCTTTACATTGAATTATTGATTATAAATAAATATGTCAATTCAAATATTTAAAGAATTGAAGTCCTTTTCTTTTTTTTCTTTTTTTTACCTCTGTTTTTTTCCTCATTAATAACAACATAATTATTTTTTATCTTCTCCCCTCGTCATTCCCAAGCAAAGTTGACAAAGGGTTGCTCAAGGTCATCAAGCTTCACTCTTCTATAGCTTAAGCAAATTTGATTAATTTAAACTTGAATTGAGGGTGAGGAGACATATATTAGAGCTTCTCTAGTGGAAAAGCGAATGCTCTTTGGGAGCTGATATAGTGTGCCTCACAAGGCCTTTGGGGCAAACAATGCTCATGCGAAGGAAGAGGACGCGCACGCTGGCCCGTGCAGAGGAGTCGTTCGTCTCTTCTTACTCGGGCCGCCTGGCTAATTTTTATTGAATCTTTTTAATTTTTCGCTTTAATTTTTATTTTTTCTCTTTTTTTGTTCAGAAAAAAATTTGTATTATATTGTAGATCTATAATAATATTTTATATGGTGAACCTGAGGTGATAAGCCTTATATTGGCTCTATTTGACAATCGATTGTTAGTTGTTGGCTGATTGAATTAAGTATTTGTATTAACTATTTATATTTAGTTATTTCAGAAAGAATTGTTTGGTAAATTAATTGTTTCTAAAAAATTGTGAGACAGAAAGCTAATTTACAAAAATCCAATCTCAAAAAATTATTAAAGTTAATTTTTTAAAAATGACTTTTTGAGGGAAAAACTTATTGCAAAAATCCAATAATAAGGGTCTCTATAAAATTTATATAAAGTTAAAATAAAAAATAATAATAATTAAGAAGCAACCAATTAGTCCAGAAAAAGGAGGAGAGGGTATGTCGTTTTAGTGGACATATCCACAGTCATACCTAGTAATTTTTCAACTCCCTTGCAAAACTCTGAAACATAGCCATGAGCTTTCTTGTACATTCCAAAGCATCCTTTCCATTTTCGTAAAAAAAAAAAAGAAAATCCACATCAATTATCAGTATCCTCATTACTGTCATTTGAAAAAATCCCAAATGACCAATTGATCAAGCGGAGATAACATCTATGAGGACAATCACCTTGAGATGCACATAAATGAATTTTTCAATGCCTTGAGATGCCTAAAATCAATACAGCCCCTCTTCAAATCCAAACACTAGATGTTCACAACTCAATTCAAATGCTAACTAAACTAAAGCCCGAACATAGAAAGAGCATACCAAAACCCTAACCCTAGTAATCCAATGTCAAATTTTACTTCAAATTAATAAATAACTTCGAAAATTTTAATTATTTAGACACCTGTTGCTATTCCCCCAAACATTCATAGTCTTCACTTGTTTTATCAACTCCGCCAAGTTCGATCCTGACCACTGCATAACAACAAGTTAATTAACTAATTAGTAATTCAACTATTTAGATTTTCTATTTTTTATGGTTAATGTTTTTATAATAGAGGCTTTAGTTGGAATTATTTTTAAATTAAAAGTTTAATTAGATTTTAACCTAATAGCACCCTTAAAATTCCAACGGAATCTATACACTATATAATGCCAATCTTTTCAAATTTTGAAATGGTGCAACCAGAGTGAATTAAGGAGTTTCCTCCAATAAAAAAATTAATAATTTATCATTTAAAAAAATAAGTTTCCACTCATGTATGGACTCTAATAATAATAATAATAATAATAATAATAATAATAATAATAATAATAATAATAATAATAATAATAATAATAACTTAAAAAATATAAAATATTTTAAGATTACTCACAACTTTGAATCCCATGTATTTAAGATATTTATTCAAAACACGTACATGGGATTCACATAATAATAATAATAATAATAATAATAATAATAATAATAATAATAATAATAATAATAATAATAATAATAATAATAATATAATATAATTTTTCAGAAAAATTAAACAAAATTAAAAATAATAAAATAAAAACATAATCTTAAACAAAATTTAAACAAATAATAAAATGAATTAAATAAATAAATAAATAATTAAATTACTAAAATATTAAACTATTTTCCGGACCTAATGACCTAAAATCTAAAATAAAAATAAAAAAACTAAATTTATAAATTTATTAAATTAAAAACATGCTTGAACCTAAATTACTAAATAAGTTTTAAAAATTATCAAATTATTTATATATTATAAAATTATCTAATCATAATATAAAAATTAAATAAGAATTAATCATCCTAATTAATTCATAAAAATATAAAACAGAAAATAAAAACAAAACTAAGTATATTATCCGCAAATGGGTATGTATTGGGCGATTGCCATATGCTCATCCAAATATGGGAGAGAGATATTATCTGCGAATGTTGTTGCATATTGTTAAAGGAGCCACATCATATGAGGACTTAAGAACTGTTGATGAAGTCGTATATTCAACTTTTAAAGAAGCTTGCTTAGCACGAGGGTTGTTAGATGACACTAATGAATGGCATGAAGCACTAACGAAGCATCAACACTGGGCAACAGTGCGAAGCGAGGAGTATGTTTTGTTCAATGCTTATGTTTTCGAGAGGTGTCAAATGCTCTTCGGTTGTGGGAACAACACTTGGAAAGATCTTACCGATGATTTACATAGAATGTTGCAAAGAGGAAATAGACACTCTTCTTTAGAGATAACCGAAGAACAACAGAAAAATATGGGACTTTATGAAATTGAGTTAGTTTTGAATAAGAACGGTCGATCGCTAAAAGATTATCCTCCTATGCCTTTACCTTCACCCGATATGGTGCGACATCTTGGGAACGAGGCTCATAAGAGAGCAATTAGATTATGATCAAGAAGAGGAAGGAGAAAACTTTCGCATGTTACTTCCGACATTAAATTCAAATCGATTGCGGGTATTCCAGTCGATAATTCATTCGAGATGAAGATGGCAACGGGGGCTATTTTTTTATTTATGGCGAGTGGAGGGACTGGGAAAACATATCTTTGGAAGGCTATCGTTACTTATTTTAGGTCAAAAGGTTTGATAGTGTTGTCGGTGGCATCATCCGGAATAGCCGCATCTGTTGCTACCCTTTGGGAAAACAGCTCATTCAATGTTTAAGATCCCAATTGATGCAAACGAGACGTCCACCTGCTCAATTTCCAAGCAATCGAATTAGCAAAACTCATTAGGGAAGCGTCCCTTATTATATGGGATGAGGCTCCAATGACTCATCGCTATACATTAGAAGCATTTGAACGCTCCTTACGAGATATTTGTGGTCCGAACCAAGTATTTGGGGGAAATTGGTGATTTTGGAGGTGACTTTAGGCAAGTTCTTCCGGTTGTGACCAAGGGGAATAGAGCGAGATATTGTTGCATCTTCGATAGCAAGAGCTACATTTTGGTCTCTTTGCAATATCCAACTTCTAAAGATCAACATGCGACTCATGCATGCAAATCTGAGTGACGATGATCACGAGAAATTGCGAAATTTTGCGGAATGGACTTTAAATGTTGGTAAAGGTTCTATTCAAGGATATTCGTTTTGGGGGCAGTGAGTCGGATTGGATAGAGATTCCGATAGAATTCCTCATTAATAATGACAATAATGGCCTTACGAATTTGACGAATTCGTGTACCCAAATTTAGTTGATAGATACAAAGATGATTCCTACTTTCGGGACCGTTGTATATTGGCACCCTTGAACATTGATGTCGATGAAATTAATTCCAAAATTCTGGCACGACTTCCAGGTGAAACCCGTACATATTTGAGTTACGATATGTTTCTACCGAGCCACAATGATAACATCATTGATGACATTAATCCACCGAGTTGTTACATGGGATGAACTTTTCAGGATTTCCGAATCATGAAATTGAATTGAAAGTTGGTGCTCCCGTGGTCCTATTGAGAAATCTTGACCCATCAATTGGATTATGTAATGGCACCCGCTTAATTATTCAAAAGTTAGGAAATAGGGTGATACAAGCAAAAATCTTGACAGGTCGAAACATTGGACATTCAGTTACTATCTCACGAGTTGACCTAAGTCCTTACGCTAAGGACTCGCCATTCGCATTGAAGAGGAGGCAATTCCCTCTAAAGCTTGCCTTTGCAATGACAATCAATAAAAGTCAAGGTCAAACATTGCAATATGTGGGCATTTATCTTCCTCAACCTGTTTTCTCTCATGGACAACTATATGTTGCAATCTCTCGCGTCACTTCTCCTTCAGGACTAAAGTTTCGATTTGCAATAAAAGGGATGTGCCGAATAATATGACCAAGAATATTGTATATCGAGAAATTTTTAATGACATTCCTGATGTTTGGTAAGTTCTTTTCTTGCTAACTATGGATGTGAATATACATTTAAAAATTATTATATTATTATGTTTTTATTATTGTAATGTGTTGTACGTTTATGGATACTTTTAGTTTTACCAAACAATTGTGATGAGTTGAATATATTATACTCTTACATGCTAACTTTCATTTATTTTTAATTATAGAGATGGCAGATTTAGTGTGTAGTTATATGCCCATATGTGCAATCAACCCTTGCAGCAAGTCTCGTGACTTTAACCGTCCGCTTGATGCGATGCATGTGTGTTCGAAAATATGCGGGACGGACTACTTGGAAAGTGATATTCATGGATTATCAGGTATTATCGTTATCAAAATTGTCACAATTTCACCAATATGTACATGTATATTAAATAACTATGAAATACTTTATTTTGTAGTGTGATGAGATATTTGGCATCATAGAAGGTGATGATAATATTAGTAGATGGATGAATGTTCCGATAATTGGCAAGGTTCATCGCATTTCGGGTTGTCGATTACATGCTGCATCGGATGGAGAGAAAAAGTAGTCACCAATATATTGAAGTTGATTTTCACGCCTAAAACGACACTTCTTGGCATCATTAATGATTGTGATGATATTCCTTACCAACACCTACCACATTTGGTGCCATTCATCAATGTCCCACCATGCCTGCGATCGCAAGCTAATGTCATAGGTAAATATAGTTTATAAATACAATTTTCTTAGGTCAATGGCTGCACAAATTTCTTAGGTAAATATAGTTTATAAATTCAAATTTCTTACGGTATTTATACATTTATATTCTTTCAAATACGCTTATATATTTACTTTTTTCGTACGAGATATCATCGGCATGGTGGTTTATGTATCCCCTTTGGAAAGGACAAGAAATAATGGAACTGCGAAGCGTGAAGTACTACTTTGTGATATACAGTATGTATTATCATGACTCTAACCCACTTTTACGCTTACTTATCAATGCATTTTTTTACCTAACATTCGTACATATAATATATACGTATAGGATGCATTCTTTGAGGTTAACTTTGTGGGGAGATTTTGCGGAAGTGGAGGGCACTCATCTTCACCATTCTTTGTACAATGAAGTTGTACTTCTTGCTTCTAGAGTACATGTTAGAGACTATAATGGTACTTATACTATCCAAATAAAGTATATTTTATTTGTAAAATTGTTCAATATTGGCCATTATAATGGTATACATTTATAATGTGTATTTTCAATATATTTTATTTTTAGGGATATCGGTGTCTACTTTACCAATTAGTAGATTGGTGATTAATCCCAAAATTGAAGCAACACACGTATTGGAAGGATGGTACTTATAGCATTATATTCAATTTTCATACTTAATACAGATTACATATATTTGAACACACCTAAAAATTTTATTGCATTTATTAGGTATTACGGTACTAAAGGTATGGTAGATCACTTTGATTTCATTCGTAAGAGAACTTTACGGATTGTGCATATGGAGAAGTTATTCGCTGCTACGAGGATTACGTTGGGCGAGTATAGATCTAGGCCAAATGTAAAGCACACCTCTCAATCTCATATAAATTTTCTGCTTCCTTCTAAATTTTATATTATGATATTATAAGTTTTCTATATACATACAGGTGAAATATTTCAGGATTTTTGCATATGTTTGTGACATTTACCCCATGGTTTATGACGCTTGCATTAGTTGCAAAAGAGTGCCCATACTTCTGTATGGGCATTGAATCTACCTTATTGTACATGTCGAACTCCAACGAGATATCACTCAAAAAGGTTTGTTATACTCAATTTTTCTTTATTGATATATACTTCTTATTATACATTTTCTACTTGAATGATAAGTGTTTATTCACTATCTTATTCAAATTATAGGTACTTCTTGAGGGTTCTTTTAAAACATCATACATATTATAGAACATTTACTTGTTCTCCACGATGATGTTCGAATTCTTCTCCATGCAAGCACGACGGACTTAGATACATATGCATCACGGGTATTGTACTACCCATTGCATTCTACAGCATTTATTGTACATATTAGTAATATTTCCACGTTATGTTTTCCTGCAGCCGTATGGGGAGTTTTCATTGTACGCTATCATAAATGATTACCTAGATAAACCATGGGTATTTCTTATTGAGCCTCCACGCAATCAAGAATTAGAAGAACCCATCGCTCTTATTACATCTCGTGGATTGGGAGGAAGAAGTTTATCACTTACAAAATACCAATTCTACATACACAAGGTACACAATATATACACATAATATTCATATTCTAACATTATTTGTAATAAAATATAACTTTATCATGGTTCCCTATAGGTACAAGCAGAGTAAGAAGAGGAAGAGAAGTCTTCGTGATCCCGCACCATCGGTGAATTTATCATTGTGTCATTTAATTTGATGTCTCTCCTAATATTTACTCTTCAATATTTTAAACATTTTAAGATAGTATTTTTTATAAACACATGTATTTATGACGTTGCTATTTTTATTACCGTAAGTATTTTTTATAAATATTTTATGATTTATTACATTACTCAGTGCATAGCACGAGTCCAGTACTAGTATCTTTAATTATATTCTAATTTATATATATATATATAAATAATTTTTAACAATTTCTATTCTATAAAAAATGGTTTAATTTCTAAAAACTTAAATCACATTTCATCCCAAAAAAAAATAAAAATTTAAGGTAAGAATTGCTAGGCACATTATATAAGAATAGATTTCATCAAAAAATATGTGAGAAGAGAGTGCCAAGAAATTTTCAGATTTGTATTGAAAGCGGGGAGAATAAAGATAAGAAAATAAATAAATTAAATCTAACAATTGCTAGTAATAGCATATTCTGACAAATAGGAAAAGATGAGGAGGCATGGGTCAAGCTTGGGGCATTCTTTTTGAGTAAAGATAAACTCGCTTCTTCCAAATTCTATTACCATGGTAGTTTTTGATTGAGAGAGGGGAGATGATATAGAAGAGGAAAAAGAAAAGTTAATCTTCTGCTTACCAATTAATTAAAAAAAAGAGGACAGAGAATATAGTTTAACGTAATAGTTTGACAAAATAGTGTTTTGGAGGAGATAAAACACTAATTATTTAAAAATGTAAATGTCTCGTCAAAGGTCGTGTTCGATAAAGTTAGTCTGTTTTAGTAGTGGTTAGCGGTTGAACAAGCTGTTAGCTGTCAGATACTTAGTGGTTAGTGGTTAGTTGTGAAACTAGTGTTTTAAATTAGCAGGTGTTCGGTGCAACTAGTCTGTTGGGGTAAGCGATTAATGTAAAATGACCAAAAAGGATGTGTATTTTGCTTTGCTTTTTTAAATTTCTTTTTGGTTATTTTTTTATCCTTATATTAGTCAACTTAAATTATCCACTAGATATTTCTATTAATAATTAACTTAGCACATTTTGTTATGATAATTGTATAACAAGTTTGGGTATGACTTTTTTAATGTCACATATATTTGAAAAATTTTAATGGATATTATGTGTATTTTTATTTTAAAATCAAACTAATTAATTTTTGTAAGGATATTAAGTATAATAGTAATCAGTAATTTTATGTACTATAAAAAATTTGCTTGCTGAATAATAAAAAAAAAGGTCCACAATCACATACTACTATTAATAACATGCTTATTATAAATCAATGTTGCAAAACTAGAGTACATCACTTACGATGCCACAATGATGCAGCTATCCTATTTCGAATATCTTTCATCTCACTCGATCTTTGGTGAAGATTTTCTTCACTTGTAGAAATATCCTCATAAAGCTCATCAGTAGGAATAAAATTTGGATGTTGATCTAATACTTGAAAAATTGGGTCGCTTTGTGAGTTGATTCGAATATAATTATATAGTTCAAATGTTGCCACTATAATATGTATCTGCGTGTCAACACCTGTATTGTTGCATTTTGTTAAGTACCTTCCACCTTTGCTTTAGCACTCCAAAGGATCTTTCGATACAACTTTTTAGGGACGAATGTGCACGATTGAAAGCCTCTTGAACAGTTTGAGGAGGTTCCCTTTGAAATTGTGATTGATGATATCTCAACTTTAGATAAGGTACTAAGTAACCTTGCCTATCGAGTATCCTTTATCTACCGAGATAGTACTTACCTAAATAAATGTACAAACATAAAATGTTTATTTCACACAACATAAATGACAATGAATTTAAATGAAATTAAACGTACCTTACGGTGGCCTAGGAAACTTCATTTCGGGGTTTCAAGTGCATGAATAAAAACTCGAGTATCATGTGCAGTAACCTTCCCAACCAGCTGAGATAAATGTGAAACACATGTCAAAGTCACATGCAGCCATAATATTGAATGTAGGAATGCCTTTTCTTCCTCTATAAGGTAATTGATCGGACTCGAGAATACATGCCGCCACATGTGTACCATCTATGCATCCAATACAATCTCGTAATAAATATTCAAATGAATAAAGTTAAATCACAGTGTGTAATACCATTTATACTATTATTTTATACTAAACAAAATTATTACCTTAAAATAAGGCATATACCTCTCATCATTAGCTATTTGAGATGGTATACTTTCGAAGTGTGCATCCTTTGGCTTTATTATATCATGTGCTAGACACTTACGATTTTGATTTGAGACCGCATTAAGAACTTCATGAAAAGCTCTACTAATGCTATCACCTGATCGTTGGAAACGTTCGCTAAGAACTCTATTTGAAACACCTATGGCAAGAATGTATAAAAAATACCGACTTTTTCAATAATCGACATATTACGACTTGCTTTTAACCTATATTTTGATGATAGTTCCTTGCACAACTTCATGAACAAGTGAGGCTCCATTCTAAAGGCATTAACACATCGAATAGGATGGCCATTAAGTACTTCTTTCATCCATTCTTCCCCTGTTAGGATAGAAGTCATGCATGGTTCCTTATAAATATACTTATAATAATACATGGATATTAACGTTGTTGTGCACATGGTCATAATCCAAAATGTAAGCTTCCATTCCTCGTAAGGATCCATTATAGACCTAGCATTCATAAGATAGAAGAAAATTTCATTATAAAAACCAATTAAAATAGATGCGAAAATTACAAATATATAATACCAAATTCTACATAATAAAAAATAGTTCAATTTCAATTGATAATTTCGAAGAATTATGCACCTAATTCATACATTTCTCATCACTAACGAATTCATCTATAAAATTTATTTATTTGGAAAAAATTGTAGAAAATTCACTAGGGGACAATAAAATGAAAAATAAAAGTTCGACGAAAAAAAAAAAACAAATGAAAGAACAAAGCATAGGATCACTTGACTTTGTCTTTCATGGCATACATATATTGTAACCATTGTATCCTACTTGTATCATCACCCAAATTAATAAAAATTTCTCTCCTTATTGAGTCTTCAAGCAAATAAATGGCATAACCCCACAATTCACTTCCTTGTGCTAAAGAACCATTATGTACCATGCTCCTAATAATTTCCATTGAAGTAGCAACGATGAGTCGTTGATCATTGGAGACCTCCAATGCTTGGGATACTATTGCTAATATCTCTACACATTGTTACCATGTTAGAAATTTGGCTAGACAACATAGCGGAACCTCCAAATTGCCTCCCTTTTCGATTTATTTGCATAGAATTATTTTTTAAAGTAGTTCTTTGGTTCTTCTTCTTGGATGTTTGGGTGACACCATTCCCTCCTTCATTTGTTATTGGTCTGTCACCTATTACTACACCTTCGTTTAGGATGCCAACTTGTTGAACAAAATCTCTCATGAAGGTTTCCTCATCCATTAAAGCCTCTTGAAGATACGAATTATTGTGAACATTATACACTTCTAAATGTCCTTCCTCATGAACACTACCAAGCATCCTCATTGCTGTCATCATATCATTTTCAACATTGATAAGCTGGAGGAGGCTCCACTGAAGGTGTATAAACATTTTTCCAGTAGGATATGAATCCCCAAATAGTTGATCCCACTTATCTTCAAGAAATGAGGTCACACCCTTATCACAAAATTTATTAAATTTCGCATTTTCCTACAAAATAAAATAAAATTATCATGATATTCAAATATAGTCAGTTCTATCAAAATGGAAACCCTTTGTATTCATAACCTACCCTCCCCTCCCCATACAAAGAGTTAGAACTAACCTTATTCTTTTTCTCTCACTATTCATTTGAAGCGTCGATCTTTTCCGAGATAGGATCCCAACCTAAACCAGTTTCGACGTTCTCAATTGTTTCCATAAACGCCAATCTCTCCTCATTGAATCATGTTTATACTTGCAACTATTTTGACCACATGAACGCCCAATTTTTTTTCGACCTCTTTTTGAATCTCCTTCCAATTGTAAAATTGTGCTCGTCCATATTTTTCAATGAATTGAAGACAAGCATCACATAAAATGATCATCTCTTGCAGAGTCCAAGTGGAAGCTCTCTTTGGTCCCATCCTTCTTACTAGAGGATGCCATAGCATGTGATATAACTATAAAAATTAATAGTTTCAGTCTTTATCATAATTTTAGTTTAGGACCACTATTTTCATTTCTTTGACTACTATATTTATGGCACACAAGAATTTCAACAAAAATTCTCATACAAATATGTCTATGCCAAAGAAAAAAAAATGTTTATGGAAATAGGTAAAGGCATAATATTTATACTCGTATATTTATGGCAAACACTCATTTATAATAAGTTTCATTATCCACTTTGGAACAAGCAAACATAACGAAGGTTTTGTTCCTAGAGGCCACAAAATAATTTTATAATAATTCATGCCTTACATCAAATATTTACTCTCTTTCTCTCACACACACATACACATACACATACACATACATACATACATACATATATATATATATATATATATATATATATATATATATATTTCACTCAAACAAAAGTCTCATAATGTCACATACATGATTGAAATCCATTATATTCAATTCACACGAGTCACAACCAAGCATAAATAGTCACAACTGTTGTATTCAATTCGATTTCCAAAATTACATCTTTCTAACCCAATTAATTTACCAATTCAATTCTCAATTTACAACTACTCCAAAATTATCCCCTCTTATCATTTGTAAGTACATGTGGCTGATTTTAAATTGATGAAGTTATAAACATGGAGAAAATATGTGATGTGAGAACTACTCTACTATTTATGGGCCAACCATAGATCAATATCCACAAGAATGAATGGGAGGAGAGATCGATTGAAAAAAAAGTGGACTTTAGATTAAAAAAATTATTGTTGGTTAGTACATTTCTATCTTACAATATAGAAACTTTAATGACAATAAAAATCCAATAAAAATTATTGTTCACTTCAAATTAGAAAGAGTAAGTTTTATTTTATTTTCATTCAAAAAAGTTTCAAGCAAAACAAAATTTTATTAAATGCTCAAGTCACAAAAATCATATATTATTTCAATTAATATTACAATATTGGATGTGTTGCCTACTAATCTCAACTCCATTAATTGTTCAACCAAATACTCATGTCTAACTCAACTATGCAATAAATAACTACACCATGCCTTGTCTTGTCATCTTTCCGACAGAGCATTGATTATCGAGCACGCTTTCTAACCCTTCTATTACTTTTCTTCTCTCAACCCTAGACTCGGCTTCAGTCTTTATCTCACTTTTTCCCTATCTCTATCTCTCGGTCCCTTGCTCCCTCACTGTCTCGCCACTCTTTTGGTACCTGCTACAACCTCACCGTCTTCTTCCTCGCTCTTGCTATTAGCTCTCACTCTCGCTGTCCGAGCTTCCTCACCGTCTCTCACTCTTGCTTGGTCTCTCCCGGCTCCCTCACTGTCTCTCGGTCTCTCACTCCTCGCTCTGTTATCTCTCACCCTCACTTGTCCTCTTCTTCCTCGCTCTCTCTATCGGCTCCCTCACCATTTCTCACTCTTACTTGCTCTCTCCCAGCTCCCTCACTTGTTTCTCACTCTCTCGCTCCCCTGCTCTATTATCTTTCACCCTCGCTGTCCCTCTCGGTCTCGCTTGGTCTCTCGGCTCCCTCACTCGTTTCTCACTCTCTCGCTCCCTACTCGTTAACTCTCAACCTCACTGTCCCTCTCAATCTCGCTTGGTTTCTCCCCTGTCTATGGTCTATGGAGAATTTTTTAATCGGCAAACAACACTAATATCTCAAATCATCGGACCTTACATTCAATCGAGAGAAAAATAAGAGAATCAAATCCAGTCGAGAGAAGAACAATGGGTATAATGGTGGCCACATAAAAGCAAAAGAAGAAATCGATACCGAAGAGTAGCAAATTATCAATGGATTCTCCAAGATTTAACAATACTCGTTGATGACTCCTCCACTGGTAACTTATCTCACCTCGGTGAATCTCTCCGTCTCGAGTACTTTGTTTAGGGTTTTATGAAAAAATTAGCGAAGTTGGACTCAATGAATGGAGAGGATTCTGCGTTGGATATGAAGGGGATGGAGTTAGAGTTGGATTTGGAAACAAATTTCTTTGATTGTTTGGTGAGAGTCATTCTAGCGTGTGTAACCGAGCTTAGCGTGAAAAGGAAAGGGTAATACTTGTAATTTTGATGAAATGACAAGGTTATATTCGGAATACAATTATAACATCCGTGTAGCGTTTTCGAAACGTTAATTACGATAGCGTTTGCAAAACACTCGCTCTAACCACCGACGACTACCTTAAACACTAAGTTGCCAAACAGATCAAAATTTATGTGAAGTAGTGTTTTGAGATGAGGGAAACTCTAAACACTACCTAAAACTCTATTGCCGAACACAGACCAAAGTAGTGTTTAATATAGTGATTAGAGGTTTATGTAGTGTTTTCGAAAAGTTATTCAAAAGTAACGTTTTCAAAATCACTACCTAGTGTTTGCACATATATTTCGAAATTCTCCTTTTTGTTAAGATTCTATCAATCGTGTCCTTTTGAGTCATTTTATATAAATATGTTACTTAAACAACTACTTTTATCGGACACACTTATCTTAAATTACTAGTTGAACATCTAACCACTAATACTAGTCAATGACAACTAATCACTAATAAAATAGTTAACAACTAATAAAACAACTAATTTTACCGAACACACTCTAAAATTTAAAAATTAGATAGTTTGGTAACAATTAGTTATTTAACTGACATAACAACGTACATGTCTATTAGTCTTGATATTTTTTAAACTTTTAATAGTATCATTATTACATGTGTTTCCTTAAAATTTTTTTCATAAAATCTAATTGAAAATATTAGCGTCACTTTCTTGCGGCAATTCTTTTGATACTTTCAATCATATAATATAGTATGTTTTAACTCGAGTGAGCAAGATTATGTAATATCAGGTTGTTAGGAATTAGAGGCCACAACAACAAATAGAAATCTAAGGTAAAGAGATAGAGAGAAAAGTGAGACACAAGTTTTAACGGGAAAAAATCTAAAATCGGGAAAAACCACGAACAATCCACTAGATGATTTAGGTTACAAAGAAGCTTTTGTGTTTTGTATGGGATAATTACCATGGAGGTCTGCAAACCCCATTATATAGCTAAAGCTCTCGTACAACATTTTAATATTGCATTAACTAAGCATTAATTGAAGAAAAACGATCGAAGACAACGAATCCCAACAGGTGGCACCGACGACGGCCCGTGCCAAGCAACAAGGGCTACCCGTGTTGCCAGGCACGGCCCGTGTCCATAGACACGGGCAGGCTGTGCCTCGCTGCTAGACGCTCCTGGGTTGTTTACGGTGGTGAGCAAGGCCCGTGCTCCTTGGAAACGACCCGTGCTGCTTGTAAACGCTTGTGATAGGTGATTCCAAGCCTTGACATGATTAGTCTTCACCCCAACAATCTCCCACTTGGAGACTAATCAACCACTTCTTCTTGTACACATCTAGTAGATCAATAACCCTTCTTAGTTTTAGCAAGAAAGGTCAATTGAGGTTTTGCACAACCTCAATTTCCAGGCATCCACTCCTTTGGTTAGCATATCTGCTCGGATTTTTGTTACCCATGATTTTCTTAAGTTTCAAGTCTCCATTTTCTACCAAGCTTCGAATGAAGTGGAACTTGCGCCGGATGTGCTTGGTTCTTGAATGCAAGACGAGGTTCTTGCTCAATTGGATTGTACTTTGACTGTCACCTGTAGAGCACTCCGTTCCCTTGCCTTTGGCCCAAAACTTCTAAGAAGTCTTGCAACCACACCGTCTCCTTTCCAGCTTCCGACATGGCCACATACTCGGACGTGGTTGTGGACAAAGCAATGCATTTCCGGAGCCTTGACATCCAACTCACGAGATGTGCCTCCAAGTGTGAAAACATAGCCTGTAGGACTCTTACTTGTGTCAAAATTGCCGCTCAAATTAGCATCCACAAAGCCGTCAAGTTTAAGGTCACTTTCTTGGAACACTAACAATGCGTTAGATGTTCCCTTCAAGTATCTTAAAAGCCACTTCACGGCTTCCCAATGCTCTTCTCTCGGGATTGTAAATGAACTTTGCCACCGCTCCCACCTGCGAAGGCTATGTCCGGTCTTGTGCAAACCATTGCATACATGAGGCTCCCAATGGCGGAAGCATAGGGAACTTTGAGCATATGTTCTTTCTCCTCTCTTGTCTTGGGACATTGCTCCTTGGTCAGCTTTACATGATTTGCAAGCGGGGTGTTTCTTGGTTTGGCATTATGAACATTGAACCGCTTCAAGACTTTCAAGCACATACTCTTCTTGAGACAAGTTTCAAGATCCCTTTGGGCCTATCTCTTGCTATTCTCATTCCGAGAATTTGTTTCTGTTGGGCCCAAATCTTTCATCTCAAACTCTCTTGACATCTACTCCTTTAACTTATTGATTTCATCCATGCTAGAATCTGCAATCAACATATCATCCACGTAGAGTAGTAAAATGACATAAGAATTGGTGAAGTTTTTGAAGTAACAACACCGATCCTTATCACTTCTTAGAAACCCGTTGTTGCACATGAAAGTGTCAAACTTGAGATACCACTCGCCTCGGTGCTTGCTTCAAACCATATAGGCTCTTTGTGAGCCTACAAACCAAGTGTTCCTTGCCTAGAACCTCATATCCCTCCGGTTGTAGCATGTAGAGATCTTCCTCCAAATCCCTATGTAAAAATGCCGTTTTCACATCCATTTGCTCTAAGTAAAGATCATCAGCCACAACCATGCTGAAAATGATTCTAATAGTGGTTAATTTCACAACAGGAGAAAATATTTCGAGTATAGTCAACGCCCTTCTTTTGTGAAAAACCCTTAACCACTAATCGAGCCTTATATCCGGTATGACCACTAGGCTCACTCTTAATCCTATACACCCATTTGTTTAAGAGAGCTTTCTTACCAACCGGTAACTCGACTCAACTCCCAAGTTTGATTCTTGTCCAACAATGCCATTTCCTCGTCCATGGCTTGCTCCCACTTGGACCAATCACTCATTTGTATTGCCTCGATGTAGGATTCCGGCTCACCAGTATCGGTCAACAAAAGATAATGTAAGGAAGGAGAGTATCTTTGAGCCGGTATACCTCTAGTTGACCAAGCCGATCTTCCGAAGGTGGGAGGAGTTTGGGGCTCAACTTCATGAGAAGTTTCTGGTTTAAGGAATGGTTCATCAACCGGTACTTCAACTTGTGGAGCTCTAGATTGAGTATTTCTCTCCTCCAGGGAAACTTTAACTACTTCATCGTCTTCTACTACCTCCTTATCAACCAAACTCTCATTCAGCCTGTCTTTGTACAAAACAGGACTCATCGAAGACAATATCAACATGTCTAAACACCTTTTTCCTATCCCAAACTTTATACCCGAACAAATTATCACCATAACCCACAAAATAACATTTCTTGGACTTAGCATCGAGCTTGTCCCTCTTGTTAGGCTCAACCATAACATATGCAACACAATCGAAAACACGAAGATGGAATAAATTTATATCCTTACCACTCCAAACCTCTTCCGAATTTTGTTACCCAACGGTACGGATGGTCCCCTATTGATCAAATAGGCGGCTGTGTTGATCTGCATCCGCCCATAGTGATTTGGGCAACCCGGCATGA
Organism: Talinum fruticosum; assembly: GCA_021018815.1. Lineage (NCBI taxonomy): Eukaryota > Viridiplantae > Streptophyta > Magnoliopsida > Caryophyllales > Talinaceae > Talinum > Talinum fruticosum. The sequence goes on along the minus strand of JAITYX010000080.1, from coordinate 774,454 downwards.
ATGTGCATGCTCCTTACTCTCTCATTGAGGGTACGGTTCATCCTCTCGGCTACACCATTTTGTCTTGCCTTTCCTTAAATCGTACTTGTCAACCGGATTCTCTTTTGAGTACAATAAACCTTGAACTCATCCTTCTCATATTCACCACCATTGTTGGATCTCAAGCATTTAATCTTCAACCCTGTTTGGTTTTCAATTTCTGCTTTCCATCTCAAGAAAGTGTCAAAAACATCAAATTTATGTTACAAAAATAAATCCTCACCTTTCTACTCGTGATCATCGATAAAGGTGATATAGTAGTAAGCGCCACCCATGGATTGAATAGGAGAAGGACCCCACACATCGGTGTGAACTAACTCTAGTGTGTTTGCCTATGGTTCCCTACCAATTTTGGAGAAACTAACTCTCTTTTGTTTCACAAGAACACAAGTCTCACAAAGTCCCAAATTGACACCAACCAATCCCAGCAAAGCACCCCTAGCAGCCATAATCTTCATTCCCTTTTCACTCATGTGACCAAGTCTATTTTGCCACAAAACTGAATTAGAGGACTTATTGTCAACATTAGCAAGCAAGTTTGTACAACCAAAAGTATAGTACAAGGTCTCGGATTTAACCCCTTTTGCAATTACCAATGCCCCTTTGACAATTTTCCAACGCTCTGTTCCCAAAATGAGTAAAATAGCTCTGTTTCATCTAAGTGACTCACGTAAATTAAATTCTTGGTCAATCCCGGTATATACCGAACATCCTCTAATTTTCAATAATCCCCATTAGAGAGCTTGATGTTTACATCACCTCTCCCCAAGATTTCTAAACACTTATCATCAGCAAGATATACTTTACCGAAGTGTCCATTCTCAAAATTATGGAAAAATTCTCTACATGAATAAGAGTGAAACGAGGCACCCGAGTCTACTATCCAAGACTCAATTGGACTATCTACACTCAAAATAAGGGCATCACCAATATCCTTAGCGGAATTAACGTAATCTCGGTCATCGTGATTATTGCTCCTCCCCTTATTCTTAGGTTTAGGACAATTCTTCTTGTAGTGATCCTTTTCACCACGACCCCAACACATGGTTTCCTTTGGGTTTTGAAATTTACCCTTAGCCTTTGATTTAGACCGACCCCTAGACTTTTTTTGTTCTTTTTGTTTCCCTCTACCTCTAACATGCAATGCATTCCCAAATTCACCCGAGTCCTTTTTGCGAATACTTTCACTTAAAATGATATCACGGATTTCATCAAATTTCAAAACATTTGAACTTCTAGCACTACTCACAAGCAGAAACAATAGTGTCTCAAGATTTAGGTAGAGAAGACAATAAAATCAAGGCTTTCACTTCATCCTCAAAGTTGATATTAACCGAAGCAAGCTTAGAAATACACATATTGAAGTCATTTATGTGGTCGGCTACACTAGTGGAATTATGCATTTTGAGATCAAACAAACGGCGCATAAGGTAACCTTGTTCATTGCCGATGGTTTCTCATACATGTTGGACAGCGCTTCCAACAAAGTCTTTGTCGTATTTTTCTCCATAACGTTGAAAGCAACGTTCTTTGCCAACAGACACAAGTTTTAACGTGTAAAAACCCAAAACCGGGAAAAATCACGAACAATCCACTAGATGATTTAGGTTAGAAAGAAGCTTTTGTGTTTTGTATGGGATAATAACCACGGAGGTCCGCAAACCCCATTATATAGCTAAAGCTCTCGTACAACACTTTGATATTGCATTAACCGAGCATTAATCGAAGAAAAATGGCTGAATACAACGAATCCCAACAGTCGCACTCGGCACGGCCCGTGCCGGGCAACACGGGCTGCTCGTGTTGCTAGCACGGCCCGTGTCCATGGACACGGGCAGGTCGTGCCTCGCTGCTGGAAGCTCGACCCGTGCTCGCTTGTAAATGCTTGCGATAGCCGATTCCGAGCCTTGACATGATTGGTCTTCACCCCAACACGAGGTTGAAATTTTAGACTTGATCCTAAACTCGAGTCTCATCAACTCTATTGATTGAATACTTGTGATTTTATTTTCCTTGAAATAAGGTTTCAGGTTTGGCTCTAGTGAATGAAAAAAATTTGTAATAAATATTCGAGTGTTACTTTAAAATTTGATAACTATAAATTAAATTGCACTAGATTTATATGTCTCAAAATTATATTTTTAGTTTTTTCTTTTTAATTAGTTTATTGAAAAATAAATAAAAAGGTGTGCTAACTTCCTACTTTGAAGTTCCCGTGGAACCTTTCTTTATAAGTAACATATTTTAAGCAACTTATCCTCAATAAAGATAAAAAGAAAGACCCCAAATTAACCTGAATTTCTATATAATGAGTCTCTATACGTACGTTAATCTTATTTGAATTTAGTTTCGCTAAATTATAAATGTATGTTCACTATACCCAAGAATTAGGACTGAACTTATAAGTAGTGTAGACAATCAAACAATGATGAGTGAGGAAAGCTTGAAAGTTCAAAGCATGGCTATGCAATGCATCAACTTTGCCTCTACCTACCCCAACAGGAGTGAAAAGCAAGTTAGGTTTGTTTCTAATTTCTTCATTTATATTAATATACAACTTTTTCAAGATAAGGGTCTTGTTTATCTGATTTAAAACTTATTTTTACGAGATCAAATTTTATGTAAAAGAAAGCAATGAAGATATGTTTACAGTACCGGATGTAGAAGGAATAGTGGAAGAAACAAATAAGACATAAAGCAAAGGCAACTCCTAAAGTTGTAATCGTATTGATGCTCCTCCCAAGCATATGTAGAAGAGGACGTAATCCTGTCGATAAGGAGTATAGAAGACTCAAGAGGTATTTCTTTTTATTTTTAGAATTATTTCTTTTTTTTTTGTTTGATCAGGGGATAATTTGGGTGGCCATTGAGGATTTGAGGTTGAATTGATTTTTGAACTAGGGAGATCTTTTTATTATTTTTTAAGGATACTAACCTATTTATATATTTTTTAAAAAACATATAAGGGAAAAAAAGGGAGAATAAATATCTAATGGGTTGTGGAACAGGGAATGGACCATTATTGCCTATGATAGTGTAAAGTTGGGAAGAATGATATCATACCCAAAGAGGAGATAAAAGTGAGGTAAAAAGCTTGAAAACATTGAAATATATATGAGTACTTTTTAATATTTTTAATTTTAATTTGGTAATATTTTTGTGAAACAGAGTAACTATATTTGGGCTCCATAATTTACTTAAGAAGTCTATGTAGAATGGAGGAAGAAAAGTTGGTACAAATATAATGAACTTAGCAACCAAGGCTGAAAAAAGACCCGATGATAAACCAATGATTTGGTTGTTAGATGAGGGGCAAGAGAGGTTGAAGGGCCTAAGAATTACCCTTGAATTTCAAAAAAATATGCTCAATGCTTGAAGAATAGGACAGAAGGGCCGAAGCGGGAACCTTACATAGCCAATAGGGTCAATCTCAACCGCAAATCTTACGATCCAAATGGTATAAACTCTAGTATTTTGGTTTGCTTTCAATTTATATATACTATCTTGGATTTACACACTATGCATGTAACAAATATAATTATAAAGGATGAACAATAATATTGATAATCTTGCATTTAATTAATACCGATAAAAACATAGTAAATATGGATAAAATATAGTAGTTTAAAATTCATTCTTTTAAAATCAAGTTAGATTTATACATAATACATGTAGACAATAAAAAAATAACCTAACAAAATTAATACATTATAAAATAATAAAAAAGTGTCAGTAGTATTGACATGTAACTCCCTTGAAAAATAAGAAAATGTATAAGTAACATTATGAATATTTTTATAGAATTTGCATGCAAGTTATAAATTGAGTGTAACTAAAAGAAAATAATTTAATTGTCCAAATGTATCTAAAATAAAAATAGAATCATACTTAAGAAAATTAAATTATAAAAAATAAAGAGTGTGGGAATATAAAAGTATAATTCATGGAGAGAAATGATGTTATCATAAATTAAAAAAAGTGTGACAATATGAAACCATAATTATCAAGCTAAATATAATTATACAAATTAAAATTGCAAAATACGAAACAAATGGAAAGACATATCAAATTTAATTACGAAATTGTATTTTTGTGTTATACGCTTTATTAGCTTTTTTAATGAATTTAAAATTATGGAACTGATTTCAATTATCCTTCTATTTGTATACGCCATCTTTCAAAGATTTTTAGGAAACTCAATTAGTAGAAGTATATATCTATCTATGTCATATATACAGTAAAGACCTCAAATATAGCTAAGCTTCTTGCTAATTTTAGTTTATAATTCATGAAAAAAAAAAACTACATTACATACAATAAGTAAGGTGATGAATGATGACCTCAATGTTAACATTTGAGTTTTGAGTAATATAATATTTACACTTTGTCCATCTACTCTGAAAAATAAATTAAATTAGTTAATACACAATAATTCTAAAAATTTCTAAAAAAGTTAAAAATTTGTATTTACATTTCCTCAAAGTCTTACATGTACTACCTATATAGGAATTATTATTCATTCAGTCACAAGAAAATAGCCTGTAAAAAGACAATATTACCTAAATAATAAATTTTAAATATTTTTTTCTGGAAAAAGAACTTAGGAAAATGTATACACATATTTAAAAAGAATAAAAAAATATATGCTCAGTTAGAAATTATAATGAATTAATGAAACTTTTATATAGTCTAAGTTCTTACAAATTACTTAATTTTATCAATAATTTTAAATAAAAAAATTTATAAATATATGATGCTACTGAACTTGTAAATTGTACAACAATAATAGAAAAATAAATATTTTTTAAAAAACACTAATTAATCATATTAATTGTCACTATTCTAGTGAAAATATATAAACCATTAGTTTCACTAATGCATTTAATAAGAATCTATTAATATATAAAAGAAAAGTTGGGGTTACTCTCCTCTCCTTAATTGTAGGGGTTAAACTAATTTTTAATCTTTGATTAAATTTTCTGATTGATCTTAGCCCTTAATTTTTTTTAACTCAATCCTCTCTCTCTCCTCTTACTGTTTTAATCCCACGTTCTTTGCTTTCTCTCTGCAGTTTATTTTTTACCGTTTTATTCCCCCACCCATTCACGCCATCCCATCTTTCCCCTCAATTTCTTTTTACGGTTCTCCCCCTTCCCCCTGTATCCCTTTCATTCTCATCTCCACAATGTCTCTCCCCATTATCTCTCATCTCCCGCCCCCATGTCTCCTTCTATCTTTCCCGCTTGCTCTCTCTCTCTCTCTATCTCTCTCGCTCACTCTTTCTCTCACTCACACTGCTCGGTGTTGTCGTTGGCGCCCTTTCTCTATCTCACACTCGTCGGCTCTCTTTGTATGGGTGGTCGACCGCCTCCCGGGCTAGGCGGCAGGCGTGGCTGTCGCGGCCACCAAGCTCTATGAAGATTTGGTTGCTGAAAAATCCCCAACTTCAAAGGAAGGAAATAAGCAAGAAAGAACCTTCAAATTGGTAAATTTCCCCATTTTCTCCTCTTTTCGGCCGATCTTTCTAATTGATTTTTAGGGTTTTTGGAAAATTTAGGGATTTTGAAATCTGGGTATTATGGAATTGTAGATGATTCAAAATGCGAAAGGTGGAAATTTCATTGGAGATTCCGATTTCCGCGAGTTTTCTTCCTCTCCGGCGTGGATCGACTCTTCCGAGGCAAGTCTCTACTCTTCGCTTCTTCGTTTCACTCTGCAAGCTTTCTCTTTCCTGCTGTTGATTGCTTAGCTTCACTTGTTCCTACTTAAGTTTTTGGTTACGTTGATTGACTTATTTTTTGTTTTTTGCTGATTAAGATATTTTTGTGAGCACGATGAAATGCTAAGTTTTACGCCCAGTTTTCTTAAAAAAGATGGTAACTCATGACCCAGGCTCTATTTGCTATTTGGGGGGTATTGTCCTTGAAATCTTCTTTAAATTTATCTCCATTGGGTTGCAAGAAGCTTTACCTATAATTTTTGAATGAAATGAATTGTCTTTTTATGAATGAATCTATAAATCCATGCTTAGATGGATGTGTTATGATTGTATTTGATGGTACTTGGAAACAAACTAAGGAGATGGTGAGTGCAAGTCTTCCATTCTTATCAAAGTTTTTAATTGTGATTTTGAGGTCGGTGGGGGAAGTATTTATGATTCAGAACTCATTCGAGGAAGGAACCATTTAGAGGGTGCATGAGTACCATGGAAGCCGTTGCACGAGCAGCACCGAGAGCTCTCGATCCTGCTGGGATTAAAATTGAAGACAAATTGATTGATGTTTTGAGGTCAATGGTTCATTTACAAGCTTTCTATTTAAAGCCTGTGAAGCCGAGGCCGGAGTTGTGTTGAAGAAGGGCTTGGAGAGGAGGTATAAAGTAGAGGAACAAGCCGAGTGGGTAAGACTGGATAGGCTGATTTGTAAGATGGAATTGAGTTGGAGGGGTGGGATTGTGGGGATGGAGAGAGAGAAGTGAATGCCGGGGATGGGTTGTGGGGAGGTTGGGAAGGAGGAGGAGTAGGTGGAGGTGGGGAAGCGGTACCGACGGAGGCATGAGAAGAGGGGGAGGGCGGTGGCGATGGGAGGATCGTTGGAGGGGTGGGATTGTGGGGATGGAGAGAGTAAGCAAATTGCGGGATGGGTCGTGAGGAGGTTGCAAAGGAAGAGGTGGAGAGACGGTATCGGCGGAGGCATGAGGAGGAGGGGAGGCTGCCGCCAAGATATCTTTGCCCTCAACATCTCCATCTATTCAAGCAAATTTCTTCCTTACGTGTGGCGGGTTATTTGCTTGGATGTCATTCCTTTCTTCCCCCGATGAGCTTGATGCTGCTTTTTATGAGGATTTTGGTGGGAGAAATATCCCCAACTTCAAAGGACAAAAATAACCAAGAAAAAGGGTTTCAAATTGGTAAAATTTCCCTCATTTCCTCATCTTTTACGAGCTGATTTTTCTAATTGATCTTTAAGGTTTTTGAAAAATTTACGATTTTGAAATTTGGATATTATGGAATTGTAGATGATTTAAGATAAGTTCGGGGTGTTTGTTGACATGGCTAACTGGAGATTGGAAAGAAGGGCAAGAGGAGGTGGGGAGGCGATGGTCGGGGAAGCCATGGTTGGGGAGGAGAGAGAGAGAGAGAGAAAGGAGGAGAGGGGGTCATACGTGTTCGTGGGCGAGAGAGGAGATGAGGATAAAGAAAGAGAATTTAAGTATGTTCGTGCGAAATGATACGCCAAATTTGATCAAAGCTGAAAGAGAAGAAAAAGGATGATGATAGCAATGAAGAACGAACCATTCAAGAAATTGATTCCGAGAGCATCTTTGCTAAGGCCTCCGACATAGTTCCCCATATTATGCTTTATTTCATTTACTCTCTTTAATTCCTTATTAAGATTTTATCATGGGTGAAATTATCTCTGTCAAAAGAATAATAATAAAACTGACTCTCCTTCTCTTTAAATTTTTTTATATTTTTACAATTTCATATATTAAACGTAACATATGGTTATTTACAATTCCTCTATACCTTAAATGTTATTTGTTTGCAAATTTTGAATTGTTTGTAAATTAAGGAGTTATTAAAGTTGTTCCTTTTGAGTTTATTTTTTGGAATGTAGGCTATCATTTGGAATTCGGATCCGGACTCCTAATGTTTGATTTTTGCCTACGTTGGTCCTGAAGAACTTCTATGATTAAAATCAGCGATTTTTTTTGGAATAGCGGCAGCGTACGGGTATTAGCTAGTGAGAATAAAGCTTAAGTGTAAATATCACCTATGTATCAAAATATATGATGGTGGTTTTCTCAAATTTATGCGATTACAATTTGGAGAGAGAAAATAGGCGTGCAATGATAATTTTTTGGTGGTTATCTCATTTGACAACAATGCCCTAACATATGATATTTATTAGTTGTGAAATATATAAGGAAAAAAATTAATTAGTAAGGATATTATTGTCTTAGAAAGTTCTACAAGCACAAAGTCCCTCTTGGCTTTATATATGACATAGACATAGATAATGTAGTTTATGTAAATTTATTGTACATTTTGTATTCTTAGATCAAGGAAAGGAAGAATCATATCTCGTCTGCATTGTTTGTGAAGAGTCGTAGTAAGGAAGGCGCTCAATCTAAAAAGATTTTCAGTCGACTATCAGTCCAAATCTTTGTGGATAAGAATACTATCTCCATGAACTTTTACAAATCTATATTAGATAAGTAATAAACATGCAAGTCTATATTCGTTTTAGAATCTCTCATGTGAGAATTCGGCTTTTGATTTCGTTGAATGTTCATCAATATTTATTTCGTATCAAATCTAGCTTAAATTTGACATTAGTGCTGTGAAATGTGATGTGGTCTAGTTGAGTTTTGAGGAATTAGATCTGTGTAGATCAAAAGTGGAGAAATTTTATTTTATTTTTTTGGGAGGGTGGTTGTGTGGATCAAAAGTATTTCACGAGAAGCGGACCCGCATATCATATTTGCTTGGAGAAGAGGGATTGAGAGAGATTTATCAAATCCAACATCCGTATGTAGGAAAATTAAATTAGCAAGCAAAGAAAACAAATTCTCTCATTTTCGCTTTCAGTGTTTTTTTTTTTGTTTTTTGATCGGACCCTTTACGTATTTCAAATGAAACAAAAAAATTAATTCAAGATATTTCTCTTTCTCCTTTCCAAAGTTAACTCTCCTCGTTTGGGTCATATCGTAGGAAAAGTACGCGACACATAGAGTTGCGTATGGTATTCGGGAGGGGACAACAGAGGCGAGAGAATCTCGACTATGAGGGGGTAGATGGAGTAAAAACCAACCATCTATGGATTGGGTAATTGCGCGACAATGTTTTACGAGAAACCTACTGCCTCTACATCCTCTACGAGGTTCTACCTACAATTCCTTGGCTTATTCGCAACTACAATCACAGCTTAAATCAACCCAAAAACAATTTGAGAGTCGGCAAAGGTCATGGAAGAAGCAATGAAACTCATCCAAAGCCTCCAATCCCAAGTTGACTTGATCTCTGGTTCTAAGTAATTTTCTAGTATGGTTTGTTTGTTGAACTAATTTGACTTGTTTCGTAGCTAATTTGTTAACATGGTTTGCATGTGGAACTTCGAATGGGTTTGTTTGGTAAACTTATTGTTTAACTTATAACTTAGTTGTGAATGTTGGTTGCTTTTATGAATAGTTGGTGGTTTGTTTATTTGTGAACGAGTGTAACTCTGTATCGAGCAAATGAAACAAAATATATGTAAATGTGCAAAAATATATGTAAAAACAGAATGTTAAAAATAGAAGAAACTATGGCAAAATGAGTATAAATTTAGTGTCGGATTTTAGTGTCCGGTCAAAATTTGATGTTGTTTGAGTCAAAAAGTCCAATACAAATTTATATTATCCGATGCTAAAAAGCATAATCTGGATGGAAAATTATTAAAGAAATTGACGTTAAACGGCAGAAAAGATATGCTAATAGCATCTTATTTATGTGACGCTATTTAGCGTCGGAAGAAATCCGATGCCAAATCCAACGCTAGGTTTTGGCGTCGGAATTTTATCCGATGTTAATCCGACGGTAAACTTAATTAGCGTCAGATTTTTTAATTCCGACTCTAAATGTGAGTTTTACCATAGTGAGGATGGTGAAGAATCTAATCATCGGGAAATACACAGTCAACTCTTGTTTGACCATAGACAACAAGGGTGGTTTTCCTTGGAACATGCTTAATGGGCCTAATCGTTGATTGCCCAAGTGTATGCCAGCATTGCAATTCAACTTTCTCGAGGAGTCCACCTTCCTCCGACTTCCTCCCGAAGAACGAGGGTCATGTTGAGCGATTGATTATGGAGAATGGTTTTCTTAAGATGTTGTCTCTTTTTTTCTTTTTGTGTTTTTTTTCATGCTTGTTTGTGGAAGAATTTGAAGCTGCTTGTGAAATTTGAAAGTTTTGTACATGAAGCTGGCGGAACTTGTTTGCATATGGGTAAGATGACTAAAAATGCTTCCTTTGTTAAAAAGAATTGTATCTTGCTAGCCGACAGTTGCATGAGATAATCCGGATTAAAATAGTAAATACTTGGATCATTCCGAGTATGTTTGTAATGTTGTCAAGCAAAAGCACTTACCATATACATTCTAAATGTAAATTGACCAATAAACCGATCCGAGTGCTCTGTTTGCAAATTTTGGTAGACTATTTATTTTTGTTATCCTGTAGAAATGTTTTTCTTTGGCTAATTCCTTGTACTAAATGTTTTTCTTGCGAGAAGAATTATTTTTACTTAACGAGACATTAAGATTTTTCTTAGATTAGGAAAATAGTATTTTATTAGGAAAGGATATTAGAACGTAATTGTTATATTGTATTCTTTTCTTGTTTCCCGAGCGAGTTGGTTGCTTGTAGTTCTCCCATTTGTCACGAGTGCTTGTGTGGCCGTTGTCCTCTTGACATCTGTGTAATGGTTTCCACTTCTCACCATGGTGTGGTAACCGATACACAAACCCTTCCTTGCCATCCTTCCATGGCATCTAGTCTTTTCCATACATATCCGATCTTTGATGTTGTTGGATGATCCGAACCACGACTACAAGGCTTACTTGTCCCTTTTTCTTCATCCCAGCTGCACTTGTTGTTGCAAGTACTGTCTGTCTACTTGCGATGTTCGAGTAGGTCCTGAAGATTTTTTTGGGGAGGGGGAGGGGGAAGAAGATGATGGCTCATGCTAAATTATAGTCAAGGAATTAAGAGAGTATCGAGGTTGCTACCAATTAGAGAATGGACAACAATTGAGGAATTGCTTGAAAAATTTTGAGAACTGAGAACTATGGAAGCCGATGATTAATGGTGCTTCTACTTTGGGTGGCTAAAACAATAACATGATTGGTGATATTAATCCTATCATTGAAACTCGATATTTTCTTCATAAATCAGGCTATGGGTTTGGAGTATCTTTCCCTAAATTTATGGAAAATGAATCCTGAAGGTTGTATGATTGGATGGATAACATAGTGAATATCTTTACTTATAAAGGGATTAGGGCTGAGGATCGGGTTAGTTTTGCAGCTGCCTTATGTTGTGGGTTTACTTGTGATTGGTGGACTTATAGTGGGTCTTGACCTGATCTTCAACCCATTTTGGCCCGGGCTCAACTCGAAGAAGTTCGTTCCTTTTATTAACTTTACTTGAGAGCTACATTCCGGGCTTGGCAGCCTAAATATGAGGTAAAACAAAGATGTTGAAATTATACTTTGAGAATTTCGGAGGTTAGCTACTTGTTGCCAATTTGACGACACCGAGCCACAAAAGGTCATTTGTAATATTGGTGGTCTGGCACCTTGATGCACCTAGGAGCCTTAGAGGGAGAGAAGACAACAAACAAATTGAGAAGGTTCAAACCATGAAGCTACATTAGTATCCGATTGCGGCAGTTTGTTGTTTACGGAGGAGGGGAAAAACTAGGAAGGTGTAGAGGCTGAAATTTGGTGAAGGGGAAGTAGGGTCACGAGTAGTTGAAGAGGGGAAACTTTGAGAAGCAACCAAGAAGGAGAGGAAAAGATGGGAGGTCCCAAAGTTCACACTACCCGCATGGTTGGACGCCGGGACAGTCTTTGGAAAGTTGGAGGATGGGGAGAGATGGGTTTTTGGTTGAGGCTGAAATTGATGGGAGAGGTAGTAGAAAGGTTAAGGTACTGAGGGAAAAGTTTGGTAGGTAAAGGGTGAAGGGGTGAAAAGAGGGGTGTTAGGAGAAATTGGTAAAATAAGAGAGAACTAATCTCCTTGGATAAGACAACACCAACAAGGAAATTAGGGCCCTAATTAAGTTAATGGATAAGACAACACCACCACTAGCTAGATTAGACTCTTTGATCACCACTTAATTAAACCAATAATTAAGATAAGCAAAGAGACTTTAGAGGGAATGAGCATAGCTCTACTTTCATTCAACATTTTAGCAAAAGACCCTCAACACTTTCATACTTACATATTTATAGCAAGGGAAAGCGTTAGGGTTCCACACTTAATCCAAGGGTTAAAATCCTTACAAGATCATCCTAAGGATGAGATTAAACACAACTTACAACGTGGAAAAGGGGACCAAAAAGGAACAAAGCAAAAGGGAGTAGCTAGTGAAAGTGACAGTTGACATGTCACTGTGTGTTACTTTCGAACTCCAAGTATCACTTCCAACGGTCATAACTTTTAACACAGGGCACCGATTTGAGAACAAAAGGTATGCCTTGAAAGTTGAGGAAGAGAGCTTTCCGGACATATGTGATTTCGTTGTCGTTGACGAAGTCGTGAGCAAGAAACAATCAAGAGAGGTCAAACTAATTGGATAAAGCTCGCTGATTTTGGCTAATAGTGCATAACTTATTATCCCCGTTTAGGCCGAAAATGCCCATAACTCCTCCTGCTAGAAGATATCTTCGGACATGTTCATGCAAAATTTGGAGGCCAGATTCCTCCTTAGGGTTGACTGATTAGGCAAACAAGGGACGCCTTATAGCGCTCAAACGCGGCGAGCTCTTCGGCGCTTGTTCTTGCTCGAAAAAGTTAAAAACCCAGCTTGGATATTCTTTGGATGGCTCCCTCCGTTGAGTATGTTGTCCCCGGGGATCATACCTTCATCACACCTGCCATCCAGGCTGATTTGTATGGTTTAATTTGGTCTCATTTGATGTGATTAATTGTTAGGATTGGAGCTCACAAATAATAAAACTTTGAATAAAAGAAAATAACAAAGATTGGGACACAAGATTTTAACGTGAAAAAACCCAAAATTGGAAAAAAAACCATGAAACCGATGCACTAGATTTAGAGTAGTTTACAAAGAATTTCCCTTAAGCTAGCACTGGATTACACTTTGTCTTTCCACTACTCACTTCCTTATGCAACAATGGAGGATATATCCGCATTTTATAGCCATTAACAGGACCTTAAAGACATTAACAAACATTTACAAGCCTTAAACACGCATTAACACCAAAAGAAAACTGAATAAAATAGTCGAAATGAAGCATCCGAGGACTTGGTTAGCCGGCACGCGCCGTGCTGGCCAGCACAGGTCGTGCCAGCCAACACGGCCAGCCCATGTTGGATACTTGATGCCCCTTGCCCGTTTTCGCCGTTTCTTGTCCGTAATACGATTTTTCCAATCCCAAAGCATCCATTAGACTCCATAATCCCAATAATTTTCCACTTTGAGACTAACAGTTCACCTCCTTTGTTACATCCATCGAGCCATCGAAACCCGGCTCCTTCAACATGAGAGACCAACCGAGGCCATGCATTGCCTCAATGTGTCGATACCTTCTCCTTGGACTAGCTCCTTTTCCGAATTCCCGCTATCCAAGCCTTCAAGCCCATTACCATCACCCGACGTGAACTCCCACTTGAAATGATCTACATCTTGCACATTTTCACCACGCAAAACCGGCTCACAGCCGTTAGTCAATAAAACATAATGAAGAAATAATTTGTGCCTCCAGGATTTACCTTCCGTAGACAACATCGCGTTTTTCATTATCCGGGTTCTTGCAAATTTCCTTGTGGAGCACTCGATGACCCGTTTGTAGACCCAATAAACACTCCGTCATTCGTATTGACTCCTACTACAACAAAACCCACACCAAGTCCTTCATCCCGAAGATTCCCACTTGGAATTGTTAACCCCGACATTCAAAGCTAAGTCACTACCATCCACTGGTATAGTATAAAGAGCCAGATTTTATACCCTTATCCACAACCAATGCCCCTTTTACAATCCTCCAGCCACCATTTCCAAATTTAATTAAGTATCCCGACTCATCCAACTCGACTTACCGAAATTAAATTTTTAGCCAACCCCAGGATATACCTAACACCTTGCAAATTCCAAAACCCCCACTTGAGGTTTTGATCCTCACATCCCTTTGCCTAGTATGTCCAAGCTTTTCCCATTTGCTACAAACACTTTCCCAAAGTTCCCACTACAAAAGTTGTATGATGTTCAACTAGGATTGTGCAAAAGTTGGTGATTCTATTTCTATCAGTAGTTAAGGATTGATCTGTCCACAGACCTTGAGATTACTTGAATATGGTTTTGTTAACATAACCAAGTAGTACCGTACCTTTGTTTGTTAGGTCTCTAAGTTTTCTATTGATGACTGCGACAATACTATAAATGCCGCGGCAAGCTGCTGTTACTCCAGTTAGTCCCATAGCATGAAGCTAGAAAAAACTATTAGATGTACAACCCTTGTTGGTTGTTTTTCATATTCTTGTATGAAGCCCTGGATACTTCCAACACTGAATTGGTGCTACAAGGAGAGTGCGACAAGGAGGGTTCGCAGAATTATCACCTTTAGTCTGCATTCATACATGTAGATATCTCAGCAGTAAATGACAAGTTTGTTGCGGGATTTTGGGTATAGAACCTAACAGTTTGAGATGCTTGCGTTGTTTATTTAGCTGTGTGGATGAGAAGACGGGCATTAATATTCTGCCAGGAGTAAAATATGAGAGTAATATGCTGTGTCAATATTTTGTTTCCTTCTCTTCTCCCACTTCTCCTTTCAGTTGATGGGTGGTATCCTGCCCTGTGATAGGGAGCATGTGGTATACATTGAGAGCTCTCTTACAGTTTGAATTGATGGCAGATGCCTTGGTGCGTGAGGGTTCTTTACACATATTATTGGTACTATTATATTCTCTAGTGTGAAAGTTGATTTGGGCAATCCTATTCTTGATTAAGTTATGGTGGCTAAAGCAAAAGTGGCTCACCAAACTGTACTCCTCTTCTTTTCCAGTAATAGGCAGTCACTCTTTTTGAATCTAGGTTTTAATGCATACAATATTTATTTTTTGATCAACTTTTTGGGGTTCATGAGTAATGAAACACGTCTAAACCCCTTACCTCTCTAATTACCCTGTATTTCCAGAGCGTTGGTTTGGTTTGGTGTGGTAACTATGATGAAGATGATCAAATATGTTTGAGAATTTGATTTAAATTTTAGCAAGAATATTGTATCTAAATCCTCTAATAGCTGCTGTCACATTTGATCCCTCTTGCTTCTTTTTTTCTAGGTGGCATTGTGAACAACACATTACATCCTGAAATTCCAACATGGTGTGATCCGGAATGGAAGGCTCTAATGCAATGTTGGGCATCCAAGCCAGCAGAAATGCCATCATTTTTAGAGATTTTACAGAAGCTGAGGACCATGGTTGCAGCAATGAACGTCAAATGATGGTACCTCGCTAGCCTTTTCAGGCTCAGTGTCTATTGGCTGTTCATTGATCTCTCAAGACATGGAAGCTGAAAAACGTGTTGCATTTTCGCTTTGCACTCAACTATAGTGACTCTTATAGTTGTTGCAATGGCATGATGACTAAATATACTTGCTCTGAATGAAGCTTTCGCACTTTAGCTGGCATTCAGAGAGAAACCAGAGCCTTGGGGAGGGCCATCTGAAAAATAATGTGAGTTTCCTTTTTCTTAGCATACATCTAGTTTTGTTTTTGTCCCAAGCCTACGGCCTGGAGGGTATGGGTGGCCTCAGAGCTGGGGGTAATGTCTTTGTTTGTCTAATCTTGTTGGGAAATTTCAAACAGGAAAGTTCCATACTAAACACTCTAGATAAAAATTCCAAAGCAACTTGGTTTAATATCTGATCAGAAAATTTCCAAGCAGAAGAAATTAACAAAACTAATTTAAGGGGATGCTGCTAATTGAGGGCCTCTGACTTTTTCTTTGAGGAAGTAGTATTTACTACATAAGAAGAACAAAAGTCAGGGAAAACTATTTTAAGGCAAGAAAAGGATCACTCACCTTCATATGGGAGATTGGTTCAAACCCCTCAGTCACAATGTTTCTCCTTATGTCTCTTCCCCCTGCAAGTGGGCCTCCTTAACCTCACTCTTTGTGTTGGAGATGGAGTTAGGCGTGGCTTTGCTTGACTACCCCCATCTTCCCCCACCCCAACCCCTCCCCCCAAAAAAAAAAAAAAGAGAAAAACAAGGCCCCTTGGGAATGTATATATATATACACTACAGATGAAAAAGAGTTCTCAAAAATTTCTTTTCCCTTCGTCAAAGATTTTAGGAATTAGTCTCTTTGTTAGTAAGAATGCTTGGAGGGTGATGCTGGTTATGTCTGGATCTCTGAAGTGGGAGCCATACTGGCCGGTGATGATGATGATAGAATACAGGCCCCGTTCTATTCTTCCAACTTTGGCAAGAGATCATCTGATTCTATCTTGGAAGCTATTTAACATATAATGTCATACCCTGTGTCACGTTTGTGCAGCAGGATGCTTACAAAGGTTCTTGCAATTTCTGAGGCAAGAGGTTCGATTGCAGGGGAATATGTACATAATGTGATACACGCCAAGTTTTATTCATTTGGATGATCAAAGGCAAAATGGCATTCAATGTGTTACTAGAATTTGACTGGGAACTCAACAGTGACGATTCATTGGGGTATATACTAATATAGTACGATTAATTTGTGCTTAAGTTCATTGAAAGTGGCAACCTTTTTTTAAGTGGCACGCAAATATGAGCAATGGCTGGTAAAGGTTGGTGAATCTTGTAGTTGAAAGTGATGGAGTTGAAAGTGATTTTTTTAGACAACAATTCATCTTCTTTTAAATAACATTTTTTAAGAAAAATGATTTTCCTTAATACAAATACGCTTTACAAATTCTGCAAGTTTTACAACCTAATTCCTATAATATAACTTCGACATTGTTTGGCAAGACATTTCATTAATTTACAAGCACACATTATTGATATAGACACCTCAAATTTGGCAAGTTTGTATGCAAATCTTTAATACAGGTAAGATCCTGTGCTCTTGAGATGCGGACTCATTACTCATTCACCCTGCAAGGTTATGCGTTTGGTTTTGGGGGCCATGGTCAGGTGTTATGCCTCAATTTTCTCTCGCGTTGCGGGTTCTCCTGTCGATTGGTACAACATATGGTTGCATATGTCAGCTTTGACATCGTTTATAAGTTATATCACTCTACTTTAGAGATTAGCCTTTACGCCGTTGTCATTATTTGTTATTCTACTTTAGAGATTAACCTTTGTAACTTATTATTCTTATTTAGATTTAAAACGAGAAGCACTTATTGTCGTAATCCCCTTGCTAATATATAAATTTTAAAGGTAAACCAAAAAAATTATTAACCAGATTTTATTTTTCGAATAATGAGGTGGGATATATTAAATTAAAATTTTCCGCAATAAATACTAAAAAATGAGACTTGAGATGACCAAAATTACTGTCCGTTCTTCTACAGAAATTCAATGAGTAGAAGCCAAATGGCGAGCACAAGTGGAAGTTGAAGGTGAAAATTAGATGGAGCGGTTGAAAAATAATACCCTCAACAACTACTGTTAAGACCACAAACCTCTCAATTGAGGCAATAATATCAACAATGCACGAGTAATGCTTCTTTGCTTTCTTGTCAAAACAATCTTGTTTGACATTTTCCCCACTTTGCATTATCCATTTCTTTTAGGGGTCAACACACACGTTGTATGTAATCGCCTAATTGTGGTGTTTCAGGTAATCGATAGGTCCATAAAACAACTATTTGAAAATTATATTTATATAAAAAAATAATTTAAATTAAACAGTTACAAAGATCAACTTGTTATCGTCAGACTGAAGAAAGTTTAAATTTTGACATATTTGCTTTAGAGTTTATAATACCGTTTATAACCGCTAATTGTAAGTGTTGGTGACATGGATAATCGTTGATAAATATTGGTAACTGCTGATTGTAAACACCGATAAATGCTAACTATTGACCGTAACCATTGATAGTCGTTAACCGCTAGTAGTAGTTATAACCCATTGAAATGAACATGCCCTTACGCTAAGACGTAGAAAAATTCTAATCTTACTGTTGGATGAAATTTTACTGCTTTTTAAAAAAATTTAAATGGGTTTTGGGGGTGGGGGTCACTATCATGGTGGTAGAAAAGTATATATCTATTAAGGTCAAGAGGTAGACATCATCATCTTAGATGAGTCCACTGTGATAGGAAAATCACAAAAAAAAAAAAATTAAAAAACAAAATTGCATGTGTATATATATCAACCTAACACTTTGGACCTTGAGTTATTATGTGAATGCTAAGTCAACTTAACTTATTACTTGTGAGTAATGTGTTGCATGCATTTGCATGCCATCAAAATAATTGCCTACACCATTCATTATATTAGTCATTGTTTCTAAACCTTTTTGGTGGTGGGAGGTATTGTGTGTAGAATAAATGTATATTTCTAGAAGATGTTGGTTTGCCTAATTTTTTTATTTTATATGAAATTCTTCAAAAATTGACCTTAAATTTGGGTAATGGGGAGGGATTCCATTATTCAAGCTAGGGAGTCTATTGACTGCTACGTTGGTTTCTTTTTTTTCTTTTTTTTTTTTTTTGATAGAGGAGGTGGAGAAATCAATTAAGATGGAATAGGTATGTAACATACGCAACAAGTCAATATTACATACAGTTGAAGAGAAATGTTAGGGTTTTTAAAGCACAAAAGTAGACTACATATTACATCGTATATATTGTGCGAGACAGATATATATAAGATTAGGGCATTGAAAAATTATTGTCTAGATGAATAACTGATGATGTAATTATTTCTCTTTCCCGATGGTTCAATGATGGTGATAAAAATCTCAAACCTTACGAGAAAAAAAAAAAAAAGGATGCCCATATGGGTACATATATAGGAGAGAGTGATGTCGAAAGGAAGGAGCATGCAAACTCTTGTAGGAAGTTGTTGGCAATCTACTATATTAGTATAGTCTTATTGGTGGCAAAATAGCACGATAGAAATTGCAGCTGTAATGGAAAAGAGGATTTCTAGACATGCATGCTTTGAGTTATCAAGCAAGAGAGAGATGAAGTGCATGCATATACGCAGTTGCGAATTAATTTAGGTCTGAAATTTGTTTTTATTAGAGCGTCTCCTTAATTATCTTCTGAATGATTATAAAAAAAAAAGAAATGAATTAATATTTCTATATAGTTTCCTCGATTCTTATTACAAAATTATAATCTGCTTAACTAAAAATAAAATTGCTGATGAGCCCTTACCCCAAATGAGAAACCCAATAACCATATAAAAAATTTTCAATTTTCACTACTAAATCAAAAGCAATATAATTTACATTCTTTAGTAAAATAGGTTAATGCTTGTATAACCCTAATTATTAGATTCTTAATATTTAAGCTAATTGTAGAAGAACAAAATGATCCAATCCTTATATTTTGGATATCGATCTTTTTCGTCAATTCTAATATAAATTCATCCAAGCTTGAATAATTATTTAAAAATCCATGCTTATTTTGTTATAAAGACAACCCAAATATGTCTACTTAATTTTGGTGATCATACATGAGATTTATTCTATTTCTTTCAAAAGATATAAATTTTTATCAATTTTTTTATTAATTTAAGTACATATAAGTCGTTATTCGTTCTCCAAACATTATAATAATTTAGACCGCCAAACATAATCATATATTTTATTTAATATCAAAGTTTTATACCATGAAAAAAAGTTTGAACTTAAAGTAACGATATATCTCTCTGAAAAAAATATTATATACATTTACCAAAGCTTGAACAAGCAATAAAAATCCATGCTCATCTTCCTGTTATATCTCAAGACAACCCCAATATGCCTCTTGTGGTCTTTGGTGATGATGAAATACAAAGGCCAGCCTCAATAACAGAGATTCTAGGAGAGAGAGAGAGGACAAACAGAAGCATGTTTTCTTCCTCCTAAAGATCTGACTCCATTTGATGATTAAATTAACAAATATTGTTAAATTAATTTTCTATATATATTAATTTATGGGAGTGAGTGCCTTTTTCAAATTTTGTTAGCTTCTATTTTGGTAATTTCTATGTGGGGATGGGTTCTTGACCTTATTAATTATAATAATCAATAAATATTAACTAAGAATTATGATAATTATTTAATTAATTATTAAGTTCAAATAAAATCCAAGGTCAATGATGGAGCAACCCTCTTGCAAGCTAAGTATTTGAAATTTTAGGGCCTTTCCTTTTGTAATTTTGTGTTGTAAATAAAATATTCAGTAGCTTTTTAATTATTTTATTATTATGGATTAAAGTACAGATTATACAACTTGACATTCAAATTTTTTTCCCTTTAAATATACTTATCTTTCTCCTCCTTTTCTTCAAGTTTTAAGACTAAAAAATTTGATACAAATGACACTTGTTATTACACCCAATATTTCAGATGCTAATCTCATCAACAGCTCAAAAGAAAACTAATTGTAGGGACAATTTTCTTAATTAGACTAGTCTTTGACAAGATCAACCCTACCTTAGGGATATACTACACTTGTGTCTTCAAGTAAATCTATTTTGTGGGTATAGTACGCATTAAAAATATTATCAGTTGTACATGTTTATTAAGTGATATTAATTTTTTTTTGGGCTCGGTAGTCTATAGTTAGAAATGTTGTTAATCACAATATATGATATTAATATAGTTAATTATTTGATCAACTTATTTTGGAAGAATTTAATTCGGTACATCCGTTTTAGTTATTAAATTTTTGTGAGAAAATTTAACATGACCCGCTAATAATGAGATTTAATAATAGATGGGTTATATATAGGGATGCTACTCATTCGTTAATTTTAAGAATGTAAAATTTAATTTTCATGTTGTGCCAATAATTGGATTAATGTACGAGGGGCTTACCCCAAGACAAATTTAAGACTATATAATAAAGTTATTTTTGTTAGACGAGCAATAGGATTATTCACAAGTTTCTATTGTGAAATAAGAAAATGGCAAAAATGTAATTTTCTGTTATCTCTAATCATATGCTTACGTGGAAGATGGAAGATGGAATTCATGGATTTTTCACAAATACAATTTCCTGCAACTTTATCGATTAGCCTGTTCACATCTTCCTCTCCAACTCCTCATCTAGATGCTTATACACACATACATGCACATTTTTTTTTTTTTTCCGTAGATGGGTCTGATCCACTTACCCTAATCTTGGACGTACCCCAGTAGACGTACACAGACTAAGGGAGAAATACTAAAGTTCAGACCTAGAAACCCAGGACGCCAAGCACCACAAGAAAACCTAGAGGAAAGTGTGGAAAGCGTCAACCTCACTTCAGTACACGTACACTTACATATATATGTAATTACAGTATGTATACCTTTTTATATGCAGTGATTTCCTTAGTCAACGACTAAACAGATGAAATGTATATAATGATATTTTTTATCTTATATGAATCGAAGTTTTTAAATAATATTCTCGTATTTTCAATGAGTATATATATTATATCTCTAAATAAAATCTCTCAGTCTATTATATATGAATTTTCAGTACTATGATCTTGTCTCTTGACCTATAATAACATGTTATTAGTCTTTTAATTTTCTACAATCTTAAATTATATATAGATCGGTTGAAAAGTTCCCGTAAATTGAACACATATCCTTCAATCATAATCGTATTTATTTTTTTATCAACTATATACATTGACACTTTTTTTCTAAAAGGACTTGTTGAGTGTAATTAGTGAATATATATGAATGTATGTAATATGTGGGAGAAGAATACATATATGCACAATATAATTTAAAAAAGAATGAAGAAGAATATTATTTGAAGGTGACTTAAGGACAAGCAAACAGGATAGAGTGTCCTTGGTGTCTACTACTAATTAATAAACAATTCAAAAGCAAAATAAACACCATGCAATATTTTATATTTAATTTTAATCAACAACAAAGAATAAGAAAAACTTGGTTTGTTTATAAAAAAACAAGCTAATTACTTCAATAATCATCATTAGTTAATAGTGTGGTTTTCTACGTCACCTTATCTTATGCATATTATGTTAACTAATCCAAATTTCAAAGGGCAGAGAGAGAAAGAGAGGTGGTGTTGCAAACCCTAGGAGAGAGAAAATTAAAGAAATAATTAGGGTTTGAAAATGAGGAGGAAAAGAAGGGAGAAGGTGGGATATGTTTAAGACTTTTTATGTCCTAATTACCCATATTTTCAACCTATAAAACAAGGTCTTCCTTGTTCATATCCCCTCATTTCTCAGCAGAAACCAGAAAGATCCCTCGAAAGGAGAGAAAGTTAGAGAGAGAGAGAGAGAGAGAAGTCAAAAGACATCAAATTTGAGGAGAGAGAAATGGGGAGAGCTCCATGCTGTGACAAAGCTAATGTGAAAAAAGGGCCATGGTCACCCGAAGAAGATGCTAAGCTTAAAGCTTATATTGAGAAGTATGGCACTGGTGGCAACTGGATAGCTCTTCCCCAGAAGATCGGTATGCTCAATACACTTCTCTTGATCGGGTTTAGTTTAATTCATTAGTTCAATTTATAGGGGTCGAGAATATGTCGATTTGTTTAACTAATATGAATCTTAAAACTAATCGATGTCATATCAAGATCTTTCTCTTTTTGTCTCTTGGAACTAGAGTTTTTGACTCTTTTCCTTTGTAACTACATATGTAGGGCTCAAGAGGTGTGGAAAAAGTTGTAGACTAAGGTGGTTGAACTACTTAAGACCCAATATCAAACATGGCGGTTTTACCGAGGAGGAAGACAACATCATCCTTAATTTGTATATCAGTATTGGCAGCAGGTAATACACAATTTTGTTCTCCTCCTCCTGTTTTCCCGATTTCTTGATACCATATTGAAAAATTTTCTCCATTCATTATCTTATGCAGGTGGTCAATAATAGCAGCCCAACTTCCAGGAAGGACAGACAACGATATAAAGAACTATTGGAACACGAGGTTGAAGAAGAAGCTCCTGGGCAGGAGAAAACAAGAAGGAGGAGGCTTAGGAGGATCCAAGGAGGAGGAGCTGGCAACCCTAAGCAGCTCAGCCTTAGAGCGGCTTCAACTCCACATGCAGTTACAGAGCCAGCACCAGAGCTCGACCTTCTCAACTTTCTTCAACAACCCGATCCTATGGCCCAAGCTCCACCCTCTCGTCCAAGACAAGGTGATGTCCCAGACTGACCTCCAATCTATCGACCCCCAGATCCATCACCCGTTTAGCCACAGCCACCCCTCCACCAATTTCTTCCAACATACTGCTAGTCTCCTGCAGAACAACGATAACAACAATAACAACAACGACAACAGTATCACCCTCGAGCAGGGGGATGAGGTGGAGCACTCCGAGAGCTCAAATGGTAATAATATGGGAGATTTCGCGGAGTTGAGAGGGAGTAGTAGTGTTATGAAGCCAGAAGGGTTCATGGCGATGGAGAGGGTTCCGAGCTTCCAAGCCGAGCTCGATCAACTTCTTGTCGGAGAAGGCAAAGGTGTTACTGAAAACTCTGAAATGTGCGGTGACTTCATAGGGATGAGTGGATGGTGGTCTAATGATCAATCTAACTCTACTACCAACTGGGATTACTGCCAAGATTATGCCAATTAATCAATCATGTTAATTATTTTTCATGTTTATTTTTGTTTGTAATTAATTACAAAGGTTGAAAAACCAAAAGAAAATATTGTACGAGATGGAATAATATATATATTGGGGGGTGTTGGTGTATAGGAGTTGTAGCATGTGGGTGTAGGGTTTTCTGAGCCATGTGTTGCTGGTAATATGATAGAGAGAGAACATGCGATTTAGGATCGCTTTTGTATATCGTGATAACTAATACCAGTCATAATAATATTTTATGTTGTAATAAGATTGATATTTTCTATACTAATATTATTTTCCATATATATTAAGGTGATGATATTTATCTTATATGAAAACATTCTTAAATATCTTGTATTAATTTACATTAATGTATTTTATGATTTAAAATTACAACTTTTTCTGATTATGATATGAACGTACGTAAAGTTTTAACAATCGTTGGCTAAGTCGACAAGTATTAAATAACATCCTAATCTAATCAACCCTACCCAAAAGGTGTGTCGTGCACTTAATTGTATAAATATGAAAAGTTATGGATAAAATAGTCATTTTATATAATTCGTAAATTGTAATACAATTCTACAATTCAATCATGTCATTCTTTCTCAATTTATAGCACGATATAGTAATTTTTAAATCAAAAGAAAACATTTAAGATTTGTCTTCATCAAAAACATATATCATTTCACTTTTTTTTTTTTCGGGTGGTTACAAATTATAAGTTAACACCGAATTTATCAATTCAAAGCCATCTTATATGGTAATTTATTTTTAAAAATTTACTTTTCATTTTCATACCCCATTTGAAAATGGGCGATGATATATGTCTCGCATGAAGATATTCTTATAAAGTGTCTTGTCATGACCTATATTAATATATTTTATGATTTGAAACCACTATTTTTTAATGATTATGATTAATTATGAAAGTAAAGTTTTAATAATTGTCGTATATGCCTACAAGTATTAAATGACACTTTAATTGGGTCAACCCTACCTAGAAGGTATGTCATACACATAATTTTATAAATATGAAAAATGATGGATAAAATGATAAATTCACATAATTTATATTATAATACAATTATACTATTTAATCATACCATTCTTTTTTAATTTATTACATGATATAATAATTGTTAAGGAGAAAAAACACATAAGATGTGTCTTATAAAAGACACATATCATTATCGTTTAAAAATATATATTCTTCTCCCCTCAATCCATCACGACGAGCAGATTCATAGATCAGCGTTTATAATATAGGTATTAATACTTATATCACGGATTTAAATCTATGGGTCGGGTGATATGATATAATTTGACAAAGAGAATCTAATTTTTTTTTTTTTTGAGAATCTAATTTTTTTGAAAATGGAGACCAATATTAAAATAGGAGGTGAGTTTTAAAAATTAAAACAAAATATTATATATGGCAACTTAAATTTATAAACTCGGATCTATGATATAATTTGTAGATGGGGAGTTGTAGCCATGTCATCTAGACAAATAAAAATACATTATTAAAGTGTAAATTTGACTCTGTCCTCTATTAAGATTTGATAATTAATGTGAAATTTATAGAGTTGAGGTTGTTGAGTTATACGTCAAGAATTAATAAATCGAATTTCTTGTCATATGATGTGAGCTATGCTATGTCTCATCACCCTCATTCGGGAAAATTAGATTGCCTTGATATGTTTTAGAGGAAATTATTGATAAATGTAGATAACACATTATATGAAGGAGGAAATTAAATTATGAATATTCTAAAATGGGACATATAATTCTCACATCTGTAAGATGATCCTTTTAATCATCATTTAGAAGGATTGATATCTTAAAATGTTTTTTTATATTTATTATTTATTAATAGTGTGCTCTCCAACTAATTAAACATTTACTATTATATATACAATAAAAACTTGTAGAGTTTAGATAATTTATATGTTCATAAATAAAGAATTACTAGAAAATAAAAGTATCAAAAAAATATATATTTTTGTTGCTTGGTAGGGGCACTAATAGCTACCTACAAATTATACCCTTGATCCGGGTCTATATATACCTAAGTTATCATATATAATTATTTTAGTTTTTTAAAACTCCCTCCTCCCCCAACCCCAGTTTTTATAGTTGTCCTTTCAAAAAAGATTAGATTCAGTCTCTTAAATTGTGTCATATTACCGGGTCCATAATATAAATCCTAAAAATTGTCTAAAGATATTTACTAGTCACTACTATTATTAGAGCGAAGTATTTTCCAGATAGCAGTAGTTAATTAGTCAAAGAAAAGAAGTTAAACATCCAGGTTTGCTTTGCAAATTAGGTAGACTTTTATCAGTTAACCAACATTTTGACTCTTAATTATGGCTTTTAACTTTACATGAACACTTTTTATCAGTTAAAAATACAAGTGTGTTCGTTATCCTCTAGAAAGAATCATGCCATATTTTTTTCATATTACTTAAACTCCAAAAGTCCTTTTTTTTTTTTTTTAAAAGGACTTCACCCTTATAAAGTCTTATTGCTAATTTTTGGTCAATGAGAAGTAAAAATAATGTAATTTTATATATAAGAAAATGATACACCATGTTGGCCCCTTGTGAATTCAACATGTAAGTTACTCACACTTTCATATTTGATTTAATTCGGAATAGTTTTATAGTATCATTGATCTGGTAAATATATCTTTCTTTTTCTGATTCCGTTGCTTCGAATTGAATATGTGTTTGTATTGACATTTTATATTACTTTAGTACTATATCGCGTTCATATTTTTGTTTGAAATTTAATATCAAATAGAGAATTGTGAAACAATATATTATAACTTGTTAAGGTTTAAGAAACATACATTAATGTTACATTATGTTCTTTAGGGACTGAATATGTGATAATTTTGAAGTCAATTCTAAGTATATTTACAGTTAAGTTTATGAAACAAGTGATTTAATTTCATATTTTTGATTTTGTTCTTGTTAGAGGATTTTATTTTTATTTGTGAAAACTTCTCTCTTTTTGGGAAAAATAACTTAGCTACGTCATCCCCCCAAAAAAAAAAAAAAAATTGGGTTGCGATGTGGGATTGTGCCAATTTGGCCAATTATATATGTCGACAAATCAGAGACTATGAAAATGAGTTATTCGACCAATTATTAATTGATTTTATGTAAGTATGTAAGAATTTCACTTTCACTGTATATGTTTTTGGTTGATTGATGCCTAATTTTATTTGTAAAATTTAACAAGATATCAAGATAATTTTTTAATAAAAAGTTTCAAATTCAAAACTCGACAATCTTTATATTAAATTATTATACAAAATAAGGAGGGATAACATGCAAATTCAAAGTAATTCGAATAGAAGACATGCTGGAATATAAAACTCATTTTAGGCTTCCAAACAACGGTTTACATTTTTAATTGTGTTGATTCTTGAACATGGTATAAAAATAGATTGCTCCTAAATTTGATACATACTTTGTTTGGTTAATAGTGTGCACATATTAGGCCATATTAATAGCTATAAATGACGGGATCGATGTATTGAGGTTATGAAAGTGAGATTTGACGCCTCATATTCACAAGATTTGGGGCTTTGAACATATAGTTAATATAATGAGTTACTCTAACCATCGTAGTTAATATTGAGTTGGAAATTCACATGAATAGTACCCATTGCTTGATCAATCGATCAAGGTACAATCTATATAAATTTAATTACATGCTTAATTATGTAAAAAATTGTGGGAAAAGATGATATTATGAGTTAGTGTTAGTGTTGTACAAAATAACGTTTTTGGGCCAAGTGTTTAAGATTGAATTGATGGGTAAATTGCGTAGGGTAAAAATAAATGGTAAATAGTGAGGGTAGTATTGTAAAAGAAATAACAATTATGTGAAGTTTTGTAATAGCAATATCGTCTTAAATTATAGTCAACGACAAATCCAACAAAGTCAAACGTATTGATAGTAATAATATATTTTTTTAACATGTGATAAAAAGGTTGTATGTGTAGCAAACTAAGGAAGACCATGCGAGCGAGAGAGAGATTGTAAGGGTTGTATTCAAAGCCATGTTGAAATGTTCAATTTGCTGACACTTGACTTGAAATTTGATTTGATGGAAAATTTGGATCGAAGAAGGGCTGTTCGTCATATCAAGCAAATAGTTCCTTGGCACGGGAGAAGCATGCTTTTTTAAATAAAATCGTCTCACAGAAAAGTATAATGAGACATATGACTAATAATTTAGTCTAAAATTACTTTTAATTCAATATTTACACCAGAGTTACTTTTAGTTCAAAATTGACTAATTATTCATCAAGTGACTTGAATCAAAAAGTCACCCCTAAATTCTTCTTTCTTCTTGTTCTAACTCATTGATTAATTTGTATAACTAGTGAGGGACCTTTTTTCACTAATTTTTCTTTTATTCCAATAAATTCCTTTTGGAATTGTTTGCGTCAAGGAATCTATTATAATTGCATCAACCAGAAGTTTTAAAAAATTTTCTCAATCTCCTGTAACTTGCTGATATAACTTGCTGATATATCGAGGTGCCATTGTTTGCCTGTTACTGATATGTCGAGGTGCCATTGTTTACCTAACAGGCACTCGTTTTTGTGTTGAAATGAGATACACATCATTTACCAAGCTTGGCAAACCATTATTCACCTCCAATAGGTATTCACACACCACATCACTCTTACAAGTAAAGGTTTCACGTTCAAGAGAGATGGTAAAGTGTAGATAACTAATCGTTATAACAGTGGAAAAACTTACCGATATATCAAGGTGCCATAAAAAGATCAGATTTTTACCACATCGAATAAACAGAGATGAGGATGAACAAGAATTATAAGTACTATTATTCTTTCACGTATACCCCAAAGAATTCTGACTTGATTTCACAGCCAAATTCTAGTAAAATATCAACTTATCCAGTACCATTTTCCTTTATAGATCATGCAGGTATCTCCTATAACTTTATGTACAGTACAGATTTCCCCTGCAATCATGCCTTTTTCCTCAGAAATCACAAAAACCTTAAACTTGATGGTTTCTTCTCCATCCTTCTGAGCATTCTGCACAAACACGACAAGATATCATAACATGTATAGCATAACTGCTCCTAAGAGAGAATGGTATGACTTTCAACACCCAACTCTTCGTGTAAAAGGCTGATACTCATACTCTGCTACTCATCTAAATAAAGGGGGAGGATAAGTGCCATTTCATTCTTCCAAGTACCAAGCATTTCCTTCTCCAGAAGTAAGTTTTGAGGATTCAAATCAAGGATTCAAAACGTGGTTCCGGTTCAGCCGCAATCGCCCGTGGCATAGCATATTGCAGTTGTCGCAGGATAAAAATGCGGTTCGCTTGACTTTGAAACGTTTATGATAGGGCTGTTTTGTTGTGGACCCGGCACATTTTGAATCCATGGTTCAAACCCTCTGCTGGCAAAATCCCCATAAATTATCTGTGTTCATTCATCCGGTGTAGATTTTCTGTTCTCATAAACTTAGGGGAGGAATAAAACTAAGTGGCTTTGAAATTGTGTCTGAAGTTTTCTAGTAGAGAAATTTCCCTCTGAAGTTTCCAAACAACATAAAATAAAAAGACATTACCCATTGCAGAGCGCCGTGCTACACTTGAATGTTAGATACCCTAAAAATAAAAAAGAAAAAGAAAAATGCTACATGCTGAGAAAAGAAAACTTACATCATGTTTTCTGATGATGCGCCCGAAATCCTGATGTTTCTCTGAAAGCCAGCTAGAGTGAGCAAAGTTTCACTCAGAACGATTAAATTCAGCCTCATGTCATTCTAAAATACTATGAGAGTTCACTATTGAGTGCAAAGCAAAAGAAATGGAGCATATTTATCAGCTTCGATCTCTTGAGGCGTCAATGGACAGCCAATAGATGTGAAACCTGAAAAGGGTTGAGATACCATCACTTGACATTCATTGCTGCAGCCATAGTCCTCAGTTTCTGTGAGATCTCTGAAAATGATGGCCTTACTGCTGGTTCGGATGCCCAACAACTTTCCATTAGAGCCTTCCATTCTGGATCACACCATGTTGGGATTTGGGGACGCAACGTGTTGTTCACAATGCCACCTAGAAAAAGGTGCAGGAGGGTTCAAATGTAACAGCAACTGTAAGAGGTGTAGATAACAATATGCTTGTAAAGTGTCAAAGCAAACTCTCAAAATTACTCCTATTTGGTTTTTATCATAATTATAGCACCAAAACAAATAAACCAATGCCCTGGAGTTGGAGACACATTCCCAGGTTGGTCAAGGGGAGGGGTTGAGTAGAGAAATGTAGTTACTCCTGAATTGAAAGCCTGTCCAACCACAAAATTCAGGAAGTATAGATGGTCTTATACTCCAAGGGAAAAGAGGTAGAGGATGGCTTAGTGAGCCAATTTTTCTTTAGCCCATCATAATCTAAACATGATAAAAGTTTTCTCAACTCAGCTTTCAACCAATAAACATATTATGATTGTACCAAATCTTATGTTGAAAACCCCTTATCAGCAAAGCATCTACCATGTATTTGAACTGCAAAAGAAATCTCAACATGCCACCTGCTTCCTATCACAGGATACTGACGTTAATCCACCAAACCACCCACTGCCCGAATCCATTCAAAAGGGATGATGGCAGAGGAGGAGACAAAGTACTGATAAGGATTGCGTACTGAAATATATGATACTTAACTTTTATAGAAGATTAATGCCTGTGTTCTCATCCAAACACCCCGCAAAAATGCAAGCATCTCAATTTGGGAAACCCCTGTAGCAAACTTGTTTATTCAAGATACCTCTACATATGTAAATGCTGTTCAAAGCCAATGAGCCACTTTTGGAGAAAGGATACCTGCTATCCCTCCCAACATCATACAGTTGAAGGATAGCCAGCCCTTCATGCAACAATAAGAAAAATAACCAACAAGATTGAGCAGGGTCTGCGCAGCTTCAAGCCACAGGAGTAACAGCAACTTGGCCGTTCACAATGCCGTCATGGTGATAAGTTAGATAGTTAAAGACCCAACAGAGAAAGCCTCTTTACTGCATTGAAGGAGACCAAATTTGGATAATTCTCGATGTCTGTAGACAACCCCTTTACTACATTGTTAGAGTAGAATTACCACTTTTTGCACCGATCTTCACCAGGCCTAGGCAAGGTAAAATGGTATGACTACCACTGTACAGAATTGCACTACCTAGTATACACTTCCACAGGTATGGAACGCTGGAACCCTCCCTTTATAAGTGAATTTTTCAGCAAGCAGGGGAGTTAGGCCTCTAGGCAAAATTGGTGAAGGTTACCACAACCAAAAAAAAAAAAAAAAAAAAAATGTTTCCAAGGCACCAGAAGGGAACATATCTCCCAAAGGTTCTCAAAACAAAGGTCCATCTTCCAGGAAGGGTAGGTGAGGCTATATCATAACCAGATGAGTAATCAGGTAGTAAAGATTCAAGTGAACTGAACAGCCAAGAGAAAGTGAGGTTCTCAACTCACTTAACAGAAAATGAGAAGGAAATTATTTCTGTTGAAGTTGAAGATTAATTTAATGATGATGATAGCAGTGCTCTATATGTACGGTATGATTTCCAATATGTTTAATACCCAACTTAAGTTGGACTGAGCATGGTGTGCATTTATGAAACCAACAGCATTGCAACACACTAGGATGATCTAATATCTTTATATTACATTAAAACACAACTTCCTCACCTCAAACCAATCCTAAATGGCACACAAGGTATGACAAGTTGAAACTTAATTCTAAACCAAAATAAAAGTTAATTGCTAACCATTGAACGGAGGGACAAATAAATTGAAACGGAGGGAGTATTAACTTTGTTATTAATAAAATAGATGACTTTTGGTATTACTAACATGTCAACAAATTTTAAAAGGGAGACTCTGGTACTACCTTTCATATAAATAACTTTGCCATTCATTCATTAAAATATGTATTTAACATTACAAAATCTTAAGAAGATGATCCACCAATCTATTATTGTTTGAATCTGTAAATATTGCTATATAAAAACCCTAAATCATCGCACAGTGCATTGCAGAGGTGCAAAAACACTAGTTCACTATGACAACGTGGATGATGCCATCAATAAAAGTCAGCTAGGAAGATGCAATTCTTTTTCACAAAAGAGCATTCCTATACTATTATCCATCCATAGAAAAGTGACCTCAATCTCATCTATACTTCAAATTTTGCCAGCAACTTGCAAAGTCTTTCGTGAACAAAAAAAAAAAGAAAGGAAAATGAAAGGAAAACAAAAGAAGAGAGGAAGAAATTGAATATGAAGCATACAAATACATTTAACGTAATTTACGTACCAATCAGCGAAGCACAGTGAATATCTGAGTAAGGTTCCTCCCCGGTAAGCAATTCCCACATTACAATTCCAAAGGAATAAACATCAATCTACAGTACAAGTGCATGAAATTCAAATGAGTTACAAGCAGGACTCAAGCAGCATGCAAAGGACACAGCAAGTTTAAAATTTCTGTTGAATCTCAACTCTAACCTTCTCAGTCACCATATGACTCTTTCCACTAAGTAGCTCAGGGGCCATCCAGGGTAAAGTTCCACGAACACCTCCAGACACCAAAGTGTGTTGCTTCACCTTTGATAGGCCTAGATCACCAATCTAGGACATGAAACAGAGGCCATATTATCCAGTCCGTCACCAGATGATGATGAAGACAACAGTGATAATCAATGATGATAAAGGCAAACACACTGATAACACCACCAATATCAGCTTGCCCAGTTCTATAAATTTACCCACAAAATAAGCCGGTTAAACAGTAAGAAACTAAGGGAACTGTTCTATCCTCTGCTTTATCTCTGACGATCAGCCACTTCTTCCAGCAGACAGGACAATTATAGAAGGGACAATAAGTCATAAAAACAGCAGACAAAAAAGACAGACAACCTGTAGGAAGTTATGTTCGCCTCTTTAGAAGATCCACAGACCACTCTCATCAGAACATCTTGCCTTTTAATCAAGAGGCATAAGTCACATGACTGACGAATAAAGTTTTGGTTTATCATCAGGTTAGTAATAAACTTGATTATAAGGTCAGAATATACTTTTATCAGAAATTTTTTAACTAAGTATAGCATGTTACCATATACCCTACATTTTGATGAATGAACTGCTCCCACAAAACCTCATTAAAGAAAAAAATTCCACTATTGCAGGATATAGGTTTTCTGTGCAAAAGTATCCTAATAAAGAAACAAAACAAAAATCTTTGAAGTAAGTTTCTAATGCTAAAGAATGTAATCTATATCCTGTAAAGAAGCTGTCAAGAGACGAAACACACACACACACACACACACACACACAAAAGCATAAGTACAAGGATTCCCGAAAGCAACATTCACAATACTAGTCAGAGCAACTTCTTTGCTATGGTCACACGCATAAGCAATGAGCATGAATGAAAATGACTTTCCCTACAAGAACTGAATAGTAGAACATAATCTCTGAAGATATACAAAAACAGTGTACCTTGCACACAGGTCGGTGAGGATCCCTCATGTTGACTAGAAGATTCTCACATTTCAAGTCAAAATGAACTATGTTCTTCTCGTGCAAGTACTCCATTCCGAATGCTGCATCCATAGCTATGATGAGTCTCTTGCGGCGATCAATAGTTCTGATCAGGAGGTTTGTCAATAAACAAAATTTACAGTCAATTATATCTCAAATGACTAAAATCAATCATCAATCTCCCTCCTACCTTAATCTAAAAAGAAGTCAGACTGTTGATATGCAGTCTATATGTTTACAAAAATTAGCTCAAAATGCTAAAAGTCAACTAAAAGCAATCAATGGCTACATACCTGTCCTTTTTCCGCAAGTACTGTTTTAATGATCCATTGACCATAAACTCAGTAACTGTTGCTAATGACCCATCAGGGCCATCACGTACTACACCATAGAAAGAAACTACATTGGGATGATGCAACGAGCTCAATATGAGGGCCTCCTTCCAGAAATCTGCGATCTATAATAATGCCATCAATAATCGATCACTGTCAGTTTCTTATAACAAAGTTGAAACTACATCATTCAGAAATAGAAGAAAAGCCACAAACATGTGATAAAATCTTTATTCATATCGAACCAGATAAAATATTTTTAGGACCTCTTACTATACAACAAGGACAAATAACCGATCAAAGGATTTTCAGCAATAACACTACATCAGTAGACAATAATGCCATCATACCATGTGTATGAAAATCTGATGAGTCAAATGCGCAAGGAAAGACCTAGAAAGTAACAAGTGAGAGAAGAAATACTACCAGACATGACATCATACACAATGAGAAATTACGAATTTACGATTGATGTATGGTTTTATATACAAAAGGTCACTGCACAATATATAGAGCAATACATGTGAAGCTAGCACTTCCCATCAAGTGCTTGAATTCATGGATTGAAAACGTTATTCTCCTTTGATAAAGGCCTAATAAAGGAGAGAGAATAGACAAATTCAGAACCTCTAAGGTGAATTACGCAAGGAAATCGAAAAACGACACAAACATATTCTAGCATTCACGCTAGGTGGCAATGACGAGGAGTGCTTGTGCAATAAGAGAATAATTGTTAAGTTTAAAGGAAATGTCGATTGCCGTACTATCAGGTCCATGGCCCTGTATAATTGTTGGAAAGGTGGGCATGAGGATGCCACGAAGGATTTGCAACCATAAATTAAAAGATAAAATCCAAAATGAAGAGACATGGAGATAGTTATGAGTGACATTAACACATGACAAGATGCATGAAACAAGACTTAGATCATTTGGGTATGGTCGGAGACAATATCATGGAGAACCTATAAGAAGGTTGGAAGGATCAATTTTTGAGAGCAAAACTAAGAACATGAAAACCTCTAAAAATCCTAGGAATGTTACAAATATGACCCAACCAATTGGTTTTCTGAGGAGATGGTACTTGAACAAGTCATTGTGCTGATGTAGAAGGGTTTCCCTAACAAGAAGTCTCCTTACCTAGTTCACATCGGCTATCCAAGTACTTCTATAGTATCTTTGCTTTAACTGCAGCCATCAGACTTTTACATGGATGTCACTATTTGTTTTCTAGCCCATTTTCAGCTTCTTCAATTTGCTTCATGCTGGTTCTTCTATACCTTATATTGGATTTTCAAATGTTGAAGTGTCCTTAGACTCATACAGCATTAGTTATTTGCTCTTTCTTTTCTAGCTACTCTAATTCATTTCAATTGAAAACCTACTTTCACAAGGTATCTAATGGCCTCTTGAGAAGAGCCCAAACGCTTGCAAGGGTCAGGTTGCATACATGTGGATCTCCATAGACATGCTTCGACAGAATCCATATTACGCCAGTGATACTGTCGTTGTTGTATGGAAATAGCCTCTTGCTTTGGGAGTAATGTTGACTACATCTACATTTCTTCAAATCTCGAGTGTGACCCGGGCATTATTGCTGTTGTTTTATCCCATGTCTATTGCTTAGACTAGGCAATCACCCAACCAAGACGTGACATTACACCAACATAGGAAAGAATTAATCTCTCTCTCTCTCTCTCTCTCTCTCTCTCTCTCTCTCTCTCTCTCTCTCGACAGCAACATAGAAAAGCCTTACTTTTTACCACACAAAACTTCCAGATGATTATGTAAAATCTGCTTTCCAACACCTAAATATCAAACACAATGGCAAGACTCAGAAAAGGATTCTTAACGCAAACAGGGAGCAGTCGTGGAAATTATGACAACCTATCTTCTACGTTGTAAGCAAGTCAGTACTAAATCCATCATCCACCATCATCGCACCAACAGTGCAATAACACAGCATACACCAAAAAAGAGATACCAATCGGCCATAACACATCATTTATAAGAGCTGTGCATTATTTGATACAAAACTGGACCAGACCAAAGACCGGTAGGACTGGACTGGACCAAGTAAATTCAGTCCAGTCCTCAGTCCAGACTTTTGGTCTTATTTGGTCTTCAGTCCAATCCTGCCCGGAACGCTGCTCGGGACCAAGGACTGATTAATCCCAAGAAAAATTCAAGTGTCATCCGCTCATTTTAATTAAATAAAGGTTCTCATTAGTTGCCTGTCTCACACTATCGAATGTCGAACTTCACAAAGAGTATCTTCTCTCTCTGCAAAATCCAACATGGGGTTGCCTCTCTCTCTCTCTCTCTCTCACACACACACACGCGCGCGCGCCCACAGGGAAGGTCACGACAATGTCTTGATTGAGGTCATTATTGGTCACGCGGCAGCAAGGCGACAGATCTGGTCTGGTATAGACACCACTCTTCATTGTTCTTTGCTCAAGTCCCTTTTGGTAAGAAATCTTCAGATTCATGTTCAAATTTGATTTTCTATCATCCAAATCGATATTATTTTTCACATTAATATGTTTGATGAAGTTATTATCCAATTTGCTGTTCAGATTTGGTTTCTTCTTAAAGAAATATTGGGCGATTTTGTCTAAATAAAATCCTCTGAGCACTTATTTTAATTCCATCCCCCTTTTCTCTCTCATGAATTTAGTCCATCGAGATCCCCTTTTTTTCCTGTTCAAGTTTTAGGCTTATGGGCGTATACCAAGTCAGACTATGCATAAACTCAATTCAATTCACTTCAATCCGGTCCAGGTCTGGAGCAAATTTATTCAGTCCAGTCCTTGGTCCATTATTTTACTCTTATTGAGTGTCCGGTCCAACCCGGTCTGGGTTTGGATCGATGAAATCCTTATCTCTGATATCCTGTCAAGCTGAGAATAAGAAAGGGCAACAATGGGCATTGAAGTCTCACCCCCTTCAGAAGCAGGTAATTCAACCACAACAAGACCTAAAACAAAGAGGGTAAGACAGCATATGAAATATACTCCCAATATCCATGTATCAAAAAAAAAAATTAAAAGGCCATGCTTCAGAAGACAATTTTGCTCCAACATAGGACATACAGATGGAGACAAGACCACACTGAATGCAAAGCAATAAGGAAAAGGCCAAGAAAGATATCAGAATATAACATTGCAATCAAATAAAAGTGACAGGTGTTCAGAAAAGAAATAGCATACCAAGCGCTCTCTTTCAGAAGGTCGGCCAGCAAAGCAGCTGGCTTTGATTCTTTTATTGCCACATCAGAACCCTTCCATTTTCCGTGGTATACAGCACCATAAGTACCAGAGCCAAGCTCTCGAACCTCCTCAAGATCAGAGTTTTTATGGTCTGCAGAAATAAATGAATTAGAGTTTACGGCTAGTCATAATAGGAGAAGCCTTCAAAAAAGAAAGGAATCAAAGGAGTTTGACATAATAGAATTGTTTGCAATTCTGTAAAAGCCCTGAACCCCCCACAAAACAAAAAAGAGAAAGAAAAAGGAAAAAAACATGCACACGCGTGAAGAAACAAAGGAGAAGAGGTTTTTACTATATATATATATATAAAAATAAAAAAAAAGAGCTGCACAGAGGAAAAAGAAGAAAACAGGAAAGAACAGGTTGATCCAACAAAAACCTGAAGTCCTTTGGCAATAGCTTCTTCTTCAGCCTTTGTTGGTTCAATCTTAGAGTCTTCAGCACATTCATTTTCAGATCCGCGCTCCGAATTATTTTTGAAATCCTACATGAGGTGAAAGTTCATCAGAGAGAGCAGTAAAGATAGCAAAAATTCTTTGAGAGGTTTCTTTTTTTGGGGGGGTGGAGTCTTAACACTGACCCGTAATTCTGTTTCATCAACATTAGCAACCTCTCCTGATGAACTATGCAAGATAACAGCATCACCATTTCCCTGAGCTCCTCCTTTCACCTTTTCAGCTCCTTCTACCTTTGCTCCCTGGGGAGAAGCAACCGGTTTAGGCAACGAAGTCAAGTCTCCATTTTTAGTTTGAGATGATGTTTTCACTTCTCCCTTCAGAATGCTATCCTCATATCCTTCTCCAGGATTTCCACTGTTTGATTTGTCAGCATTAAGTGATGCCTTGGCAGAACTTTTCTCCACGTTATTATTATGTGCGGTAGGGCGTACTTCATCTACGTCTAAGCTTTCAGCTTCTCTTGAATGAGTTGATCCAGTTGCTTCACAATCAACACTTCTTTCCTCCAACCCAACTTCAATATTGCATGCATCTTGTCTTTGTAATTGACCACAACCTCTAGCACTTGAAGACACCAAATTGTCGTTCACCACTACTGAGGGCAACTCAGATGACCTCAGAGCTTCCACAGATGGGGGAATCCTCAATATACTAGGTACATTTCTCAAAGGATCTTGACCAAATGTCTGCTGGATTTCCTGAAAAGGTGCATGAGGACTCAACTTTGAAACCTGTCCATAAGGATATTCAGGCGCAGCAGATCCTTCACCTCCCAACCTCCTATGAGGGGATTCAACCCAAGGACTTTGATCAACCCCAATAAAAAATCTCGGACTTCCTTCAACAACACTCCTAGGAGTGGGAACAGCTCCACTTGGTATACAGTTTCTTGGTTGAAGAACGGATGGGTCATGTGGATGTACATGCAGTGGGGGAGGGGCATGCCTCCGGTTACCCAGTGTCGCTGTATTGCCATGTGATACTTGAATAGGAATATCCGTTCCTGGTGTATAAGGCAAGTTCGCTGTGCGTACACCTTGTTCCTCCAAAGGAACATGAACATGCGAACCATTAGGCATGGCTGGGCCATGAAAAACCTCACCTCCTGGTTCAGCACCATGAAGTGCATACGAAGTAGGCACCACGTTCCCATCTGCCACATTGACTGGTCCTATTGGAACATTTGTGCTAAGACCATCTAACGTGCACTGATCACCCATCCTTCCAACTCCAGAGATATGTGCTCTGGGAAGGCATTCGACACAGGAACTTGCAACTTTAGTGAATCCATTCCCGATAGGTGACTGCTCAACATAACCTTGCTCTTCAGGTTTCCGGTAGAAGTCAGAAGAAGACGCAGTTTTCTGCAAAGTTGTCTTGCAGTGCTGGCATACACTTGGGCAATCGACAACATTAGTCCCATTAAGCATGCTCCCAGGAAAACCCCCTGTCGACAGGCACAGCTCCAGGTGGCAACCATACCATCTGATCAGCATACTGTTGTCGATGGTCAAATGGGAGTTGACTGTTCACTTGCTGATGATTAGATTCATCAGCCAACCTATCTGTGCATTTATCTGTTATTTCTTGATAAGCCATATGAAGACGAGCAGATGAAGGTGGTGCTAATTCTGCATATGTGCGCATCTCACGGGGTCCAGCATATCGAGGAGAATAGACAGCAGGACCCCAAGGTGCCTCCTCATTAGGTAATTGTCCAGAAGGTGTGTGTTGAACAGATGCAATACTAGCAGTAGCAAGTTGCCCCAAGTTGTACGGAGGCACAGCCATCTCATAATTTCTCTGATTATGGACACTTCCATCAAGATTTATTGAATTGAAGAACTGATCGGCAATATGAATCTCATCAAACGGGGCCGCTAAAGGAGAATCGCCGAGATTATGCCTCCTATAGTCTGGGGATTCACTAAGGCTATTCAAAGCATCCACATACCTTCTTTCGGTATCCCTTTCATCCCCATCCATATAGCGCGGTGATGCGTCTTGATCAAGATGGGAAAACAAGAAAATTCTAAGTCTAGTGAACGCATCCCCTGACCCCAACTTATCGTACTCCTCCATCATGTTAATAACATCATCGTCATTGACAACTGATACAAGGGCATCAAGATCCTCATCAGGCTGCTGATACTTCAAAATGGAAGCTCCCTCATAAATCTCCCGCATCCTTCCCATCAATTCTTCATACCCAATATCACGGGGCACGCTCACAATCCTAGTCTCTCCTCCAACATACCTCAACTTCCCATCCTGTGGGCGAGGCAATACACAACCCCCAAAACTACACAAGAACTTGGCACGGGGAATATCTTCACTACCGATCGAATTCGTCCTATTACTACTATCCATTGCAATATAATCAGCCTGATGCAACAACTGGTCGTAATCAGTGGTTAATTCTTCCGAGGACTCAACCCCGTTATTACACATGAGCGGCATTCACACCCAGCAAAACTTCATCAATATGTTCAAAACCCCGCCCATTCAACTCAACCACACTACCAAAATCCACTACCATTCCCGCAATAATCATGCCTTAACACAAGCCATCATTCAGATTTCATGAGAACAACAAATAGAGGAAAACAAATAAACAAAACAGAAAAATTCAAAAATTCACGCGCGGTGGCGAAGCGAATCAAAACAGAGAGAGAAACAAACCCTAATCGGAAACAATTTCAATCCGTGTCCTCCACCACCCAGGCAGCCAGCCATGAATTTAATCCCGGAAAGAGCGGGAAGAAGGAAAAACAGAAATATGTCAGATCATACATAACATTGGATAGAGAAAAGAGGGAAAAATGGCGGTGAACATGAAGGAGGAGATGAGAGAGGGAAGGTGGCGGTCCTTGGGAGAGGGGAAGGTGGCGGTCCTTAGGGAGAGAGAGAGCGAGAGAGAGCGAGAGAGAGGGGGATAATTCCCAAGAAAGATGCCAAGAGAAGGGAAGGTGCCAGGTACCGTACACGTGGCAAAGCGTGGTTAATTGGAGGGCAGGGTCTGTATTTATCACCACTCACTCTTTCTTGAAGTTATAAAAAGGGGAATTGAGTTGTAAGCGAGTTTGACCCATCAAGCTTTGGCTTTGCTTCGGTAAATATTTTCAGCTTCGGTGAACTTTTGTCATTTGGTTATGAAAAAGACATGTGTGCCCTTTGCTCATCATTTCATTCAATACCCAACCACATACTTTCTTTTTTCCTTCTTCACCCTTACGGTTCTATAAATTAGGGGTTGGAAAGTGCTTTAAACGCAGGATTTTTCGGTTCCAGAAAATTTCGAATTGAAATTGAATTAAAGATTTAGATTATTTGATTGTTTTTTTTATGAATTATTTGATTGTTGATTAATTGAAAATTTTGATTTGACTAAGATTTTAACTATGACCAACTTAAAACATTCAATTAATTTATTTTCAGGTCGAGTTAAACAGATTTTTGATTTGGTTATTATTGATTAACCTTTCAAAAATTATATAAAATCTACATTTTCTATCTATGCTTTTATTTTAAAATTAAATATTTTAGTTTCATTTAACTGACCGGTTAATCAAATTTTTTAACCGACGAACCAATTGAAAACCAAAACTTTTTTCTATTTGGTTAACCAAACTGTTTAAAAAAATCTTCAATTAACCAATTTTTCAATTTTGATATTTTTCGTTCTCCACTATTATGTATCCCACTAGTTTTTTTTTTGAGATTAAAAGGGAAATGTTAATATTAATTGAAATCATTTTCAAGAAAAGTTATAATTCCTTTATAAAGGATCGTGCAACCCCATCTTCGAGGTTAAATCTTGTCACGAAGTATGCAAGTGTATTTTCTCCCCTTTTAACATCGCTAGCAAGTAAACACCACGACTTGAAACAATATTCCTAATATTCTCAAGGATCGGATCCTGAGTGTCATTTCGTTCCATGTGGAAGCTTGCTATCAAATTAAGATAGTCACTCTCCTCAATTACTTTCTTGAAACCCGTTGTAATGGCTAACTTTAGACCCTCTAAAAAGTTACTCATTCCGCCTCCTTCACTCGACAAAACCTGTCT
This sequence comes from Talinum fruticosum, assembly GCA_021018815.1. Classification (NCBI taxonomy): domain Eukaryota; kingdom Viridiplantae; phylum Streptophyta; class Magnoliopsida; order Caryophyllales; family Talinaceae; genus Talinum; species Talinum fruticosum. The sequence goes on along the minus strand of JAITYX010000080.1, from coordinate 733,197 downwards.
CACTTCTTCTTACACTACCACCCCTTAAAACAACTACCTCATTCATAATGACAAAGCCTAAGCTCATCGCTCTCCCTTAATCTACAAAAGCATCGAGTTCACCTTCACAAAACCTTCTATTGGCAAGGTCCAACCATCATACGACGCCACCGCGGTAACAAAACTCTAGCCATAGACCTTCGTTCGATACTCCGCTGCCTCTTTCACTCGTCCTAAGAAAATCAGCCACAATCTCCACCCTAAGAGCCTATTTGTTGTTAAACACCACAGTCGTTTCTTATAATCCAATATGCCGAGTACACCGTTAAGATATCGGTGAGCTTGTCATCATGCCCATTATCTATTAACCAATTCAAACATTCAATGATGTTGTCACGGGGTGCTTGACTTATGATTTCTTGTAGTCCATTTTTCATCTCTAATTCTCCTGTCTCATGAACTAGTATAATTCCTTAATTCCTTTGTGAGAGTAGAGAATTGAAGGAAATGAAAACGGAGCGTCTCATATGTATATCACTACCCTATTTATCCCTCCTATTGCAAGTATAACTTAGGTTTACCCTTTCTCAAAAGTAGTATGTTTGAGGTATACAATTATTTGCTTTGCATCTTTTCTAAGTTAAGTGTTTCAATTTTGTCATATTTTATGTTGTTTTTCTTTTTCATTTGAGTTGCATGTTGATTGATCTTTCCAAGATGATTACTTGATTTCTTAATGTATTTTTAATTTTGTGATTTTCCAACTTATATTATGGACCTCATGATATTTCTCTTGAGTCTTGATTATTAATGTGATATTCATATTAAATTGTTACGTACAATTAGAGTTTTGCATCTACTTCTTTTATAATAAAACACTTCTACTAATTCACTCAATATTTTTATTCTCTTTTTTCCTCCATGAAAATTTTATGATGAGTATTTGCAATTATTTTATAAAAATTTATACAGTTTTCCCCAAACATTGATCAATAGTAAGTAGACTATTTGACATTTTAAAGTTTTATTTTTCACAATTTTTATTTCATGTTTTCTGCATGCTTTGGATTTTTTTTTCTTAGATGCATACGTAGGATTATTCTTTGAGAGGCAATTTCAAGAATTAAATAAAACTATAAATTTTTAAAAAAGAAAATATACAAGACTCTTGATTTTCTTGCTTGATAGTCGATCCTCTACTTCAAATATTTTTTGTTGTACGGTACATTATACTATAGAGGTGTTTGGTAAAAAAATTTTGTCCCCAAAAAGCTATTTATATTTGTTTGACTGAGTCAAAAAATTAATTGGACTCTTTTGGTAAAGAACTTTTGAAAGAACTTTTTGAATAAAAAAACTCTTTTACAAAAAGTTATTTGGAATAACTTTTTTGAAAGAGTTTATTACACTTAATACTTGAAGTTACCATATTACCCTTCATATTTTGGTGAAATTATGTTAATTGTCATTGAAATTACACTTATGTGTAAGAATTTTTTTAGTTCATATTTATTTCACTTTTGGAATAATAGTATAGGATGACTATGAATGTTTAAGTTAATATTTTTTATTTTAATATTATTTATATTTTAACAAATAATTTAGTTCATCATAATAAATAAATAGTTTTGTCACATAAATATCAAATATATTATTAAAAATGAACTTCAAAAATGTAAGACCTGTAATTTTGGGGTTAGGTGGTCTTACGAGCTAGAGCTAATTATTTAGCTTTGGTTAAATGGGGTAGGTCGAGAGACCAAGTTATACGCGAGTTAGATACGCGTAAATTTATTTGAGCAAATTATTATTAGTTCGCGTGAATTTTATTGGTGAAACGTATTAATTCCGATTTTTGAATTTCTCATCCGGACTAGCTGCGTATTAATCCGAGACTACGTATGCTACATATGAGGGTTTAGTTGTCACAATGCTTGACGGAAGAAAAGGAGAGAAGAACAGGGAAATAAAAGAAAGAAAACAAATGGATTAGTATTATTCTTGAACTAAATGGATGAGGGAGGAAAATTGGGGTCCAATAAGGATGTTAGACTCTCGATTAGTCGGTGGAGAACGAGGGAAGCAAAGAAGAGGGCGCGGGGCCTGAGTAGAGGAAAAGGAAGGAGAAAAGCGAGAGGGGGAAACGGGAAAGAGAGGAAGAGCGAGCGGGAGCGGAAGCGAGAGGACGCCGGAAATCGGCAACCGGTGGGCTGCCGTGCCCGAAGACAGGACAGCGGACGAAGGAAAAGGAAAGAGGGGGCGAAAGGAGGGAGGAGCGGAACCGAACAGGGGAAAAACGAGAGAAGGGAGATCGGGCGAGGGCGAAACAACGAGCAAGAGAACAGAGCAGAGAAAGAGAGTGGGTGCGCGAGCCGAGGAGCGGCCGGAGGCCAGCGCCCGAACGGCGAACGAAGGTGAGACGATCGGCGAACGCGAGGGACGGCCAGGGCTGAAGGAGAGGGCGAAACCGAGGCTAGGGAAAGAGAAGCGGACGCGAGGGCCGAGGGAAGCAGCCGGTGAGCGCGGGACCGTGGACCGGCGACGGCGTCGAGCACGGAGGAGGGCGGCGGAAACCGAGGCTAGCAGCGAGGAAGGAGAAACGAAAGGAGGAATTGAACCAGGGAGCTCGAGTCTCAAGCAAACCAACAAACCTTCAATCCCCGAATCGAGGTGGGTAGTCTTATACTCCAAACTATTATTAGTTTCGAAACCCAAATGAATTTCTTGTGAATATCGAATGTTTGTTTTATTGTGAATATTGGATGTTTGCTTGGGAATACAGAATGATTGTACCGTAGGAAGTAGTTAGGCTGAATTAGGACCTGAGATAATCTGATTAAGTGTGAAGGCTGAATTGGGATATTAGAGATTATGAGAAAGTTAGATTGCGGAGGTCCAAGGAATATTATTGAAGTTGCAATTAGCGATTAAAGACAAAGAAGCTCGAGATATGGGTGCGAATTGCTTAGAGATTACTTGAGTTTACGATGTTGGGGGGATAACTGCTAACATTGGGAAATAATGAGTTGAAGGAAAGGGAGAATATGAGTTTATATTGATAGGTACACAATTGAGGAACGAGAGTAGAAAACAGATGGTTGGGTTAAATTGAATTGGAGATGTGCCCGAGTCCGTGAGATTGAACTAGACTTGAATGTAAGCTGAAGCTAACCAGAATTGAGTGACGAAAAGTGATTAAGAGTTATACAACTAAGGATGGACGAATAAGAGTCGATTAATAAGAAAGAAACATACCATGGGAGTTTGAGGCGGGGAAACGACGAGCGGGGAGTTGTAAGGTTAAGTTGAGTTTAGAATGTATCTAAGTCTTTGAGATGAAATTAAGTTGGAAGATGAACCTAACAAGAGGAATTTAAGTGATACAGTGAGAATAGGAGTCATATGGCTGAGTATGAGCAAAAGAAGTTAATTTATGAAATAAAGACCTAAAATGAGGAGTTGGAGTAAAGACTGGGAGTTGTGAGAAGTCGAGACGTGAGCAAAAGAAGTGGATTCATAAAGTAGAAACATAGAATGAGGAATTGAAGTAAAGATAGAGAATTGTGAGAAGTTGAACGTTCAATTAGGTGGAATTAGGTGGTATTCGCTTGCGGTTATCGTGGCTCGGAAAATGGAAACTAATCGTGCTAGAGTGGTGGATTGAGAAAAGTATAGTTGGAAAGAGTTGAGAGTGATTGCTTGCATTGAATGATGGCTAATCGTGTTAAGTGAGCTCTTTATGTGATGTTCAAAGTAGTTTTGAAAGGCGTTTGCATTTTACGTGAAATGATCCTTGAATGCAACTTTTGTGAACTCGCCTTTCAAACGTGAATGTGTTTTAAAGAAGCGAAACGTGTTTAAGAAAGTGAATCTTGTTTGAGAAAGTGAAATTTAGAAGGGTGGCACGTGTGTCATGCCTTCTACGATGAGAAATTGATTGAGATCTTGGTAAGAAACCAAGTTTGATAAGTGATTGTGATCACTTCGATTGAAATGAATTATGGGCTAGATTGTTTAGACCGTGGTCGTGCATATTAGGCCACGGGGTCCCGATATGCGTATCGGGATGCCCATCAACCGGAGAGGTTGATTCTTTCCTAACGAGGAAAGCGGAGCCTTCCAGGTATTTGACTAGAGATAGGTCCCGGAACCCGAGTCGGGGTAGCGCCCGAGAACCGCCTCGGTGCTAGTTCAATCGCCGAAAGCCCCGAAAGAATTTTTAGAAAGTTTTTGAAAGAAAGTGCGGAATGGTTCCACCTTGTTTCATGTGATTCAATTCCCAAAATGATTGCAATCCGTGCTTTGAATGATTGAAGTGGTATGAGTTTTATGTTGCAAATGATTTCAAGAGATTTCATTGAAAAGGATATAGATTTGTATTATATTATTATGCTTTCACTGATTAGATTATTATGAGTATTATGTGTAAAGAATTTTCATTTTAAGGGTGTAGGACTCGGTGAGCCCGTTGATTATTGCTCACCCCCACAAATTTCCCCCTCCCGAGTGTTGCGGGTGCTTAGCTTATTATGGACCTTGTTGATTGCCGTTTGTTGGTTGCTCGCACGATTTGAATCGTGGATGTGCATTTCTTATGTTTCTAAGTATTGTACTTGTAATTTAATTCATGTAGTTTGTACCATATGTATAGTAAACCCTTTTAGATTATTGTAAGTCTTATCGCATGATTGGTTGGACTCCGCGTGTGGCCGTTGAGTTGTATACTCCGAGCGGGTCGCTCGTTGAGTTATGTTATGCTTTTTATGCAGGATTTTAAGGCTTTAAGCCTATGGGATAATTCATACTACAAACAGTAACTCGCCGAAATATTTTAGGGATCTCGGATCCTTTTGGGAAACCACCTTTATCATTTTTAAGTTGAGTTTAAACAGTCCAAACCGGCACCGGAAGGAGCCTTGGGAGTTCCTTTAAGGAACTCGGCGATGTAATACCCCGGGGGTGTTTTGGGGTGTTACAAAAAGATATACATAATTAAAATTGCATGGAAGGTATAAATGTAATTTTATATATCACATAATTATTAATTAATGTTTAGAAGAAATATGAATATGGAATAAAAATAATTATAATATATAAAACAATTAATGAAATTAAGCCTTAGATATAAATGAAATTTTACCAAATAACTTTGCTAGAAATAGCTAATTTTATCAAATACTTCTTTATCAAACAACTAATTCAAACAATTAAATCAAACAACTAATACAAACATCTAACGAGATATATATATAAGTTGATTTTTTTATTAGTATTGTTACATGTTTATGTATTCATAGTTTTTTGTAACCCAAATATTTTTTAAAAATTATAATTATTATTATTATTTCTATTATTAGGATTATTTATTATTATTATTATTATTATTATTATTATTATTATTATTGTTAATTTAAATCTATCATTAAAGCATGACTAATTATTTAAATTTGACACATGGTATTTATAATTTAAGTACATGTTTAATGGATTATTGATAAAGTAGTTTCTATATACATATGGATAAGCAAAACCACAAACTATTATTTTTAGGAATTAATTTGTATCATAATTTTTAGAAATAATTAGGGTGCTTATTAGAACCTTTGAGGTACCATGACCTTAAGGTATTCCATTGCTAGTCCCCTATAAATATCCCCAAAATGTTAGGCAAAACACTCACTCAGTCATCTTTTCTCACCTCCATTCATCTCTATTTTTTTCTACTATTCTCTCTACTCTCGTCTTGAATGAAATTCTATTGTTGTTAGAGTTCATTGAAGCTACATAGAGGTTATTTTTCAAGTGCAAATAGTGAGGTATAATGCATGTCAATTCCTTCGTCAAAATTATCGTCTTTACTCAAAGAGTATGTGTGTGTGATTGCAATAATTTTCAAGTGTTTTCGTGACAAAGGATGCTTGTATTGTCTATTATTTATTCTTCATCGTTCAAGTGATAATCTCAGTACGCGCGCCCATCGACTCATCGTTTATCGTCAATTTCAAAGGGAATCATCGTTCATTATTAGGGGCATTCGAAATCTAAGTGTTTTCTTATATTATTTTTTAAAAAATGAATTTCACAAAACTCGTTATTTCCACAATTCGGTGTATTGTGATAAGAGTTTTCCTTCTCATTCTTTAAATGTTTTATTGTTTTCGGGTAAAGTGTGAATGCATGGGGACAATTAAATCATCGGGACGCTCACATAGTTTCATTTTCTAGTTGGAATAAGTCTTCAACTATTTTAGTTATATTATAAATTCAGTGTAAAAAGTATACCTCCAACAAATATTAGTGATTGATTGAATAAATGATAAAAGTTTATTTTTATTTTATTGAACTCTTTAGGCATGTGATATAACATTTTAACAATTGAATCTTTGTAAATTTTATTTGGCTTAAATGAGTAATTCCTCAAAAAAGTTAGGGTGTCACAATTAGTATTTGGTTTAAGTAAAATTGAGGAAGTTAAGCAAAATTAATATATAAATGTATAAAATCATTAAGTTAAAATTAAAAAGGTTGTGGGTAAATTATGGGGATGCATTATATTTTTGTGTTTCCTCTTGTTTATATATGTTTCTTATTTACTTTCTCATATATTATTTTGTGAAATATTTTGTCTTCCCAATTAATCACCTTTAAGAAAAAAATGGAGAGGTATAAAAAAACAGCTTATGTTCTCATCGCTATTATTTTACTTTATAAAGTAACATTCTATTGTAAGTTTCGAGGACGAAACTCTTTAAGGAGGGAAGTTTGTAATAACCCCAATATTTTTATAAAATAATAATAATAATAATAATAATAATAATAATTATTATTATTATTAATTTAAATCTAGCATTAAAGTATGACTACTTATTAAAATTTGACACAAGATATTTATAATTTAAGCACATGTTTAATGTATTATTGCTAAAGTAGTATCTATATACATATGGATAAGCAAAGAGATAAGCTATTAATAAGGTTAGAGATTAATTTGTATCATAATTATTAGAAATAATTAGGCAACTTATTAAGACTTTTGAGGTACTATAACCTTAGGGTATCCCATTTTTACTCCCCGTAAATACCCCCAAAATGTTAGGCAAAACACTCACTCACTCATCTTTTCTCACCTCCATTCATCTCTATTTTTTTCTACTATTCTTTCTATTCTAATCTTCAGTGAAATTCTATTGTTGCTAGAGTTCATTGAAACTACCTCGAAATTATTTTCCAAGTGCAAATAGCAAGATACAATACATGTCAATTGCTTCATCAAAATTATTGTCTTTACTCAAAGAGTATGTGTGTGTCGATGCAATAATTTTCAAGTGTTTTCGTGACAAAGGATGTTTGTATTGTCTATTATTTATTCTTTCTTGTTCAAGTGATCATCTCAAGCGCTCATCGACTTATCATTCATCGTCCCTTTCAAAGGGAATCATCGTTCATTATTTGGGGCATCCAAAGTTTAAGTGTTTTTTATATTATTTCTAAATAAAATGAATTTCACAAAATTGTTATTTCCATAATTGGTTATATTGTGCTGCAATTTTTTATTCTCATTATATAAATATTTTATTGTTTTCGGGTAAAATGTGAATGCACAGGGATAATTGGATCATCGGGATGCTCACCTAATTTCATTTTCTCGGTTAGAATAAGTGTTCACCTATTTTAGTTACTAGGGTTATACCCCTTGCTATGTAAGGGCATTAATTAATTTTATTTTTATAATTAATGTTTTTAAAATTTAAAATTTAAAATTAATTTATAATGATAAAAACTAAATAATAATTTTAAAGAACATAAATGGATATATTTTTAAAAAATAAAACTATTTCTTTTAATGTCTTCGTAACTTATTCTAATAACTTATTTTCTATTATTTACATACTTAACAGATTATTTGTCTTTTCTCTATTTTTCAGATTTAAACTTTAAAATCTCAAGTTCTTTTGACAAAAAAATTATCCATAAAGTAAAGACAATATTTTATTATTGGTACCTTGTTCCTATTTTGGAATGCTTGTCGTATAATGGTAATTTGTTAATCAAGTTTTATCCTAATTTGCATATTAGTTTACGAGTGTAGTAGTCGTTTCCAAGCGAAGGAATGTAATTTTAATTTAATAAAGCTATGACTTGCTGCTTCTTTTGTTGATAAATAATGTGCTTAGATGAATAAAGAAGCATCAAATAGTGTGGAAATAAAAGCAACAACAACCGATTTGACTATCAACATAATATTTGCAAAATACACATAAGTTTGAAATGTGAGTTAACATATGTTGAAACCGGTGGTCGATAAAATATAAATACGACCTGAATATTGAAGGATGAGTTAACAAGAGAACTCATTCTTCACGTATACATCACAAAATGTTGTCAAACCACTGAAAATTTTCAAACTTCTCTTTAGTTGCTAGCTATAAAAGTCCGACTAAAAAATTGTTAGATTCTCTCATTCAATTGAATATGCTACCCTACTCGGTATGTACAGGCACTCGTAAAAGAAGACGGTTGGCACATTTACATAAACTACAAGATAGCATACAAAAATGAATTAAGGGAATAACATAATACACTATTTATTCTTGTCGTTGTTGATTCTATTCTTGCATTTCTTCCCCTTCCCTTTTTTTCTTCCCCTTCTCCTTCCCATGACTGGTCCAACAGCTTGTTTCTTGGTTAGTATGTGGTGTCATCTTCCTTGGTTTTCCTCTGTTCCTCTTTTTGTGGTAGTAGATCATTGCTGGTTGTTTTGTCCCTGTCAGGACATGTTCTTTTGTTATGGCCCAACTTGTGATAGATTGTCCAACTCATCTTTTTGTCATTTCGTTAGCTTATCCGGCCTTTTTGAATCTTCATGAAGAACCTTTCTTCTCTTGTTCTTTAGTCTACCAGGCCTCATCTTAATTTATGGAGGATCTACAGGGATTTCATTGGGAGGCTAATGCTTTTCTCCCACACATGCAGGATAAAACCTTTATATGCTTGCAAGTACATGTCTATTTTGAAGAATGGATGAACATAGTCCTCAGCCTCTTATTTAAGCCATGTAGCATATGCAATGGCATGTCAACAAGCAATTATAATCAAGTCTCATCTCCTTCATGTACAAGTTGTAACATTCATATCCACATGAGGCTATCAAGTATATGGTTAACCTTAAACACCCTGTTTCCGGATGAGATGAGCATGTAGTTTCCGAACTTTTATCTTTCCCTTTTTAATTTTTCCCTTACTATAGGGCATATATCATCATTTGAATTCTCCATTTGTGCCCTCTTGGCTACAATCCTTTGCATCAAAGCCAATCTAATATCTTCAAGCATAAATATCAAATACTTAGCTATGGCTTCCACTATATAGGCATTAAAAGTTTCAACCATGTTGTTGACAATGTAGTCATACTTGGTATATGTCTTTTATGAATGCTCTGCAAAAAGTTTTTGGATTATCAAGAACAAAATCCTCAGTTGGGTAAGACAAGTTTTAACTTATCTAAAGAAAGTTTGCAATCTATTTTATTATATGCCTTTGCAATGTTTTATAATAGTAGTTTCATTTCATCCCTTTTGTGTGTGTTTTTTGTGCCAATTTGCATAAATATGTCCGACATAACTCATGTGCTCACTATTTGAAACTGCAATATGTACTCCATGTAATATAGCCTGTAACGAGAACATATGAAACTCATCATAAATATAGATTACAAAGTGTATGAGTTGAAATGAATGTTAAAAAAAAAAAAAAAAAACCTTGTGTGTATTTGAAATTATTCTCAATGCACTCCCATGTGTCCTCTCAATGCACCTCTGTACATTTGATAGAAACCATGTCCAACTTTCATTATTTTCACTTTTAGCAACAGTCCATGCTAGTGGGAACATCCGATTATTCCCATCTATTCCAATGGTAGAGAGTAGCGTACCACCAAGAAGGTCTTCAAGAAGGTTGCATCTATGTATAGGATATGCATACGCTATTTTTAACTTCAGTTTTGAATGCATCAAAACACACATAAAACCTTTGGAATACAGGAATTTGTGGGGGTATTGGTTATTCACTTTGAAGGAAGAAAGTTCTTGCCTTGTTGGATCTCCTACGCTCCTCAAGATATATGCTTACATTACAATAGTGCTCTCTTATTAAGCCATTCAACATTCTTCCTACAACTTGTTTTATCTTGAAAATCACCTAATTAGTAATGCACATGAAGAAGTCATACTTCACTGGAGCTTGAATTTGCTTTGCAAACATGTAAAGATTTTCCTTAAACTTTAGCGAGATAAATTCACCAACCCATGAATTATTCTTAAGTGTTGCACATGTAATGGTTGTTAGCTCCGTTCACCATAAAAGCGGCCTTCTTTCTATCCCATGAACAATACACTTTGAGCTTGTAGTTCTCTTTGCAAACAACAAACATTTTCTTTCTCTTTGGGTCAAAAACTTTGTACCTCAAACTGTAACCCTGTTTCAATCCATACTTGACAATCGCATCTTTGAACTTATTGGCAATTCCAAAAATCATGCAATTATCACTTTAACTTTTTGAATCTGTTTTATCATCAATCTTTATAGGCTTTATCCTTGTTTTTATCCATCTTCTTTCCTCTTACCCGGGTTGTCCATGTAAGCCTTAGAATCCTCATATTCACTATGAAGATCACTTACCATGTTCCCTTCTTTATCCCTAACAATGTTCTTAGTCTCAATTGTAGGTTTCTTCTTAACTTCCTCCCCATTTACCAACACCGCACTCTGCCCTAAACTTATCAACATTAGACTTAACAACAACACACTCTTCATCGCTGGTCTCGACATCATCATCATCACCTGTGTCCTCTTCACCAACCAAACTAGTGTCATCATCATTAGCACCGCTATACTCCTCACCAACCTTCATTTCCCTTTTTTTTTTTGTAATGAACATGCGGGATCCTCCATATCATCAATAAATGACAACTATTCTTCTGTTGGTTGATATCCACTTTCACCAGATGACTCAATCAAACCCCCTCCAATAAGTTTAGCCCAATTTAAAGGTGAATTACGTATAAGATATTTCTAATCATATTGTGAGTTTGGGGATGGAGAAGCACTCAACTTGGTCAAGGCCTAATGGAGACCACAATATGTTATCATCTAAAAATTATACAAAGGAACATTTGAGCCTCTAAGATTTAAAACGATGGTAAGGGATAATTGAAATCTAATACTCAAACTAATTAAGTTCAAGATTTCTTATAAAAAATATAAAAAAATGGTCATTTATTCGTCACAAGCAGGGTATATAATAAAATTTAATTGTGGAATTATTGTTAAAGTGTTGAGTATTTTTTAGTATTTTACTTAATTTTTATTTAATAGTATATTTATCTTTAAATAAAAATAAAAATAGAAACTCATATTATTTTTTTTGGGTGCAAAATAGAGACTCATATTATGGATGTGCAAAACACGATTTTCTTGAAAGTTGGTACAGATTTTTTTTTTTTTTTAAAAAAGACGGGATAAAGTATTTTTTCCTCCTTGGAAGATGGTTGGAAATTTTTTTTTTTGTGCTTTTTAAAATAATTAAATTTATAATCAAATTTTCTTATGGCTTGTCTAGAGTATTAATCCGACCCGACTATTGTTCTCCAAGTCCACTGGGCTAGCCCAGTGAAAAAAAAAGCTTTAAATACCTGTTTTTCTTTTTCCCCAAGATTCCAGTTTCTACTCTCTTTCTTGATTCTCTCTCCCTCTCTCTCCCCTCTTTCTCACACTAATCTACTCGCAGACGCCATCGACATGGGACAAGGCCCCTCCGGCCTCAATCGGCCGCCGAACTCCGGCGACCGGAACCCTAACGACAAGAAGGAGAAGAAATTTGAGCCGGCGGCGCCGCCGTCGCGTGTTGGTCGGAAGCAGCGGAAGCAGAGGGGTGCTGATGCCGCCTCTAGGCTGCCGACGGTGACTCCTCACACCAAGTGCAAGCTCCGCCTCCTGAAGCTCGAGCGAGTTAAGGATTACCTTCTCATGGAGGAGGAGTTCGTCGCCAATCAGGAGCGCCTCAAGCCCCAGGAGGAGAAGACTGAGGAAGACCGATCTAAGGTCGACGATCTCCGCGGTTCTCCGATGAGTGTCGGGAATTTGGAGGAGCTTATCGATGAGAATCACGCCATTGTTTCTTCATCCGTTGGGCCGGAGTACTATGTGGGGATTATGTCGTTCGTTGACAAGGATCAGCTGGAGCCTGGTTGTTCTATTTTGATGCACAATAAGGTAATTGATCGGTTTTGTTCGATTTAGGTTTTAAATTTGCTGATTGTTTGTGGAATGTGTTTTGCGTCTGTGGTTTTGTGGTGTTCGGCGTGAACTTAGATCTAATTTTGTATGATTAGTGTTAGGACTCGACGCACAGTTTATGTATGGTCTCGATCTGGGTTAGGATACTTGTGCTCAAGTGTGGGTCTCATGGGATTTCCTAGTGCCACAACCTTAGGGAATATTGGAGGGTTAGACGTTGGCATTTTGGGTGGAAATGCGAATACTGGGGTGTTTTCTGATGTTTTGGTAAGTCATTGATTTATTCGAGAGAATCTACCTTTAGGTTTTGAAGGGGTGATGATGATTTCAAGTGGATGAAAGGGCGTTCAAGCGTTATGGAGTTGGTTTGCAACATTACATATTTATGTCCATTTGGAGCTCGCCCTTGTGTAAGAATGTTTGATTGTGAAAATTGTCGTGTCGTGTGAGAAATGGCTGCTTGAAGCATAATCTTGAGTCCTGAGACTGAAATGGATGAAGGAAACGAGGAACTCTACGATTCTGACCCCCTCCTCAAATAAGGGAAGGGGCCTTAAAAAAAAAGAAAAAGAAAGAATGAACATATTGGAAACTAATACTGTTGTTTGTCTAATCAAGTGGACTTGGTGATTGCTTTTGGTGTTTTATGGTTGTGGATAAGGCTATGGACTCGTGAAGTTTCTGGATATATGAGGTTGTGTTGGTTTGCTGGTTAAAGACTTAAAGCAGTTCCAGATATTATGTAAGGTATGCCAAGCTTGAACGCATTTATAGTCCAAACTTCAAGTTAAGGACACTTTTAGCCTTACTGTTATGTCTGATAGATTGATTTGACAGAGAGGGGTTCTCAGTGGTGGGGTGGGGGAGGGAGGAATTTTAGCCACCCTGAACTTGGTGAAAATTTGATTGGTAGGTAGGTGTAGACACCTAAAAAGGCTGTGGCTCTTGCAATAGGTGGTCTGTGTCTGCAGCAGTGCATTGCTATGTTTTTGGAGGTTATTATTTTTTATTTTTTGGGGTGGGGTGGGGGGGGTAGTATTCTCAATAATATTCTCAAGCCAAAAATTGTTCAGTATCAAAGGCAACACTATGGGGTGTGATCTTTTGTACACTTGTGACCAGGTTTCCTTAACAAAAGGGAAGCCAAACACTTCAAGATCCCTTCTCCATCAACCAAATCCTTGCTTGTAATATTTTGAGTTTCTTTTTCTTTTAAATGTTAATTCTTTTAAGTTGGCTGTCTTCGTGGTGCCCTGAAGAGCCAATGAAGAGATAATTCTTCTTGTGGAAGAAAGGCCCTTCATCTCAATCAAGTAAGCTCTTCAAGGAGGTTTGTCCGGCCCAGTAAGGTCCTAGTTGTAATCCTGATATTAGCCATCATGAAATATTTCAACTATGTCTTCTGTACCATCGTCCCCCAAGCAGTCCTCAACATGGATATTCTCATTTGAGAACACGGAAAAATACCAAACTAATAACAGCAGAAGCAACATGAGAAGTACTGAGAAAAAGTGCTGCAATGTTAAGTTTGTGTACTGATGGCAATGTGATGGAATACTGGACTAGAAATCTATCCAGATCTGCTGTTCTGGCTTACAATGTTGGCCATTTACTGTACTGTTACTAATGAAACTACTGTGGTTGTTTCGGAGGCAGTTGGAAGAGAGGCAAAAGCAAAAAGGTTTTTGATAAATGCAGTAAGCTTTGAACTCAGTGATCAGGGCATTTCCAGAGTGCTTATGGAGGAATTAGTTTTGTGAAAATATTTTTCTGTGTGTTTTTGGTGGGTGAAAGTTCTTATTCATGGAACATGTGTGTTTTGTTTATTATAATTTGTTTGCTTTTTCCAGACATGGTTTGATTCATTCTAACTTCTTATATATATTTTTTTCTGGGCTTTTAGGTTCTTTCAGTGGTTGGAATTCTCCAAGATGAGGTGGATCCGATGGTGTCTGTGATGAAAGTTGAGAAAGCTCCACTAGAATCATATGCTGACATTGGTGGGCTAGATGCCCAGATACAGGAAATAAAAGAAGCTGTGGAACTTCCTCTTACTCATCCTGAATTGTATGAAGACATTGGAATTAGGCCTCCTAAAGGGGTTATACTGTATGGGGAACCTGGAACAGGGAAGACTTTGCTGGCCAAGGTGAGTTTTCTTCCATGAGACACTTCCGTGCTTGCTCAGCTTTTGACGAGACCTCGTCTGTTCGTCTGTTCTTCTGTTCTGTTGGTCTGCTTTCTGTACTTGACCAGGGGGAATTATTTTGTACCTATCTTTAGCTCTTTAAAAAAACAAATTGACCTGTTTGTCTTTTTTATGTTTTGTTATTCTCTGGCTGGGTAATAACTAATGAGGCCCCCTAACCCAACCTTGAACTGGGCTATGCTAGGAGTTAAGGCTGGGGGAAGGGAAGCTTGAGAACCAATTGGTCATGCTATATGAGAATTAAACCTTGAACCTACTTGGGCTCCCTTGATTTTTGGGTTGACATTTATTGCATGCCGTATGCATTCTTCTCTGGATTAAACAGCTCAAAATAACTAAGTTATTCAATTCAAATCTTGTTATTGGTTTTGTTCCATCATATTCCCTCCATCCTTTCTTCTAAGCTGCATTGCTCAGAGAGATATTTTCTTTTCCTGATATTTTTTTTTCATAAAAAGCAATCATTTATTAATATGTTCAACTTTTATTTCTTTTAAAAAAATAACTCTGCAAATGTTTTTTCAAAATTTTATTGTGGGTTTCCTGGTATCGCTCTCTTTGTCAGTAGAGATGCTTGGAGCTTGCATTAGGATTTCCTCAGACCCCGTGCAAGCGGGATCCACATTAAGAGGAGTTGTGGTATTTTATTGCCTTTTGAATATATTATAGAACTTCATAGCGTGCAAAATAGTAGTTTGATCTTCGTCAACATAACACAAGATGTTGTTTATCGCTATTAAACTAGATCAGATTGGAAGGAATGTGTCTGTTGTGACTGAAATGCTAAACTCCTCAACATTTCTAAGAAGCAATGAGAATGAACAACTATGACAATGTTTAGACTATCAATAATTCAAATTTCAAAGTAGACCTTTTATAGAAAATCAAAGTGAGCCAAAGAAGGGCTTAGCTAATGCAGCTGTCTTCACATTGACTACTTGCCCTATATTGTCCAAATATTACCATATGTTTAAACTTTGAAAATTTTGCTTGAATTCCTTGCTATAGCACCAATTGTTTGGATATCACTCCAACGAAATCAACTTTGAGGCAATGTTCTGTTGGCTATTGATATGTTCCAGTGCATTGAACATGCTGATTTGTGTGTTTTGTTGCTGATTCCTGAAATGCCTCCTTTTGCTTTAATAAATTTACCAAGCATGATTGCACCTCATGGTCACTGATTTCTAAATCCTGCATAAATCCTTGTAGGGCAAAAATTTACATTCAATAACAGAAGCTAAAATGAACCTGATCCTGCTTCATGTTATAACATGCATACCTATGACTCAATTTAGCAAAGACATGATCTTCTGAAGCAACTCCTCAAGACTGGATATTGTATCTCCCCTGTCACAAACTATTTTATCTATCTTCTCTCTAGCTTGCCAGCAGTTCTTTGCCGTGCTACACAAGTCCACATGTTCCTTAATGGTGTGTCTTTGCTAATTAACTTTAGTTAGCTTTAATGCCCCTTGTTTGGGAAAATTAAAAAGAGGGGAAGAGAGGGGAACACTTCAACCCCTTTCCTCCTCATTTCTTCAATTTTCTCTCCTCCACCCCCAAATTGGGGGTGCATGGAGGGAAGGGGAAGATTTTTTTTAATGAATTCACTCTCATTCCCCTTCATTTTCCTATATATTAAATCCAAACAGGGTGAATGTTTATCACCTCCCTTACCCTTCCATTACCATCCCCTCCATTAACCTCCCTTCCCCCTTTGGCCTCCTCTACAAACAGATTGTAATTTTATCATGTGCCTCCAAGCTTAGAGTATTTACACAAAATACTGAAGAAGTCCAGATAGTTTTTAAGCTGTGCCATAGAGGAAGCACCTTTACTGCAACTTCTTGCCAAGTTTAGTAAGTAGGTACTACTACTTAAGCATCAGCACAATGACCGCCACCTTGTGTGGGTCCTGCATAGAGTGGAGTTTGGGAAGGTCTAGTGTAAAGAAGAGAGATTGATTCTAAGACAGTCACAAAAATTCAATGGAAAAAACATTGTTTGTCGAGATAAAACCTTTTGTAAGGAAATATATTTTGGATACAGTTGTATTAGGTAATAATATCATAAGAAAAACGAGGGATCACATTAAAAATAATGAAAAGTAGCAAACAAATAAAACTAATAAGCTATGAAGCATATATACACATTTTCACCTTCGTGTCTTGTACGTGTCCAGGCTTGTGTTAGACATGAGAAGAAACATGTCCCAAAATAAACAATCCACAAAATGCTCTTGACATGCGCATGACTTGCTGTAGACACACATACCTTCATAATTGACACTTGCAAGAAATGGAATCAATATCATCTTTTCTTCCCACTCTACTTCTGGCGACATCTGCCATGTCTGGTATCCTCCCAACACCTTCAGCAGCATGTAGGCATCCTTCTGCCCCTCTCCGTCATTAACCTCAAGTCTTAGTTGCAGTATTGGCATTTTCTGTACTCCATAATCCTTGCATCTCTCTCCATCTCTCTGGCCCTCACTAAAGGTTGATAGCTGAGTTTCAGAACTAGGCTTTTGAGAGGAGAGGAATCTCCCCCCTTCCTCTCGTCATCTCTGATTATTAGGAGCCTTTTTCAAATATTTTTAGGGAGAAAAAGGGGGGTGGTTTGAGCCTGGTGGGCATGAGGCTGAGGACATGGAAATATGAGGACTGTTGAAAAGGGGTTAGTGGTATATAACTGTGACCTGTGAAGCAAATTCATCTCTTGTTTTGAGCTTTCTCTTTTCTTTTCTTTTCCTTTTTACCTTTCAAGTTTCAACTACTTTTTATTTCTATTGGAAATGCTAGTACTATTAAATGCAATAGTTTTATATGCAGTTATTGAGAATATTTATTGTTATCATTTTGTATTTTAAAAGTAGTTTGATAATTTATATAGGAAAAAAGTATATCTAAATTATGTGTTGTATCATGTATCTTCAAAAATCACGTGTCACTGCGCCATCGTTATGTGGTGTCCATGTCCCGTTTCTGACGTTGCGTGTCTTAGCATCAACTTTTTCTGAGAGTTTAGAAGCTGAATGGAGGGTGAAGTAAAAGGCTAGCTACTAGATGTCTATAACCCTAATCCTAGACATCTCGAAACTTCCATCTTGGGCTATGTCTTCTGTAAGTCACAAATGTGCCATATCTTTTTTATCACCTCATTCTAGTTCTGGTTTGGTCTTCTTCCTCTAATCTTATATTTTTGGAGGTTAATCCTCGCACACATTACTGTGCGTCTAGACTGTTTGTCTTGAACGTTCAAACCATTTTAGTCTTGCCTCCCTCGTCTTATCCTCTATAGATAAAACTCCTACCTTTTCTCTAGTCATTCATTTCTGATCCTATTCAAGATTGTGTGACTAATCATCCCTAGAATCATCCTCACCTCTGGAACCATAAGCCTTTGGACTTAAGTTTTCTTGATCAGCTAACACTTTGAGCTGAACTAGAAGTTTGGGTTGACAACCATACTGTGAACTCTTCCCTACTTTATCAAAAAACCTTTCCTGTTACTCCAATGGGATCTTCCTAACCACATACTAGCATATGTTTTACCAAATGTAGTGCTTTTGTTAGTTTGTTGCATTTTGGAGATAGCAGGTGACATCGTACTTACTGTTTCTTTCTTTTGTGCTGAATGGTGTCCAATGTAGGCAGTGGCAAATTCAACTTCAGCAACCTTCCTGCGTGTTGTTGGAAGTGAATTGATCCAGAAGTACTTGGGTGATGGTCCCAAATTGGTGAGAGAACTTTTCAGGGTTGCTGATGAGCTATCACCATCAATTGTCTTCATTGATGAAATTGATGCAGTTGGCACAAAAAGGTGCATATGAGACTCTCCATCCTGTTTTAGCAAAACCATGAGGATATGGTTTCTGATCTATTATTTATTCAATTTGTGCAGGTATGATGCTCATTCAGGTGGTGAACGTGAGATTCAGAGGACTATGTTGGAGCTTCTGAATCAATTAGATGGATTTGATGCAAGAGGAGATGTTAAGGTCATACTTGCTACTAATAAAATTGAAAGTCTTGACCCTGCATTGCTTCGTCCTGGGCGAATAGACAGAAAGATTGAATTTCCTCTGCCAGACATTAAGACAAGAAGGCGCATTTTCCAGGTATTGCAGCTTCCTATGTAATCAAGCAATGGATTGCAAATGTTCTGTCATTCTTCTCTTATTTAGCACATCTATAAAAAATATAGTATCATATCATTTGTGTGTTATACAGATCCATACATCAAAGATGACTCTGGCTGATGATGTCAACTTGGAAGAATTTGTGATGACCAAGGACGAGTTCTCTGGAGCTGACATTAAAGCTATCTGCACTGAAGCTGGTTTGCTAGCTTTAAGAGAGCGACGAATGAAGGTATTATTTTGTATTTGTACATGGTTGAATGAAATCCCCCCCAGGTGGGTGAGTTTGTTGTGCTCTCTATTGAACTTCTTGCTTTGAGTATTTTCTCCGTTGGTACATAGCAATTTATGATCTGTTAATCTTGAAACCTAGAGGTTGGATCAAGGTGTGTTGTCTTGTCTTCCCTTTCCAAGGCCTTTTCCCTCATTTTGTGGCCCTACTGCCAAATGCCCTTTCCTTATAATTTAGAGGTCACCTGTTATCAATGAAAACGTCAATAGGGAGGGAAACCAGCATTGTGAGAACCAGATATGAGCACCTAGTTGAATGGGGAACCAGACATTGATATGATCTGGAAAAAGCCTATTAAAAGGTCATCAAATGAATTGGTTTAAAACCAATCCAGAACCTGTTCAACCAAGAAACTATCTCTTGATTGATTCTGCCAATATCCAGGGTACATTTAAAGTATTCTTAGCAAATCATAGACTACAAATTTTATCAGGTGCCATGTCGATAGATCAAAGACTATAGCAGCCCTTTTGCCTGTCCTGGCGGAGTCTATAGGCCTAGTCCAAGGTACAATAGCTGATCCTAGAATGGCCATTATCGTGGCAGTCTGCATTATTTGGACATTCAAGATACTCATCATCGTGTTCATATGATGATAATTTCAGGTAACTCATGCTGACTTCAAGAAAGCCAAGGACAAGGTGATGTACAAGAAGAAGGAAGGGGTTCCTGAAGGGCTCTACATGTAGAAACTAGAAAATGATGTCTGGGGATGTTTAGGGTTCATCCCTATTTATTTCTTAAGGGTTCTCCCTGAGTTCATACTTGCCCTCAACTTTTGCATTCAATGGGTTATTTTCCTTCTTGATACCCTCCAATGATTTTTCGGCTTTCAAATAGGCTACCAATTGTGATTTGTATTTGTTTAACTTGTGTTACGTAAAAGTAGAATTCAATGAAAAAATTTCCATGATCACACTTTATTTCCATTAAGTTGTATAGGATTTGTTCATATTAATAGTCCTTGTAGTTGCTTCGTGGTTTTTTTGATGGATACTGTTGATCATGCCGAAATCAAAAGGAGGTATTTAGGTTTTTTTGTTTTTTTTTTTGAGTTGAGGTATTTAGGTTAATGCTCCATAAAAATGGCGGATTTAGAAATTCCATATAATAGAGTTTACTTTTGAATTTTGTACAATTTTAATTATATTAATTAATTTTTATGGATGTTTGAATGGTAGGGTAGGGACGGGGATGTGTTATGGCCCCAAGCCCAAGGTTCATTAGGTATTTAGGTTCGAGTGTTCAATCAATTTGCCCTCACAGGAGAAAAATCCACACAATAGTGTTCACTTGACTAATGCCTCAGTATATTCAAGTAGTAGCAATCAAATAAGATATGTGAAAAAAGTGAAGTAGCTTAATTAATTATTATTAAATACTAGTGTGAATCCCATGTTTCGTACGGATATGTGCTATTAGTTAAGTATTTGATATATTTTTATATTTTTGATGGAAAAAAAGCAAGGGATTAATTATAATTTCTTTTAATACCATATGGTGTCATTTTTACCCTTTTATAAAATAAATAATAAAACCTTGAATAAATATACTCAATAAACATGACATAGGTAATAGTTTTGATCGAAATTATTCATCATAAAAACACGTTAAAGATAATCAATATAATTTCTCCAACTAATTGCTAACTTAAATTTTTTTCTGAAAATAAAAAATAGTCAATAAAACAATTTTTTTTATAACAATACATGTTAAATGCCTAATAAAAATTAAAAATAAATCTTAAAGAGACTGATATAAAAGAGTCATCAAAAACCACACTAATCTAATAAATCAATTGACTAATAAATTAATTAAGCAACACTAAATTCATTAAATAAAATCTAATTACATCATCCATTCAATAATAAACCTAAATTAAAATAAGTAAAAAATAAAAAAGAGACATTAATAATTGTAAAATCATGTACATTATCAAGACATATATAATAATAGGGGAGAGGATAACTTAAAATTAATAGAAAACAACACTAATCCAATAAAAGTGCATAATAGTATGCCAAAAAATCTTTAAAATATGAAAATAACGATAGGCTGATAGATTTTTTTAATCAAAAGATGGGGCGATAGATGATATATTGAATCAAGACAAAATATACAAATAAAATCAAAATATTTTTTTAAAATAAAAAAGGCAGAAAGAAGAGAATTGGAAGGATTACCCTAATAGGAGTATATTTTTGTCCCATTTTATAATCAATTCCTAGTATTAATAAATTAATATCCCATTAATTTTCCAACAAAAAGGATGGGTTTGAAAGCTTAACTGTAATTGGCATTCTTACTCTAATATAATATTATGAGTCAAAACTGAAATGTTGTATATTAATAATAATGTTTCTTATTAATTAGTTCCATAATTGAAAAGAATAAAGTAAAATTTAAACGGCCAATGATAGCTTTTCATTTCATATATAATAGATTTTATTTTGTTGAATTAACTGAATATATGAAATAAAATAAAGACAATTGAATGTTTTAAAAATTTGTGATTAAAAAATATTTAAAAAATTAAAATAATTTAAATTATAACTATATTATAACTATCGTAATTATTATAATCTATTTAATTCATATAAGTTTTAATATTGAATTAATAGAGATATTATATTATAGTTTTTTTTATAACAATTAGATTAATTATATAAAATAAATATTATTTTTATTAAGCATTTTTTCAAAAAGTTTTAATTTTATAAGCGTTGAAGTAATAAAATAATCCTTCAAAAATACCAACCTAAACACGAGACCTAACTCTAAACCCCAACCTCTCGGATCCGCCCTTGAGCTTACGCCTATAGGTAGGGTATGAGTCTTTCATCTGCTAGGAGACTTACGGTACTCTCGGGAGTACCGTAGGCGGAGCATAGAGGTGCGCCAGCAGCGAGCAAAAGCAAGGTTATTAGATACCTCGGGAAAGCCCGGCCGGAACCACACGTGCAAGTTTCCCGCATGTAGCTCGCCCATGTATAATAAAATATAATATTTATTATAAGAGTTGAAGTAATAGAAATAGTGTGAATTTACACATAAAATACACTAATTTACATATAAACATTAGAAACATAGAATTAATAATTAACAAAATTAGCGAGCACCAAAAAGATTAATAAATTAGTAAAAGAGAGAAAAAAAGGACTTAGAAATAACATGAGCTAGAGGATAATTCTCCCAAAAATGAAGCGGTTCCGAGCGTTCCAATATTTCCAAAGATCGGCGATAAATTCTCTCAAGCGGTCACTCTCCAACTCAATTTCTACTTGTAAAAAGCACTCAGCCATAGAAGGGAAGTTTCCGGTCATAGAAGGAGATAATAATTAGAATAAAAGGGAATCAATTTGAGAATAAAAGTGAATTATGCTTGGAAAATTGAAAATCAAACAAAAAAGGAAAATCGAAACCCAAACAAAAAATTAATATACAAAGAGGATAATAGAAAAGAACATAGAAATGACCGAGATTGATCTTATCTCCACTGAAAGAAAACAAAAACAAAAACATAAACCCAAGAAAAAAAAAAACCAAAGAAGGAACATACAACTTTAAAATATTTGTAAAATACATTTTAAATTAAATTTACAAAGAAATAAATGGTATATCTTTTTTATTCAAGTTAAACGTGTAAATGGCTAATAAGAAATAGGATCATTCTTTACCTAAAAAAATCATTCTTCATATATAACATATATTCTTTTTTTAAAAAAAAAGTTACATATAATAACATGATTAGATGACGAAGAAATAGTGACATAAATATTAAAATCTTGAACCATATGTGTAAAAATTAGACATCAATACACACTATAATTTATACAATTAGAGATAGACATAGTTTGAGTGGAATTATATTAAAGCGTGCATTCTTCATATATAAATATGATAAATCTGATCTGATTATGCCTCATGCTGAATCTGTGCTATCTTAAAAGATAACTACAAATCAATATCTTCTTCCATTAATAACAATGAATCAACACAGCTACTTAATTTATCCCAAAAAAAAAAAAATCAAAAGAGAAATAGTTAAGCAAAATCAATATTGGAAGTGTAAAGCTATTGAATCTCCTAAGAATATAAATATAAATATATATTTATATATATATATATATATTACATACTTGGCATCGATACTGGGCACTTGGGCAATATACAGACAAATTATTTCAATTGAAATTCTACCCAACTTGATCTTTGTTAGTCTCATGTATGTAACAAAGAGAACAACTCAAATAATAAACCCTACAACTTGATAGATAAACATAGATCATAAAAAATAAGACGAAAATCATCATACAACTACCTAATCAAATGTAAGTAAGAAGTTATGAAACTACATAATCTAATTTCGATTCATCCTAAGAAATAAGAAAAATTGAAAAAGAAGATGAAATTAATTTGAGGAGGCAGAAAAATAATTAAATCTAAAATTAGTATACGTATATGTGGCAAAGCTGTTACTCCCCTGTTTATATCATACAAAAATCTCTTATTTTCACATTTAATTTTTTAAGTTAATAATTCAATCTTTTCATTTGCTTCATGTCAATTACTACTTTGCTTCTTATCAGTTAGAATAGAAATCAAAGCTCTTAAATAATTTGCTTTTAATTCATAGAGATGTTACTTTTTTGCTTAATATCGGTTAGGAAAATAATGCAATATTTTTGAAGGGAGGAAAATGAAGCGCTTAATTTGCTTTTAATCATTGATAGAGAACTGTGGCCTTGTGGAATCTGGGCCCTTGATCGATGGTGCTCATCAGCCTAAAGAAAAAGTAACCTAATATCCCTTATTCTTCAATTTCTCATTTTAGTACCACAATTTTCTTATTTTCATCCAAATGAAATAAGAACAGTATACTTAATAAGAATTCAAAAAGTAAATATTATGAAACAGTAACATCCGTAAATTATATATTTCAATAAAGTTGATGAAAGGCCATCAGTTCTTATTATCTAGAAGAAAAGTATATATGGAAAACTCATGAACCCATAATAAATTACCCTAAATTATGATAAATGAAACTTTTTGCTAATTTATTTAGATAAATGTCATTAAGTTACATGCATATTTATATTTTATTAATAATAAACAATTAATGTCTTTCTTTTGCAAATACATGGGCCAATGAAAAACAGCCAACTCAGATTTATTATGCCAACTAAGTCGACACATGTTAAGCCCACGAGTAAAGCACTCGGTTTTAAGTATGTACTAGTGTGAACCTATAATCTGTAGCTGATATATACTTTTTACTAGAAGAAAAGTATATATGGATGTTTCTATAATTTATAGGTAATTATTAAGAAAAATAATGTAAATTTTGAGTCACTTAATGAAAGAAAATAATTCTTCATCATGTGAACCTATAAAATAATTTTCCAACTTATCATTTTCTCCCACCACATTTTAAAGTTAAGACGTATCTATCTCACTTTTTTAAGATGAAACTCTTTTAAATATATGTGTTTATTGTTTGGATCTTTTTTATATAAGTATCTCACATGGTACTATTCGATTATATCTAAAATTTAAACATATTATAATAATATCATTACTCACTATATATAAAATAAACACATGTGAAAGAAAATTAAACATCAAAACAATGAAATACAAAGCTATTAATTTCTTCTCAAAATAGTGTCCTACAATTGCTAATCTTACTCGTTTCTCATCGCTATATTGTTATAAAACCCCTAGGTTGACAATGGAGAAAAAGAGCACTATTCAAAACTAATCACTCAATTGAGTAGTAGTTGATTGCTTCTTGTAAATAAAATTTTTTGATGAAAAAAAACCAATAGCATATGATATTGTTTAACACTTATCCTAAATCTTCGAATTTTACTCTTTTATAATATAAAAACATATAGTTTTGAATAGATTACATATACGGATAAATAAATAATAACTTGGACCAAAATGCTTTATCATAATAAGAAAAAAATAAATAAAATCAATATAATTTCTCCTACTAATGGCTAACTTAACAAACATTCATATTCTTACAATTGAATATATTCAATAAAATAAAAATAACTAAATGGCTAAAGAAATTTTTAACAAATTAAATTATAATTATTATAATACTATATTATAATTATCATAATTTATTTAAGTTTCGATACTGGAATTAATAGATAAATTATATTATAGTTTTTTTTTTGCAATAGTTAGATTAATTATATATAATAAATATTATTTTTATTAAGAATTTAAAAAAAATTTAATTTTACAATTGTTAGATTAATTTTAATTTTATAATTTTATAATTTTTGAAGTAATGGACTAATCCTTCAAAAAAAATATAGGTAATAAAATATAATGTTGATTATGAATATAATTAAAATTTATAGGTAATAAACTGTAATTATTTTTTGGGAAAATAAAGCGTGATTGATGATCATTGTCATTTAAGAGTATTAAATGAATTTTATTTCACTTATAATTAAAATTTATAGGTAATAAAGTGTGTGTTACAAAAAGCTTTGATATAAAAAAAATAAAAATGATAAAATAAAAAGAACCAATGGTGATGTGCCAAATGTCTAGCCCACAACGAAATCACTCGGTTTTAAGTATATATACTAGTGTGAATTCTGTAGCTTCGCACGGTATGTGATATTATTTAAGTAATTGATATATTTTATATTTAGATATATTTTATATATTTTTGATAAAAAAAAGTAAGGGATTAATCATAATTTCTTTTAGTGCCATATGATGTAATTTTTACCCTTTTATAAAACAAATAATAAAACCTTGAATAAATATACTCAATAGACATAACAGGTAATATCTTTGACCGAAATTATTCATCATAATAGCAAAAAATGTTAAAGATAATCAATATAATTTTCCCTACTAATTGCTAAATTAATTTTTTTTTTGAAAATCAAAAATAGTCATCTACCTTAGATGAATTTTGAATAGTCAATGAAACAAAAAATATTTGTAATAATATGTGTTAAATGCCTAATAAAAATTGAAAATAAATCTTAATGAGAATGATATAAAAGAGTCACCAAAAACTACACGAATCTAATAAATCAATTGACTAATAAACTAATTAAGCAATACTAAATTCTATTAAATAAAATCTAATTACATCATCCATTAAATAATAAACCTAAATTAAAATAAGTAAAAAATAAAAAAGGAGACATTAATAATTGTAAAATCATGTACATTATAAAGACATATATATATATTAGGGTTTAGGGGAGAGGAAATGTCTGAATTGCAAGGACCGACACTCAAAGCAACTCGGATGGCACCTAAAGCGCACTCTACTCCATTTCAAGAAATGAGAGTTTTCGATTGTACCAGTGAACCGCGCTTACACTAATCCAATAAAGTATATAATAGTATGTAAAAAAATCTAAAAACTATGAAAATAACGATAACTGATAAATTTTTTAAAAAAATAGAAATATGCAAATAAAATCAAAATGATTTTTTTAAAATAAAAAAAGGTAGAAAGAAGAGAAATAAAAGAATTACCCTAATAGAGGTATATTTTTTGACCCATTTTATAATCAATTTCTAGTCTTAATCAATTAATATCCCATTAATTTTCCAACAAAAAGAATGATTTTGGAAGCTTAACAATAACCGACATTCTTGCTCTTATCTAATATTATGAGTCAAAATTGAAATATTGTATATTAATAACAATGTTGTCTATTAATTAGTTGCATAACTAAAAAGAATAAAGTAAAATTTGAACTACCAATGATAACTTTTCATTGCATATACAATAAATTTTAGTTTGTTACGTGTAACTGAATATATGAAATAAAATAGAGACAATTTAATGTTTTAAAAAATTGTGATAAAAAGAATGTTTAAAAATTAAAATAATTAAAATTATAACTCTATTATAATTATCATAATTATTATAATCTATTTAATTTATATAAGTTTTAATACTGAAATTAATAGATATATTATATTATATAGTTTTTTTTATAATAGTTAGATTAATTATATACAATAAATATTATTTTTATTAAGTATTTTTTCAAAAAAATTAATTTTATAAGTGTTGAAGTAATGAAATAATAAGTGTAATAAAATATAATATTGACTATGATTATAATCAAAATTTATAGGTAATAAAGTAAAATGATGATCATAGTCATTCAAGAGTAGTCAATGGACTTAATTTCACTAATAATTTAAATTTATATGTAATAATGTGGGCGTTACAAAAAGGATTTGATAATATGAAAAAAATAATAAAATAAAAAGAGCAAATGATGATGTGCCAAATATCTAGCATACATTAAAGCACTCGGTTTTAAGTATATATATATGATATTGATTCGGGTATTTCCTGGACAGTTCAGCTCAACCGACACGTCACCGGCCGACTGGGCCTAATCAGTTGGATAAAGGAGGAATCGGTCCAAGACAACCCTTAATGGGCCAGGTAAAAGCCCCAAAGCCCACTGGGGTTAGGGTTTCCCTAAACCGTGGTAAAGTACCATTTTACCCCTTCAAAATCTCCCATAAATACTCATCACTTCCAAAACCCAAGGCATGTTATGTTCATTTGACAAGACATCTCATTTGAGGATAATCACCTAAGCTTCCTAAAAGCTCTCAACACTCAACTACATTCATAACGTTCATCAACGTTCATCGACACACATTCATCCCCGAGAACTTCCATCTTTGGAAAACTTCTCGACTCCCAAGGAATCCCCCACGCACATCGAGGAAGATCTCCTCGATCCATTCAAACTTAGTTCATTACTAACTTGAGCGTCGGAGGGCGTTCCCGGGATCCACCACCCGGGCTTCGCCTTTTGCGAGTTCAAGCGGTCGTCACTCGGACTCGGATCGATCGTGCCACGTCCTCGGAACCGAAGCGATAAATCCTTCCTCTCTCCGAATCATCATCCACATCATCAACTCGGATTTCTCCGGAAACAGTTTGGCGCCGTCGTGGGGAGGAAGGTAGCATATGGTCGCCGGTGGCACTCGATCTCGATCCAAGATGACTCGCGACACGAACCCACCAGTTCCTCACCCTCATCGCTCAATGCCTACGGGGGCCAATCCCGCGACGCTCCTCAACCCGAGGATGCGGAATCATCTCAGCGGTCTACCGGCAACCGCCACACCCAACTGGGAGGGGTACGTCACCCTAGGGGCTCTCCGTAACCTAATAGAGACCCTTAAAACAACCGTTGCACAACAAGTGCAAGAACAAGTACGAGCCACTATGGAACAGACGCATGCCAATCATGCCCTTCCACTACGCCCCAACTCCCGGGTATGGCACAACCCCTGGGAGGTCAGCTGTTGGCTACTTCTGGGCGGGATGCCCTCCCACGCAGCCCCGTAACAACCAACTAAGGCACCAACCGCGCTTGCTCCCGAGCAGCCCAAGTGCACTCCCGACAAGGCGTCATGAAGAAGGCGACGCACGAGAAATTATCGACGCAAAGAAAGCTCTCCATAAAGCCAACAAGAACATTGCAACTTCGCACACGACCTCGACCCCTTATGCTACCCACAAGCAGGCGTTCGCCCGGTTCGACGATCATGGCGACGCCTTGCCCCAAACACGGAGCGAAGACCCTCGGGAGCATAAGGTCCGCCGCTCCCGCACGATCGGCTACACAAAGCCGCCATTCTTATCGAGCCCGCAAGGCCCCAAGGGCGACCAAAGCGGTCTCCCGCCCGAGAACGGGAGCGATCAAGAGAAAGGCGTCATGAGCGAGCCAAATCCGAAGGGTCCCGAGAAGTCTGAGAGGACCAGGCGCACTCCTCCTCGATCCGAGAGGAGGAAGAGTCCTTCCCTAGTGGAAGTTCCACGCCACCAACCTCGCGCCGTCCCTATCTCTCGGCTCCGATTCAAGGCCAACCTGCAGTGCTTTCAACACTCCATTTTCAAAGAAGATCATGAATGCCCCCGAATGAAGAAGATAAAGGTTCCAAACATTGATCCATACAATGGCACAAACTGATCCCGAAGATCACTTGGCGTACTACAAGTCCCACATGTACGTTCGGGACGGGGACGATGCAACCTACCGCCGATTCTTCCTCGCTACACTAAAGGGAGTCGCGCGTAAATGGTTCAACAATCTTCCCCAAGGGAGCATCTCTTCCTTCGAGGAGCTATGCGAGAAGTTCGTCGCGCAATTCATCGCGAGTTGCAAGCGTAAGAAGACTAGCATCCACCTCTCTAAGATTAAGCAAGGGAGAAACGAGACCCTTAAGGACTATGTCCGAAGGTTTCATATAGAGGCCGTCCTTATCTCCGACTCCGCAAGATGGAGTCGCCTACACCGCCTTCCTTAACGGACTCGTAAGCGGAAGATTCAAATTTTCCTCGCTGAACAAAAGGTGTCCACCTTGGCGTAAGCACTCCGAAAGGCGGCCGACTTTATTCAGGCCACAGAGATCTCGTGCGGAGGAAGGAGATGAGGTCGA
Source organism: Talinum fruticosum (assembly GCA_021018815.1). Taxonomy (NCBI): domain Eukaryota; kingdom Viridiplantae; phylum Streptophyta; class Magnoliopsida; order Caryophyllales; family Talinaceae; genus Talinum; species Talinum fruticosum. Next base: position 703,806 of record JAITYX010000080.1, on the reverse strand, counting down.
AAGAAAGGAGGAGATGGAAAATTTAATCCTCGAAATGAAGTTGACCACCGCTTCAACACCGACCCCCGCAGTATTCTCGATGGAGATCAAAGGGCACCCCATGCTCAAAAACCACCTCCCATGTCCACTCTCGCGAAAGCGCGAGCTTCCAACAAATATTGCGAATTTCATGAACAAACCGGACACAACACTACAGAGTGTCGCGCGTTAAAGAAGGCGCTTGGGGAGTTGGCGGATAATGGGCAAATTGATCGCTTCCTCGTAAAAGATACTCATGGAGCACAAGGAGGTTCTTCAAGGCAGGGTTATGAGCACTATGATGATGACGATGCTACTAAGATTGTAGCCACCATCGCTCGGGGATTCGCAGGGGCACGACCCTCTCCTCTTGGAAGGCTCACCTCGAGAGCGCTCAACAAGTCCTCATCACCGGCCAACCTCCACCTCCGAAGGTGCCCACAGTGACCTTCGGCGAACAAGACTTGAAAAGCATGGCCGCCCCACATGAGGATCCTTTAGTCATCACATCGAAGATTTCTGACGCCATGGTCCGCGAGGTTCTTATCGACACAGGGAGCTCGGTAGACGTCATCACCATGGAATGCCTTAGACAGCTGAAGTATGCCCTCATAATCTAGTCTCCCTCATCAATCCCGTCGTCGGATTCGGAGGGCGGACGATACACCCCATAGGCATGATCCGCCTACCGACCGTGGTTGGAGAGAAGGTCGGGGCCGAAACATCGAAGTCAAATTCCTAGTGATCGACACCCCCTCTCGCCTACAACGTCATCATTGGACGTCCCACCCTCAACCGGATCAAAGCGGTCGTCGCTCCATACCTTCTCCTCATGAAGTATGAGCTTGACGACGGATCCGTAGGTGAGACCTACGGAGACCAAAAGACCGCACGTGAATGCTATATAACAAGCCTTCGACCTTTGATGGAGAAGCGTAAAGAGGAGGGGAGGACTCACTGGTGATCCTAAGGGCAAGAAGCTAAAAGCGGAGCCCCAACCAAAGTCTTCGAGACGATGATGGTGTGCTTCACCACCTCGTAAAATCATGTCAAGGTCCGGCTTGCACCTCCCAAAGACATCAAGCTCATTATCCGGCGTGGGGGCCTTTCTTTAAAGACCCACCCAGCTTAAGTCCCGGAGATTTTGTAAAGGAATCACCCACGATTGACGCGACTTTTCCGAAAGCGCTCAACGGGGGCACACATTCCTCCCTTCGTACGGACTTCGATCTTTCATCTATACAATGAGCAAGTTTTTTGCATCTTTACGTCTCATATTTTACTTAAAGACGATCTTGGGGGCATGAGTAGGGGCTAATACAATCCCCTAGAACACCCAAGTCCCCGGTTCCTTTCGTTGTATTTTCTTAACTTTGTCAAAGTTAGAATAAAAGTAGAGGCTGATATGACCCCCTAAGGCCTACTAGTTCCTTTCGTTGTACGTTTTTCATTGTGCCGATTCTGGGGCAACACTCGGGGCTAATACAATCCTCGGGATAGCCAAGTTGTAAAACTCAAAGAAGACCCCACTATGATCACGTATCCCAAGCGGCGAGAAAGCAAAAATCGGCAACAATAAAAAGAAGCAACGAGGCAAGTAAGCATCCAACAAGCATCACAAAGCAAGGATCAGCCGAAGATAAAAGTTCAAGCAAAACGAAAGAGTATCAAGTCATAATGGCACGCAGACGTCAAAAATAACTCATATCCCACGAAGAGTCATGGAAAGGGGGCCAATCCTCTGAGCCATCTTTGGCATCCTCGCCAACGCCATCATCCTCGTGGATCTCCCCTCCTTTGGCGCTTCTTCCTAAGGGATTGATACGGCCAAGGAACTTGACTCCAAAGTGAGATCTTTAGAGTAAGGTCCAAGCATAGCACAAGTCAATGCCAAGCATGAAGAGAACGACTATGGTCCTCGGATGCGTACATTCGTCAAAAGAAAGGCCTCTTGGACGAAAAAATTACGAGCGTACGCGACTCGACAAACGAAGATCACATAAGATCATAGAGGATCTCTAAGAGACATCACTCAAGCCTTAGGTCACCGGAAAAGGCACGAGATCAACGCCCTCGAAGAACACTTTTGTTCCGCAAGAAACCGCTCCAACACTATAAGGGAGCGATGGTTCGCAAAATGAAGACGAAGAAGGTTTTTGGCCCCTCAAGGTGTACGATCGTTATTATAGCCCAACGCTAAACGTCGTTTGACGACATCAAGCTCGGAGGCAAACGAGAAGCTAACGAAGACCTCCAATGTAAAATTACGACTTGGGCACAATCAAAGGCATCCTACAAAGGCCCACACTAAAGAGTTGATATATTCAGCTTAACGTGGAGTCAACACGAGCTCACCGGAAGGAGGTTCGATTTTTCTCAAATCACGTAACGCCCAACATGTTCGACTAACGGAGGCATGACCATTGTATTTCCGCAGCGAATTGGGTTCGTATTTTCCGTCCTGGAGGAGCCTATAATTTCTTCGCCCGAAATCAAGGTCGGTATTTTTCCGTCCCCTTCAAAATCTTTACGCATAAAATTGGTCGGGAATGTTTCCCAAAAATATGCCAAGCATAATAAAAATAAACAACTTAAATTCCGAGGGTTCAGGTAGGGCTCGGGGCTAGGGGTCGGGGTGAGGGGTCGGTCTCGGGAGGACCGAGTCCAAGTGGGGAAGTGAGGGAGAGAGGAGGTCGGCGTGAGGGAGAGCCGAGTAGTGTGGGCGCACGGCGTGAGAGTGAGAGGAGGGGTCGGTCTAGGGGTGAGGGGTGAGGGGTCGGTCTCTTCGAGACCGAGTCCGAGTGGGGGAGGGGAGGGTCGGTCTCTTCGAGACCGAGTCCAAGTAGGAGAGGGGGTCGCTTTGGGGTGAGGGGTGAGGGGTCGGTCTCGGGAGGACCGAGCCCGAGCGAGGGAGGACAGAGCAGCGGCGAGGGAGAGAGAGTGCGCGAGAGAGGTTGAGAGAGTGCAGGGAGAGGGTGAGGGGGAGGGGTCGGCCTCGCAAGAGGGTGTGCCGAGGGGTCGGCCTCGCGGGGGTGTGTCGAGGGGTTGGCCTCGCGGGGGTGTGTTGAGGGGTCGGCCTCGCGGAGGGGGTGCCGAGGGGTCGGCCTCGCGGGGGTGTGCCGAGGGGTCGGCCTCGCAGGTGTGTGTCAAGGGTCGGCCTCGCGGGGTGTGTGTCGAGGGTCGGCCTCGCGAGGGTGTTCCCGAGGGTCGACGCGAGGGGTGCGCATGAGGGGTCGCTGCGAGGGGTGTGCGTAAGGGGTCGCCGCGAGGGATGTGGAGAGGTAGCGTAAGCTTTTGGGTAGGAGTCGTAGCGTAAGCTTTTGGGTAGGAGTCATAGCGTAAGCTTTTGGGTTGGAGTCGTAGCGAAAGCTTTTGGGTAGGAGTCGTAGCGTAAGCTTTTGGGTAGGAGTCATAGCGGAAGCTTTTGGGTTGGAGTCGTAAACCCTTCAAGATTGAAATTTGCGTTAATTTCTCAAAATATTTCCGCAACGAAACATACAACTTCGGAGTCGGAAAGTCTCTCGACGTCAAGTAACGACTTAGCCTCCGGGAGCTAATAAGTCATATTTCCACCTCCACAAAGGGGACATCCTTCGAAGTTACTGGTAGCGATAACTTAGCCTCCGGGAGCTAAAAATCGTACGCCTAACTTCATAAAAGGAACACCTCTAGGAGGACACACAATTATGCACTTCTAAGCCTACGGGAGCTGGAAGGTCGCGTAAAGACCCATGTCCGCATGGGCACTCGCACTCCTAACTTAAGGTTAGGGGTCGCGCTCTCCGTGGGATGTTCCCTAGCGAGAATCATGCACTTCTAAGCCTACGGGAGCTGGAAGGTCGCGTAAAGACCCATGTCCGCATGGGCACTCGCACTCCTAACTTAAGGTTAAGGGGTCGCGCTCTCCGTGGGATGTTCCCTAGCGAGAATCATGCACTTCTAAGCCTACGGGAGCCGGAAGGTCGCGTAAAGACCCATGTCCGCATGGGCACTCGCACTCCTAACTTAAGGTTAGGAGGTCGCGCTTGACAATCATGCACTTCTAAGCCTACTGGAGCTGGAAGGTCGCGTAAAGACCCATGTCCGCATGGGCACTCGCACTCCTAACTTAAGGTTAGGAGGTCGCGCCCGAGAATCATGCACTTCTAAGCCTACTGGAGCTGGAAGGTCGCGTAAAGACCCATGTCCGCATGGGCACTCGCACTCCTAACTTAAGGATAGGAGGTCGCGCTCGACGATCATGCACTTCTAAGCCTACGGGAGCTGGAAGGTCGCGTAAAGACCCATGTCCGCATGGGCACTCGCACTCCTAACTTAAGGTTAGAAGGTCGCGCTTGACAATCATGCACTTCTAAGCCTACTGGAGCTGGAAGGTCGCGTAAAGACCCATGTCCGCATGGGCACTCGCACTCCTAACTTAAGGATAGGAGGTCGCGCTCGACGATCATGCACTTTCAAGCCTCCGGGAGCTGAAAGGTTGCGTAAAAGACCCATGACAACGCTGCCATGGGCAAACTCACTTTCTTCGGATCCGAGGCACATAGGGGCTGGGACGCCTGAGAATCCTAGAAGGATCACGAGAGGACTCATCCTCCCCGCAAGAGCCCTAGAGGGACCATGGGAGGACTCATCCTCCACGGAAGAGCCCTCGGGAGGTTCACAAGAGAACTCATCCTCCTCGCAAGACTCTTTTTTAGCCCCAAGGGGCTAAGTAAAAAGTCAAATCAAATCATCATCACAAAAATCCCACAAATTCCAAGGATTGCAAAAACAAAACGAGCGAGGCTCGAAAGCTTGTCAAGCAACGACTTAGCCCTTGAGGGCTAACAAGTCGCATCCCTACCTTCACAAGGGGCTATCCTTTGGGGAACAAGGTCGGCTTGCACTCAACGACCACTTGGCCTCCGGGAGCCGAAAATCGCACTCTCAGCCCCATAAGGTGGTACCCTACAAGAAGCTATCTCTCAAGCGCTTTCGAACTTTCAGGAATCGAAAGGTCGCGCAAAGACCCATCCTGTTGTGGGCACTCACGCACTTTCGAACCTTCAGGAATCGAAAGGTCGCACAAAGACCCATTCCGTCATGGGCACTCACGCACTTTCGAACCTTCAGAATCGAAAGGTCGCGCAAAGACCCATTCCGTCATGGGCACTCACGCACTTTCGAACCTTCGAGAATCGAAAGGTCGCGCAAAGACCCGTCCCGTCATGGGCACTCACGCACTTTCGAACCTTCAGAATCGAAAGGTCGTGCAAAGACCCATTCCGTTATGATCACTCACGCACTTTCGAACCTTCGTAAATCGAAAGGTCGCGCAAAGACCCATTCCATCATGGGCACTTGCACTCTTAACTTAAAGTTAGGAGGTCACGTTCCCCGTGGGATGTCCCCTAGCGAGATATCCATACTCGAGCACTTTCAAGCCTCCAGGAGCCGAAAGGATGCTCAAAAATTACTCCCTAGGCCCGAGGGACTAAGTGAAAATCGTTTATCGCAACAGAGCGTCTACGACAAGACAAGAAAGCGAAGGAAAGCAAAGTTGACAAAGCAAACTTCCTTCACTCATTCATCCATTAAGACAAGAACGCGCAGATGCGCCATTACAAGAGAAGCAAAGCGTCTAAAACTCAAGATGCTACGCTACGATGCTATGGCTATACTATTACGCTACAATTACACTACTCGGACGTAAGGAGAGCCATGGCTACCACCTCACTTCTCCTTCGGAGGGTTCCTTGTCCTCTCCGCGGATCGTTCCTCTTCCTCTTCGCTCGGAAGGTTCCGCCTCTTCTCCGCCGGAAGGTGCATCTTCTTCTCCGCAAGGAGGCTACTCCCCTTGCCTTGGGCAAGTCCCTCCGGCCCTAAGAAGGAGTAAAAGGGCCATCTCGCTAACTCTCCACTCTCCAAGGGAGGGTTAGACGACGAGCCAACTCCGGGAGCGGTTCTTCCTCCCGTCGCAGCGTTCACCGAAGGAATAAGGTTCACCGATTGAAGCTCAATGATGCAATCGTGGTTACATTCCACCCAAGCCACAAGCGTGTCCACTAAGAACGGATTGTGGCCGGAAGCAACTTACCATACTTCTCACCATCATTTATCAACCCCGACTTCCAAGCATCATCAATGAGGAGCTGGTAGAACGCCTTCGCGGCAAAGGATGGTCGGCGGTACTCAATCGCTATTTGCTCCACATTCCACCTACCTACCTCGGGAGGCATGCAGCGTAACGTGAGGGGCTAAATGATTCGGGTATTTCCTGACAGTTCCAGCTCAACCGACACGTCACCGGCCGACCGGGCCTAATCAGTTGGATAAAGGAGGAATCGGTCCAAGACAACCCTTAATGGGCCGGTAAAAGCCCCAAAGCCCACTCGGGGTTAGGGTTTCCCTAAACCGTGGTAAAGTACCATTTTACCCCTTCAAAATCTCCCATAAATACTCATCACTTCCAAAACCCAAGGCATGTTATGTTCATTTGACAAGACATCTCATTTGAGGATAATCACCTAAGCTTCCTAAAAGCTCTCAACACTCAACTACATTCATAACGTTCATCAACGTTCATCGACACACATTCATCCCCGAGAACTTCCATCTTTGGAAAACTTCTCGACTCCCAAGGAATCCCCCACGCACATCGAGGAAGATCTCCTCGATCCATTCAAACTTAGTTCATTACTAACTTGAGCGTCGGAGGGCGTTCCCTGGATCCACCACCCGGGCTTCGCCTTTGCGGGTTCAAGCAGTCGTCACTCGGACTCGGATCGATCGTGCCACGTCCTCGGAACCGAAGCGTGAAATCCTTCCTCTCTCCGAATCATCATCCACATCATCAACTCGCATTTCTCCGGAAACAGATATGATATATGATGATATGATATGATGATATATATATATGATATGATATATGATGATATGATATGATGATATATATATATATATATATATATATATAATGATGATGTAAGTTGTGTAATTCATTTTAATATGATCATAAGAACTTCTTTACAAGCGCTTAATGGCACTAAATAATGCTAAATAGCGTTTGAATGATATTGTATGATTATAAATGGTATTGACTATTACTGATAAGAAATATTTACGATAAGTCCAAAGAATACGACTTCAAGTTGGTGACTTATGGAGAGGTAAAAACATATATGTTATTTTAGACTAGAGCTTGGGTATGTTTTGCGTATCATATTTTCATATATATATATATATATATATATATATATATATATATATATATATATATATATATATATATATATATATATATATATATCTCGTAACCTTGACAAGTTTTATATTGTAACCTTGAGACATGCATTTGCTCATAAGTTGTAAATTTTTAAAAATATTTTTCTTTTTTTTTGTTGTTTTTTTGTTTCGTTTTTGTATTTTAGAGACTAAAGAGTGTGTATTCGTTTTGTATATACACATGAGAGTAATGACATAATTTTGCTTACAAATTTATGATATAATCCTGGATAATTTTAGGACTACTCTGTAAAAGATCAAGACTAGCTATTACATTATTGTGATTTCAATTAATCAGAAGATCATTAAGTATAATCAGTATCGCCATATCCAGAAATATTTATTTGAAATCCGTATTATTGAAAGAGTGAAGGATCATGGAGGAACGATTAATTAGGGATAACCGAAACAAGATAGTGCAACTAAGTATTCTTTTTACACATAAATTGCAACTTTCAGCTACTAAATTAACGAATCTTTTGAGGAGAAATGGATTAATTTTTTTAATTTTCAAAGCTCAAAACGATTTCATGCTAATGACCAAGCATATAGAAAATGCTCCTGCCTCACTGGAGAAAATGACTGCTCAACTTTCATTTTATATACTTATATTTTGAAACTCCGTTCTCCCTATGACCTCCAAAAAGAAAAATAAAATTTTCCCTATCATTTTATAAACCTTATACATACACCACTAACTCAACCCCCCTCTCCAAAACAAAGCATATAATATAATGTGGACATGCTTACCACTAACGAAATGCTGCAACTAAGGTCCATAAATTTTTTAAAAATGATAAAACTTATTCATTGAAATTCTCTTATATATATATACAAACTAAAACCACAGAAACAAAAACCCAAATGAAAAGTTCACCTCAGAAAGGAAATGAATCACGTTATCCTCACAGTGTTACTAATCTTACCTATAACAATTCTGAGGGCAGCTGAGGCTAGCTCAGTGAGCCAATGGCTTGACCCGCAGAACCAGGCTCGGAAGAAGGTCGGGCTCGGGCCCCTCCAATGGGACACCAGGCTGGCTCAGTATGCCCTGTGGTATGGCAACCAAAGAAAGTTTGACTGTGCCATGGTCCACTCGACTGGGCCCTATGGGGAGAACCTCTTCTGGGGGCCGGAACCAAGTGGACCGCGGCTCAGGCTGTGGCCGGGTGGATCTCCGAAGGGCTGCGGTATACCCGCCAGTCGAACTCGTGCTCTATCCCAGATTGTGGGCATTATAAACAGATTGTTTGGAGGGATACTCGTAAGGTTGGGTGCGCCCAGGTGGTCTGTGCTAATGCTCGTGGTGTTATTTTCGTCTGTGAATATGACCCTCCTGGTGATTTTTTTGGGGAGCGACCCTACTAATTCCTTCTCTTTGTCAGATAAATTGACACACCCACAATTTAGAGAGAGTTAAATCTTAAATTCTCTTACAAAAACCAAACACCCTTTTACTACGGTCTTTTTAGTGACGTACTAAACTCTATTTTGTGATTCATTCATTTATTTATAGGTGATGGGACAAAAGCATTTTTTCCTATTTTTTGGGTGTGATTTGGTCTGATTTTGGATCAAATAACGAGTGTGGGTTCAAGGACAGGAAGAAATAGTATCATTTGACGTGTGTGATCATATGAGTATTCATCCTTGGGCTTCTAATTTTGCAAATTATATTTTTGATGGCTTTTAATGGAATATCTAATTAAGATGCCCATTACATTATATCTTGACATTATTGTATAGCCTTGTAGTAAGATGGAAAATCTTTTCCAATGATATATACATAAAGTTTTTCTTATTCATATGTTGCTCTTTTGGTGTAAGTTCTTTTTCATTTTCCATTTCCTCATATTATGTCAATTTTATGTCTCATATATACACATTTGAAATCCAAGATATATAATACTTGATCAATATGTTTTTTTTTTCAATTAATCGATGTACTTAAGGTGTATGAGCTAAACATAGCCCAAAGATTACAATTAACCGGACAAATTAAAGTAGATAAAATAAAAACAATAACAATAATATTAATGTATGTCAGCCAATATAGGATCAAGATTACCTCCATCAATGTCCTCAAAGCCTACCACATCAATACACAAGTCAATACTTGATCGGTCATCTACATAATTAAAGCCACATTTATTAAAATATTAATTAACTAGCACAATTGTATGGTAAATATTTGTTATTAAAGATTTGGATTCACATTTCGCAGAACATTTCTACCTTCTTAATTCTAATTATGTGCAAGAAATAAGAGAAAAAACCAATTACTGTCTATAGATATCCAAAAAGTATCATCCCACCGTAGTTCCTACACTGTTCCATGAAGATATAAGTTTAGTAACAAGACATAATTAGTGAGAACACATGATGTATGGGCTCGTGGAGGCTCATGAGCTTAAGCAAGCTAAGTCTCGAACCCAAATTTTCAGGCTCGATAAGCTCACAAAATAATTAACAAGCCAAACCTCAAACCTACTTGGCTCGGGCTTAGCTCTACTCATTTTCACCTCCTAGTTATATTAATATGGAAAATCCATGCTAATGAGGGCATGTAAAAATACGAAGTAAATGGGTTTTAGCATACCATTTGAGAAATCGTGATATATAGTATTAGGGGTGAGCGGTTCCAGGTACCCTATCCCAAAATAAGAAACCTTACCCTTATCCTATTTGACCAGGTTATTGAATTTTAGGAACCTTATCCTTACCCCTGTTTGACCGGTTCCTTAAATTTTAGGAATCTTATCCGGAACCTCGGGTTTCGGTTCCGGTTCGAGGGTACCCTGTTCACACCATTATTCTTATGAAAAAATTTTTAAGCCTTTAAAAACTTACAAATATCAACTCATGTTAATCATTTAATTAGCTAAAGTTCAACAAACAAACAATTAAATACCATAATTTTTAGCAATTTTTTACAAAATCAAAGTTCGTAGTAGAAACAACGTTCTTAAAGGGGATGTGATCAAAATCTTACAAAGTCTCTTCAAAAACTAATACAACCAAATGTCTCAAGTTTATTAACTAAATTTAAATAAAAATGATGCAACCTTTAAACTTCCATTGCATCTTCAACATCAATAACTTATCTATCATCGTCGGTAAGATCTATGAAATATAAAATATAAAATACCCTTTAAAAGGTTCCGGGTTCCGGTTCCATGATTTCATTTTAGGAACCTTACCCTTACCCGTTTGACCGGTTCCAGTTCCGGTTCGATTTCGAGTACCCATCGATCATGCTCACCCCTATATAGTATGGCATGTCAAAGCTAAAACATTAAATACTTGGATATTTTTAAAAGAAATATTCATTTTACACCAAAATATGTAACTTCCAAGTATACAAAATTGAATCTTTTCATGAGTATTGAGGAGTGGACCTACTTCTTTCTAGTGTAAATTTCAAAGCTCAAAGGATTTTTATTTAAATGAACAAGTATATATAATAAAATGCTTATGATAATTTCTTGATTATAAAAAAAGTACTCCATATAAAATATCCAGTTCAACCCCTGCTTTACTGGAGAAAATGACTGTACAGCTTGCATTATACTCTCATTAATTTTGAATAATCCCATCTCTCTATTAATTTAAGAGTCTAACACATACCCCACTAACTAAAATTCACAAATTCAAACCAAACCCAAACAAAAGAAAAAAAAAGAAGGAAGCTTAGATACCCAAAAAAGAAATCTTATGATATACTTTTGGACATACTTGCCGCCCACTAAATAAATGTTACAAAAATACCAATTTTTTTAATAAACTAAAACCGATTCAAATCTTAAGTTAAAACCCAGAGCAAGATCACCCTATAGATGTTATATATATAAGCACTGAGAAATCAACCCCATAGAAAAAAAGTCCACCAAAAAAATGGATCACATTATTCTCACAATCTTACTAATATTGCCCATAACAATATTCAAGGTTGTTGAGGCCAGCTCGGTGAGCGAATGGCTAGACCAACAGAACCAGGTTCGGCGGCAAGTTGGGCTAAAACCCCTCCAATGGGACACCAGGCTAGCCCAGTATGCCCAGTTGTACGGGAACCAAAGAAGGTACGATTGTGCCATGATCCACTCAAGTGGACCCTATGGGGAGAACCTCTACTGGGGGCCGGAACCAAGTGGACACCCCGTGAGGCTGTGGCCGGGTGGATCTCTGAACAACATTCATATAACCGTCAATCCAACTCGTGCTCTAGGGATTGTGGGCATTATAAGCAGATTGTTTGGAAGGGTACCCGCAAGGTTGGTTGTGCACGCGTGGTATGTGCTGGTGGTCGTGGTGTTATTTTTGTGTGTGAGTATGACCCACCTGGTAACTTTTTTAGGGAACGTCCCTATTAAATATATTTACTTACTTATGAGCTAGGCATGTGAGAACTGTGCATGCCTGTTTTGTTTGTCCTTGATGGTTGATATATGAATGATTATGATCCTAAGAAAAGGGAAGAACTTGTATGATATATTATCTGTTGTATATAAAAATTAAAAGTTACCTCAGATTAAAAGAGATTTAATTTAACTAATAGGCTTCTAATCTTATGGCGTATTTATTGTTAAGTGATGTTTGATAGGTAGTTTTCTAATGATGTTGGTCCTTTATTATTATGTACACTTGTAACACCAAATTTTATTCAAATGATGTATACAACACTTGAGTTTCTTTCATTTGCATGTTATTTTTAACATTAATTTCCTTTTTGCTCTCATAAAAATTTGCACTAATTCTCTTTGAGCATTTGGTAGCAATGGATTCTAGAAAAGCTTTGAGTGGCAATCATAGCATGTGCCTTATAAATGGATTCCTTCTCGTATCATCAAATTTTTTTATCATTTAGGTTTGGTATGTAAAATTGGAAGAGAATGAAATCAAGGAATAATACTTGATGGGTTAGGTATAAAACTTAAATATGCTCTTTAAGTGTTTGGTAGACAACGGGAATGGAATCAAGTTCCAATTCTTGTTGTTTGGTTGTTAACCATAGAATGAAATCAACATTGTTTTATTTTTTAAATTACTTTATGTCGTTGTAAATTATTATTGTTATTGTTGTTAATAATAATAATAATAATAATAATAATAATAATAATAATAATAATAATAATAATAATATTATTATTATTATTATTATTATTATTATTATTATTATTATCATCATCATCATCATCATTTGATTCAATAAAAGTTGAAGCTCGTTATTATATTTGCTGATAATTGAGTCTTGTATTTATTTAATTTTTTTAATTAACTATCTTGTAATTTTGTCAATGATTAACAAATTTTATTTATAATTTTTAGTAAATCTGTTTTCAAACTATAATATTCCATCAAACAATATGACAAAAAAATACATATAAAATAATAATAATAATAATAATAATAATAATAATAATAATAATAATAACAAAATAATAATAATAATAATAATAATAATAATAATAATAATAATAATAATAATATAGCAAATAGGCTACTTTTTTTTTAATAATTATAAACCGATTCCCGAGAGATTGAGAATTGATCCCCTCCTATTTGAGGATTCAAATTCCCTTGTTTTGAGGAGAATTTAAAACCCGTAAATTTCAAACTTCGCCTTTAAAATAATCAATCAAACAAGCTGAAAAGAGAATTTACATTCTAATTTTGCTCAACCAAACAGGAGCTTATATATACACCTGAAAATCCAAGATAATACTTATTTCTTTCATCTTTCGCGAGCGGCTATAGAAAATAAGATTTTAATCAAGATTTCCCTTAAACTTTATAATTTATTTGAAAACAATACTCATTTCATGGATGTGAGCATCTTCAATAATTAACGTGATCCAAGAAAAGAAAGAGAAATTAATCCCTTTCTAAAGGAGAAAACATAATTAGAGAGGACAAAGATGGACCAAAAAGGCCGATTGCATTATTGCATCTCTTGGATAGGGGATTGTTTTGGAGGAGGGATTGGGATGTCCCCTCATTAATTAAAAGTTAGATCAATTCGTTTGCCTTCTCGATGATGTTGGCACTGTTCGGTAAAATAAGTTCGTTTAAATAGCGAATAACTGTTTGTGTAATCGATATTAGGTATTTGATAACCGTTAGATTTTACCTCTTAGCGGATAACTTGTTCAACTAAGTAGTTAAATAAATGTGTTTGGTAAAATTAGTGGTTAAATTAGATGATTATTGTAAATTGACGTAAAAAGATGTAGATGATTTGCCAAATATAAACTAACGAAGGGATGTTTTATCAAAAAATAAAAATAAAAATGAAACGCTACTTTTAAATGTGAAAAAGCTAATATTCTTAACTTTTCAAAAACACTATTTGAAACGTTATAAGCTACTATAAACGCTTGGTTGAAACACTTCCTTAGCAAATACTAATATTTGGTTGGTTAGTGTTTTGACTTTATCAAAACATTAAAAGTTACTTCAAATCGTTGTTGTCGAACAGGGCCATTACTAATTAGGAAAAAAATAAGTTAAGCTAAATTTGAAAACAGACGACCATTTGGCTAGGTTTTTTTAACCTTAATTGGATATTATTTTTATCTTAAAATTTATACCTATTTAATGTTTTCTTATAACATTAATAATATTTTTGGTAAAAAGTTTATACTAAAAACTTGTATCATATTTATAAGAAACTAATGACATTAATATTCTTAATGTGGTCTAGTATGTATGTATATCCATCCCCATAGACCACAAAATCATATGAAGTTACGGACAATGAGCTCAGTTGAATTTTTTGGAATTTAGTTTCTGATATTGTTTGGAAATTAGCTCATAAGCTTGGTTAAATAAAGCTGAAGTTTGTCTTATTTATACTATTCAATTTTCATACTAATTTTTTTTTTTTGGTGTTAATCCATAATAAAAGTTATAAAAACCAATATTACGAGTGTAATAACGGGGTTGAACAGATAACTTGAAGTCAACCTAAATAAATAAAAAAATTTCGATCTAAATCTAAAATTTTATCGACCCTAATACAACTAAAATATTAAATCTAAATTTAACCAAATTCGTACCCAAACCAAAGTAATTGTTTTCCCACCCCTACTAGTCAAGGACGAGTTCCATAATTCAGGGACATGCAAAATTATCGGCGTAAAAGACTGACTATGGGATAGAATAGGGAGGGATCTATAGAAGATAAACTAAATAGCTAACCGAAACAAACAGTTGTTAGTTATGATTTACAGTTATAATTTTATATATAGGGGCTCCACCTTCCGGCCATTCATCACCGTTAATCACTGCATTTCATTTTCAATTCATATTTCATTAGGGGCTTTTTTTCTTTTTCTTTTTTTTTTTTTTTGGCAATGGCAACAGTATCCCCTTTTTTCTTCCTACGTGAAGGCTAATTCTTATATTTATACAATAGATGAGGAAGAAAATCAAACCGAATCCTAAATTTCTGAAATTCGTTAAATTGTATTATGATGATATTTTTAAATAAATTTTATTCAATGTGTATGTCAATTCTCTTTAAATTTAAATATATATACTTCAATCTCGATATTATAATATATGAGTTAAAATAATTATGTTAGAAGTAGACAAAACAATTCCCAAACGCGGAAGGATAACATTTTATTCAAACAAAAATAAGTATAAAAATAATAAGAAATGCCATTGATGTTGAGAATTTGGTAAGAGATAAAGGGGCAAAGGTCCAAAAGGCACTCATTAGGTGGAGACCATAAGGGTAGAAATGAACATGGGAAAGAAAAAGAGGGCAGAGGAGTTCCTAGAGTCAACTATTACATAATATACATTTGAAAACTCAAGATATAACCTACATTCATTCAAAAATTTACTTTTAACGGTTTATCTAGGTTTGGATAATTATTATGCGACATGTTAATTTTGGATAAATATTTTAATATTTATTTAGGTTTAGTAAAAAATTTTGGAAACAAATTCCGAATTACAAGTTTTAAGGCAAAATTGATTCTCAAAAATGTTTGACCAAACTTAAAGGGCTAAATGAACCCATAAATATTTATCCAAAATTAGTGAATTTTATTTATAATTATCAATATAGACGAGCTTTAAACCCAAGTATCCGATACAACTCCGATCCCTAAGATTTTATTCATTGAGATGCAAAGATTTCAGGTATATCAACATTAGCATATTGTGTTTCCTTTGCTTTTTTATATGTCAAAAAAATGAGAAAGGAGTCAATATATGTAGGGAGGATGCATTTTAACAGCTTTTCTTACTCATCCCAAAAAAATTTATTACAAGCTATAGGAATGTAAAGAATTGAATATTAATAGACATTTCCTCCTAATTTTTCTCATAATAAATTTTATTTTCGTCTTTGTAGTTCCTTCCCTTTGCACTGAAACAGTAGAACAAAAGAAATAACAAGAAATTTGCATTATATTTAAAAAATAACCGCAGACCCATGCATTTACAACTTACAATAATTAATTTTACTTTATTTAAGCATTTCATAAGTATTTACAATAATTTATATATGCAGGCCCATATTTGATTCATTCATATCCGTACATATATGATTTTTTTTTCTTGATGAAACATACATATATAATTTACATATCCAGTCTTTTTTTTTTTTTTTGGGAATGCTTACATATCCTCTTATGTAATGGCTACCTTTGATTTGCCGGCTGAAGCATTTGTGATTTTAAAATATTTATATATATTCTTACATTTTCTTGAAAAATATATATAAATTTTTTTGTATACATGGCAGGTTGACAATTTTATTTTCATCAACCACGCATTTTAAATTTAATTTCTTTTATTTTGATTGACAATATCTACCAATGTATGTGGAAATTCTGATCAGGTTATGCTAATCATTATCGAACATGGGTGCCACTAACTGCTATAGCTTCTTTGAAAAATTAATCCCCTTTTTTAACCCTCTCAAAAAAAAAAAGAAAAAAAAAGTCTTACCCTTTATATAAAAGATCAATCTAAGCTACCCACCAACCAAAAATCCAAACATTTTCATCAAGAAATCCCCTCCTCCCCTAACCAAAAAGAAAAATGTCTTCCTTCACATTGTGCTTTTCTCTCCTCATTTGCTCCTTCCTATTCTTTTCAACTTCCAATGCCTCCGAAACAAGAACAAGTTACTATTCACCTCCGGAGTCCTACTCCTACAACCCGGCTCCTCTAGCTGAATACCTCCCTCCGGCCAAGCCCACCAGCGAAATCTACCAATTCCTAAATGGCCAAAACTCGGCTAGGGCAGCTGTTGGATTGCCCCCATTGTCTTGGGACAACAAATTGGCCTCCTATGCCCAATGGTGGGCTAACCAAAGGCGGTATGACTGTGCCTTGGAACACTCTCATGGGCCTTACGGCGAGAACATCTTTTGGGGAGCGACTCTTCCTTTGGTGCTGCCTTTGCGGTTAACTCTTGGGTTGTGGAGAAAAGGTGGTTCGATTACTACTCTAACTCTTGTAGCTATGGTCAAGATTGTGGGCACTACACCCAAATTGTTTGGAGGGATTCAAAGAGGGTTGGGTGTGCTAGGGTGGCTTGTTATGGTGGTGGTGTTTTTGTTACTTGCAACTATGACCCAGCAGGAAACTACATTGGACAAAAGCCGTACTAGATATGGATAGAGGCCCACTATTAATTTCCTTTGGCCCGGTACGACTGTCCGGCCCGTTAGGCCCAAGGACTGCTCATGGAGCTTACGTGGAAATGAAATTGGGTTAATATTTTACTTATATATTCTAACAATAATTGTGTAATGCATGTGTTAAGCTTTGGGGAGGGGTTAGATCTAATTTCCCTTTCATTAATTCATTTTATGTCCTTAATTATGATGTTTTATTTCTTGTTTGTGTCTTATATTATATTAATGTAATTGTAATGTCAATTCGCAAACTTAAAATGTTGATTAGTATTTTAAATTTGATTGAATTTCAAGGACACTTTATTTTGTTTATATACTCCCTCAATTCAACATCTATCTTTCTGTATGCTTAAAACACATTTTTTATGAATGACAAATATTAACAATTTTGGTAAAAACAATACAAAATTATTTGGCCAACAGTTAGAAGTATCATTGCCAAAAAGAATATCTTTAAGGAGCAGAGGAAGTAAATTTTAGTTATCGATGTCTAGCGCGAAAACAAACTCGAATGCACGATTAATAAAAATCAAAACAAACAAAAGCAGAAAAATCTAAAACAATAACCTAAATATAAATGAGCATATTTTTCTATGATCAAAAAACAAAATGACCAACAAAACTTTGTTTCACTTCATTTTACGTTATTTACAAGTAATCTACACTTGTTTGAAATGCAATGATAATCAGTAATATGCAATATATATATCATTCTGGTATGATGAAAAGAAGAATTTACAAGAACATTTTATTAAAATATTACTTACTAAAGTTTGATAATTAACATATCTCCTCCTTATGAGAGGTAGAGTTTTTCGAGAGTTAAAGGTTTCCTTTCTAACCCAAATCTTTCCGATGCAGCTGTTTCAACCTCATTTCGAATTGACGGGTCAACATAAGCTCAAGCCTTGATGTAGATCTGCTTGGGTTTCATCTGTTATGCTTAGGTATTCACGTATTGCTTGGTTATCCATACAAAGGACGCTGCTAACAGAGAGCAGAGTGTATCGTTTAACTGCCCCAGGATTGAATGTAACAGAAGTGTACCATCTTCCATCTCTTGGAGTCATCGAGAAGCCCACTTGAAGAGAAGGGGGTGGGGCAGGGAGGGAGAGACAGAGAGACCACCTTGTAGGGAAAAAAAAAGAAACAGAAGCATTAGTCGCAAGGTTTTTAACCAAAAATGAAGTACAGCTTTACATGGGTGCAAATAACCAAACCTATTGCAACGAGCCAACGACAAATCGACAATGGGCAACAGACCGCGCTGAGGATTAGAGTAGGAAGTTATCGATCATATGAAAAATCACATCAGCTCCGTCAGAATTCATACAATAACTCCTCACCTAGATAAATTGAACGAGTGAATCTATTAGTAACTGTGTTCCTGCAACATTATCCCTTTCAGGGGAGCTAAGATACAAAATACATGTATAAATTGCACAATGTACTTCAGGATATCAACTCCTTGACACAAATAACAAGCGTACATTTAACACCCGTCTCGGTAAGGCTGGGGAGAACCAAATTCAAACTTTTTGCAAGTTCATTAGGTAATACTATAATAGAAGCATCAGATGGTTCGACTCCAGACCGACACACATTACTCAAAAAAATGAAAGAGTTGAAGCTTCTTTTTTTTTTTTTTAATAGAAGTTGGGTAGGAGAGATGGCTGAATGGTTGATAGCTCTGGTCTTGAAAACCGGCATAGTTCTTTGTTAATAATATCAAGTAGCACCTAGATAGTAACACCATAAGAAAAGCCGAACACATTAGAAATAATAGCAAGTAATGAACGAATAGGATTATACTATAATAGGTAATAAGTCAACCAACATTGACGTTTACTAAGCGACTAAAGCCGAAGGATAAAAGGCCCACTACCTAGGATCACCTCTAATTCTGGATCTCTAGAAACTCTTCTCCTAAGCCATGTCCATTGTAAACCACAAATGTTGCATATCCTGTATATTAATCTCATTCTCATTCTTCTTCTCATAGCTTTGCAAGGGTGCATCTACTTTTTCTGAGGTGACCAAAATCATCTTAATCTTATTTCTCTTATGTAACCCTCCAGTGGGATTATTTTTACTTCTTTTCTAGCCACTTCATTCTTGATCCTATCCAATCGTATATGTGACCATACATCCACCTAATCATCCCCATCTCCACAACCATCAAGTTTTCAATTTGGGGTCTTTTTGATCAGCCAACATTCTGAGCTGTACAACAAGGTCGATCTGACCACTATATACTCAACATTTCCCATCGAACAAGCAAGCATACCGTAAGCATACAAAAAGAATACACGCACCTGAGCCTCTGCGACCTGAAATAAGTGTTCAAATATTGTATATGTTCCCACAGCTGGAGTACAAAAACAGGAAGAGCAGGAGCAGACAATGTAACATCTGGACAAGGCACCAATGAATTCGGAGCATGGTCATTTTTTTTTCAACCAGACAAAATGTTTAGGACTAGCCAGGAGAATGGATTTCTTCGAGAGTGTTCATAATAGGTTACAAATATCTCTGCTATTTCACAGTGTTAAATGACAAGGGGACACTGCCAGCTCTACTTCACCCAATACATAGATCCTATAATGAACCTCCTTGTTTGAGATATGACTACAAAACAATGAATATTTCAGGAAGTCTTAGAATAGTTCACCCTGATCACAAGTCTTTTCTAGTTCATCAAGTTACCGTTATCATTTCTAAGACTGCATATCCTAGAACAGGTTTCAATAGAGAGACTCCATTTATTCTAAGCTTCACTAAAATAGATAACGATTGATGCTTACTAGTGCTTAAAATTTCATTTGCATCACATGATTTTTATATTGCTGCTAGATTAGTACATGGACATCTTCTTTACTACTTCCATCTTCTATCCAAAATGTTTTCAACGATCCTTTAGAAAACATTCTCTATGCTTCTTGGCATATGCATAAAAAGTATGCACCTTGAGTCCTTCACCTCTACAAGACCTGCCAATGGTAAAATCTGCACTTGTGTGTTGGTAAAACCATGAACTAAATTATTTATTAGCGCTTTGAATTCAGGGACAGGCTGCATGCCATTGTCAAGGGTTTTCCCATTCATTAACCAGATCCAATGAAAGTGTACTTCTGACATTATGAGCAGGACTTAAAACACCTGAAAAATGCATCAGCCACCCTATCCCAGAGCGGGATGTGGACCTGCAGGACAGCTAAGGTTTCCATTACCTCATATCAGAAAGACATACAGCACTACTAGATAGCTTGCCCTCGCCTAAATCATCAGTAGCTTTCCCTTGTAAATTTTCGAAGGACTTGGACAATCAACTTTAGAAAGAAGTTATCCTTGATGTTGATGTTTATGGTAACACTAAAAATATTTACAATCCAAGCTCACTTGGCTGTGACCCTGAAAAATTACTTATAATGCCCATGCATAAGAAGGATTCGGCATTTCCCAACTAGACTAAGCAGTGGCTCCTACGATGTACTTTACCTTTCAAAAGATTGTGACACAAATTCAGGAACATCAGGACTGACCTCATAGATAACTTTAAACCAGTTGCTCAGTACCAGTGCTATCACTTAGGCTCATCCATACATCTTTTACAAAAGCTGTGGTTCATCCACAACGAATAAACAAGAAAAGGAGGGGAAAAGTTGGAAAAATTCATTCATCACAAATATCGTTCAAGTACTAGGCATCTCCAAGAAACACTTCCAATTACTAGAATACCTAGAATCACCAACTATATTGTGAAGGAGGTGGGCTTGGACCAGGAATTTGTCCATAGCAGACAATGTCTTAAATATAAAGATTACAATAAAGCCAATCAACTTCTAATACTTGCCTCAATTGTACTATGAGCAATCCACCTTTGTCTGCTTTTATGAAAGTTCACATGAACGCGTTTCCAAGGCACCTGGTTCAGACCTTTAGTCATCTCCTCTGTAAGACATTGTTAGATCATAAGAATGGAACATGAAGGTTGAAGAAGATTATTATACATCACCCGCGCTCTGAAGGGAAGAGGTCAATACATCGTAAACAGCTGAGAATGCATGAAGAATCATCAATGTAGTCTCTATAACTTAAAAAGCATCCATGAATTGACATTTAAATTTACTCAAACTAGAAATACAGTGGATTCATATGCTCAGATACAAACATTCAAATTCTGAGCCCACCATTTGGCAAAGGAATATCCAACATTTTTGAAAAAGGGTGTCCTACTTAGAGCTGATTGGGATATGATAAATGTCG
This sequence comes from Talinum fruticosum, assembly GCA_021018815.1. Taxonomy (NCBI): domain Eukaryota; kingdom Viridiplantae; phylum Streptophyta; class Magnoliopsida; order Caryophyllales; family Talinaceae; genus Talinum; species Talinum fruticosum. The sequence goes on along the minus strand of JAITYX010000080.1, from coordinate 682,600 downwards.
GTTAACTTACATAGGTGCCCAATATAGGCAGAATATGATCTAACTTTCTTTGTTTTTTGTTTTTTGTTTTTTTTTTTTTTGGGGGGGCACTACCACGGACACCACGTAATGTAAATCTGCCCCTGCCAACCAGGACCAAGCAGAAAGCTGTAAATTAGGGTACTTCTAGGCTATACATCAATATGAAAAAGAAATTATCGTTGTATTTTGAGTCATAGACAAACCTTCGTAGTCTGTTATCTTATTTTGTACATCAAAAGAAGCTTCACAACCACAACCAATGTCTCTTGAAGTATCTTGCTCAATGTAAGCAATATGTGGGTACTTCTCATCAAACCCAAGAAGGTTCTCCTAAAGTACGAATGGGCAAAAAAACAAGTTACATCATGTCATTTTTATGGAGAAATATATGTAATCTAAAGAAAAGATCGATGAGAATCAAGCAAAGAGAATAACTTTTGGTAGTTCACACTGTCGGTGGATTGAAGATGTGCCCTGTCCAACTATATCTTAACAATTGGTCAAGCTAAACGGGTGGGTAACTGTCAAGAAACTATGGTAATATTAATTGTGCAAAAAAGAAATACACAAACAAAAATCTATGCATGAGGAGGATACGATCGTAGTGTGCATTTGCATAGGCAACATGTTGCTTGAAAGAACGTAAAGCAGACCTGTACAAGTTTACACTCATTAGTGAACTTTTTTGATGAAAAATTATAAATTTTCCAAGTCACCCTTGAAATGACTAGTAATAATACTGACATGAATTTGAGTTCATATGAGTCAGAGACCATCCGAACAAGAAGGGGAGGTTTGCCTTCGTCATTATCAGTAAGAAAGAGATGCTCCCCAGATCTTCCAGCAATCAAGCGTGCATTGTGTGTAACCTTCCTCTCTAAGAAAGGAAGACCACAAAGGCATGGTAGCTGGGGCCCAAACAAGAACAAGATGCGGGTAAGACAAATTTGCTTCTAAGACAACCAATTATCTCTGATAAACGATGAGAAACTGATGTTCATCAAAAGAGATTATCAAGCTATGAATCACAGTGTGAATTTTAAGAAAGCCTCAATACTTTTATCACTCCACCAGAATTACCACAAAAGCTAGGACTATACCTAATGTTGTCTTCAGATTCCAAAGTCCCAAGGCAGAGAGACTAGAGGTGTTGCACAGTATCTTGATTAAGAGAGAGAGAGAGAGAGAGAGTGTATTGAATAGTAGAAGGTTCCTTGTTAAAATATTGTGGGAAATAATAATGGAGTTTCAAACCAAATGGGAAAATCAGCACAAACAAAACACTGCTCTCAAGTGCCATATTGTCATTATATCTTATCCAGTAAAAACGAACATTATAAAACAAGGAAATTTGTTGCTCAGATGCCATCAAAAGATTAAAAAAGATTCCAAATTGTGCTGACCTTTGTTTTATTTCACCCAAAGAGATTACTTTGAAGGTCCAAGCCCCATGGGACTATGGTTATTAGCAGATCAGGCGATCCAGGGAAACAGAAAAATATACAAAAAAAAGTGCAAAAAGCTTTTGTTTCACTGAGGACATCTCAGAGCACCAAGCAGAGTAAAAACTCACTGAAAGAAAAATGAACCTTTTTTAATAAAAAAGCTCAATAGAAATTAATATATCCCTTCAGTCACAAACACTAAATAAATTCTATAAGACTGATCAAATGGATCTGAGAAACTTGGAAGTTGGAACCACCAAATCTAGGTAAATAAAGAATACAAGAGTCTAGCCAGGACGCCCACCTGTTTGTGCCCCCGTGAACCCAGATGTGGAGTTGCAACTGTTATGAAGTTCATAGGTTCCAATCCAGCAATTATATCCCTGCGATCTCCATCATGTTTTTTCATTAAATGACTTGAATTCTTTTCTTCCGATCTTTCCAATGGTTCATATAACCTTCCAATAGCATATCTTGCAACAAGTCCTCCTAGAGAATGAGCAATGAACGATATCTTCTGCAACCAAGGCCTACAGCTGACAACATTCAATACCTGCAGTAGGTGCAGATGAGTGAATCTTTGCCCCCATTAGAGGCCCTGTAAGGATCAGCAAATATCGAAACATTCTCATGCAAGTCTGGGAACTATGTATAAAAAATTTAATCTATAAGCTTGAAAAAGTTACCACTGAGTACCTCATCAGCAAGCCTGTCACCCATCATGTCAACACCATCAAACGTCAACTTAGTGGGGTTACATTTACTGCCTGCAAAGTGCAAAGAAGAAGAATATTATAAACTTTTGACCATGAGAATATTCCCTAGTTCTTTTTACATATTTTTCAAATGCATATATTGAAACTATTGCTTCCTATAAAAACCATACTAATTTCTTTCCCCTGAAAAATATCAGAATGGATGCTTACAACAACTCTCACTGTAGGTCCCACTACTGCGGGGTTTGAGATATAGGCAGCCTTATCCCTGCAAACATTTTTGCTAGTAGAGAGATGAATTCCTAGAGACCCACAAAAACTTTTCACAAAACATTTTGAATCGAAAGGGATGCTATGAAGACAATTTATCAGTGTTGCAGTGACTGATTGAAACCAGGACTAATATCAAAACCCTTAGAGATGGGGAAGTCACCTTTTACTTTCTTTGCAGTACAAGGAAACTATTCCTATTTCTAATAACAAAGGCTTTAGAACTCGGCACACTGCTGCATCAATTTCTGCTTATAGGAATTCAAATTCTGCATAGTGTTAGAAAGAAGACTACAGCGCAAACTTTTTAGCTAGAAAGGGTGCTGGTCTGGTAGGACAAAACCCATACATCTAGTAGATGGTTTTGCTCTACTCCATGTTTCGCTTGTTTCCAGAGCAGGTAAGGTTACAAGTTGAAGTCTTAGTACTTCACCTCCTCCTAGCTCCTTGTGGGTTCTATTTGACAGCTTATTGGCCTCAATAAGAACATTTGAGTTTTATTTTTATTTGGCAATAGGCCAGCATTTTTTTCCCAGCATCAAGAGAAGGAGAAAAGGAAACAGAACATTCAATATTGTAAGTATGCAATTCCCTTGCACGGTGGGTCAGGAGAGAATGAGAGCCATACAAGGACTGCCTAAGGGGTCACTCTTCGTTAGTATTCTAGCCCAAACAAGCTTAGCTTTGGAGTTTGAATGAGATATGGTGTATTTTGCAGGTGAAATTGTACTCTACTCAGGAAGAGGAAGCAGTTGCTTCCCACAAGAAACATTCAAGTTTGGACATCCGATTCTCTCTAGGTGCAGCAGTGGAGCATATAGTGTCAATCAAGGCCTTCTTTTGGGGTCATCCCTCTAAAGCTATTTGGCCTAAACATGCTCACCTTCAGAGTATGGATGAGAGATGGTGTGCTTCACAGGGTAAAATTACAATCTTTTCAAATGTTATCACTCATAAAATTCAAGTAATAATCTTACTTGTGGAAACTTCTGCTTCTAATCACCGCAAGGTTGTTTAGTAAGACATCAACAACAGAGTTGAATGCCAAGCCATTTTGCATCTCAAATTTGTCAACCAAGGAAAATTTGTTAGATATCTTTCATAGTTTTTTCTAAAAAAGCAAGAACATATAATTTGCCTTTATTTAACCAAAATACCTGTTTAGAAATTTATCCGAACCATTTTTCAGAGAAAAGTTTCCAACCGTTGATTATGGACCTTTCATCAAAAGGGCATTGACATCACCATTTGGCAGATGATGATCCCTAAGAAGGTGGATCCTGCACAGTCCTTAGAAAAATAATGGGGAAAAAGAAAAGAAGAATGATTGTTTGGTTAAAATGAACAAAAAAGAAAAGGTAGCCTTTTAGAAACAAGCCATTTTAAAGCCAGTTTCCGACAAAAAGCTCACAGAAACTTTCCCTGCAATAGCAGTATATTTCCATATTGCAGCATTATTAATTTAGGAGCTCAATCATTGATTCTGATTTCTGACATTAAGAGGCTTACTGAATTAGTGACATTGATCTGCAGTTCTTTTTAAGGTTGCACTTTACGTTGGTTTCTTCTCAGCCATAAAAGGAGATTATATTTTGCAGAAGAGAAGAATAAAGTAGGAAGGTTATAGAGGAGGAGAAAATTCCAAAATTACAGAGAAAGAAAACAGGCAGAAGTGACAAACCCTCCACCTTCTGTCAGAGATCTGCTCCCAAATACTCCCTACTCCCAAGCCAAACACCACATTCACACCATAAAAACTTCCTCATCTGGTATTGTTCAACAACATGGTAATCTTTGAATTCTAAGCTGAATCCCTTTGCTGGTAGATTAATATATTTTTATGGGTGGCCCCAAAGTTTATTTTACTACCTCCAAAAAGTCCTTGTATGCTGCCTACAGCACCATTCTACATGTATTAGAATAAAGTGCTAAAAAATAGAAGTGAACCCCATAACGTTGCCCGGATAATAAAGCTAGACAAAGAATGGATACCTGGAACACATCATAAACAGGTTGATCAAAGAAAAGAAAGAAGTATGAATGAAATAGAACTCACAACGCACAATCACTTTATCGGGAAGCAGCTTCACAAACTGCTGAGAGGCAAATCTCCATTCAGAAGCACTGAAGTTTTGAAAATAAAATATCAGTACTTTTAGAAATGAAAAAAAAAAGAAATGATTGATACAAAACTTTAGATGATATGACTCCGGTGATTCAGTTTGGACTGACAATAAGGTAGAGCTGAGAGTACACATGTATAAGATGCACTAAAAACAAAATGCCTCATTAAACTGTCATTTACATGTTTGGAGTGGAATAGTACCTAATTTATGCCTTCCAAATTTAGAATCTGGAATCCAAGACAGATTAAGGCTACAACAGACACATACGAAAATCTCCCTACCCAAACATTCTGCCCTGGACAGAACTTTAAGGTAGTAGTTTGGTTTGATTAGTGATTTAATAAAACAAGCTAATGCAATGCTGACCTAATAGCGATACTGAACGAATCCCTGAGAACAACAAATTTTTAGGGTTCCATGTTTTGTTTCCAATTTGAGCGACATAGCGATAACATAGTGCTTTTGACACAAACTTTGAGGTTCCATCTTGTAATCCATCGGAAGAAGGAACTTAATCCATCCACCCTCTTCGGAAGGCAACATTATCCCTTAATCTTAAAAATGTTGTACCCACAGGAGCCTAAATTCGAAACTACAGACTGCCTACAACTACATAATAACATAAATAGAGGTTGGTGCGGTAAAACATTTTGCTTTAGTGCATTAGGGCCTAGCAAGGACACCAAGTAAATACCAAGCAAACAAACAGAATAGATAGAGCTTTCAAATCTCTTTGAGAATCAGCTCAAGGTCGCCTACTAACGAAGATATATAATTCAAAACCCAAACCAAGACACAATCATTTAAGGTTACTGTCACTAATGATATTGAAACGGGAAATGAGTTGGTCTCACAAGGACCATTTAATGCCGATTCTTGTGAGATGCACATGTTAAATGGATTTGGACATACATGTGCCAGTAAAATGTGATGAAATCTCACAACATGGCTCTGGTAGACTGCTCACATAAGAGTTTGGAACGGAAAACACACAATTAATAAGCTCTGATGAACAACCTCAACAACGATGCTAACTTCCAGATTGAAATTCACTACCAAACATGTACTATCAGTCTCAACAAGACATACATTTATGCAGTTCTTTATGACAAGTGGGTAATAACACATTTTCCCAGCTGGAAAGGTGAAAGTTGTAAGGTAGTCGCTGGACAACCTTGCTTGCAAGGTACTCCTATGAACTACTACTTTTTCTATTTTTTAAATTCTCTAAACCCTCCCCTATTTTCCCTTTCATCCAGCCATATATTAACATGTGACATGAGAGTATAATGCATCGCACTCCACGGACTACCATCTAGCAATTACTGGAAAGACCATAGCGACAACATCCTTATCCATCATGATGCCATTCAATTTCCCAAAAAAGAACAGTTCTATTTGATCAACATCAAAAATTTAAAGTGGGCAAAGCACAAAGATGGACTAGGGTCAGTGTGAAACATACTTTCATCCATTCCATCCAACACATGCATTCAATTGAACCATATCCAGAAAAAAAAAAAAAAAGAAGGAAAAAAATTACCTTGACACAAACAGTCACAACTCACAACAACATGGAAAAGTGAAAAGACAAGCTCAACAACATAGGACCCATCTTGAAGGGACTCAAAGAAAAATATTTAAAATACGTGAAGCATTCAAAAGACATGTCCAATTTGAATAATGAGGAAATATGTATGGTAAAATACCAAAGACCTGAGCTCGAATCACACCTACATCTTTGTTACTCATTCGCATTAAAAAAAAAAGATGCTAAATACCATCACAAGCAGTTTCAGTGAAGCTCTCAAACCTAAAGTAAAAAATTATCCAAGGGAACATGTACAATACCTTCCAAAAATGCCATTAACCATGACGACGAGATGATCTGGGAAGGCGGTGGAAGTACCCACGACATCATTCCCACCAGCGAGATACTCAATCTCCATCTTTTTCCTAAGCTGTTTCTTCTGCTTCTCTATCTTTCGCCTATCACTTAAACAACAAATTCCCATATTTCCCTTGTTTCCAATTCAGCCTTAGACCCCCAAATGATGAACTGGGATATGCTGCTTATAACAATATGTGAAGGGGTTTGAACAATACGGCTTGATGAGTGAGGAATTTGGGAAGTGAGAGAGATTTGAGAAAGTGGGTAAGCTACAAGAGATGTGAGAAAGTGGGTAAGCTTGATGAGACGATGGAACTGTATATAATTTGACGAAAGCTAGAATGAATTGTTGGACTCGAATCTGCCTCTGTACTGTGAATATTACGATTTCTGTTGTAAGCACTGAATCCTTCCAATTGTTAATGGACACAAGGTGCCAACCGTCACCAGACAAACATGCACACAGATTTCTGTGCAAAATTTTTCCTTTGTTTTGATAGGCAAGGATAAATGTCAATTTTAAACATAATTTAGATTCATATAAATAATATGTTTTTGATGCTCCATAGTTTATTCGTGTCGACTTAAAAGTCAAAATCGGTTCGATTCGATCAAGTTAAAGTTAATTTTATGTTTTTAAAGTAATTTATGATTGAATTTAGACCCTATAATTATGTAAAAATAAGACTTTTCCAACTCTAAATGTAAAAGTATATAGTATTGATGGAAATGTCATTAGTGATCATCGCACCAAGATGACGTAAGGTCCCGTTTATCACAGGTTATAACATCATCCAGGACATCTATTCTTTTGTGTACGTCCGACTAATACTCGTACAATTATGTTGTGAAAATATTGATATTTTACTATCATGTGATATTCACATATAATAAAAAGTTTTCACATCTAATAGATAATAAATTTGTATCTTGATATTCCATTTATTAACAGTTTATTACCTTAAAAATAAAAAAATGAGGATAATTACTGTTAAAGGATAACATGTCATTGTACTAACTTATTATTCACAGGAAGCGACGGATTTTTTATATTTTATCGTTACGATAGCATAGTAAAGTGTGAAAAATTCTATTACAATTGATTCATTTCCTTTTTGTAGTGTATATAATGATATAAGTGTTAGGATAGGTGATAAAAATCAATGGAATAAAAATAAAAATAAAAAAAGAAAAAGAAAAGGTGAGTTAGCTGCATGCCTAGGATTAGGAGGAAGAAAAATGTTACCAAAGCATTTACTCTATTTTCATTTGTCAATGGAGGATCAGTGCTGCTGCAAAAGAAGTAAACGGAGTTGGACTTTTTGGCTAGCATTTACACGGCTAAGGCTTGGGCATTTGTATTTGGCTCTTATTAGCTTCTCTATAAATTGGAAGGGGGAGCTAATAGAAATGTAGAGGAGGTGAAAGACATCACTGGGAGATCAGAAAATCATCAAGGGAGTTTTTAGCTTGGTGGAATTAGCAGCTGGTATTTAGTTGTTAGGAAACACATCCGGATAGGAGGTGTGAGAAGGATCTGTTTATAAGTGTCCGGTAATTAGCACTTGTAAATAGGGAGAATTATTTGTATATTGTCTTGAAATAATGGAAATATAATTTTTCTCTCTAATTCCCTTCTTATATCAGTTTATTTATTTTATCGCATTCTTGATAATTTTCGAATCTTATGCGCTTAAAAACCCAACTAGCACTTGTAAATAGGGAGAATTGTTTGTATATTGTCCCGAAATAATGGAAATATTTATTTTATCGTAGTTTTGATAATTTTCAAATTTTACGCGCTTAAAAACCCAACAATAAGTAATAAAACTGTTGAGAAAATCAAATAGGTGGTGACTGATTATTAGTTTAAGTCACTTATATGCTTAGGAAAAAAACAGAAAAGGAGTCGATCATTTATAACAACGACCATACAAATATTAGAAAATAACTTCTACACAAACATTCCCTTGAGCCACAACGTCCAAGTGGAAGTATACATCGAAAATAAGTACCCTAAAAAAGGTCGCCCTGTTGAAATCCATAAAAAATTGTTTAACATATTTTTGTCTTACTCTCAAATATCGTATTATTAATATTCAAAATTATATATCTTATCTTATTAGTTTAAATATAAATTCTTATATGAGACCCTATCACAATAACTTATTGTGAGACAGGCGTATATAATTTTTGGACGGCTGAAATAAAGATTGTAAACACACACTCTATTTCCAAAACTAAAAAGAAAAAGAAAAGTTCCCTCCTTTTCCCAAATTCTTCCCTTAAACCCTACTGACACTTCAACTTGTCAATGTTTGCCGTATATTCCCTTCAATGCTTCCTTCATGCGTCTACCATAAATGTGTCAATGTTTGTCCTTCATCTTCGTACTCACCTAATTTAATTATATGCTGCTTGTCATCAATGTTTACCATGAATTTTTCCACAGGTGCATAAATTTTATTTTCAACAATTATAGTCATACATACAAAACATAATTAATCATGTAGTGATATATGAAACAATAACTGATTGACAAATAATAATAATAAAAATAAATATATCCAAAACATTATTAGTCATATACATATTACGTAAAATAGATGAAGGCCACGTATTATTAGTCGGGTAATACTGTTAATTATATACATGCACTTCCGTTGGTTACATTTGTTTTAACACACGAATATATTTTAAATAGTCATACTTGTAAGCTATTATCATTCGTATAATAACATATCATATAGAATAACTCAACAACATTGAGTATTATAAGTCACCCAATCGTAATATTATTAGTCATATTTAAGGTACTTGCAAACAACCATATATGACTAACTACAAGCATAACGTATGCAATAAAATAGAGTATATCAAATATGATTAGTCACTGATTTTTAGTATTATTAGTCATATAAATGTCTTACAATTATTCTAATTCATCCTAAATTATCATATATGTAATCGATTAGTCATGTACCAACATATTAAATAAATAGTCAAATGTGAAAGATGTACTCGATCGCACATAATTTCCTATACGAAATATATAATTAGTCATATACTAGTATGTTAAACAAAGTAGATAGTTTCAAAAATAATTAGTCACCCACATATAATATTATTTATTAGTCTCATAAATATGGTTCGAGCAGCTACGATTAGCTTATTACATGAATTCATCATAAATAGTCATGCGTACAAACTAGTAGTAGTGATATTAACATGATTCGGATGTTAGTACTGTTAACATCCCGTAAAAAGTCGTATATGAAAAATAGAAGTAGTAATATTATAATGCGTGTTGTAAAAGATTAGGGTTTATAAAATAAAATTGGAACATCTTTTATCTCTTTTCGCCACGGATCCCTCCATTAGTATGTTCGGTGCTTTTCCCACTACCTTAATTTTCATCTAATATAATTTGTGAATCACATCTAAATAACAGTTTCACAAATCCAAACACAAGACTAGTACAAACATATGTAAATATTGTGATGTATTTGTATTCAATACCTACTTGCACAAATACGAATTGACGTCGAAGATTGATAGTAGTATTCATGGTGAAGCTCAACAAGAAAAATTAATCGCCAAATACAAAAGGACAATGATGATGGCGACAGTGATGGCACAATGGTAGTCAAACGCCGAGTATAGAAGGAGAATGACAATGACGACACTGAACGAATTTAGGAGAAGGATTAACAAGGAGAAAGAAAATGGTTGATGAGAAAACAACGATGAAGTTCGGTAAGAAACAGAGTTTCGTTTGGTTAAATAGGTATTTGAAATTCGCTAGCCTGTGAACATGTGTGGGGTTACTAATATAATGGCTAACGTGGCATCCATATCACGATAAGTTAACGTGAAACAGATCTCACATAAGATTTACGATAATTTAAAAGATGAATATGGCACTTGACTATTAATAACATTGTGAGAATTTTAAAGGTAATGTTGTCATTTAAATATGCTAAAAAATTTTCTAAATACATAGCAAAACAAAAGAAATTTTTGTTAATTTGTTGCCCAATGAACTATTCCAAAACTTAATATACTATTTCAATGAATAATAAAACAAGGATGTGCATGTAATTTTGCTTTCGTTAGATCTGTTTTTTATGAACAATTTTAACTTTATATTTTTATGGTTGGATGGCGAAAAAGATCAAAAGAGTTTAAACCAGAAAAAGGTACAAAATTAGACTTCAATTTGTCAATTCTTATGTTTTTTTCAGTCAAAGATAAGATAGAAATCATTGAAAAATAATTGGAACTTTTAACACAAAACTAGGTAAAGTTACCAACAATTCATATTTATAGAACATTTGAATCCAATTGATTTACCATTGTAATATTGCATCCCATTTAATACTGCACTAGTAAAAAGAAAAGTGCATGTTTGAAATAAGATTTAAAATCAGCAAAAATATAATGCTTCACGGTATCTAAAATTTATAAAGTCTATTTTTTGATATTTTAAAAAATAGTTTTACTAGTTAATTTTCAAACAAGCTTAACCTAAAAAGTTTGAAAAATTGTGTTTTTTTGAGACCTAATGGTCCAATATCCGAATTTTCGGACCCTATTAATCAAACTTGAAATTGTGAAAAGATTTAGACAACCTCACTTAGATTTGTCATACTTGAGCATGTCCCAAATTCTATTTCAACATGACGGATTTTCAAAATTTTGTGAGCGGATCCAATTTTTTATATTCGACAAAGTTGAATGACCATACGAGAAGCTTTTTCTTGGGTGCATTTTTGCCGAGTTAACCAACACCTAACGAACCTCAATAAATAAAAGACACGAAGCCATGAAGATAATACAAGTTCACTTAAAAAAATCAAAGTAAAACTGAATTTTCGAGTAATTTTAATTTTTGTTGATAAGGAATAATTTCATTTTTTAAAATCAGAATAATTTCATTTTTTTTGGTTGTATGGATAATTTTAAATTCATACTCTATTTGTATGAGTTTAAAATTAGTGTCGAGCGGTTTCATCGTACGTACAGCGTAAACAAGGAGAGAGAAAAAAGTGCCATAAATAAAGGCACGTGTGATGAGAGACCTTGTCAGTTCATCGCATTCACCGATTCACGTCCAAAAGGTGAAATTTTTATTATTAATTTGTTTGTGATCACACTATTATTTTTTGATAGAGCAAAAGACGAGATTTTCGTAGTAGGATTTTATTCTCTATTATGATATTACCGCACTACTTTTTTATAAAAAAATGTTTTAGATAATAATCTGGCTGAAATATTGGAGGATTTTGCGAGTCAGTTTCAGCTCTCCCCCATATTCAACTTCACTTCCATCTCTGTCTATGTAAAGTCTATCTCTTTCTCTCTCCACTTTCTCCACAATTTGCTGTTTGATCTTAGCATGTCAACTCATCTTCAAAGTTGGGTTTGTGATATAATGCCATCAGCATTTTGTTTAATTCGGTGTTCTATTATTCTAAATGGGTTGTGCAAAAAAACTGAGAGTAATCATTGAGTGTTTTCTCAGTTTATTCTCTCGGGGATTAAATTCTTGCCTGAGAATTCGCATTTGAAAATTCATCGATTGAAGCTGTTTTTGGGTGGGATACGTGATGTGGGTATGGTTCAATTTGATGGATTTTTGTTCATTTTGGTGATTGTAATAGATGGTTGTTCAGTCTTTCAGATAGTTTGCGAGGTTACCCTGTCATCATTAATGTCGTGTCGATGAGTATATGACTTAAATTCATCACTAATGTAGGTTTTGAATGGGATGCTAAGGGAGCAACTGTTCAATTCAATGGTCTTAAACTCCTCCCCCTCTCAAACTTTAGAGATTTAGTATTACAAGTGTTCTGAAATTTGAGAGAAGCTATCTTTTGTTTTTTTATTTGAACCCTAGTGAGTTTAAGTGTTTGAAATCAATTCGTGTCTATACACTCTATTATGATGGTTAAGTAAAACAAAGATCTGCCTGTGGCTAAAAACTATCTGTTTTCATTCTACTCCTACTACAGTGTTCTTATCTGTCTCTATTTGAACCCTAGTGAGTTTAAATTTTCGAAATCAATTCGTGTCTATACACTCTATTATGGTGGTTAAGTAAAACAAAGATCTGCCTGTGGCTGAAAACTATCTGTTTTCATTCTACTCCTACTACAGTGTTCTTATCTGTCTCTATATTTGTGTTGGGCTGGTCTTCTTAGTTGTTGCAGAAGTTGGATTTTGTTTTTGAAATTTAGTTGTTCTTTGAGACAGAATTGTGTGCAGCAGAACAGGATGAGGTATCAGACAAGTTTTTTGCTTCTATGTCTAAACCTGACTTTCTCTGTAATGGTAAACATGCTTCTGCCTCATTTCTTCATTTTCAGTATGAAATGTTCCATAATTTTCATACTAGTTACGGTATCCTGTACATGTAGTTTGCAGTGGCACCACCAACTTGTCCTGCTGAGCGCCCCGCTGAGAGCAGCGGATGTGGTAACAATGAATGGGAAGGGAGTTTTTCCGGGAATTCCGAAGATTAAGTATGAGGTAATCCATTTGAATACAAAGCATAGAGTCTTAAACAAAGAAACAAACTTGACCTTGTTGAGGCACAAGATTTGATGGTTGGAGCTTTACACTTTACTTTTATAATTATGACTATTAGGGGCCTTGCAGCAAGAATCATTTGGCATTTAAATATTACAATGCTGAAAAGAGGTGATCCTAGGGAAGAAAATGAAGGTGCGTACAACTAAGTGATAAATTCTACAATTCACAAGGAAAACAAGAAGAAAATTCCTTGGTTTTCTTTGTTGGGGGTGGGGTGGAGGGAGGAGGATTTTCTTTGTGTGATTTTGATTCTGACAGTCGTTTTGTTAATGAAACCATAGGACTGGTTTAGATTCAGTGTAGCTTTTTGGCACACATTCTGTGGGACAGGAGGTGACCCATTTGGTGCCCCCACAAAGTACTGGCCATGGGAAGATGGTACAAATTCATTGGCCATGGCAAAGAGAAAAGTACGATTGACGTCTAAGTTTGTGATTCTACTTTGTCAAAGGGATCCTGCTAAGTGTGATAGCCTCGGTGTGGTGTGCAGTGAGAGCTAACTTTGAGTTCATCAATAAGCTAGGAGTTGATTTCTGGTGCTTCCACGACAGGGACATTGCTCCAGATGGTAAAACTTTGGAGGTGAGCCGTTATTGTAAGACCTGGCTTTAGCGTTGCACAAAAAAGGAAAGGAAAAATTTGGTTGTACAGATGGTGTCTTTCCCCCTTCCTTAAAAAAAAGAATAAAAAAATACTAGCGTAGTAGTGATCCGGGTTTTATTTCGTGCATCTTACGCTGTTAGTGATAGTTATTGTCTTTGGGTAATGATTCTTGATTTCTGTTCTTATTGGTGATTCTGTGATCTTGGCTATTGCAGGAAACAAATAAAAACCTTGATGAAGTGGTCGCTCTGGCCAATGAACTGCAGGTAAGCCGCTTCTGTGTAGTCTCCGTGTGTGTGTGTTTTGTTGGGGGGGAGCAAACAATGAAAACTTTTAGATGGAGGTTCATTAAAAGTAATGCACTTTGCTGGGTTTTGAGAGAATCAAAAGCAACCTAAAGCTGATTGAACGGCTCTAACATATATGATCAGATGTCAACATTCTGCGTTTATTTGACAATCTACTCCCGTGAAATATGAGTTGAATTGAAACCTGAAAATTGCGGGTCAACACAGTGCGTGGTAGTGTAATACAGAAGTTATAATTCGTGAATTTTGTGATGTCACATTTAAGAATTTTTTTTTCTTCTGAGTGTCTACTTATATCTGGTTGCTTTCTTACCTCAACTTTAGATGATTGCTATTTTCGCACTAAGTTTAGCATCTGGAGTCCCAAGCCCTCTTGGTTCTGTCATCACAAAAACTAGACCAAACTCGAGGAGTCAAGTTTACAATGAATTGTCAAGCATTCTATGGATGTGAAGGCAATGCTTAATTGTTTTTAGAAATATTTACACCGCGCATTCTGGCATTGTGGATTGCTTACCTGCCTGCTCTCCCTTTTAACATACTAGAAAGAAAATTTATCAAGTTCCTAATATTTCCTTCTATGAGGTCAAATATTAATTTGTACTCTCTAGTCTCTTCTTATATTTCTAGTTCTCTACTTTGTAGATAGCTGAAAAGGCCAATATAGGGTAAGTGTTCAGCTTGGATTGTAGAGACTAGTGAGTTAGAGCAAAGTGCTTCTCTCAATTTTCCCATGCTTCCTTTCTATAGAGTAGCTGGCAATAAGTGGTTTTTAAGTTTAAGGTTTAGCAGGACGCCCTTTGTATTTTTAAAAGTTAGGGGTTACCCCCCTCTCCCACCTAGGTGAAACTTTCAAGGTATAAATTTGGATTTGGCTTTGGTTTTTAGTCTCTTCTTAACTCCTTTTATCCTCTCTTATTAATTAGTAAAGTATAAAATTAATAGCCTGTTAGTGTATAATAAGGCTTGCTTATTTGAATCATTCCTATCTACTGATCTTTATAAAGTTGGAGTTTAGATGATAGTCAAATACTTTAGTTTATTCAGATTTCGTAAAGACAAGTTGTACAACCCACTCCTTTAGTTGGCAGTAGTTGCTGCATGTCACCATACCATATTAGAGTCCTTCATATTTCATTTATATGAAAACTAGTTTTGATCAGCTCTGTATTTACTCAATTGATTTAAGGCTTTGTGTCCAAAATTTTAATAAATTATCCCGCGTCTTTTTCACGACGAATGGCCTGATCGGATGACCACACCTCTTAATTTAGTTGTTTCCTGATTGAGGCTAAAGCATATTAAGCATTTGTTTTCATATTTGTTGTGTCTTTTATTTTTCTGCTTGGTATGGTATATTCATTTTTGTTTTTGAATTGTTTGCATCTGAAAGCAGGGTTCCAAGATCCGTCCACTGTGGGGCACTGCTCAATTGTTCTATCATCCTCGTTACATGCATGGTGGGGCTACAAGGTATGAATAAAAATCAAGCTATATGTTCTGCTTCTCCTGCATGTAAAATATACATTTTTACTGTGTACTGAAACCCTGCACCTTTTTTTTCTTGGCAGCCCAGAGGTGGGTGTATATGCATATGCTGCTGCTCAAGTGAAGAAAGCGATTGAGGTCAGTTATTGCTGTTCTGTTCATCAGAACAGTTAAGTCCAATTTGGATAGCCACACTTATATGTCACTTCTATTATGGTATTTGGATAGTCATGTCGCTTCTATTATGGCCTACATTGTGCAGGTTACTCATTACATAG
Source organism: Talinum fruticosum (assembly GCA_021018815.1). Classification (NCBI taxonomy): domain Eukaryota; kingdom Viridiplantae; phylum Streptophyta; class Magnoliopsida; order Caryophyllales; family Talinaceae; genus Talinum; species Talinum fruticosum. The sequence continues at coordinate 666,860 of JAITYX010000080.1, read as the reverse complement.
GTGGAGAAAATTATGTTTTCTGGGGAGGTCGTGAAGGTTATCAGTCTCTTCTGAACACAGATATGGAGAAAGAGCTTACCCACATGGTAGGAAACATCAAGGAAACTCCCTGGTGTTTATAATGCCCCTTCTTACAATTTGTGTTGTACGGACTCTTGTTTCATGTCAAACTGTCTAGCACCATATGGCATATCCAAGTCAGGGTGTGGGTACTTGACTCCTTTTTCTGATGGAAAACTGCAAAATTTCAGAAAATGAGTGTTTTCAGCACTTGGATGCATACTGTTCGGACAATTGCAGTAAGGCTTTTCAACTGGCAATAACCTATAATTGACCCACCATATCTCTGACTGACAGGCAAGGTTTCTTGAGGGTGCTGTTAACTATAAGAAGAAGAGGGTTTAGTGGTAATTTCATTTTCATTTTGTCATTGAGAAAAGAATAGTTATAATAGAAGGAGCTCCATCACTTTCAACCTACTTTCTTATCTTCTGTCTCACTTCTTGTATTCACCAAATATTGTGTGCTTTGATTTTTCACGATGTCATTGCTTTTCTTGCAGGAACTCTGCTTATTGAACCAAAGCCGCAAGAGCCTACGAAGCATCAGTATGCTTCTCCCCACCTAAACTGTTGTCTGTTTGTCTTTATGTTTGTCAGTCATCTTTTCCTGGTATCTGACAAAAACGAATGTTGTCAGGTATGACTGGGATGCAGCAACTGCAGCGAACTTCCTGCGTAAATACGGCCTCATAGGTGATTTTAGTATTCCTTTTGTTCTCCAATAACAGAAGATTAATTTTAGTATTTGCTTTTCTAACAATTTTGCTGAATCGATTAAGTACAAAGCTTCTAGGAAATCTCCTTATCTGGCATTGAAAAATTTTATCATATTGGGGGGTCTGGGTAGAAAAAGATCTAAACAAAACAAAATTGATTCAGCTGGAGCTTTCTTAAAAATATTCAATAAGCTAGACCTATACTGATAGTTGTTTCATTCCTTAAAGCATCGAACACTTAATTCGATTTGGGTCTAGGAAAATTTGATGCAACGAATTTATAGAAAACAACAGGAATATGAATTAGTGGTTTCTATATGAAGTCTTCACCTACACGAAAAAGATCTTTTGCAAACTTTATTCTTTCAATTAAATGTCTGAGTCCAAACTCCAAATATACGGTTAATGAACTTGTTGGACAGATGGATTCATATCCCTTACAACTCACAGATCCTCATTTCAGAGCATGCTTTGAGTTTTGGCAACTACAAGAAAAGGTTAAGAGCTTAAGTCTATCTTAGAGAAGAATCCAGTATTTCTTTATCATGAATCTCTAAACGAATAGGGCAAACCAGATATGCATATCTTTGCTTTGAATGAAAACAATTAGAATATGCTCGGTTGACTGGAATGTGTATGAATTATGATCCGTATTCATATGGGGTGCTTTATTTGATAATCAATCCAGTACTTTCTTATTGGAACAGTGGCAAAAACTCTTCATTGGACATGTTATTTTTTATTATTTTCTCATCCCAGGCTCCCAAGATCTCACTTTTGCTAAAGCTTAGTCTTGCTGGTAAAAGAAAAGAAAAGCAGTCTCCTACTAGAGTATCTATTTGACAAATTACTTTTTAAACGAATTGTGAACTTAAATGACTATTGATTTTCCATAGACCTAGTAGACTTGACCTATACATATTTCGAGCTTAACAACTGGAAACCGAAACTGACTCATACCTGATACATGGCGAACCAATTTGGCACAGACCCAGACTGAATCCAGACAATATCAACATCAATCTTTTACACGCTTATTGGGAAAACCAAAAGTAATCTTTGGTAGAGTGTCCAAAATAACCTTGACGAGGCCATGTTCCGGTTTACGGCCTTATAGCTCCTTACAATTTTTTATAACTAACTTTACAGCTATCTCTTACAGCTACTTATAAATCCTTATAACTTCTTACGGCTCCTTACAACCTTAGAGCTCCTTAGGCTCCATTTGATTCTAGGAAAATTAGAAAGAAAGAAAAAAAGATTTCTTTCCCTTGTTTGAATCGAAGAAAAATGAGAGGAAAAAAGTTTGACGGAAAAATCGTGGAAAATTTTGTCAATTTAGTCAATGATATTTCCTTCCAAAATTGAGAGGAAAATGGAAGGAAAATTCCATATAGAGAGAGAAAGGGAGAAAAGAGAGGGATTTCGGTTAATCAAGGCTATCGATCATGGCAATGATAGATGGGCAAGAAAAATAGAGTGACTTTAATTAATCACGACTATTGAGAGATTTCTCTCTCCTCTCCATGGCAATGGTGGATGGACAAGAGGTTGAAAAAGGATTATAATTTTTTTCCCTCTATTTTTCCTTGAACCAAACACAAGAAAAAAAAATTAATTTCTCTCTACTTTTTTTTCTCCTCACTTTTTCTATTTGAATTTTCTTTTGAACCTATTTTTTAGAATCAAATAGAGGCTTACAGCTAAATGGAATAGGGCCTTTAACGGCAAGTTAAACATTGTACCAAACAGCTCAGAACCAATCTGAAAATCAAAGTAACCTGACCAAATGATTTGTTTCCCATGTCTAACTTTTTTATGGAAGGGGAGGGCAATTAGATCTATCGGACATAAATTTTGTTGCCACATTTATTTTACTGAACTAAGGATCATGTCCTTTTTGACAGATGAGTTCAATCTTAATATCAAATGCAATCATGCCACACTATCTGGTCATAGGTATGTGACATTTGGTAATCTAAAAGGAGTTCAAACTTGTTTGTAAAGCACCGAGGCCTACAAGCTTACTGTAAAATAACCTGACTGTTCTGCAGTTGTCACCATGAGCTTGAGACCGCAAGAATTGATGGCTTGCTTGGAAACATTTATGCAAACACTGGAGACGCTCAGACTGGTATGGGTAGAAACGTGCCATCCAACGTTGTTGCAAGATTTATTGTGCATAGAGAAGTTTATGGTCTCATAAGGCATTTTGGATTGCAACAGGCTGGGACACTGATCAGTTCATGACAGACATAGCAGAAGCTACTATGGTTATGCTCAGTGTGATTAAAAATGTAAGGCAAAGCTCTTTCTGTTTCATTTTCAGAGAGATGTGCTACCTATGTTACTCAGTCTCTTCATTTATCTTCAAGCCCCTGTGTTAAGACTTTTGACACTCCAACATGTTTATTGACACTTTAAACTCTAATTTTGTCCAACAAGATTATTCAAATTTTAGTACATTCATATAACAGGTGAAATTTTAGTACCTCCAACAAGATTATGCAAATTTTAGTATGTTCATTTTGCAGTTTTTTTGGATTGAGCTAAAAATCATTTTTGTTCTTGGCACAGGGTGGATTGGCGCCTGGAGGATTCAACTTTGATGCAAAACTGTTAGTCTCTGCCTTTAATTAGTACATATCAGGAGGGCCACAAAGCAGTGAATTTGCTTGTAAACTGTCGTACACTTGGCCTGATATTGAGTTGCTAATTTATTGAATTGTGGCTATGCTCTTCTTTTCAACATTTTTGAGATTATTTTGACATTTATATGATGAACACAATATATATTTCAGCCGAAGGGAGAGCACAGATGTGGAGGATTTGTTCATTGCGCATATCAGTGGAATGGATACAATGGCTCGTGGTCTCCGAAATGCCGCCAAGCTGATTGAGGTGATATATGCTAATTTTCTACATATTAAAAAGTTCCCCGTACCTCCCTTCTTTACCCTTCTCATATTCTGTTCCATTTACAATGATGAAGGACGGGTCACTTGCTGAGCTTGTGAAGAAAAGATATCAGAGCTTTGACTCTGAAGTTGGGGCCGCAATAGAGGTAACAGTTGTGCTATGCATTTCTCTCTATTTCGTTTTTGTTAATTGCCTATTCTATATTGTGTTCGCACTGACCTGTGAGCATTGCTCTTCAGGTTGGCAACGCTGACTTTGAGTACCTTGAGAAGAAGGTTATGGAATGGGGTGAACCTAAAATTCCTTCTGGTAAACAGGTGCTGAAGCCATTTTATAAGTCTTTCCCTCTATCTGGGTGCAATTCTTTTGGTCAGAAAATCAACATGTCCTGTCAAGGAGATACAATTCTAACACTCACAGAGAACCCCCACCTCCTCTCGGGTTTATGTTTTGCATTTTCCTTTTTGTTTTTTGCTCATGTTTGTGCATGCATGCACATTTAGTCTTGCACACTTTGCTAGCATGTCATTCTATTTGAGTTAGTTATTGAGGGAATAATCACGTCATGATCATAAGGGTGTATTTGGGCTAAGAAAAAGGGGCAATTGATATTGGTATAGTAATCTTTGTATAAGTTCAATTTGGATCAAATCATTGGAGTTAGCCTGCTTGGAAAGGTTTCTCTCTTCCCGAGGCACATTTCAGTTCAATTCCTATTCTCCATTCTGTGAAGGATTTGCCGTTTTCTGGGCGGCATCGTCTGTTATTAGCAGCTAAATTTAACGGTCTCCAAAAGATAAAATGATTTGAAGCATCTCATGCCACAGTATAATGCAACGTAATGTTTTTTGTTATTTCATGTCCTACTAACGAGTACAATAGCTAATCAGTACTTTCTATTTTATTTATTGCAGGAGTTGGCTGAGATGATTTTCCAATCTGCACTGTAGGGTTTGATACTTTGGTGGGTTCTAGTTAGATGTAGTTGGGTGAATTAAAGAAGAAAAGAAGCTTTGTTAACCTAGTTTAATTTTTAAGAAGCAATTTTAATTCGAAAATAGAGTGCGCTGTAAGTAATCTCGTAGTCAATAGTTTAAATGATATATGAACATTTTTTAATTTGGTGAATGAGTTTTACAGGAGCAACTAGCAAGAGGTCCACGAAATTTTCTATGATCTAAATGGTTGAGTTTGTTGGTAAATTTTGCATCGTGGAAGTAAACATTTAGGAGAGAAAAAAAGGTGTCTTGAGTGATGTGTTACTATAGGCCCCACCAAACGAGCTTAAAATTGGCCCTTTCCTTACATTGCGACTGCAACAAAACTATGGGATTAAGACAATAACAATAAACAACTTCCTCTACAATGCCCCTCGACTAGGGTTGTTGAGTAGAAAATATTATAACAAATTGGTGAAAATATTCAACAGGTAAATGCATTAAAGTAATGATAATGAATCCTAGCGAGCAAAATAAATTAAGTTGATTTCAGAGTGATCGGAGTATGAAAAGTTTGTTTAGATTGAAAAGAGTATACTGAGGCAAAGGGCTAAAGATAAATTTCTATCTCAGTGATGGAAACAACAAATATTTTCATGTCATTTTCAAGAAAAGAAGGTGCAGTAACCTTATTCACAGAGTATATGACACTCATGATGTGGAGCACTCATCCCATGAAGGGATTGTAGAAGCATTCATAAGCCTTTTTCAAAGGTCTAATGGGTTCAGCCTCTGCACTTCAAAAGTCTAATATGCAGTGAATCACAAACGGTCATCTTTTATCCTTAGGACATCAAACCAAGCTCTTAGCTCCATTCACTGCATAGGAATTAAGATGGTTGTCTTTCATATGGATGACACCAGGATCCCTGAATTGGAAGGTTACTCTACTAGTTTTTTTCCAGGAGATCATGGCATATTATTAGTCAAGACATTTGTCAGGTTGTTTTGCAATTTTTCCAGATTGGGAAATTGCTTAAGTAGCTCATATTACACTTATCACCTTGGTTCCAAAGAAGCCTAATGTATCTCAGGTAACTAATTATCGACCCATGTGCTTTTTAAAGCTATTTCTAAGGTCTTAGCTAATAGAATCCTTAAGGTACTGCCTGATATTATTCACGTAACTCAAAGTTCTTTCACTAAGGGAAGAGCTATTACTCACAATATCTTGTTAGCATACCATTTAGTTAAATACTAAAAGGAGAAACATTTCTCCGAGAGTCATGATCAAAATTTATATCAGGAAAGTTTACGATACAGTTGATTGGAGTTTTCTCAAGGAAGCTATGATTGGTCCGAGTTTTCTGCTGAGTTTGTGGCTTTGATTATGACTTATGTCTCCACTGCCTGTTATTTTATGACGTAAATGGTGAATTAAAGGTTTTTTCCTAGGTGCTCGTGGTTCGAGGCAAGGAGACCCTCTGTGTGCCTACTTATAGCGTGGTGTGTATCGAAATTTTGTATAAAAGGCTAAATATGGCCACCCCAGTGTGCCAGGATCTGATTAGTTCGTCTTGCTTTTGCTGATGATGTTTTTCTTTCTTCAAGGGGAGATGCTGGCTGTATCCAAGTCTTATGCTCATACTTTGATAAATTCTCTCAAATGTCAGGCTTCTTTCTCAATGCTAAGAAATCTGACATTTATTTTGGGGGTGTGCCCAAAGCTAGTTAGCAAAGCGTAATTAAGCAGACTAGGTTGTCTTTGGGTATTTTTCGATTCAGGTACCTGGGGCTGCCTTTGTCTATAAAAAGGTTATCTCATGGAATATGCCAGCCATTGATTGATAAACTCAAGCAAAGGGTATCTTCTTGGGATGCAAAAATTTATCATATGCAGGGAGGAAGCTGCTGAGAAGTGTTGCTTTTGCTGGGATCATCAGTTTCTAGTCTCAGGTGTTTCTATTGCCAAAACCTATCATTCATGTGATAGAATCCATTTGCAGTAATTTTCTTTGGAATCATTTAGTTGAGTGTAAAAAGATGCATTTGGTTGGATGGAGTAAGGTTTGTAGCCTCTCCAAACAGGTGTACTAACCTTTAAGGAGATCTTAGTCTCAAACAAAGCCTTCTGCATCAAGTGGATATGGAAATTCTAAAACAGTTCATACTATATGGGTGAAGGCTTACAAGCTGAAGGATATAGATCTTTTTGCTATTCAATCTCTTGCTGGTAATGCTTGGGGATGGAGGATGTTACCTGAGCTTAGAGATGATCTGATTCAACAGTTCGGTAGCATAGAAGAAACAAAGGATTGGTTTGAGAGGAAGCATGATGAGCTGCAATACTATGTCTGCACGGGCTATGCCCTGTTCAGTCAATCTGCACCAAGGATTTTTTTGGCGGAAAACGATTTGGAAGAGTTTTGCCTAGAAGAGACACAAGTTTATACTCTACCTTGTCTAACATAACAAGCTAGTAACTTTAGAGATCTTAATTCGCAGAGGTATTACTATTACCAACTATTGTGTATTTTGTTCAGCATAAGACCAAGACAATTTTGAGCAGCTCTTTTTCCATTGCCCCTACTCAAGTTCTGTTTGGTCTAAACTGTTAACCTGGGTAAAATGCACACCTAAAATTTGGAGATTCAGTCAAGAGAAAAATTGGTTTATAAATCACTGCAAAGGGAGTTCCATTAAATGCAAATGGTTGAGGTACTTGCTTGCTGTTGCAGTGTACGAATTATGGAGGGAGAGGGATCTGAGAAAATTTCAAGGGAAGATCAAGACGACAACTAGCATGATTTAGCATATTCAATACTCCAGACATATATGAGCAAGATCTTTTGTAGTAGATTGGAACCATAGTGATGTAAATAACTTTGTGCTGAATAGTCAAATTTTGGGAATCAATATAACTTTATCTTTAAAAAAAATAGGTAAAAGAAATAAACATTGTGATTTATTATCTAAATTTTTGCTGGCATTAACATTTCTCCCTAACAGAAGAGTTTACCATATCCCAATTTTCATGCCACACTAGTTTTGTGACCTATGCTAACTCATAAGTTAAGTTAAAAATATTTGTCTAAAAATTATAAATTGTAATATATATCATATTATTCTTTTTTTTTCAAATGTTATATAATGAACATATTATAAATGCACACATATTTTTAGTTTTAAATAATGTATTATCATATATTATTTTTGGTATAATGTACAGACTCAATTTTTAGACATTTTTTAAAAATTTATACACTTTATTGTCTATATATTTCAGAAATTGTAATTATTTCTCTATAAAAAAAAATTGTAATTATTTGTGTTAAATTTTTATTAAAAAATATAATATTTCTTAATATGTAGTTTTTATATAGAATTTTTATATAAATAGATAGCAAATATAATAAAAGAAAAAAAGAAAGTGATTCTATAAATGTTTATTTTTTATTTGAATTACATAAATTTTATTAACATAAAGTTATTACTTCCGTCATATTAATACTTTGTTATATATTATTAAATTTTAATGGCAACCTTTATATTTTTCTTCTTACTTGCACGATTTGTTTAAAAAAATTTAAAAAACAAAGTTTTTCATTTTTTTGTAATCAATATTATATTACTTGTTCCTACAATAATATCATTATGTACCTCATAAGAACTGTTGAGTTGTTTGTTGCGCCTTAATCAGCTTTACTCCAAAAATAAAAGAAAAAAATAACTTTAATGCAGATATATATATATATATATATATATATATATATATATATGGGGAAAATTTACTAATTGATGTTATCTATATTTATGCTTGACTTGGTGTGAGATTTTTTTATATTGGTATTACTTTAACTAAATAAGTACCAAATAAATATTTTTGACGTAAATGACTATTTTACCCTTAACGAAAGTGAAAAATAGAAAAAGACAAGGAAGTTTCTTATAGAAGCCTTAGTGGTTTAATACAATAAATAGCTTCTCTCTAGTGTCTCTCCCTCCTTGGCGCTCTCTCTCTCTCTCTCTCACACACACACACATACTTTCAGTAAAGAAAAGAAAGGTGAAAAAGGTCAAGAAAATTCAGAAGCTTGAAATTCTTCAGGAATGGATGAAATTTATGAAACTTGGGTCTTTGCAAAATGATAAAATGAGGTGATGAATTGGGTTGTGATGATTGAGGTTCTTCAGGGAGGAGGTTGTGTTTGTCATTCATGCTATGTTTGCAGTGGTTTTATAGCCGGGTCGTCTAATTGGAGAGAAGTCCATATGTGTTATTATCAAGTAAAAGTAAGTAAGGTATGTGAATGAAATTTAGGTCATTAGTGTTAATATAATTTATTTGTGTAGTTTTTATGGTGTGAAGATGCATGTTATTTTTTGTAGTTTTGATGAAAATGATTTAGCTTTTTGGTATATAATGTAGCATGAGTTGTCCAATTATTTATTGAGATAGAGTTCTTTTTTCAATTGAAAATTAGGGTTTTTTTTACATGAAAATAGTTTAATTTCGTTAAATTGACCAATATTGAGTCGTTATTGTTGTGATTGTATGTATATGGTATTGGGTAGTCCAACTATCATGTGCATATCATAGATAATTGTAAATATAAACTTTCAAGTAAACTGGTATCCTAGGATATTAGTTCATGACTTATAGGTTAATTAGATTGTAATTCTTGAAATGAGGTTGTATAGGGTTATAATTGTGTAAAGGTGAAAGTTGATAGTGTTGGTTACACATTTATGTGGTTTCTATGTCTGTTTAAGGAAGCTTAAGAGTGGTATATGTTCTTGCTAAATGAGGGATTTTTATGAATCTAATATTATTTGATAACTTGATAAAAAATTTAAATTTGTTCATGTATTTTTAGACATATGTATAATGATGGTTGGATTATGTTTAAGAGATTTTTTAATATTGTCATTTTGATCATTTGAGAATCGAAACATGTGTGATATTTGCAACTAAACTGTTAAAAAGTACATGATGTCATGAGATAAGTGTGAATAAGCGAGTGTTTATTAATATACTAGTCGATATAGTATTGTTGACTTCATGAGGTGTAAATTAGACATCTTACCTTTTAATTAAAATAAAGTTAATAAATTATTTTGTGGTTATACTATTAGAAAATATATTGGAGGTTGTTGATGTGATGTAAGTTCGTATATATTGTAGGTGTTTGGTAGTAGTGTTAAGGAAAATTAAAGGCATTAGCTGGTTGTTGCATTCATTGTTTGGTTGTAGTGTACAACCTCAAGTTCATATATGGCTAGAAGAGAGGTTGTTCTGTATGTGTGTATGGGCGGGTATGTAGAGGATGGAGGAAGTAGGAGTGGGCCCTATATAGGGGCTAGAGTGGAATGTGTTTGGGTTAGTGAGACAATGCGTGTTGAAGAGGTATGGAATAAAAAGTTGAGTATGCCATCGGAGAGGTACTTGGTGAGTGTATGTTGTGGTACACGTTGAAATATGATAGGAGTTTGTTTATTAAGTTTAGAAGAGATAGTGACTTGGAGAAATTGATGAAGGGTAATGATGACCATGCATATTTGTATGTAGTAGGGAAGGATGGTCTACGTCGACGGTTTTAGAGGTTTATGGGGATGTTCGTGAGAGACAATTGCAAGGTTAATTTGCAAGTGGGATAAGCGGGCTAGTTTCATCTCAACATAACAAGAAACCGACAACAACAAATGGTGCTCAACGTACAAGCGGTGAAAATGTAACCAGGTAAATGTAGCGAGTATGTGATGTTTATATTAAATACGGTCTCCTCATGTAAGATTGTTATTTAATGTTGGAAATTAATTTAAATTTCAATGAAGTTAATGTTGATAATGTCAAATGCTTAGGGGCAAAAACAAGGTTGAGAATGATGGCAGAGGTGATGTAGCAAGTGATGGTCTATATACGGATCCATCAATTAGGAAAACATCGTTTGCATAGATGTAAATGAATCCGATGATTCAAGTTCCAACTCCGAATCGGACCTTGAAGCATGAGGACTTGTTTGGCCTCAATCGGGAGTGTAGTCCGAGGCTTGTCGTAAAAGGATATTGATATGGATGAATGAAATTAAAGGTAAGGGGCAATTATTTTCTTCAATCGATCAATTTAGAGTAAGCATGTGGAAGTATGCAATTGCGAATCGATTTGATTATAAGTATGACTCGGAACTGTCGGAAACATATCGTGGTAAAATGTACAGTTGTTGAGTGTCATTTTTATATTTGTGTACAAGGATACAAGAACATGAAGGGAATGTTTGTGACGGTCTTTAGAGGGGAGCATGCTCACAATGTGGGCGACCAATGTTAGATGGGACGAGTGTGGCAAAGCAAGGATGAGGGAAAAGCTTCTAGCTTGAGTCATCGACGGGAAGGTGCGACTTTCCGTTGATTACTCACCGGCTGAGGTAATCAAGGACTTGGAGCTTGAATTGGGTTTACAATTGTCACACATGCAAGTTTGGAGGGGTCGTGAGCATGTGCGTGTTTTAGTGATGGGATGTCCAAAAGATCATTACAAGTTATTGCCTTAGATGTCTGCTGCGATTATCCGCTCAAATCCCGACTCAAGAGCATTTGTTGACATGGATGGGCTGAGGTTCAAGCGCATGTTTTTGCTTACGGAGGATCTCTTAATGGGTTTATTATGGGTTGTCAAAAGATGTTATTTGTTGATGGGACTCATCTAAGTGGTCCTTACGAAGGGACCTTGCTGGCTATCATGGCGTTCAATGCATATAACTACCTATTTGATGTTGCATATGCAATAGTGTGCAGGGAGAATAATGAAGATTGGTTATGGTTCTTGACTATTCTGCATGAGTCTTTGGGTGGAATGAAACCAGTCATAATGTCCGATAAGCACCAATCTCTTTTGTATGTGGTGCCAAGGTTTTTGGTCTAGAGAATCATACATAATGTTTGAGGCATCTAAGAGATAACTTCATAACAATAGCGAGGAAGCTTGGTATTCGACGCGAGGAATCGAAGGACTTGTTGAAGGAAATGTTCAATAGGGTAGCCTATTCACCTACTATGGAGGAATACACGATAGCCCTCGATGAGCTACGGAGGTTCAAAACAGAGTTAGTTGCTTGGGCGGAGGCAAATAAACCTGAATGTTGGGCCCAATCTAAGTTTACAAAGGATAGATGAGGAAGATTTAATAACAATGCTATTGAAAGTTGGAGCAACTAGATGCGTAAGCTTCGATATATGCCAATCCTACTGGCTAGTAAATGGACATCTTCGAAGTTAAGAATGAAGATGGACAAGAGGAAGGTCTACTTGGTTGAATGGAAGAACAGTGCGGGTAAAAGAGTGGAGAAGATGTTGCAAAACAAATTTGAGAATACAAGTGTAGTCCTTGATGTCAAAATGTTTAGCCGAGCATCGGTGTGCATAGTGTGTACTTGACCAACAACCGGACGTTAGTTGTGAACCTAACAAACATGACTTGCAGTTGCAAGTGGTGGCAACTTCGGGGCCTTATGTCCATGTTATGGATATGATTGAGAGACATAAATTATGGATCTACGATTACGTCAATCCTTGTTATAAAACTCCTCATAGAGAACAATATACATGAATGTTCCGCATCAAATGGAGACACATGACATTGCGTCTGTGGATGATATTACGGGCAAGTTGTTGGTGGAAATGCACTTGATGAGGATTACAACCGTCACATATTATCTCCAAAGAAATTACGTGCATGCTGGGAGACCACGAACAAAACGGAGGGAATCTCAAGGGTAAGGAATGAAGACACGAAGGTGCTATAAGTGCGGTGAAGGCGGTCACTATAAGAACACGTGTAGAGTCTAAGGACTGATTTTGACGTTGATTACGTTGGAGATATCGTGGCTGTGGAGGACTTGTTGGATAGTGTTGTCTAAGGCCAAAGGGTTCCATGTTTACCTCTTATTTATCTTAGGTAAGATATGTTTATATATTTGAGTAATGTTATTAAGCTTTGTATGTGTGGTTTATGATTGGACGAACAATGTGTGTCCTGCTTGTGTCAAAGGTGTGATTTCTTATTTGTCGACGAGTGTAATAGGTTCAATTTTTGGTCAATTATGTGACATAATTGTATGTAATATCTTTTGGGGAACAAAAGGTTTGTTTGCTCCTATTGTGAAGACATAAACTACATTTACTAATAACCTTTGCTTATATGTTGTTTGGAATGTAATAAGTGGAAATTGATAAGTGTTATCTATATTAATTTGGTCGGAGGTTGCTTCCCTATTTAGGAGATTAGGGTAGCATCATAGACGATAATCTTACCAAGCATTACTTTTTTTGTTTGAATGAAACCATTAGAATATACTAGAGTTTAAGTATTCCACGTTTAGGCGGAAATATAATCTCAAGTCATCTTTCTAGATTTTAGTACCGGTAAATCACTCAAACCCAATTTAATCTCTCAATTTCCTTTATGATTTCTTTACATATACGTTTATTATATTATTCAACAAGACCACAGACCATACTTAAAAAGCTTAAATCGATGTTTAACACAAGATACAAGACTCATGAGTAGTCCTGGACAATCCCACGTCTCTAAGGGGTCATAGGTTTCCTTTGGAGGCGACCATGGACCTCCTCATGGTTCGTGGGGGTTAATGGTTGACTTTTGGGGCCACTACGGGTTGCCCCACAGCCTGTGGGAGCGCCCGTGATGAGTGGTTTTCACTATTTTCACCCATTGCTGCCCACCACAATTTTTACTATTGCTCGTGGTCGGGAAAGCAGCCCCAACGCTCTTTTTTTTCTTCCCTTTAAACTAAACTATTAGCAATCATGTTCTAATTATATTAAACCTATTTAGGGGCTGTTTGGTTCAACATGAATGGAATGGAATGAGAGACTTAAAATTTGGAAGAATGAAATGAGATTTGATTGTTTAATTTCATATGTTTGGTTTATTAAAAAATGTAATCGGTATCATTTATATTGTTTGGTTTAATTTTGGAATGAAATCAATTATTTTGTTTTAAATTTTTTATTAATATAAATTATTTTTAATGTCAATCTCATAATGTATCTCCGAATGAAATCAATTATTTTATTTTAAACTTTTTATTAATATAAATTATTTTTAATGTGAATAATTTCCCTTCTCTCATAATGTATCTCCTTTCTTCTTCCTGCTACCTTTACTCTCTCTCCTCAAATATTAAAACTCCATATCCAATGCTCCTTCATGCTCACTTTACTATCTTTCCTCAAATATTAAAATTTCATGGCCAATGCTTCTCCCACTTCCATGGAAACATCTTCTCTATCTCTGCTCCTACACTACTACAGGAATCACTTATAACGACGGGTCTTTAACGACGGTTAAAAGGAAAAACTATCATGAAAAATGGATCGATAACATTTTTGTAAATAACATGCATTCCGTAACACTTATGACGACGATTCTTTTATAGAATCGTCGTCATATGTATTGATGTAAACATTTAATGATGGTTCTCTTAAAGAATCGTCATCAAATGTCTTTCGGATATAGTCTAAAAATCCGAGAACATACCTGCGATTTCCACGCCCACTTACACATGCTCTCTACTCTTGGTCTTATCGCTCTCTACAATTTCTCTCCTCCACTACTACCTCGGATCTGGAATTCGTAGCTACTAGTAAGTTATCCTCACCGTAGGAGTTTCCTCTCTCTTAGTCTTTCATTTCTTCATAATTTCCTCTCCCTCACCTTCGCCGTTGTCTCTTTTAAGCGTAGATCTCCTCAAACTCATTCTCGCTGTCCAGCCTCTCCCTCACCTTCGCCGTTGTCATTTCTTACGGTATGAATCTCTATGCTCTCTTATTTTGCTTTAAGTTATTTACAAAATGTAGATAGTTAAATGTTGAATGTATTTACGGTAATTATGTGAATGTTGAGAATGTGGGTGATGTTTGAGATTGTTGAAATGTTGAATATTGAGAATGTGGGTAACATTTGTTTAGTTTATTAAGTTGAAAATTCGTGAAATATTTGAGATTTTGAGAAATGAGGTTTAGGAGTTTAGGATTTAATTATAGCGAAATAGAATGATCGTTAAAGATGGTAGATCGAAAGAGTGCATCCAAATTTGTTTAGGGTTTTAGAGAAATATAAAGATAATTTGGATATAGGGTCATCCCCAAAACTTTCTCATAAAGATAAATTTGTATCCAAATTTGTTTACTTCGATGAGGTGATGTTGGGGTGGACTCATTTATATATTCAATTACCGAAATAGCATCTAAATATATTTAGAGTTTAGAGAAATAGAAATATTTATGATTTACGGTTTGGGGAAATAGAAAAATTTGTGGTTTAGGGTTTAAGGACCAAAAGGGAGAAAATATAAATGTGAAGATGTAAAAAATTGGAAAGGTATTTGGATATAGGGATCTCCCCAAATACTTCTCATAAAGATAAATTTGTAATCAAATTTATTTATATTTTGGTGAGTTGATGTTGGGATGAACTAATTTATCCAATTATCTAAATTTTCGGTTTCCTTTTCGTTGCAAGTTTGTTGTATTATACATGATCGTAAACTAGAGTACATGATTTTTTGAAGTTTACGTAATGCATAAGACAATAATGAATATCAATGAAATGTTGAGTCCATCCATTTAGTTTGCTTTAACAACCCAAGACATAACTAGAATCGGAGTTCTCATAACCCTTGTTGACTTTAACAATGAGGTTGGATTCACTAGGGAAGATATAAAGTCTATGTACAGCGTGGGTCGGTCCACGGAGATAAAGAAAAGGGATGAAGGATTTATTGGAGAAATAGGTGATAAACAATAGGAAATTATTACTAGTTTTGTAATTGTTTACCGCCTTTTTCTCCTATAAATCCTTCAACCCTTTTCCCTTTCTTCGTGGATCGACCCACACCGCACATAGACTCTATGTCTTGCCTTATGAACCCGACCTCATTGTTAAAGACAACAAGTGTTATGGGAACTTCGGTTGTGGTTATATCTTGGGATAGTTAAAGTAAATTAAAGGGACCACCTTAATATTTTATTCATACTAATTGTACTATGCATTATGTAAATCTTCAAAAACAATTATGTCTAATTTATGATAATGTATAATACATCAAAATTGGAAGTAAAAAGGAAACCATATAAATGTATATGAAGGTTTGCTCCTAGAGAGGTTAAGTCACCCTAGAGGGGGCTAATAGGGTAATGAAAGATTTTTGAGAAATATCAAACAATTCACGTATAGATTAGAAACGAACCGACTGCGAGTCTAGATTGGACTCGAAAGTTAAACACTTAGAAATACCTGGAAACCCTCCCGGGCAAAAACCACGGACAGTGCTAATCCAAGCACCAACTCAAATCCACTAATTAAATCATCAATTACAAAGGATTGACTTTAACCGAATTGGTCCCTTACACAATTCCTTTATAATTTTTCCTATACTCGAAGTTCCCTTATCCGATCTAGTATTTCATGATTGAGATAATCCTTACAGTTAGGGACAATTGAGTTGAGTAAGCCCTTACAGCTCGGTCAAGGGACTTAGAAAGAAAGTAAAGAGTAGAGGTGATTACAATACTTTCTTTACAACTCGGAAAGTAAGAAATTACAGATTTGAAGTTGTAAAAGGTAGAAGATTGAGTAACAGTGAGAATGTGTTCGGTTCCAAAATCTTCAAGTCTTATGGAGTGATTTATGAGCACCAAGGTAGCATGACCGTTAAGACTTGTTACTGGATTGGTGAGCTTCAATAGCCATCGTAATGGCTTGTACGAGTCACTTAGAAAAAGATCTGTTAAGATGTGAACATTGTGTAACGGTTCTTGACTCCAAAAATAGTCCAACCCTCTAGTGGTGATTGAAATATGGGGTGGAAACAACCGTTAGACTCAAAGTTGAATTTTTCTAATTTTGGAAACATACAACCTTGACACGGTGTCCGAGCCATGTCCGAGAATGGGTAATTTCTATCTGCTTGGTGTTTAATGGCTAGAAACCGGCAGCTTTTGTAATTAAAAAATAGATTAGGCTTTTTTAAACAACTTATAAAAGCAAATCAAAGTGGTACTCAAAGTATAAAAATACTTTGGCCCAAGATTTGGCATAGATAATAATAAAATCAAAGTAATTAAGCACTTAATTATCTTCGACTCTAAAAGAATGGAATTTTGTGGGTCTAATATCCATTAAGTTCGATTCCATCTTGAGTCAATACTTAAAATGATCAAGTTAGAGAGAATAAAATATCATGATACATAGACTTGATCAAGCAAATAATTCTCCATAAATAAACTGACATTAGAAATTAGAATTAACGTTGTAATTCATTTTCACTTAAAACATGAAGTTAGTGCTCGGAATAGAAGTGTTAGAGAGATTATTTATGCGATAGTTCCGAGTTGTGTCCGAGGGGCCGAAACTCGGTTCGGAATGTTATGCTTGATTGACTTGTTTCGAGCGGGTCGGAACATGATGAAAATCTAGATAAAGGTTTCTATAAGGCCCAAAATGACTTAAAATCGAAACTCAAGAGAGATAGAGAGTTATACATGAGTCTTCAATAAATATATATATATATATATATATATATATATATATATATATATATATATATATATATATATATATATATATTATTAATATAATACATACGTAAACAATTCTCTTACACAACAAATAGAGGACAAAAGTTGTATGTATAAATGTGAAAATGTAAAAAATCGGAAAGGTATTTAGATATAAGGATCTCCCCAAATACTTGTAATAATGATAAATTTGTTATCAAATTTATTTATTTTGATGAGTTGATATTGGGGTGGACTAATTTATCCAATTACCTAAATTTGCGGTTTCCTTTTTGGGTGCAAGTTTGTTGTATTATACATGATCGTAAACTAGAGTATATGATTTTTTGAAATTTACATAATGCATAAGACAATAATGAATATCAATGAAATGTTGAGTACATCCATTTAGTTTGCTTTAACAACCCAAGACATAAGGGGAACTGAAATTTCCTTGTCATAATTAACAATGAGGTCGGGTTTATAAGACAAAACATGATGTGTACATGCAACATAGGCCGATCCATGAAGAAGGTCAACCGAAAATAAATGTGATAAACAATAAGAAACTAGTAATAATTCACTATTGTTTATTACCTTTTGTTTCCATTTGACTCATCTACTCCTTCTGTCTTTCTATGTGGATCGGCCTATGTTGCATATGCACTTCATTTTGTCTTGTAAACCGACCTCATTGTTAATCACAACAAGGGAATTCCGATTCCCGTTATGTCTTGCGTTGTCAAAGGAAATTAAAGGCATAACCTCAATATTTTATTCATATTTAATTGTCTTGTGCATTATATAAAATTTCAAAAAAAATCATGTCTAGTTTATGGTACATGTATAATACATCAAAATTGGAAGCATAAATGAAATCATATATTATATATACATACTTTTTTATTTTAAAAAAGAGAATTTAACCACAACAAAAAAAAAAAAAGTTACAATAATGGTCCGTGTTAGGAATATATATTAAGTAACCTCATCTTTTTCATTTTTCATATAATTTGATTAATGACATGCTTAATTGTGTATAATAATGATTATTTTGGTTACCAATCTATGCTTTTCATTAAATTATTGTATGCATTTCATAAGTTTAGAGAACCCGTTCAAAAATCTGTATATACCAAGTTATCCTAGGTAGCGGCATGTGCATAAATGTGCGTACAACGCTTAAGATATTAGCTTGGTATGTATAGTTTTTGAATTGTCCGTGTTGGACAGTTTGAGAATAATATGATAATAGGTTGTGTTGTTATTATAATCTTATATAAATTTGACAAGATATTACGGTGCTCATTTCTCCTCTCGTTCTTCGAGTGCAATTATGATGACAATGTGTTTGATGTGTGTATCTTTACTTATATTATCATACAATTAAGTAAGGATATACACATTAATCACTTCGTTTTCATACGTTATTCTTGAAAGACTAAGGGAAAATACTTGCCGAAATTTTTTCAAATGTATGATAAGATTTTGCTACACGATCTAGGGTCATATTATTCTTGAATGGGTTTAGGACCATCTATCCTTGTGTAAGGATCTCGGGCTCATGTCATATTATTTATGCGTAAGTACATATTTCTCGAAGTATATGCGGTGAATTGCTTCACGTGTTTATGGTTAAGGTATTGATCGAGTGTGGGTTTATAGCGATAGGAGGAGTATAGAATATCATAATGGTGTTAACAACTTTCTAGAGATTGCGATCGGACATGCAACCAAATTCGGAGAATAGTCCATATTTTGTTCGTGTTTAAGGTGTTTTAACTTATCAAGATTGCCCACTAAGGTTGTAATAAGTTGTCTATATCGACATGGGTTTGACATAACTTAAAAGGTGCGAGTATGGTATGGGGAAGATGAGTCTATTATTAATGGCGTACGAGAGAAAAATGAAGGGTATGATGAAAATGAAGCCGATAATAGTATGGAATTAGAAGATCGACACGAAGATCTAGTTTGTGGAGTAGAACGTGATTTATCGATCAACCACACATATTGAAGCAATTGTTAGCCGAGTCGGAGAAACATCTTTACCAGGGTATGATAAATATACCTGTTTATCAGCCTGTATTGAGGTTGATGAACTTAAAAACAGACTAATGGCTAGAGTAACAACGGTTTCACGGACTTGCTGAGTGTGCTCAAAGATATACTCCCGGACGGCAATGTCCTTCCCAGCCGTACATACGAGGCGAAGAGGATGTTGTGTCCTATGGGCATGGGGTATAAGAAGATACATGCTTGTCGCAACGATTGCATATTGTACCAAAAAGAACATGCACATAGAAATGAATGTCGTAAGCGTGGTGTACCTTGATACAAAATGAAAAACATCAATGGAGAGAATGTTGAGGGACCTCCCGCAAAGGAGTTGTGGTACTTACCGATAATATCGAGGTTGAAGTGCTTGTTTTCAAGTGCAACCGATGCCAAGAACTTGACGTGGCTTGCCGACGGAAGAATATGTGATGACAAGCTACGTCACCCTACCGATTCTCCTCAATGGAAGAAGATCGATTCATTGTTCCTAGAATTTGGTAGGGAAGCACGGAATTTAAGTATAGGTCTTTGTACGGATGGAATAAACCCCTACGGTGACCTCAGCCGCAAGCACAACAGATTGACCCGTTCTTTTGGTTATCTACAACCTATCATCGTCGTTGTGTATAAAGCGCAAGTACATTATATTGTCAATGCTTATTTATGGGCCTAAACAGCTAGGAAATGATAAATATGTGTATTGGGCGTCTTTTGTTGAATATTTCAAGCTTTTATGGGATGAAAGTGTTTCGAGTTTAAGATGCAAACCATCAAGAGCAATTTACATTGCGAGATATGGTCTTCACCATAATCAATGACTTCCTCGTGTACGGAAACTTGTCCGGATACACTCGTCAAAGGCCATAAGGCATGCCCGTTTATGCATAGGGTACTTGCT
Organism: Talinum fruticosum; assembly: GCA_021018815.1. NCBI lineage: Eukaryota > Viridiplantae > Streptophyta > Magnoliopsida > Caryophyllales > Talinaceae > Talinum > Talinum fruticosum. The sequence continues at coordinate 646,690 of JAITYX010000080.1, read as the reverse complement.
CCTATTAACTTAAGCAAGGAAAAAGACTGACCTATCTCGGACACCGAAAATTTCTTCTCTTTTCCCATCAATATCGTAAGAAAAAGAAGGCTATCAATGGCAAAACCGAGATGGATTATGCTCCAATTGCATTAAGAACACATCAAATATATGAGCAAGTGAAGGATCTTGATGTGGAGTTCGGCAAGCCATACCAATGTCAATTCGCAAACGGTGTGTGGAAAAAGAGATCAATATTTTTTATTTTCCATACTTGGAAAGAGTTGTACGTGAGACATAGTCTTGATGTAATGCATATAGAGGAAAACATATGTGAAAGTCTCATTGGCACTCTTCTTAACATACCAAGGAAGACCAAGGACAAAGAGAAAGCACGACTCAATATATGTGAAATTAGGAACATGGGAGGAATTAGCACCACAACCAAAGGGGAAGAGAACATATTTGCCTTCAGCGTCTTACACATTGAGTAGAAGGGAAAAACAATGTTTGTGTGAGGCCTTAAAGAAACTCAAAGTGCCACAGGGATATTTTTCAAACATCGGTAGACTCGTTTCGATATCCGATTATAGACTAATCGGTCTTAAATCTCATGATTGTCATGCTTTGATGCAACAAATACTATCGGTTGCTATTCAAGCCGTGATGCCGAAACATGTCGGACGAGCGATCACAAGACTTTGCGTCTTCTTCAATGCCATATGCAACAAAGTTGTTGATTTGGAGAAATTGGATGATCTTTAGTGCGGTGTGAACGTTACATTGTACCAACTCGAGATGTACTTTCCACCTTCTTTTTTGATAACATGGTGCACCTAGTTGTCCATTTGGTGAGAGAAGTGCGGTTCGTGGCCCGGGTTTTTACCGATGGATGTACCTTTTTGAACGTTTTATGAAAATTCTCAAAGGATATGTTAGAAATCGGTACCGATCGGAAGCATGCATTGTTGAAGCATACACAACTAAGGAATGTGTTGAGTTCTGCTATGAATACTACTCTCAAATGGAAGAAGTTGGTATTCCAAAACATCGATTTATAGGGAAGATCGATTGGCGGGGAAACTGGGGCTGACGGTTCTAACAATCATCTTTATATTCTACAAAACAACGATGAAGTGCAATCGTTCATTGATGAGCACAAATCCCTCATAAGGAGACGAGTACCTATGAAAAAATGAGACGTGGTTACTCGACCCATCATAATCGCATAATTATCAATCGGTTCAAAGATAGAGCAACCACTAGCCAATTGGAAGAATCACAAAAACATATCTCGCATGAACATTCGTAAGCTTGGCTAGAGGGTTGTAATTGGAAGTCATATCTTATCGTGTGTATGCCATCAATGGATACTCTTTCTACAAAAGAGTCGGGACAAGAGGAGCACCTCGTAAAATAGTGGGGTCACATTGGAGGCTCATGCACTTCATGTTTCCAGCTCCAAGGACAAAAATCCCGTTGTAGCTAAAATGTTATATTATGGAGACATTGAGGAGATATAGGAGCTAGACTATGTTGACTTACGTTAGCTCGTTTTTCGGTGCAAATGGGTTGACAATAACAACGATGTCCGAGTTGATGAGATGAGATTCACGATGGTCAATCTCACAAGAGAAGGGCCTAAATGGGATCAATTTGTTATGGCATCCCAAGCAAGACAAGTGTTCTACATTGAGGACCTGGCCAATGATAAGTGGTCTATTGTTCTTCAAAGGAAGAGGCACATTGCTTTGGTAGGGATGGTGAAAATGTGTGTGAATTTGTTGAGGAGACCTCACCTTTCTCCTTGGGAATAATTGTCGAAAATGAGGATCCCAATTTTGAATATTTGTATTTAAGGGTTGACCATCAAGAGGGCTATATATTGAAGATAAGTGCAAAGGAGGGGGAAAAAGGCATAAACTATATAATTATATCAACTCGGTAAGAACATTAATTTTATGCCGGAGGATATCTAATATTGTTGCTTGTTTTAGAAACCGTAGCTTGCTTTTTATTATTTTTGACTTGTAATATTCATATAATAGATTATTGTTCGATGAGGATCAAAATAAGGGCTAAGTTGTCCAATGAAAGGGTAGAAGATCATCATTCGATGGGGGCCATCATTCGAGTAATGTTTCTTATGGATAATTGTTGTTTAATGCTTTTCTCAATTTTAGGTGCTAATCTCGGCTCCCACTTAATGTTTTCCTCTTGTTTTTATGTTGTCCACCTCTACCCCTGCACGAACTCCAAACAAGCAAAATAAGGATTAAACTCTCTAATGGAGGGGTAGAAGATCATCATTCGCCGAGGGTTAAAAGGACTAAACTTTTTCGGGTAATATTTCTTGTGGATAATTGTTGCTTAATGCTTTTCTCGGTTTTGCTTGCTAATCTCAACTCCCCCTGAATGTTTTCCTCGGTTTTTATGTTGTCCACCTCTACCTGCACGAACTCCAAGCAAGCTATACATAAGAGGAGCATCACTTTGGCACAACGATAAAAGAAATAACGATTGTTGGTGAAATGACCTCATTATGTATTCCTTTTTTAGTACTTATGCCAAAAACTCCATTTCTTGGTCTTTGAATTTTGTGGAATAAATGACTTCAATATTTATGCCAAAAGGTTCATCTCTATTTGCCCAAAGTGATACTTTTTAGTAGATTGAGTCGTGTGCTTATTTTTATGACTATATTGCTTGCTTGGAATTCGTGCGAGAAATAGCATGGCCAATAAATATGATGTATATATGTTGTCCGAGGCTACCTCTGCAGCAACTCCAAACAAGCAATATCGTCATAAAGACAATCACATAACTAAATTTACTACAAAAGGATCACTTTGGGTAAATAGAGATTTTTCTAGGGATGAAAACATTGAAATGAGTTTATTCTACAAAGTTTCAAGACGAGAGATGAACTTTTTCACATAAATGCTTGACGAGTACTCTTTGTATTATATTTCACATCATTGTAATATATTCATTGTTGTAACTTATTGTGAAATATGGAATTGTATTGTCGATCTTGTTAAAGATGAAGTTTGTTATGGTTGTAGTAATGTGGAAAATTTTTGTAATATTTTGAAATAATTGAGGTCTGTTGATTGTTGTTAAGTTGTGATGTATTTTGTAGTGTATTTTGTACGGGGGTATGGAAAAACTAAAAAAACTATAAAAAAATTTCAGACCTATGATGACGGTTCTTACATTAGAACTGTCGTCATATGCCCCCGCCTCAAACATTTTTGGCATTTACATGCGGGACCTATGACAAAGGTTCTAATGTAAGAATTGTCGTCATAAGTCACTATATGACGACGGTTTTTTGCAAAACCGTCTTCATAGAGTGACATATGACTACTGATTTTCCATATGACGACGATTCTTTTGCAAAACCGTCTTCATAGAGTGACATATGACTACGGTTTTCCATATGAAGCGTCATCATATAGGGGTATATCATTACGGTTTTGAACCGTAATAAAAGATGCTACATACAACTATGGCCATATAAACGACGCCGGTTAACCGTAGTTAAATGTCGTTTTTAAGCGGAGTCAAAAGTGGTTCTTGTAGTAGTGCTAATTCGAGATCCGGCACAATTCTTTCTCCTTTTCGCCATCTTCTTCCTTGCTGGTGGTGGTCGGAGCTCTCTCTCCTCCTTGTGGTGGTTTCCGGCATTTTCTATCTCTTTAACAACCAATCGACACTCGATTCAGGTCGTCCACTCTCTCTCCTTGACCTTTGCCGTGGTTTCCAGCGTATTGTCCCTTCGCGACCGGTTTGAATTCCGATGTGGGTGACCAAACTCTTTCCTCCCTTCTTTGGCAACATCTAGAGGGTGTTGTGAGTTTCATGAGTAATGAAAGATGAAGTGGTGTGGGTTTAATGAACGATTGATGTTTTTCCTTTTTTTTAATTAAAATGTCGATTCCTTAGTGGAATGAAAATTGAAACCTCCTAAAAATAGGAGGAATCAAAACCCTTAGAAATTAGAGGGACTCGATATCTTTATAAATCAAGTCTCATACCTAAAAGGTCCAACCAAATATAAGGTATGGAAACTTGATAGTTTTAGGTCTCAAGTTCCATTCCAGAATCCCCAACCAAACACCCCCTTACTCCTTCTTAAACAGATGAGATATCACATATTTAATCCTCAAATATATAAATATTTATGAGATTTTCGATCCTAAAAGAAGCCTATACGATATAATTAAAGAAAGTCGTCGGATAATAGAAAAGACTCGACATAGATACATCTAATTACATTGTGAAACATCTTATATAAGTAATGATTGTTTTCATGCATGTTTTACATTGGTACAAATTTTATTCAAGCATGTTTATCATCCGCACTACATAAATGAGCTATCCAGGGGTAACCGCATAGTTATTCACGGATCACCACATGCCCCCTAAAAAACAATTCATGTTTATTAAACTTGTATAATCTTGTGGATTATAAAAATATAAAATTGTGCTACCTAATTCTTTTTACAACGTCATTAAATGTATCAAGTATATTTCACTTGTTACGATTTTTTAAGTGAGATAATCTCATTTAACATAATCCTCATTAGGAATCATGTTAAAAACATCTTAAAACTATTTAATCCTCCTTAAACAAATCAAATGTCACATATTTAATCCTCAAATCTCTATATAAGTATTTATGAGATTCTTGATTCTAAACAAACCTATATGATATAATAAAAAATGTCGTCATACAATAAAAAAAGACTTGACATAAATACATTCAATTCCATTGTAAAACATCTTATAAGTAGTAATTATTCCCATGTATGTTCTACATTTGTATGCATTTCATTCAAGCATGTTTGTCATCCGCACTATGTATATTAGTTACCCCAAGATAACCTCATTCACTCCTACATTGATAATCACATTGTTTAACCTGCAAGTATATGTTTTTTTTTTTTTTGGAGATCTCCATCAAGTGAAATGATATTGTTTCTTGGTTATCTTGGTTACTTTAAGAACATTTCTGTTATGTTACATATATGTTACATATTGAAAGTCCAACTTTGACTGTTATATTTGAAAAAAAATGAACTTGCCATCAGTTTATTCATGAGTAGTTCATAAAGGGGAAATGAAACAGGTCCTTCAACTATTAAAATGTATATCGATTTCATGAATTTGACGACTACACATTGGACCTATGAAGGATTTTAAAAGCACAAAAAGAAAAATACACCGCATTTGTTAGAGATTAGGTTCTTCTTTCACTCAAAACATCTTGGAAGAACCGCAATCATTCAATTTTCCTGTCATTAGTAAAAGAAGAATGTCCGTTAAAATTATAAAGGAAACATTGAATACGACATATACGTTGAATGCATTTTTTATTAAATACTACGACTTACCTTGACAATGAAAGACATATGTTTGTCCTTATCGGTCACGTGAATGATATATACTTTGGATGTATCCTACAACACTGCCCCTTCTCCAACAAAACCCAATGTCTTCGTAGGGGAACAACCTATAATAACACAAACACTACCATGACACATGCCATCACTAACGGATAACATTCCCCTACAAACACTTATATAAGTCAATTCACTGGGACTCGTGGGAATGCTCGGGGACACCAAAGCATTGAAGACATACACATCGAAGATGTAGAGAACTCGGGGGAACATTAGCTTCATGGAACAAAGAAATATTCAGGCTAAGTAACTACATCGGCAAACAAAGGTGGACATGTGTTTTGGGAGAATTTCGGAAAGTAGAAAACTTTGCATGTGCAATTTTGGTCATTTATGCACCAAATGGAAAAGTGACACACATAAGGTGAGGAATCAACTCAGAGCTCGAAGGTTAATTTAAGTCTCCCCTCTACTAATGAGAGACTTAAATAAAGTGCTATACCATCCGAAAGAAGAGGGAAACCACCCTCATAAGCAACATGACAGGACTAAAGGGAGTTAATTCTTGAGTTGATTGATTTAGACATTGGCTTGAAGTAATGGAAAGAAGGTATATCCTATGATCAATTTTTGGGGAATTTTATCAAATAGATGGTGAGCAGATCAAATTGTTTAACATAGCACTATAAATTAGGAAGAGACCAGATTCGAAGCTCGAATTATGACTACTAGCAAGATCATAGTTTTCAACCACAAAAGGAAGGTACTCAAAACCCGATTTCGAACTAAACCTCGATATTGGGGAGAACTAATAGTAGAAAATGGAGGTGTCAATTAGTACGGGGTGGAAGAACTCGGCATGTGAAATTCTTACGAGAATTTATTTATCTAATGGAGTAAAATGGGTGGCTAATTACGGTGAATATAGGGGCAACGAGGATTTCCAATTTTAACCTTAGCTACATCGGTAGATTGATGATCAAGATTGACCAAAAAGTAATGGTTGGCTTTCATAATGGAATGGCAAGAGATTCGACATCGGCGGATTGTTTCATATGCAATTAAGGGCTCCAAGTTCACATGGAGTAGATTTATGATCGAGATTGATTGGCCAAAAAGTAGTGGTTGACTTTGATAATGGGAATATTTGTGAGATTGGTTGGGTTATTGAGTTGTGAAATATATTAATTTGTTATTATTTGGCATTTAGATGTACTTGCCTTTTTGGCTAGCCTTTCAACACTACTAATAAAAAAGTCAATTCAACCCTTCAAATATAACAATTTAAGATAATACAACAACCGACAAGTACACAATATTTGGATATCAAAAACAATTGTTAAGGATAACGAGAACTGTCCGAACAACATAATATCATTTACATTGCATAACATTTTCCAAGTAATTATCCTCGGTCAATTTCATACATTCTCAACGAGATACACCAACCACTCAAAAACACTTCAACAACAATATATCAAACACATGTAAAATTTACACAAATTTATATGCATCATCCTATGTTTTTAATGTTAATCGAACACACACCCATACTAATCACCTCATTTTTCATATTTATAACAATAACTACAAGTCCGATAACCTCCAATGAACAACATTCAAATTTTACCTCACAATTCACCATAATCCAACACAATCAACCTCTAATGAATAATATTCATTATAAACCCCAACTTTAGTAAAAAAACCCAACCCGCTTATGGTATAACACATCAAAAATATAAATCAAAAAACAAAAAACCTAAGCCTCAAATACATACAAATTCAAAGCTCTAACCCTATTGCAACTCAAGTTAACATCTTTATATTGCATAAACCCACTCACTCGGTATCGGATTCCCTACAAAATTCTTTCAATTTAAATGAAATTCAACTCATTTTGCCAAAAATCATCATCCCCAATAACTCAAATCGTTCACACAAAAATTAAACATATACACAACTTACCTAGGTTAAATTATGGTTTGATTCTTCTTTTATCTCATATTCTTCAGGATCATCTTCTCTGTCGTTGTTGTTGCTTGTTGTTCTTCTTCATGCTCTTTTCTCATCTCCCCTTCTCCCTCTCTCTCTTCAATTTCAAACAAATGAGAAATAAAGGTATTCACTTGTTTTAGAAGGAGGAATTCAAAGAAAGGATAATTGTGTCATTTTGCTTCGCTCACTTTGCCCCTAATTTGCCACGTCAAAAGCAATGTCAAAACTTTTAGACATAAAGTAACTCCATTCTTTAAAAAAATCCGCTCAAGTTATATATATATATATATATATATATATATATATATATATATATGCGCGTGTTTGTGATTTTTCTTTTTATTTTATAGAGGAAGAAGACATTTATCGTTCTATTCCTCCCTCTTATTAAAGATTCCGCTGAGCGTGCTCAATAGACAAAAAAAGGTCCACATTTTATTCTCTCTCCAGCATCTCTAAACTTTTCATTTCTGCTCGAGACTAGCGACCCTTTGCTTATCATAGTCAAGCACGTTATTTTGCGTTTATTTTTCTCACACCAGCTCCAATAACGTTCACTCTCCCAGTTGTACTTTCTGAAGAGAGGGAGATCACAGGGCTCTGCTCTTCAGATCTCGGAAGCTCTTGATTTGTTCCCCTTGATGTACTGATATTTGTTCGATCTCTGAAATGGGTATCTTGTTTACTCGGCTCTTCTCTTCCCTCTTCGGGAATAAGGAGGCTAGGATCCTTGTCCTTGGCCTTGATAATGCTGGCAAAACCACTATTTTGTGTATGTTTAGCCTCTTTCTCTTTTCATTTTTGCAATTATTCTTTCAATCTATGTTGGAATTTGGCCGTTTTGTGATATGGGTAGTCACCAATTTTGAATCTTGTTGATGTTTTTGATTTGATCTTGTCAGATCGGCTTCAGATGGGTGAAGTAGTCTCCACAATTCCAAGTGGGTATTTCTGTTGTGACTAATTTTGATAATTCCTGCATCAGGATTGATTTGGTGTTTTTTTTTTTTTGAAATAATCATCTGAGTGTTATATTGAGATGTCCCTTGCCTTTTTCTCTTCGTGCAGCAATTGGGTTCAATGTGGAAACTGTCCAGTACAACAATATCAAATTTCAAGTTTGGGATCTGGGTATGAAATCTTCTCTCTCAGCCCTTGTTTTCCATTTGTTGTTTTGCTTGAGAACTTGGGATTGCTCTGCTTGATTTCATGTTTGAATGATTTTTTAATAAGGAAAAAGTAGCAATTTATAAAAAAATGAACAAAAGAAATGGTTGCAAAGCTAGCATCGTACAAAAGACTATACGCGATCAAAATACGAACTATCCACAAAATTGGCCACCTCAAATAAGTAAGGGCAGAACTTCCCATTCTTCCAACAAAATAGTCTTGATGAAGTCCTCCTTTAAGCGTTGAAGAGTATTTTCAACACTCAAAACTTTTCCATTTCTCTCTCTCCAAATACTTCGAAAAATCACATGAGGTAAAATCAGGGCCGCCTTCTTTTTCTTCACTTTCCTACCGAAGAAACCCTCCCAAGCTAGAAGATGAACCCGGATGGAATTAGAAGCACCCAAGGGATGCCTAAGCAACTAAACGCGAGTTCCCAGGGTGCTCTAGCGAGAAGACAATGAAGCAATATATGATTCCATTGATTCACAATCCCCGTGAACATGAGCATAGAAGGGAAATATCTTTGAACATGAGCATAGAAGGGAAATATCTTTCCGTTTTTTGCAAGTTATCACAAGTCAAAATCCTCCCATGCATAGCCTCCCAAAAAAAGGACACCTTTAGAGCATCCACATCCGTGATCCAAAATTTTGGATCACATGTTGGGACCTATATCTTCCACATCATCTTACAATCCAATTTTTTGGAACTCAATCCATCATCTCTACACCCTTGGATTATCAAATTGGATCGTCAAATAAACTATTTCCTATGGAGCTTACAAATATATATATTTAATTAGTTTTCTTTTTTAAATATGGAAACATTGTCAAAAACGAAACAAAAAAAAAAGGAAAAATGATGCAAGATGGATACGCGAGCGGATTGAGTACACACGCGACCATGCCGTCGGATCGACCTTGGGTTGAATGGAATGAGCGTTGCGGCAAGATTGACCGATCACATGGACATGGATCACATGATCCTTCGTTGCAATTGCTCTTAGTGGGGCTGACGACTTCCAAATGAGCATAGAAGGGAAACCTCCATTCAAATCAGACAGTAGAGATGAAAACTTTAAGTGAAGTAGCTTGAAATAATAGGATCTATATGTGAAATCCCCTTAGAGTTCAAGTTCCATCTTACCATATCAAGTGGAGAATCCCCCATGTTTGAGTGAATTTAGAACAACTGTATTATGGAAAAGCTCAAATATTGATAAGTGTAAGCGATCACCAAATACCATAGTTTTATTCTGGCTTCACGAAGTTTAAGTGTAACTCGGGGTACTTATGTTCTTGAAGCTACACATGTTACATGGGCTAATGTGTTGGTCGGGGTTGTCTTGCAACCAACATTGTTGGCTGTGTTTATCTTTATTTTATTTTATCTTTTTGGAAAATTGTTGTCCCTTTCGCTATGGATAAACTAGTACAATTTCCTTTTTGTTTTTTACTGCCCCCATCTTGGAGCTGTGTTTATAATAGTTCTATCATATCTTGAACAGTCTAGACAGACTATTCTTGCTAGTTATTTTGACAGTTGAACTTAATCTTCTACTTCTTTGGTTTGACGTGAACGTCACTTTTGGAAGAGTCTAGGATCCTGAGTTGTAATTCCATGAATTGTGTAGCTAGGATAGGGGCAACTATAATGCAGTGAAAGAGTGTAGCAGGAGTTAGTGTTGGTGACACCAGTGCTTGGACTCCTTTCGAGTGATGGATCTCCAAAGTTGGAAGATTGTTACATTTTTCTGGCTTAAAATATATGATACAGGGTCTTAAATTGTTTGTGGCCTTGGGTCTTCCATGATAATAAAGTGAGCATCACGGGAAGCTATGAGAGATCATTGTTGAGGCCTTGAACAAGCTTTGCTATTGTTCATTGTTCTATAAACTGTTGCTGGAAGATTGGTGAGAGTTTGTACAGGCCCTGTAATCTATGAGTTACTCACAGGACCAGTTATGATTCTATGGTTCATGGCTCATTAGGTCCATCAATACTTGTCAAATGTGCCCTCCGATGCCAGCTTAATCCATTATCATTTGTTTTTCATCTTCTTTCCATTTCTGACGCTTTACTATACCTGTTGGAACTTCATATAGTCATCATCCACATCATTCCAATTATCTTACTGTGAGTCTCTAACCATAATATTGAAAGAATGATCTCCAAAATATTGGAGTCAAAAGTTCAGCTAATGTCAGGCACGCATCAGGCACAGTAAATGGTGGCTGGAAAACATAGTGGAGCACCTGAAAGCTCACAATGTGAAGCCTCTTGTGAGTGTATGTTGCACTTTTAGGCTTTTTACCAGTATCAATTATGATAATTCATAATTCTGGTATAGCCAAGCTTAAAAATCCGCGGTCCAATGGAATCCTCTCTACGATTTTGGGTTGACACTTCATTTGACCTCTCTTCACCCTTCATAGGAACTAGGAAGGAGTTCAGAGAGTTGATCCAATATGATTCGGATTCAATTTGATTTTATGCCATATGGTGTTGTGCAGATATAAAACCCAGGTAAGTGAAAAAGCAGTTTTGGTGATTATGTTTTCAATAATTGATGTCTTGATTCCTGGAAAAAAGAATCGATAGATGATTAATTAGATGATCTGATTTTTTAGGGTTAGGCTTGTTAAGAATGATTTGTAGGCATGTCTCATCAAGATAGATGATTGCTTTGGTGGTTCCAGGACTTGGGTTTTGATGGAGGAGGAGGACATTATGTTAATCATGAGTAAACCACTGACTTAGCTTGCTCTTGACTCTTGTGCAAGACAATCATTACATCAGTTTTCAGTATGATGGATTGATGTTTAACTTGTGTGTGTACAGGATGTCAATTAGAAATTATATATCTACCCATGCCCTTGGGATCCATTCAATGGGGATCCCTACCTATGAGCAGTTGGAAATTAGTTAATAACCAATTGATGACTATTAATGGTATGTATAAATTAGGAGTTTAGAAAATGTGAGATTGGAAAAGGAGAATTGTTTTCTCTGGTTCTTATGTGAGATATGAGGAAAACAGATTATAAGAAATTTGAACCCTAAGAGGCAAGGGGATCTTTTTAATGACGAGAATATTAATGGTATTTTGTTTGAAGCAATTGTATTGTACATGAACTATGAAGAAAAATTGACTCTGATTCGTATATGATATTGTAGGCGACAATATGACGTATTAAATACCTTAACATTCAGCTCTGAAGGCACAATAGAACTATTTGCATCCGATTTTGTGTTTGAACTGGGGTAGTTACTAATTAGCTATAAGTGTGAGTGGAATACTGACTTCAAACTTCAGACACTGAAACATGCTCCTTTGTTCCCTGCTTGTCTATGGCAGTGTCTCTTGGGCTTGACTCTGAAGAATCTTAGTACCTTACTGATGCTACATCATCTATTTTGAACTTCAGTCTCATGTACGAATTATGTTGGGTCACTGTGTGTATAACTCTATATTTTGTTCAAAACAATTTTGTCAATTTTCGGACGTTAGTTCCTTCGAGCTTTTTCCCTTGACCTCTGTGTTCCTGACATTTATGAGCCTATAGCTTCCAAAGTCAGAGATATATTTCCTATTAATCTGACAGTCTGATTTACTTTTTGTGTTTCCGCTGCATGTATCCTTTCAATCTATGTCTTGTTAAATATGCAAGCGAATAGTTTATTAGATAATTTTGACGAAACTTTGCTTGCATCTCTTGTGCTCTGCTGATGGAATATTTATACCGAAAGTAGTTAGGAACATGCTATTAGTTTCTTTTATGCCTTTTTTATTACTTTAGCAGCTCTAGCTCTTTATCAGAATAGAAATTGATATCCAACTGTTCTGTGCATTTTATATGTGGATGTCAATATTTATTGCATCTTCACCATGGATGATTTTTTTATAAATAAATGGGGTAATCAATAGCAGAGCTCTTAACTCTCATTTCAGTTGATTTCTATATGCCCATATGTTTTGTCATACCTCCAATAATTCTGTTACTTGTATTGATGCAGGTGGGCAGACAAGTATAAGGTACCTCCTACATGATCTCTCATTATTGCAGCTTGTATATTTTGTGTGCTTTAGAGAGCCTTTTTATTTCATTCTTACCTTTTGCTACTTTGGTAGCCTTCGATTGTTGTCTTCAATTATTTCCTGTTATATTAGTTTGCAAAAGCTATGTTCCTCTTTCCAGGATGCTAAAAAGTTAGCAGCAGTTAAAGCATCTCTGCTTCCACAAATTTGTCAACTCTCACATTCATCTAAAGATTGCAGTTTGTCGTGGCATTTGAAACCCAAATCTCTTTGATAATTCATAGCTAGGAAAATACATGAACCCTGGAGGTCCCTTTTATGGAGGTGTACTGTGCTGTAACTATATTTACGAAAGGTTCTATAGGTTGACTAACGTACAGTTGATCATTGGTATCTGCTAAACATTGGAACAAGAATTCATTATTAATCAATCTTGAGGTTTTTGATGTCTTCCCCCACTCTCTTGTCTTCCCCGTCTCTCCACACGCTTTCCCCCTCAAAATTGTCAGTTCCTATGTAAATGCTGCTTCAGTCTGAGACAAGTGGCGGGGCTAGCTCCCAGTGCAAGTACTTCTCGTTATCTGCCATTCAAACTCCGGCACTTCCGTTCTACGATTGGTTCCTTTGCCAGAAAAAACAAAAAAAAAAAAACCTGACATTATGAGAGTCTTAGTTGAACTGATGGATGGTATTAAAGTGATCGGTTTGAGAACTAGAGGAGAATTTTAAGGAATTATAATTAAGAGGAACTGGGGAATGGCAAAGAAGGGTATTAAGAGCTAAACAGATGGAGGACTGGAAAGACAAATTCTTGTGGGTATTTGAAGTGAGAAAGCAAACAACCGGAGCTTTGACTTGACTTCAGCCTTTCTGCTCAAATTGATCTTGGATTCTAGTTTCAATCATCTTACATAGTACCATCGTTTATGTTTTTACCTGGAAATCAAGCTCAAAAACTCTTCCGCGTTTGTGATGTATTGCAAGGTTTTTCTTGTGGCACCACATGTATGCAGTAACTGTTTCTCCCTGAACAGTTGGTTTGTGTAATTTATTGTTGCTCTCTGTTGGCACATTGACTTGCATCTAAAAATTTCATCCGTTTCAAGTACCGATCATTGAAAATCAAGAAGCAAAACCTTTTCTTGTGTGGGAGTAGATGATGCCTCCTGTCACTGCCACAGTGGGGGGAGTGAAAATAATAAGTACCCACCCCCGAACAAAAAGAAAGGGTTTGAACTTGATGGTTTGCATTTTGATATCCTGCATCTGTCTATCTAAGTATATTCAACACTGGGATACCTGGCATTTTTTTTTCTTTTTGGATTCAGATGTGCCACATAACGCAATACAATACAATTACAATACAAAGGAGGAGGGGGAATTGAACGTGCATCTGGATGTACCCAGGACCTTAGTTGTAATCACTTGGCCAATACCTCATTGGTTAGGGTACTTGGTAATATTTGTAGCTGTGCTTTTGCACTGAATACCTGGTCAAGTCAAATATTTGGTTGGAAATTGCTCAATGCTCTGATGTATGACATCCCCTTGGGCAGCTGAAAAATTCATTTTGGGCAATTTTCTCGTTCTCAATTGTAATGCACTGAAGCAAAATGCTCGACTATTCTATGCTTCTTTTTGGTGGAGCTGTAGGCAATCAATAGTTTTTTTTTTTTTTTCTAGGTTTCATTAGAAATAACCTCTTTGCAATTCCAGGGAAGGTGGCTATATTTGAAAACCCCCTTGACACAGCCTGGGTGGGGGCTCCTGAGGTGTGGATTTGCATTATTGCTTCATGCTGTTGTTCTTGTTAAAATTGACTGGTTGTTCTTGCTGATACCAGCCTGAATGAATTATTTTGCTTGCTTAATCTGTTCTTTCATTCTCTTTTTCATATTAAACTGATTCTTGAAGTAGGGGCAAAACCTCACCTCTTGGTTACTTTCTCCAAACAGGCCCTACTGGAGGTGTTATTTTCCAAATACTCAAGCCATAATCTATGTGGTCGATTCTAGTGATACTGATCGGCTTGCAATAGCTAAGGGTGAATTTCATGCAATTTTGGAGGTAACTGTCTTTGATTCTCATATTCTTTTAAAGAAAAGCGTTTAAATGAATACATTTAAGCTTCGATTAATTATATACTAATATAGATCAAAACTATCAAATTTAACCTTACCCAGGTAACGTACTGAATACAGGCAATGGGAAGATTTAGTTTGGAGTTTGGACAATGGATAAAAGGCATTGACTGCCTACTGTTGCACTATTAATTGAGCACATAACTTTGCTTTAATTCACTAAAATCTAATTGTCTAATAGATCAAAATCATCCTATGAGCCAAAAGCTAATATTTAGGCTGGATCTTCACTGGGTGATAGTAGTAGTAAAACATCCAATGCTATCTTGAGCATCTTAGCAGACGCCTTCTGATGACTCTATTGATGTTTAACTAAAGAATTATCTTGTAGTTGATGAAAGAGCACACTAGGATTTGAACTCATGCCCTACTGACAGTGATTACTGCTTCTCTACTTGTGGTTCTGGATTGATAAACATGAGGCTGCTGACATATATTCGATACCTCATATATTAAGCTTTGTTCTTTTTCCGGGTAAATTGTTACACATATTATAGAATGTGAGTCATAAGTTCCATTTCTTTTCAGGAGGAAGAATTGAAGGGTGCTGTGGTTCTCATATTCGCAAACAAACAGGTACATTTTTTTCTCTCTGGATTTCAGTTATTAGTGATTACATATTTATTAAACACGTTTGAGCTTGGTGGCCTTTGGTGCATATGAAACCCCAAAATGATTGATTGATGCATTGTGGCATCGAAAAGTGCCTCAGAGTTCGAACACCTGAAATCCTCAGGTGCAAAAAGGGATGCAGCAACCCAAGTAATAGTTCTTGGATGATTTCAACTATAGCGAATTTGATGTTTTCCTGAAGCTAAATTGTCCTGACTCAAAATTTGGATGGTTGGCAGGCATTGAACTTTATTCTTAATAAGCTCATGAGCAAAATGAAAGCAGACCTAAAACGACCTAACCTGAGCCAACTATTATTTTTTCAAGTGGCTTTGAAATCCAAATTAACCTGGTCCAAACCAGTATACTATGAGTTGTACTTATTTGTTATCATTGGTGCTTTGCAGGATCTTCCTGGTGCACTTGATGACGCTGCTGTTACAGAGTCATTGGAGCTACACAAGATTAAAAACCGGCAATGGGCTATCTTCAAAACATCTGCCACAAAAGGAGAAGGCCTTTTCGAGGGCCTAGATTGGTAATTGATGCTGCAAAGACCTTAATCTTCTCCTTTTTTGTATTGATTGGTTTGAAATTTCTGATTTCGAAATATTAACACATGCCAGGTTGAGTAATACATTGAAATCCGTGAGTGGCTAATCCTTCATGAAGGAAATCGTATGTTTTCGAGGGCTGATTGCAATTGTTCATCGTTGACAAAATGAAAGTCTTCAGCAAATTGACATGTATAATTTTTGTTCAATTCATTCATACAAAGAAAGAATAGAGCTTACAACATCTCATTGTTTACTGCCATATCCCTCTGGGCTTTGGATTTCTAGTTTTGTAGTTGATCTTTTCCTTTTGTTCTTTGCCATTTGGTCATGTAAGCACTTCAGGTTTCTCAATGTGCAGGACACATTCCAATTTTGATCTGTACATTTGAAACATTACATATTTCGAGCTAGTCGTTAAAAGGATGGTCTTTTGACTGAAGTGTACTGTTAGGGCTATGAGAACTGTTCAATGTGATGTCGGTCAAAACTCATAACACATCCCCCAAATCATCACATTATAAATTTTGTCTTGGCCGGGTGAGACAGTTTCATCTAAAACAACTATGAGGTTTGATTTAAGACAACTATGAGATAGTGGACCTCGATCATGTTGGCAATATGCCATAGTAAAATGGGATTAGTCTCATGGGAACATGTCCATTTTAAAAACCATCAATTTTACATTGTGCATACTTTACAATTACGCTTCTTACTTTTCATGAAAATACTTTGTTCAATTTCAATACACCTGAGATCATGCACCAGAAGACTTCCAATTTGATCGTCAACGGAATTTTACTTCAACAAATTCAACCTAATTTTAGATTCAAAATTTTAGACCCACCCCAAATTGCATTACTACGAACAAAATGCTAAAATTGATGGAACCATATTTATGATTCTAATTCTAATATTTTGGTGTCAATGTTTTAACATAAATATTTTGTCATGCTATTTTATGCCCATTTATTTCTAGACATTTTAAATTTTCTGCTTGTTTCACTGGTAATTTAAACTTATTGCTATTTATAGCTCTTTATTACTTAGTGCTACTTATGGCATTTTTATGCATATATTTACAACAGTTTGTTGTTCCTTGCCGTTAAACCTTCCTTAGAATAAGTGATTCAAAGAGGAGATTGTACCAAGGGAATTGAAGAGCTATTTTTGGTTGGGTAGGGACAAAAAAGAACTAATAGGTTGCCGATAGTATTTTCTCATGATCATGTGATCCTGGACAAAAAGAGAGAAAACTACTTACACACAATGTTACCTAAACTTATTGTTTATCTTGTCGTTTTCCTACTGGAGAGAAAAATGCTGAAAGTAGATAATGTCGGAGTCAAGGATGTCAATTAAATCCATTATCTTATTTCTGCGTCATTAAATACATCCCTCATATTATTAAACTAGTATGGATCCTTTTTATATAGGGAACAATGTAGCAGGCTTTAAGAAGTTATAAATTATTAAGATAAACATATAGCAACGAAAAATAATTATCTCGTATGATATACAAAAACTTTGATAGCAAGGGAAGCTAACGTATCGATTTTGCATCCCCTTAAACCTAACACAAATTAATAACTTGATACTTGTTACATAGAAAAAAAAGTTAATTAAAGTCTTTAATCATAAAAAGACTATTTTTGTATAGAAAATCAAAGTAGGCCCGACTTCTCTTTAACTACTTGAGGAGACAATGGTAGCATAACTTATGCAGACATCTAAATATGTTTGATAATTATAATAGGTAACAAATAAAAAACATAATTAAAAATATTGTACAAATGATGCATCTCCATATTCAGCATTTTAGTGAATTTATGATGAGCATTAAATAGGCACAACATGCTCAAATATATTTGGACGTATGACACAATTTTCATATATATATATATATATATATATATATATATATAGAGAGAGAGAGAGAGAGAGAGAGAGCCACCTAGCATGATTATTTTAAAAATTTTGATGGTTTAATAAGTTGAAAAGGCCCAGGATGATGATGATGATGATTAAAGGCAAGTCAACCGTAATAATACCGGCCACTTTCCTAAATTGACTTACGTCCCAAAATTAATTACTAAAATAAAAATAGATGATTGGTCGCATGGTACATCTCATTATCCTTCCTTTCAAGGGAAACATCCTTTCTTTTCTCCAACATTCCCCTTTACAATCTCATTCCTCTCATCCTCTTTCTTTCACTATTTTTCTTTTATTTTTTCCATAACATACTCATATCTCCAAATCTAAGACAATAATAAAGAAAAATAGAAAAAGAAGTGCAAAAAAGTATTAATTTATGTTAAATTTTAGATCATGATCGTCCTATATAAATTTATTAGAAAACAGAAACGAAAAAAAAAATACTAGAACCGCATTTGGCACTCGTTTCTTTATATGAGTAGTCTCGTATACGTAAAACATTTGTGAAAGCTCCTTGCATACATTGTAAGAGAATATATTACACTATCGTTTAGTTTTTGAGCGTATATTATAATCCTATCCAAAAGGGATGGTTTAATAAAGGATCGCATGTGACTTGTGAGTAATAAATTTATAATTTTTAAATGTCCATATGTAAGAAATTATTAAATCATCTCTCATTATATTGATATTTATTTAATAGGTGTAAGCTTAAATTCATCAGCTATAACAGGGTAGCATTCTAAAATTTGTTGATTTGAGGCATGAAATGTGTATATAATTAAATATATATTTGATCTTTTCAACCCACTATAAATATTTAATAGAAGCAAATACAGCCTTTAATGAAAGCCTATAATATCATCCACAATGAACTGAAAATTCACGAAAGAGATTGTCAATTATTACATAAGAGAAACTATTAAATCTATTTCAATGCATACCTTTATTAACTTAATTGTTATTTGCACAAAAAAAAAAAAAATCTTATCAATTTTTATTTGCCAATTTTCAAATAATATATCCCATTTAGTTGAATATTATATTTTCTATCAAAAAATTTGATGTTATTTGAAGAGTAGAGGATATAGCTTAAATGATGTTTCAATTAGAGGTGTGACATTTTTAAAAGCTCTATAAAGATAATATTCCTATAAAATCACTAAAAGTACTAAATAATTTTGAGTAAGTTTTAGTAAGTTCAAAACAAGCTTGACAAATAAGTTTTAATTTTTGGAAGCCTACTTATTGGAGCATTTTTACCTTAAATATTCGTTACTTGAAAGGATTAGGCTCGAGTACAGTTGAAGATATCCTTGGTTAATCTAAAAAAATAAACAAGTAAGAGTCCGCTCGAAATTACATAAAAATCATTATCTATTTCTGTTTTCTATTTGTTTATGTTCACTTATGTTCACATCTGTTTGTTTCTGTTTTAGGTTATTATTATTATTATTATTATTATTATTATTATTATTATTATTATTATTATTATTATTATTATTATTATTATGATGATGATCATTATTATTATTATTATTATTATTATTATTATTATTATTATTATTATTATTATTATTATTATGAAACAGGCCAATAAAAATAAAATAAAATATTTTAAAATATTTTAAATATTAATTTTTAAATATTTATTATTCACGAAATATTCGTTATTGTCAAATAATATCTTTAACAACTCATTTCTGTTCATTACTCTATTTGTTTCACGTATCGTTTCTGTTTGTTTCTATTTGTTTATATTTATTTCTATTTTTGTTTGTTTTTATGTGTGTTTTGTATGTAATTTCTAACATGCCCTAAGTTTTCATGAAAATAACAACTGTCTAGCATTGATGAAATTCCTAACTCCGTCACTGAATATAATATTGTAATAATATGTGGTGGAATTGGAGGAAGCTATATAAACTAAGAGCAGTCATTTTTCTCTGCCTGCATAATTTGAGCCCTGTTGATGTGAAATTTAGCACACCATGTTGACAAGATGGCATTTTGAGGTTCACCCCATAAAGAAAATGGTATAGTTATGTTTGGCATAGAAGCCTTACACCCTAAACATAGTGTTTTTGCTTTGGTTATTGATTCAGAAGAAACTCCCCATAAGGCAATAAGACTGGCATATTTCATCCCTCTCATGCATTGGAGGAGTTAGAAAATTTATTTAAGGGTTTCTTCTTTTTAATACTTTTAAATTTTATAAGTTCTATGATTTTTTTATGGGTGTCCCTTTTACCAATTTTATAAATTTTAAAAAATTTTTAATATAAATTTTAACAATTTTTTTTGCTAATGGTGTCCCAGAACACCATTAGGCATAACAAAGCTCCTCCGCTGCTCTCATGGATCAAACCTGTGGAAGTGAGCAAGTGTCGCTACCCTGTACCATATTTGGATATGCAACTCCAGCATGAACCTGCTTCTCTGATACAATGGCATAGGTCTATCTTCAGTACAAAGAAACCACTGACTTAGAACACTGCAATATTTTGCCATGGCAATCCAGATTCTATGGTATCTAGTAAGATAATTATATATCAAGTACTAAAGACAGGATGAAGTTCTTGGTTTCGCAAAGTGTAAAATACAGAGATGGCTATAATTTTGTATAGTTGAATCTTTATTATGAGACTTAAAAGGATGGAGAATTCTGCCTAGAAGGCGGCTCCTAGTTTGAGTGCTCTTTTAAGTTGTACGTATCTTTTCAACTAATTTGAAAATCTGAATGAAGAGCTTGTTTTCTTTAAAAAAAATAGTTTTCTCTAGCTTAGGCGTCTAATAGCACTTGCCTAGGCCCAAGCTTGGCTCAATTAAATATAAGTTAAACTTGAGCTTCACTTAGTTCCTATTTGGTTCTTGGAAATTTCGATGGAAAGAAAACAAATTAAAAAGTTATTTTTTTAATGTTTGATTTATGGAAAAATTAATAAGAAAAAAATAGTGGAGAAAATGGTTAGGAAAATTTACTAAAAACAAGTTATGTTATTTTCTTTTTAAAATTGGAAGGAAAAAGTGAGGACAAGGAAAGAAAAATGAGTTGCAATTTTTCCCGAGTCCTGACTCCTCTTATCTCTCTTCCTTCTTGCTCTCCTCTCTCTCTAACCCTAGCTATCTTGGAATCAATGGCTTTCAATAAAAATTGCATGGGTTGGAGGTGAAGTCCTATGACTTGAAGAAACTCGAACTCAAGATGTTTTCCAATGATTTTCGAATTGATTGTAGTGCTAAGAAATTTAGTAGGTTCGGAATTAGCATATCTAGATTTTTGAAATTAATTATAAGAAAAAGAGAGAGGAGGAGAAAGAGGGGAAGGTGGGATGACTAGTAACGAGGGAAGAAGAGAGAGGGAGGGAGGAGATAGAAGGGAGGGGACGACTAGTTAGTGAAGAGGGAAAAGGGGGAGGGAGAGAGAGAGAGGAGAAAGAAGGGGGGTGTCATGAGTAAATAGGGATGGAGAGAAAGAAGAGAGAGGATTGTGTTAGTTTTATATTTAGGGTTTATGAAATCCGATATTACTCTACATAGTTGGTAAATATATATAAATAAAAGAAAATTTTAATTACTAAAAATGAATTTTTTTATACCATAATTAGATCCGGTAAAATTGACCCGAACCAAATGGGTCAATTCGAACAACCCGAAACCTTAACCAAACCGACATCCGAAATAGTTAAAACGATTTTGACCCGAAAATTGAAATGAACCAACCCGACCCAAAATGTAATGAACCTGATTCGGACTCGAACCGAAACGACCCGATCCGAAATCGAACCAACCGAAATATAATTGACTCAATTACAACCCGAGCGAATCGGACCCGAACTCGATTTTAACCCGAATTCGAATTTGATCCAACCCACATTTTTTGGTAGGTCTCCCAAGATAGACTTTTGTGCTTGTAATGATACAAACAATTTTGATCGACCTCAAATCCTATTCAAGTGGATCCATACCAAGGGATGGTGGTGGACCTCATAGTATTGTATTGTACATTGTTCTTATAATCATTTAGGATTATATCGATTCAAACTTATCTAAGTTAGGTTCGACCTTGTCTTTTTAAATTTAACTTTAAATATAGTCATCACATGAATAAGTTAAGTACTTAGCTAATATCGATGAGACTTGGTTTAGTAAATTAATAGTCATTATCATGTCTCGAGTATCTCGCAACTCCGTTTTTATTAATCCGTACTAGTTTGAATTTGACCAAATCGATATCAAATTTAGCTCTAGATTAATATTCAAATTAGTTCAATTGATTGGTTGGAAAATTATAATACAAGATGATAATTGTAAATCGAGGATTTCAAGACTACTGAGTTGAGCAATAACTAATTGATTGGCTATCTAGATATTCTTCTTAGTTGGCTATGACTAGTGGCACTTAGTGGCCGATGGATATTCGGTTTTCATTTTGATTTAGCAAGATATGATTTTAGATTATATTGACTCGAATTTATCTAAGTTATTCTAACATTATCTTTATAAATTTAACATCAAATATAGTCATTATAAAAATCCTAACCATTGTGATTTAGTCTAGTAGTTTTGTTATTATGTCGGTATCTCGCAACTTCAATTTTATTACTATATGTATACCTGGCAATTGGGTCATTCGGTTCGGGTTCGGTTCGGGTTAACTTCGGGTCAATCTTGTTCGGGTTCGGTTCGGTTTCGGGTTCGGGTCAACTTCGGTTCGGTAAACTTCGGTCGATCTCGTTCGGGTTCGTTCGGTTTCGGTTCGGGTCAACTTCGGTTCGGTTCAACTTCGGGTCAATCTCGTTCGGGTTCGATTCGGGTTAATTTCGGATCTAGTCGTAATCGGGGCACTTTTTGGGTCAAAATCGATTCAAAATTGTACCACTATAGGCACAAAAGTACATCCCGAGAGACCCAACAAAAAAAATGTGGGTTGGGTCACTTTTATTGGGATTAAATCGATTTGGATCCGACTTCGGTTCGGGTCATTTTGGGTTCGGTTCGGTTTCGGTTCGGGTCATTTTGCATTCGGGTCGGTTTCGGTTCGGGTCGGTTTCGGTTCGGTTAAGTTCGTGTCGGTTCATTTCGGTTTTCGGGTCAAAATCGGTTCAACTGTTTCGGATGTCGGTTCGGTTTGGGTTTCGGTCGTTCGGGTTGACCCGTTCGGTTCGAGTTAGTTTTGCCAGGTCTAACTATATGTAGTATGTAGATAAGTTCGGTTGGGATTGTACTATTTCGAATTTGACCAAATCGACTTGGCGTCGTATGAAATTCAGCGTCAAATTATGGTTCATATTAGTTCAATTCATTCATTAGAAAATTACAATTCATCGGAGTAAATTTAGTTAATCTTAACTCTTATATCTATCGATCTGTTGTTGTCTTATGATTTTGTTATTGATACTTATCAATAAGTTTGAGTTGGGTTATATATATGTGACATATTGAAATATCAACTTGGTTTATCTTGTTTTAAATTTAGAGTCAAATATTCAAATTTTGCTTGTTTACACATATATCTCTTAAAAGTTACTAGTATCTGTTTTTTTAATAAACAACGTTCTGTTTTTAATCTATATAAAAAACAAACGTGTAAAATTAAAAAAAAATAATAATAAATTAACTTTTAAAAATGTGATTTTTCTTCAACTTAAAAAGGTTTTGTAAAAAATTTGACACGACACGACCGAATATCAACCCACCCCAAAAGTGACCCGACTCGATTTTAACTCGATCCAAAGTTAACCCGAAATCATACTCGAAACTTACTCGAACCAACAATGACCCAACTCGAACCGAACCGAACCGACCCGACTCGAATTAATTTCACCCAAAGTTGACTCGATCCGAAATTAACCCAAACCGAACTCGAACTCGACCCGAACGAGGTTGACTCGAATTTGAACCGAACCGAAGTTGACCGAACCAAAACCGAATCGAACCCCAATGAGATCGACCCGAACCGAAGTTGAACCGAACCCGAAACCGAATCGGGCCCGAACAAGATGACTCGAAGTTGACCCGAACCGAACCCGGACCGAATGACCCAATTGCCAGGTCTAACTATAATATCCTCACAATTATTTTTTTTTCTCATTTATTTTCTTCAATTCAAACAAGAGAAAAAATCAACTTCTTCAAAAATTTTTTCCATCTCACTTTTTTTGTGTTTAATTTTTTTCCATCTAAATTTTTAAGAACAAACAGACACTTAAAGCTTAATGAGTTTCAAAATATCAGTAAAAAAAAAATTCATGCTAGTCTCAAGTTTGAAAATCTTTTTGGTTGGAAAATTTTCAAATAAATCAACATCAAACTCATATTCAAATTTTATATCATATTTTACAATAAAAGGAGAAAGGAGTTGATTGAACATATTGAAAAGAAGAAAGTGACCAAAATTTTGTATTTTTGATAAATACATCATATTTTTAACATTTGTATTGGAGTGTGTAAAAATACATAAACAAGTCAAGTTGAGTTTAGAACCATGTTGACTTGCATTTGGCTCAATAAGTGTAAGGTTGCTCTAAATGAGATCTTGCTCAGGTTTGGGCTTGGTTTAACCCGATTCCTATAGCTGATATTTGATTGAGACAAGTCCAAAGGTTCACTACGCCAACAATCTAAGATGATTATGCATTAAGATATTCAGATATTAAAAGATTCAATGTCTTTATAATCACAACCTACTTGCCCTAAAAATGAGGGAACAATTGCATATATTTAAGGAAAATGTATTACCATGTATATCCAAATTCATTTGATTATTATCCATCAACTATTCACTAATAATATTATGACCTCTAGCCTTACAAAAAGGGTTGTACCAAGTCGAGTAATCAACAATACAAGTGAGATTTTTTTATCGGACTTAATCTACTTAACAAATATTCAAAATCATTAGGATTTTCAAATTGTTCATGTAACAAAAGTCCATAAATTATTTCTATATGCATTTGAAACTCATATACAATATAACTTGTTGATATTGATATATAACAGTTTAAAATTATTTATTAGATATATTCATCATATTTCAACATTTATTTATTAATACATAACACTGTATGTTATAAAATTTGGGCCGGTCGAGAAAGGGCGCTGTCAGCAAATCAGATTACAGAAAAAGATCCAGGGGCCCCCGTCGACTGGAACAGCCATCACAGCCATCAAAGTTCTTTTCCGAAAAAGCCCCTTACTGACCCTAAAAAACGGGAAGGGGCGTCCAATCAAACTCCAATATTCTTGTACGGAGCGCCCCACGGTTATATCATGCTCCGTCAAATCGACGGCCACAAAACAATCACCCATTTAGAAAACCACTCATCAACCACCGTCGATTAAAAAACCGTTATCCCACTTTACTAATTTTGCTACAACACATGGGGAACACCGTATTATACCCCAAAAAGGAGAAAAACAGAAAAAGGGGTAAAATTTTACTACCAGAGTTGAAAAAAATGGAGTTAAAAGGAGGGAACCACGCCGTATCCTCCATAGTCAAGGAACCCGTTTGAACCGGATCCGAACCCGTAAATCTGGTCGACGTCGATCTCCGATGTTTCGTTTGTCTCAGTCCGTTTCGCAAAACGTCCTTTGATCCTCGGCCGCGTTTCGGCGTAGGCCTTTCTTGAAGCGTATCGGATCTTCTTCTCGAATTTCCGGTTCTTCCTCTTCTCTCTGTACCTTAACACTCTCGCCTCCCTGTCCGTAGCCCTCGCCGGGGCTCCGGTAACCGCCGACGAAATTCCGTCTAAAACATCACCGACTCCGGAGGTGGTGATTGATTTTGTAAACGTGTAGGAGACCTCCGACATAGAATTCGCGTTCCCTTCGGGAACAACTCCCGTTTCCGATGAAGATGCCTGAAATAATTAAACCGAAAAGATTTATCAGGATCAAATTGTTATGAAATCGAAGTATAATTGGACGAAATTGAAGACTAATTCGAAAATTTTGGAAAGAGGAGCATGAATTACGCTGTGCTGAGCAGGGTAATTGAAGGAGGAGAAGAGCTGTTCGTTAGAATTGAGCTTATTGTGGTGTTTATCGGGCTGAGAGAAATCGATGTCGAAACAATTCTCAAACGCGCGATTCACATCATCACAAATCCTCAGAGTCCCCTTCGATTGCGTAGGAACGATACTATCACCGAAGGCGAAGGCTCGATTGTTATCGAAGGTTTCATTCAATGTAACCTTCTCGAGATTACTCTGAGAATTAAATCCGAAATCCAGCAAATCGGAGTCGGAGCAGAGAAAATCCGCCATCAAAACTCTCGAGCTCGGGTTCTGAATCAACCACGCCTCCGCATCGTCGTCATCGCCTTTGGCCTTCGGCGGATTAACGAGAGCGGAAGTCGCGGTGGAGGAGGATCGCAAGGCGGCGTCAGCGACGGAGTCCAGGAAAGGAATAACGGGGACGCGCTCGTGGCGGTGGGCAAGAGGATTAGCGGAGTGGATATCGGCGTCGCAGGCGGCACAGAGGGCGGCGGCGTCAGCCTTGCAGGTGACAACGGCGGGCGCCTGCTCGCAGACTTCGCACATCCAGACCCTCTCATGGCGGTTCCCGGCGACTGCGCAGTCGCAGGCGCCGCAGAAGAAGGCGGCGTGGGCACGGCAGTAGAGAAGAGCCGCCGCGGCGTGACAGGCGTCGCAGGATCTAGGTAAGAACCCCAATCCTTTCACGCTGTTGTTCTGGTTCTGATTCTGGTGGTCTTCGAGTGCCGCCATTTTTGATTGCATCTGTTTTCTCTCTCCTGTAATTGGGAGTACAGAGATTGACTCAGAGCTGGAAGGAGAGGGAGAGGGAGAGGGAGAGGGAGAGAGGGGGTAGGAGGGAGGTTGAGTGAAGGTTGACTTTATTAAGAGCTAAGAAGGGACACGTGGCACAATAGTGGCCTCATAAAAGGTTTGGAGGGAGGAGGAAAATCTAAGTTTTTGGTATTTTGACATGAGAGAGGGAGAGAGGATGGTGTAGTTATCGTGGGGCTGTGCCGACGTAGGGCCCAGTGAGGAGAGGTGAAGTGACTGTCAGGATTTGTAATATAATAATACCTAATTTATTTTATAATATATATTATTTTAATTAATTTATTTTTATTTTAGGATTCAATGTTTACAGCGTACAAGTATCATGTTGAAAATGAACCTTTTTACTGTTTGGAATGTCCTTCCCGTCGCATACAAATTAAAATGTTTTTTAGGGCCCTTCGGTTAGCAATTTTAATTATTCGTCTAAAAATTTGAAAAATCGTTGTCAGAGTCAATTAAATCAGTTCCTAATTTTTTTGAGAATCAAAATTAAAACTGATAGGTTTAGTTTCTGACCGTATAAAAATATGTTAAATTTATTTAAATGTCTAAGAGAAATTATATAATTAATTTTGTTTTTAAAATTATATCTATTTGACAGATTTTAAGCTGATTTAAGGTACTAAAAATCCATGCCCGCCCTACTGGGAGGGATGTTTGAGTGGACCCTATAACAAGGGGCCAAAATGCAAGGGCACAGTGATGGAGAAAGGGACCTGAGTTTAGAGTATATCTCACATGCCCCATTCCCCACATATTTCTTACCATATAGGTAAGTTCAAGCTAAAAATTGTAGGATTTACTGTATACTTAAAATATTTTTTTAAATCATAGTTTATAAATATCTTATCAAAATTCAAAATTTTAGAATTTGATTGGATATTATTTTATTACTCCCTCTATCACATTCAATTTATAAAACATTTTATTTTGAAATGTCCCAAAGAGCTTGACAAAACATATCATAATATAATTGTTGCCTAAAACAAGAATCCAACTGACTTAAAAGTTTGATTTGATACAACAACATTTCATATGGCAATTTTCAAGAATTAATCATTTCTAAATAATTAAAAAGCACAAAAATTGATAAATTTAATAGATGGGAGGAGTACTATCTATATCTATTTATATATAAATTATATACAAAAACAAAATGAATTCTATTATCTCATTACTATATGTCATTCTCACATAATTTTTGTAATTTTTTTCATCCCTATTATTATTATTCTTGTAAAATTAATTTCTTTTTTAGCATCTTCAATATTACTTTTGCCTTTTCCAATTTTTTTTCAATTATAAAAAATAAAAGATTTTCAATATTATAAAAAAATGGCGAATAATAATATCAAAGTTATTATTAGATGCATTTTTGATATTGTTAGGGAGAAAAGACATGCACACAAATGTGAAGCCAAACACTTTAAATTAAAAAATATTCTTGAAATAGTTCTATCCTCACCTATTACTAGCAAAACATACTGATACTGTCCAACCACTTGAAATTTGGGATCACCTGAGTACAAAGTGTGTTCTACAAAACGTTTTTGTGGTTCTTTTAAAATCGATTTTGTATGGGTGGAAATGCTCGTGGGTAAAACTTTTACATCTAAATCTCTCCATATCCACAAAAGTAGGAAATAAAATAAAAATTATTGTAATTGTTGATAAAATATGATGTACAATATATATATATATATCAAGCTAAAGGTTTCTTTCATGTAGATGCCTATTTAAATTACACTTCAAAATGTACGTGGATTATGTAGGTCTATCAAAGTTAGAGATACAAATTTCTGTAACTAATTTAGAAAATAATTTTTTAGAAGTAGAATAGTTAGATAATTGGATCTCAAATTACATTTACGTGATCATCTCAACTATCAAAGAACAACTTGTTGGTCAAATGGTCTTTTTAATCCTAAGATTATTTTTGAGTGAATAGGAGGGTTTAGTGATCGGAAACTAAGTATTACTTATATGAATTACGATATAATATATAAAAGAAGATTAGGAGAAGGGAGATCAAACCTAACACCTAATATACAAAACTATAACAATGCGATAAATAGGAATTAAATGCAAAAAGTAGGTAGCTACAAATTAAAAGCTTAGGACAAACACATCAAAATCCAACAGTAGTGGGATGTTGCCAATTTGGGGCAGCAATGAATTGACTTGAATATTAAAGATGAAAATGTTATTAATGATAATACTTCATTTCCCTTGCTATTATTTCTGTCCTCTTTTGACTCAGCTGGGTGTCTTGACGTTACCTGTGTCTACATTCTTTTTAGCCTCCAATATTTCTTTTTCGACTACTACTACTAATTATTATTATTATTATTATTATTATTATTACTGATTTATTGTCCTCTTGTACTACCGCTACAAATATCTTTTTAACATTTTATTCACAAGAAAGTCATTATATATCTATCATAACAAATTGTGTACGAGGAGAATATAATTCTTCTTGAAAAAAGAAACAAAAGAAAAATCTATTAAAAGTTTATCTAAATTTTCATGTCTATCCAAAGTTACAGTGTGATTGATCACAACATTATCCAAGAATTTGAACGGATTCCGTTACACATGATTGAGTAAGAGGGTGATTTTATTATGACGTGTCGGTTAGTTTAATCGAGGAGAGATAAAGAGAGCTTGTTAACTAATTTATCTAATATAGAAGGGAAGATCATTCAAACTTCAATTGCTTTATTTTGACACGCACAAATTTAAATAATTTATTTTGATATGTTAGGAGCTTACCACGAGTGCACAAATTATACCAAACAAATTATGACCACTAGAATTCGAACGGTCTCTACTCTCATACAAATTAAATTACAAGCTCCCGGTTAATAGAGGCATACTTAATTTGTAATAATCTTGACTCTCATTTTCTTAGACCTTAGATGGAGTCTAGTACAACACAAAATTAAACTTATGTACTTGATACAATAACAATATTTAAAAATTTATATGGTGGAGAGAAAGAGACAGACAGAGAGAACTGCATAAGATTTTTAAACTTGTTTAACATAAAAAATGATGCACATTTTTTTGATTTATTCATTGCACTAGTAGGCATAAGACTCCAAGCTACCGATACAATTATTAGATCGAGATTTTAGGTACATGTTAGAGTATAATATATTTATCGAATTTTTAATAATTAGCTTGAGTTAATTGTTGAGCCCTTTGGTGCTAGAAGACTCTGCAATGACGGAAGCCTAATAGGTATAATAAACTAAGGGACGCAGGTTTCTCCAAGATTATCTTCACTATTCACGAAGTAAATTTTCAATTTCATATATAAGCTAGCATAGTACATAAGGAAAAGAAAAACAAACCCTAATTTTATTTCTAATAAATCAAACCTTATTAATATTATTAATCATCCTTAAATAATAGTTAAATTATAACCAAATTAAGTGCGCCTATTTCAATGTGGTGTTATTTATAAGTTTTTCTTTTGCATAGTTTGGATGACATTAGAGGCATTCAGTTTAGGATACATTGTGATATATATATATATAGGGAAGGGTTCAAGTAAGAACCCCCTATAGGTAAGCACCAAACAATAGGTAAGAACTTCTAATCTTGACCCTTCAACCTTAATCCAACGGCCTATATTAATCCGCCATTATTAATAATTAAAAAAAGGAAAATATCAAAAAAAAATATTGAGGGGTTTGCCCAACTGTCGACATTTCTTTTTTTCCCCAATTTGCTTTGCTTCTTCTCTCTCTACCACTCGCCTGCCCTCCCTCTCTCTCACCGGCAGCCACTCCTCCTTCGCCGGAACTCTCCTCCGCTCGCCGCTGCAATTCCATCGACGTTAAAAAACTCCAGTGTACTCTCTCTCTCTCTACCTCTCGCATCCCCTCCCTCTCTCTTTCTACCTCTCACCGCCGGCAGCAACTTCGTCCGCTCGCCGCCTGTGATGTTCGTCCACTCGCCGGCCACCCTTTCGCCCCCAACTCCAAGCAAGATTTCAGCCCGGTCGTGAATTTCGGATATCGCAAGCCTGAACCTTCTCCCCAAGCCGACGACTGCCTCTCGTCATCATGGCTACATTGCCCGAAAATTGCGAGTACCGACACCGGAGTCTACTGTTTTCGCTGGAAAAGAGCTTGCTAACTTCGTTAATGCCGAAACCGAAAGTAAGAATATATTTTGCCTGCATTTTTTTTAAGTGGGGTGGGGAACTTGTGTGTTTTTGTTTATATTAATTCAATTGGTTTTATGGATTATTACTTTTGGTTAGTTCAATTGGTTTTATAGATTATCATAATGAAAGTTTAGTGATGGTTAAATAGGTTTTATGGAGATTCAAGCTAATAGTGACCAAGTTGTTAAGTGTAGTTACGGGTACATCAATCCATTTGCATATTGAGGTTAATTTAAAGTATATGTTCATCTTCACTCTTGCTTTCACAGTATTAGTTTGTCATAGTGATTATATTGAACGATGTTGCTTTTAGATCGGATGTCCTCTATTTGGCAAAATTTAGAGTATATGTTAATTTTGCTCTATTGCTATAGCAATAGATTAGGGACTTTTGTAAATGATATGGAAGCAATGCTGAATTTATAATGTTAATTTTTAGTTCATTACTTTTGTAGATGATATGGAAGCAACTCGAAAGAGGGTGAACAACATTGCACGTCCGAAAAATGCAAAAGTCCTACACCCGTAATCAAAGAGTGGATACCCTTATGCGAGGACGAGTTGAAACCGAAGGAAGGATTAGAGTTTGCCAACTTGGAAGAATGTGAGAAATTCTATAAATCTTATGCTCATCATGTTGGTTTTAGTATTCGGAAATCGTCATCTAAGAAGGATAAGGAAGGTGTTGAAAAGTATAAGTATTTTGTGTGTTCTAAACAAGGTTTTAGAAGAGCTTCTACTAATTCAAATCCCAATCGAAGAATGAAGTTGACTAGGGAAGGATGTAATGCAATGATTGGTTATAGAAGAACAAAAAATGGAGCATATGAGCTTTATAAGTTTCATGAAGGCCATACACATTTACTTGCCACTCCAAGGAAACATCATATGTTAAATTCTAATAGAGGCGTAAATAGTGTGCATAGGACTTTATTCAAGTCACTCACTTGTGCTAATATTGGTCCTTCTAAAGCTCACCGCATCATTAAGGAGCATGTAGGTGGTTTTGAAAATGTTGGATGTAGTAAACAAGATTTGAAAAACTTTCAGAGAGACTTAAAAGCATTTATCAAGGATTCCGATGCCCAAATGTTTATTGAGAATTTTAAGAGGAAGCAAGGCATTCATCAATCCTTTTATTTTGCCTATGAGTTAGAGGTTGATGGTACACTCAAACATGTGTTTTGGGCGAGATACTATTGCGAGATTGAATTATTCGCTATATGGTGATGTTGTTTCTTTTGATACAACATATGACACTAATAGATACAAAATGATATTTGCCCCATTCACGGGGTTAGATAACCATAGGCTATGTGTTACATTTGGGGCTGCATTCTTGGGGGATGAAAAAGCGAGAATCATTTATGTGGTTATTTGATAAGTTTTTGGATGCAATGGGGGTCACATGCCTGTTTGTATTATTACCGATCAAGATCCTGCAATGAAAGTGGCAATTGAAGCAAAATTCCCATCAACTACTCATAGATTTTGCATTTGGCATATAATGAGAAAATTGTCCGAGAAGGTGGGAATTTCTTTGAATAGTAACAATGATTTTCTTGCTCGATTTAAGTCATGTGTGTACAATTCGAGAGAATCCAATAGAATTTGAAGAAAGGTGGCAAATTGTTATTCAAGATTTTGGATTGCAAAATAATACATGGTTGTCTCATTTGTATGATATTCGAGAATGGTGGATCTCTGCATATTTTAGGGATTTATTTTTAGGAGAAGTGTTGAGGACAACATCAAGATCCGAAAGTGAGAATCGATTTTTAGTAATTTCACCAATCCACACTTGAGTTTGGTTGAGTTCGGATGCGATTTGAGAGTGCATTGGAATTGCAAAGACATGGGCGATTACAGGCGGATAATAATACTTCTACTTCAGTGCCTATATTGAAGACCAACAAAGATTTGGAGAAGCATGCAGGTGAAATCTTTACTTATGCTAATTTTTATAAGTTTCAAGCTCGGTTTTGGAATGCGTTTTTGGAATGTGAGATTGAGGATAAGCAAGTAATGGATGAGGGGCAAATACTTATTGTAGCGAGATAATAGTCGAAACAAGGCTTTGAAAAGGCAAGTTATATATGACCCCTCCTCTCATGTGGCATATTGCTCATGTAAGATGTTTGAATGTGAAGGTATTCCTTGTTGCCACATTTTATGTGTTTTGAAGGGAAAGTCCTTGCGTGAATTGCCTTCCTATTATATTTTGAACCGATGGACTAAAATGCCGGCAAGGAAACCAAATTTTCATGTGGACGACATCCTTTTAGAGGGACGCTCTCAAATGGACCGTGAAGATAGGAAAATTTCAAGAAATTGGTTAGATTTCTTTGATAGCATGCAAGTTGCTGGTAGAGACCTTGAAAAGCTCGCAATTGTTGGCAATGGAATTCAAAATATTATGAAGGAGGTGAAGGAGTTGAGTGGTGATACAAGTGCAAGCAAAATAAGTGAGTTGGAATCGTTTATTGGATCAAGTGCTCCCGAGCAAATTGACATTCTTCCACCTAAACAATGTAACACTAAAGGAAGCGGTAAACGCATTAAAGGTGGAAAAGAGAAGGCAATGGAGCAACAAGCGAAACGGTTGAGACTTTGTAAAACTTGTGGAGAACACGTTCACCATGATAGTCGTAATTGTCCTACAAAGACATTTTCCTAATTTACGGTAAAAGTTAGTTATGTTGTTTGTAATCTTTGATAATATAATTTTTTCCATACTTTAATTGTTTGATTGTTTTTTAAGGTCAACTGAAGATGTGTTGGTGTGTGTGTTCGATTACAAGGGGAACTTTGAAGATTGCCGAAGACTAGTCATGTTCCTTAACTATGGGTTGTATTTTTTTCATTTGATTTGAATGTAAACAATGGTTGATTCGAATGTAATCCTTTTATCATTTGATTCAAATGTAAACAATGATTGTAGCTACTCAATGACTATTTTGCATGAATATTCAGTCATTTCAATGAAGAGAGCTTGAGCTTTTTGAAGCTTTTTCATACCATATTGAGCTTACTAATTTTGTTTCGGGTAATTTCATGCTATCTTGAGCTTTTCCAATTAATTTTGGATGCATGATTAGTTTTTGAAGCTTTTTCATACCATGTGAATCACTGTTCTTATTCAAGTAATGGGTGCCATACTGCTGATGTCAAGTTTGAAGGTTTGAGTCTTTCACCAACTGGTCTAACCTGGGTGAGTATGTACCGACTGATTAAAGCTAGGTGGCGTAGTG
Organism: Talinum fruticosum; assembly: GCA_021018815.1. Taxonomy (NCBI): domain Eukaryota; kingdom Viridiplantae; phylum Streptophyta; class Magnoliopsida; order Caryophyllales; family Talinaceae; genus Talinum; species Talinum fruticosum. Next base: position 612,604 of record JAITYX010000080.1, on the reverse strand, counting down.
TTGGCCAATTGAATTCTTTCTCTGTTGCATGTGTGTCCGTGTATTGGTTCTCAGCTTTGAATCTGTTTCTGTTTTTTGGTGTTGGCATTGTTGTTGGCCATTGTGTGTGGATTCAACCTTGCACTCCATTTCTGTTTTTTTTTTTTTTTGTGTTCTTAACCATTGTTTCTGCATTTTGGTTCTACTTTTGGTTTCAACTATAATATTTTTGGTTCTCATACCATTGTGGTTGAATATTACTACATCTCAGCCATTTGTTTCTGTTTTTGTTTAGCAAAGTATAACTGGGACAAGGTTTAAGGAATGGGATGTCCTTCAAAAGATTCAAGAGCCTCTCATGTTTAATTTTTCGGCCATGTTGAGCTAGCTGAATTTGTTTTGTGCAATTTCCAGCCAAATTGAGATTTTTGAATATATTTCAGGCCATTTTGAGCTAAATGTATTCGTCTCATGCAATTTCCAGCCATATTGAGTTCATAAAAGTTGGTGGAAGTGCAGTGGCTGAAACTAACGATGCGCGTAAAAGTTGATGGTAGTGCAGTTTGAGACTGTCAGGGTCTTAGACAAGTCTAATATGCAGCAAAGGATGTTAATTAATGAAGAGAATGACTGTCCAGGCTTGAACACCAAATTTAGCACATTGAGTTCTTAGTTGCGGCAAATTTTTTATTTTTATTAATAATTATTGCACAAATGCCTTTCAGACATTGAGTGAGTGCGTTAAAGACAGCCTATGTGGGATTCGAACCCACATCGTTTGTGTCATTACACAAATACTCTCCCGTATTGAGCTAATAGGCTTTTAGGGAATAAAAATGGCAGGAGATAAACTATTTTACTTGTTCCCTGTCTAGCATATTGATACTTGAAGCTGCAAAAAAGAGGGAGAGGAAATGTTTGCTGAAATGTTTGAATGAAGCCTGTCATTTCACAAAAGCTGCAAAAAATAGTCCTACTTAGCATACCATGCGAGAATTGAGATTGAGATTGCTTGCTGAAATGTTTGAATGAAGCTTGTCAGAGGAAATCACCGGTATGCAGTAGGTGGAGATATTTTTGTGGTCTCTCCTCTACCTCAGCTTCTCTGTAATTCATTGAAGGACTATGCAGATCCTGGTAGATTGAAAAGAATGGGTAAGAAAGAAGAGTCAATTGTACAAAAGATCATGAAAAGTCCAACTCACTGAGCTAACATAAAAATAAGCCCAAAGAAATAAATAGACAAACAAAATATAATCGAGGTACCCGAAAATGACTATCTCCAAAATGGCCGCTGTCAGATCCCCTCTGAAAGTCGGGAAACAAAAAAATTAAAGAACATTTATGCCATTTGATGTTTTTAAAATTACTATATCTGTCACTGGGTATACCTGAAGAATTGATCTAGAGCGTCCTGACAGAATTTTGTTGGGAGTGGGTGCAATTGAGACAGCTTGTTGACGAAGAACTTGATTCTCTGACTCCAAATTGGAAAGCTTCTCTTCTAGCCTATTTGGGAAGGTCAAGGGCTAGTAACATAAATACTATGCTCCAGAAATTTTCCATCATATAGGTGACTGGAACTCGCAAATAGCAAAAAAGCTGACAGCATAAGAAACTCCAAACATGATCTAAATCATCCATCTTACTAGAAACATTTCAAATTCTCAGTGTCCATGCATCGTCACATTGACTTCTACTTTATGTTCTTATGAGGTTATCAAATATAGTACTGCTTAAAGCTCATAATGATAAAAACAGCAGAACCACATACATTCCTTTCAGGAGAATATAACAAAAAGGAAGCTACAAAATAACAGGGAATTTCAAACGGGTTCCCCAACTTTTGGCAAGATCTTACACTGCAGTACCTTCAATTTCATGATATCATATCTGTCTCTGGTGAGTCACATTGCAAGTTTGGATATTATTAATTAGCCTGCCAGCCTTTTTTTTTTTCTTAGTTTTTACTTAATAACTTGGCTGATTAATTATATAGCTTCTTAGAGGTGGGAAATTTTTCCCCATTCTTCTACGTTTCCATAAACATAAAATATCAAAAGTCAAGATCTTTGTTCCTAAACATTGGTAACTCTAAACAAATACTATGTGTTAAGATGAAGTGTGTCGACAAGCAAGTACCTCTTATCACTGACAAATTATTAGAGGCATACTTTTGTGTCCACGAGAAGGGTTTGTCCTCATACCATCTATTACTGAATAGTAAAACACTTTTGGAATCTTTACTAAGACAAATTTAGATATGTGGCACAGACTCACCAAAAACTATTTTAGTTGGTTCTGGTATTAAGAAACACCACATTTTTTTACAGGTATTTGTGTGAAAATTTAGAAAACTTTACAGCAGCAGACAATAACTAATCTAAAATTTTCCACCATTTAAGGTAGCAGTATGATATTTCCAAAAAATTTGAATATCAAATGGCAGTGACAGATTGGCTTAGGAGGACGAAAGAGGAGTGACAAACATACTTAAGGGTTAACAGATGAATTTCAACAAGATTCAAGCAAAGAAAGCCATATGCATTTTCTCAAAACTTGCCAGAATAAAATATAACAGGAATTATGAACATTCACTACTAAGGGTAGCAAGGTTTTGATAACGTTATAGTTCATAGATAACCAATACATCACACGGAACTCATTTACTGGTTTCTGCCATTACCTCTCTCAAGATTCTCTCAGAGGCATGATGCTATCTGCAATTTAATGACATTATGCAGTCAAAAGAGCTCAATACCAATGTAAAAGAAATTACCTGTTAACAGTTTCTCGAAGCTGCAAGATCTTTTGATCTGCATCATCCAACTTTTGCGATTTTCTTCTGTAACTTCTTGTGCTTCAGATAGTTTTCTATCGGACTCATCAGCTCTCTTTTTTCTGCTTCCAATGAGGCCTGAAGGACATGAGCACACAACATACAATGTAATTAATCGGATGCAGATAAGCTCCTTTCAGATGGTATCAAGACCAGATAGATGCGAATCTGATATTGGAAGAGGAGGAAAATTCAGAATCTTACAAGGCAGATGGACATTACTTTGTTCAGCGTCTGAGTAGCAGATATGAGTGGGAGGCGACCGGTGAGAGAAACGGAGAGACAGCGCGACCGGCGAGAGAGACGGAGAGACAGATTGGGGAGGCGACGACGGCAGACAGAGCGGGAGGCGGCAAGTGGGGGAGGCGACGAAATAGAGCAGCAGATATGAGGCAAGCGGCGCCAGGTAGAGAGAAAGTGGTGACCGGCGAGACAGAGAGAGGCAGCGGCGAGGTGGACGGAGAGAGGGGGAGGTGGTTTCCGCCGGCGAGGGAGAGGAAGGGGAGGCGAGAGGTAGAGAGAGGGAAGCAAACTGGCAAAAAAAATGACGAGGCTGGAGAATGAACGTGGGCTGGAAGACCCCTCTCCTCTCTTGAATTTTTGTTTTTCTTTTTTTAAACAAAATATATGCTTTTTAATTCTAACCGTTAGATGAAAATTGGACGGTTCAGATTAGAAGTTACTACACTATGGTTTGGTCACTACACTATAAGGGGTTACTCACTAACCCTTCCCTATATATATATATATATATATATATATTGAATAATAAACAATAAAATAGAATTAAACCCTTGTAAATAAAAAGGTACAGATAACGCACTTAAATATATACATATGTTCAATATCAAGAGTATAAAATAAATTTAATAAATAAGATAAATCATGAAAACTTTCACATAATAATAATAATAATAATAATAATAATAATAATAATAATAATAATAATAATAATAATAATAATAATAATTCAAAATAAATATTAATTAAATTAAATAATAGAGTAGAATAATTGATAAAAGTAGTAGTCATTAGAAATTTAGGGAATGACTTTATATTAATAATAAAAAATAAAATAAAATAATAATAACAATATTACTAATTTAACAAAAAAATCAGCTCTAAGTATAATTTGAGGAGGGAGAAAACCAAAATCCATTTTCTATCTTTCTTCTTCAAATACCATACACAACTCCAAAGCCCAATCCTCACTCACTCTCTCTCCCTCCTCTCTCTTCCTCCGCCATCGGTAAGATGCCGCCACACCACCGTGTCGCCGTGGCCACCCAACCATCGGAACCACCACTAGCGGTAGGCCGCCACCGCCGCCACTACTCCTCCCTTGCCTTCTTTTTCTTTACATATTTGTGAGGTAAAATTCCAATTTCAAACCCTTTCACCATTCAAAATTCATGCTTTATAAATCTAAAGATGGACATGTAAAGCTAAAAGTAAATCTAATAATATTTTTCAATTAAATTTAAATATATATGATAAGAATTATGGGTACTTTGTGATATTTCCTTTGAAAGTTGAATAAATTTGAGAAATGCTAAGATTTTGTGTTGATTCAAAAGTAGATTTTCAAATTATACATTGTTTGGACACTAATTATGTTAATTGTTATGTTTTATAACTACTAATAATGAAGGTGATAGTCTATGGAGCTATTGGTGATGTATTTGTGATAGGATTATTATGGGTAGTTTGAGAATGTGGTTGATTATGCTTAATCTTATTAAAAATATGATGGATGATCTTAAATTTATTTTGCAATATGTTATTTGGAGTAAAATCATAGATTTAAAATATAAATGGAGATATATTTAAGAGTTAATTAAAGAAAGGAAGCGACCCTTATAGGGAGTGAGGAAGGTCGGAGAAGAGAAAATTTAGAATAAGTAATATAGGGCTAGAATATTGCATAATTTAGGATATTTAGAAGTTCATAATTATGGTAGTATATAGTGTAGAGAGTTAACTTTTCAATAAGTCAAATTGTGTTTGATTTGGAGGCACATAACCCGAGTTATTATCGTTTTACCAAGATCATACAATATTTTCATATGAACTAGGAGCGAGTTTATTTCAAGTCAGATTTTGAGGTGTATTTTCATGGTATGATCGGAATGAAAGTTTCATAGCACTTTTCAAGTTTCTCTAAGTTGGGGTTTTATGCTTTGATTCAATACCTGGTGAGAAAGATATGAATTTTCTAAATTAGCATCGAAATTTGTCCAAAACACTCAAGGGTTAGGATAAGTCTGTAAAGTTATGTCATAATTATTATAATAAGATTATGCCAAATGACCATCTTGAATATACTAGGAGTTCACTTCTATTTTATATCATTTATGTTTTTTAGTAAGAATAACTTTTGAATTGATGATGTAAGAATAACTTTTGAATTAACGCGAGAAGTATAAAACTATAACCTATATAGAAAAAAGGTTAGGAAAGGGAATAATATTAATAAATAACCTTATAATTCCGTACGACTCCTTATAGCTACATGCTATTTTTCACATCGAAATTTGTTGTGAATTTATTTTTCTATCATTCACTACTACGTAAATCACTTTTAACTAGGGTTAAAAATGACATATAATGACGGTTAACATGCGTCGTGTATTTGGGCGTCGTTATATGTACCACCTCCGACTATGATTAAAAACCGTAGTTATAGGTTAATATATGACGACGGTTCGGATGGAAAACCGTAGTCATAGGCTCATCTATGATGACGGTTTCTTCATCTTAACCATCGTCATAGATCTTTCTTTGTAGTTGGAAAAACTTATTACAGAGCACCTATGACGATGGTTCCTTCATTGAACTGTCGTCATAGATGAGCCTATAATTATGGTTCTACGTTAAGAACTCGTCGTCATAAGTCTGATTTTTAAAATAATTTTTCTCGTATTTGCTTGCCCCTCCGTATAGTGCAAAAAAACATATACAAACCACAATCAAATACACTCTTCACCAGAATATATAGAAAACGACATACTCAAGCACATTTTGTATATAGGCCTTCCTCTTCACCGGAATATATATACAAAACAACAAACACATATACAAACCACAATCCTATGTACATATTTATACCTATAACTATGTATGACTACTAAAATCGCAAACTTGACCTATCAAGTAATGAAGAATAACCGTAATATATATACCTATTCCTTTATACGGTTGTATACAAACTCGCCCAACCTTATTTTAACTCGTTGAGCACTTCATCCGTATAGGGAGTAGGTGACTTCTTTTCTGGGAAATATTGTGACCAATGCTGTCAAAGACATATTAATTAGGTCAGTGCAAGTGTTAATCAAGATGAAAAAAGAATATATAATAATTAATTACAAGTGCAACTATACCTCTTTTGGACTAGCATTCTTTTCGAGTTTGGTCACAATCTCTTTCATGTGCTGGAGAATGTAGAAGTCGCACTCCATGTTCCCTACTTGTTTATGGCACTACAATAATAAAATAGATTCCCAACACATAAAGAATTAATTAGTACTTATGTATCTAGCATATAATATGAAATGAAAAACATCTAAAGTAGACTATAATAACCAAGAGAACTTCACCTTGAAAGGGACAATTAATGGTTGTGTTGTCTTATTCACTCGTTTGTCCTTGACGCATCCGCCAAAATAATAACGGACTAGAGCACTTTTTTCAATCGGAAAAATAAAATTCAAGTTAGACTTACCATTGAACGATAACTAATTAACAAAATAATATAAAATGATTAAAATTATGAACTCACACCTCGACGACATCCTTTATATCTTCCCTCACATCACGACCCGGAGGATCAAGGAAGTAGGCCATATCAACCCTTGGATATATGGCAACAAGCATCCAATGGTGGCTACAAATAACACATTGTTATATAAGTATGTATAACACCATATAAAAACTTTATCGCTTTATTAGTTCATTATTTGTCCACTTACCTCTCATTGAACGCCGTCGAAACAATGTTTTTAACATCCGCAACATCTTTCATGACGTCGAAGATATAGGAGACTCGTTCGTCACGATTCAGCTCAGCTCCTTGAATAACGGAAGTAGGGTTCGAAATTGAACGAAATCCTTCCCAATCTCATGTAGCCATCTTACATATTAATATGTAGTTAGAAATTGAAATTAATTAGTAAAAAAAATTGATTATGAATATATTAACTCATATCATGCCAAGCGTAATAGCGGATCCACCGATTTCCTCCATGTGCAAAAATTGCAATATGTCGTCCGGGAAGACAAAGACCGACATATCCATTTCACGTAGCCCAAACACGTGACCTGGCGTGCTACGGATGATGTGGTCCTCTCGTTGACGAGGTCTACACATAACTTTCCGAGTAGCACACCAATCCGTGCGAGACTCCTCAATCGATTTGAGAGAAGCCTTCTTGGGACAACGAACATGCGTCACCGAACGTTTGCTTGTGCCATGGGCGCCCTTCATCCCACTCTCGGATCTGTCCCCAATATCCTAGTCAATAATCAATACAAAAATGATAAATATATATTCGTGATATTAACAACAACTAAATCTAATATTTTTAGTAAAAATGAATTCATGTAGTGAGGATGACCAAACTCTTGGGTCATCGAAGAAAACGTTGACCGTGTCGTCAACAGTGTGGAAGTCCGGTCCCGGATTAGCAACTCACACTTGCCTTTCCCATGCATGACCTCTTTGACACTCACCCTCACCTCATCAACTGCAAGGGATGTCCCGTGAAAGACAAGATTTGCCCTCCATGGGAAAACAACACCCAATGCCACAACATGCTCTATGGGAGGGTGATGAGAAGCTAACTTACAATTCACCAGCTGCATAAGAATAAGTATAACAATTACAATCTTGGGATAAACTTTGACATAGAAGTTAATAACCTAAAAACCTTGAAAATAAAAGGGCGTAGTTTTCCCTTAAAAGTAAACATTTTCGCAGGATAACGATCCTCATCCGAATCAACAAAAACATAGTAATAAATAAGGAGATATTAACATTTACCTCCCTCGAGGTATTTGGAAATCATTTTTACACCCTCTAGGTATTGGTATATGTTTTTACCCACCCTGACCGGAGTAGTTAATATTTGAGTTATACATTGACCATTGTTCTTAATAATAGAAAACATCCAAATACGGTGAGTGTGTCTGATGTGGTATAAGAAAATGAGGTAAAGTACCAAAATTGCCCTCTTTGCACTAAAGTGCCAATAACTAATGGGGGATAGCATAGTCATTTTATTTTAAAAATTAGGGACAAACTTGTCCTTTTACATTTTCGATTAGCCTCCTACCATTTTTTTTATCTTAAATATTTTTTATGCCTAAACCTAGGGTGGGTAAAAATATATACCAATACCTGGAGGGTGTAAAAATGATTTTCAAATATCTCGAGGGAGGTAAATGTTAATATCTCAATAAATAAGTAATCACTCAACGGCCACACGCCAGAGTTACACAACAACCACACAATATACACCATTCATTGACCAATATTATACACCAATTAGTCAAAAATATAAACATGCATGTAAATAACGGCACTTTTCCAAAACAACAAAAACATGCATGTAAATATAATTATTAGGTTGCAAAATCTAAATTACGTATCTCCGCCTGAACTTGGAATTGGTCGACGGGTTAGCTTGCGTTCACGCTGGCCGGTGTATGGCGTGATAATGGCATGCCCATGTTGGGGATGAAGTACGAACTTATCCAGGCCTCCAGCTCTGCCACCTTTGAAGCCATTTGGCACATTTAGGTCTATTGGAGCTCAATTATGGATTGTTGAGACTCTATTTGGGACCTCATTTGGGCCATTTCGGCCTTTATAAATGCTTGGGTGGAAGTGATGGGGCACCTTTTCCTAGCCCCAAAGTGCTCAACTATCCCCACCCGCCCAACTACGACTCGAACACAATCGGGATGTTCATCTCTTTGTAGGGCCAAGGCTAACTTGTCTCTCCTCCCGGTGGTGTCAGCAAATTTTGAAGTTGATGCCTCATTACAAAGACTCCTGTAAGAAGAAAAAGATATTATCAATTGACAATTTCATAAGTATTCAAACCGATAAGTAGTTCCCAAAATAAATAAAGGAAATAGTAAAAAAACTCACGAGTCGGTGAGAAATAGCTTCTACATTGGGCGTAGTGAAGGTTCCATCTTTCTTCTTTCTTCCTTCGACCCACAACTCGTCCCTATGGACAACGAGCTGCGAAGTATCTATGTTGGAACCTTCATCACCAGATTGTTTGAAGTTGTTCAAGCTTTTTCTTGTACAACCTCTCCTCTAACTTCGCGTATCCCCACGGGACCGCACATGCGAGCACGAATTGATCTTAATCCTCTCCCGGTTGGTATCACCTATCGCCTATGCAAGTAATTAAGATAATAAAAATATCGAGTGCATAACACTTAAATCGAAAATAATTGTATATATTACCGACAATTTCTTCCATTTTATATCAATTCGACAACGAAAATATCGGTGTATAAACAATTCCCCTCTCATTGTCCTGTACATATGTCTTTCTCAAGTATATCTCACCACTTACATTTACGTAAAACGAACATCACACTATTTTTATATGACAATTGAAATATTAAATGAAGTTGCATATTATTCAAATCCTCTATTTTCTCCTTAGAGCTACCCATTAACTTTTTATACAATCATTAATGATGTAGTATCAAAAAAATGTATCAAAGTAATGAAATTACCTTGTATTCCGGAGAGGTAACATGTGCTTCAAACGATCTCCGAGTCCTCCTCCGTGATACTATTATAAACCTCCTGAGGTCTACTTTCTTATTTTATCTCGCCTTGTTTTGTACACCCATATAGTGGCTATGCGATATTTGAAATCTCTAAACTTTTCAGCCACCGACATGAGTGTCTTGTGTTTCACGGAGGGGATCTTAGATTCATTAACGTTTAAGTTGAACGTTCTCTAAAACACAAGAACGGTATGCATTAGTACATACACACACACACACACACACACATATATATATTAACCATTTACAATATAAGTTGCAATACTAAGTTGAGATGTATTCATTTACTCGAATATCGTTCCATAGGTTGTCCTTAATGGAATTAGGGACATCAACCCCTTTTCGAAGTTGATGTTCATGCGGGAGCAGGTTGCTGCACTAACGTAGCTTATAAAGGTAGATTTATTCTCACCTACAGTATTTCCGTGACTATTAAAATCGACCAGGTGTAAGGAGAGTTCGATCGTCTCTATTTCGGACCAACTTCTCCTTGTTCATCTTAGTTCGTCCCCTTGATTGTTTTGTACTTTTCGAAGAATCCATTTTATACTGCAAGTAATTATACAACTCTTAATAAACATGTACAACAACTCTTCTCATATTTTCATATTCTAATCCATTCACAATTTATCGGAATAATTTACAAAATTTTCTCTAAAATGCCGTGTAAGACTCCTATAAATTACACTTTCGAGTTTAGATCTAAAATTTTCTCTAAAACTCACAATGGAATGGGCAAAATGCTAAAGATGAGTGAAAGAGACTAACCTGGTGGTGCCCGGAAAGAGAAGTCGTCAAGAGAGGTGCAGCCACGCGGAGAGAAGTGGGGTCGGAAACGAAGTTGGTGAGAGAGTGGTGTTGTAAATGCGGAGAGAGTGAGTAGGGTGGAGTGCAAGCACGATCGGAAATCGCAAAGAGAATGAGTGGGAAGCCAATAGAAACCACCAGAAACCACCACGAAGAGAAGAGCAACCGAAGAGAGAATGTGGGACTCGAGAGTGACAACAAGTGAGACTCGGCACTGGTTGAGGGTTTTTATCAAAACTTTAGAGTACGGTTCACTACCAAGAACCATCGTCTAAAGTTCTTAGACTACAGTTTTCTAACCGTATCTGTTGTCATAGATACATATGTGAAGACGGTTCGAGTAAACAAACCATTGTCTAAGTTTTGTAGAAACTTTAGATGACGGTTGTTGATGTTGAACCGTCGTCATATATACTTTAAAACCGCATTTTTACGAAAATTCCATAGATCCATTTTTCATGACGGTTTGTCATTTTAACCGTCATTAAATATTCGTCGTTAAAAGTGGTTCTTGTAGTAGTGATTAATGAAAGGTTTTTGGTTGGTGAATACTTATGTAAGTAAAGTTTGTCTACTAGGAATGACGTGGGGTATTCGGATGGCAGGTATAACTATACTCACACTCTATTTTCCCATACTTATACTCATACTCTCATCAAGTATTTCGAGTATATCATGTTTATTTGTATAAATATGTAAGGATTTTGATAATTAATACCCATTAGGTACATTAACTTAATTTTATGTCTATAAGAAATTCACAAACAAATTCCAACAAATAATTAATTGTAAAAAAGTATCACATCCATTATTTGAGCTAGTTGTCATGAATGATATTACAAACATCTTGTTGAACCTTGAGTTTATAGGTGAATAATCAAGTTGATCCGACAAAATCGTTTAAGCTATTTCAGCCTTGCTCCATTTAACATAAGTTATAAAGAGTTGTAAAAAGGTGTAAAAGATGTAAGGAGTTATAAGAAGTTGTTATGAGGTATAAGGAATGTAAAATATTGTATATAATTAGATAAAATATTTAATATATTAATATTTGTATTTTTATATTTATGTGCAACATATTTGTATTTTTATTTTGGTAAAATATGATGATTTCCATTACCAAAATGGAGGATGATTACTTCTCAACTACAAAATCCAAAGGGAGGGTGATTTACCTAAGCCTTTACATTAATAAAGATCATAGATACTATTTTGTTTTGACATTCTTACAATACTTGATTAAGAATATGGCTCTACAAATTATCATTTGGAGACACTCGCCTTGATATCTCTTCCTCACTCGAGCTTCACTCCCTTAAAAATGCTATTGTTCCTTGCTCTCCACATGTAGTAAGTAACTGCTAAGATACACATCATAAGTATCATTCTAGCATTCTTCCTTTTACATCTCGTAGCCATAACATGCAAATTTTCTAAGGATATGATGCTTGTTTTAAATCTCATTCTAGCTAGGATATTTTGCAAAATAGTTTGACTTGCAGCATACTGGAAGAACAAATGACCATGGCTTTCTAGAGTATTATGGCATAAGGAGCATATTTGATTGACTTGAATATGTCTAGCCTGCAGCCTGTCTATTGTGCTAAATCTCCCTTTCATCATCAACCAAAAACAAAAACATATTTGTATTTTTATTTATGAATTTGGTGTAATTTATAAATTATAAAATTTATATATTTGTGATCCCAAATGTATATATTTCATGTTTAATAATTATTTGTTTAAGAAAAAAATTATGTTTGATATTTATGAAAAGATTTTTTATAAATGCATAAATGATTTTCATGTATCTAGATGGACATTTTTTTCAAACTTGTAAAATTAATATCATTTTTATCTACCTATTACATGAAAATTTTTTTATGCATCTATAAAAACTCTTTCCATAAATATAAAACATAATTTAAAAAAATAAAAAGAAGAAAATAAATCATCAAACTAAAAAAATACGCATTTACCATTACAAATACATACATTTTATAATTTTATAATTTACGTTAAATTCATAAATAAAAATACAAATGTGTAATACATAAATATAAAATACATTAAACATTTTTATCAAGTCATATACAAAATTTTATATTCCTTACAACTCCTTACAGTTCCTTACAACTTTTCGTATATCTCTTTATAACGAGACAGTCAAATGGAATAGGGCCTAAATTAGGTGCTTTGTTTCCTATTTAGCCTTGTTTTATTTTAGGACGGGCGGTAGTGTTCTAATAATTCTTTTTCTTCTTCACTAATCACTAGAAGATTTGTTAACTAAGACTATGCTATTAATTATAGGATTTGGGGGTTACATGATTTCCACTCCAACCCAAAAAAAAAATAAAATCGTGCCAAATCTGAGTTATCCGAGCCGAATTGGAGCCTAAATTTTAAAAATAGCCGAGTTAAAATATAAACCTTCAACGTCACTGTAGGACAACCTCTACCACTGCTTTGTCTCTTTCCTGACCTACTCAATCGAAAGATGCTTACAATTGCTTGGATCTTTTCTCGATTGATAGAAAGAAAAAGTGTTTTGAATCCTTCTCGCACTTGCTATATTTGAAAGAAGACTTCTCTATTTGATAAAGAAGTTTTTTAGGAAGTGGATGTTCAAAAGGGGAGAGCGTCCACCTTGAAAAGGAATTTCAAGGTAAAAAAAAAAGATAAATGAATGCAATTTCCCTTACCCAGGATATTTGAACAAGAGATATCTTTCAAATCAGCTTAAAAACGTGATTTGCTGTTTCCACGCCCACTTATAACTCTTGGTTTCATCGCTTTCTATAGTTTTTTCTCATCCACGAACCTCCCCATCAGATATGGAATTCGTTCCTTATCGCCGGTCGACTGGAATTGGTAAGCCTCTCCTTACTGTCGCCGTTTAGATCTCCTCTCTCTTAATCTTTCACTTCTTTATAGTTCATCTTGTTTCTTTTAAGTGTAGATCTCTTCAAATTCTCACCGTCAAGCCTTTCTACTTTCGCAGTTGTCGGTTCTTAGGTATGAATCTATATCTTCTCTTATTTTTCACTTTAAGTTATTTAGGAAATTGTTTTATAGTTAAATGTTGAATGTGGGTAATGTTTAAGATTGTTGAAATGTTGAATCTTTGTTGAAATGTTGAATATTGAGAATGTGGGTAACATTTGTTTAGTTTATTAAGTTGGAAATTTGTGAAATGTTTGAGATTTTGAGAAATGGGTTTAGGAGTTTAGGATTTATGGTAATTATAGTGAAATATGATGGGTAAGGATGGTAGATCAAAAGAGTGCATCCAAATTTGTTTAGGGTTTTAAAGAAATAGAAAGATAATTTGGATATAGTGTTATCCCTAAAACCCTTCTCATAAATATAAATTTGTATCCTAATTTATTTATTTTGATGAGGTGATGTTGGGATGAACTCATTTATTCAATTATCGAAATTGGTATCCAAATATGGTTAGAGTTTAGATAAATAAAAATATTTATGGTTTAGGGTTTGAGGAAATAGAAAAATTTGTGGTTGTATATTTAAGGATATAAATGTGAAAATGTAAAAACTTGGAAAAGTATTTGGATATAGGGATCTCCCCAAATACTTGTCAAAGATAAATTTGTTATCAAATTATTTAATTTTGATGAGTTGAAGGTGGGGGTATCTAAATTTCCGATTTCCTTTTTGGGTGCACATTTGTTGTATTATACATGATCGTAAACTAGAGGCCATGATTTTTTTGAAGTTTACGTAATTCATAAGACAATAATGAAATATGAATAAAATGTTGAGGCCATCAATTTAATTTTCTTTAACGACACAAGATATAACAAGAACTAGAATTCTCTTGTTGTGATTAACAATGTGATCGGTTTTACAAGACAAAACATGAAGTGTACATGCAACATAGGCCGATCTACAAAGAAGGGTAGAAGGTCGAGGAGTCAAATGGAAACAAAAGGTAATAAGCATGAATCACTATTGTTTATGACCTTTTGTTTCCATTTGACTCTGCGATCTTTCTGTCCTTATTTGTAAATCGACCTATGTTGCATGTACACTTCATTTTTATCTTGTAAAACGGACCTCGTTGTTAATCTCAACAAGAGAATTTCGGTTCCTCTTATATCTTAGGTTGTTAAAGGAAATTATGGCGATGACCTCAATATTTCATTCATAATTTCATTATTGTCTTATGAATTACGTAAACTTAAAAAAATCATGTTTAGTTTATGAGAAATATATACTACATTAAAATTGGAAGCAAAAAGGAAACTATATATATATATATATATATATATATATATATATATATATATATATAAGGGTTTAAGGATGAAAAAGGCGAAAATATATATGTGAAAGTGTAAAAAAATTGGAGAGGTATTTGGATATAGGGATCTTCCCAAATACTTATCATAAAGATAAATTTGCTATCAAATTTATTTATTTTGATGAGTTGAAGTTGGAGGTGGACTAATTTATCTAATTATCTAAATTTTTGATTTCCTTTTTGGGTGCAAGTTTGTTGTATTATACATGATCGTAAACTAGAGTATATGATTTTTTTAAGTTTACGTAATGCATAAAGATAATAATGAATATCAATAACATGTTCAGGTCATTCATTTATTTTGCTTTAACAACCCAAGACATAACTAGAACTCGGAGTTCCTATAACCTTATTGACTTTAGCAATAAGGTCGGATTCCCTAGGCAACACATAGAGTCTATGTGCAGCGTGAGTTAGTACACGAAGAAAGGAAAACAGGGGTAAAGGATTCATCGGAGAAAAAGGTGATAAACAATAGGGAATTATTATTCGTTTTGCAATTGTTTATCACCTTTCTCTCCGATGAATCCTTTATCCCTTTTTCTTTCTTCGTGTACCGATGCAAACTACATATAGACTTTATGTCTTACCTAGTGAATCCGACGTCATTGCTAAAGTAAAAAGGGTTATGGGAACTCCGGTTCTAGTTATGTCTTGGCTTGTTAAAGCGAATTAAAGGGATGACCTCAACATTTTATTCGTATTAATTTGTCCTATGCATTATGTAAAATTTTAAATAAAATCATGTCTAATTTATGATAATGTATAATACATCAAAATTGGAAGCAAAAAGGAAACTATATAATAATAATAATAATAATAATAATAATAATAATAATAATAATAATAATAATAATAATAATATAGTATATACGCAAACAATTGGAAGCTCAAAAATTCTTTGAATGGGAAGAGGGGTAGAGGCTTTATTGAGGGAGTTGGTAAAAATAATTCTTTGTCTTAACTCTCTCCTTCGATGATAGAGAAAATGACTTACAGAGAAATTCCTTCGCACTCATCGGCAAGTGATGTGGCGGGTGGAGGCGCCACTTCAAGCATGGGCTCATATTCTGGTCCCTCCTTGGAGAGTAGTGAATCGGTGGAGGGCCCTTTCTGTTGTTCTTCTCCGGTCCGAAGGAGAAGGGGATGAATCTCCCTAAGGAAAAGAAGAGGAACCTCCCTAAGAAGAAGTGAGGTTGTCCACCTCTACACCTGCATGAACTCCAAGCAAGCAATACATAAGAGAAGCATCACTTTGGGACAATGACAAATAAAATAGAGATTGCTCGTGAGGACCAAGAATTGTATTACTTTTTGCACTTTCTGCGACACTTCGCTATTCTCTTGCGCTTCGTTGTTCTCACGTCATCTATTTTCCTAAAGTGATTTTTTTGTAGTAGATTTAGTTATGTGAGCTCACTCTTGATAGGTTCATGGGCGAGATCATTGAATGTTTATATTGTCCACCTCTTTGTGTATGCCTTTTTCAATATTTATGTAAAAAGAAGAGATTCGTTGGTGAGATGTCCTGTTTGTGTATTTCTTTTTCGGGAAGAGAGATGTTGTATTATGTTTTTATGATTGTATTGCTTATTTGGAGTTCGTGCGGAGGTAGCATAGACTGCAAATATAATGTATTATGTTGTCCGGGCTACCTCTGCAACAACTCCGAACAAACAATATAGTCACAAAAACATACCACATCTCTCTTCCTGAAAAAGGAATACACAAACAGGAAATTTTTGTATTATTGAAAATTTTTGTATTTATGTTGTAAAATTGAGGCTGTTGGTTTGTTGCTATGTAATTTGTGATGTATTTTGGAATGTATTTTGTACAGGGGCGGAAAATACAAAAAAACTATTAAAAAAATACAAACCTATTACGATGGTTCTTTCATTTCAACCGTCATCATAAGCTCGAAACAATTTGCCTTTACGAGCAAGACCTATGACGACAGTTCGTCGGATAGAATCGTCGTCATATGTAAATACATAGGCACCTGTGACAACGGTTATTACATGAGAACTGTCGTCATAGATGATCTTTTACTACGGTTGTTGAATCGTAGTTAAAAATGATACATACAACGACGACCACATACACGACGCCTATTAACCGTCGTTAAATGTCGTTTTTAACCGTAGTTAAAAGTGGTTCCTGTAATAGTTAATAGCACCATAGCCAAGGAAATCATTCCTTCCAATGACTATGTATTTGTCGCTACTTCCATTCTGTGCAGGTAGTGCCATGAGCAAATATGAAGAAACTAAGAGCTATCAAATCAACATAATCACAATTCTCTCCCACCATATGCATGGGAATTTTTAGTTAGAGGGGTTTAAATGAACAAAAAGCCAACAAGAAACGTAGTGAAATGCTTCTTGTTCCTTTGGGCCCCTTAATTTCGAGCACAAAAAATGAAATTCATGATTTTTAATGAAGATTACTTATACAGTTAGCATCATGAATAATAAATTATTGGAATCTATAATTAGCATTTTTTTCTTGGCAGTACTTGATCTTCGGTACTAATGAACCAAAATGATATGCATCTTCGTACGCTGTCTCATCTCAACTATGAGCAGAATGATGTTATCATCCTTGTATTCATAATTTTTCGAAAATATAAAACTATGGGTATGATACTTTGTTTGAGATTAGTTGATTATTAGGGCATAATATTGTTCTCATCTGCATTAACTAGGATAACTTTAATTTATAGTTGACAATTAATTACAACTTCTAAAAATTTGACCATTTTAAATTATAACATCTTAATTTATGCAAAATTAAGACACTTAAGAAGTGTATTGCTTCGTACTATGCATATATTATCCCCCACCGTGCACAGATCTTTGTCTGACTTATCAAAACTATTCTCAAGTACTAGGATTTATACAATGTTGAGGACTGCAAGACAAATCTTGTCCAAGGAGCTCGGACAGTTAAAAAAAGAGTCGTGTTCTTCATTAGGGTGACATGCAGTCTTAGAGTAAGGGAAAGATGTAAGAGGTACTTAAGAAATGCTTTGTTTTGGAGATAACAAATCGATTATTCAACAACTATATTTCAATGGCCGAATTAGCTTCTCCAATGGTTTTCCAAGCTTCAGAAAGTCTATATGTAGGAGCCTAAGCGGCTGAAGAAACTCGAGCAATACATGTACAATTCCATTCATATCTTAGGTGTTAACTTGTGTCATGAGAGTTGTTATCCACTCATATCTTTTTAAACTCTTATAAACACTTGTGAGGCATAGTGTGCGGGGAACTAATCTGTAAAAGAGTTGTTGTGCTTTATCGTAGCTGACTTGGGGCAATATGTTCATAAGAGACTGGGAACAAATTAAAGAAGCTCTAGTTGAAGGGAACTAAGAGAGTTCCGGTTCAGAGCAAGTTTGGCAAATAGCTTGGAAAAACTCTGTCAATTGGTCCGGGAGCTTGGAAGTCCTTGAATGAGAGAGGTTATCAGATATTGGCGGAGCTCTGATTGTATAATCACTCAAGAGGAATATAAAATTATTCAAATCCTAATTGGAAGCCTTAGGAAGAGATATAGCCATGTTGAATATGAGAAAAATCTTCATAAAAATATAATGTGTATTTTCACCGCGTAGGTTATGTTCATTTAGCTTTAGATTATAGTCTTAAAGTTTCTTATAGTTGCTTATAATTCTTTATTATAACTTTTTATAATTTTAAATAACTAAATGTACAACTATTTTACAACTTCTTACAGTTCTTATAACTCCTTAAAACTAAAAGGAATATGGTCATTTTCCATCATTTCTTATACCCTCTAAGAACACATCTCTCTCGCTTTAACTTAATCATTTAACTCTTCGATTGATACTATTCAAGTCATAATATCTGATTATATCAACATCAATCATATCATCGATTAGTCAAAGCCCACACTCTCTAAATGCAAATTAGATCAAGAGTAGAATTTGATAAAGCTTCTCTTTCGCATATATCAATGAGTCTTCATGAACGGTCGCAACCGGTGCTTTTTTCGCACCCTCGATTGTATGAGTTGGCAGGTGGGCCAAGTTCATTATTGGCACGACCGTGCTCACCATCTCCTTCGTTAAGATCACCGTAACCAATGTAATCAACCAATAGCTTCCTTCCAGTGACCTTGTATCTGTGGCTATTTTCATCCTGTGCAGCTTCAGCCTTGAGCAAAGAGGAGGAAATTAAGAACAATCCAATCAAAAAAATCACATTTGTCTCCTTCCATACGCTTGCCATGCTAATTAGCTTGGGAATTTTTAATTAGAGTGGTTCAAAGGAACAAAATCCAACAAAGAAAGAAGTCAAAATGTGCTTCTTTTCCTTTGGCCTGCCTTATTTACGTTGTTAAGGAGTATGAATGATCATGGCTAGTGGAGGAGCCGTCTATGGTAATACATTTTTGTTGCCTAAATTCAATGTTCCTAAATTACTAGGATACATAATTAGTGTCCTTTTTCCTGGAGCACTAAATTTATTTCATTAATGAAAATAAGAAAAACTATTGAACCAAAATTATATACATCTTGCTACGTTATCTTGGCTTTAAATTTAGTTCATTAAATTGAAAAGAATGGTGTGAATACATGGTGAAATGTTATTACAACTTATAAATTATGTAATACCATCCTTTTATCTACAATTTTTTGCAAATATAAAATTACGTATGTCACTTGTTATTAACGGAACATGTGATTCTATCACTGATTTCAGGGACGAATAGGCTATTTCCTCAGAATTTCTTTGTTAATTTTTTTAAAAAAATTCAACAATTATGCTTGTTTTTTGAGTGCTTAATACAAAAAATCTAGTACGAAATACAAATCCAAATCCACAACATATATCACAATGACATGATGAACATACATAAATCATATTTACAACAACCATTTGACAAAGTACATTACCATATACAAACATAAAACTCATAAATAACCCAACTTAAATTCACCAACCACCATGAAAACTAATTGAAAAACAAGTGTAATACATTGTTTACAAACACAAGTAATGCTCATTATCAATCAACTTAAATTCACCAACCACCATGAAAACTAATTGAAAAACAAGTGTAATACATTGTTTACAAACACAAGTAATGCTCATTATCAATTAAGGATCCACTTGCTCTTCCTCTTCCTTTTCCTCTTCCTCTTCCTCATTATCTTCACCTTCTACCTTATTTTTATTCCAACAATGACTATTGAAATGAATATTAATTTGCATCAAATTCTCTAAAATCTCGAATTTTCTACTAAACAAACTAAACTTTAAATACAACCGCAACAATAAGGGAGGATAGAGAAAGCATACCTACAAGATGTTGAAGGTGGTTAGGTGATGGCGTGCACGGCGATTGCGGCGGCGAACAACAACGGTGGTGGACTGTTGCGAAAAGGGGAAAGGACCACTTCGTCTCACTCTCTCGCACTCTCATTGCTTGTCTAATTCTTACCCCCAACCCTCTCGTTGTCATCTGTGTGTCCTCGCCTAAGACGAGGTTTTAATTTCATCATAGCGATGGAATCGGGGATGGACTGAGTTTGTCGCTAATTAAAAAGTTGAAAATTTTGAATACTAAAAAGTTTGAAAAAATTTAAAGAGCCCGCTAATTTAAAGATTTTTTAAATTCCGAATGAACGACGGAATCGACCACGGACTGATTTTGTCACTAATTAAAAATTTAAAAATATTAAATATTTGAAAAAATTTAAATCTCTTGCAATTTTAAAAATTTAAAAATTTTGAATTAGCGGTGATTTCGTCGCAAACTAAAAATTTAAAAAATTGTGAATATTTGAAAAAATTTAAATAGCCCGCAAATATTAAAAATTTGAAAAATTTAAAATTAGCAAGGGATTGATTCCATCGCTAATTTAAAAAATTTAAAAATTTTGAAAATTTAAAAATTTTAAAATAGCTTACTAATTTAAAAATTTAAAAATTTTGAATTAGCGACGGAATCAGCGACGAACTTTATCCAACGTTATTTAAATTGTTTTTAAAAAATTTTCAAAAATTGATTTCAAAAATTTATTGCTAATTGGCTCATTTCCGTCGCTATGTATTTTGCTAATTATAAAATAGAGATGATTTTTCATCCGTCGCTAATTCCGTTGCTAGTTGAGTTTTATCTTTACAAATGTCAGTTTTTTCTCTGCTTTGTGACGGACTTGTATTATGTTGCTATATAATATTTTTGTAGTAGTGTTTAACTCATAGAACATATTAATTTATGTTGAAGGATGACAAGTAAGAGGTATCTTGGTATAACTCTACATAGTGCCCAAATCGTGTCAGCAACTTGCCCAGATCCTGTTACTTTCATAATAATGAAAACTTAAACTAAAATTAGTGTAACTACATTATATTTAATTGTATAATTTTTCTTGGCAAAATTAAAAATTTCACCATCAAGCCAAATAGTTGTATACACATTAGGTCTTTGACAAGAAAAGGAGCACTATACTACTTGATATTTACAACCTTTTCACCCATCTCTTGTATGTGTTCTTCCTACTAAGTAGTTGGTTTCTCAATGTCCATCTTACTTGCTCCACCTTTTGGTCTTCTGTCTTCTTTTTGTTTTGGAATGTCTGTTATTCCTTTCCTATTAGACAAAGTATGTTACAGCAGACAAATAAAGGTACTAGCACCGATAGCTTTGCATGAGACAGTGGTGATCCCAAGAGCTAATTATTCAACTCCTGTCTCCGGTTTGGTTGTTGTTGTTGAGAGCTCAATCTGTTCAGAATCCCTTGGGTAAAGCAACATTCTATGAGTAGGTGATCCACAGTTTCAAGTTAATCACAAAAGGTGTTTGTTGTGTCGAGTCACCAATTGCCGGTGTTGGAGCATGTCTCTAGTTAAGATTCTTCTTTTCAATACCAGCCACAAGCAAAAAGAATGTTTGGGGATGTTATGTTTATGCCAAGAAAATTTCCACCATGTTACCTCTTTTTGGGGACAATGCAAGGCTTTGTAGGCTGCTTGCACCGAGAATTTACCATGTTTTTGCACCAATCATCTCTAGCTTTGGGTATTATACCATACATTCAGGTGTTGTCTCATTCTAAGCAGCTTTTTAAAATACCAACTAAATCCTTGTTTCAATGGCATAGTCTTCCGATCTGCACCTCTTATATAGATGCTATTTACCCATTTGACCCATAAAGTTTTAGGGTTTTCGGTGATGTACCATACTTGCTTCCCCATGAGGGCTTTATTCCAATCCCCACATCTTCTTATCCCTAACCACCTTCCCTTTTAGGACTGCAAATCTCTTCCCATGCTACTGGATATATAGTCCTTTTTCCTTCCTCTCCACTCCATAAATAGGATCTACATATCCTTTCCACCTCTTTAAGTACTTGGTTTAGAGGACAAAAATCGAACCTCAATAATTATACATGCTTAAGAGCACACAGTTTACCAGTTGTATCCTTCCAGTATAACTAAGCTTCCTGCTGCCCCAACTTCTGATTTTTGCAGTAATCTTTGAAGAAAGCATACAGTAGTCCCTTGTATTTAATTTCCTTAGTTTCAATGGAACCCCTAAATATTTCATAGAGAGTTGACCTTTAGCAAAACTTGTCAAAGATATGAGTTCTCTTTCCATCCCTTCACTTGCATCAACAATGTACATATGAATTTTATGTATGTTTGCCTCCAAGCCAGAGATTGCCGCAAAAGGTATAAATAGCCTCTATAATGCAAGCTATTTATAGAGTGTCCGCTTTACGGAAGACTAAAAGGTCATTAGCAAAAATCAAGTGGTTGGTTTTAGATCCTTGATTTTCAGACTAAAAGGTTTTCCTAATGTATATCTTTGTTATGCATCTAGGAGATATATTTTTTCCTTTTATAATGTCTTACCAAGTCCAAACCAATCATGACATTATGTAGAATAAGTCTATTTAAGACAAAAGCAGATTGGCTTTCCATAATAACTAGAGGTACAACTTCTCTTAGCCTTTTGTAAAGCATTTTAGATATGATCTTGTAGAGTGCATTGCAACACTATATTGGTCTTTAATCAGCAGACTTGCTGAGGGTGATCCACTTTTGGAACTAATGCAATCATAGTTGAATTCACGTTGTTCCCGTTGACTGGATTGAAACAAGTCAAGAATAGTTAGACTCACCTCTTCTCCAATGGTATGCCAAGTAGCTTGATAAAATATGTTTCCCAAGTCTAGGACTTGTTGTTGCATTAATAGCCCATAGTGCTTCCTTTACATCAGCTGAAGAGAAAGGCTTTACAATGTTAGCTCCTTGAGGCACTACTACTTTATCTCGTGGGTTCCTATTGTTCTGCATGGATGAGTTTTTCTTTTGGTCTCCACACTTCATACCCTTCCTACAATACTCTTCTAAATGGCCAAACATAGCACATTTTGTGCATTTTTCAGGTAACCACTCAAATTCCACAAGCTCGATAATAAGGTTGTCATTCTCATCAATAAACTCGACTTCATGAGGTAGAGACTTGGTGATGTCCACATCCATTAAAATGCAAGCAAAGTTCAATATACCTTATCGGATGTTAATTTATCAAATAACGGTGATTTCCCCACTAAACTTGCTACCTTACTTAGTCCGTCAATCCGCCAAAACTTTAGGTGGAATACATGCAATCTAACCCAAATGGGAACAGAGGTTACCTCCACATCAAAATTATCTCCCAATGACCACTTTCTAACTATCATTGGTCGCTTGTCAAAATAGTATATATTCTGTTTGAGCATGCACGAAAACATACTATATAAGTACCATTCTCTTTTTGAAAATCTTATCAATTATAGTCTTCCCCCAAATTTTGTTAAAAAACCTTCCATCACCACCAATGGTGGATTCGTTCACAAGATTCTACGTATTAAAGTTGACTCCCAATATTCAACCTCTGATTCAATGTCAAGCATACTCGATATTTTGGACCAATGGACCCTCCTGTTCTATGGGTGGGATATACTCCAAATGAAATCTAGCAGTGGGGATTTTCGCAATATCAATCTCTTCATGGCTATCATGCAAAATCGAGTTGTTATTAATGGATTTTAATCGATCAGCCTAGGATAATCTAGATCGCTCAAGAATAGAGTTAGATTCGAAGTACCTCTTTGTACTTGCTCCATTGGTTGCCTCTGTATTCCATACTCCCTCCGGTGTAGTTACGAGGGTAACCACTAATGTTGGCGAGGTCATAGGGTTTGCTGCTGCCTCTTACTCTTTATCAAGTCGTTTGGAAAGTCTAGTGTTTAGTGCTTTCTTCTTCTTTGCTGTTGAAGGAAGGGCACCTCTCGCTCAGACTTTCTCTGCCATCGCTCTATTATTATTATTTTTCCCTTTTGTACAATACAATTTTACCTACATCATTTAATTTGTAAATGTTATTTTGGTAGAAACAATTTTGTAAGTCATTTTTCAGTCATTTGCTCTTTCATAAATGTACCTTATAATGTGCTTCATTTATTTCTCATGATTGAGCATAAATATGAGTTGGTTCTTTGATTTGAATGTATGTACTGAAAGGTGATCCAAAAGGGCAGCTTACTAAAAAGTTGTTGATCAAAGAGAAGAGAGACAGAGAGATTGAGAAGGAAAGAAGATTTCCAAACCCGTTTACCATCCAAATGACGTACGTTTTCTTTTTATTGATTGCACAAGTAGGCATAACACGCCAAGCTAGAGAAGGAAAAAATTGTTACATTGAGCTTGATAGGGATTATTACAATGATTTGCATGTGTTACTGTTAACGATGGTGCCCAGGAGTGTATGGGTTGGCAGGTCGACCGAAATGATTATGATTATTATTGGGATGCTCGTGTACGCCATCTCCTTTGTTAATAGAACCATAGCCAATGTAAGCATTCAATAGTTTCCTTCCAGTGACTAGAGATTCATCACTAGTTCCATTATGTGCAGCTTCAGCCATGAGTAGAGAGGAAGAAACTATGAGTAATCCAATCAACATAATCACAATTCTTTCCCTCCACATGCTTGCCATGCTCTGCCTAGCTTGGGAGCTTTTAATTAGAGGGGTTCAAAGGAATAAAAGGCTAATAAAAAGCAACTGCAATATGCCTCTTGTTCCTTTTGGCCCCCTAATTTCGAGCTCCAAAGAGTGAAGTGCTTGGTTTTTTATGTTGACATGAATATTATTTATACTGTTAAGATTATGAATGATAATTGTATATGGAGGAGAAGTTGTATGGTTATGCATTTTTTTGCCTAAATTCAAGATTCCTAAGTTACTCTAATATATAATTAGTCTCTTTTTCTTGAGAGTACTTGATCTTCGGTAGGAAAGTAAGAAAAGCTAATAAACTAAAACGATATACATCTTTCTAATTGTTTCGACTTAAAGTTATGAATTAAATTGAAAACAATGTTACAAATGAATAATGAAATGATGTTAGCGCTTATAATTATATTATATCCTCCTCGTATCCATATTTTTTAAAAATATAAAATTATGTGTATGATACGTTGTTTGAGATAGCCTAATGATTAAGGCATCATTTAGTTCTCACTGATGTAACCAATGAATTCAATAACCTTAATTTATAGTTGGTAACTAATTACAAATACTAAAAAATTTGTCATTTTAAATCATAATATACTAATTCATACAAAGCATGATGCACTACAGCAATAACGATTTTTTACTAGGGGTTATTTACAATGGTTATGAAAAGAGCCGTACTAAAAAATGAGGTGATACCATTTTTTAAAAAATTGAAAAAGAAGAGAGACTTTTTACTACAATTCTTAAATAGAATCGTTGTAAAAGATCCTGCCGGAGTTATTACTACGGTTCTTTTTAAGAACTGTAGTAATAGGTACACGTATTACTACAATTCTTAAAGAGAACCATAGTAATAAGTCGAGTGGACTCACAAATATAATGATTTTTGACCTCTTCGAAGAAGCTTTATAAGGGTTGAAGCTCATAGGTCCAAAAATAAGTATGTTCAAGGTTGCCTAAATGTAAAAATGCCTACCGCAAACGCGATAAACACCGATTATTCAGATTTTCATGTTTCACACTCTTAATCGGTGATCTCTCCAATGAAATCGCCACTTGTAAGAATCATGGCCCGTCTTGTAGGAAAAGCGGGCTACATTTCCCCACGAATTGTCAACTTTTTTTAGTTTAACGTGAGAGGGTCTCTTATTAAGCTGATTTTAGAAATAGATTTTGAAATGGGGTTAGATGAAAATTTGATTGGCGATTTTGGAAATTATTTGATTTTCAAAATGAATTTTTATGAAGTCTCATGATTTTATTTCTTAAGTAAAAGAATGAGAACATAAGTGATTCTGCTGCAAAGTTGCAAGACCAGGCGGTGGAACTACATGGGCCAAAGGCAAGCCCGGTTACCAGCCGGGGACGACTCACGCCTCCCCGATTGGTGACCGGATCCAGTCATCTAGACGGGATAGAGATCATAAACAGTTAGATGATTTAGGTTGCCAAGATGACCTATTTTTCTAAATTTTTAATGAGAAATGCCAAGAGGAAATTTTTAGAATAAAAAGCCAAAATAGAGGAGTCGTCAGTCAATTTTAAGAAATAAAAACTAACAAAAATAAAAGAAATACTTTTCCAAATTCAGCATAAAAATATCTAAGATTAGAAAAGGTTTTTAATAGGATTACATTGGTCAAACCAATGATTCGGTGTTCGGGGCGATGGTAGCAAATAAGGACGATTATACCTAATTCCACCCGTCAGCGAACGATCTTTAATAATCCAAATTGCAAGTTAAAATTATGTTGAGCAAAACAACCAACCAACATGCAAAATACAGAAATTAAAACAGCCAAAGCATGCTTACAAGCGATAAAGAAAAGCAATAAATGAAAGTAAAGAAAGCGAAAAAAAATTACATCGGTTGAGGAGGAAAATAAAAATGATACAACTTTAATCCACAATGTGAAATGCAATAAAATGCAGTAATTCAATAAATAACCGTAAGCACAAACTCAAAGAATTGATGAATTGCGCCTCGGGTAAACCCACCTACCGGACTTAAGCCATGGACTCGACTTAGGCAGCGTAACGGTAGGGCAACGACACAAACGAAGTTACAAAAATAGGCTTTTTAAGTGGGTTTAGAAGTGGGATTTCGAGTGAAGTGAGTGAGAAATGGAGAGAAGAGAGCATGGAAGAGAGTGAGAGAATGAGAGAGATTTTTAGCGAATAGAGATTCTTTCAGCTAAAAAATGGGGTGAAATGAGTAGTGGAGGAACCCCTCTATTTATAGGAAACTTTGGGGTTCAAAAGAGCTAAAATTCCTTTCAACTACCGGAATGGGACTGAATTGGGCTCGGGAATGCCGGAAAGGATAAAGGAAAAGACCAAATATTCGCCATGGCCAAAACAATGTTGTTCAAAGAGTCTTGAAAACCTGGAGCCGGTCACAACATCGTCATACGGACGTTCGATCGGGAGCGCGTGTTGCATTTGGTGGCTAAAAAGATAAAACGCTGCATTTGAGCGGCTTGGGGACCGGCTCCGATTTGACTCCTGGTAGGGGAGTCCGAACCTGCCATGGGTTGGCCGGAAAAGTTGTTTGTGGGCCGACCCAAAACCAGAAAAATTGAAATGGGCTGTTTTTGTTATGCATTTTTTCCCTAAATTCAAGGTTCCTAAGTTACTCGAGTATATAATTAGTCTCTTTTTCTTGGGAGTACTTGATCTTCGGTAGGAAAGTAAGAAAAACTAATGAATCAAAACAATATACATCTTTCTAGTTCTCTTGAGTTAAAATTTATGAATTAAATTGAAAACAATGTTGTAAATGAATAATGGAATGATGTTAGCACTTATAATTATACTATATCCTTCTCGTATCCATAATTTTTTAAAAATATAAAATTATGTGTATGATACGTTGTTTGAGATAGGATAATGATTAAGGCGTCATTGAGTTCTCATTGGTGTAATCAATGAATTCAATAACCTTAAAGTTATAGTTGGCAACTCATTACAAATACTAAAAATTTTGTCATTTTAAATCATAATATACTAATTCATACAAAGTATGATACTTAAAAGAAGTGTGCTGCTAAGGAATATATGATCCCCCACCACGCACATATCTTTTGTCTGACTCTGCAAAATTGTCCTCCACTACTACGGATTTATACAAAGTTGAGGACCACAAAACAAAAACTGTCAAAGGAGCTCGACCGGTTCAAAGAAGAGTTATCTTCATTAGGGCGACTGGCTATATTAGAGTAAGGGAAATACGGGGCAGTTAAAGAAACTCTTTGTTTTGGAGATAACAAATCAGGTATTCAACGAATGTATTTCAATGTCTAAATGGCTTCTGCAACGTTTTTCAAGCTTCATAAAGTCCATAAGTAGGAGATCCAAGCGGCTGAAGAAACTCCGGCAATACAAACACAAATCCATTCAACCGAAGCAATGCATACAACGACATGAGATTCTATCCCAAAATCAATTAACAATAGGAGGAGTAAATCATAAGGCTTATAAACATGCTCAAAGTTATAGATTTTATTAATCTGAGACAATACCCAATATATATATATATATATATATATATATATATATATATATTTCTTAACATCCAATTGAGTGATGGTGGAAACCATGAGCAAGCTTGGCTCTAATATCACGTTCGAGAACCAGCTCAATCAAAAGCTTAATCTGATTGTTGAAGGCCCAAGAATTGTTGCTTAGATTTATGTTACAGTCTTATAAATCGTTATACCTTCTTACAACTAATTACAACTCCTTATATTTCTTTACAATTACTTATAATGTTTTTTACAAATGTTTCTAACTAATATATTACATCTATCTTAGAGCTCCTTACGAGATGTATACAACTCCTTCCAGTCTTTACAACTCCTTAAGTCTTACAGCTAAAAGGGACAAAGTCACTTTCATTGTTCATAATGTCTAAGCACACATCTCTCTCGTTTTATCTTAATCATTTAACTTTTCACAGCAATCGAGGTCTTAGTCTCTTATTACATCA
The DNA here is from genome assembly GCA_021018815.1 of Talinum fruticosum. Taxonomy (NCBI): domain Eukaryota; kingdom Viridiplantae; phylum Streptophyta; class Magnoliopsida; order Caryophyllales; family Talinaceae; genus Talinum; species Talinum fruticosum. The sequence continues at coordinate 583,803 of JAITYX010000080.1, read as the reverse complement.
ACATTACTTGTATTATCGAGCCCACGATTTCTAAATGCAAAGTCCATCAAGAATTGAGTGTTACCCTCTTGACCCCCTTTAGGGTAACCAAACCCCGACATTTTAGCTCGACACAAATGTGACAGTAGTAACACGATATTGGCTCATATAGTTTCCCTTGCAATACGGTAAAATATTTCAGATAAGTGATTCCTAAGCCATCAACCATAAGCTTGAGTTTAGCTTAAAATTTTGATTAAGATGATTCTTACATAAGATAATAAAGCCTTTTCTAAGAGATCACGAGTTCGAATTTCAGCAGTATATGTGGAATTTAATTCCACAAGGTTAAGAAGGAGTTTTTGTAGCAATCATATTTGAAGCACTCAACATTAACGTGAAATTAGGGTGTGTTAGACTACCATATCGTTTTTGGCCTTTGATTCTTGCACTTTATGTTAATAAGTACAACAATGGAAAATGATATTTGCCAAATAGATGTGCATAAACGCATGTAGTTTTCCCAAAGATTGTTTTCTTTATTCATAAAGCATTTCATATATATATAAGTTCCACTTAATTAATGACAAAACCTAGGAAACTGCAAAAAGGAGAGCACGCAAACCCTAACCCTAACCCCAACCTCAACCCCATTCCCATTCCAACGCTCAAAAAACCAGAATATGACGAATTTTCTCTTTTCCATGTATCAATGAGTCTTCATGAACGATCACAACGAGTAATTTTTTGCACCCTCGACTGTATGAGTTGACAGGGCGGCCATGATGATTATTGGCACGACCGTGCTTACCATCTTCTTTGTCACCATAACTAATGTACTCAATCAATAGCTTCCTTCCAGTGACCTTGTATTCGTCGGTAGTTTCATCTTGTGCAGCTTCAGCCTTGAGGAAAGAGGAGGAAACTAAGAGCAACCCAATCAACATAATCACAATTATCTGCCTCCATATGCTCCCCATGCTAACTTAATTAGCTTGGAAATTTGTAATTAGAGGGGTTCACTGGAACAAAAAATCAACAAAGAAAGAGGTCAAAATGTGCTTCTTGTTCCTTTGGCTTGCCTTATTTACATTGTTAGGAATGTGAATAATCATTGCTTGTGGACGAGGAGTTCTATGGTAATACATTTTTGTTGCCGAAATTTAAGGTTCCCAAAACGAGGATACATAATTAGTGTTTCTTGTCGGGAGCACTTTTTCTTCTATAAAAAAATAATAATACATTTTTGTCACATGTTATTAGGGATAAGGTTGATACGATTCAGATGTTGTTTTGTTCTCGTTGGCGCGTAGCTAATGAATAATAGAATTTTATAGTTGATATTTAATTGAAACTGTTTTAAAATTAATAATTTTACTACTAAAAAATCGTCATATAGCGGCGGAAAAGGCGACAAAATAATGTAAGTTAGCGACTGAAAAATTCTGCCGCTAATTATCAGCAACAGAATTTTAGGATTATGTCGCTAACTAGAAACATAATAGCTGCGAAATTTGATTTCGCCGCTAGGAAAACCAGCGATGAAATTACCTGTTCCGTCGTTGATGTCAATGATGGAATAGGCAAAACATCGCTGACGACGGAACAGATAAATTCCGTCGCTGATGTTAGCAATGGAACATGTGATTCTGTCACTAATTTCAGCGACGAAATAGGCTATTTCCGTAGCTATTTCGTTGTTAATTTTTTTAAAAAATTCAACAATTATGCTTGTTTTTTGAGTGCTTAATACAAAAATCTAGTACAAAATACAAATCCAAATCCACAACATATATCACAATGACATGATGAACAAACATAAATCATATTTACAACAACCATTTGACATAGTCCATTGCCATATACAAACATAAAACTCATAAAATAACCTAACTTAAATTCACCAACTACCATGAAAGTGTAATACATTGTTTACAAACACAAGTAATGCTCATTATCAACTAAGGATCCACTTGCTAATCCTCTTCCTTTTCCTCTTCTTCTTCCTCTTCCTCATTATCTTTACCTTCTACCTCATTTTTATTCCAACAATGACTATCTCGAATATTAATTTGCATCACATTCTCTAAAATCTCGAATTTTATACTAAACAAACTAAACTTTAAATACAACCAACAATGAGAGAGGATAGAGAAAGCATACCTACAAGATGTTGAAGGAGGTTAGTTGATGGCAATTGATTGCGGCGAACGACAACGGTGGTAGACGATTGCGAAAAGGGGAAAGGACCACTTCCTCTCGCTCTTTCGCACTCTCATTGCTGTCTAATTCTTACCCTCGACCCTCTTGTTGTCATCTGTGTCCTCGCCTAAGACGAGGTTTTAATTTCAGCATAGCGATGAAATTAGTGATGGACTAAATACGTCGCTAATTAAAACGTTGAAAATTTTGAATACTAAAAAAATTTGAAAAAAATTTAAAGAGCCTGCTAATTTAAAGATTTTTAAATTTTGAATTAACTACGGAATCAGCGCGGATCGATCTTTCCCCGATAGAAGCAATACAAGGCTCCCTCTCACCAATTTCAGCCCAAAAAGAAAGAAATATCCTATATAAAAATTCGGAGAAAACTCCGCACATAATTAAGGGAGCCAATTTCGCTACTAACTAAAAATTTAAAACAATTTAAATCTCTTGAAAATTTAAAATTTTAAAAATTTTGAATTAGCGTTGATTTACGTCGCAAACTAAAAATTTAAAAAATTTGAATATTTGAAAAAATTTAAATAACCCGCAAATTTTAAAAATTTGAAAATTTTCAATTAGCGAGGATTGATTCCATCGCTAATTTAAAATTTTTTAAATTTTGAATATTTGAAAATTTTTAAATAACTTGCTACTTTAAATATTTGAAAATTTAAAATTAGCGACGAGAATCAGCGAGGGACTTAGTCCATCGCTATTTAAATTTTTAAAAAGAAAGTTTGAAAAATTGATTTCAAAAATTTATTGCTAATTGTCTCATTTCCGACGTTATGTCTTTTACTAATTAATAAAATAGCGACGGATTTTTCGCCTGTCACTAATTCCATTGCTAGTTGAGTTTTATCTTTACAAATATCAATTTATGTCGTTGCTTTGCGACGGACTTGTATTATGTTCCTATGTAACATTTTTGTAGTAATGTTTAACTCATAGAACATATTAATTTATGTTGAAGAATGACAAGTAAGAGGTATCTTGGTATAAGTCTACATAGTACCCAAATCGTGTCCGCAACTTGCCAAGTCCTGTTACTTTCATAATAATGAAAACTCAAACTAAAATTAGTGTAACTACATTATATATAATTGTATAAATTTTTTTGGAAAAATTAAAAAATTCACCATTAAGCCAAGTAGCTGTGTACAAATTAGGCCTTTGACAAGAAAAGGAGCACTATACTACTTGATATTTACAACCTTTTCACCCATCTCTTGTATGTGTTCTTCCTACTCGAGTAGTTGGTTCCTCAATGTCCATCTTACTTGCTCCACTATTTGGTCTTCTGTCTTCTTTTTGTTTTGGAATGTCTGTTATTCCTTTGCAATTAGACAAAGTATTACTGCAGACAAATAAAGGTACTAGCACCGATAGCATTGCATAAGACAGTGGTGATCCCAAGAGCCAATTATTCCACTCCCGCCTCCAGTCCGGTTGTTGAGAGCTCAATCTATTCAGAATCCCTTGGGCAAAGCAGCATTGTATGAGTAGGTGATCCATAGTTTTCAAGTTAATCACAAAAGGTCTATGTTGTGTCGGTCACCAATTGCCGGTGATAGAGCATGTCTTTGGTTAAGATTCTTCTTTTCAATACCAGCCACAAGCAAAAAGAATGTTTGCGGATGTTATGTTTATGCCAAGAAAATTTCCACCATGTTACCTCTTTTTAGGACAATGCAAGGCTTTGTAGGCTGCTTGCACCAAGAATTTACCATGTTTTTGAACCAACCATTTCTAGCTTTGGGTATTATACCACACATTCAAGTGTTGTCTTATTCTAAGCAGCTTTTTAAAATACCAATTGAATCCTTGTTTCAATGGCATAGCCTTCCAGTCTGCACCTCTTATGTAGATGCTATTTACCCATTTGACCCATAAAGTCTCTGGATTTTCAGTGATGTACCACACTTGCTTCCCCATGAAGGCTTTATTGCAATCCCCACATCTTCTTATCCCTAACCACCTTTCCTTTTAGGACTGCAAATCTCTTCCCATGCTACTAGATATATAGTCCTTTTTGCTTCCTTTCCACTCAATAAATAGGATCTACATATCCTTTCCACCTCTTTAAGTATATGGTTTGGAGGACAAAAATCGAACCCCAATAAGTATGCATGCTTAAGAGCACATAGTTTACCAGTTGTATCCCTCCATCATAACTAAGCTTTCTGTTGCCCCACCTTTTGATTCTTGCAGTAATCTTTGAAGCAACCATACAGTAATCTCTTGTATTTAATTTCCCTGGTTTCAATGGAACCTCTAAATATTTCATAAGGAGGTGACCTTTAGCAAAGCTTGTCATAGATATGAGTTCTCTTTCCATCCCTTCACTTGTACCAACAATGTACATATGAGTTTTATGTATGTTTTCCTCCAAGTCGGAGATTGCTGCAAAGGTATGAATAGCCTCTATAATGCAAGCTACTTACGGAGTGTTTGCTTTATAGAAGACTAAAAGGTCATTGGCAAAAATCAAGTGGTTGTTTTTAGATCCTTGATTCCCGTTGCAATCCATTTTTGGAACGAATGCAATCATAATTGAATTCACTTGGTTCCCGTTGACTAGACTAAAAGAAGTCAAGAATAGTTAGACTCATCTCTTCTCCAATGGTATGCCAAGTAGCTTGATAAAATCTCTCTCCAAAACCATGAGGTCTAGGACTTGTCATTGCATTAATATCCCACAGTGCTTCCTTTACATCAGCTGAAGAGAAAGGCTTGACAATGTTAGCTCCTTGAGCAGCGAGACATGTTCTTGTTTACCTGTATGATATTCCATGCCACTCGATCTCTTCTTTTTTAGCAGTTAGGATGGCTCTAAAGTATATCTCCTCAATAAGATTAGGGTCATATATAAGTTTCCTATCCTCTTGCGTGATTGAGACAATTGTGGATTTCTATCTTCTCTGTTTAATAACTATATGAAAGTAGGCGGTGTTCGTATCCCCCGAGTGATCCATCTAACCTTGCTTCTCTAAATCTGAACTTCCTTTAATTCCTTCTTCCTGTCTTCACAACATTTGAATGCCTTCTTCTTAGCTTGAAAATTTTCCTCAGTAGCTTGTCCATTGAAAATCTTGTCCTGAATTTCAAAGAGTTGCAGCCTACCTTTGGTTAGCCTTTCCTCCAAGTTTGAGTAGTTAGTGTAATGGAGTTGCTTTAAAACCATCATAACACTCTTAAGCTTTTGAATAACTCTATACATTTTAGTAGTTGTTTCTGTATGAACCCAACTTTCTTTGACAATGTCCTGAAACTTTACATGAGAGCTCCAAGCATTGCAAAATCTGAAAAGAGAACCCTTCTTTGTCATTTGGTGACTGCTAAGAAGCAAGTAACAATAATATGAAATTCTACCAGTTACAACTATACAATCAATCTCAGGGTACATTTCAATCCATTGCTCATTGACAAACACCCCGTCCAATCTAGAGTACATCCTATTTAAGTATTTATGTTTGTTTGCAAATGCTTCATTTCCTGCAATTGACATTGCTTTACACAATTTTGAAATTCTGCTATATCTTGATATTGAACCTTTCACCTCATATTCTCCGACCCTATTTGAGAATGCAATTAAAATCACATGCAATCATCCATTCTTTAACATATCCACTTATTTCAGCCAAATATCTCCATACCTCTCGTCTTTCAACCTCACTATTGGAAGCATATAAAATAGTAAAGTGAAAAGATTGTTGACAACTAATTGTGCCACCCAACTATGAATTACTTGAGTACTCACACATAATATTTGCAGGTCAAAGTAATTTGGTTGCCAAATATACCAAATCCTGCTTTTATGCTCCTTAGTTTCATTAGTGATATAATTCCAGCCTTCACAAATATTCTTTCCAACCATATCAACATTTTCTTTGCCAACTTTTGTCTCCAACGGTCCAATTAGTCTTATTCCTTTATTCTGGAAGAAGATAAAAATATCTTTTTGCTTTGAAGCGTTATTCATACCTCTCACATTCTACACAAGGATATTATCTATTATCAATTCCTAGGATTGGCTTAGAAATTAATGTAGTAGAATTCACCTCTTGCCCTTCCTGTATCACCATATGGTCAATGAAACAAAGGAGTTTTGTTACCTTGCAATACTTCTATGTATTGTTGTGGCTATGTGCCCCACATGTATAGTAGTAACCTTAGCATCCTCTATTTCAAGCACTACTACCTTATCTCGTGGGTTTCGTTGTTCTGTAGGGATGAGTTTTTCTTTTGGTCTCCACACTTTCTTCATACCCTTCCTACAATACTCTTCTAAATGGCCAAACATAGCACATTTTGTGCATTTTTCAGGTAATCAATCAAACTCCACAAGCTCGGTAATAAGGTTGTCATTCTCATCAATAAACTCGACTTCATGAGGTAGAAACTTGGTGATGTCCACATCTACTAAAACGCAAGCAAAGTTCAATATCGCTTATCGGTGTTAATTTAATAACGAGTGGTTTCCCCACTAAACTTGCTACCTTACTTAGTCCAGTCAATCTGCCAAAACTTTAGGTGGAATATATGCAATCTAACCCAAATGGGATAGAGGTTACCTCCACATCAAAATCATCTCCCAGTGACCACTTTCTAACTATCATTGGTCGCTTATCAAAATAGTATATATTCTGTTTGAGCATTGCATCTATATCCATAGTAGCACGAAAACATACTATATAAGTACCATTCTCTTTTTGAAAATCTTATCGATTATAGTCTTCTCCCAAATTTTGTTAAAAAACCTTCCATCACCACCAATGGTGGATTCGTTCGCAAGATTCTACATATTAAAGCTGACTCCCAATATTCAACCTCTGAATACTTGATTTTTGGACCAATGGACCCTCCTGTTCTATGGGTGGGATATACTCCAAATGAAATCCAACATTGGAGATTTTCGCAATATCAATCTCTTCATGGCTATCATGCAAAATCGAGTTGTTATTGATGGATTTTAATCGATCAGCCTAGGATAATCTAGATCACTCAAGAATAGAGTTGGATTCGAAGTACCTCTTTGTACTTGCTCCATTGGTTGCCTCCGTATTCCATATTCCCTCCGATGTAGTTACGGGGGTAACCACCGATGCTTGGCAGGGTCATAGGGTTTGTTGCTTGCCTCTTACTCTTTATGGAGTCGTTTGGAAAGTCTAGTGTTTAGTGCTTTCTTCTTCTTTGCCGTTGAAGGAACGGCACCTCTCGCTCGGACTTTCTCTGTCATCGCTCTATTATTATTATATTTACCTTTTGTACAATACAATTTTACCTACATCATTTAATTTGTAAATGTTATTTTGGTAGAAACAATTTTATAAGTCATTTTTCAGTCATTTGCTCTTTCATAAATGTACCTTATAATTGTTAGGATCATAGTTCACAATAATGAGACTTTGGACAAAAAAAAATGAACAAGAATTTTGGGACACAAGATTTTAACGTGGAAAAACCCAAACCCAGGAATAAACCACGAAACCGATGCACTAGACTTTGAGTAATTTACAAAGAATTTCCCTCAAGCACTCACTTGCTTCACTTTGTAATACACTACTCATTTGCATAACAATGAAGGTTTTTAGCACCGATTAAATAGTCATAATCGGTCAAACAACATTTACAAGCATTAACGAGGCATTAACTACAAAAACCGATGAATATGGCAAAGAAAAATAGCATTTGAGGCAGCAATCACATGGCACGGTCATGCCATGAACTTGGCACGATCGTGCCACTTCTCGACCCAAAATCCTACGACTTACGTCGCGTTTGTCTTCACCGTGCCAAAGCTGTCATGCTCGTGCCACCGTTCCCGTGACCATGCCAACTTCTTTGCTTGCAAAACCTGAGCCCAACTCCATCATTAGGCTCCATTACCAAACAATCTCCCACTTGGAGACTAATGAATCACCTCCTTGTTCCACCCATGTAGTTCACCGAAACACCCCCGCCCCTTCAACACAAAAGACCCACGAGGCCTTGCACCGCCTCAATGTCTCGGTACCTTTACCTTGAACTAGCTCCTTCACCAGATTTCCGCTATCCAAGCCTTCAACCCAGCACCACCACCCGACGTGAACTCCCACTTGGATCGATCTACATCTTACACACTTTCACCATGCACAACTGGCTCACCGATGTTAGTCAATAAAACATAATGAAGAAATAATTTGTACCTCCAAGCTTTTGCTTCCGTAGATAACGCTGAGTTCTTCATTATCCCGGATTCTTGCAAATTTCCTTGTCCTCGTTTGTAGACCCAACAAACACCCTGTCATCCTTATCAACTCCCACTACGAGTAGAACTTGCACCAAGTCCTTCATCCCGAAGACTCCCACTTGAATTGTTAACCCCGGCATCCAAAGCTAAGTCACTATCATCCCCGGTATAGTATAAAGAGCCAAATTTTATACCCTTAGCGACAACCAATGCCCCCTTAACAATTTTCCAGCCACCATTGCCAAACTTCATTAGGTATCACAACTCATCCAATTGACTCACCGAAATCAAATTTCACGCCAACCCGGGATATACCTAACACCTTGCAATATCCAAAACTCCCCACTTGAGGTTTTGATCCTCATATCCCCCTTGCCTAGAATGTCGAAGATCTTCCTATTGCTACAAAAATTTCCCAAGAGTTCTCGCATCAAAATTGTGAAACAAGCTTCCACTAGACCCGAAATGAAACGACGCCCTAGAATCAACTACCCAAGATTCAATAGGATTTTCCACACTAACCACAAGTGCATCACCTACATCTTCCATGGAATTTAATGAGCTCCGCCCATTAAACTTTTTAGGACAATTTTTCTTAAAATGTCTCTTATGCCCACAGCCCCAATACACAACCTCCCCGGGTTTTGGGACTTGCCCCTTGCTTTGGATTTACCCATACCACTTTTCCCATGCTTCTCCCTACCCCTTACATGAAATGCACTCGGCTATGACTCTAGAGTATCTTTCTTGCGAATGCTTTTGCTCAACATCACATCGCGGATCTCATCATACTTTAATGCATTTGAACCCCTAACACTACTAACTGCAGACACTATGGTATCCCAAGACTCGGGTAGCGAAGACAACAAGATTAAGGCCTTAACTTCATCCTCAAAGTTTATACTCACCGAAGCAAGATTAGAGATGATCATATTAAACTCATTAATATGATCCGCTACACTAGTGCTATCACCCATTTTTAAATCAAACAATCTACGCATGAGATATACCTTATTTACCGCTGAAGGTTTCTCATAGAGGTTGGACAACGCTTCCAACTGTCCCTTTGTCGTAGTTTGATCTATCACATTGAATGCCACATTCCGCGATAACGTCAATCTGATCGTCCTAAGCGCTTGTCGATCAAGCAACTTCCAATCATTTTCTCGCTATGTCTGCGGGCTTCACGCCGAGTGGTTGATGTAACTCCTTCGGTATAACAAGTCCTCCACTTGCATTTTCCGGAACGCAAAGTCCTTTCCATCGACCCTCTCAATCTTTACTTTATCGCTCTCCATTTTGTGAACTCTCAAACTAACCTATGCTCGATACCGGTTGTTAGGATCGGTGTTCACAACAATAAGATTTTGGACAAAAGAAAAGGAACAAGAATTTTGGGACACAAGATTTTAACGTGGAAAAACCCAAACCCAGGAAAAACTCACAAAACCGATGCACTAGACTTTGAGTAATTTACAAAGAATTTCCCTTAAGCACTCACTGGCTTCACTTTGTAATACACTACTCACTTGCATAACAATGGAGGTTTTTAGCACTGATTAAATAGACATAATCAATCAAACAACATTTACAAGTATTAATCGAGGCATTAACTACAAAAAATTGACGAAAACGGCAAAGAAAAACAACATCCGAGGCAGCAATCACATGGCACGGTTTTGACCGTGCCACCTCTCGGCCCAAAAATCCTGCAGCTTCCTTCGCGTTCGTCTTGTCCGTGCCAAAGCTGTCATGCTCGTGCCACCTTTCCCGTGACCATGCCAACTTCTTTGCTTGCAAAACCCGAGCCCAACGCGATCATTAGGCTCTATTACCCAACAATAATGTGCTTCATTTATTTCTCATGATTGAGCATAAATATGAGAATATAAATTTATTGAAATTTTTTATAACTACAATATTATTATTATTATTATTATTATTATTATTATTATTATTATTATTATTATTATTATTATTATTATTATTATTATTATTATTATTATGATCATCATCATCATCATCATCATCATCATCATCATCATCATCATCATCATCATCATCATCATCATCATCATCATCATCATCATCATCATCATCATCATCATATTTATAGTAAACAATTCAGTTGGTTCTTTGATTTGAATATATTTACTGAAAGATGATCCAAAAGGGCAGCTTACTAAAAAGCTGTTGATCAAAGAGAGAGACAGAGAGATAGAGAAGGAAAGAAGATTTCCGAACCCGTTTAACATCCAAAATGATGTACTTTTTCTTTTTATTGATTGCACAAGTAGGCATAACACGCCAAGCTAGAGAAGGAAACAATTGTTACATTGAGCTTGATAGGGATTATTACAATGATTTGCGTATATGTTACTGTTTACGATGGTGCCCAGGAGTGTATGGGTTGGCAGGTCGACCGAAATGATTATGATTATTATTGGGATGCTCGTGTACGCCATCTCCTTTGTTAATAGAACCATAGCCAATGTAAGCATTCAATAGTTTCCTTCCAGTGACTGGAGATTCGTCACTAGTTCCATCATGTGCAGCTTCAGCCATGAGTAGAGAGGAAGAAACTATGAGCAATCCAATCAACATAATCACAATTCTTTCCCTCCACATGCTTGCCATGCTCTGCCTAGCTTGGGAACTTTTAATTAGAGGGGTTCAAAAGAACAAAAGGCTAACAAAAACGCAACTGAAATATGCCTCTTGTTCCTTTGGCCCCCTAATTTCGAGCTCCAAAGAGTGAAGTGCTTGGTTTTTTTTATGTTGACATGAAGATTATTTATACTATTAAGATTATGAATGATAATTGTATATGGAGGATAAGTTGTATGGTTATGCATTTTTTTGCCTAAATTCAAGGTTCCTAAGTTACTCCAATATATAATTAGTCTCTTTTTCTTGGGAGTACTTGATCTTCGGTAGAAAAGTAAGAAAAACTAATAAACCAAAACGATGTATATCTTTCTAATTGTCTTGAATTAAAAGTTATGAATTAAATTGAAAACAATATTATAAATGAATAATGGAATGATATTAGCACTTATAATTATATTATATCCTCCTCGTATCCATAATTTTTAAAAAATATAAAATTATGTGTATGATACGTTATTTGAGATAGGGTGACGATTAAGGCATCATTTGGTTCTCATAAGCATAAACGATGAATTTAATAACCTTAATTTTTAGTTAATAATTAATTATATATAATAAAAATTGTCATTTTAAATCATAATATACTAACTCATACAAAGGATGATACGCTACAACAATAATGACTTTTTACTACGGACCTTTTATAACGGCTATGAAAAAATGTCATTTCAGGATTTATTACTACGGACCTATTACTATGGTTTTTAAATAGAACCGTAGTAATAGGTCCACTCCTTTTCCTCTCTTTCCATATCTCTAAGTCTCTTTATATGACCTCTCCTTTCTAACTCTCTTTCTTTGACCTCTCATCTCTCTCTCTCTCTTAATGCAAAAAATAAGAAAGAGAGAGACAATCATACCGGAAGAACGAGGACATTTTTGTTTACGTTTTTTTCTCAAATCTCTGGTGCGTTTTTTTTCATAAATTTCTTTGCCTCTTTTATAAGTTGTTTCATATTTGTAAAAATTATTTTTCTTTATTTTGTTTATGTTTTGATTGTTTCAGACCTGGATGAATGAATGAATGATAGAATAATGTTAGTGCTTATAAATATATCCTCCTCGTATCCATAATTTTTCAAAAATATAAAATTATGTGTATGATACATCATTTGAGATAGGGTGACGATTAGGGCGTCATTTGCTTTTCATCGCGTAACCAATGAATTCGATTACCTTAATTTATTGTTGATAATTATTTATGGATAGTAAAAGTTTTGTCGTTTTAAATCATAATATACTAATTCATACAGAGCAAGATACTTAAAAGAGGTGTGTTGCTAAAACATATATTATCTCCTACCAGGCACATATCTTTTGTTTGACTTTACAGAACTATCCTCCAGTCGAGGACTACAAAACAAAAATTGCAAGGAGCTCGCCCGGTGAAAAGAAGAATTGTGTTCATTAGGGTGATAATCTGTATCAGAGTAAGACAAGTACGTAAAAGACACTTAAGAAATGTTTGTTTTTAGAGAACAAATCAAGTATTTAACGAATGTATTGCAATGGCTTAATAGCTTCTGCAACGATTTTTCAAGCTTCATAAAGTCCATAAGTATCAGACCCAAGCGGCTAAAGAAACTCGAGCAACAAGCACAATTCCATTCATATCTTTAGGTGTTAACTTGTATCAAGAGAGTTCTTATCCACTCATATCTCATATAAACTGTTAATTTGGGTTCTTAATTCAACCAATGCATATAAAGTCATGAGGTTCCATCCAAAATCAATTGACAATAGGAGGAGTACTGATAAGACTTATAAACATGCTTAAGGTAATCTATTTTATCAATATGGGACAACACCCACTATATATTCTTCACACGCTCCCTCACTTGTGGGCTACTCATAAGGCTCAACACGTGATATGATCCAATGGGTTGGTGGTGGAAAACTCTGAGCAACCTCGGCCATGATACCAGGTTCAAGAACCAACTCAACCAAAAGGTTAAATTAATGGTTGAAGGTTTAGGAATAGGTTTATACCCCCTCAAGCGAATGCCCCTTGGGCTTAAAGCGTGGATGCAACTAAGGTCCTCATTACTCTATGCAATAATCAACATGGGAGCTGTTGAGATTCGAACCTAAGACCTCTCACTCATAAAAGCTCGATACCATGTTAAATCTAGGCTTTAATTTAGCCGAGTAATGCGTAAAAGCCTATGAGATTCCATCCCAAAACCAATTGGTAACGGGAGGAGTAAAAGCTTATACTTGCTCGAAACTTTAATTCAACCGAGTAATGCATACAAGCACGTGAGATTCCATCCCTCACGTGTTGATTGGTCACAAGGCCCAACACGTGGAATAATCCAATGGGGATGGCCGTGGCAAACTAGAAGTGAGCAACTTTGGCTTTGATACCATGTTAAATTTGAGCTTTAATTCAACCTAGCAATGCATGTTTGCCCCCTCTTGAATAGGTTGATTCTTCAACCATCAATTTAAACTTTTGGTTGAGTTAGTTCTTGAATAGGTTTATAGTTTAACATAAACTCAAGTAAACACTTGTGAGGCAGAGAGGATTAGGAAGAATTAATTTGTAAAAAATTTGTTGTTGCTTAGATTTAGGTTACAACCTTATGACTTCTTATACCTTTTTACAACTACTTACAACCGCTTACAGCTTCCTTATAACTACTTACAGTATTTTTTACAAATATTTCAAACTAATCTTACATCTATCTTACAACTCCTTAAAGTTGGTTACAACTCCTTCTAATCCTTAGTACTCCTTACAATTTTACAGCTAAAAGAGACAGAGCAAATTTCCATAGTTGCTCATAATCTCTAAGCATACATCTCTCTCGCTTTAACTTAATCATTTAACTCTTTAATACAACCGAGTCATAGTCTCTTATTATATCAATATTACTTATATTATCGATTAGTTAGAGCCCACGCTTTCTAAATGCAAAGTGCATCAAGAATTGAGTGTCACCCTATTCACCCCCTTTAGCATAACCAAACCCGAGCATTTTAGGCCAACACAAATGAGATAGTAGTAACTTGATATTGGCACATATAGTTTCCCTTGAAATAAGATAGAATATTTTGGATAAGTGATTGATAAGCATTCAACCATAAGCTTGAGTTTAGTTTAAATTTTTGGTTGAGGTGATTCTTGCACAAGGTATAATAAAGCCGTTTCTAAGATAGAGGTCTCAAGTTCAAATTTTAGCAGTCCCATGTATTGGATAATTCCGCAAGGTTAGGAAGTGTCTTTGTAGCAATCATGTTTGAAGCGTTCATGTGAAATTAGGGTATGTGTTAAGACTACCATATCGTTTTTGGGCCTTTGATTCTTGCACTTTATGTTAATAAGTACAACAATGGAAAATGATATTTGCCAAATAGATGTGCACAAACGCATGTAGTTTTCTCAAAGATAGTTTCTTTATTCATAAAGCATTTCATATATAAATTCCACATAATTAATGACAAAATCTAGGAAACCGCAAAAAGGAGAGCACACAAACCCTAAACCCAACCTTAACCCCATTCCCATTCTAACGCTAAAAAAACTAGAATACGTTGAAATATCTCTTTTCCATGTATCAATGAGTCGTCATGAACGATCACAACGAGTAATTTTTTTGCACCCTCGACTGTATGAATTGACAGGTCGGCCATGATGATTATTGGCACGACCGTGCTTACCATCTTCTTTGTCACCATAACTAATGTACTCAATCAATAGCTTCCTTCCAGTGACCTTGTATTCGTCGGCAGTTTCATCCTGTGCAGCTTCAGCCTTGAGGAAAGAGGAGGAAACTAAAAGCAACCCAATCAACATAATCACAATTATCTGTCTCCATATGCTCCCCATGCTAACTTAATTAGCTTGGAAATTTGTAATTAGAGGGGTTCACTGGAACAAAAAATCAACAAAGAAAGAGGTCAAAATGTGCTTCTTGTTCCTTTGGCTTGCCTTATTTACATTGTTAGGAATGTGAATAATCATTGCTTGTGGACGAGGAGTCCTATGGTAATACATTTTTGTTGCCGAAATTCAAGGTTCCTAAAACAAGGATACATAATTAGTGTTTCTTCTCGGGAGCACTTTATCTTCGCTTAAAAAAAAAAAAACACTATATTATATATTAAATTGACAAAATTTTCAATAGTTGCCGTCAATTACAACTATAAAGTTGTAGTATTTGACGGCTTTGCCAACAAGAACAAAAATGATATTAGGATCAGATCGATCTTATCCGTAAACTCACATCATACATGTAATTTAATATTTGTAAAAATATGGATAAAAAAGGATGATATTACAAAATTTTATTTAATAGATTTGATTTACAATAAATGGAGGACAAAATTTGGTGAACATTCACATTATATTAAATTAGTATGATTAGTATCATATATGATGAGCAATCAAATTATATTTAATGAGTAGTATTATGTTTTTGAATATTCATTCTAAATTTTTAAATATACTAATATGACTATATTATAAGGGGAAAAGAAGAGTTCACTTATAAAAGAAAATCTGATATTTTTTTCTTTTGGATAAATTTTATTTTTTACTTGTTTAATTACAACAATGGCTCATATTTAATGGACAAATAATTTTTATGGTTGAAATTGCACTAAACTCTTACAATCACTCATGTTCTAGTATTTGGTCAGTTTGAAAAGATTACTTGTTATATATAATATAAATCGTACTACAAATTTGGATATTACTATAAATTTGGATGATTAAATATGGCAAAATATAATGCATGAATGTCTAGACTTATAGCATGATATATAATCTTCGAAGTCCCAAAGTAAACTTTATTTTGATCCGAAAGTCCTAAATGATTAAATATAAAAACTATTACTAGAGAATATTTTTGCAAAATTAGACAAACAATATTTGCTTGGAAGAGTGATGACATATCTCTCACACATAGCAGAACATCTCCTAGTCATCATTCAACCTAAATTGATATATTGTATGATTTAAAACAACAAAATTTTCAATAGTTGCAATTTGACCTGTCAATTCGAGCGGGCGGGTTAAATACGAATCGGGTGTATTTGGATTTGGGTAAAATACGAGTCGGATGTATTTCGGGTTCGGGTAATATACGGGCAGTTATATATCAGGTTATACGGGTTTCGGGTAAACCCAACGAGTCACAAGCGCCTTTTTATCGGTTATTTTTTTTAATTATAACAATTCAACATATTTTTTGTTTAAAATTTGCCCGGAATTTAAGGAAAGAGTAGTATTTGTATTTTCTTAAAAATATCAAAAAATATTCAAAACTTTCATTATAATATTTATGTGAAGACTCCATTGAGTCGAATGGCTTGACCGTTAAACCTGTTTAAATAAGGCTAACAATGGGTTGAATAATAATAACTTGTTATGTTAATGGTTCGTTTAAGTTTCAATGTTTATTTCACCTTTTCTATTATAATAAGGAGATTTATATGCATATTTACTGCATTTTAAAACAGATCGAGAAAGGGTTGACATGCTCAACAATCCCATTTTATTCGAGTAAGAAAATTTTGACTTTGTTTAAACCCGACCCATTGCCCATCCTAGGCGTTATGGTTTAAGTACGGTTAAAACAGTTTCAAATAAATGAGAATTAGAGATTTATAATAAACTAAAATTTATTTTAATTAAAACATCAAAATTTTACATCATTATGATAATCTTATTTCTAAAAAATAAAAGTATATTATTTAAGATATGGCTAGGCATATTTATTTCACTAAAAATACAACAGTATAACTTGTGCATTTTTAGTATTTTAATATATCACACCATTGAATCTATACATATTTTATTGAAATTAATTATGTATAATTTTTGTACATAATATTTTTTATAAGAAATAAGTTGAGATATGAAATAATATTAGTGTTCGTTTGTAAAAATGATTGTGATAAATATGTATAAAGTCCCTCCAAATGATGTGATATAATAAATAATCATTACTAAAAGAGTGATAAAATAAAAGAAAATTCATATAATGATATAAATATTCAATCAACAAGCCACAAAACTAAAATTGTTGTTTTTATACCCTTGACCCAATGGGTCAAACGGGTTCGGGTCAAAAAATCGTGTCCAAAACCCAAAAATTTCGGGCGGGTTCTTGTCGATTTTCGGGTCGGGTCATTTTGCCAAGTCTAGTTGCAATTAATTAGAACTATACAGTTCTAGTATTTGCCAGCTTTGCCAATAAGAACAAAAATAATATTCGAATCAGATCCATCATATCGGTGAATACATATCATGCACGTAAGTTTATAGTTGTAAAATTTGTGGATAAAAAGGATGATATTACAAAATTTATAAGTTGTAATAGAAATTCACTA
Organism: Talinum fruticosum; assembly: GCA_021018815.1. Taxonomy (NCBI): domain Eukaryota; kingdom Viridiplantae; phylum Streptophyta; class Magnoliopsida; order Caryophyllales; family Talinaceae; genus Talinum; species Talinum fruticosum. The sequence goes on along the minus strand of JAITYX010000080.1, from coordinate 566,375 downwards.
TTTACTCATAACATTTCTTTTCAATTTGATACATAATTTTTAAATCGAGACAACACAACAAGATGTATATTATTTGAACTCATTAGTTTTTACTTATTTTCCTAAGGAAAATCAAGTGCACCCAATAAAAAGAGAGTAATTATGTATAATAGCGATTTAAGAACCTTGAATTAAGGAAACAAAAATGTATTGCCATATGACTCGTTCTCAATATGCCATCATTATTCATAATCCTGATAGTATAAATAATCTTCATCTCAACATTTAAAACCAAGCATTTCACCTTCTTGAACTCAAAATTAGGGGGAAAAGAAACAAGAAATATATTTTGACTTCTTATCTTTTGTGGCCTTTTGTTCCTTTGAACCCCTCTAATAAAAAGTTCCCAATCTAGCTAATATGGCAAGCATATGCAGGGAGAGAATTGTGATTATGTTGATCGGATTGCTCGTAGTTTCCTCATATTTCCTTAAGGCTGAAGCTGCAGATGATGAAACTAACAACGAATACAATGTCACTACAAGGAAGCTATTGAATAACTACATTCGTTATGGTGATCTTCACAAAAGAGACGGTCTGGGCAGGCGTGCCGATAATCCACATGGCCCTGTATTCAATCCGTACACTCGAGGGTGCAGCAAAATTACTCGTTGCCACCGTTCATAAAGACTTATGGCCATAACCAAAGAGAAATTTCATCATATTCTACTCTTTTAAAAGTCGGAGCAGGAATGGGATTGGGGTTAGGGTTTGTCTGCTCTCTTTTGCAGTATGCTAATTTCTGTCATTAATTAAGTGGAACTTATATATGAAATGCTTCATGAATAATGAAAAAAATATTGAGAAAATTACATGCCTTTGTTGATATCTATTTGGTATGTATCATTTTTCATTGTTGTAACATAAAGTGTTTAATTATCAAAAGATATTACACTCAAACATGCTATATTTACGCGAATGCTTTTAGGACTTCATATATAATTATATATAGGGGTGAGCACATCTGATAGGTACTTTGGAGCCTAACCGGAACCGGACAAATGGGTAAGGTTCCAGAACTGAAACCGTTTGACCAATTCCGTAAAGTTCTTAAAATTTTAAAACTTGTCAAACAGATTCCGGTTCCGATTCCAATAATCAAATCCTGGAACTAGAACTTGGAACCACTAAGACATGTTTAGGTTCTTGGAACCGTGGGTACCCAAAACCATTAACAATGTTCTAAATTTTCAACATTTTCAATTTTCGATGTTTAATATGAGATCTAGCTTATTTTTGCTTTTCACCTTTTTAATATAAGACCCAGCCCACAATTAACTAAAATCCCAAGTAATACTAGTAAGCACAGCTACTTTTTTTCTTTTTTATAATAATAACGGTATGGAAATGGTACCCTAGAACCGGAACTAGACCTTGCGGTTCATGTTCATGATCCTGAAATTTAAGAATCAGTCAAACAGGTTGCGGTTCAGGTTTCTAAAATTGAGGAACTGATAAAATATGTTCAAGTTTAGGTGTAGGTTCCTAATTTTGGGACAGGGTATCCAAAACCGCTCACCCATAATTGTATCAAAGACTCCCCTAACTTGTAGAACTACCAATATATATGGATGTTAAGGTTGAAGTTACTTGCAGAAAGGATTTGATGTCATATACAAGAATCATCTTAAATAAAAAGCTTAAACTAGTGTTATGTGTTTGTAGTTAGTTGAAAGCCAAAGAATAGGTTGAAGGTCTAATGAATCACTTATCAAAATTATTTAATTTATTATTAGTATCTCATAAGTGTTGGTAAAATATCAAGGTTTGGTCACGTTAGAGGGGATGACTAGGGTGACACTCAATTCTTAACTGAATGTAGGCTTTGATTAATCGATGATGTATATAAGTAATATGGATATAGTTAGAAACAATGACTTGGATAGTGTTGTAAAGTCGAATGATTTAAGTCAAAACGAGAGAGATGTGTGCTTAGACATTATGAGCAATAATGGAAAATAATTGGAGAAAATGTAGGTGATACTTTTACTAATTTCACCATATCTAACAAGGCTACGTCTCCGCGGAAGGCTCCCAATTACATAAACTCCTATATGCGAAACTTGCTCTCAACCAAAACTGTCATAATTCTCTATAACTGCAACTTTCTTAGGGGATGTTTGGTTGGAGGTTTGAAAATGGAATTGTATATTTTTAGGTATCAAGTATCCACCGTTAATTCTACCATAGTTATTCAAGCACTTATATATTGCCACGTGTATTTTTTGAACCCAAATTTATATATGACGAATGTTCATATTAAAATGATAAATTTTTTCAAATTTGTTGAATTTTTATAATATATACTTTTTTATATTTTAGTGAATTTTTCAATAAAGTTTAATCACTTAATTATACTTTTTAATACACTTGATTCAAGTATTATCTGTACATACTTATGAATTTAATACAAATATGATGAATATTTGAATTAGGCATATATATCTTCAATTTTTTTTTAAAAATACTCATAAATTAATGCACATATGTATACTTTTTATACTAACACACTATTAATTAAAGTTTAATCACTTATTTACACATTTTCAATGCATTTGACTCAATATTATCAATACATATTGATGAATTTAATATAATATGGTGAATATTTAAATTAAACATATATATCTTCAACTTTTCTAAAAAATGTATCAATATAAATATTTATTCATTTACATAAAAAATATACAAATATATCAAATAAATTACATATATTTTGTAATAAACAAATGAATTTTATAACAATACTAATGAATTTACAACAATATTGATGAATTTTTAAAAATACGTTTGCACTTGTCCATATTCATCCATCTCTTTCTGTAGTTCCAACACTTTTTTTCTCCAAGAACTTACATTAATTTTTGTTGCTTAGTTCTCTGCATAAATTTATGAACAATTAGTAAATATTCAAAATAAATAATTAGTATATTCATCACTAAATTTGATATATTCATCTAAAAATATGCAATTTTCCTTAATATACGATAAATTCATTAAGGATTAGTAAGTATTCATCAGTATTAATTAACATATTCATCACTAAAATTCACATATTCATCAAACAACATTTCTAATATAATAGCGTATCCAACAATAGAAGATTCAGATTGTCAACACATATTCAAAAATATAGAAGATAAATTTATTGAAAAAAAAATATCACATTCATCAATGTATAAAACAAAGTCATTAAAAAATATCATATTCATTGATACATAACAAATTCATCAAATTCAGAAATTTCATCCACAAAACCTGAGAAATTCATCAAATTCATCTACAAAACATGAGAAATTAATTAAATAAATTCATCAAAAAGAAAATTCATCCATAAAAGTTCTTCAAATTTATTAAACGGAACCTAATAAATTCATCAAATTCATTAAAAAATTCATTAAACTAATTCATCAAGAAATTCATCAAATAAATTCATTAAATAAATTCATCAAATCAATATCACATTCATCAAATTCATCAAAGAGTGAAAAAATCTTCAATATCAAATTCATCCACAAATTCATTAAACAAATTAATCCACGGAATCTGAGAAATTCATCAAATTCATCAAGAAATAGGACAAATTCATCAAAGAGCAAAAGAACCTGCGAAATTCGAAACACAAACCATATAAGAGAATTTCAAGGAATTGAAAAATGAACCTGAGAAAGATCGAGTGGCGAAGCAATCGTGATAGCGATGGAACAAATAATACGGAAAAGTTTCAACACTTCGTCAATGGCATTAACCACAAACCCTCTCAAGTTTTGTTGCTCCAAGGTTTGTTTGTCACTTTTCTTTCTCCTAACCCCTTATTTTTCGTCATTCCTTGCGCTACTTCAATTAACCAAATTTGTTTTTGAAATTTTAGTTGAACATCTGTGACGATTTCTTCCGCCATTGTAGACGCACGATTTTTTGAACAAAGAGAGAGAAAGAGAGAGTAGAGAGAGAGTGTAGAGATGAAGACTGTGACGATTTCTTTCGCCATTGTTGAGGTACAATTTTTTCAACAGAGAGAGAGAAAGAGTAGAGAGAGAGCATGAGGAGAGAGAATGAACGAGGAAAGAAAAATATAGATTTGAAAATAGGTAGAATTTGAGTTTAAAAAGGATTCTTTTTCTTTTTTTTCTTTTTGTTATTTTAAAACCACCTACTTAGGTAGTTTAACCACTATCATATACTTATTGAAGTATCCATAACTTGTGTTTGGTTGAAGTTTTTAAGAATGAGATTCAATTTTTAGGGGTTATCAAATCCTCTCTCCCCCAAATTCAAAGATTTTGATTTTTTTCATTATTTAGATATATCAAATCTTATTTCTTCGAGGAATCAGATTTTCTTTTTCAAAAAAAAAATATTCATAAAATTTCCTTTTCTTCCATTTTTCATCAACCCCCAACTCTTTTTATGTGCTGAAAAGTGAACCAAGAGCATTGTTTCCTCGCCCCCAAATTCATTACATCAGCGAACAATACGAATTTGCCGGAGAATAGATAATGCGTAGTCCCCTCATTCCCGGGGCCATGCCCCTTCTACGTACGCGTTTGACCCTTGATTTCACCCCCCAATTCCGACGGCTTCCCTGCCCCTAGATTCCAACCTTGTGTTCATCCCTCACCCCCTAATGGAAGGCGACGGATGGCTAATGTTCCTCGCCCGGATCTCATGTTGTGTTTTGCCCCGGTGCTCTCTCCCCTGTTTCGTACCCCATGCTTTGGATTGGTTGCTTCGACCTTCCCTCCCTCCCGCGCGCAATTCCAAATTGTTGTTCCCCAACTCCTAATTCTGATTTGCTGCCTCCCCCACCCCAAACAAATTCGATTCCGGGTTACGTAAATCTACGACTGAAGTAATACAATAATTTTCGTGTTCAGCCAAATCAATTTACAAATTGAATTCCTCTTTTGTAATCTCATTCCCTTAATGAAATTGAAGAGCAACATCTCCAAGCACCTACACATTTATCATTTGTGTAGTCTAGCATCAGAAAGCAAATTATACTAAATAAACCAAATTTTTAATCAATCCTCGAATTTTGGTACGTAAACTTAATAAAATAGAAATAAAGGATTAATTTTTTTTTATCAAACAGGAGGGTGATTATTACTCATTAAATGCAAAGTTACAGTAGTCTTTTAATGCCTAATCCACAACTTGATATGGATTATCTTCAAGCCAAATTTGTGAAACCGAATCATAGGGTTGAAGATGAACTAGAAAATGCACTACTTTTTCCCCTTCCCTCTTTACAAAAGAAAAAGCATAGTATTCAAAAGATAGACAAAGCTTGAAAATATCATCAATAATAAGTCCAATTTCGGAAGCCATCAAGGATCGATTCTTCAACTTGGCTACAAGGCTCGAACAATCACCTTCAATCTCTACACTTGTAAGTCCCCTCTAGATTACTTATGTGATGGCAAATCTGCAAGCTCGGGGTTCTTTCAACTTCGGGCCAAGAAAATATGTGCCTTGTGACACACAAGAGAGAATAACCTCCCCGTTACTATCACGAACCACTCCACCCCCGGATCTTAGCTCCATCAAAGTTAATCTTGTAAACTCCCGGGTTGGGCGGTCTCCAAAGTTGAGGGTGTTCCACGCTTGGTAATTGAGTGGCGTCTTGAGTTTCACGGTACCCATAAGCAAAATCAACCGCTTTTGTTGCTATACTCCTGACTTAGACATCTTTATTCCCAAATAAGATCTTGTTTCTAGACCCCACACACCCCAAAAGACAGCTATAAAATCAGCCCGAGTCCCGCTTATTAAATCTTTGCCTAGTCTGTTGCAAAAATATCACTAACGGAAGTAGTTACACCACTAACAAACCTACCATCAAACTTACTATGTTCCTAGATACTCTCAACAAAAGGGCAGCAAAATAAAGCATGAACATCAGACTCTTCAACCTACCCACACAACGAACACCTCATGGAAAAAGAAGGTATGCGTCTCCCTAGTCTAGAGGCCGTTGGCAAGCCCCCACATAGTACCTTCATGCAAATATTCTCATCCTTGGGGAAGCATGGTGCTCCACAATGCTAACCATTCCTCACCATCTGCTCACTGCCTTTTGCCCCTTGCCCCTAACACACGCCTAGTCCTTATTATGAAGTGATACGTTTCTTTAACCGTGAGCTCCCCGAACTTGAATAATGCCACACAATCCTATCATGTGGTTTATTCACACTAAGAGGGATCTTCAAAATTACTTTTGCATCAATGGGCTGGAAAATATGGTTAATCATTTCTTTATTCCACTCCCCACTATCTAAATCAATAAGATCACCAACACGTAATAATAACAAATTCGGTTTGAAAGGTGTGATCACCTTGAAAGAGTAAGGGCGAAGGATCCATTTTGCATCCCAAATATTTAGCTGCCACCCATCACCTACTTTGCATCTACTATCCTCTTTAATCACCCACTTTGCCCCCCAAACTCCTCCAAGTATAACTAGGCCGAAATCCCAAATTAGAATAAAAAAAAATTAACCATTAGGGAATGGAGGTTTGCTCATGGAGATCTAAGTCACCCTAGACTGGGTGAATAGGGTGATGGAGAAATTTAAACGATTTTTGCAACTAATCGGCTAAACAGCAGATTCCGAGTCTAGATTGGAGTCGGAAAAGTGATAACACATATTTACGTGGAAACCCTCCTAGCGAAGAAAACCATGGACAGTGCGAATCCAAGCACCAAGTCAAATCCACTATTTTGAATCCACAAAATACAAGGATTGACTCTACTAGAATTGCTCCCTTAAACAATTCCTTACAATGTTTTCCTAGACTCGAAGTTATCTTATCTAATCTAGTACTTCCTGACCGAGGTAACCTTTACAATCGAGGGCAACTAAGCTGAGTTAACCCTTACAACTCGGTTAAGGAACTTTACTCAGAAAGTAAGAAAAGAATGTGACTGATTACAAGACTTTCTTTACAACTCGGAAAATATTAAATACGAGACTTGGAGTTGTAAATAGAAGATTGAATAAAGAATGAGAACAACAACTTTAGCTTAAGTAATGTGTTTAGCAATAATGTTCAAGCAATCTACTAGTCTTGTGAATCATGCCAAGCTCATTCCTAATAAAACAAAACTGATCCTCACTAAGCGGCTTAGTGAAAATATCAACTAACTGAAGTTTGGTAGGAATGAATTCAAGTTCAATATCACCTTTCTCGGAATGGTCTCTCAAAAAATGATATATGACCTCAATGTGCTTTGTTTTTAGTGCTTGAATCGGATTCTTGGTAATGCTAATTGCACTCTTATTATCACACTTGATTGGGATAGACTTGAATGATAGCCTTAGATCCTTCAAGTGCTACTTGATCCACAAAATCCGAGCACGAGTAAAGTCCAGCTGCAATGTACTCAGCTTCGGCGAGTTGATAGAGCAATAAAATTTTATTTCTTTGAGTGCCGGGAGATGAGGGATTGACAAAAAAATTGGCATGCTCCTGATATGCTCTTTCTATCAACTTTGTATCTACCATAATCAACATCTAAGTATCCAGTGAGAGTCGGTTCGAGTCTTTTGAAAACCATAGACTAAGATTATGAGTCTCTACAAGATATTTAAAAATTCTCTTCACTTGTAGTGAGATGTGATTATTTTGGATTAGCCTGAAATCTAACATAAAGCCGGACACTGAATATGATATCTGGCCTACTAGATGTGACATAAAGTAGAGATCCGATCATACCTCCGTAGAGTTTACGTTCTACTGACTTTACCTTTCTCATCTGCGTTCAATTTCAAATTGCTACTCATAGGTGTAGCTGCATGCTTCACATCTTATAGTTTGTACTTCTTCAAAAGCTCCTTGGAATACTTGGATTGATGCACATAAATGTCATCCTTGTCTTGTTTGATTTGTAGACTAAGAAAGAAGTTGAGTTCTCCCATCATACTCATTTGGAACTCCTATCTCATCAACTCGGAAAACTCTGTCCTTTGATTTACCAAGTTTGTTGGTTGAACAGGCTGATCTTCGGTTGGTTAATCTTGCTGAGTCTCATTCAGTTGTTCTTAAGCATTCCGAGCTGGCTCTTAAGTTTGTGCAGTCGGAATCATACCACTCGAGTTGCCTCGGTAATTACGTTTTGACTTTTTCGAGCTCGGCTTCGACAAGGTTGTCTTCATCATTGTTCGGTCTTAGATCCGAGTATGTGGACTCACTTATCTTGCCAAGATTAATTTCATCAAAGACAACATGGATACTTTCTTCCACTTTGTTAGTTCCTTGTTGAAAACTCGATAAGCTTATCTATGAGATGAATAACCCGAAATATACCTTCATCCGACCTAGCATCAAACTTAGTCGGATGCTTCTTACCATTGTTGTGGACACAACACTTACACTTGAATGGTCTGAAGTAGGAGATGTTGGGTTTCTTTCCTTTGTAAAGATCGTAGGGTGTTTTCTTCAAGATGGGTCTAATGAGACATCCGTTAAGTGTGTAATTCGCGGTGTTGACTGCCTCAACCCATAAATAGTAAGGTAGACCATTTTCAATCATCACGAGTCCTTTCTATCTATCTAAGAGTTATGTTCTTTCTCTCTACTACTCCATTCCGTTGAGGAATTCTCGGTGCAGAGAAGTTGTGAGAGATGTCATTCTTGTCAAAGAAGTCTGCAAATTCCGAGTAATCGAACTCCCTTCCATAGTCGGTTCGAATCCTTTTGATCCGAGTCTAAGACTCCGCTTAAATTTTTCTGCAAAGTTTAGTGAACTCTTTGAAGGCTTCATTCTTGTTCTTAAGAAAACACACCCAAGTAAATCATGAGAAATCATCAACGACAACAAGTACATATGATTTACTTCCAAGACTTTTCACAAGAATTTCACCACACAAATCCATATGAAGCAATTCAAGCACTTTGGATGTAGATACAGTTTTGAGAGGCTTGAAAGATGATCTGGCTTGCTTACCTTCAGATTTTATCTTTCTTGAAGGCACAGATTAGGTAAACCCTTAACCAAACCATGAGATGCAAGTTTCTTGATAGTATGCATGTTGATATGACCTAGTCTACGATGCCAAATCCATGAATCATGATTCACATATGCTTTCAAACAAGATAAATTTTGACTTGAATCTAAGAGAGGAATAATGTAAGTGTTACCCGACCTCGGATCTCGGAGCTTAGTCTCTTTGGTGACTACACCAGAAATGTAGCAGTTGGTCTAAGTAAACATTACCTCTTGACCTTTGTCACATAGCTGAGAAATGCTAAGGAGATCGTACTTGAGTCCTTTAACAAGGTAGACCGAGCTGACTGTGTTGATTTCTTCACCAATTTTGCCAATCCGTACTATCTTACCTTTGCTTGTTATCTCCAAATGTGACTTTTCCTTCTTTTAGATCTTCTAGCTCGGAGAAGATGTGGCATGTTCAACCACCTGTCTAAGTATCAATGACCTTTCTTCTTCTTCCGAGTTACCTGCACGACAAAAACAAACTAACCCTTCTCACTTCCTCTTACAAACCCAAGTAACTCCCTTTATTGTGGTCCTTTTCTAAGGAAGAGCACTTTTGAGAATCCAGATTTAAATAATTTTGGATCCGGTCCGATTCTCGAGTCTTCCTTTCAAAGAACCGAGTTTGTGTCTCTTTCTTTTGAAAATTTTCTCGTAAACTGGAGGAGAAGGCTTTTTCTGTAAGCTAGTATGGGCTTAGTCCTTTGTTCATTTGTATGAATAAGACCATGCTCAGCCTTCCTGAACTTTACAGTTACGGAATCCTTTTTGAAAAGATTAGAATATGAAGTTGATTCCTCTTCTTCATTAAAACCAAGTCCTTCTTTATTGAAGGAGACACACTAAGAGCCCAATAGTATATCAAGGTTTTTCTGACCTTGAGTGAATTTTAAAACAAGCTCTTGAGACTCATTGAGCTTTCTTTTCAATTGCTCATTCTACTGTTCTGCGTGACTCGGACATAGTCTCATTTGCTTGAGTACTGGTCTTAAGTTCTTTCAGATTTTATCTCGGTTTTTCCAATTCATTTTTCAAAGCATTGCTCTCATCATTAAGAGACTCAAGTTGTTCTTTGTACTAGAAAGAGTTAGAATTGGACTTTTCTTCCAAAGTGAAAATATATCGTGCCGGATCAACTTTAGAAAATTTGAGAAAGTATTTAACTACCTCATCAATATCCGAGTCCTCGTTGTTTGACTCAAATTCAGCTTCTAAATTCGTAAGTGCCATAAGACACTTTGAGTCGTCCGAGTCATCTTCTTCAGATGAGTCATCATCACTCCAGGTAGCCATCATAGCCTTCTTCTTTCTGTCCTTCTTTCTCTTGGGACAGTCTTTGACTATGTGCTCCTTGCTGCCACATTCACAACAATCGAGTTCTTAGATAAAGATAACTTTGAAGAAGAAGAATATTTACCTTTTTTGTCCTTCTTATCTTTCTTGTAAAACTCATCCTTTGGCCTCTTTTCCCACTTCTTGTATTTCATCATTCTCTTGAACCCACGGGCTATGAGGATCGTAGGGTCCTTTTCCGATTCCGAGGAGCTTAGACTTTCACGTTTTCTTTCCGAGGCCTTTACCACAATATTCTTTTTGTTGCTAACCTCTGAATCCTCTTCCTCCGGATGAATCGCGTGGGTCAGTAGCTTGTCGATAAGCTCATCCGGCCTCGGTTGAGAAAGGTTACGTGCTTCTTCAATGGTTGTCACCTTAGGACCCCATTTCTTCTTTGGTAGACATCTTAGAATTTTTCTGGACATTTCTTTATGAGAGATCTTTCTACCCAGAGATTTGAGATTATTGGTAGTCTTTGTGAATCGAATATACATCCGAGTGATGTTTTCTTCCGGCTCCATCTTGAGCAGCTCATATTTATAAAGATATCGACTTATCTTCGCCTGTTTCACTTGGCTTGTTCCTTCATAGGTGTTAACAAGAGTGTCCTACACTTCTTTGGCTGTGTCTCATCGCTGAGACCCTGTTGTATTCTTACGTACTAATGGCACACATTAGTGTGTTCATAGCTTTGAAATTCTTTACGAATTTCTTGGTCTCCTCGGTGGTGAACTCAGATTTGGCTTTAGGTACAAGAGTTGCATTCTTCGTCTTCATTGGAATGTAGTTGCCGGCTTGGATGGTGTTCCAAACTTCTTCATCGTTGTCCATTAGGAAACATTCCATCATCTTCTTCCAATAGGCGAGTTTGAACCTTTGAACTTTGGTGGTCCGGTAGATGATCTTCCTTCATCGAACTCTCCATTGTTCCGAGCCATCCGATCTTTATACCTTTGGATGTTAGATCCTCTTGAAAGGCTAGGCTTTGATACCAATTGAAGGTTTGGCCGTAGAGAGTATAACTCACCCTAAAGGGGGTGAATAGAGGGTGATGGAGAAGTTTAGATTGGACTCGGAAAAGTAATAACACGATTTACATGGAAACCCTCCTGGGGCGAAAGCCACGAACAGTGCTAATCCAAGCACCAAGTCAAATCCTCTATTTTGAATCCATAAAATACAAGGATCGACTCTACCAGAATTGTCCCTTAAACAATTCCTTACAATGTTTTCCTAAACTCGAAGTTACTTTATCTAATATAGTACTACCGACTAAGGTAACCTTTACAATCGAGGGCAATTGAGCTGAGTTAAACCTTACGGCTTAGTCAAGGGACCTTACTCGAAAGTAAGAAAAGAATGTGACTGATTACAAAACTTTCTTTACAACTCAGAAAATATTAAATACAGACTTGGAGTTGTAAAGAGAAGATTGAATAAAGAATGAGAACAACAACTTTAGCTTAAGTAATGTGTTCGAGCAATAACGGTCGACAATCTACTAGTCTTGTCGGGTGGCTTCTATTTATATCCAACCAGGCAGAGTGACCGTTGAGTCTTAGTTCTAGACATAAGTCTTCACTAGCCATTATAATAGCTCTTCTAAGTCACTCGGAAAAGATCCGTTGCGATGTGAACGTTGTGCAACGACTCTTGGCTCCAAATGATGGTCCAATCACTTCGTGGTGAATGAAAGTTGTGATGGAAACAAGCGTTAAGCCTAGAGTTAGAGTTTTCCAATTTTGGAAATAGACAACCACGACACGGTGTCCGAGCCATGTCCGAAGTAGGTACAACTTATATGCTTGGTGTTTGACGGTTAGAAACCGGTTGCTTTTCTATTTCAAAAATGAGTTAGCCTCGTTTGAATAACCTACAAAAAGAAAACCACATTGGTTCTCAAAGTATAAAATACTTTGGTCCAAGATTAGGCACAAATAATAATTAAATTAGAACAATTAAGCTGCTTAATTATCTTTGGCCTAGAAGAATGGAATTTTACGAGTCTAATATTCAATATACTCAAATTCCATCTGTAAGGATGATCAAGTAGAGAGAGTAAAAAATCATAGTATAACAACTTGACATGGTCAAATAATTCTTAAGGAAATAATCGACTTAGAATAAGGAATTAACATCTGTAATTCTTTTTACGTTGAAATATGCGGTTAGTACACAGAATAAGAGTTTTAGAGAAATTATTTGAGTATGCGATAGCTCGAGTGATGTCCGAGTGAGTCGAAACATCGAGTGTAGAAGATATGCAATAAGGTGCTTTATGAGTCAGTCATAACATAATGAAAACTTCCACACGAGTTTCTATAGTACTCGGAATGACTTGAAATCAAAACTTAAGAGAGATATGATTTATACCTGAGTTTTCATGTAATACTTAGAATGACTTAGGGTTAGAAACTGAGTCTTCAGGGAAGTAACGTGCCTTTAACAATCTCCAAGCTAAGGTGTTTTCATTTTTAGGAGCCTCCATAGTTGTGTTGCTAGAAGAGCGGTATTAAATGCTTCCAAATCATAGAATCCAAGACCTTCCGTATACTTGCTCATACACTACCGATCCCAACTAATAAGATGGATCTTACGAACTTTTGTATTTGAATACCCCAACCAAATCAATTAATCATTGTCGGGATCTCGTCGCACAACTCCTAGGGGAATTTAAAACGCTTATTAAGTAGGTTGGGATTGCTTGCATGACAAGCTGTAATAAGCACTTCCCTCCTTACCCGGGAAAGGTGTTTACCCATCTAGTTAGAAATCCTTTTGGCTACGGGATCTTTAATCGGAAGGAAAGGTTTTTCTTTGACTTGCCAACTTTAGTAGGAAGACCCAAATACTTGTCATGTGCCAACACCTCCCTAATATCCATAGTGATGAGGTTATTGTCTCGAATATAAGTAGGAGTACCCTTGCTAAAAGCCACATTAGTCTTAGCATAATTCGCCTTTTGACCTGAAGCTTCTTCATAAATCGTTAAGATATTTTTAACTTCAAGCGCTTGATCTTGCGAAGCTTTGCTTAATATAATAGAATCATCAGCAAAGAGAAGGTGTGAAATAACTAGCGCATTTGGGCAAACACTATGGCCAACAATTCTTCTATCTTCGAAGCCTTAGAAAGCGAGATATGACAAACCTTCGAGCACGGAAGAAGAACATGTAAGGTGAAATTGGATCTCCACGACGCAAACCTCGTGTGGGTCTCACAAAACCACGTGGCTCACCATTAATTAAGAAGGAGAAGGAAGTCAATTCAACACATTGTATAACAAGTTCCACCCACTCGGTTTTAAATTCCAACTTCAGCATCACTCTCCTAAGGAAACTCTACTCTACTCGATCATAAGCCTTCATCGTATCCAATTTAATGGCCATAATTCTGTTGACCCCAAAGTGACAATTCATAGAATGGAATACTTCAAACGCTACAAGCGCATTATCCGATATAAGCCTTCCCGGTGTAAATGCATTTTGGTTTGGGAGATTACTTACGAAAGGAAAACGTTAAGCTGATTCATGATAAGTTTAGTCACAAGTTTGTATAAAACATTGCAAAGGCTTATAGGACGAAAGTCTTCAATATTGACCGGCTTATTTTTTTTGGAATCAAGACCTCATGATTATGATTCATACTTGCCGGGAAGGGTGCCCCATTCAAAATATCAATGATTGCTTTGTAGTGACGTCGCCGCCTACTATGTCCCAGTATTTTTGGATGAAAAAGGGTTTAAACCATCCGGGCCCGGTGCTTTTCTTGGGTGCATCTGTTTCAGCACCTCTACTACTTCCTCTTTAGTAGAAGGTTTCATGAGATGGTCATTCAATCTTTCTATAACTCTGGATGGAATAAGGTCCACCACATGCTCTAAGTTAGTAGGATTGGAAGTGGAAAAAGATAATTAAAAAACTCAACAATAATTCCAAGAATAGCTTCTATAGTAGTCACCACTTCCCCATCTTCCTTCTAAAGCTCCGTAATCGTATTCACGGCTCGTCTTCTGTTAGCTTTCATATGAAACCAGCTTGAATTTTTATCCCTAAATTTAAAAAAAACTAACTCGGGATCTTTGCCACCAAAAAATTTGCTCTTTTCTCCACTAACTTCGTATCTCTTCCATTATTTGCTTACGTTGAGGAGCACTTATCATCAGCTTTAATTCCTCCATTTTGTTTTTGATGGTTTGTTGAACATTCCCGAATTCTTCTTTATTCCAAGTAATTAGCGCTTTCATACACCAATAAGCCCTTCATACACATCGTTGAACCGCATTACCTTAAAGATGGCCAACCCACGAATTTTTAATAACATCATAGCGTCTTCTCCGGCAAATGGTCGGAGATATCATTATCCACATGCTCCACTTTCATGGTTGAGAACAGCCCCATCCTCGGCATTAGCAAACATTCGTGTAGTCGCTCCTCCACCGAGTCTTGCCAATCTTTCCCATTCCACCAAGTGAACTCTTGCCCAATGTAACCCAAATAAAAATGCCACATTCTCGCAAGACAATCCCTAAATCGATCCAGGAACAATTGGCTCTTAAGAGATCCACCTCGTTTCTTAAAATTAAAGAATATCTCATTAAGGGGCCCCCGATAAGACACGGTAAATCAGCCCTATCCCGAAGATCTTCCAGAAGGTCGCATGTAAGATGCTTTGACTGGGTCTCCGGCCATCGATAGATCCCCATAAAATGCCACCGAGGATCATCGAGTTTCCAAACAATACTGACATCCATATGGTTTAACGATGACGATGATAAGCTAACCTCAACATCCTTCGTCCATATCAAAGCCAAGCTGCCAACCCGCCCTGTAGTGTCCACAAATAAACCATTCAAGTCGTACCCTTCAATATGCGGTTTCCCTTGCATAAGTATACTCATCTCTCTACCACTGCACTTAGTTTCCGAAAGGAACACTAAGTGAGGCCTTATTCTACGTAAAAGGTTACGATGATCTTTACATGCCCGGGGATGTCCCAACCCCCAACAACGGGGCTGTTCATCAGCCTCCGCTACTTCATCATCATACGACACATTCTCCACAACCACTCGAAATTTGCATTCTAATTCCTGTTTTCGTTTAGGATTGAAAAGTTTGTGCTTTTGGGTATCGGTTTTGTCCTGACCTTTGTCTTATCCACTGTTATATCCACTATTCCTTCCCCTTCACTTTTGTAATACAGCCTGTGTAGGTTGCTTACCTGTAATGCCCCCAAATATTATAATCACTAGTTTAGTCTTAACGACTAATTAACTAGGAATTAGCACAGCAGAAAGAAATATTAGAAGCGTTACCGCCACTCTATACAAAGAGCGAGGCAACTCCTTTGAAAATATAATATGAGCAGGACTCCACCAAGTCACTTGCAAAACTAAAGTTCAAAACATCTTAAATGCTAAACTTGTACAACCTCAAGTCAAGTTGACGAGTACCATCATAATTACAACTTATTTAATCGGAAAATATATGAATTCTAAACATCACATTCCTTACTACCACTTGTGAGCTTCTAAGTCTCGTTGACTAAAATAAATATGTCTATTCCTTGCTTCCATCAACATTAGCATTACCTAAAACAAAACATATAAAAACATTTTGAAATAGTGAGTCAAAGCTCGAGTACATTTATCCTTACACTGTAAATGAATATTATGTAAAGTTATTTGTGAGCTCGTGTGTTTCAATTTATTTATAAATCCGATAAGAAGAATATAGTAAAACAATTATTCATTTATTATTTGAGTGGCTCCTTATGATCATCGGTTTCCCTAATTATGCGCACACCCAAACTGTTCGGGAAGTCCGGTTGATAATGACCAAATATATATGATATGATCATAATATGATCATGATATGATATGACTGATATGGGGCGGGCCACATAATCAAGTGATAAACAATATTTGAAATGGTTCATTTTTCATCATGCAAACCATTTTGGTATTGATATATATATATATATATATATATATATATATATAAACATGTGGATATTCATAATGCACAAATAATAAACGTACCTTAGCCTTCATATTCCTTACCGATATTTAATGATGTGCATTGGCTCGACAACCATTGGAGGATCCTCTTCCGTGGCTTAAGTAAATAATTATATGGTCAATAATTTGATTAGATTATTCCTTGCAAATTTTAAATATCTTTATGCAATGTTCAATCTTTCATTCTTATATTAATTGTTATAATCCGATTTCCTTAGGAAATATTTTGCTCTATATTTAGACCATTCATATTGACGATCATATTAGTCCCCAAATATATTTATAAGCAACCTCGACTCGATACCATAATCAAGAACCAACCCAACGAAAAACTTAAGCTGATGGTGGAAGGTCAAGGAATAGGTTTATAATCTAACGTTAACATATTGCCCCCAAATCACCTAGGGCTAAGCAACAACAACTTATTTATAGATTATCTCTCCCTAACTTTATGTGCCACACAAGTGTTTACATGAGTTTACATGAGATAAGAATTGATATCAACTATCTTTATACAAACTAACACCTAAATATATGAGTGAAATTGTGCTTGTATTGCTCGAGTTTCTTCGATCGCTTGGGTCTTCTACTTATAGACTTTTTCAAGCATGAAAAATCGTTAGAGATCTCATGCTTGACTTGTTATTTTCAAAACACGTTACTTAAAAGACCTCTTACATAAAGCTCCTTACTCGACAACCTATCACCCTAGTGAAGAGAACTCTTCTTTTAGCCAACTAAGCTCCTTGGTCAATCTTTGGCTTGTAGTCCTCAACATTGAATGTCTTGACTATTTAAAACACCAAAGTGGCTAGTAAGGTATCCGAACTCTATTTCACCTTGACGATAACATCCTTGCTTGTTTTAGGCAAGAGCTCCCTTTCTCGGTCAATGCCTTTTCTTTTCCTTTTCAATAAACATTAGAACATTGGCCATCAAGTCAATTTTACTAATCTATCCTTTTGTAGCATCTCTTTTTTTTATTGATAAATGCCTGCAAAGCATACATAGCAACAGATGTGTAAAAGACAAACAAAAAGAACAAACCAAAACAAGTAGTAGGAAAGAGAAACACTAATCAAGCTAAATTACCAACAAGAGCATCTAACTGCAACAAAACAAGTAAGGCATCAGGAGAAGAGTGTAGGGATCAAAGAGAAGTTCCTGGCGAACATATCAGGTGTGTAAGTATTGCCTTCTTTCCATACTCTATACCACATTGCAACTCTCCATTTTATGGTTTGTGTTAATGCATTTGGCTCCAGATCCTGTTGCTCGAAAACCATGCTATTCCTTTGCATCCAAAGACTCCATGTGGTAGTGAATAAGGTAGAAATTCAAAACTTCTTCCTTACTTTGTTGTTAAGTCTCTTGCTAGTCCAGTATTCATAGTGTTGCCTAAAGGAGTTTGAAAGAGTAATTGAGCATCTAAGATCATGTGCAAGAGTTTCCCATATGTTCCAAGAAATTGGGCAACATACTAGCAAGTGGTCTATGCCCTTAATATGACTTGAGCAGAAGCAACAAACATTTTGTTCAGGAGGGAGGATGCCTTTCCTACACAACATGTCTCTGGTATTAAGTCTTCATAGGAGGGCATTCCACATCATAAATTCCACTTTAGGTGGTGCAATACTGATTGAGGTTGAACAGGACTAGTGCGTCCGTAATTGCCCCTTGTTGTTGAATGTCATGAGCCTTATGTAATAGTTGCCTTACTTGAAAAATCTTGGTTCCCTTCCCACATTGCCTAGTCTTTCATGTTTCTAGCAGGGTGTGTTATTTTCAACATGGTGTATAGCTAGTGTGCTTCTCTTAACTCTTCGATGTAAGAGAGTCTATCTCCAAATATTCCCTTCAAACCAACCTATGTTGTAGATGGATTCTTTTTCTAGGATGAAGCATTATACAGCCTTGTATGCATAGTTTTTAAGGGTTTATCATGTATCCAAACATCCTCCTAGAACTTTATTTTTGTAACCTCCCCAACCTGCATTCTAACACGCTAAAAGCGAGCACTTTGCACTGGAGATGGTTTCTTGGCCAGCCGTTTAATGTCCTTCCATGGTCTAGGAATTTAGGATATACTATTAGTTGGTAAGGCTATGAAGTCCTCATTATGTATTAAGCTAATCATATTTCTTCACAAAGCTCCTTCCTCAATGGCATATCTCCACCACCATTTGAAGAGAAGCGATGCCTTTTAGTAAGATATCCTCAACTCCTAAACCACCTTGATTCTTTGGTTTTTGCACAATTTCCCATTTAACTAATGTAGAGTAATTCCTCCCAGCCTTCCAAATCTACAAGAACATCTTTTGAATCTTAATAATCTCAAAAGCTACTTTCTTAGGGAGTCCGAATATACATAAGTAATAGATTGGAAGGTTGTTAAGGACTAATTTAATTAGGACAAGTCTACCTACTCTTGAGAGGCAACTTGCTTTCCAGGCTCCCAATCTTTATTACATTTTGTCCACTATGCATTGCCATAAAGATGCTTTCTTCATATTTGCTCCCTAAGGGACTCCCAAAAATGTAATTGGTAAATGTGCTAGAGCACAACCCAAGTCCCTTGCAACCTCGGATGCCAATTGGTCATCTTTTCCTAGAGCTATAAGCCATGCCTTTATATGGTTAATTTCCAGTTCCGAGAAGGATTAGAAAGTCAGTAGTAGCCCTTTAATATTCTATAAACATTCAACCTCAACACTAAAAATTAGTGTATCATCAACAAATTGTAGGTGACTTAATTTCGGACCCCTTCTTCCAACTTTCGAGTCATTTGCACAACCCTAAACTTGCTGCTTTCTGCATCATTTTGTTAAATACTTCTCCTATTATTACAAAAGGAAGGTTGATAGTGGATCTCCTTGTCTAAGACCTCTATCCATCCTAAATGGCTTACTTGGTGTACCATATATAAGAACTAAGATTGATGCTTGTTGATAGACAAGCTTTTATCTAAACACTCCATTTATCCCCAAAGCCCATTTCCTTCATGACAATATCTATGTTGTGCCAATCTATGGTATCATAGGCTTTTTGAAAGTCGATCTTCAATAGGACCCTTGGCTTCTTAGTTTTCTTAAGCCAATTGATTACTTCATTTGCAACCAAAGCACCATCTAAAATCTGCCTACCTTTCATAAATGCGATCTGAGCTTCACCAATTATGTCTGGTAGGACCTCTCTTAATCTCCTGCTTAAAATCTTAGTTATCACTTTGTAGATACTTCTCACCAGGCTTATTGGCCTGTAATCTTTAATCTCGGTTGGCCCTGCTCTTTTTGCTATCAATGCCACCCATGTAGTGTTAACACTTTACGAGAGGTTGTTGGCTTCAAAAACTTCATTATATACTTGCTCAGTTCCTCCCCTATGATTGGCCAAACATGCTTGATGCATTTTATATTGAACCCATCATATCCTGGAGCCTTGGACCGATCATAGTTTAAGAGTTCCTCCTTTCTTGCCTGCTGAGTGACTGGCTCCTCCAACTGTTGTTGTTGTTCTCGCTGTAAGTTTGTGGAGTCCTAGAGCATATAAATCAAATTTTGAGGACTCATATCTTGTATACAACTTCTTGAAGTGATCGATGATTTCTTTTTGATTTACGAAGAATCCGTGATTTCTGCACCTCTTATAGATAGCACCTCCAAAACTTTTTCTTCCTTCTCAAAGTTGATAGCATGTGGAAATATTTTGTATTCCTATCTCCCTTTTTTAGGATTTTGCATCTGGATAGTTGCTTCCAGTACCTCTCCTTCTTTGCCATCTAAAACCAGAGCTAGGATTGTAGTGTTTCCCTTCTGTGCCAATTACCAATATCTTGAGTTCCATCTTTCTGGGCTATGGAGTCTAACTTTTGAATTTCTTCATTGAACATTTTGATTTTTATCTCAATGTGGCCAAAGCCTTCATTGTTTCACCTCCTTAGAGGTGCTTTCATCACTTTCAGCTTCTTGTCCATAGACAGATGGGTAAGTTAAACCCAATCTTTTTGAAAATTTGAATAAAGCCAGGGTCTTCTAGCCAAAAATCTAGGCTTCTAAAGGTGTAGATACCCACTTAATTTGTTAAGTACAAAGCACCAGTGGGTAGTGATCTAATGGTGTCCTGTATCTGCTATGGATTGATAGGTGCTGAAATTTCTCAAAAACCGTTATTCGACTAATATCCTATCAATTCTTCTTACTATATTTCTTTTCATCCATGTAAATTTTACAGTAATGTCCAAGTCAACTAACTGTAAGTGTTGAATCAAATCTCTTAATTCTTTCATGTTGTTTGTAACAATTACAGCTCCCCTTCTTTTAGATGGTGTAAGAACCTCATTTAGGTCTCCCACTAAGAGTAATAGGAAATTAAGATTTGTCTTAAGAGTTCTAAGTTGATTCCATACATCCATCCTGTTATCTTGACCATTTGGAGCATAAACTACATATAGTGCACAAGAAAAATGTTGTTGGGTGAATTCACCAAGGACACCGATCCACCTTTGCATGAGATAGTGTGTGTTTAGTCTAAAGGAGTCCTTGTGTCGGGACATTAGCAATCCCTCTAAGTTTCCTTCAGGTTCCACATCAATCCATTCAACATTATGATGACCCCAGCACTTTCACATATCCCATTCGGTTAACGTACTATGTTTAGTCTCCACTAGACCAAGTATGTTAATATGTTCAACTATCACTAATTTTGATGGAGCTCTTCTTCCCAACTCAACCCCAACCTCTAATATTCCAAGTTGCAATCTTCATCTAATATGAGGTTGGCTACTTGTAGGATTCTTAAGATTTCGTCGAGTTACTCCTTTGGGAAATGAGTTTTTTATTTTTCTTTAGTTGTTCTTGATCCTTGTTTCAGCAGCACTTTCATTGCCAACTACTACTAATCCTACAAGTTTGCCAATGTTCATGGACTTTCTCACCTGAATTTTAATACTTGTTAGATGAGATGGAGCTTGGTTGACTATGTGCACATCTTCTTCTTCGGTGAGGATCTTCCTACTTGAGGCGGACTTCCTATTATTTGAATTTTTAATCTCCTTACTCCTCTCCAACTTGTTGTGAGTAACAAGGTCAACCTAGATTGGTAACTTAAATCTAGTTGGCTGAGATACGTCCACACTTTCTTCTTGGGGATTTGGTAACTCTACTTCAGCCCTTTCAGCTGTAAGATTGAATTCTTGGTGCTTTAATTCTCGCACTTGAAAATCCTGGGGAAAGTTTGGTTCAAGTCTGCTGGTTCT
The DNA here is from genome assembly GCA_021018815.1 of Talinum fruticosum. Classification (NCBI taxonomy): domain Eukaryota; kingdom Viridiplantae; phylum Streptophyta; class Magnoliopsida; order Caryophyllales; family Talinaceae; genus Talinum; species Talinum fruticosum. The sequence continues at coordinate 544,730 of JAITYX010000080.1, read as the reverse complement.
ACGGCTGATCATTAAGGTGTTCTTGTTTTTCCTCATTTGCAAGTCGGTGTAAAATTTGGTTGATTTTGAAAATTTCCTCTGAGTAATCATTTTGGCTGAATGAGACTATCTTTGCTTTGGTATCTCGGAGTCTTGGTTCTAGTATCACGAGTTAGTAACATCATCTTGGTTATTCCCTAACTCTTCACTTCCTGCTGCATTGCTCAAGGTATCATAGTTAATTCCTCTACTACTTTTGAGTTGCACGTCCGGCACTATGTTCCTTTCTATGTTTGCCATATCATACACTAGGGTCGTTTCATCTGCCACATCATACACTGTGTAACAACCCAAACTTTAATAAAACGTATTATCTCTAATACATTCAATTGTAAAGAGCACGTGCTTTTCAATTTCAAATATTTTCACATCATATATGTGTATCAAAATTTTTCTTACATGACCCGGATACGAACAATGATGACGGATGACCGATATTTTTCATAAAACTTTCAACATATTATCTAGTACTTATATGCACATAAGTCATATTTAAATTCCTAACTTAAATCATAAATATTTTCATATAAGTTCAAGATTATATATATATATATATATATATATATATATATATATATATATATATATCATAACAATTAGCACAATTTATAACTAGACAAATATCCAAATATCACTTTTAAAAATAACCTTGCTAACCAAATCTAATTATAAACAATCATATATTTAAAGCACATTAGGGTAATAACAATCAAACCATAATATTAACAATCACAAAAGTAATAATAGTTATACAATAGAAAAAATAATAGTAATTATAATTATAAAAATAATAAAAATAATAATGGATAAATATAATGACAATGCTGAAGATAATTATGATAATAAAAATAATTAATAATAATAATTTTAGGATAAAGATGAATTTGTAGGTCAAATAAAAGTTTGCCACCAAAATTCTACTAAGCATATCCCGAAGCTAACCAAATCACCCCAATTAAGCATGAGTCATGAGCTAAGTGTCAAGCAAGGATTAACATAAATAGCCAACTAATTCATGTAGATAAGTACCATAATTAGTATAAATAGGCTTGATTAAATCAGAAAAATCCAACCCAAAAATCTGATTCTACCCCATTTTATCTCTCGTCCCTCACCTGCCCAGACACCACCACTTCGCCACCTCCACAGCCGGCCACCTCCAACCAGAACCCTTCACCACCTTGCACCGAGTCCATAGCCACCTTCGGACCGACTCACTGACCACCACATCGCCGGAAAGCCCAAGCCAAAACCACCCTAATCACCAACTTTCCACCTTATCTTTTATATCCTCACCCTCACTTCCAGCCACCACAACAACCACCACGGGCGCCACCTGCCTCCTGTCACCGGCCAGACCTGCAGGCCACCCATCACCGCCCCTAACGCCGACCACCGGACCACCAAAACAGTCATCAAGCACACACTTTCTCTCTTCCCTTTTAGTCCCTAAAAACCCACATTCCTTAAAAACTAGCCACCATCACTGCCGCCAAGGCACCGCCCTGCCACCAACACCACCTCTACCGCCTGCACGCCATCTTGCCGCCACTATGCCACCACCAGCTACTCCTATCAATCACTACCACCCTTACTTCTATACACTCTTTTAGGTAAAAACCCTAAATCCTAAGTTTTGATAATTTAAAGTTTTCAATATTTAAGTTAATCATTTCTATAAATAACAAGGAATTAACTTAGCCAAGAAAATGAAATTAAAGTTATACATGCATGGTTTAGTTAAGGCAAAAATTTGGATTATTCTTATTGGAGTTATAGCTAAATTATTTTAGATAAAAATAACATAATAAGATTAAAATAGTTCATTATAAGATAATTCAATAATGCATGAATATTTTAGTTTAGATAATCTTAGTAGAATTTATGGTTAAATAATTTTAGAAGGAATAAAAATAAGCATAAACAAAGTTAATTAGTTCATTATGTGCATGCTTAATAACAAACAAATATTGACATAGTTATAACTTAGATGACTAATTAATTTCTAAATACATGCTTATGTAAATGAATTAGTAAGTAAGCTAGTAAAAACATAACAAATAATGCATGATAAGTTAATCAACATTTAATTTATAAAATTGCTAATAAATAAGTTAATAGTGTTATAATGCATGTTTAGATTATAACAAATTCATAGTAAATAATTATATGCATCCATGAATAAAGTAACTTAATTAGAAATAATAAAGTAAACCATGAACAACTAAACATATAAAGCATAAAACATGTTAAAGATAGATCACAAATAAATAAAGGTATAGGATAGGTTATTAAATAAACTTAAATCAAGGAATATAAGTCCTAAACAAGTTCTTATTCTATTAACTCTTATTTAAGGTCATCGGTCGACGTACGTTCAAGGGTCATGCTCAAACATCATAAGGAAAGGAATCAAGTTCAAATCATCAACCAATTTCAATTCATCGAGTACGTTCATTGATCGTGCCCTTAATGTTTTATTTACAAATCAAGGTCAGATATGGCCGACAACAACAACAACAAAGAATCATTTTCAAACGAGTATTTGTCATATAAAAGTGGACCCGCCCATCAATACTTCACCATTGTTCAAAGTCGGCACACCGTAATCTGCGCCGCACCAACTGGACTTCCCGATCGGTCCGAGTGTGTACACATTTAGGGAAAACCCGATGATCGCAAAGGTAACCACACGAGATAATTAATTAGCAACAGTTTTACATTATTCACTCCCCTCATTTATAAAATGAATTGAAATGTGCACGCTCAACTCAACTATGTATCAACCTTTATTTTACAGACATGATAATGGATGTACTGAGCTTCGGTTCACATTGCGAAAATATTTTTTGTTTTGTTTTAGGTAAAAGATGTTAAAGGTATAAAGCAAGAGAAGAGTTCTGTTCGGGACTTAGAGGCTCGCAGTGGCAAGTTAGGGTATTAGTGGTAAAGTATCGTTGATTCGTTTATCAAGTCTAACATGTACTTTTGTATAAGTTGTAGTTGCCTGGCAAGGTATAACCATGGGTAAAAATGCACATAGATATATTTAAAGCCTTGCCCTTTCCTCTAGTAAGGGCGGCGATAATGTCCACGACCTCCTTTCCACTACGCTAATCATCGACTAGCGGTTTATTTAGACTAAAACCAGGTGATTACGGGTTTGGGGCGTTACACACTGGGGTCACTTCATCTTCCGGGTCCTCAACTTCTTCCTCATCACTATAATTTGAGTATGTGGCTTCCATGGAAGGAGCTTGAGATGTAATATTTTTGCTTTGGACAATTTGGATAGATAAGCCTACTTCCTTGATTAGGTCCCCCTCAATGGACTTTAGTATGTCTGTATCTATAAGAATTTTCATTGACTCAAAAGATTCTGTTTTGTCAATGCATTGTCCTAAACACACCATGTTGCCCCAAATTTCTGCAATCAATTTGAAGTTTTCCCATTTCCAAGCATATGGAGGTATCCCACATACTTCAATCCGGACTCTTCTTGTTTGACGAGTACTTATATTTGCTCCATCTCAACACTTCAAAGAACTATTGATGAAGTTTGCTTGCTCAACGCTTCTTCCATCTCGCTCAACTATAGGAAAGGTCGAGTATAATTTTAAATTTCCTTAGGGAGAAAATTTTGTTGCATCTTCTATAGTCACTTATCAATACTAAATCTCTTAAGAGCCAAGGTCTCGAGGTTCATCCGAAGTGCACACAAGACTTCTTTCCAACCATTTTATAAACTCCGAATTCATTTCTCTTTGTATTGACTGCATTTGTTCCTGAACTTGTTCGCTAGTTGTAAAGCTTTTCTCTTACTTTTTCTCCTTTTTCCTCCACACTTGTCTTCCCGGACTTCTTATTCCACTTGTAGTCTCAATTTCCTTGCCTTGAATTTGCAATTCCTATGTTAATGTTAGCCATGCAACCTCTTGTCCGACTCCCCTAACCCTTGAATTATTAAGAAAATTTATACTATTCCTTGCATCTTCCTCATTCCAAAATTTTACAAACTCGAACCTCTTACTAAACTTCTTCGCTCTTCTTGATCGGATATAAGTGTCTTGGATTCTGCCAGACTTTCCCAAATATCCCTCTTAGGCATATCTATCTAAGTTTTGTGGTAAATTGTCAACAAACACGGAGAATTCTTGCCTTTACCCTCACCGTCTCTCTCCCTCTCTTGCTTTGTCTCTCTCTCTCTCTCTCTCATCTTATCGGTACCCTTTTGGTATAGTTTCCTTTTGTAGCATCTCTTTGTAGATGCATTCATATGAAAGAACCTAGTGAATTATTTATTGAAAATACCATAATAGTAATAGTTATAAAACATTTCAATAAATTTATATTCTCATATTTATGCTCAATCACAAGAAATAAATGCAGCACTTATCTTTTTATTTGTAGACACCTAAAACGTGTCGTTGTAGACACCTAAAAAGTGTCATGCCTTTTCTACTTTATTTATTTGTTGGTCCGATGATTAAATTTCGACTCCTGTTTGGGAATTTGGATTACGAACTGTGTTTGATTGGTGCAACGGAAGCCCGTAAACCACAAAGAACCCCTAGCACCACATAAACATCCCAGATTAAGTCACGCGCATCGTTGTACACACTCCATTCCATTTGTTTTTCATTCTTTATGTGCATCCGAATAAAAGCATTCTTAGTCTCTTCGGGTCCCTTCCTCCTAAAAGTGGTCTTCTTTTACATGGTCCTGAACCTCATCCTTTGGGATGCGAGAATAGAGAAGTCTATGGCAATTGAATACCGTCGGAATAAGAGCTCTAAATGATTAGAACACCTCACTAAGGAATCCTGCATATCTTCTCCTCATTCTACATTACATTCTACTCCGCGATCTACACCGGCATGACAAGTTTTGGTGCACACCACACCGGTTTAGTACTGTTCCTAGTTGGAAGACGAGTACTCGAAAGAATTCCCTTCCAATGGATTTGAACCCGGAGCGAGTATCCTATTCTCACTTTTCTTGATGAGAACTTAGCCATGGTGGAAACTAGAATGGATGATCAAGATAAGAAGTGATCAACCATATCAAGAGATCTTAAGACTATTATAAAAGCTATTGAGGACGAGTAACAAAGATGAAGAAGCGGAATGTTTGAGAAAATGAGAGAGATTAGGTCCTCCTCCTCGGCCCAATCTTGTTCTCATTTCTAACTCCCATTTGCAATTTCCCAAATCCAAAAGCCACTTTTCCATATCCAAAGGAGTAGAAACCCATTGGGAAAATGCATCAAATCATTAAAAAGCATGCCAGTCCGATTCAACATCAAACCGTCGAGAATCATGGTCCATCGGTAGTAATACATCGCAATTCAAGCGACTTGATTTTCTTTAGGCTCTATTTTGGGGAGTGGGGGCTAAAGTGCAACTTTTGTCTTTGTCTTTTTGAACTTTTTGCATCATCTTAGCAAAAGAATGCCTTTGTTCTTAGAATTGAGTCTTGCATACATCTCCTTTGCATGAGTAAAACTCTTAAATATAAAAAAATTAATAACAAAACACCCTACAAGGGATTATTCAATTAAGCAACATCAAGCATTAACTCAGCATCGGGAAGGTCATCAACACCACTACCTTCAAAAGGAAATCAACCCATCGTAGCTCACCAACTCTCCAACATCCGATAAGAGCTAGACACAAGCACCCAAGAAGAATGTGGGGGCTCATGACCGAAAAGGTAATACAACAACTCCAAAAATACTTAGGGAAGACACCAATCGTCTACCAAACAAAGGAGTTATTAGCACACAAACTAAAAGCTCAAACTTAGAATGAGGCACATCATCTCAAGGAACATCCTATTTCAAACTGGCATTCCCTAGACTTCGAGGTTATCCAATGACCAAGTTTAAGTAAGAATTTCTACATAAAGATAAGCATCTGTCCCTATTCCGACAAAAGTGGATAGAAGTCGAGCTTCGAGCCCAGCGACGGTCAAGGTTCGGACATAACTCAATCGAGCTTCGGGCCCAATAGCGGTGAAGGTTTAGACACAACTCAATCGAGCTTCGGGCCCAGCAGCGGTGAAGGTTCGAGACACACTCCGGTCGAGTCTCGGACCTAACGGTGGTCAAGGTTCGGACACATTCTAGTCGAACTTCGGGCCTAGCAATGGTCGGTGTTCGGACATCATCTCCGTCAAGCTTTAGGCCCAGCGGCGGTCAAGGTTTAGACACAACTTAGTCGAGCTTCGGGCCCGGTAGTGGTCAAGCTTCGGACATATCCTAGTCGAGCTTCGGGCCCAGTAGCGGTCAAGGTTCGGACACAACTCGGTCGAGCTTTAGGTCTAGCAGCGATCAAGGTTCGGACATCACTCCATCGAGCTTCGGGCCCAGCGAGTGGTCAAGGTTCGAGATGCCACATCAAGATTTAGGACTTCCCTATGTTTAAGTCAAGACAACAACTTTACAACATGATCTTGCTACGGACCATCTTCGGGTAACACTTGAAACTATTTACATTTGATTATTGCTAACAAAGCTGTTAGTGCATAAATTTTTACCCGACTTCGGACCACGAACGGTCAAGTTTAGGCCCGTCATCCAAGCTTTAGGACAGTAATCAAGCCAAACTCGGGATACCAAGCCGAACTTCAAATCCAAGAAGCAATCAAGTTCGGGCACCCGAGCTGGACTTCATATTTTACTACCCGAGTCAAGTTCAAACTCCCTCGCCAAGCTTCGGACTAACTTCATGGTCAAGTTTAGGCTCATCAATCCGAGCTTCGACTTTTTAAGTAGTAAAGTTCAAGAATCAACACCCGATTTCGGCTTTTTAGCAGTAGATTCAAGATACTCAATTTCGGATGCATAAATTCAATCAAATTCCAAAGCAATGCCAATACCGGGTAAGTACCTTTTAGTGCCTACTTTAACCTTTGTCTTTCGGACTCGGTCAAAGTGGGGTTAGTTGTACACACCTAAAAAGTCTCATGCTTTTTCTACTTTCTTTATTTGTTGGCCCGATGATGAAATTCCGAGTCCTGTTTGAGGATTTGGATCACGAACTATGTTTGATTGGTGTGACGAAGCCCGTAAACCACAAAGAACCCTCAACACCACATAAATAGCCTTTTGCCTTGGATCAATCCAAAGTCCCTTTTTCTTTCGAACGGTCCAAGACCGGGCCAAACCTCCAGAGACAACAAAGTCCGGTTTCGCGTGCAGGGACACTCCAAGTTTAGAACACTTCATTTCACTTCGGTCTAACCGGACAAGGAGTTAAACGCCTTAAGACAACGTTAGACGCTGTATTTCATGATCAAAAGCATCAAAGTGCTACATTTTGGCTCCCTCCAAGACAGTCCACCCGAGACTAGGAGCACGTATCCCGCACCAAAAATGAAACCCGCCAAAAATAGAACCCTACCAAATATGAAAACTTCCCACCTCCGGAAAGCTGCTGTGGCCGACACACTGCAACCCTAGAATTTTAAGTGGAACGTAGTGTTTTGCCTCGGAGACTCCCTTGGTAACACGGTAGGGCACGAAACCCTAGAAATGCCTTGGTGGTCAGCCTCGTGAGCCTGGTTTTATCCGGTTTTATCCTCCCTTTATCCAGTTCAATCTTCGATATCCTGGCCCGATTTTGCTGCTTGCTTTTGGAAGGCTAGCCAAGCTAACCTAGGTCACTTTCTTGACCTAACCGCTCCCTATAAATAGAGAGCCTTAGCTCTCACTCTAACAATGGTTCATCCCTTAATGTTACTCTGCTGAAATTCGCCTTAGAGCTACTCGAATACTCCATTCCGTATTCTAATCTCTTGGTCCCTTTTCAACTTCTTCCGACTCTACTCTCCATTCCAACTATATCCGAACATGAAAGCTTCATCATTTGTACATATCTCTACCTATCTCCACAAAATACTTACAAAAAGCCTTCCTTGATTCACCACCGTCACATCAAAAGATCCAAATCCGATATCCGGATCAGCGAGTGGGACAACCTGAGGCGCTCGGATTGAATCCTCACTTTCCGTGTTTAATTAATTTTATGCTTTCTTTATCACTTTCCGTATTGTGGACTCGAGATGTATGGCTTTTAATTTCTCCTCGCTTAATGTAATCTTTTCACTTTCCGTTTTTCTTTTCTTTTTGCTTTCTTTGCTTTCTTTACCGCTTTCCTTTACTTTTTCCTTCATCATTTTCTTTTAGTATGTTTGGTTGCTTTTAATTCTCGTCGCATGTTGCTCGCTTGCTTTTTTGGATTATTTTAATTCACAACTCAAACTAGTAATAGTCTTCTTCGAACGGGCGGAACGAAATGTTTATCCCTACATTTTGTACCCTCGCCCCCATATCTAATTTTCGGTTTAAAGACCGATGGAGTCAATTCTTAACCTTTTTCGGTCTTGGTTTTGCCATACTAAGATCGAGAGAGCAAATTTTCACTTTTATGTTTTTTTAGTTTGTCTCTCTTAAAAACTAATAGGCAACTCCTACTTTTTGTTTTATTTCTATTCGATTGCATCTCGGCTTTTTCGATTACACGATAAAAAAATTTAGAGTTCCTGAACCTGCCAGCCAGGCCGGAGGCCGAGGCTAAATTCCTCAGCCAAGGCCCCTAGCCGACGCAGCCAACCCCTTGGTGCTGGCTTCACCCGAGCACCTTGGGGTCAACGATGATGGCTCGAGTCCAAACCGGTGTTTTCACACCGGTTTGACCCTAAAGCCTCACGGCAGATTTGAAAACCTAATTTCTTTATTTTGATTAGTTAAGAAATAACATCCCAGGACTTCTTAAAATAATTGCCAAGATAAAATAATTAATAAAATCGCCATTCAAATCTATTTGAATTCGTTTTAACTTAATGTAATAAAATTCAAAAATCTTAATAAAAGGTTCATCTCCACTTTCTAAGTTTTATCTTTAAAACCCTAAAAATCATCTTTCATCTTCGAAAACCAAAAGCTTTCTAAAAACCTATGCCAAGCATTCGTGGGGATGCTCGATCTGATCCCGATGTAGGCCCGAGGCCGTGGTTCCTACAATCGTCCTTATTTTTTTTATTTGTTTTATTTATTTTTGTTATCCTAGTGATGATAACCTAGTCTCGTTTGCAAGCTCGGGCCAAGATCGGACTAAAGTAGGGTGGCGAAGCCAGTTTAGCCCACTAAAAGCCAACACCACAAAACAGCCCAAATCAATTTTTTCTAAAGCTAGGGCGGCCCGCAAATCAATGTCTCAATCGATCCAAACTTGGTTCGGGGCTCCCAAACCTAGAGTCGAATCGGCACCCGACCTCTAAGCTGCTCAAAAGTAATATTTTTCCTCCTTTTAGCGACCTTCTTTCAGCGAACGAGCTTAACACACTTTACCAAACGACAAAACATGGTCGTTCTGCCGGTGCTCGGATCCCAAGACTCTCTAAACGGCATCATTTTAGCTGGTTCATTCCTGATTTTTCTTTATCCATTTTTGGTATTTTTGGACCCCATTTTATCCTATAACTGGTGCTCGTAGTCCAATTTTAGGGTTTCCTAAACCCTAAAATTTTACACCTATTTCAGACCTTCATTTATGCCCCTAGGCAACTGAAACTCTCTCCCATACTCTCTTCTCTTCACTCTTACTCACTCTTACTCAAAATTCCATTTCTAAACCCTTACAAAAGGCCTCTTTTTTGCAACTTTGTTTTACCGTTGCCTTGCCGCTACGCTGCTAAAATCTGATGGTGATTCAAGCTCGGCAAGTTGGTTAACATGATGGTGCGCTTCAACCATTTTAGAGTTGTTATTTTAAAGTTTTATTTAATTTCCGTTATTTATTGCCTTCGTATTATGGTTTGAAATTGTGATTGTTTTACTTTCCACCCTGCCCGATGTGATTTTTTTTTTTGTTTTTGCTTTCTTTTATTTATTGCTATTAAGCATGCTTTCATTGTTTTAATTTCTGCATCTTCCATGTTGGTTGCCTGTTTTAATTAATGTACTTTAGACTCACATTTTTAATTAGTAGAGGTCGTCTGTTGACAGGCGGAATGAGGAGTAAACCTCCTCATTTCGCACCATATCTTTCGAATATCGGATCATTGGTTTTGGCCAACAGACTCCTTTTGAAAACATTTTTGAAATTTTGAGTATTTGTCCCTTTACGAGTACTCTTTGGTAGACACAAAATTAAAAAGTGTCATTTATTTTTGTTAGTTTTTGTTTGTAACACTTACTAACGACTCCTTTATTTTAACTTTTTTAATCTATAATTGTTTCTAGATTTTTTTTTTTTTGTTGCAGAACTAGTAAAATTAGGAAAATGGACTGACAACCTAAAGCCATATGTTCGAAACTGCCTCAACGAGTCCTAGCCGGATAGCCAGCGCCGAGTGTAGTTACGGTAGGCCGGCTCCTGCCCCTAGCTGTTGCCCGGGTTTAGCTTCGACTCAAGCCTTTACTACCTGGTTAGTAGCTTTGCAGCAGATTTATTTTCCTTTTCTTTTGATGTTTTTGTTTAATAAAAATGTATCCCGAGACTTCTAAAAATGATTTTCAAAATAAAATAATTAATAAAACCGTTAATCAATCTTTTATTTAAAACCTCTTTCAAAATCTAATTTAAAAATAAATTTAATAATAAGCAACTCACCTCACATGAAGCCGACATTCATGAGAGTCACGCCCCCTTTTTTCTAGTTTGCACTCTCTATCTTTTACCACGGAGGGGAAGGTGTGGACATTGGCTCCTACAATCGTAAAATAATTTATTCCAAAATAAAATTTATGAATTGAATGGTGTAGGTAAAATTGTTTTGTACAATCATTTAATAATGTAGTTAAACTGATTCCTGTTTGAGTTTTCATTTGGATCAAAGTAACTAGACTTGGCAAGTTGTGGACATGATTTGGGCAATATTTAGAGTTATTCCAACTCATTCATAATGTTCTTTCCTAACTAATCTTCAAGTTGCCTAGACCAGAAGTTACAATCAACTCTTGGTTCCATGTCAAAGTCTTAAACTTATCAGAATATATATCAAACAAATGTGCTTAGTGATCTTCTCATGATACTAGATCTATACCCTTACTCTGCAAGGATTTGAGGTAACTTTTTTTATTTTTTTTTATTAATAGTTTCGTATGAAAAATTTTAAAAAATATAATAATATTTTTTAAGTTTCTATTATTTTAAAGTCAATTGTTACTATATGAACTTTTTTATGAGCAATTATGGGAGAGTTATAACTAAGTATAATTTTTTTAACATAAGGAAGGATTGTCAATGATAAGTAAGATATAGGGATTCTTTTTCATTCTCGTTAAATAGCAATATGGATTATACTCTATGTATAAAGAAAAATCTTAAATTTGTTGGTCTCATTAAAATTAAAATTGTTGATTTTTCATAGATTTGCATACTGTCTTTATCAATAATAATTTACTTAATTACTGTTTTATGATATATAAATAATTATTACACTGACATTCTAGAGTTTTTGGTATACTACTAAAAATCACCATATAGCGACAGGAACAGATGACGAAAAACGTCATTTAGCGACGGAATTTCACAATTAGCGATGGAAAAATTCCGTCGCTAATTTTCTCGTCGCTAAAAATTAGCGACGGAATTCTAAGATTCCGTGGCTGATTAGCGACGAAATTTGATTTCGTAGCTAGCAAAATCAGCAGCGGAATTACCAGCTTTGTCTCTAATTTCAGCGACGGAACAGTCAATTCCATCGCTATTTCATCACCAATTTAAAAAATATAACAATTTTGTGTGTTTTCGAGTGCTTAATACCAAAAATCTAGAACGAAATACAAATCCAAATAATCCGGCGAGTGTAACAACATCAAATTTAACTTCAATTCAAATACAAAAATCATATACAAACACAAAAATCATAAATAATCCAACTTCAATTCACCAACATCCATAAAAACTAATTGAAAAAAAAAAACAAGAGTATTACATTGTTTACAAACACAAGTTATGTTCTTCATCTTCCTTTTTCTCTTCTTCTTCCTCTTCCTCATTATTTTCATCTTCTACCTCATTTTCATTCCAACCATGCCTATCAAAATAAGTTACAGACAAATCCTTTAAAATCTCAAATTTTATATTAAACAAACTAAATTATAAATACAACCAACAATGAGGGAGGATGGAGAAAGCATACCTACAAAAGATTAAAGGTGGTTAGTAAGTGGCATGTACGGCGGTGGCAGTGGCGGCAAAGACGAACGACGGTGGTGGACGGTTGCGAAAGGAGGAAAGGTTTTCAGCCTCTTGCTTTCTCACACTCTCACTTCTCTCTAATTCTCATTCTATCTCTCCTTATGTTTTGTCGGGCCTCGTTGAAGTCGGGGTTTTATATCCAACATAACGGCGGGATTAGCAACGGATGCGATCCGTCGCTAATTAAAAAATTTTAAAAAGTGAAGAAAATTTAATAGCTCTGCTAATTTAAAATTTTTCAAATTTTGAGTTAGCGACAGAACTAGTCCGTCGTTAACTAAAAATGTGAAAAATTTTATAGTTTTGAAAAATTAGGCGGCAAATTTAAATTTTAAAAATTTTGAATAAATGACGGAAAAATTTCGTCGCTAATTTTAATTTGAAAAATTTTATATTTTTCAAATTAAAATGGCGGCAAATTTGAATTAGCGACGGACTAATTCCACAGCTAATAAAATAAATTAAAAATTAGATTTAGAGATGGAGTCGGCGACTGACTGATTCCGTCGCTAAATTAAAAAATAAAAAAATTTATTTCAGAAATCCGTCGCTAATTTTTCCATTTCCGTCGTTAGGTCGATCGCTCATGAGTAAAACAACAACGAATTTTTTTTCCGTCGCTAACTAAGTTTTATCTAACAAATGTCGGTTTTAGTCGCTAGTTAGCGACGAACTTGTATTTTGTCGCTAGTTTCCGTCGTTATATTACGTTTTTGTAGTAGTGGTAGTTGGATAGTCTATTTTAATATAATTTAATAATTTATAATATTAATCTTTCTTTTGACATGGAAAAGTATATTTATTTTGCTATTTATACCATCATTAATTATCTAATATATGGCATCATACATGGCAATCCTATTTGTCATATATATATATATATATATATATATATATATATATATATAAAATGTAGGCTATCATTACTTTGAGTCTGATTTGATCTCTGTTAACTTAATTAAGAGCATTCCCAATGCTGATCCAAAATTTGGATCTATTGGTGGGGGCCTACATCTCCACCTAATCAAAAGATCTATTTTTTTTCTCTCCTTCTATTAACTTGCATATCGCAAGGATTTTAAATTTAGATCTTGAAATAAAATATTCTTATTGGGACCTTCAACTAACATATATTTAATTATTTCTATTATTCTACTTTTTACTATAATTTATTTTCATAAGTTATGAAAAATAATTGCATAATTTTTAGAGTGTCAAATAATTATTTTACAACACCAAATTTAATGAAAAAAATCTAATTTATAATTTTCACACATATTATCAAAAATACAATTCCAAAATTTGACAAAAAATAAAAATTTGACTTTAAAAAAACACAAAATTAATTTCTAATTTTCATCCACACTATTAAAAAATAAATTTTATTTTTATTAAAAAGTTCACGTATATAATTTTCACTTTATATTGAGCACTCAAATATTTTAAAAAAACAAAATTTAACATTAAAAATTCATTTTAAAAAAAAAGATGAGGTGGAAAAAAGAGGATCCATTTTGTAGTTCCCAAGTGAAGGAACTCAAGCTGGAAACTACTGAGGGACTTGCAGGGCCCAATGGTGGATCTATTGGGAGTGCTCTAAAGCGAGATAAATAGTGCAGTGGGATGTATTTATTGGCACCATTTTTTTCAATTTAATAAATAAGTTGTAACATTTCACTATTTATTGACACCGTGTTTTTAAATTTAATAAATAATTTTAAAGCCTAAATAACGTATGAGATGTATATAATTTTTGTTCATTAGTTTTTCTTATATTCATACCGAAGATAAAGTGTTCCCAAGAAAAAGACACTAATTATGTATGCTAGTAATTTAGGAACCTTGAATTTAGGCAACAAAAATGTATTACCATTGGACTCCTCCACAAGCCATGATTATTCATATTTCTAACAATGTAAATAAGGCAGGCCAAAGGAACAGCACAGGAAGCACATTTTGACTTCTTTCTTTGTTGGCTTTTTGTTCCTGTGAACCCCTCTAATTACAAATTTCCAAGCTAATTAAGTTAGCATGGGGAGCATATGGAGGCAGATAATTGTGATTATGTTGATTGGCTTGCTCTTAGTTTCCTCCTCTTTCCTCAAGGCTGAAGCTGCACAAGATGAAACTACCGACGAATACAAGGTCACTGGAAGGAAGCTATTGATTGAGTACATTAGTTATGGTGACAAAGAAGATGGTAAGCACGGTCGTGCCAATAATCATCATGGCCGACCTGTCAACTCATACAGTCGAGGGTGCAAAAAAATTACTCGTTGTGATCGTTCATGAAGACTCATTGATACATGGAAAAGAGAAACTTCGTCATATTCTAGTTTTTTGAGCGTTGGAATGGGAATGGGGTTGAGGTTGGGGTTAGGGTTTGCGTGCTCTCCTTTTTGCAGTTTCCTAGGTTTTGTCATTAATTAAGTGGAACTTATATATATATGAAATGCTTTATGAATAAAGAAAACAATCTTTGGGAAACTACATGCGTTTATGCACATCTATTTGGCAAATATCATTTTCCATTGTTGTACTTATTAACATAAAGTGCAAGAATCAAAGGCCAAAAACGATATGGTAGTCTAACACACCCTAATTTCACGTTAATGTTGAGGGCTTCAAATATGATTGCTACAAAAACTCCTCTTAACCTTGTGGAATTAAATTCCACATATACCGCTGAAATTCGAACTCGTGATCTCTTAGAAAAGGCTTTATTATCTTATGTAAGAATCATCTTAATCAAAATTTTAAGCTAAACTCAAGCTTATGGTTGAAGACTTAGGAATCACTTATCTGAAATATTTTACCGTATTGCAAGGGAAACTATATGAGCCAATATCGTGTTACTACTGTCACATTTGTGCCAAGCCAAAATGTCGGGGTTTGGTTAGGTAAATAGGGTAACACTCAATTCTTGATGGACTTTGCATTTAGAAATCATGGGCTCGATAATACAAGCAATATTGATAAAATTAGAGACTAAGACTTGGATTGCTGTGAAAAGTTAAATGATTAAGATAAAGCGAGAGAGATGTGTGCTTAGAGATTTTGAACAATGAAATTGACTCTGTCCCTTTTAGTCTGTAAGACTTAAGGAGTTGTAAACAACTCTAAGGAACTGTAAGATAAATGTAATATATTAGTTAGAAACATTTGTAAAAAACACTGTAAGTAATTGTAAAAAATTATAAAGAGTTGTAATTAGTCTGTAAGAAGATATAACGAGTTATAAGACTGTAACCTAAATCTAAGTAACAATAACTTTTTAACAAATTAATTAGCCCTAACTCTTTCCCTTACAATTGTTTACACGAGTTTATATTAGAGTATAAACCTATTCAAGAACCAACTCAACCTAGAGCTTAAATTGATTGTTGAAGAAACAACCTATTCAAGAAGGAGCAAGCCCGGTATCAAAGTCAACGTTTCTCCTTTCTAATTTGTCACCGCCATCCCATCGGATCATGCCAAGTATTGGGCCTTGCGGGTAGCCCCTACGTGAGGTGGCATGTGAAGAATATATATATATATATATAATGAGTTTTGTCCTACATTGATAAAACAGAAGGCCTTGAATATGTTAAATCCCAAATTATCAATTGGTTTTAGGATAGAATCTCACGAGCCTGTATACATTATTCGTTTGAATTAAATCCCAAATTTAACATGGTATTAGGGTCTTTATAAGCGAGAGGTCTTAGATTCGAATCTTAACAACCCCCATATTAATTATTGCATAAGGTAAATGGAGTCTTAGTTGCATCCACGTTTTAAACCCAAGGGGCATTTGCTTGAAAGTGTGTGTAAACCAATTCCTGGGCCTTCAACCATAAGCCTATTCTTTTGATTGAGTTGGTTGTCGAACACGGTGTTAAAGCCAAGCTTGCTCATGGTTTCCACCACCAACCAATCGGATCAAGCCACGTTTTGCACCTTCCGAGTAACCACACGTAAGGGGGCGTGTGAAGAACCAAATTATGGTTGTCGAATTCGTCATTTACACTGATGAGAACCAAATGACGCCTTAATAATCGTCACTCTATCTCAAATAATGTACCATGCATATAATTTGATGTAATTTTCAAAAAATTATAAATACGAGGAGGATATTATATAATTTATAAGTGCTAACATTATTCCATATTCATTTGTAACATTGTTTTCAATTTAATTCACAACTTTTAAGTCGAGACAATTAGAAAGATGTACATCGTTTTGGTTTATTAGCTTTTCTTACTTTCCTACCGAAGATCAAGTACTCCCAAGAAAAATAGACTAATTATATATTGGAGTAACTTAGGAACCTTGAATTTAGGCAAAAAAATGCATAATCATACAACTTATCCTCCATATACAATTATCATTCATAATCTTCACAGTATAAATAATCATCATGTCAACATAAAAAATCAAGCACTTCACTCTTTGGAGCTCGAAATTAGGGGGACAAAGAAACAAGAGGCATATTTCAGTTGCATTTTTGTTAGCCTTTTGTTCTTTTGAACCCCTCTAATTAAAAGTTCCCAAGCTAGGTAGAGCATGGCAAGCATGTGGAGGGAAAGAATTGTGATTATGTTGATTGGATTGCTCATAGTTTCTTCCTCTCTACTCATGGCTGAAGCTGCACATGATGGAACTAGTGACGAATCTCTAGTCACTGGAAGGAAACTATTGAATGCTTACATTGGCTATGGTTCTATTAACAAAGGAGATGGCGTACACGAGCATCCCAATAATCATCATAATCATTTCGGTCGACCTGCCAACCCATACACTCCTGGGCACCATCGTAAACAGTAACACATACGCAAATCATTGTAATAATCCCTATCAAGCTCAATGTAACAATTGTTTCCTTCTCTAGCTTGGCGTGTTATGCCTACTTGTGCAATCAATAAAAAGAAAAAGTACATCATTTTGGATGTTAAACGGCTTTGGAAATGTTGTGCAAGTTAACTACCGTCTCTCTTTGATCAACAACTTTTTAGTAAGCTATCCTTTTTGGATCATCTCTCAAATCAAAGAACCAAGTGAATTGTTTACTAAAAATACCATAATAATAATAATTAAGAAAAAAATTTAA
Source organism: Talinum fruticosum (assembly GCA_021018815.1). Taxonomy (NCBI): domain Eukaryota; kingdom Viridiplantae; phylum Streptophyta; class Magnoliopsida; order Caryophyllales; family Talinaceae; genus Talinum; species Talinum fruticosum. The sequence continues at coordinate 527,390 of JAITYX010000080.1, read as the reverse complement.
TAAATTTAAAAATTTGCACGGTTCTGCCCGTGCCAGCGTTCTGACTTCTTCTTGTTTGTTACTTCTCTCTTGTCACGTCCGTATCACCTTGTTCCCGCTTGTAAAACCCGAGTCCAATCAAATCATTAAGTTCCATAACCCAACATAAATGACTGCAAAATGACTTGTAAAATAGTTTCTACATAAATAACATTTACGAATTTAATGGGGTAGGTAAAATTGTTTTGTACTATTATATATAATGTAGTTATGCTAATTTAAGGTTGAGGTCCAAACAATCTCTGTCTTTTATACAACAAGCATAACAAAGAGCTCGTACGTATGAATCTTTCCTCCAATAAAAAATACTCTTAAATAAATTAAAATGCATGAGTGAATATCTTATATGTTCACATTTTGTATAAAGAATTCATTGAAAAACATTTGTCATACCAAGGAATGGTGAGTTGTTCAATGAACTCTCTTAATTGAATGAAAGGTTCCAAACTCGCCGCATTCGAAATTTATTTGTTAAATTGATGTGCCGCTTAGGGCTAGTTCAATGTTGATTTCATTTTGAAAAAGGAAAAAGAATAGAGAAAAGGATTTTCTAATATCAACATTATTAATACTTGTCTTGACCCGTATTATACATAAAGTAATGTAATATATCGTAAGAAATTATAAATTAAGAAAGTAAAGACATGATTAGTCCAAGTTTATAATCAATGTAATAACATAAACAATATTACGAAGATATTAAAATAAATTGTATTTGTAACAAAAAAATAATCATCTACAATTGAACAAAAACTTTGAAATAAATGAATTTATTAGAAGTCCTACGGATTATGTAATTTGACATATTAAATTTTCATCCCTTCAATCATGATACGAATTATAAACTTGAAGTGATACAATTTTCACTATTTAATTCATTAGGTCTTGTCTTCTAACATATTTGGATCATATATTTTAATTATCGTAGGTATTTTCAATAATTAATCTCAAGTATGTATGTAATTGTTATATGTTTACTTCCCTAATTTATAATTGCTTAAGGTCTAAAACTTTTTTTTTTTTTTTTGCAATGGGTAAAGAAGGGGAACAACAAAACTTAGACAACCCTTGTCACAAGGGTTACTGCCTAAATTATCATTTGCCAAAATACATGAAAGGGAAGGGGAGGGGCTCTCATCCCAAACAGTTGGGGACGTAGCATTGTGACCATAGTGAGCCAACCAATCGGTTGCAGTATTAGCTTCCATATAAATATGGTTGATGATGCAACTTTGAAATGTAGACATCATCCGTATGATGTCTTGGATGATATAGTCAATTTCCCATGGTGTTTTATACCTTCCTCCGATGCTATCAATAATAATTAAGTTGTCACCTTCAATTTCGATATTTCCAGTATTCGCTTTGACTCGCTTGTTGAATACCAAATCTAAGTGCACTTGCTTCGCCTACTAAAATTGATGTGTGCCCTAACCTGGCTGCTCCCGAAAGTAGAAGATTGCCCTGGTTATCTCTCAATAGAAAGCCCATAGCTGCACTTTTGTTTCTTAAGGAACCGTCAAAATTGAGTTTAACATGTCCATTGCCTGGCTTATTCCATTTTACCAAATGAAGTCGTTTGACTCTTGATGTACTGCCCTTTAAGTAGACCTCCGATGGAGAGAAGGTTTTCCTTGATTTCCATTCCGCCGCAGCTTTTTTGCTCTAATGAGGACTCTAATATGGTGAAAATCCTCATCTTTGAATATAACCGCGTTTCTTTCTTTCCAAATACTCCATAGGAAGAAGATGAATCGTTGAAGCTGGCCCTTTGAGAGGGAGGTGTGCGCCGCTTTGAGGATATTGATACCATTAATTTGGGGATTGATAAAATAAATAGAGTGGGTCCATTGGTGGGTTTTTGCCAGGTTCTATACTTAGGAGGTTCTTGAGCGAGTTGACAAAAAGATGACTGCTTGATTCCTCGTGTTGTTGGCACATATTGCATCTTGGGTCTAATTGACACCTATTTTAGCGAGGGTCCTTTTCAAAGTATAGTATAGTAATAGCCAAATTGTCTCCTCAAGTATTCAAATATTTAAAAATTATTTTTATAATATGTTTGTGTTAATTTTAGTTTTAAAAATAAAATACTTGCAATTATATTATGGCACAAAGTCAAAAGAAACCATCAAACAACGAAAAAGTAAAAATATTTCAGTAAATTGTTATATTTCACATCTAGAATAATATTACATGCTGTAAACAAAACTAAGTGAGAGGTCATAATCCATACACTTATAAATAAATATGTGATTATATTACGAATAAATTATTAATATCCAATTCAATTCTTCCTTTTCCCTTTAAAAAATGATAAACATGAAGGAAATATCCAATTTTTATTACTCAATTTAATAGTGTTAAGGAACCAATTAATACATTTATATCTTTCCATGGCAAACGCTGAGCCAGGTTCTCCACCACCATGATCACACTTCACTAAAAGGAAAAAAAGTGTTGAGTGAAATAACGTGATAGTCACCCAAAATTTTAATCAAAATACATTTATTTAAACGTATAAAAAGGTTTATATATTTAAACTAATTATGTAATATGTCGTTAAAAGGGGGATGGAGCCATTGTAAGTTACCCCAACACTTCAACCTGTTGAGTGTTATTGCATTATCAAACATCAACTTTTAGCAAGAGAATTCACGTAAAATATTACTCATTTTAGAAATAAGTAAATATCAAATAGCTAACATTGAAAATAAACTTCATCCAAACATGGGTAATTCCATGTTCTAGCGATACTTTGAATACAAATTAATCATCATCACTTGTTTGATCTTACATGCTCAATATTTCTTCCCACTTGTCTTCGCTCTCCCCCTAAACAAAAGAGCTCGTACTCTATAATATTGGATTCTTTCTTTACGTTACATGTTTCTCCAAGTTGATTATATACGACTACCATTTAATGGAAAAGTATCTCTACAAAAGAATTAAATAAAACTTTAAGAAAAAATGAAGGGGACTAGAAGATGAAAAGAAAAAAATTGGAGGGCATGACTCGATAAATACTATGCATGTATAGAAAATATGTCGAGTGATAAGTAAAACAATATACACACATTGTTTTTTGCAACTACAAGATATCAATTATACACTAATATTGAGTAACTATTGAGTTTAAACTTGGGTTTGAACTCTCTTATACGTTAAGATTATTTAAAACTAAGGCAAACAATAAAGGAAATAATAGACACAAAATTAGAAAATAACTGAAGAGATAGAGAAAATCATAATCCAAACAAACCGTAGACAAATTTACATATTAAAAATAAAAAATAGAAAATAAGTAGTTAATATCATACCTTAATCATAGAAAACTTTGTCCAATTGACCCGACCCCCGTGGATACGAAGTGAGCATGTACCGAATGAAATTTTTGAAAATAGGAGCTCATCAAAATCCAAACTATATGTTTGAATACTCTTAAATCAAGCATAATTGAAAGAGAATCATCATAACTATAAATCGTTATATCTTCACAATAAAGACTCAAAATTTAACACAAAATAGAAACACTATTGGGAAAGTTAAAGAACAATACATTTAACATTTGAATATCAAATAAAGCTAGCTAACATAATATAAATACCCAAACTTTCATGATATGCAAAGTATGGTATATCTCAATATTCAAATATATTTTTAAAAAATAAACATGTATATAGATACATCATATGTGCATATAAAACATTCATGTCTTAGACAGTGACGCATTATATACAAATGACCTCAATAGAGCCATAAAAACAAAGGAAAATGATAACAAACTTCTCATCAAACACTGTCAATAGTTGAATTGCATGGAAAATTAACCAAATTGATACTAATTGGAGTTGCTTTCTTGCCTCTATTTTATTTAGCGCAACTTAGCAAACCCAACTCAGAAGAACTCCATACTATTTCATTCAATACAACACAACTTAGAAGCGCTCTTTTCCATTAAATTAGTTGGGCTATAGAAACACCTATTCTCCACTAACCAAATTTCATTTCCCTAAACCCTAAACGGTATATCATTCCATTTCCCTAAATACTAAACCCTAAACTCTAATCCCATTTGGCAACATTCAACTAACCAATTTTGCGAATAAATTAATGTGAAAGAATAACAGAGAGAGAGAAAGAGAGACTATGAGAGAGAAGTTGCATACCGGCATTGACGATGGCGAAAGTGAGCGACAGGTGAGAGGGAGCAACACGGTGACAGCGACAGCTAGTGGAAGACATTGACAATGGTGAAGAAACCCTAGAGTGGCGACGACAGCCAGGAGAGAGTAAGTGAGACGACGGCAAGAGTGGAGAGTGAGAGTAAGAGTGAGAGTAGAGAGAGTAGAGAGTGAAGGTAGGCGGAGTCTCGCTCATGTAATTAGAGTACAAACTTTTTACTACGATTCAATGAAAGAACCGTAGTAATAGAGTACCTATTACTATGGTTCTTTCATAGAATCATAGTAAAAATTGGACATATTCACCAATTATGATGGTTCAATAAAAGAATCGTAATAATAGGTGTAATTAAAGACCGCTTATTTAAAAAATTATCACTATCTCATTTTTTAGGACGGTTTTTATTTTTAATCGGCGTAAAATGCTAGTAATAGAAAGTCATATCCGTAGTAGTGAATAATAAGTCCTCACATGACATTTTTCATAACCGTTATAAAAGGTCCATAATAAAAAGGCATTATTGTGGTAGTGTATCATGCTTTGTGTGAGTTAGTATATTATGATTTAAAATGACAATTTTTATTATATGTAATTAATTATTAACTAAAAATTAAGGTTATTGAATTCATCGTTTACGTTGATGAGAACCAAATGATGCCTTAATCATCACACTATCTCAAATAACGTATCATACACATAATTTTATATAATTTTCAAAAATTATAAATATGAGGAGGATGTTATATAATTTATAAGTGCTAACATCATTCCATATTCATTTGTAACATTGTTTTCATTTTAATTCATAACTTTTAAGTCAAGACAATTAGAAAAATGTATATCGTTTTGGTTTATTAGCTTTTCTCACTTTCCTACCGAAGATCAAGTACTCCCAAGAAAAAGAGACTAATTATATATTCGAGTAACTTAGGAACCTCGAATTTAGGCAACAATAATGCATAACCATACGACTTCTCCTCCATATACAATTATCATTCATAATCCTAACAGTATAAATAATCATCAGCCCAACATAAAAAAACCAAGCACTTCACTCTTTGGAGCTCGAAATTAGGGGGCCAAAGGAACAAGAGGCATATTTCAGTTGCTTTTTTGTTAGCCTTTTGTTCTTTTGAACCCCTCTTAATTAAAAGTTCCCAAGCTAGGCAGAGCATGGCAAGCATGTGGAGGGAAAGAATTGTGATTATGTTGATTGGATTGCTCATAGTTTCTTCCTCTCTACTCAAGGCTGAAGCTGCACATGATGGAACTAGTGACGAATCTCTAGTCACTGGAAGGAAACTATTGAATGCTTACATTGGCTATGGTTCTATTAACAAAGGAGATGGCGTACACGAGCATCCCAATAATCATCATAATCATTTCGGTCGACCTGCCAACCCATACACTCCTGGGCACCATCGTTAACAGTAACACATACGCAAATCATTGTAATAATCCCTATCAAGCTCAATGTAACAATTGTTTCCTTCTCTAGCTTGGCGTGTTATGCCTACTTGTGCAATCAATAAAAAGAAAAAGTACATCATTTTGGATGTTAAACGGATTTGGAAATCTTCTTTCCTTCTCTATCTCTGTGTCTCTCTTCTCTTTAATCAACAACTTTTTAGTAAGCTGTCCTTTTGGATCACCTTTTAGTAGATACATTCAATTCAAAGAACCAACTGAATTGTTTATTATAAATACGATAATAATAATAATATGATTAATATAGTTATCAAAAAATTCAATAAAATTATATTCTCATATTTATGCCCAATCATGAGAAATAAATGAAGCACATTATAAGGTACATTTATGAAAGAGAAAATGACTAAAAAATGACTTATAAAATTGTTTCTACCAAAATAACATTTACAAATTAAATGATGTAGGTAAAATTGTATTGTACGAAAGGGAAAAATAATAATAATAGAGCAATGATAGAGAAAGTTTGGGCGAGAGGTGCCCTTCCTTCAATGGAAAAGAAGAAGAAAGCACTAAACACTAGACTTTCCAAATGACTCGATAAAGAGTAAGAGGCAGCAGACAAACCCATTAACTCCGCCAGTATCGGTGGTTACCCCCGTAACTACACCGAAGGAAGTATGGAATACAGAGGCAACCAATGGAGCAATACAAAGAGGTACTTCGAATCCAACTCTAATCTTAAGCGATCTAGATTATCTTAGGCCGATCGATTAAAATCCATCAATAACAACTCGATTTTGCATGATAGCCATGAAGACATTGATATTGCGAAAATCCGCAATGCTGGATTTCATTTGAAGTATATCCCACCCATAGAACAAGAGGGTCCATTGGTCCAAAAATCGAGTATGCTAATGTTAAACCTCGTTTTTGCCGATTTTTAAGGCATTATTTAACCCAATTCCGAGATGATTTCAATGATATTTATTTAGTTTTGGGTTAGATTTTGCTCACTTTATCTTTATCGTCACCTAAGCTCGTAAATCTCTTTATTACAGGTTTTGGGCTTAAATTTGAGAGATTCGAGGTAAATTTGATGAAAAGCAATGAAGAGAAGAGTTCGGGCCCAAGAGGAGGCAAGAAAGAAGCTTAAAACACATCAAGAGAAGCCGCACAGCCCCTATGCGAAGCTGCACAGCCGTGCGGATCATCAGGCGAAAGGCCCGAAGTGAAGGAAGGCCGCACGGCCCCTGTGCACATCTTGCACGGCCGTGCGCCAAGTTACGGAAGTTGAAGACGCGCACGGCACCCCGTGCAGAATCAGCACGGCCGTGCAAAACAGGCAGAGAGCACAGTGTTTTCGCACAACCGGCATGTGCGAACTCGCACTGCCGAGCGAATCTGCGGCAGATTTTCGCACGGCCGTGCGACTCACTGTTTCGGCGGTTATTTAAGTTTCCTAATTGTATTTGTTGAAGGATTCTATTCCATAATTGAGGGATTTAGTTAGGGTTTTCGAGAGGAGCTCGAGAGGAGACTCAAGAACACTCTTTATTGTTCATCTACTTCAAGTTTTTATGATTGAATCGCATCAAATTTTTTTCATTCGGTAATCGTAATTTCTTCCCTTTATCTTTTCTTCACAATTTCTCTTTGTTTCTCTATGGCTATTTTCCCCAATCTTTGTCAATTGTTTAGTATCATGTTTAGGGGCTAATTTCTCTACTTAGGTTGGGATTGACCTCTATTATGCCTTGATAATCGTGAATTGAGTACCAATTGAGTTGTTCCATGCTTGTTAGGTTAGAATCCACTTCGTTCATCACTTTTTCATTGATTGCCTCGAGAGAGGACTCATATACTTTTATTAGGGTTTTGTGAACATCGAAAGGTGAAAACTTACCTAGAATGACGTTGTGAACGTTTGGAACTTTGATATTATAATAATTAAGGTTTTAATCGGGGTTGTGAGATGCATTCATTGTGATTTTTCTCTTTATTAATCTCATGAAAATAGGTGATTAGATTGTGCAAGATTAGTCTTTGACCTTCGAAAGTAGGCGAAGATAGGCTTAATTGGTGTCTCCCTCTTCTAAACTACTAGCATAGGCAAATCTCAAACGAGTATTCGATTCTGGTTTCGGTATATTAGTGTGATTAATCCCAATCTAAGGCTTTTTATTCATCGGTTTCTCTTAGTTATTTTGTTATTAGTTGATCCAAAAACCAAATCACTGTCGAACTGAGTTTTTATCTATATTAGAGTTTTTAGGTGGATTTAGTATTTGAAAGCGAGTTCCTTGTGGACACGACCCGTACTTGCCGGTTCCTAGCTACAGCTACAACGTGCACTTGCGGTATAATATTTCTCTCAATAGCTGACATTGAATCGGAGGTTCAATATTGGGAGTCAACTTTAAAATGTAGAATCTTGCGAACGAATCCACCATTGGTGGTGATGGAAGTTTTTTTAACAAAATTTGGGGAAGACTGTAATCAATAAGAATTTCAAAAAGGGAATGATACTTATATAGTATGTTTTCGTGCTACTATTGACAGAGATGTAGTGCTCAAACAGAATATATACTGTTTTGACAAGCGACCAATGATAGTTAGAAAGTGGTTATGATTTTGATGTGGAGGTAACTTCGTTCCTGTTTGGGTTAGATTGCATATACGCCACCTAAAGTTTTGGGGGATTGACGGACTAAGGTAGCAAGTTTAGTGGGGAAACCACTGTTATTTAAATTAACATCCGATAAGGGTTATTGAACTTAGTGGATGTGGACATTACCAAGTCTCTACCTCATGAAGTCGAGTTTATTGATGAGAATGACAACCTTATTACCGAGCTTGTGGAGTTTGAGTGGTTACCTAAAAATGCACAAAATGTGCTATGTTTGGCCATTGTTACGAAGAAAGTGTGGAGACCAAAAGAAAAACCCATCCCTGCAAAACAACAGGAACCCACGAGATAAGGTAGTAGTGCATGAAATAGAGGATGCTAAGGTTACTACTATACATGTCGGGCACATAGCAACAACAATACGTAGAAGTATTACAAGGTAACAAAACTCCTTTGTTTCATTGGACCATATGGTGTTACAGGAAGGGCAAGAGGTGAATTCTACTATATTAATTTCTAAGGCAATCCTAGGAATTGATAATGGATAATATCCTTATGTAGAATGTGAGAGGTATGAATAACGCTTCAAAGCAAGAAGATATTTTTATCTTCTTCCGAATAACGGAATCGAGACTAATTCGATTGTTGGAGACAAAAGTTGGCAAAGAAAATGTTGATATGGATGGAAAGAATATTTGTGAAGGCTGGAATTATATCATTAATGAAACCGAGGAGCATAAAAGCGGGATTTGGTATATTTGGCTACCGGATTGTGCGTACTCGGGTAATTCATAGTTGGGTGGCACAATTAGCTCTCAATAATCTTTTCACTTTACTGTTTTATATGCTTCTAATAGTGAGGTTGAAAGACGAGAGGTATGGAGATATTTGGCTTAAATAAGTGGATATGTCAAAGAATGGATGATTGCAGGTGATTTTAATTGCATTCTCAAAGAGAGTGAGAGAATAAGAGGTGAAAAGGTTCAATATCAAGATATAGCAGAATTTCAAAATTGTGTAAAGTAATGTCAATTGCAGGAAATGAAGTATTTGGAAGCAATGTATACATGGACAAACAAACGAAACACTTAAACAGGGTGTACTCTAGATTGGACGGGGTGTTTGTCAATGAGCAATGGATTGAAACCTACCCCGAGATTGATTGTATAGTTGTAATTGGTAGAATTTCATATTATTATTACTTGCTTCTTAGCAGTCACCGGATGACAAAGAAGGGTTCTCTTTTCGGATTTTGCAATGCTTAGAGCTCTCATGTGAGGTTTCGGGACATTGTCAAAGAAAGTTGGGTTCATACAGGAACAACTACTAAAATGTATAGAGTTGTTCAGAAACTTAAGAGTCTTACGAAGGTTTTGAAGCAACTCCATTGCACCGACTACTCAAACCAGGAGGAAAGGCTAACCAAAGATAGGCTACAACTCTTTGAAATTCAGGACAAGATTTTCAATGGATAAGGTACGAGGAAATTTTTCAAGCTGAGAAGCGAGGCATTCAAATATTGTGAAGACATGTAAAAGGAATTAAAAGAAGTTCATATTTAGAGAAGCAAGGTTAGATGGCTCACTAAGGGGATACGAACACCGCCTACTTTCATGTAGTTATTAAACAGAGAAGATAGAAATCCACAATTGTCTCAATCATGCAAGAGGATAGGAAAGTTATATATGGCCCTAATCTTATTGAGGAGATACGCTTTAGAGCCATCCTAACTACTAAAAAAAGAAGAGATCGAGTGACATGGAATATCATATAGGTAAACAAGAACATGTCTGCTCGCTCAAGGAGCCGACATTGTGAAGCCTTTCTCTTCACCTGATGTAAAGGAAGCACTATGGGCTATTAATGCAACAACAAATCCTAGACCTGATGATTTTGGAGACAGATTTTATCAAGCTACTTGGCATACCATTGGAGAAGAGGTGAGTCTAACTATTCTTGACTTCTTTTAGTCCGGTCAACGGGAACCAAGTGAATTCAACTATGATTACATTAGTTCCAAAAGTGGATTGCAATGGGAATTAAGGATCTAAAAACCAACCACTTGATTTTTGCTAATGACCTTTTAGTCTTACTGTAAAGCGGACACTCCTTCAGTAGCTTGCATTATAGAGGCTCTTCATACCTTTGCGGCAATCTCCGACTTGGAGGCAAACATACATAAAACTCATATGTACATTGTTGGTACAAGTGAAGGGATGGAAAGAGAACTCATATCTATCATAAGTTTTGGTAAAGGTCAGCTCTTTATGAAATATTTAGAGGTTCCATTGAAACCAGGGAAATTAAATACAAGAGACTATTGTATGCTTGCTTCAAAGATTAATGCAAGAATCGAAGTTGGGGCAGCAGGAAGCTTAGTTATGCTTGGAAGGATACAACTGGTAAACTATGTGCTCTTAAGTATGCATACTTATTGGGGTTCGATTTTTGTCCTCCAAACCAAATACTTAAAGAGGTGGAAAGGATATGTAGATCCTATTTATGGAGTGGAGAGGAAGGAAAAAGGACTATATATCCAGTAGCATGGGAAGAGATTTGCAGTCCCAAAAGGGAAGGTGGTTAGGGATAAGAAGAATTGTGGATTGGAATAAAACCCTCATGGGAAGCAACCGTGGTACATCACTGAAACCCCTAAGACTTTATGGGTCAAATGGGTAAATAGCATCTAATATAAGAGGTGCAGACTGGAAGACTATGCCATTGAAATAAGGATTCAGTTGGTATTTTAAAAAGCTACTTAGAATGAGATGGTTGGTTCAAAAACATGGTAAATTCTTGGTGCAAGCAGCCTACAAAGCCTTGCATTGTCCCAAAAAAGAGGTAACATAGTGGAAATTTTAATGGCATAAACATAACATCCCCAAACATTCTGTTTGCTTGTGGCTAGTATTGAAAAGAAGAATCTTAACTAGAGACATGCTCTATCACTGGCAATTGGTGACTCGACACAACATACACCTTTTGTGATTAACTTGAAACTGTGGATCACCTACTCATACAATGCTTGCTTTACCCAAGGGACTCGAACAGATTGAGCTCTCAGCAACAACAAGCGGACTGGAGACAGGAGTGGAATAATTAGCTCTTGGGATCACCACTGTCTCATGCAAAGCTATCGGTGCTAGTACCTTTATTTGTTGCAGTAACATACTTTGTCTATTAGGAAAGGAATAACGAGACATTCCAAAACAAAAAGAAGACAGAAGATCAAATAGTGAAGCATGTAAGATCGACATTGAGGAACCAACTACTCGAGTAGGAAGAACACATACAAGAGATGGGTGAAAAAGTTGTAAATATCAAGTAGTATAGTACTCCTTTTCTTGTCAAAGACCTAATCAGTATACAGCTATTTGGCTTAATGGTTAAATTTTAATTTTGCCAAAAAAAAATTCATACAATTATATATAATGTAGTTACGCTACTTTTAGTTTGAGTTTTCATTATTATGAAAGTAACAGGACTTGGCAAGTTGCGGACACGATTTGGGCACTATGTATAGTTATACCAAGATACCTCTTACTTGTCATCCTTCAACATAAATTAATATGTTCTATGAGTTAAACACTACTACAAAAATGTTATATAGCAACATAATACAAGTCCGTTGCAAAGCAGCGACAAAACCGACATTTGTAAAGATAAAACTCAACTAGCAATGAAATTAGCGGCGGATAAAAACTCTGTCGCTATTTTATTAATTAGAAAAAGACATAGCAACGGAAATGAGACAATTAGCAATAAATTTTTGAAATCGATTTTTGAAATTTCTTTTTAAAAAATTTAAATAGTGATGGACTAAGTTCGTCGCTGATTCCGTAGCTAATTTAAAACTTTTCAAATATTCAAAATTTTTAAATTTTTTAAATTAGCGATGGAATCAATCCTCGCTAATTCAAAATTTTTAAATTTTTAAAATTTGCGGGTTATTTAAATTTTTCAAATATTCAAAGCGACGAAATCAGAGCTAATTCTAAATTTTTTTAATTTTTAAATTTGCAAGAGATTTAAATTTTTTAGAGTTTTAGTTAGTGATGAAATCAAGTACGTGACTCGATTCCGTCGTTAATTCAGAATTTAAAAAATCTTTAAATTAGTAGGCTCTTTATATTTTTTTCAAATTTTTTAGTATTCAAAATTTTCAACTTTTTAATTAGCGACGGACTCAATCCATCGCTGATTTCATCTCTATGTTGAAAGTAAAACCCCGTCTTACGCGAGGACACACAAATGACAACAACAGGGTCGAGTGTAAGAATTAGACAAGCAATGAGAGTGCGAGAGAGCGAGAGGAAGTGGTCCTTTCCCCTTTTCGCAACCGTCCACCACCGTCGTCGTTCGCCGCTGCCGCAATCACCGTGCACGCCATCAACTAACCACCTTCAACATCTTGTAGGTGTGCTTTCACCATCTTCCCTCATTGTTGGTTGTATTTAGAGTTTAGTTTGTTTAGTATAAAATTCGAGATTTTAGAGAATTTGATACAAATTAATATTCATTTTGATAGTCATTGTTGGAATAAAAATGTGGTAGAAGGTGAAAATAATGAGGAAGAGGAAGAGCAAGTGGATCCTTAATTGATAATGAGCATTGCTTGTGTTTGTAAACAATGTATTACACTTTCATGGTGGTTGTTGAATTTAAGGTGGGTTATTTATTAGTTTTATGTTTGTACATGACAATGGACTTTGTCAAATGGTTGTTGTAAATATGATTTATGTATGTTGATCATGTTATTGTGATATATGTTGTGGATTTGGATTTGTATTTCATGCTAAATTTTTTGTATTAAGCACTTAAAAACAGGCATAATTGTTGATTTTTTTAAAAAAATTAACAACAAAAGCGATGGAAATAGCCTATTGCGTCGTTGAAATCGGTGATAGAATCACATGATCCATTGCTAACATCAGCGATGGAATTTACTGTTCGTTGTCAGCGACGGAATTGCCTGTTCCATCATTGACATCAGCGAAGGAACAGGTAATTCCATTGCTGATTTTCCTAGTTACGGAATCAAATTTCGTAGTTATTACGTTTCTAATTAGCAACGAAATCGTAAAATTCTGTCGCCGATAGCGAAGAATTTTTCCGTTGCTAACTCGACATTATTATTACGTCTGTTTCCGTCGCTATATGACGATTTTCTAGTAGTGAAATTATTAAGTTTAAAATAGTTTCAGTTAAATATCAACTATAAAATTCTATTATTCATGGGTTACGCGCCAACGAGAACAAAATGACATATGAATCGTATCAAACTTATCCCTAATAACATGTGACATACGTAATTTTATATTTGCAAAATATTGTAGATAAAAAGGATGACATTTTATAATTTATAAGTTGTAATAACATTTCACCATGTATTCACACCATTCTTTTCAATTTAATGAACTAAATTTAAAGCCAAGATAACGTAGCAAGATACATATAATTTTGGTTCAATAGTTTTTCTTATTTTCATTACTGAAAAAAATTTAGTGCTCCCGGGAAAAAAAGGACACTAATTATGTATCCTAGTAATTTAGGAACCTTGAATTTAGGCAACAAAAATGTATTACTCCTACTCCACTAGCCATGATCATTCATACTCCTTAACAACGTAAATAAGGCGGGCCAAAGGAAAAGAAGCACATTTTGACTTCTTTCTTTGTTGGATTTTGTTCCTTTGAACCACTCTAATTAAAAATTCCCAAGCTAATTAGCATTGCAAGCGTATGGAAGGAGACAAATGTGATTTTGTTGATTGGATTGTTCTTAATTTCCTCCTCTTTGCTCAAGGCTGAAGCTGCAAAGGATGAAAATAGCCACAAATACAAGGTCACTGGAAGGAAACTATGGATTGGTTATGGTGATCTTAACAAAGGAGACGGTGAGCACGGTTATGCCAATAATCAACTTGGCCCACCTGCCATTCTGACGATGCGAAAAAGCATTGGTTGCCATTCATGAAGCACCATTGACAGAAGCGGAACCAGAAAATTTTATGAGGGGGCCGAGCGGGTGATGAGTTAGAGAATATTACTTATATAAGTTATAAAATAAGCTATTATCATATATCAAATATTAGTTACAACTAATTTGTAAAGAGTACTATGAAGAAAATTTATGTAATAAATAGATAGGAAATCATTTAAATTGTACTGTCTCTTTTTAATCTTGTCAAAATCATCAATTATCATATCGACCTCGAATGTCTTCGCAATCTCCTTCTCAATGTAGACAAGCATATAAATTTTTAGAAATTCATCCTCCATCTTTCTACGAAAGCATGGTTTTTATTAGTTTGCGCGATATTCTCACGGATCATCGTCTTTCACTTATTTCTTAAAAAATGAGTCAATTGTTCTCTTTCACATATTTGGTTGAACGACATAAGAAAATTTACTTCTTTAGACTATGTTATTGAATTAGTTGACACAACCCTATTGTGCTAATTATTCAATATAGTAATTAACTAATTTAATTAAGTAAATAAATGAATAAATAATTATAATAATAATAAACTATAAAATTTCTATTAAAAAAATAACAATAATAAATGAACAACAACAACAATAATAATAATAATAATGCATAGTCATATTCCTTTTTATAATGAATTAGTTATTCGAATCTCTTTTTGTAATAAACTAGTTACTCAATATAATAATTAACTAATTTAATTAAATAAATAAATAATAACAACAATAATAATAACAATAAAAAATTATAAAATTATCATTAAAAATAACAATAATAAATCATCGTCATAATATTAATATTAAACGTACCTAATGTTTCGATTGGAAGCCTCGAAAAAATTATCTTATTTTAGAAATTACTAATTGGAAATAAAATTTACACTATTTTAAATTGAAGAGGGTAGAGAGAAAGAGTAATTTTAAGGTTGAGAGAGAGAGAACAAGATAAAAAAATTAATAATTTTATGACTATATATATTATACAATAGCTTGTACCATATTTTTTTCTTCCTAATTTATTAGATATTTAATTTTTTTATAATAAATATCACTAAAATTTTTTAAAATATAATTTGACACATATAACTTTTTTAGATTAAATTTTTTAAAGTTAAATATTAATTAAAAAATCCCAAAATCATGGGGGCGGTCCCCCGGTTCCGCCATTGATTGACATATGCCAAAGGGAAGCTTCATCAAATTCTACTCTTTTGAGAGTTGGAACGCGAACAGGGTTAGGGTTAGGGTTAGGGTTGCGGTTAAGGTTGGGGTTGGGGTTTCCCTGTTCTCCTTTATGCGGAGTGCTAGATTTTGTCATTAATTAAGGGGAATTACATATGAAATGCTTTGTCTATAAAGATAACAATCTTCGAGAAAACTATATGCCATTTTTCATATGGATTTGGTATATATTATTTTACATTATTGTAACGTAAAGTGTTCAAGAATTAAAGGCCTAGAAATGATATTGTAGTCGAACATGCTTTACTTTCACGCAAATATCTTTAGGGCTTCAAATATAATTGTAGTAAAGGCTCCTCCTAACCTTGTAGAATTATCCAATATATGGGACTGTTGAAATTCAAACTTGAGACCTCTTTCTTGGAAAGGATTTGTTATCATGTGCATGAATCATCTCCAGCAAAAGTTTATGCTAAAACTCAATGGTTGAAGGCCTACGAGTCACTTGTCCAAATATTTTATGTTGTTACAGGGGAAAATATATGTACCAATATCATGCTACTAGTGTCTCATAAGTGTTGGGCCAAAATGTCAAGGTTTGGCTAGCCTAGAAGGAGTGAATAGGGTGACACTCAATTCTTGATGTACTTCTTCCGGGTTCGTCAATTCTACAATTTAAAGAATTCATTAAGCCTACTCAATCAGGTCTTTTGCAAGCTTAGGTTCGGTTTGCTCATATTTGCGTCTTCTAGCCGATTCAAATTCATCTGTGCTACATAGGTTAGTTTCCTCTTTCCTCCATTTCAGTCTCCGCCTCCCCTATGGTATCCTGTTTTTTCAGGATTAACCTTCAAGTGTCGATTGCTCACTATGGAATTATTCTTGCAAATTGCATTTGGGGAAATTGTGAAGCGAATTGTGAAATTGTTGGGATTAAATTTGTCTTTCCAGTTTATTATCTTCAATTACGGTTAGGTTATTGCCATGGTTGTTTTTCTGGGCCTGACAGTGTTTGAATATTGCGAGAGCATTGTTCGAACTGAGAACAAAGTGATTTGAAAATGTGATGTTTTTAATTGTTTCTAAGAACCGTGCTTTCAGTTTTGTGAAATTAATAATTACTCCTTATGGCATAGCCGAGGATTAGGATATTTAGGTCTGGCCAAAGCGTTTTGGAAAGGTGTTTATATCTGGTCTGGTGTTCTATTCAGTATTGGTCTAACTGCACTTGTTATCCTCTTTTGGTGGGGTTAGATTTTCTTACTTTTAATAAGGAATCAGGGTTGTTGGCTTACTTCTGAGTGTCTTCAGTTGATTGTCTTAATTTTTTTCGTTTGTCACTTTTAAATTCACTTCACAGTGATCCAATCACAACCGTCAAAGCTTCTTTTTACTCTGTTAGGGGTTCCATTATTATTGGCTATGCGATTTGCCAAACAATTGAGCTCAACAGTTCGTAATTTTGGTGGATAATTGTGCTTCTGCAGTTGGAGGTTGGAAGCCATTTGTGTATTCTCCTTTGTGTTTATTCGTGTTGGAACTCGAATGTAATTTATATATTATCTCTATAGAACTTTTTTGGATTCATTTCCTTTTAAGGAAGTTTGGACTCATCTGGTTTTTTCAGCTTGATATGTTTATTTATGAGCTTTTTGCTCATGTGGACCATTTGTTTTCGACTTAAATCACTTTTTGTGATTTGGATCAACACAATTCTAGCAGTTGTGCAATTCTGCTAATATGAGCCATACTTTTTGTATTTAAGTCACTTTTACTGTGATCTAGATCAACTCTTGGAATATAAGCTTTTACGCTTGGACTATAAGGGGTCTTCTGAACCTTTGGCTAATTTGTTTGTCCACCTTTCATATTTGAAGGGCCATTTCAATTGGTTTGACCAATTTGTTTCTCCCTCGAGCAACGTGGATACACTTCTTGGTAAAAAGAGTGTATTCCAATAGAGCATGGAAATATGCTTGGATTAATTCGTTTTTGACCAATTTCGACAACATTTTGTACCTTTAGCTTAGTTTATCGTTTATGGAAGTCATTTGTTGGAACATTAGAGGTGTCTAAAGCAGCACCTCAGTGGACAATTTAAGGTCTTTATTTGTATTATTTTCCTGGACTTTCTAATACCTTTTCAATCAATGATTAATAAAGGTATTACTGATGAAATCATATCTAAATTAGGAAATGATTATTTTGATTATGTTTTTCTAGAAAATAAGTGTGAGGGAATATGGGTTTTATGGAGTACTGCTATTTTGCCCGCTTAAGTGCTCCACAAACTTCCATCTCAAGAGGTTTGAATCGTGTTGGGCATACTCAAAGTTTTGTTTTGATTCATTTGAAGATTTTTTTCAAGTAAAGTTGGCCAAATCTCTATCTATTGTATGTATATTTAAATGAAAGTTATAACTTGCAATGTGCAAGGTGCTAAAAACACCAAATTCGTGAACAAATTTCATTAATGTCTAGAATTCGTCGAGTTAAATATGTTATTTCTTATTGAAACATTAGTTTCGGAAAGGACCTCCAAGCGCCTGCTACCGTCTTTAGGATTTGATTATTTTGATTATGTTAACTCGTTTCATCACTCGGGTGGTAATATGGGTATTATGGAACAATAAGAACATTATGGCTAATGTTCTTCTTAAAGAACAACGCCTCATTTATATGCTTATCTTTGATAATTCGTTCTAAAAATTAAGCACACTTTCGGGAGTATATGCACCCACTCAATCTCTAGAAAAGGCAGCCTTTTGGCAATGTTTACTACATTTAAAATTCTGTCATTAACACACATTGGTGTCTCATCGGAGATTTTAATGAATTAGAAGACGTGATTGGCAATAGAGGTGGATCCCCATTAACCATTCTCAATGTTATAGATTACCATTATTTTTGCAAACAATCTCGGGTCATTCCATCCTAATCCAAGAGAGACCATACTCGTGGAAATCTCGTATTCATGGACATCTTAACCTATGAACAACGTGATAGAGCTATTGGAAGGAGTGATTGGCTAACTTTGTATCCCAATGCGTTAGCTTCTTATGGCCCTTTCGCATGTTTCGATCATAGTTGTACTTTTTGAACACTCATATGTTGGAAAACCCTTTGAAAAAATTTATTTTTCGTTTCCAGCCGAATTGGACTAATTATGACTCAATTCTCAAAATAATTAAAAGGAAATGGGATACTTAATTGTGTCATAGGCTCACCTATGTATCGAACAGCTCGAAGGCTAAAAGTTAACAAACATGACTTCAAATCTTAGAGATCTACTAACTTTGCTAATTTTCGGTTACAAATTGAGAAAAATACTTCCAAGTTATAATATGTGGAGGATTGTCTTTTATATGATCCTGATAATTTTTGTTTCAATCATTGGCATACTCGATTGGTTAAAAAACGAGAAAAATTATTTCTTTTTAATCAACATTATTGTGGTAATTTTTCTCCGAAAAAATGGTTGGTTGATGGGGATCGAAATTCTCTGTTTTTCAATCAAATAGCAATGGCCAAAAAGTGACACTCCAATATCGTTAGAATCAAAGATGATGTTGGTGTTTCGCAAGAAGATACGAGAGAGGATTAAACAAAAGTTCATTGTTGATTTTTCTCATCTACTTACTTCTAAGCGTACCTCAATTTCTTTGAACCAATTTTTCTCATTAACTAAAGTCACTCAAAGAGAAAATATGAATCTCATTAAACCTATTATGGAAGATGAGATTCATACTGTACTTTTCAAATGAATCCATATAAAATACCGAGGCTACATGGGTTTAGAGTCTCGTTCTTTCAAAAGTATTGACATATTCATAAAAAACAACTTTGTTTTGCAATTCAAGATTTTTGCACGTCTTGCAATTTGCTCAAGAAATTCAATCATTCTTTCATTTCTTTGATATCAAAAGTAGATAATCCTGAGAAAACTAGTCATTTTTGCTCAATTAGTTTGTGCAACACGTTCTATTAAATCATAGCTAATATTATGGTCAATAGAATGCGTTCGATTTTAGAAGACATTATCCAACCAACTCAGAGTACTTTTGTCCCTCATAGGGCTATTCATGACAACATTCTTCTTGAATATGAAATAATAAATAAATTTTGTTTCACTAAAATTCAAAAAGGTTACATTGCGGTTAAACTTGATATTGAAAGAACGTATGATAGACTTGCATGATATTTCTTATTTCATTGTCCATAGAACATGGGTTTTCATTTGACATGGATTAATTGGATTAAAAAGTGTGTAACAATAGTTTTTCTCTATTCTTCTTAATAATGAACTAAATGATTTCTTCAAACCAACTCATGGATCGAGACAAGGAGACTCTCTGTCTCCATATCTTTTTATCATTTGTATAAACTTTTTAGCTCAACAACTTTTCAGGTATCTTTGATTTCTAATTCCGGTATTGGATTAAGATTGCTCCTAGACTTTTGCTGACGATAGCTTTTTATTTTGCAAAGCGATCTCTTAGGCTGCTTTCAATCTAAAATAATATCATGTACTCCTTATGTCAACTTTCTGGTCAATTAGTGAATTTTCATAAATCTAGTATCGTTTTTCGAAGAATACTCCCAATTTGGATAAATATCGAGTTTCGGGGATTTTTAATATTTTCCATTACTCATCTTTAAGGAAATATTTAGGATGTTCGAGTCTTCCAGGGTCATCCAATGCTTAATTTATTTGAAAACCTACCTAGAAAAGTAGAATCTAAACTCGCTAATTGGAAGGCTGCCTCTCTTTCCAAAGCTGGTAGGGTTGTACTCATTCAATCAAATCTTGAGTCCTTGTTGAGTCATACCATGCAGTGTTTTCAGCTTCCAACTTCGTTTGCTAGAAGTTAGATCGTATTAATAGAGAATTTCCTCTAGTAGCTTGGGATAAAACTTGCCAACCAAAAAATATGTTGGGTTGGCTTAAGAAAAACATGTGTCATCAATACGAGCCTTTGTGGCTAAGCTTTCTTGGAAGTTTCTCATTAACCCGGATAATTTATGGGATAAACGAAGGGAGAAAGTATGGTTCTATGGATGAGTTTTTCACTTATTAACGAAGTAGACCAATTGTTCTATTTGGAAATGTATGTTACGTATTCGCAATTTTATTCATCAAAGCATGAGATGATAATTAGGGAATGAGAAAAAAATAATTTTTGGACCGATGCTTGGTGTCGTGAATCTAGTTTGGCTTATTTATTGCAAGTAGACCTTTCAAGTCAAGACAATCCTCAAATTAAGATGTGTGAATTTATTTCCACTGATAAAAGTTGGGATAAAACTAAAGTTTTGCAATTTTTACCTGAGGCTTTTATCCCTTATATTCTAGTTGTTCTTATCCCTCTTGCGAAGATGGAAGATAAGTTTTACTTGGGTACTAACTACAAATGGTGAATTTTCTACTAAACCTGTCACTTGAAAAGCTCATGAGAATCTCAAATCCGATCAACCAGCCTGAAAGTTTGTCATAACTCATTATCGACTAGAGGCAACTTATTACATCGTGGTATACAAGTGGACCCTATTTGTCCGACTTGTATATTAGAAATTGAAGATATGAAATACTTTTTTGTCACTTGTCTTTTTATAGATAAAGTTTTGAATTTAGCTATTCAGACATGGTTGGATTCGTCAATAGCCATTCTCTAACCCTCTTATTTCAATTCAAGAGTCCTTACATAATATCTTTGTTGGTCGAGAGGCCAATATTTCCAGAATTGTTGTACTTTTGTGGAGCATTTGGAAGTATCGTAATGGCATTGTGTTTCGAAATGATATACCCAATCCCTTGGGTTCACTTATTCCGACAAAACATAATTGGATAGAGTGGCAGCAAAATACTTACTCTTCTCACCATTTTTCTCCATCCTCACCATTACACTCGGTTCACATTTCCAAACCCACCTATTTAGTAAGGTGGATTTCTCTTCCAGGCACATTCTTCAAAGTTAATTTTAACGGCACCTTTTCTTTGGCGGGCGTAACAGCTGATTATGTTATTCGTGATTAAAAGGAGGTCTCATTCAAGTAGGCACTAGCTTTATGTACAAAGCACCTATACTTATATCTAAAGCTATAACCATGCAAGATGGTATTAAAGTGGCACTAGAGGCAGGCTTCACACACATAGAAGTGGAGGGAGACAACAAGATAGTTATTCAAGCAATTCGGGGTTCTAGTCACACCCCATGAAGGATTTGGTCATTAATTCATGATGTACAAACTATGCTTTCATTGTTCTTTTCTTAATCAATTAACCATGTTTTAGAGAAGGTAATATGGCAGTTGATTGTATTGTCACATTATGATGTGTTATGAGGTCTATCTGTTACCTTTATACCCTCTCCTTTGCAAGAGTTTTCATGTATAATTAATGATGATAACATTGGTATAACCCTTGAGAGAAGAGACGCTTAATGTTTTTTGTACTTACCATCCAGAAAAAAATCTTGATGTACTTTACATTTAGAGAGTGTGGGCTCGACTAATTGATCGGTGATATTGATATAATTAGAGACTATGACTTGGATAGTATCAAAGAGTTAAATGATTAAGTTAAACCGAGAGAGTTCTTAGAGATTATGAGAAATGATGAAAATTAACCCTATTCTTTTTAGTTTTAAGGAGCTATAAGAATTGTAAAGAGTTGTAAAATAGTTACGTGGTTAGTTATTTAAAGTTGTAAAAGTTATAAACAAGCTGTAAGGAATTGTAAGCAGTTGTAAGAATCTATGAGATTGTAAGATCAAGCTAAAAGAACATAACCTAAATACTGAAAATACACATTATATTTTTACGAACCTATCCAACATGGCTACATCTCTACCTAAGGCTCCCAATTAGGATTTGAATAATTTTATATTCCTTTTGAGTAACAATACAATCAAAGCTCCGCTAATATCTAACTCCCTCTCTTATTCAAGGACTTCCAAGCTCCCGGACCAATTGACGGGGTTTTCCAAGCTATTTGCGAAACTTGCTTTGAACCGGAACTCTCATAGTTCTCTTCAAGTAGAGCTTCTTTAATTTGTTCTAAGTCCCTTATGAACATATTGCCCTAAGTCCCCTACGGTAAAGCACAACAACTTTTTACATATTGGTTCTCCTGAACGCTCTATGCCTCACAAGTGTTTATAAGAGTTTAAATAAGATATGAGTGGATAACAACTCTCATGACACAAGTTAACACCTAAGATATGGATGGAATTGTACATGTATTGCTCGAGTTTCTTTAGCCACTTAGGTCTCCTACTTGTAGACTTTCTAAATCTTGGAAAACCATTAGAGAAGCTAATTCGGCCATTGAAATATAGTCATTAAATACTCGATTTGTTATCAATACTACAGGAACCACTTTTAACAACGAGTCTTTAACGACGGTTATAATGAAAAACCATTGTAAAAAATGATGCACTAGAATTTTTGTAAAAAAGCGGTTATTAATGTACATATGACAACGATTCAATGAATGAACCATCATTAAAAGTTAAGGTTCAACTTTTAATGACAGTTCTTCGAATGAATCGCCTTCATGGATCAATCTATGATGACAGTTCAATGAATGAACCGTCATTAAAAGTTAAAACTTTACTTTTAATGACGGTTCATTCATTGAACCGTCATCATAGATTGTTCACAACAAAAACCCTCGCGGCCGCTGTCACATTTTCACTCTCACTTTTAGTCTCACTCCCACTTCGCTCTCTCGCTACCATCCGTGGTTACGGTTACTCTGTTCTCTCTTCTCTCTGTGGTTTCGGTGGTCTCTGTCGTGCCTCCCACTCACTCTCTCTGTTGTTTCTTCTCTCTGCGGTTTTCGGTTGTCATTGCAACCTCCCACTCACTTGTCGCCGCTTTCTTTTCTCTTTATCGTTACCGTTTGTCGCTGAACCCTCTCTCCCACTCTCGCCGGCCGATATGTAACTCACATCTCCCTCTCTATCGACAAGAGCCTTTGTCACGAGACATCGACTTCGAAGTTGCCGACACTATCGACAAGAGGGACAAGCTAGCCTTGGTCCTGCAAAGAGATGAGCATCCCGGTCGTGTTCCAGCGAGTCGGAAGGATGGTGGGGATAGTTGAGCACTTTGGGGTTAGGAAGAAGCGCCCTGTCTCTTCAAACCAAGCACATATGGAGGCCCAAATAGCCCAAATGCAGTCCCAAATGTCCCGCACAAATGACTGCACGAGATGAAAGAGATAAGGGTGCGAGATGTGGGTAGAGATGTAAGCACGGATGTAGGCCCGGATGAGGGTGTACTTCAACAACGAGGGTATGCCGATACCGAATAACTTGGATGATTTACGTCCATTCTCACCCCACACACCGGCGAACGCGAACACGAGTTCACCCGTCAACCAATTCAAAGTTCGATGGAGGCAATTCAGATTTTACAACCTAATTATATTTACATGTATGTTTATATTTTGACTAATTGGTGTATAATCTTGTTGAATAATTACTTATATAGTATGTTTTTGTTGTTTCGGATGAGTGTTGTTATTTACATGCATGTTTATATTTTGACTAATTGATGTATAATCTTGTTGAATGAATGGTGCATATTATATGGTTGTTGTGGAACTCTAGCATGTGGTCATTGAGTAATTACTTACATAGTATGTTTTTATTATTTCGAATGAAGGTCGTTATCCCGGGAATATGTTGACTTTTAAGGGAAAACTATGTCCATTTATTTTTAGGATTTTTAGGTTGTTTAACTTCTATGTCAAAGGTTATTCCATGATTGTAATTGTTATGATTATTCTTATGCGGCTGGCGAAGTGCAAGCTAGCTTCTCATCAACCTCCCTAGAGCATGTTATGGCATTGGGTGTTGTTTTCCCGTAGAGGTCCGACATCGTTCACGGAACACTGCTTCTAAGTGATGAGGTGAGGGTGAGTGTGAAAGAGATCATGCACGGAAAAGGCGAGTATGAGTTGTCGATCCGGATATCGGACCTTCACACTTGTTGATGACGCGATCAACAACTTTGTTCGTTGGCCCCATGAGTTTGGTTATCCTCTCTATGGTAATTCAATTTCTAAAATATTATATTTATCTATTGTTAATATCATGTATATATATTTCTAATTTGTTATTGATTATTCACTAGGATATCGGGGACAGATTCAAGAATAAGATGAAGGGCACTCCATCTCCCACGATTGGTATAAGCAAGTATTCAGCGGCACCTATTCATCTTCCGTAGAAGTCTCCTCTCGTATCCATTGATGAGTCACGCACGGATTTGTGTGCTACTCTACAAAGTTATGTGAATACTTTGTCGGCAGAGGCATCGTTGCAAATGAACGCGCCAGGTCACTGCTTGGGCAACGTGAAGGGGACAATGGGAACATGACCTTCTTTATCTTCCCCGACAAAATACTGTAATTTTTGGAGATGTAGGAGATCGGCATATCCGCTGTTATGATTGGCATTATTTGAGTTACTTGTATTCATAATTTTTTTAACTATTAATTATTTCAATTTCCAACTAAATATAATTTATATGTAAGGTGACTGCACAAGATTGAAAACAAGTTCGTTCGGTTTCTCAACCCTAATTCCATTCAAGGAGTTGAGCAAAAACATAATGAACGAGTCATCTATATCTTCGAAGTCATGAAACGTAATGTGCGAGGATAAAACATGTTACTTGGCGCCTTTCAATGAGAAGTAAGTGTACAAATAAACTTATTAACCGAAGTTTTTATGGTGTTATACATACTTATATAAATGTGTTATTTGTGTCGAGTATAGCCACCATTGGATGCTTGCTGCCATATTTCCAAGGGCTAATGTTGCGTATTGGCTTGATCCTCTAGGTCTTCCCATGAGGAAAGATATCGAAAACATACTCGACACGTGAGTTCATACTTTAATCATTTTATGCTTTTTTGTTAACTATTATTCGTCTCAATTGTATGTCTAATTTAAATTTTATTTTTCAATTGAAAAATAGTGCTCTAGCATATTATTATTATAAGGGAGGCTTGAGAGACCAACGAGCGAGACCAAACGCACTAATTGTCTCCGTAAAGGTGAGGTTCTCTTGGTTAGAGTCTACTTTAATTGTTTTCATTTCATATTACTTGCTAGCTATACATAAAGTACAAATTAATTCTCTATATATGTGTTGGGAATTTATTTTAATTATTGTAGTGTCATAAACAATCGGGGAGCGTGGAGTGCGACTTCTACATTCTATAGTACATGAAAGAAATTGTGACCCAACTCGATTTAAATAATTCTAATCCCACGAAGTTCTTGCATTTCCACTTGTATTTGATTATGAAAAAATTAATTTTTAAATGCTCTTTTCAGCTTGATTAATACCTGCACTTGACCTAATTAATATGTCTTTAACAGACATTGGTCACAATATTTCCAGGGAAAGGACCCACCCACTCCCTATAGAAGTACTCAACAAGTTAAAATAAGGTTAGGCAGAGTTCGTATATAACCATATAAAGACATAGATATATATTTACACTTATTCTTCATTATTTGATTGGCCACGTTTGTGATTTTAATAGTCATACAGTTATAGGTATATATGAACATAGATATAAAATTACATAGGTATATATATTTTTACACTGTCTTTTTATATGTACCATATACAAATGTGATGAATATATTGTTTCGTATATATTCGGTCAAGACTGCATTGGATTGTGCTTTGTATATTCTGAAAAAGTTTGTGTAAAGTTGTATATGATTTGTACTGTACAGAGGGCAAGCAAACACAAGAAAAAACTATTAAAAAAATAAGACCTATGACTACGGTTGTTAAGGAAGAACCATAGTCATAGGTTCGGATCCGAACATATGACGACGGTTCAATTGAAGAACCATCTTTATAGGTTAACCTATGACGATAGTTCGGTTGAAGAACCGTCGTTATAGGTTGACTTATGACGACGGTTCTTCCGAAAAACTGTAAATCATAAATAGACCTATGACTACGATTCTCATAACCTACAATGACGACCACATAGACGACGTCGATAACCGTAGTTAAAGGTCATTTCAAACCATAGTTAAAAGTCGTTCCTGTAATAGTATATCTCCGAAACAAAGCATATCTTAAGTACCTCTTACATACTTCCCTTACTCTAAGACTCCATGTCACCCTAATGAAGACGTCTTTTTTTTAATTGGCCGAGCTCCTTGGACAAGATTTTTCATGCAGTGCTCAACATTGTATAAATGTACTTGAGAATAGTTTTGCAAAGTCAGACAAAAGATATGTGCTCAGTGGGGGATAATATATGCATTGTACGTAGAAATACACCTCTTTTAAGTGTCTTACTTTTGTATAAATTAAGATGTTATGATTTAAAATGGTCAAATTTTTAGTAGTTGTAATTAAATATCAACTATCAACAGAAGTTAGCGTAGTTACTGTAGATGAGAATAAAATGATGCCCTATTAATCAATCAATCTCAAACAAAGTATTATACACGTAATTTTATAATTTTAAAAAATTGTGAATATAAGATGATAACATCATTTCACTATTCATTAATAGTTGAGATGAGACAACGTAGGAAGATGTATATCATTTTGGTTCATTAATTTTTCTTTTTTTCTACTGAAGATCAAGTTCCCAAGCTATCTAATATAACATATACCTTTTTGTAATCGTTAAGTAGGCTCATCCGTTTGGACCCTCCATCTCAAGAAATTCTACCGACTGACTGCACCAGGTGGAAGAAAATATTAAACTTTTAGTATGCCCAACATACAAATTTTTCAATGTGCCCACTCAGAATTGAACTGGGTGAGGAGCATGAGAATAGCATGACATGCACCTGCACCTGCACCGAATAGAACTAGACGAAAACGTAGTCACTGGAAGGAATGATTTCATTGGCTATGGAGCTATTAACAGAAGAAACGTCATAGACGTGCGTGTCAATAATTGACTTGGTCCAGCTACCAACCCTGACACTCTAGGGTTCACAAAAAGTACTTGTTGCTAGTAGGGCTGCAAATTGGTCGTATTTTGGCTTGGCTGTCCAAAGTTTAGGCTTCACCTCGCTCAAACGACTGCAGCTTGGCACGGTTTTGTTTTTTTTTTTTTTGATTGGATTTGAAATGATATAACCCCTAAATTCCATATTTAATAGCTTAGTTTTATTAATTAATTTTTTAGTGATTAGCATAAAGGAAAAAGAAACATTAAAAATGTTACTGTTGTCTTAAAATAGAACAAGGCTAAATAGGAAATTAAGTAATTAACTGTAAGGCTCCTGTTTAATTTAACTGTAAGGAGTTGTATAATTATAAGCGAGTTGTGAGAAAAATTGAAAGAAGATGTAAAGAGTTGTAAGAAGTTATAAAGAGTAGTAAGGAGTTGTAAGAAGTTGTAAGGAGCGGTAAGGAGTTGTAAGAAGTTGTAAGGAGCGGTAAGGAGTTGTAAGAAGTTGTAAGGAGTCGTAAGCAATTCTAAAGAGTTGTAAGCAGCGAGTAAGGAGTTATAAGAAGTTGTAAGGAGTCGTAAGCAATTGTAAGGAGTTGTAAGAAGTTATAGGAAGTTGTAACGAATATAAAATGTAGTATAACTTGATAAAAATATTTTAATGTATTTTTATATTTATGTACAACATATTTGTATTTTTATTTCTGAATTTAACGTAAATTATGAAATTATAAAATTTATGTATTTGTAATGGTAAATGCATATATGTCAATTTCATAATTTATATTCTTATTTTTTATTTTTTAAAAAATTATTTTACATATTTATGAAAAAGATTTTTATATATATGTAAATGATTTTAATAGATAGTTAAAAATGACCTTAATTTTACAAGTTTGAAACAAATGTCCATCAACCGGCCCTATTACATGAAAAATATTTATACATCTATAAAACCTCTTTTTATAAATATCAAATATTTCTTTTTTAAAAAAAATAAATCATTAAACACGATATATAAGAATACAAATATATAAATTTTACAATTTATAAATTTAATGATGTTAAATTCATAAATAAAAATACAAATATGTTGCACATAACTATAAAAAAATACGCGAGATGAATGCATTAAACATTTTTATCGAATTATATACCACATTTGATATTCTTATACATCTTTACAACTTCTTACATCTCCTTACATTTTCTTACACCTCCTTACAACTCCTTACAATTTATGCTAAACGGAACAAGATCGAAATACCTCAAATAATTCTGTCGATTTAACTTGACTATTCACCTACGATCTCAAACTTCAACAAAATGTTTGTATTATTCATTACAACTTGCTCCAATAGACATGATACTTTTTTACAAATAATTACACCTCCTTGGAATTTATTTGTGAATTTCTTAAGATATAAAATTAAATTAATGTACCCAGTGGGTATTAATAATCAAAATTCTTACATATCTATCCAAATAAACATAATATACCTAAAATAACCGATGAGAGTATGCGTATAGGAATAGGGAAAATTAGGATGTAGGTATAGTTATACCCGCCACGTACCTAC
Source organism: Talinum fruticosum (assembly GCA_021018815.1). NCBI lineage: Eukaryota > Viridiplantae > Streptophyta > Magnoliopsida > Caryophyllales > Talinaceae > Talinum > Talinum fruticosum. The sequence continues at coordinate 498,404 of JAITYX010000080.1, read as the reverse complement.
CTCAAGGTTATTCCTAGTAGACAAACTTTACGTACATAACTATTGACCAATAAAAAAATCATTAAACAAAGAAAAATATATCAACAAACAAATTTCAAAATAGAAAATAGTGTGTGAAGGTTCTGCCATGAACAAATATGAAGAAATTCGCTCCATTCAAAATTTAATTGTGAGATTTGTGTGCCACTTAGGGCTAGTTCAATGTTGATTTCATTTGAAAAACGAAAAAAATAGAGAAAGGGATTTGCTAATATCAACATTATTAAAATTAGGAATTTTTTACTAAAATAAATTATACTTGGGGAGTTTCCATGATTTTATACCGTATCATAAATCTAGATTATTAAATTACCACCAAAATAAAAGGCGCATACATTCATATGTATAATATGATATATAATCATCCATTTTTCTCAAATAATTTATTTTAATCTAAAATCCTAAAATAGTGTGAAGATTCAATTTTTAACTCTAAGTCATTCCGAGTATTACATGAAAACTCAAGTATAAATCTTATCCCTCTTAAGTTTTGATTTCAAGTCATTTTGAGCATTACGAAACTCTTGTATAAGTTTTCATTACTGTTCTAACCGATTCGAAAGCGCCTTATTACATATCTCCTATACTGATGTTTCGAATTACTCAAACATCACTCGGAACTATCGCATACTCAAATAATTTCTCTAACACTCTTATTTTGAGCACTGACTGTGTATTTCAACGCAAAGGAAATTACAACATTAATTCCTTATTCTAAGTCTGTTTATTTCCTTGAGAATTATTTGACCAAATCAAGTTGTTATACTCCGATAGTTTACTCTCTCTACTTGATCGTTCTTAGGATTGACTCGGATGAAATTTGAGTATATTGAATATTAGACTCAGAAAATTCCATTCTTTTAGGTCAAAGATAATTAAGCATTTAATTATTATCCGTGCCTAATCTTGGGCTAAAGTATTTTATACTTTGAGAACCAATGTGGTTTTCTTTTGTAGGTTATTCAAACGAGGGTAATCTATTTTTTGAATTATAAAAGCAATCGGTCTCTAACCGTTAACCACCAGCGAGACAAGTTTTAGCTACTTCGAACATGGCTCGGACACCGTGTCGGGGTTGTTTGTTTCCAAAGCTGGAAAACTCCAACTCTAGGCTTAATGGTTGTTTCCACCACAACTTTCGAGTCACCACCAAGTAATTGGGCAATCTTTTGAAGCCAAGAGTCATTGCACAACATTCACATCCCAACGGATCTTTTCTAAGTGACTCGGAAGAGCCATTACAACGGCTAGTGAAGATTTATGTCCAGAACCAAGTATAATGGTCACTCTGCCTGATTGGCTATAAATAGAAGCCACTTCACAAGATTAGAAGATTCGTTGAAGAGATTACGGAACACATTGCTCAAACTGAAGTTTATTGCTCTTACTCAATCTTCTATTTACAACTCCAAGTATGTATTTAATATTTTCTCGAGTAAGTAAGGTCCCTTGACCGAGTTGTAAGGGTTAACTCAGCTCAATTGTACATAATTCTAAAGGTTACCTCGGTGAGAAAGTACTTGAATCGGATAAGGGAACTTTTGAATTTAGAAAAACATTGTAAGGAATTATTTAAGGGAGCAATTCTGGTTGAGTCAGTCCTCTATATTTTTGGATTCAAAATAGTGGATTTGACTTGGTGCTTGGATTAGCACTTGTCCGTGTTTTTATACCCCATGAGGGTTTTCACGTAAATCGTGTTATCACTTTTATGAGTCCAATCTAGACTCAAAATCCGTTGTTTAGCTGAATTGTTGAAAAAATTGTTTAATTTTCTTCATCATCCTATTCACCATCCCCCTTAGGGTGACTTAGACTCTCCACGAGCAAACCTTTAATTGGTATTAAAGTCTAGCCTTTCAAGAGGATCTAACCATCCAAAGGTATAAAGATCAGATGGCTCACAACAATGGAGAGTTTGATGAAGAAAGATCATCCAGAAAACCAACGAAGTTCAAAGGGTCAAACTTTGCCCATTAGAAGAAAATGATCGAGTGTTTCCCGATGGACAACGATGAAGATGTTTGGAACATCATCCAAGCAGGGAACTTCATTCCAATGAAGACGGAGAATGGAACTACTATGCCAAAAGCCAAATTTGAGTTCACCATCGAAGAGACCGATAAGTTCGGAAAGAACTTCAAAGTTATGAACACACTGATGTGTACCATTGGCACGGAAGAATACAATCGAGTCTCAGCCTATGACACAGCCAAAGAGGTGTGGGATACTCTTCTCAACACCTATGAAGGAACAAGTCAAGTGAAGCAGGCGAAGATAAGTCAATATCCTCATAAGTATGAGTTGTTCAAGATGGAACCAAAACAAAACATCACTCGGATGAATGTTCGGTTCACGGAGATTACTAATAATCTCAAATCTCTAGGTAAAAAGATTTCTCACGAAGAAATGTCCAGAAATATTCTAAGTCTACCAAAGAAGAGATGGTGTCCTAAAGTGACAGCCATTGAAGAAGCTCGGAACCTCTCTCAACTAAGACCGAGACGAGTTTATCGGGAAGTTACTTACCCAAGATATTCATCCGGAAGAAGAGGATACCGAGGTCAGCACCAAAAATAATATTGCGCTGAAGGCCTCGGAAAGCATACGTGAAAGTCCGAGCTCCTCGGAATTGAAGAAGACCCTATAGCACTCATAGCCCGCGACTTCAAGAGAATGATGAAATACAAGAAGTGGGAAAAGAGGCCAAAGGATGAGTTCCACAAGAAAGATAAGAAGGACAAAAAGGTAAATATTCCTCTCCTTCAAAGTTATCTTTATCTAAGAACTCCGGTTGCTATGAATATCGCAGTAAGGAGCACATAGTCGAAACTGTCCCAAGAGAAAGAAGGACATAAAGAAAAAAGCTATGATGGCTACCTAGAGTGATGATGAATCATCCGAAGAAGATGACTCGGACAACTCAAAGTGTCTTATGGCACTTACGAACTCATAAGTTTAATCCGAGTCGGACAATGAGGACTCAAATATTGATGAGGTAGTTGAATACTTTCTCAAATTTTCAAAAGTTGATCTAGCACGATATATTTTTACTTTGGAAGAAAAGTCCAATTCGACTCATTCCGAGTTCAAAGAACAATTTGAGTCTCTTACTTATGAGAGCAAGTGCTTTGAAAAATGAATTGGAAAAAATGAGACAAAATCGAAAGAACTTAAGACCAAGTACTCAAGCAAATGAGAATGTGTCCGAGTCACTCGGAACAAAGAATAAGCAAGCTGAAAAGAAAGCTCAATGAGTCTCAAGAGTTTGTTTTGAAATTCACTAAAGGTCAAAAAAACCTTGATATGCTATTAGGCTCTCAGTGTATCTCCTTCAGGAAAGAAAGAATTGGTTTCAATGAAGAAGAGGAATCCAAATCCTATTCTAATATTTTTCAAAATTGATTCCGAACTCGTAAAATTCGGGAAGGCTGAGCATGGTCCCATTCATACAAATGAACAGAGGACTAAGCCCATACCGGTTTACGGGAAAAAGTCTTCTCCTCCGATTACGAAAGAAAAGATTTTAAAAGAAAGAGACACAGACTCAATTTTCTAGAAGGAAGACTCGGGATCGGACCGGACCCAAAATTATTCAAATTTGGGTTCCCAAAAGTACTCTTCCTCATAAAAGGACTACAGTAAAGGGAGTTACTTGGGTTCGTAAGAGGAAGTGAGATGGGTTAGTTTGTTTACGTCTTGCAGATAACTCGGAAGAAGAAGAAAGGTCATCGGTACTTAGACGGTGGTTGCTCACGCCACATGTCAAGAGATTCAAGACCCTTCTTTGAGCTAGAAGATTTGAAAGGAGGAAAAGTCATAATTTGGAGATAACAACAAGGGCAAGATAGTAGGGATTGGCAAAATTGGTGAAGGAAACAACACAGTCAGCCCAGTCTACCTTGTTAAAGGACTCAAGTACAATCTCTTTAGCATTTCTCAGCTGTGTGACAAAGGTTAAGAGGTAATGTTCACTCGGACCAACTGCTACATTTCGATGCAATCACAAAAGAGACTAAGCTCTCGAGTCCGAGGTCGGGTAATACCTACACTATTTTTCTTTCCGATTCAAGCCAGAATTTATCTTGTTTGAAAGCATCCGTGAATGATGATTCATGGACCTGGCATCGTATGCTAGGTCATATCAGCATGCATACAATCAAGAAACTTGCATCTCATGGACTGGTTAGAGGTCTACCAAACCGTGCTTTTAGAAAGATAAAATCGTGAGGCATGCACAAAAGGTAAGCAAGTTAGATCATCTTTCAAGCCACTCAAAACTATATACACATCCAAAGTGTTTGAATTGATACATATGGATTTGTGTGGTGAAATTCCTATGAAAAATCTAGGAGGTAAATCGTATGTACTTGTTGTTGTCGATGATTTCTCATGATTTACTTGGGTATGTTTCTTCAAGAACAAGAATGAAGCCTTCAAAGAGTTCGTAAGTTCTGCAGGAAAATTCAAGTAGAGTCTCATACTCGGATCGAAAGATTTGAACTGACCATGAAAAGGAGTTCGACCATTCATAATTTGCGGACTTACGTGATAAGAATGGTATCTCTCACAATTTCTCTCGCATCAAGAACTCTTCAACAAAATGGAGTAGTGGAGAGAAAGAATAAAACTCTTGAAGAAATAAGAGGGACTATGATGATTGAAAATGATCTACCTTACTATTTACGGGCTGACTTCTCATAATTTGCAAACTCTTGAAGAATGTTATGACTCGGATCGAACAAACTCAAGAGCCAGGTAAGAATGTTAAAGAACAAATCAATAAGACTCGGCAAGATCAACCATTTGAAGATCAGCCTGGTTAACTAACAAACTTGGTAAACCAAAGGACAGGTAAAGCTTTCAAATATATATCCAGCCACATACCCGAAAATATACTTTCGGACATCAACGAGTGAGGTAAGAACTCAATCTTCTTTGCATAATCTTTGTGCATTTTCTACATTCATATCATTAACTAAACCTAAAAATGCACTAGAATCCCTAAATAAACCTGAATGGGTAGAAGCCATGTAAAAAGAGCTTAATCAATTTGAAAGAAACCAAGTCTAGACTCGACCAAACGATCATCCGACCACCCAGTTATAGGAACCAAATGGGTTTTCAAGAACAAAGCTGGATGAGGAAGGGTTGGTAGTCGAAATAAGGCTAGACTTGTTACCCAGGGTTACTATCAAGCGAAGGAATTGATTGTGGGGAAAACTTTGAACCTATTGTTATGATTGAGGCAATCGGAATCCTGTTGGTATTTACATCTAGCATGAATATCAAGTTGTATCAAATGGATGTCAAATGTGCCTTTCTAAATGGTTTCATTCAAGAAGAAGTCTATATTGAGCAACCCCTTGGATTTAAAAACTCGGAATTTCCAAATCATATTTTCAAATTGCAAAAAGCTTTAGATAGTTTTAAACAAGCTTCCAGAGCTTGGTATGAAAGACTAAGTAGTTTCTTGGTTGAAAATGATTTCAAAAGAGGTCAGATTGACAAAACTCTTTTCATAAAAACCAAGGGGAAAGATTTTCTTATCGCTCGGATTTATGTTGATGATATTATTTTTGGAGGTATTATTGAAACTCTGTGTCAAGAGTTTTACGAGTTGATAAGATAGGAGTTCCAAATGAGTATGATAGGAGAACTCAACTTCTTTCTTGGTCTATAAATCAAACAAGACAAGGATGCCATTTACGTTCATCAATCCAAGTATACCAAGGAACTTTTGAAGAAGTACAAACTATAAGATGTGAAGCATGCAGTAACACGTATGAGTAATAGTTTAAAACTATACTCGAGACGAAAAAGGTAAAACTGTTGATCGAAACTCTATAGAGGTATGATCGGATCTCTACTTTATCTCATATCTAGTAGGCCGGATATCATGTTCGGTGTCTACCTTTGTGCAAGATTCCAAGCTAATCCAAGAGAATCACATCTCACTGCGGTGAAGAGAATTTTTAGATATCTTGCGGGGACTCGGAATCTTGGTCTATGGTTTTCAAAAGACTTAGAACCGACTCTCACCGAATACTCGGATGTTGATTATGCTTGGATACAAAGTTGATAGAAAGACCACATAGGCGCATGCCAATTTCAGGTCAATCCCTTATCTCCTGGCACTCAAAGAAACAAAATTTTGTTGCTCTATCAACTGTCGAGGCTGAGTACATTGCGGTTAGAGCTTGTTGTGCTTAGATTACGTAGATCAAGAAATATTTGAAGGATCTAAGGCTATCATTCAAATCTATCCCAATCAAGTATGACAATCGAGTGCAATCAGCATTACAAAGAATCCAGTTCAACACTCAAAGACAAAGCATATTGAGATCGGGTATCATTTTTTAAGAGACTACTCCGAGAAAGGTGATATTGAACTTGAATTCATTCCTACGAAATTTTAGTTAGCTGATATTTTCACTAAGCCACTTAGTGAGGATCGGTTTTGCTTTATTAGGAATGAGCTTGGTATGATTAATGCATGATTATGTGATTCCTAAGTGAATTATCCTTACATAATTATGTATTATATGTTTTCTTTTGTTTTAATAACAAATGGATCGATTGACAAAGTGAGACCGAGCTATGAGTTATTAGTTCTTGAGCAATATGGACATCAAACTTACGAGATTATCTCTAAATAAATAGAGAATTTCATAATTGTTTTTCAAAAAGTTTTTCTTCTCTCTCTCTTTGTGCCACGCATTTCGATCGGAGAAAACTAGTCGTTGGAAGGAAGTCTGTTGGAATTCTAGCCGTTGGAGAGAAAAACGTCACATCGGTCTAAGAGTACTTGTTTGGTATTTTGGTCGAACGAAGGCTGAAGGTCATTTCGTTTCGCTATAAATAGAATCCTTTTACCTTCATTTCTTTACTTTACTCACTTGCCTTCTTGCTATCTACTTTAAGCATTTACTGCTCACTCGTTTTCTCTCTCTCTTTGAATTCTAAGCGTTTTTCTTTTTCTCTCTATTTCTCAAAAATCATCATGCCTAAGCGAGGTTCAACACCTGATTTTTGGGGTCGACTACCAAAAATCCCCCACCAAAAATCCTCCGGAGGGTACATCTAACTCCTCTAAAATTTTCGTCACCCAACATCTCACATTGGATGATAAATTCTTTTCATTGCTTCTTTCTACTTGTTGTCTTATAAGAATATCTTTTGAAACATGAACTCCATAAAATCAAGTAGCTCCTTGCCTCACTGCATCCCAACTAGAACACGAGCATAGCCTAACATGGTCTTGTCTTTGGTTGCCCTGTCGGTTCTCATAGGCTTACCAATCAAGCTACTAATTTTACCCAAACTAGTAGCACCTCAATATTTGATGTCTAATGTTGGAAATTAAACCCAAATAGGGATAGTTTGAATGTGCTCCCTATCTATTGTAAGATCAAAACTCCTGATTTCATAATTATTGGTTTTCTACCAAAGAAAAATATAACAAATCCCTATTTTGCACGGTATCAAACTTAGCTATGAATATTCCGTGGACGATCCATGAATGCTTTCAACATTTTAATCATGCCAAATGTATTTTATGAAACCAGTCATAACTAAAAAAAAGGTGGATTAGCACCCATCACATAGCGGATTAGGGCCAAACTTCAAAATTCTAGTTTATTTTGAACATATAACATTAATTTTGGCAATTTTCCCTCATTCACTTCAACACCAGGAAAGAATTCTAGTGACAACCCCTTTGACCCCCCAAAAAAATTCCAACTACGAAGTATAAGTTCGATTACCCTACTCTGTCGATACCTCTCGAGTAGGGGATATTGTTTCCAATACTATTCCATCACTTGACCTTGTCAATTGTGATGAATGCTCGATAATCACAATATTCATATTAGATGTGATGATTTTAGGTGAGGTAGATGTATTAGAAATTGGTGATGGTTGTGGTGTTTGAAGATTTAAAGCTTGTTTTTCGCACAAAATGGTAATCTGTTTTTCGGCCTCCCTCTTTTCACCATAGTAGAGAGAAGCTCTCAAGCTAGAAAGAATTCACTTATTCATGTTTTTCTAATTTCAATCAAATTAAAAAATAAATTTTCATTAATTATTTCTAAAATTTGATTAGCATGATTAATTCATGCATTGCGTGGCAATATTCAATTACTCACTCCAAGAAAAATAAAAGAATCACATACTTTCAACCCCGACCAAACTCAAAAGGAAGCCATAATTTCGACACTTGTCACCATCACCGACAATAATGGACTCTAGAAAACGACACCATGGTGGTCGCTGGAATGGGTCCCTCTCATCCTTCTCATGCTAGGATGATTCGTGGTGACAGTGACGAAACTCACATAAAACATCATTATTTCCCGCAATTGCACTGTCCCGATGGTTAGCAAAATGTTTCCTCTCTCATCTCTTTCACCTCCTTTCAGACACGAGTACATAATGGTGGTAAGGATTTAATTTTTGGTTCTTGTCGACGATGGAAGCTAATAACTAGGGTGGCCACGAAACTTGTTTCTTTTCTCCCATTCTTTTCTCTCTTTTCCCCCAATCTCATTGCCGCCATTGACAACGAGTGGTGTGTAACGGCAACCACTAGCACATGGAGGCGATGACATCCTATCTACAGCTTAGGCGGTCAATTCTCTTTTTTAAAATTTCTTTTCATTAATATTACTATTTCTAATTTGTAAGTAACATAAAAGTAAGCAAAAACTGATAGCATGATGATTACTAATTAGTTGTTGAGTTGGAATTCATTTGGACATAAGATCGAATCTTCGAGAGTTGCTTTTAGGTTGTGTGTGTAAAAATTGTATATACTTTTTATTCCTATATTACAATGTCGAAATTATACATACTTTCGCAAGCCACTTAAACATATTTATGTTAAAAACGTAATATATAACAAATAAACATTTAAAAAAATATATGTTACTTATGGAAGGAAAAGGCGTGCCAATGAGAGGATGGAATTTGACTTCTTTATATTTCCCAGCTTCGTGGAAGTTGAGAATATGTCAGTCAATGATTTGATTTGGGTTTTTTTTTTTTTTGGGGTTTCTCCCCCACTCTGTTTCTTTTCTTTTTTATTCAATTTTGATGATTATGATTGCTAATAATTTGTAAGGTACTCAATAGAGTGGTGTTTTCCTTGGACAATCTTTAGCTGCCAAGTGTTGTTGCTTGCCAAGTGCGTACTTACGCGTTGCCTACCCTCTCTGTCAATCTCTTTCTCTCTCCATCTTGACTTTATTTTTGAAAAAAAAAACATTTGTATTAAACATAAGTCCCCAAGGAAACCAATCCAAGTGTCTCTAATTATATTAAACATTTGAGTTCTTATTCTATAAAAAATAAAATTAGATTCTTAGGCTTGTTCGACAACAATGTTTGAAATATATTTTACCGATTTATCAAGTCAAAATACTAACTAAACAAATATTAATATTTGATAAATTAGTGTTTCAAATAGCCTTTGCATTAGTTTATCGCGTTTCAAGTAATTGTTTTGAAAAGTTAAGAATATTAACTTTTCACATATAAAAATACTGTTTCATATTTTTTGACAAAAGCATCTCTTCATTAATTTATATTTGGTAAATTATCTATATCTTTTTACTTCAATTTACAATAATCGAGATAACTCTACCTCTAAATTTACCAAACACATCCATTCAACCACACAATTGAACAATTATCCGCTAACAGCAAAAATTTAACACTTATAAGCTACCTAAATAACCATCAATTGCACAAATAGTTATCCACTACTCAAACAGGTCATTTTGTCGAACAAGACCTTAATGTGTCAAAAACATCTAAGTTTTATATTTTAATAATTTTTTTCCCAATCCAAGTGTATCTAATTATAAAAGTGTATTTGATTGTTTTTCTTCGCTTTCTTTGTGAATTTAGAGGGATGAAATAATTGCATTTTTAAAGTGGCTATCCAATGAATTTCTTTCAACCTTTCAAATATAATCTTTGAGTTAGAAGATTATATCTTTCTCAAAAATTCATCATAAATGTTGTTTGAAAACTATGAATGATCAATGAATTGTTCATTTTCATTTTGAAAAAAAAAAAAAAAGATACAATTATCCAAGATATTATAATTAATAAATGGTGTTCTAATTTAGCAAGTAGTTTGAAAAACAAAGAAAATTTGTTGGGAGTTCCCCCAATAACTAGCTACATATTTTACTCTAGTTATGTGAATGCAATTATCAATTCTCATAATTATTATTCAGTTCATGATTTTTTTTTAATGGAAATTATGCGAGATATCATTTATCAAATATTTTAGTAAATTAACATCTTTTTCTCTATTAGTTTATAAAACTCGTAATATTAAAATTAATTGTATTTTCTGTTCATATTTAAGTTGAACCAGATAAATAATATTATAAATTAAAAATTATTTTTATATTTCTGAATTTCATTCCTAATTTTATTTCATGATAACTTTTTAAATTAAGCAACTTCTGAAAGATTCACAATTAATTTTATAGTGTTATCACTAGCAACACTGTCAATTATCTTAACCCTTCTTTCCTTTTCTTCCTCCTCTCTAAACCTTTTTTTTTCATTTCATTTTTTTTATGTGCTAGCTTTTCTTCCTCCTCTCTGAACCTTTTTTTTTATTTCATTTTTTTATGTGCTAGATTATTGGGCCTACTAGCCTACTATTGTACCCTATACTGATAAGCCCCTTTTTCTATTTTGTAATCTTGTATTATCGTCTAGTTTTTTAATAGATTCCTCATCTCGTCCTTTTTTTCGGGAGTTATTGTAATGTTTGAATTTATAGCCTATTATACAAGCCCCCTTTGATATATTAAACTTTTAGTGGTCTCAAGATCAATTCAGTTAAAACATGTATGTCTCGAGTATTTTTGAGTTAACTTTTATCTTTTTGAAATTTATTTACTTCAATTAAAGGATGAATTTACAATGGAATATCATACAACTTTATCGAAAGAATCTTTCTTTTAGATCCAAACAATATATTTTGCCAAATAGACTTCTTTTCTAAAATTTTTCGATGCCAGTTAATTTTTTTATTATGAATTTTCTTTTTCATTAAGAAAACTTATCATGATCTAGTATACAACTAAGAGCAAGCCAAATGACAGCCTCGTGGGATAATATATAAAAATTCACCACATCAAAAGGACTGAGATAATGAGATGCAATCCAATTTAAAATAATAATTTGTCTTCTAATCCTCCTAATCTCGGTAATTAGATGGTTAGATGGCCGTTAATCCAACTACAAAGCCTGTCGATACTACTAACTATTCCACAAGTTGAAGCTTATGCAAGGATGTCGAATGGTAAATCATCATGTTATAAACATTTAAAATTTGGGTACCCTTTACTAAGGTTAGAAAATAAAAATAAAAATCCGATCTTCTGATATTAGCTATACACCCGAGTCTTCGATATCGTAATTGATTTCATATATTATTATCTTAAAGTAATTGATTTATTGTATTACCAAACAAACATGTAAATTGATGACTCAAATCGATCGACTTTGGTATTAATTAGTTCAATAAGTAAAGTTTTTGAAAATTATTATTGAATTTATGGGTTCAAGTTTCACCTCCATCAGCATTTACGCCTCCATTTAAAGAAAATAAAAATATATTTCTTTATATACAATAGGCTTGATTTTATGGAGAGAGATCAAAGTACATATCTTAAAGTAGATAATATCATAATAATGGGTTAGGCTGATAATAAATCATGGTGTGGTATTTGTCAATTCTTGAGTTAGGCCTGGGTATTAGGATTAGGCCCATGTTTTTTCACAAGCCTTGCTTAGCCCTTTTGTTGGATACCTTGGCAAAGGTTTTCCCTAAATTAACAATATTTGTAAAACAAGACAAGAATTTTCCCATTTTGAGTAATAAATTAATATCTAGTAATACCACATTTGCAAGCCAATTAGCATGCATAATTAGAGAGTTAGGCTTGAGATTGTTGTTAACAGGGTTAGAAGTATGTGGTTTATGTTAAACTAGTAGATTATCTTGGCACACCTAACTTTGAATTTCTTTTTTCTTATATTTATGGTGTTGATTTTTGATATGCAGAAATAGATGTCGCCTGGTGAATAACTTAAATATTAAGATTGATCATTGAAGATATGTATTTTCACAAATTAATAAGTGTGTGTTAGCTTAATAACGGACACTCTACACTTCCATTCTCTCCACTAGGTTCAAACTTTAGAGGCGACAATTTCATTATAAAGTTGTGGCAAAGGAGTTAAGATGAGTTATGGACACGGGCTTTAAGTCCGAGTTTGGTATCCCTATTTCCCTAACTTTTCAAGGTTAATTGAGTGACATTACCCCTGAGATAGCGCCTAATTAGGTAGCTCGTATTTACCCTTGTAAATAAAATATAATTTCACAAATTTATCATTTTATTTTTAATTGTAATTCCCATATACCAAACAAGAGAATGAAAATTCATAAATGACTTTTCCTTCTTCAAAATGAAATCCAAATGGCAATTCAAACAACATTTGATAAAAGTTTAGAAAAATCTATAGAACTGCTACCATCCATGAAACAAAGAAACATAACAGAAGGGGGAAGAGAAATAAAAATAGTATAAAATGAAATTCAAAAGAGAAACTTATGGAAATAAAAAAACAGTGCTAATATTTTCCCACGTAGAACTGATAATCTAATTATTCTTCTCCCTTTTCGTAGTTGGTTCCCTTCAATCTTTTCTATCAATTTCTAATTAATAATTTAACGTGTTAAATTACAAAATATAAATTTTTAACTAGTAATAGTTAGTTATTAATTAATTAATTAATAATTTAACGTGTTTAATAATTACTTACCGTTTGGGAATACAAATGGGTAGGCATTAATGCAGCTATAGATGATGTGCGCTTGATTAATTGATCTTGCTCAAGATACATTATGCGTTTGATTTGTTAAATATTCTATTAGCAATTGTATCCATTGATTGGAACTGTAACCATAACCAAAAATTAAATTAAATTGAATATATATATTATAGCAAAATTAAATTGGATTATTTTGATATTGAGAATATTATGATATTTGGATATCAAGATTATTAACATTCATGATTTTATGTCAAAATGTTATTTATATGTCAAAATAAATTTGAAGTTTGTTTGATTGGATCATTCAATATTATATATTTGTCCTTTAAATTTTTGGCATGATAATAATAGTGCAATAAATGAGACGTTAGAAGAAGGTTTGATAATATCCACCAAAACAAAATGACAAAATAGAGTCAATTGGTGATGTGCCGGCAAAGTATCGATCTCCTAATAAAAACTCATTTTAAGTATATCTATATAATGATATGATATGATGATATGATATTTGATTTTGAATGGTCTCATCACCATTATTAGTGATGCATAAATGACAATTAACACTTTTCCATGATATTTATTTATTATATTGCAAAGAGAGCGCAAAAACTAATGCATGCAGAATTTAAATTTAGATATCCGATAACAACTCTTAAAGATTTTACTAGTTGATCGAGCTAACTGACAACCACATATAACATATAAATTTAATACATGATTTCAGATTAATACACATATAATAATTGTATGACATATATATATATATATATATATATATATATATATATTGATTACAATTAAAAAAGTCGCTCTAATTTATTGACTGATGGAGCAATATTTTTTTAAAATAATAATAATAATCAAATTTATCAAACCAAAAATAAGTTATTGAGAAGAGATTGGTGGATGGTTATTATTCGTGTTTGTTTTTGAATAATAGTTTTTATTCTATTAACCAACATCTAAACTCCATACAACTATCTATGTCTTAGAGAATGAATTTCAATTATTACTTAGCTGCATGATATAAACATATGTTGGTACATACTTTCACTAATTTGAAAAGGTAAATTAATTAAATAAGCATCACAAATTTGTGTTATTTTTTGATAAGTAAATGAGATATATATATATCCTATAATTTATGGTCAGATATGTATAGATTTAATGAATTCAATCTAAAATCAATCCTATCATTTGTCTCATCTCTAGGACGAGCTTGCAGATAATGATTTTAAGCACGATTTAAATTTACACACAATCCACATATTAATAGAAAACTATAGTTTGCCAATAAAACCATGTATTAAACCAATCCTGTAAATATTGGGCCTACACGAGCTGAAAATGTGAATGCTCTACGACAAACTCTCAACAAAAAAAGCCCATTTCTGCAGATAACTGTGCTTTTGCTTAAAATGAGCTCTTTGATCATATGATGCCCAATTTTTTTATGCCTATTTTCTTTATTATCAAGTTAGCTTTTTGTATAAGATGAGAATTTCACATCAAAATGTGAATATTTAAGAGTTATTGACTTCTTGAATTTATTTGTCTCCTAAATTTCATGAATTTAAAAAGAATTTCTGTGTGTCATCATTTGAGATAAATAAAAGACATTTTATTTTGACTTTTTGTCTAGACTTTGAAAACCAACTTTATACACGTACTAAAAATATAAAAGTTTTAATTGGAGCTAAAACCCCAAATTGACCTACAACAAACTGAACTCTAACCCTAACCCAAACTTAAATCGAATCGTATCAACTTGAAGATGAACCAAATGATACATTTTTTGAAGTTTTTGTCATTTATCTTGCCAACTCTAACCTTTTATTTTGGAAGGAGGGGAGGGGGTGTGATAGTGGGCTTGATCCACATTTATTTTTTAGCTTATCGAGGTTGGTGTTGCTTATAGTTATATTGGTCCAATCACACTATGCTGTGTCTAAGTTTGGGCTGGGCCCATTTATGAACTGACTTCTGTGATTTTAGGTTTATAGTTTGGGTCATCTTGTGATCATGGAATTTACTTTCACCTTAATTGGATGTATTAGTAGAGGTAGTTTTTAAATATATATATATATATATATATATATATATATATATATATATATATATATATATATATATATATATATATATATATATATATATATATATATATATAGGACTTTCTTCACCCCTATTTACCCTTAATTAGAGGTGAATTAAAAGTCAAGTAATGGCCTATGGGGGTGAAGAAGCAAGGTGAAATGTTTTCCTCCCTTCTTTTCCATAGTATTCCCAAAAATTCGAGTCAAATAATGTCTACCTTTAATTCAAACACATTTGACTTAAAATCAAGTAATTGCCTACACAAAAACCCCCTGCCACCTCCCCGGTCCCCCTCCGAAAAAAAAATCCAAATATCTATATTAAAATCTTACTCGATAACTCGAAAGGATTATGTTATATATCTTCGGGATTATCAAAAATTACAAATTTTAAAATGTAAAAGCATTTTTAAAAAATTTAAATATTACTTTTGTTGTATCAACTTCTTTTATAAAATCCTTATAATATTCATAACACGCTCAATATATACTTATGTAAACTTATATATATATATATATATATATATATATATATATATTTTGTTGTGAAGGCCTTTTTCATTTGTTTTTAATTTTTCTGAAAGGCAATTTGCATTTAGCTGCATCTATGCATCTTGTTTCTCTGCTATGTATATCCCTTGAAAACAGCTGGATGGTGTTTTTGAGTGTGACTTGACAATTAGCTTCAAAAAGTTGCATTATTGCTACTTGCATTAATTATTTATTTTGGTTCTTGGGAAAATGTTAGACTTACTTTTTCCCACAGAGAATCATAGACATGGGATTTTTCTGATGAGTCCTCTTCAATGTAACCCCCCAAAAAATGAGAGAGAGATAGAGAAATTAATTAAGGGAAGGATCTCGACCCACAAATAAGTGAAAGAATAGGTATCCCAATTGCCTTCAAGTAATGTGGTCGATAGCCTAATATTAGGAAAACCATAGTGAAAGTCATTATTATAAACCCAAAATTCAATATGTTAAATTACTTGACGTCAGGTTTTTAAGTGATGTAGTTAAGTCTTCTAAATCTACATGTACTATTAAGATAAGTCTTAGAATTTCTCTTGTATTACTCTCTTTGTGATAATGGGATGTCGAGGAAAATTAATTCGTATATATAATCTAGGGACCATAACCTCTATTTATAGTTGTAAACACTTCAGGATTTTGAAGCACTCTTGCTCCGCCCATCATAAAACAATAATGGATCATTGGTCTCTACACATATGAAGCTCACACCCTACAAGATAAGCTTTATCACTTTTAGTTAGGTTATAAGCATGACGGTTCTTACGATACATATTTAGGCATGTTTCATTTAAATGTAAGGAGTTGTAAGACTGTAAGAAGTTGTAAGAAAAACTATGAATAAGCTGTGAGAATCTATAAGGAGTTGTAGGCATCTATAAGATAGTAGTACGAGTTAGTTATAAAAATTTGTAAAAAGTTATAAGAAGTTGTAAGGATGTAATTTAAAGTTATATGAAACATGGCCTTAATCATATATAAGCTTATCGTTGGATTAAAATTCCTCTTCAATATAACCTCAAAAAAAAAAAAAAAAAGAGATAGAGATAGAGAAATTAATAAGGGAATGATCTCGACCCACAAATTAGCATGTGGTTGATAGCCTAATTCTTTGCCTAAATTTCCCTATAATGTGTTCACCGTGGATTTCGAATTATAAACCATTTTTCTCATGCGAAAAATTTTATCAAATATATATTAATCTCGCACCATCTTTGATCAAAATTCCGATTGGGCCAAGAGGACCCCTTACAATAAGAATCCTCAATCTTGGCTAAAGAGGGATTGAAGAGATGGTGTGAAACCTGAATATTTATGAAATTATATACCATGAATTAATTAATTGTATTGATCCAAAAATAAATTTGTTCATATTAAAACATTATCATTCTATATATGCATTAGTACAGTTTTCATAATTTATAAAAATTGGACAGAATCAATGTGTAGTGTTGGTTCAAAATAAAAAACATACGACTATATGAGTAACATGTAAAATGACATATGTAATAACCATATAGGATTACTTAATTGTATAAATGTTCATCTTGGATTAAATTAATACAATATTATATTTAAAGAACAAAATAATTTTTTAATCATATATATATATATATATATATATATATATAAAGTAATTAGTATGACTGTAATGTAATCATTATTAAATTAATCAATATTTAAAAGATATTTACTTACCTATTAAAAATTTCAAAAAAGTCTTACATATTAGAGCAGAATTTTTGAAAGTACTCAATATAACTGATATGAAAACAAAAAAAGTATTAAAAATTATATAAAAATAATAATTATATTATTATAAAATTATCATCTAATTTTAAAATTATATATTTTATTATTTATTTATATAAATAAAATTAAAACAAAAAATAATTAAATTACATCCCAAGAGTATGACACTATAGAAAGAGAATGCTGAGAGGGGGATAGATTCAATGAAATAGAAATAGCATTTTGCATATGATTTTCCCACTAATCTAAATCTAATTAGACGAGGTAGATTCAAGGTTGTTGATAGTCTCAATCAGATTTCTTTTTCAAATTTTTTTGGCATGATTTTCTTTGAAATACTGATTTGGATGAAATGGACCAATCCATACTGAGTTCAAATTAATTTGGTCCATAACTCGGCATTATAAGAGATGTTCAAGTTGACAATTGATATGTACGAAAGTATAGTAGCTTTCATATTGAGTATACATGCACTGGTATGGCATATGACACTGCACATTATTACCCATCAATTCAAATTGTCCAATGCTAGGGCATATATATCATGTATTAATAGTGTGAAGTTGTAAATATTGTGTCCATTTTAGTTTGGATGTAATCAATTAAGGCAAATCGCCCAAGGATTTTTGTTTTTCTACTATAAATTAGTGGGTAGTCGATAATTTTAAATTTAGAGTATAACATAACCAACGTTTACACTGTTTAATAATTCAAATATGAGACTCTTATGTAAATTGAATACTCCCTAACACTCTAATCACAAACATTATATCGATTGATCTAAGTAACATCCGTACTCTATCGTATTAAAAAATGATAACATTTTCCCCAAAAAAAGAAATTACAAACTCATATTATATAGGTAAGGTAGGTTAGAGAGAGAGTGGGAAACAAGCTGGGCAACAAAGGAATTATTATTTCAATAGATTCCCCATGAAATCAATGACACTGCATTTTCTTTGCTTTTAAATAATTCCTCAGAAAATAATATTAAAAAAATACTATAATATTCCATTTATCCACAAAATGGATGATTCCAAATTTCTAGAAGATAACAAAGGAAGGTGAAAGCCATGGAGTCCAGAGAATCCAACGTGCCATCAATCAATAATTACTAATATGATTACAGATAAGGATAATTCTATTTTTAATCTTAATTAAATTCTTAATTACTTAAACTAATCCTTATTAATTAATTGCAGATATTTCAGGTGAGAAGGTTCAGGTGTTTCTCTTTGATTCCTTAGTGGATTAGTTTAGTACTGTACTTTAATTATATATTTACTAATTAATTAATTAAAGGCAAAAAACAATTTGAAGATAATAAAATTAATTGGCTTGCGATTCCTTTTTTCCAAGAGCATATTAACCACCTTCGCTGTGAAAATAACGTTTTCTCCTTTTCTCCAGAAAAAAAAAAAAAAAAAGCTTACCAATTTTGCAACCAAATTTTTTAAAAAATTGAGCCTACACAAAATAAGAAAAATCAATTAATAAGAGATAAATGCATCAATCACTATATATCGAGTCACTTTTCATACAATAATAACTTATGTTTGAATTCTATCTTATTAGCCGTGTTCTACAAAATATTTTGTAAATTTAAAATTTTTAATATAAAAATTAAAATTACTATAATAATACAGTATATTGTGTGAATAAGAAAAGTTATCCTAGCACTTAGAAAAATATTACAAATTTTTAATGTGGTTATTTTTTCCATATAATTACTAAGTCGCACTCCTATAAAACTTCTGTTTGGAGCTTTCATAACAAATTATGATACGGTTGAAAATTTCTTAAAATGTTACTAATAATTATAAGATAGATTATTTTTTAAATTAATTTCAACAATCAAATAACTTATAAAACAAATTTTATTTTCTTTTTTTTTAATCAAACTTTAATTTTCTAATTGTAAAGAAAATAGGCTTGTGCAACTCATGTAACCAATATGAGAGCCCTAATGTTATATTTATAGGATTAATTTTCATAATGAAAATACATTATTAACCTTTATCCTCTATCACAGCCTCTCCATCTATATGGGAGAAGGACGAACGCATACATATTGGTTTTAAGAAATAAAAATTTAGAAGAAAATAACTTTTTAGTTTAATATCGTTAACTAAAAAATATTAGGAACATATCTCGACGATAAGATCACCATCGACAACTCGCTCACGAACGAAGTGGTAATTAACTACAATATGTGTTTGCTATGATCATGATGACTCGAATTAGGCTGTGAGATATTGTATACTTGTGACATTGTCGCACAATACCTTGGTAGGGGCAGCTAAAGAGACCCTAAGTCATAGAAGAGATTGCTTGAGTCATATAGTTTTAACAATTGTACAAGCAACAGTGGAATATTCATCATTAATGAAGATTTAGACACGATGAGGTTGTTTCTTTGAGCAACAAGTAATAAGATTGGGTTCATAAAAAATAACATAATCGGTGATAGACCGACGAAGTCCTTGCACCTAATCCAGTCGAGCATCTAAATTATGCAATAATAAGGGAAAGAACAACAATCGGACAAAGAAGAATGTCATCCTTAAGAGTACCCGACAAGTACCTGAATATACACTTGATAGCACAGAGGAGAGTGGTACATGAGGCATGCATGAACTGATAAATTACATGAGTTGCATATACGATATCACGACGCGTCATAGTCAAGTATCGTAAAGAATCTACAATGCTTACAGTACTCGAGTGGAGTTTGTAAGTAATTTATCATCCGAGAGGGAAAGGGTGGTACAAACTACAATAAGAGTGCACACTCGGTTATGTATGCAGATGAAATTTTGAGGAGATCATAAGTATATTTATGTTGATACAAGAGAAGCCAAAAGGAAGGACGAGAAACGTGCACACCAAGGAAATAATTCAAGTCTCCAAAATCCTTCATGGCAAATTGACATGAGAGGGTGGCAATGAAGGAGAAAAGGAAATGTGTGGAGCTATTAGTGAGAATAATGTTATCAACATAAAGAAGGAGAACAAGGGTCTAGGAGTCGAACGAACAATAATATGGATGGATCAAATTGACTGCAAAAGAAACCATACGTGAGCAGAAATCTCATCGAAATGATGAAACCAAGCTCGAGGATCTTGGTTCATATCTTATACACAACCTTTCGCAGACGACGCGCATGATTGGGATGTTGAGGATTTGCAAAACCATGGGGTTTATGTTCAACATCAACCTAACACTCCCTCAAACGGCTTATTCCCTATAGGAGAAAAGTTAGTAGTAGAAATAGTAGTACAAAAAATACAAGACGATGAGACATCTAAATCGCATAAAAACAAAACCCGCAAGCATACCCTTAGGAGCATCGGAAGACGCAGAGATAGAGCTGTTATGATGCTTCCCTTTTTGTTGTTGCGATTGTTATTCAGCCCGCGATTATTCCGATTGTATCGGAACTTTCCACGATTGGAGGATGCGATAAGAGTCACACCATCAAAAATCATGGTGGAGACAAGCAAATCCCGAGTGAGAAAGAGTGTCTCACTTACAACATTTGAGAAATAGAGTATGTTATTCATGCACCAAGAGTTTGGCGCAAACATCATCAAATGTCAACATCCCGGGCATGTCGAGTAAGGTTGTCAACAAAGCTATTATAATCGGGATCCAAAGCATTGAGAGTATGCTTGAATGAGATCCTCATCAAAAACTAGTGACCAAATGGCAACAAGAGTATCTACAATGGTCTTGACTCCACGAAGGAAGTCCTCCACAGATTGAGTCTCAAGCTTCTCAAGGTTCATCGGAAGACGCTTGAGATCTATAGCCCTGGAAAGGCTGGAAGCATTGAACCGAGACTCGAGGCACTCGCCACATAAGAAACGTTTGTGACAGATCACGGATCTCAATAAGATAATCCTTGGATATGGTAACAAATAGCCAAGCTTGAATAAGTTGATCAAGGCGAAGCTAGAGCGAGTAGGCGAGGATTACCCCGTTGCGCACCCTTTGAAAGAGACAGAAAGGGATGAGGTTAACCGATCGATCCATCTAATAAACCAAAGAATTGGTGCATAACCAAAAATGTAACCACTTGGGTCCTCTAGGACAAAAAATCATCCACTTTTTTAAGAACTATTATAACAAAGGTCTTGATATCAAGGTCCACAAGTTAGGGTTTATATAAAAGTTAGGGTTTATATAAGGGAGATCGGAAAGAGGGTAAGAGCGACATGCCAAGAGAATATGGATGTGGCAATTGAAAATCAAGTGAACCCATGGGTAGTGTAGACACCCAAATCGTTGAGGAACCCATGGGTACACTCACTTTTACGGATGCCGAAGAGAAGAACTACAATGGCGAGGTTGGATGTCGATTACACAATGGTTGGGTCATGGCTAGTTGGCGATGGCAAAGAGAAAAAGCCATCAGGAAATGATAAACCGAGATGTGAGAGATTGGGTCAAGTCGCATTGGGCGGAGGAACAAAAGTGACAATGACGCCTGGTGGGCCGGTGAGTGTCGACTCCTCGACGGACACAAGTGAAGACAGATGGTTCTTGAAGACGACTATCGTGTGTGTGTTGGAGGAAGAGTCAACACTCGGTGGTGGTGGCGGCCATGGAAAATGGCTGTCGAGAAAATTAGGGTTTTGGGAGATTTTGTTTTTTGAATCGGTTATTTTAATTATTATGGGATCATTAGCTCGAATACCATGTGAAGAAATTAAGTTTATGCGACTAACTCAATTTGGAAGTCCCGACACTATACTTATAGGATTAATTTTCTCAATGAAAATACGTCATTGGCCTTTATCGTCTGTTGGGTTATGGCCCAAAATCAATTTCAAGGTTCGAAACAATTAGCACGGCCATAGTAGTAAGGAGCACGAGACATTTCGGCGGAGAAGGAAGACAATCAAGTTGGGCAGCAACCAACACGGGCTGCCCGTGTCGATCGACACGACCTGTGTTGGCTGCACGGGTGGCCCATGTCGGCTGGCATGGCTGTGTAGGCCATGCCACTTCGTTTTCTATCTGTTTTGTATGGTTTTCGTCAATTTTCTGCTTTGTTTGCTCGGTTTATTGCTTGGTAAATGCAGTGAGAATCAATGTAGATATAGGGTTGTTTTTTCCTCTTTTTAAAAAGGGTTTGTGTACATCTTGGAAAAAGAAGAGTGTGTGGAAAAATGTAAGGGGGTACACATAAGTTGGGTGAAAGGGTCACCGGGTGAGAGCCCTTGGGGGTATCTCTAATGAAGTCTAGTTAGATAAAGAAATATCGTTGTAAGGCTAACTAGATGGTAAAATCTCATCAACATGCATGAGTTCTAGTTAGAGGATTCTAATTAGAGGTGTCAATTGGGGGTGTCCAATTGATGTGTGTGCTATTAAGAGGAGAGTTTATGAGGATTGGGAAGGTCTCGGGTTTTGGGAAGGTCTCGGGGTTGAGATCGTACTTGTACTCTCTCGAAATAGTGGATTTACGGTGATTGTGTCACTCGTGGTTTTCTCCTGGTTTAGATTTCCACATTAAAACACTTGTTTCATTCTCTGTTTATCGATCTTCATAAAATTATTAATATTATTTGTTATCTTAAATTCGCTTCTACATCGTTACTCTAAATTTCATGCACAAAATAAGATTTAGAGTAGGCTAATTTCCTAACATCTTCTGTTACTAATATTGGGCGTTTACCTTCTAATCCTCAAATAATCCTAATTTATAATTACAGAAATGCTAAACCGACAAATCTAGTAGATTGGATTAGCTTCTATTCTTAAACCAAGAGATTAATTGCTACACTTACATCCTATCCTGATATAAATGCTTTGATTGATAGAGACATATATATACGTCACTAACAATTATTCTCTCTGTTTGTCTTACATTTTTTTAAAATTTTGAAAAAACGTCTCGTTATTTAAAATACTTTTAATTTCTGTTGTATAGGAGATGATGGATTCAAAAAGTTTCGCATCTTCAAAGCTTTTGGATTTTTCTCATATCTATGGATTCAATAATTATTGGCATCTATAAGTTTTTTTCCTATTTTTTAAAGCAGAATGTAAGAAAATGATTTGACCCCATAATTATTGTGTACATCTTGAGATGTTTAATTATATCCAGCCCTTGACAAAATTAAGTATTTAGAATTAATGTTTTTGAATTATAACTTTTTGATAGAGTATTATTTTTTTTTTACCTAAAGCTCATTTGCTAACTAAAAACTTATCATATGAGCATTTTGTACGTAAGAGTGCGAAATTTGAATATTTTAAGGTCAAAATAATAAATTTTTGTAAAAAAATGTCAAAAATTATCTCTGTGACCAAATAACTAACAAAATGTTCTCTTCCTCTAACTGTATCTTGTTTTATACTTCCAAATTATTAGCATTGTTGAACCTCTTTCAGAAATCAACTAACAAAATTCGAAATCAACAAAGAAATCCATTAAAGAAAGAAGTGTGAACTATATATATCATTTCGAGGAAACTAATAAGGTTATACAATTCATCGTAGAGTAACGAATACTTTATATGAAACACATAATATATTTATATTTTATATTCGTTTATATTCTTTTATATTCGTTTATTTTTTATGTTCTTTTATGTGTGTTTATGTTCGTTTATGTTCATTCGTTTTTATTTCAACAACTTATTTCCGTTTGTTTATGTTTGTTTATGCTCTTTTATGTTAATTTTTTTAATATTCATTTATATTTGTTTATGTGCATTTTGTATGTAAGTTCGAATAGCCCCTATAAATATTTTGAAAAGTTATTTAAATTCGACCGTACTATCTCTTAAGATACAATGATTTATATAGACTCTATTCCAATCCTATAGATTTGAGAAATATTTAAGAAAAATAAAAGTAGTTAATTTGACAAGATTGGAAGCAGGAAGAAGTTAAGATTAGTGATGAAAATGTAAAAGCATCTTGTTTTGTTTACTCCAATTAGTTGGATGACATAGAGAAGCACTAACAAAAAAATGTAAAGTTTCTATCAAATTATTGACCATCAGAACAAATATTAAAATAAAAGCACTAAAACCTGCCCTATTGGGCTTTGTTACTGATTGGACAATGGGCCAAATTTGGAATTTTCAGATAGTGATAACTTACCTACACCTTCCTAATTCATATTCCATAATCCAATAATTATTTCAGCTAGTACACCTTTTTTAGGTAATATATACATTTTATTTTTTAGGTCCCGTTAATATGTTAATTTATACTCAAGAACGCAACAATATAAGTGAGACAAAAACAGAGTTTTGAAAATACAACGCCTTTTAATTTTTGGTTAAGATTAGAAAATTCATGTTTGTATTCAAACAAATTGATTTATTTCCTTAAATTAAATAAATTGAATTTTTGCCCCTCACCTAATTTATGTAGATCAAGTTAACGTGTCACACTCTCTAGATATATGATCTTGTATTGTTTATTTTAAAAATTTTTCCTTCGTTTTTGTAATGATTTTTTATAATTATTAGATTAATTAAAAACTAATTTAACACAAACAACACTAATAGATCAAATAAATAATCAGAAAATGAAATTGTTTTAATAAATTATGCTTGGTATTATTTATCTAAATAATAATATATTTATGTGGAATTTTTTTCTTCCTAATTAGGCAAATATATGTCATCAATTAATATTTTCTAACTTTGTTGTAAAGTTTAGGGACTTTTTAGTTTTAGAACTTGACATAAACAAATAAGTCGTAACAAAGTTATCAAATTGGTATGATTAAGCCATTTTGTTGTTCCTAATTTGTAGAATGAAATACACAAATATGTTTTGGTTTATAAATATAAAACTACGATATTTTTATCCTATTTATTTTCTTATTTCAGTGTTATACTGTTTTAAGAATATTCTCCCTCTTTTTATGTGGATTAATATATTAGGTTTACAAATAGATATATATTCTAATGCTTCTAAAAAAATTGAAGTCCATTTTAATTATTATCTTCTTGTCTACGTTGATATGTTTTAATTAGCTAGGTATCTACTATTAATTATGTACAAGATGATCAAACATTTAATTAATCGAAAATCTTAAAATAAAAATTCAATTAGATACCACAAATCTAGTATATTTACAAATAGAGCCTTCTAATGTGCAAATTAAAAATACACTGATAACAAACCTCCAAAACTATGAAGAGAATAATAATTGTGAGCAATAGCTGTGTTTTCTGAGCATATAGGAAAACAGACAAACCAAAGTAGAGGGGATTCGCACTCAATCTATTTGTGGCTTTACTTAATTTTTTGAATTAATCTCAATATTTAATTTACTAATTTTATA
Source organism: Talinum fruticosum (assembly GCA_021018815.1). Classification (NCBI taxonomy): domain Eukaryota; kingdom Viridiplantae; phylum Streptophyta; class Magnoliopsida; order Caryophyllales; family Talinaceae; genus Talinum; species Talinum fruticosum. The sequence goes on along the minus strand of JAITYX010000080.1, from coordinate 472,798 downwards.
TTTTGAAATCCTATAAATATTTTGATCTATTAAGCCTTATTTTATTTAATTGTAAGGAGTTATACGATGGTAAGAAGATGTAAGGAATTGTACGTAAAATTGTAAGGAGTTATAAGGAGATATAAGCAATTGGAAGGAATTGTAAGATAGTTGTAAAGCTAATTATAAAAAGTTGTAAAGTTAGTTATAAAAAGTTGTAAGACTGTAAATTAAATCTAAGGGTTTGTTCGAACTTACATAAAAAACGCATATAAAAAGAAACACAAATATAAATGAAAATAAACAAACATAAAAGAGAAGAAACGAACGGAAATGAGTTGTTAAATGAAAAATGAACAAACATAAAATATAAATATATTATTTTTTTTTGTAAAATCGAACATATCCTAAATAAAATGCGACTTTAAATAGTAAATTATATAAAAGTTTACCTAATAATATAAAATGAAAATAAATGCCTCTAATGAAGCATTACATCACCCAAGAAGAATATGCAAATCATACAGATAAAAAAGAAAAAAAGAAAAGAAAAGAAAAGAGGGGGTTCGCATCTCTAGGGTAGTCGGATATGCAGCCAAAACTAAGCAGCGACTGTTTTTATCAACTCCACCCTGCATTTAATTTCAGGGGGAGAGAGAGAGAGACGAAGAAGAAGCAGCCTCGGCTCGCCGCGGGGTGCCTTGGAACTCTTAATGGACATGGACCCTAATTTTTATCCATTAACCTTTTACTTTTAACCACAAATCTCCTCTTGCTTTTTTCTAATTTTCACTTTTCTTTTTTCTTCTTTTAATCTTGCAAGTTGCAACAATACATGATAGCTTTTTTTATTTTTTTCGTTTTTCCTTTTTTCCGTTTGGCTGCCTTGCTCCGTTTTGCAACCACCACAACTGCCCCATAAATTTTGATTAAAAGGTAGAAAACAAGGGTAACATATAACTGAAATCAGTTAGTACATCTCTTCCAAAATCAATGTTTCAACCTTTGTTTTTTTTTTTTTCCCTTTACTCAAAGTAGTTCCACCTTTCATACATTTAGTATCTGATAATTTACATATCTTTAATCACTACAAGAAGAAGGAAAGGGAAATCCTTTCACTCCATTCCAAATTTTAAAAACTATGTACCTCAATTTCCTATAAATATCAAAACTCATTAAATTAAGCAAAACAAAAGAAAATAAATACTAAATGTAATCCAATCCAATGGTCCTTCATCTAATCATCTCTAAAAATGTACCTAATCATTGTACTTCAACATAGTTTTTTTTTTTTAAAATATTTTTCCTTTTTGAGGTGATGGGCCCCTCACTCTTTTCCCCATGGCACACCTAAATGCCTAGCCACCATAATTCATCAATTGGGCCTCCCGCACCACCACCACCACCACCACCACAACATATTCAGGTTTTTCTTTTCCTTTTTCCTTCCTTCTTTAATTTTTTCCCCTCATCATCACCATCATTTTCCTTTTTCTTGGATCTTCGAAAAATGAACATCAAACTGTGTATATCTTAATCTCCTCATATTAATTCATTAACGTTCGTCAGAAGCTGTGATCGTAGTGGTGTCATCACCAGCACTTTCCCCTCCCCCTCCTCCTAATTCGCCCAACTCCACCTCTTTCTCTCTCTTCTCCTCCCCCACGCCGCCGTCTCTCCCGCAGCTACTACAGCTCGCCTTGCTCTCGTCCCCGAACGACGACGCCCGGCTGGTCGCAGGGGTGGCGAGCTGCGTCGGCTTCTCGTCTCCTGGCATTATAACCAGCACGCTGTTCAAAAACACGCTCCCGGCGGCCTTAGGCTTCTCGTCGGAAGCAGCTCCACCGTCGGATTCGCCGGCGGCGGAGTCGAGGTAGCCGGAGAGCTTCCAGTAGGAGCAGGCGAGGATGAGGAGAGCGAAAGCTATGAGTCCTAGCATCGCCGCCAGTCCTCCGAATAAGTAGGGAACCGGCGACTTCCAGCCAGTAGCTGCAGCTGCGGCCGCCGCGGCGTGGTGGTGCTCGTGTGGCGGCATCGCCTCTGCTTCGAATGCGCCTCCTGTCCTCATTTGAAACTTAACTTTCCTAATTGCTTTTGTGTTAATTAGTTTAATGATTTTGGGTGCACAAGAGAGAGAAAGGAAAGGGAGAGGTGATTAGTGGGGAGGGATGGGATGGGATGGGGATATTTATAGAGAGAAGAAAGGAAGGGTGAACAATGGCGTCATATAATATGTTTTCTTTTTTGTTTTTCAAAATTTATGCTTGAAAAATAAAAATTTGAGGATGATGATGATGGCGACGGGGAAATTATTGTTATTTTGCAATAAATGTAAAGCAACTCCCAGAAGCAAAGATTTTGGGGTTATTCCATATGCTACAACAACAATCTATCATCACATACTTGGACAAATATTTCTAATAATACAACACTTTTTTTTTTAAAAAAACTAATATTTTGAACATAAAGATTAATATCAAAAGAAATATTTACTGTAAATGATTATCTGAGTCTATAACTCGAGACTATTGTAAAAATAAAATGAAACCCATCTTGTTATAAGACACTAAAGTGTCCTCTTTTTAACTCAAAAGTTACAATATCATGTATTAAATTGAAAACAAATGCTACATTGAAGTGTGCATTAATATTAAAATTTACAATTGATATATAATATCTATTTTTTACGTACAATTTTCTACGATTGTAAATTACATATGTGATACGTTTTCATGGATAAGGTTGAACCAATTAGATTATTATTTTGTTTCCATTGATGAATATTAAAATTTTATATTTAATAACTGAATGTAATTATTAAAAATTTTAAAATGTTAAATTCATATTAATTGAAGTTAAAATAAGAAGTAAAATTTGTGGGTATGATAAGGGATGAAGGGTAGAGGGAGAAAGTAGAGAGAGAAAGGAAATAATATCCACGTCAGATTTCACTAATAAAGACTAAAAGGGGCACACAGTTTTGGATAATGCTATTGTTATCCTCCGCATCAGTGTTTGTGTAGCTCATTGTATTATTATGTGTGATAGCCTACTCTACTCTACTCTACTCTACTCTTGCCTGGGACATGAAGAAAAGCAACAAATGTTGGGTTAGGTAATTAAAATCATCTTTCCATGTATTACTCTTTTAGTTTTCTAGTCATTCTCCTAATTTAAATGACTAATAATCAATTACGATCATATAAACATAATTAGAGACTTTTACTACAAAGAAATACCGATGAATATTACTTTTTATAATTTTTTATAACTAATTTTATAATTACGATTACTTACGGCAAAAACAAAATAAAAGAGCCATAAAATACTGGTTGGAGCTCGGAAGTCATGTGGAATAGAGAAGAGATGAATAATTACTTTAGGAAATCTACAAAAAATGGATTCTACTCGGGACTTTGGAGTGCATGTCATTGACTCAGCTCATCGTACGCCCGCGTCGTACTATATAGCAACAGTCAACACCTGCATTGTCTTTTCCACCATACAATTCCCATCATTCATTAATTAAATTAATTTCTATTTATTGTTTCTTTCCAACTAATGTCTTTTTAAATTTATAACTAATTGTGTAGCTCCTTTTAATTCATTCTAACTCTGCTATCAAAAAAAAAAAAAAAATTCATTCTAACTCTTTCTTATTTCTTTTAACTTATTTTCATTTCTTATATTACTAACTCTTTTTAGTTTATTACTAATAAAATTTTCACAGTATCGTTCTATTTTTTCAAATATATTGAATGTCCGATTAACTTTTGCGCCTTCTATCTCTTTCTCTGGCTAATCCATTTAATTAGAAAGTCCAATATTTGAAATAGAACTTAGTAAGCTCAGTTAGCTTTTAAAGGATTGGAATCTCATATACATCTGATTTAGAATTCTTAATAAAGTGAGAAGTCTAAGTAACTTTTTATATCGAGCATTGTTAAATTTTAGTAAGTGTTTTTCTTTGTTGACAAGAAAAGAAACCCCTCCCCTCTTCCAATTCGAAAAATAAACAAGTTTGTATGTTTAGGTGATATAAGTAGGATTTTATTGTTTGGGAATAAAAATTAAAAAAATGAACAAATAGTTTTTTTGACTATTTTAAGATTATAATCTATGAAAGTCTAGGTTTTATAAGTGGTTTCGGGTATATATATTATGTCTCAATTATAATATTTAGTTTGTAATATTTTGTATGTGTTTCTACTTCTCAACCTGTTTATGAACTTATAATAATTCGGAAAAATTTGTGATGGAATTTAAATAGGTATGTATTAAGGTGTGATTTTATCATATGTTTATTAGGATCCATGTATGAAATTTAGTGATGTAGAAAGAGACAAGGGTATAGATTAGTAGTTAAAGGAGTCTTTCAAGAATATTGAGGTGAATTCCTTTAGAGATAAAAAGAAAGAAGTGGGCAATGGTTTGATCAGTAAAATATTTGAATATTGTTACCATAAAATCTTCCTGAAAATGATATTAAGCCACATAAAAAGAAGGGGGAGGTGGAAAGATAAAACAAATATACCAAAGGCAATGTGTCAAGAGGTTATTTATTCTCTCAAAAATATGCCAAGTACTAAATTAAACAAGCTATACGTACATATTCCTATATACTCAAACCATAAAAGATGGAAAATGAGGATTTTAATAGCATAGAGCTGTGGACATATTTAAAATTTACCCTAACAATTTTAACTAGTCTATTTTATTTTCTTTTTGTCCTTAATTACACCCGATTCAATAATATGTTATTTTATATAAAAGAAGGGATTCACATAGGGTGTTTTCTTTCTATATGTTTCGGGTTCATGTCAATCTTATTTAATTTCAAATACTTTTTTTAAAAAAGGGCAACCATTTTTAAATCAAACTTCCTGAAGGTCACGGAAAATTACCTTTCCTCAACCTATAATAATCTTGTTCGTTTTATTGACTAAAAACTAGTTATTAGTTGCTAAAAACTAGTTGTTAGCTATTGTTAGCCGTTACGAGATATTGTGAATGATTACAATTGGGTGAAACTAACTGTTATAATTAAGGTTCAAGCTGTTACGAGCTATTTTATTTGTTATAAACGTCCAAATGAATTAACCTTAGTAGATTGACACTGTGACTAATTTGAGTGTATGCATCATAGTTTCCAGACTATTTTACATCATTGAAGTAGGTTTCAGCGTTGGCTTAGCATATTTCCAATCAAATAAAAAGTAATATTATTATGGTAGTAAAGTTTTAAGACTCTGGAATGACAAGGTCACATTTTTTAAAATATGGACAATACGTAAAATGTGAAATAATTGAAATAGAAATCAAAGTTGAGTTAAAATTTTATAGAAATCATTTGAGTAAGATAATGAGATGGAGATAAACTTTGATAAAAAAGTAATAATGCATCGAGAGAGGGCTTCCTATGAGCTAAAGGCATATAGCAGCGGCTGCAATAATAGGAAAAAAACAGTTGTCAAATTTCCATAAATTAAAGGCAAAAGCATTTCGTACAGATGTACTTGGAAAATGATATTTAGCCCCCAAAAAACAAAAAAATCCATAGATACATAAATCTTACTGTTGACAAATTGTGGAATTATACAGGAAAGACAAAATTGACAATAAACGTATGCGTTTGCATTTTTCAATGTGCATGCGACCACGAAACAAATTAATATGGAACACGTTTCATGCCAATTAATTACTCTTTTCAAAAACAGGATATAAAAAATTAATAAGGATTAATTTGTCTAATTTTTAAATAACTATAAATTTTGGTTAAAATTAAATTTTTTAATTAGAATATTATATGAAATTGAGATTTTCGTATAGTAATTTATCTATTTGAAATGGGAAAATTAACTCAACTAGCTAATGTGAACAGTTTAGTAATATGTAACTTTTACCACATAAAGATGTGTTCGACAATCAAAATTCAAGAATGTAACACTAATAAGAATAAACTAGCTCATAAGAATTTGTTATAAAATATTGTAGACTATTGTACGCCCTTTGCTCTTACTAATTAATACTGTTTGTTAATATTTTCATCAGATAGTGCTAAAATTTTAATCCTCGTGTTATTATATTTTACCTTTTAAAAATTAACTTATTAAAAAAATCCTACCAAATTATTATCGCTTTCATAGAATTACTAGCAAGCCATTTTTACGATGAATTAATTAATCATAAGTTGCCACATGTGTGGAAACGTGTTTTATAAACAAAACCAAACAAACAAGTTAGCTAGCTAGCATTCATTCACCCCCTCCCTCCTTAACCCCCCAAAAAAAAAGAAAAAAAAAAAGAAAGTGATAAAATCTCATGATCTTATCCTTACAAAGCTAGGAACTCAAAGATGGTTGGTTGGTCCAAAAGGTAGAAGAAAGAAGCTAATGGATTCACAAATAATACACAAAATGCCAAACTTATTAGCTATGAGAGTCAAATTTGCGTGTTTCACTTAATGTAATTCTACGTTGATGTGGTTTGGATGAGCTTCACTATAAGTTTAAAAATCTCTATAAAGGTCTTCACTTTTTGACCTTTTTTTTTTTTATAAATGAGTTTTTCTTTATATGTAATGTAAGTGGTATAATCTATGGAGGTTTTTTTCCTTTTTTTGTAATTAGTGCCAATGAGTTAAGAGTATTTTAGTAGGCCAACAACTTCTTAGGTATTTATTAATAGATAAAACAGAGTTAGTGCCTATTTGACTTTATACATAAAAAATAAATTTATTTATGTTTTATGTTAGTTTATTTTCTTTTATGTTCGTTTATATTCTTTTATGTTCGTTTATGTTTTTTGTTTCTTATTTTAACAACTCATTTCTATTCATTTATGTTTGTTTCTACTCTTTTATATTTGTTTCTACTTGTTTATATTCGATTTTGTTTATATTTATGTGCATTTTATATGTAAGTTCAAACATACCCTATGTTCTTTTTAACTTATTTTCAGTATAGTGTATTCCTCTGCTATAAGATTCTATATAATTAATTAGTAACATTAATAATACTTGGTAATACTCAGTACCTTTTAGTATGATTCAATATTTATCATAAATATTTAAGTTATATTTTTGTAGTAAAAATTCAAGACTATTGCAGCCACATTGATAGTTGATCTTGGGAGATGTTGAGCAATAAATTTAAACTTTGATCTTATCCATTAGCTAGAGGTCTACCTTATTAGTTTTAGTGGAAGGTTGTTTACGTTTATAATTTTACTAGATTTCCTATTTGATGGCCTTTAATTTTAACATATCCTGTTGTATCATTTGATCTTTGTAATTGGACTTTTTTCCTCAAAAATTCAGCTATTGGCTTATTGGTAATAAAAATAAAAAAAAACCCTGTGTATTAATTTTAATGTCATTTAATAACAGTATCTTGATCTAGTACCATATATCGAACAATCATAGACTTATTTTTGTTCTATGATAGTTAATAATAATAATAATTAATTAATTAATTAATTATAACAACTCACAGGTTATAACAGATATAAACACTATTACAAGTGATTTTAACAGTTGAACGAATAAACTTTAAATTGAAAATTACACATAAATGCAAAATTTAAATATGTGGTTCAAAACATAGGATGTTCAGTGAGATACCCGCATGCCTATATGCCTATGTAACTGCTATTACAGTAATTACCCATGCAACTAAACATTTATCAATTTAATGACATTTGATTTATCGAGCTTGTAAATTGTAATAGTTACATAGGCATATAGGCATGCAGGTATCCAACGAGTAATGACATTCACATGAGATAAGGTTTGTAATAGGATGCTTAGTAAGAGAATATACTTGATTAAGAGTACTTAAAAGAAATTTAATATATATATATATATATATATATATATATATATATATATATATATATATATATATATATATATATATATATATATATAGGGAGGGTTCAAGTGAGCCCTCCCTTTAGGTGAGCTCACCTATTAGGTGAGCACTTTTAATGTCAACCATTGAATTTTAATTTAATGGCTGAGATTAAAAGAGGAAATTTTTATTTTTAAAAAAAAAAGAAAATTTTTTTCCTGGGAGGGGGAGGACTGGAAAATCATCGTCATTTTCCATCCTCTCCAGCCCTCCCAAGCACTCTCTTTCTCTCTCTAACTCTCGCTCTCGCTCTCTGGGTTGCGAAAAGAGTCCCGCCGGCGTCTACCTCCGCCGGCAGCCTCTGTCGCCTGAATTCTTGACATTGCCTCTCCCGCCGGTAGCCTATCTCTCGCTGCCCTCCTTCCTCGATCTCGCTGCTTCGGCTGAACGCCATCGCCCTCTCTCTCGCTGCTCCGGTCGCCGACCCCGAGTCCCATCCCTCTCTCTCTGTTGCTGACGCCGGCGTGATTTCTCAATAGTCGCCGACCCCCTCCCTCTCTCTCTGTCGCCGCTAACCCCCGAGCCCCCTCGCTCTCTCTCTCGTCGTCGCTCACCGCCGGCGCTAATACCTGACCTCGCTCTCTCTCGTTGCTCACCGTCGGCGTCCAATACCCCGACCTCGCTCTCTTTCTCTCGTTGTCGACCGCCGGCATCCAATACCCGAGCTTGCTCTCTCTCTCTCTCACTTTGGTGGCTCTCAAAATCGAATTGGGGAAGACAAAATTGCAGGTATCCACTTTTTTTTTTTCTTGTGTATTTTCCGGGTTGATTAATGTTGGTTTGTAACAATGTTTTGGGGTTAAAATTAACCGAAATTGGTTTTGTAATGGTTGATTGAATGGAGTTGGACTTGAAATTGTTGTAGATTTGGTGTGCTTTGTTCGAAATCATTTGAACTTCGCTTGCAAAAATGGACGTTGCTTTTTGAAATTTACATTTCTCTTGGCCTTACATCTCATAAGTAGTAAACATCAACCGATGTAAATCGGCTATCCTATGTGAATTTGCTCGATCCTTTGTTGCCTGGCTTGGAGACTGCCTCGTGCCTGGTTTTGTAATGGATTCTCACTTAGCATATGCTCGGTTAATGGATTAAGGCATATTTGACAAGGAAGCTTCACATTTTACCTAATTTACTTTCCAAAGTCTTGATATTAGTGGATAGAATGATATCAGCCTAGACCTAGTGTCTTGTTCATTGAATTTTCCGAATGCTTAGATTTCTTTCAAGAGTGTGATTATTAGGAGGCTGAACAGAAAATCATTGGAAATCTTTTTATTAACCACATAGACTTCTTTTAACATATTTACAAGGGTCAAAGAGCCAAAGTGTGAGATCGCCTATGTGAATATACTCGAACCTCATTTTGGGTCCAATCTTTTCTATTTTGCATCTTGGTGGGGGTGTTGGATAAGATGGTCTGTTCACTTGTACCCAATGATTGAGTCATAGGTTGCGACAAGAGTAGTAGCATGCCATTATCGAGGAAAATTAATTTGCGAGGCGACTTTGCCATGCCACATCAAGCCGATAAATTGATACCGAACAGCTACAACTTCGACTTGTAACAGACATGCTTTTCTAGTTAGAGAAAAAGTCTCATCAGTAATCACATTTCCTTAGGCCCCCGCAAAATGGAATACGAGTATGCTAACATTGAGGAGATCCGTACAATAAAGAATGCTCTAGACTACTCAAATTTCTATAAATTTCATTTGCTAGTTACTAAACTCGTAGCTAATTATATTATTGTTTTTGTTTTGGTAGAACTCCCTGCAGTCTGCTCGAGGAGCAGCGACTGGCAAGATCTCGTCAACCTCGCCTATTCAGGGCAATGCGCTATCTCGATGCCTTTGTGGGCTTTACGAGAAGGAGGATGTTAAGTGTATGTATTCTATATTCAATGCGGCCTCTTTTTGCGGGGTAGAATACGCTATAACAAGTTTACTTAGAATTTGAAAGTGTATACGTACAGGAACATGGGTTTGAGCACAATGCTTTCGGTCGGTGGTTGGGATGGCTAATGGCTGCTATCTACATGGGTGGCCGAATTCCTCAAATTATCTTGAATGTTAGTTACCCCCTCTCTCAATAACACCATCATTTCAAAATCTAAAATCAAATTTTATTGCAACACTTCAAAGTTAATTTACTCCCGCAATTGGATGCTAACCAAAGTTATCCTTTTTTTTTTTCCAGATTAAGAGAGGGAGTGTGGAGGTAATAGTAGTACTATTTCAACCTATAGTTTCATTGTTGTTACATTGTTTGATAATTAACTTTGTTTAGCTTATTAATTCATGTAGGGCCTGAATCCTTGGATGTTCATATTTGCACTTATCGCTAATACAGACCTATGATGGAAGGTCTGTCCTTGTTTTCTCATCTATTGCCTTTCTTTTAAACCTATGTTCCGTCTTGTGCTAAAATTACGAGTATGGGCAAATACAGCATAGTGGTGAGAACTACGGAATGGGAAAAGATCGGAGCTAACACTTATGGACATGAGCTAAGGAGAAATTAGTATCTTGAAAAATTGATCGGATCAAAACCCCTATTTCTTTTTCATTTAAAAGCACTCCAACTTCGAGGATTTGTGTTAGTCACATCATGGAATGATGGCTTCCTTGTTTCGATCTTCTTATTAAGTGGGTTCTTTTGATACGGTATTCTTCATATGTCTATCAACTTAGACACTTTCGGAGTTTGTGCCACGAGTGAGAATGGATGAACACTACTTGCTTTTTCATTTAACACAAAAGTCAAAACGATTGTTGCAACTCTCTTGCTTTTACATTTAATACACATGTCTATGAAACCTTGGACGCCTATTAGCTCAATTGGTAGAGCATTTGTGTTATTACACAAAAGATGTGGGTTCAAATCCCACATAGGCTGAAAACAAAACTAAAACATGCTTAAAAGTTGACCGAATAAGTGTAGTTGCTAGCAAGTTCAGTCTAGGATAGAACAAGTGTCGTTGCTAGCAAGACATGCGCGTAAAAGTTGAAAGAAGTTTATTTTTGAGCAGCCAAGGCTACATACACACCTAAAAATGAAGTTAGAAGGTTATACCATAGAGGAAAGAGTAGTAAAAGCAAGAGTTTCGATTTTAGCATAATGAGTTCCTAATTTTCAGCAGAATTTTTTATTTTTCAGATATTTTTTCCATTTATTGGTATGTAATATTTGAGGTAGTTTTTAGTTATATTTTACACATCTTATGATGGATATGCCCTCCAATTGATCGAATCGGTGCAGTTGCTAGCAAGTTCGAGTATAGGATAGAACAAGTGTCGTTGCTAGCAAGACATGCGCGTAAAAGTTGAAAGAAGTTTATTTTTGAGCAGCCAGGGCTACATACACACCTAAAAATGAAGTTAGAAGGTTATACCATAGAGGAAAGAGTAGTAAAAGCAAGAGTTTCGATTTTAGCATAATGAGTTCCTAATTTTCAGCAGAATTTTTTATTTTCGGATATTTTTTCCATTTATTAGTATGTAATATTTGAGGTAGTTTTTAGTTATATTTTACACATCTTATGATGGATATGCCCTCCAATTGATCGAATAAGTGCGAGTTACTAGCAAGTTCAGTCTTGGAAGACATGGTTCCCATATGCATACAAATCCAAATAAACTTGAGAGGTACAAGAAAAATTCAATAACAAAGACTTCAACCTCTTCCATTAATTATCACCAACCAAGTCAATTAGAAAGACATCAACCTTTTACGAAGATGTTTCAAAACCTAAGACAAGCATGTTCCTACTACAAAACAACAACAACATTACATCAAATGTAAAATGTGCACATAAGCTTGTTCCCACTTGAAAGATGCACTTCCACGTTTTTTCCAACATCTTCAAAGCATGTTCTCACTTGAAAATTCCACTTCCACGCATTATCCAACATCTTCCACCTAAAATATAAAAAAAACAAAAATAAAATACTACAATTAGACCATGACAAAGCTAATCCAATTACAAATAATATAAGAAATTTTTACCTTTATAAGTTCTTTGAAGGACAATTTCGACTTGTCATGGTAGGCTTGTTGTCCACAAGCTTTACAAAGTCTTAACCTCTTGGCTTGTTGCTCCATTACTTTCTCTTTTCCACCTTTAATTCGTTTACCACTTCCTTTCGTATTGCATTGCTTAGGTGGGAGAATGTCGATTTGATCGGGAGCACTTGATCCAATAAATGACTCCAACTCACTTATTTTGCTCTCACTTGTAGTTCCCTTCAACTCCTTCACTTCTTTTAAAATACATTGAATTCTTTTGCCAACAAGGTTGAGGATTTCCGTGTCTCTTCCAGCGAGTTGCATACAATCTAAAAAGTCAACCCAATTTCTTGAAATTAACTTGTCATGGAGTTCCATTTGTGAACGTCCTTCTAAAATAGTGTCATTCACATCAAAAATTGGCTTATTTGCCGCCATTTTAGTCCATCTATTCAAAACATAATATGATGGCAATTCTCGTAAAACCTTTCCCTTCAAAATACACAATATATGGCAACAAGGAATACCTTCACATTCAAACATTTTGCATGAGCAATGTGCCATATGAGTAGAGGGGTTATATACGACTTGCCTTTTTGTAGTCCTATTTCGACTATTATCCAACACACTAATTAATAACCCCTCCTCTATCGCTTGCTTATCTTCAACCTCACAATCCATAAAAGCATTCCAAAACTCATCCCGAAACTTATAAAAATTAGCATAGGTGTAGATTTCACCTGCATGCCTCTCTAAATCTTTAGTTGTCTTTAACACAGTACAGTAAGAAGATGTTTCATTATCCGCTTGCAATCTGATTATGCCTTTGCAACTCCACTTGCACTTTCAAATCGAATCCAAAACTCAATCAAACTCAAATGTGGATTTGTGAAATTACTAAAGAATCGATTTTCACTTTCAGATCTTGATGTGGTTCTCAATACTTCACCCAAAAACAAATCCCTAAAATAGGCAGGTATCCACATATCTCGAATATGATACAAATGCGACAACCATGAATTATTATGCAAATCAAAATCTCGGATAATCTGTTTACCACCCTTGTTCAAATTCTATAGGAGTCTCTGAATTGTAGACACATGATTTGAATCGTGCAAGAAAGTCATCTGTTACTATTCAAAGAACATCCCACCTTCTCGGATAGTTTTCTCATAATATGCCGGATGCAAAATCGATGGACAGATCATTGGAAAATTTTCTTTTATTGCTACTTTCATTGCGGGATCTTGATCGGTAATAAGACAAACAGGCATCCGACCCCCATTGCATCTAAAAACTTGTCAAACAACCACATAAATGATTCCGCTTTCTCATCCCCCAAGAATGCAGCCCCAAATGTAACACACAACCTATGATTATCCAACCCAGTGAAAGGGGCAAATATCATTTTTTATCTATTAGTATCATATGTTGTATCAAAAGAGACCACATCACCATATAATGAATAATTAAGTCTTGCAATGGCATCTGCCCAAAACACATGTTTAAGTGTACCATCAACATCCAACTCGTAGGCAAAATAAAATGATGGATGAACCTCCCGCTTCCTCTTAAAATTCTCAATAAACATTTGAGCATCGGAATCTTTGATAAATGCTTTCAAGTCTCTTTGAAAGTTTTTCAAGTTTTGTTTACTACATCCAACATTTTCAAAGCTACCAACTTGCTCTTTAATGATGCGATGAGCTTTAGAAGGTCCAATATTAGCACGAGTAAGCGACTTGAATAAAGTCCTATGCACACTATTTACAACTCTATTAGACTTTAGCATATGATGCTTTTTAAGAGTTGCAAGTAAATGTGTATGACCTTCATGAAATCTGAAAATTACATATGCACCAAGTACTTGTTTTTTTGAAACCAATCATTGCATTACAACCCTCTCTAGTCAACTTCACTTTCCGATTAGGGTTCACATTCGTTGATGTTTGCCTAAATCCTTGTTTAGAGCAAATAAAATACTAATGTGAGTGGACACCTTCTTTAGTCTTCTTAGATCTTGATTTACGTACACTAAAACCAACATGATGAGCATAAGATTTATAGAATTTCTCACATTCTTCGATGTTAGCAAACTCTAATCCCTCTTTTGGTTTGAACTCCTCTTCACAACAAGGTATCCACTCCTTTGCAATATGTGTAGGACTTTTGAACTTTTGAGGTGTTTGAAGCTCATCTTGAGTATCTTCCCCGCATATAATTAAGTACTCATCGATTTCAAAATTTACAAAATGGGCAATGAACCTTGGATCAGCAACAAAAGAGAAATTTCAGCATATTGCGCACAAATATTATCTAATGATAGTTTAGCTTAGTTGAAGAACACAACCTACACATGAGCATTCCACTTTTATTCTACAATCTCCGAGTTTCAAATTGACTAAAAGAGACTCGTTGATTCAGTATACATGTTTACTAACTGTACAACTTGTTTTTCAACTAGTGTGGGTGATACTTATTGGGGGTTATTTTCCCTTATAGTCCAATCTCTTGCAGCAAATCTTGGTCTATGAACAAGTAAGCCTAATGATATCATCTCGAATCAATTATTACAACAAGTTTACTCACAATGTCTAATTTATCATATGATTCTGGAATTTACAAGGCAAACACTTGTCGAACTGTACTTCTCCTTGGACTCCACCGATATGGGGTAATCCGGCTTCCTACTCTTGCTTTCGATTTTACCTCAAGAAGTTCCTCCAAACAAGCACTAAGATTTTGAACTGTTTTGGGGTTAATGTAGATGAGGAAGTTGGAGATGGTGATAGCTATTTTGGTTGACAAATTGCACATAAATATTAACTAATCAAAATTCATCAAAACTTAGATTAACAATTACCATTTACGGTTCCGACGGTGGAGGGGGACGCCAGGGAGGACGGAGGCCGACCGAGGCAGGAAGGCAGCTTGTTGGGGCTGGCCGAGGCTGCGTCTCGGGCAGCCGACAACTTTGACGTTTGATTCCATGGTTGATTATGGAGCTGGACGACGGACAAGATCGAAGAACGAGAAGAACCGAAGCGAGAGGGAGAGGGAATGTCGTGGATTCAGCGACAGAGGCTACCGGCCGGAGGAAGACCTCGGCGGGACTATTGTCCGCAACCCGAGAGCGAGAGCGAGAGTTAGAGAGAGAGAGAGAGCGCTTGGGAGGGCAGCGAGAGATAGTCTACCGGTCGGAGAGGCAATGTCGTGGATTCGAGCGACAGAGGCCGCCGGCCGGAGGTAGACGCCGGCGGGACTCTTTCTCGCAACCCGGAGAGCGAGAGCGAGAGTTATAGAGAGAGAGAGAGTGCTTGGGAGGGCTGGAGAGGATGGAAAATGACGATGATTTTCCAGTCCTCCCCCTCCCAGGAAAAAAATTTTCTTTTTTTTTTTAAATAAAAATTTCCTCTTTTAATCTCAGCCATTAAATTAAAATTCAATGGTTGAGATTAAAAGTGCTCACCTAATAGGTGAGCTCACCTAAAGGGAGGGCTCACTTGAACCCTCCCCTATATATATATATATATATATATATATATATATATATATATATATATATATATATATATATATATATATATATATATATATATATACTCTTAAAACCGAGTGTTTTGTTGTGGGTAGACATTAGGCACATCATTATTAACTCTTTATATTTTATCATTTTTATTTTTTTATATTATTAAAACCCTTTTGTAATGAGCCACTTTATTACCTATAAATTTTAATTATAAGTGAAATAAAGTCTATTCACTGCTCTTGAATAACTATGATCATCATTACACTTTATTACCTATAAATTTTGATGATAATTATAATCAATATTATATTTTATTACACGTATTTTCTTGAATGATTATTTCATTACTTTAACACTTATAAAATTAAATTTTTTAAAAAAATACTTAATAAAAGTAATATTTATTGTATATAATTAATCTAACTGTTATAAAAATACTATAATATAATATATCTATTAATTTCAGTATTAAAACTTATATAAATTAAATAGATTATAATAATTACGATAATTATAATATAGTTATAATTTAAATTATTTTAATTTTTTAAACATTCTTTTTTTTATCACAAATTTTTTAAACATTCAATTGTCTTTATTTTATTTCATATATTCAGTTACATACAACAAAATAAAATCTATTATATATAAAATGAAAAGTTATCATTGGCCGTTCAAATTTTACTTTATTCTTTTCAGTTATGCAACTACTTAATAGGCAACATTATTATTAATATACAACATTTCAATTTTGATTTATAATATTAGATGAGATTAAGAATGCCAATTACAATTAAGCTTCCAAAACCATCCTTTTTGCTGAAAAATTAGTGGGTTATCAATTGATTAAGACTAGGAATTGATTATAAAATGATACAAAAAAATAATCCTATTAGGGTAATCCTTCTATTTCTGTTCTTTATACTTTTTTATTTTAAAAAAACCATTTTGATTTTATTTGCATATTTTATCTTGATTCAATCTATCAGCTATCACCCCATCTTTCGATTAAAAAAATTCTATTAGTTACCGTTATTTTCATATTTTTGAGATTTTTTTGCATATTATTATGTACTTTTATTGGATTAGTGTAGTTTTATATTAACTTTAAGTTATTCTCTCCCCTTATATATATCTCTTGACAATGTAAATGAGTTTATAGTTATTAATGTCTCCTTTTTTATTTTTTACTTATTTTAATTTAGGTTTATTGTTCAATGAATGATGCAATTAAATTTTATTTAATAAAATTTAGTGTTGCTTAATTAGTTTATTAGTCAATTAATTTATCATATTAGTGTAGTTTTTGATGACTCTTTTATATCATTCTCTTTAAGATTTATTTTTAATTTTTATTAGTCATTTAGCACATATTAATTATTATAAAAAAATTTTCTTTTATTGGCTATTCAAAATTCACCTAAATTAGATGACTATTTTCGATTTTCAGCCAAAAAAGAATTAAGTTAGCAATTAGTAGGAAAAATTATATTGATTGTTCTTAACCTTTTTTGCTATTAGGATGAATAGTTTCTGTCAAAATTATTACCTATGTCATGTTTATTGAGTATATTTATTCAAGGTTCTATTATTTGTTTTATAAAAGGGTAAAAATTACACCATATGGCACTAAAAAGAAATTATGATTAGTCCCTTACTTTTTTTCATCAAAAATATATAAAATATATCTAAATATAAAATATATCAACTTTAAATAATATCACGTACTGTGTGAAGCACGAGATTATATATATATTGCGCTTTATCATTGTGAAAAGTAATGAGTGATGATGTGGTATATATTGCGCTTCGGGTTTTAGATTATGGAAAGAAGGAATCAAAATCTGTCCTAATGGTTTCGTGTTCTATGTTCCAGGCTTTGGGTATCCAAAACCAGTAACCTATCCTAGCAGTTTCACATTCCGATTCCAGATTTTAATTTCGGAAATCAGATTTGAAACCGCTTAGATATATTTCACATTTTAGGAACTTGACCTTGAATCATTTGAAAGATTTCGGTTTGAATCCGATCCTTTTGTCCGGATACAATTCGATTTAGGGTACTCATAAAATATGCTTGCCCTTGAGTTTGACAGTCAATTCGAAAAGGACAAAATTAAGGTGTCTAAATTTAAATCCACATTTTAAAGGTCTCGCTATTAGAGAGTGTGTTAGGGGAAGGAGCATGATATAGCAGCTTTATCCCTAAATTGCAGTAACTAGACAAAGATTAGTTCTATGAAAAAAGTAGACTAAGTTTACTGAAATCCATTATAATCTAAATATAAAAAAAATAGTCCAAATCTACATATATTTTTGTCATCCCATTATTTCTTAATATGAATTAATCTCTAGCTCTTTATCATATATCACATGCATAGATCTCCATTAGGTTTGTTAGGTGTCACATTACATTATAATCCAACCCCTGTTTAGTCATTTGCAATCCGAGTCATTTGATTCGCATCTTGTTAGTTCCAATTCTAGGTAGGCCATTGTTTTGTGAAAAATATTTACTTCATAAGTCCAATATAATTAATCATTGTTTTATAATATAATAATGCTAATGATAAGGTTTACTTATTTAAGCAACTTGACATGGTTGGACACAAATATATTTTTGTTATATACTCTGTTTTTGGGTCCCGTGTAGACTTTTTATTTAAAATATTGTCTCCACTACTTCTGAACTTGATCAATATATAAACATATACAGTATATGTCTTATGTGGATCAGTTTTTCTATAAATTTACTTTAGTAAAGATTATACTTTTTCTTATGTTTAATTTATTATTAATTAATTAATTAAATTAGTTGTGGTTGTAATCATGCCCTGCTAATTCATTGGTTTATGGCAAACATATTGCATCAAAGATTAACCACTTTCAATACCAAATCTAGAGAGTGACGTTAATAAATAAATACTATATTCTATAGTCACACTTCACTTGATCATGCATACATGGAAACAACTATAGAAACTACTTAGAAATTTTGAATGAAGATTATGAACGTCAGTGTACTTGACGGTATATTATTTGGATAATAACCATTTACATTAAAAAAGTTGTTTTCATTTAGCTATAAAGCATTTAGCTGTAAGATTGTAAAAAAATTAAACAAAATTATAAGAAGTTTTAAAGTTAATTATAAAAAATTGTAAGTAAATGTAAAGATATGTAAAAAGATATAAGGAGTTATAAGATTATAAAATAAAGCTAAATATAACGGGTCATATTTTTAACTTCTACCATGCAAAACTTTAATCATGGGAGTTATTTTTTATTCCTTGTGATAGTGTTATATATTTATACTTGTCTTCTTGTTTAGAGTGTGTGTATCATTTTTTTAGATTGATATTGTTTTGTTGCATTTGATATAGTTACATAAAGTAGATATATTGTAATATTTTTTAAAAAAGAACTACGTATAACAATATAAAACATCGAGTAAGCCTCTAATGATGAAACTATTTTACATTATTTTACATAAAATGTTGTTTATAGTATTGTGTTTATGTACATATATAGAAAATTGTACACCCTACTAAAGTCCAACATTCAACAAATTTAAAATAGGTTTTGGTATATGCTACTATTCCTTTTGTTTTAATTTTTTTAATGGGTAAACAGGCCACCTGTTAGGCCCCTATTTTAGGGAACCCAACGAGCTTAACAGTGTCGGAGGATAAGGGTGTCGAGGCCATAAGTCTCCACCACACATAATATCCTCAAATTGAGAAATATTCCCCCCAAAAATTCGAACCTAGGGAGTGGGTGGAGGATAGAGCCAGTAGCCAACACGTCACCGGCCTCCTCGACCCTTTTGTTTTAAATTGTAATAGTGAATAACCTTCCTTTTTCCTCTCCTGTCTCTCATCTTTTCTCCTGGGGGATACCCTAGTTACCTCTGTCTTATTTAATTAGGGGTTTCCTTAGCTATAATATCTGGTGGTATGCCTCAATTTTTTTCAACGTCTTATTTTAATTACGATTTTACTAAACGTCGCCCTTAGGGCGATAGATAAGGTTATTGTAATTATTATTTATAAAATATTTATTTTTATTTTTATTTTTATATATAAGATACGAATGATGTTGTTTTTCAAAATAAAAGAATATGAATATTATTTTTTAAAATAATTTAATCAAATTATTTAATTTTCTAATGCAATTTTTTTTGGGAATTTTCTAATGCAATTTAATTTCCTTATTGAAAGGAAATTATCTTTTATAAAAAAATAAAAAGACAGGAAATAACATTATCAATTGTCTAACTAAACTCAATCTCTCAACGAAGCCTGGTGATTTGCATATTAATCCTCTTGCTTCAATTCATCAAGTCAAATCAATTTAGCTCTATATTTTTCACCCAATTTGCAATTGATCAGTTGCTTTTTTTTTCTTTTTTTGAAGGGTTCCTCTCTTATCCAATTTTAACCATATGTGGTAAATGAAGATTGTTAATTCGCAAATTAAAAGAGGTTTGATCAAATTATTTTTAAAAATAATATTTATATCCTTTTATATTTGGAAAGCAATAACATCCATATATGCTATATATAAAAATAGAAAATATTCTATAAATAACAAATTATGATAACCTTATCCATTACCGTAAAGGCGACGTTTAGTAAAACCAAATTAATATAGTTAAATTTACGATTAGTTTTCTATCTTTTATAATAATTCTCTCTATTTTAATCGTTAGAATTAGGTTTTCTTTCGTTAGTGTGAGTTTTGGCTTCTTACCCTAGTGTAAGTTTTATCTCTCGCCTTACTCGCGAGTTTTCATAAATCTGAAGGTGATAGATTATAGAAGATGATTCGATTTTATCATATAAAATCTGCTTATTTTAATTTGGGGATAAATCAACAATGTAATTTCATAGGGTCATATAATAACGATTTTCCTTACAAGTATAGCCTATCATGTAAAATGGGGACTTACTCCAAAGAGTGGTACTCAACTCGTCGACATTTAGGAAAGATGCAATGATATTGAAGAACACCGTTGGTAGTTAGAAAGACACTACAAGATTAGAGTCTCATCAATAATATATTTATCATTAACTTTTTGGTGATAAATATGTATTTTGATACTTTTTATTAATGAATATTATTTTTTCCATGAAAAAATTGTAATAGTGAAGAGGCCAACATATTGGAAGAAAAAAAGAAGAAGAAAAGTTTAGCTATTGACAATCAATTTCAAAACGAGAAAGAACCTTTAGATTTTGATGCAATATTATAGTAGCAAATCTTGACCAATCCAATTGACCATTTATCCATGTTGGATACTATGGGTACAGCTCCATAAAATGTAGGGCCAAAAGAGAAATCAAATTAAAGTTGAAAGTTAGAGGTAAGAAAGAGAGAGACATTAATCATTCAACATGCATGATTGATTAGGCTACTAGTGGCTATAAACTTTATTTATACATTTTATATATATATATATATATATATATATATATATATATATATATATATATATATATATATATATATATATATGGTTAATCATTAATCATTAAGCTACATTTAATTACATATATTCTTAAAATAATTATCCTACTCATGATGCTTCTGTATGTGAAATGAGTAGTTATGATAACACAATAGCAACAACTCTTACTATTGATTTTGTATTTATGGGTTTTGGAGAGTTTTAATAAATATAGACAGCCTTATCCTTGTAAACATTTTTACAAGTAGTTTAAATTGAAAATAAATTTTATTTATATTTATACTACTTTTTTAAAATATTATTTTTTTAATCTAAATGAGCCACAAAAGAAAGTACAATATAATTAAAGAGGGTGGAATCAAACCTATGATCTAATGTATCGACGACCTCAATCTTGACCACTCTGCTAAGACCTCATCAGTTTACTTTCTTGCGTAATTAAAATGACTGACGTTAGAAATAAGTTGGTTCAATGCAACCACTTATGTAGACATTCAAATACAAAATTCGATAATATAAGGGCAAAAGATTTTCAACCAAAACATTAATTAACTTCAAGGTAGTATATATGCTTATGTGAATCAGAAAATGCATATATGACTCCATATATATTATATAAACCCAAATAATATTAATATCATCATTAAAAACCAAAATGAAAGGTAAAGAAAAAGAAAAAGAGGTGGTTGCAGTAAATTATCTGAAGGACACAAATCAGAGAATGCTGAATGATGAGAGTGAGTGATATATTCACAATTTCACATAAAGCAAATGACTTCACAGCTGGGTCTAAAAGACCATGATGAATACAAACACAAGGGTTGACCCACCAATCAGATTTAAGCTTTTGCTTGCCTTCAAATGTCATTCCTTCATGTGCCTTGTTGGGCATGAAAAAGCAACCAACATTGCCCCTTCTTTTTTTGTGTTAATTAAAAAAAACACTTTTCTTGGGACTAAAATTAGAGCTGGGCAACAGGTCAGGTCGGGTCGGGTTCGTGTTCGTGTCGAACTTAAACGGGTTGAAATTTGCCAAACCCGAACCCGACCTATTTAATAATCGTGTTGAAAATCATCGACCTAACCCGTTTATCAATTAAACGGGTTGACTCGAACTCGACCTATTTAACTAAGTTGATGAAAATATAAATTTAATATAATTCAATGAAAAAAATTTCACGACAAAAATACCATATTTCCGAACTTGTTTAGTGTTCAAGCATTGAGCATTGTAGTTTAAAACAAACGGTACAAAGATTGGCATATTACAAACCAACTAAATAAGTCTAAATTCAAATTACAACCAACTTGAAATTATCCAAATTCGAATTACAGTTGCATAATCAACAAACCAACAAACCAACAAACCAACAACCAATTAAACAAATAAACGGTAAACGGTAAACGGTAAAAGGTCGACCTATTTAACCTAATTAATTAATCGTGTTAAATAGGTATTTTTTCGTGTCAAGATTCTCAACCTTAACCTAACACATTTATTTAAACGGGTTGTTCGTGTCAACCCATTTACATAAACGTGTTGAAAATTTGTACCCAAACCCGCCTAACTTCGTGTCGGGTTCGGGTCGGTAATCGTGTCGTGTCGATTTTCCCAGCTCTAACTAAAATCCACTGTCAGTACTTTTTTTTTTAATTTACTTTTCCCACCATTTTTTATGGTAGGATGAATAGATTTGATTGTTGTTTTTTTTTTAATTATAAGAGATATTGTGTTACACTTTAAGTTATATATTTGAATGAGACCATTAAAGCAGAAGATATTTTTTTTTTTTTTGCTTGTAATAAAGCAAACATTTTATTACCACATAACATCATCCCAAGCCAATTGAATAGGGTTTGTACTTCCTTCACCAATTACAATATAGCAAATACATCTTTTACCAAAACATTATAATATATCTCTTCATCCTAAATATTTCATATTAAGCTTAGCTTAATATTCAAACCTAATTGTAACTCATTGTTGGATCACACACCTTCTTCTCTAGCCATCTGAAGATGCTGCTAAACTTTTATCCTTCACATATTAAGTAATTTTGTTGGTATTACAACTATGGTGTTCACACAGCCAAATAATTTATCCTTCACATATTTGGTATGATAGTATTGGAGAAAATATAGGTTCAACTCGTCCTGTCTTAAATTGTAAATTTTGGATCTTGTATCAATGTATTCCTTATATTAAGTAATTTTGTTTACTATAAGGATGCTTTAATGTCTTCCTTGTATTAAGCAATTTTGTTTAGTATAAGGGTTTTATAATGAAGCAGAATCAAATGTATATGAGAATGGTTCGGAATATTATGCATATTTCCAAATAAACTTATTCTAAATGCACATGCTCAACTCTCTCTATAAACATAAATATCCATTCTTAATAGCATACTTCCCTGTAGGAGGATTCATTGCTGAAGCTACCTTTGATCTACTCTTTTGTCCTTGTGTAATTGCTTCTATTAACAACCACTATCCACAACAAGTTTATACTTTCACTAAGAAGTCACAATCAAATAGTGATGGTTATACGTAAATATCTGAAAAATGAAATTCAAGTTATTTGAAACCTCATTCAAAGATAAATATTTTTCTCTAGATCTTCAAACCAGATTTTTGTTTAAACCCTTCCAAAACATCCATTCTAGCTTGATAGGTACTCCATTGCTAGTATTAACAATAAAGAAGATATAGGATACCCATTATCTCACCCCTCTAGCACCATGTGGTTGGCCATTGTATAACAAAGAATAAGCATGCCTTAGGTTTATAACCCTTATCCTATATCTCCACACACTTCTATCCTGAGTCATATCCTTTGTTATTCGTAGATAGTTCAAATCATATCTAATCACTTCATCCTAACTTTTCTTCGGCCTTCCTCGTTCTCTTTTACTCTTTAGAAAGTTGATGCATTCACAACTTCTCACTGGTGCCTCTATACTTCTTCTCTTGACATGTCCAAACCATCTAAGTCTAGTTTCTTTCATCTTATCCTCTATAGGCGCTACTCATACTTTGTTTCTAATCTCTTCATTCCTAATCCTATCCAATATGTTGTTAACTTCATTCCTAGTCTCATCAATGAGAATAAAATCATCAACAAATAATATACACTGCGATACTTGGTTTTAAATCTCTTTAGTGAGCTCAACCATAACAACAGTGAAAAGAAAAGGGTTTATATTGATTATTGATGGACACAATATCAATAGGAAAGTCATTTATGTCCCCTCCAAGGTTCCTAACCCTTGTCCTTTCTTCTCTAAGCTCTTCCACAACACCTCATATAATCATTTATATTGAGAGATGATATACGTCTTGTAGGAAGACACCTCTTAACTTCGACCTATAATAGTTACACTTAATTATTAGTTTCTATAAAAAGTAATTATTAGTTATCAAATGCTATAAGTACCTATTTACTAGGCTAATAGGAACAAAAATAATACTCTAATGGAGTCAACCTTATTTACCAAAACGTATCATACACATAAAAGATAATATACATCATTTATAAATTGTAACATTATTCCAATATCTAATTATACTTTTTTTTTGCAGTTTAACACATAATAATATAATTTTATGTTAAGATAAGATATTTTGAATGCATATTGTAGCAAGATGTATATTATCTTTTAGATTTTGAAGCTATAAATTGGGAGAAAAAACAAGTGAAAGAGAATACTAATTAATTGATAGGAGTGGAATTAAAGTTAAGTAGCCGACATGATAAAAGCAAGGCCAACAAAAATGCAGTAGAATTCATAGTTTGTTTGGAGATTCCAAGATTTTTATTCACACAAAAAAAAAAAAAGCATTTTTCTGCCAATAAACTCAGCAAATCTGACACTTGAAAATAATTTAAGCACTTAAGTCCATGTCAATCATGAGTAAACATGCATCACTTGAAAGAAGTGATTAATTCCACATTGAATTGAATCCACCAATAAAATGCAATATAATGGTTTTTCCTGGATCCTTAATTCGAGGTTGTAATAATCCACTAAAAATGTAAGTTATCATAATTCAAATCGATTAGGACAAATCACATATTAATCAATATTGGTTTATGTTATATTCAAATTAGATTTAATAACATCGGTTTAAGTTGTATAATAACTTTAATTTATGATGTATTATATATATCGAGTCAAAACGGACTTGTTAAAGAATTGTTAGTGTGTTATATACCAAGTTAAAATGAATATTTATAATATAAGAGTAAATTTGGATCCATTTATAAGCATGGTTATTAAACTTAAGATTCGGATCTTACGATCTTACGATCCTACGATCCAACGATTTTACAATTCAAAAATCCTCCATCAATCCAACTCTTATTAGAATTTTACGATTCTAATTTATTTCCAAAACTATATTGTAGGATCGTAATACAATTATACAATCTTACGATCCGATCCACAATACTATATAAATTTCGTAAGGTAGTCATACATAATATATTTGAGAATTCATTAAAAGAATATTCTTTCGTATCAAAATCTTCAATAAAGTATAACTGAATTGAATTTTTATAAATCTTTATGAATGTTTACCAAGATTTAATTCTTATAAAAAACTTGACTATTACAAATTAATATTAAAATTTTACGACCCTCGATTTGATTCTACGATTCCAATTCTAATTCACCCTCATCGATTCTAATTAGAATATTGATTCTAACAACTTGTTAACTATTAGGTCATTAGAATTTGGATATATTTGATTTGAATTAGGTCAATAGGTGTAGGTCATTGTCACAATAGACTAATAGCTTACTGAGTCGAGTTGAATCATATTTATTTGGATTCAAGAATTAAAATCGATCAAATTTTGAATCTCTTTGTTAAAAAATTAAATCTAATTAGCGTTTCCTACGTCTTGTTGTAGTGTCCTAACTCTAACATCGCTTATTGGAAATAAATGAGTGTCTAGAATAAGCCTCATGATAATAAAGATTAGCATAATCAAAAGTTTAAATGTACACTTCTAATAAAGTATTTTAGAACTACAAGTTCACATGGGAGGAAATCCAGTACTAGCTATTATAATCATGCATGAAACCAATTGTTCTAAGTAATTTCAAGTATTCTAGCTAGGACCAAAAATAAAACTTTGCTGGCAAGTAACCGAGCTCAGCTCCTGACCCAAGTGGATATTCCACCGTTTGGTCCGGAAGCTTTGTGGCAAAAGTGCACTTTTTATTTTTGTGTTTCTTTACCGTTTGAGATAACATCTCGAGACTTCCCTAAAATTAATTTCAAATGTAAAATAATTAATAAAAATCTCCAATCACACTAACTCCCTGTAATTTCAATTGTGCTTATATTCATCACTCGTAGGAGTTGGATTCAAGCTTTCCCCACCCCCTTCTTATCAATGGACTCCTTATGTATACGAAGGAGTGCAATTCGCTTAAGAAATTCCTACCTCTCTATCTATCTCTGAGATGTTTGGATTTTTCAAACTCCATGGACATGCAGAAGATAAATGTTATCCGCACTCGAACCAAGACACAACTTTTACTTGTTCAAATAACAATTAAGGTGAAACAAGATCAAGAACAACGAATCTCTTTATGATATTCATTTTGCAAGTTAGTTATTACGAGTAGTTCGTATAAAGGATCAGACTAATGACGCCCGTCTACCTCAAAAAATGAAGCCCTTGACCCTTACCTTACTTGCAAATTATAATAGAAGAGATTCGAAGACACTATAAGTAAATGGCATATTAACTTTGTTATATATAGTAAAAAATTGGGATCGAATCCCGACGTAATAGCTCCTATAAATTATGTCATGAGCCTTAGTTTATAAACTCAAATTATCATAAATAATATTTTTGTTTCGATATTTTAGAACTCATTTTCTACGTCTATGATTCTCCTTTTCAAAAAAATTAGATTCCTTCCTCTAAATTATATCATATTATTGGGTGCATAAATTCGAGTAAATGGTATAAGTATTGTCCCCACAAAAAGTTTAATTTTAGGCTACTTTAACATATATAAAGATATTACTCAATCAATCAAATTCGGGCTTACTTTTATTTGGACACA
The DNA here is from genome assembly GCA_021018815.1 of Talinum fruticosum. Taxonomy (NCBI): domain Eukaryota; kingdom Viridiplantae; phylum Streptophyta; class Magnoliopsida; order Caryophyllales; family Talinaceae; genus Talinum; species Talinum fruticosum. The sequence continues at coordinate 445,818 of JAITYX010000080.1, read as the reverse complement.
TTCTTTAATCGAAATGTAATCCCTTGATCCCTAGTTTGATTACTACCTATAATTATATTAGTCATTTGGCTTGGGTTTGATTTGTGTTGATGTTCACGTCTATAAAATTTTGGTTCAAATTTAAAGTACTTCAGAATATTTTAAGTTCAAGTTTTGTCTATTGATATTTGGGATTATCCACATGTGATGAAACTACGAAGTTAAATCTTTTTGATGTTTTTGTGGCATTGAAATTAGTACAATTTTTTAGTGGAATTTGGTATTGAAACTACTTCTATATGCTTCTAAAATTTGAGGTGAGAAACCTAAACACCTAGGTTTTAGGGTTTAATGTTAAGGGCCAAAATGGTAGATAAAATGAGTAGAAATAGTAAACATAGTAGAAATGAATAAAAACGAATAGAAATGATTATAAACAAATAGAAATGAGCAAAACAGACAAAAATGAACATAACACAACAGAAATGAACAGTAAACAAAACGAAATGAGTTGAAATGAACAAAAATGAGCAGAATCAAGTAGAGATGAACATAAATAAACATAAAATATAAATATATATATTGGTATATATGTCAATTCAAACAGACTCTGAATAGAAATTACATGTACTATACTCACCATTAGTTATAGGCATAATCTCTTAATTTTGACATCAACCCATTACTAGGATTATTCAATTTTCCAAACTTGCAATCAATCAATGTGTACTTCTTCTTGCAAACCAATGAAATTAAGAAACCCATCTTCTTGCAAACCAATGAAGTTAAATAACCGATCTTCATGCAACACAATATTTTCCTAAGGGAAATTGATTCTTTTATTGATGTGTTTTCAAAAACCATTGAGATTCTTTTTAGAACACATCACATCCATTAGAAACACTTGATGATCCTATTTTTTAAATATTATCTCTCTATATCATATGTCAAATCTCAACCATTATGGGAGAGCCCTACCTAACACTTACATATTTATTATGTCCACAGTGATTTAGGGGAATCACTAGATTTTCCTTGTACCATATAAGATTATATTTGCATAGTTTAAAATCACTTTACACTACTTTGGTTGATTTTTCGTTACATTTTCACATGGAAGACTTAGGTTTAATTAGGATCAGTGTTTATACCTTTTGTAACAGAGGGCATTTGAGTCCGCTCGAAATTTTTCACAACCTCGAGATCAAGAAGTGCTCTAAATTATCAGATATAAACTGCTATAAACAATGTTTTCCCTCCTTTTCTTGCTTTCATGAAAAGAAAACCTTAGTCTCTCATGAAAAATCATAGCCTCTATTCATCTTTCGTAATGGTAAGAGGTTGTTATTAGCCAAATAATTGTTGATGTTAAGCTCTACTTTTCGCATTCGTCAAAGTTCCAAGGTATTTTCTTATCATTTAATATGTCTTATGGATAATTTTTCAATTGTCATTTTATGTTGTTTATTTTTTCACCTTGAACGTGAGTTTGATTCATCACTTATCATTACCTTAGCATAATTTATATAAATTAGAGCACCACCATTTCATGTGATTGATAATATATTAGAATGTGATTTTCTCAAGTGAAAAATTAATTGTTATCATATTAAACTTACTTATTTAATTGAGTTTATCAACAATAAAATTTCATACGATTCTAATATAGTGATCTTCTTTTCAAATGTAATATATCATATTAAATAAGAATTTATTTCATGAAATTATAGGCTTGCCTATATTCAGAAAAGACCATTGACATAAAAAATACAATTGGTGACAAGAATGATATTACAAATTCAGAGTCGGTTGATAGATTATTCACTTTTATCGTGTTAAAAATATAATATGATTTATTTTGATGTTTTATATTCAGTTTTACTGGCTTATGTCTATTATAAATATCATATTACTTTTCATCGATTATAGTTAATTTTGAATTAAATTCCACCCTATTATGTCCATTATATAGCATTAGCCTTACGCCTTATATAATTTTTTAAAAAAGAAAAATAGAACTAATAATAAGATGACAAATACAAGTAGGATAATTACAAAGCAACTGTGAAGACCCTTGACGCCATCAAATTGGGTGGACTCTTAACTTGCAATCATTTTCTAAACAACCAAAAAGCAAATGGCTACGTCACGATAATGCATTTGCAATTATTGACATTTATCCTTAATTAATTATTGGGTTTGCATATCATTAATCTCTAAACTTATAATGTGAAGGGGTTTAGCAAAATTTGCCATGATTAGCATAATTGAATATTTCCTTTAGAGATTAATTACGTATTCCTTTCACTCCAACTCCAACCACATTTCTTTGTGGAATATGACTCACTCATCAATTTGTAGGGTTCTCTTATGCCAAGTTAATTCTGTGTGAGGAGACTGGGGCACAACAGCTACCTCCTTATTTGTGAATGCAATTTTCTCATCTTTGTTTTTACCTTTTTTTTTTCAGATAATAAATCTAAGATGAGAATGTTTAACAGTTTTTTTTGATATCGTGTAGTTGAATGTTCAAATTTAGGTTTCAATAGATTTGAAATTACCTTACATAATAATTTAATATAAAAACTATTCAGGATTAAAATTTAGGTCTCAATAGATTTTAGGCATGAACGTATAAGCAAATTTCGTTGTTGAAGGCTTAGAATATGCTAATTATGGGGCCTATGGGTTGTCATATCTAGCTTCCTGTAATTGACTTCAGGCATTGGTGGTGAGCTCTTTATATTTGGTTCTGTTGAGTAGCTCCTCGACGTGTTTCTTTGCCTAAAAATATCATACAAGGTGACCCATTGTTGGAATATTACATCCATTTATGTCAACAATTCAATTGTATATTATTACGGGGTTGAAATAAAAATTGTATATTTATAGAAAATCAAAGAGGTGATGGTTTGATGGACATCACTATTAGGTCGTTACTTCCATCAGCCACCTTTTCTATCAGGGTTTAATTTGTGATGGAAGCACTTTTCTCCCGTATGTGGGTAAGGTTTTGTGAACCTCATAGTCTTGAGCCCTAATTTGGGTTGTGGTATTATCTCTATTGATAAAAGAACATTAAATTAAATATGTCAGAACTTTTAATTTAAACTATTAAGTTAAGACGTTGTTATTCATATAGAGTTACTTTTTGAATTTAGTAATTGGTTTACATAGAAGCAAAGGAGTTTTAATAAAGGCAATGGGGCCTAAAACAGGTGTACCTTTTCAACAAGTTATTGAAATGGGAAAGGAGAAATTGGGGGGTCTCTTGAGAGTGGAATTTCTTAAAAACAATAATTACAAGGGAAGCGTCTTTTTCATAAAAACAAGAGCCTCCCTGCCCTGGGCCTTTGCCTCTGTTGTAATGTTTCCATCATCTTTTTTTTTTTTTTTTTCCCACTTAGTGGATAAATGTCCCTTTCTTTCTTGGATTATCTCCTACTCTTTTAAGATCCCCGTATCATTAATTTACCCCCCTTTTTTCATTTCGTTCATCATAAGTAATACATCAAGGTCTGGTTAATAATAATAATAATAATAATAATAATAATAATAATATATCAAGGAGATAGAATAGAATCTCAACCTCCCCCGCCCCCACAAGTCTAGATCAAGATTGTTTCATTTTAAATAGTTATAAATTTGACGTCTGAATATTATACAAATATTATCAACTCACACAATTTAATAAAAAGGCGAAGAAATTTATAATAAAAATATATTGAAGAACCCCATCTTCTGAAAAAAGATCAATTAGTACTTTGTATTATTTTAGGTACCATTGGTGAAATGTAGTGTTTCACATGAAATAGTTGCAATTGATTAAGATAGGTATATGCATGAATGTGTAGCATTGAATGACTTGAATTTGCTTCTATCTTGTGATGATGAATTCTACGCAAATTCTTGACTAACCAATTTCTATACGATGTAATTGTAACGCTTGTTATAGTTTAATCAAAACTTGAATTCAAAAATTATAAGGCACGAAACTTACTCAACTAATGCCTGTACTTTTGTAATATGAAGAAGAGAAAAAGCATTTGTCTCTTGTTTCGGTCTTTTAATTTATAGTTTATAATATATGACTTTTTTTTTATTTTTTATTCCATACTTAAGAAAATTTAAACCTTCGTACAAAATAGGGGGAAAAATAAACAAATATCTTCATGAATTATAAGATAGTTTTTTATTAATAAATTTAGACTATTACATATAAAAAATTTTAAATTTTGCATGACTTATAAGATAGTTTCTTTTTAATAAATTTAGACTATTATATATATATATAGAAACTTTTAAATTTATAAACTGTTGGTCTGCATCCGAATAAGTTATTTTCCTTCTTCTAAAGTTTGCCAAAGTAACATGAATGCATAGATCTAATCCACTACTAAAACAAAAAAAAAAAAAAAAAAGAAGAAGAAGTTATTACACTATTAAAAACACTAAAAATACACTCCTTTTAAAAAGGGTAAGTAGCTTACTCTCCATTTGGAACCTATTCAAGGCTATTCAAGAAGGGTTCCAATAGGTAATGAAATTTTTTCAAGGTTGAACTCTTCTCTTTCTAGTGAAAATTAAAGATGGATTGGGTTATTCATGGCAAGAAGTTTAAATTTATTTTGTGAAATTTATTTTGGTTTTTTAATTGTTAGGTTTATTTCTTTAAATAGATACAACTATTATCTTAATTGTATGATTACTTTTCTGACTTTTTGCCAAACTATTTATCGAAAAAAAATATGTAATGAAATTTCCATATCTTTTATTTTAAAATAAAGGGTTGTAGTAATGGGCTTCAGATAGATGGGGAATAGAGAATAAAAACTTCTTTTCCTTTTTTTTTTTCCCACAAAAGAATATCACCAAAACAAATTGCAAAAACTCATTTCCGCACCAAAAACACAATACACATTTGAGCATGAATACCATACGCGACAAGGCTGGTTGCAAATGAAGAACAATAGTTCATTTCATTGCCACAAAAATTGCAGAATACAACACACAACTACTGGAACAAATATACACATTTTACCCGTCTACAAGTTACAATATCTAAGATATGTACTGCTCTACAGGGATTCCGACCAAGAGGGACAAAATTTTGGAGAGGAATACCGAAGATCAAGGGTTGTTAATCTCCTCTAACCATTACCGATTGATGTGGGACTCGCCAGATATCTACGTATGTCTTATAAACCTTATGTAGTGGTTGTTTCCATGGCTCGCCATCCATTTGTAGATACGCTTGCTCCCATTCATCGCCTATTATTTCAAATCGAATTGCTGCAGCCTGAAAGACAGATGTAGGTTTTCTGAATTCATGAAGCTTTTAGAGTGTGCGCCATGAACGTTGTCAACTAAATGGTACCAAGACTCTTCATTTCACCTTAGGTACCTGTTTCTAATTCTCGAAGTTGACATGTCATAAACAGTTTCACCCCTTATTTTAGACAAAATGCAAAATAGCCATAGTTCAACCATCTAGTCCCATATGACCTGGCGCTCTTATATATGTATATCTATTGCTTAAGTAGTGTTAATTGCCAGTATTCAACAACCCTTCTACCTAACCCTTCTATCTAGATGTAAGCAAGGAGGCTATTTTCGAGAGACCCACAAAAACTTTGTAATAGACATTTTGTTTTGGCAGTTTTTAACTTTAGGTAAACCATTCTATCCAATGCGTTCATAAATAAACACCCAACAACCATCCCATCAATAAAAGAATTCACAATAATGCCAGGCACTGGAATGGATCCCTCGGGGGGGTCATATGTACAATGTACGTATAGTATCCATTTGAATACAATCAAATGACCACTTCTCAAAATCAGCATGTGTATAACCTGTATAATTTGGTCCACCATGCAATTAACTTCTAATCCTCGCCTATTCTCATGTTGAGGGAACAATAATTGTCTAATTCTGAGAGGGATTTTGAACAGAAATAGACTCGAGGAGCTCACAAAGAGCACACTAAGTAATTGGATTTTATTTATTTATTTTTTGGCTTATGGGTATAGTAGATGCTATCACTCATGCAATCATAACTTTCCTTCCATTTCCTAACAATTCACAAGAAGCTGAGCCCCAATTTTCAAGAATTTTGCCGTGCATTCTTGTTGTAGAATATTATCTTTGGTTTAGTGAAATAATCTTATTTGAATTGATCATAATCTTATCGGTACAGTACTGACCTGGGCAATGTGCTTGGCCGAGATTAGTTCTACCATCACAAAAGATGCATGCCATCCATGCTTTAAACCAAAGATTTCAAGTAGACCATCAGCAGCATTGGCCTCAACAAAGCCTCTCTGTAGAAGTAATTCAGCATTTAAAGCAACTGCTACTTCAGATTTTACAAAAATTCTGTAGAGGGAGGGAAACAGGAATGGATGAGAGCTAAACCTTCTCCAAGTACTCGGGGCTCAAAGTACCCCATGGATGTCTTCCACTTCCATAAGTATGAAGATTCAATGCAACTATTGCTCTCACACTGGTCAAAGATAGAAGAGCTAGTATGAGTATACTAAATGAAACTATTCAATAAGAAAGAAAAAATGAGAGCAGTGTGCTCTTGAAACAGACTGCTGTCACAAAGTTCTGCTTAGGCAGAGTTAGGTGTGTGGGTAAGGGATCAAATCAATGCAACCTTAGGCAGAGTTAGGTGTGTGGGTAAGGGATCAAATCAATGCAACTTTATCCCTAAAAACAGAGAGATCATTTCAATTGGACCTTAGATGTTATAATTTTTTAAAAAAATAAACCACTTACTATCTACTATTCCAAGGCAAAAAAAACAGAAGAAAGTTCAATGAGGCATTGCGCGTTTAGTCCAGTAAACTGCCCAGAGAGCGGATAACAATTCCATGCTTTTCACTAAATAAACTGTGGATGCAGCTAATACTATATACAAAAAGCTGAAAGCTGGAGCATCTTTTTTTTTTTTTTGTGGGGGGGATGTGCAGAGGATGCTCTTATTGAATTGATTTGGTTAGACCAATAAACTATTTTGGTATTTCAGTTTATGATCCCTGGAAGAGAAATGGATAGAAGCATAGCATACATCAAGGTCTAAATATTTTAATGAAGAAGCAGTTAAGATAGAAAAATACTCTGGAGGGACTTGTATTTTCTCCCATACTGAAGAATTCACCTTCTTAATTCGTATCTTCAAGACATTTCTAAGCCCCCTGCAAGGTAGAAATAATCCCATTTGAAGAAAATGTGCAGGGAAAAGGTCACCATTCAAGGAACAAAATTGCATGATTCACAAAAATTGCTCTCCTGCAAGTAGCCATATACCTAATGAAACCAAACAATGACTCAATTCACAAATGCCATACACACTCTACAGTGGATTTCCTTCTTTTGTTTTTTTTTTGGGGTGGGGGAGGGGGTGGTTTCAAATATACACACATCTTGCACATACAATTTGCATGTATGAAACTAGTTCTTATTGGACCCTAGAGTTGAACGACATTGACAGTCTGCTAGTTCATGATAGAAGAAGACAATTGTTGTTTATTGTGATATCTTACTTGAAACCACCATGACACAGAAGCAAAAAGATTGCCTTACATAATGACACTTTCATCTGCTTGAAAAGTGGGGTTATAAAGTAGCCACCTCAAGAATATGAAGCCTTGAAAAGGGGATGCCATGGGGGACCTGATATCATTATATTGATATTCTAGAACATTATAAGAAAGGCCAGTCGAGAAAAACATTTTAAAGTAGTATAAATGAATTATAATGGGAATAGTAACAACTAAAATAAAAGTCTTACCATAAGGCTGGATCACTAACGCAAGGTGTAAAGAACCAACCTTGGGTGCAGCTATATCCAGAATAGATAAGCTGCCAAAAACAGAATACTTGCTAAGAACAAGGCAAACAAAGAAAGCTTCCAAATACATGTACAGTTAGGAATACTATGATAAAAATTAATAGCACAAAGTCAACTATTCGCATAAAAGTTGAGTCTGATCAGGCTCCAAAGCATTATGCTTTCCATTTATTCCTCACCAGAGGTTAAGCCTCTTCTTTTTACAAGTTGATAAACCAAGGATCCCTATAGCATTACAGATTAACATATCTTCAAAAAGAAGTTGTTATTCTCAGCGTTAGATGTCAAGTTAAAAGTTTTTTTTTTACACAAATGCATAATCATACAATGCAGATGTATTTCAACTAGTTGTGCAAAGGGAATGCTAATAAACTTTTTGTAAGGTGGGACAAGCCATGGTGGTGTATCTTATGCAAAAGAGCTGCAAGGCATGCCAAGGAAAGATGGTGACCCCCCCACCCCCCACCCCCACCCCCCCATGCGGCAATCCCAACTTGAACACACGTTACCCCATAACCTACAATTCGAGGCTCAGTGGTCAGTGCCTAAATCAGGCAGCATTTCTGTCATAACTGATTAGTACCAAGCTAAGCCATCTGAAAGGAATCCCTGATTACTAGTACGGTAAAACTGTTGGGCAAGACAGACATGATGCTTTTAAGGTCTTATATAATCATGGGAGAATATTGATGGCAATAGACATTATGTGAATGCGGCATAACTAAGCCAGGGATTTGTAGCCCACCTTGTGGATATTATGGAATGCCCCCAATATGTACACTTGTGGGGTAGTGAAGTGAAGGCTATGAAAAGACCCAATGTATTAAAGGGACACAATTTAATAGACTTATGGCACAAAGAGCTCCCCAGTGCTGAACTGACATGATTGCTTACTGCTGATTGGGAGAGCTGTGAAATAGAACAGAAGAATCATGGCTATACCCTGCCAAGGAATAGGGACAGGAAGATAGCATTAGTATATGAGTTTTACAGCCAGACAGTGGTATTGATTGGCCATGACGTAGCAAAGTCCGGTTTTCGCAAAGCGGACAGTGCATCTGCTCCTTTCAGGAATGCAGGGAAGCTGTCCTACTAATACTTTTTTTGCCTTCACAAAGAAGAACATTTGCCTAGAACATGACCCATGGACAAATAACAGGAGAAGATGTTATGAAGAGAAAAGAAGATTAATCACAAGACTGAGCTACTACAAGCTAAAAGAACCAAAACATCAACCTGAAGCACTTCAGAAAAGCTTAGAAAGTTCCTAAGCAGAATATTGTTCATAGGGGGAAAGTTCCAGCGGAAGAGACTCTTGACAAAAAGATAAACCAAACCAAGACTCTGGACTTCTGCCCAAGGTAGCATCAGGGAGAAGATCCACTGTACGCAGCCTTACCCAAACATTCAATTTCAAAAGGGTTTTTCCATAGGATCCTAGAACTCTAGGAGAGGCATTGGTCAGTTCTCTGTAACAAAAGAAGTAGAAGATAGCATACTGCAGCAATTGCCTTAGTCCCTACGAGAATACAAAAGATGAAATCTTTCCCATCAATGAACTTTTTATGTTTAGCTGCCTAGGAAATGGTCAAGACATCTATTGCGAGAAAAAGAAAAACTTAAATCATTGAATACATGAAACAAACACGAAATACACACCTTATTTGCAATTGGACCCTGTGCAAGGTATGGCTTCTCGTTACGCAAGTTATGGAAGCCATATGCTACTTGAGCATCCATACCTGTACACACATTTGAGACTTACTAGAGTTACACATCGTTGGAAATTCCGCAGACAAAAAAATGAAGCAGAACATGCCCTATTCTCTGGAAAATTGAATAAGAATTCATAGACATCTGAAGCCAGTATTACTCAAGTGCAGGTATGCCAAGAGTCACAGGGACCTGGCGATACTCACGTTGAAGAATGTCTAACATGGGTGTCATGTTGGACTCAGTAAGTCCTAAAGAATTTTGTATATTTTTTGTACAAAAGGGTCGAGTGTCCATACCCAAGTCTAAGTATCTAGTCTCTAAGACAATTACTAGGGGACAAATGAAGAGTTGGAGTAGCATAGCTCCATGCAGCAGATTCAAGGCAACTTTTGGCGGTGAAGGTATCAAACCTCAAGGACAGACATTTCATGAAATTAGCAGCCATCCAAGGTCTCTGTAGAGAGACACAGAATACAACAATAACCATTGCCAGATGACCAACCATAAAGACTGATATACACAATTATCAAGCATTGACATTCTTGAACTATACGAACATTTTCAGAATGCCTCCATTTTGCCTTACATTTTATAACAGGGCAAAGAAATATAGATTGACTTCACAATTAACCTCTGAAGCAGCAAAGATGTACCACGTTTCTCTTCCCTCCAATTCACTCATACAAGTGAGACAGTATGGAAATATCCCAATGTTTTCGAGAAGTCCTAGTGATATCTTTTCTAATTACAATTATTTCAATATCAAAAAACAGAACAAGCCTTGATAAAATATGACAGACCAAATGAGCACATATGGAAATTAGCAGACAGCCAGAGCCAGGAGACCAATTCAACCATCACATTACAACTATACCTGGCAATCGGGTCATTCGGTTCGGGTTAACTTCGGGTCGATCTTGTTCGGGTCCGGTTCGGTTTCGGGTTCGGGTCAACTTTGGGTCGATCTCGTTCGGGTTCGGTTCAGGTCAACTTCGGTTCGGTTCAACTTCGGGTCAATTTTGTTCGGTTCGATTCGGGTTAATTTCGGGCGGGTTGTAATCGGGTCACTTTTTGGGTCAAAATCGATTCAAAATTGTACCACTATAGGCACAAAAGTTCATCCTGAGACACCCAACAAAAAAATGTGGGTTGGGTCACTTTTATTCGGGTTAAATCGATTCGTATCTGATTCGGTTCGGGTCATTTTGGGTTCGGTTCGGGTCATTTTGCGTTCGGGTCGGTTTCGGTTCGGGTCATTTCGGGTCGGTTCGATTCGAGTCGGTTCATTTCGGTTTGCGGGTCAAAATCGGTTCAACTATTTCGGATGTCGGTTCGGTTTGGGTTTCGGTCGTTCGGGTTGACCCGTTCGGTTCGGGTCAGTTTTGCCAGGTCTAATTACAACTAAAGGGTGTGCACTTGATGGATGACCTCCAATTCAGCTCTAGTTAACCATGAAATGAATGAGACATATGAAAGTGTAAGAAGAGAGGCAGATCCAAAATAAATATTTACCAATGCTAAAATAATTATAGAACACTCCATCGAAGCAAGCCACTCTCTCAGGCAGTCTACCTTGAAGTATTATATCCTGCACAACCCAGAACTCGTCAGTTGGTAAAAGATACCACAACTTCAGGAAGCAAGAATAAAAGAATAAGAGTACAAACTAACAGTTATTTTGGCAGGAGTTAGCACCCTAATTTCCTAAAGAGAAACTTTGCGGCATAACAGGAGGGTCAATCCGATTAATTGGCATTGTAGAAAATTTCACATGACTGACAACTTTTGGAACAAAAGACAAGAACTCCCATCATCTCTAAAGGCATCTCCAACAAGCAGTGGAGGAGCCACATTACCCCACTCAAAAAAAAAAAAATTCTTAGTTTTTCATATTAACTTAGGGAAGAAAAAAAATAGCATGTATGGACTGGGCAATTTGTTGTGAGAGTCTACTTTTAAATTTTGAGGGACCTCATACTTTCTTTTTTTCTAAATCTGGAACTGCCAACAGGGGTCCCAACCCCTTTTGGAGGAGTCCTGAACTCGTAGGAATGTCCTATTAGAAGCCCCACAAGGGCAGGATGCCTCAGTGGAGAGAAATATAAACTGAATGTGCTATTGGTTCATTTACATAGATTACAAACTGGAACAACAAAAGCATTTAAAAACACTTCATGTAACAAAATACAAAATCAAGAAATAAAAAAGAAGGGGTGTGAAGGAGAGAATTGATCTATCAAGACTTCTCCCCTATTTCAGTGTCAATAACAAACATTCATAGCTTCAATTTTTTAAGATAGGAGTAGCATCTTACATTATTGCCACGCTTTCTGCAGCTTGTTTCACTTTCATTCCATCCTCTTATTTGCTACTTCCAATTTTTCCTAACTTTTCTTATTCTTTTATGCACAGTGCCCACAGGGGTGGGCGGGGGGTTGAGACTAGATAACAAACAAAACAATGTGTTTTTTTTTTCTTTTTTGGGGTGGGGGCGAAACATGAGAGGTGGCGAAACAATGTGAGATTGTAACCTGATCAAAAGTACACTTTTCTGTTGCCCTCATACAATGAGGCAGCTCCATAGCTTCCCCAGCTGGCATAAGTATTGAGGCATGCCAACTGCACAGTAGCCATAAAAGTTATTAACAAACAAAAAATAACATGTAAGAAACTGAAACAAAAGTTAACACTCCATAGTTTTCTTTTTATTGAAAGAAGGGTGTAACCCTTTCCGGCCGTGAGTATTAAGGTAAAAACCTTCCCGAATAAGTACACTTATGGGGATTCGAAGTTATATTTTCCTCCTTACTTGGAGAGAGGTTGCTACCACCTCAACCAACACTTTATTGGTCAATACTTAATAATCAACACACAAATTATTGCCTGTTTTAAAGGTATGAAGGGTTGAGCTTCCCTATAATGTCTTAGCTCCCTTCATTCTAAATTAGGATTAAAGCTAGTTCATGATGGCCTTCTCATTGAAGTACAGATCTGAGCAATCCAGATCCCAAACACCTGAAGGCTCTATAACCTGTCAACTACACAAAAAAGATGGATGCTGCAGAGATAGCTAGCATGTTCATCACCATTATGTCATGCAAAAAGTAATGGAGAGAGAGAGAGAGAGAGAGAGAGAGAGAGAGAGAGAGAGAGATATTATGCTCATAGGCCAAGGAGTTACCTATCTAAATAACAAATGGGTCCTGTACTAGCCCTATGAAGAGACCTTTTCATAGCCGACTTCCAACCAAATGGAAATGAGCCACCCTATAAATTGGTAATCCAAAATAAAGCACTACTCAGTTAGGGTTTGAAATTTTAGTGACATGTGATTAAAAAGAAATGAAACCAATGCTGTTACACATAACCAACAGTTCAGTCCTTAGAATATAAGCGAACACCTACCCAGCCAAAACTCCTTGATAGATCATTCCCTGTGCCAAGAGGGATAATAGCCACAGGAGGAAAAGGAAGCCTATCCTCCTCGTAAAGTACTCCTAGACATCCAAGTACCCAACCAACTGTACCGTCTCCCCAGCGACCTGCCAAACAACCAAATGTCGACTTACTATTAAATTCTTCAATTGCCAAGGAACATTGGCCACTCATTGGTAAGAACAAAAATGAAGAGTGAAGAGTTAATAGCTAACAGGAAAGATGTCCAAAAAGGTTGAGCTTGGAAACCCCCTCCCCCCAAAAAAAAAAAAAAAACCTGGAGAAGAATTTGAGCTTCGCAATTCTATACAGGTGAGCACAATGTTATGAAACTATACAACATACTTTCCATGGCAGGAAGCCAATCAACAATTCAATATGAATCCATCAGTCAAGGCAAGTACATTGAAATGGAATCTAGACACCTCTAAAACCCCTGCCAAACAGAAAAGGAAAAATAATATGTGACTAAAAAAATGGTATACTAATGTTAAATTAATTTCAAAGTTCAAAATCCATATATTTTCCTATGTGCAAAGGTTAGCTCAGATTTCTGCAAAAATGCTTTAAAGACTGGTAAAAGAGCTTCACTTTTATTTTAACAAAAAAAAAAAAATGAAGGATGTGAAAAGGCAAAATTGTTGGCATTCATATTGCTCATTTTTCTAATTTGCAATTTTCATTCTAGTTAGAACTAATCACTGGAATCTTCTCGTTCCTATCTGCTGAATTACTGCCGATGCATATGATCAACTAATAAATTGGGCAACTTGACATAGTATTTCAAAAATCAGACAAGAAATGAAAGTGTAGTATCTTGTCGAAGCAAACAGAAATAAATCAGCAGAAGAAAAGCATACCACTATTCTCAACCTTTGTCGAATCTCTTCAGCACAAAGATCACCCCCGCTAGCCAACTCCTCCAGGCAACCCAATCCATTCTGTACAAACTCATTAGGCTTGACCTCAGAAAGGTCAAATACCTGAAGTAATAAAGAACAACAAAATAAAAAAATGGAGCAGGAAAAAAGGTAATTTCCAATCCAGCAGTCTTAATGACTTAGAACAATTCAGCCAAGCAAAAGGTCAATGGTGTTCAATGGATCAGAAGCCAAGGTTTGATGCTTGCTTATCAACATGCTTCAACATATACAGAACATAGAAAGATATGTCTGGATTCGGTACAAGAAAAAAGCAATAAATCCAAATTCAAAAGCAAAACTTGCTGTCCCCTCTGGCAAATTGACATACACAAATTACTACCAGTGAATTGTTGACTGTTTTAAGCCAACATTTTTTTCTGATATCTACATGGCAGATAATGTGATGATTGAATGCGTAAATCTCACAACTAAAATCAAAATAAAGAAACAGAAAATAAATAAAGAAGTATACATTCTAATCAGTAACATTAAGCAATAACACCCTCCCTCTATACTTACTAACTAACCAGCTAACCCGCTATTAATAAATATACAAATTGACAATGTTAACAATAAATACTTTCATTCAGGTCAAAAAGCAAAAATCTTAGCAATAGCAACTCCCATGGATCCTGTTTTTGCGGGGTTTGAAGAAATTCAAATGTAAACTTATGCAAGCAGAGAAATCAATTTCAAGAGATTTGCGACCAAAAAAAAAAACAAAAAAACTTACAGCTCCAGAAAACCCCCAAAATAATGTTGGAAACATATTATCTTGCAAAGCCACCAATCCTTATATCAAGTTCCTCGGATCATATGGTCCACAACACTACATAATCAAGTTTACATGACAAATACACTCTTAAAAAATATATATATATAGACGTGGTAATTACAAACATGCTTCCAGGGGCCCACGAGATGAATAAAATAACCCACCAAATTATTCATAATTTTCAGCAAGTTTTTTAAAATTTCCAGTACATGATACTATTATAGAATAACAATTGCCTTTTCTTTTTTTTTTTTTTTCTGGAGAGAGAGAGAGAGAGAGGGAGACATAGGAGGGGAGAGAGAAAGCAACCTGCTCCTCGCTGATCAACCGCTGAAGGCGCATTTTGAGCTCGGGCCCATGGCGCCCACCACTGCGAGAATTGATGAAGACGACAATGGGCCCCTCTGGAGCGTCGATCTCCACAGACGTCAGGAGCTTCGCAGAAACGACGCCGGAGTCGGTGTTCCCGGAGTTGATCGCACGGCGGAGAGCGAGGCGAATGTACATGGGCATTGAAATCATCTTCCTCAGCTCCTCCTTGTCCAAGCCACCTCCGGCCGATAACCCGAACCCGATTAGCGAGTCTATCATTGACGACCTACCCACAACCTTCGAACACCCACTCGAATCCCTCGACTCGTTCTTCGACGGATCTCCCAGATCATTCTTCGTCGTCGAATCGTCAGCGGCATTGTTCTCCGTTGTCGAACCATCTGACACATAATTCTTTGTTGAATCAGTCGCCGGCGACTCCATCTCCGGTGGGTTTGATTGATTAATTTGAGAAGAATTATCCATGTCGAAAAGAATTCAAGGGTTGTTTGTCTGGATTTTTGTAGTTGTGATTTAGGGAGAGATAAATGGAGGAGAGAGAAAAGGGAAACCGGGCTGATCGCCGTTGCCCGGCGAGGTGAAAAAGATGAATGAGGAAGGAGGGAAGGAGAGAGAGTGGACGCTTCAGTTTCAAATCATTAATAAAATAGTAAATTCTTAATTTTTCTTTCATATAATAAAATACTTCCTTTTTTAAAGTAAATATTCCTCTATTTTATTTTGAAATTCTGTTTTTTTACGACACTAGTGTTATACCTTGCATAGGATTTAGTTATTTTTTATTTTAATTTTATTAATATAAATAAATAACAAAATAAAATATATAATTTAAAAAATAAATGATAATTTTATAATAATATAATTATTATTTTTACAGAATTTTTAAATTTTTTTTGGTGCAGATAAAATTTATTTTATTTTTATTATAACTATATTAACTACTTTTAAAACTTCTCTACTATATGGGTTTTTTCTTTTTATTTTTTATACATAAATAAATATTATTGAAATATTAATTAGTTTAATAATAAATATATTATAGTCATACTAATTACTTTATATGTA
Organism: Talinum fruticosum; assembly: GCA_021018815.1. Classification (NCBI taxonomy): domain Eukaryota; kingdom Viridiplantae; phylum Streptophyta; class Magnoliopsida; order Caryophyllales; family Talinaceae; genus Talinum; species Talinum fruticosum. The sequence goes on along the minus strand of JAITYX010000080.1, from coordinate 429,734 downwards.
GAATTAAAAAATTATTTTTTTAGTACAGTAATGTATTAATTCAATCTAATATGAACATTTATATAGTTAAGTAATTATATGTGGTTATTACATATGTTATTTTACGTTTTACTTATATAGTCATATGCCTTTTATTTTGAACCGATAGTTATACATTAATTATATCCAACTTTTGTAAATTATTAAAAAGTATACTAATACATATACTAAAAAATATATAAATAGCAATGGGTTTCCGACTGATTTTCCGATGGGGTTTGCTAAATTTCGATGGGAATTCGACGGAAATGTCCGTTTGAATTCCATTTGTCGCTATTTCTATATTTTTTGTAATGATATATAGAGTGGTAGTATTTGAATGTGAAAAAATTATTTTTGGATCAATACAAGCAATTAGTTCATGCTATATAATTTCATATAAATTAATTACTTAAAATATAATTAAATACATTGTTTATATAAACACAATATTTATGAGATATTGCCATATAAGCATTTTATGTGTCATTCATATAGAGCTCCTACTCAACTTTTAATATATTAGGGTATAACTCTTGCTATGTAAAGGCATTAATTAAATTTTTAATAATTTTATAATTTAATAATTTTATTATTTGTAATTAATTTACAACAATAAAAATTAATTGTAAATTAAAAAATAGTTATTTTTTTCAAATAATAATAATAAATTAACATATTAGATTATATAATTTATTATAAAGAGTAAATTGATATGTCTCTTTATTTTATTCTATTTTAATTAATATATTTTTTATTCTTAATGTCCATTTTATTTAATGTTAATATGAATAGTTCCAACATTAAATTGAATTAAAATTACATTAAATCTACCTATTTTTTGGCATCCTCTCGTAGCATCCTACGTGTCAGTCATACATTAATTCAACTCAACTTTTAATATATATATATATATATATATATATATATATATATATATATATATATATATATATATATATGATTTTACTCGATATTTATGGCCTGTTCCACTTAGTTGTAAGTAAAAGGAGCTCTAAGACTCGTAAGCTGTAAATTGTAATATTCTAAAAAATTGTAAAGAATTGTAAGAAGTTGTAAGTTAGAGTTAAATGAGACACGACCAACCTTCGATATTACTAATGCAATTGTAAATTTTTTTCTTAGGAAAACACAGTTTTTCTAAGAAAAATTTAGGAACAACAGTATTATCAACCATCGATGGCGGAGCTCTTTCGTTTCCAAAGGTGTTTCGGGGCACTCTTAGTAAAAAAATTGTTAAAATTTATGTTTAAAATCCTATAGAATATATAAAATATTTAAATGGGACACCCATAAAAATAATAATACTTATAAAATTCAAGAATATTAAAAAATGACACTTTTAAATATATTTACTCGCTCCGCCACTCGTCGACCATAATCCTTATTGATTCGCACCTTTATTAGAATTATTTAATTTAAATAAATCTACATGTTTAATGATTTAATCCAATAAATAATCTAGACTTACACTATATTTGAATTTTATGAAGGGGAAGAAAAGTGAGATTAATCGAGAGAAGGGGAATGGAAGGAAGGAAAGGAGAAGGAAGTATAAACTTTAATACTATTTAGAATCTTCCCTCCTTTACATTCACGTCCAATTTAAAAAGAATAAAAAAAAAGAGAGAAAATGAGAGGGAAAGGGGTGAAGTTTTCCCCTCCCTTCCCTTTTTTTTAAATAAAAATAAAAGAAAATCCCTTTCCGTGTCCCTGCTGTCTTTAACTTTCAAACAAACTGTTAATATATATATTTCCTAAAATGTGATGGTAGTTATTGAGATTCTTGAAGAATGTCGACTTCTGCAGATATTATTTAGTATCTTCTCGTGTTTCTCATTGATATGTTTATTTTTTTAATTCTTGGGGTTTATCATTAGGGTAGTGGTCGGGCTTGCCCAAAGCTTCTATTTTCGGGCTAATTCGTTAAATTAAACCCCTCTGAAATTTGAAAAACCCCCAACCCAATTCACATCAGCTCCGCTCAAATGCACAATTATAGGTCATCTGAAACAATGTGGCAGTCATCCCACTAATGACGTTTAGCATCCTCTGAGGATATTAAGTCTTGGGTTCATTTGGATGGGTTGACTTTCCTGCAATTTCAAAAAGCTTGGATTTTGGAGCTATTTCCCTAAAACGCAATCTCAATTTTCAGCCCCTTCAGTTGATTCATAAGTTTGATCCAATTTTTAGCAGGTGGGCATTTTTGTTTTGAGTGTTTCTGCAGCTCTTGCTCTGATTTATGCTCTTTCATTGGTATAATTTTTTCCTACCTTAAAACCCTTGCTGTAAAATCTACCTTACATTTGTGTAAATTGAAATAGGAAAAATTACTAGACTTTATTAATTTCTTTTCTTATGAAAAGCTCTTCTGTGTGATCAAAAAAAGAAAAGAAAAGCTCATCTGTATTTATTCAATAATTTCAGAAAAGTCTCAGATGAAGAAGAAGGCTCCACAACGTTATCTGTTGTGGATGAGGAGTTCACATTTCCTGTAGATGGCCGCCCATTTCAGATCTGTCATGCTTCTACCATTGTTGAGGTGACTGGTCTGAATATATAATTTGTTGATTTGATGTTTATGTTGGAAAGTTTAATTGTCATTGTAAAGAATATGGAAGTGTTTGTTGTCCAACGCTGACAATATTAACGGCTTTGAGCTTTGCATATAAGCCAATTGACAATTGATCTCGGGTTGAAACCTCACTAGACTTAGGGTGTGTTCGGCAAGTAGCGTTTGAGGTAGTGATTAGTGTTTTGGAGGATGTAAAACACTACTTATCTAAAAATGTAAGTGTTCGGCAAAGTAGTGTTTGACATAGTGAGTAGAGTTTTAGGTAATGTTTTCGAAAAGCTACTCAAAGTAACGTTTTCAAAAACACTACTTAGTGTTTGCATATAATTTCCAAAATTCTCCTTTTTATTTTCTAAAATCTTTTATCAATTATGTCCTTTTAAGTCATTTTATACAAATCTGCTACTTAAACAAGCTACTATTACCGAACACACTTGATCTCAAATCACTAGTTGAACATCTAACCACTAACCACTAGTCAAGAATGTGACTAATCGCTAATAAAACAGACTAACAACTATTAAAACAGACTAACCACTACTAAAACAGACTAATTTTACCGAACACGCCCTTATATGTATTAGCGTTTGAGGTAGTGATTAGTGTTTTGGAGGATGTAAAACACTACTTATCTAAAAATATAAGTGTTCGGCAAAGTAGTGTTTGACATAGTGAGTAGAGTTTTAGGTAGTGTTTTCGAAAAGCTACTCAAAGTAATGTTTTCAAAAACACTACCCAATGTTTGCACATAATTTCCAAAATTCTCCTTTTTATTTTCTAAAATATTTTATCAATTATGTCCTTTTAAGTCATTTTATACAAATCGACACTTAAACATCTACTATAAACGAACACACCTATCTCAAATCACTAGTTGAACATCTAACCACTAACCACTAGTCAAGAATGACTAATCGCTAATAAAACAGACTAACAGCTACTAAAACAGCTAACCACTACTAAAACAGCTAATTTTACCGAACATGCCCGAAATTGGAGGATCATTTTTTGCAAGTTGAAGAGGATCATTTTTTGGTTGCTTATTTTGGGGGAATAAAAGAGGGAGCATCAGATGTGAAGATTTGGTTGCAGAGATATAAGGCAAGTGGAAGTCAACTTGTTGGATTTTTGCATTGAATTTCTATGACATATTTTTCACTAACGAAATTGATAAAGTTCTCCAATTAAGACCTCTGTCATTATCTTTTGTAGTGATTGACATAAACTTGAAATGCGAACTTCTGAAAATTATGCATATATTTCTGATGTGTATATTTCTGATCAACCTCCATTTTGATTTTATCGTATACATTCTATATCTTTTTTTGATAGACGATTTCTACATATATGTTTAGGAGTCAAGTAATGTTATGTATGGGTTGACCTCTCTAGAGCCTTTACCCTAGAATTAGGCAGGCCTCATGCTGGGTAGTTATGTTATTGTTTATCAATGCTGATTTCATTATGTCAATTGTGTTTCTCATTTGCAGGATGGTTCTTGGAGCTTCCCTGTTGTCATTGATGAACAGCCATCGTTTCCAATGTGGAATCCCGTACTTTTCAAGGCCTCCGATCAATTGCTCTTGTTTTACAAAATTGGCGACACCACTGAGAAGTGAGCTCCACTTCTTTGCTGTTGCTGGATCTCTGTTGTATCTCTTGAATAATTTGTGTAGCAACTTTGCTGCTAGTGATCTTTTTGTTGCTGCTAGTTCTTTTGCCTGGCTTGTAGGATCTTTTCTTGTGTTGTACGCACTCAATGCTTTTAAATTCTTAGGTCAAGTTGAAAGAGCCTGTTTATCAATTAACTGTTGAGCTACATACATATAAGTATCTAACACCCCCCTCCTTCAATCACCCACATCATTCAGGACCTAGGTTATTGATTTGGTCTGGTTACTAAACCCTTTATGTGAAGAACTGTAGCTTTGAGTGGCAAGATCTTTATTACAAAACTTCGAGGTCCTAGATGCCGTGCCCAATTGAGGACATTTCAGACCCTTTCTTAGACATACATTGGACATTGAACAATGTTTTTATTTATCTATTCATTTTCGTTTTCTTTTCTCCCTCTTTTTTTTTTTTTGGGGGAGGGGGAGGGGGAGGGGGTCGAGAGGGAGGTGGTTTAGTATCCTTATACAGGAACTACACTGCAGCAAACCTAGTTTGCACGAAGCTGTGAGCAGGTATTCTGTTTTTAAGTCTTCTACATATTAAATGAGATTATAATTTATACAGCTTCTTCAAAAATTCCGCAAGACAAACAACCTTTTTGCTTTTTAGCAGTAAAGCTATATATATTTGGATTACAGTAGGATCCACATGTTTACAATAAATGTCATTGCTCCCCTCCCCCAGTATGTGTGTGTGTGTGTTTCTTTTTTCTTTTTTTTTTTTGGGGGGGATTTACTAGAAGAGCAGAACAACTAAAAAGCAGAATTGTTGTGATTTTCTTACTTGTGCCCATTGATGGCTCTTAAACCTCAGTTGGTCTGGATGCATGAAGCGTTCATCTGATGGGGGTTACACTTGGAGTCCGAGAGAACAACTCCCTCCTGGTGTCCTAGGACCTATTAAGAACAAGGTCTGCTACGAACCACATACATAATTCATTTGTAGTTTCCTCTACACTCTCCATATTATGACTTTGCAGGACCCTGAATATTGTTTCCTTTCTTCTGTCCTGAATAGCCTATCTTACTGGATAATGGGCTAATGATATGTGGATCCTCTGTGGAAAGCTGGAGGTCTTGGGGAGCTTGGGTGGAGGTTAAATATTGCAAACCCATACATGACTTTTTATCTAAAATATGCAGCGGGATCATTTTTTTCCTTGAAATGTGAAAATTGTATGACTGGCTTCTTCAGGTTACTCCAGACTTGGGTAAGACTTGGAGAAAATATGGGCCTATTTACATCCCTGGTTATCCGCTAAGTGTGATTCAGCCAGTACCCTATCAGGCATCAAATGGAACTCTACGTGTTCTACAGTGATCTGTCATTGGCAGTGTCTGTATGTTTGAATCTCTAGATGGTGGTCAAACCTGGAGCTATGCGGAGCCAACTCAACTCCCAAATCCTAATTCAGGTTTTTAAAGAACACAATTTTTTCTGTAGTTTTTAACAGTGGTTTTCAGCTTACACTTGTGCATATACTTAATTTCATCTTCTGTGAAACTGTGTCGCTATTATGCATGTCCAGTTAGTCATATAACTGGAAAAACTGACCTGTAATAGGTTACCAGATATAATGATCCAAACCAAACTTAAACCTGACCACAAGGACTTGTTTGCTAGGTCTAGTTACTTGAGCATTGTCAGATTTATGGGTAGTTTATCTGCATTAACTAGTGTGGCACCTAATCCAGCAAACTTATATACTAGGAATTGACGGGGTGAAGTTGAGGGATGGTCGCCTCAAGGTTGCTCTCTCCAATGACAATGGTGACTCATGGGTCGATGCTTTGACCCTTGAGGATACTGCTGGAATGGAATTCTCCTATCCTGCTGTCATCCAGGCCAGCGATGGAGCAGTCCACATCACTTACACTTACAACAGGACACAAATTAATGTATCTTCTTTTTTCTATCTTTTAGTGGGCTTTGTTCATGTCCTAGTCTTGCTAGTTTTTGGCTAACTATAGTCTTATCCCCCTCCATGCTGATCACGTCCTTCTCTTCCCTCATACCTTTTCTAAACCATTTCTAAAACCCAGCCCCTTGTTTCAAAAAAAAAGGAAAAAAGAAAAGATTGCTTGAAGTGTCCTTGGTGAGTTTGGTCGAGTGCTTTGAGCTAGACCCTATGCGGCTTGACCCATGAGTCTCTGGTGCAAAAGCGAGTTAGTCCAGCTTAGCCTATTCTGCCTCGAAGGCCGATTTTGACTACTGCTATTATTCAAAATATAATTTTATCACCTTAACTTGCAATGATAAAGCTGTCTACATCGTTTCTCCTCAAAATTTATTTAATCGGGATCCACATTAGGATGGTTATTGTTTAGTCTTGCTGCATACCAATGATTTGATGTGTGTTTTTTCTTTGCTATAGCATGTCACCCTTCAAACACAGCTGACTTTAACGCGGTTTCAACTTGACGCTGCTCAAAGAACTTCAGTGCAATAATTCATAGTACATGTCTACCACTTGTGCATCTCAGCCCTCTTTGATCACTCCTTCGAACTAGGAATTTTTTTCGCTCGAAGATCTTTCCCACGTCGTTCATCTTCAATTCCTACCTTCCCCTCTTGTATGGAGCAAATGATTTTTTTATGTACCTTATGTTATTGAATGCCGACTAGGAATTTTTCTTTTAGGTTTCGGAGTTGGTGAGTCTGAATTTGTTCGCATCATAAATTTTTTTGGTTTCTTGCTGTTGAGGATGAGAAATTATGTCCTTCAGAAAAAGAAGAAAAGAGAGAGATATGTTGATTCTAGGGGTGTGCCGAAATTATTGATGAGCTTATTTTTTTCTGATGAGAGAACAAGCAACTTGTAGTTGCTTTTATATGTAAGCTGTTTGAAGGAAGATGGGATCACTAAAGGGGAGAAGTAAGGAAATTGATGACTGTTCTTCAGAGTTATTACTGCATTGTTGGATAATCTAAAGTTGTTGCTTAGATTGATTTGATTAAATTGGATCATAAGCAGCATAGTTGTAATAGTTGCTCTGTTGAATAGCATGTATGTGACATTGCGAGAGTCATAAATTCAGAACCTTGTCTGTGATTTCAGTTAATGAAGTGCAGATTATTTTGGAAATTCACCTTGTGAGATTATTTATTGTTAGTGTCATTAGCTAATTATTTACGCATGTGCGAAGAGGGGCACTACACTAGTACAAAATATAGAGAAATGTTCAATTTTTTAAGTTTGACATTTGCTTTATATGTAATGTTTTTGTTTTGTTTATACGTAATGGAGTATTTCTTTTGAAATTTCTGTTTATATTTGACATGAGCTGCATTATTGTTAAAAAATGTCTTCGATTTTGACATGGGCTTTGGCTTCTTGTGCTGGAATTGAGTTCTTTGGGGTTGTTTGTTTGGTCCTTCTATTTCTAAACTTATATTTTAATTTGACGGTATCGGTAAACTGAATGGGTATTGGGTGGTTAGGGTTATTTGACCCATAACCCGACCCGACCCATTTTTAAAACTTTGTTGCTTAGCCTGACCTGTTAAGCAAGTGGCCCGGCCCGGCCCAGCCCAGCCCTTGGCCCAACCCAAGCCAAAAGGTTCATATGTAGTTCTATTTTTTAATTCAGCAATCTAGTCAATATTTCTCCTGTCCTCTCCCTTATGCCAAATTCTTTTTTCTTTTTTTTTTTTATAAATAAGATATAAATATCGACATATATAGGCGAGATTTAAACCTAAGTCTCTAGTAATAATTTTCAGAGACTTTACTAATTAATATAGAGTGTTATATGATACTATGCCAAATTCTTTCATTGATAAGTTCATGTGGCAAAATTCCCTTTAAGAGTGGTAAAATTACATTTTGCTCAGTCAAGTGAATCAACCAGTGAAGAGGGCTGAGATGCAAAATGGCAGACATGTACTAGGAGTTAAAGCGCTGAGGTACTTTGAGCAAAGTCAACTTCTAAGTCGATTGTGTTAGGAGGGTGACATGCTGCCGCTAAGGGGTATATTCGAGCCAAGTTGAGCCCGAACTTTCCAGGCTCGGAGCTCAATTCGTGAGTATCTTTAGTAGCTTGAGCTCAACGAGTAATAAAGCTCGAGCTCGACTCGCTTGAAAGCTCGAGCCTCAGCTCGGCTCATCCAAAGCTCGAGCTCGAACTCGACTCGTCTTTGTCTCGTTAACTCAATATACTTCTTTTAAACTCCTATTTTTAGGTCAAAGTCACACTTTACATACTATAAAAACATAAACTCGAACACATTTGAGACTCCGTTTTTCTCAATAATCACAATATATACACTTAAGAAAATACTCGTAAAACTTAAATAAAACATTTGATGCTTTAATAATCAAACACAAATTATGAGCTTATTGTCTCTTCAATACAAACATAGTCCTCACACAACTTAAATCATGAAAATACTAAAAATTATGAGTTTTGAAACCTAATAATCACAACCCAATTTAAAGTCCTTGTAACATTAATAACATCATCAATGGTGATGAAGAAGAAAACCCTAAATCCCAAACCTTCTAAACACTCGAATGTGGTAACAATAGCTACTCTGCCTCCTGCTCCCATCAATCCAGTGAGTTTTCCGTTGGTTTTTGATGCTAATGGAACACCTACGGATGCCCAGGATTCAAAAAGTAGAGTAAATGAACAGCTTATTATCGTGGGCAGATCGGCTTTAAGGTTTCCACAAATCTCCTGGAGACTCGAAGGAAGGAACACCCTGAAGAGATTGATATAACGAAGATAAAAACGTGGGATTTCGATTAGAGTATATTGAATAAGAAGTGTCATATTGGGAATTTGCCCTTATCTGCAGAGTTTTGGGAGTAAACCCCCGTGAATGTGATGGAAGGATTTCTCAAAAGGATATGGTGTACTACGGTGGTTGATAAAGTATTCAAGAAGGAAAATAGGACATATATAGTTCGATTCCATGTCTGCTTTGGATCAGGATAAGGTTCTAAATCATCATATATACTACTTCGACAAGAAATCACCGATTGTGAAGCAATGGTCACTAGGTGATGATTTTGACATTGAGGCAAATTCTGTTCTTATCCGGATCCAATTTCATAAATTGCATCCTAAATTCGGGGGTTGACGGGTTAAGCAAAGTGGCTAGTCTAGTAGGCGGGCCTCTTGTGGCGGATAAACTTACAACCGATAAAGGGAGATTAAACTATACTTGAGTTCTTGTAGATGTGGATATTACGAAACCGGTGCCCGAGGTCGTAGAGTTTATTGATGAGAAAGACAACTTGATCATACAAATGGTAGAGTTTGAATGGCTTCCAAAGAAATGCAAGTAAATACGGAATGTTTGGACATATTGAAAATGATTGTAGGAAGGGACTCGAAGAGAATTTGGGTACCAAAAGTAATGTTTGGACATATTGAAAATGATTGTAGGAAGGGACTCGAAGAGAATTTGGGTACCAAAAGTGAGGCCTCAACCGAGTAGTAGTAGATCAAATAGATCAACCAAGAATAAGGATTGACTCTAATCTAGAGAGTCACTTCGAAGGAGAGGACATTGGACAAGCAAATACATTTGAATTGCTTACACACAAAATGGAACAGGTTATTTCACAAAGACATGAAGATTCCCCAGGGCTCACCCAGATGACATGCCCTAAAATTTAATTGTATTTAATTATTACATTTTACAGTCTCAATATTTAAGAGATGTGAGCCAGTCATAAATGTCAAAATTGAAATGAGAAATGTGAATGGGTTTGTCGGTTAACTAACTTGAAAATATTAGTTCATGCTTAAATATTCATAATATGTGCAAACGCGCATTTGTCAATAAATATGTATACAGTTATTTGTTACAAAATTCTGTTTCGAATAGTTAATTTATTTTAATAATAATAAAAATAAAATAAATAAATAAATAAAAATTTACAGCAAATAATTTTATTACAATTGTATGGTTTAGAACTAACCATGTGTAATAATAATAACTATTTAAATAAACACAAATCTAATTTGACAAAATTTGTGGAAGAAATAAGGATTGGGCTGTCAGCAGCCCATTATAAATAGAAAGTGTGGGGGAGGGGGAAGCAATTGGGCCGGACCAAAAAGAAAGAGAGCAAGGAGAGAGCTTTCAAAAAAAAAAAAAAAACACACAATACCAAGCCCAAATCCCCTTCTTACACTCGCCCAGCCGCCAGCCCCTTTCTACCGCTAGTCACCTACCTTCGGCCACCGCTGCTGCTGCCAGCCGCCATCTGTCCTCCCCGACTCTTTTTTTCAACGCCCTTCACCACTAAGGTAACTTCTCTCACTCTTTTTAAATTAAATTTAATTATTCATATTGGAAACAAATAGTTAAAAAGAAGGAAAGAGTTATATATATATATATATATATATATATATATATATATATATATATATATATATATAAAGAAATTGAGGATATTTATTTGGGGATATTAAATAAAAGAAAAGACATACATATATACATATGTTTATTTTCGGAAAATAACTCCAAGAGATGGATAATAAATTTGAAAGTAACTGATAAAAAGATTATGAGCAAATATATATATATATAAAATAATTATATCAAAGTAAAGGGTAAATTTCTATTTGAAAATAGAAAGTCATCGAAACATCGTTACCAAAGAAAGTAAGGCAAACCAAAATTTAATACGAAAGGGCCCCTCCAACCGAGGTACATTATTACTTGTACCCTTCCAAAATAATTAAATTTTAATTGTTATATAAAGCGTTAATGTATTTGTTTTTAATTCGGTCTACAACGGTTTTAGGACCCAATTAATCGTTAATCGTTAATCATTGATCGATTACTATTAACCATTCATGAATGTCTTCTAGCGGAATTAATCGTATTGGGCCCTTCCCGATAATCAAGAACTTTAATCGAATCGTTTAACCGAGGCCACGTATTGGGCCTTTCCGGTAAACGGAAATTTTAATCGAATCGTTTAATCAAAGCCATGGTCTGCTAACAGGCCGCAAGCACACGGTATATAGGTTGTAGCTAGTCAAGGTCGATCCCACAAGGATTCGATCTAGCAACACACTAAACTAGTACTCTACTCAATTGCTAAGCTAATCTGGTTTTTGGAGTTTGCTACTCTAAACTAGTTCTAAATATTAAAATCAAGAAAATTAATCTAAACTTAAACCAATGGGTAAAAATATCTAGGGATTTGCTTTCCTAACAATGAGTTTGATTATTTAAATATAACTTGTGCAATCATTTTTTCAAGTAAATTAAGGATCGATAATCACAAAATTCTACCGGTCTTTCGATGCTTAATAGAATTGCTCTAATTAACCTATCAAACAACTTTCGTATGCCTTTTAAGTTAATCAAAGATTTCAAATTATCAAAGTGATCCCCTAATTTACTATTCTTTTCTCAAATTTCATAAAATAGGTAGAATGGTTGGTTGTCGGATTATTCTATTTCACTTTTCGAGTACATGATAGATTAATCTCTAAATACAAGTATTCTAGGCCTTCAAAATACCCATGAACATGATAAACACAACCTTTTATTATTCAAAATAAGAATTCAATCACAAATTATGAAAGCCTAATCAAACTTCATTGTTTCGTTTTACAAATCCCTAGAAAAACTAAACTACTCACACATAATTATTAAAAGCTTAAATAAAATCCAATACATGGTAATCAAACCTCAAATAACAAGAAACAAACAAGTAGATGATAGACTTGAAGAACTCCACTTCAATCTCTAGACTTCGAATGGAATCCCGCAACTACTTCAATCTCCTTCTTCGATCTTTAAAATTTGGTTTGATGTGGATGAATGGAGGAAGGAAAAATGGTGATGGATGAAAAATAGAGGATGAATGGTGGATTCTAGACTGGATGCCTCAAGATCGGATGAAAATCGGCTTAAATAAGCCATTAATAGGCAATCAAGAGCTGAAACCGTCAAAACCGAATCGTCTCGCCAAAATTTACCTCCAACATGGGTCGTGTCCTCCAACACGGGCTGCACGTGTTGGCTGCCGGCACATCAAAACTGGACGGAACGCTGAAAACGGGATACGTCAACCGACACGGGCTGCCCGTTCTCGATGCAAAATCTCATGGGCAAGCTTACCTCCAACACGGGCCGTTTCCATGGACATGGGTGGCTCGTGTTGGTTGCTAGAAGGCATGCGTCAAATTGATTCGATCATAACTTCCTCGTCCTATGTCCAAATGATACGATTCTTGATTTTTCGGAAAGCTCATTAAGTCTAATTTCTAATTCTTTCATCATTATGCTTGCTTCATAAGTGTGGGAAAAAACATGATTCAAAGAGTAAAGAAGTGTCCGTTACCACCCTTCTTACTTTCCGCTTCATATCTTTTCTCGTTCCTCAACGAATTGAGCTTATAATATGTCATTGGAAAGCTCTTTCAATCGGGAAGTTAAAACCATAGACTCAAAATAGCTTTAGACCGAAAAAATGACTAAAAATCATATCCAAATCACTAGGAAGTCGCTAGAAACAGACAAAAACGCAAAACCCAAGTGTCAAGCATAAATGGGGAATAAAGTACATAAATATGAATATAAATCCCCAAAAATGACAAGCAACCTCTTTTGAAATCTAATGCAAAAAGGGCACTTATCGATTCCAACTGCATATAAATTGGGGTCCAAGTGTTGGCCGGAAATTAAAATGTTTACTGAAATTGAAAATATAATTGAAAAGTTTATAGGAAACAGAAAGTTGAGCACCTTGCTTAAATGTTGAATTTTTAATCAATTTTTAAAATTACGCGCGCTGTCACTGGCTCTCAAAAATGCTTTCACGAGTACAATGGTAACGTATTGAGTCAACCGCTCACTTTTAGTTTTTTTTAAAAAATTTGTCTTAGGAAAAGAGAAAGAGACGAAAGCTAAACGGAAGGTCCGCGAGGTAGAAGAATCGTGGAAAAAGAACCCAAGAAGGTTGGTCTTGGGCGGTGACCTGTTTCACCTCCTCGCTTGAATTTCTTTTGCGATTACGGTTTGTGATACAAAAATAAGTATAACAAATTAAGTCCTTGGTTTATGTAAGTTCCAAAATATGATAACAAAATCGTCTAAATGCCTGTTTGTATGAACATAATTTTTATATTGTTGTCGTTTGTTTCGTACCATAAAAATAAAACGTTTTAGCCTTGTCTCTAGTATCCGGAGACGACAGTAATGCCTCAACTTTGATTTTAATTTTCGCCACTTTAGGTCATTTTGGTTAATGCGATTTTTTTAATTAATAATATGTCATAAGTTGGGGCGTTATAGAGGTGGTATCGAGCCTATATTTTTGGCTCCACATTTGACTGCTAAAATAAGACGGAAATTAGGGTGATATGTTTAAGAAAAAAGGGGAGAAATGGTTGAGTAGTGGTTGGGTTGTTGCTATGGATACATAGTATTAGTGTGAGTTTGAAGTGGATATTGTTATATAAACACATGGGTGAGATTATTCAAGTTTCTTAATGATCTGTTGTTGGTAATAGGAAATGGCGCCAAGGGATCCGTACGAAATTAAGATGAAGTTGGGTCGATGGGTGACCAACTACATAAAAGACGTTAAAGGTCTGCCTTTTGCAGCATGTATTAAGCAATCCCGAAACTCCTTTCATTGACCCTATTATCAAAGCCCAGTGCTTGGTAAAGGGTTTACCCGATGTTGAACCCCGACTTTCCTTTAAAAATAAATATCGAGAATTTATGGACCCCGGAAACGTTGGAGAACACGAGGCACATTTCCAAACTTATGGAAATCCTTGTGATTGCATAGTGGAAGAAATTAAAGCTTAGAACTTTTGTCAACCGCGGTAGGTTCACCCCTGCATGCCTATAGGACTCTTTTCTTGGGCCAGCGAATGTTGAGAATCCGGTATCTCCAAATTCACCCAAACTCGAGCTTGAGCCCGACAATGTTAATATTTGGGCCGGAGAAGATGGTTTTGATGTATGGGATAATTATGAAGCGGATGCTTCTACCGATTCTAGTGATGTTGTAAGTGTGGTTAATATTCCGAGTCCTCGGAAATAATATAGATAAGCTTAGATGATAGTGTTGTGATAGATCCCGAGGAGGATGAGATGGTTAAAAGTGAGTCATGGAGTTCGGGGCTTGACACCGGTAATAGCAGCGATCCGGATTTCATGTAGTGACGGTTAAAGTGGGGAAAGTTGATAGATTTAGGAATAACTAGCTATGTAGGATATGTAAACATGTAAAACAAGTATCTAATATAAACTAACCGATGGAAAAAAAAAGGAGAAGAAGAAAAAGAGAAGGATCGGAACTATATGGCCCATGAGTGTGGGTACCGTAGGGTTAAAATAGTTGCTAATCTAACCCCCTCTCTCCACCCATTTTGTTGCTAAGGGTGGATATTTTGTAAATCTACCAAAGGGACAATAGTATTTTGGTGGAATATATATATGGCAAATCTCTTTTATATATATATATATATATATATATATATATATATATATATATATATATATATATATATATATATATATATATATAATAGAAGTTCTATATGAGTGACATATAGGATGCTTATGTGGAATAGTCTCATAGATGTAGTGTTTATGTAAGGTATATATTTAATTATATTTTAAATAATTAACTTATATAAAATTATGTATCATAAATTAAACAATTGTATCAATCAAAGACTATTTATTCACATTCAAACATTACCGTTTCATATATGCATTAGTATATTTTTTTAATAATTCGTAAAGGTGGAGAGAACCAATGTAGAAGTATTGGTTCAAAACTGAAAACATATTATTATATGAGTAACACATATGTACTAACCATATAATATTACTTGATTACATAAATGTCCGTGTTATATTGAATTAATATGATACTATACTTAAATAAAACAAATGACTTTTTACTTACATATGTATAGAGCAATTAGTAAGAATGTAATATAATTGTTATTAAATTAATTAATATTCAAAATATGTTTCATGGGCCTATCAAAAATAAAAGAAAAAAGTCTCACACATTAAAGAATTTTAAAAAGTAGAAAATGATGTAAAAACAAAAAAAATTAAAAATTATATAAAAAATAATAATTACATTGTTATGAAATTATTATCTATTTTAAAACTATATATTTTATTATTTATTTACATTAATAAAATTAAAATTAAAATAACTTAAGTCCTTGTATCTCAAGGTTATAACACTAGTATATATAGATGCATAATCAAACTTTAACTCAATTAATCAAAATAAACCAAAAATCATTGATCAAGTTAGATATTTATGAATATATATAGTAACAAAAATAGATGATAAATAATTTTGTGACCATTGAAAAGTAATTTTTAAGCTCATTATTATTATTATTATTATTATTATTATTATTATTATTATTATTATTATTATTATTTATACAAAATATGAAGAGGATGGCAATTGATGTAATTATCATCAACTTGCGGTCAACAAAAGTCATATAACATAAAGGTTGAAAAAGCAAATCCTAAAAAGCTAATGAAAGTAACTTTTTGCAAAATGACTTTTTGGGATAAAAAATCATTGGAAAAAGTCAATCCACCAAACATGCATATGGTTATTTGACTTAGTCAAAACAGTCAAAGTACCCCAAAAAACCATTTTAGATGAAAAAGTCATCCCAAACAAGCCCTATGAATCGGGAGGGGAGTAGAGGTTGTGGCATGAATATGATTCTGCCATAGGATTAGCATAGTTTTAGGTTTATTTTAGTTTATTAGTTTTCCTTTTGTAAATTTGGATTCAATATCATATTTTAGTTTTAATTATTTAATTCGATGACGTATCGGCTTCCAATTCCCGACGGTTTCGGTTCGGTTCGATTCGTTCACGGTAACTTCTTCCCTTTTATCTCTCCTTTCTTTCTAATTTGTTTAGGTTAGTTTAAAATTTCGATTTTTATTATATTTTGATGTTAATAGTAATTATATTATATATTTAATTTCATGTTTAAGTTTAATTTGTTAGTTTATGTCATTATTTGAGTCGATCTTTATTAATTTAATTGCTAGATTAACTGTGTTTCATGTTAATTAGTTGTTAGTTTGTGTTACTTTGGTTGTGATTAGCATCTTAATGGCTAATTGATCTTGTTTGAGCTTTTATTTACCTAGTTTACGCTAGTATTTTGGGATTGTTTCTCTTACTTGCCACATGTTCGATGAGATCCCGAAAGGGTCTTTTCATCTTGATTTTTATGCGGTTGGTCTATCATTGAAAGGTGGAGTCGATTTGTCTGGTGTGCATAGAGAGAACAGTTGGGATTTTGGCATAAAAATAACTTGAATCCTAGCTAGGTCCGAGGTTGTTATTTTTGCAATCTAGTTGGGTTAACCCCACAAAAGTAGGTGGTTAGAATAATTAGATTAACTCATGACCCTCGAAAGTGTAGTTTGAGTAGGTTTTGATGGTGCAACCGACCATTCCTAAATACTTGTATAAACTTGGGTAGGTTTAGGCTTGACTTGATTAATTAGTTTATTAAGTGGTAAAATCACAACCCGAGCATATTTTTATTACTTTCTAGGTTAGTTTAATCAGCATATATATCTCATATGTGCTGATTTTCCTAGACTGAAAGTTTAAGTTAACTTTCATATTTGAAATACAACTCCGTGTGGACACGACCCGTGCTTGCTAGCTATCAACAACTACATCGTGCACTTGTGGTTATAAATTTTAAAACTGCTTCTTTTTCATGTACTATGGTGCCCTGCATAGGTATTTCAATAGCAGTAGAGGACTAAGATAGGGAGATCCTATTATCAAGATTATTACAAGGAGTGGTCGAAGATCTCCAGTTTAAGTTTCACCACGGATGCAAAGACTTGAGATTGAAACATCTCATCTTTGCCGATGATTTGCTTGTATTTTGTAAGGTAGAACCTACTCTATTTCATGTACTATGAAGGCTATTACTACAAATATAGAGGTTTTGGGCCTTGAGGCTAATACTCGAAATCTCAAATATATATTGTCTGGTGTACAAAGTGAAATGGAACAAACCTTACTGCAATTTGACGAGTTCCGAGAAAGGAGGCCTACTTATGAAATATCTTGGTATTCCACTTAAGCCGGGAAATTGAATATAAATTATTGTTATCTACTTGCAGCACATATTACCAAAAGAATCAAAGGATGGGGGAATAGAAAACCGAGTTATGCGGCTAGATTGCAACTTGTAAATTCAGTTCTTATGAGCATGCATATTTACTAGGGCTCTGTCTTTATGTTACCTAATTAAGTGATAAAAGAAGTGGAGAAAATTTGTAGGCAATATCTCGTGGAATGGAGAAATAGGCAAAAGGAAAATTATTCCGAGTTGTACACAAAGATATATGTTGCCCTAAACAACAAGGTGGACTTGGAATCGGGAGATGTGGTCTTTGGAACAATGCTTTAAATGCAATGCCACATTGCTGAAAATTCTGAAATTCTTTGGTTGAAGTGGATACACAATGTTTATTTGGAATGAGAAGATTGGAGAACTCGTATTACCAAAACCAGGGGTTAGGCTGGTATGTAAGGAAAATTCGGCGAGTGAAAAATACATGCATAGGTGGTATGACACTCAACACAAACATGGATAATTACTAGAGGGGGAAATTTCAAGTTAGACTTGCCTATGAAGCAATTCAAGATCACCACCAAGTTATTAGTTGGTGGAAGTTTGTGTGGCATAGATATACCCTACCTAAACCTCTATATGTCTATGGCTTGTCTTAAAGAGGAAGATGTTGACTAAGGACAGATTGCAGCATTGGATACCTATTAATGACACCTAATGCAATTTATGTAACCAGCAAGAGTCCATTGACCATATATTTTTATAGTGCTCATTTCCCTAAGAGATCTTAAACAGTTTACACAAAGACTCTTCCGACTGGAGAAGTGAATGGAATAGATGGTTCGTAGGTGGACAATTTACCCTACCTAAGATGGTAGTACTAGCTCCTTGATTCACTCAGTGTTATACTATGTATGGTAGGAAAGGAATGCTGGATAATTCAAGAGGTAAGAAAGTACGAGTTATAGAAATTGTAAAGAAAATTAGGGGTTTCCTAAAGTGCCAACCGAGGAACGAAAATAAATACACAGAGCATAGATAGATAGACTGTAAATTTGGTGTAATCTTTGTGTATGCCCAAAGTATCTTGTACATATACTTATTGAGTTAATGGTCAAGCAATTACTTGTTTGCCAAAAAAAAAAAAAAACATTAATAACATCAACCATTCACTAAAAAAATATAGGCTCTTTATTCCATATTTGATTTGTTGTTCACATATTTTATATTAGGATTAAAAAAAATTAAAGGGAAAAAAAGGTCTTACATGCATAACATTTTTTATGTACATACGTTGTCATTTATCAATATTAACAAAACAAATATGTTACAACTATACTTTAAAATTAAAACTATCAAATTATACAATTATAAATTTCTTTTAGCTCGTTCCAGCTTATTCCAACTTGCTTTTACGTTTAAGAGCTCAAAAGTAGCCAAGAAAGCCTTTTCAAATATATGTTTGTTTTTATTAGAATAGATTGTTGTGCCAAACGTAAAGAGGAACTTAAGTTTCAAGTAATAGAGATCCTAATTGAACTTCTCCCTTCGAAAAGAAAGTCAAGTCTATTCTTTTATATATATATATATATATATAACGGGGACAGGAGGAACAGAACACGTGACCTAATGTACGTAAAATCTTATTCTTGACCACTAGATTGAGACATATATATATATATATATATATATATATATATATATATATATATATATATATATATATAAGAACAATGCAATGCAACGGGGACAGGAGGAACAGAACACGTGACCTAATGTACGTAAAATCTCATTCTTGACCACTAGATTGAGACCTCATTGATAGGGCTCTATGTTATATGTTATATGATATATGAGTAATAGAGACCATCGGGTCCAGGCTTGAAAGTACCAACTAATAAAAGACAAAAGGCATAGTTGAAATCAGGGGTGGCAACAATAATAGTCTCATCTTAGGCTAAGTGTCTAAATCATAAGTAAAATTAGCTAAAATTCACTTAAAGCCTTATGGGTCACTTGAAAATACTTTAGTTATATTTTACGTATATTTTTTTATTATTGAATAAGATCATATCATTTAATAAATATTATAAGATGTACATGTCTATGATGTCCTTTAACTACTACATGGGTCGCTAATAATTCAATTTAGCATGATTTCTATTAAAATCATCCTCAAATAAATTATCACTAATTTTCAAAGCAAGTTAAGTCATTCAAAAATAAATTTTTACATGTTTATATTCAATCGCTTCAATTACTAAGTATAATCATTTACATCTATTATATTTATTTTATATTTGTCTTATTTGTATAAAAAGTAAAACTAGATTGAATATTGATCATATATTCATTATCAATATTTCATATATCTTGATCCTTGATTTCATCTATGTATATATTATTAATTAGAAAATAAAATCTTTAATAGATTAGGTATAGCCAAATGTTTTACATAAGATATCCAAATTAAAATAATTTTCCTAAATTATAAAATTAAAATTATTTGTTAGAACAATGACAAAAAAAGTTCTTCAAAAAGTTAATCTCCACTAGCTCGTGTGTTTCAATTTGTTGAGGCTCATTTGATTAGCCCACTTGCTTGAGTTGTTTAGACTCGTTTGTACGACTCGTTTGCTCGACTAGTCAGCTTGTTCGTTCATTCATTCTGCTCATTTTTAATTGACTCATGTAGGTTCGGCGAGCTTAGGAGCTCAAAAATTGAAAGCTTGAGCTCGGTTCGGATAACTAACCAAACTCAACTCGTCTCAATTCGGGCTCACCGCAAGCTCGGTTTGGCAAGCTTTTATGTGAGTCGGCTCGTGAAAGCCTCGGCCACACCACTAGCTGCAGCAAATAAAAAGCATTCGAAAAAAAAAGTTGGTGTACTGCTTTATTTGCTGCATTCCAAAAAAAAAGGTCGGTGTAGTGCTGCAAAAATAAACTAATAAATAACAATAACCGTCCGAGTGAGGATTCTGCTTAAGTCAGGCTTGAATAGATCTAGATGCAATTAGCTTTATCACTAGGCTAAGCTGCACTAGCTTCAAAGCCGGCCTGTCTTAGCTGGACTAGCTCGCTTTTGCATTGAAGACTCATGGGTCAAGCCACATATGGTCTAGCTCACAAAACATTTGACCAAGCTCACTCATATCACATCGAGCAATCTTTTCTTTTTTCGTTTTTTTGGGGGAGGGGGAGAAGGCGGGGGTTGTAGAAATGGTATATATGACCACTGCTTGCCAAAACTAGGAATACTAGGACATAAACAAAACCAAACTTAAAGACAGGAAGAGCAAGAAAAAAGAGAGGTACCTTCATTTGCGTCCTGTTGTAAGTGTAAGTGATATGGACAGCTCCGTTGCAGGCTTGGATGACAGCAGGATAAGAGAATTCCATTGCGGCAGTATCCTCGAGGGTCAAAGCATCGGTCCATGAGTCACAATCATCCTTTGGGACAGCGACCTTGGGAGTGCCCCTGGAAACAGTGTTGTAAGCAAGCACAAGGCGACTATCCCCCAACTTCACCACATAATTCTTGGTTCACATGTTCACTATTTTTAAGTGTCGCACTTATTAGTGCAGATAGATAATACAGAAATTTGGCAATGCTTGAGTGTCTAACTAACAAGTCATGGCTTGGGTTTAAGTCAGGTTTAAGTTTGGTTTTGGCTTATTATATCAAGTAATGTATTATAGCCACATGTAAGTTTTGGCAATTATACGAAGTAGTATAAGTTTTGACCTATTACATGTCAATTTTGGCGTATTATATCAAGCAATCTGTAATAGATCAGCTTGGACCTTGGATTGTGACACAGTTTCATGCAAGATGAAATCATATATGTGTCCATAAGTATAAGATGTAAAATTAGTTCAACTCTATCATACTCCCTAAGTTACAATAGAGGTTTGTATGGATATCTTCAAAGTACTAGACGGTTGAGACAGAGAGATTCCATATCTCCCTTACTTTTTTGTGCTTGAAATGGAATATCTATCTAGATTGCTTGTTCAGGCTGCAGATGACAAACAATTTAGATACCATCCTGGGTGTAAAAAATTAAGTTGAATCATTTGATCTTTGCTGACGACATCCTTATTTTTTGTAAAGCTGAACTACAAGCTATTACATGTGTGATGCAAGCATTGGAAACTTTTGCTAAAACCTCTGGCTTAGAAGCTAATCTGCACAAGTCTCAATATATTTTGCTGGGGTTACCCCAGAGATGGAAGATAAATTGCTCACATTGACTGGACTAAAAAAGGGCAATTACCTATGAAGTATTAGGGGTACCCTTAAAACCCGGGAAGCTAAATGCAAATGATTGTTGGCATTTGGTAAACAGACAGAATTATTGCCTAAGGCTTTGGGGTGCAAAGCAATTGAGTTATGCAGGGAGAATACAGCTTGTTAATTTTGTAATCATGAATATGAACATATATTGGTGCTCTGTCTTTGTACTGCCTCACTGTCATAAAAGAAGTGGAAAAATTATGCAGGCAGCACCTGTGGGGAGGGGAAAATGGAAAGAGGAAACTGATTCCAATGGCATGGGAGGATGTATGCTGTCCAAAAAAAAATGGAGGACCGGGGATTAGAAGAAGTGATGACTGGAATAAATCCCTCCTAGCAAAGCATTTGTGATTCATTATGGACAGGCCGGAAACCCTCTGGGTTAAATGGGTCCATAGTGTACATATTAAGGGGAATGATTGGATGACTATGGAACAAACCCAAAACATGAGCTGGTTTTTTAGAAAAATCATGAAACTAAGACAGCACATCCACAAAATGGTATGATACACATACTCAGCAGTGGACAGTTATGCAGAATGGGAAACTTAGTACTACATATGTATATAGGGCTCTACGTATACAGATCAGCAGACCTATTATGGAGTGGTGATAAAAATAATAGTCCGAAACATTAAGTTTGTCTGTAGATGGTACTCAAGCAGAAAGTATTAACAAGAAACAGGCTCCAAAAGTGGTTGCCTCAAGTAGACACACAATGTGTCTTTTGTAACCAAGCTAAGACTATTGAGCATCTATTTTTACAGTGTACATTTGCGCAGCAACTATTACAGGGGCTGACAATGACTGGATGCACTTGGGACTGGAGAGTCGACTGGAACCATTACCTCACTGGTGTGAAAGTTTCACAATCAAAGCTTGCTGTCCTCGCTCCCATGATAGCAGCTGTGACTTACAATGTACGGAAGGAAAAGAATGCAAGAATATTCCAAGGGAAGGAGAGCAAAATTGAGCAGATTATTCATAACATGAGGAAGGAGCTGCAGATTCGTCTAATTAGTAGGAAGAACACCTTCAAACCATGGGTACAAACACTCTGAAAAAGAGTCTCTAGACATTCCGTGTGATCAAATAGGAATTGATGTAAATATTCTCGTTATGTTTAATGGAGATTGCTTGACCTTTTTTAAAAAAAATGTAAAATTATTGCTTTGAATTAGGATTTTGGAGTTGAGTTGGCTCCGCACAGCTCCAGGTTTGACCGCCATCTTGAGATTCAGACATACAAACTTTACCAATGACAGGTCGCAGTAAAACATGTAAATTTTCATTTGATGTTTGGTAAGGCACTGGCTGCATCACACTCAAGTAATAACAAGGGATGTAAATAGGCCCATATTTTCTCCAAGTGTTTAACTCCCGAGTCTGAAGTGACCTGAAGAAGCCAGTCCCAAAATTTTGGCATTTAAAAAAAATGATCCCACCGTATGTTTTAAATAAAAAGTCATGTATGGGCTATTTAACCTTCACCCAAGCTCCCCATGAATTCCTCCTTTCTTTGTACTGCTTTTCTTCTAAACTGATGCCCTCCCCTAAAGGAAAAAGCCCATGCGCATACAGTAACAGAACAGAGTGTTTATTAAACGGATTGAGTGTCTACTGTACTGTACAATATAAGGTACAAGGCAAGGGAAAAGAGGGAGATAAAATATTATAACTTCTCAAAATTAGGGCACAAAAGAGACATCATAGAGATTACAACAAACACCACATAAGTAAACGAGAACGCAACAACTCAATATGAGACATTGCCTGATTCCAAAGAAATATAGGAAGTGCCCATCAAAATATATACTTCTTTTTCCAATCAAATCACAGAGGATGATTAGATATATACTTGTCAACATAGTTTTTGAATCAACTCGTAATTTCCAAGAAGTGTAGTTCACATTTATGCCACTTACCCACAAAAGATAAGTAGATTCTTGAGTCAAGAGTAAAGATCAAATCTTCTGTCTTCTTTTGGCTAAATTTATGAATATAAGCTTTCATGCAATTCTAGGCAAGACAAACCACTACACAAATCATAACCCCAAGAATACTTTTATAAATAAAACACAACGATAACATGAGAGAATACTAAATAATATTGCGGTTATTTATATTCCTCTGAACCTTCAAGGCTTAGTTAGGATGATCTTTAAGATAAAGGTTAAGTTGGATAGCCCACACTTACCGTTATAGAAAAAAAAACTAATGAATATTTCTGGAATGTGAAGTGATTAAATTGCGACATTTTCAGACGAGAGAGAGAGGTTGCACCATTTTCAAACATTTTTTTACCAAACGTGCTTACTTATAAGTGAATGAATAATCTTTTCCTTCAAAATTTATTCTTAAAAGTGAGTTAGTTTTGGGGTCCATGTATTTAATAATCGAATCAATTTTATTTCGCTCATAAAAATGGTTTAAATTTACTTCGCTCATGAAAATAGTTTAAATTTACTTAAAAATTGATAATATTTTGCAACATATTTTCTGACCAAACATATAATTCTTATAAACATCAGTTCAAATAGTTAGTATTGGGTTCATGTTGTTGTCAGTAATTTCAAATCCGATTCACACAGTATTAAAACAATAAGTACTTAGTTATTCAACCATCAAAAATTTCAAAAAAAAAAAAAACCAACGCTGTGAAAAGAAGCACTAGAGATACCAAAATTGAAGCAAAATAACACCATAAATCATGATAATAAACAACTATTATCCAAATTAGACTCAAAATTAAACTAAAAAATGAATTGGTGAAAACTTATGGCTGCTCTCAATTTCAGAGACAAAGTCTTGAAAGAAGAAGTTCACAACTTGATGCCAAATTGTAGAGATGATTTTTTAAGATGATTTTTCAAAAAGATTTTAAGGTCACTAATGACCTTTTTCGGTCACTCATGAATACTTTATAAGTCAATTCTAATTATTATATTATAAACAATTAATATATAAGTGTTTGTCATAACCTATGTAAGATGGTTTCATAGAAAATTTATTATCAAATATTTACGAAAAAAAGAAAAAGATTTAAAATTGTGTTATAATAAGATTGTCATTAATCTTTGTGTCATGTGATTAAACTAACAATGTCATGCGCACTTTCACCAAGTATCATATCAAGTACCTCAAACAAGGGAGAAAAAACTTCATCATAAAAGGTCATTCGACTCTTATATGAATTTATGAACTTCAAATTGGGTCATGTTTTAGTGGGATGGAATTTCAAATTGATTTGGATCGAGTAAGGTGATTTTTTGGTTCAGGTCGGTTTTGATCGGTGGATATTTGATCCAATAAACTTATCTTTTATAAAGAAGCAACTTGGTGAAAAATTTTGAGTCAAGTTCGGTATGATTTGGGTGAAATTCATATTTTGGGTCTAATTAAAAGTTTGTTTGTTTCAGGTGTCAAAATTAGTTATTATAACATTTATGTGGCGTTTGGTTGGATGTAATGAAATAGGGGTGTAATGTAATCAATTATGTAATGTAATTAGATATGCAATGTAATGGAACAACAATTACATTACCATGTTTGGTTATATAAAAAGTGTAATGTAATCACAATAATAATGGATTATTTTAATGACAAAAGTTAGTAATTAAATTATTGTAGTGGAGATAAATGTTATCTAAATAAAAATTTGAGTTACGTATTTAGATTTGAGCTTTTTAAAATATTTTCTATCAAATAATCAAGTTTTATTGTAAATATCAACTATATATTATTCTAATAACAATAAATATAGTAATAAAGATAAATATTATCCACATGAAAATATTTTAAATTTAAAATCATATTTGAAATTTTTTTAATTTTTTATATCATATTTCCTAATTTTAAATTTTTTGTGGCAAAAAAATCAATTGGATTATTCTAATGGTAATAAATGTTTGTCGTGGTGAAGATAAATGTTATCCACATAACAAACTTTTAAACTCTAAATTTATATTTGAGTTTTTTTCAATCTCTTCTATCATATAATTAAGTTTTGAATTTTTTCATAGATAAAAAATACAAATTAAAATTATTTTATTTATGATAAATATTTATTGAATTAAAGATAAGTGTTAACAAGTAAAAAAATTTTGATCTAAAAAATTTAATTTAAGCTTCTTTTACCTTTTTAATTAAATACTTAAATTTTAAATCCAAAATATTAAAGTTAAAATTTTCTCTGAATGACTTAACGATCATATCATATATTAAGATAATAGAAGAAAAAAAATTAAGTTTCTTATCAAATAGATAAATTTTTTACTTGCCAAGGAGGAGAGAGAAAATGCATATGGAATTGAGAGGAAGGGGGGGATTATTGGAAGTATGTTAAAATTTGATCACAAAGATGGATGTAATCATGATTGTTTAGTGAATGTTCAAGTAATTTTAATTACATAGGTAAAGGTTAATGTGATTACAATGTAATTTTGATTGCATTGCAAAGTTGTAACCAAACATGGTAATGTAATCACCATTACCACTTTGATTGCATTACCACTTTGATTACATCCAACCAAACAAGTCCTTATAGTGATTATGAGATGTTATAATGACAATAATAAAATTTTTAAATATAATAATTTTTTAATAACAACGACTGACTGACGACAACAACAATAATAATATTTTTATACCTTCCCCAAAATGTTAAACCCTCCTCAAATAATAATAATAATAATAATAATATTATTATTATTATTATTATTATTATTATTATTATTATGAGATTATGATTAGTAATAAGCTGTTATGAATTATTATAAATACTAATTCAAGTACGCCTTTAATTAAATAAAGAGTTGATTTGATTTCATGTGATTTCACTCGGTTTAAAACCGACAATAAATGTACAACTATCCTGATTAAAATTTCTATAAAAAGAAAAAATATACTCTTATATCCTAAGCCTTTCGTGTAACCCCTTTTAAAGCTTCTGGAATTTCAAATTTTTATGTGCCCTGCCAATGGGGTGCAAATTAATGAAGTATTGGCATTTTTCTACGACAGTAAGCCACACTGCCTCCTCTTCCTCCTCATCTCTTTAGCTGTCATTGCGGGGATTCGTCGGACAAATGTCGCAATCAGTTCCACAGATAGTATTTAGTATTCTATTGTGTTCGTCCTTGTTGTGTATTTCATTCTTGGGGTTAGTTGGGTGGTTTGACTTGCCTGTGCTTTCCAAAAGCTTACATTGTGAGGCTAATTCGTTAAAATCCCATCTCAAATTTCAAACCCATCAACTGATTTATCAATTTCATTCAACTTTTAGCAGGTGGGTATCTCAATTTAAGCTGTTTTAGCAGCTTTTGGTGTGATTTATGCTGTTTTTTTTGGTTTAATTTTTTCCTACCCAGAAACCCTTGTGAAAATTTGGTCAACAAATGTGTAAATTGAAGAATAACAAGAGCTTGCTTAGATTCTTTTTATGTAGACTGAAGGAGCGACTGATATTCATTGACATTTTTTGGTTCACTTTATTGATATCTCTCTTATGAATAGCTCCTTTGTATATCCAATATTACAGAAGGGAATCAGCTGAAAAATTGGAGGATAATACCATGTTAAAACTTGTGGATGAGGAGTTCACATTTCCTGCGGATTGCAGGCCCTTTCAAAATTGTCACGCTTCTACCATTGTTGAGGTGACTCATCTGAATAACTTGGGCATTTGTTGTTGGAAAGTTGTATTTGTCATTGTAGAGAAAAATGTAGCTGAAATTGGAGGCTGTGCAGGTTGAAGAGAACCATTTTCTGGTTGCTTTTTTGGGGGCTCAGTAGAAGGTGCACCAGATGTGAAAATCTGGTTGCAAAGATATAAGGCAAGTTAAACTCAACTTGGGGTATATTTTGTAGTAGTTTGCTTGAACTTGAAAAGAGGTGTTTTGGAAGTTGTAAGTTGATTCAGAAACTGTATTGATTAGTATATTTGTGATCATCCTCCTTACGATTTGATTGGAAGCGGTTCGTACATTTCTTAGAGAATCAGGTTAAATGTTGTAAACTTCTTGACCTCTCTAGGTCCCAGCCTTAGGCAGGCAGCCGGCTTATCTTTGATTATTGTTGTGTTGTCGTTTATATAAATGATCTTATGGAAAGCATTATTTCTCAACGGCAGGATGGTGCTTGGAGCTTTCCTGTTGTTGCTGATGAGCAGCCATCGGTTCCAATGTGGAATCCTGTACTCTTTAAGGAATCCGATCAGTTGCTTTTGTTTTACAAAACCGGCCCAACTACTCAGAAGTGAGTTCTATCTTTTTGCTGTTATTTGGCTTTCTGTTATTTCTTGAGTCATTTATGAAGTAATATTGAAAAGGTACAACTTCATTCTATTGTGAACTTTCCAGTTAACCTGGTACACAATCCCTGCAATTGTTTACGGGCTTGATGTGAAGCTTCTATGTGATTTGAGGCCAAAACTCCATTGTTGATGCTAGTTCTTTTTTCCTTGGCTTATTGTATCATTTACTGCAGTGTAGGCATTCACTGGCCTTGAAAATGGGGTCTGACTAGATCTCTTAGGATTTTTATAATTCAACTGTAGGGGTTTGTACATCTTGCCCCTTTCAAGCACCCTGCTCTAGACAGGAAACTGGGTCATTGATTCGGTTGGTTAGTGTTTTATACGAACACAGATTGTAGCTCTGAGTGGCTAGAACCTGATTTTGTCTAGTATAAATGTGCAATCCTCCTTGAGCATAAAAAATTTGTTTTAGTTAAATTGAACGTCAGCACCAATTTTGCCTTCTCAAAGTTTTCTATTTTGGAGTGGTGTACAATGACTGTCAAACTTCAGACATGATGAAACTAATGATTCGGAGATACATCATTTATTCACAACTGACACTCATTGTTTCTGTTTGTAATAGTTAGCACATTAAACATCCTGACAATTCAGCAAAGAAGCCAAAGATGATATTAGAAGACATCCTTAGTTGAAAAAAAAGCATTAAATGGTTCGTGTCTTAACTGTTTTGACACAGTGAGCAATGTAGCTTCAATGCATGTAATTTCTATGTGTTCCTTGAGGCATACTTCACACCTCTCACTGCGTGTGTGATATTCAAGTTTGTCGTATGGAACATGCCTACTTACTGCACCTTGCACTGCCTGATAAAATTTTTTCAGGGGAAGTAGACCTTCTAAGTCGCTCATTTTCTTTAATTTATACAGCAATTGGAAGTATGGTCTTCGTATGGAAGATTTCAGTTGCTGCATTGACACCAACTTTGTTGTTAGACACTCCATATGACTTTGTTTTTCATACTATACTAAACTAACTCCTGCATCTGACCTATGTTGGACAGAGCCTATAACTACTTACAGCTACTTTTACCCAACCTGAAGATCTCTATCATTTAACTCTGAGATCCTGTATACCATCCCGTCAAATTCAGAACATTTCAGACAAATTATGGACACTAAAGTTTGAACACAGTTTTTATTTATTTATTTCTTTGGGTAAGGGGTATTGTTAGTATCTCTATATATGAACAACTGCAGCAAGTAGTTTGCATGGGGGTATTTTTAGTATCTTTACATACCAAAAACTGCAGAAAACCTAGTCTGCGTGAGCAGATACTCTGTTTTTTTAACGTCTTCTCCATATTGATGAGGTATTCTATGTCCATAAAATCTTCTTTAAAAATTTGTCCTCTGGGAAGCTACTTCTTTGCTTGCCAGTGACAAGGGTGTACATCTGGATTCCCTCGTATCCTACTGAATCCATATTGTTTGTTGTTGTTTGTATTAAATCTAATGAGCTTGTTCTCTTCATCCTTTTGTGTGTGGCATATTTTCTTTTCTTTATCTTTTTGTTGGGGGGTGGGGCGGGGTGATTTGGACAGTTTTTATCCAATGTTCTTTATATCCAGTTTGTTTACTTGTGCTCTTCAATGGCTCATTAAACCTCAGTTGGACTGGATGCATGAAGCGTTCCTTTGATGGAGGTTATACTTGGACTAACAGAGAACAACTTCCTCCTGGTATTCTAGGACCTATTAAAAACAAGGTCTGCTTTGAATCGTATTCTTACTCATTTGGTATTTCCACCTCTCCCCACGCATAATGATTTTGCAGGACTCTTAACTGTGTTTTGCTTCTCATGTTTAGCCTATTTTACTGGCTAATGGGCAAATGATTTGTGGATCCTCTGTGGAAAGCTGGAATGCTTGGGGAGCTTGGGTGGAGGTAAAATATTTTGAAGCCATATATGAGTTTTCATCTTAAACATACAATGGGATCATTCTTTGTCTTTTTTAGAGTGTAAATTGTGGTTCTTGTCTCAGGTTACTCCAGACTTGGGTAAAACTTGGAGAAAGTATGGCCCAATATACATACCTGGCGAAAACTTGAGTGTCATTCAGCCAGTACCTTACCAGACAGCAAATGGAAACTTACGTGTTCTATTGCGATCTGTTGAAGGCATTGGTAAAATTTGCATGTCCGAATCGCAAGATGGTGGTCAGACCTGGACCTATGCGGAGCCAACTCAACTCCCAAATCCTAATTCAGGTTTCTAGAGAAATCAAGTTTATATTTACGTGCACATGTTATTTGTCTTGTGTGAAACTGTGTCGCAACTGGTACTCATAATCGATTAGTTAACCCTACTGATACAAAACCAGACCCAAAACTTTCCTGATCAAAATTGATCGACTTTCTTCAACATACTTATTGTACAAACTAACAATATCCTTGCTTGAAGATTACCTGAACCTGATCTCGCCTGAATATTTCACATAATACATTCTGATCTACTCTGAGATCAGCCCAACTTAAAGAGGACTTTAGCGACTTGTTTGCTTAGTCTAGTGATCTAACAATATCATATTTCGATGCAGTTTGATTGGCCTTGGTGTGACACTAACTTAAACCAGCAAATTTGTAAACTAGGAATCGATGGGGTGAAGTTGAGGGATGGTAGCCTTGTGCTTGCTTACAACACAGTTTCTCGGGGCACTCTCAAGGTAGCTGTCTCCAATGATGACGGAGACTCATGGACTGACACCTTGACCCTCGAGGATACTGCTGGAATGGAATTCTCTTATCCTGCTGTCATCCAGGCCACTGACGGAGCTGTCCACATCACTTACACTTATAACAGGACACAAATCAAGGTACTCTTTCCTGTTTATCATGTTTTGGTTCATGTCGTACTATTTCTGGTTTTGTTAATGAGCAGCTTAGTGTCTGACTCAGTGGACCATTTTGGCTAATGAACTCTTTGCTCTATTCTGTGAATTTTCTCTCTTTGTTAAACCATTGCCTCCCCCCACACACACACGATCACCGCCACCACCACACACACAACAGAAAAGGGGAAAAACTTACAGGGTTCTGACACTAAAGTGAGCAAAAGGTGAGCTGAGTCTGTCAATACAGACGAGGACACGAGTGAAATCTGTGAATTGATTGACCAACACTACTTTCTTAGGAGTCTTCTCAGAAATAAAAATGATCAGAACTGGAACTTTCACGAAATTTTTGGAACTGTTAGGGCAATTATTTTCCCCATAGAGGAAAACGATAAAAAGAATTGAAAACTTTACATCACAGTATATATGGTCATATACAGTCTTTTATGTGTTCTCTTTGTTGCAGCATGTTGTCCTTCAACCGCAATCGACATGACAGTCACAATAGGGTGTTCCTTCAATCATTTACGTTCTATCGGGTGATCTATGAAACCCAACTGCGTAAAATGTTTATGAACCTTTCACCTTTACTGCTCTCGCTCTGAACGCTGCTCAAGCAATCTCAGTACAGGAATGTCTTGGGTGTCAGATACTTTTTCACATTGTAAATTCCCAGTTACACTGGTTGATTGGGCAAAGGATGTAAATTTACGGCTGTGTATGGATTATTGTTCTTGACTTGTAAGCTGAAGTTGTTGCTTTACATGCTGAGTAAGTTTTGTTTGTTCTCTCCAATCAGACATGACAATGTTTAAAGCATTGTAGTTTGCTGTCTAGACAATCTTAGCATCTACACAGTGGAATTGTGGAAAAAGCTATAGAATGTATTGTGTGTTTATTTTACTTGAGATCTCTGCATGTAAAAAGTAAAAGCTAATGGTATCTCAATTAACTTGTAACAGTTACAGTAGGATCAACGTAGTAATTTAAGTTAGTAAAATTTTAGTTTAACTAGTCAAAATTAAGATAATGGGTATATATAGTAGATATATTAGCTTAAGGCAAGTTAGGACTTAAAAAGAGTAAACCATATGCCCTTTACCCTTTTTTTCTTCTGCCTATAATGCCTCACCAAATCTTGGTAATTTAAGTGAGACTGCTACCACATCAACTAACACTTTGTTGGTATACATTGAGCAATAGTTGAGTAAATAGAAATTAGTGAAAATAAAAAAATTATTCTTTCTTGATAATAATTGTGCTTTTTTAGAAAATAATATTTTATTTGTAGTAAATAAGATCTGTAATTCGTAAAGCTCTCTCTCACTTCCTACTTTCTAAACCCTAATTTTGTATCCACAATTTTTTTCTCTTTTCTAGATTGTTAGGCTTGTTGTTAACCTAGTTAGTCCCAGTTGTAAGCACTTCTTACTTTAATTTCTTCAATTAAATAAAGATAAAGTATTCTTCTAACAAATTTTCTCTTCTTCATGTGAGAGTTTAGATTTCTCTCATTCATTCTTATGAAAGTTTGTGTTTCTCTCCTTTTTATGAGAGTTAGGGTTTCTTTTATTCTTGTAAGAATCTTGTTTCTTTTAGGGTTTCTCTCCTTCTTGTGAGAATCTTGTTTCTCGCCTTTATGCAAGTTATTTCTTTTACCTATATGCGCAAGTTTTATTGGGGTTGTTAATTCTATTTGAAAATATATTTTTGATATTTTTATCAATTAGTGTCGTTGATTTCGAGTGAGAATGATTTAGCAATGAAATTTTATACGGCTCAATTACAATGATGTTTCCTTCAAGTTGGATTTATTATGTCATACGGAGATCTATTTTATGAAGTTATATAATAGCTCGCTGATATACGAGAAAGACATATTGAAGTCAAATAAAACGATTTGTAGCCGGATCGATATTAAAAGTATGGAGATAAATGAAAGTATATTTACCATTAATCTATACTATATATAATAGTAATCTTTTCAAAAGTATGAAATGGTGGCTTGAGAATGAATTTAGGAGTTTCGTCCAATAAAAATAATAATTTATCCTTGAAAAAAAAAAAAAGGTTTCCACTTATCTATGGACTCTCCTTTACTCCTTACCACAATCTATGCAACATATAATATTAGTATTTTTAAATTGGTCAAATATTACGACGGAAGTGATTGTAGGAGGTTAGGGTAATTTTAACCATAAAAATTATTTGTCCATTAAAGATGAATCATTGGTGTAAATAATTAAATAAATAAAGAATATAATTTACCCAAATGAAAAAAAAATCCTTTTATAAGTGGACTCTCCTCTTTGTTTTTTTTTTTTTGTGTGTGTGATAATATAGTCTTATTAGTATTTATTTTTTCCTTCGTAAATTGAAAAAAATGTTGAATAATGATAATTGACTTATGTGGAGTTAATATTTTACCTTTCACGTTTCTTTTTTTTTTTTTATGGTTTCAAGATCTTAATTTAATTTATTTTAGTTGATTGTAGGAGCTTAGTTTAGTCTTAATTATAAAAATTATTTGTCCATTAAATATGAGTCATTAATATAAGCAATTAAAAAATAAAAAATACAATTTACCCAAATGAAAAAAAAATTATTTTATAAGTGAACTCTTCTCTTCCTTTTTTTGTGTGTGTGACAATATAGTCTTATTAGTATTTTTTTCTCCTTCATATATTGAAATAAATGTTGAATAATGGTAATTGACTTATGTGGAGTTAATATTTCACCTTTCAAGTTTCTTTTTACAGTTTCAAGATTTTAATTTAGGTTATTTTAGTTTTAGTTTTTTGCGATATAAATAGAATAAAGTCGTCATTTAGAATCAGCAAAATTTAGGAATAAGAAAATAACATATTTGTTATGATGAAAAGAAAAAGATGTTTTAGAAATACTCGGAGAAGGACTCGAAGGTATGTGACTTTGAGTTATAAATGCCTAATTCTAGCAAGCTTGGTTGCTTTGGCAGTTTAGCTTTGGTATTTAAGCATCTCTTAATTTGGACCTTAATCGAATAATAATGTGTACTTTAAATTGGGGAGGAGGAGTTTGAGATGGTGTCTTGATTGATTAACAATGAATCCTTACACTTAATTTATCTACATTTTATTCACAAATATAGGGTTAAAGAATAAAGATTAGATGATAAAGGTTGTCATATAATGTTTAAAATAAATTGAAGGCATTTCAATAGTTTACCTCAAGTATGTGAGATATCTTTATTATATGATTTTTGCCTAACTTGCTAAATTACACCAACCCAAAAAAAAAAAAAAATTGTTTTAAGTTATCCGTCTCTAGGGTTTGTGTATATTCTCCCTTAGAAATCATTTTCTTAGTTCACTGCCTACTTGATCAGTAGTATGATTTATGAAGCTAATTTGGTAATTATTAAGTTAAATTTAATATGTTTCACTTGATAATTTATGCAAAACTGAAGTTATCATTCTTTCTCCCCATATTTCTATCTTAAATTATTGTAATGTCTATAGAATTTTGGGGAAAGCTTGCAAAATGAATTTTCTCTCACCACACTTTTATCATTATGTGTCAATGTTTATAACTAGTAAATTTACTCTTTAATGAATTTTCTCATTCCCTTTCGGATGACTAGGATGTTATAACTTTTAGAAAGCAAATATAGCTGCAAATTCGGCTTCGAAAGTGTCGAAGTGAAACTAAAATATGTGAATCTATTTTGCAAGCTGAGTTGGATGTCGAACAAATTATTGGAAAATACAACTGATTTAAGAATATAAATGTAAGAAGATGAGGGGTGGAGTCTCAATATAAAGTTATTTATGATTAAGAAATGGAGTCACAGCTTGAAGTTATTTATAATTAACTTCTATTCTCTAAAACATCTTGAGGATGACTGAAGAGTGTAGGAGGAAAATGAATTACCTTTGTGTGCAGAGGTAGAAGTGTGCAGAGGTAGGTAAAAATGGATAAATCATCATGTCCACCCTATAAGTTTTAAAAAATAAGATCTCATTATGGGTATATGTATACTTTTAAGGGTTCATGTAATATTTGAGTTAATGATGTTTTAGTAGACTATATGTAGATATTTATCAAGACATCAATTAAATTAAATTAGTATTGACTTTGTAGAGAGTTACGAGTTATAAGTTTGACATTCTTTTATTGATTTGATGTATTTCGTATTGTAACATTAATTTGTGAAATAACGATATTTATTATCATCTTTAGGTCATTTAATTCAATATCTACCAATTATATATTATTCATTTTCGTACTAATATTTGTCTTTTGAAACCCAAACATATTGTCACATTGTTCCTATAACTCGTATGAGTAAGGTTTATTTAAATTGTTTGATTTTAGAGGGTCTCGGCTCTTAATGTTCCAAATTACGAGTATAATCTTAAAACCTTGATGATATTTTTAACATTCTTTTTTATTTATCGTTTTAGATTCTTTATTTATTCTATAAAAATCTAGAATGATTGAAAGATAAATGTGTGTTAAGCTCTAATGATTTTTATGTGTTGATTTCGATAGATTTGATGAGTCATAAAAGCGTTTTCACTACGATGGGATAACATGCAAAATAATGTTGTTGAAGATGAAACCATTTAATAAAATCAAATGATCGAGAAAAAAACTTACAAGTACAACATCGCTCTATGATTCAATGATTTCTTAAGGTATACATTGTATATATTGCTCCGTACATAGCACGGGTCCATACTAGTTTTGTCTAAATAGAGATCTGTTTTAATATGTTAGATTTATTATTTTTAGAAAATTATCTTTGTAAATGTCACATGACTTTTTATTAATGAAATTTCTCTTTCTATAAAAAATTATAAAATCTAAAGCTGTCATCATGTAGTATCTAATATCTTTAATATTACATATTTAAATTTTTGTTCAAAAATAATAATGGAAAAAATAAAAAATAATAATGTATTAGGGTTGGATTAGGTTTACATATTATACCATAAATCCGATTTTATAGATCCAACTTATCATATATAGTATTTTGTTTCTATTTTTTAAAACCCATCCATATTTTCATTTTTTAAAAATAAAATAGATATCCCCCTAATTGTGTCATGTGACCAGGTATAGACTCGAGTCCGTGATATACAAATTATATGATAGACCTAGGTCTATAAATCCAAGTTACTATATATATTATTTTATTTTAATGTTTTACAATTCATTCCCATTTTGAAGGTTCCTATTTCCAAAAAGGATTAGATTCCTTCCCGAAATTATTTTATGTCACTAGGTCCTTTGACCCGGGTCAATGATATAAATTGTCCGTGACATAAGTATTTTAAAATTTGATTAGGAAAAATTCAAACATTTAATAATTTGCCATTGCGCTAACTTTGTTTTCATTATATTGTACTAATGCTATTTAGAAAATGATTAAGCATATTAATTTCTTCATAATATATAGGTTCAATTAAAATGTTTTTATTATTTATCTTATTTCTACTGATTTATTAAAAATGCAAATTATTTTCCTCATACCATTTGATTAGCAATTTTGCTATTATTTTTTTAATTTTCTGTAATATTATTTTATGATAATGGAGTCGAGAAAGGAAAGGATATTAATTTTCATTTTGTAATGGCGTTTAACTCTAGATTATGTAATATAAGGGGGATAAAACAAAAGACAAATTAAATAATATTTGGTATAATATATAGTAAAAAGTTCCAAATCACCACATAACTATTCAAGCAGGTTCAAGTTGAATTTGACTCACTTATTTCTGAATATTTTTTTAGTTCGGATCAAGAAAATTGTGTTGAAATTAAAACCCAAAATTTTCAGACACACCAGGCTTGATTCTCAAGTCGAGTTAGTTTTTATCATATCTATGCCTGTGACAAAAGGAGCATTTGTATCTAAGTAACTTCCATTTTAGTCGTAGAGGCTACTACATTTTAAAAGTTACACTCAAGGGTCCAAATATGTCCAAATTGAAAATGATAACAAGATAATTATTCAAACTTTTCAAGAAACAATTCAAACACTATGGCAAGTTAATTCATAGGGATGCGAATATTAATTCATAATATACTTTCTGAGGCAAAACAAGCAACTCATTGAATTGATCGAATCACTCTACTTTTCATCCAGATCAATGGGGCGTTAGTATATAATCTAAGCTTTTCATGTTCTTGTTGAAGATCACTAAGATTAAACATCTACGAGTCGGTGCCTACACATAGTGTGAAAAATAATGGCGGAATGACTCACCAATATATGAGTTTGGCATTCTATATATATAGAAGATAATACGTAAAAATAATTTAAAATTATTTTATGTACAATAATATCTCTAATACTCTATTACGCCCTCAAGCCGATCGGGGATGCACGGACAGTTTGGACTTAAGAAACTGAAACTATTGAGAGGATAACCCTTTAGTGAAGATGTCCGCAATCCGAGAAGTAGTAGGAATATATCGCACAACGAGATCTCCATCGGCAACCCGTTCTCTAACAAAGTGATAATCCACGATTATATGTTTGCTACGATCGTGATTGACCGGATTGGCAAGTCATATATGTAGCACCGATATTGTCACAATATAACCGCACAGAGTGGCAAGGGTGATACCAATATCAAACAAAAGCTTGCGAAACCAAAGTGTCTCAAGTAAATATATAACCAAGAGCACGATACTCGGCTTCATTGGATGATTTGGAGACCGTGGGTTGCTTTTTAGAACGCCAAGATATGAGATTAGGACCAAAATTAACAAGCATAGCCTCGTGGTAGAGCGACATGTGTCACGACAACCAGCCCGATCAAGCATCGAATAGGCAATAATGATTGACGAGTGAAGAGGCAACACGAATAAGAAGCCCATGGTCAAGAGTCCCATGCAGATATCCGAAAATACGATTCACAAGCATGCAAATGAGTAGTACGGGAGCGTGTATAAATTGGGAAACTACATACATTGCATAAGCAATATCAGGTCGAGTCATGGTTGAATACTGCAAGGCACCTACCATACTTCGTACCGAGAGGAATCGGCAAGTAGTTCACCGTCCAGTAAGGGATAGGGTGGTTCGAGCAGCAGAATGAGTTTTAACAGAGGTACAAGTTTGAAGCTGAAATTTATGTAAGACATCTAAAACATATTTCTGCGTGTCAAAAATAATCCGGAAGGAGATCGAACCACCCGAATGCCAAGAAAATAATTTAGGTTTGCAAGATCTTTCATTGCAAACCGACCGGCAAGGGAATCAATAAAAGACTGCAGTAGAGGTGGATGAACTACCAGTCAAAATAATGTCATCCACGTAAAGAAGGAGAATGAGGACATGACTGCTAGTTCGAAGAACAAACATGGAGGTGTCAGCATTGCTACATACAAAACCATGAGACGAAGGAAGCTTCTAAAGCGATGAAATTAGGCACGAGGAGCCTGTTTCAAGCCATACAGCGCCTTTTTAAGGCGACAAACATGGATAGGGAAATCAAGATGAACAAACCCAGGAGGTTGTTTCATGTGAACTGTCTCAGTGAGATGGCCATGTAAAAGGCGTTCTTGACATCAAGTTGGCGAATGGGCCAATGAAAGGAAACAATGAAGAGTTAGAACCACACGAATAGTAGCAGGCTTAATGACAGTGGCTGAAAGTCTAATGGTAGTCAATACCTGGTTGTTGGTGAAACCCCGTGCTACAAGTCGAGCTTTGTACCTCTCCGCGGTACCATTAGAGTGATATTTAATCTTGTAAACCCATTTACCGCCAATCAAATTAAGATCCGGTTGAGATGGAACTCAATCCCATGAGTTATTGGCAATCAAAGCATTATACTCCTCGCCATGGCTTCCTTCCATTTAGAATGT
Organism: Talinum fruticosum; assembly: GCA_021018815.1. Lineage (NCBI taxonomy): Eukaryota > Viridiplantae > Streptophyta > Magnoliopsida > Caryophyllales > Talinaceae > Talinum > Talinum fruticosum. The sequence goes on along the minus strand of JAITYX010000080.1, from coordinate 391,040 downwards.
CGGGAAGCTTGTGAAAAACATGTAGGTTCAACTTCAAGCAAGACCAACACCGAGAGACAGGAGACGCCTAGGTTTGGCAATGCCGGACATGGACCGAGTTTGCATAGGGCGAACATTGGTGTACAGAGACATAGGGACACTCGAAGAGGTAATAGGACCTAGTGAGCTACATATAGAATCACTAGTACAAGCAGGGGGTCCGACGCAATAGAGGATGAAGCGGACACAAGACCAAGGGCGGAGGGAGATGGAGCAGCCACGAGTGTCGGGCTCGGGAGAGACATGGGCCATAGACGTTGGGCTAGAGTTGAGACTTGACGAGGATGAAGAGGCTAAGGGAAGAGAATGAGATACCTCAACGGCAAAAGAAGCAGGTTCGGACAACGTGGAATGGAGGACCAAAGATTGGGTCGACCCGACTGCCTCAACAGTGTACGGAAGACCAAACTAGAAGAAGAGGTGGAACACGAGACAACCGAGGCACGAGTTGCAAGTGAGACAGAGTATATCCTTTATCATAAAAGGAGCATTAGAAGACGAACTAGAGACAAGTTTAAGAAAAGGATAAATATTTTCATGAAATCGTACATTTCTACTCACATAAACACCACTCGTGAGGGGATCTAAACAACGATAGCCCTTATAATGAGAAGCATAGCCTAGAAAAACACAATGGAACGTAACGAGGAGAGAGTTTATTGGACGCCTTTACAACCAAATTCGGAAAACATGAGCAACCAAAAAGTTTAAGAAAACCATAATCAGTGCAGACGACCAAATTAAAGCTCAAATGGAGAACGATTTTGCAACACATGTATAGGTAAACGATTGATCGTATAGATAGCTGTAAGAGAAGCATCAAGCCAAAATTGAGCAGGCATGGAAGCATCAATTAGAAATGCACGAGTCATTTCTAAAATATGGCGATACTTACGCTCAGCAACCCCATTCTGTTGTTGTGTATCGAGACAAGATTTTCGAAAAGAATCCCTTTTGAAGAAAATGAGAAAAGAGATGAGAGTTATCAAACTCTTTACCTCCATCACTCGAAACATTTTAATTTTGCAATTAAAGAGATTTTCAACTAAAAGACCGAAAATTGCAAAAATTGAATAGACTTCGATTTCAATCACATAGGATAAATCCGGTAAACCTGGTAAAATCATCAACAAACACAACAAGATATCGAAAACCTTTATGTGAAAGCCAAGGTGATTGCCAAACATCCGAATGTATTAATTCAAGAGGGGAGACAGATCAATGTTCCGCTAATGTAAAAGGAAGAGTAAGTGACTTTGCCAAACGACAAGTCGTACAAGTATCATGAAAACGATTTGTAAGTTTAACAGATTTATTTATCCTAAGTAAATCCAAAACTCAAGCTCCACAATGTCCTAGTCTCCGATGCTAGGTATCGCCAGCCTCACTCAAAGCTAAGTTAGCTGAAAGATGTGGTGTCTCAATGGGCGGATGTAAGGGATAGACGTTTCCTACACTCGGGGCTCGCAAAAGAACATCACCTAAGGTGTTGTCCTTTACGTAAAACATAATCGATATGAAAGGTGAGATGACAATTATTATCTCGACACAACCGTTTGACCGACAGGAGGTTATGCTGAAGTTGAGGCACATGATAAACATGTTTTAAAAGAAGTGGCCGAGAAGCGGCTTGCAATGACAAAGTACCAACATTAGAAATAGGCAACAAGGTTCGATTTCCAACCCGAACCTTAATAGAACCAGAGTAAGCGATTTAGAAGATAGCTTACCATCATCAAGCGTCATGTGAGAGGCCGCTGCTGAATCGAGATACCACAGCTTGTTCACCATTTTCAACCTGATTGAAAGTAGCAAATGCAGAAATGCGATTGCCGACGAGGTTGATAATGATTGGGGCAACTCGTCGCCAGTAATGCCCTGAGCATGACAAATCTGGCAAACAACATTAGGACGGGAACCTAATATCCCTTCGTAACAGCTTAGTGCCTCGCATGAAAGTAGTTAGTACACGTAGAAGGACCAAAAGTACGAGACAATGACCCAACCGAATTACGAAATGCAGTACTTGTAGGCACACTCCTAAGGGGGCCCGATCGGAAGAATTGTTGCGGTGGGAGACTTGCTGATGGTTACGATTGTTGTTGCGATTCCGATTTTAATTATTCCGACCCCCTCTTCCTTTGTTGTAGTGGCTAGATTTTCCTTTCCCGGAGCCGGATGACCCCGAAGATGCACCCCTGAATTGGAAGCATCACTCTTTGGTGCGTAAGTAGTCGAGAGAAGGGAGGCGAACGCCCGATGCATAGGGGGTCACGAGCACGTCCAAAATTAAGCTATTGCTCGTAAAAGATAAGTTTGGAGCGCAGATCATCAAAAGTGTGAACACCAGGAAGCGAGAGAGTAGGCAGTGACAAAGGTATGCTACTCGGAAGGGAGCCCGAAGTAGTAAACCGAATTAGTTCTAAGTCTCAGTAACAAGGGACTGAATAGCGAGCAAGTGAATCAGCTATGTTCTTAATACTTCGGAGATAATCATCCATGGACTGATTTTCCCCCATTGAAACATGAGTAAGCATGCGTTTAAGGTCGAGAGCCCGAGCTAAACTAGCAGATGTTAAACCGAGACTCTAAATGTTGCCAAATTTTAAGGGAACGAGGCAAGCTACGAACTTCACTCAAAGTTTCAGGGGTAATAGTAGCAAAAATCCAAGCACGCAACAATTAATCAACTTGTAACCAATAAGAGTAAGTAGGATTTACAACCGAACAACTCGGGGCAACAACTAAATGATACAACGGTTGAGAAACAGAACCATCAAGCATACCACTAATTTGATGCATAATAGTGAAAGAGGAAAATTGCTCTCGCCAAGATAAATAATCGTCGACCTAACGAAGAATAATCGTAACGTAATTAGTGATATTTACCGTCCAAAGAGACGACGAAAGGGGCGGCAGACCACCCGGTGGTAGCGGCGCAAATGAGCCGGCGGCGAAGTCGTCGGCGGTGGCTCGGGAGACGACCGTGGCTATGGGCGGCTACGGAGGACACCGGCGACCCAAAGAACTCGGGACTCACCAATGTAGCCGACGTGCTCCGGACAAGAGGACCGGTGAAGGACGCCGAAGGTGGCGGTGGGAGCCCAATGTTCGGCTGAGGCGAGGCGGCGGCAGGAAGGAGAACGCCAAGGAGGATGCAGCAGGGACGACGGAGGCGACGCTTGGAAAACCGAAACAGGGCGAAACCGCGGGAGAGGAAAAGGGAATCACCGGCGATGAGTGCACGGGGAAGCACCGACTGGAGAAGCGGGGAGGCGGCCGAGACGACGGTGGCGGAAGCAGCCGACGACGAGTCGGGAAGGAGGGTAGCCATGGAGGAGAGAGAAAACTAGGGTTAGGGTTTGAGGAGCATGGTGCAGCCGCGAGCGACGAGCGAGGAAAATTTTTTGTTTTTTGGTGAGAGGGGTGACTGCTAGGGTTACACTCAAATTTTAAATCGAACCTTTGGCTCCGATACCATGTGAAAAATAATGGAGGAATGACTCACCAATATGGGAGTCCGGCATTCTATATTTATAGAAGATAATACAGAAAAATAATTTACAATTATTTTATATACAATAATATTTCTAATACTCTATTATAGTAAAAATTTTAAAAGTTATTATCAAGGTCTCCGGTTTAAATTCCGTCTATATTAGCTATTGTACCTTACATACACTAAGAAATAAAAATGTAAAACTTTTGTGAGAAGTAGTCTATTAACTCTCATGTTAAAAAAGTAAACCAAACATATAGATACAAGTAAATAAATGGTCCATATAGAAGAGTAGTACCAATAATAAGCTACATGCCTACATGTATGCTAATCACTACGATAACAAATAATTACATACATAGGCCCTATAACTAAAGAGTAATAATAAAATGGTTTTGCTAAATGTCGCCCTTAGGGCGATGGATAAGAATCATCATAATTTATTTTTATACAATCTTTCATATTTTTATTTAATATTTTTATACATAAGATATGAATGTTATTTCTTTCTAAAATAAAAGAATATAAATATCATTTTAAAAAATAATTTGATGAATTAAATCTTTCCTTATTAAAAGGAAGTTATCTTCCATCAAAAAAAATTAACCAAATAAACGAAAGAAAGTTATCAATTGTCGAATTAAACTCAATCTCTCAACCAAACCAAACCTCATGATTTGCGTATTAATCCTCTTACTTTAATTCATCAAGCCAAACCAATTAAGTTCTATATTTCCCACCCAATTTGCAAGTTTATCAGTTGCCTTCATCCCTTCTTTTTTTTTTTTTTTTTTTTTTTTTACTTTCTCTCTTATTTAACCATATATGGTAAATCAAGATTTTTAACTCCAAAATTAAAAGATGTAGTCTTAGATGAGGAGGATAACTTTTTCTTACTAGTTTCTTTACGGCTTGTTTCCATTAAACTTAGTTGAAAATGGTAACAATATTGCACCATATATCATGAACATCATAGGCTTATACTATACATTATGATCCTAATTTTTGTTTTTTTTTGTTCTAAATACTCTAAAGCTGGTAGGTTTATTATCACAATTTAATTGAATAAATTGAATTTCTAAATCGAGACTATAATAGTGATAAATGTGTATTTAGGAAGTTAAATTGCATTAGAAAATTGAATAACTTGATCAAGTTATTTTTTAAAATGATATTTATATTCATTTATTTTGGAAAGTAATAACATCCATATCTTATGTATAAAAATATTAAATAAAAATATGAAAGATTCTATAAAAACAAATTATGATAATTCTTATCCATCACCCTAAGGGCGACGTTTAGCAAAACCGATAATAAAATGCTATGTAACTTGGATTCTTTTATTTCATTATTCATCATGTGCCAGTAAAGTCTCTAACGAGGCACTTTGCTTTCAGTACAATCTTCTTAGCATATATGCACTTCCATTCCATGTGGAAGCTGGATATATATTCGTAGTGTGACTGGGTTTGGTATAACTTTTTTGGATGATTTTTTAAAATTTTAGTAAATTTTTTAATTATGAATTTTTTTTAGACAAAAGCTAAATCTTCATTCCATTTGCACCCCTTAAAGATAGAAATATACAAATTTTAGAGAACTTATTGCTAATGTAGGGCTATATTTATAATATTTGTCTAAAAATTATGACTATATTATTCTTTTTTTTAATATTTTTTTAAAAAATTCTATTAGTTTGATCACAAAAATTAATATAGTTTAATAGTTAGTTATATACATCTTGACCATTAAAAAGTAATATAATTTAATTTTAAGTTACATGTACAATCAGTGAGCTTAATTTTTTAATTTAAAAATTATTTTTAGTAAGATATAATTATCTTTGAAAATAATATTATAGTTCAAAAATAATTTTTTTACTAATACTATAAAATTTTAAATTATTAGATTATATAATATAATAATTATATAAAAATAGTATTATATTAATATTTTATAATAAATTATAATTTTAATTTATTTTACATTGATTAAATAATGATTATTTATTTCTATTACTACAAACTTATTAATTTTTTAATATTTATATTTTTATTAGTAATAATCCATAAACACTCCATTTAAAAAAAGAGAAGGAAAAAATCAACTAATGAATGTAATATTTAATAGCAATCTGTAAGACAATCTTAAAACCCAATATTCATCTTTGAAAATAGAAAATTATATATTGTGTTATATATTTTTTTCTAAATTCATAGTGCATGTATTAATTTTTGAAGAATACAATGAATATGCTTCATGTACAATATATAATACTTCTTAATTAAATATTAATCAATCTGTTGGACTTTTTAACATCTAAAAAAACATATCATCGGTTCTCACCGTATTACCCGTCAAACTATTTCCATTACTATTTTGATAAATTTTTGTAGCGGTACAAACTATTGAATGTTGTTTTAAATTACAAAATATTATTATCATCAACACTTTAAAAACTTATGGGACACGTGTAAATACTGTAATATTTACATTGGTTTCTTTTAAAAAATTTATTTATAATTTTTCAAGTCTTATATTTTGACTTATCTTCCTTTTTGTTCAAATTTATGACATAAATTTATTTTTAAAATGAATTTATAATTTATAAGAGTATGTAAATAGATAATAAATGAATAAATATTTTTGAAAGGTATGTATAAATATGATTACGAAGAAAGAAAAATGATCATCATGATCGGTTAGCCAACATTTAATGGAGTTGTATTAGTGATACTTTCTTTACTTGATCTACTGATACTAATGCATTATTTATGATGATGATGAGGACGATATTAAAAAGGATGTATTAATATAGGCTTGAACTTCTTAACCTCTAATTATTAGTGCCTTTTTCTGCAATTAGTCTCTTCATGTCCGAACATTTTACAATAATTGCATTTAACCAGTCTCCATTCATATTCTACTAGCTGCCTCATGAGTAAATCTTTTTCTGTCATGAAATCCACAAAATGAGGTAGCTCCTTCATTCTCTATAGCGTCTCTACCAGTACTTGAGCATGGTCCAACATTGTCTTTTCTTTGGTTGCCCTGTCAGTGTTTATAGGCTTACCTAACAGGCTGCTAATCTCGCGAACTTGTAGCACCCCAGTATATGATGTCCAATGCAGGATACTGAACCCAAATTGGAACTATTTGAATTTGCTCCCTATCAATTGTTAAGTGTGGACTTCAGGGTTTCAAGACGATTGGTTTCCTATAAAGAAAAATATTCGTTTGGACATAACCAAATCCTTATTTTACATCGTATCAAATTTCGTTATAAACATCCCTCTGGGTAGACCATGAATACTTTCCACATTGAAATCATGCCACATGCATTTTAGTAACCTAACCATAACTAAATATGGTGGATGAACTCCAATACTCCAATTCTTCTTGAACATCCGTTGGGTCTATTTTCGTAATTCTCCCCCCCAATTCAGTTTCCATGCTGGGCGGAAGTTGGTCAAAGACAGTTGAATATACTCTGCTTTTTAAGACATCCTTGACAATTGAATACAAAATGGGCTACGCTACAAGAAAACATAATCAAATGTCCACCATCACATTAATTTCTCATTGTATATAGCAAGATGTATATCAGATTTGCATGTATTGTTGTATTGTTTATACCTAAAGCATGAAAAATAGAATAACCAGGTTTGATGTCTAAAAGTTTATTAAATTTGAACTGGTCAAACATAATTATGTTACTAAATACAAAGTGCATGTTACTAGTAATCAACGTCGAGAGTGTAAAATATTATTCAATGAAATACATAACTTTTAATTAATTTTCACAAAATGCGCCATGATGTACTAGCTTAAGTCAAGTAATATACTTTCTCATTTTTATAATACATCTTAATTTAATTAATTTTTTTATTTTATTTTATAATACATATCATTTTACAAACTCGATGACATATTGATTGACTAATTTATCAATTTTGTTATTTTAATTTATTTTTTATCTCTCTTTTTCTTTGGTTCATTAAATTATTATATATAATATTTTTTTAAAAAATTTCTATAACTCACGTTCTATTTTTATAATTCTCTTTTTCTTAAAAAAATTTCTTCCGTAAAACACGTAATGTCACCCAAGTTCCATAAACCGGCGTCCGTGTTGATATCAAATCCCAACTGCTAAACTATAAATGAGCAAGTTGATCTCTGTCGTTATGAAATGGTAGCTATTTTAGCTTTAGTGAGGCTCATCGCTCATGTTCTTGAATTAGGCTCAACATGTTATGTTCCTTTTTCAGCCAAGTGAACGCATGCCACCTCAATATCATTCTTTATCTTTTTTGTTCCATCATTATCATTTTGTTCCCTTACTTTGCCTTATTCACAATCTTCGCATAATAATATAAGTAACATTGCTAAAAGCTTAGTTTCGGGGTTAAACTTAAGTTAGGAAACAACATTTTTTTATTTAATATCTAGTTTTTTCGAGTATGACCATTTAGATAAGTTTAAATTTGATTAAAATTAAGTTTGGATAACAAAAATGAAAAATTTATATCTAAATTTAAAATTCGGACAAAAAATTTATGACCAAACTCAATCTTTTTTGAGTCGAACAAAAACTAATCAGTTGAATGAATTTTTACCATTGTTACATAAGCTTAAGCTATTTTTAATGGATCAACCCTCATTAATGGAGGAGGGAGAAATTAAAAAAAAAAAAAAAAAGAGGGAGGGGAATTAGGAGGAGGTGCTCCACCGACTGCTCTTATACATAGATGGAAGGGGTGGGGAAATTAGGAGAATTTATGAGTAAACAAAAGAAAAATTAACTTTTTTAAAATTATAGATCTTAGGTTTATGAATCTTGGATCAACTGATTAAGTAGTAATTTTTTTTCCCTTAAATGTGGGGCGCAGGGGGCGGGGGGAGAGACAGCAGAGCTAGAAGGCTGACGTGGGCCACATGAGCATGCAGCACAATAACGTGAGAAGAGGCAGGCAGGGCCCACAACTCAAAAGAAGAACACATCTTTTATATATATATATATATATATATATATATATATATATATATATATAACTTCACTGTATGTCACGAGATAATTAGACGAATGAAAAGATATGTGGAATTTGTAGAGTCTAATATTTCTTTTCTCTCTTGAGAGTATATGCTTCTCGGAGCATTTTAAACTTTGTATCAATAATTAGTATTTACATATAGTTATATTAATAAGGATTTTAATAATCGAATTTTGTCACATTTGGAAACTATTAATCTGTACTTAAGAAATTATTATGAATGAATCGTACTTTTTATGTAGTAAATTCTAATATCCCAACATCAAATTTGATTCGCTAGAAACATGATGTGATGGTGGCGTATAACACGTGTAAGGAAAAGAGAATGTATTTTAAAGAAATTTAGGCCAAGTGTTTAGTTTGACTCGTCCCAAAATATAGGAAAAATTCAGTGTTGAGATATTAGAACTTATTACATAAAAAGTACCGTTCATTCCTACAATTTCTTAAGTACAGATTAATAGTTTTCAAATGTGCCAAAATTCGAATTATTAAATTCCAAAAATCCTATTAATAAAAAATTTAAAAGATAAGTTTATCTCTATAGACTACTAGAAAATATATAATTGTTAGTTAGTCATTTCATACTCTATTTCAAGCAATGAAAGTGAGATTAATGAATATTCATGATATCATCATTATTGGCGCAAATAATAAGTAAGGTATATAAGAATTTTGGGGGGCGGCGGCTAATTTACAAGTCCACAAATAAATACAAATTGCAGGAGACAAACGAACTTAATCATAAAAAAAATGTTGAAAAAGAAAGTGTTCCCCCTTTAATTGTCCTATATAATGGTCCTCAACCTAAGCTCCTTTGAATAATCTCAAAATTAGACGACAGAAAAGAAGGTACCTTCCCCAGCCCTTATTCTCCATTAAGGTATTCTGCTCTTTCTTCCTCATCAAACCTATTTCAGATTCATTCCTACTTTGTTTCCTTCCTCGTTCTTGTGCCTTCTGTTCACTTTTCTCCTTTTATGTCTTTGTATCTCATTACGATGCTATAGCATGCCTATTTTACTATTCTATCGTGCACGACCTGTGAATCGAGATAACTCTCTCATTTTCTTTCTTTCTTTCTTTCTTTCTTTCGTTGCTTGTAAGATGGGCGAAAGTCTAGCTTTTATATCATGGTCTTGGATTCATTGAGAGAGAAAGAGAGAGCATAGGAGGCTGTTTGAATTTTTTAATCTGTCTCGATCGGATTCATGGATCTGGGACTAGGATATAATTTATATAGCGATGATAATATTATCTTTTAATCGATCTATCATTATCATGTAAATTTATTGTTTATAATTTTGTACTTAATTATATCCAATAACTTTTTACACTTAAACTATATCAATTTTATTTAATAGTTTAATGCCTAAGTTTTAGTTTATGCAGTAAAGAAGGCAGGATTGAGTTCAGCTGAGAGCAAACAATGGAGGAAAGAATTTCTGGTAAGGGAGAAAATAGTCAAGTACTAACAATTGCGAAAGCTGAATTCACATTTTCTGAAGACTCTCGCCCATTCAATACTTGTCACACTTCTACCATTATTGAGGTAATATATTAATTTATAAAAACTCCTTTAAAAAATAAAATTCTCATGATATTGATATATACTATGACAAAAATAAAACCTTTTTCTTTTTTTTTTTTTTTTTTTTGGAGTAGGTTGAGAAGGACGGGTTCCTGGTTTCTTACTGGGGAGGCTCCACAGAGGGGGCATCTGACGTGAAAATTTATACCCAAAGATACAAGGTAGGTGAAAATATACTAATTAACTCCTTGAATTTATATGCATATTTAAATGGGCATGCTTTAATTAGAGACTAAGTTATATAGGGGATGATCCTCTTTCAAAAGAAAGAGAATTTATATATACATAATAACCCTACTACAGATTACGAAATTAAATATATATTATTTTTTCAAACACGTGCGCCTCTTATTTGAACTAAGCCAACCTTGGTGCTTTAATCAATCCTTATAGTTATATACATCCTATGGACCAAGGTGTAAGCTTGGGCTCAATGGTTAATACATAAATCATAAGAATTATGTAGCGATCTCAACTGAAAATTTAAGTTGATGATTAAAAAGTCGGGATAAATAAAATACTTTAATGCAAAAGAATGCCATTTATATGGCCGCAACTTACAAGATCATAAAAAGACCAAAAAAGATTTGAAAAATCACCTGCTCTTGAAACGGATAGGATGACAGGAATACGATCTTTTCATAGTTATGTGTTGTTGTGCAGAAAAAGGGGAAAATTTTGATCTAAGCTAGCTTAAGCTGAATATACTATACTACGATATAGAGCCATAGATCGATGAATCCCTTCAAGCCAACGTTCTGTGGGTTGACGTATAGAACGTTGCCCATTAACGGGTTGGCGTGCCAAACAAGTATCAAAGTTGGTCCCTTGTTTGGTCAACACAGAGCTAGGAAACTGCTTAGCCCATTTCAATCCGATTTTGGATTAAGTTTAAAAATAGCTTATATTTACTTTAAAACAACAAAAATATGCTTTCATGCTAAAAGGTTAATCATGTTGTGTTCGGGTCAAAATTAGTTCGGTTCGTGTCAAATTTTGATTTCTCTCAATAATTTCAAGTCGGTTTTGGACTGTGCTATAGTGTCCAGTTAGGCTTTCCCAACACACTAGTTTGCATCAATACTATTAAATTAAGACCCTAAGTATATTACATTTCATATTTGATACCCCCGCTCCTAGTACATTGTACTGCCTTGTGGCTTTGATTTTGATTTGACCCATGACATGACAACAAATATTGAGAGTTGAGTTGATTTCTTAGCAGAATGGTTCATGGAGTTCGCCGGTGGTCGTGGAAGAAGAACCTGGTGTTCCACTATGGAGTCCAGTTCTTTCTAAAGTAGACAATCATTTGCTTCTTTTTTCAGAATCGGCCCTGATTTCAAAACGTTGGTTCTCTCTACTTTCTCTTCCTTCATCCCTCCAGAATTTAGACCAAAGTTAAAATTAATGGTCTCAAAATAAATTTGATACTTACATAAAGTTTTTATGCGCTTATATGACCATATTTATTTCAAATCATAAAAACATATAATTGCGAAATTTGAGTAGAATCCTTGTCAATTTCTCCTACTAATTGTTGGCTCGATGAAACTTTAATTTTTAGCTGGACTGGAGCTGTGAAGCGTTCATCAGATGGAGGTTACTCTTGGTCAGATAAAGAGCTACTGCCCGCTGGTATACTAGGCCCTGTGAAAAATAAGGTCCTATATATGCTCCATTTTTCTTTAATTTATTTCTGACATCAAAATTTAATTTTATCATTTTTTTCTAGATAAGATAGCCTCATAAATTTCTTATAATTGAATTATCCATTTGTGTAATGTAAATTAGAACTATACATTTTATTCTATCTAAATTTTGACTTGTGGTTAGATTTATTCAAAATAACTAATAATAAGTTTATATCATACATGTGCTCAACTCGGATTCTGATGCAATATGATGGTAGTCACTAAGGAACTTAACCCTAGACATGCATTAATTCTCCCAAAATGTCATCGGTATCTCAATAAATAGATTTAGGCTTATGTGACATGAATATATATATGTTCTTTTATAATTTATTAGAAATTAAACTGACCTAAACCAAATAACCCATCGATTGAGTATATACTCCGTGTCCATGCAATTTAGGTGGGATGTGTATGGTTGTTTGATTTTTTTTTAATAAGATGCTTAACATTATATGGGCGATATATTGCTTTTTTATACTCAGCCTCTTGTGCATAACGGGGAGCTGATATGTGGATCATCAATGCAAAGCTGGAACGCTTGGGCATCTTGGGTGGAGGTACGTAGGTGATACGATTCAACGTTATTATTGTTCATATCAAAACCATGCCAAATGCAATTCTAGCTAATTTCATTCTAGATCCTTCACTTCATTCTGACTGGAACTCCTTCAATTTTTTCTGGGTGACTATGCCTATGCCTATGCATGGACAGATAACTAGAGATTTGGGTAAAACATGGACCAAACACGGGCCAATACAGGTCCCAAATCACAGCATGAGTGTGCTCCAACCAGTACCTTATAGGACCACCAAGGGTAACCTACGCGTCCTGATGAAATCGCACCATGACATTGGCCGAGTCTGTATGTCTGAATCCCTCGATGGTGGTCGTACTTGGTCTCATGCAGTTCCAACTCAACTCCCTAACCCTGATTCAGGTACACCTCCTGTTTATAGTTTTGGTATTATTATATTATGAAATTTGTGTTTTACTCTTAGCTAGATATAGTATATAGGATATCTCTTAACAGCATTGTTTTCATGACCCATGTATACATATATAGCCATTGATGGGATCAAGTTACGAGATGAGCGACTCATACTGGCTTACAACACTACGTCTAGGGGCATACTCAAGGTCGCGATTTCAGAAGATGATGGAGACTCATGGACCGATGCTTTGACATTAGAGGACACTGAAGGAAAGGAATTTTCTTACCCAGCAGTCATCCAGGACATGCATGGATTTGTTCACATCACTTACACTTACGACAGGAAGCAAATTAAGGTATGTAAATCATCTGTTATATTTGCATAATGTTCTCCATAATTAAATTTGAGAATTATACCAAGAGTATAATGTAATTAGGAACTACTTGTATTATATACAATGCTTCTAGTACATTTCTTTGGTCCAATGTACTTGCAAATGATTTTAAACTTTTCGCAGCACGTTGTTCTTCAACCATCGCCTTTTCATGGTGGTGGCGGACATGAAGACGGTCCCAAGACTGATCCTATTGGACGACATGATCACACTGGCGGTGGATGTGGTGGTGGTCATGGTCGTGGTGGCGGCCATGGTTGGGGTCGGGGTTGGGGTCATGGTCATCACTAGCGAATCAAGTAGCTCTGTGTGTGGCGTGAAGCTCTTACTTGAGCCCAGCTACATATAAAGTGAACAACCTTGTGACTGAATAAAAATATCTTTAGAGATATTTCTCCTTCCTGAAATTCAGCCTTGATTAACTGGTATTGCTCAAAGTTGTGTGCCTTTGTTTGTTGCCCCTTGTAATTAGTACGTTTGATTAATTTCTTGTTATTGCATTTCTAAAATTATGCCTTTGGGAGTTCAGTAAATTATCTTTAACTACGGCAATACTCCTTGCTCTTCAAGGATTTGAGGTTATCTCAGTTTTCATTCTTATTAAATAGCAGTATGAATTAGATTATATATAAAAAAAAATCTTAAATCCGTTGGTGTCATTATAATTACAATTGTTTATTTTTCAGAAATTTATATACTTTCTTTTTTAACAATAATTTACTTAATTAATTGTTTATGACATATAATTAATTATTACAATAGTATTGTACAATTTTTGTTAGTTGGATAGTCTTATTTAATATAATTTAATAATTTATTATATTAATCTTTTCTTTTGTAAGGTAAACTATATTTATTTAGTTATTTATATGATCATTAACTATCTATTACATAGCATCCTACGTGGCAATCACTACAACAAATATAGTGATTCTAGACACAATTTTGGAAGATCTTTGACACAATTTTCTGTCCAGAAACCATTGTAGCACAAATGACTGGCGTTATAATGTGCACGTCACAAATATATTTGTAAATAGCTTTTGCGTCACTAATATTCTTAACAACTATGGGCTTCACAATTTTCAGGCACAACTTTTTAAACAAATGTCCAGTTTTAAAATTTCAAAATAAAGAACTAAAGAAAATAAAATTTAAAATTTGAAACATTGAATAAAGCTAAACAATTTTTTTTTCTATAAAAAATATAATTAACATGAACAAATACTTATGAGATAGAGAATATCATCAAATTTGCATTTCTTATTAATGTAAATCAAATCAAGCACATAAATTATATACATGTGCTGTTGAACAACACTAATTCTACTTCTTGTAAAATGAAATTACAAAACTAGAAGGAAAAAGATGCTTGAACCTCTCCATTGAATCCCTTCAGTTGAAGATTCTACTCATTTCTTCCCAAATCTGCAAAGAAATCTATTAATATATAAAAGAAAAGTTGGGGTTACTCTCCTCTCCTTAATTGTAGGGGTTAAACTAATTTTTAATCTTTGATTAAATTTTCTGATTGATCTTAGCCCTTAATTTTTTTAACTCAATCCTCTCTCTCTCCTCTTACTTGTTTTAATCCCACGTTCTTTGCTTTCTCTCTGCAGTTTATTTTTGACAGCTTGTATTCCCTCACCCCTTCGAGGCCATCCCATCTCTCCCGTCAGTTTCTTTTACAGTTCTCCCCCTTCCCCCATATCCCCTTCATTCTCATCTCCACAATGTCTCTCCCCATTATCTCTCATCTCCCGCCCCCATGTCTCCTTCTATCTTTCCCGCTTGCTCTCTCTCTCTCTCTCTCTCTCTCTATCTCTCTCGCTCACTCTTTCTCTCACTCACCTGCTCGGTGTTGTCGTTGGCGCCCTTTCTCTCTCTCTCACTCGTCCGGCTCTCTTTGTATGGGTGGTCGACCGCCTCCCGGGCTGGGCGGCAGGCGTGGCTGTCGCCGCCACCAAGCTCTATGAAGATTTGGTTGCTGAAAAATCCCCAATTTCAAAAGAAGGAAATAAGCAAGAAAGAACCTTCAAATTGGTAAATTTCCCCATTTTCTCCTCTTTTACGGCCAATCTTTCTAATTGATTTTTAGGGTTTTGGAAAATTTAGGGATTTTGAAATCTGGGTATTGTGGAATTGCAGATGATTCAAAATGCGAAAGGTGGAAATTTCACTGGAGATTCCGATTTCCGGCAGGTTTTCTTCCTCTCCGGCGTGGATCGACTCTTCCGAGGCAAGTCTCTACTCTTCGCTTCTTCGTTTCACTTGCAAGCTTTCTCTTTCCTGCTGTTGATTGCTTAGCTTCACTGTTCTCGCTTAAGTTTTTGGTTCTATTGATTGAGTTATTTTTTGTTTTTTGCTGATTAAGATATTTTTGTGAGCACGATGAAATGCTAAGTTTTCACGCCCAATTTTCTTAAAAAGATGGTAACTCATGACCCGGGCTCTATTTGCTATTGGGGGGGTATTGTCCTTGAAATCTTCTTTAAATTTATCTCCATTAGGTTGCAAGAAGCTTTACCTATAATTTTTGAATGAAATGAATTGTCTTTTCTATGAATGAATCTATAAATCCATGCTTAGATGGATGTGTTATGATTGTATTTGATGGTACTTGGAAACAAACTAAGGAGATAGTGAGTGCAAGTCTTCCATTCTTATCAAAGTTTTTAATTGTGATTTTGAGGTCGAGTGGGGAAGTATTTATGATTCAGAACTCATTCGAGGAAGGAACCATTTAGAGGGTGCATGAGTACCATGGAAGCCGTTGCACGAGCGACTGAGAGCTCTCGATCCTGCTGGGATTAAAATTGAAGACAAATTGATTGATGTTTTGAGGTCAATGGTTCATTTACAAGCTTGCTATTTAAAGCCTATGAAACCGAGGCCGGAGTTGTGTTGAAGAAGGGCTTGGAGAGGAGGTATAAAGTAGAGGAACGAGGCCAGTGGGTAGGACTGGATAGGCTGATTTGTAAGATGGAATTGAGTTGGAGGGGTGGGATTGTGGGCATGAAGAGAGAGAAGTGAATGCCGGGGATGGGTTGTGGGGAGGTTGGGAAGGAGGAGGAGTAGGTGGAGGTGGGGAAGCGGTACCGACGGAGGCATGAGAAGAGGGGGAGGGCGGTGGCGATGGGAGGATCGTTGGAGGGGTGGGATTGTAGGGATGGAGAGAGTAAGCAAATTGCGGGATGGGTCGTGAGTAGGTTGCAAAGGAAGAGGTGGAGAGACGGTATCGGCGGAGGCATGAGGAGGAGGGAGGCTGCCGCCAAGATATCTTTGCCCTCAACATCTCCATCTATTCGACAAATTTCTTCCTTACGTGTGGCAGGTTATTTGCTTGGATGTCATTCCTTTCTTCCCCGATGAGCTCCATGCTACTTTTTATGAGGATTTTGGTGGGAGAAATATTCCCAACTTCAAAGGACAAAAATAACCAAGAAAAAGGGTTTCAAATTGGTAAAATTTCCCTCATTTCCTCCTCTTTTCGAGCTGATTTTTCTAATTGATCTTTAAGGTTTTTGAAAAATTTACGATTGTGAAATTTGGATATTGTGGAACTGTAGATGATTTAAGATAAGTTCGGGGTGTTTGTTGACATGGCTAACTGGAGATTGGGAAGAAGGGCAAGAGGAGGTGGGGAGGCGATGGTCGGGGAAGCCGTGGTTGGGGAGGAGAGAGAGAGAGAGAAAGGAGGAGAGGGGTCATACGTGTTCGTGGGCAGAGAGGAGATGAGGATAAAGAGAGAGAATTTAAGTATGTTCGTGCGAAATGATATGCCAAATTTGATCAAAACCGAAAGAGAAGAAAAAGGATGATGATAGCAATGAAGAACGAACCATTCAAGAAACCGATTCCGAGAGCATCTTTGCTAAGGCCTCCGACATAGTTCCCCATATTATGCTTTATTTCATTTACTCTCTTTAATTCCTTATTAAGATTTTATCATGGGTGAAATTATCTCTATCAAAAGAATAATAATAAAGCTGACTCTCCTTCTCTTTAAATTTTTTTATATTTTTACAATTTCATATATTAAACGTAACATATGGTTATTTACAATTCCTCTATACCTTAAATGTTATTTGTTTGCAAATTTTGAATTGTTTGTAAATTAAGGAGTTATTAAAGTTGTTCCTTTTGAGTTTATTTTTTGAAATGTAGGCTATCATTTGGAATTCGGATCTGGATTCCTAATGTTTGATTTTTGCCTACGTTGGTCCTGAAGAACTTTTATGATTAAAATCAGCGATTTTTTTTGGAATAGCGGCGTAGCCACGGGTATTGGCTAGTAGAATGATAAATTAAAAGTAATAAAGAAAATTTCTTCAAACTCCAACAAAATCCTAAGAAACGCACACAAAATGAACCATGAGGTAACTAATAAAGTCTTATGCCGGAAAACCCAAGTAACAAAGATCGAATTTACACCTTTCAACTCGAAATTTTTAAAAATCAAGATCCAAAAATAAATCTAAAAAAGTATACGCTTCTCACAATCCGAGTAAACGGATCTAAAAATTAGGTCTAAAAACCTAAGCAACCCTTGTACATGCATCTCACAATCCATACAAATTTCAAATACGTGAACAAAGTGGAGCTAAGCTGAAAGGCCTTATTTTCACAAGATGAAGATCTATTCAAAAAGCAAAATCAAAATTTAAAATAAACTTATTCGACTTCAATTTTCAAAAACGAAGCCAGATTTGTAAAATCAAGAGAGGGTAAAGAGAGAGAGAAATAAGCCGGATCTACAAACTGAAACTAACTTACTCGAGCAAATTGAAGCCGGATCCGTATAATCAAGAGAAGGTAGCGAGAGAGATAGAGACCGGATCTACAAATGAAACTAACTTACTGATTTAAGGGGACACGAGATAGGGGTGAACATGATCGATGGGTACCCTAGAATCGAACCGAAATTGGTCAAACGGGTAAGGTTTCGAAACCGGAACCGGTCAAACGGGTAAAGGTAAGGTTTCTAAAATGAAATCATGGAACTGGAACTTGAAACCATTTAAAGGGTATTTTATTTTATATTTCATAAATCTTGGCGACGGTGATGGATAAGTCATTGATGTTTAAGATGCAATAGAAGTTTAAAGGTTGCATTATTTTTATTTAAATTTAGTTAATGAACTTGAGACATTTGGTTGTATTAGTTTTTGAAGAGACTTTGTAAGATTTTGATCACATCCCCCTTTAAGAAAGTTGTTTCTACTACCAACTTTAATTATGTAAAAAATTGCTAAAAATTGTGGTATTTAATTGTTTGCTTATTGAATTTTAGTTAATTAAATGATTAATGTGAGTTGATTTTTGTAAGTTTTTAAGGCCTTAAAGTGTTTTTTCATAAGAATAATGGTGTGAACGAGTGCACTGAGCCGGAGCCGAACCTAAGGTTTAGGATCGGGTTCTTAAAATTTAGGAACCAGGTCAAACAGGGGTAAGGGTCGGGTTCCTAAAATTCGAGAATCAATCAAATAGGGTAAGGATCGGGTTTACGCTTTTAGAAAGAGTACTGAAACCGCTTACCCCTAGACACGAGATGAGTCGCGCAAGACATTACTCCATGCTTCTTCACGATTTGGCTCTAGGTTCATTTCAATTTGCCTTGCTCGTAGACTTAACTTTGTGCATCCAGTGAGTCTATGCTTTTTGGGGGTGGGTTGCCGGGGTGGAGCATAAATTGGAAGAGAAATGGTGGGGAATGAAATGAGGGGTAATGAAATGGGTTTTGACCACAAGAAATCTCTTTCCATCTCTTTTCTTTTGTTTTTTTTTTTTCATTTTTTCTAGCTGGGCCCTCTTTCCTATTCTTTTCCCCATTTTTTTGTTTTAATAATTATTAGTTTAGTTTTTGTGACAAAAGTAGACGCCTAAATTCGTCAAATAAAATCATGACGGCAATAGCTGTTTGAGTTCAAATAAAATCATGACGGCAATAGCTCCACACATGCGTTTTACATCTTGTTATTTATTTGTGTATGTTTTATAATATTTGGTTAGAGGAAAAATTGATATTATTTTTCAAATAAAATGAATAACAATGACTACTATATAGACATAGATAAAGTTTAAAATCAGTCTGTTAAAACTAAATAACAGCTACTTGTACAAATTATTTATTCGAGGAAATGAGAAGAAATAAATTTTAAAATGTAAATTTATTTAAGGAGAGAAAATTCTTTAATGGAAGCTACTATAATTTATACAAACAAACTAATTATAATCTAATTTTAAAATTTATTTGTATAATCTATTTATTAAAGGAAATTTATTTCTATAAATTAGTCATTTTAAAACAGTTTTTTTTTCTCTAGGAATATAATTTATTTATTCAAAAAAATTAGAGAAAAAAAGTATAAAATGAAAATAATTTTTAATTTTTTAAACTGGTTTATGTTTTCTTATTTTTTACTTTTTTGTAAAATGTGCATGAGTTATTTCAAGTTTAAGTTGGGTCAATTTTAAATAAGATTACGGTTTGTTCCCACTCATTTGGATCAAATTGCTTTTTTTCTTTAATCATCAATTCGATTTGTTTCATGTTTTTGTTTAACTTGTTGACGTTAGAATTGTTAGGTGGAAAGTTCATGTAGAGTTGAAAGCACGACAATGGATTAAGAGTTAATTATGAAAGAGGTTTATGAATTGTTTTTATTTAACTATGAATTATATGGACATATATAGAGTTCATGATTTATTCATGTATGTTGTTAACTATAAAGGAAGTGTATGAAAAAGGTGTACAATTGAATTGTTGCTTTGAATATTTTTTATTTTTGTTTATTTCTAGGTGTATATCTCTGTTCATATTATTTAATTAATTGAAGACACTTAAATGAATTTATTCCCTAAAATAATTTAATAATTTTTATTTTAAAATTGTTTTTTAAATGAATTATCATTTTACTTTCTTTAATAATCTTGTAAACTAATATGAACAAAAACTATTATCTTGGATCAAAAAAAAATCTTGTAAACTATTATTCAAATGAAAGTTTTTTTAAAAAAACATTTATGGAAAAAGGAACTTAATACTTTAATTTAAAGTCTCACCTTATTTAATGCATGCTTGGGAGAGGGGGAATTTAAAATCTCACCTTATTTATTATTTTGTAAACTAATATGAACAAAAACTATTATCTTGATCAAAAAAATAATCTTGTAAACTGTTATTCAAATGAAAGTTTTTTAAAAAAATTTAGGAAAAAAAACTTGATACTTTAATTTAAAGTCTTATCTTATTTAATGCATGTTTGGGTGGAGAAAAAAATTTAACCTTTAATTTAAACTCTCACTTTATTTAATGCATGTTCTTATCTCTACTAAAAATTCAAATATATATATATATATATATATATATATATATATATGACGATATTGTGTAAATCTCTAATACACTACAATTAATAACGTGATTGTTTTGTTTCTTATGGTGAAGATCTTGTTTGTACCAATTTTTCAGTTGTATCCACAAGTATTTCAAGTTAAACTTATATGCAAATTAAACTTCATTGAACTTTTTCTTTTTGCTCAAAAGTTTTACAAAGAGCAATTGAAAGGAGGAATTAAATTTAAGACCTAATGTATTCAAAATTTCAATTGTTAACTTTATCTAAAAGTGTTAAATTTAATAGATTTTGCAACCATAATTATAATTGGGATTTTAAATATAGAGATAAAGGGATATTTTTGGGATCAAACCAGCCAACCCCCCAAAAAAATCCCAAGATGATCCATTAACATCATATTTGTTTAATACACCCTGTTAACTTTGTTCCTATTTATTTATAAGTTTTTGGACATAACTTTAAAAGCATTTAATGTTAATAATTTCTATTTAAAAAATAATTTTTAATACTCCGTATTTTAAGAATATATATATATATTAAATGAGAATTAGACTTTCTAATAAGAACCAAGAATTATAAATCTAAACCTTTCATTTTTAATATAAGGGTCAATCTTATGCCACGTCATCACTTACCCACCCACCTTCTTCCCCACTCCTAATCCACCACCAGAAGTGAAGGCACTCAGAGCCCACCACCCACCTAACTTCCCGCTAGCCACCTATTTACACGACCATGACCACCATTGAAGGACTCAGCGATGGACATTGAACACTTGTTGAATTCGCCATCTGCCGTAGGGTCCAGTGGTCACCTCCTTTAGTCTCACGCATTCATGAATTGAAGAAATCTAATGGGCGAATTTTAAGCTCGCCGGAAAAATACAGCTCATCGCCGATGGGATTTACCCTTCCCGATTTTACTTGCTTTTGTTTTAGGGTTTTTTGTTTATTTCGACGGCTTTCCTGCTAGAAAAATTGATGCTCAGTGTAACATTCGATGACATGGTGGCTCCATAGAGGAAAGAGAAGAAAACCATGAAGAAATTCAATGCAATGGATATTCAACAACTACATGGTGACTGGAGGACATTAATGGTGTTTGTTGGCCGAAGGTGAGCCTCATTGCGGCTGTTGCTTGCCTAGATTTAGAGGACATGGTGGTGGTTTTTTTTTTTTTTTTCCTGGTGTAGCTTTGCGGGTGAAGGGAGAAGAAGTGGAGGAGGTAGGGTGGAAGTGAGAGAAGGTGACCACCACGATGCTAGGCGGAGCATGACAATCATGGATTTGGCTCTACCGACTGCCGATGAGCATTGGAGTACCAGGCATGGCGGCGACAGTCTTCTCACGACGACAGAGGAGTGGAGACAGGATGAGGGTTGAGTGGTTACAATTGGTGATGATGTGGCGCATTTTCAGCCATTTGATCATATTTTAATGGTCTATATTTAAAATTTCTAGTTCTTATTTTAAATTTTAATTCTAACCTGATATATATATATATATATATATATATATATATATATATATATATATATATATATATATATATATATATATATATATATGTACACTTTGATTTAATGGTGATGGTTTAGTAATATTGCAATTTACTTATCACATATCAATAGTATTTTTTTTTACTTTTTCAGTATCACCATATTCGCATATAATAAATGTACTTGGGAATGAGAATCCTACTGGGGGTTAGCCACTGATGTCCAACCTCCGGATCACTCTTCGAGATACTCCTCTCCGCTCCCTATTGATAAAAGAATTCGGGTTATTGCTTGATAGCCTGGATAGAGGCATCCTTCCTCTTCCTCTTGCTACTCGAAGGCACTCTTAGTCCCAACTCTACTCTCCGCTTTGATGATGCTGACCCTCTACGGGCGAGCCCGACTCTCCCGACACTACTAGTACTTCGATTATGGAACTTGACTTCCTGGATGATAAAGATGGTTTACCTAATGAGGAGAACCTTTGTGAATGTGATCGTTGAAGATGAATTCTCTATTTCTACTGACTCCTCCAAGAAAAGGAGAATGAATCGGGATGAGGATGATCTGTCCTCATCTGGCTGCTATGTAGTCTATGTTATGCTTTCCTATCATCATTATGGCTTGGTGTTAGTTGCTTGGGGTTTATTTGGTTTTTGGGCATATGTTGTATAATCTCCTATTGGGTTCTACTTTCTTTGTATGGTTTTGGAGGTGTTAGTGGTTTATCTTTGGAGTGTCTTTTTTTTTTTTTTGTAAGGATCGGAGACTCCTCAGCAAGCTGGGAAGGTAAGTGATGGTTTTTATGTTATGATTTTCTTGTACTTTTCAATTTACCTTTCGGTTAAGCTTAAATCTATAAAAGTTTATGTTGGTTTTCTTTGTCTCCTCCTTTTAAAGTTTCTAACTATTAATTTTGTTGGCCGGATCAAAATTTATCCTTTGATTTTGGCCCTTTTGGCTAATTTCCCTCATCATTGTGAAAATCTTCTTGGGATGGTTGGTGGACCCTTTACTTGGACAACACTAATCTCTCCTCTTCTTTTTGCTAGACTAGCTTTATTAAGTTTCTCAACTTATAAATCATAGCCAGTATTCACTTACATTCTAATTGTTGCCTCTATGGGTCGTTTCAAGTGCTATGTTGCTCCCTCGATCCGCCTCCTCATTATAGTCAACGCTTTCTTTAGGTTAATCTTGTCCTGTTTGTTGTAGGTTTTCTCTTCAACGATTGAATTGCCTTTGTCTGGATTCATGGATTAGGGGAAGTTCTTACTTTATGGGATCACCTCTCTAGGATTAGATACTTGTGTTTTCTTGGTGATGTTGAGTTTATTTCATAGTTTTGTGTTGATGGATGCTTGCTCGTTTATCTTTAACTCGCTGTTGGGAGATCGAGATATTCGAGATACAGACAACAAGATTGAAACATTTGTGGCGTTTTTTAGAATCTTTGCTAAATTTTTAACCTATGATAAGAACCACTTGTTTCGAGATTTGGCCACCTTGACACTAACTACTTTTGTGGTGTTTATTTGTAGCACTCGTCATATGTTGAAATGGGTAAGCTTTGATGATTTGCAATGGTGGTGGGTAAGGCCCGATTCATTGCCCTTGATTTATCATGATTGGAATTATGGTACCTTCACTCACTTAGGTGGCATTTACCTAAAGGTTACCTCCTCCTTGGGCGAGCGACTAGAACAGACTAAGGCCGCAGAGTGAGTTCATAGTCGATGATGAGTACTTTACAAATTCCGAGACTATTTCTCTGTTTTCTCTATTGGTCTTTTTCTATACGGATGTAATTGAGGTTGCTTTAGCTAGGAGAGTTTCAATTGATAGGCCCCCACTATAAGTTACATATGCACTATTTTTGGCATTATACTATACTGTTTGAAGGACTTATGTGAGGTCTTCTTATGGACTAAGTTTTTTTAGCGGGACTAATGAACATTCGGTGGAGGCTAGGGAGCACGCACTTATGGTGTCGCCTTAAGACCTACGTTTGTATTTGTTGTTGTAGTCTATTTACTTGCTATGAATTATTGGGCGAGTGGATTTTCCGACTTGTCCGAATTTCCCAAGGCTCTGTATCGACCACCCCGAAAAAGGTGCGCTTCTGCTACCTGCAGCTTGTTATCTTTTCTTGCTTGTTTTTTATGTGCACTAGAATATTTGTGTATTTATATTCGCGGAATCGAGATTTGTACCATTTGTTTGTTCGGTCTTAGGAATTTTACCCTTATCCCAATATGGTACAATATTGGGATCCTCAAGTTGGAAATATGAAAATAATTTCTTGGAATGTTCAAGGAGCCAAGAAACATAACATCAAATAGGAAATTTTAATCTTGAAAAAAAATATAGGCTCGACATTCTCTTTGTAATTGAAACCATGACCAATCTGGTTAACACTCCGAAAATCATTTCTTCTTTAGGCTTTGAACATTTTGACTACGTTTTCCAGTTAATCATTGTGGAGGGATGTGGGTATTATGGAATACGTTCAATATAACGGCAAATGTCCTGGCTAAAGACCAAAGGCATATCTATCTCGCATGTCTTAGATAAAAAAATTGAAAAAGAATGTATCATGTCATGAATTTATGGACCACCACGAGGCTATAGATAAAAATGTCTTTTGGGATCACTTATAGAATCTTAATTGCCTTATTAACTTGTCATGGTGTATTATAGGGATTTTAATGAAATAGAAAGTCTTAATGAAAAAGTAGGAGGTCAAAAACCCTCCTTGGTAAAGCTTCAAAGAATGAGGAATTTTGTACGCACTATTTAGGGCAAATCCATCCCTTCAGTAGGCGGGATTTTCACTTCGAAAAATTTCTTAGAGGGCAGCTCCTCTACGAGAGACTTGACAAAGCCATTGCTAGAAGAGGCGGCTTCACGTTTATCCTTACTGCATCACTTCTCATGGACCTTTCTCCAATTTAGACCATTTTTATATTGTCCTTAATACGGAACCTAACACATCATGAAAGAGGAGACGGAATTTTAAATTTCAGAATAATTGGTCTAGCATGGATGAAGTTAAAAAGATTATTAAAGACCAATGGAATACTTCCCCATGGGAACTAATATGTTCGAACGAATCGAGTAAGTTAAAGAATGTTAAAATTAAACTCAAGGGATGGGCCAAGAGCTCTTGTAATAATTACCTCCAGCGAGGTTGAGAAAAATTCCACACAACTTCAAAAAGTCGAAGACAGAGCGATTCTTGATCCGTGTAGCCTCATATTACTTCATTAGCACTCAAGGCTTATTAAACAAAGAGAAATGATCCTTTTGTTTAATCAAAAATATTGGGGAAGTTCTATAGGAAAGAATGGCTAACCAAAGGCGACCGTAATTTTAAGTTCTTTCACAAATGTTGTGTATTCAGGAAGCAAAGAATAAATATCTCCCAAATTAAGGATGATTCGAGAGTGTGGATTAATGATAAAAAGCTTATCAAACAAAAATTTATATCGAGACTTCACTAGTAGATTTAGCACGCAATGACAAAGTGCAAGCCAAATTAATTTTAATTTAAGACTACTCATCTCAAAAGTTGATAATCTTCATCTTCTTACCCCGATAACGCTGGATGAAATTAAAATAGCAGTCTTTCAAATGAACCCAACTAAAGCTATAGAACCCGATGGTTTTGGAGCGAGGCTTTTCCAACAACATTGGAATATTGTTGGCAATGAGCTCATTCAAAGCGTTAAGGATTTCTTTAGATATGGATACTGAGAGAGGTTAATCACACCTTTATTGCCCTTATCCCAAAAAAGGCAAACCCATCATCAACGACACATTTCAGGCCAATTAGTTTATGCAATAGTCCGTATAAAATTATCTCCAAAATTATTGTTAACGGACTTAGACCAATCTTACGAAGGATTATTAGTCCTTATCGAGTGCCTTTGTTCCGGATAGAGATATTCATGATAACATCCTTTTGGCACATGAAATTGTTAATAAATTTAGGAACATGAAAGAACAACAAGCTTACATTGGTCTCAAACTAGACATGGAAAAGGCATACGATAAACTGAAATGGGACTTTATATTTGCCTGTCTAAAAGATATTGGCTTTCACGATAATTGGATTAGTTGGATTAGAGAATGTATTACTACTGTGACTTATTCTCCGATAATTAATGACGAGACATGTGGGTTCTTCGGGCCATCTAGAGGCCTAAGACAAGGAGACCCCTTGTCTCCATATCTTTATAATATGTATGGATGTTCTAGCTTACGGACTACATGTGGAAGCAATGCAACCAAAATCCGGTATTAGGATAAAGATTGTATCTAGAGCACAAAAATCCCATGTCTACTATTTGCTGATGACAGTTTATTTTTCTGCAAGACCAATCATGAAATGTGTTTTAAACTCAATAACGTACTTGAATGAATTCTCCAAACTCTCCGGTCAATTGGCCAACTTTCATAAATCAATTCTTGTGTTCTCAAAGAATGCGACTTCGCAAATAGAAGTTCGATGTCTTCCATCTTTAATATTCCGCACACGAGACTCCTTCGGAAAATATCTTGGTTGCCCAGGTGTTTAAAGGTAGGGCTAATAACACAACCTTTGCCGAGATCTTGATCAAAGCCGATAAAAACTACAGAATTGGAAAGTGAATTCGCTTTCAAAAGCGGGAAGGGTGGTTTTAATCCAATCCAATTTGGAATCTCTTCCTGCCCATTCAATGCAATGTTTTAAATTGCCAAAAAACACTTCCGATTCGTTAGACAAAATTAACAGAGAATTTTTCTGGAGCAAATCAAAGGATATTAAAGGGCTCCCCTTTGTTTCTTGGGACAAAATTTGCATGCCAAAAATATGGGGGCTTGGGCCTTAGGAAAACAGTGGCTGTTAATCAAGCCTTTTGTTAAACCTCGTTTTTATCGGTTTTCAAGGCATTATCTAACCCAATTCTGTGATGATTTCAATGATTTATATTTAGTTTTGGGTTAGATTTTGCTTATTTTCTCTTTATCGTCACCTAAGCTCGTAAATCTCTTTATTATAGGTTTTGGGCTTAAATTAGAGAGATTCGAGGCTAATTTGATGAAAAGCAATGAAGAGGAGAGTTCGGGCCCAAGAGGAGGCAAGAAAGAAGCCTAAAACACATCAAAAGAAGTTGCATGGCCTACTATGCGAAGTTTCACAGCCATGCGGATCATCGGGCGAAGGGCTCGGAGTCGAGGAAGGCCGCACGGCTCCTGTGCGCACCTTGCACGACCATGCGAGAAGTTACGAAAGTTGAAGTCGTGCACGGCCTATCATGCCAAAGTTGCACGGCCCGTGTAAGAGAGGACGAAAGTTCGGACATTTCGCACGGCCTACGATGCGAGAACACGGACGGCCGTGCGACATCTGTTTCGGCGACTTTATAAGCGATTTTTGTTTATTTTTTTTTTTTGTAGTTCTTTTCTCCATCAAATTTTAGGGTTTCTAGGGTAGTTTTCAGCCGTCAAATCCTTTTAGATTGAAGTTTAAGATTTTGAATTTTTGAAGATTAATTTGAATTCAAGCATTCGGATTTCTATTCGGTAATTCTTAATTCTCTCTCTTTATGTTTGCTCTTTGCGATTTCTCTATAGTCTTCATGTTTATATTCATTGAATTTTGTCAATTATTTAGTATCATATTTAGGGGCTAATTTCTCTACTTAGGTTGGGATTGATCCCTATTATGCATTGATAATCATGAATTGAGTACCATTGAATTGTTCTATGCTTGTTAGGTTAGAATTCACTTTGCTCATCACTTTTTCGTTGATTGCCTCGAAAGAGGACTCATGTTTTTATTAGGGTTTTGTGAACATCGAAAGATGAAAACTTACCTAGAATGACGTTGCGAACGATTAGAACTTCAACATGAAAATAATTAAGGTTTTATTCGGGGTTGTGAGATGCATTCTTTGTGATTTTGCTCTTTATTAATCCCATGAAAATAGGTGATTAGATTGTGCAAGATTAGTCTTTGACCTTCGAAAGTAGGCGAAGATAGGTTTAATTGGTGTCTCCCCTTCTAAGCTGCTAGCATAGACAAATCTCAAATGGTATTCGATTTTGATTTCGGGCATAACATTGTGATTAATCCCAATCTAAGGCTTGTTATTTATTGATTTCTCGTAGTTATTTTGTTATTAGTTGAATCCGAAAACCAAATCACTTGTCGAACCGAGTTTTACCTAGATTAGAGTTTTTAGGTGGATTTAGTATTTGAAAGTGAGTTCCTCGTGGACACGACCCGTACTCGCCGGTTCCTAGCTACAGCTACACCGTGCGCTTGCAGTATTATTTCTCAACACCTTTCTCTGTAAACTAATATGTAAATACCTGTATGATACGAACAATTTTTGGGGACGAGATCATGCGCTCGAAATATCCTCTATCGGACAATTTTTTCTCGCACAAGCCCAAACCTACTGATTCTTGGGCTTGGAGATGTCTCCTGAAAGAGAGGGAACTCTTTAGAAAATGGCTTAAATGGAAAATTAGCAATGGAAAAACTACAAAATTTTGGCATGATACTTGATGTGGGCAAGCAACATTACTCCAATTTTATGATATCACCGGAGACGGCATCCCGAGCACTCGAGTTTTGTTTACGTCATCATTTCTTCCATTGGACATCTATAGGGAAATCAAAAGCATACCCATTCCACATCATGACCTGAAAGATACAATAGGTCGGGGCCCATCGAGTTTAGGGAAGTTTACCACAAAATCAGCAACGTGGATTGCACATAATTTAGAGGGTCAAAATCATGGTCGGGAAGGCTGGTTGGATATGGAAGTTGGACGCGATGCCTAAAATTAAACTATTTACGTGGCAACTCCATCATAACTCCATAGCTACACGTGATACACTTTCGAGAAGAGGGGTTAGTGTGGATAACCTATGCCCAATTTGTCAACAAAATGAGGAGTCGGTCGATCATCTCTTTGCTAGATGCCGATTGTTAAGGACACTTGGGAGAAAGCCGCTCTCCACAAGTGGCTGGATGTTAACATCGGGCAAATTCACCTGTCGATCACTAGGAGAAATTTTTCGGAGGTTCGGGAACCTCCATAAACCAACTCAATTAGTCGGGATGGTTTATTTAATCTGGAGCATCCGGAAAAGTAGGAATGACTTAGTTTTTAACAATGGAAGGTATAATTCGAGTAGCAACGATTATCAAAGCTAAAAGAGCATGGGCGGAATGGAGGACAAGAGGTAAAATTGATTAATCGTTTTCCCCTTCTTCTTCAAACTATTCACCTTTTATCACTACCACCCCAATTCAACATATCGGATAGGAGAAACCGTCGGGAGGGTTCATCAAAGTTAACTTTGATGGTTCAAAATCATCGACGACTGCAGCAGGAGGATTTGTCATCATAAGTTAGGACGGAAGGTTCATCCAAGCATGAGTCTCAAACTTGGGGTCGTCCTCGGTATTGGTCGCTGAAGCCACTGCAATGAGGAAAGGAGTACGAGCGACCATCCAAGCGGGATTTCGATCCATTGTTATTAAGGGTGACAATCAACTGGTCATTAAGGCCTTGCACGAGGAATCTCAACCGCCATGGGAGATTCAAACCCTTATCCAGGATATTCAACTCTATCTTAGAAATTGTTGTAATGTTATTACCAAACATCATTTTTGGGAAGGTAATAGGGCGGCGAACCGGTTAGCAATGTTATGTCTCTTTATCACTCATTCTTTATATTGGAACTCTCTTCCTTCTTCTCCCTCCCTACTCTCCATTCTTATGGAGGACAACTTGAGTAGAATCCTTGAGAGAAGGGCTACTTAATAGTTGATGTATTACCTTTTTCAAAAAATAATAATAATAAATGTATTGTCATGTCATAGCATCATCAAACTTTAGGAATATTTATTTTACTTATATAAACATGAAGTGATACACAATTTGATTCATGAAATTAGTGATGTGTTTTTTCAGTTTACAAGTAGTGGATTATATATTTCATTCACATTTTTCAATCATTCACGTGTACTAAATAACTTACACTTACACGGTCATCAAATTCTTAAGTCAAAATATGGTTGACTTAGTGATAATATGTACAAAATAAATACCTTTAAAGTACAAAGTGAAGATTTAGATATAACTTTTTATCTCTCTATAATTTTGATTTCAAGTCATTCTAAATATTTAAGAATGTAACGCCCCAACTTAGAGTAGTCAGGTACGTCACCGCCGTGAACGTCCTACTTGGACACTTACAAGGCTATCTTAATTTGTAAACCTTAATTAACTTGTAGAATGACTAGCGTAGCGAAGCTCTTCTAAAATTTAACCCAAAGCCGGATAAAGTAACTCTAAACATACAACTTTATACATACTTAATTATGTTCATACCATTTATACAAACTTCAAGCAAAATACATCTATATTGACTTATCAACGTAGTTTAAAACATAATCAAGTAGTAAAATAACAGGGATTGTCTTTCTAACTTGGGCCTCCCAAAAATTCGCTACCAGTTGGCCTTCTTAAATGATACTCTATATCTCTTTAACTTTCAAAACCTGAAAAACGGTGAGGTCATGAGCTCCCCAGCCTAGTGAATAACCTTACATTCCCCATCATTGCACTTTGCACATTAACCGGTTAACACGTAATTACATAATACACATAAACATATGTAACATCTAAAATTGAACCATATGGAAGGTAATACATGAATGCAAATCTTTCTTGCACATAAATTCAACAATATTATAATTCGTATAACTTAAATACTTAAGTACTCATGGATAAACAAGACAAATCATATGCACAAATATTATAAGACGAGAAATTCGCCTAACTAAGTCATACATGTCCCATTCCAGGTACAATTCGGAGATTGTCGTTTTCACTTAAGTCCATAAACAAACTCTGCTACAAGTTTATTCACTAAACTAACCATAATTGTCTCATACCAACCATGTCCCTTGGGCTCATAGTCCCCACTCAAGTCCAAAAGAAAACGAAGTCCAATAAGTTAGACAAATAACTCGACTATAACCACAACTCGTAAATACATAAAAACAATACATATATAAAATAGATTTTCACAAACTCGTTGAAATCACGAAATATTTCTTTACATAAAGCCACAACTATACATATACTTAAAATCAAATGTATCATAGTTTCACAAACATCACAGGTCAGAATCCATATCATAAACCTTTCAAATCCAAATCAAAATCCATACTCATATCATATTAGTAATGTTCTTACTAAACGAAATTATTTAGGTTAGAGGAAATCAACCTATGGCCCACTCAAAGAACCATCACAACAAAAGGGTGACAAACACATCCTAGAAGCACCAGCCACAACTCAAACATATGGTACCAACAAGTAGACTAGCCACGACTCAAACATATAGTACCAACCAGGCATCCTCGCTCTCAGAGGACACGAACTGTCCACATAACAAAAACTATGGAGTCACATTCACATCCTAACGAATTTAGGTTAAAACCCTCGTAATCCACCGGGGACTCATATAGCTAACATAACATATGGGCCGACAAACATATCCCGGAGGATCGGTTAGAACTATACCGGCAATCGGGTCATTCGGTTCGGGTTTGGTTCGGGCTAGTTCGGTTCGGGTCAACTTCGGGTCGATCTTGTTCGGGTCCGGTTCGGTTTCGGGTTCGGGTAAACTTCGCTTCGATCTCATTTGAGTTTGTTTGGTTTCGGTTCGGGTCAAATTCGGTTCGGTTCAACTTTGGGTCAATCTCATTCGGGTTAATTTCGATCGGGTCGTAATCGAGTCACTTTTTGGGTCAAAATCGATTTAAAATTATACCACTATAGGCACAAAAGTCCATCCTCCAAAAAAATGTGGGTTGGGTCACTTTTATTTGGGTTAAATCGATTCAGGTTTGATTCGGTTCGGGTCATTTTCGGTTTGGTTCGGTTTCGATGTGGGTCATTTCGGTTCGGGTCATAATCGGGTTCATTAGATTTCGGTTCGGGTCGGTTCATTTTGGTTTTCGGGTTAAAATCGATTCAAGCTGTTTCGGATGTCGGTTCGGTTTGGGTTTCGGGTCGTTCGGGTTGACCCGTTTGGTTCGAGTCGGTTTGCCGAGTCCAGTTAGATCCTTCCACTCGGACGACCCTAAGTTGACAAACATATTCTAGGAGATCGGTTAAACCTTTCCCACTAGGCGACCCGAACATAATGACGAGACGCTTCTATGGCCATAACTCTAGAACACAAAAGTAATGACCTTAGAGGTAAGACATGAACCTCTTTCGCAAAAACATAATCAAAGAATATATTGTCAAAATATAAATATTATTATTTTCGAAAACTCGTATTCATAATTCTTGAGATTTCTATTTTCATAAAATAATTAAATATGCATAATCCAAATTGGTATAGTTTCACCAAAATTTGAATATATAATATTATTAAGGTATTTGTTATTTATTCCTCAAAACAACACTCACCCAACTTATTTGCAACATATTTACAAAACCAATCCGAATTCGGGCAAGAACAGGGTAGATTAATTCAAAAATTCATAACTCCTAAACTACACATCTAAATTCACGTAACTTTACAGAAAATTACCAAATATTATGTATAATCTACAGTAAAAAAATTCAGAATTTTTCACCAAGCAAATAATTTCATAAAAATCAATCGATTACCGAAAACACTATTCACCCGAAATTAATTACGCTTGGCTAATTTTATTCTTCTACCCCAAATACTCAAGCAAATTAACTATAATCTTATGCTTAGTAGTTAATCTTACAGCACAATTATCAATTTCATACATGATTGATTCAATCAAAATATACAACAATCACAAATACACATATATTAGTGAGTTTCTAGTCAATCTAAAATGCCAACGGATAAGGTGGTTGTCTGTAAAATGGCAACCATGGTAACCACAATAACTTCCATAATATGAATCGTACACATGGCATGATCTAATCTCATCCAATGATATTTTTAAATTTAATTGAAATAGTAATTACATTTTGAAAAATTTATAAAATATTAATTTATTAATATAAAAATATTTTTTTAAGAGTTATTTGGATTGAATAGTAATCCCATCCATTTTATAGAAATCAAAGGATGAACAATCACAAATTAAAAAATTGAAAGATGACCGTTAAAATATGAGAGTAGTTTTATGGTATTGAACAACTATCATAGCATTACACCAACCCTTTGCATTTCGACTCCACTAGTTCACCCCTCCATTCTTTCCGATTCCCCCTCCCCCCATCCTCTTCAATGTTTTGGCCACCCATCCCCCTCTCATTTCTTCCACCCCTAGATTTCCGACCAGCCCTTTTAGTTTTTCCGGTGGATTAGTTGACGTGTAGTAATTCGACGAACGATTCTCCATTTTTGCTTCGAGAGAGAGAGAGAACAAAGGGATTGGATTTTATTGGGAGATATATACTTCAAGTATCCCGGAAGGAATGTCGTAGGTAACTTGGCTAGAGAGGTTCGGATGTTGTTGGCGAACATGGTGTTCACCGGAATAAATGGTTGACATGCTCGGCATTGGGTGAAAGGTGCTTGAGATTATCTTTTTATTTTCTCCAATGAGAGTTTGGAAGGGTTAAGATCCAAACACCATCCTAGAAAGCGAGATTTATTTCCATTTATTATAATTTTATAAATTAATTTAATGGATTTTTAACAAAATTTAAAATTTAAATTTTAAAATTTTGAGATTGAATCGTGCCGTATGTACGATTCATATTGGGAGAGTTACTATGGTTACCGTTTTACGGTAACCACTATACCCGTTTATGTTTTCTATTCCATTAACCCTAAAATATCAATTTCTTACATTAAACCATCCATAAATTCTTAGATTTAAGCATAATTTTTAAACTTAATCTTTCTCTAATAAATTTTAAATTGAAAGGAAAGATAAGAATTACTCACAAATTATGCTTAATTCCTAAATTCTTCTTTCTTCTTTCTTTCTTCTTTCTTATTCTTCTTGCTTCCTTTCTCTCTCTCTTTCTTTGGTTTTTTTCTTACGCTCGCTTGCGTTAGTGGTGGCTAGAAATCGCGGCGACTCCCTCCCTTATCTTATCCAAAAATGATCCTCAAATTTCATTTTCATTTTCTTTTTTAATGCTCTCAATACATTTTTTTATACTAGTTCTCTTATGGGTACTTATTTACATATCTATGTAAGACAAATTACATATTTACGTAAGACGCGAAGTAGAAGGTAAATTTCGAAGTGTTACAAAGAATTTCATCTTTAAGTTTTCAATACTTGTCGACCCACTCAAAAATGATATCTTAAGTAGAACACACTTCACTGAATTTGTGACCCACTCGGACATAACTCGAGAAAAATGGTATAAGTAAATAATTTCACAAACACTTCATATTCCGAGCACCGACTTAATGTTCTAAGTGAAAATAAATTACATCATTAATTCTCTTTTCTAAGTCGGTTCTTGAATGAAATTATTTACCCGATCAAGTATATGCATTTTGCTTATTCAATCTTAATAACTTGATCATTTAAAGGATTGACTCAAGATGGAATTTGAACTTATTAAATATTAGACTAAGAAAATTCCATTCTTTCGGGCTAAAGACAAATTAAGCACTTAATTATTATGACTTAATTATTATCTTTGCCTAATCTTGGACCAAAGTATTTTTATACTTTCAGTACTACTTTTATTTACTTTTGTAGGATGATTAAAGTATTTTAATCTTATTTTGAAAAGTAAAAGCAACCGACTTCTAACCGTTAAACACCAGCGAGACGAGAAAAACACATTTTACGGACAAGGCGGATACTCGTGTTAGGGTTGTTTGTTACCAAATCCGATAAATTTTAACTTTGAGTTGTTGTTTCCACCCGGTTTTCAGTCACAACTAGTGGAATGGACTACTTTTTGAGCTAAGGACCTAAGCACAATGTTCACATTGCAACAAATCCTTTTCTAAGTGACTCGGACTATCCGTTATGACGGCTAGTGAATCTCTTGAGTCCATAATCGGTCTCAACGGACCTACTAAGTATAAATAAAAGTCTTCCTACAAGACTTGAAGATTATTAGAACCGAACATAATATACTCTCACTCAATCTTCTAGCTTTTACAACTCGCTTCTTAAGTTCTTACTTTTGAGTTGTAAAGCGAAAAGTCTTGTAATTTCTCTTACATTTTCAATTCTCTGTTAAGTCCCTTGTCCGAGTTGTAAGGGTTAACTCAACTCAATTGTTCCCTAACGGTAAAGATTACCTCGGTTAGGAAGTACTAGATCGAGATAAGGGAATTTCTAAGTTTAGAAAAAACTTGTAATTGAATTGTCTAAGGGTACAATTCTGTAAGGGGTCGACCCTTATATTTTGTGGATTCAAAATAGTGGATTTGACTTTGTACTTGGATTAGCACTATTCGTGGTTTTCTGTCCCAGGAGGGTTTCCACGTATGTTATGTGTCTTGTATGTTTCGAGTCCAATCTAGACTCGGAATGGTTTTCTAAGTCTTTATTGTGCGAGAATACTTTGTTATTCCTCAAAAATCTTCTATCACCCTATTCACTCCCCTTCTAGGGTGACTTACCCTCTCCAAGAGCAAACCTTCACAGAGCATTAGTTATATGACATTTCTTATATAGAAATTAGTGACATACAACATCTCAAGAATAGAAATTATTGGATTTCTAAAACCATTTACTAATTTAATCATGATATTTCATTTTATTGGAATCGAGCTAATGTTAACTCATAAAAGGTATGACTCTTTTATTACATATGACTTTGTATTATTTGCGTTTTTAGGGGTGAGCATGAGTTGGTTCGGTTCACTTCGGTTCGGGGTTACGGTTCGGTTAACTGAATTTTTCGGTTTAAAAAATGTGAACCGATGCACGTAACCGGATATCGGTTAACCGAGTTTTTCGGTTCGGTTCACCGGTTAATCGGAATCGTTAGACAAAGTTTCTTAATGTTCTTTTTTATATATTTTTGAGGTGTAGCATATATATGCAATAGGAAAATGAGCATAATTTTTAAAGGGTAGTAGGAATATTTAATTTGGAACATGAACATATATGGCCATTTGAAAAATGAAGATTTTCTATCAAAAAAATTGAAGATTAATAGAACTTAATATGGACTTAAGCAGCTGCACTGCACCCTCCCCCCTCTTCCAAAACTACACTGCCCTGCCCCCTGGTGCCATTACCGCTACCCCGAAGCCATAACTTCCCAAAAACTACACACAATGTAAAAAACACATATTCAACTTAATATTTCACAAAAGAAACATTAAAAATAATTATTGGGTCTGTTTGGTTAACCAGCGGTTTCAAAATCGTAAACCGTAACCGGAACCGAGATAAATCGGTTAACCGGATATTTTAACTGGTTTGGTTAATCGGAGAATCGGTTCGGTTTTGTCGGTTTTCGGTATGATTTATCGGTTAATGTCGGTAGAATACCACCGAGTTAAGGGAGCGTGACTCGGCAAAGGGATGATGTGGTAAGTGAAGTTGCTGATGTGGCGACAATTTCAATATTTGACTTTGACCTTTTATTTGCATTGATATATAAGTAAACCTTTACACAACCCAAAAAAGTTAAAGTCAAATCTTCAACTTCGTCGTCTACATCAGCAATTTTACATGTCATGTCATCGTTCTATTAAGTCACAACCGCTTTACTCGGTGATATTTTGCAGATATTAAATAGGGTTAAGTTAATATTATTAAATTATAAAAAAAATTGCATTATTTTCGTCCAATATCCAAAAAATTTCGTATTATTTTCATTTAATTTTTTTGTATGTCAATAGAAAAATGTTGGACTCATGAGTGCGTAGGCCCGTGGACTTGGAATTGGGCTTATTCATGGAATAAGAGATCATTTTGCGACACTCTCTTCGTCTTACGCTTTGTGTTCTTCACTACTCGGCGTTCTCCTTCTCTCTCTCCCGCCGAGCTCGGCTCGGCTCTTTGTCTCTCTTCCTCACCGCTGCCCTCAAGGTCGGTTTTCTTATCTGCGTCCTTTGTTCACCATTCTAATTTCTTATCTGTTTTTAATTGTTTTTTTTTTGTTTGCTTTTTCCCTTTTGCCTTAATCCTTGAATTTGGGGAGTCGTCTAATAAGGCATTAGTGGGCCGCTTTCAATTGCCATAGATCCGGGTTGTCATAAATTTTGTCCAGGCCATAGCCACTTGAATTTTGGATACTGAATTTTTAGTTTAGTTTTTAGTTCTTAATCCTAAATTAGGGATTTACGTTAAGAGTCTACTAGATGGCGAGAATATCTCCAGAGCTTTCATTAAATGACAATACTTAATATCTATGATATGCATTTCATTTGTGTAATATCCGAGAATCTACTTACAAACCTTATATATATTTGAATTATTTAAAACTAGCTTAGATTTGCACGCATACGTGCAACGAATTAAAAGGATTTGGATTTCAAAATAATACTAACATTATATGATTTAGATAATAAAAATAAATGATATTATATATTATTTAATATATAATATATTGTGTATTATATATTATATATTATGCGTTTTTTTCTAAGATCCCGAATTCGAATATCCATTTTAGTCTCGATTAAATACTCCCTTAATTGATAACATACTAGCCTAGTTTCATTCCATAAGTCATTCGTTGTGTCAATATTATATAAGAGCATGATTAGACAACCAACTTTTAATATATAAGCATGTGGTGACAGTCCTTCAAAGGGTAATACGTTCAAAAATTTGTCTTGATATAGATGTTTGACATAATTGGGGATATAGTCAACGAGAGAAATAAATCTTTTCGGTTTTGGCAAATTTGTCAATATTTTTCTTATTCAAAGTGCGAACTTCTTCATTTGTATGGATGACTACAACTCGTCGATCATATACGTTGTATCACCTACATGGTTACTCAAATCGGGAAGCTCGCATCAATTAAGTCATCAACAGGATTACCATGATTAGATAATATGTGTATTGATTGTGGCAACTTGATCATATCTTCATGTACGATACATTCACGTTCATCTCCCACTCGAGCAAGAAAGTTGCAAAAGCCTCATCAAGTAGAGACCTCATGTTTTGTGTCAAATGAAGTACTCGAACATTTGTCTACAATGTTCACTTGATGAAACATGCATTGATTGTCTCAAGTTTAGTACTCTTTAGTATAACCTCGTAAGACTTGTCTAAAATCTCAATTAAAGACCATCACTTTGTGAAGCTTACTCCCGCAATATCTCTAAAACTACAATCAATAGTCTTAATGCACGTTGATGAATCACGAGTGGTTTCATATTATATAATAAATAAAACTTGTTTTATCAAATCCACTTCTACATATTGTCCAGTAAGACAATACATTGACAATGCATCCTAATGTCTTATGTGCTATTTTAACTTTATATAAAAGTATTATAACAATTCAAGAGCTTACTGCATGTGAGTGCGAATTGACCTTCAAGTTTCATATTAGTAAGAATGACATGATATTTCATACCAAAAAAAAAAAAAAAGAATGACATGATATAAGAATATTTTTCCTATCCCACCAGGGCATCTACAAAAATATGACACCGTTATTTATGCTAATAGCCTCCATAATTGTGTTAAATGCATATCATTGGTTATCATTGAGATTTTAGGCACAATGAATATTTTTAGGTGGCACTGGCATAGACAATTCAACATATAAACCCCTAGACAATTGAACCCCTTCATCAACTTGGAGTTAGTTGTGGGAGGTTAAAATCTGTAATTTTGTAACCTAACCGCTTTTGCATTCGATATATTTCAAGTAGAACATAATTTAGTGCAAAATTATGATTTGCTGAGGAAGTTGAAGGATAATCCTCAGCCATGAATGGAAATAATTCATCCCAATAGTTACTGAGACTCCGGTTGGTTGATAGTATACTGAAAGCTGTGACAAATAACCATCGAAATGACAATGATATTCTTGTTATGGATGTATCCATTAAACATCATCAAATATTGGCGTCATTATGCATGAGACTTAATTTTTCTACAACTTTTTTGAATGTTGGATAAGTAATACCATTAACGGTTCCGAGATGTGCAAATGATTACGGACCTTTAACATAATTGAGCAACAATCACATATAAAATCTTTCACCATCGGCTAGATTCGCATATATGTTCGGCCAACGACTCTTTAATTACTTTGTCTTGTTCTCTAAGTATGCAAGGTTTCAATCCATTGATAATGTTTAGGGAACTCTGCATAAAGATAGTTTCTTGTATCCGGATCAATGATGTTCATATTTAAGAATTTTATAAGCATCGTATGAGAATTCCGTAAGTTAATTTGCCTTACTAATTTTATTATCTAAAAATTAAAAACTAAATTAAGTTAGATTTCTTAAAGTATGATACATTATATCCTTCACTCTTCCGAACATTTATATGCTCTATTAGATATTACTCACTTCTTCCTATTTTATTTGCATAGGTTGTTAACCATATTAATAATTTAGTGAACATAATAAAAATTGCTAATAGATATGCTTAGCTTATTTCAAATCAGTGTTTGAATAACATAGATTACTTAAAATGATGATAAAAATATTCATAAAATAAAACTAATGAACTATATATATAAATATATATATATATATATATATATATATATATATATATAAAATAAAAACTCTTAATTAAAATGAATATTATGTGAAGGTTTGCTCGGGAGAGTATGAGTCACCCTAGAGGGGGTGAATAGGGTGATAGAAAATTCTTCGCGAAAACACACTCTTTTGACGGAAAAGAGGCAAAGACGATTTCGAGTCTAAACACGGGGTCGAAAAGATTGGACTCGAAAGTAATGAATCGAAGAAACAAGAGCGGTTAGAGCTGTCTGAGTCTAGAATGAACTCGGAAAGAGAACACGAGAGATTTTACGTGGAAACCCTCCCGGGGCGGAAAACCACGGCTCGTGTCAATCCGGACACGAAGTCAAATCCGCTATTTTGAGTCCACAAAATACCGTGAGCTGACTGAACCCGAGTTGCTCCCTTGGACAACTCTATACAAGTTTTCCTAGACTCGAAGTTACCTTATCCGATCTAGTACTTCCTAACCGAGATAACCCTTAGCGCTAGGGACAACTAAGCTGAGTTAACCTTTACAACTTAGTCAAGGGACCTTACAAAGAATGTAAGAAGAGTTTGTAACTAAGTACAAGACCTTACAACTCGGAGAGTAATGAATTACGGAATGGGAGTTGTAAGTAGAAGATTGAAAGTAAATACAATGACTTTTCTCAAGTATATGTATTAACAATAGATTCGACTGTCTTCAAGTCTTGTGAAGTGGCTTCTATTTATAGATAACCAAGCGAGTAGCCGTTATCTTTATCTCGCTGACCGAGAGTCCTCTCGTGACCGTTGATAATGGCTTTACGAGTCACTCGGAAAGTATCCGTTGAAATATGGACGTTGGACAACGGTTTAACTCTCTTAGAAGTCCCAAAACCATCGGTTGTGTCTTGAAAAATGAGGTGGAAACCACCGTTAGGCTTAGCGTTCCAGTTTTCCGGATATGGAAGCGGATAGCTTCGACACAATCTTCCGGGACTAAAGCGGGGAGGTGAAAAGCCATATCTGCTTGGTGATTTGACGTTACGAGCCGGCTACTTTTGTAGTTTGAAAAGATATCCTCGATTGAATAACCTACAAAAGTAAAACACCTTCGGTTCTCAAAGTATAAAATACTTTGGTCCAAGGTTAGACACGAGATAATAAAATAATTATGATAATTACGCAATTGATTATCCGAGTCGAAAAGAAATGGAATTTTCCGAGTCTAATATCCATGATACTCGGAATTCCATATGACTTAGTCTTATGCGAGGAATCAAGTTCTATAACGAATATCGAGTGGGAAAAGCTTGATATAGACTAAGCATGAAATAAACTACGAATGCTGACTATGCAAACGATAGAATAGATAACCATAAGTCAGATTCCGAGTGAGAAACGGCGGAATGCTGGTATATTCGAAATGCGATTAGTCCGAGTGGGAGTGGACTCGGAATAAAGAACCGGTTTTCGAGTCGCTAACCGAAAGCGATAAAAGAGATAAGTGAGGGCCGAATCACTTAGAGAAAATACTATTTTACTCAAGTAAGTTTCTAAGACACGAGAGAATGCCTTGGAATCAAAACTCTACATGTATAGAATCGTTATACCCGATTCCTTTTGCATGACTCGGAAGAATATTGAGCGATGTCCGAGTCTTCAATCTCCCCTTTTTGATGAAAGGCATTCCATACCCAAACGAAACTTTGTTAGAAGAAAAAGATTGATTACGAGTAGTTTGCTCATGAGTAATGCGTATTGAATAAATCGGAGCGATATATAATATATCGAGCAAAATAAAATAGAGTATGCTTTAACAATAACTCGGAAAAATAGAGAACTCGAAATTAATAATGAAATGCATCACTTCATTAAAAAGAAATTACAAGGGAGGAAAAAACTCCCCTAAACAAGACAACCGGTTTCGACTACATTTCTCCCCTTGCCTTTCAGCAAAAACAAAGTAACAAAAAGAAGGGAGAAAAGTACAAGGAATACACATTAGTTGTCCGGACAAAAAGAAAATTGGAAAAAGAAAATGCGGAGACACCGAGGAATTGTGACTCGGTGCATGGTTCCAACTAGGGAGGAGGGATTTCCGAGTGGAGGCGGAGGTGCGCCGGCGCTGATACGATCTTGACGATGTGCTTGAGCGCGGCGAAGGGAGAACCGGAATTGTTCTCGGGGCTCGGCTACGAGTGGGCGACCGGAGAGAGTGGATCGAGGGTTCTTCCCTTGGGACCTCGAGGGGCTGCTCTGGGCGACTCGCTGGAGGAGCGAGGTCTTCGACCCACTCGAGGCTGTCATGCGAGCTGAGTACGACGATTTGAGCTTGGGGAGCAGGCGACCCTCGGCGGTTGCCACGGCCTCTTCTTCCCTTTGCCGGAAGGGCTGCCTCGGCCGCGGGTTCCTCGGCATCCTCTGCTGCATCTGCAGCTTCTTCCTCTTCTTCCTCGGCTTCCTCGCTGTCCGAGGAGGTCGGGCCTCGGCTCGAAGACGCGTCGAGACACGTCCGAGTCATCCCGGTCTCGAGCCGCCTTGGACCGTCTTTCTCCGAGGAGCT
Organism: Talinum fruticosum; assembly: GCA_021018815.1. Lineage (NCBI taxonomy): Eukaryota > Viridiplantae > Streptophyta > Magnoliopsida > Caryophyllales > Talinaceae > Talinum > Talinum fruticosum. The sequence continues at coordinate 348,764 of JAITYX010000080.1, read as the reverse complement.
CGGCCAGCTCCTACGCTCCTTAACCAGCTCTCTCATCTCAAGAACAAGAGACTGCTTGCTCTCGGATTTGGGACTCGACCGGTCTTTTGGTTGATGGTCGAGACCACTGAAGGACAGAACTTGAAAGCCACGAGCATGTCTCCGAGTTCGGAGGACACAGAGGCGATCTTGTCCGAGAAGGCGGGGACAAGAGGGCGAGAGAGAGTTTTGAAAGCACCGGAGGTGGAGGCACCACCAGGTGTAGAGGGAAGAGGGAGAGGGGTTGATTTACGAGTCCGAGGTGGAGAAGGAGGCCTCGGCTCGAGTTACGAACCCGGACACCGGGGTTAGTTTCTGGTATCCGTACCCACGGAGTTCCTTCTTGCCGACCACAATGGCCGCCTCGGACACCGCGTTAGGGTCGAGAGGAAGAGGAACTTGAAATTGTTTGAAGACAAGGGTGAGAAGAGCACCGAAAGGAAGGGAGGTGTTCTTCTTGGTTTGAAGTTGAGCTGGCACGGCGGCCATCCGCTCAATGATGGAGGGGAAGAGGTCGACTTCGTATCCCTCCGGGATATCGAAGAGGGCTTTGAGGTGCTTGGAGTTAGGGTTCTCCTTGCTAGAGTGCTTTGTGAGAAGAAGGTTCTCATCGGTAGAAAACACGAAGCCTGGCTTCGACTTCAAGCGAGTCACGAAAAGTTCTTTCCGGACCCGGAGAATTCTTTAGCGTACTTTTCAAAGAAGTCGTCGGCGACTTCGATGAAAGGAATAGGGTTCTTGCTCAAGAAAAGAGAAGAAACTTTAAACGAGTCGGTGAAGGAGGGAGGTGTTGATACGAACAGTAATGTTACGAACCGAGAGGTTAGAACATTTTCGAGTGGGTGAGATGAGTATAAAACTCGAAACGAGTTCGGGATAAATGAACTCGTCTGAAACACAAGAAAGGGTAGACTCCGGTAGTTTGGATGTTGGACAACCGAGGAGAATTTGGTTGTTGGGAAGAATTTGTCGTCCAGCGCAAGGTCTTTGGGTGACAACGGGTTTAGAAGGGGTTGAGCTTTACGGCTTGTTGGTGCGGGGCTTTTTGGAAGAGGGGAAGCACTGGAAGTCGGGATGGTTTCCGCGTTTAGGCATTGTGAGAGTCGGAGAGAAAAGATGAAGCTTTTCGAGTGAGAGAGAGAAGAAGGTGCAGAAGAGAAGAAAACGAAAATGGTAGAAGAAAAGAGAATAGAGCGGTCGGGACTTACGAGAGAGAGAGCTTCTTCAACGCTTGTAGACGATCGGGGGTCACTTTGTTCACGTAGAAAACTTCCGCGAGAAGATTTTCGTTTGAGAGGGAAGGAGTTTTAGAATATCAAGATGAAGATGGATAGACGTTATTCATAGAAAATAACCGCGCCCGTCCACTATCCGTTAAGTAACTCCGTTCGACTCGGCTTGTCCATCGGTCACCAAAGACCGGTGTGACGGTTCTTCTTCAACGGTTGAGAAACAATGCGGTTTGAAATCTATGGTTATGATCCGATCGCGGCGCTCGAGAAAGAGAGAGAAAAGATTTTGAAATTATAATCCGAAACTCTCCTTTGTTCTAGAGATAGTTTCGAGAAAATTTGATGTCCAAATTTCTCTACGTGCGAGTTTGACTCGGAAAGATTTACGAGTGACTCGAAACACGAAATAACTATCAGCCAGACATCACGGAATCAAGCTGAACTAATGGTTATTAACAACGAGAGCACATAGCACGAAATATGTAATAATCGTAACACGAGAACTAAGCATTTAACATACCAAGCTCATTCAGAATAAAACAAAATTGATCTTCACCAAGAGGCTTAGTAAAGATATCGGCTAATTGAAGATTAGTAGGAATGAACTCAAGTGCAATATCACCCTTTTACGAGTGATCGCGTAAGAAGTGATACCGACCTCAATATGCTTTGTTTTTTAGTCTTTGGACAGGATTCTTAGTGATGCGATTGCGCTTTGATTGTCACACTTGATTGGAGCCGAGTTGAGAAATAGTCCAAGATCCTTCAAGTGTTGTTTTATCCGAGAGGATACGAGCGCAACAAGCTCCGGCGGCAATGTATTCGGCTTCGCGAGTTGATAGAGCTCGCGAGTTTTGTTTCTTTGAGTGCCGAGGATATTAGGGATTGACCCAGAAATTGGCAAGCTCCGGATGTGCTCTTTCGATCAACTTTGTATCCTGCGTAGTACTGCGTCCGAGTACCCGGTCGAGTCGGTTACGAGTTTACGGAATACCACGGTTCTAGATTACGAGTGCTCGCAAGATATCCGAATATTCTCTTCACCGCGGTGAGATGTGATTCTTTCGGATTAGCTTGAAATCATGATCATAAGCAAACACTAAACACTATATCTGGCCTGCTTGAAGTAAGATATAACAGTGATCCAATCATACCTCGATAGAGTTTTTGATCTCTTGCTTTACCTTTCTCATCCGAGTCGAGCTTTATGTTGCTTTGCTCATGGGGGTAGATGCGCGCTTTGCATCTTGAAGTTTATATTTCTTCAGCGGTTCCTTGGTGTATTTTGATTGATGAACAAAGATTCCATCTTTGTCTTGTTTGATTTTCAACCCAAGGAAGAAATTGAGTTCTCCCATCATACTCATTTGGAACTCTTGACTCATCAACTCATAAAATTCTCGGCACGAAATTCATTAGTAGCACCGAAAATAATATCATCAACATATATTTGAACAATAAGAAAATCTTTCCCTTTGGTCTTTATGAATAGAGTCTTGTCGATCTGACCTCTTTTGAAATCATTTTGAACCAAGAAGGCTGCTCGAGTCTTTCATACCAAGCACGAGGGGCTTGCTTAAGACCATAGAGAGCCTTTTGAAGTTTGAAAACATGATTTGGAAATTCGAGCTTTCAAAACCGGGAGGCTGCTCGACATAAACTTCTTCTTCAATAAAACCATTGAGAAAGGCACACTTAACATCCATTTGATATAATTTAATATGCATGCGGGATGCAAATGCCAACGATATTCTAATGGCTTCAATTCTAGCTACTTGGTGCAAAGGTTTCCCCACAATCAATTCCTTCTTCTTGATTGTAACCTTGAGCTACAAGTCTAGCCTTGTTTCGACTACCACTCCACCCTCATCCAGTTTGTTCTTGAAAACCCATTTGGTTCCTATAAGCTGGGTGGTCGGAAGGTCGGTTGGTCGGAGTCCGAGACTTGGTTTCTTTCAAATTGATTTAGTTCTTCTTGCATGACCTCTACCCATTCAGGTTCATTAAGGGCCTCTAGTGCATTTTGGGTTTAGTTAATGAGATGAATGCGGTGAATGCACATAAATTGTGTAAAGAAGAACGAGTTCTTACCCCACTTGTTGATATCGAAATGATGTTTTCTTGGGGATGGCTGGGAGTAAATTTGAATGCTTTACCAGTTCTTTGATTCACCGGGTTTGTGGGCTGAATTGCTTGATCTTCGAAGCTTGTTACGAGTGATCCTCTTCATTGACTTGTTCGTTACGAGCGACCTCTTGAGCTGTCTCATTACGAGCTTCCTCGTTACGAGTGGTCTCAAGTCGAGTCTTAATAGGCTCATCTTCGTCATCATCCTTTACGAGCTTCGGTTACGAGTATGAAGACTCACTTGGTTTCTCCTGTTCAAGCTCATCAAACACTACGTGGATACTCTCTTCCACTTTGTTAGTTCGCTTGTTGAAGATACGATAAGCTTTGCTATGAGAGGAGTAACCTAGAAAAATACCTTCGTCGACCAGAGCATCAAACTTGGTCAAATGATCCTTACCATTGTTGTGGACAAAGCACTTACATCCGAAAGGTACGAAATAGGAAATATTTGGCTTCTTCCCTTTGTAGAGCTCATAAGGTGTTTTCTTGAGAATGGGTCCGATGAGGCATCGATTGAGAGTGTAGTTGGGTGTGTTTCTTGCCTCGCCCAGAAGTAGTAAGGCAAGTTGTGTTCAATCATCATTGTCCTTGCTATCTCTTCAAGGGTTACGTTCTTTCTCTCAACTACTCCATTCTGCTGAGGAGTTACGGGTGCTTGAGAAGTTGTGAGAGATTCCATTCTTGTCACAAAACTACGAGAATTCGAGTAATCGAACTCCCTTCCATGGTCGGTTCGAATCTTTTGAATCTGAGTCCGAGACTCAACTTGAATCTTTCTACGAGCTTGCTTGAACTCCTTGAAGGCTTTATTCTTATGCTTGAGAAAACACACCCGGGTAAATCTTGAAAAATCATCGATAATAACAAGTATGTAAGATTTACCTCCGAGACTCTTCCACGAAATTTCACCACATAGGTCCATATGCGATAATTCAAGCACGTTGGATGTGGAAGCTGTCTTCGAGAGATTTGAATGAAGATCGACTTGTTTCCCTACGGTGCATGCTTCACATACTTTGTCCTTCTCAAACGCACGGTTAGGTAAACCTCTAACCGGACTATGAGATGCAAGCTTTTTGATAGTATGCATGCTAATATGACCTAATCTACGATGCCAAGTCCAAGAATCATCTTGAAGAGATGCTTTTAAACGAGGATAAGTTCGACTTGGGTCGGCAAGAGGGATGATGTAGGTATTACCCGATCTCTTACACGAGAGTTTTATCTCTTTGGTGGTCTCATCCGTGATGTAGCACTTGGATTGGGTGAATCTTACCTCTTGACCCTTGTCACATAGTTGGGAGATGCTAAGTAGATTGTACTTTAGCCCTTTGACAAGGTACACTTGGGCTCACCAGATTGCTTCCTTTTCCAATCTTTCCAATGCCCACTATTTTACCTTTCTTTGTCATCACCAAAAGTCACCTTTCCTCCTTTATATGACTCCAGCTCGGAAAAGAGTCCTTGGTCACCGACATGTGTCGAGAACATCCGCTGTCCAGGTACCGGTGTCCTTTGATCTTTTACGAGTGACCTGCAAAACAGAGAGAATCTAACCCTTCTTACTTCCTCTAACGAACCCGAGTAACATTCCTTACTTGTGGTCCTTTTACGAGGAAGAAGGTGCTTCGGAACCCAGATTTGAATGACTTTGGGTTTTGTCCGATTCTAAGTCTTCCTCTCGAGAAGCTGAGTCTGTGTCTCTTTCCTTTTAAAAACCTTTCCTTTTGAAACAGGAGAAAATGGTTTCTTTTTGTAAATAGGTGCGGGTTTAGTCCTCCTTTCATTTACGTGAATGGGACCATGCTCGGCCTTTTTGAACTTTACGATTACGGAATCCTTTTTGAACAATTCGAGTAAGAATTAGATTCTTCCTCTTTGTTGAAACCAAGACCTTCTTTTCGAAACGAGACACATTGTGATCCCAAGAGCATGTCAAGGTTCTTCGACCTTGAGTAAACTTTAAAACCAGATCTTGAGACTCGGTGAGCTTACGTTTTAGTCGCTCATTTTCTCTCTTGAGTAACTCGGACTCGGTCTCATTAGCTTGAGCACTTGTCTTAAGTTCTCCGAGTGTAAGTCTCGGTTTTCTAACTCGTTTTTAAAGAAGTGCTCTCGAAGTGATTGACTCAAGTTGTTCCTTGAAATGAGAAGAATCGGAATTGGACTTTTCTTCCAAAGTAAAGATATATTTAGCTAAATCAACTTTGGAGAATTTGAGGAAGTAGTTTATTACCTCTTGAGGATCGGTTTCCTCGTTGTGCAGTGCGAGTCGACTCTCTTTCGGCTTCGAGTCGAAATTGCCATCAAACACTTCGAGTCATCCGAGTCCTCGTCGTCTTCGAGATGAATCCTCATCGCTCCATGTTGCCATCATAGCCTTTTTCTTCTTCCTGTCCCTTCTTCGTTTTGGACGAGTCCTTGACTATGTGGTCTTTGCTTGCCACATTCAAAACATCCAGAATTCTTAGACAAAGATAACTTTGAGGGTGAAGAAAACTTACCTTTTCTGTCTCTCTTGTCCTTTTTGTAGAATTCTTCTTTTGGTCTTTTGTCCCATCTTTTATGCTTCATCATTCTCTTGAAGCCTCTTGCAATGAGTGCCATGGGATCATCTTCGAGTCGGAGGAGCTCGGACTAGCTTCTTTGGATTACGAGGCTTTAAGCGCAATGTTCCTTTTGACAGTACCCTCGGCATCTTCTTCTTCCGGATGTATCTCATGAGTCGAAGCTTTCCAGATGAGCTCGTCCGGCTTCAAGAGTGAGAGGTTCCGAGCCTCTTCTATGGCGAGTCACCTTAGGACCCCATCGTCTCTTAGGTAGGCTTCTAAGAATTTTCCGGCACATTTCTTCATGGGAGATTTTCTTTCCCGGAGATTTGAGATTGTTGGTGATCTCGGTGAAGCGAATGAACATCCGAGTAATGTTCTCTTCGGCTCCATTTTGAAAAGCTCATATTTGTGAAGATACTTGACTAATCTTCGCTTGTCTCACCTGACTTGTACCTTCGTAGGTGTTGACCACTGTGTCCCACACCTCTTTAGCAGAGTCACGGGCGGAGACTCGATTATATTCTTACGAGCTTATGGCGCACATGAGGATGTTCATGGCTTTGAAGTTCTTTACGAACTTCTCCGCCTGTCTGGCGTGAACTCGGCCTTTGTCTTGGGAAGGATTACGAATTCATCTGTCTTCGTTGGAATGTAGTTTCGTTGTTGTATGATTTCCCATACTTCTTCATCATGATCCATGAGGAAACATTCCATAAGCTTCTTCCAATGACCAAAGTTTGAACCTTTGAATTTTGGTGGCCTGTTGGAAGATCTTCCTTCGTCGAACTCTCCGGTGTTCGAGCCATCCGATCTTTAAACCTTTGGATTGTTAGATCCTTTACGAAAGGTTAGGCTCGATACCAATTGAAGGTTTGCTCGGGGAGAGTCCGAGTCACCCTAGAGGGGGTGAATAGGGTGATAGAAAATTCTTCGCGAAAACACACTCTTTTTGACGAAAAGAGGCAAAGACGATTTCTAAGTCTAAACACGGGGTCGAAAAGATTGGACTCGAAAGCAATGAATCGGAAGAAACAAGAGCGGTTAGGTGCATGCGAGTCTAGAATGAACTCGAAAGAGAACACGAGAGATTTTACGTGGAAACCCTCCCGGGGCGAGAAAACCACGGCCCGTGTCAATCCGGACACGAAGTCAAATCCACTATTTTGAGTCCACAAAATACCGTGAGTCGGTCGAACCCGAGTTGCTCCCTTGGACAACTCTATACAAGTTTTCCTAAACTCGAAGTTACCTTATCCGATCTAGTACTTCCTAGCTGAGATAACCCTTACAGACTAGGGACAACTAAGCTGAGTTAACCTTTACAACTTAGTCAAGGGACCTTACAAAGAATGTAAGAAGAGTTTGTAACTAAGTACAAGACCTTACAACTCGGAGAGTAATGAATTACGGAATGGGAGTTGTAAGTAGAAGATTGAAAGTAAATACAATGACTTTTCTCAAGTATGTGTATTAACAATAGATTCGACTGTCTTCAAGTCTTGTAAAGTGACTTCTATTTATAGATAACCAAGCGAGTAGCCGTTATCTTTATCTGCTGACCGAGAGTCCTCTGTGACCGGCGATAATGGCTTTACGAGTCACTCAAAAAGTATCCGTTGAAATATGAACGTTGGACAATGGTTTAACTCTCTTGGAAGTCCCAAAACCATCGGTTGTGTCTTAAAAAATGAGGTGGAAACCACCGTTAGGCTTAGCGTTCCAGTTTTCGGATATGGAAGCGGATAGCTTCGACACAATCTTACGGGACTAAAGCGGGGAGGTGAAAAGCCATATCTGTCTGGTGATTTGACGTTACGAGCCGGCTACTTTTGTAGTTTGAAAAGATATCCTCGATTGAATAACCTACAAAAGTAAAACACCTTCGGTTCTCAAAGTATAAAATACTTTGGTCCAAGGTTAGACACGAGATAATAAAATAATTATGATAATTACGCAATTGATTATCCGAGTCGGAAAAGAAATGGAATTTTACGAGTCTAATATCCATGATACTCGGAATTCCATATGACTTAGTCTTATGCGAGGAATCAAGTTCTATAACGAATATCGAGTGGGAAAAGCTTGATATAGACTAAGCATGAAATAAACTACGAATGCCGACTATGCAAACGATAGAATAGATAACCATAAGTCGGATTCCGAGTGAGAAACGGCGGAATACTTGGTATATTCGAAATGCGATTAGTCCGAGTGGGAGTGGACTCGGAATAAAGAACCGGTTTTACGAGTCGCTAGCTGAAAAGCGATAAAAGAGATAAGTGAGGGCCGAATCACTTAGAGAAAATACTATTTTACTCAAGTAAGTTTCTAAGACACGGAGAATGCCTTGGAATCAAAACTCTACATGTATAGAATCGTTATACCTGATTCCTTTTGCATGACTCGGAAGAATATTGAGCGGTTTACGAGTCTTCATTATGGTAGTGTTTTTACTCAAGAGTTGGGTTCTTGATATACTCAAATTTTGCCTACTTGTAGTTAAAAACAAGTACATAAAGAAAATACGTAACTAAATTGTGAACACGTAATTAAAATGAATTAAGGACGATCATAAGGTGCTACAAATAATCAAGATACACTCAACCCTTTTAATTTGATGACTTATTATATAAGCAAACACATAACTTTCAAATCTTAACAATGTTATTTATTTTTATTAAAGAATATTAAAATTTACCAATGTAATATGATTGGAACATCAACATAAAATACTACTATCGATAGACTAATTATATTGTAGATTATAGATTAACTTGTAAAATCACAAAGTTAATGTATCTTATGATATTATTTATTTTGATACCCATATTATGAAGTATTTAGTGAGAATTCAGTTTTAAAATTTTGAAAATATAACTTAGTTAGAAGTAACAAAGGAAGACAAAAAAAAACCTATTCCTTTAGAATAATTTAAATTATATGAGAGAAAATTAATCATTAGTCAGCGTATTATATTTAATAAAATATAGAAAAATGGTAAATGCACAAAGTAAATAATAAAAATTAATTCCTTTATTTATTTAAATTTAATTTAATTTAAGTCACCATTAATTACTACTATTTGGTATCATATTAGTAGCTTTCAAGGGGGATCCTTGAAAAAAATTAGATTTGATTGTCTATTTTGTAAATTTAATTCATCATCCATACTTAAATATGAACACACATTTCACAAAATAAAAATTTCAACCAAAAAATTTAAAAAATTTAATTAATAATCTCTCTTTCACTATATTCTCTCTCTTTATTGTAAAATTCAAACTTCTCATTATACTTTTGATAATTTAAAATAATGATAAAAATATTCATAAAATAAAACTAACAAGTTATATATAAAATAAAAATTATTAATTAAATAAATAATTTTAAAATTTATAATGAGTATTTGAATAACATTAATTATTTAAAATAATAATAAAATTTTTTATAAAATAAATTTTATATATAATTTAAATATAAAATTTTAATCATTAAAATATTTCAAAAATTCATAAAATTGTAATGCTATAATTATGAAGATTTTTATAAAATAAAACGCTCAACTTAACTCGCCCTTGTTCTTTCATTAGCCGCAGTGCCGGCCTACCTCATTCACACCTCCCTCGTTTACCCACCCCCTCCGGCTACCTCACGCTTTCCGACTCTCGGTTTGCCATCGCCGGCCTGTTTCTCTCCGGCTCTCACTCTCCTTCCGCTCCGTCTCGTTCTTGCTCTTGATATCCGGCCCGGTTTTGCTATCCGGCTCCCTCTCGCTCTCCTGCTCTCGCTCTCTCCATCGTTTTTAGGTATGTTCAATTGGATTTGAAAATGGCGCCTCTCTCCATCGTTTTTGTTATGTTCAATAATTACATCTATGTTTTATGTTTTACCTTTCGAAACTAAAGGTTCAGATGTATATAATAATGTGGGTTGGCCATAACATCTACAATTCCGAATTGTTGTTCTGTGCTTCTGCCTCTTGCTGGAAATTTCATTCTCCCTCCCTGTCTTCTCTCCTTTTACCCGAATTCTAGATTTTACTTTTGTAAATTGTGAGTTTGGATGAAGTTAGATTTGTGGTGTTTTGTGAATGCTTGATTGCTTGAATTTCTAGAGCTCCTTTACAGATTTTAAAACAAAAAATAAACTCAATTAACAAATAAATAACTGACGTGAATTGGTAGCCAAATCCAAAAAAAGAAATTGGTGAGCGGCTTGATTATTTGTAGAAGATTGGTGACCAAATCTGAAGTTTCACAGCTGTTGTAAAAAATATTTGCACAAGATTCACGATGGTTTGTTAAGAAGGATAGTTTAGAGAGAAGAGGGAAACTGACGTGAGGGGAAGAGAGGAAAATGACATGAAATAACTGTACGAGACAATTTTATCCTTTAATTTAACCTAAAAAGGGGTAAATATGGTAATTTAAAATTTATGCAACAATTCAATCGTCTTCCCTTTATATATAACATTGATATGATCTCTTGATCAAAACCTTAAATCCGAAGATTGAGACCCGAGTAGGAACTAATTAATATGGACCTTAGGAGATTATGTTGGTCCAATCTCATTAATAATATCTGAAATAGAAAAAAATTTAAAAAAAGGAGAGAGAGGGGGATTTGCTGGCAATTAGAGAAGCCTGGGTGTATTAGGGTAGGGGAGAGAATGACAGAACAGAAAGAGCGAGAGGCAGAGAGATAACAAGAGGTAGAGACACAGAGAGACAGAGTGGGAAGGTGAACGAGAGATTGAGAGAGTGAGAGAGATGGTGAGAGACTGAGAAGAGGACGATGGGGACATAGAAGAAGGCAAGACTCAGGAAGAAGAAGAAGGAAGAAGCTAGAGGATTCGGGTTTTTGGTGAGTAAGACCGAGACTGAGAGCGAGAAGAAAGAGACAAAAACACACAATTCAACCTCCTTCAAACACTAAATCATTCAAACTCTAAAGATGAGTAATTCAAATCTTCCTCTGAACCTAAAACGAATTAGGTTTATTAATTGGAATAGATTTGAAACCCTAGGTTTAATTGAAAAAGATAGAGACCTAAATCCATTAATTAGCAGCTTACAAAGTTCGATTTTGTGAATATTTGATCTGTGATTATTAATTTCTGAATCCCATAAGTTTTTGAGTGTCATTGAGGATGAGATAGAGCTGCATGTTTCAGATTTTGGTGAATTTATCTTGAGTTGACATTGTTGAAAAAATTCATAATATGGAAGCATGACTTTATGTGCAGATTTTCCTAGTTAGGCAGAAACTTATGCTTTAGAGGGCTGTTTTAATGGTTTTAGAGATATTTGAAGGTTTAGGAAGGTTTAGGAAGGTTGAGCAATCATAAACAACTCGTGGGAGTAATGAAGGGCTAATTATATTCATAAAAATGTTTACTTTTGTAAATTAAAAACTCTCGTTGAAATGTTCATGTCATGACTTGTTTTTCTTGGGGTATATTGATTATAAATGATTCAATAGGAGGAGGCTTCCAGACTAATGAATAGGTTGTATCGGAAGAATTTTTATCGTTCATGATTTGTCCAAATGAATAGGAGGCTAATGAATAGGAGCAACCATAAACAAATCATTAGTCCGCTCAATGGGAATTAAATGATTTGTTCAAGCCATGGTTTGTGGTTATCAAAAGAAGAAGCAAACTAATGAATAGGAGGCTCTCGGACTTGCTACTAGTTTTATGTTATCATGTTTGTAATATGTTTGTATCTTGGACGTGAATTTTGATTGTGTAAATGCAAAAGTCCAATGAAGGACAATGTAGTTTGGGTGTTTATTTGTGAAATAGACCAATGAGTCTCTTACCAAGACTTTTATGTAAATAGTCATGGCTACCTTTCAATCTTGTGGATACTCCGAGCATGTGGCTCGTTAAGTTTATTGTTGTATCTTGTGCTATCCTAAAGTTTTAAGCCTACGGCATTAGTTGAACTTCAATCGGAACTTTGCTGAAATTTTTCGGAAAATCTTCAAAAATATAAAAAAAAAAAAAACCGGTGTCTATTTAAGTGAAAGCCAACAAACTGAACTTAAGGTCTTAACTAAGCCTTCAGGATTTCTTTTGGGGGATCCCGGCGATGTAATACTCCGACCTAGCTAGGGTAGGGTGTTACAATTTGTGTATTACATGTGTGTTACTTCTTTGATTCAATAGCTAATTTTCCCTATTTCGTTCAGCTTTTTGGTGCAAGTTAGGTAAAATGGAAGCAAAGTTCTTCCGTTTTCTCAAGATAGTAGGAGTTGGATTCAAGGCAAGAGCCGAATCCGAGGGCCGTAGATTGTTCCTAAAGCTGGGTTACAGTCATGAGGTTGAATTGGAAGTTCCACCGGCTGTTCGAGTATTCTGCTTTAAACCAAACATAATATGCTGCACCGGAATCGACAAAGGTCGGACGCATCAATTTGCTGCCACTGTTAGGGACTGCAAACCCCTGAAGTCTACAAAGGGAAAGGTATTTTGTACATTGATGAAGTCATTAAGTTGAAGCTAGGAAAGAAGAGCAAGATGAACAAGTGATCACTGCCTACACAATGTAAGTTTCTCTAGAAAATTGCTATCTAGAGTATTTAGTGTGCTAGTTTTCTCTCTTTCCCCTTCCATTTGACTTGTAGACAGCTGGCTTTAATGGCCTGGCCTCGATTTTGGCTTGAGTCAGATGATGTTTAGAATCTGCGACCGTTTCTTTTCTGAGGATTCAAGTTTAAAAACTGGGTTTCTTAGCAAGGTATGAATTTTAAGAAACTTGTCTGGACAATGGTGACTGACAAACTCCTGAATGCATATTTGAATGTTGCTGAATGCCTGTTAGGCAATCATGGTTTAATATTGCAAGAGTAGTTCTTTTGTCGTATGTCAATCTCCAATGGTGATATGATCTTGTTCTGTGTTCATATTTGCATTGAAGAGGAGCATGGTGTTGAAGAGCATTTATTATGTTCTTAACTAGTTGTGTTTTGGGCATCTATTATTCTGGCTTTGTGTTTTCAATATGCTTTTTCTTTCTCATTGATTGATTCAGTTCTAGATCAAATAAAAGTTTGTGCATTAGAACACTATCTTGGAAGTAGGTGTTTTGTGTAGATCAATGGATTTCCTAGGTTCTAGTGTGAAAATGGAGTTTGTATGAGCAGCAAACAAGCTATGAGAGTGCAGATCTTGTCTGTAAGGGCATTAAACATCCAAAGGCTGCCAAAATATTTTTAGATGGTTCTAAATACGTTGCTGTGTTTGATTAGTATCTGATACGTCTTTGGTACCTGACAGAAAACCTTGCATAAAATTAAGAAATGACCCTGGGTGGCATGAGATAGGATGGTTGTCTTGCATAAAATTAAAAATGACCCTGTGTGGCATAAGATAGGATGGTTGTAATATGGCAATGCTCCATTGTGTGTCTTAACATGTTGCTTTTTGTGTTCTATTATTATTACAAATGTTTTTGGAGGCGCTTGGGTGGAGAGTTTAGTGGCAGGAAGGCTATTTTTGTTGGCCTGTACGAGGTATTAGCCATGGTTAGCCGGTGCTCATCTGTTGTAGCCACAAAGAACTTATTATCATTATACATGAGACTCTTGGACCTTTTGTACCTGATTTTGATGTGAACCCTAAGTAGCGTAGACTTGACCGAGGTGAACTACATGATGATGGTAGACCAGAGTCCTATGGTATCTAAACAATCTATAAACCCTTTCTGATTTAACCTAATTAACATCACTCGAGCCAGACTCATTAAAACACCCCATTTTCTATGGCTTTCTCTGTAGCATATTTAAGACTGTAGAACACATAGAGCTCAAGAAATGAAGTATGCGGTGAAGAAGTTTTCTCTGTCCTAAGCCAGATTTGACAGACAGAAGGACCAAATTTCCTTTGCTGAAAACAGTATCCAAAGTTGTGCAGATGGGAAGTTATAGCATCATGTCTGTTTGAAATGGTAACATGTTAGAGGTGGCCAGGCTTGTTAAGTTGTATTCCTCAGCCAGAATAAGGTGATGGATTATGTGGCAATGTGCACAATTCTCCTGAAGTTTTGTTTGTTGGTAAAGTTCAAAGTTTCATGTGTATATGATTTAAATGTTGGAGTTCACGAGTTGGTTGCTCTATCCATCTGAACTACTCCTATACTGTGCTGAAGAAACGAACAGCAAGATGGTTCCGAATAATATTCACCACAAAATAGTAATTTCAGATTAAGTTTATGTCAATAAAAACGGGGTTGAGAAGGAAAGATAATCAAGTAATTTCACAAACGAATTTCTAAACCGAGCAATAGACGATACCATCTTTTTGATTGATCATGTTCCAACAAGGCAACCCGCATCCCTTCTCTGGTTCTTGGTCTATAGTTATATTGCGAGTAACTCGTATCGTATTGGGTTTTACAGTCCATGGCTGATCTATTCATGGCGCAAAGACGATATATGCAGGCCGAATCATTGATAATTGGGTCAGAAGTCAATAAACTTCTTAATCACCCTCCCTCCACTAGTATCTTTGGATTGGAGGGAAGGAAAGGGAGGTTAATGGAGGAGAAGGGAATCAAAGGGAGGGGAAGGAAAATTAAGTGATTAAGTGTTTCACCTGGTTTGAAATTACAGTCCTCCCACTATACCCTCAACCTCAATCCAAAGAGGGTTAATTTTGTATTTATGAGAAAATTACTCTGTTCTTGCTAGTAGTGCTACTTTCCATGATCTCAAGACGTTCCACTTGAAGATTTGGGGTTTTATGGAATTATACTCCCAAGGATTCTCTACACTATCCCAACACCTAAAACCAACATCCAACCATTCAACACATTCTCATCATTTTTTTTTTTTTATGAATTTGCTTCCCTCGCAGAATGCCAATTCTCAATGTCACCATTTTTGTGTCGTTGTTAGAATTAGATGTGGCAACTAGGCTGCCCACACGTATTAGTCTTGTCAAAAAAAAAAAAAAAAAAAAAAAAGAGATCATAAGATGAAAGTAATGTGATGAAATTGCCAATCCTTAGTTGGTAGCCTCTACAAGCCTAAAGCCCATTTCCAAAATGAGACGTATGATTATTATAAGGTATGCCCAATCTTAAGCCCAATTATGGCCTTCTAGGCCCAACTATGACCCGGCCCAAAAATCTCAGCAAGACACTAGATAGATATACACCCTCTAATTAGTACTGATTTTAGGCTTCAAATACCATCTTCACGTTTTTTTAATCTCTAGAAATTCCAAACCCTATTGGGGTGGGGTGTTTAGCCCCAATCTAAACCTCCCAAATTGGAATAGATTTCAGGGGTAGAACAATTCGAAGCCGAAAAATATATCTCAAAAATCGGTTAAATTGTTTTTTTATTTTTTATTTTGGATTCAGTTGTCCGTTTTTAAAAGGCTGTTGTTAACTGATGACTTTTACTAAAAGAAAAACTTCACATTATTCTGAAAATTTTTTAATTAATATAAATCAAATGTAAATTTTCGGACAAGAAAGGTCGAAGAAATTTAATAACATTATAGAGTTATCAACCTAATAAAGAAATACGAGAGAAACTTGAATATTAAAGTTCTTAGTAAACATACGGAGAAATCAATCACTCATTTTTCGGGTTTGAATGTAACAGTTCTCGAATACTATTAACGTAAGAGAAATTAAATGGGCATTGATCCATAATAATTAGATTAAGAAAGCTCCCTTAATTTGGCCCATTAAGTTAAATTAAATTTATAATACTAATAGTAGTAGTACACAATAAGACAACAAACTCAAATTAAAGTCAAGCAATGAGTGGTTACCCTATTTCCTCCTTTCCCTCGGTTCGATTCTGAGTACAACTCTTTTATATACGAGGAATTTGTGTGCAGGTAATAAATGGGATTTGATACTTCCTATTCCTTACCTAATCAAATTTTTAAATTTATCCCGAAATAGGGTCCAAAAAATGGGACTATTTTCCAAAAAAAAAAATCAAATGAATTGGAGCGGGAGAATATTTGAGTTCATGGCAATAATAACTTTTTCTTTTGGCTTGGTTATTGGCAATAATAACTGAACAGAGCATGAAAATTTTTTCACAAGAAAAAGCAGAGAGAGAGAGAGAGAGAGAGATGTATTGTGTGTGTTATAAAGTGTGTAATTATATTTGGAGTGAACACGCTTCTATATAATTGAGTGACATAATAAGTCAAGTTGGAGCATAAATCATTGCATTATTCGATTTTGAGATATCTTAATCATTTAATTTAAAAAGCACATTATCAACTTTGAATTCAATGATCATTTAATTGGAAAAGCACATTATTAAATCAACTTTGAATTGAAAACTTTACTTTATAAATAACCAAGTCTTCTCGGTAAATTTCCTGACTACCTTTGAATTCTTCGGAATGAAGGGAATTTGGACCCATGACACCAATGCCATGACTGTAACAAATGTTTCAATAGTTATTATGTTAAATGCACTTTGATTAAGACCGTTGCCTGCTCAAGTATGTAAAATGAACAACCATTGAAGTTTGGAACCAGCGTGATGCTTGATAGAAAAACCTTTCTAGCGCAAATTTAATGTGGTCTGGCGTAGAAATAACCCTAGGATATGTGATGATAACAAAGAAATGATTGTGATGGTAAGCGCTATAAAAGTTAATATTATTTGGTGTTTGGTAATGTTTATAATCTAGTATGACTTAATTACTAAGTAAAACGATGAAACATAAATTGGTCTCATATAAGTTAGATTTGCGTGGGGTTTTTTTCGACGGTATAAAACTGCAATAAAAGATAAGAAGCGATTAAGAGCAATAAACAGTGGTGTGTGTGAGAAATATAAGGGGTTCTTAATTTATTTTTTTTTAACGATAAGACAAGTGAGGAAAAAATGATAGAGCAGCGTCACTTTCGGAAGTTGCATGCGAAATGGGCACACAAAAGAGAACTTTATTGCATTTATTGTGCTCCCCTGTTCTGGCCTGCCCTGTTTCTTCCCCTGTTTTCTACCCGAAATTTGAAGACATTCATTCACTTATTTTTCTCATTTCAAGGAAGGTACAACCAAATCAAATCAAATCAAATGTTTGAAAAACTTATTCATCTGGAAAAAAAGAGTTGGTTTTGTACAGACCGAACATTATAAAAGCAAATTAATTCAGATTGGTGAAAAGCAGAGCTTTTAATTTTATTTAATTTTCCCCTGTACTTGCTCCACATTTGTCAAAATTCTATTTTGCTGGAAATGAAAAATGAAAAAGAAAGAAAAGGAAGGGCCTTTTTTTCTTAATAATGGGGACTTTTTACACTTTGGTGATGTGAAAGTTTCTGGGTCGGTCAGGCTTTTTGTAAGCTGCAATTGGCACAGCTTTCAATTGAAACGCATGTTTTTAAGAAAGCAAAGAAACCTTTCAATCTCTCACTCTCTGTAAGTTTCTCTCTCTAAATCCAGAGGAGGGAGATTTTCATTCTCACCTTTGCATGGGCATGCCACTGCATGCTTTGTCTCCAGTCAGCATCGTATTAAAACTTTGAGTGAGAATCTCTCACTCTCTCTCTCTGTATCTCAGCAAAGGACAGACCAGCTTTTTGTGTATAGGCTATTGTGCAAGAAACAATCCCCCCCAGCAAATTTGATTTCAAGCTACTTTCGGTTTTAATTTCTTTTCCATTTTATTTGTGTCGTATCTCAAAAGTAGCAAACAGGTCGTTTAGTTGATATGAGTTAGGTTATGTTTAAACTTGATCATGTTTTAAGTTGGCCGAATGTTTCATTATAAATGACAAAAGTCCATGAAAAAAGGATAGAAAAAAATAATTAATAAGGACAAATTTGGTTAAATAATCATTAATATGTCATTCCGATGGTAAAGTGACATAAATTGTAAAAAGAAAAAAAGTTAGTTAAAGTTATATGTATTATAAAATAAAGGGAGTATTGTTACAAACTTCTTATTTTAGGGAATAATATTACGAAATTAGATTAGATCGTTACATCTAAATGAGATAGGTACTTGTATGTTATACATATAATTATTTACAATTCCATACATATATTTACTAGGTGATTACCCTAGTATGCATGAATAAAGTTCTAATTTTTTTCCCTTAGATCAAAGTTGATCCGGTAAAACCGACTCGACCCGAACTAATGACCTAAAACCTGAACCGAACCGAACCCAACATGACATTCAAAAAATCAAATTGAGATAACCTTAACTCGACTCGAACCCGAATCGAACCGAACCCGACTCGAATATTTTTTACCAAAGTGTTTTGTTTCTACAAGATAAACTTATTGAACCAAATACAAGTTGACCTGAAGTCGACCTAATCCAACCCGAAACTTAATCGAATTATGATGACCCGAACCGGACTAACCGAAACTTGAAACCGACCCAAGTGACCCCTAGATCAAAATAGCACGTGAACTTTATGATGATGATGAGGATCATGAAATTTTCATCTTGGTGGATGCTAACCTCGCTTCCAAGAAATTTCTCCCTTCCAAAATGGTGAATTATAAAAGGGCCTTTTGAACAATTTAAGCACCACGATGCATACTTTGGATAATTATTATTATGAAACAAGTTTGAGGTTTTGATTTCTTGACTCAAACCTAAAGTACTCGAAAATGGAGGAATAAACAAAAAAACTCACGAACCCCTTTCAAAAGTGAAATATCTTTTAGCAAAAAAGTATTCATATATATAATACATAGTCTCAACTCAACGCTTTCGCCATTGAAAAGATGGTGTAGTGTAAAGAAACGCACCTTTCACACATGGGTAATGAAAGATCAATGCTATTGTAAAAAGACGCAAAGTATACCCATTGACTAATCAACAACTAAATTGATAAAATTAGGGTGAGTGGTTCCGGGTATTCTATTCTAAAATTGGGAAGTTAAATTTAAATTTGTTTGACCGTTTCTTGAATTTTAGGAACTTGAACCGTAATCTGTTCGATCGGTTCTTGAAATTTCAAAAACTTGAACTTAAATCGTGTAACACTCCAAAACATCCCCTAGGAGTATTACATCGTCGAGTTCCTTAAAGGAACTCCCAAGGCTCTTCTCGGTGTCGGTTTGGCTGTCTAAACTCAACTTAAAGATAATAAGGGAGGTTTCCTAAAAGGATCCGAGATTTTCTAAAACAATTCGGCGAGTTCTATTTGTAATGTGGATCGACCCATAGGCTTAAAGCCTTAAAACCCTGCATAAAAAACATACCAAAACTCAACGAGCTACACGCTCGGAGTACACAACTCAACGGCCACACGCTGGAGTCCAACCAATCATGCGATGACTAAAACAATCTAAATGGTTTATTACACCCTTGGTACAACTATATGGACTAAATTACACATACAACATTTAAAACATAAGAATGCAAGTCAGCCACTTGAGTCACTTCAATGGTCAACGATCACTAGTCAACGAGAGTTCGGAATACGCTAAGGGTAAATCATGCTCCCGAAGTGTACCCGCAACACTGGGGGAGAAAGGGGGAATTTGTGGGGTGAGCAATAATTAACGGGCTCACCGGAGTCTTATACCCTTAAAATGGAAATTCTTTACACATAATACACATAATAATGAAATCTGCGAAAGCATAATAGTGTAATAGAAATCTATATACTTTTCACTGAAATCTCTTGCAATGAAAAAGATCAAGACTCTTCAATCACTTAAAAACACAGTTTCACATTCATGAACAATTCTTTTGGGGTTGAATCAACTTTTCCGGGCCTTCGAGGATTCGAACTAGCACTTCTTTTCTCATAATTTCACGTAGTTTCTCCGATTTCTCCGGGCGCGACCCCAATAAAAGGCTCCGGGACCTATCTTTTAGGAAGTCTCGGATCGGGCATCCCGCCTCTGCAGGACCCCTGTTAGAACCCTTCCCTCGAAGTTTCTAGCTGGGTGTCCCCGATTCGAACCCTTCGGTATGCTAAACAATCCGTAGCTCGTTGATTCAAAACTCTTTGCACATACTCATACATCACATTCGCTTTACTGACTTTCTCAATCGATTTGGTATCAAGGAAGGCATGACACCACGTGTCACCCTTATAAATTCACTTTCTCGAATCGATTCATTTTCTCAAGCAAGTCTCGCTTCTTTAAAACATAATCACGTTCGAAAGGTACTTCTCAAGAAATTGCATTCAAGAATCATTCACGTAAAATACAAAACTCCTTTCGAAACTATTTTTAAGTATCACGTAAAGCGAGTCATATAGCACGAATAATCACCATTCAATGCAAGCAATCATCCTCAACTCTTTTCCAACTATGCTTTTCTCAATTCATCGGTTTAGTACGATTCATTCCATTTTCCGAGCCACAATAACCCATAAGTAGATATCATCTTATTCAACGTTCTCACTTTTCGCAATTCATTATCTTTACCTCAATTCCTTATTTTATGCCTCCACTTTATAACTCAACTTCTCGCAATTTACCATCTTTGCTTCAATGTTATCCGATTACGTCTCCACATTAATAATCAACCTCTTTTTACTCATGTTTGGTTAGATAGCTCTCATTCTTACTTCACTACTAAACTCCTCCAATTCCTTTCATCTCCAAGTGTAATTTGCTTCCTCTTAAGTTTCTATCCAACTCAATCCCATAGTTCTTAATTTCTTGACATCGCTCCACTTCCGCTAGCTCCGCTTATCTTCGACTCAGTCTAATCTCAAGGATTTAATTATCTTTCGAACTCAATTATCCCAATAGTCACCCACTTCTCACTCCCACGTCTCAATTGTGCATCCCTCGATACAAACTCACACTCCTCCTTATACTTCGACCTATCATTCCCCAATGTTCGCAATTAGCTCTTAATACTGTAAGTTCAAGAAATCTCTATGGCTTAATTAACTCATAATTCGTATCCATGTCCCAACTCCTTCATCCTTAATAGTTATCCGAACTTCAACACCACTCATTTGACCTATGCAATCTAACCTCTTTAAAATCAGCACGTTCAGTTCAACCTTAAGTAACTACCAATCTCTTTAAATTTCTCAATTTAGCTTTCACTATTTAACCCAAGTAACTCCTTTCATGTCCCAATTCAGCCCTATCAATTCTCTAAATCCATTCCAAGCTCTTATTTCAATCTAAAAACCACGACTAGGTTTGTTCCGCAATACGTGATACTCAACGTTCACAACAATTCAATATTCGCAGAACACATTCAACATTCACAACAAATCCATTTGGGTTTCGAAATTACTAATAGTTTAGAGTATAAGACTACCCACCGGGATCCTCGGGTTTGGAATTGATTGAATTGCTTGCTGTCTCCGTTCGCGTTCGGCTTCGGGGACTCTCGCTTCCTTTGCTTCGGTTCAGCATTTCGGTTTCCGGCCACCCCTCGGTCCGGCCCTCGCGCGTTCGCTGCCGGTATTCCTCTCTCGCCGCCGCCCCTTCTTTCGGTTCCCGATCTCGTGGACTCTCTCGCGTTTGTCTCTGTTTCGGTCTCTTTTCCGTCCTTCGCTCTCGTCCCTTCGCTCGTGGCCCACTTGCGTCGCTGGCTGCCGCCTCGGGTCTGCGGTGGTCGCCGGCCACCCCTTGGTCTCCTCGACCCTTGCACCACTTGCCCTCTCTCTCTCTCTCTCTGCGCTCGGTCTTCCCTCTTCCTTCCTTCGTTATGTTTTTCCCTTTTTAGCCTTCCCGAGCCCTTGCTTTTCCTTTGCCCACAGTGTCGCTCGCTGTTCGGGCGGCCACCGGCCTCTGCTCCGGCTTCCGCGTGTTCTCTCTCTCCCTCCCTCTCTGTTTCCTGCTCGCTCTTCGCTGCTCGGGCTCCACCGAGCCCTTTTTGGTTCCCTCTCTTCCACCGCCTAACTCTATTGGTTAGTGATCCTTATTGGGCCCCTAATTTAGTCTCTATCCCATCTCTTCACAATTCAACTAAGTAATCACCGGCCTATACAAGACAAATCCATATCTCCTCCCTTCCGTCCTCTTACGTTTTGTCTCCTAATTGATTTCGATGCACCAATTATGCCACCGCCTAGCCGCACCGAGGTTCACCTCAAATGAGAAGGGAGGCAATTTCCGTGGTTTAATTGATTCAACACCAGACCTCCGAAGGCGCACTAACGTAATATGTCCGATCGTAAATAAACTCGGTCACTCAACCCCCTAACTGCGGGGAATAATACTCCATAATCCTATGCTTCCCGGTACTTTTCTTTAAAATTTCGGGTATTACAAACCGCAAGGTCCAATTCCAGTTTCGATGTATCCTATCCATACCATAATCATTATGAGAAAACAAAAAATATGGTTGTGGTTAATAGTATTACTTGGGATTTTTTAACCAATTGTGAGTTGGACCCCATATTAAATATTAAAAAATGAAAATCATTTGGATCTTATATTAAAAACAGAAAACTAGAAAAGTTAAAATGTCGAACACTCGTTAATGATTCCAGGATCCTGTTCCACGATTTGATTATTGAAATCGGAATCGAAACCTGTTTGATAGGTTCCTAAATTTACAAACTTTATTCGGAACCGATCAAAAGGTGCATGTTCTAAAACCTTACCCATTTAAGCTGGTTCGGTCAGATTTTATGCTACCCTCCCAATATGTTCACCCCTAAACGAAACTGTAGCTAAAATAGACAACGGAAATATATATGTTAGGATTTGAATCTTACTAGAGTGATGGGAATCTCTCCCCTCCCCTATGCCGTACCATTGTTTTTTTGGGTCAAATATATATACCTTACCTTCTTTTATTCCTTCCTCCGCTTATGAAGTCCTAATAAAATATGAGTTATATTGGATTCTAAATTGAGCATATTCCTTATTTAATATTTCATCAAAAAAATGTTTTATTATATGAGATAACTTCACCAACAATTTTCACAAAACAAATCTTTTTTAAAAAACTATTAAATTTTGTTACCAACTTTCAAATATATATCAATCTCGATTCTTTTTAAGCCTATTTTATGGTTCAAATAATTCATTTTTAATTTTATTTTTCAAGAAAAATAATCTTGCCAAATGTAAACTCTTTTAGATTAATTTCATTTTATAAGTTATCAAGTATTAAGGGTTGAATTTGAAATCATGGATTGGAAAAAAATAAAAAGGATTTACGCCAATTTTTAAAAAAGAAATGTGCGCCTATTTTCTACATAATTTTTCACATAAATAATTTACTTATTTTTCAATTTAACTAGAATCGAGTAATTTTTTTGTCCATATAAGATGGAACTTTTTTATAAAGATTTTCTCTATTTACATTATCAATATATAAAATATTGTTTAGATAAAATAAGTAGCAAACTGTTTGAATCAGCCTAATAATCGAAACACGGTTTACCAAATTTTATAGGAGGGGCTTTAGTGTAAGAGTTTTATTTTAATTATGTTCCACTTAGCACATGCACTTAATTATCTAACATCCAATTGTCTTGGTATCATTTATACAAAAAAGTCATTTTTACAATCTTGACCAATACATGTCATTTTAAGGTTATTACGGAGTACTGAAGGAAACACTAAATTTATGATAAAATTTGTGTTAAAAGACCAAGTTGTCCCAAGACTTCATTAAAAATGAAGAAAAATAATGAGAAAAGGAGAGAAATAAAGCAATTGATAAGGATAAAATAGGTAAATTAGTCATTAATATGTCATTAGAATTGTAAAGTGACAAGTGTTTTAAAACAAAAAAAGTTAGTTAAAATGACACGTATTTAAAAATGGAGGGAATATATTTTAAGCATGGTAAT
Organism: Talinum fruticosum; assembly: GCA_021018815.1. Lineage (NCBI taxonomy): Eukaryota > Viridiplantae > Streptophyta > Magnoliopsida > Caryophyllales > Talinaceae > Talinum > Talinum fruticosum. Next base: position 325,088 of record JAITYX010000080.1, on the reverse strand, counting down.
TAACGACTCTGTTTATTACTAAGAAGAAACTAATAAATATTTTTCTTAATTATTAATTTCTTAATAAAGGGAATTAAGAATATTCATATAATATTATCATGATTTGTAGTAGTTGTAGACTAACTTTATCATGAGTTTGGCCTTATTACTATTAATAATATATGTCAGATTCATCACATGATTCTTGATTACTCAAATCTTATGTAAGATTTGAATTTTATATAGTTTAAATAATAATAATAATAATAATAATAATATTATTATTATTATTATTATTATTATTATTATAGAAAGAAGTACAAATAAGAAAAGCCTTGGGTTCCCTTGCAAGAATCTCTCTTTGAATGTTGTCATTTATAGGCTTAATTGCTCCACATGTTAAGCACTTCCAAGTCTAAAATTAGCGACTCCTAATGAATAATAATACAATTATAATCCGAATTATATGTAAAATAATACAATTGGCATCCAAGTCTCAATTAAATTCAATTGCCGCTTATATTGCAATTTATATCCTTTTTCATGATCAAAGAAGAATTATACATTCGTGCATTGCTCTCCATAAATATTTAGTTTTGAATGGTATACGAAAAAAAAATCATTTGACATTGGATACGTATATGTATTGAAAAGTGTCATTAAATAAGCAAAATTCTTTCTGATAACACTTTTAACGAGTAAAAGCTTGATGAAATCAAAAAGGGTGAAAGGAATTTTTGTTGATTTTTAAAACATTAATTAGTATATATAGCTTTTTAATACTTCAAATTTAAACAATAAAAATATGTGTAAATACAATCGATGTTTGTCATAAGTGTCAACAACTAATGTCGTCATTCAAAATTCTAATTATTTTGATAGATAAAACAAGAGACTAAAAGGTGGTTTGGACAGAAAGAGGAAGAGAAGGTGACAAAATCTTTCCAACTTAGTTCTTTTAAATTTTCTAATTAGGTTTGAAACTCTCTTATTATTAATATCATCTCCGTTTTTCGTAATTTGAAAATAATATGATATATATTTTATGATAATTAGGATGAACAAATCAACATAATTAATGCCACCATGTGTATAGTGGTGACGTTACGTGGAGGGTAATGGTGTTTTGAAATACCATTATATTTAGAAAACTCAAACACATATAAAAACAATCGTAATTGAATTTGAGTTATTTGAAAGTTTTTTCCAAGTAATTTATAAAATTAAGGGGAGAGGGAGAGAAGAGGATAACTCTTAGAAAAGAAGAAGTTCCCTTTGCATTATAATTTATAATTTATAATTTATAATTTATGTATGAGTATCAAGCATTAATTTGCCAACTAAAAGTCTACTTATGACTTAGTGAAGGTTGAGGATAAGAAAGTTTGAATGATTGAGGACCCAAAAATTAATGGCATTAATGGTTGTAGTTGAAAATTAGGTTTTATTCTCATCAAATCACATTCAATGACATCTTTATGACTAAGGTACCCCTTATGCCCACAACACATCACTAATTCAATCAATATTTTCACTCCAAAAATAAATAAATAAATTCAAATACCCTTTTCATTTTTTAAAATAATCAGAGGAAAATAAATACATAAATATAAGAAACTAAGATTCCTGAGAAATATGAATAATACCTCCTAACATTTTATGCATTGAATGTATTACCTTTTTTTAATGAAGTATTTTAAATAGCTTTCATACTTGTATAATGTTTTTTAATGGAGTACTTATTTTTATTGAATTTAAAAAAAAAACTCAACTTGCTCTACAGGGAGCACTAAATTTGGTGTAGCACATAATTGGTTAAAGTTAAAAATATAATTTTTTTCTTACACATAAAACTAAAAGTAAAAGAGAATTTAATTGCAACATTGTATGAGCGACAAAAAAAAGTTAGTGTAATTTCTATGATCATTCTAAAAGTCATTATATATGTGGTAGTAAAAGTAAATTAAAATTATATATGTTATTTTAAAAAATAAAATAAAATTAGACATCGTATATTACTTTAAAAAATAAAAATAAAAAGAAAGAAATGCACCGACAAAGGCTACCCTTAAGTTCCTTTTAAGGATAATTTTGTATAATTATCTTGTAAAATATGTATTAACTTTAAAGAGCATATCGCAATCAAGTCAAGACCTTTTGGGTTTGGTGTAGTTTGAAGTTTTCAAGCTCATTTGATGTAAGATTTTCAAGTACCTCACGTAGGCATTTTTCTTGCTTTTACACAACCATCCAAAAGAGTCAGTTAATTACTCTTAATTATAGAAATAATTAATTAATTAATTTCTTCCCATAAAGTTAATTTAATGCTTGTTGGTAAAGTCTCTACTTGATTAGTGCTTGATATGATCATAAACCCATATTTATATTATGATTAATTAGTGGAGCAAAAAGTAGCTTTTTCTCTCGGCCCTTTCTAAGTGGGGTTTTCTAACTTAGAATTAAGTCTTGGAGGATTCCTTCCAAAAAAAATATCTATTTAAAAAGATTTAAAAAAAAAAAAAGATGCCCCTTTATTTTTCTCCAACAAAAAGTTATTTTAGGGCCATGTTTGGGATCTTTTACTTGTAAAGTTATACACTCTTTTTAATCTTTGGGGGAAATTTTCCTTTTCTTTTCATGGAAAAGATATATAGTGCAAGAAATACTCGAAATGGGTTTTGATGAAGACTCTTTTAATTTCACCCATACCATGCCATCCACACATATTATTATATATATACACCAACTCAAAGCACTTTCATATATCTCTATTTTCTTTGCACCAAAAAAAAAATAAATATATCTCTATTTTTTAGTTAGTTTGCTTGTGTCATAGTTAGTGTCATCTTGTGCAATTAGATCAAAAAAATCCTTCTTATGTATTATGCAATTAGATCAAACACATCGTTCGGTTTAGGTATGGATGTAATTAAATTTAAAATCGAGTTATGTTTGGAGCCAATAATATTTTAGGTCGACTTTGATTCACATTAAATAATTTTTAATTTGTATCAATTTTACGTCAATTAATATTTGATCTAATAAGATCGTCTTGTAAAAAGGAACAACTCTTATAATTAAAGAGAAAATTTTAATTAAAAAATACATTAAAAAAATCTAAAAGGAAATACAATTACATATATACCACCTCTTTTAATATGAAAGCATCCGCGTTATCATACGTTTAATATCTTATCAAATCTAAAAGGACATACAATTACATATATACCACCTTAAGAAATGTGAAATTAATTTGTGTAACTCTCATATATATTTGAAGTATTTTATGTTATGCTTTTATATTTATGTGAAATAAACTAAAATTGTGAGGAGTATATATATATATATATATATATATATATATATATATATATATATATATATATATATATATATATATATATATAAAACACAGAGAGCTAGCCTTTTTGGTGAGAACTAAAAATTATTAATCTCGGTCTTCCGTTTATAATCTAAGCATCATCCAACAATCATTATGCTGTGACGTTAGCATCACAAATTCATCCCCTTCCCCTCCCCCAATCTGGGTCTTCAAAACTACCTGTCGCCGACTACCTCCTTTGACACTAAGGGTGAAAACTAGCCTTTTTGGGATAACTAAAAACTATTAATGTCTACCTTCCATTTATAATAAGCATCATCCAACGATCATTATGTCATCACGTTAGCATTACAATTTCACCCCCTTCCCCTCCAATTTGGGTCTTCGAAGCTACCGGGTGTCGACCACCTCCTTTGGTACTAAACGACCAGCGAAGTCTCACATGTAAAGGGTGTCACTCGATGGTCACACACCATTGGCGAGCCCAGTGGTGGTTGTCGATCGTCTGTTTCAACCTTCCTTTTATCTCTTAATCAGCCCAAAAACTCCACCTGTCATTGATATAGGTGCCCAAAATCAGTATGAACTATTAGTACGACTTTATCTAAGAACTGTAGTAATAGGTTAGACCTATTATTACAATTCTGCCTAAGAACCTTAGTAAAAGTTCCAACTATCACTACGGAACCGTAGCAATGGGTCTTTTTTTTCAAAGTTTTACTCTCTTCTTCATCTTCATCTCCATCTCCATCTTCACCCTCATCCTCTTTAACTTGGCATGTTCCAAAGGAGGTTTTGCTTCAAATTCCATTAACCTGCTACCAAATTACATAAATTTTAGCATCTCTAACTTTAGATACTTAAATATTGAATTCCACCAAAATTCAAAATCAAATTCCACTACCCCTCTAATTTATGGCAAACATCATGAATTTCATTCCTAGTTGGTTAATAATCAACATTGAAAAGAAATAATGAAGCCCATTTAATGGTTTGAAAAAGTGGAGATTCAAGGGAAGGGAAATGAAAAATCGAGATCAAATTACATGAGAATTTCAGTTCATAAAGCTCAAAATATTGAATTTCGCATGCCCATCTACTTTAGGTCAACATTTCGAGAGTGAGGGGAGGGAAATAAGAAGGAGAATTAGCAACAACGATAGTTGATAAATGAAGTGAGAATTTTAGATTTATTGACAATAGGGATTTGGGAGGAGAGAGAAAAGAGGGAGAGAAGAAGAGACAGTTAAGTAAGAGAGAGTAAGTCAATATTAACCTATCTAGTGCTTATGTGAAAAATAAAAATAAATCAGTCAAATTATTTGAAAACATATGCCATGTGGACAATTTTCACCACCACGTTGTTGAATCACCGAGTCTTTTTGCCCGTAACTCGTGAATCGAAACCCATGAATATTACCATTAAAGGTCGGAATGTTGCGGTGCTAATTACTAGTTCGGGATATTTTTATTAACATAACCCAAAATTTGGGATATTAAAATCCAGTATTCCTACTTTAAAAGTAACTTACCAAATATATTATAATTGTATTGTACTTGTCTTCTCTAGTTTGGACCTGAGGAAAGGAAAAATAGCTTGAAGCAGAGGAGCCAATAGGGTATGTTTTGCTTGATTGGTGCTTCACTTTGCCTAATCACTCATGCTCTTAAAAAGGAGGGTTACTTTCCTTATTCTAAACTAAAAGGTAGAGAGAAAAAGAAAAGGAGGGAGGCATTATGAAGAGATTAGAGAGTTCTCAAAAGTCTATTTGCTTTGAGTGCAAGAAGCTATCGAGAAACCTTTTTTAGGGTTGCCTTTTTATTTCTTGTTTCTGTTTCCCAGCTGTGTGAGTGTGAGTGGATTGTTGTCATATAACTTTGCTTAAAGTTTGACGCTCTTGACATGATTGTCTTCATGTATTATGAGTGAATATAATGAATACTTTTTTCCTTTTCTTTTTTTGATGGAAGATTGAGTTATACTTATAATAATAACAATAAGATGTAACTTTGGCTTGCACTAGTGAAAAGATGTATGGACCCTCTTTTGTCTCATGATATTCCATCAATTAGCCTTTAAGGTGTGTCTTTTTTTATATAATAATATAATTTCAACTTACAAAAAGGGTCTCTTAGGGTTCTTTTGGGTCAAGATTATATATATATATATATATATATATATATATATATATATATATATATATATATATATAATGTTAGCATAAAGTTATTTGAAAATTATTATGTGCATGTAATGTGATTGTTTTGCAGAACATTTTATAACTTCGCATTAATGTTCGTTCTGAAAATACAAGGTATAAATATAACTTTTAAAAAATACACAATAATTACGTATAAAGTGATTTTGACCCACAAAATATATATAATATGAGTGATATATAGGACTCGGTTACTCGGGAGTAATTAACTTTTCTTTTTCTTTTTCTTGGCATATATCTTTGATAAATTATTGTAAATTTAATGGGAACGACGCTTATTAATTAAGAAGAAATAAAAAGTAAGAGATACTTCATTGTCCTATTACATGATAGGAAATTCAACTTTTACTATAGTTAGCTATATAACATGTATTATAAAGGCAATTCCTTTTTATGCGGTTCTTTTGTAAGGTACGGGTTCATTTTGAATGTTGATTTAATATTGGTATGAACAAAATAAATATCATAAAGTTCACGATACTAATTAAATATTAAATTAAAAATAAAATTATTGTTGTCATGTATTCTTATAGGTGAAATTATCATAAATGTCATAAAATAAGGGCATTTTATTCATTTTTCTTTCAATTTTTTTATATTTTTTAAAAATCTAATAGTCTAACATATTTATTTTGAAAGTACAGGTCTCAAATAAATTATGACACTAAACCTTAGGGATCATTATCTAAATTTTTTCCACTCATAATATTCAAATTTAATTCTTACTTAAAGAAAATAAACATCAAACTATTTAATGACACTTGAATCTACATGTCTTAGCATAATGGGCATGTTTTATCAATTTTTAGATTTTTTCAATTTATTACGACAGTTTTGTCGCTGAAAAATGTTTCTTTTTTTTTTTTTTATGTTTTTAGTATTAAAAAATAAAAAATAATAATTAAGGCTTTTTTATCTGCCGCCCTAAGGACATCAAAAATTTTGTGAATAATAAGACATAGTTCTAACACAAAGATAACTAACTTTATGTCTCATTTGATAACAAAACATTAGCTGCATTTTCGGTTAACTAAATCGAAAATGACAAAAACTAAAAATTCAAAATTGTGAAACGAAATCGAAAATGGGAAAACTACATTGTATTTGTGACATATTTGAACTTGTTTAATAAATTATTTAACCAGACTGGAAAATGGATGAGCTATCTAATTTGGTTATAAGTAAAATTTAAAAAGGATCTAATATAATTACTTATATCATAAATACCCCTTCTTAAGTGTGGTTATTGTGGATCACTCTTAGAATAGCTGACCCCATGAGGTTTCCTAATTTAGTGTGCTCCTTGTAGATCACTCTTGGAATGAGAAATTTTTATTAGTATGTGAATGATAAAAACATTAACATTTAGTTGTGGCCAAAGGGTGAGAGTCTAGTGGTGCTCAAATTTCATTTAATTTGATATCCCAATTGTCCAATTTGAAAATTTGTCTTAATTTAGATTTCATTTTTTTCTATTTTTGCTATCTAAATTTAGTTTTAACTTGAAATTTAAATTTATCTGAATTATTCAACCTATAAAATGTTAAATATTAAACAAAATAATTTATTAAAACTTTAAATATTAACCGATTTTTCCAATCCAAATTTAATACAACTCGAATACTCCCTCCGTTTCCAAATACTTGTCACTTTAACTAACTTTTCTCGTTTATAATAATTGTCACTTGACAATTCCATTCATATATTAATTACTAGTTTACCAACTTTATCCTTATTAATTGCTTTGTTTCTCTTTTTTTTCATTGAATTTTTTCATTTCCAGTAAAATCTAGGGGAACTTAGTCTTTTAAAATAAAATTTATTTTTTTATATTTCGCATAAATTTAAAATAACATGTATTTTAAAATGGACAAAATATTTGACTAAGGTAAAAACTTAGTTCTTTCCTTTTTGGGGTGTCCCCATTTGCCCAAAAAAGTGGAAATGTTGGCTTTTTTGAATGTCTCTCTCTCTCCTCTCACACACACACACACACAAAACTTTGTGTATTTATGAGACTTCACGTGGCCTGTGGTATCAACCACATTCTTCTCTTTTCGTTTCTTCTTTCCAAATCCAAGTGACAATTATACCCCTTATGTGTTTATTATTATTATTATTATTATTATTATTATTAATCATAATTATTTGCGCAATAATGAATACTGTGTTAAATAGTAATAAATATCTTTTATGACTATAATTTCTCTCCTAAAAGGGCTGATGATTAAGTGCACATGTGGCAATTATTTATTGAGCCTCCTGCCTATGATTATTCATTTGATGCTCTTTTTTTTTTATAAGCCATCCTTGGATCATTCTCACTAATTAAGTCTTTAGTATTAATGTCTTATGAAAAAGTAATTAACGTTAATTTTTTTTTCCAGTGAAATGACAAGTTTCATGTTACACTATTCAAGGCACTATAATTTGCTTATCCCTCCATTTTAAAATAAATTACTTTGCATAATATTTTTCGTTTCACAATATTTGTTACTTTATAATTCAAATAATATATTAGTGACTAGTTTATTAATTGTTTTCTTATTATTGCTTTTTTTCTTTACTTTTTTATTGATTTTTTCATTACCAATGAAATTTTAGGGTAATTTGGTCCTTTAACATAAATTTTTCGTTAATTTTGTTTTTCCTTTGTATTCCCTCATAACCTTAAAACAAAAAATATTTTGAAACGGAGTGAGTAACTATTTACTATCCAATTATATTATAGTTGGAGAATTGAGATTCAAATTCCAACACTTATTATATCTCTCTAATTTGCATTTTTCACTTACAAGTTATTCATTCGGGGCGGATTTAAAGGGAACAGTATAGGCCATATTCCCTTATATATAGCCTTTAAATTTATATATAAAAAATAAAAAATAAATATATAGAATTTGACCCCACTAAATTACACAGACATCTCCTTGACCTATTGGTAAGTCCAAGCCAGTTGAAAGGAGAAGATTGAGAAGTATGTTTTATCCCCTATTGAATCAAATTGAAGTATGATTATTTCTCTCTTTTTTTTTTTCTTGAGCTTTTAAAATTTACACATACACATGCTATGTTATGAGAATTTGAAGACCAAAACTTGATTTATGCTACATGTGTGCTCATCTATTCACAACTAATTTTGTTTGATTTGCAATTATGTTATCCATATACGTGATTGAATTTGCCGAATCAGTGTCCAATCCCTTGTACAAGTAAATTGAAGTATGATTTTTTCACTTTGACTTTTAAAATGTACACACACACGCTATGTTATGAGAATTTGAACACCAAAAGTTTTTTCTTTATTTTGCTTTCACAACTAGTTTTTTTATTTGCAATTTTGTTATTTATATACGGTGCTTGAATTTGCTAAATTGGAGTTTAATTTTTGATTTTCTTAACAAAGAGTTTAATTTGTTAAATTAGGTTTGATTATTATCTAATTGTTTTTTACATTTCTTTAATTTGTCAGAAATTTTGGACTAATTTATATAAGCTTGAATTTGATCATTTGAGTTTTTGAATTGATTAAGGTTGTATAATACCATGAAATCAAACAAAGGGATCTCGTTTTTCAGTAGCTCTTAGGCGTTATATATACAAAAACTACATCAAACACAATAGCTTGGCCCTACAAGGCAGAATACACATCAAATAAAGAGACTAAATATACATCAAATAAGTAAAGGATGAGAAATAAAATATTTTACCATATTTATTTCCTTATCTTTAATTCTTCTTTGTCATTTCCTTATTCCCTATTTGCTTCACTAATTTCTATGAAATTTGACTAGAATATTAGGTAGTTGTTAACTTTGAAATTGGGTTTACTCATCCAAAACTTGCAATTTTTGGAATCCGAAAATTTCGGATTAAAGTGGGTTAGACCCGAGTTAACATTTTAAATGATCACGTATTATCCTGACCTCCATCATTTTGGATTCTAGAACCGTTACTGTTTGCAATGTATTACTTATAGTTCAGTGGTTGAATTCTTAGCTATTAAAGTAGTCTAGTTACATTGTGATTTTGGGGTCATTTCACACCTATCTCTCTTAATTAATCTCTTTTTCTAGAGTGTATCTATTAGGAGTGTTTACTTAAACTCTTCACTATATATATATTCTCTTCATCACAAACTATGGCCTTGTTCTGTTTAACTTTTAAGGAGTTCTAAGATCGTAAAGAAATGTAAGGAAAATTGTAAGGAATTGTAATAATTTATAAGATAATTGTAAAGTCGGTTATAAAATGTTGTAAGGAGACATGTAAACATATATAAAAATTTATAAGAAAACATAAAAAATTATAAGATTATAAATTAAACTTAAATAGAAGAAGATTGGCCTATATATGGGTTCGGTTTTTATGCATGCATTGTTGTTGAGCGATAAAAAGGAGGATAGAAAATGACAAAAAAAAAAAAAAGGATAGGAAAGCAAGCATGCCAAAAGGCTGGCTGGGTTACGTAGAGAGAGAGAGAGAGAGAGAGAAGGATGTGGATTATTAGGGAACCAACCAAAGAAGAAGAGAGAGAAAAAGTGGCCAAAAAAGTAAAATTGAAACGAAGAAAAGTTGGGGGAGAAAGTAAAAAGGTGGAAATGAGTGAATGTAGAAGAAGGAGCTTGGGCTTGGGCTTGGCTCGAAAAACGCGTAAAAGGCAAGGGAGGGCGTGCGTTGCCAAAAGGAATGTATGAATGAATCATCATCATTCTCTCTCTCTCTCCCTCTCTTCTTTTTCACTCGCTAAAAAGTTGTGCAAATATTTCCTTCCATGAACAGCAAATTAAAAAACACAAATATGAAAAGAAAATTAAAAAAACAAACCACATATTTACATAAAGGTCATATTTAACAATTAGCTGTTAGTTGTTGACGGTTGGTTAATTGAATTAGTTATTAACTCGTTAACTGATTGAATTAGTTTTTTATATTACCTATTTATATTTAATTGTTTTAGAAAATTTTTTTGATAAAATTAGTTGTTTTTCAAAAAATGTGAGACAAAAACTAATTTAAAAAAGCCAATCACAAAAATTTATTAAAATTATCTTTTTAAAAATAAATTTTTAAGGGTAATAAATTATTACAAAAAGTTTACTTACTAAACATTTTAAATAAATTTTTAAAAGACAATTCTCTCCAAAATTATTTTGTACCAAAAAGTTATTAAAAAACTATTTACCAAATATGATGAAAATGAAATTGTGGAAGAATTATGAGAAAAGGTGACGAAGAAAAGGTCAAGATTCCCAAAAAGTTATACACGGGATTACTACTACTATAATAATCAAAATCAACACTTTTGATGTCCCACTTTTTACCTTTTTATTATTTATTCTTTTCTCAATTAATTTTGACAAACATCATGTAAAACTTGCTTCTTCCTTCTTTTACCTTAGGAATAATTATTTCATATTATTACTCAAATATAAAAATATAACATTTTAATAATTTATTTTAGATATAGCGTTTATAAAGAACCTACAAATAATAAGAAATTCTTATAATAAGTTAAAAAGAACATACCTTTCATATAAATAAAACCTAAAGAAATCAATATATATGATTCGGGTATTTCCGCATGAGCTTCAGCTCACCCGACACGTCACCGGCCGATCGGCCTAATCAGTTGGATAGGGGAGGAATCGGCCCAAGATAACCCTTAACGGGCTAGGTAAAGCCCCAAAGCCCACTAGGGCTAGGGTTTCCTAAACCATGGTAAAAGTACCATTTTACCCCTTTAAAATCTCCTATAAATACTCATCATTTCCCAATCCCAAAGGAGGTTATGTTCATTTGACAAGACATCTCATTTGAAGATAGTTACTCAAGCTCCTAAGCTCTCAACTCTCATCTACATTCATAACGTTCATCAACGTTCATCGACATACATTCATCCCCGAGAACTTCCATCTTTGGAAATCTTCTCGTCTCCCAAGGAATCCCCTCACGCATATCGAGAAAGATCTCCTCGATCCTTTCAATCAAATCGGATACTAACTTGAGCGTCGGAGGGCGTTCCCGGATCCACCACCCGGGCTTCGCCTTTTGCGAGGTTCGAGCGAGTCATCACTCGGCTTCGGATCACTCGTGCCACGTCCTCGGAACCGGAGCGAGAAATCATTCCTCTCTCCGAATCATCATCCACCTCATCAACTCAGTTTTCTCCGGAAACAATATATAAATATAAATCTAATTTTTTAAAATTTTATCAATGAAGACAATTGAAATAATATTAACCATGATGAAAGTAAATAGAATTGTTTTAGTTTGTGGAGGCAGCAGATAAATTAAGGTGACAGCTAGTGGAAATGCATGACGTAGATAATCCTAATCCTATTACTATATATGATCAGATCTTCTACAATTAATGCTCTTGGGGTGCCAATAATTCAATAAAATTTTATGCATCAACAAAACAATTATTGGTAAATATTTATTACTTATTCGACATATTTGTTAATGAGTTGTTAGTTGTTAATTATGAGCTATTTATATTGTCTCGTTCTGTATTAACCGGTAGGCTGAGATGTTTGTGGAAAAATATTTGATAAAATTAAACTGGTTGAGAAAATTTCATTTATGCCATTGTTCAATTTAATTATGTATTTTAAACATCATATTTTTTTATTACATTTCCTTTTAGTTCTCAATATGGACTAAGAATTGTGTAATATGTAAAATTATATTTTTGTCTTTATCTAATTTTTGTTATGGAAATATTTTTATTTATATAACGCCCCAACTCGTAATCACCGGTTTAGACAAAGTAAACTACTAATCGATGATTAGCGTAATGGAAAGGAAGGTCGGAAAGTTATTATTGCCGCCCTTATTCGTAGACAGCACAAGGCTTAGGTCAATAAAGTTGAAGTTTAACTAATAGTAAACAATATGCAAAATAAAAATGCAACACTTAAATTGTAAATATTTACAAAGGGTAATTAACATAACTTTTGTCCAGCTCGGACAACACATTCTAACTATTAACATTAACTAAGGGTACCACTGCAAGCCGCTACTTGTAATACCCGAAATTTTAAAGAAACCAGTTGAAAAGTATAGAATTATTGAGTATTTTTCCCCGCAACTAGGGGGTTGAGTGGCTGATTTTATTTACAACCGGACATATTATGTTAGAATTCCTTTGGAGGCTGGTAGCGAATAAACTAAATCAAGGAAATCGCCTCCCTTTTCCAGATTGAGCTAAACTGTTGGGTGATTAGGAATTTTCGGGCCGGCGTATTAAAATAAAGTAGGACGCAGATAGCGTAAGAGGACGGAAGGGAGGAGATGTGGACTTGTCGTATATGGGCCGGTGGTTATTTTCACTCGAATTATGAAGAGATAATTAAGCTATTTGGGGGTCCAATTAGGAGCATTAATCGCCAATTAAGCGGTGAAGGGAGAGAGAAGCGAGGAAAAGGAGGGGGTCGGGGAAAGCAAGAGCAGAAGCGAGCAAGAAGGAAAGAGGGGGAAACGGGCGGGTGAAACACGAGAGAGAGAGAGCGCGCGGGACCTGGAGCCGAGGTCGGAGGGAAGGCGGCCGGCGCCCGCAAGGGAAACGGAGGAGCAGAGGGGAGGGACAGCGCCGCGAAAAACGCGCGAGAGACAGAGAGCGCGTGCGGGAGCCGGAGCAAAGTCTCGTGGCCCACTCGAACGGCGAGCGGGGGCTCGGGAAGGCGAAAAGGGGAAGAAACGGAACGAAGGAAGAAGGGAAGAGGGAAGTTCGAGCGCAGAGACAGAGAGAGAAGGCGAGCGGTATAAGGGTCGAGGAAACCAAGGGGTGCCCGGCAACCACCGCAGACCCGAAGGCGGCAGCTAGGGACGCAAGTGGGCGGCGAGTGAAGGGACAGAATGAGGGGCGGAGGAGAAACCCGAAACAGAGACAGACGCGAGCGGGAGTCCGAGAGGTCGGGGACCGGGGAAAAGCAACGGCGGCAAGGGGAAAGACCGGCGGCGGACGCGTGAGGGCCGGACCGAGGGGCGGCAGAAACCGTAACCGCCGAACCAGGAGCGAGAGGAAGCAAGAGTCCCTCGAAACCTAACGCAACCGAACGCAGAGCAGAGGCGAGCAAACAATTCGATCAATTCCAAACCCGAGAATCCGAGGTGGGTAGTCTTATACTCTAAACTATTAGTAATTTCGAATCCAAATGAGTTTATTGTGATTGTTGAATGTGATTGTGAATATTGAACGCATGTATGCTATTGAATAAGTCTAGTAGTTGCTGAAAGTTGAATTAATGAGTCGTGATGGGAATCGGTAGTCGTTTAGGCCTGAAGTGGAAACCGGGAATTCAGACGGAGTTGGGTTGCTTGGGTATAATGAGTAGTACCGGAATCGGGTCGATTGGGGACGGGGATAAGCACATGTGGTTTGGGCATAAGTTATGGAATTGATATTTATACCGACTCTTAGAGATTTATTGAAGTTACGACATTAAGGTATAATTGCTAATAGCGGGAAATAGCGAGTTAAGCATAAAAGAGGAGTAAGTTCATAGCAAATGTTTCACAGTTGCGGCACGGGAGTGAAGGACGGGTGATTGTCAAACTAATGGAGTTCAAAAGGTGATTAAATCCTCGAGGTTGAACCGAGCGTGAAAGTAAGTAAAACTAACGGGAATTGAATAATGAAAAGTAAGTAAGAGGTACATAATTAAGGATGGGCGAGCAAGAATCGATTAATAAGGTAAGAGATATTAAATGGGAAATTGAGGTTGGGGAATAGCAAGTTGGGGACGGTAAAGTTGAACTAAGCCAAAGTCATGTCCAAGATCTTTGAGAATGAATCAAATTAAAGGGTGAATGGGGATAGAGGAGACTTGGTAACATAAGTTTAAGGATATATGGTTGAATGAGGGCAAAAGAGGTCGGTTTACAAAGTGAAGTCATGAAATGAGGAAATGAGGTAAAGATAGTGGATTGGGAAAAGTGAGAACGTCGAGTTAAATAATATCTACTTGTGGTTATTGTGGCTCGTAAAATGGATTCAATCATACTAAACCGATGAATTGAGAAAAGCTTTGTTGGAAAAGAGTTGAGGATGATTGCTTGCAATGAATGGTGATTCTTCGTGCTATGTGATTACTTTACATGATGCTCAAAAATAGTTTCGAAAGGAGTTTTGTATTTTACGTGAATGATTCTTGAATGCAATTTCTTGTGAACTCGTCTTTCGAATGTGAATGTGTTTTAAAGAAGCAAAGCTGATTTGAGAAAGTGAATTTATAAGGGTGACACGTGGTGTCATGCCTTCCTTGATACCAAATCGATTGAGAAAGTTGTGAAGTGAATGTGATGAATGAGAATGTGCAAATAGTTTTGAATCGACAGAGCTACGGATCGTTTAGCATACCGAAGTGTTCGAACCGGGAACGCCCAGCTAGAAACTTTGAGGGAAGGGTTCTAATAGGGGTCCTGCAGAGGCGGGATGCCCGCTCCGAGACTTCCCGAAGAATGGTCCCGGAGCCTTTTGTCTGGGTCGCGCCCGAATTAAAGAAGTGCTAGTTTGAGTCCTCGAAGGCCCGTAAAAGTTGATTCAACCCAAAAAGAATTGTTTATGAATGTGAAACCGTGCTTTTGAATGATTAAAAGAGTTCTGATCTTTCCACCGAAAGTGATTTTATTGAAAGTATATAGATTTGTATTACATTATTATGCTTTCGCAGATTCCATTATTATGAGTATTATGTATAAAGAATTTCCAATTTAAGGGTATAAGACTCCGGTGAGCCCGTTGATTATTGCCCACCCCCACAAATTCCCCTCCCAGTGTTGCAGGTGCATTCTCGGTGTGTGTGCCGCTTAGCTTATTCTCGGACCCCGTTGACTCGCCGTTTGTCTGGTTGCTCGCGCGATTTGAATCGCGGATGTACATTTCTTATGTTTCTAAGTATTGTACTTGTAATTTAGTTCATGTAGTTTGTACCATAAGTGTAGTAAACCCTTTTAGATTGTTTTTAGTCATCACATGATTGGTTGAACTCCGGCGTGTGGCCGTTGAGTTGTATACTCCGAGCGTGTGGCTCGTCGAGTTTTACTATGCTTTTATGCAGGATTTTAAGGCTTTGAGCCTATGGGTTAGTCCATGTTACAAACGGAGCTCTGCCGAAATTTTCAGAGAATCTCGTAGTCTTTTGGGAAAACCACCTGGTTTTACTTTTAAGTTGAGTTTAGACAACCAAACCAACACCAGAAAGAGCCTTGGGAGTTCTTTTAAGGAACTCGGCGATGTAATACTCCTGTGGGGTGTGTTGGGGTGTTACACTACTTCTCTTAATATGCACGACTTGTTGCTTCTTACATATTTATCTAAAACAAAACAAGAAAATATTTTGCAAAGTGAGTTGAAACTCAATACGCTCATTATTATGCAAGAAAATATAAGTTAGACATTTTTGGGTTGAGCACGTGCATTTCAATTCATTTTATAAATAAGGGAGATAGAATAACTTAAAACAATTGCTAATTAATTATTTGAGTGGTTACCCTTGCGATGATCGGGGTTTCCCTAAATGTGAATACCCCGGACCGATCGTAAAGTCCAGTTGGTTAAGGTCACATGTACAGCGTGACCAATGATGATTAATTTATGATAATGATGGACGAGTCCACTTTTATGTGACAAAACACTGCTTGCAAATGTTCTTTTGTTGTTGTTGTTGTTGTTAATATCAGCCATATTCGGCCTTAGTTTTTGAATGAAAACTTGAAAAGTATAATTGATGAACATACCCGATAGGCTGAGTTGGATTGTATTCTTGATAATCTTGGGGCAGGACCCTTGAACGTGCGTTGATCGATGGTTTTGAATAAAGTTTTACAAAATAAAATTTTGTAAAGAATCATATTTCTTGGTTAAGTCCATCAATAATAACTTTACTTATATCTTTTGGTTAATTATTATGATCTATTTATTAATATGGTTTATGCTTAGTTGTTCATGCATTATTCTAATTATGTATTAAGTTACTCCAATCATGTATGCACAACTTATTATTGAACCTAAACATGTATTATATCACTATTAACTTATTTACTTAAGCGTGCAGTAGAAGTTAACGAATCACCTAAATTATACCTATATCAATATTATTTTTATTATCTAAACATGCATTATATAAATTTCTTATAATGAACTAAATTATAATCATATTAACATTATTATGTATCATATTATTTCTTTTAATTACTCAACCATAAATTCTAACAAGATTATTCTAAATATTTGCCCTAGCTAAATCATGGTTTCTTGCTTTGACGCCTAGCTAATGATTCATGCTTAGCTTGGATGATTTGGTTTGCTTAGGTTATGCTTAGTGGAATTAGGTGTCAAAGTTTTACTACGCCTACAAACTCATCCTAATCTAATTTTACTTCATTATATATTATTATTATTATTATTATTATTATTATTATTATTATTATTATTATTATTATTATTGTTGTCTTTTTTATTGCTATTTATTTTTGCTAATGATGTGTTTATTTTAAATATTTAATTGTTATAACTAAATCATGTTAGTTTTATTTGCAAAATATTTTTCAAGATTAGTATTTAACATTTGTTAGTTGTACACAAATTATGCTAGTTTTTATTTGTATATATATATATATATATATATATATGATTGAATGAAAATATTTATGTTTTAAAATAAAAATTTAAATATGACTTATATGAATATAAGTATCTAATTAATATATTGTGATTAACAGTTGGTGAATTATATTTCAAATTTTATAAAATATAGGTCATCCATCGTTGTCGTTCATATTTAGGTCTTGTAAAAATAAATTTGATATATATAAATATAATATGATATGAAAAATTTTAAAATTGAAATGCACGCGCTTATAATAAGTTTGTGTATTATGTTAATATATTTTCTTTAGGGTTGTATTGTTACAATTTATTATTGACTTAATTTTACTTTTAATATATATTTAAAATTTATGTGACAAAAGTTTTTCATTTTTTATGATAGAGTAGTAACATAAATTATTTGTTAAATTTTTAGAAAATATAAAAAAGTTATTGGATTTTTATTTTTTTAATTACATTTGGCGTAGTTTTGTCAAACTTAGGAGAACAATATAGTAATTTTAATCATAAATATTAAAAAATCTTGCAAAAAGCTATTTTAAATAACTTTTTTACAAAAGTGCTTTTGGATTTAAAAAGTTAATATAAAAACTTTTAACTAAATGACCTAGTTAACTTTTTTGACCAAAGTCAAATAGTTTATTAACTTAAAATTTTTTTTGAGGTAGAAAGTCTTTTTTCCCAAACAGGGCCATTAACTAATTATATTAATTATTAAATATTTGTATTATCTATTTAAATTAGTTATTTTTTAAAAAATAATTGATAATATTAGTTGTTTTTGAAAAATAATTCCTTTTTTAATAATTTTTTTTTCTGAAAACATATTTTCCAAATTCTAATCATTCCACCAATTCAAACACAAATCTTAATGCAACTTTCATATTTTTAACATATTTATGTAGATGGTTTCTCTAGATTCCTACGAAGTTAACATCATTTCAAAATATTTTCAAAATTTTAATGAAATATAACAAAATTACAAATGTAAGAGGTGTGAGGCCCTACCTATTTAATGCCCTGACCTACCTAAAAGGTTGCACTTTGTCACGGTATATGTTATCCATTTTACTTATAAAAATACAGTTTTGCTAACGGTCGCCCTAAGGATGATGGTTAAGAGCTAATATTATCAATTTAAAATAAAATCTTATTTTAATGTAATTAATCAAATATTTTTTAAAAATAAAATCTTTTTATAATTTTATCAAATCCTATTATCTAATTCTTTCCAAATTATTTATTTCTTTTTTAATACAAATTTACCTAACTAAAAACTTTACCATTTTTTAAAATCAAAATTCATATCAACTCATAATTAAAAATTCCATATTTTTTTATCACAAAATTATTATTTTTTATCTAAGCAACATAGACACTAAGATGGTTCTTACTAGTAAAAAGAGTGGGAGTTATTTATTTATTTATTTTTTTAAGCAATAGAACCATGCTATATAAATTTTATTTATTCGGACTTCAAAGCCCAAAAAATGATGATGAGTGTGCCATGGCCTGCAATAGTGATTTTGAATATTATGATAACAGCATTACAAGAAAATCTTATCAACATTCTAATGCATAAGTTCAACTTAGTTTATTTTAGACAATGTTAAATTGTTAAAGTTAAGGATCTTGTATGACTTTTTTTATCCATAAGAGTCACAAAATTGATGTGAGAGAGATGAGCGACAGTGCACTTAGATAAAAATAATAATTTTATGACAAAAAAATGATGAAATTTTTAATTATGAGTTGAGATGAATTTTAATAAAAAAAATGGTAGAGTTTTTAGTTAGGTAAATTTGTATTAAAAAAGAAATAAATAATTTGGAAAGAATTAGATAATAGGATTTGATAAAATTATAAAAAATTTTATTCAAAAAGAAAATATTTTATTAATTACATTAAGATAAGATTCTATTTTAAATTGATAAAATTAGCTCTTAACCGTCGCCCTTAGGGCGGCGGTTAGCAAAACCGATAAAAATATTTATAGAAATAAAACTATCTACTCATTACATTTAAATCTTTTTAACTCCACATAAAAAAAATATCATAAAAAGTTGTAATGTAATGTAATGTAATTAGTATGCAAGTTGAGTAATATAAATTATCTTTTCTTAAATCACTATAATGTGTATAATAATAATAACTTTTAATATAAATTCGGTTGATACAAATATATTAAAATTTAAATATAAATAATTTTATTTTTAAAATAAAATTACTAATATATATATATATATATATATATATATATATATATATATATATATATATATATATTGATTGCGTTTGCGATAGGCCTGGCTTTGTATGTATATATTAATTAATAGTTAATAGAATTTTAATATATAGATTATTTTTGATGGAAAAGAACAAAAAATCAAATGAAAGAGGGCGGGAGTGGGCAGAAAAAAGCTGCAGAGAATATTTTAGTTATTTGCGAAAGATAATAATTGAACTCAGCATTAAAAATTTTGCAAGATGAAAAAGCTGGCCAAGAGGAGAGAGCGGGAGAGAGAAGGAGAGAGAGAGAGTTTTTTCTTTTCCTTTTTTTTTTTGTTTTGTAGTTGGCAGTGGAGTAAGTATGAAAAGGTGGGAGCCGTGCGATGCCTTTTGCAGTAGGTTGCGTGTGAAAAGCAGAAAATTGGTTCAAACACATCCTCTTTCCACGCTCTCTACCCTCGCGTCTGCGCCACGCTCTATGCTTTTGAGAGCGTGTTGTACACGATGAAGGGTGGGAGAGTGGGGAGTAGGAGGGCTTATCAACCAAATCGTCCATGGGACAAATCAGTAAATAAAGTGAAAGAGGGGGAGGGGGAGGGGGAGGGAGCAGTCAATCCAGTCCATGAGGAGAGAGAAAAAGGAAAAGAAGGTTAAATTAAGGGAAGGGGGAAATCCACTCAGGATTCTCTCTCTAAAAAGCCACTTTCTCTCTCTTCATCATCCCTAATGTTACTCAAATCAAAAGTTAAAATTTTTTTAAAAAAACTATTTGATTTAATATTCCCCAGAAATTCTTGCTGCCCGAAAAGCAAGCAAGTAAAGCAAACCACTTTCTCTCTCTTAATCTTCTTCATCTTCATCATCATCAACTTTCTCTTTCCGCAATCAATGAAATGAAAAAACAAACATTATAAGCGTAAGGTTAAAATTTTCACCATGGGAGTAGTGGTTAAGCAATAATAATAACTCCATCTTTGCTGGGCTTCCTTATCGAACGCGATAGAGACGTTGTTGCTGGTGGACGGGGAAAAGAGAGGAGAGAGAAAGGGGGAAATTGAAAAGAAATAGAGCAAGAAAAGCTGAGCTGATGCTTTTAGATGTTCCTTTGTTGGCTTCTGTGTCTGTGTGGGAGAGTGAAAGGGAATTTTAGTTTGGGTCGGTTTGCGTCGTTCAGGAATTGATCTCTCTCTCTCTCTCTCTCTCTCTCTTCTTCCGAGCTCTTTCTCTCTCTTTCTAAATGCATCAAAAATGTGAAATTTCTTCAACTCGTTTCACTATTCACACCCTTTGTGGGTCTCTCAGATAACCCAACAACATTTCATTACCCCCATTTTTTCCTTCTCCCACTTCTCTCTTCTCTCTCTCTCTCTCTCTCTCTTTCTCTCAGCTCCTCTTCTTCTCCCCCATTTCTCCGAAAACTAAAGTACCCAATTGCAGATTCGATTCTGAATGATCTGAATTTTGACCACTGAACGAAGTATCTCGACTCTTCTCGAATAATCTTTAATCAGTACTCCCAATTTCTCGCTAATTTCGATTCTGGGTAGTCTTGATATAGGGGAGAGAGAGAGAGTGAGAGATGAGGGGAGGACTGAGCGCGATCCAGCAGACGCTAACGCCGGACGCGGCGAGCGTTTTGAGCCATTCGATTGCGGAGGCGGGTCGGCGGAATCACGGACAAACAACCCCGCTCCACGTGGCCGCGACCCTATTGGCCTCGCCGACGGGGTTCCTCCGGCAAGCGTGCATCCGGTCGCACCCGAACTCGTCCCACCCCCTTCAGTGCCGCGCTCTGGAGCTCTGCTTCAGTGTCGCCCTCGAGCGCCTCCCCACCGCCCAGACCTCCCCCGGTGGCGGAGGCACCGAGCCCCCGATCTCCAACGCCCTCATGGCCGCCCTCAAGCGGGCCCAGGCCCACCAGCGCCGCGGCTGCCCTGAGCAACAACAACAGCCTCTCCTTGCTGTTAAAGTCGAGCTCGAGCAGCTCATCATATCCATCCTCGACGACCCGAGTGTTAGTCGGGTCATGCGGGAGGCCTCATTTTCCAGCCCGGCAGTTAAGGCCGCCATCGAACAGGCTCTTAACTGCCGCGCCAATTCTGGGGCCGGGTCGAAAGTCGGGCTCGGCTTTAGACCCGGCCCGAACCCAGGTGGGGGAGGAACTTGTACCTGAATCCGAGGTTGCAGCAGCAGCAGCAAGGAAGTGTTGGGTTGCAGGGGAGGGCGGATGATGTTAAGAGAGTGATGGAAATTTTGTCGAGGTCTAAGAAGAGAAACCCGGTTTTGGTGGGAGAATCTGAGCCCCAGGAGGTGGTGAAGGAGGTGTTGAAGAATGTCGACATACATGACGGAGTATTGAAGAATGTAGAGGTTGTTTCTATGGAGAAGGAGCTCGATTCGGATCGGAGCCAAATGCCCAAAAAGCTTAAGGAATTGGGTGGTTTGATTGAGAGGAAAATGGTGGTGAATTCAAGAGGGGGAAATGGGGTGATTCTTGACTTAGGTGACTTGAAATGGCTGGTTGATCAGCCTGCCAATCAAGGGCTTTTGGAGGCGGCTCGAGGGGCCGTCACTGAGATGGGCAAGATTTTGAGGAAGTTTGGTGAAGAGAGTAAGATTTGGGTAATTGGGACAGCTACTTGTGAGACTTATTTGAGATGCCAAGTTTATCATCCTACAATGGAGAATGAATGGGATCTTCAAGTCGTCTCAATTGTGGCCCGACCAACCCTTCCTGGAATGTTGCCAAGGTATACAATCCAATTCAAACCCTCTTTTTTTTTTTAATTTTTGATGCTTTCATATATTTGTTGTTGAGTCTCCCTTTTTTTTTTTTTCATTTCATATGTTTATAATTTGAGTTAAATCTGTTAGCAATGATCTATAGATCAACCAGGATTGATTTAGACTGTAGACCGATATATTTCTTACATGGGTTAAATAAATGGAAAATTTGATCTGCCCTTTTCTGTTTGGAACTGGATTGATATGGAGATTTGCATATTTGATCTTTAAATTTATATGTCAAGCATATTGTGACATTGAATCAGTGGATTAACTGTTGTTCTGTTATCGTACTCGTTCAGGCTTGGATCAAATGGGAGTATTTTAAGCAGCTCAATTGAGAGCTTAAGCCCAATGAAGAGTTTCCCAAAGGCTGGGCCGCCTCTAACAAGGCGGGTTTCTGAGAATTTGGATCCTTCTAGAAGATTTAACTGCTGCTCACAATGTTCAGAGAAGTGCTGTCAGGAGGTTGCAAAACTAACCGCAGAGCAAGCTGAGAAGAGTTCATCGGAGGTTAGCTCAGACGCAGCTCGACAGTCATTGCCACCATGGTTGCAAAATGCCAAATCGCATGCCAATGATACCATTCAGGTCAGCTAATAACTTGTTTTAACGAGATAAATTGAAGGGAATATATATATATATATATATATATATATATATATATATATATATATATATATAAAATACATTTGTGTTGAAGGTGTTCTTGTCATTGACTGCAGAGTAAGGATCAAGATCTGATTTTGAGGCAAAAAACCCAAGAATTGCAGAAGAAATGGAGCGAGACTTGTTTGCAGCTCCACCCTAGCTTCCACCACAATGTAAGCTCTGAGAGAATCACCCCTCACCCCTCTCAATGACGGGCTTGTACAATCCAAATTCGCTGGTGCGCCAGGCACTTCAAACTAAGTTACAGCAACCCAGAAGCCTTGGTGATGCTCTGCAGCTCAATATCAGCCCACCAGCATCCCAAATGCCCAACCCAGATCGCCTAGCAAGCCCACCTGTTAGTCCGGTCAGAACAGATCTTGTTCTTGGCCCAACAAAACTGGCTCAATCACCGCATGACAAGGTCCACAAGGAGCAGCTCGCAGACTTTCTTGGGTGCATTTCCTCGGAATCTCAGAGCAAGATGCACAAACTGCAGGGTACTGACCAGCCTGTTACTACAACTGATATTGACTCATTCAAGAGGCTCCTTAAGGGACTATTAGAGAAAGTGGGCTGGCAGAGAGAGGCGGCTTCTCGTGTAGCCTCAGCCATAACCAATTGCAAATTGGGAAATGGGAAGCGCAGAGCTGGTGCGTCAAAGGGAGATATATGGCTTCTTTTCTCTGGCCCTGATAGGACCGGAAAGAAGAAAATGGCTGCGGCTCTTTCTGAACTTGTTTATGGTGTAGCCCCAATACTTATCTCCCTAGGTTCAAGACGCTATGGTGATGAATCTGATTTGAATTTTCGGGGAAAACTGCTATTGATCGCATAGCTGAGGCCGCGAGGAGAAACCCGTGTTCTGTTATAATGCTTCAGGACATTGATGAGGCTGATATGCTTGTTCAGGGAAGTGTCAAACGGGCAATGGAGAGAGGGCGGCTCATCGATTCGCATGGCCGGGAAATTAGCCTAGGCAATGTCATTTTCATCCTTACATCGAGTTGGGTGCCAGGTCAGCTCAAGGGAGTATCTGGTGGTGGTCTCTCACTCAATGAAGAGAAGCTGACTTTCTTAGCAAGTGGTGGTTGGCAGTTGAGAATATCAATACGTGAAGAGTCCACTGGGAAGAGACCCCTCCCAACTGGATACTTGATCATAATGATGATGAGAATCAGGACAGGTCCACCAAGCAAAGGAAGGAGTTTGGTCCAGGGTTTTCATTCGATCTTAATGAGACGGCTGACATTGAGGATGATCGACACGATGGATCCAACAACTCAAGTGATCTTACTGTGGATCATGAAGATGAACATGTACATGAGAATAGGGGATCACCAACTTCATCTACGCCTTACGAGCTGTTTGGTTCTGTGGACGAGGCTATCATTTTCAAACCGGTGGACTTCACACCGATTAGACAGAACATGGAGAGCAGTATATCTGCTAAATTCTCAGCCATTTTAGGTGACGGGGGCTCGCTCAAGATCGAGAATGAAGCCCTAGAGAGGATCCTGAGTGGGATTTGGCTAGGACCAACTGGCTTAGACACTTGGCTAGAGAAGGTTCTTGTCCCAAGCATCTATCTGCTTAAAATGAGATTACCCACATTGCTGTCTCATTCACCAGATGGCAAAATGGTTGCCCAGCTAGAGCTAGATAAGGAGTCAGATAGCCGGAGTCAAGGCGATTGGCTGCCCGGAAAAATCTCGGTGGTGGCCGATGCACAATGACAGTTGCCAGTGTGCTCAAGATGTATGTAGGTGATATGTAAATACAGTTGAAAAAGTTATCTTTTGGCGGGAAGTTGCTATTGTTGGTGCTGGGGAGTTAGGAGGATACAGTTGGTGGGAGACCAAAAACTGTTGATTATCAGGAAAAAAGTTGTAGTTGTATAACTAGAAGTAGTATGTGGTCTCTCTCCTAATTTGTTTAGTTTATTAATATGTTCATCTTTCCTACCTACTTTCCACATGTGTAACGTTCTTTTATGAATATATACATAATTCTATTTACAGGAACAGATGATTAAATTAATAAGATTGAGGCATTCCTCACTTTCAGGCCTATCTTCTCTACCTAGCACATCCCCCTTCCGAGGCTATTTGTTTTCCCACAAAATCAGTACAATACAAATATATTTCACCAGTATCATTACTCGGCCATGTGGCAATTTTATTCAACTGTCAACTACTCTCTTCACCTTAAATTACCTGTTATTTTAGTGATGTGGATAACGAATTAAAATTAATTAAAAATTTAAGTAGTTGAAAGATACATTGTCTAATATGCCCCCATTTTTTCTCTTTGTTATTTTCTAGTTAACAATTAATGAGAGTAAAATTGAAAAAGTAGTAATTAATATATCATTAGAATTATAACATGACAAGTATTGTAAAATTATAAAAGTTAGCTAGTTAAAAGTAATATGTATTATGAAACGGGAGAAGTAATTCATCTGTTTTAAAATTATTATTATTTTTACACATTTATTAGGAAATATAAAATAATAATTTATATTTTTAATTATATATGAATTAATTTACCAAATTTAGCAGTTTAGTCCTTTAACTTTAAATTTGTCACATATTTTGTATTTTCTAGATATTATCTCACACCTACAAACGTCGATAAAAAATGAAACACACAGAGAATTATTATTTTATATGGGTTGAGACGTTAAAGCTGATAATCTTTACAATATTACTGTCAGATCAAGATCTCAACACGGGATATACAAATGCAATTTGAAAAATAATTTGACAAATTGAGATCTGAACAGGAGACATACAGATTACAACAATAAGGATAGAAAAAATTGATGATGAACAACATTAATGAAGTTAGTTGGGTTATATGAAGTTTATGTAGGAAGTTAGGTTGCCAAGTAGAATGAAAGATAATTGCTTTTCAAGTCTAAGATCAAGATATATGCCAAAATTGCCATTTGGTGGATTTGCAGGCACCTCATGTGCTCTAGCCAACTGCAAGCCAGCAAGCAGGGTAAACTACAACTACAGCAGCAGGAGGCAACAAATAGGTAATAGGTTGGTAGTAGGTTAGACATTCATGCATCTGTTAATAAATCAAAATTACTATTATTCCCAAAATTAAAAAAAAAAAAATAATTGGGGGATTAGTTTTTTAAAAGCCAAACATAAGATTGCCCTCCCCATCCCCAACCCAACCCAACCCTTTTTGGCTGCATTTAATTAAATGAGTTTGAGTTTGAGGGTCCATTTTTTTGCCTTTTAATGAATGGTGAGAGTGAGATTTGTCCAATTAGGGTTTGACATCATCCTCTTTTACTTGCCAAACTTTACTACTTGTATTTTCGCTTTGCCTTTCTTTGGGAGTTGGGGTTCCCCTCTTCCTATCTTTTCTTGTCAATATATGCATGCTTATTTAGAGGATCTTCTTTCTGGACATACTCATTCATATCATTGTCTCATGCGTCTTTGATCATGTATTTCTATTTATGTTGATTCAAATATCATATTAAATTTATATATAATAATTTTTCGAGTGCATTTTATTTATGTAATTTTATTTTTATTAATTTTGTCGGTATCAAAGCATAGCATATGTCTCTTACAAAGTTAAACAGAATTTTATTTATAGAATATTTGTCTTGTAGAAACTTCAAAATTACCCAAACACCTCTAAGGTTATTTTTGTGAAAAATAGTGATAGCTAGCTAAAAGGATAAATCCCTTTTAAAATTATAAAAACCTATTAGGCCTTGCAAGTTCAATACAACTTAATTCAATGTCAAATTCGTTTACTTTATGATCCAATTAATCATTATGAGAGCGGTTAGAGATTCAATGTAACTCAAGCCCATCCATGACCAAATCAAAACAAGGAAGTTGGGGCCATCAAACTCTAAAATAATGAGACAAATAATTGGTCATGTCTGCCCTTTCGGAAAAGTTCATTAAATATAATTGTTTTATCTGGTATTCTTAGGACATCATATAATATTTTTCTTTATTTATCGATATAATTTTTAAACGATTTTTTTAGAAAAAAATAATTAATCAAGTTCTCTACTTAAATTTGATACCTAGAAATTGCGAGATTAAAGGGTTGGAGTCCGAAGAAATTATCTCTCTCCAAGAAGTAAAACTTGGAAGGAGCTTCCAAGGATTTAATCTTAGGCAGCCATATTGTCATATTTATTTATTTATTTTTAAATTAGGGAAGATCATATTATCATGTTAGAAGGTGCTAAGGGCCATTTGGTTCAGCTATGTTGAAATGGAATGTAATAGGAAATAAACTGAAATATGAGAATAATTTTTATACATAATTTCACTTGTTTAGTTCAATTTCGGAATAAATTTTTAAAAAATCTAACAAAATCCCCAACCAAATATAATGCATGGGAAGATATGATTCCATACGCACACTTTGACGACTCATTAAACCATTCCAAATTTAGAGATCACAGGTCATGATTTCGACATTTCTACTAAAATAATTATTGTTAAAAATATCTCATTAAAGTAATCCATCCACCGACAATTTAATTTGAATTAAATATTTATACTAGAAAATTATAATAATAGGATATTTGTGCCCGTGACATTTAACAAATGGTGAATTGAGGATCAAAATGTAAAGTTGAAAGCCAACCATGATCACAAGATATTTTTTCTTCTTCCCATGAGAAAAGTCCAAGTCAATGCATATGAAATTGGGAATTGGGGCGTTTTCTCTAACTAAAAATAGACGTAAAGTTGGCTTTTTGGGTGAAGCCGTGTTTGGACCTTTTGCTAGGAAAAAGCTCAGAAAAGGAAACTCTCATAAAAACACCCACTTTTTTTTTTAGTGATTAGACACGCTTAGACGAGGACTTGTACAAAGACTTTGATTTCATCAAAGGGTGATCCTTAGCCCCAAAAAAAAAAATAATAATAATAAGAAGGAGATTTTTGTGCGCATGATTTTGTTTAAAATTTTAATTCCGAGGTTTCATTCATATTTAGATTCAAATGCAAAAATACCATTGACTATTGTTATTATCCAAAAAGAAACTAATGTACAAATAAAGTATCAATCGGTTAATCAATAATATAATTCTACATAATTTTTTATTTTGTTAAAACAATTTTACGTAACTGTAAAAAAATACTAATACATCATGCGAGTTACACAAGATATTACTAATTGACTAGGTTAAATCAGGAGCTAAATAACAACTTATCGTAACCCATTATCGATATGTTTAGATTTACTTCATTTTACCTTGGTTTAGAAAAATTAAAAAAAAAAGGAGAGGAAAACACTCAAACTGGAGTGAGATTTTGAATAAATTCACCCTCCAGTCCTTCCTGGATCTCCATTTTCAGTCATACTAAATACAAAACAAGGTAAATGTTTGTCTTCCCTTCCATAAAATCCAACCAAACCTTGTGGCAAACAATACCAGGCAAAATGGATAATAGTAAAGCTACTAATTGATGATGTAAAATTGGAAGATATGAAGTCGAATTAACATAAACTATTATATTATCATTAAAATCATTATCATAAAAAGATATACTATTATATTCTATCCAAAAAAAAAATTATCATAAGAAAGATTGTTATTTTTTTTGTTTGATTAATGGTATAATTTTTTTACCATAAATAGTCAAGGTAAAATCTCAACCAACACTTTTTTTTAAAAAATAAAAATGAGATTATGATATGAAATATTATGAGTATCATCATAAATTATTTTGATAAAGAGTAGATATTATTTATAATAAAGTGATATACAGTGTACTGTGGATTCATGGGTACGTCTTGAGTTTTTGTATTCATGGTATCGGCAATTATATTTGGTTGGTTTATGTAGGTGAGCTAGTTTATTTAATTATTTAAGAGAGTCAAATTTCCACTTTTGAATGGCTCAAAAGACCCCACCATTGATTGACCAAGAAAACCCTCAAAATAATATAATTATATAGTTAGTATACTCTAGGACTTATGTAATAATTTAATATATTTTTTTCTTCTTTTTAGGGAGCTCCCTCAAAACTGTTATAGATCATTTTCTCTCATAGTTATCAGTCATTATTAATTTATAGTAATTTATATATTTAGAGAGTAGGTTTTGAATTCTATCACGAGATAATTGTTTATTTGTTTAGAATATATAGTAATTAAACTGATGCAAGGATTTTAATTTATATCTGGTGAGACCATTTTATTTGATTAAATATTTGTGATGAAGTCAAATAGGAGAATCCTAATTTAATTTAATAGGGCTAATATCTAACTCTCGTTTTATTAAATGTTATTAAATATGACCGACTATAATAATTTCCACAACCACAAGGAGGTCAAATTTCCACTTTTCCCCCTCAAATTCGGGCATTCATTTATTTTTCTTTTTATTTAAAATAAAAAGGGCTCTCTCTCTCATGTTTCTTGTTTGCATGCAATACGCGTGGCTTGCTATTCAGCTACACTTGCATTTTTATATATTTTTTTAATTTTTTGGGACAACTTTAATATTAATTTTGGGCAGCCAACTTCATTTATTGTGCTGGTCGTCTCAGTTTCTTCAACTAATTAATTATCATACATGAACCTCATAATAAAATAAAATAAAATAGCAAAGATAAGTTGAACAGTACTTGATTAACATATCTCGTTTGACATAAAATATTTACATCTAATTAAACTTTAATGCTCATAATTAAGTATTTTTTATAGGAGTGTAACAAATTTACAAATATATTGTTGCATTTATTAATTACTTAAGGTAACAATTATTTTGATAAATATGTTTTAGATATTTGAGCTTGTGTTACGAAGATTAAAACTTAAAATTATATATATTTAATATCTTCAGAAGCCTTTTTTATTATATGAAAAGAAAATAAAATTATGATTAATGGTTGGTTTAAAGTCGGAAAACTTGGAAACTTAAAAAAATAAAAACGTGCTTGTATTTTAATTAATTGAGGAGCTATTGGAGTCAGTAAAATGGAATATGTTTAATTAGAAAGGGTACAAGGGGAAAAGATAGATTTAAGCAATAATTAATTAATTAATAAAGGAATTAAACAGTGTGATTAGGTAACAAGCGTCCAAAAACACAAGATTGGGTGGTTTGATTAGAAAGTTTCATTGGCCATTGCTTACTCTGCCTTTGCTAAGAAGACACACATAAAATACTCATATCTAATTTGTATTTGTCTTCATGCTCAAACACTTCAATTTTTCAAAAGCCAAAGCCCTGTCGTTTTCTTCTCCAAACCTAATATTTATACATATTAATAGTGATACTGTCTCGATTAAAAGTAATTATAAGATGGAAATTTTTATGGTAAATTTAAATAAATAGAGGATGACTAGTAATTTAACACAAGTTATATTTTGATAATTTATTATGAGGTAATATATATAATCTACGGGAAGATAAGTGGATAATTACGCAAAGAAGGTGGTTTTAATTTTTATAGTTGGAGTTGGTAAAAATGGAATGAGTTCAGAGAATCTACAAACGCAAGAGAAAATGGTGGGAGGGATGAAACAAAAATTATTGCCAATAATTATATCAACTTTTGAGAGAGAGAGAGGAATTAAAGAAATATTTAGGAATAAATGTGTAAAGGTTAGCTAACAACTCTCCAAAAAGTAGTATATGGATTAAACATATCAGACAAGATTTGGTGGTTTAAGGAGAATTAATTAAGCTAATTAATCAAGAGAGAGAATGTGATATGTATTATAAATATTCTGTGTTTGTCTGCATGCACAAAGAAAAAGGTGGCCTGTCAAAAGTCTTGAAAAGGCTAACTTATGGCCTTTTCTTCTTCAAATAACCCCATTTTTTTTTAATTATTATGGTATATAATATTTATTTATTTGAAAAGGTTAGAATAGTCCAACATGTTATGTGTTGTTTGCCAATGTAAGATTAGCCTTTTTGGAATAACAACAAAGTCGCCCCAACCACTCTCTATGTCCCCACCACTTACACCAAAACTAGGCTACCCCTAAAATTAAAATTACAAAAAAGGCCATCAAATTTAGGTTAAAAAGAATTACCATAATAGGGAGCAGAGTAGATGGAATGTAGGAAAACCAGGCGGGTGTTATTTGTAATTTATCACCCAATCAATATATTCCTTGCATAACTATATTCTTGGAATTTGGAAATTTCATTTTTAAATGTAGTCATTTTTTATGTGATTATGTCCTTTTTATTATTTGACTATATATATAAAAAAATTACTAAATAAAAATATATAACTATCTGTAAGGTAAAACTTTATGAGATTATGACTTTAGATAATCGGATCACCATTTGAATATGTGTTGAACTTGTGAATTTATATCCTTTAAACGAACAAATAATTTGACATCTTAAATTTATTATTAATTTTTTAAAATTTTGGGGTGCTCACCTTGATAATGTTGATAACAATATTGATTTGAAAAGAGAAAATCCGAGAAAGAGGTCCCCCAAAATAACTTGAATAATGGTGAGGTGATGAATATTATTAAGCAATAAGACAAGTCCAACATGTTATTTTGTTTATGTTGGGCTATCATTCAAGTTTTTGCACGTTGTTAAAAGGTCCCCTCGTTCCCCTTACCAACAAAATAATTAGCCGACCTTCATTTGTGGGCCTTTGGACTCGTGGCCCTCTTCTTTATCTAGAAACCATTTTGATGCGTTCTTTTTACAAATTTTTAATTAAGATCGTCTCATGAAAAAATTAATACATTAAGATTTATTTCAAGATGAAGATTTGTCAGAGATTAGAGGATGATTTATTGTTTATTTTAGAGTGATGTTTTAATTTAGAAAAAATTAATAAGAATAATTGAGCAAAAATTACACTAAAATGAGTAATTAGTTATCCTATATTATTAAAAGTGACCTTGAATATATTTATCTCATAATATTCCTCAAACAATAAGGTATTATATAAGATATGGTAGTTGTTTTCTGATCTTTAATTCTCATTTAAAAGAAATTAGTGGCTATCGATCCGTTAACTAAAAATTTTTTTCACTAAGAGACAACCTTACTCATAAAAGACCATCCTACATAATTTTTCTTTTAAAGTCAAAGTTCGATCATCAATTGAACAAGTTTTATATATATATAATTTTTCCTTTGATCCTTTGTTTCAAGCTAAGCTATTTTTGGTGTGTATAGAGAGGTTGGGCTCTTCCATTGCTGATTTTCTCTTTTTAAAATACTCAAAATTAATATCCCCCTATTCAAAGAAAAACGAAAGTTAAATCACTTAAATTAAAGTACACGAGTATTTTAGATTCCCAAATAATAGTATGGAGCTTTCTGTACTACTTTAGATTCCCAAAAGCAATTTTTGGCCACTCTTTTCTGTTTTTTTATTAAATTAAAAAGAGGGGGATTTTCCCCGGTTTCTTCAATAATAGAAACATCTTTCGTGGCAAAATTGAACCTTTGACTTGTACCAAAGTGAAGTAAAGTGACATCAAGGACTTCCTGGGATTTCTACCTACTTAAGTTTCATCTTTATTAGATTCTACCCGTTTGAGGAGTTTGCCTCTCATTGCGGACAAGTTTAGAGACTTAGGCCATATTCACACCCCTATCCATCCCTTTGGTTTGGCCCCCACCCCCACCTTCTCTACCAATGAAAGACTGAATCGTGGGGACCCACTTTTAAGCCAAAGTAAAATATATATATATATATGATTCCATCCAAGATAAAATTGAACCTTTCTAAAAAACGAGACATAATAGTTAATGTAAAAAGTGTTGAACCCAAGATGTTATTAGCAGCCCCGACTACCTTACCGGATTAACACCCTTTTTTACAATCCAAGATTTGAGTAGTTTTGTAGATACAATGTCAGTCAATGGTATCTCAATGGAATGCCTTGCTTTTTCAGGATATCAGCCTTTACATCAGAGATTGCCACACACAGGTTTGGCATGAACATACAGAGATGCAACAGAGACTTTACATAGGCAATTCTCACCAAATCATATCCTTAGACCTTCTATTTCCTTAACCTCGTCGAGCCTAATATTTGTCAAGATCATAAAACTCAATGTTCTTGTATTTCTGAGAGATTATCTCTGCTTGAACTTTCCTAGCCGTATCTGTAGCACAACCAACAAGGATGAGGACCGATGTTCCGGCAAACCCCGAAATGCAGTGAGATGGGTGACTTGCTCGACTACAGCTGGACCAGCGGCCAGTATTGCCAAGAAAGCAGATCCGAGGACTGATATCCGACTGAGAACCTGTGTTTCCATCAAGCCGAAATATAAGAATAAACATGCTTTCCGGAAATTAAAGAGTAGAGTTTTTAAATGGGAAGAGTGAAAGCTAAGTTGCAATGACCATACGTACCCAGAGGCCTTCTGAGTAACTATGGCTATTGGCCTATAGGGATCCACATCACACCCTATGTTCACAACTTCAAGTGGCAAGCACAAATACCATTTTATGAAAATGAATATTACATCAGATTCTCCGACACGACATAGCTTAAGATGTCTTCAAATGCTTTCCACTTTGACAAGCTTTGTGCTTTCTAATTTTCTTTTTATCATCATAAGTAGGCTTGTCATATGGTGCTATTATGTAAAGAGTTAAAAACAACTCATAATGTCACAGATGATGAAGATCTAACACTCTTTTGCCTCCTCTATGAAGAGGCGAGATAAGACCATGCCTTCCCACAAACAAACAATAGCTAAGCGATCAACTGCTCATAGCTACATGGGTTCCTCACCACTAGGGACACATCTAAGTCAGTCCAAGAAAGCTTTAACTAACTGCAGCCCTTTAACCCCAAATGTATTCTGACCAAGTACCCTTGGTCTAGCAATTAAAGTCGGTGGTGCAAACGCAAGAGGACCCCTGCGTAATATCATTTTTGACTTAGAATTTTCTGTTGAGACGACTAATAAGACCAAAAGGCACTCATGAACTCATTGGGAAACTCTGTATACTACTTTTTAGTAGCATAGAACCCTGATAAAATAATTCCATGGAGAGATTTGTGGGACATCCATAGGATTTCTTATACATCATAAAGTCGACTATCAACAAACTATTCACTAACTCAAACCAACTCTAACCGCAGAAACAATTGATAGTGACTAGAGCAGATTGCTTTTGTAAATTAATACTCATACAGAGATTGAACAACCCAGAACAGTGCAAGTTTACAATAGGGAAAGGCTTACAGTTTTTATGTATGTAGCTGTGCTTTTCCCAGGCCGGACAAGTGGAATTGATGCACCCTGACGTTTCAATTGTTCACTCACATCATCAGGATCCAATTGCAAGAACGTATAGTAGTAGTTGAAGAAAGCTATCAACAGGACATTTGTTGGAAGATAAAGTGAACCTGTAAAAAAGTTCATCAGGTAACTGAAATAATTAAAGTAATCACACCACAAGACTCCTCTTTATATAGCCAATGGAATGTACATTGCCCTGCAATTGAGTAGCATATGCAATGTGCTTATCCATCATGAAACTTTCATTTCAATGGTTGAGACAAAATTTAATACTAAAGTCTAAATCAACAATGTCAACAGTATCCTTGATCTTGAATTATCAGGAAACCATTTCATATTTTGTTGAAAATGTTCACATCCACCACACGCAAGCTATACGAAGAAACAGAATGGAGTGATGGCAGGAAACCGCTAGCACAAAGCCCCATCTCTTTCAATCCAGTAGCATGCAAATACCAAGATGTCAAACTATAGCTACATATCTCACCAGATTCCAAAGATTTTGAAGTATGAAATCTCCTTTGAGCTGCCCTATGGAGTTTGACCAAACTGTCAAACTCTATCGTCATTTGGTCATTTATCCCACATCTCAACTTCCGAAAAAGGAACTCAGATGAAGTCCAAACTAGAGGTATATTCCACATGTTTTCATTGACTACCCTTTTGAAGGACTATAACATCATGAATCTTTTATGATATGTAAAAGAGAACTATATGTAAATCATAAGGATGGATCCAAAGCAAGCATCCTACAAAAGGATAATATACAACCAAAATGTAGACTATCCACAAAATCTACTATATCAAAAGAAGATTGGAAAAAATTGCCACTATCCCAAAAAGTAGAGAGTCTTGATGATCTTACCCTTAAAGCAATTAAGAGAAGTCTCCACTCCCTCAAAGACTCTCCTATTCTCACAGCAAATGCTCCAAAAAATGGCATGTGAGATAAGCAATGCTTTCTTCTCTTTAGCTTTTTTCCAAAGTAGCCCTCCCAAGCCACAAGATGGTCCTTAATAGAGCTTGAAATAACCCAAGAGATACTCAAGAAGGCTAACCCCTACAAAGCTCTAGCAGAGGGGCAATGCACCAGTAAATGATTAGTGGATTCCAAATCAGCTTTGCACATAGAACATCTATTCAACAAAATCTGTCCCTTCCTTTGTAAAGGGGCAATGTAACATCATAATCTTGAAACCAAACAGATTCATACATCCAAAGACATTGTTTTAAAGATGATACTTTTACCTTAATGTATCTGATCCTCCAACTTCCCAGAATTGTCATCCTTCTCATATCTGAACTCTGGCCATTACAAATCCTACTGGAAAATGTTGCACCACTTCCCATTTGCATTCTCCAATTGTCCCTATTCAGAGCCTATTATTCAGTCTGTCAAGAGTCCTTCAATATTGTAGGATGATCAACCAAAACTCACAAACTTCTTAACCAGATTTTCTACAGGAGTTTCGAGGTGTAACAATAACCCCGACAAAACTTGCTAAGAATCTACTTCAGGAATTCAATTTGTACCATGTTAGATATTTTTGAAAATTGAATAGTACTAGAGGCGGAGAACTAAAATAGTAATACCAAAAATAGCTAGTCTCCTTGAGCAAGAGTTCTGATGCACGATGGCAGATCGGTATACAGCAACACCAGCTTCAATTTAGACAATCAGATGGAAATTGGACCACCTTACGCAGACGGCTCAGAATGGAGCGTAAGAGGTGAGCATGCCTGGCAACACTCCCTGCATTCCATCATTTCTTCCTCGATTGAAATAGAAGACGCTCTAAGAAAGTGAAGTATTAACTAATCGATTTCAAGTTCAGTGGAGAAAACAGAGGCCTATCAGTTGAAATTCAAAACTTGGGATTGAATTTTTTGACTACTTAGGAAAGCCATTTGGGACAAAATAAATGTTGACTAGTGAAGATGGGACAGTGTACAGAAAAGTAAGGATTGAGAGGATTTAGTAACAACATTTGCAAACCAAACACGTGCTTCCAAATAGTTTGCAAAGAGTCTCCATTATCATGGGTTATGAAGCACGAAGGCAGATTGCTACAGGTAATACTGATTTAGTCTAAAACATTTGTATTAGGAATAGGTATCACCAAACGATACTGCTCAGAACTAAGTGTAGATAGGTAGGTAGGTGAGCATGCCCGGTGATATATTAATAACAGCATATGCAAATGTAATTCTTATTTTCTTTGCCAAATAGTTCTCAAGCTAGTTTACTCCACAATCAATTAATTGTCTAAGCAATCCAACCAGGAAGCTCCTTCGTTGTAGATGTCATAGCTCTGTTCCAGAAACCTTGTCTTAAACCTTGATAGCGAAATTCATATGTATATTGTTCTTTTATTTTTCATTCAGGAATAATTTTTGTAGGTTTGAGATCAGGTTGGGGAGAGCGGTAAATAATAAAGGACTTAGGAGAATCCAAGGAAATGAAAGAGAGAAAGATGAAGAAAGAGCACGATAGAGAATTAGGAAGTAGTGGGAAAAGTCAAATGATGCGGTCCTTATATGCCCAATATCTCTATAGTTTACACAGACATAAGATGGAATATTTTGAAAACAAAATTCAACAGATGCAAACAAAGTCTCTGATGCAAACTACACCTTAAGTAAAATCACTGGGGAAGACAATTCATGCCTTGGAGGTGATGAAGTGTTAAAGCCATGAAGAAGTTTTATCATTTATGTATTCCCTTCAATATAAATCCAACCCAGAGTATTTCTTACTGAAGCAAGGCTTAACTAAATCCATATATACTCAACCCAGGCATGCCAAAAGGATGTATCCAAAAGACCTAAATATTTTATTTTATCTTGAAAACAATTATTAATTAGACAAGAAGCTGAAAAATAGCAAACACAAAAATGTGCAGTGTTAGACATGCACACACAGTAATATTAAGCAATCACTGAGAGATCACAAGTATTAGAAGCCAAAGCACATACAACACAGTGTAGGCATAAGCATGAGAAAACATTAAAGAACACATGCTGAAAGAAGGAGATATCATGCAATAATCATGACTCATGAGTAATAAAGGCAGGTGCAACAGCAACTACAGAAGCAAACTTATCAGAGCATGAGTATATCATCCTGGCGAACCCCTCCATTCTTCTTAGGTCTTCTTCTTCCTCGCTTACAGTCCAATACTGGAATCTTCTCGTGTCTCCTTATCAGAGCATCTAGGTATATCATCCCTACATGCCTAAACGATCTGATCTTTACTGCATCTTCTCCTCAATAGCAGGTGTATCATCTTATCTCGATTCTGCCCATTACATCCAATCTTGTATGGCCACACATTTTGCAAATCATCCTTATCTACCATAATTCTTCGAACTTTTATTCTTAACAGGCTAATATTCAACACCAAATAACAAGAATAGTCTATTAAAAATTCCTAGCTGGGACTAAATCAAGGCCATAGTACCAATTATCAATATCTCCATACTCTAGAATAATCCTAATTATCTCAAGCTTAAATAACTCCACAGAATGTTATATGATCAACCATGTAGGTTCAGTTTCTCAAATGTTATTGTGAATGTAACCTTTCTTAACATGACCAAATGGAATCCACACATGACATGAAATTATCTAGATGAATATCAAATGGTAAGCCGTGCACTACCTCCAGGGTTCAAAGCAACTGCAGCTTTCTTTAGGACATCTAAGCCAGTGAAGCGTGCAAGTGTAACCGGAAGAGCCAATGTTGATGTTGAGAATATGATAGGCATTACACCAGCACTATTCACCTGCAGGCCGAAATAAAAAAGAAAAGAGTGACAAAAGGCACTTATGACAGTTGACAAGTGATATGCCAAATCTTGAGCTTCAATGCTAACATTGGTTTAGGCTACAGGTGGAAGAGGATTGCATCTGTTCCCATTCCTCGCATTATTTTGGTTTATTCCTCGTCTGACAAAGGCAGTGATAATTTAACTAAAGGAAATTTCTCATTATGCAGTTTGATCACTGCAGGTGAAGCCAAAGTAAATTGTAGCATATTCATGTCTTGAACAATCCCCTGATGGATGTTCAAATATAGTTGTCTACTTGTCTTTGTTCTATTGAGATTTAGCTACATCTCCCATGACTGAAGAGGCCACTTACCCCCCTCGGTTGTTTTGTGGGACAGGGGTTAAACTAAAACTGTCTCAGTTACCTTCAGACACACAACTATTATCGCCGTCCAATAAAAGTTCTAGCATTCCTGTATAAACTTCATAAGATTTTATAATATATGAATTGGTCCTGGGAAAGGAATGAAGTACAAACCTTGAACGGTAAATAAGCAGATTTTTGCAGTCCCCCACTTCTACCAGAATATCTTGATGCATAGTTCAGAGGAATTTTTCTCTCGGCTTCCTGAAACACTTAGTAATGTTGTAAACTTCTATCTGCCTTCGTAATTTATCCTTTTAAAATGTATCACTTCCCAGTGCTCACTTACCTGGACATACACTATACCAAACACCAAAGACAAGAAGGAAAATATTATTATGGCAAGTCCACCATAATTCCCCTCTTGATATGCCTGTGCAACAGTCCTTCCAAAAGATGCCGGAAGATAGGAGATTATGTTGGTGAAGATTAGTAGTGATGTACCATTTCCAAGTTTTAGGTCAGATATTCGCTCGCCAAGATAGGTTGTAAATACTGCACCAAGCGTTAACAGGGTAACAGATGAAAGAATCCACTCGGTACTGAAGTCATTGACATATGGACGAAGATAAAGCACTTGACCAATTGCCTGTCAAATAATTAAAATCAACTTTTCTCAATGTGCAGCAGAAGTCCTAGATGTGATTTTCTTTTTCTTTTAGGTGGAATATACATGATTCTCAATATCAAGCAAAACCTACTCACAACAAAAGAGCCCAGATGTGGTTAGATGTATGTCCTAGTCGTTACCAAGATTTCATTACATGCAAACATGGCATTCTGGCTATTAGTTCTAAAAAACATTTCCTGGAATGTGTGAATCGGGAAGCAGTATGTATCATGTAGAGTATAACGGATCCTGGTAAATATGGCAAATAAAAAGCTTAAGCTGTTAAATGAAGGAATGGTTTTCTAATGACAATTTTCTGCGATAGATCAGCTAGGCTGAAGAATAGAAAAGAGTTGGTACAGACTGCAGTTTAAGGTTAGATGACATTAAAAGAACACAAAGCAAGCTTTAAGCAATGATCCTGGACTCCTGGTGATGATGTCGTAGGACAAATTTTTATGATAAGGTAGATTCCAAGTATATTAGTTCCCGTGAATTTCTATGTAGGTACAACACATTCCCCCTCTCCCACTCCTCCTAACCCCCCTCCTCCCAGAAAAAAAAAAAACAGAAGATTGAAAATTGTTGATGGTCATTTGAAGACTCAAAAGCATCCAGCAAATGAATCAGAAATTAATGACATCTATAATATATCTTGGCAACCAAGAAAATAAGAAGACAACATATAGAGATGGCCAGCCCAGCTATCAAAGAGGCAAAGGCTTCCTAGTGCCCATAATATCAAGCAAATAAGCTTAAAATGTTAGCCATGATGGTACGAAGTTTCCATACCTGCACTAAAGCAAAGCCAACAGAAGCATAGCGGGTATACTGTAGAACCTTCTTTCTTCCTGCTTCACCTTCTCTTTTCTGAAGGTCTTGCAATTTGGGGTAGACTTGTGCAAGTAGTTGAAACACAATCTGAGCATTAATAAAGGGAACAATTCCAAGGGAGCATATGCCAAGTCTTCCGATGCCACCCCCAGAAAATGAATCCAATGTACTAATGAAACTATTCTGATCCAAATTCCCAATAAAGGCCTCACGATTCACGCCACCAAGAGGCACATATATCCCAAGGCGAGATAAGGCCAAATATCCCAACAGTTTAAGGAATTTCCCAGGCAATGGGCCTTTAAAGAAGTCTCCAAAGTCAATGGAACTATCCTCAATTGCAGCTGTCAATTTAACACTATCAAAATTAAAAGGGCTTAGACAATAACCATTGATAGGAAATTAAGAAAAGAACATCAAGATTAAGAAAGCTGAAAGCCAAACCTGCAACTCCACGAGCAGAAGATGGTTTATCTTTTCTGGTGCCCGAGGCACTCTCAAAAGTCTGTGCAAGCAAGCCCAGAACACCATCCCAGGCACCAGCTAGACTCCATGATTTGTCTGGATTGATACCTAAGGGATCAAATGCTGAAATTTCGTAGCTGCAGGAAGAGAAACAAAGTCAATAAGAACCATGTTTTGCGCTTGTAGCTCGTTCGTTTGAAGTAATAAATCAATGGAACAGGAAGATGCATTTGTGTTTCAGTTAAAAAGCCTCACATGAAGCATGGAAATGATTTATTCACCAAGATAAATAACTCCTACAAACATCCTTATGATTTTCCTAACCCTTATGACAATCTCCCTCTATATTACAAAAATATGGGATTAGAACCAATTTCTTCCACATAAGCTCTCATGTTACCGAGACACTTCTAGGCAAGACTCACAAATTTAAGAGCAAAATTCGTCCTCATTACGTAATCCATTTTGTGATTCCAAATGAAACTACAAATATGAAACATAAATGAGAAACAAAAAGAACCCACCTGCTCTAGTAATCTAGAAACCAAGAATTTCTGACCCTAGGCTTCCAAATTACAGATACAAATACGAACCCAGTTACACAAATGTCTCAGACAGCAAGATTAGCTGACCCTCAAATCCTCAAACTACTGATACTAACAAAGTTCCGGGTTTTGACAG
This sequence comes from Talinum fruticosum, assembly GCA_021018815.1. Classification (NCBI taxonomy): domain Eukaryota; kingdom Viridiplantae; phylum Streptophyta; class Magnoliopsida; order Caryophyllales; family Talinaceae; genus Talinum; species Talinum fruticosum. The sequence goes on along the minus strand of JAITYX010000080.1, from coordinate 284,221 downwards.
AGAAAATAAGCACCCAGTTGCCAAAAACCTCCATAACATGGAAGGATAGTTGAAAGAAAAGCAGAAGATAAAAGGTAAGAACCTGGTGGTGGTGATGCTGGAGGAGGAGGTGAGAGAAGCAACGTTCCATGAGGTGGGTTTGGTGGTGGCCCTGCAACCCCAATTTCTGGGTCTGTGAGAGTGAACGTGATGAAATCTTGAGGAGAGAGAGAGAGAGATGAGAGAAGATGAACTGGTTGCAGTAGCAGCCTCAGTAACGGATACCAACATTATCTCTCTTCTTCCCCACTTCGGCTCGGCCACCACTTCTCTCCACTGTCCGTAACAGGCAAAGCTCTGATATGATGCAAGTGGTCAATGTAAATAATGAAATTCATATTATTTCTTCATTTTACACAAAAATGATTTAGAAAATGATAAAGCCCTTAAATAAAAATAATAATTTTTGCTTTACTTTCACCCAATAGATGGCACACTATATTAGATTAATAATTTTTTTTTAACATTAGATAGTATAGACATAGTTATATTCAACAATAAAGTTTTAAATAGTGTTTAGTGTTTAGTTATATGTCTATGTAAATTATATAAAATCATCCTATTATTTGCTCTTTTCTTTTTATTTCCGGCCTATCTAGGTAGAGTGTCGTGGGTTCTAATGCTTGCATGGCAAAGAGGCTGTATCCGGTTTACCCTAGAAGAAGAAGCTAAGAAAACCCGTAAGCACAAAATGGAACTCATATCCTATGTTCGCTTTAAGACTCATCAGTTCTATTTAGGCATATCTTGGATATTATTATGAACTCGTGGCTTATGCCATTATTTTTGTCACTCTCGTTATTCTTGTTGTCCTTGGTTAACAACATGTGGCCTGCCCCATTCCATTCGTTTATGGTTTACCATGCTTTGGCATTTTGCTAACTTGTTTATCCAAGGAAGCTTAGTTCCATGATTTAGTTGCTACCGTTTCGATTTTCTCTATGAAAGTGGTATTATCTAAGGAAGTATATGAAATAGTTATCCATGTTTCCATATAACGAGGCTCAAGGCTTTCGTTGAGTACTTCAAGATGGGCCTGGATTGCTTCTTTCGTCGTCTGGTTTGTGGTTGGTAATGTGTGGATCTTTGGGGGCCATGCTTCTTCTTCCGATGCTCCCAACTTGTACAGGTAGTGCTTATGTTTACTTTTACTTTATCGAGCTTTTCTCTCCTTTGTATAACTAGGCAACCAATTGATGACGTTGCACCCTTACCAGAGTTATGTATAGTGTTCCTCATCTTCAATCGTATCGGATATGCTATGCCTTTTATACTCGTGCAACAATTTGCTGCTGCTCGCCATGCATAATATCTGTGCTAGGTTTTAGGGAAGACTTGAATCAAACCAGGGAGCGACAACGGAATCAATTAATGCTCTCCCAACCTATAAATTTAAGTTAAAGAAAAGCGAAATGCAGTGATGGTACTAGTGAAACCGGGGTAGTAGGCTGCAGAACCGAAAACGAGCGTGTGATTTCTGGATAAGATGCAATAAGTACCCTATATTGTCCGGCTGACTTTAAGAACACTCGTAAATTTTGGTTGAGAGACTCACACAACTATATACTCATACAACTATATACTCGTTTAAGTTGCACCATATCTTTCTTAATCAATTCGGTCTTCGGTCAATATAGTATTTAGTCCCTGTTCGTAAAACAATGATGAGCTTGCATAACCGATCTTGTCACTATTTGCCTCTTGTTTTGCTCTTCACCGAATCCAAATCCAAATATAAATGTTGGAGCTTTGCTTGGAGCATGGTGGTGGTGGTGAAGGGGATTTGGGGGGTTTCGGATGTGTTTAGTCTTACCCCTAAGTGGTAGAAAAGCTATATTGTGTAATTATAGATTTTAAAAGCACCGACTACCTACTACAAAAGAAAAGAAGTAGATGCAACTTTTAAACAATTTTCCTTTAGTCCACTATATTTAGAAAGGGAAAATTTGCCCAAATGTGACTTTTCAAGGTGCCTTGAAAGTGGAAACTTTTCGTGCTTTAACCTTCATACTTGAACATCAAAATTTAAAAACCAGAGAGAAGTGTAATCTACGAGGAAGTCGTGGACAATTCCTAGATTGAAAATTCGGAAGCTTGTCTGGTTATGTTTCTTTTCTCAAACTCTTCGTTTCACCTTTAGTATTTGACGAGATAACGTGACACTCGACATTGTGAAACTTGGCCCTTCATTTTAGATCAATGCGCACAAAATTTTCACATAATGACTGGCTCACTTCAGGCTCTAATATGGTTATGACCGAGGTTGCGTAACACTCGCTTGATAGATCAATCGTGTTTTTGTTTTGTTCTGTTGTAGATTCTATGGGTCCATTTTATGAACCTACTTTCTTTTGATAGGTTTGCTTGCATTTGCTTAGCCAAATACGCAAACAATGATGAATTAAGAGAGTTGCTTTGTTCTCATCTATTTCACAAGGAATGCGTGGATAAATGGTTGAAAATCAACACCCTTTGCCCCCTTTGCAAGAGTGAAGTAGGCGATACCCTACTCGGTTCCCTTGCCGGAGTAACTACCGGACTAAGACGGGCCCGAGAGCGGGGTCGGGAGCAGCCGGCTTAGAAGGCAATGCCTTCGATAGCGCAATCATTATGCTTGGCCCTTTATTCCGAAATACTCGGAAAAATGATTACATGAGCATGAAATCCAAGGTTGCGATCTTAGTGTCCGTGTCATTCTCGGGTAAGACTTTGGTAGAGTGCGGAGAGAAGCACGACCATGACCACCTTCAACTCATCAACTGGAAGTTCTGTCATGGGCATTTGCTAGTATAGTCGACAAATCTATATATAACATATAATCCAAAAGAAAAAGTTCGACATGATGAACATCACCTTTTGTGTAGTGTGGTGGTGATGATTTTGCTCTAAATTTGAGGTGTTCGCTTCACCAATTTGGTTCTATATCTTGAGTATTGTAATGAAAACAGGTATTGATATGTTTCGCGAGGCTCATGCCCTCGTGTGCTGTTCATGGTGCTTGTCACAAGTTTATCGTCACATGGCATGATCAATACTGTCCACTTGAATGCCGTTGGCCGATGATTAGCATTGGTAAAAATGCTTACTTGAATCTGCTTGACTCTGTGTGAATTTTTGTTGGAATTTCAAACTTGGATTTTCTTTTAAATCTTTCGCGACAACCTAGTTTAATCAAGAGTTATAGGCTCTTTTGATTTGTCTAATCTGATATCACTAAAAGTGTCTTGGATGCAAAAGGTACGTCTAGGTTTTTGTTATTTGTCCGAATCAAGTTGAGTAATTTGACACCCACTAAAATATTGTTTATTGTTGTGTTCGACATGAATCTTTACCTCATCGAATAGGTTTAAAAATAGTTCTCATCTATGATGAGCTTTTTGGTCAATACACCACGGATAAGTCGAACTAGGTAGATAGAAGAATGTCTAAAATTTTATTCATTCCCATTTCTTTTTGGGTCGAACAAATAAAACATGTTTAAATTTGGATTAAGATCGAATTCAAATGAACTTTATAACTATACACGATCTTTTAGGTCAATTAAATTAAAATCTTAGTAGCACTCAAAAATTATAGCAAAGGTGGTTGGTTGGTAAAAGATCAATTAAATCAAAATCTTAGTAGCACTCAAAAATTAAAGCAAAGTTCGTTGGTTGGTTGGTTGGTGACCAATAAGAGACATTTTGAGGTGCCTCATGCTCACATTTGGACGAGATGACTTTTGCTTCTTGAACTTGACAAGATGGAATTCTTATTCAAGTTGCATGATACATTAATGACTCGAATAGTTTGATATTATATCTACATCGAATATGATCATTCATCAATTTTAAATTCAACCGAGGGTTTCTTTGTTAGGAGGGGATTTGCGGATGTACACAATTTTATCATTTGTTTTATTTTTAAATGAATAATAAAAAATAATATAAAAATCACATCACGGAGATGTTATCATGTACGAAAGGGAAGCACCAACGATATTGATCCCTCAAACTCTTCTCCATAATATTCTCTACAAATATCGAAAGCACGAGACTTTAGTTGTGCAAACTCTCAAAAACAGTTTGAAATCTTGAAAAGACGAAAACTTTCCCTTAAAAATATGTTGATTCCTTTCCTTGTATGTATTTCGCCAAATAGCAAATGGAATTAATTTACAACTTCTAAAGTTACAACTCTTTTACAATTTTTTTCTCCAAGCCACAAAAATATCTTTCACATTCAAAGGTTGAACCCACTTAACCCCCATTAAACATCTTTGCCTTAGAATTATAGAAAGTCTGCTGTGTCATATCTTGGTGTTAAGAAGTGGTGACTACTTACGATCACACGGCACAAGCAAAGGGGTAATGTACTAAAAACTCAACCTATTGGTTCAAAAATCGGTTGGCAAAAGCTCTTTTCAAGGCCTTCTTTTGTTCCGATGTCAATTTGGTGGGGAACTTAATGTCAAACTTGATCCCGAGGTCACCTTTATTTCCGGATTCTTTGGCAATCGGCATCCCTTCCTGGGGTACCACGCACTCGTAGGTAGGGTTGATCATGTCCTTGACGGGTATGCTAAGGGCACAACCATCCAAGCATAGTAATGTTGACTCGTGGTCCCTTCAACGACCTCTCGCTAAGTTCACTTTATGGGTCATGATCGGGTCATTACCGTCCCTTTGATACACGTCGTGTGGCTTCTCATCGATGACAAATACAAGGTCTGCTGGGAGCTGGTTTGGTTGCTCATTTCCCTTATCTCGAGAAAGTGATCTTTGTTCCCTTTTTCCATCCAGGCTTTACTTCGATTGGCGGTATTTACGTATCGGATGTCGTGTAGCCGCACCGGAGAGCGAGAGAGAGGAATATTACTCTAATTATAAGGAAAAGCCGGAGGACCGCACTAAACTTGCAGCTTATTGTGCTGGTTGTCCGACAACTAATGCAAACATTGACCAAGGCACCAAGCATAATGGTTGTGACAAAACTACTCCGGACTCGAACCTTCGAAAAGAAGGGGGGTGAAGTAGTTCGAATATAAAAGCTTGACCCTGCAATTTGATCCTGGATTTTAAAACCATTGATTGCTCAGTAACTTCACAACTGGATAGGCAGAGACAATTTAGAAGTATATATAAATATGGAATGAGTGGCTAATTGCAATAATTGGATTTGGGCTTACATTTAAAATGACATCACACACCATGATACAAGTATGTGCTCGATGAAATTTGGCCTCCAAATGTTTCTCTTACAACTTCGTACATGAGAGGGTTGATCATTGCTTCCAAGTAAGGTTACTTGGACTCTCATTTTACTTTGAGTACCTCGTGTCGGACACTCTTTTCTTATACATGGGTACCCGACACATCATTTTTGACTCGAAAATATAATTTTTTTAAAAAGCTGGCTGAGTGTTATATTGGACACTCGATACTTCAACATGGGTATGATTAAGTTTGAGTAACATAGCTTCCAAGATTCAAAACCATCAAATAACACAAACACTTAGGGGAGTATTATTGTAGGAATGGGCATCTCAAAAGAACCGAGATTCAAATAACAGGAGATTCATCGAAACAAAAGAAAGTATAGGGCAAGGCTGTAATGAAAGAAAATAGGTGAAAACATAAGACGACCAAAATTGTTAAAAAAAAAAAAACTATTCAAAGACTCGCCTCTAAACTTGTAATGTAAGAACGTATGCATCCGAATCTTCCAATGACCAAAAATTGTGATTTAAGAAACACTTCAAGATAACAAGTGAGAGAAGAAAAGAACAAAAAGGTAAACATACCCATTAGCATCCATTACTTGTCCTAGAAATCTTCATCTTCCTAGTTGATCCGAATATAGCTCCTCAAGGGTGCGGGGCAATTTGTTTTCAATCGGGGTGGCTTCCTTTTCACACTTGTTCTCAGCCGCACCAAAAGCCCCACCCTCGCCATACCTTCCAGACCTTCCGCAATTTAGCGATGACCCAAAGTCAAATGAGGAGCTCCCAAAGAATTCAGCAAAGATGTCGTCTCGCACTTCGAGGATTGTAACCCCTTCCACTCGTTGCCTCGAGGTTGTGGCATGTCCTTTAGACCTTGTTCACCATACTGGTCATAGATTTTTCTTTTGTTTTCATCACTCAAAACCCGAAAGTTACAATATATCAAGATTCGGAACCGGAAGGTAGGTATGTTATAGTTTTTTCATTGCTTATTCATACACATTACTCTATTCATTACCGATAGAAAAGACCTTTAAATGGATTGTTTGGTACTTGTATAACCATTCCTAGGTTACTCCTAGCGTATTTTACTGCAAAAATTCAGTTGTCATTCAATTTCTAGGACAGTTCAAAACACAATCATTGCACAGTATGTGACTTGGAATATTTGTGTCTGTTATTCGACTAGAGGCACTCGTTAACAAGTGCTTAGTGTCACCTGAACGCTCCGGAAGCACCCAGAATATTCTAGAATTCTCTCATTGGTTCCACCAAGGCCTCCCAAGTTCCGGAATGTTCTACACTTGTGTAGATATATAGATATTTGTATAGAGAATTCTAGATGTGCAATCTTAGCCGTTGGATCAATTAGATCTCCACCGTCCATTGAGGAGGTGACCATGTATATATACCCCATAGGGTCCTCATTTGTATCCATCCATTCAAAGAGTTCAATACAAAACATTCTCCCAAACTCTCTCTCTCTCTCTAAGTGTCTTTGCTTACTTAACTCTCTCAAGCTTAAGTCAATCATCTTTAAGGCTTACTAGCAAGCTTACAAAAGGGTCTCGGGTCTAGTTTGCTAGCGCCGCACGGTACTAAGTTCGAGTGAATTATCATCCCGTGACATTAGGTTGATCCCCAATAAAGATTATTTGGCTATGCAAAATTAGCATAGAGCTGAGGGAAAGTAGGACTTGGAATGAGGGCCTCACCGATACTGAGTCATAAACTTTATCGGCTAAGCTATCCAACACAAAGAGTTTCTTCTTCTTCTCGTCCTTTTTGTTTTTGGCCCAAAGGAGGGGGTGGGGTGGGGGTGTGCTACAATTCATATCGTACAATATAAGACTAGTAACTAACAATGTTGGATTGAATCCTCGATACACAATAACCGGTGCAGGGAGGTCATAGATCATAATGCAAGCAATCTTATCTCCAACGACAAAGAGAGTGCTTTCAAAGGATCGGCTACTAATTCCAAGTGCTAAGGCAAGAGACATTTGTCTATCTTTCCTAGTTCCATCACATTTATCTAATCGAAATATATTTGAAAAGCAAGGTAATTAGACATCAACTATGAATGTCATTTTCATCTAGCACTTAAAAAAGCACTATACCATCTAGGAGCAAAAAATAAATTATACGAGAAATTCTCTTCATGTATATGTATATAGCATCAAATACGCCTCAAAATCATATTCGCCTAACCTAAAATTTACATTAGTATCCAAGAAAAAAATGTAGATAATCCCAAAGGAACCTATATCACTTAAAAAAAAAAAAAAAGAAGAAGAAAAGGGGGATTTTTTTGGTGAATAGTTACCTCATAAGCCTCGGAAATTTGCTTGAATTTGGCCTCGGCTACTTTCTTGTCATTAGGGTTCTTATCAGGATGCCATTTCATAGCCAATTTTACTGTATGCCTTTTTTAAATCATCTTCCTTAGCATTTTTATCCACCTTCAATATATCATAATAATCTACCCCCATCTTAACTCCAATCCTTCAATTCCTTCTTCTTTTCTCTACTCAATTGTAATTTCTTATACCTCCAACGGAATTGCTCAATCCAAAATGTTGTCACTCACGAGAGAAATGCTCAATCTCTCTCTTCAATGGTGAGAATGAGAATTAAATTCATGCCCAATTTCAAATCCTGCATTGTACAATTCCTCTCTCTAATGGGTAATTCTCGAAATCATAATCGTGGTTTCAACCCTCTCTCTCTCTCTGTCTCTCTTTTCCAATGGGTGGATCACAAAATCACAGCGGAAAATTAGAAAAAAAATTGTTAATTGAAGAGAGATTTTGATCGGGAAGATGACGATGACACAACCGTTTGCATGCATAATTTGCGGGAAAAATTATACAACGGTTGTGTTTCATAGCTTGCATAAAGTGGTTGGTCCAACTAATGAAAAGATTTTTGCCCTACCATATTTTACAACAAATGAGAATTTAATCGTTTGGTGTATATAATGAGGCACTGAAAGGCTAGTATATCTGTATGTATGTATATACTGAGCAAAAAACAGTATTTACCGAGTAAATTAAACCTTATTTGTTTCGAGTCTTTGTAACCGTTAGTTATTGATAAACATCGATGATCGCTAACCGTTAAGGGTAATCATTGATAAATGTTAATAACTATTAATTGCTGAGATACACCAATCGTAATCGCTGGTAACACTTGTGATTGCTAATAACCACTAACTCGCTAACCTCTATTTGTAACCGCTAGTAAACACTACTCCTTCCATTTCAAATTACATGTCACTTTTTAACTAACTTTTTTGTTCCACAATACTTGTCGTTTTATAATTCCAATGATGTATTAATGACTAGTTTACCCATTTTGTCCTTATTAATTGCTTTATTTATCTCCTTTTCTTATTGATTTTTTCATTCTAATAAAATCTTTGGGCAACTTGGTCATAAATTTTGTCACGAATTTAGTGTTTCCTTGGAACTCCTTCATAACCTTAAAACGACATTTGAAACGGAGGGAGCAATTGTAATTGTTGGTACCATTTATGACATTTAATAAAACTAACCGCTGATAACCGCTCACCTTCAATTGTAGCCATTGTCACTAATTATAACTCGTTGGTAACAACTAACCTCTAAATGTCAATTATAAAACCGATACAAACATATCATTAGCTTATAACAGGTCATTAACTTATGTTCTGGAATTTTGAGATCATATGGAAAATGTTGTAAATAATACCATGAGGTTGACCTTGACATTTTTGTTTAGCAGTTGAAATATGATGCAATTGACATGATTTACAACACTACTTTTCTTAAAGCCTTTTATATTATTTTCATTTTGTATAATAATTGATGGGTCATAACACATATAATAGCCATTCAAATAAGACACAAATAATATGATAAACCTTTCATCTCAAAACAAATCTATTCCATATAGTATATTATTATTAACATTATAGTTTGAACACCGATAATACGTAAGTCTACGTATTTGATTATGATTTCTTCTCACAAGAGTGTGCCCAACTACATCATCAACTAAAATTGAATGAAGATGCAAGGAAAAACAAAAATCTCAAACAAAAGAGGAAGTGATGGAATATCGAATTTAGAGATCCGATCTCGTTGTAATATTGGCCCCCTTATAATTATACTTGAAATTTAGTTGAATACCTTTTTGTCTTCACATAGGAATATCTTGAAAAATATTTGCTACTTGCTACGAAATTTTAAAAGCATGTACAAATATGTGAAAACACAAGTTTCTCTTAAGATGACTTTTTGGTAAAACAACTATTAGATTATTATAAGTTACAAATTTAAAACCATAGTAAAACAACTAAAAAGCCAAAAGTTTTTGTGGATGTTGCCCAACAAGTTAAATACTCCACTTTTAGCCCCAAAGGGTTAGGAGGTTTCCATTCTTGCATACATTTGTCCTCCTAAGGACTAAGTGGCGCACTTTTAATTTCCTTAAAAGGAAGTTTCTTGGAAAAACACACCTTTCTAACACACTTTTAGCCCTAAGAAGCTAAAGGGTCGTGCATCTCATACTCCTTGGCATGCAGAATCTCGGCGGGTTGTACTCTTGTTTCATCGACAGAATCTTGCAGCAAGAAAGCGAGAAAGTCATACAAAAAGATCAACTTCCATTTATTCCAAAAAACCATGCAACAAAAACCGCTCATAGGGTGTTACAACTAGAAGCAAGCATTTCATTCCAACTCTAACATTTATTTGTGCTTTCTATGAGCCTCAAGACATATAGGCGACATTGTTCTACATTCCAACTACCCCCTCAAGACGCGTGTACGTGAAATGTAAGGGGTTAAGGCTATTGACAATGGTAGTAACTCCCTTTGAGTTGCTCCAAGTGTCACATAGGCAAGGGAGCTACTCCCTTTTATTGCCTATTATCAATGGTAGCAACTCATGTGAGTTGATCTATAATAATTTATATTATAAATGGGTCCCACATGAAATATTTTATGAATATAATTGTTGTATTAATAAATTAATTTTAGATTATGTTATTAATAATGAAAATAATATTAATAATGAAATAGTATGATGAAAATAATAAAATGATTAATGTATTAAATTATTTTGGGTGTGTGTTAATAATAATATTTTTTCTATTTTTTGTGTGTGTGTTGTAGATGTGCAATAATATTAATTTTAATTAATTATTATTTATTAAAAAGTTCGCACAATAATAACTTAATACTATATATAAAAAAATGCAACATAATACAAATACAACCATAAAAAGTACGACATAAAACAATACAAACCAAAGCTAATAAAAAATAATACATTTAAACGTACGAAATAAAACTATTTTAAAAACATAAATTTATTTATGACCGCATTTTATGGTGAATCTAACATTCCACCATTCACCTTATTTATAGTGTTTTTTAGGTGAAAAAAATATGACCGTTGTTACATAATTAATAAAAAATATAGCCGTTACAAATGGATTAAATTTCATCAAAATATAGTCGTTACACACAAAAAAAAAGCATCCGAAAATTAAAAAGAACACAGCCACTTCCACGACTGGGGGCCTAGGCGTCTAGCCCGCCCACTTCCCTCCGCGTGCGTGCGGAACACGCGCCGACACACGCCCAGCTGGGACTGTGTCTCACGCGACCTTTCCTCTCTCTCCTCCTTTTTCCCTCTCTCTCCTCCTTTTTCCCCTTGGTCGGTTGCTCCAAGGAGTAACTCCATGGAGCAACTCCTCTCCACCTCAGCCCCAACCTCCCCTTTTTTTCTCTTTCTTCCACATGGTTGGAGTTGCTCCCATTGAAGATAGCCTAAATGATGTGGAAAGTTTTTCGAGAACCGTCACTTTATCTACCACGTCCGACACCAACTCTCCTAATTAGAGATATCAACACAACACCAGTCTAAGCCCTCGTTCACATAAGGTTAGGTAAGGCCCAAATCCATTAGGATTAGGGTTTTCTACCCGATTATAGTAAAAGACTATCTACCCATCACTTATTTCTTCTATAAATACTCACCAACCTTGCACAAATCTTATATCATATGATAACTCCCAAAAAGTCATACTACTCTTGGCTAACTCACTTATTCTTTCTACTCCCAAGAAAGAAGAAAATTCTTGCCATTTTAGTGAAACCGCACAAATTCCAAAAACCTCCTTCACGCACTTCAAGGAAGGTTACTTTCGTCAATTAACTTGAGCATTAGAGGGGCATTTCCTAAAATCCAACCCTAGGGCGTGCGTTTTTTACGACGGAGCAACCGCCACGAGAAGCCCCACGGTTAGAGTCCATCAATATGGGTGCCGGGACCGGAAATCCATTTTCTCCGACTCATCGTCCATACCACACTTCACAAGTTTCCTTCCAAAATATAATAGAATCTCTTCTCTATCGATCCTCCCTATTCTTTGTTTTTTAATTAATAAAACTACCCCTTACTCTCTAGAAAACCATACCTTCATATTTTCTTAGAGGTCTGTCATTGACTTTTTGTCAATGATAAGCCTCAATCTATCTTTCTTTTATATTTTATCTACTATTTTTTCTACAAACAATTATTCTTTCTCCATTTGTGAACGTCTCTCCATACTCTCTGCGAATGAGTGGTATTGTCTCTCTCTTTTGAAGCAATTTTATCGGTTTGTTTTCATAGGTTTATGGTTGCATGTGATTGAATTGTTGATTAATTGTCGATCGGTCTCGAACCAAGAATCAATTTTTCAAATTCGAACTATTACAAGTAAATAAATATATTCGACATGAAGGATATACAAAATTTGTGAATCTTCTCATTAATTAATAAAATTACATACAAAATATAGAAAAATATTTGATAGGGAAGGCTATAAGTAAAACTTGCATAAAAAACACATAAAAAAGTTTGTTTAAAAATATATATTATTGAGAACCTAAATATTCAAGTTATAAAATTGAGTTTATGGTGTTAAATTGAACCTATAATTAGATATTCAATTGTATTTATGATTTTTTTATACATAGAATGTATTTTACATGGCTATTTAGCAAGAACAAAAGAAATCTTGATGTTTTAATTATCCTTAATAATCGTTCATGATATGAAAAAAAAATATACTTATTTTATAACTATCCCGTAATTGCTCATGGAAAAGGTTAATATAGTAACAATTGATTTTACAATAATAAAAACATAAAAAATTAATAGAAACTTATAAACATATCATTATATTTTGTAAACATATATGAAAATATTAATAAAATTTTAAAAGAAAAAAATTACCTCTAATCCTTGCAGAGCAAAGGGTATATATATATGGGCAACAGATTGGGTTAGGGCGGGTCGGGGCCGGCCTACAAGACAAAAAAGGTTGAGAGGGTCATAACATGCAAGAGATAAGGTCAGGGTTGCGTCATGGGACACATGGCCCTGGGTGGGCCCTGGGTTGTCCCGCTTCAACAAAATAAGCACAAATTATCGCTCAATTATGACATAATCCTATTAGAATATGTCAAGATCACACGCACAAATTCATCATAATATTTTAGTTAAGACAATAGAAAGAAACTTATCTGGATCAATTCCAATGGGGGGTAGAGGAACTCTATCAAAATTAAACAAGTAAAATTACACTTAAAAAAAGTCTAAATGTTGACCCTAACTAATTTATTAAAACCGACCCCAAATACTTATCTTCAAGGTAAAGCAAGAATGAGAATTTGGATGAGCACTGAAGTTAAAAGGGAAAAAATAGAGCGAGAAGACAAATAGAGAGTAAGGAATTATAAGAAATGATAAACACTAGTGCCACTTATTTTTAACTAGGGAAAGGAAAAAAAAAAAGCAAGTCTGGGCCACTATAGGGCCGACCCAATATTGAGTTTAATTGGATAGACCTTTTACCGATTTAACCTTATTTTATACATATGCGAATCTTGACCCTACTTTGATCGGCCGGACATCATTGGCCCGATGAAGCCCCTGCCCATTGCCCAACCCTACTCAAGACCTTCATTTTTTCAATGTGAAATAACACTCCCTTTTCGATTCACAAGGTCCAACATGTGGCATAATCCTCAAGTGACATTGCATACTCTAATGTTGTTAGAATGCTAGTTACCCCGCTTGCTAGCTCGGGCTCATTTAACTTAGGAACGACAAAGTAAAGGAAAAACGAAGCTATAGACCAAAATACCCATCTTTGTGAATAAAATGAATGCTTTAGTTCATATTTACAATATCCAATTTCGTATCATATACACACTCTATCTCAAACAAAAAGCTACAAAGAATCACCTATGAACAAGAATAAAGAAAATTATTGGGTTGCTATCTACAAACATTGAATTCCTACTGAACTGCAGAGCTATTCATAGCATGCATTTGTCAATGGATCATGCAATCGGTCAAAAATTTGAACCCACCTGCAACTGAAGAAGCTAGGGCGCAAAAAAGTTAATCTTGAGACGTAGTTGAATACTCAAATAGAAGACTTTTGGAGGGTGCAGATTGTAGGAGCACTCGGAGGCGGCTAGTCAGCTGGTAGATCAAGGTCCACTGCATCGGCATCTCGGAATCCTTCATCTGCCTGACAACCGAGGCCTAATTGGAAAAGTTTATCATGAGATGCAAGATCAAGAACAAACAAACATAAATACAACAAAGCATGCATCAATAATCTATAATGTATGAAGAAAACCACTCAAAAAAAGTAAAATAAAAATTACACAGAACCAATGCTCAAATTTAATGCGTAAGAAGATATTTGTTCCATTTTATTAGAATGACAGGTTCGTGAAGTTTGGGGAAGGACTCAGTGACTGAGGTTTCTGTAGATTCCTGCATTTCTTGATTTAGGATTTTCCACTTTTACATAATGGTAGCAAATGAGAAACAAGGAAGCCAACATGCCATGACAGTTTCATGGAGGATCACTACCCTGCTCTCAGTCACCTGTATGAAGGTTGTGGAACGGTATGACGGTTGTGGAACGGTCTAACAGACCTATGAGGCTGCTGCCCTACTCATAAGTTTAGACGGGTCAGCGTATTCTCTCTGGCAATGAATGACATGATATGATATGACCTCTTCAAACTATTCATTTCACCTTAAGTAACTTGTGTCGAGCACTCCGTGGGTGTGAGTATTTAGCAATGTAGTATAGATGAAAATCAAGCAGAACTTTCAGAAAATAGGCAAGTCTAACACCTAAATACATACCCCAGTCCGGCAGCTATGTGTCTGAGTCCAAGTAATGTGGTTATCAAGATAAAAAACACATATAAAGGAAAAAGGAGGCTTGAATAACCTGAAGTCGTTTGCCAAGTTGAACTTCAACCTCTGTGCCAAATGATATATTGCTGGTAAGAGATTTGAGAGGATCAACTGTGGGGTCAACTGAAAGGAGATTCGGTATTTGAGGAGCATAACCAAGCCTCCATCTAGCTTGTCCAAACTCGCCCTTCCCCTCTATTCTCGGCATCAATGTCTCAAGTGTTGCGGTTGCAAGTTTCTCCAGTGCAAGTTGGCCATCACCTTCTAGAATTGACTTTGCCAATTGACTCTCAAAAACTCTAGCAGCCTGCAAAACAAGTTACACTTTCTGAGCTAAACAAGACTCTTTCGTATTTGGTTGAGAAGATGGCAATTAATTATGGTGTTTCTAACAATGTTATTAATGGAAGCGGGAGGAAGGAGAGGGGTTCTAAAATGCACAGGGAAACTAAGAAATTGGTGTGGGTTGATTTTTCCTCCCTTGACGAGTTATAAAAAAACTTCAATTAAAAAGATAATGTTAGGGATTAATTAAGAAAATCAACAAGTATATTTTACCTCAGTAGGCGAGAGGACATCTTGTTCAACTGTGCGTGTTGAGGTTACAACCAGTTTTTCCTGCCAATTACTAGCCCGACCTTGGATAAACTGCCACTCAGATCCAACCAAAGCTAGGTCCAATGTAGGATCTAAACCATTATCGGGCTCAAACTTTGCGACGTTTAGATGCTCCCCTTAAGTCTAATCTGAATTTTGAAGGAAATACATGAGCACATTTGATAGGCTGTAGAAGGATAGATGTACCAACACAAAAATTGAGCCCACCTGTGTAGCAACAGGATTGACATCACCATTCTCGAATGTAAGAACTCCTTTAGGTTTAATTAACTTTTAGGATCCGCTACACCATTCAGTTCTAGCCTACCACTCACGGAAAAATTCAAAATTAAGGGATAAACAATTCTCAACTCCGGTCCAAGAACCAGCTTTAAGTTGTTCAATCTGACATCAACCTTTGGCTTTTTGTTTGCTTGCTCTGTTTGCTTCCTGACTTCAGCCTGTTTTCCTGTCAGTGTGTATATGTGAGATTAGATTAGTCTATGCCACAGACTAGCACCCCCTCTTCAAAGCAGCCTGGGTGGCACAGGAGAAGCCAAGAAGACAATAGGCCAGAGAACAGTGACCTGAGGATTGGGGAAAGCCAATGTTTGAGACAGCTGGTTCCGAACCAAAAAACCGTGACACATATCTTGCAGCAGCCATTCGGTTATAACTGTCCCTTGGTAGCCTTGTCTGACTTGATGGCAATCTATTGAAAGGAGCAGCTCCACTGCTCTTGTCATGAGGAAGATATGCTTCCCCATGAATCAATTTTATGTTTCCAGATATACTAGGCTGCAATATTGATCCAGTTATTTGCAACTGAGTGTCCACCTGACCACTGCAATTGAAACCACCAAGTCAGCCACTCATCCTCCATACGAGAGGTTGCAAACCAAGGAGTTAGGAGAATTTGATACATCCAACATTCAAAATGTAAATCAATTTCCATCCCCTCCTATTTTAAATGACACACGACTTAAAAGTGGCCCACATCTGACGACCTTTGATAAGTAAGATATTATACATAAGCAATCTGTACCACCCACCTTAATATGTTTTTTGCCCTCACTTTCAGGACTTCACATTTTACGTCAATTTTATCGTCAGGAGAAGATTCAGCTGTCGTAAGGGGAAGGTTCCCTTTGATCAGCAGTTTCCCTCATCTGCTAACCCTGCTTTCCAAATAGCTGATGCATAACCTATTTGATTTCACCAGAACTCTTCCACCTAGGTTTGTAAGAGGTTTCCGAAGCACCGGTGAAGACACAGATGCCCTGTGGAAAGTTGCAGATCCTTTGAGCTCTGGTTGCTCAACCGTACCTCTCACCTAATTATTTAAAACAAGTCAAGTGCACGATGGAAGCAAATTGAGACCAAGTTTCATGTAATGCCTCTTTTGCATAAAAAGGAGGGAGAACAAAATAAGAAAGGAACACAAAAAAAAAAAAAGAAGAAAAAGCTTCCATATGGACTCGAACCTGAAGCATTATTTCTGCATTGCCATGAAGCCAATCTGCATAAGGACACAATGCTGTCAACAACATCATGCCCCCATCCTTGATGTCAGCATCAACTCTCACTTCACCTACATCTGACAAGTTCCAGTTTAGTCATCTGAGACTCTCAGCAAGCTGAATATCCCAAACATCTTCATTTCTATTTCTGGCAGCCTTTTTTTCACCCTCAGTAGATTCTCTGCCTCTATTCTTGGCCCAACCAGAGCTCCACTTTGACCCACCACCATCAATATCTAAATCTTCTTCTTTTAAGGCATTGTTGGGTACAAAGTCACAGGAACACTTCCTTGTACATGAACATGACCATTTTGGATAATAGGTTCAAACTTAGCATTGAAAATAAAGCGACTTCCAGAGGTGAGGGAAGCAACTACTTCTGCTCGACCAAGCCCCAATGGCACCATCCAGGAGCCTTACTTGTACATCACACTCTGGTTTCGAGAGATTCCCTCGGAGATCTCCCTCCATGTGAAGTATCCCTTTGATTGGTGCTAATAATTGCCTTAATGAGTGAATGGCATCAGTCGTTGAAGATTCAATGACTTGCACAAGCATAGGTACTAGACTGACAGGAAAATTCCGGACTGCAAAATGAAGATTTGTCTTCGGTCCCAGCAATGTACCGTCAGCATGGATGGTGGCATTGTCCTTCTGAATAAAAATCTTCTCTAGACGTAAACCATCATCATTGCTGTATGCACCGATTGCTTGAACACGCTGTGTCTTGTAGGCTCGCCATTCCCATTCATCACCATGGAAGTCAAATTCTGCCTGCAAAACAGATGAACAGTTTCTCAGCACAATGCTATGATTATCACCATCCATTTTAGCATAAGGCTGTTACGTAGAAAGCTTTTGACTTCAATCAGGAAGCTGAAGCGCCTATTACAGAAGATAAACGTAGAGTCAAAGTAGCAGATATAGAAAGAGAAGCATATGTAGATGGCCTAGAGGAAGCAATCCCACCTTTGACACAAGGGAGGTGGGTTTAAATTACAAAAGGAAAGGGGAGTTTTCCCCTCAACCCCCTCACCTTCCGCCTCTCCACTGCTGTCTCCCACTACGGTGCTTCCCATGACATGGACCCCTAGTTGTATTACCATTGATTATCCCCCACCCCCCCACACACACACACAAAAAAAGGGGTAGAAAGAGAAGCATGCATCAGCCTCTCACAGTCTCATTCCATCCCTACTAAGAAAGAAAAACATCAATGGTCAAGAGTTACCCCTCTATTTCAATCCTACCCGCCACAATCAATGAAGTGTGCATCTTTCATACAAATGTTCATGGAGTAGTTTTCATTTATTTCTTTCTTTCAACCTATAAGCAGAGTATCACATAACATCCTAGTCCAATCAGTTATGGAGGACACTCAAAAAAAAAAAAAAAAATGTATTATCCCAAATCATTGGCATACCATTATCTTGACTAGGAAGCTAAACTAGACCAATATACTGTACCTAGGAACTAGACCTGAAAAAACTGACATAAGACTCAAAACCTGAACCGAATGACTTGGGCCTATACCAGAACCGACATCCGAAATGAGGCAAACTGATTCGACCTGAATATCCCAAGTGACCCAAACCATAATTGAACTGAACCGAACCGAACTGTTACTTGAATCGAATAACCCACACCTGAAATGAACCAAGAAACCAGATCCAAAAGACCCAACTCAAAGTAAAATGAACATAAACAAAACAAACCTGAATCGATCCATGCCCGATTTCGAACCAATGAGAATCCCACCTGTTTCACTTGCATCCAAATATAACCCAAACATGAGCACACTCATAGCTACTAACTTGACCTAAGCACTAATTCAACATCCCAAATATATTATTGTAACACCCTACTCCATGCAGAGTAAGGGGATATATCACCAGGGCCGGGAATGAAGCCCTAAGGTTATTTAGGGCCTGTTTAGTATAGAAAGTTGAAGGGGAATGGAATAAACGAATAATAACTAAATAAAACTTCATATATACCTTCTTAAACAAGAGATAAAAAACAAATAGCGAAGTATATATATATATATATATATAGGTGATATTCACATCGAAGCTTTATTCTTATCCTTATTAATACTTTTTCACTATTTTTATAAATATTTTATATATTTTCGTTACAATAATAACAAGTGATATAATTAATTAGTTTTTTTTAAAAATATTTATTTTTTCTTATTTTTCAATTTATAAATTTAATAGTATTATATTAAACAACTTAAGTAATTTATCAGGACTTAGATTATATAAAAGTTTCATTAATTTAACTCATAATTTTAAATTGAATACATATTTTTTATTTTTTTAATATATGTATAAATTTTCCTAAGTTTTTTTAAAAAACTATTTAACTTTATTAATTAGGTAATATTTTCTCCCACTCCCTAAGTACTTATGGATTTTAATCTTTTGTTTTTTTTTCTATTATATGCTTATTTTTATTGTGACTAGCTTTGAATTGCACGTAATACGTGCATGTTTAAATTAAGTTTAAACATAATATTTTTATTATATTTGAATATTATGATTATTATAAATTGAATCATAATCTAAGCATAATATTTAAATATAATAAAAGCTATTATGATTAAGTTAGAGTTTAATTTAATAATAACCATAATATTTAAATATAATAAAAACTATTATGTTTGATCTTAATTTAAACACGCACGTATTACGTGTAATTTAAAGTTGTTAATAATAAGCAGAACACCACCCCTCTTCCAGTAATCCCCCGTCCCCCTCCTCTCCCTCTGCTCTTCGTTTTAGCACAAATGATGCCCCCCTCTCTCTCTCTCCTCTTCATTTTCATCTCAATTGCTCATGGAAACTCCATTCCACGTCTTGAATTACAGAAGGAATACCCATCTTTTATTTATTCTGAAATTTTTTATTTTGGTAAAAAGAAAGGAAGGGAATGGGCCATCATATCGGAAAAACCAGTGGCAGCATTTATCAGTTTTCCGATTAATCCGGCGCCAGAGTCAGCGATGGATGGACCTTGTTGTCAGCGGCTGAATGTACAAGGAGCAGAGGCAATGGCTGTGGATCCCCTGATTCCCTCTTCTCTCTCTTGGTTTAGTGTCGGGGTCCTTTTTTTAAAAATATATATATATATATATATATATATATATATATATATATATATAGAACCCCGAGGGGGGAGAATTCGATATCCCCAGATATCAAATTCCACCTCCCAAAAGCCCAATACCTTTTCAGGTACCATTCCTTTTTCCCATACCAAACATGCTCTTACGTTGAAGGATAGGTTTATCATCTAGCTAGCTACATTTTTTTTTATCACCAGCTACCCACATCTTTGTTACTTTATAAGTTTTATATATTTTAAAAGGAACACTGATGTTTATATATATATATATATATATATATATATATATATATATATATATAATCCAAAAAAATTAAATTTCTATTGTCGAGTAACACTATTATTATGACTTAAGTCATCTCTTATTTTAAAACAAAATCATATATATATATATATAGAGAGAGAGACACCGAGAGATGTCATCCGTAAGGGCTAAAGCAAAAATGTTATGCCTCAAACTCTCATCCATAATACAATCTATATAATCCAAAAAAATTAAATTTCTATCTTCGATAACACTCTTACTATGACTCAAGTCATCTCTTACTTTAAAACAAAATCAATGTAGTATTTGCAGAAAAAATTGAACAAATCATGCTTACCCAATTGGACAAGTTTATCAATGAAACCTGGTTGGAATTTAGACAAATAAGAAATCTACCCGAATCAATCTCTACACGACCTGATTTGCACCCAGTCCAAGATTGACCTGAACCGTGAACCGAATCCCACTCGAGCAATACCCGATTTGAACCCTCCTAACATAACAACACTTGAAGTTGAGCTGATTTGAACTTCAATTGAACCAAACCCATACCTATCCCGAACATGGTCAGCCTAAAGTTGACCCAAACCCGGTCTTTACCCGAACCCCCATACACGGCCCAAACATAATCGAGCTGAAATTGACAGACCCAAACTAAGAACCAACCTATTTGCGAGCGAATCAAACAACCCGTTTTCTAGGTTAAATTGTGACCCACTGTCCAAGAAATCCACAATGTTGGTAACTGCTAGTCCAACCTTCTAGGAAATAATTACTTGATATAGGTAAATAAACAAATCATAGTTTCCATGATAGGAAAGCTCTACCCCTTGTGGACTACCAGTAACTCAACTTCATTGACATGGAGGATCAAGACTAAAATAATAATATGAGTGTGTGTGAATGTGTGTATTAATTATAACTTCTAACAAATATATCAGCATGGCCAACCAGAAATGGTTGATGATTTGGTCTTTCTAGGCAAATGCAAACACAAAGGGTTCACCCCAAAAAAATTTACTTAAAGAGCACTAGATAAAACTAACATATTCTTCAACTGAAAAAGCTTACAGCAAGGAGTCAAGTACACCCTACCACTGTATCACCATTGCCACCGCCACTGGCATCAAGAGATCCATGCCAGTGGCCTTTCAGTTCTGATAAACCTGGCAGACTTAAATCTTCAGGTATGACTTCATCTGATGGAGTATGATGCATCCAAATTATCTGAAATTCCACTGATTAGACATTAAAATCTGTTTATCAAAAGAAACTATCACACTCGAAACGTAAGGCACATGATTCTGGGTTGCAAAGAAAATTGAAAAGAAACTTTCATTCACAAAGTGTATCATTTAGAGGCAACACTATTGAAAGAGAACATGAAATGGCACTAATATCAGTAGATAAGATCTTCTAAAAGAATGATGCTAGAAGGTCTAGGCAATAACTAACCTCGAGCAGTTCTGGGAGACTTTCTGCTTTTGTGCCCACTGATTGCAAACTTTGCATGAAAAGATCCTGCAGATAGTTACATAAAAAACAAGGAAGAAAGAGGAAGTAGTTTAGTCTAGACTCAAGATTAAGGCATGTTGTCATAGTTGATGAAGGTTTGCTCGGGAGAGTCCGAGTCACCCTAGAGGGGGTGAATAGGTGATGGAGGATTTTCTTAGAAATTCAAACTCTTTTACTAAAGTAAAAATAGAAACAGATTCCGAGTCAAAAGCTTAGTCGAAAGGTATGGACTCGTAAATGCTATGAATAGTACAGAAGCAAATTAAGCTAAAGCTTTGAGGTCAGTTCGAGTCTAGAATGAACTCGAAAGTAAACACTCGGAGATTACGTGGAAACCCTCCCGAGGCAGAAAACCACAGACCGTGCTAGTCCAAGCACGAAGTCAAATCCACTATTTTGAGTCCACAAAATACCGTAGATTGACTGAACTCGAGTTGCTCTCTTAGACAACTCTTTACAAGTTTTCCTAGACTCGAAATTCCCTTATTTGATCTAGTACTTCCTAGCTGAGATAACCCTTACAGCTAGGGACAACTAAGCTGAGTTAACCTTTACAACTTAGTCAAGGGACCTTACTCGAAAGTAAGAAAGTGTTTGTAACTAAGTACAAGACCTTACAACTCGAAAGTAATGAATTACAGAGTGGGAGTTGTAAGTAGAACATTGAGAGTAAATACAATGACTTTTCTCAAGTACGTGTATTAACAATAGGTTCGGCAATCTTCAAATCTTGTGAGTTGGCTTCTATTTATAGATGACCGGGCAGAATAGCCGTTATCTCCATCTCGCTGACCGAAAGTCCTTTATAACCATTGATAAGGACTTTCCGAGTTACTCGAAAGTATCCGTTGTGATATGAACGTTGGGCAACGGTTTAACTCGCTTGGAAGTCCCAAAACCACTCGGCGGTGTCTTGAAGGATAAGGTGGAAACCACCGTTAAGCTTGGTGTTTCAGTTTTCCAGATTTGGAAACAGACAACCCCGACACAATCTTCCGGGACTCGGGACGAGAGAAGGTGAAAAGTCATGTTTGCTTGGTGATTTGACGTTTTGAAGCCAGGTTACTTTTGTATTTCAAAAGTGTATCCTCGTTTGAATAACCTACAAAAGTAAATCAAATTTTGGTTCTCAAAGTATAAAATACTTTGGTCCACGATTAGACACAGATAATAATATAATTAAGATAAATAAGTCGAGTCATTAACCGAGTCGGAAAAGGAATGGAATATTCCGAGTCTAATATCCATGAAACTCAAAATTCCATCCGACTTAGTCTAAGCGAAGAATCAAGTTATATAAAGAATTCGAGTGAAATAACTTGATATAGACTAAGCATGATTCAAACTAGAAGCGCCGACTATAACGAGAATAAGACTTATATCATGAAGTCGGACTCGAGTGCGATTATGCGAAATATTAGTCAATTCATCATGCGATATATCTAAATGATGAGGGACTCAAAACCGAGTGAGATATGCATATCTGTTTTCCGAGTCACACAGAGACAAGCAAGAATACGAGAAGTAAATGCTATATCACTTAGAAAATATGCTTTATTACTTCTAAAAGTTTCTAAGGATTAGAGAATGCCTTGGAATCAAAACTCTATACTTAAGAAGTTCTTATACCCGATTCCTTCGAGTACAACTCGTAAATGTGTTGGGCAGTGTCTCGAGTCTTCGGTTGAAACATACCGCAACATGAAACTTCCACCCTTAACTTAATTGAGCCAATGGTAGTGACAGACAATTGCCAAATTATAGGTGAGCGACTAGTAAAGTACATATAAGCACACAAGCAACCCCTTAACAAAATGAGAATACAAAGGGCCTAACTACGAAAGAGAATTCAGGATTTGTGCAAGAAATTCAAAGGCATTGATGATAGAAAAACTCAATCATAAAAACACATCCATAGAGGGAAGTATAGAGGAAATTTACATACACATGCATGAACGGAGATGCACACAAACAAACAACACACACACATACGGATCATCTTCTATATTGCTAAAATGGATGAAGATGTTCAAAAGATTCCATCAACAAGGCAGGGAAATATTCTCAAGACCAAACCACAAAATCTACTGGATGGTTCTTCGTAAATTATACGCCTGTCTTTTCAAGTATAATAATGGAGTTGGAAGAGGGAAGGAGTTGGAAGAAATTGGAAGGAACCAGAAAGACTTGGAAGAAGTTGAAACAAGTGGGAAGTAGTTGGAAGGAGCTGGAAAGACTTGTAACCAATTGTAAATAAAGTTCTTAGAAAACTGGAAGGAGTTTAAAGAACTTGAAAGGAGTTAGAACAAGTTGGAAGGAGTTTGAAATAACCTTGTTGGAGTCTCTTTAGAAAAAGGGAAGAAGAGGGGGAGGAGAATCCAGAGAAAAAATAGCACCGCGTTGAAGGAGTTGAAAGCAGAGCTTTCGGAAGATGATTCCTTTAGCTATGGACTAGATGGAAGGAAAAACAACAGATTCTTGAGGGCAAAGAGATGTCTTCTCAAAATCACAAGGCCTACTTTTTGAGAACGTTGTATGGTTGGAGTCCAGTGCTTAATGGTGCTACATATTTGACTTTATAGGGTTTTGTAGATAATATTACGCATGAGAGCTTGAGCGCATGATGCTTTTGTATTGGCCCCTTTTGTACATGGGGCCGCATCCCCTTGGTATCCTCTTAATACAACTATTGATTACTCAAAAAAAAAAAAAGAAAGGGATGCTCCAAATGTTTTGTTTAACCCTTGTGTATAAATTATAAATCATAGGACCCTTTCCTTGCTTGCCAATCTTCTCTTGGTGATGAAAATTTTTCAGATTATGTTTGAGGATATAAGAAATAAAAAATTTCTATTCGAAAAAACAAAAGAAACCTAGAGAACTACACAAATCTGGGCCAATCAGGAAGTAAAAGAGGATATAACCAATACATGCACACATGAGCCTCTGGATCACAGATTAGATTAACTCAATATCGACAAAGCTGCATCAAAATTTTGTAGGGACCAAAATCCAAACCAATATTAGATACGAAGAAGTCTATATCTAACACAGACATCAGCTATTTTGACAGCTAAAGAGAGAAATTAGATTCCAAAGCCAATAATGATACATATTTCAAGATTCTAAAAATTAGAGGAGATCTGGCAAATATAAGAAATAACCTTTGATCTAGAGCGTACAGCAGGATCGGTACTCCGGGAAAGGAGCCTTGCAAGTGGAAGCATCTCAGCAACCTCAGCTCGAGGAACTTCAAGTCTCAGCCTCCACCGACCCATTGAAGATATAAAACTTCCTAGATGCTCTACCATTTCCCTTCCAAAAAAGGGTCCACTTTCCTTTAGACTAGACTTCCGATCTCGTGTCCCAGGCAACACATATTCACCCTGAAGCTCATACCGGCTATAGCTTTGTTCCAAAACAGTTTTCTCAACTGTAATCTAGAGAGAGTATTCACCATTAAATAAAAATAATCAGTCATAACTATCAGAACATATAAAAATGAAGCAAGTATAGATTCAATAAGGGCATATATGGCATTATAAATTTATACCTTTAGCAGGGTATAAATTCCGAAAATTGTTTACAGGAGCACATGATTTGCCCAGATTACCTGCAGCTAGGTGCAGGGGCCTTTGCAAGGCATAACCTCCAGCATATATAGGAATTTAGTAATCCTTTTTCTAATTTTGACCTAGTACTCTACTTAGTATTTTTTACTACACAATTCCATTAAATTTTATTGTAATAGAACTAATTTACGTATTTTAGCTTCAGCATTTTTCTCCTACAAAGATAGATAGTGTAAAACCCAAATTTCTCATTTACATAATAAATGTAGTTTAATAATAAAACCTAGGCGATCTACTCCAGGAAAATTGAAAGGGCATGTTGTTTCCAACACAAAATTAAATCCTTCCAGTTTTCTAGCACTGCCAAGAAAAAATAAAAATAAACGAGATGATATGATAAAGACAAAAAATACTTATTTTAACAAATGCCAATTCAATATCTTACAATAAAAAAGGAACAGTATTTTTAACACATGGCAATTAAATATCTTGCAATGAGAGAGCATACGATATCAGGTCAGTTACTCACAAGATCCCCCCACTCCATCTAGCAGCAACATCCAAGGCTTCACCTAATACTCCGCTGAATTTTGGCCGTAATACTGAAAGAGCTCCAAAACCCCGCCGCTTTTGAATATTCAGTTGAACTTCTGCCTGAGAAGAAGAAGAAGCCATTTCTTTTAATGACCACATCAACAGAACATGTTGTAGGTGGCAAGCAAATGACTGGTGTTAATTAGAACAATTCATCTGGAGTATATTATCATAGATGGCAGCATAATAACTGAATGAATTTTTCATAGATAGCAAAAGAACAATATCAGCAGAGAGCTAGAAAATAGGAAATTGACGATAGGGAAACATTTGAAGAGAATTAATGTGAAACTCTTTAATTTTGATTTAGTAAAAATAATATTTAGTCAAGAGAAATATAAGCTAAACTGAACACAAGTCCAGAGATGCCCGGTTGTCCTCCAACAAAGAAATTAATGACATTTGTTTCACCTGCACCTGGTGGATGTCCAGCCCAGAAAACGATGATAATAAGCAGGTGATAGATGGGTAGTTGATGTATCGGTTAGGATTCAGGTGATGTTCCACCTGACCCAACACCCACACTTTTATCACTAGCTTACTTATGTGTGAGCACGGGCGCGCATACAGCCTAATCTCAAAAACCCAAACTTCAGCCACACCACAACCTCACGCTATGTTGCGCCCTCACCCCATTTCTCTCTCACACAGACCTTAGGTTCTTGCCTCTCCGTGCATGACTGTGCAGGCTGAAGAAGCGGATCTGGTTTGTCTCCAGCAGCCACCTGGTGAGCGTACCATCCCCCTCTACCGCTGAATTTTAGTCTCTCTCTGAGTGAGCAATAAGAAACTCCAAGTTCCTATCCTTTTTTTTTTTGAAAAACGAATGCTACCTATTGGAAGGAAGCATGAAGGCTTCCACTCCGCATAATTTCTTGCAACCCTGTTCATACCTAACTACAATTCTTAGAGAGAGATTGCAGCATTGATCGTTGACTCTTTTGTGGGAGCTTGGTTCACTTCTCCATCCATATAACAGGTAATGATCTCTCTTTCCAAAAACAAGAATGAAATCAACATAAAACCATAACAGACGACACAAATACCAGATAAATGCTCCACATGCAGAGCTTTCATAATAGATAAAACCCTTCTCTTCGTGGTTTGTTATAGCCAAAGTTAGAGGTCAAGGGTCAGCCTCCTAAAAATTACCAGTGCAGGGCAATGGGAAAAAGATAAGTGCAGAAGACTATGATTGTCAGATAGAATAGCAGATAAGGTGTCCCCATTAAAGCATCTTGAGTTTGCTTCATAATCCTTTTGACTACAGCAAAAAGGAATGAAGAGCAATTTAATGTAGGAGGCACATAATTCTACTCACCCTCTGGACTGTCCCTCGGAGAGATGCAAGCTCTAATTCATCAAGCGGCAAGTTGCGTATCTACAGAGAGACACGCATTAATTCATTGTACTTGTCCAAGACACATAAATTAAAAAAATGAAAAAGATTAAAAAAAGAAACAGTTAAAGAACGGTGAGATGCCTCCAAGTTGGTTGAAACTGCAGGCTGGTAGCACATATTCACTTTCAGTTGTCCTTTCTGAAGAGCAAGTGACAATAATTTTCCTCCAAGTGATTCATCAGTACTAGGATGTAAAAGTCCAATAATCTCTGCGGCAAGACTTTCATCTGGCCTACCAGTGGCATCTAGCTGAATCAGCATATCAGGCAGAATTAGTCTACTGACAAGTAGTTAATCGATAACCCTAAAAATTGCCTCAATGGAGCAAAATTTTGCAACAAGTGAGGGAGTTTTCTGAATTATGCTAACTCAAGC
Organism: Talinum fruticosum; assembly: GCA_021018815.1. Lineage (NCBI taxonomy): Eukaryota > Viridiplantae > Streptophyta > Magnoliopsida > Caryophyllales > Talinaceae > Talinum > Talinum fruticosum. The sequence continues at coordinate 256,747 of JAITYX010000080.1, read as the reverse complement.
ATAATAGTTGTGCCATTATGAAAACAGATATATACTGGAAGAGAAAGGGGACAACCTAAACATGGCTTGCTACTCAGAAGGATAGCTGAAAGGCAGAAAAATAAAGAGTTCTCAAATCAAAGTGCCTCCAAGATTTCGATAAATGCCGTTTTGCTACTGAATTATTTTTATGTTCAAACCTACCATTAGTTATTGTAATTCTAGCACATGTGCCATTGTGGCCCACAAATCATCAGCACATGCCTTTTTACGGGACCCAATGGCACATTTGCAAGTATTACAATGACTAATGGTACGTTTAAACAAAACAATAACTCAGTGGCAAAACTGCATATCGAAAATTTTAAAGGGAACTTTGATCCGAGAATTTGCATAACAAACAGCAACAATTAAACCTAATATAGAAAGGTCAAACCTATTAAATGATCCTGGTTGGTGTTCAATTACAGCAATCACAAACTGATTTATGCACTAGTTACACAGCATATCCACAGTAAAACACAAAAGCAGTGCAGTTTGACTACAATCCTTTGTCAAGAAAAAAATCTAGTCTAGCAATAACGAAAGGAGTATAACAATTAACAAATAATTGCAACTGTCATCAACAAATAGGTAATTGGTTTAGACTGTAGAGTAATCAGTTCTTTTCTTCTTTCATTTTAAGAGTAAAAGTGTCAGGCATTAAAAATCTAACATTTGGAAAAAGTACATTAACCAAAATCTCATCTAGCAGTACCAGGAGAAATGGAATGATTGAGCAACAAAAACGTACAGAAAATTACCTTGATGCGCTCTCGTGAAAAGCTCAGATGTCCAGCCAATTGAGGGGCCAATATGAGCTGGTTAAGCCTGAGCCCAGATACTGAAATATCACCCACAAGACTATCCGTCTTTTCACCACTGACAGTTTCTTCTTCTACAGCACCCTGCTGATCAGCAATTTTTGAACGCTTCGCAACTTGTCCTTGAAACTTGATTCTCCCAGTGGCTCTTAAGTTCACGGGTCTTGGAGAATCAAATGGATAGGATGAGATCATATTGAAAAACTCAAATCCACGCATGCGTAAGTCCAGTTCAAGCCCTTCCATGATGAAGGCTTTCGCACTCTTCACCTCAAATACTTCTTCATGATGAAGGTTTTCCTCACGATAATGTGTCAGGATTTTTGCATACAAGTCAAAAGCAACAGAAGAAGAATTCACAGCAATGTGGTCATGGCAAATGATGACATCTCCTCGTGCATCAGTAAATGAACCCTCAGCTTTTGGTGCATTCCATTTCACATCAAATCTCCTATAATTATAGAAAAAAGTGGCACATAAACATACTTGCAATATGATAGGGAACATAAATGTAAACCTCATAGAAAAGCTAGAAATTATATCAATCATCGAGAAAGATACAAGGGAAACATTCAGGGATTTGAGTCCTACGGTTTTAAAAGAGATCCAGAAACTTTAGTCTCGCCCTTTAATTCCCCAAGTTTCAATGGAAACAGATGCAGCAACCCAGGTAAATATCTCTGCAGAATTTTGTCAAACGACAAATTTCCAGACAAATTCACATCCAATGCCGTCTCATCCTCCTCAGCCTGCTCCAACCAAGAAGACAGTAAAGTTGTAATAAAATGAATCAACTACGAAACTTTCCAAGCATATAAAACTGAAAATCTTATCAGCATCATCTTCACAATCACGTGCAACCAAGAAAGATAGAAATTCTGAAATATCAAATCATGAAACTGAAAACATGTAAGATTGCCCTTTTATCTATCCTTTTTTACTCCATAAAATAATTTAGCAATCATTTAATCAAATATCGCAGCTCACAGACACAAAAGAATCATAAGAGGTTAAAGAAGCAACTACCCCAGATGAGTAGAGACACGAAAACTGGTCCCAAATCTTTATTCAAACAAAATAAACAGGCAATCAATTAAAACAGCAATGGTGCCTCACAACTGATCCAAATAAAAGAGCAACTGAAGAGGAGGAAATCACCAAACACATCAGAGGCAGACCAAATGTGCAGTATAGTTTATGAAATAATTACCACATATCACCACTGAACAATATGTTACCTCTGGGCAAATCCAAGCATTTCCCGCCCCTCGAATTTCACCGCCATCCAAAAGTATAGCTCGAATTCCATATAAATCAGCAACCTGCATAAGTAGACTACAATCATGCCTGATCCTGGTTTCTTTCTCATTCACGGACAATTATGGCCAGGTATAACTGGCTATATGCCCAGGAAAATAGCAAGTCAATCAACCAAATCATCAAACAAATGTACTACTTCAGTTCCTAGTAATCTAATTTTCATACACGAGGAAATTGCAGCAATGAATATGCTTACCAGCCAAATGATTTTCATCACAATACCGGAATCAGTGAACAGATTATACAGCAGTTCACATCACACAGACAAGTTTATCCGTGTCAGAAGGCCATACGAAGAGTTTGGTAGCACCAAGAAAGTAGAATCTTTGTTTCTATCAAAAAAGGATTAGCCCCAAGGATTAGGGGTACTTATAGAGATCATTACTTGTGTTTGCCTGATTTTTACTTTTGTTATCTTATGCCTTTCCTTTCTCATCACTCCAGTTTTCTATCTCACAATATGTTTTAATTCATCAAAAACGTTTCCTAAAAAATTTTCGGTGGGACACTCGGAATCAGCCTTTCTCCATGCAGCAATAAGGTCACCTACATATGGAACTACTCATACCCTTGTCAGGTGGGATTTGCAAGCGATGGTGGTGTTGCATTTGTCTGATCATTTTTACTTTCTATTTTTCTAATAATTGTCACTACTATTGTTTACCTAGTCAATTAGTTTTGATTACCTCTATTACTTTACGATTTACTACTTTGCCACTTAATATGTCTGTTTCTGTTACTAAGTTTACTATTTTTTGTGAGGAGTTATTACTATCTTTACTATTGCTAGAAAAAGATTAAGAAAAGATACTACGACAAAGACAGAAACATGAGATATTATCAAAACAAAAGTTCAAATAAAAAGATTCTAGCTGTTTCAAACAAGCTAAACTTAAAATTCAGATTTACTCACACAATTATCAGTGTTAAAGGTGAAATTAGCCGATAAATACGAAAATGGGATACAGTCAATTGCTGCCAGAGCACCAGCATCTTTGTGTTTAGCTACCGCTTCAGCTGCAGACTATGCAGGAATGTCTGATATTGAAGGAACCAACTTTCTTGTACCCATTCCGCTGCCCACAAAAACAGGGGCATCCAGGGGGCCTTGACAATTGAAGATGGCAGTGACATACCCAGCCAACTGTCATCAAAGCAAATAATCATCTCATATAGTTAAAGAAGCACAAAAATGGAAGGCTCACAAACAATGTAAGTACAACATTTGAAACTTGACATTTCACAGGACAAAGATGTCACCCTACAAGAATACATGAAGGCTAACATAGTTGTGAGATATGAAAGTTTCAGTCTGTTCATATGCTCCGTCATTGAACGACCGATACCTGAAAAAATATATACATGGCATTTGAAAGCACATAATCTCAAAAATATCATTTTTTTATAGATCATATATTTTTTTCTTCCTTGCTGGATTTACATCTACTAAAGTGCATTTTATATCATTTTTTTTATAGATCATATATTTTTTTCTTTCTTGCTGGATATACATCCACTAAAGTACATTATAATGCTCAGAGTGTGAATAATTTCTGCCACACCATCTTACCGATAACGATAGGGGTTACATACACAATTAATACGGAAAAACTAAACGAAAGAAGCAGAAATACGATAAAACCAATTAGAAGAATAAAATCTAACATCAAAGTGGACAGAATCAGTAATATGAATTCTTGTTTTCTTGATACATCATTGGCGCATGCAGTAGAATAGCAGAAGAAATTGATGTGTTACGTTATCATTGTAATCCTATTACAGCTTGTAATCCTATTACAGCATTATCAAACTTTAACTTACACTGCCAAATACAGGGAGTGAAAGTTAATGCAATGTAATAGAGTACAACAGAGCATTGTAAACCCTCTCCTTGTGTTTGCTGCAATGTACTATACAATCTCGGTATCAACACAGACTCCATTTCCCTCAGTTTTCAGGTTGGTTAGCATCATAAACACTCATATGTTGCTCAATCATCATCTGGGTCAGCAGAGAAGTCCGGTTCTTCAGGTTTCTGCAACTTGATCTTCTGAACCCCTCTCCTTGTGTTTGCTGCAAATCTTGAAGCCAAAAATGTAACTGCTAGGCTTGATTTTGCCTGAGGAGGTGAAAACAAGGGTTCTTCCTCCTCCCTGGTTTCATCATCTTCTCTCTCAGATGCAAATGATTCCAGTGAGGAAAGTGATTTTGCCATCTTTCTCCTTTTAGACCGGCGCCAAGCAGCTTGAATGAAGCAGGCAGCCCAGGTCCTCCAGTGGTGGGAGTAAAACCGGAAAGTATGCTGAAGTTTCTTGCTATGAAGCCGTCTAAATTGGTTGGCTACAAACTTCAAATCTTCAGCCCTCAATGCAAAGGATTCCACTTCAACAAGGGCTCTTACAGTTCTGGTAGAAGAAGGCAAATTCAGGGAAGATTTTGGGTGCAAAGCCCAACCAAGCAATTCCTCCCCACAAAAATCACCAGGCTTCAAAGTGATTGTGTTGAAAAACCCTGTTCGACCTCCATTTGTAGTGGAGCTCTCCAGTCTCCCTCTGATGATGAAGAGCATCTCCGTCACTGGGTCACCCTCTCGAACAATGTATGTGCCTTCAGTGCATAACGAGGACACCAGACGCTCACAGATGGCATCAAGAAGCTGATCATCCATTTGTGAGAAGAAAGGAACCTGCACAGTATTCGATACCTTATCATCAGTTATCGGTCCGGCACCTTGGAGAGAAATCATGCCACATTGCCATCTGCATGTCTCAATTTGCAATTACTAATCAAAGACTTGAAAATTTCCTGTCAAGGGAAAGTAACTTCACAGGAGTGCAGGACCGAAGACAAGCTATCCTCAACCATTTGCTCTCAAACTACTCAATATGGATCTCTTCCAAGCGCAATCTAGGGAGATTCAGGCCCTGACCTTTTACAACAACAATTTCCCTTGTCGGTCCCACTTTTGCAAGTTATAGAGAGATCCAAATGTAGGTAGCCTTACCCCTAACAACATCCCTGTCGGCAATCTAGGCCCGACCTTTTCAACTTATTTTTTCAGAATAAGCTCAGTTCAGTTCAATTCAGAATAAAATAAGTCCAATTCAGCATAAATAAGCGCCAAAATTAACAGAAAGAAGTTCATAAGTTTAGTTCAGCAAAAATAAGTTTAATTCAGTTCAAATAAGATCAGAAACATCGGTTGAAAAGAGCTGGGCCTTAGATGTAGGGAGCCTTGTCATGCAACTATGAACACCATTTGTGAAAGCCTCTCAACCACTACTCTCACATTATTGCTTTAAATTTTTCATTTATAGTTATGATTTATATAATCTTGCTTTGGCACAGTTATTAGCATTGAAAATGCTACAGCTCATACTTAAAGCATCATTCTGTTGAATCAGTGTAAATCCTATGAACTAGTAATTAAGAAAAGGTGAATGAAATGTCTAGGCTGCATTGATTATTCGTTAATTTCATATCATCAGGTCAAAAGGGTTGATGGAATGTTTTGTGCTGGATTGGGTCCGGGTTGATGTTATGTTTGGTCAGACATATTGTCAACTTGACCGGTGACCTTGTCAAGACAACACCACAAGCAATATTGGTCATTATAAATGAAGGCCGGGATCTAGTCTCACTTTAGGTTTGGGTCAAAATCGAGTTGTCTTTTTTTTTTTAGTGGGAGAGGGCGTGGGTGTAGGTGCAGGAGAATGCAGCTGTTCAGATCAGGTTAAGAATTATGCTTTTACATGTATATAAGCAATATTGCAAAAGATAAAGATGATCATATCCATTGAATGGAAAAAGCATAGGGGACATAAGGCATACTCTTCGAACAAGGTCCAAGCACAAATGGCGTTGGATATCTCGCCGTAGATCAGTGGGTAAGCTAGAGAGGATAGTTTCTTCATCCACCCCTCGGGTTGCAAGCCATTTATATTGAACAAAGCGTCGGACACGTTCTTTTAGGTCTTCCGGGAGTTGCCGATGCCTCATCCACTCTTCGGTATCTCTTCGCTTGAGTCTCCATTCTTCAAGCCTCACAGTGATAGATTGAAGGTATGTCTACATAAAAGAAAACAGAAGATTCTAAAAAGTGGCATGTGAAAACTCTCCAATAGACAGGGACAGAGCAAGCATGAACAGCTGAAAGGTGAATACGATTAATCCCATCTTTTAAACTGATAACAAACCCATTGCCCTGAGATTAGTGCTGAAACACAGATCTGAAGCCATGACCTCTGACAAAGGACCATTATTCGCCAGGAATTAGAGGTGCTCACACCTAAGTTCAGGAATACTTCAAAAAGTCTGAGATGCATATCTTCAATTATGAACCACTATCCTAATTTCATGTATTATCTTCAAACTAAAGTAAAAACAGATTGAACAAGAAATTGAATATATTTCAGACCAACTATTCTTTTTTGTTGAGCAAAGAGGTTCAAAGCAGTAATAGTAGCTAACGGAAGACAGGATAGTACTAATCTGAAAGACATTTAGCTCAATTTGAACTGCCACAAATTCACCTTTATTCCGAGAAGAGGGAGGAGATGAAAAACCAGTTTCAGCAAGTGGGCTCACCACTTATCGGTGGACTGAACTGGTAATCTTATTTTTAATATTGCATAAAGGATGAAGTCATGATAACAAAGCAAGCATATTGTGATCATTTGACATGAAGAGAGACACAAAAGCCAATGTCAGCAGAATTTGAACCTAGATTTCTAGTACCAAACTGAGAGACTGTCAACTACAGTGGTTGAAACCCATAGCAAGAACACTTTGATTTCAACATAAAGTAAAGGGTATTAATTATATCCTTGAACTAGGAAGATATCACAGATTGCAATATAATGAAATATGAGACAGGTTTCAGAATCAGTGAACAATAGAAATTTCATGTTAAAGAAGCACAACAAGAGACCAGAAGGAGCACCTGCATGTTCCCAATCAAATGTGAAAATAAGACGAGACCCAAGATTGCGATGAGTATGGCAAATGATGTCTCCCCAATGAATGTACTTGTATCCAGATTCTGCCCGTAAGAGCTGAGTAATAGAGGTGAGAAGGCATATTGAGATTTTACAAGCAAAACTATTACTAAATATATTCAGTCCATTAGGTTACCAAAAGAATAGTACCCGTACGATGTTTCTAAAAGAACTGACAAAAATAATCTACTTTTAAAGGTCATAATTTCAGATTTATATAAGCAAATCAGATGCTCTGCTGAGCTGTTGGCGGGAACAAAACCATCCTCTCCACTAATACTCAGTTGTAGTCTTGTATTGTGGTAATGGTATAACATACAAATAGTTGGAATCCTAAGAGTTACAAATCCCTGATACATGAGAGAATTCAGCCAAAATAGAAAGTTATATTTCATAAGAAGTAATAAAAGCTTCTTCACTCCCCCTGTTTCCGTTAAGAAGAGCGGAGTAATTTCAAGTGCTTTGCTGGCACAACTTCCTATCTACATTAATAAAACAAAAAGAGCCCGCCTCCCCAAAAAAAAAGTTCCTGGGGGCAAATAAAATTATACATTGGTACCACACTAGTTGGTCAAAAGTCCTGGATTTTCTATGGTTGAGGCAGCTAAGGAAACACAAACTTGATGAGGATATAACATTTAACTAAATAAAAGTTCCATATCGTTCAAGCCCGCAATTGTTGTGCTATTTCTTGTGTATCAACTAGTTCTGGTTCTTCAATTCTGCTATGGCTGTAAGCTAGAATGCAATATGCGATTTGATGTATGTAAGATTCTTCAAGTGAACTGAAGTGGGACTTCAGGATCTTGACATTAAGCACAGACATGCAGCAAATAATCTCCTTTTAAAAGAAGGTGAGTGGAGAGGAGTTCTTTGTTAGCAGTGATCTACCTAGAGCAGGAACGAAGAACATGAAATTTGTTCAAAGACAGACTACGATTCTTTTGAACATTTGATACAGTTTAACCAATTATATTTCAGAATGTACATGAACTACGGGGATTATCTATTGTCCTTTCGAGGATTAACCTTTGAGGATTAAAAGAGCTCCTACTATACAATTAGCAAACTCTAAAATATTAACAGCAGACAAAAGTACACCAAATCATTGCTAGCAGCTAGTCTTCCCGATTGCTAGTGCCAGTTCAAAGCTGTACCTTAATTGCTGCAAGCCCCACCATAAGCAATAGAAATACTTTGCAACAAAGTCGGAGCTGACAACCTTTTTAACCACTGCACTCTCAAAAATGCCATATGCAAAGTTCTTTTGACCTGGATCACATTTTTTAAACACATTAGTTGTGCCTGCCCAAGCAACACGATCATCCTTCTTGAAGATATCACAATCTAAATACTGAACCAAGCATTTTCTAGGGCCTTTCTCATTTCCGCACATAGACTTCCAACAGTGCGTATACCGCTCAATGGACAGTAGATACCATGCAGCCCCCAGCACCTGAAAATTAAGGACACGTCATAAGCACAGTATAACTAGGGTGACTTGGAGAGTATAGAGAAAAGGAGAGGAAAGGTAGACATATTATTCAAAGAAAATTCCCAATTCTAATTACGTATTTCTGCTCTATTTATCATCATATTTTCTAGTACCGATCATTAATGCGTTTCAGTTTATAAGGCTTTTAAACTATTTGTGACTGTTGAATTACCACAATGTTAACCCCCTATATGCCATAGACAGACTGAGCTTCTGATAATAAATCGTCTCACTGACATGTTGGAATAACTTACGTGGCTAGCTAACATGTATAACAGCAGATTGTATGCAGCCCCAGCCCATGCAGTCTTTGTGACAACTCCTGTAGCCTTTATAATTTCAGAACTCAGTGGGAAAATCAGATATAATCGAGGAATGTACTGAAGCAAAACTATGAGCGCAAGAGCATTATTGTTGTGATCAGTTCTTGGACTTGCAGGTATAATGAACCAGATAACAATCTGTAAACATTTTTATGAAGAAAACAAGAAATCATTCATCCACGTTAGTGTACAGAAAAGGTGATACACAAACCATCCATCTTACAATCTTCCATAAGCGCCAGTCGGAATGGTTTGTGGATTCCGAACAGCTATTATCTTTTTCATTAAACCAATGACAATAGGGCGCCTTCCTTCCAACTTATTGTAAAGCATATGAAACAGTGAAACCCTACCAGTCCCACTAAAATAAGAAAGCATGTACTTTTCCAGGAACAGGACTAGGTATTTGTACCTTGTCTCTTAGGTGGAATAAGATGCAATTGTTGCATAGCAGCAGAAGAAAGCTAACAACTTGACATGTTAAGTATCAAAACTGACTCTAGACTGAAGCCCAATAAGTGTAGGCTACTAATTTACATAAGCACATTTCAGCCATGAATGATATTGCTATTTCAACTACATTTTATTAGTGCATCTGATGATTCAACTGGTATGGAGCAGTTGGGTTTAGGTTCAAATTGGTTTTCTCTTAGATTGTATCAAAACAGGTCAATGGGATACTCGGATTCAATTTGAGCTCAAGTTCTTCATCAGTACATTCAACAGAAAGTTGTAGTCAATCCGGATCAGACAAATTTCTGGTTGGACGACGTATATTGAGTCAATTAGGTATCAAAATCAAATCAAGCTGTGTTGTTCCAAGTCTAAGTCAAGTATGGTTTCAAGTTCTTTAGGTAATCAAGTCTCAAGTGTTGATTATGATGTATCTTTGGGATTTCTTTGACCAAATAGCAAGTCAAGAAATCTAAAACATTAAAACATCAAACGCCTAGATTTACATGAACATCGTACTACCTTTGAATGTGAGCAAGTTAACCTGATACAGTAAAGATGATGACTACTGAATGACAAAATTTTCAAAGCAAATAGAATTGCTCATTGGACAAGCATAAAAATCAACGATGTATAATAGCTTGCTTCATCAAGAATATTAATGCAAATAATAGTTTCATGGATAAACTGACACAGACATTGGCCAAGGCCTTGGTTGTTTTCAACTACTGAAGAGAAAGAAAAATCTCAATAACTATGCAACGATCATAACAACCACTCTGCAAAAAGTTTGTCATAAATTATGACATAAGAAAATTTGTTAATATGCAAAATCAAATTATTATAAACCTAGCATACCTGCGGTAGAGGCAATGTAGCAATGAGATCAATGAAGAAGTCAGATCTAATGTACCTCCGAGCAATCATCTTAGGATCCTTCACAAGCTCCCCCTTCCAAATATCCGAGAACTAGGAGCAACATAAGCCGTTCTAAATTTGATGATCAGGTGCAAAAGATAGAAGAGATCCGCAAAAGTCCGCATAAGGGTAACAAGGATTCTCAAATTCAAGTCCGTTTTTACACACGAGGTATTATCATCACCTCCTACACCAGGCAAATAGAAGTACAATGGGTCGATGAAAAGAGCAACCAAGCATGAGACAATGAAAACCTTGTTCCATTTCAGCACAATTTCACTTCCTGGGTCTAGTATCCTTTTCCTCCAGTTCTCCTGTTCTTTTTCGAAAACCTTAGGCTTACCATACTTAAATGGCTCAGTGAGTCTACCACTAGCCCCCAAACCACCAGCACTGTTAGGGTAAACAGATGAAAACCTGTAAGTAGAAGATGACTTCTCTAATCTTGTAGGATCTGTTTTTGGCAGTACAACATCTGGGTCTTTTTGGCACCAGAATAAAACCTATAAGATGTAAATATTACCCTCATCAACAACTATTATTCCCCAACTAAACCTAATCTTACCATATAAACAGAAGCAAAATCATATAAACAAAGTAAAAGTTAACAGATTGCTCATGACTTACCTCACTAGCTTCTCTTTCTTTAGCTCCATGACAAATGGGCTAGAACCCTAACAATATCCAGCTCAGATATAGAACAGAGAGATCAATGGTGAAAATTGACTCAAAATGGTTCTTGGATATAAAAGATTTACAAACCCGTTAAACCTGATGAGGTAATAACCCTAAAAGGCTAAAGAAATTGGAGGTAACTCAATCATGGGAAAGAAAAACATCATTCTTTCTAATTGGGCAACTCGGGCAAGTACTGAATCAGAAACCCAAAACCCCAAAACAGAAAGATGGCAATACTTCCAACTTGGATATAGCTGCTTGTGTACTTCAGTGGCAAAGAGGGGGAGAGACAGAGAGAGAGAGAAGTCAACGGATGTTGACTGGAGGGAGGAAGAGAAGAGTGACGAGCAATTCCAAAAAAATGGATTCTCACTGGACAGTACATGTCCAAGTTAGGTTAGTTTGTTCTTGCGAGCAAATTTTTTTCATCTATGATTTTTTTTTTTAATCAATTTCCATCTATAAAATTGATTGGAGTTAATAAGTAATCTTCTTCTTGTTCATAATCTATTGTTTTCGTTATAATGACTAACTGCAAGTTACAGCTAAAATTCTACAATCAGTAATATTTGGAAATATGATCTACATTTTTCCAAAATTTGACAAAATATTATTATTTTTTTTATAAAAACCGTTATTTTATTTTATTTTTGATGAAAACCGTTATTTTTTTGATAAAAGGACAAAATATTATTTTTAATTTTGATGTTTTAAAAATATTTGATATCTTTTTATGATGATGATAAAATATTTTTGGAACTTCATTTCTCCCAAATACTTTTTGTGACTTTCTAAAGTTAATGAAATGAGTCTCCAAATTGGACCCAAAAATTAAGAAAGCGTTTCTAAAAATTTTCTTATACTAAAAATAATATTTATAATATTTAAAATAAAGTATGGACGCATTAGTAATAAGCCTTATAAGCATTTTTAGCTATTAGATGTAAATTTTACAGAAAGGATTTTTGTACCACACAAATGATTTGATAGTTTGGTATATATAAGATTTATTTTTTAGGTGATTAAAATAAGATGTGATTTGGAGTAGGATGGATAAAAGTAGTTGAATGTGAGTAAGTATAGATAAAAGTGAATTTTTTTAGAATAAGTGTTGAGTGTAGATGGGGTGATTAAATGTAGGAACGTGTGATTGAGTATGAATTTTATGTAAATTAAAAAAATTGGTAAGAGTGGTTGAGTGTAAGAAGAACTGATTTGAATATAAATGAGAGTGCTTGTGTATAGTTTTTTTTTTAAAAAAATGAATAGTAATCGAGAATGATTGGGTGAGGTGGACAATCCTTAAAAGGGCAAGCCCAAAATGCACATTTGTCTTATATTTTATATTATTTTAAGCCAATTTGTCTTATTATTTCACGCATATACATTGAGGTGGGAAAATTTACTGTAACTAAAATCAAAACTCTATTTTTACTAGTAAAAATATATCAATATATTATTATTGATTTATCAAAATTTCTTATTTTAACGTCATATTTTTTATCTAAATACACCGCACATGTTAATGAAAATTCGGTATTATTTTGTCGAGTATAATGATCAAATTGTTGGAAATACTGATTTTTGTAACTATGAAGAACAATAAAAACAATTACAAAGCCTATCTAAATGAAGAAATATTAATTGAAACACAACGTTGGCCACTAAAACCACTTCCCTAAAAACTAATTACGCCCCACCCACTTATACAGAGCTGATGCAAATATCTAGTCTCCAAGTTAACACAGACATCGATCCCCTTCCATATGGTCATAAGTGACAAATTAGAAAATCACCAGCAAGAGTACTAATTATGTGAGGATGATTATTTTGAGAGAAAAAGAGAGTTTTTGCTTCTATGTGCAAAGCTTATCTAAATGTAGAGAAACCAAGCTAAGACAAGAAGGTAGCAACATAAAATCATGCCTTAACAAAGGCAAAACTAAAGATGAATCAAATCAGTATAAAATTGTTTACAACTGTCAGGAAATCTCGATGCAAAATTAACTCGTATAATTTATGGAGTTTTTGAAAAATAATAAATTAGTTTTGCTGAAAAAGTATGCGAGAGTGGGATACATGAACCCCTACCTTTCATGTCAAAGTTTCAATGTGAACATTTCCTTCTCTCTCTATGCAAGGCCAAAAAACACTGGAAAACTTGGAAAATTTCAAATTAACTCCGACATGAACTAAAATTCATTATAGGCAGCAGATTTTACTAAAAATAGACTGTATGTCCCCATGAACAGGAAGTGGTATGTAATCCCCCACATCAAGGGGCATGGATCCTCTGAAGCCCCATACCAAGATTCACTTGGGCTGCCTACATGTTTAGTACGAAGAACTTTACAAGCATCATATCAAATTTCAGACACTTTTCATGAAAGAGATTGACATCCCTTAACTTGAGTCAATTTTTCAGCCCATCCAACTAAAACGAAAGAAAGAGGGAAAAAGAAAGCAAAAATGATCACTCTGCTTAACTTCAAAATTACACAACCAAAAATCTCATTACATGAATCAAATAAAATCAAATGCAGAAATCTGACTGGGAGGGGGAGAATTTAACAACAGCCAGTTTGGGCTCAGTGTAAATTTAACAACAGCCAGTTTGGGCTCAGTGTAAATATGAAAGATGTACAAATTCGATTTATGTATGTTCAAAACTCTTACTGCTTGCTGTTGGTGAAAAGGATGCCATCTATCTCACAAATAAACCAACAATGGCACCTAGATATCCAGCCAGCTGCCAAAAATATGGGCATTAGCCCGTATTTCTCTAAGTTCAACATTGCAAAGCATACAGAAATACACAAGTGCATAAAACAGAGAGTACATCAAATGTACCTGACCCAGAATCCCCTTTCCTGTATGACCTTCAACGACTAAACCGGCAGTGAGACCCAGCATTGCCCATGCTCCGTTGATTGCTTCAATTTCACGTTCTCTCTGAAGTTGCAATGTAAAATTTCATTTTGATTTTATGTAACTTGGCATTTCATGGGGTAAAATATAAGCTGGAAGTAAAAGCTGGCAAAAGTTATAGGTTTGTAACTGATTTGCCTAAATTTACACGTCCTACTTCACACCCACCTGATTATCGATTGTTTCAAGAAAGTGAGAATCCTCTACAAATGGATTCAGTAATGCTGTCACATAGCAAGCAGATAGAGCACGTATCTGAGAGCTAAAGGAGACTACCTTAATTGAAAGAACCAGCTCTAGTTTTCTTTGAATAAAATAGGTTAAAAGTCCCAAATTGCTGTTCAGTATTTACAACCGCTTAATTCCATTTCAATACGCTTCAAAGTGACCGTTGCACAAGAATATAGACAGTACTTACCATGGTTGAGAATTTGCATGGAGAATATAATAAAAAATTCTAGTTTTAGGATGTTAAGGCTTAAACAATTTCTGGCACAAATAAGTGACTGTAGTTTGTAAGCAGTTATGCACTTATGTCGGAATAAAAGAAATTACAGACCTTGAGTTTCTCTTTCGCTTTAATTTCTTGCATTTGCTTTGCAGCTAGTCTCTTGGCCTCCACAGGATCTACCATGATAACTTCTTTAGTTGACCTTCCATTTCCGGAAGAATCCTGAACACCCCTCAAAACAAAACAAGAAAAAGGACGGAGCTCATAATGTGTCACTCCATAGTACTGCACCTTGCAGGCTAAGATAGAGAAAGTGAGGGAAGAGGACGATAGTGAGTGAGTTAGTGAGTGAGATAGACATAAAAGGAGTAGGTTAATGATCAAATAAAAGAAAGCTTTCCTCCAAATTTAATCTTCCTTTGGGAAAGGGTTTTTTTGTTTTGGGGGGGTGGATGTGCTAATTTATATGCATAAATATCATAGACTAGTTTCAACATAATAACTTTGCTCTCATAAATAAACACATTCTAGAATCTAGTCACAACACAAATGATCTTGACAGGTTACGCACAGAGCAGTCTTACAAATTAATTCTGAACATTATACGTTGATTGACCTATTTATGGGGCTATTTCAATTACTACCATTCATCTTTACCTGCTTCCTAAGTTCTCCTTTAAGTTTTAAGGTTGGATGGCACAGCATATGCATAACTAACGAAAAACTGAAGCTAAATCGGGTAAGTAATTTCATAGAATGTTGATTACGTGACACGTCACATACTAAAGAGAAAATACCTGAGTGAATTCAAACCAACTATATCGTAATTATTCATGTTGAGTCCTAGAATGCATACATTAGGATCAGCCAACAAACGAAATGCATGACGCCTGGTTGTCTGCAGGGACAATCTAGAATGCTGGAGTCCCATCAAATGCCATCTGAAGCAGAAATAGCTCAATCAGAAAAAGAAAAACCATCTAAGGAGCTAAACAAAACGATACATCTCAGTTTGAAATAAAACTCACACTCCAGTAGTCACGATATTTGATGAGTATATTTCACAAAATCAAGAATCTACTCAAGATCTGATACAAACTGGCAGAAATAAGGCCTCATAAAATTGCAAAAGCAAAGCCATTCCATTTAATATTCAGTATACCAACTCATTGCCTTCGATGGCAGCCCAACAAAATATGTTGGTATCACAATTGTTAGTTCTGTGATAATTGCTCACTTTTGAGATAGCCGAAAAGGTTGCAACGGTTGCTCTTAGCAACCTTTCCTAGCACTGGACTATAGTAGTGAACAAAAAGGATGCCTCACTCAATTTCCCTAAACTTTTTGTCCTTTTTTATATTTGTGTGGAACAGTGGATATCATTATATCAGCAGTTTTTAATGTAACATCCTTTAAAAAGCATCTCTCTCTAATTAAGAGGTAAGACTACTACCAACAAAGCATTGGTTGAGGTAATAGCGAACAACCCAATAAGGAGGAGAACACAAGTTCAAATTCCCGAAAGCACACTTATTGGCATAGCTTTGATCTTAAACGCTCGCGGCATGAAAGGAATTACACCCTTGGTTAAATCCAAAAAAAAAGAGATAAAACTGCTACATCTGACCCCATCAGGACTCAAATTATGAATTTGATTAGTTATATGTTTCTCCGTAATTTAAGACATAAGAGGAACAAGCAAATTCAAGCTTGCTTCAAGTAAATTTTGAGATTGCTTAGTCTAACTCATCAACAAAGGGCATAAATCTTTTGGATTGAAATGAGAGATCCTAATTGCTAAATGGTATTGAATGGGCTTATTAGTGCAGGAAGAAACTCAGCAATACAGAAGACACTAAAAGGCAGTGTAAAATATATAACTAGGTCCTCATTGGTATTGGAAGGTATTCAAAGAAACAGAAAGGCAGTGGAATAGTGCTGATTGCTGAATGATATTGAATTGCGCAGAATGAAACTAAATGATACTCTATGGTGAAAATGGGGTTCAAGTGGGCAGCTCCACAATTCAGAGGTGTTTGCATTCCAAGTTACAAACTGCTCATGATGTTTGCATCAAGACAAAGAGTACGAGACTCGAGGCAAATAAGCTAAACAGACATAAGCATGTCAAGAATTTCAATGATGAAAAATTCTCCGAGATTTCAAAACACGTCTATTGTGCACCGAAAAATTGCTAAAAAGGACTGTGTTTTCCCTTTCCAGAGTCCTGGGAAAGCATTGTCCAGTGAGGCTATGTTTGAAACAGTTAGACCCTATTCATAAAGTGAAGATTTTTGCCAAAATACCATATCTTTGTCTACAAACTAAAATCGCCCCACATAACACTAGCATTTCTCTCAAAAACTAGCAAGCCAAATTGCAAATTCAACAAGCTCGGCAAAATAAAATTGGGGTTTCTTTGATACAAGAGATAAATAATCCCCACTTTCCAACTATCCAGTCGTATGAATAACCTAAAATAGAAGACAAGGGCATCCATAACTTATCTTAATATCAAACATTCACAAATGCATTTGAGAAGGCATTGAAGAAATGAAAGAGAATTGAAGAAATGGGTATTGTAAGAACTTACACTGAAAGTGAAGAGGAGTGCTGGGAGAAGAAGGGTTGGCTTGGGGTGGAAGGTATGTATCCGGTGATGGTGAGAGTTGAAGGCGCCATTTGAGGTTAGAAGCTACACTTTTCAACCTCTCTCTATCTCTCTTCCAATTATATTTTGCTTATTCCGCCCTGCCCCAAGCTGAGGATTTGAAAGTACGGGACAAATTTGAGGCAATGCTCTCTCCGCTAGTCTCCTTCATCCCCTGTCGTTTGGGAGAAGAGCAGTACACGTCTTCACTATTATCCCATCCGCCGAAGAGAACAACTTCCTTTTTTTTTTTTTTTTGTTCTTTTATAGGAGCTATAAAAGATTGATAATGAGCAAATAAATTTTTATGACTACGAGATTATAACCAAAGTTTTTGCCAAATAGTTTTCCACCTTCGTTGATTAGCTACAAATAAAAATACAATATAATAAGAAATCAAAAATTCAAAATTTCGGTCCATTAAGTCAATTCTTCATTAATAAATTTTTGTTAGATGTTCCCTATTAAAATTTTTGTTTTTAGATGGTGAAGGACCTTATGCCACCAAGCTTTTATGATAAAAGTAAAATAAGATTTATTTCAGTGAGGATAATGGATTGGAAGAGATAAGTAATCATGTTATACTAAAATTAATTCTCCGATAAAGCATATATTTGTGAACCAAAAAAGAGAGAGAATGCACCAAATTCTTACCCGAGTTTTGAACTTGAGCCCTCGAGCTGGGGAAGTAGTTGGATGGATGGCTAACAAAGCTAATGATGATATCCTTGGTCATGTAAGACTCAAGGCTAATAAGTCCACAACTCTTGGCAATCTAAGACAGGGCTAATATGTTAACATCTCTTGGTCATTTAAGGTTAAGGCTACTAAGTTAACATCTCTCTGAAACAGCAAAAACATATAAAATTAAATGACAACCAATAAGTAACAAGTGATAGAGTTAGTACAAGTGGTAAAAGGTGATAATCAAGCTGATAATACTCTTTCGTATGAGACTATTTCTTATAAAATGGACACTATTATGGTGATTTTTGATAAAAATTAGGGTAATTATTAATTTATTTACGAGTGATTGTGATAAAGTTACTTTTAGAAGAACTATTAGTCACCTAAAATAAAAAGAAACTGATTTGAACATATTATTAGTCACATTAAAATCACTAAAAAGTTACTCTACAATAGTTATCTCACAATAATTGTGATGTGAAATGGTTTCAATTAAAAATTTATATATTTTTTAATACTAAAAACGGATAAGGTTAAATTAGTAAACTTCAACAAGTACATGAGTAACAACATTTAGTTACCTTCAATAGGTTTTTGAAGTTCCATCACATATGTATAGATCTAATAAGAGAGTTACTTTTGAAGGGTTGGAGAGTATTTAATTTTTTATTCAGAAGAGTTGAATTTCTGTGTTTGGGTTGATAGAAATTAAAGATACAAATAGTGAAGTAGATCACATCAAGGTGCAAGTCAAGTGCATGGATTCGAAAGCACAAGGAATAGTATTTAGTTTTAGGGATAGGACGAGGGTACCTAGAATGGCATCAAGGCTACCTCCCAACTCGAGGGTAAAAGGATCAAGTACTGTCACTTGTAATATTTCTTAGTGGATTATCTAAGGTGTCAATTGGGGCTTCCTCATACCAAGCGAGTGTTATGGCAGTGATAAACACTTTGTACTTTCATCCCGATTTGAACTTTAGTAGAAACAATTTTTTTATAAATTGTGCAAAGAAGTTGAGATGATTCGTGTGTTAGGATCAAAGAGTTGTCAAACAATGAAATTAGGAACAAAAGTAATATCGCAGTTCGGGGCACAAAATTTTTAACGTGGAAAACCCAAATCGGAAAAAAATCACGAACAATGCACTAGATTTTGAGTAGTTTACAAGAATTTACCCTCAAACTCTCACTAGCCTATACACTTGTAATTCACTACTCTCTCTTAATCAATAATGGAGGTTTAGCACCGATTAAATAGCCATAATTAGTCATACAATATTTACAAGCAATTAAACCAAGACATTAAACACAAAAACGACAAGAAAACAAGCATTCGAGGAAGCACCCACATGGCACAGCCGTGCCAATAGGCATGGGCATGACCGTGCCTGTGTTCTCGCCCAACTTTTGAGTTTTGCTTCGCGTTTTTCCCGTCCATATCCATGACGTCATGTCCACACCACATTTCCCATGACCATGCCAACTTCTTTGCTTGCAAAATCCGAGCACAACCAAACGATTAGGCTTTATAACCCAACATCGTGGGCTAGGACTTTAAGTTTATACTTGATGTCTATATCCCCCGAACTTTTGAGCACAATTAAATAGCTCACACTTATCATTATAAAAAAAAAAAATGGGGCTTTCTTTTTGTCTGTTGACAACTCAAACTTAGATGGATTTATTAAAATAAGGGTTCAATAGGAACTTACCATTTTAAAAAGTAATTACAGACTATTTGTATTTATCATAGTTAATATCAAGTTTAAAATTTTTTAAAATTTTCTTATTTGCCCTCCAATTCACGTTATAAAAGTTTTAATTGCGCGAAAAATTGAATATGCACAATCACCCACATGCGTAATAACTAGTTTAGACATTCTCTGACTTTATATTAACATTCTACTCTTCTATATCTAGACCCGCCTTTATTCCCCGCCCCCGCCCCCACCCCCACCCCCATGACAATGTTTATATGGTGGATACGGGATATCTAATCTTATTTAGCCTATCAAATTATGAATGAGAGAGAGAGAGACTCACCAGTAGCAGCGGAGGTGGGTTTGTCCTTGAGATGATTCAATCCCACCTCCCCATCGACAAGGGTTCATATGTCCAAAATTAGTAATCAACTTCCTCACTTCTTCACAATTCATGCTTGCTAAAAAGATTCAGGCATTTCTGAGATACGATTAACCTTGCCCTTTTTTTTTCCATTTTTCTTAGAATTCCATTTGAAATTCCTCAAAAAAAAAAAAAAAGAGTGCTTCAATGTGAAAGTTTAGAGGAAACAGGGACCAAATCGCCTACAATTAGGCTCACCAACGGCTAGTTAACCATTACTAGGGTTTAATGGCGATCGGTGAGCCCAACAATGATTGATTTGGGTTTCACTCTTGCAAGATATCAATGACAAGGAACAAACACAAGTGTGTGTGGCTAGCGAGGTGTGCTTGGGTGTTTTAACTTTTGTCATGTTTACTACCAACAATTTATGAGTAATAATAATTACTATAAAGAGATTGTTTACATAGTTTTGCTCCATTTAAAATAGGTTTTGAAGCACGTGGATCCTCAATCATCCTAATTTTTTTATAGGAAAAATCCCAATGTAACCAATTTCATTAATGTTGTCCATGACCTTACATGTTCGATCCACTTTGTTAATGAGCTTACCCTAACACAATCAAATCCAATACATTACTTATCCTTATGAGAGAAATTACAAACAACACTTTTACACTCCAATCAAAATATATATTTGACCCGAATTTAGTCCCCTAAACGTGTGAAGTGGTAATAGAATATAGTAAACTTACTCACAACTTATAACAAGGCGTTAAACCTATCGTAATTTGACTAAACTTACGCACAAGTTATAAGGTGGCCAATTATTTTATGTCGTATGTTAAAACTATCTTAATTTAACTAAACTTACGCACAACTTATAAGGAGGCCAATTATTTTATATCGTATGTTAAAATAATTTGACTATCTAATGATCTACGAGAAGAAAACATAGAAAAATTTACAAAGTTATTCTGGTTTAATACAAGTTGAAAAAATCATAAAAGTGAATTTAGTTGTCTAGGAAATGATCCTAGCCCATAAGGTTAATAACTACTACGCCTTGTCCCTTATAGTTAAAAAATATCACTCCTCACATAACTCCTTACTACTCTTTATTTATTCTTAACGCTAAATCTTAGCATCCGAGCTTACTATTAATTTTAATAGCTAAAATGAATAGAATTTTGATAATTTATTAATTAAATTAAGCTTAAGCCCTGTTCGGCAACATCGTTTGAAGTAGCTTTTAGCGTTTTGATCAAGTCAAAACACTAATCAATCAAATATTAGCGTTCGGTAAGGAAGTGTTTTAACTAGCGTTTACAGTAACTTTTAGCGTTTCAAGTAGTGTTTCTTAAAAGTTAAGAATATTAGCTTTTCACATTTCAAAGTAGCGTTTCATATTTTTTGACAAAAAACCCTTCATTCATCTATATTTAACAAATTATTTATATCTTTTTACGTCAATTTACAATAATTAGCTAACTCAACCGCTAAATTTATCGAACATATTTATTCAACTGTTCAATTGAACAACTATCCGCTAACCGCTAAAATCTAACAGCTTATCGCTACCTAAACAACTATCGCCTACACAAACAAACTATCCATTACTCAAACAAATTTCATTTTGCGAACAAGCGCCTTAAAAGTCAAAATCCATTTTGCCTCAACCTAACATATCTTGGGTGGGATTTGAGAAAATGATGCAAAGCCTAACCTGTTCTTATCCAAAATCATTATTTCATGAGACGAATTTGTTTACATGTGAAAAAATAGGAAGACAAAAACAGATTAAATAAATAAACAAAATAGTATAAAAAGAATCTCATCTCAACACAAGAAAACGTCATAGCTGCATGGATGGATGGAGGAAACCAACACGTTCACACAGGCTAAGCAACAAAAAATTGGCTAACTGAGTTTGCAAATACATTGTCAACATCCTACCTCACTGTTGACCGTCGAGATCATCATTCAAATTTTCAATAATATCTTGGTTTATATTAAACCACTTCACCAACGACCCACTTCAATCCTCATTACTTACACAATCATATGACACTTCAATTACCTGATGCAGTCTGTACCAGACACTCGACATTCGAGCATGAGTCATGGTCATTAGAGAATGACACTCCTGACACTATAGATTTAGCTTAAAAATCCTCGAAAACTTCTTACAAATGGCCAAGACCAGCCAAGGGCCATGTATTGATATAAACACTTGTGCCTGAGCCCAAGTAACAAAGGTTATATAAGACCTTGCGAACAATCTGCAGAGCATGATCCAAATCAGGAAGGCTCAAGACTAAATTAGCAAGGCGTAATAGTAAACTGCTCATACTGCAAACCATCAGTCCATCGCGCAAGCAATATCAGTAACCAGGCATTTGACCAGAAAGTTACATGCTCTGGAAGGTGGCTGCCAAGAAAACAACAGGCTTGAGAACCAGAACAGAGTTCCTTCTCACAATCTCATTTTCAAGAAGGATGTATAGACAAATTCTTCAGTAGTTGCATGTTGGATCTCCTATAAGCAACATCTATTGGGCAACCACTCGTTAGAAGCAAACAACTATACACCTGTAACTGCAATTGCAATTTGCAATACACATAGACCTGCGATTGCAACTACGAAACCTGGTTTCTCCTATCAATTTGATCAACTACCATTCTTCTGTTCACAACAAGCATTAGTCAACTACTTGCTACAAATAAAACCCCCTCCCCCAAAAAACAAAAAAATCACCTTGCCTAGGCAAGACTCGAGGTAAAGACAAGTCCTAACATTCCCCAATCGCCTTGCCTAGGCAAGACTCGAGGACATTCACTACTACCAGGATACAACAGCCAATGCCAAAATAACTAGCCTAGGGAAGGGTCTAGGGAAGTCCAAATATACTCAAACTCATACCTGACATGGAGATATGCATCTCTGGGTATGAGAATTAGCTCAATCTAGATAATCAGAAAGCTACATAAAAGGAAAATATTCCAGTTTCTCACAAACTATTATGTTGAGAACCACTTTAAAATTTGATTCTTTTTGGGGTTCTTTTTGTTTCTTTTTATTTATTGGGGGGTTGAGCACTGATTCTCAGTCTCATGCTATGAATTATTCTAGAATTGTTTCCTCTCAAACACAACACAAGTTACCCATAGAATTTGCAACACTGTACTTATGAAAAAACTTATTACAAATCAACACACTAAAAAAGCAACACTGCATATTTGCTAAATTTCGATCCAGAACTACAAATTCCATAAGAAAAAGTAGTAATTCATGTTGAAAGAAGGCGTAAATATACATGAATTTAGAGCTACAAGCTTCCCATCCAGGAAAACAAAAAGGGGGGAAAAAGAAAGGGAAGAACTTACATTATGAAGCTACAAAAAAAACCATAATTTCCAACTGCTACCCACAAGCCGCCCATAATTGCTCCCAATCAATCACAGCCGTCCGTTTCGCCTCGGAATTCCCCAATCGGAGGGAGCTCCGGCAAACCGGGCAAGCGGGGACCTTCAAGAGCCACTTATCGACGCAATTCAAGTGGAAAACATGCTTACAATTCGGCAAAACCCGGCAAATTTCTCCCTCCGAGAGATTATCCAAACAGATCGCGCAGATTTCCGACCCTCGGAATCTCGATTTCGGGAGGGTCTTGAGCTCTTCCGGGGAGTACCCAGACGAGGAATCGTCGTTTCCCGAGATGGGTCGGCGTTGCTGTTGCCTCCGGTGGTGCCGGCGATGGAGGGCTCCGCCAGCGATGCATAGATGAATGAAGATGATGGCGGCAACGCCGACGAAGACGAAGAAGAGAGAAATTACAAGCGCCATAATGAAGGCTTGGAGGAGTAGAGAGAGGAACCTTGGGTTAGCTTCGCCGGCGGCGGGGTTGCGGTTGTGGGGATATCTCTGGGGCTAATTCCGGCGAGGGTTCTTGCTGGAATCTGGAGGCGTCGGCGGGGATCGGACGGCCAGGATTGAGCGCGGTGATGGCATGTTGATGGCGGCGATTGTTTCTCGGCATCTGAGCGAAATTTGAGAGAGGGAGAGGGAGAGGGAGAGGGAGAGAGGGGGCATAAGTAGGAGAGGAAGGGATATTCTTTGATTAATACCAGGAAATATGAAATTTTGGTAAATTTATTTGTTTGGATTGGACCGCCGTAGGGATGGAGGGAGAGCGAGTTAAGTCTGTGGGCTCATGTGAAGGCAGAGGATAAGGTTCTTTCCCTTTTCCAATTCGATTCTTATTTGTAGTACAAGATATAACTGCAATCTAAATAACAAAAAAGAAAACGGAAAAAGATTTTTTTCTTTTTTTAAGATATTACAAGTGTGTTGAAAAAGGTTATTTTTGACGTTGACTTCACAGATATTTTTTGACATGGAGTGTAATATCAAGTTGTATTGAATCATTGAGATAAAACTTCAATATCAATTATTCTAGAGTTGGAAAAATCTAATCTGACCTATACTTTTAAATTTGTCTGATTTAAAAAAAATTAGACAGGAATACTTTTTTATAATTTGAAATTAGTCCGAATTTAAAATCAGTTTGTATCCGATTTTTGCAAATCGGGTTCGAGTTGATCGGATTTTTTGAAGGGTAAATAGTTGAAATTTTATGCAGGGTAAAAAGAGTTAAAAAATTCGAATTTTTTTGGTTCAGGCCAACCAACCCACGGATGCTCTTTTCAGCGGTAACCTGATTTGGAAACCCTAAAGAGTGATACATAATCTACCCTAATTTTCGCTTCAATCCCTCGTTCATTCTAAAACCCTAAAAGCATCTTCAATGTAGGCGCATCGGACGAGACATGCCGGACTAGACGCGATGTCCCACAGCAGACGCACAACTTCTCGAGGCGAGCGTGCAAGCGCGCCCATGGCGCCACCCGTAACAACTCGTCCCTAATTATAACGTATTAACATAATCCCTCAATTATAAAGAACACGTTTATTTTAATTTTAAGGTATTTTCATATCATGTTATATATCTATATGTGTACCAAATTTATTTTTGCGTAACCCAAACGTAAACGACGACGATGGATGGCTAATATTTACGATATAATTCATAAAGTATCGATCCCCAAAAATATTATTTATACTTATGTTCACATAATCTATGTCTAATTCCTTCAATCCTAAATATTTAATATAAATCCAATTTTTTATAAATATACTTATATATATATAGATATACATACACATATATATACATATAAATATATACATACTTATCTAGCTAGCACACTTTAAACAACAAACTAAATCAACATCCCATATAAACACTACCCCTACTAATGAGAATAAACCAAATTTTAGTACAAATACTAATAATAGGATAAAAATAAGTAATAATCTTAATAATTAACAATAATATAATAAAAATAATTATAATAAAATAGCAAAAAAAATAATAACAAAATGAAGCTGATAATATTAATGATAATTAAATAGTAATAAAAATATTAGAGGATTAAGATGGGTTTTGGGGTCAAATGAGGGCTCGACACCCCAATTACACAAAGCAAAGCTTAATAATTACCAAATCACTAAGTTAACATGCACCATTAACATTTGTCATCAACAAAACACAGCCTATGCCAACAAAATCATGTAGATAACCGTTAAAATCTAGTATAAATAAGTTTGATTAGCAGAAAAATTGGCCCAAAAATCTAGTTTAAGGTAATTCTCTCTCTCCTCTTGCACCTGACCATCAACCCAACTTCGTCCACTTCCACAACCCACCACCGACCTCTTCATCCGACCATCACCGACCATAACTCTTCACCACATTACACCGAACCAAAAGAACCCTTCCGACCACCATTCCGGCCACCCGATCGCCGAAAAACGCCTCCAAACCCATCATGTTCACCAACTTTTCACCACCACCTTTCATCTTTATATACTCTCCCTCTCACCTCCGGCCACCCTCTACAAGCTCCGGCCAGCATCACTCCGGTGGCCCAGCCCCTTAACACCGCCAACCACCTATCACCGGCCCCACCGGCCACCAAACCTCCAAAAATAACCTAAAACTTCAAAACCTCCAAACACATTAAACCCCTAAACAAACCTTCCCTTCCGCCACCCACGGCCAGCCACTACCCGACCACCGGCGACGACCAAACCGCCTCCACCTGTAGACTCCGACTGCAGCCACCAGCGCCACCACCGCAGCCCACCCAAGCTCTCTCTCTCTTCTCTCCTTTATGCCCTAAAGTCCCTTCTTCTCAAAAACCAACCACCACCACCACCAACTACCCTCGCCACCGCCGCCAAGAGCCACAACCAAGCACCGGCAGCACCGCCAACCACCGGAGCACTACCTTGCCGCCACCGGATTCCACCAACAACCACCACCTTTGCTTCTAATCACTTCCTTAGGTAAAAACCCTAACCCCGAGGATTATATTAACCTCGATTTAGCATTTAAATTAAATAACTTAGATAAAATATGAAATTTACGTAAAGTATAATCAGATTAGTAAAAAGGAAAAATTAATTATGCATGCATGTTTTAGTTTAAACAACCCTTGTGATTAAGTAATTTTAGAAAGAATAAAAATGGTATAATAATGTTAAATAGTTCATTTATAAAAGGAATTCATGTTTAATTTAGTTATAATAATCAATTAAAATTTGCATGCATGTTAAGTAAAAAATTAGTAGTATGTTAATACATGAATAAACAATATTAGTTCATAAAAAGAATGATATACTAAAGATTAATTAGTTATTATGTGCATGTTTAAATGATAAACAAAATATTGACCTAGTTATAAACTTAAAGTGACTAGTTAGCTCCTAATGCATGCTTAATGAAATAAACTAGTAATAACATGAAATATAGTACATGTTTAAATGACTAAATCCTAATACATACTTAATAAAATTATTACATAAACTAGTAATCACCTAATGAATAAATGCATGTTTAGAATAATAATTTACAAGTTAGCTAAGACAAAAATATTAGAATACATGTTTTAATTCTATAAATGATTCATGTTAAAGACTATTTACTTTCATGGATAAAATGATTTAGCTAATTACAATAACATGAGGCATGAACAACTATTCATAAAGCATAAATCATGTCAATTATTATAACTCAAGAGATAAGGTTATTATTGATAAACTAACCAAGTAATGTAAATTCTTATTAATGAGATTTATCTTAAAACTCTATTTTAAGGACCATCAAAATTGACGTCCGTTCGGGTCCTATGCAAAGATCATCAAAAGCGGATATACCATCAGCACCATTAGGTACGTTCATTGATCGTGCCCTTCAATGTTTTATTTACAAATCAAGATCGGATATGGCCGACATCAACAACAACAAAGAATCATTTGCAAACAGTATTTGTCATCATTAATATGGACCCGCCCATCAAGTGCCATTATTTGGTACGCCTCAATATCCAGAGTTGGTAACACCGTAATCGCTGACCGCCTTCAACCGGACTATCCGATCGATCCGGGTGTGTGCACATGCGTTTAGGGAAACCCGATGATCGTAAAGGATCCATTCATATAATTAATTAGCAACAATTTAATATTATTCACTCTCCCTCATTTATAAAATGAATTGAAATGCACGTACTCAATCCAAATATTTCTAACTTATATTTTACCGCATAATAATGAGCGTATTGAGTTCGACTCACTTTGCAAAAATATTTTTTTGTTTTGTTTTAGGTAATTTTCGAAAGTCCCGTAAGGTAAATATTCGGACATAGCAGCTCGCAGGAGACCTCGTTGGTTGGTTTAGTGGTTAGGAATGTTGTTTGTTAATTAAGAGTCATGTTGTTACTACCGTTTGTCAATATTCATAGGTTTCGGTTGTATCTTTTATTAGTTGCCTATCGTTAAGTTAAATTTACATTCTTAACATTATCAAACCAAGCCTTGCCCCGTCCACTGGACAAGGGCGGCAGTAACGACTCCCCGACCTTCCTTTCGCTACGCTAATCTTCGACTAGCGGCTTGATTAGTCCAAAATCGGTGATTACGGGGTTCGGGCGTTACACCACCAGTTGGAAGAGCTCGCGCTAACGTTTCGTCTTGTGATTTGTAACACCCCGAATCTTAATCGTATTTAATTACTCTAAAATTGTGTTTTATCGCCTTAATATTGTTTGAAAGTAGTGAGTCACGTGAAATTGTGGGCGGACGTACGTATTAAAATTATATAATTTATTTCATTACGAATTAATAAATGTTTATAGGTAAAGATAATTATTTAAAAATTTTTAAATTCATAGAAATATACAACACAGATTTTGAGTTAGAAAGATTAATCGATATGCTTAATGAAAAAAAGAAAAAAAAGTTGTTGAAACATGATGGCGGTGTAGTAATGAAACAAAAGGGGGGTTATTACTTACTTCGAAATCAAAAACCCAAAGTCTCACAACTCCATCCTCTCTCCTTCATCACTTCCCTTCACAATCTTGTCTTGCCACCACCAGCCAGCCCACAGTACGGTCTTTCCGCTGTCGCAAGCAAGCCTCCACTGGCGACCACCGACACCTTGCCGCTGCCACCAAGTTTTCTTCCCCTTTCCCCTGTTTCGCATCGGCAGGGGCAGACCCTGCCACTACTCTTGCCGCTCGGACTCGCTGCCGGTGCCATTCCCTCGGCCGCCGTCGCCGCCAATCGACGCCTAAGCCGCCGCCCTCCAATAGCCAACTCCACACCGAACCCCCATCATCCATTTTCATCTCTAACCTCTTTTGAGATATATCTCTAACCCTTAATCTCTAAGAAAATTGTATTTGGGAAAGCTTTCAACTCCCAATTCTACCTAGGAATGTTCAAATTCATGTTGTAATTGAATAAGTAGACAAATAAATGTGAGTTTTGAATTGATTGTGGTGGAATTAGTAGAACCTTGGGTAGTAATTGAAATATAGTTATATATGAAATTAGGGTTGAGTATATGTTCATAAGGTATTGGAAATTAATTTGAGTTTATTCAAATTGTGAATATGCCTGTTGAATTTCTATAAGAGAATAGATTGCTTGCTTGTGCAAAGATTGTTTGAGTTGTAAAAGCATGTTAGGGAAGTGGAGTAGACAAAATGAGGTGATGTTAACCCTTGAAAAAAAAAATAAATGAGGTGGTTTTTGTGGAATTTAATTAGGTAATTATGTAATTTGCTAAAATTGATTTGAGGAGTATGTGGTTGTGAATTGGGCAAGTCATGTTTGGATTTAAAAGTAAGAGTACTATGTGGGTATTGCAAACCCTCAAAGTAATTTTAATTTCAAAGCCCAAATGAGTTTGTTGTTGAATTTAGGTGTTGTAATTTAGTTGAGTTTATAGAGATAAATTAGGATATCTCTCATGTGAATGGATGGGGAAGAAATGAGTGTGGATTACGAAAACTTGTGGGTTTCATTACTTGTTTTTATGAGGCGGCTTCATGTTCCCTGAATTCACATGTTTGAGTTGGTTATGAATCGAATTGGATGGACAAGTTGTGAATTATGATGTGAGAATTTAAATTTGGTTTAGTGATAGGCCAATTGGGATTCAAATTGGTTACCGTTGATGGCATTTGATGTTGGTAAAACGCAACAGGGAAGGGGATGCAGCAGGTTCAAGTTCTGTTATGAATCGGTGTAGCAAATTAATTAGTTGGTAAATGTTGTTTGACTTAAATCTTCTTGCAAATTGATTATGAGTAAATTGAAATAAACTCGAACCTTAAACGAATCAAACCTCGAAATTGTGTTGAACTCGAATCTGCAAGTTTTAAACTTGAACTTGTATGAAATTGTGATTAAGTAGTGGTTTATAAATGCAAGTTTACACCAAATTCATTCTGAATGCTCTTATATAAGTTTGAAACGATTTGAGAGTTGAATCAAAGTTGCAGATTTTAAATATGTGATCGACTAATTCATCAAATTTAATATATGATTTTATGTGTTGCTTGCTGTGAAAAATGACTTATAATGGCTTGAAACCCGCAAAGGAGCTTATGAATAACTAAATAAATAATGACAAGTTATTAACGATTCAAGCTAATTAGAGGTTTAATATATTAATTAATTAATGTACATTGCTAGAAACTTACGAATTGGACTCTTATGAGCACGTGATACTAAACCGAAAAAAAAAAATACAAGAATGAGTTGCATGTGGAGTGTTGAAAGGAAATAAATGATATCCAAGGTACGTTATTGCTTGTACCTTTTTCAAAGTGTTTATCTTTATGATTGAGTTTCCTGTTTTAATAATATAAATAATTTGGACCCACTTCACAGCCACAGCTCACGCTTACGTAGATTTATCAGTAGATTTATCACGAGCTTACGCTTACTGCACACGCTACAGCTTCACGATTCACGCTCCAGCTTACGATACGACTACGCTTAAAGACACGATGCATAGCTTACGATACAGCTTACGATTCACGCATACGCTTATGACACACGATACAGCTATGATTAAAGACACAAGCATGAGCTTACAATTTACAGCATACAGCTATAGGGCCCTCCTCGATCGATCGAGATAAATGAATGTATTGTTTATACAAATCACGATTACATATATGATGATCTCACAGTAACCGCCATGACATCCACACGTACGTAAATGAATCCTAAACTATTTCAAAGATTAACGCATAGTGACATTACTTCGCTTTTACACATAAATAACTTTTGAAACCGATTTTAATTATCCGCCCGCGCTCACCGATCGTTATAGTATTTTTTACAAGCACAAGGGTAGCGCATCGGGCCTATGGCTCATTCTTGTTTTTTTAATGTTTTTTAAATGTTTTTAGGGAAAGAAAAGAAGGTTAATGTCGGTAGGAAGTGTCAAGAGCAAAGGAACCAGAAAGTGTTGACTCGGAGCGATGGACCGGACTTTGGTTTTTATTCTCGAGTGTTTTAGGGTTGACTGTTGATGGTAAAATTGTTAAATGTCATAATGTATTTCGAGGAATACGATATTATGTTTGGTGGTTTAAAATTATGTACATATTGGGTTGATGTTACGAGATTTTAAATGTAAGTGTTGGATAAATTGAAAAGATGATTGTGTGTTTTGTTGCAATGTTAGCCTAGCCTCTCGAGTAGGGACGGCAGTGACGTCCTAATATGACATTGTTTTCCGCTGCCTTGTCATAGTATATTTATCCAATAAGTGTGTTTTGTATAGTGATTATGTTGGGCGTTACATGATTGGTGGGTGGAAGACCCTCCTTCTCTCTTTCTCTCGGTCTTTTTTTCCATCTATCACTGTCTCTCTTTAAGATCTGAACTAATCTTCAAATAATGCTATTTTGATTGCAGATTGTCGCCTTGATATGGTCATACAATGATATCCTTTTGGACTTTGGAATATTTTGGCTTTATATAATGTTATTTTGGTTAAAACATTTGATGAATTTGTAATATATCAAACTATAATCCATCCCTTACACTATTTCAGTTATGTACGACTTAAGTTGGCTGGTTATGATATATTGGCTTTTGACTTTTGTATTTGTGCATTTAGGGTAGTAAATTTAATTGTATTTTTAAGTTTTTATCTTTAAATTTTCACGTAGTGTACTCGTAACAACTCGTCCCTAAATATAACATATTAACATAACCCATCAATAATAACAACCATGTACATTTCAATTTCAAAGTATTTTCATGTCATATTATATATATATATATATGTACCGAAATTATTTTATAGGACCCCGACGTAAACGGCGACGATGAATGACTAATATTTACAATATAATTCATCAAGTATCAACTCCCAAAATATATTTATGCTTATATTCACATAATCCATGCCCAATTCCTTCAATCATAAAGATTTAATATAAATTCAATTTTCATAAATATACTTATATATAGAGGTATACATACACACATATATATATACACATAAACATATGCACAACATATCTGGTTAGCACACTTTAAGTCCATAAACATCTAATATCAATTTTTAGAACTAGTCTAACTAATGAGGTTAACCTAATTTTGGTACTTAATAGGATAAAAGTAAATAATAAACGTAATATTAGCAAAAATATAATAAAAATAATTATGAGAAAAATAGCAAAAATAATAATAGATAATAATAAAACTAATAATATTAATGATAATAAAATAATAATAAAAATAATAATGGATTATTATGATTTTTGAGGTCAAATAAGGGGTTGACACCCTAAATAACATTAAGCACTCCTGATTAATTGACAAATCATCCATTACACTTGCATTGCTACATTTGGCAACCCTAAACTCAACTAATGACAACAAAATCGTGCAGGTAACCCTTGAAATATAGTATAAATAGGCTTAATTATTAGAAAATTTGGGCCCAAAACTGGTTTAGGCAACTTTCTCTCTCGTCCCGCACCTGGCCATTAACCCAACTTCGTCCACTCCCACAACCGACCACCGACCTTTTCAGCCGGCCATCACCGACCATAAATCTTCACCACATTGCACTCGAACCAAAAGCATCCTTCCTACCATCCTTCCCGCCACCCGATCGCGGAAAACCGCCTCCAAAACCATCATGTTCACCAACTTTCCACCACCACCTCTCACCTTTATATACTCTCCCTCTCACCTCCGGCCACCCTCTACAAGCTCCGGCCAGCATCACTCCGGCGGCCCAGCCCCTCTAACGTCGCCAAAACCCATCACCGGCCTACCACCGCCCACCAAACCTCCAAAAATAACCAAAACCCCAAAACCTCCAAACACATTAAACCACCAAACAAACCTTCCTTTCTTCCACCACCCACGACCGGCCACCACCTAACCACTCGGTGACGACCGGACCGCCTCCACCTGCAGACTCCGACCGCAGCCACCGATGCCACCACCTCAGCCCACCCAAGCTCTCTTTCCCTCTCTCTCTATCTCCTTTATGCCCTAAAGTCCCTTCTTCTCAAAGACCAACCGCCACCACCCAATACCCCCGCCATGCCGCCAAGAGCCACCACCAAGCACCGACAAGCACCGCCAACCACCGGAGCACCACCTTGCCGCCACCGGATTCCATCAACAACCACCACCCTTGCTTCTATTCACTTCCTTAGGTAAAAACCCTAACCCTCAAGATTATATTAATCTAATTTAGCATTTAAATTAAATAACTTAGATAAAATCTGAAATTTACAGTAAAGTATAATCAAATTAGTAAAGAAGGAAAATTTAATTATGCATGCATATTTTAGTTCAAATAATCTTTGTGATTAAATAATTTTAGAAAGAATAAAAATAGTATAATAAATTAGTTCATTATAAAAAGGAATTCATGTTTAAATTAGTTATAATGATCAATTAAACTTTCACATGTATGTTAAGTAGAAATAAGTAGCATGTTAATGCATGAATAACAATATTAGTCATAAGAAGATTGATATACGAAAGATTAATTAGTTATTATGTGCATGTTTAATGATAAATAAAATATTGACCTAACTATAAACTTAAGATGACTAACTAATTCCTAAAGCATGCTTAATGAAATTAGTAAATATACTACTAATAACATGAAAAATAGTGCATGAGTGCATGTTTAAATGACTAAAATCTAATGCATGTTTAAATAAAATTGGTACATAAACTAGTAATCACATGGTAAATAATGCATGTTTAGATTAATAATAAATAACTTGTAAAATTAGTTAATAAATAAGCTAAAGACATTAGAATGCATGTTTAAAACCTATAACAATAAATTCATAGATGCATTCATGAATAAAAGACTTAGTGCATAAATCATAATTATATAAGGCATAAATAAATTAAGTACATAAGTGTAAATCTTGTCAACTAGCATTATTTAGACAAGCAAGGTAATTCTCATTGTTGATATTTACCCTATTTAAAGGTCATCATCAATGTTCGTTCGGGTCCTGTACAAAAGCGAGGGTAACATCAACACCATCGGTACGTTCATCGCTTATGCCTTTCAAGTTTTCATTTAAAATCAAGGCCGGATATGGCCTCCATTAACAACCAACAAAGAATCATTTGCAAACAATATTTTCCATATGAAAGTGGACCCGCCCGTTGATACTTCACCATTATTCCAAGTCGGCACACCGTAATCGCGCCACACCAACCGGACTTCCCGATCGGTCCGGGTGTGTACACATTTAGGGAAACCGATGATCGCAAGGGTAACCACACGGATAATCAATTAGTAATCGTTTTTTAAGTTATTATCTCTCCCTCATTTATAAAATGAATTGAAATGCACATGCTCAACCCAAATATTCGGACGTAGCGGCTCGCAGGGAGACTCGTTGGTTGGTTTAGTGGCTAGGAACGTTGTCCGTCATTCAGGGGTCATATTATTACTATAGTTTGTAAATATTCACAAGTTCCAGTTGTACTTTTATTAGTTGCCTACCACTAAGTTGCATTTACATTCTTTACATTACCAAACGAAGCCTTGCCCCGTCCACGGACAAGGGCGACGGTGACAACTCCCCGACCTTCCTTTCCGCTGCGCTAATCATCGGCTAGCGGCTTGTTTAGTTTAAAACCGGTGATTACGGGTTAGGGCGTTACGTAAGTGGTATCGAGCCTAGGTCTAAGAAATTCCTGCGAACCATAAGGAGTCCTATCAGCCAAGTTAGGTAAGGAATGTAAGTATTAAATGCTTAGTATATAATCGAAGTTCCATGTTAGTATAAACTAACTTTTGACCTTATAACTAAACCTATGAAGTTATGTATTTGTTTTATAACTAACCTACAAGCTAATTTTTTTATTTTTATTGTTTTAGATGGCACACCCCTGTTCACCTATAGATCCGTATGCCCCGGTTATGCAACCAGGAACTCTCTTAGACAACCATCCGGCCCAGCTATAGACCTGTATGCATCACCATATGTAGGATCCATACTCGGTTTTCCACGACTCGTTAGTATGAGCTCACTATCTGATGTACACCTTACCACCCATGGAACCATGGGTGCATTTTAAGCATCGTTATAAGCATTTTCCGGTTACGGGTGACCCAGTGCGACTGGGTCAAATTCTAGGGCCCGGGCGCATGGGCCGTTATTACTCATGAGTTATACATGCATGAGTGGTTCGAGCACATGGGGGCCGCATCTTAGGGCATTTCCTCCTTCTACCCTGAATTATTTCCACCACCTCCACCGGTGGCATCACCGCCACCATCTTCGCTGAGCAGGAAAAGGAAACGGGATCACCACTTCCGGCTCTTCCTCCTTCGGATGGTTCCGACAGTATTCATGTACTAGTGGATGTCCCTGAGTCACCCGAGGTGGTGATGGTAGAGACGAAGGAAGAGGATGAAGATCCGGAGAAGCCGAAGTAGAGGTCATATATATCAGCTCGATTCGAAGAGGAGGACTCTAGTGACTCAAATTATGACCCTCGTAGGGGCCATTAGTTGGTCCTATCTAAAATTTTCTGTAGTAGGTCTAGCATGACCAAGATAATTAAGTTTTGTATAGATATGATATAGGAAAATTGTATATATAACCAATCCTCTATGATATTTTTGAACCTAGATAAAGGAACCTAGGATTGTAAGTAGAAGGTACATTTTGTAAATTATTGTACATAAATCCTAATCTATTATAATTAGATTTTGTTTTAGCATATAAGCTTCTTGTATAGTAAGTTTAAAATATAACAATGATAGTTAGGATGAACAAATATGATAAAGAAAATTTGTTTATTTTGTAGAATGTCACAAGTTACGTATAACCACCAAGGAAGGAATGGTGAGCGAGGGAGAAAGAAGAGAAGAACCAACCATCGACCTTAATGAAGTCCCTGTTAACTCACCTCAAGAAAGCAGCCAAAACCAGCTTCATCGCCCATATCCATTCAAACTCACAAAACCTTACCAACCCTATGTATTGGGGAAACCTTATCCAAGAACTATTACAAAGGATACCTACAGCTCCAAGTGAACCCTCCAAAGCAACATAGAAAAGTGGGCGGATAGAGTGGCCAAGAGGAACCCTAGAATATATACTAGAAAAATCGATCTAGCGGAATTGGAATACTGGATTAGGAATCTGGAGAAAATTTTTACAGATTATAGAGGTCCTTGAGGACAAAAAGGTGGATATAGGAACCTTCTATCTATATGAAGAAGCCGATATATGGTGGAGTACAATTAAGGAAAAATGCCAAGGGCCTCGAGTTCACATGGCTCTAATTTCTAGAAGAACTTAGGGCTAAAGTTTACCCTATCTCGGTTCAACGTAAAAGGAGAAGGAATTCTTATAACTAAAGATGACATAAAATATGACAGCAATGCAATACACTCGCTAAGTTCAATGAGCTGGCCCTGTTTGCCCAAGACTTTGTGGCTACTGAAAGAACAAAAATGCTGAGGTACGAAGAAGGATTGGCCCTGTTTATACGGTACCAACTAGTTGGGCAACCAATTAAGCCTACTCAGGAGTTATATGAAAGGGTCTGTGAAGTAGAAAGGATAAAAACCAAACTCGGGGTTTATAGCATGGGAAATTCCAAAAGGAAGTGGGATGACCAAGGAAGCCAGAATCGGAATAGGAACAACGCGAAGACCAATCCCAACCAAACCAAAAACCCCATTAATCTAGAACCATGTGGAAAATGTGGTTGGACCAATCATTGCACAACGGATTGTAGGATGGGAAGGAACAAGTGCATTTGGTGTGGAAGCACCGAACACCGAGTATCTAATTGTCCAAAAAGGCAAAAGGTCGTGGACAAAGGGACAACAAGGTCCATACCCAATCCATGCACAGAGGCTGCACGAGCTAACCTTGCTCATCCAAGCCGAGTATAGTTTCCAAACGAAAAGAGGCACGACCAAGATTGGTACACCATAGAACTCTCATTCTAAATCTAGATTGCTTACCTTATATACTTTATGCACTAACTAACCCAAAATCCTTGTATTATTAGTCAACCCGATGATTTCGACAAGTCTCTCAGGGGCAAAGTGGTAAATGCCCATTTCTTTATAAGAAGGAATTTAGCAACCGTAAACTAGAAGGGATTTACCACCTAATCTTGGGAAGTTACAATTTTAGGGTAACACCAAAAGTTACTAGATTATGGAAGTTGAAAAACAATTGGGAGACACTTCAATTTAAGTACTCTACTTTGGAAGACATTCATAATAATCGACAAGAAGAAATAGTACCTTATAAGTTCCAAGACTTCTTTGGCTTAACCAATACTAAATTTACGAGTTAGACGAATAGAAGTAATAGATGGAATTTGTCCATTTGAGGTGCATTAGCAAGAAAGAAGAGTATGTTCATCATATAAAGAGTATGTTCGGAGAAAACATTTAAGTATGCAATTGAGTTAAGGAGAAGAAGGTGGCAATTTGATGTTTGAGGTAATCACACATAGGGTTAAAGAAAAGATCAATATCGGATACCAATGGTTACCCGACTACTCGGGTTAGCCAATAAGATATGCAATGAAGAAATTATTGGGATACTACAAACCTCATAGGCATGAAAGCACAAACCTAGCCACCTATATCAAATGATTAAGGATTAAGCGGAATACCTTGCCAACAATCTCATGAGTATCCATAAGGTTTTACATACTATAATTTGGGAATATATAAGTCATTAACTACCCAAGGTTATTCTTCTATTAAATATCATCTTATTTCCAAGTTTCGAGGACAAAACTTATTTTAAGGGGGAAGAACTGTAACAACCCGTCCCTAAATATAACATATTAACATAACCCATCAGTAATAACGAGCACGTACATTTCAATTCCAAAGTATTTTCGTGTCATATTATATATATATATATATATATATATATATATATATATATATATATATATATATATATATATATATATATATATATATATACCGAAATTATTTTTGCAGGACCTGAGACGTAAACGGTAACGATGAATGGCTAATATTTACAATATAATTCATCAAGTATCAACTCCCAAAATATATTTATGCTTATGTTCACATAATCCAGACCCAATTCCTTAAATCATAAAGATTTAATATAAATTCAATTTTCATAGATATACTTATATATAGAGGTATACATACACATATATATATACATAAACATATGCACAACATATCTAGTTAGCACACTTTAAGTCCATAACACATTTAATATCAATTTTTAGAACTAGTCTAACTAATGAGGTTAACCTAATTTTGGTACTTAATAGGATAAAAGCAAATAATAAATTTAATATTAGCAAAAATATAATAAAAATAATTATGAGAAAAATAGCAAAAATAATAATAGATAATAATGAAACTGATAGTATTAATGATAATGAAATAATAATAAAAATAATAATGAATTATTATGATTTTTGAGGTCAAATAAGGGGTTGACACCCTAAATAACACTAAGCACTCTTGATTAATTGACAAATCACCCATTACACATGCATTGCTATATTTGGCAACCCTAAACTCAGCTAATGACAACAAAACCATACAGGTAACCCTTGAAATCTAGTATAAATAGGCTTAATTATTAGAAAATTTGGGCCTAAAAACTAGTTTAGGCAACTTTCTCTTTCCTCCCGCACCTGGCCATTAACCCAACTTCGTCCACTTCCACAGCCAACCACCGACCTCTTCAGCTGGCCATCATCGACCATGAATCTTCACCACATTGCAGTGAACCAAAAGTATCCTTCCGACCATCCTTTCGGCCACCTGATCACCGGAAAACCGCCTCCAAAACCACCAAGTTCACCAACTTTCCACCACCACCTCTCATCTTTATATACTTTCCCTCTCACCTCCGGCCACCCTCTACAAGCTCCGGCCAACATCACTCCGGCGGCCCAGCCCCTCTAACGCCGCCGAACACCCATCACCGGCCTACCACCGCCCAAAGAAACAGCCAAAACCTCCAAACACATTAAACCACCAAACAAACCTTCCTTTCTTCCACCACCCACGACCGGCCACCACTTGACCACCGGTGACGACCGAGACCACCTCTACTTGCAGACTCCGACTGCAGCCACCACCGCTCTCTCCTCTCTCTCTCTCCTTTATGCCCTAAAGTCCCTTCTTCTCAAAGACCAACCGCCGCGCCCCACTACACTTGCCACGACCGCCAAGAGCCACCACCAAGCACCTGGCAGCACCGCCAACCACCGGAGCACCACCCTGCTGCCCCGGATTCCACCAACAACCACCACCCTTGCTTATATTCACTTCCTTAGGTAAAAATCCTAACCCTAAAGATTATATTAACCTAATTTAGCATTTAAATTAAATAACTTACATAAAATCTTAAATTTACGTAACTTATAATCAGATTAGTAAAGAAGGAAAATTTAATTATGCATGCATGTTTTAGTTTAAATAATCTTTGTGATTAAATAATTTTAGAAAGAATAAAAATAGTA
Organism: Talinum fruticosum; assembly: GCA_021018815.1. Classification (NCBI taxonomy): domain Eukaryota; kingdom Viridiplantae; phylum Streptophyta; class Magnoliopsida; order Caryophyllales; family Talinaceae; genus Talinum; species Talinum fruticosum. Next base: position 217,503 of record JAITYX010000080.1, on the reverse strand, counting down.
TAATAAATTAGTTCATTATAAAAAGGAATTCATGTTTAAATTAGTTATAATGATCAATTAAACTTTCACATGCATGTTAAGTAGAAATAAGTAGCATGTTAATGCATGAATAACAATATTAGTAATAAGAAGATTGATATACGAAAGATTAATTAGTTATTATGTGCATGTTTAATGATAAATAAAATATTGACCTAACTATAAACTTAAGATGACTAACTAATTCCTAAAGCATGCTTAATGAAATTAGTAAATATACTACTAATAACATGAAAAATAGTGCATGAGTGCATGTTTAAATGACTAAAACCTAATGCATGTTTAAATAAAATTGGTACATAAACTAATAATCACATGGTAAATAATGTATGTTTAGATTAATAATAAATAACTTGTAAAATTAGTTAATAAATAAGCTAAAGACATTAGAATGCATGTTTAAAACTTATAACAATAAATTCATAGATGCATTCATGAATAAAAGATTTAGTGCATAAATCATAATTATATAAGGCATAAACAAATTAAGTACATTAAGTATAAATCTTGTCAACTAGCATTATTTAGACAAGCAAGGTAATTCTCATTGTTGATATTTACCCTATTTAAAGGCCATCATTAATGTTCATTCGGGTCCTATACAAAAGAGAGGGTAACATCAACACCATCGAGTACATTCATGGGTTATGCCTTTCAAGTTTTCATTCAAAATCACAGCCGGATATGGCCGCCATTAACAATCAACAAAGAATCATTTGCAAACAATATTTGCCATATAAAAGTGGACTCGCCCATTGATACTTCACCATTCTTCCAAATCGGCACACCGTAATCGCGCCGCACCAATTGGACTTCCTGATCGGTTTTAGTGTGTACACATTTAGGGAAACCCGATGATCGAAAAGGTAACCACACGGATAATCAATTAGCAACCGTTTTAAGTTATTATCTCTCCCTCATTTATAAAATGAATTGAAATGCACGTGTTCAACCCAAATATTTCTAACTTATACTTTACTCGCATAATAATGAGCGCATTGAGTTTCGACTCACATTGCGAAAATATTTTCTTGTTTTGTTTTAGGTAATTTTTGGAAGTCCCGGAAGGTAAATATTCGGACGTAGCGACTCGTAGGGAGACCTGTTGGTTGGTTTAGTGGCTAGGAACGTTGTCCTGTCATTCATGGTCCATGTTATTACTATAGTTTGTAAATATTCACAAGTTCCAGCTTGTACTTTTATTAGTTGCCTACCGCTAAGTTGCATTTACATTCTTTACATTACCAAACGAAGCCTTGCTCTGTCCACGGACAAGGGCAGCGGTGAGGACTCCCCGACCTTCCTTTCCTCTCGCACTAATCATCGGCTAGCAACTTGTTTAGTCTAAAACCGGTGATTACGAGTTGGGGGCGTTACATTTACATAAACTTATAACAGAAAAAACATAATGGGATGAAATATGGCTATAGGGAGACGTTAGAAAATTTCAAGCCGATAATAAGAAACTAAAAATGCGGACATCGGACATTTGGGTTCGAGTCCAAGTCTAGGTATCTTTTGGGCGTACGATTTCGAATCCGAATAGGGTTCAGCTATGCCTATTTTATCTGAATGCCTAATTCACCCGGATGCACCCATACTCGGATCCCTCAATGACTCAATGAGGTTTAGGAGAGCTTTGGTCCGAGTTACTCAATAATAATCTCACTACTAATATAAATTTCTAGTGGAAAATTTTGTATCATAATAGGTCTTATATTTTATGAACTTAAATTTAGGGCCTATTAAAAGTAATTGTGAGTTATTATAAGCTATTATAAATGGTTATAATTAGCAAAAATTATTAGTCTGTTACGACTTGATACAAGTTGTTATGGTTAACGTTTATCTTTTATGAACTGTTATAAACGTTATGATAAACGCCAAAACCAATAAGACTAAGTTGCCCTTGTACTTCAAATTTGTACCTATAATTTTATTAAGAAAAATAGTTTCCATACCAAAAATAAAAACACCTCCTCAACTCATGTATACTATTTCAACCTACAAAGTAAGTGTCAATGTGATCAACAAATTTTAGTACTCCATCTATTGTAAAATGACAATCCGTCTTAGAATGAAAGACCTTATTCATGTCACAAGAATTGGACTATCAATTCTAAAATAGACTATCTTTATAAAATGAATGGAGTAATTGAACAGTTAATAATTTAGGGTAGATGATTATTACTCCATTTAAAGCAAAGGTTGTCCTCTAATTTAACTGAAGGCCAACGAAGCAAATGAAAATCGAAGGAGGAGGGTCTTCATGTTTGATGTCTTTAAAAGACTATCTATTTGAATCCCTGACAAGGAGGGTCTTCCTACAACTTACTTGCTCTCGAAATTCCTTGCTGAAGAACGTTTTATAAAGTACATGAAACCCTACGACAAGAGTTGGAATCGATAATTTCATCTTTTCTTTATTTTCGAAGTTATTGATATTTGATTCAATAAGTTTATTTACAAAAAAAAAAAATTAACTTTGGATAAAAACAAAAGTTCGGGTCAAGTTGAAATACTATGATCACGTAATTTCAAATTTTAACCTCTTTCGAGTTAGCTATTTAGTTTGGGTACTGAATTGGGTATATAAATTTGGACAGTTCAATTTGAATTTTAAGTCTCATATTAGTTTTAGCAGCTCTATCCTCGCTATCCAAAAACAAAAGGGACTCCTCGTGGGTTGTCTCGAACTCTAAAGCCCATGCAACAAAAGTGGATTAAAACCCTATTGTGCCACTTCCCTCTGCCCTCTTCCGCGAAAAAGGTTTAACCACCTTGATGTTCTACCTCCAGATCTACATAATTAAGGTGAAAAATAATTCCAAGAGAGTAAAAAAATCTGGTGTTTCCATGACTTTGGCATAAATCAAAGTAAATAATCTAGAAATAAATCAACACCAAATCATGAAGTCGATTTTTTCCCCTGTTGGTGATCTACGGCTAACATAGAATAAGAGATCAATTATTACGATTTCTTTCAGCAAGGGAATATTGTTTCATTTCGAATTTTGTTTCCAATTCAAGTACCCTATAGACTGTTATATGAAGGCAAATCATTTTGGTTTCTTGACACAACTTTTTTTTTTTTTTTTTTGGAGCAGTTGAATACATAATCGATCACCCGTGATAGAAGATGGAAAAGGTGTCAATTAAGATGTGTTTTTGGTCGCATCGATATGCACATTTGCTAGCCTAGTCTCAGTATCGGTTGCAACTCCAGGAACCGCCACCTTTTATTCATCTTATGTTCGTAAGTATCATTTCAACTTCATCTCTCTCTTCCCCTTCCGATTTTTTTAAAGGTAAGTTGTTCATTAACCAAACAGCTGAGAAAACAAGAAAAATAGTAAGTCGTGTATAACCATTAGGGCTAGAATGGTCTATACACAACACAAACCAATATGCAAACTAAAAAACATTCTTATACAAACCAATATGATAAGTCGTGCGTGTATGAGCATAATAAGCACGCATCATATGCCAGGATTTTTATACAAACACATTTGAGATAGTCTTCTTGACATCAAATCGATGATATATTCTCATTAGAATACTAAATAGGTGCTTGATTGAATTGGCTGATTTTATCGTTGCACGTTTTGAACTGTGTTGGTGAGTGTAGCATCGGCATGCTATGGGAACACACCACAAGGGACGATGATAGCGGCCGCAAGTGATCAATTATGGGCTGGTGGAAAGATATGCGGAAAAATGTTCAAGGTGAAATGCACCGGACCAACTAACCCGGTGCCACACCCTTGCCATGAGGGCTCGAGCGTCACGGTTAAAATTGTGGACCATTGCCCTGGCTGTGGTGGAACCATTGATCTCTCCAAAGAAGCCTTTGCTACCATTGCTGATCCTGTTGCTGGTGTCATCAAAGTTGACTACCAAGCGTGAGTTTAATTTGCCCCAACAACATGCACTTTTATCATTCTTTAGTTAATTAATTTTTTTAATTTGTGAGGGTCATATCCGTACACCCTAAATTAACTGTACTCTAAATGTTTTACTGATTTCACTTTCACTCTATTTCTTTTGGCTTTTTAGTAATATATAGGGTCAGTAATCTTAAGTTCATTATTTTATGCAACGGTTACCTTAGATGAAAATTCGGGGTATGATTATAAATTCTTAAGTAACACCAACAAAAATAATTATGAAAAAGCCCAATAAATTTTTGAAACATCTACACCAAAAAAATTATACCTTTTGAACTATGGGTTGAATATAAGCTTAGACAGTGCGGTAAATTTTGTTTTATTTTTTTTGTTTTCACAAGATAATCTAATAATTTTTTCACCGCTTTTGAAATTGATTCACTGATTTTAAGGTACATCTAAAATTTTTCTCATTAGATAACTTTACAGTAGTTTAATTAATTGTTTTTTTTGTCAACATAATATATTCCAAGCCCAAGCCCAAGCCCAAGCCCAAGCCAAGTTCCTAGTCCACTAAAAGTCCATTTGGGTAGGGTAACCTTGGATATATATAGGGCTCATTTAGGGGCCCTATTACCCAAAATTCTTTTTTTTTATAATAAAGTTCATAAAATGTAAATTCTGAAAATTGAATGTCTATCTCAAAATGTCCTTTTTATTTTTGTTAAAAAATTATAATATTAGTGTTCTAAAGAGAGTACTAGTCTTTAATTCAATTTTCTTATTAGCTAAATTGATTACTTGCAGGATGTGAATTGTCTGAGGAGATGACAAGATTACTTCTCTGAACATCAAGAATATCTTCCAAATGAGCAGCATCAGTTTTAATTCTGCAATATTTTCTAAATTTTTCTTTTTGATATATTTGCATAATCAATGTCAGCAATTATCTATCATATTCGATTAATTTGGTGATTTTGAGACTACAATAGTGTCTCCATGCTTGTATGGCATACAATAAAAAATAAAATAAAATAAAATAAAGGATTGTTAGATGTGAAATCCTGCAACTTTTACACCTACCTTTTTAAGCATATGGATTTATAGCTTACAGAGTTTCAGAAGGCGGAGTACTCTTTGATCAAAAAAACAAAAAAGAAGGGAGTACAGTCAACATGTTGTTATTTTTACTAGTCCCCATGGTTGAAAAACTTAAAGTTGTGTCGTTATATATGTATATTTGTAAAGTTGCTTTATACTTTTAACAAACAATCAGTTTTAATTACTGTTTTAAGTTAAAAAAAAAAAAAAAGGATCATACCTTGTTTAATTTTTAAAAAGTCAGGGTTTTATGGGCCAATTAAAAAAGAATAAAATGTGGGTCAATAATGGGGCGAATGTGGCTCATAACCTTCACCCATTCTCTCTCTCTACTCGGGTCATAACTCTCTCTCTCTCTATCGCTCGTTTTTCCTCCATCTCGCCGGTGAACTCACCATCCCACCACCGGAGCCGAAGCCTTTCTGCCACCATTACAACTTCCCTTCTAATTAAGATTTTAACCATCGTTCTTCCATACATCTCATATTTCTTCGTCTTCTTTTCAGGTTAATTTTGAGCAAAAAATTGCTAATTTCCCATTAGTTGAAGTTAAATATGCAGATATTTGAGTTGAATTTAGTACTTGACTGAATTTTCGCTTATTTTCAGATGGCTATTGCTAATTTACGAATTTTCTTTTATTTGTAAGTGCTTTGCTATGTTTTTTCGGGAAATCAGTTCTTCCTTTTTCTTTTTTTTTCTCTCGTTTCTTTCTTTCCTTCCATCCCAATTTTGTCACTCAAAATTGCTTCTAATTTTAGCTTATGAATTGGGACTTTATTAACTGAATTGAAAATTTAGTAATTGGAGGTGTATTCGAACTAAGCCGAGCCGAGTTATCCTTAGTTCACTATGCTTCTTTTAAACTCATATTTTTAGGTTCAAAATCACACTTTATGTACTTACTATAAAAACATAAACTTGAACTTTATTGAGACTCCTTTTTTCTCAACAATCACAATATGCACATTTGAGAAAATAGTATTTGGACTCGTTTAGCCTCGTTTGCTCGACTCGTCTCGTTCGTTTGTTTATCTCGTTTGTAATTAGCTTGTGTAGGGTCGGCGAGCTTACGAGCTCCAAAATTGCAAGGTCGAACTTGGCTCGGATAACTATCCAAACTCGAGTCGGGCTCACCGCAAGCTCGGCTTGACCACCCTTTATGCGAGCCATCTCGCGAGCCGGCTCGGCTTACATACACCTAGGGATGGCAGAAAAACCCAAACCCGTTTAAAACCCGCCCCATTTAAAACCCGAATGGGTGTTAAAAAATTTTTAAAAATGGGTATGGGGTGGGTATGGTTAAAATGGGTATGGGGCGGGTATGGGTATGGGTTTAGGCTTCACCCGCCCCATACCCGCCCCATATAACACCCATAACCCATACCCGTAATACCCGCCCGTACCCGCCCCAAACCCGCCCCACTTAAATACCAATAACCCGTTTTGTTAATGGTTAAAAAAAAAAAAAAGCTGAGAAAAGTTGTTTATGATTGTGAAATGCCATAATGTACTAAATATGGATTATTTGTGATTGTACTATAATGTACTAAATATGGATTATTTGTGATTGTGAAATGTTTATGTCATGTTAGTAAGGTGGTGCACAACTATTTGTGATTGTACTATAATGATTGTGAAATGCTATAATCAAGTTTGTGAATTGTTGATTTTTTTGGTTGAATTATGAGAACTATTAAATATGGGTTTAATATGGGTACTATTATTTTTAGTCTATCTATACCCAAATAAAACCCGCATACCCGCAAAACCCGGTGGGTATGGGTATGGGTATGGATTTTTAACACCCAGTGGGTATGGATATGGGTATGGAGTACGTATTTTGAAAATGGGTATGGATATGGGTATAGGGAAACCCGCTCCGCACTCGCCCCATTGCCACCCCTACATACACCCCTAAGTTGGAGAGAGAGTGGATATATGGGGATGTCTGGTTTTGACCCGTGTCCAGCCTACCATTGGTGAGTACCAAGCAGTTTGCTTAGTTCACAATAGTCCCTGATCTACCATGGTCTCTCTCTCATTCTCTCTCATCAGATTGTGTTCAATTTTGGATATGAGCTGATACTGTTATTTGATTAGCTGAGGTGCAGTCAAATTTATGCTTTGTGGTTGATGTACAGAGTGTATGGTCCGTAATGATAAGGTGTTCAATGAAATGTCTGAGAGAACTCACCAAATTGTCAGTGGACCAATTGCCTAAAACTCACTCTTCTACTTTCATTGTCAAATTTTATGTAAACAAGTGTTTGACCATTTTTCACTATATTAGCAATTTTTACATGAAGAAAAAATAGCGAACTCATAAGTTGATTTTTGTGGGTGCCTGTGATTTGTTGATGATCATTTGATTTATAACTATTTTGGGGGCGAGCTTTGTCGTCCACAATATATGCTTTATAAGTTGTGTATAAGGGCTACAAAGTCTATTATTTCTAGGTCTTCTATACTTGTTTGGCGAGATTCATGTCACATTTTTTTGTTCAATATGCTATTGTGTTAAGTGTAGTGTTTGTGAATTTATAATATCAACTGTATTATAAATTGAATATTTGTAAGTACGCTTCTCCATCCCCCTCATTGTTGGTTTTATTTAGAGTTTAGTTTGTTTAGTATAAAATTTAAGATTTTAGAGAATTTGATACAATTCATTTTGATAGCAATGGTTAGAATGAAAATGAGGTAGAAGATGAAGATAATGAAAAAGAGGAAGATGAAGAGAAAGTGGATCCCTAATTGATGATGAGCATAACTTGTCTTCATAAATAATGTAATACACTTATTTTTTTTCAATTAGTTTGTATATGGTAATGAACTTTGCCAAATGGCTATTGTAAATATAATCTATGCATGTTAATCACGTCATTGTGATATATGTTATGAAATTAGATTTGTATTTCGTTCTACATTTTTTGTATTAAGCACTCAAAACACGGAATCATATGTTCCGTCGCTGAATTTCTTAACTACGGAATCAAATTCCGTTGCTATTTATCGCTGACGCGAAAAATAGCAACGAAATTTGACATTATTTCGTCGTTGTTTTGTCATTGTTTCGTCGCTATATGACGAGTTTTTAATAATGATGTGGCCCGAGTTCTACTGTTATTAATTTGCTTACCCAAGCTAGAAATGACAACCCAAGGTCTTCCCATGGCTTCTATATTGGCATGGTGCTTACTCCCCCAATTACTCATCCACGCTTCTTGGGTTCAATTGTGAGCCGCAACAACTTTTCTTACAACTTTATGAGGAGTTATGAAGGGGTTGATGGTTGGGTTTGACACACCCTTTCCTTCATTGTAGTTTTAGGTTAGGTACAATTGGGTTAACTTCAAGATGAATTATATTCGAGTCACCAAAATTCTGGTCGGACATAATTTTAAGTCAACTCACTTTCGTGTTTGCGCTGACTTCGGGTTACTTTATTTTTTGTCCAATAAGCTTGCCTAGCAAAGAATAACAAGTATGATTCTGATCGGTTCCCATAAATTCAAGTCATGTGAATTACGATTTCAAGTCAACTTTGGGTCAATTGTTTCGAGTATTGGATCGGGTATGAGTCTAGTTGGTTCAAGCCGGATATCAAACCAATTTATTTAGGTCTAGCTTTAACATATGAATTTACTCATAAATTTTTAAGTCAAAATGTGACACTTAAAAATGCCTTATAACAATACATTTACCAATTTTTTTGGTAACATCCTCAATAGGGTTGAACTTTAAACTCATGATTTGGGTCAATATTTGTGGTATAATTAGGCTCCACCTCACTCACATGACTTCAAAGAAAAAAAAACTGACATGTTTTTCCACAGACGTAAAGTTTGGCCTCACCCAAAAATACGACATTCTTCAACAATTCCAATGCATATTTATGGTCGATTAAAAAAGAAAAAAAAGAGGCCAGGGGAGCGGGTGAAATAGACACTTGACCTATAATGATGATTAGTTGTTCGTTATTTTGGGGGTGGCTGCAATTTAGATGTTAAACTTCATTCCAAATAATTTACATTTACCCTTTAAATAACTTATAATAATCATCTAAATAAAAAATAATAATTTAATTGTAATAAAATCAGTTAAACTCGTACCAAACTCATAAAAGATATTATTAATTTGCAACACATTTTCTAGAAATAAAGTCCCAAAATTTAAATTTTGGTGGAGAGATGAATTTTCCGTAATTTTTAACGATGCTTATTGTAACAAAGACACTTTGGTTAAACTGCAAAGATGTTTAAATGTAAAAATGAACTAATTCCTTTGCAAATTAGGGTGATCCAAAAGTAAAAACAAGACAACGTTTTCATTGGAATCCTCTCCCGCAGCTAACCCTAGCCTGTTCGGAGCCGTCTCCCTCTTTGTGCGGGGTTTGTACCGGCGTCTTGTTCGGTGGTTTCCTACCCCTGTATAGGTGGTGGTGTATCTCTGGTCGTGATAGCCCCTAGGTAAGCCCTTGCGAGGAGTCTTGGGGTCTTATCATGGAGTCGGAGATAATCAATGCATACGAGAATTTGCGTCTAATGGAGGGCGAGACCGATGCTTTGAACCGGAAGGAGCAGGCCGATAATGGGATAGATGAGCAAGTGGCACTCTGTCTTGTGGGTAAACTCCATACCCATAACTCTTTTAACCCGAGTAGCACTAAAGAGCACGTTGCAGAACATTTGGAGACCTACAAAAGGAGTACTCATTATAGACTCGGCGAAAAACCTCTTTGCTTTTCGGCTCTATTCGATTGTTGATAAAACCATGGTACTGAATGAAGGTCCATGGGCTTTTGATGGATATATTTTGCTGCTCAAAGAGATGACAGGAATGGAGCAACCGTCGGAGATCGAATTTGATACTACTAGTTTTTGGGTAAAGGTATATGACCTACCCATGAAGATGAAAACTCAATCCTTTGCGGAAGCCATTGGGGCCAAGATTAGATGCTTTAAAGAAGTTGAGGAAGAAGATATTATTACCCCGTCTAAATCTTTGCGGATTCGTGTGGAGGTGGATGTTACTAAACCCTTATGGAGGGGGATTACGGTAATTATTGCGAGCAAGCCAAAGTGGATACGAATTAAGTACGTTAAACTTGCCGACTTCGTTATACATGTGGAATGCTCGGGACATGTGTATAAGGGTTGTGACCTCTATGATGAAAGTGTTCCGGAAGATGAACTCCAATACGGAACTTGGCTTAGGGCATCACCTATTAAGAAAAAGAGGCGTGGGACGGATAAAGAATGGAATGCTAATAGAAAGAAATTCTCTGGAGATAAGGGGTGGAGAATCGGCGTGTCTGTGTGAGGAAGAAGTTATCTTTGGAGGGGGTGTACACGGCAAGGGGGCTGAGGCGCTAATGCAAGTTGATCATCCAAGTAACCTTGGACAAGTGGGGGAGAGATGAACAAACCGAAGAATATTCAGGGAAGAGATCTAAAGAAGGAGAACGAAAGGTAAGAGTAATTGTCGAAGAAATATCGCTCATCATTCGGAGGCGGAGGTTGCGTCGCAACCCCGCCGTAATCAATGAGTATTTTATGCGTTAACTGCAGGGGTCTCGACAAACCCCGTGCACTAAAGGACCTATGCCGACTAGTGGTTGGTACTAAGTCCGAGTGTGGTGTTTCTATCTCGAAACAAAACGCAGCTTGTGCCGAGATGGGGATTATCCTTCCCAGCTTTAAAAACTTCAAAGGTGTGTTTGTGGATAGCCAGGGCGTGCGGGTGGGTTGGAAATGTTGTGGAAGGAGGAGATTGATGTTCAAATTTTATCTAGTGCAGCTAACCATATTGATGTGAGTATACGTTGGAGGAAGGACCAGGAAGCATGGAGGTTTACGGGGCTTTATGGCTTCCCGGAGGGACAGAATAAACTAAAAACATGTGCTCTGTTGGAAGACTTAGAGTCCCACTCGTCTTTACCTTGGCTCATGGGAGGGATTTAAATGAAGTGCTCTACAACTTTGAGAAAAGGGGTGGTCCTCTTAAATCTCGGAATATATTGGAGGCTTTCAGGAATGTGATAGAGATGTGGGCTGTACGATTTGGGTTGTACTCGGGCATGAGTTTACTTGGTGGAATAGGCAAGATGGGGAGCAGTCGAGTAGAGGAGCGATTAGACAGATTTTGTGCCTCGGCGAGTGGAGCGCGATGTTTCCGGCCGCTCGAGTAGAGAACCTTAATGAGGACTTATTAGACCATCTTCCTATTCTACTTCGCTTTTTGAGCCACGAGGGGTTCGTAGGAGACACTATAGGAAACGGTTTGAGAATATGTGGACTTTGGACGACGAGTGCGAGGAAGTAATTAGGCATGCATGGAACCTGTTCGGGGTCTTTCGACCTAACCGAGAAATGTATGAACAACATTGCGAATTGCATGAACGTGTTGCATGACTAGAGCGAGGAGTGTTTTGGTAATATCCAGAAGCATATCAAAGTTTGTACCCAAAAACTAAAACAAGCGCCTAGTGCCTCCTGGTCGAGAAGAGATCTTTGCTGAGTTACGGGAATGGAGGCGTAAAGAAGAAGTGTTATGGTGGCAACGATCTAGAACCGATTATCTCAAGCATGGGGACTCTAACTCGGGTTGGTTCCATCGTAGAGCAAATGTTAGACGTACTCAATAATTCGATTTTTGAGCTAGTAGGCACGGATGGTGAAATTCATCGAGAACCTTAGGAAATTAAAGATATCATTACTTCCTATTTTGATCAACTCTTCACTTCCTCTAGCCCAACTAACCTCGGATGATGTTCGAATTATGTACCTTATAAGATTACCGAGGAAATGAACACCTGTTCTATGTCGGTCCTATTCCTCGGAGGAAATCAAACAAGCTTTATTTATGATGCATCCAAATAAGGCTCCTGGCCCGGATGGGATGAACCCATACTTTTATCAAAAACATTGGGATATAGTTGGCCGATCGTGACGGATGCAGAGACTTGCGATTCTAAATGGAGGGGATCTTCCCCCACGCTGAATCATACCCATGTGGTTCTTATTCGAAGAAACATAATCCTAAAGAGGTTAGTGACTTCGTCCTATTAGCTTGTGTAACGTTTTGTATAAAATCGTTACGAAGGCTATCACTAACCGTCTTAAAGAGCTTCTCCCCATATTATCTCTATCAACCAAAGTGCGTTTACTCCGGGCCGGTTGATTACGGATAATATTTTGGTGGCGTTTGAAATTTTTCATTCGATGGGAAATCAAGGGGATCGAATGGAAGTATGGCATTGAAACTAGACATGGCCAAAGCATATGACAGAGTAGAATGGATTTTTCTTCGGAAAATTATGGCCCGGCTTGGTTTCGCAAATAACTGGATCAACTTGGTGATGAGATGTATAGAGACATCCACATTCTCATTTATTATTAATGGGGAACCGAAAGGCTTTATCACGCCTAGTAGAGGTCTTCGGCAAGGCGATCCAATCTCACCGTACTTGTTTCTCTTTTGCGCGAAGGTCTATCCTATCTAATTGACTCTATGATCGTCCAAAATCATTGATTCCGGCCATAAAGTTTGTGGAATGGCGCCATCGGTTTCTCACCGCTCTTTGCGGATGACTCTATGATCTTCTGCGGAGCAAATAAGGAGAAAACACAAACTGTGAAAGAAATGCTACAATACTATGAGAAAGCCTCCGGACAACAAATTAATCATTCCAAATCAAGTGTGGTCTTTAGCAAGGGAGTACTAGTGTCTAGACGTGAAGAAGTGATAATCATCCTTGATATTAAAGAAGTCCTATCGTACAATAAATACTTGGGCCTTCCATCTAGAATTGGTAAGTCTAAGACAAAAGCTTTTGCTCGATCAAGCACCATGTTGCGGCTAAGCTTAGTGGTTGGATGGTTAAAAAACTTTCATGGGCAGGCCGGGATGTGTTAGTGAAGGCTGTGGCTCGAGCTATCCCGACTTACACGATGAGTGTTTTTAAACTTCCAAGTGAGTTAACCCAAAGCATGCAGTCCCTTATGCTTAAGTATTGGTGGGGAGGTTCCGAGGATGGGCGGAAACTTCACCTGGCTGTCCCGGGAAAAAATGTGCAAAAATAAGCTACAAGGTGGAATGGGTCCGAGAGATTTAGAAGCTTTTAATTTAGCATTATTAGCTCGACAAGTATGGCGGTTGATGCACGCTGAAAACTCTCTGGCATTTCAGGTTCGAAGGTGCGCTACTTCCCGTATTCGGCTATGTTAGAAGCGGAACTTGGGCCACGACCTAGCTTTACGTGGAAGAGTTTATGGAGCTCTATGGGAATGGTTGCAAAGGGACTGAGATGGATTGTGGGGGATGGCCGAACCTGAACATATGGGTGGACAAATGGGTTCCAAGGCAGCCATCATTCCGAGTTATCACTCCGATGAAGCCGAAATCTCTCTCTTCGGGTATATGATCTAATTGATTTTGTTCGGGGTGTGTGGAGGAATGAGTTGATTGATAATATTTTTTACCCATGGATGCCGAGTTGATTAAACATATGCCTCTGTGCACCACTTGGCCTCGAGACCAAATTATGTGGCATTATTCCTCGTCAAGAGAACTAACGGTTAAATCGGCCTATCATTTTATTATGACTCTCAAGGAGGAGCGGGAACCGAGTAGTAGTTCGAGACCTTATTAAAGGTTTTTGGCAAAATATATGGGGCTTAAAGATCCCACCAAGAGTGAAGATGTTCGTATGGTGAGCATGCCGTGGAGCTTTACCGACAAGAAGAGCACTAGCAGCAAGACCGAGGGGGCTGGATGGGAGGTGTCCTGTTTGTGGTGGGCTGGAAGAAAATGAAATTCATGAGCTATTGGACTGTCCATTAGCACAATCAATTTGGAGGGCTTCAATTTTCAGGGTGGAGGAGATGGTGGGACGTTTTGAAATAGCGTTGGAACCGATTCACCGGCGGAGGGAGGTGGATATGGAGCAACTAGCGGACTTCCTTATAGTTCTTTGGACCTGTTGGAATGTAAGAAATAAATTCATCCATTCTTCTTCCAATATTGTTCCTAAGTTTGAGGTTGGTAGAGCTATAGATTACTCTAAAGCTTACTGTGAAGCTAATCGGAGGGTTCTTATCAACCAAACTGGAGTTGGAGATTTGAAGTGGAAGGCTCCGGATTCGGGATGGGTTAAGGTGAATTTTGATGGTGCAAAAATTCAAGGTGACAACCATGGTTGCGGTACCGTTGTTCGTGACTCGTCCGGACGTGTTAGAGTAGCTGCTACAAATCAAGGGAATGGCTTTGGTGGGCCGGTTATGGAGGAAGCTCAGGCCTGTCTATGGGCAATCCAAATAGCTTGGGAACATGGTTTCGGGAGGGTGGTCATTGAAGGGGACTCTCTCAACATCATCTCTAAGCTCAAACATAAATCGTGCCCTAGATCGGAAGTTGGTTTTATTATTAGTAGTGTTCTTTCTTTTTCGCATTATTTTGATTTTTGTTCTTTTTCTCATACTAGGAGGCGGGGAACCGGGTAGCTCACGCTCTAGCTCATTTTCAACCTTATGACTTCCCTGTTCGATCTTGGGTTGAGGAAGCCCCGGATAGCATAGCTGAGCTTGCCTTGTCCGATCTTTGTTTGGAGAGTGTTTCGAATAATATATATCGCTCCTTTCAACAACAAAACAAAAAAAAAGTAAAAACGAGACTACTATTTTCTGTCAACTCATGAGTCTGCAAGTTAGAATTTTCTCTTTGTTCATACCGACTTACATCTAGAAAATCTTGATTTTTCAAACACTAGGGAGAATTTTCTCAGGACTCTAATTTTTCATGGAAAAAATTGAGGCTTTTGGACAGCCAAGAAGTTTGCAATGACCCGTTGTTCCCCTTACTTTCTCTATATATAGCTAATGCATGCTCTTCTATATGTTTCAAGCAGACTTCAAATTACACTTACAGATCATAAGTAATTCACTATATAGCCAGATTACTGATTCTCTCTCATCGTATTGTTTTCTCAGTTCCCTCCATCTCAAGAAAAATAATTCAAAGATGGCTGCCCTTGTACGTGCCACAATCATCCTCACAATTTTTGCTTCTTTTGCCTCAGTTACATTCGGCACATCTGGAGTCGGAACGTTCTATACAGAATATTTACGTAAGTATAAATGAAATATGTCTCATAGTGTGGCCGTTTTTTGTTTAGATTTAAATAAAGTTAACTAAAATCACAGGTATATGTATAAATTAAATTGAGTCTTATAATGCAGACATTTTTTATTTAGGCATAAACAAAGCATGTCTGTAAAGCGATAAAAGCTAAATGTATGATTTGAATTTTTCATCTTCCATATAAAAATTAAGACGGACCAAACACCATTAGGTTTATGGGTATACGTTCATGATATCAGTCCAAACTCGGACCAGGCCAACAAGAACCAAGCAAAACCAAACCAGACTAGACCAAGGTGAGAATAAATCTATTTTTCATTATGATTTTACACTGTTCTTGTGGTCAATTTGTAGCGTCATCATGCTATGGGAACGAAGACCAGGGCACCATGATAGCAGCGGTAAGTGGAGACATCTTCCAAAACAAGGCAGCTTGCGGCAGCATGTACCGAGTCACTTGCGTGAGCGGCACGAACCAGGGCGTCGCCCAGCCGTGCAAGGGCGGCAGTGTCACCGTCAAGGTGGTGGACCTCTGCCCCGGCTGCTCCGCTAATGGCTTTGATCTCTCTCAAGAAGCCTTTTCGGTCATCGCCGATCCTGCTGAGGGAAAAATTATAATCGACTATGAGCAGTAAGTTATCAATAATTTTTTCAATACGATTTAATCCTCTAACTTATTGTTATTATATTATTGTTTCAATTGATAAAATATATAATCTACGTTCTTGCCAAAATATGGTCAACTACATGTATATTATTAACACAATGCTTGCATTTGTTTTTCTTTTGTTTTGTAGGGCTTAATTTGAAGCACATTGGGTGGACTCCGCTAGAAAAATGGAATAAATGAAAGAAAAGGAGAGGAAATTATATTATCATATCCGAAAATAATTATCCACCATTTTTTTTTTTATAATGTAGTATATATTAACAAGAAGTTGCATGAAAAAGCTATTTTTTTCATGCATGCTTGATGTTTATTTCATCAAATATACGAATATAGTTATCCAACATTTTCTCATAAAATGCATTCGATTCAAACAAAGAGGCACAAATTATAATTTCCCTAGCAAGAAACTAAAAAATAAGTTCAAAGACTTTTGGATGAAAAAAATATAACTTTTAGAGCTATAGAAAAAAATAATATAAACTTTTTTTGAAAGTTGGCAATTTGAACTATAAATCTATTTAATGTCAACATAATGCCACCAAATTAAGGGGTTGTGATTCGTTGAAACGATGATGTGATAAATGAAGTCACTTATTTATGTGCTAGCGAGTCATTTTATTTGTTTAACATAATTTGTTGGCAATTTTATAAAAAAAATTAAATCCAATTGCTATGTGTCAATACAAATTAAAAAGTCAAAGTCAAACCACTTTGAGATACATTTTGACATTTAAGTTTAAACAACTTTTAATCTGATTTTGAGTCTCTGAATTGATAATTTTAAAATATTAGAATGCGTTCTTTGTATTGGATTCTAATTTTCCAATTTATTTTTGAAACTAAACCCAAAATTTGTCAGTGTTTAAGAGTGTGTTTGTTTTGGTGGAAAATATTTTCTCGGAAAATTATCATTCTATTTTCCGTTGTTTGGTAGCATAAGTGGTGGATAAATATTTTCTTGGGAAAATAATTTCCCTCAATCAAGGGAAAATAAATTTCCTTTTATGAGGAAGGAAGTTAATTTTCCTTTTCCTCAATCAAGGAAAAATAAAGTCTTATTTATGGGAGTTCAAGTTCTAAGCTTCTCTTGATGTGCCACCTTCAATTTCTTTTTTCAAGTTTTGTCCTTATCTTTTTTCCTCTTTTTTTTTGTAAAGTTCATAGATGAAAAGCTTTTTTACAGTATTTATTTCTTTTTTTAATTTCTATATTTCATAAATGAAAAAATTTGATCATAGGGAGATGTACAAACTTATCAAATTTAGGTGCTCAATATATATATATATATATATAATTTGGGTTTTGAAATTGAATTAGTTATTTACCTTTTCTTTTCATATTTATGGGATTTTTATAGTTGGTTTTTGCATTTAGGTAGCTATTTTAGAAAATTATTTTTCTTCTACCAAACAAAGGAAAATATGGATGAAAAATGGTTTTCCTTAGAAATTCATTTTCCAATGGAAAATATTTTCCCCACAACCAAACACACCCTAAAAGCACTCTTTTTTTCCTTGAAGAAAGGTGAATAGCATAATTTGGAATAGTTCCTTTCTCAGGACAAAAAAAAAAAAAAAAAAAACAATTTTTCATTTGGGCCATTGTAATGATACCTGACTCGGGCCTAGAAGGAGCCACTAATTGCAAGTCATGTCCAGGATGTGAAATTGGGCCTGAAGTTATCATCTCATTGGCAAAATAGCTGTACCATCCACACTTCATAGGTTTTTAGGTTATCGATTACTATAATTGCTGACAAATTAGCCAATAAGATCTTAATGTATTGATTGATGCTTAAGATTGAGATACCGAGCACACTAAATGTTAGGTGTAGTCCTTGTATTAAGATTGAGATACCGAGCACATTAAATGTTAGGTGTAGTCCTTGTATTATATTGCCTTTATGTCTCATACGAACGAAAAAAAAAAATCTACAATAATCTTTTCATAATTTTACATGTCATCATGTTACCAATCTTTATAAATTTTACGAGACCTTATGTTTTACCATACATGTTTATGGTCATAAAAACTTGACGTTTCAATGTATCATGAGAAGGAACAAAAATTTCACCAAGAAAACACAAGATTGTCTGTAAATATGTGTATTAAGTACTCCTAATAACTCCAAAAGCGTAAGCTAGAAATATTCCAAGTACATAAGATTCTTTACAGTATTAAAAAACATTAGAGAATTTCATTTCTTTATTTCTAAAAAAATTCTAAAATCGAGGAAATTTTAAATGTTTAGAAAGATCAAAGAAGAGATTTCCTTGGAGATGTGACAAATAGAAATAAAATTTGATTAATGGACAAAATAGAAATTTAATCGAAGCCGACGAAAAAACAAATTGAATAATAATAACAAAAAGAAGAAAACAAAAGAATTAAATAAAATATCAATGGCTGAAGGATTTCCCTCTGCAGCTGCAACTAGAACCCAGGCAGAGGCTTTGGTCCCAAAATCTGGAAAAACCCTGACCTGGAGAAATTCACACAATGTTAACAAGTCAACAGAGAGACATATAAATAATGTATTCTCATTTCATCATTGCACTCACGAGTCACTCGCAGTTGTGATCAATCAGATTAACAGTTATTCAAACCAATATTCATCTACAAATATTTTAGATATATAAGCCTTAGTATTAACGGTTGATTGAGGTGGTAACGCTCTCACATCGATAAAGAGCATAATATAAGTTTAAATTCTCGAAAAAGTACTTCTTAGGAGAAAGTTTTACCTTTTATGCTTGTTGCTCGTGTTAGAGTATCAATCTATTCCCGAGCCTTCCACTATCGACCAAGCTTTTAATTGAGTTGGTTTTGAACATGGTATCGAGTCTTTCCGAGTGAGAGGTCTCGGGTTCGAATCTCAACAATCCGTGTATTGATTATTGTACAAAGTAAAGAGGAGTCTTTTATTGAGGGAAGAAGGGAGGAGAGGCCGAGTGTGGTGGACTGCCGAGAAGGAAGGAGGACACCGGGAGGAAGAGCAAAGCAAGGGTGGGAGAGGATCGTTAGGAGTCCGATACCATGATAGTCGAAGGTACGGAAATAAATTTATACTCTAACAACATGAAAGGAATTATGCCAAATTATGCCAACAACCCAAAAGAAAAAGATATTGTCTTATTAGCTAATCTATTTCGACATATCAATGAGAGGAAAATATTTTTAGAAACTAAATTTTTTTCTTTTATCATACCTACGAGGAAAATGGTGCAATGATAGGAAGACAAAGTTTTGATCTATGAAAATTAAATTTGGAATCATAAATATGTGAAAGAGAAATAGACCTAACAATCCGATCATTTGGGTCGATTTGGGTTTGGGTTAGTTCGATTCGAGTTATTACAATTCGGTTAAGTTTTAGGTTTAGGTCGGGTCGACTTCGGATCAACCTATATTTGGTTTATTAAGCTTATCTTGTAGAAACAAAACACTTTGGAGAAAAATATTCGGATCGGATTCGGTTCCGTTCGAGTTCGAGTTCGGGTCGGGTTGGGGCATCTCGATTTGGCTTTTTAAACGTCGGATCGGGTTCGGTTCGGTTCGGATTTTGGGTCATCGGTTCGAGTCGGATCACGTTTGCTAAATCTCAAAAGAAAAAGACCTCTTTTGGATATTTTTAGGGTCTATTTCTCTAATAAACCATTAAAGTCTCAGGAATTATAATAGTAGTGTACAACAAATTCTTGTCAATTTCTTTTAAATTGGAATCATAAATATGTGAAAGAGAAAGAACTCTTTGATATTTTTACGGTCCATTACTCTTATATGAACCATATGTTTAATATTTAGAGTCTCTTTTCCATCTCACTTAATTTCCATCCCCTAATCAGTTTAGTTGCGCGATTGGAAAGGAAGTCTCATCCAAATCGGTATTAGATTCATGTATAAGGCACCAATAATTGTATCCGAAGCCATAACTATGCGAGATGGTATTAAAGTAGTTATAGAGAAAGGATTCGGACATATTCAAGTGGAGGGGGATAACGAGATAGTTATATAGGCATTTCAAGGTACCATTCACACCCTATGGAGGATACAGATCACTAGTTCATGATATAAGAATTATGCTTTCTTCATTCTCTCATTACTTAATGAATCATATTTTCGAGAGAGGGTAATATGGCAATCGATTGTATTCCCAAGTTAGGATGTGTTTTGAGGTATAAAGTCACCTTTACATCCTCTCCTTCGCATGAGTTTTCATGTATTTTTACCGATAATAACATAAGTAGAACCCTTAATAGAAAGGCTACGTAATATTATTTGTACTTACCATTTCAAAAAATAAAATAAAAATTTAAAAGTCCCTTAAATTACAATAATAGTCTACAACAAATTCTTCTCCATATGGAGTAATAAATCTGAAAGAGAAATAGAATCACTATTTTAGGGTCCATTTCTCTAATAAACCATTTGTCGGGTCTCTTAAATTACAATAGTAGTCTACAACAAATTGTTCTCTATTTCTTTTTAAATTTGGAATCATAATTATGTGAAAAAGAAATGGTTAGAGTGTAAACATATTCCCGAGTCTTCAACTATCGGTTTCAACTTTTGGCTGAGTTGGTTTTTAACATGGTATCAAAGTCGAGGATGCTTATCGTTTATCACCGCCACCCCATCGGATCATGCCATGTGTTGGACCTTGGTAGTAGCCCACACATGAAGGGGCCTGTTGGAGTTATTAAAGTGGGAAAATCCCATATTGACAAATTAAGAGGCCTTGAGCATGTTTATAAACTTGAGAATTACTTTTTCCATTGTCAATTGGTTTTGGGATGGAACCTCATGTGTTTGTATGCATTGTTCAGTTGAATTAAGGCCCAAATTTAACATGATATCATGGCCTTAGATTATAAACCTGTTCATGGATTTCAACCATCATCTTAAACTTTTGATTGAGTTTGTTCTTAAACGTAAACAACCCTTTGGATATTTTTAGGGTCCATTACTCTAATAAACGATTAACACGATAGTAGTTTACAACAAATTCTTTTCTATCAGTCTTCATATATATACCAGAACGATTATTTGTGCTATTGTTTATAACATATAACCCATATAATGTTTGGATTACGTACGTTCATAATATTATTAGAATTTATGAATGATTCTCTTTTGATGTATAAATAGTCCACGGCCTAAAATGCATACTCTTAAAATATGATATGCACAACTAGAATTACCTGAATATAAGCATTTAAAGATTTTACGGATTAAATTGGCTAAAACGATCCACCTATGTCTAGGAAATAAAATAAGGGGAGGTTCCAGAATGGGTTATGAAGGGGGCAAAATTGAGAGAAGAAAATATATTTGTCCCTCAACTCAACTCAACTCAACTGTTTGGTGAAACAACTAAAAGAGGAGCCATTAAAGAGAGAAGTAATTGGGAAAGAGGGCCTTGTGATTGAATGCAACAGCCTGTAAGCTGGACAACAATAATAACACAAGGCATTTTCATTTTTAGTCTCCTATCCCTTTCATTTCCTGAATTATTGTTATTATTATTATTATTGTTTTTTTCTCTTGCTTTTTTTTTTCTTTTCTAAAAATTAATGTCATCAAGAAGAGTTGAGAGATGCAATGGTGGTCCAAGGCCACAGAGAAATTATGTTTCACACATCCGAAATTATTATTTTTGCAGTATTTAAGAAGATATTATGTATTGGTGGTATTACTTACATGATTTTATCCATACAACAGTAAAGTTTTTCAATAAAAGAAACTGATGAAATTAATGACATATATTGTCATAAAATGTTATGGACATAATTCTAAATCTAAAGTGAGATAACGAGATTAAAAAACTTGGCTCGATTATACAAAAAGCAAAAATTAAAGGGATGTTCATGTTTTCTTCTGACCTGGTCAAAATCAAATAATAAATGGAATAAAGCCTTCTTTTTTTTTTTTTTGGAGGAGGGAGTTGGGGAGATGACTTCATATTAGTGATTGAGGACCCCATTGTACAAACATGAATAGAAAATAAAATTTTAAATTCATAATACTATCATAATGTTTCTAAAATTTAATATGTCGTTCTTAGTCTTTTACTCTTTACTTCTTATTATGCTTGTTCTTGAAGTTCCGGTAATAAGATTGACAACCAACATATTTTTCTTTAAGTTAATTAAATAATAAATATATAAGTATTAAAAAATATAAGATAAAGTCGACATGCTATTAATTCACATGAAAGAGGGTGTAGAATTCACAAATTTAATCCAATAAAAACAATTCAAAAGTATTTCTTAGTATTAATATTTAGCTACAAATTCAAAAGCAACCCAAAAAAACAAACAAAAAGGTGATAGGGGAAGATGAAGTAACATATTGTGTGCGTGTTTAGAGTTAAAATTGACAGTCTTAGATAATGACTAGTTTTCACAAAGAAAATTAGGATTTGATTCTTACTTTATTGTATGCGTGTGTTACAATTTATTTTAAAAAAATTAAAATAACATATTTTTCCCAAAAGTGATATGCATAAATCACTTGCAATGTTCTACCTTTCTACATAAAACAGAAAACATGATGTCATCACTGCCTCTTTGTGATTTTTTTTATGTGTTTTTGTAATTTTATCTACTACCAAGTGAAAAGACAAATTTGCCTAACTAATCTTTTGATTGACCAAGAAAACCCAGATCCAAAGTACCATTTCCTATATAAGTCCCCTCTCAATCCTTTTGCCCCCACAAAAACAAAAAAGGGTTCCTAATCAGAAGAAGTTGCTTCCTTCTCCATTGACAACCTTGTGAACTTTTGGACAAATCATGCAAAAATCATTGCCATCAATTGTCAACTAGCTAGGCATAACTCGCAAAATTGGAAAAAGCAATTAAAAAAAAAGAATTTAAGAAAAATATGAAATGATCAATGGAAAAGTTTACAAATCACATGAACAAAATTCTGTATTCTCTGTCTCATTCTCATTCCAATTTCCTTTTTTTTTTTTTTCCAACCAAACTTTGCTATTCATTACTATAACAATCCCAACCTCAATTTCTTGTACAAAATGTAAGAAATGATGATGAGAGAAAAAAATTTAGACATTGGAGGAGAAGGAGGAAGAGTGATTATGAACAATCTTGTTGTTTCTTCCCATGAGCCAAAGCAGAGTTCTCTTGGTGGATGTAGTTGAAGTTGAAGGCCTTGGATTCGCAAGTGAATCCACACTATAACAACTTTGAGTTTCTTCATCTCCCCCACCAAATCTCTGTGATTGACCCAACTCACTCCCATCAATCTCAATCTCTGAGATTGTCCTTCTTGAGGATTCATTCCCTTTCTTCCCCCTCATCCAAATCTTCGATATGGAGAAGCTCTCCCTCTTGCTCCTCCCACTCACATTCCCATTTCCATTCCTGCTCTCGGGGTGGGAATGCAACTTCCCATTTCCAAGCTCCATGTGTTTTAAAGTCTCAATCCCGTTGAATTCCCTCATGGAATCAGAGCCATATTCTGACATTGCTGCTGAATATCCCGGCTTTAATGGCAATGCTGGCTTCTTCCCCGTCTGCTTCTTCTTCGCTGGGGTTCTGATAGGTACCTGCAGTGAGGTCGTCTCATCCAAAACATACGCAAACGAACCCATCGAAAAGCAGCGCCTCGAACCCAAATTACCGTTGTCATTAGTGTTGTGGTTGTTATTTTCACTGCTTCCTTCCCTCCATCTACATTCCGAAACTTCCCAAGCTTAACGGTCACAATCCTTTCCCCTTCTTCCTTCTCTCTTGCCTCCAAATCCAAATCCGAGGCCCGACCCGACCCGACTGCCAACCCTAAACCTAACTCCACCTCCCCTCCATACCGGCATTGGAATCCGATACTGGAATGGAATCGCCCATATCCCTAGAGCTCTCAAGAACACAAACAAATGGGAAAGGAATGGGATTCGCCCCATTTCCACCCACCCCATTGAACCCATTAAGCAAACTAAACCGGCAAAGTGGGCAAGTGGAGTGAGAAAGTAACCAAGTATCGATACACTCGACATGGAAAGCATGGCTACACTTGGGCAGTAATCTGAGCTTATCCTCTGCCTCGAACTCGCAAAGACAAACGGCGCAATCAAAAGGGTCTTTGACGCCCATAATCGCCTTGTAAGGAAAAACAGGGAGGGTATCGATGAATGACTGGTCGACCCCGCCGTCGTGGAGGTGGAAGAGCTGGCGGAGCTGCCCTTGGAGGGCGGTGGGATCCGGGTCGGGCTCATCCGGGTCGCGGATCCGGGTCGGGGGTCGAAGAAGGCAACGAACGAGGAGGTGGAGAAGCCCAGAAACGAAGAAGATGATGGCGAGGATTACTATGATTAGAAGAATGCTGGGGCTGATTTTGCTGTCGAGGTTGGAGACTGGAGGTGGAGGGGAGAGAAAGAGTAATGGCGGAAGAATAGGGGGAGGTGCAGTCGAGGGCTCTAAGTTTCCCATGTCCCCTGTTTTTGGGTTTTTCTGGGGGTGACAGGCTTTGAAGAAAAATGGAGAAATATGGAGGAAAGATTCAAGCTTAACTGGAAAATTTGGAGATTCAGGTCAACTGGGTTTTGAGGGGAGAGAGAGAGATAGAGAGGGAGAGAAGATGAAGATGGTGATGTAAGTGGGTAGAGCAATAAATGAAAAACAGAGGAGGGTAAAGTAAAGAATTCAAATTGGAAACGATGAAGCAGAGAAGTGGGGGAGAGGGATGGATGAATTAATGCAAAATAAATACAATTTCTAATTTTTATTTTTTTGTAATCTAGGATAAATTTAATTAATTATTAATTGTAGTCAGAGAAAAAACAGAGGGAGAAATTTAATGAAAAGATGATGACTTTTATGGTGATGTTTTCACCAAATGCAAGGGTTAGGTTGACTTGAAATTGGGCATCAAACCCAATGCTTATTTTCTTCTGCAAGAACAATTTAAAAATTGAGGAGATGAAGAAAACAACTGGGTAATTTTTTTGAATTTTTTTTTTTCTGGAAATGTGAACTCGTTCTATTGAGAGGGACCTTTTTTTTAATGGAATTTTAACAATATTAATTAATCAATTATTTGTTTTTATTTAACTTGGTGTCACATTCTTCCATTGTATCCCATAGGGCCATAGCAAACCTCATGCAAATTGGCTGTTTTTCAATAAGCATGCATAATGACAAAATGAAAATATGAAAGTCAAACTTGTTTCAGTTTGAGTGAGAGGGAGGGAAAGTGTAGCAAAATATATGTTGATGTGGCTTTGGATTTCTCAGTTTCAATGGGAGAAATCCATCTATCAAGACAAAATACTTTTTGGTTCCTTGTCCTTGCCATTTCAATTTTTCTGATATACCCCATGCCAATCAAAAATTTGAGGTATGGGGAAGCATGATAATCTCCGAAGTATTTAGATATCCGATTTGAATCTTATAAATTGAGTTCATATGAATTTTTTTATTTAAAATTCAATTTAAAGATTTGAAATAATATAATTCTGAAATATAAAATTAGATACCAATTTTGTGAAGAAATTAAGTTCGATGGCCAAAATATGAAACTAGGTATTTATTCTCCAATTTCAATGCGTTTGTTTCGCCACTAGAATCAATCAATCTCATAAACAAAAGATCAAAATATATCAATTAACCCATTAACACCTCTATCATTAAGAAAGTTTGGGGGAACGCCTTCTACCCTATAATCAACAGCTGTAAACTATGCTTGTCAAAAAAAAAAAAACAACTATAAACTAAAAAATATTAGTATATATGGAGATGTCTCGTATCAATCTTAGATAAAAACCAAAATGAGTTATACGATTATTTAATCTTTATAGTGATAGACATACAAGGTGACTTAACGTATGAGCACCCAAAGGCCAATTCACGGATATATCCATGAATGATTATTAAGTATTTGTCTTTAAAGTTTATTTCGAAGTTGAAAGTAGAAAACTATCAATATTAATTTTACTCATTCATAGTTTAAATAATTGTTCCTTCACATAGCTAAACTATTCACATATGAATACATATAAAAATACCTTTTTAAATAATTAATAAAATGATTTTCTTCCTAAGTATAAGTGGATATAGATATGTAGGCAATAAGCCAAGAAGGGACCTATGAACATAATAGAAGGTTCTATGCTTGTTCATGTCTCCTTAGTGGAGCTTCGATATTTGTTGGTTTAGATTATAATTAGTAAGAAATTATAATTAATACTTTTAATTTCCGTGATTTGGCTCTCAAAAAGCCAAGAAAAATACACCTTTTTAAGTTTGCTTGCCAAAAGTCTTCGGATTTGGTCAACTGTTTTCTAAAAGTTGGGCCAAATCAAGGGACTACGCCAATTTAATTTCACCGGCTCAAAAGACATTTTGACTAATATGTTATTCGTCTAATTCATAATTTGGAGGTCAAACAATAAACAAGTGGGAATGTGAGACTCTTCATAATTTGTACACCCAATAACTTATTAGTAGTTCTATTTAATTTTAAAAATTTATTGTAGTAATTAGTGTTGTGTTGTGTCTAAAAAGATTAATTTTGTGGCAATAGATTGATTTATTTTTATAGGTGTGGAAATAAGATTTTGATTTACCCGTTAAGATTGAAATTTTAGGTATATTAGATTTTAAATTTAATTTCCGAACTGTTATATTAGAATTGTATCGTATTTTTAGGCGCTGGTAAAATTTCATCCGACCCGAATATCCTAATTTATCCGACCTAGAAAACCGCATACGATCATCAATTGTCCATCCAAATTTAAGTTTTGATACAAAATTTTCTCTATTTATATTGTTCAAACTCAATTTTTACTTGAATTTAACACGAATGTGAATTTTTGCTTGCATCTAAATAAAATTATTTATTTTATTAGGTGAATGAATTATTATGTCAAAAATTATGATTTAGACAATTTTTATGAGACGCAAATAGCACATGTGGTAATTATTTTCCCTATAAATCTTTGGATTCGATTATTTTTCTTTTTCCTTTTCCCTAAAGTATTGTAGTATATGTTTGAAGTTTTATTTATTTATTAATTTATTTGGCGAAGACAGTATTTATTTCTTGTAGTGTACGTGCAATTTAATATCCTGCATGCCGTGCCCCAGGCTCTCATGTCTTCCTTCCTCGCCCTTTTTTGTGCCGATCAATACGTTGGAATGCAAGTGTTTGGCCCTCCACCTTCTATTTTTTTTTTTTTTTGTGCTTATAGATTTAAATTAAACAACCACCATTCTAAATACATATACTAATAAAATGGATGCTGAATATATATTATTAACTAAACTGATGTGGCTTATCACTTAGTAATATTTCTTTAGGAACTTAATTGGTTGATTAATCTTTCTTGATGTATTATCGGTGATTTTAATGAGATGGAATGTTTAAATGAAAATATAGGTGGAAATCAAGTATCACTTAGTAATGTGCAACGAGCGAGGGATTTTTGTCTAAAATTTAACGGGAGAGTATTCCTCCTCCTACCGGTAGAATTTTTACATGGAAAAAATTTCTTAAGGGTCATCTTATTTACGAAAGATTGGATAGAGCTATTCCTCGAAATGATTGGAGGAATTTATATCCAAACAAGTATTATGTCACATGGACCGTTCTTAATTATATTCTGTTGAATATTAATCCATAAATTCGTCGAGTGCAATAATTGAAATTTTAGATTTTAGAATCGTTGGTCTAGTTATAATGAGGTTAAAAAGATTATCCAGCGAGCAATGGAAGGAAAGTTCTCATGGTACTCTTATGTTTAAAAACGGTTGGTAAACTCAAAAGAGTCGAAACAAAGCTAAAGTTATGGGCCATTAATGCACGTGGTAATTACTCGCAAAAGGTTGAAAGAAATTCGTCACTTATGCAGAAAGTGGAAGAAAAATTATTAGCTTATCCATGTAATATGAGGCTCATGCATTGGTAAAATCGGTTAATTAAACAAAGAGAAATGTTACTTTTGTGTAATCGAAATATTGGAGAAAATTTTATAGGAAAGAATGGTTGACTAAAGGTAATAGAAATTTCAAAATTTTTTCACCATTGTTGTGCCTTCAAGAAACAAAAAAGGAATATTCTTAGAATTAAAGATGAGTCGGGAGTTTGGATTAATGATAAGAAAGATACCCAACAGAAATTTGTAGAAGATTTTTCACAATGGTTTAAATCCCGGATGGAACGAAATAGATCATCACCGACTATTGACCTGTCGGTCGTTCTTTCTAATGAGGATAATAATCAGCTTATCCTTTCGATTACTCCATCCGAAATTAAGACTCGCTGCATTTCAAATGAATCCAACCAAAGCTCCAGGACCGGATGGTTTTGGGGCCGGTTTCTTTGAGCAACATTGGAACACCATAGGTATTGATATTACTTCTTGTATAATGGATTTTATTCATTATGGAAAATTGTTGAAAGAGGTTAATCATACCTTCATTGCACTAATTTCGAAAGTTTCAAGTCCTTCCTTTACCTCTCAATTCGGACCAATTAGTTTACGCAATAGTATTTACAAGATTATTTCGAAAGTTCTAGTTAATAGATTGAGACCGATTTTGCAAAAAATTGTTGTCCTTTTCGGAGTGCATTTGTGCCTAGTAGGGATATTCATGATAATATCTTAGTACAACATGAAATTATTTTTAGCAACGTTAAAGGAAAACGAGGCTTATGTCGGGCTCAAGTTGGATATGGAAAAGGCTTATTATAGAATTAAATTAGATTTTGTTTTAACTTGTCTTAAGGAATTAGGTTTTCACCAGGTTTGGATTAATTATACGTGGATGTATAATTAGAGTTCCGTATTCAATTGCAATTAATGATGAATCTTGTGGGTTCTTTCGCTTTTCACGAGGACTTAAACAAGGAGATCCGTTATCTCCTTATTTGTTTATTTTAGGCATGAATGTTTTGGCATATAGATTACAGCTAGCTACAATGCAACCTAAATCAGAAATTGGTATTAAAATTTGCCCACAAGTACAAAAAATTCTCTGTCTACTTTTTTCGATGATAGTATCCTTTTTTGTAAAGGAAATTATGAGACATGCTTGAAGCTACATAACATTATATATATATATATATATATATATATATATATATATATATATATATATATATATATATATATATATATATTAAAAGTTGAGTTTAAGTAATGCATAAGCGATACGTAAGATGCCATGTAGGATGCCAAATAGGTATATTCAATGAAATTTTAATTCAATTTAATGTTGGGACTATTCACATTAACATTAAATATAATGGACATTAAAAATAAAAGATATATAATCAAAATAGAAAAAAATAAAGAGACATATCTATTTACTATTTATAATAAATTATATAATTTAATATATCAATTTATTATTGTTATTTAAAAAAACTATTTTTTAACTTATAATTATTTTTTATTATTATAATTAATTAAAAATAAATAAATTATTAAAAATTTAATTAATGTCCTTGCATAGCAAAGGGTATAACCCTAGTTATGAATAATTTTTGCAACCAGTCAAGACAACTTATTAATTTTCACAAGTCGGCTCTAATTTTCTCTAGGAATGCTACGACTACCACTAAGGATTTCATTTCTTCGGTCTTTAACATCCCACATATTGATTCTCTAGGTAAGTATCCGGGATGCCCTGTTTGTAAAGGGGGCCCCTAATAGCTCCTTATTTGATGATATTTAAAGAAAGCAGATTATAAGCTACGGAATTGAAAAGTTAATTCGCTTTCTAAGGCAGGTAGAGTTGTGCTTATTCGGTCTAATCTTGAGTCTCTTCCGGCGCACATTATGCAGCGTTTTAAGCTATCAAAGAGCACAACAAGCTCTCTTGAAAAATTTAATCGAGATTTTTTTGGAAAAAATCTAAAGAGGTCAAAGGTCTACCGATGGTGGTGAGAGATAAGGTTTGTACTCCTAAAAAGTCGGGAGGATTAGGCCTTAGGAGAATCTGAAGTAGTTAATTAAGTCTTTCTACATAAACTTGTGTGGAAATACTTATTTGTGGAGGATAATTTTTGGGGGAAATCATGAGAGCCAAGTATCCTCTAACTACATTGATAATTTCTACGTTGAGGACCCGACCAATGATAAATGGTATATTTTTCTTCAAGGGAAGAGGCACGTTGTCGGTGGGGATGGTGAAAATATGTGTGAGTTTGTTGAGGAGACCCAAACCTTCTCCTTAGGAATACCTGTCAAAAATGAGGATCCTAATTTTGAAGAAATGTATTTAAGGGTTGACCATCAAGAGGGCATATATATTGAAGATAAGTCTAAAGAAGGGGGAAAAAAGACATAAATCATATAATTATATAAACTCGGTAAGAACATTAATTTTATTCCGAATGATATCCAATATTGTTACTTGTTTTAGAAACTGCAGCTTGTTTTTATTATTTTTGACTTGTAGTATTCATGTAAACAGATTATTATTCGATGAGGATCAAAATAAGGACTAAGACGTCCAATTGGAAGGGTAAAAGATCATCATTTTGGTAATGTTTCTTGTGAATAATTGTTACTTAACACTTTTCTCGGTCTTGGTTGCTAATCTTAGCTCCCGCCTAATGTTTTCCTCGGTTTTATATTGTAGAACCTCTACCCCTGCACGAAATCCAAGAAACAAAATAAGGACTAAGCTCTTCAATGGAAGGGTAGAAGATCCTCATTCGATGAGGATCAAAAGGAGTAAACCTTTTCGGGTAAGTTTCTTGTGCATATTTCTTGTGGATAATTGCTACTTAACGCTTTTCTCAATTTTGGTTGTTAATCTCTAATCTCTACTCCCGCTTAATGTTTTCCATAGTTATTAAGTTGCATGTTGTCCAGTCTACCCCTGCACAAACTCTAAGCGAGCGAGTACATAAGAGGAGCATCATTTTGGGACAATGACTAAGGAAATTGAGGTTGTTAGTGAGATGTCATGTTTGTGTATCCTTTTTCAGTACTTATGTCAAAAAGTCAATCTCTTTCTCTTGAAACTTTGTTGTTTAAATGATTTCAATATTTATGTCAAAAGGTTGATCATCTCTATTTTCCTAATGTGATGTTTTTTAGTAGATTGAGTTATGTGCTTGTCTTTATGACTATATTGCTTACTTGGAGTTTGTGCAGAGGTAGCGTGGATTGTAAATATTATATATATATATATATATATATATATGTTGTCCAAACTACCTCTGCAACAACTCTTAACAAACAATATCGTCATAAAGACAATCACATAACTAAATTTACTACAAAAGTAACACTTTAGGAAATATAGATTTTTTTAGAGCGGACACATTGAAATTAGTTTATACCACAAAGTTTTAAGAAAAGAGATGAACTTCTTCACATTAAATACTAAAAGAAAAGTACTATTTGTATTATATTTCACATCATTTGTAAATATTATTTGCTTGAACTTATTGTGAAATATGGAATTGTGTTGTGAACTTGTTCAAGATGGAACTTTTGTTGTGATTATAGTAAGTTGGAAATTTTTGTATATGTTGAAAAATTGAGGCTTTGGTTGTTGTTGTGTAAGTTGTGATGTATTTTAGAGTGTATTTTGTACAGGGGAACGGAAAAACAAAAAAAACTATAAAAAAATACAGACCTATGACGACGGTTCTTACATTAGAACAATCGTCATATGCCCCTACCTAAATGTTTTTGCAATTTACGTGCAGGACCTATGACAACGGTTTTAATGTAACAATGTCGTCATAAGTAACTATATGACAATAGTTTTTTTGAAAAACCGTCGTCATAGGCTATCTTTTATTACGGTTGTTTAATCGTAGTAAAAGATGCTACATATAACGACGACCACATACACGACGTCGGTTAACCATAGTTAAAGATTATTTTTAACCATATTTAAAAATGGTTCCTGTAGTAAATTGGTAAAAAGGCGAAGTTACGGTTGGATAATTGGTGTGGTAATTTTAATTTATTGGATTTTCATGACGAGTAATCTTTCGAATCTTCCTCCTCGGGATGACACGGTTAGTGACTCGCATCACCCCGGACAAAGAATGAGATTTGGTTCGTCTTAATTCTTTTCTTCCTAGTAAAGCTTGTCAAGTTATTAAGGTTATTCCTCTTCGGTCTCATGATATTGAAGATTCTGTTTGTAGGGGAATGTCAAGTAGTGGAAGGTTTACAACTAAATCTGCTACTTGGAATGCACATAATATTCCCACTAGTACACATTCGTGAGAATTTACGTGGATTTGGAGTATGGATTTGATGCCTAAACTGAAAATGTTTATGTGGAAAATTGGTCATAATGGGTTATTCACACGGGATAATCTGGTCAAAAGAAGATTGAACTTGTCCACTATGTCGGATCCATAATGAATCTGTTGACCATCTTTTCTCGAAATGCAATTGTTTTATGGAGATCCGGGATACAACTTTTCGACACAAGTGGCTTGATGTGAACTTAAGCCAATTGCGTGAATCCCTCCCTGAATAATATTATTTATTTGTTCGGAAAGTTGAGAAAACCAACTCAAATGATCCAATTGGTACATTTTCTTTGGAGCATTTGGAAAAGCAAGAATGATAAAGTCTTCAATAATGGATCTTTCAATTCCATTGCCACACTATTTCGAGTTAAAGCTTCTTGGGCTGAATGGCGATCTAGGAGCAGATCGGATCAATATTTCAACTCATCTTCAGCTACCCCCTTTACACGTGCCAATGCTTCTAATCGGCTTGTTTGTTGGCACAAACCACCTGAAGGATTTATCAAAGTCAACTTCGACGGTTCGAGGTCATTTTCATCTCGCGACGGGAGGTTTTGTGATCGAGAGGTTGGGATGGAAGGTTTTTCAAGATGGGTCAATGAATATGGGACCAACTTCAGTTCTTTTAGCAGAAGGTACCGCTATGAGAAATGGAGTCGAGCGGCGGTTTAAGCAAATTTTCGTTCTATCATTCTTGAAGGAGATAACCAAATAGTCATAAAAGCAATTAAAGGTGAAATTGAGGTTCCTTGGGAAATCCATATGATTATTCAATACACTCGTTACTCTCTTAGGAGGTGTAATCAAGTTTTTATTTACCACAAATTTAGAGAAGGGAATAAGGCTTCGATTGGTTGGTCAAGTTTGGTCTTTCTCTTACTTCTTCGTTGTTTGGTCTACTATCCCGTTTTCTTCCTTTTTCTCTAATAATTTAGGTAGAACCCTTACAAGAAGGGGTACTTGCTATTTGTTATACTTATCCTTTCAAAAAAGAAAAACTAAACTGATGTGTCATAATTAAAGGTGAAACATCACTTTATATATAAGGTTTTAACAATAAAATTAGGATATTTTACACGAGGAGGAGCTAAATTTGAGCATGTTATTTGTCAGTTGCAATCTATTAGTTGATCCAGCTATAAGGGTAAGAGGTGGTTAAAAAATATTTCTATTTTAAAGATCTTAATTTAGGATTTATTTAAGGGAAACAAGTAAATGTCGAATTATTTAAACTAATTATGTTATTGTAATAACCGTATTGATTTTTCTGAAAGTAGTTTCGTAAATTTACTTGCTTCTCTCTCTGATATATGTGATTCCAAAATATGGGTGTGTGATTTTTTTGGGGGAGGGGAAATGTTTTGTCAGAAATAATTTTCTGTCATCTGGTGAAGATCAAAAGACGAACCTGTATGGGAAAAATATTTTCCGTTTAAAACGAAAGGATGTTGATTTTCCGGATACGGGACCTTTTATGTTTTGAATCGAAACTTGACAATTTAATAGGGAACATTAAAAAAGTTTAAGTCTAAAATTCGACATTAAATTTCCTTCTTTTGTAAACATTTATCATTACATATATAACCACTAATACAATTTAGTAGATTAATTAACTAAAAGTTATTTCATTAAATAATCAAATTGTGTTCAAATTTGATATAATTTTATGAGTAATTTGATTTATTCAAAAATAAGCGTGTCCGAATTTGAATAATCAAACACACCTTGAGAGGTTATCTGTTAACTATTTGTATTGAGTTGATTTAGCTCCCGAATTGAGCTTAATAGTTTATAATCCATAATCAAGAAGTACAAACCAAATTCAAACTCCAAAAAGATATGTACCAATAATCCATATATATAAATTTGAAAATGGAAACCCCAAAAAAAGCCAATATAAATAATACTACTATTATATATCTATGAGGTCTTAGAAGATAAAGATTTGAATACATTAAATCCTAACTTTAATCGCCCCCTCCCTGCATTGTGCAAATTATATCATGCTGCCTTTTTTTATTTATCAAAACCCCACCCCTAAACTATCTGTTGTCCAATCAACCAAAAATACATGGTTCAAAATTAATAATCCCAGTTTATAGTGTAAGTTTTTCCCACTTTGTATTGTAATTATATTATATTATTTTTTATAATTTTTTTAATTAAAAAAATACTATTTATTGTGGTGTACTTATGAAACTAGCTAGTATAGTGTCTTTTACTTGGATGATTTTATAAGAGGGTCCCATTGATTTCCCATATCAAGGCGACAACTAAAATAAATCCCTCTTGGGAAGCCTCTACTACTCGTGCTCGTTTTGGCACTCTTGCTGCGCCCCTTTCATTAATATATATATATATATATATATATATATATATATATATATATATATATATATATAAAACGTTCTCTTTAAAAATCCAAAATAATAATTAATAATAGTAAGAAAAATTTCGTTTAACATGGCTGTTTTCGTACGCGCTTAGAGAGATTTAGATGTACTTAATTTTAATGGTGCATATACTTTTTACTGAGCAAAGTTTCAAATATAAGTATGTAATAATCTATCACGTTTTTAGAAATTAATAGTGTTGTTAATTAGATGTCACATTTTGACCAGTCTATTTCATCTTTTGTCACTTGGGCATGTAGTTCGTGGATTACCCTTCTATTTTTTTCTTTCTATTTTGGTTAATGAAAAGAACAAGCCCAAGCTCAAACCAAAATTTGTCAAAATTATAATCTGCATAGATAATATCGAATTATCTATGCATTTCCATTTACGAATTTCTTCTTTTTGAGGTAACTACAACAAGTATTCTCTAAAATATTTTCGACTACATATACATACATCTTTGAAATTATAAACTAATTATAATTTTCTAGTTTTGGTATTTATGGACCCAAAAACAAATTGTTGACATTTAAAACCATTTCACAAGGAAAAAGAGAGACATAATATGTAAGAATAGTCCACAAGCAATTATAGGAATTAATTATATATGCTTTCATTTGAAACAAAATTGTATATAGCTGTTCACATATTACCTGCTCTAAACAACTTTTTGTCCCATTTGATAAATGTCAAAAAGGTCTTAATTAAGCCCCGATCCAAGTCCTTATTTATTTAAACCGTATCCAAAATATTAAATTAGAAAATTCCCAAAAATATCAAAATAAAGTATTAAATTTGGAAGCAATGACAAGAATAACAAGGGATTAAGAGGGAAACGCAAAAGTTGAAATTAACGACTCGTAATAGCTCATCAATTATCTGTGATATATTTGGAATTTAAACAAAGAAACTCAACTTATTTGTTGAAGGTGTCAAGGAGCAATTTTTAATTAGAAAAAAAGTTCAGTTAAGCAAGCGAAAAGGCAATAAGGAGTGCAAAGTTTATTAAGTCGAGAGACAAATTATTTTAGTTGGTGATTAAGGAGCGGTGTTAACACACGTATATACATGAACATAAGAAACTCGGTTTGTTATAAAAGGTGATGTAGAGCAAGTTATTATTAGGAGAATTAGAAAGAAGTCTAGCTAAGCGAGCAAAAAGAAAAGAGTCCAAAGCTTACCAGAGTCATTGGGACTAATTTATATTTAATATACTCATGTTTTCAATCTTAATTCGAAGAAAAAAAAATTGTGAAAAGAAATAATAGAGGAATAATAAGTTTAGGTATAGACTTTGATTTGCAAAGTGATGTGAAAATCTCTAGCCTTGACCATAATTAATTGCATGTGCATGTGATAATGCTGCTATTATTATTAATGAGTCATTAATTTTCAAATCCCCACACCTAGACCTACACTACACCTACCTAAGTCGGTTTTGATTTTTCTTGTGATCATTGGTGGAGTATTAGTATTAATTAATTTTGATTTTCAACTCAGTTCAACATAACCTACTAATTAATAACTACTTTAATTATTTTAATTTTTTTGAAGTAATTCTTTGGATCTACCAATGCTTTTTTATGAATATATCTTCACTAGGTTTCCGTTGATATATAAATATATATAATAATAATATTGTCTTGGAAGATCCGAAGGTGACAACTACTCCAATATATGCAGCCTAAAGCCTAAGGGAATATGTGTATATTATAAGCAAATCACCAGGTTTTGATTTATATAGTAACAACTAATAAGTTACGTATAAATTCAGTTATTATTCGAGGTCCTGCGCTATCTTGTGGTATAAATCAAGTTATGTATATTAACTGAAAAGTAGTTTGATTTAATATAGTTACGAGTTTCGTATCCATGAATCCTCCGAGGCGAAGTATGATTCCCTCACAACATTGAAATATTATCGAAATTCATAATGTGATTTCGGATTTTAAGTTTTTATTCAAAATTGCATTGTACATGTGAGATGGCTTATCATTGAATGAATGTATTCCTTCTTTTCTGACCAACTAAAAACATAATTTCACAATAATTTTAAAAAACAGAAAATCTCGGACGGACATATGCATGCAAATTTAATTTATTTATTTTTTTGGGGGAGGGGGTTGTGGTCTTATATCCAAAAACCGTAATGAATAAGTAGTTGAACTTAAACACCATAAAATCATGAGTAATTTAATTAAGAAGGAGATGGTGTTACTTATTGATTTATTATGAATGTATCCTTGCTAAAGTTGGTGCAGCCCATCTTTTGCTGGGAATGGGCAGCACTTCCCTTTCCCCTTTCCCTGGCCCAAATCACATGCAAAAATAATACCCTCTCTACTTTTTTATTAATATATATATAATATATACATAGAGAGAATATATCAGGCGAAAAATAGCCTTTTTGGTAAGAATTAAAAATTATTAATCTCAGCCTTCTATTTATAATCTAAGCATCCACATTTTGCCACATAAGTACTGCATCCACAATCCCTAACCTCCAAGTCCTAATCGTTGAAACCTAGATCTAATGGCCACTGCCTGCCTGAACCCTTATCACTAGCAACCACATTTTTCTCACTGATGGCAACCACCACCGGTCTCAACTACAGACAGGAAACTCTAGTCGCATTCGTCGTCCGATGACGAGTTTTATGATAGCCATTATCGGTTTCAAGAGCGAGTTTGTGATTCTCAATTAAACTCGTTTATCTCTCATCTCTTTCCTCCGCTATACCCATCATCAATCAAGTCAATTTTTAAAATTTAAGACTTTCATAACTTTCTTTTTTTTTAAGCAAGAAGTATAATTACCTTTCTTTAGTTACAAAAAATGTAACTGAAGTTTTATACAATTTAATCACAAAAAATTAAAAACTAAATTTATTAGTTTTTTTTGTTCATCCGTGGCTTGCACAGCATACCCACGTAGTGATATTAAAGAAAAAAAAACCTAATTTGGGAGGGGGTGGGGAGGTACTTCTAAGAGCATCTGCAGTGGGTGAGCCTGTTTCGAGCTTACTTGATGGGGCCTACAGTAACACATCGCCTAAGGGTCTCAATTTTCTCTCTCCTAAATCCTTACTTCTACAATGCAAAGCTCACCAACACGACTCATCGATTTAAATAATCCACATGGATCCTACTCATCAATATATTTTAATTAGTTTACCTATTTTATTTTATTATTATTTATTTTTATAATATATAAAAAAATTATTCGATATATTATAAAGATTTAAATTAATTATTTTAGATTGTAAATTTTTTAAAACAAATGATACAATAACATTAGAAATTTAATTAAATAAAAAATATAATATTAATAACAATATGATATCTATACACTATATAATGCCAATCTTTTCAAATTTTTGAAATGCTACAACCATAGTGAATTAAGGAGTTTCGTCCAATAAAAAAATAAATAATTTATCATTTAAAAAAATAAGTTTCCACTCATCTATGGACTCCAATAATAATAATAATAATAATAATAATAATAATAATAATAATAATAATGATGATAATAATAATAATAATCATAATAATCATAATGATAATAATAATCATAATGATAATAATAATAACAATAATAATAATAATAATAATAATAATAATAATAATAATAATAATAATAATAATAATAATAATAACAACAACAACAACAACAATAACAATAATAACAATAACAGTAATAATAACTATAATAGTAATAGTAATAATAATAATAATAACAATAATAATAATAATGATAATAATAATAATAATCATAATGATAATAATTATAATTATAATAATAATAACGATAATAATAATAATAATAACAATAATAATAATAATGATAATAATAATAATCATAATTATAATAATAATAACTATAATAGTAATAATAATAATAATAATAATAATAATAATAATAATAATAATAATAATAATAACAATAATAATAATAATAATAATAATAATCATAATCATAATGATGATGATAATAATAATAATAGTAGTAATAATAATAATAATAATAATAATAATAATAATAATAATAATAATAATAATAATAATAATAATAATAATAATAATAATCTATGCAATATATAATAGTAATATTTTTAAATTGGTCAAATATTGTAATGGGAGTGATTGTAAGAAATTAGGGTAATCTTAACCATAAAAATTATTTGTCCATTGAATATGAGTCATTGATGTAAATAATTAAATAAATAAATAAATAATATAATTTATCCAAATAAAAAAATTCTTTTATAAGTGAACTATCCTCCTCCTTTTTTTGTGTGTGTGATAATACAGTCTCATTAGTATTTTTTTCTAATAAATCTATACAATATATAATAGTAATCTTTTTAAATAGACTAAATACTACAACAAGAGTGATTGTAGGAGCTTGGTGTAGTCTCAACCATAAAAATTATTTGTTCATTAAAAATAAGTCATTGATGTAAATAATTAAATAAACGATAAAATTCATTGAAAGGAAAAAAAAAGGTTTCCCTTTAATAGTAGACTGTATCAAGGTAATATTGGATCCCCTTGCTGAAAAATAAATAAATAATATTATAAAATTATTTAATCTAAATCTAAAAATTAAACAGTAAATAATTAGCCTTATTAATTTTAAAAAATATAAAACATAAAATAAAACCAAATTGAGCAGAAAATTAATAAATAAAAATTACAGAAAATTATATAATGAACTAAATTAAAAATCTAGACAGAATTAAAAACATAAAAACTTTTTTAAATTTTTCAGAAAAATTAAACACAATTAAAACAGAAAAACAAAAACATAATCTAAAATAGAATGTTAAACAAATAATCAATTACACTACAATACATATGAAAATAAATAATTAAATAAACTAGAATATTAAAACTATTTTTTGGATCGAAACATACACTAAAAACCTAAAATTACAATACAAAAATTTAATTTATAAATTTATTAAATTAAAAACTTGCTTTAACCTAAATTAGAAAATAAATCAAAAAAATAATTAAATTAATCATAAAAACTAAGAAAATTAATTCTAAGATATTAATATTCTAACTAAATCCTATAATAATATAAAAAAAAATTAACCAAAGGAAACTAATTTAATCCAACTTCTAACAATTTGACTAAAAATAACAAAAATAAATAGAAAAATAATCTGAAAATTAAAATATATTAGGACTCAAAATAAAATTAATATAAAATTACTGAGATATCTATCCTATTATCAATCAATGTAATTCATTATCACGTCAATCATTAGTAAAAACCCGTGAAAAATTCAAAAAAAATATATTGATGACAAAAATTATATTGAATGATTTTAAAGTAGGGATGTAATTAAGAGTAATTTTATTTAAGATAAATTATAGAATAATATTTTAGAAAATAATTAAAGGATATTCTATTATTTTTAACGGTGTTAAGGTTAATTCACCAATATTTTTAACCTAAAAAGTATAATCTATATTATTTCAAATTTTGGTCTGATTTGATTTACATTTGAGAATCACAAGTTACGTTTTTTTTTCCTTTGTGACTTCAAATTGTGACTCGACTGAAATCTAATGAGATAACTATCAAAGTGAACAATATATATTTAATTATATATTTTTGGGTGGATGAATAAAATATTTCATTAGATGAGAAAATTTTTTCTTCCTTTCTACTAAAAAATAAAATATGTATTGTAAAGATGTAACAATAGCTTATGTCATTGTTTGATTTATTAATTTGATAGGAAGATGTGGTTGAGGTGACTAAAGAACATGGTATCGGTTTCAAACTAATTTTTAATTAGTGGCTTTAAGTTTTGAAAGTGATTGAATCAATAAGGGTCGGTCAATTGGAGGAGATCTGTTATGATTAAGATATGAGTTTAACTACTTATTTATGCAATTTTTCGTCTAATTTGATTTGTTTGGATCATGAGTTTCTCTGTCTTTCCACTTACTTTTTAATTTTGTGTCTATTCTATCATTTTCAAAATACGACATGCATCCACGCTTTTACCATACTTATGTTAAGTGTGGAAATGGTATGAGTGGACAAATATTCCACACACTAAACAAGTCGGATGAGAGTCGTCTTTAACCACACACTTATATTCAAAGAAAACATCATCACTCGCCATACTTATATCTATGGACATATTACCCCTTGTGCGAGCCTTTTTTTCCTATTACCGGTTTGCGCTTGAAGCAACTTCTACCACTCGATATAGACACTTAGGTTGTCACCAGTTAAGCTATAAAATTCTTTTTGAAATTAACTAGGGTTAATTAAAATATATTATTTTCTTTTACTCTTTATGCCATGTTTTTCTCTCGAAAGGACGGGGTTGGGTGACCGCGGTTGCCCTAACGTAGATCCGCCTCTGGATTAAAAATACTTAGTTCTTCTTCAAATTAGGGTTATGTTCATTAAGGTGATTTTTTTAGTTTTATTTATTTTACTTTTCTTTAAACAACATTAAGAAAAAAAAGATATAAAGCGGGCACATGTGAAATTTACTGATTAAGCGAGAAAATAAGAGAGAAAACGAGATTAGAGTTTGAGATTTGATGTTTATTTTTTATTTTGATTTTTTCAATATATTGGGCATTGTGCTATAAAAGAGAGAAATCGAAAATTTGCATAAAAATATTTCCTTTATGTCTTTAATTTTTATAAAAATTCTTTTTAATTATTTTTAAAAAAATTTCTTTTTGATTGTAAATTTAGTATTTGACTTATATGATTATCATAAATTTTCCAATGCGAAAAAAATTCTTTTTATGTATTTCAATTATCTCAAAATAAGCTGTCACGCTTATTATCCGTCACGCTTATTATCTATGCTAAATAATCATTTTTTCAATAGATGTAAATCAACACTCTTAATATACATGGATATACCTTAATAGGTTAGTACCACTCTTACAAGAGTGGTTATATTTTTCCACATTATTATGTGTGAAAATGATTTCGAGCAACTCATTTTTGCTTATTTTTACTGCCACACTCAATTATGTGTAATTAGATAAGGGTGGAAGCATATCATATGGTGATTGTAGCATTTTCGATTATTAATCTCATTTATTAAATGTAGTTATTAAATATTTACTTTTTAGTTCATAACTTATTAAGGAGTATTACATTACTCCGTGCATAGCACGGGTCCAAACTAGTAATAATAATATTAAAACAGTAATTATTATCTATTTTCATATGATAATAATAATAGAAATAATAATAATAATAATAATAATAATAATAATAATAATAATAATAATAATAATAATAATAATAATAAGCAATGTAAAAAATGAAAGGGTTAGCAAAGCCAGGAGGGAGGGAGAGAGAGCCCATGTGCAAATGGGCTACGGTGGAGAGAGAGAGAGAGGGGAGAGAGTGTATAAGTGGATTTTGTTGAACTAATTAACAATCTGTCATATGGCTTCGAGCCTTGACTAAAAGATGCCGTGAACTCGCACCTTTATGAGCACCTCGAAAACACACTCTTCTACTGTGAAAGGACACGTCTCGGGTGGCATGCCACGTCGACGCGCCTGATTTCCCGAGCCTGTACTCGGAGAAGCTCTAAGGATTATGGTAAATATTCGTTCATCGATTCATATACGGCCATTTGAAGTGAACATGCTAAAGTATGAATAGGTACTTTACAACACTGCACTCAAATGAGGCAGCTATAAGAATTTTTTTAACAAAGGGTGTAATTTTTTTCTCTAATGTGAACATTTAAGGTAAAAGTCCTCTTAATAAGTGCACTTCGAAAATCCAAACTTGTGTATTTTCCTTCTTACTCGGTGAGATAGCTACCACAAAAACTCTTAATACTATCTCAACTTTAAGTACAACTATTTTCAAGACCCCGACTTA
The DNA here is from genome assembly GCA_021018815.1 of Talinum fruticosum. Classification (NCBI taxonomy): domain Eukaryota; kingdom Viridiplantae; phylum Streptophyta; class Magnoliopsida; order Caryophyllales; family Talinaceae; genus Talinum; species Talinum fruticosum. The sequence continues at coordinate 175,119 of JAITYX010000080.1, read as the reverse complement.
CTAAAAATGATTATGAGGTATCTTACCTTTTAATATAATTAATTTTTAGGATCCTTATTTCATGTTAACAAACATAATTGACTTTCCTTAAAGTAAAAAAAATTAAAACTAAACTAAATAAAAAAACATAATTTTTTTATAGGAAGGAAGAATTTATTTATAAAAAGTCATATGGCATATAAAAAATAATTTTCTAACAAGAATAAATCCAAAATATCAAAACAGATCTTTATTTCGACAAAATTAATGATAAATATACTTCCGTTCGACTTTATATTTGTAGTATCAATCCGGTCATAAACCGTGTTCTTCAACTTTAATTTGTTTTTCCCAAACATCGACGAGTTATTGTATAACTTCATATAATAGATCTTTGTGTAACATAATAGATTCAACTTAAAGGAAACATCACTTTGATCGGGTAATGATTCAACCTCTATATATATATATATATATATATATATATATATATAGAGAGAGAGAGAGAGAGAGAGAGAGAGAGAGAGAGATCTCCAATGAGAATTGCCGGTTTAAATCGGAATTAAGAACTTTTAATCTTAAACCTTCAATTCTAATTTAATGGTTTAGATTTAACTACATCTCTATCTCATAAACCCCGCCCACCATATCCTCCTCCCACTATTAATGTCGCTAGCGGCCATGGCCGAGCAACCACTCTCATTTCTCTCTCTTCTAGCCATACCTTGAATTTCACCATGCTCTCCGAAAATTTCAAAACTTCCCTCAATGGGTTAATGTTACCTCAAATTTCGGTCATTTTCTTAGGGCTTTCGGTCGCCGGAAGTTTTCCGGCCTCCGGTGGCCGGTGGCCGAGTCCTAGTCACCGGCGCCGGCCTCTGTCGCCTGTCGCCGGTATCCGGCCTCCGAGTAGCGAGTCGTCGGTCGTTGGTCGACGGTCTTTGGTTTACAGATCGTCGGTCTCCGGCCACTCGGTTGCTCGTCGCTCGTTGTCGACGCCGGGAAAGTTGGTGGTGGTCGGGATTTACATTAGAGTTTGGAGGGGTGTGGATGTAAGAATTGAGTGTATGATGATGTGGCAATATCGGAACCCTTGATTGAAAATTAAAGGTTGAGATTTAAAGTTTCTATTTCTCATTTTAGATACTAGTTCTCAAAGAATATGCTCTTTCTCTTTTCGATTGAAACTTATCACTGACCATAATAGTAGACCTAATAATTTAAAAAATAAAAAAAATAGTGGATACAAAATTAACTTTAGGGAGAGAAGAGAAGCAAAGGGGGAGGGGGCTGCAAAATAATAATTTGGAAGTTTGATTTGAGTTTTATATGAGGTTCTCTTACCCATTGTTAAAATAAATACAAAAATATAATAAAATGATTAAATGAAATATAAAAAATATAATAAAGTAATTTTTGAACTTTTTATAAGGATTTTGCTAAATTACTTTATTATATTTTTTATAATATGTTTTTATATTTAGTTTATTTTTAATTTTTTACTTCAGTGAAAGACAATTATATATCTTTTAACATGAAATAAGGTTAAAAATTTATTATATTAAAAGATGAGGTAACTCAAAATCATTTTTTCATAAGTTGAGTTCATGAAAAAAGTTGCACAAAAAGTTGAGGTACCATTGAGTAGTTCTTTACGACTACCATCTCAACCAACATTTTGTTGGTAGCAATAAGATATTAAATATTTGTATTTCTTTGCACCGACAGACTTAATCTCATTCTCTTAAGTTTCTATCTAAAAAAGCGTATGAATTTAATGTCCTAATTTCCACTCTTAGAACTTCGTTGATACTAATTGAAATATGAAAACTAAATGCTATTCTCTCTGTCCCTACAAAATTGTCAAAATTTTTTCTTTTGCATGCCCTATAATACTTTTTAATGTAGCATTGAATCATACTTATTAATCTCCGATGATATTCACTTTTTAATTGTTTTAATTTTTAATTAATTTTAATTTTTTACCACCCCACTAAAATAACATGTAATTTAAAATGAATAGAGTATATGCAAAAGGAAACGTAATTAATGAGAAATATATTGCTTTTGTAAGTAGTTAAAATTCATAAAAATTAACCAAAGCAAAAACTTTAACTTAACATTCCGAGAAAAAATAAAAGATAAAAGGAAAAAAGAAAAAAGAGCAACATCTTAAATAAGAAAATATTAACTTGCACTCTGGAAAAAATTCATCGGAGGTAAAAATTAAGGAAGAGGTGGATAGATGCATACATGCCATCCAATTCCAACAAATTTGGGCAAAGGCAAAAAAGACGGCCTAATTCCGGTTTAGGGAGCGAAAATTAAAGAGAAAGGAACATCCCAACTTCCAGCATCGACTCTCGACGTTCCTTTCTCAGCCTCAGGGTCGACCATTTCCCAAAAATCCAATCAACAATCATAGTTTTCACGCTTTTCGGTGCGACCCTTTCGTGAGTTAGCTTGCAATTGCAGTTTAATAAAAAAAACCCTCCCCCTCTCTCCCTGTGAACATTCCCCGCTTTTGTTTATTTTAATATACATTCTTTTGTATTTGTGTTTTTGTTTGTGTGCGGGCATTTCATTCTTCATCATCTTGTGAGCATAACAGCACTTTCTCCATTGCTATTGAGGTGTATAGCCGTACCCGACGACCTATCCTTGAGGGTTCCTGAAAAATTCCCCCTTTTCTGCCTCTTTCATCAAGAAAGCCCATTTCGCAAAAGTGTTGCTTTCTTCTTTCTTTTTGGGAATTTTAGCAAGTGGGCATTGATTATTTAACGGAATTCTTGGACCTAGATTAACGGGCAGTGGAGATTTTGATTTCTGGAATCAAATTTGGTGTTGGGTCACAAGGATTTTGATTCTTCAAGGGAGCTTTTGATGCTGGTTGTTCGGTTTTGATCATTTGAACGACGAAATTTTGTGGCTGTTTAATACAAGAAATCATCAAGTGGGTATAGAGCCATCTTCTTGGTGAACAAAGATCTTCATTGCATTCTTATTTTAATTATTTCATGGTTCATTTGGTAAGGCTTTTATAGTTGGTTTCAAATTGAGACGACACCAGCTGCAGTTTGGACCATTACAACCAACAATGTGGTTGTTGGTTCCCTTATTGTAGAAACTATATAGGAAGAACACATTGAAGAGTTCTTGTGGTCCTTATCTTCTCAAAGAAGAGAGGGAAAGGAGGAAATAAAGGCTCTTTACCCTGTAATCCAACACCCACAGACATGAGATTTCTTAGCGTTGTGGGCAATTCTTTAGGCTGTTCAGCTTCAGGGGAGCGTTTGGTTTCGGCCGCGAGGGATGGGGACTTTCTGGAAGCCAAGACGTTGTTGGAGGACAATCCTCGTCTTGTAAAGTACTCAACCAATGGTGTTAAGAACACCCCCTCCATTACTCTGCAGCTCAAGGCCATCATGAGGTACACAATTACTCCATACAATGTATTGGGGAGAAGATGAGCTTTTCTCCTTTAGAATATGCACACATTTCACTTTTTGATAATTATTTTTCGTTGGCTGGGTCTTCACAGATTGTTACTCTTCTGCTCGAGAGCGGAGTTGATATTAATCTGAGAAATTATCGCGGACAGGTAACTAGATTACCTATGACTCTTCAATTACTTGCAGTTTCCTACATATTGTTCGGAAAATAATTGAATCAGGATTGAAAATTGCATTATGTAGCTAACACCAAGGTTGGATTATCTTATTAACTTTCTGTTGTTGATCCCACATGCTTTTAGCTGATTCATGCTACCTCACCTGTTGAGGTTGGTTTTATTTGGTTTCCAAAATTGATTGCTTCTGTCATGCTTTTTTTGCCGATATTAATGCAGCTGTTTTTACACTTTCATCAGCATGGATTGTCTTAAGTGGTATCCTTTTATTTTGTATTATGAGATCAGCTAGACTTTGACGAGGTATGAATTTTTTCTTATGGCTTCATGAACAGACTGCTTTGATGCAAGCATGTCAATATGGCCACTGGGAGGTTGTTCAGAGCTTGATACTTTTCAAAGCCAATGTATGTTCTGCCCCTTCTTTTTGCCTAGTTTCCATCAAACTCATATGGCATTAACTGTGTTAAAGTAGACAAGGGTGTATTTTGATGTTTAGTCATGCTTTTTAGCTACTGAACTGTAGATCCATCGATCAGACTACCTTACTGGTGGCACTGCGCTCCACTTGGCTGCTTTGAATGGGCATAATCAGTGTATCAGACTCGTCCTTGCAGATCATATTCCTAGCATTCCTAATGCTTGGGATATATTATGTAAGAGATCTACAATGGAAGAAGGAAGTACAGAGTTTAATGAAAGGTATCCTTTTGTAGCCAATGCTTTCTGTTCTCTGTTAGTTACTAAAACTTTAAAAGACTTAATTTTTGTTTTCTTTTGCATTCCTTTGGACTAGTGCCCTTCTTCAGGTGATCAACAAACCAGCAGACGGAGGTGTCACGGCACTTCACATGGCTGCGTTGAATGGGCATTTTGAGACTGTCCAATTACTTTTGGACCTTGGAGCTTCTGTTACTGCTGTAACAGTGGAAGATGGAACTACGGTTGATCTCATAGGTAAGTCTGTTTTCAACCCCCGAGTGCGAAGTGATAATTACGTCTTAACCTCAACTTGTTTTAAAACTACTGGTATTCTCAATTCTGTTATTGAGTCTGCGTCACATTCTGTATTTGGTTGTTAAGTGAACTCAAGCATGTTAATGGTTGAAGCCAGTCACTTTCAGGGCTAATATGCTTCAGCCTACCAATTGGTTTTTGAATGGAACTTCACTTAGGCTTCTATGTGCTTGTTTTTATTAAAGCGCAGTTAAAAATGTACTTCCATCTTTCTTTGAAGGCATTTTTTGGGGGGTGGGGTGGGGGTGTAGGAAACATTTCCAACCTTATCTACACTTCTTGCAAGTGATGTGTCCCTTGTATCTTGCGCTTATAGGTACTATAAGAATGGCAAAAATGAGTCTGAGATGTTGGGATTTTCCTGAATCTCCGTACCGCTCGCCGCCAGAAAAGTAACATGGGCGCTTAGAATTCATCAAAAGTTCTTACCGTCCTTAATGAATGAATATAAAGCAGACATAGGGATTGTATCTCCTGAAATCTTTTTGTATCCCTTGAAGCAATACGCTAAGAAATTTTAGAAGTTCATGGGTTTGGCATCATCCATGCCTGCATTTCATTTCTCCATTTTCAGGAGTCGACTAATTTATTTGTCCTTAAAACAGTACTACTAATCTTGCCGGTTGCTTCTGTAGCCAATATATATGATACCAGCACACTCCATTTTTCCTAGCCGTACCTGTGTCGGACGTGACACTCCACAGATAGGACATGGGATACGTGTTGGACCTGTATCCAAACTCTAAAGCAGTGGGAGTGAAAAAAAGTTAGGAATATATGGTCTTTTTCCTTCTTTGTTCATTATCTTTTAATGGTTCGTAATGTTTAACAGTTTGATAAGTGAACAACCTTTTAATTAATAGATTATTCTTGAAAAGATTAATTTGAAATCTTAACTTCCACATCGGTCCTCATATCAGTGTCCAAACTTTGGACAATGTCCCTGTGTCCTAAGGTTAGAGCCTTGATGAGTCGGACACTCGGATCCGTACCAGTGTCTAACTCCCTTACCCGGGTCCATGTAACATATCCCCGATGCATCTTCTAATGATATGTGTATCTTCATTTATGCAGGTGCAGGAAGCACTCCCCTGCATTATGCAGCTTGTGGTGGAAATGCTCACTGTTGTCAAGTAAGATCTTTTCTTACCATTCTTTGGCAGATTAACATATATTTTTATTGCGATTAAGCTTATTGTATTCCATCTCTTAATTTTTTTTTTTTTTTTGTGTTTTAGATTTTGATTTCCAGGGGTGCTAGTTTGACTGCTCAAAATGCAAACGGGTATGATTTTCTTTACTCTCTACATGCTTTAGAATTTATACTACTTTCATCTGTCTCAAAATCCATCTCAACATCTCCCAATTGATGGTTTATGCCAATAGTTACTAGTGTATAGTGCATTATTTGATAGGGTAATTTTATATTTTAGGTCTTCTTAGATTTGTCTTTGGGAAATTTGCAGCCAAATGGGTTTCTGTTCTTTTAGAATCCTGTCATTTTAAGATGGAAGGCACGCATCAGTAGGCAAGCATCTACAACCACGATGACAGAAATCATTGGTTATCTTGCAATCATTGGTTTATGCCAGTCTTGCTTTGACATTCATCAACCTCCTCTAACAGATGTCTACTACGACACCATTATATTAGATGATCAGGGTAGTGTGATTTGGAAAAGGAAATGATTATTAGTACACATGTCTATTTGCATGTTTTATGTGTTGATGAGCCTTTGTGTTGATGACAATGATGATGCTTGAGTGTGTATCTGGAAATTTCTATCAACTAGTATTAATTAGCTAGGTTGAGATTGTATACAGCTTGACAACACCACCAATGACAGAATGTTGAGTATGAGACACAAGGACTAGAGCATAGTGACTGAAATGTATCACTTTAAGCGAGATTATCAAGCATAGAGTAACAGGGACAGCCATCCTGGATCACAACTGGGAACCTTGAAAGATTAAACTAATGACATCAAAGCATCTAGCAACTGACAGACAAAACCCTTTCATAGAAGCAAGTTAGGGGGTGGGTGGTGAAGATGGTTTGACCTCCAGGAAAGTGTGCTTGACTGATGGTGGAGGAAAGTGCAGGAGAATTTTAATATGGACTCATTTGAGGAAAGATTTAAAGGCTCTGCAACATCTTTGTTTTTTTCCTTTTCCTTTTTTTTTGGGGGGTTGGGGTGGGATAGAGTCAGGTGGGACCTATGGGTTCCACTGCAAAAAAGCCTTTGGAGGGAAGAGGAACACCTTCCCCTTGCAATTGTCCTTGGTGGCATTCGAACCTCACATCTCCAAATGGGGGAACTAAATGTGTGAGAAAAAAGAACAGGATCCTTCTAAGAGTATAGTTGGAGAACATATCAATGAGACTATAGCTTTCTGTGTGCTTAATCAGTGGTGAAACAGGGTAGACATTGAGCCTATAATTTCCTATTATGTGTAATTATAACAAAATAATTTTGGACATCAAAAGCAGCAGTGTGAGCAAAAACAAGAATAAATCCACTAGCTTGCTAAATTCTAGGATTAGTGTCAGATGCTTTCAGATCAATATTTTCCGGTTTGCTATTTCAAGCTTTGAATACCTGAGTCTTTTTCGTATTTTGCACTCTAATATCATGCTGAGAATTCAATAAATGTGGACATGAGCAGCCTACTACGCTACTCACTTTCCGTGAGAAATTGTAATATTTGGTATTTTCAGTTTTCATTTTCTCTCTTTGGGAACATCTCTTAATCAACTCTTTGTGGAGTGGATCCTAAACTTCTTCACTCTGTAGCTCTGTGCCTTGGTTGACTATGACTGATACACCTATCCTGCTTGCTAGGGCTGCTTCATTGCAGTTTTCTTGTTTGGGGAGATACAAGTTTGATAGTTAATGTAATACAGCAGCAGATCATGGTCGGAGTACAACTCTTTTTCTGGGGAATGTATCTATCAGAAAAGACATCAATGGAAAAGGTGACAAGTTCGAGTAAGGGGAATTATAGTTTCAAATTTTATAACAGAACCAAAACTGAAGGGGCTCTAGGTTCAGAGGATTAGTGCCTGCCTGTTGGACTTTATGTCGATATAAACAGTGTCTATGACAGGTTGATCCTTAATGCAAGTTTGTCTCAACTTCATATTGGTACTTTTGGCTGTAAGGTCACTTTAGCGAGGCTGTCTTGCAATCTCAGGAAATCTCAGGAAGTCATTTAAACTATAAGTAGTTCTAAAGATTGACCAGTTCACTTAGTACTGCAACTGTAACACCTTTTCAATTTGGTGCTGTACACATCAGTTAATATGAGTTCTGATGCTTTAGAATAACTGACTCTGAAATGAGCTAATGTTATGCATTTCACGGCTTCAAAAAGATTTCATTGTAGTGCAATTTTGGAACATTACATCTTTGTCGTCTGTGGTGAACAAAATGATTGCTAATTTTCTATTAGATCCATTCTCTTATTATGATGACTTTTTGTCATTCGACAGGAATTAGCAACATTGCATCATAATCCTTGCTGTTTTTGAACAATTTATGAATCTTTCACACATTCCTCAATTGTTCTTTACATTGTAGATGGATACCTTTGATGGTGGCTCGGTCATGGAATAGAGATTCAATCCTCGAAATTCTTTCAACACCTCAAGACGTGCATTTGCCAGCAATGCCTTCTCCATATCTGTGTCTTCCCCGATGAGCATTGTTAAGATTGCAAGGTGAGCAAACTTCTCCACATTGTGTCGACTTTACAACGTAATTTTTCTTGCAAATTCTCTTAGGTTGTGCCAGTCTTATAGAATGATTTTCTTGTTACTAGATCACCTCTTTTTAATTCGATTTTTAGTATAGATTTTGTTGCTCATGCCCTTGTATAGGAGAGCGGCTTAGGCAAATAGAAGCCCTTATCCCCATATTCACTTAGTAGGCCATGTTCTCGAGAATTTTTCTCTTTTTCCTTTATTTTTTCTTTTTTTACCTCAAGTACTCCTGGTGGGCATTTTACATTTGATTCGTGTATGGACACTTGTCCTTTCATATTACACTAACAATACACAAAACTTCGTCTTAGAAAGTAATTGCTCAATCCAACATTGACATTTATGTTTATGATACGCTCCGGTTGGCGTCGAGGTTGAGCGGTTCCGGTACCCTGTCCCAAAATTAGGAACTCGAACCTGACTGTTTGACCGGTTCCTGAATTTTAGGAACCTGAATCGGAACCTTTGGTCCGGTCCTGAATTTTAGAAACTTGAACCTGAACTTCGGGGTTAGGTTCTAGTTGCAGGGTATCCTGTTCATATCATTATTTTCATGAAAAAAAAAACTTTTAGGCCTTAAAAATTATGTATTCTTGAATTAATTACATTTCTAGCATTAATAAATAGCAAATTAATTTTCCAGAACAAGAGTTAGAAGAGAACCTCAAAATCCTATGCAAAAGGAAACAAGAAGCAAAACATAAATTTGTGTTTCTCTTTGCATTTAAAGAGTAAATATCACGAATCACAAACTAATTGAACCTGAAATTACACGAGTCTCATATTCACAAACTGAAAACTGAAAATCGTGGAAAAATGATTTGGCTTAACAATTCCAAGTTCCGGTTCCAAGGTTTGATTTTCGGAACCGGAACGAGTTCCAAAATTTTAGGAACCTTACCCGAAACCATTTGACCGGTTCCGGTTTGGTTCCAGGTTACCTATAGCCGCGCTCTCACTCCTAGTTGGCATGACATGGGATCGACCACATTGTTGTGAGATTGATCTGGTGCTTATAGCATTGGCAAAATTTCGTTTGACTCGATTATCTGAATTTGTTCGACCGAAAAAACTGGATCCGGTCATCATTTTTTCTGAATTTTAAATTCGGACATAAGATTTCCTATTTCTATCGTCCGAACCCGATTTTAACCTGAATTTAGGCTTGTCCGAACTATCCGACCTGAAAAAAAGGGTATCGGACAAAAATTTCAGTCCAATGACCGGTTTCTCCAACCCGATTTTGACCCGAACCTGAATTTTTGCCAGTGGTATGCTCATGTAATGTCTATGTGGAAAATGTAATGTTGAAGAAAGAATTTATAAGAGCATTCTACACTATTGTAACATGGAAAATGTGAACTTTCTTAGTATTCAAGATTGCAAAACATGGATAAGGAGGATTGTAGGGAAAGACATTGATGTTCTTTTATACAGTTTTAGCCATTAATGTAGATCCTTCGTAATACAACTGAACATGAAGGTCTATATCATACTTATTGAAGAAAATTCTTCGTATAAGAGCATCTTTTCTGTCATTGAGGACCATGTTACTTCTACTCTTCATTTTGTTTCAAAGTATCAATGTTGAAGAACCAACACTTGCCACTTCGAGTCAGGCGTATGAAAATTTGCAAAATTACAGTCAGTCCAACTTTAGACACAAACCTATGTTACCCTACCTGAGTTCAGGTGACAGATTGGTAATGTTAAACTTAAACCAGGCAGTGCTCCTGTCTTTTTCAATTTTGAAGGCGTTTTTACATTGTTTGATATTGCTGAGTGCTTATCCTTTTTCTTGCCACTTCTTGTTTAACAGAGAATGTAATTGGAGAGGTTCTGAGTTGTCACCTACATGTGAAGATCCTTGTGTTGTGTGCCTAGAAGGGAAGTGTACCGTAGCTTCTGAAGGTACCAATACCAAGATTCTCTTTTTTTCCCCTTCTATTTTGCTTCTATTTATCATTGCATCTATTTTTCACATTGAACCATCAGTTTTACTTCTCATAAAATAGCTGTATTATGGACCTGCGACTGGTTGTCCATCTTTAAAAAGTATTACAACGTATTAGTAATGAAAATGGCAAGGAGGTGAAGGGATGTAAGCGTCGACTATCATCTGGAAAAGAGGGTGTTTGTTGTAGAAAATTACACACTTGATGTGGGCCGTCAGACCTGTATACCTCTTGAAACTTTGCATACCAAGCCTTTTAACACTTCAAATAATAATTTGCTTGGCAAATGAACATTAGTCATTGACAGTGAAGCTTGAAATATGAGGTTGCCTTTGTTCTCATTAACTGACCCTGTTGAACTTGTGACTGATTTTATGTTCTTATCAAATAGGGCAATTTGTTTTAATATAAAAGGGTGAAATGAGTTCTTTTGATTTGGTTAATTTTTGACCGAGTTCAAAACAGGTTGATGAAGCTAGGTCATTTTGGTTTGGGGTCATGTTTGGGTCTATTGTCAGCATGTCCAATAAGCTCCTTAGGAAAATGTAATCAATATTCATCACAGAAATCTAGGCTGATGTGGTTTCAGGTTGGCTAAATCCAAGTTTGTGTCGAAACTTTTTTTAAAAAATTGATTTTAAGTTTTGTTTTAGGTCTAGTTTTTGGTAGTTTTGTCAAGTAATCAAATAAGCACAAGTTAATTTTACCAGGTCTACTCCCAATGGTTGGGTTGGAAACTCATTGTCAGGCTAACATTTCCTAATCATCAATAATTAGATGACAGTTCAAGAAAGTTGCTTTTAGATTCCATCGTAACCAAAATCTCTACAACTCACTTTACAGATGAATTCACCAATGCAGGGTGTAATCATGAGTTCTGCACCCGATGTGCACTCTATCTCTGCACCATGAACTGCTCAACGGCAGTAGCCAAAGGCCCACCAGGCTCGATTGCATGCCCTCTATGTCGGGCTGGCATTGTCTCCTTTTCCAAGGTTCAGGGCCCAAAAAGCCCCAAACCCGAGCATCTCTCCCTAGAAGGGAGTTTCTCTTCTCCTTTGATGGGTTCCTCCTTCCGATCCCTAAGTTGCCACAGGTTTTCTGGAGTGAAACTCAACCCGGGCTTCTGCTTGGGGGTCTCAGATACTAATAGCCCCTGCTTGATCTCAGGGTCAGGTCATCGCAGCTTGAGGGACCATTTCAACCGCATAAGCTTCAGGCGGTCCTCTTCCCATGCCGAAGGCAGGAAGTCCCGGTTTTGCTCCCTCAATCAATGTGTTGCTTATGCTGATGGATAGTGTCATTCATCGTTGGATTAGCAAACCCACCTTCCATTCTTCCTTTTTGGTCTCTATTGGTTTTGTTGTACAGAAATAGAGATGCCAAGGTTGGGTTAATGTATCAGAAACCCAAAAGGTGATAAAGAAAGGAGAGCAAAACAGTTGTCATTTTCGATGTGAATGTAAATACATAAACGTTGATGATGGCATTAGGATAGGCTCGAAAGTTTTGCTTCATGTTTTTGTGAAGGATTTTCTTCTTTACCTTGTAGTTTTAGTTTTACCCAAATTCATTTGCTCTCCCTGAATACTTCAGAGGATAGCTTTCTGTTTTGGTCCTACAATTAGTAAATGAAGCATTTCATCTGAAACTAAGTCATTACTCAGGAGTTTCACCTGAGGAGGTATATCCAAGTGAAATGGGAAGTATTTGGGGTTGAGATTTCATTGAATTATCTTTTCTTTTCTGAATTTCCCAATAAGCTAATCATAGGTTCTTCTTTCCTTTGTTTCCCTTGGCCGAAATCTTGTTGTTGATAGATATGTAGCCACATTTAACAGCTCTTAGGATGACTCTAGGGTTATATTCTAATGGCTCTTGCTCACAGGTATTTTCAGGAGCTTTATAGGGATATTGCTCAAACATGGCTTTACAATAGTCAAGTAGGGGTGTCATAAAGATAATCTTTGAAAGCTTTTCATCTTAGGTATAATGGAATCAAGGATTTCTGTTTCGCCATTTCCGGGAGAGCGTGATTAGATGTATCTAACTTCATTCTTGTAATAGAGTTTCGATAATAACTTTTTCGGATGCAATACTTCAAGAGTTTTTGATTTAGTAAATTATGTGGCTTGGGACTCATACTCTTTCGTATTCACCATAACTAGCACGTTAAGCACCAAGTATTTGAGTACATGCACAAATTCTACATTGTACAAAATGTGTGCCTAACACCAAGACATAAATTCATAACTCGTATCATACAATTATGAATTTATGAAAGTGGACTAAGATTAAGTCTACTCTTGATCAGGCTATATTTGGGCCGTAATTTGGGTTAAACCTAACCCTATCCGGATATATAATGTGAGAATATGTTCATTTTTAACCTTTTGACTTCTTCAACGGCGTGCTTTGGCATGTAAATTGCAGTCTCCTTCACCTGAATATTCTAACTGAAGCTCATCAGTCAAATCTCCCCCAAAACATAACTTTCCTGTCAGTCATCTGCTACATACTCTCCTGCTTTCTTCAAATTCTTATATGGTGTCTTATTGGACGCAATTGCAATGTTATAATGAAAAATCAATCTTGTCATGTAATCATTACATAGTATGTGGTAATTGTAATTCAAATGTAACTTTTTACTGCAAAACTCTCATTCAATATATATATATATATATATATATGGTTAAACTGTGGAAACATGTTTGAATAAAAGAAATTCTTATATCCTTGTCAAAAATTCCAACTTTTTACAGCTGAACCATTCACTTAATCATCTCGGTAACAAACAGCACAAGCGAACACTAATTACTGCTGACATAAAATACAACCTTATCTACACTAACTAGCTAGCACATAATACATGAACTACTGAAAAATATAAAAGGAAGAATATAACGAAATGAAGCTTTGTGGTGTCTGCTACTTGAACCTGGATCAAAATCCATGAAGTCTCTCTCAAGCAGCTTTAGCTCGGAAGGGATAGTTGGCCAGTGTTAAGATGGGAGATTTGATTAAGGTGGAAAGAAAGAAGAGTTAAATTGGTGGAACGATTGACGGTACACTGAAACTAAACTAATGAAAAAGCCTTGCAAGGCCAAGAAAAACTAGATTAAAAAAATAAACAAAAAGAAACACAAATGAGTAGAAGGAGGAGGGAAGGACAAAGTTCGAAACATGAGATAAATGAATGAGATTGAAAAAATTAAAAAGAAAAATCAGTGGTTGAAAGCTCAGCAAGGATGGCACCGTCAGAAGCCTCAACAGCAGATCTCCAATGGAGACTCGAACTCGTTGATGCACATGAGCAAGAGCCTTCTTCCTTTGTCTTTGAACTCACAGGAGAGATCCCCAACCCCAAAGAGGGATGATGGGAAGAGCAACACAATGTTTGACATTGGAGAGAGAATTTGTGTGAATAATGTGATGTGTGATGGGGAGTAGAAAACAAGTTGTTGTAGATGATGTATGGATTGAAGAGATGGATGGGAATATTTATAGAGAAAAAGGAAATGGGAAGCTAAAGGCAGCTGACATTCCAAATAGGTGCTAGTTTAGCTCTAGCAACGATGAGCACAGAGCCAATAAATATCAGCATAAATAATTATGGGAATCAAATAAAAATAACCTAAATGTGAAATAATTTTACTTTTTCCCCTTCCCTTCCCTTTTGTGTCGTCTCATTATATATTCAAGTCAATTATTTGTTGAAACTTTCATGAATTGGGGTTAGTGATCACTAACCTCGATGCACTCAATAAATGACAACTAAGTTTCCAACCAGTCTTGTTTTCGACAATCTGTTTTTTAATTTCTAGATACTATTCTACTATTCTCTCTCTCTCCTCCCATTCTTTTAAACTCAATTATTTGTTTCAAGTTTCATAAATCGAGGTTATGTATCAAATATATCTATTAAACCTTATTTTATTTAACGGTCAGAATAATAAAGTTATAAAAAGTTGTAAGTAAAATTGTAAATTATTGTAACAAATTGTAAGTGCCTTTAAAGAATTATAAATGGTTATAATTGTAAAGTTATTAAAAGTTATAAGGAGTTGTAAGGAAGCGCTAAACGGTTGTAAAATAATTGAAAAGTTATACAAAGTTGTAAGGATTTGTAAGGAACTCAAAACAATTTTAAGATGATTGTAAAGTTATAAAAAGTTATAAAGAGTTGTAAGGAACTTTAAGTAATCATAAGAGAATTGTAAAGTTATAAAAGTTGTAAAGAAGCTGCAAAAAGTTGTAAGAAGCTGTAAGGTTATAAGTTAAAGATAAATATAACAGGAGCTTAAAATCTTTTTTTAACCTATTTATATTAAAATTATATAAACTAAGGGTTTGTTATTTTGGATGATAGAGTTGAATGTTATTGTCTATAATAAATCACTCTTAACTGCTCTTTCTTTAAAAAAATTTATACTCAATCATTATCAACTAGACTCAACCACTCATTCTTGCACTTAGCGACTTTCAACCTCTCGTTCAGTCCTTTAAATTTATATAAAATTCATCTTAACCACTCTCAACCACCTAACCTAGAAAGAATCTATGCTCGACTATTCTCACTCATAATTAATCACTCTTACTCGCTCTCATTCCAAATCGTACTTCATTTTAACCACCTAAAACAACATACCCTAAATTTATGTGAATTTATTTATATTGAAACGATCTTATTTGGACTTATTCAGTTGAACTGAAATTATTTATATTAAACTAAATTAATAAATTTATTTTTATTAAATTTTAAACTTTTACCATGTTAAACTTATTTTTACTAAATTAATCATATTTGAACTTATTTATGAACTGATCTTATATGAATTAGTCATAACTTCTTTAAAATAAAATAAGTTAATAAACAAACCTAATTAATTACTCAACTTGGTTTAGTTTGCAAAATTTGAATTTATATTCAGTTTTTACTTGTGTATATGTCTTCCTCTAAACTAAATTAGGAAAAAAATGAAATATATATAACTATTTTAAATTCATGTAAACATTGATTTCAGCTCTGAGGCAGTGCCTAATTGTACTGCAGTGCCTGATGGATCAATTCCTTACAGCATAAACTACTTTTTTTCTGTAGAAAAATTAAACAAAAGTATATTAGAGTATATAATCTACTATTTTGAACCTTCTAATATGGGTTCATATAAAACAATCTCTCCTTTGTAATAAAGGATATAGGTATTTTGGGGTATTTGAAAATTCATAAGCGGATGACACGTCTCTGCAGATTATCCTCGAGTGAAAACAGCTGCAGCGGAAGAAGTTATGTGACTCGACAATTCTCCTCTCTCTCTCTCTCTCTCTCTGAGCCTATTCTATTCTATAATCTCTGACTCACATCTTTTGCCTTCCAATTTACGTTACATTGAGAAGAATAATAAAGAAGCAGAAGCAGAAGCAGAAGCAGAAGCAGCAGCAGAGTTGAAGCATTGCATGTGGGTTTAGACTGAGCGTAGTACAACTACACTACCACTATGCCCTTTTTTTTCTTCACAGTCTTCCAGAAAAGCAAACTCATGTGATGATTCCCTTTCCTTCAATTCTCTTTCTCCTCCCTGTCTAGTAAGTAAGCCCACCATGCCATGCATCAGAATACCTCCAACAAAAAAGTTCAAGTAAGAAGCTTCCTATTCATAGTCCTCCTCAACCCCATCTGTTTTTAAGTTGGTTTTTTTAAATGGTAAATACAAAGAATATTAGGTAGCACTTCTCTTAAGAGTTCTACCTATAATATCATCAGTAAGAATACATAAAAAGTCATGCGAAGGAGAGGATGTAAAGGTGACTCTAAACCTCGAAACACATCCTAACTTGACAATACAATCAACTGCCATATTACCCTCTCTCGAAAATATGATTAATTGAGTATTCAGAGAATGAAGACCCAAAATATATTTATACTTTAACATATTTTGTTTGTATAAAAAGTAGAAGAGGTTAATATAAATAAAACTTTTAAAAAATTAAAAGCGAATTAATTCCAATGCACGCGTATCCCTTTGGTGCATTTGGTGATATTTATTATTCTCTCTATCTTGTGATTGTTCTAATTTAACTTTTTACCGTCAAAAAAATAATTTTAGCCAATAATATCTCCCAAATTATATAAGAAATTATATCAAAAGTATTTTAGAAACTACAAAAGCAATACTTCTAATCCCAATTTATAAAAATATTAAATTAATTTATTATCAAAGTTCATTAACATTGATTTTAAAAAAAGCCGGTTTGAAGTTTATAAAGGGGGGGATATATTCAATGGACAAAATTCAACTTACTAACTTTGGTAATAATACTAATAGTAGGGCACAAACTGTAACTCTAGACTAGAAGTAGGACAATACGTAATTAAGAGTAGTAAATTTAACTCAAGACACTTAATAAGTTTGACCCGATCGCATAAATATGTTGACTTGAGACTTTGGGGGCTATGAGTACGACTAAGAGAGAGAGAAGGGGTTGACCTCAAGCCATGGCTATCATGAACCAGTGATCTGTATCCTCTATGGGGTGTGAATGGTACCTTGAACTACTCGTATAACTATCTTGTTATCCCCCTCCACTTGAATATGTGTGAATCCTTTCTCTATAGCTGCTTTAATCCCATCTCTAATAGCCATGGCTTCATATACAATTATTGGTGCCTTATACATGAATCTAGTACCGGCTTGAATGAGACTTCCCTTCCAATTGCGCAAAACGTAGCTTGTCTGCAGCTCTCGCTGAGGAGAATGTGCCATCGAAATTGATTTTGATGAAGCCGCCTGGGGGGCCTCCTATCGAACTAAACTGGTGGGTTTGGGGATGGAAATTGAGTGAGATGGAAAAGAGGATGATATGTGATGAATAGAATAGTTTCGTTGTTTCCACTCTACCCAATTACGTTTTTCTCGGATGAGCGCCCCAATAGGTTTGGGAAACTAGTTCGAAAAAGGACGCCATTACGAAATTTCTAGATGCTCCACATAAGTATAGCAATCATGGAAATATTAGTTTCCCACTCAACAAAACTGTTGTGTAAAGAATCTCTAATTATAACATCGGGGTTAGAAAAAGGATGTTGACGAATCCATCCTTACTCGAATAGCTAAATCCCAAATCGACGTACAAAGGAACAAGTAGCAAAAAGGTGTTCCGAATCTTCAATTTATGACAAACAAATAAGACAAATAGGATCCGAGTTGTACGCCATGATAGAGTAAATTGCCTATAGTCGGTAAAGAATTATGACATATTTGCCATAAGAAAATTTTTATCTTAGGCATAACATCTAAATTCCAAATCCAATTAAATTTCCAAACCGATTGGTCGGGTTTAAGGTTGTCATGGGTTTTCCAAGTGGCAGATTTAGTAGAAAACTCACCGTTTTCGGTAAGTCCCCAGTAGAACTTATCTTCTATATTCGCAAGCGGGATGGGGACAGCAAGGACAAAAGGTATAAAAGCTTCAGGAAAAACTTGTAACAACTTGACTTCATCCCAATTTCTATCGGAAGAAATAAATTCACTAACCTTTAGTTGAAGGTTGTCGGTATGTATTGGATTATCAACTTGTAAAAGATTAGCTAAACTTATATCATGACACCATGTGTCGGTCCGAAGTTAATATTTTTACTATTCCGTAGCTGCCATCTCATACCTTCACAAATAAATTTACGTGTTCGTAACATAAACTTCCATACTACTGAATTAGCCTCGCTTTGGTATATAATTAAAAAATGCATCAATATAACCGTATTTTGCTCTCATCTGTTTAACCTAGAAATTATCCGGGTTAGTGAGAAACTTCCAAGAGAGTTTAGCCTTAAATATTGTATTAACGAGCACTTGTTTTTCATAGGCCTAAACCACCAAATTTCTTTGGTTGACAAATTTTATCCCATGCAACTAGAGGAAGTCTTTTTCTGCGTTCGAATTTTTTCGGAAAAATTCTTGATTAATTTGATCTAATTTATGGGAGATAGAAGTTGGAAGCTGAAAACACTGCATAGTATGAGTCGGTAAGGATTCGAGATTCGATTGAATCGGAACAAGCCTGCCAGACCTTAGAAAGAGAGGAAGCCTTCCAATTAGCTAGCTTCGATTCTGTTTTGTTGATTAAATTCTGGAATAAGATAAACGATGGACGGCCCTGGAAAACCGAGCAACCCAAGTAATGCCCTAAAGAGGAAATGTGGGGAATGTTAAAAATCCATGAGACTCGCTATTTATCCGGATTAGTTGTATTCTTCGAAAAAACAATATTGGATTTATGCAAATTCACCAATTGGCCGGATTGTTGACAGAAAGAGTCTAATATAGCTTTTAGATTGAAAGCAGCTTGGGTTGTTGCTTTACGGAATAACGAGGCTATCATCGACAAAAAGTAAGCACGGAATTGTGACTTGCTCTATCTTAATCCCAATTCCGATTTAGGATTCATAGATGCTATATGCGGTTGTTGTGCCAAAAATCCATACAAATGATGAATAGATATGGAGACAAAGGGTCACTTTGTCTTAGTCCACGTGTAGGTTTAAAGAAACCACACGGTTCATTATTAAGAATAATAGAATAAGAAACCGTGGACATACACTCCTTGATCCAACTAATCCATGTATTATGAAAACCCATCTTGTTTAGACATTGGAATAGGAAATTCCATTCAATTCGATCATATACTTTTTCCATATCAAGTTTGATCGCAAGATAACCTTTACGATTTTTGTGAAACGAAACTTATTCATTACTTCATGTGCAAGAAGAATGTTGTCATGAATAGCTCGTGAGTCGGTTGAATTATATGTTCTAAAATTGGACGCATGCTATGATCTTATAGATCGTGTTACATAAGCTAATTGGTCGAAAGTGGCTAGTAGTTTCCGGATTGTCCACTTTTGGAATCAACGCAATTAAAGAATGATTAAATTCCTTGAGTAATTTTCCCGACGTAAAAAATCTTAAATGGCAAAACAAAGATGATTTTTAACGATATGCCAATACTTCGAAAGAATGTGCTCCAAACCCATCGGATCCCGGAGCTTTATATGGATTCATTTGGAACAAGTGCGAGTATATATCTCTTGTTCGAGACGGGCTTGATGAGATTCAAATTTTCCGCTTGATTAACTTTGTAAAATGAGGTAAATTGGAGGGCATTACTAGATGTAATATGCTCAGAAGTAAGTCTACGAGAAAAATCCAATATGAACTTATGTTTAATCCCCTTTGCTTCTTCTAGCCAAGCACCAACATCATCTTTAATTCGGACAATACTAGAAAGGCATTTTTTTATCGTAGCTGATTGATGGAAAAATCTAGAACTACGATCCCCATCAACCAACCATTTTTTTTTGGCAAAACTTCCCAAGTATCATTGATTAAAAAGCATTAATTTTTCTCGTTGCTTAATCAAACGCGAATGCTAGTGGTTAAACCAAAAATTATCCGGGTCATTCAAAAGACGACCCTCTACATATTACAACTTAGCAAGTATTTTTTAAACTTGTACTCTATAATTAGCACAATTACTCGGATCTCCAAGATTGAAGTTCTTGCTTAACAACTCGTAAGATTTTGAGCCACACGAGTACATAGGGAGCCTAGAACACGAGCATTCCATTTCTTTTTAACAATTTCGAGAACCGAGTCGTAATTTGCCCAATTTGGCTGAAATCTAAAAATATATTTTTTCGAAGGATTATGCAATGGGTGGGTATTCAAAAAGTGTAACTATGATCGGAACATGTGAAAGGGCTATAAGAAACTACGGAGTTGGGGTACAAAGTGACCTAGTCACTCCGTCCAATTACCCTATCAAGTTTTTCATAAATGAGATGTTCATGTAAACAAGATTTCCACGAATAAGGTATCCCTTGGACTGGGATAGATTGAGCCGATATAGTCCGTAAAAATGAAGGTAATCTACGACATTGTGAGTGGTTAATGGGGGATCCACCCGTTTTGTCGAGTAACTTCTTCTAATTCATTGAAATCACCAATAAGGCACCAAGGAATATCGATGATAGAGTTTAAGTCTAATAACCTTTGCCAAAAAGTCTGTCTTTTCCAAGGATTGGGCAGGAGCATACACGCTTGATAGAGTGCTTAATTTTTGGGAAGAAACCTCAAAAATAAGCATATGTATGATGCGATGTTCTTTGACTAGAACATTAGCCGTAATGTTAGTGTTGTTCCACAAAACCCATATATCACCCGAGTGATTAATAGGGTTAACATAATCAAAACAATCAAACCCTAAAGAAGGCGGAAGGCATTTGGAGGTCTTATCCGAGACCATTGTTTCAATAAGGAATATCAAATCCGGTCGATGAGTTTTAGCAAGTAATTTAGCTTCTTCACGAATTTGGTGTTTTTTAACACCTCGCACATTCCAAGCTATAATTTTCATATGGTAAAACAAAAAATAGGTAATGTCCGATTAAACACTACCCAAAGCATAGCGAAAATTATTTCTAGAACAATTGGCAAAAACCAATGAGTTCCAATCCTCCCTAAAAGGAAGTTGATCCAGTAGTCATAAAAATTACTTTCATAAATAAAACATACAAACATGTATATCACAAGGAGGTACAAAATAGAGGCAAGTTGGATAAACCAACCGAGACGGATCTTTTCATAATGAAGAGGGAGCAAGAAATGGTCCGGACAAAAGGTCCAATGTTCCCGAAGGTGGTCAAGATACATCTCTAAATAGAAGTGAAGTCCAATAAGAATGTCGTTAAAGGAATCATGTTGACCCAAGGCACAAAAGAATGATTGAAGTATAAAAAAATAAAACCATTGAACCGTGGAAATTGACATTAAACAAAACGTGCCGATAAAAGAAACGAAGAGATAGCAAGCTAGTTAACACATCCGAGATAAATCTTCAAATAATGAAGAAAATTCCATAATTGCCCAAAACAAAAGGCCAAGATTCCAAAAGATATCCACAATCCCAATGATCGGGTTAAGAGGTTCGAATAGGGGTCCTTCGAGAATAAACGAGTCCTATACATAAAATGAATTATCATCCAGGTTATACATCCAATGAAGACATAAGAAATTATCCCAAAGGTAATGACCCTTAGCTAACACGAGTCGTTGACATTGGTTCTAAAATGAACCATATCATTCCTTCACTTGGATGCTTTCCAATCAAAATATATTCTCTCGCACAAGAATAGAGAACCGAGTCATCGAAGGAAAACACCCATAAGGACACACGAAAAGAGACATAAATTTGGATATCCAACGAGGCCGGACTTATGTAGGAAGCGTTCCAAAACTGTGTGAGATTGGTTACACAAACACCGATTGATACATACCTTATTAAAAAAGTAGTAAACATATAAATAATCCGAAAGGTCCACCACCTTTATATTTTCTAAGCAATCTAGCTCATATTCCCATATATGTGCCCAAGTTCCGGATGAATACACAAGCTCAAGAAGGGGACTTGAAATAAACCAGATGCAAAAGATGAGAACAAACAAAGAAGAAAAGGAGAAAGGAACAGGTGGCAATCGGATGCCATAAACCGGACATATAAATTGGAAAAGCAAAAAGAACAAGCTTCAGTAACTTATAGGCGAGAGTAAAGCGAGTGCAAGCTATTAGTAGAAAGAATGCTGCCAAGTGACTCTCAAAAGTAGAAACATCGGAAAAAGATAGGACATGAGGAAGTTAAGGCACACAAGTAACCAACAAAAAACCCTAAATAAATTACAAATGTTTTAGTTAAGCGATAGCAGACATCGAGAATAAATTGAGGCCCGGTGTGGTTCGAGTGCAAAAAGAGAAGAAAGGCAAATAATTAACCCAGCACCCACGAGAGAGAAAGAAGAACAAAGGGCGAGATAAAAATAAGTGGTCGAAGCACACCTCAAAGACTGAAGTGCCAATGTTACATAGAAAATTGAAATACAACCGACTATATTCAAAAACGCTTAAGACTCCTGTGCAGTACATCGGGGACCATTTGAACATAAAAAACAAATCCCCCCAAGTATAGAGCTCTCCAACAATCTTACCATAGTAAGCTTGTGGTCTAGATTTCCTAGAGCAATCACAGCCGATGGCACGATCAAACCATTGAGCAACATACCTCAAAAAATGATATGAACCCAACGAAGGGGAAAAGTTACATAGCAGCAAAAAACACTATTACGCAACAATGACGCCGACCGGACTGCATAGAAAACACAAGTGTATACCCATACACTGAACCCCCAAAAAGAAACCCTATTCATTACACATATGTAAAGGCGGAGGATAGTTCTTCACCCTCCTCCAAACGTTGTTTCTTGGCGAGTCCGAAGACCGTTGTTGTATATCATTCTCATCTTCAAGATTAAGATAGATGTCCATATCCTCATCTCCCTCCTCCATCATCGATAATGTGGGTGAGGCTTATGTTGAATAAGTAGCGAGCACCCATCTTTTCTAAAGAAATTGAATTACCTTTAGGGAAAATTTCAGCAAAAGGGACAGCGACGAGGGACAGGGGACGGTAGAAGCGAGGATAGCGGTCACCTTAGGGGTGGCAAACCGAGAAGGAATGGCTAAAATACCTCTTTTCCTATGAGAATGAGACGGTCTAGCACGTTTTTAGGTGAAACCGTAACCCAATTCTCAATAGGATTAGAAGTATCTATACCAACCCCGGTAATAGGAACCGAACTTTCCGAATGGAAACTAGTTGTACTAAATTTTTCGACAACCACTTCAAAAACATTGGAGGGGAGTCGGGACAAGCTTCTAACACATGAGCACTACTGCCACGAGATAGCACGAGACTTTATGAAGACCTTCATAAGAAATGGGAAGGCTGGATATAAGAGTTGAGTCGGGGAATTACAAGAGTGCCACGAAGAAGCTTAGTAATGTCAATGTTTAGACAGGACACGTGCAAATTTACCTTTTTCTCTAGCCAAAGTGTATTTGTCAGCCTTAATAAAATGTCCAACATGACTCAATAACTCCTTCAATCTAGCTCAATCCAAAATTCATAAGGAAGTCTATTAATGGTCACCCATTGATCAACCTCGGGATATATTCGCAGCATAAGGGTAAAAAACTCCTCCCACTTACTCAACACCAGGTTAAGACCACTAACAAACCAAGGTCTATTATCCCAAACATAGTTTCGTCTATGACCAGTGACAAACTTAAACAAAATCCAACCATTACCCATATCAACATAGTCAATGTGCCCTTTAATCCCCACCCGGTCTCGCTTAGTTTTAATTTTAATAAAATGCGGAGGCACTCGTATCTCCCCAAGGTTTTCCCAACAGACTCATAGAAGGAAGGTCAAAATCGGATGGTTGATCTTGGTTTACCGGGTTCTTTGGTTCTAAGTGACTCGGGCGAGAATAATGAACGACATCTCCTGAGAGATTTCGGAAATATCGGAACAACCAAAACCTCCTATTCCGAGCTTAACGGCCCGAGCAAAGGTACGAAGGGGCACTTTACCCTTGCTGCTTGGATCACTAGGAGCGCCTCCATCCGAGGACATTTGAAGGTGAAGTCCGGGAAAATTATCATCATGGGAAAATTTAGCGAGGATGGAGCAAATTGGCATTTTGAGGAGAAGTAGGAATTTTCTCGGGGATGTTTTCGGGTAGAGAGGAAGGTAAGTCAAACATTCGAGGTAGCTAAATGAAAAAGAGCAACGTAAGGAGTGTGGGAGAAACAATGGAATGATTCGGACTATAAATAGACCTAATTCCTTTACTCAATAATTGAGTAAGAAAAGAAAACAAATTATAATAATGCAAATATATTAATCAAAAATTAACTTCGATCGGCAATTGCAAAAAGAAAAGGCTAGAAAGTTAGGCATAGCAACAGGTGTAATTGATTGCATAATCCCGGTATGTGGTATTTCCATATAAAATTGATTTCTAATCATGTGCCACAACCGATTACTTCCAATTAGGAAATAATTATTCATTAATAACATGCCTAAAATGAAACTATGGAACGGTGCAGGGGAAAAGGAAGCGAGCTGAGAGGTGAGATTTAGGGTGCCAAATATCATTCCAATCCCAATTAAAACAATTAAAATGGAAAATAAGAAGACTTACCAAAATACAAGCCTCGGTATTAGTAGTTATAAATCGGCACGAAATCCTTTACCAGTCCTCCTCTCTCGAAAAGGAGGAGGTTGGAGTAGGGAAGGACACCATGTTTTGGCTTCGATTGATGTGGTTCAAAGAACCGAGCAGTGCTTGCGAGATGAAAGAGAAAAATCCACTTGCTTAGATCTAGTAATCGAAGTTTCATTCGAAGGTATAATCGATTAGATCTAGAGATATGAGATTTCATTTGAAGGTAGGGCGGCAACGCATAGAGCTAATGATGAGCGGAGTGGAAGTAGATCGAAAATAGGGCGACAACATATAGGTATGAGAATTACGAGGAGGTTGAGCGGTGCTAGTTGGCGATTTCTTGAGGTAGCCGAGATGGCCATGGAGCCGAGTAGAGATCGGTGATTGGGGATGAAATAGCAGTTGAAACTACAAAGAAATGATCCGAAATTTGAGCAAGGAAAGGAGACGTGGCCAAGCACAAGTGTGAAGGGTCTGGGGTTTTTTCCTTTTTATTTTAGTTTTCATATTGAATCCGGAAGATGGGGGCACTTGAAACAAGAGAATGAGGAGTTCTCTCTCTACTCTTTAGTGATACTCTCTCTTTCTAGAGAATTCCATTCTTATTAACTCGTAAACATTTCATTTTTAAGTTGGTTTATGTTTAGTAGTAAGTGATATATATATATGGGAGGGTTCATATGGAAACCCCTAAAAATTAGAACCACCCTTATTATGAGAATTTTCATCTCAACCGTCTAAATTTAATCTAACGGTCCCGATATAAGGACGATTTTCAAACCATTCACACTTTAATTTAGGCAAAAATAAAAAAGTTTCCATTTCTCCTTCCTCTAACCCCGCTCTTCGTCTACCGTCTCTCTACCTTTTGTACCTTCCAAATTCGCCGGCCACCACCTCGCAGGCCACCTTGTCAACCACCACAGCGAACGGAACCCAATCGTCGGCCACCTCGTCAACCATCACAACACCGGAACCCAATCATCGTCCACCAGTGCCTCTCGCTCGCTCGCTTGCTGCTTCCCTAGCCCTCTCGCTCATAGCCCTCTCGCTCACCGCAATTCGCCGGCCTCTACCTCTCACCGGCCACCTCTCACAGCACGAGAACCCAATCGCCGGCCACCACCCGCAATTCACCAACCACCACGAGCACGGAACCACAACTACATCGTCTCGCCAATCCTCTTGCGATTCGCTTGTTGTCCCCCTCTCTTTCTCTCCACTACGGCGCTCGTTCTCTCTTTACAATTCGCCGACCACTACCTCGGCCGCTGCCCATGTCTACTCCACGACCACCACCTCACCAACCACCATACCACCACCGGACACCCGAGAATGGTGGAACCCAAATTGGCAAGTTTCTCGCTGCCTCTCTCTCAAATCTAGGGTTTGTTATCTTGTCTATACTCAATTTCTATTTAATTTCAATTAAAAGTTCTGTTTTAGAATTAGAATCTCAATTTGGGGTTGTTCTTGGATTTTTGTTTGGATTTCTTAGATTTACGAGATTGTTGGATTTATGAAATTATTGACTTAGAATCTCCCCAAAACAAACACAACAATTGAACATGAGATTGTTCTTGGATTTATATTTGATGCATATCTGTTCTTGGATTTCGTTTGATGCATATCTGTTTTTGGATTTGGGGTTGAAATTGATGCATTGGTGTTGTCAAGTGGTTGTTTTGTATCTTATCTTTCCCTATTGTGAGAAATTTGACATCGCAGCTACTACTTTATGAGATGTAATTATTGATGTGGTTGCATTGCCATTAAGTTTATTTGTATGATTGTATCCGAGATAGATCTTAAAACACTGAAGTTATTATTTGGGACGATGCTTTTGGCTGGTTTTGGCTTACGTACGCGAGTCTCTAGTTTCATTGCCATTAAGTTTTCCTCTCGCTTGTGTTGTCTATCTTGTTGGTATTTGTCTTAGTGTGACTTGATATGATGTTGGATTGTGTCAAATTGTGTTTGATTATTGAAATTGAAACAATGAGATTTACATAGTCCATTAGCTCAATTGGTAGAGCATTTGTGTTTGTACACAAAATATGTGGGTTCAAATCCCACATGGGCTATAAAGAATAAGTCAAAACCTTGCACTAGAGTGTGAAATGCATTGGGTTGCCTTGTATTAGACCTCAAGACAGGTATAAATTTCATGCCAAGTAATTTGATACAAGTTAGATATGCTTAAGTGTAAGCCCTATGCCCAAGAACCAGTGTCATTCGTTGTCAACGAAACCAACAATCTAATTATGCACAAAATGCTTCTTACGAATTGTTGTTCAACCATCCGAGATAGGTATGAGAGTGTAGCCAAGTCTTTACAAAGTTGAAATGCAGAAAACACGACACTCTGTAAAGTATGGTAACGAGATATTCCAATTCCTGAATATGGTGAAAGGCACACAATGACGAGTTACCAATGCTCTAACAGTGGACTTTACCTTTTAAAACAAGGTAAACATCTCAAACACTATGCAATGCAGAGAAAACAGAACCATGGATCGGAGATGTGACACATGCGATTATCCCGAGCATCCTGAATGCATGTAAATCACTCTGCAGATACGAAAGATAATGAAAACTACGACACTAAATATAGCGCAAATAGAAGCCAATTATTCTGTCAAACACAATCTAACCTGAGTAATAGAGGTAAGTTCTACGCCAACGAGATGACACAAACCTGTGTCCTTTGCACAAGTCCATGAGTCGTTCACTTGTCAATGAAATCTGGTTTATAGAGTCATATGTGCAAACCATGAACCTTTTTACCATCTCCTATGCAAGAAACTAGACAGAAAGTACACATTAATCCAAAACTCAAACAAAAATAATTTCAATCACAACAGTTGGCTTGTGGCACAACTTCATCATTAATCCCTTTATGATGGAGTAACTAAGAGAAGGTACTGATTTCTGATTTACAAGAATTTGCTTACATAATCCGAGTGTTTGTCTCAAAGTAAAAACAACAATAATACAAAGTTCTAATAAATAGATTCTTAGAACAATTCTCCAACTTGACATAAGCTCTGTAATAGCTTCTAATCCCTACATCTAAAACTAGTTGCTGCCACGATCACGTTGTTCCCAAAACGTTGTTTCTGCTGCCACAAACATGTGTCTTCCCAAACTAGGTGTTGTAACTTCAAGCGAATAAATAAAAGTGTTTAGTTAGTGATTTTAGTTGAAAGAAGTTATAAGTCTACGATACAAGAATTAAAAAATACCATGGTTAAGACGACCCTTTTAAATGACAATTTTGACTATCATGATTTGCTTGTTATCCACAAGTTTTACAAAGTCTCCTTCTCTTTTGTGTCTCTAATGCTTGTTCTTTTCCACCTTTGATTCTCTTACCACTGCCCTTAGTGTTTGATTGCTTTGAACGAAGGATCTCAACTTGTTGTAGAGCACTTGAGCCAATAAAAGACTCTAACTCTTGTGTCTTGCTTTCACTTTCACCACCTTTTAACTCCATCAATTGTTTAGTGACATTTGAAATTCCTACTTACGACCTGCAACTTCTACACAACTCATGGACTCCATCCAAATGTCAGAAATCAACTTATCTTCAACATTCATATGAGAATAACCCTCCAAAACATTACCATCCGCATCAAAAATAGGTTTAGTTCTTGCCATCTTTGTCAATTTGTTCAAGATGTAGTAAGTGGGAAGCTCATGCACTTTTTCCTTAAAAATACATAATATATATGACAACAAGGAATACCTTCGCATTCAAACATTTTACATGAACAATGTGTCACATGATCTACTAGGTTATAAATAATTTCTCTATTCTTGCTACCTTTTTTGCTACTATCTGAAACAATTATCAAGAAACCTTCCTCAATCTCCTTTCTATCCTCTATCTCACAATCCATGCAAGCTACCTATAACTCATCTTGAAATCTATAAAAATTTAAGTATAGATTTTAGCTACATGACTCTCCAAATCCCTATTTGTCCTCAATTCGAGTAACGAATACATGTATCATTATCTGCTGTTGACTAAGGATGTCTTTGCAAATCAATAGCACTTTCCCAACGCATTCAAAACTCCACCAAACTTAGATGCGGATTTGTAAAGTTGTTATAAAAATTATTTTCACTTTCAAATCTAGAAGTTGTCCTCAACACTTGCTCCTAAAATAAGACAGAATCCACATCTCACGAATTCGAAACATTTGAGACAACCATTCATTATTTGCTAACCAAAAATCCATAATTATAGATTGCCAAGTGGTTTCAAATTCAAGCTGGTGTCTCTAAATTGTAAACACATGACTTAAACCGAGTATTAAAATCAACATTACTATTCAATATTCATCCAATCTTTTCGAAAGCTTCCTCATGATATGCCACACACAAAACCTATGAATAGATATATCAAAAACTTGTTGTATTGCTAGTTTCATTACAGGATCTTGATCGGTTATAATACACATTGGTTTGTAATTACACATTACATCTAAGAACTTTTCAAATAACCATTTGAATGACTCGGCTTTTCATCCCCTAAGAATGCGACCCCAAATGTCACACAAAGCCTATGGTTATCAAGAATAGTGAAAAAAGCAAATATCATCTTGTATCTGTTTGTGTCAAATGTTGTGTCAAATGAAACAACATCTCCATATAATGCATAATTTCTCTTAGATATCTCATCGGCCCAAAACACATGCTTCAACCGTTGATCATCATGCAACTCATATGTAAATTTAGAATGACTGGTTAAGCTCCTTTTTCCTTTTGAGTTTTTCAACAAACATGTAAGCATCAGAATCCTTTAAATAAACTTTTAAGTCTCTCTGAAAATTTTTAAGTGCTTCTTTTGAGCATCCAACATGTTCAAAACCACCTGTTTGTTCTTTCATGAGACGGTGGGCTTTACTAGGACCAATATTACCATGGGTAAGTGATTTAATCAAGGTCCTATGCACTCTTTTCACCATAGAGTTTGATATTAACATATGACGTTTCCTAGGAGTGGCAAGCAAATGCGTATGACCTTCATAAAATCTATACAAAACATATTTACCATCTTCAGTCCTTTTAAACCCAACCATAGCATTACATCTCTTCCTTGTCAACTTTCTATTACGAACCTTCTTTTTCCCTTTGGTTTTAGCGCTTGCGTAACTTTCTTTAAAACCTTGTTTTGAACAAACGAAGTACTTGAATAATTCAATTCCTTGATTCTTTTTACAAGATGACTTACGAACACTAAATCCAACTTCGAGCATAAGTTTTGTAGAACTTCTCACGGTGTTCCAAGTCGTCGTGTATCACACCTTCTTTTGAAATCAACGTTTCCTCACATGTTGGCACTCACTCTTTCAATACTCTCACCTGGCTCTTGAAGTTTTTAGATTCTTTATTTTCCTCTACCTCTTCATTAATATTATCTATCAATTCCTACATATATTATAAAAATAAAATATTAATGAAAAATTCGGATGTATTATACTTCCACTCTGCCATATTTGAAAACAGACTATTAAAAACACCCCTCTCATCAACTTCTTCATGTTTCAATCTCTTCATGTTTCATCAAAAACACCTCCCTCCCAAATAGAAAAAAAGCACCATAGAGGCTTTTATAAATCGGACAAATAATGGCTCGAGAGAACCACTATATATCATGAAATTCCTGAAAATTTAGGAGATACAGACAAATAACATAATCTATCCCCAAAGTTTTGGTATCAAAAGGGACTTCAAATGCAGCAAAACAATTAAAAGCATACAACATGTAGATATTCTTAAGGAATTAGAATGCCAAAAGCTTGTTTTTGCAAGGTCAGCTATAACGATGGTACATAAACACTCCTAAATCTCAACTAAATCGAAACTTTTACTACAATATTAAAAAATAAAATCCAATGTAATTTTTGAAAAGAAGAACATTCAAACCTTATCAGCCACAACTAACGAAGGTGAAGGAATGCTCAACCCGGAAATGTGTTTGACTCTAGGATGTTAAAGCCTTCGTCGGAAATGCAACCGTCATCGGAGATAACAGAGGGTGTCGAATCCAACGACATCGTAGCTGCGGTTCCGGTGCTGTGGCGGTTGGCGAATTACAGGTGGTGGGCGGCTATTGGGTTCCGGTGCTGCGGTGTTGACGAGGTGGCGTGCGAGGTGGTGGCGTGCGAATTTGGAAGGTAGAGAAGGTAGAGAGATAGCAGATCGGAGACCGGGGTTAGAGGGAGGAGAAATGGAAATTTTTTTATTTTTGCCTAAATTAAAGTGTGAATGGTTTGAAAATCCTCCTTATATATATAAGTTATGCATGCATTGTATAAAATAAGATAAATCAGTCATATGAATTAAAGATAACATTAATATCCTTTAGTAGAAGCTAACTTACTTAGTTTTCATTTCAAGTAATTTTGAAATGATTTAATAAATAAATAAGCCATAAAAATACGAGTTTATTAATAAAACTCTTATATCCTTAATTAAGGTCATCAAGCGTCGGCGTCATGCGTTCATCCGGATTCCGCCCGAAAGAAAAAGAAGGAGGACCGTCAGCACAAGGTATGTTCATTGATCGTGCCCTTCAATGTTTTATTTACAAACCAAGGCCGGATATGGCCGACATTAACAACAATAAAGAATTGTTTGCAAATAATATTTGTCATCATTAATATGGACACGCCCATCAAGTGTCATTATTTGGTACGCCCAATATTCAGGTTGGTAACACCATAATCGTTAACCGCCTTCAACCGGACTATCCGATCGGTGTGAGTGTGTGCACATGCGTTTAGGGAAATCCGATGATCGTAAAAGGGATCCATTCGGATAATTAATCAGCAACAGTTTTACATTATTCACTCCCCTCATTTAAAAATGAATTGAAATGCATCCGCTCAACTCAATTACTTCATAACTACTATTATATTGCATGATAGTGAACGTATTGAGCTTCGGCTCACATTTCGAAAATGTTTTCTTGTTTTGTTTTAGGTAAAAATGTTGAAGATTTGAAGCAAATATCCGTTAAGGACTTAGAGGCTCGCAGCGACAACCTAGTTAGGGTATCAAGGGTTAAGTGTTGTTGTCGTAGTTTACCAAACTGTAGTCTATCTTTATGCTTAATCTTTGTACGAGTTATAATTTATGCCTTCATGAGTCACTTGTTGTTGGTGGCAAAGCAAGTGTAACCCGGGGTTAGAAATGTATCTATTGTCATAGCCTTACCCTTTCCTCCGGTAAGGGCGGCGGTAATGCCCCCGATCTACTTTCCACTGCGCTAATCATTGGCTAGCGGCTGACTTAGTCTAAAACCGGTGATTATGGGTGCAGGGCGTTACATATTAGGACCGTTAGATTAAATTTAAATGATTGAGATGAAAAGTTCTTATAATAAGGGTAGTTCTCATTTTTAGGGAGTTCCCATATGAACTCTCCCATATATATATATATATATATATATATATATATATATATATATATATATATATATATATATATATATATATATATATATATATATAGTCATGTTAGACTTTGGTTTTCTATTATATTTTTAATAAAAGTCACTGTGCAGGATAATTCACACCGAATTTGGTTGTGGTCAAGCTAATTTGGGTTCAAATCTAATATGGTCTGCTTATATCTGCTTTTGGGATTTGCTATATAAGTCAAAATTATTCTATTTGAATTTTGATTCTCAGGTCAATTCAATTATATAATGCTACAAAAACTTGATAATTTATCTATTAGACACAGATAGTATGACATTCTGTCTAAATATGTATATATCAGTATTTCTATACAGTCATTTATCTATTTTTATGTTTGTTAAGATGATAAATAGAACTTAAATTTAGAAGAATAATATAATATACTAAATTGCAGACTGCTATGTATGTTAATGTTGTTAAAGTCTGTTCATATTCATTTCAATATTTAAGGGTTGACATATTTTTATGTAACTTCTTACCACTTATAATTAAATTTTACAATTTCTTTTATATTTTATCGTTAAACTAAAAAGTTCTTTATTAAAATATGATATTTGTTGCTCAATCTACTGATCGAGCTTTGTAATATCTTAGAACAGTATAACCTAGATAGTATTCTTGTGGGAAGAGCCTATGGGGTATCTATTTTTAATCACCACCAACTAACATTTGACTCACTAAATGAGGATATGATAATTGATTTATCCCACATGAAAAAAAGGTTATTCGAGATACCTGGGGCATTAAAGACAAACACTCTTGAAGTTTTGGGCATTAAAAATTATTTTGAAAATTCGTATAATTGTTTTCAACACTATATAATCAAAATTATTGTCGATAAAAATCCCAAATAAAAATAGAGAAGGTACAACTAGAAATGGAGTACAAAAATAAAGTGGCCTCCAATGGGGTAATGAGATTCCAATTCCATGCAACTCCTCTAAGTTGCATGTGAGAGTGAGACTTGAGTTGACAATACAGAGAAGAAACGTAGTAATTGAAGTTCAATCCCCATCACTCAACCTCAGCTAACTTCAGCTCAGCTAGCCTTGCTATGATCTCATCTGGTCTGGGTTTATTCTGCATTTGACATGAAATCATAATAATGCATCTCTGATATGTCCTTTCTTCTCTCTCCTCAATTCATACCCGATTGCCTATTTCTCTTCACCTCCTCTGTGTTTTGTTTTCAGCTACACTCTACCATCCCTAAATAGTTTTTTCTTCTTTCTTTCTTTTTTTCATTGGGGTTGATTATACAAGGAGTATCAACCAAAAGTTAACACCACTTTCTTCCATTTAAATGTAAGAAGCTGTAAGAAGGTGTAAGGAATTGTAAACAATTGTAAGATAGTTGTAAAATTAGTCATAAAAAGTTGTAAGAATTAACAATAATTGTAAGAAATTGTAAGATTGTAAGTTAAATCTTAATAGAATATGACCTAATTAGGTACCTCAATCTTTTATTTGATTCTCTTCAAAAAGAAAAAAAGGAAATTTGATGAAATCATGATATTCGTCAAGAATTTATAAATTATATTGGTGACAACATATTATACACGTAATTTTATAATTGTGAAGAATTATTGACGAACGAGTGATTTTATATAATTTATAAGTGGTAATAACTTCCTACTATTTAGTTACATTAATTTGCTTCAATTTAATATATAATAATATAAATTTAAAACTAAAATAAGATAATTAAAAAGTATCTTGTATCATTTTTCTTGTATAAATTATATCAACCATAAATTAGCTGTAAAATACTCAAAAGTTTCACATAAATTTTGTTGGTTTAGGAGATAAGGGTTTTGGAGTGGGGAATAGGGTGGTGATGGAAGTAGGGGTATATTCAAGTCAAGGGGCAAAATTAGAAAATTTTATCAAGGGGGACCGAATGGTGAAATAGAGAATATTATAAGATAGACTATTATCATAGATTAAACATTAGTTATAATTCATTTGTACAGAGTATCGTTACGAAAATTTATTTAATAAATAGATAGGAAATCATTTAAATTATGTCTGTCTCTATTCAATCTTGTCAAAATCGTCTATATTCTCTTTGACATACTTGGTTGAACTAGATAAGAAAATATACTTCTTTAGTCTATGTTGTTAAATTAGTTGACACAGCCATATTGTACTAATTATTTAATATAGTAATTAACTAATTTAATTAAGTAAATAAATAATAATAATAATAATAATAATAATAAAATATGAAATTTTTATTAAAAAATAACAATAATAATAATAATAATAATAATAATAATAATAATAATAATAATAATAATAATAATAAATCATAGTCATATTCTTTTTGTAATAAACTAGTTATTCAAATCCTTTTTGTAATAAACTAGTTACTCAATATAATAATTAACTAATTCAATTAAATAAATAAATAATAACAACAATAATAATAAAATATAAAAATTATAATTAAAAAAATAACAATAATAAATAAACAACAATAACAATAATAAATCATAGTCATAATATTAATACTAAATGTACCAAATATTCGATTGTAAGCCTTGAAAAAAAAATTAATTTTGGGAATTGTTAATTGGAATAAAATTTACACTATTTTAAATTCAAGGGTAGAGAGAAAGAATAATATTAAGGTTGAGAGATAGAGAGCAAGACAAAAAAATTAATAATATCATGGTTATGTATATTACACAATAGCTTGTACCGTGTCTTTTTTCTTCCTAATTTGTTAAATATTTAACTTTTTTTAGTACAAGTATCACTAAAATTTTTCATAATTTAATTTAATAAATAGTTTTTTTGTATTAATTTTTTTTAAATTAAATATTTTTTCCCCAAAATCATGGGGGACCATGCCCCCCGGCTCCCCGGGTCCGCTATTGTTCAAGTCGAGTTGAGTTCGAACCTATCAGGCTCGGAGATCGATTTGTGAGTATTTTTGTAGCTCGGCTCTTCAAAAGTTCGAGCTTGAGCTCGGCTTGTTCTTCGCTCGTTATAGCACTATATTTCTTTTAAACTCCTATTTTTATGTTCAAAGTCAAACTTTAAATACTTACTATAAAAGTATAAATTTGAACCTACTTGAGGCTCCTTTTTCTCAATAATTACAATTACACTTAAGAAATTAGTATAAAACTTAAATAAAATATTCGATACTTTGATAATAAAACACAAACTATGAGCTTATTGTCTCTTCAATGCAAACATATTTAGTCCTTTCACAGCTTAAATCATGCAAATACTAAAAATTCAGAGTCTCGAAACCTAACAATCACAACCCATTTTCAAGTCCTTGTAACAAATATAACGTCAACTATTAACTAAAAAATTAGGCTCTTTATTTCAATTTTCCAATGTACCAAAATGTCACAAAGTTGGCTGGTTGATCCTTCATTGGATATTGACAATTTGTCTTTCAATTGATTATCCTCTTTTGATACACGGGGTTGAACAAATAAAAGTTACAACTTAATCACTAATATAATTTTATTTTAATTTATATTCTAAATTGACAAAAAAAAATTACCTTTCTCCTCTTCTTTGGACACCATGTAGATAATGAAGCCACTCACCTCCACAAATTAAAGTTGCCACTATTTTAAGATCTATAATGAGCTACAAAGTGGATCAATCACTCTACCTTTTGCACTTAATGTTTCTTTTGAAGCCATTATTGTAATGAATACAACAAGTATATCAACTGTCATTTGACATAAAACACCATATTTCTCTGAACTTTGTTTCCACCAACCGAGAATATCAAATGAAAGAACTTCACGTGCTGTCATTGTATACTACCTTCCTCAAAATCCTTAATTCTTAAATTTATATCTATTATTTTTATTTTACGTTTGTCTTATTTGTATGAAAAGTAAACTAGATTGAATGTTGATCATATATTCATCAATATTTCATATATCTTGGTTCTTGATTTTCATCTATGTATATATATAAGTAATTGGTAAACAAAAGTTTTGATAGATTAGGTTTAACCAGAAGGCTTTACGTATGAAATTCAAATTAAAATAATTATGTTAATGACAAATTAAAATTATTTGTTAGATCGACAACAAAAAAGGCTCTTCAAAAGTAAATTTTCACAAGCTTAGCTCATCTGTTTCAATTTATTTAGGCTTATTTGATTATCCCACTTGCTCGGCTTGTTTAGGCTCGTTTGTTGGGCTCGTTCGGATCATTTTCTTGGCTCATCAGCTCGATTACTCGACTTGTTTGTAATTGACTCGTATAGGCTCGACGAGTTTATGAGCTCAAAATTGAAAGCTCAAGATCAGCTCGAATAACTAACCAAACTCGGATCGGCTCGAGGCTCACTATAAGCTTAGCTTGGCAAGCTTTTATGTTAGTCACCTCGTGAAAGTTCTTGAGCCAACTTTTCTCAACTACACCCCTAGGTGGAAGAGTTATGGATGGGATGGTGGTGGATGGAAGCTAAATAGTGGAAGAAGTTGTGTCAAAGAATAAGAAAGGGTGGTGGAGGTAGGTCCGACACGCCACAAGCGCACGGTATTTAAGTTGTAGCTAGTCAAGGTCGATCCCATAAGGACTCGATCTAGCAACGCACTAAACTAGCCCTCCACTCAATTGCTAAGCAAATCAGATTTTTAAAGTTGATTCTTTCTAAACTAGTTCTAACTATTAAAATTAAGAAAATTAATCTAGACTTAAATCAATGGGTAAAAACATCTAGGGATTTGCTTTCCTAACAATGAGTTTGATTATTTAAACATAATTTGCGCAATCATTCATTCAAATAAATCAAGGATCGATAATCACAAAATTCTACCGCTCTTTCGATGCTTAATAGAATTGCTCTAATTAACCTATCAAACAACTTTTGTATGCCTTCGAAGATAATCAAAGTTAAAGATTTCAAATTATCAAAGTGATCCCCTAATTTACTATTCTTTTCTCAAATTTCATAAACTAGTTAGAATGGTTGGTTGTCGGATTATTCTATTTCACCTTTCGAGTACATGATAAATTAATCTCTAAACATAAGTATTCTAGGCCTTCAAAACACTCATGAACATGATAAACACAACCTTCTATTGATCAAATTCAGAATTCAAACACAAATCATGGAAAACTAATCAAACTTCATTGTTTCGAACAACAAGAAATGAACAAGTAGATAATAGGCTTGAAGTGCTCCGCTTGAATCTCTCGACTTCAAATGGAACCCCGCAATCTGCTTCAATCTTCTTCTTCGATCTTCAAAGTTTTTGGTTAGATGTAGATGAAAGGAATGGATGGATAATGGAGATGGATGAATATGGAGGATGAATGGTAGGGTTCGGACTTGGATGGATGCGAGGAATGGCCGAAAATCATCTTAAATAAGCCATTAAGAAGCAATCAAGAGCCGAAACCGTCAAAACCAAATCTGATTATGTAGAGAAAGTTACGGATTTTAGATCGATTAGCCTTTACAATGTGTCTTACAAAATTTTGACTAAAGTAATTGTTAATAGACTCAAGAAGTCTCTTCCTAAGATTGTTAATCCTTTACAATCCGGTTTTATCCCGAGACACAATGTCACGGATAACATTTTGGGGGTTAAAAGAAATTGCATGCTTTATGAATAGGAGGACACAAAAAGTTAAGCATTTCGCCTTAAAAATTAACCTAGGCAAAGCTTATGACACTATTGAATGGGACTTCATTAAAGAAACTCTAAGTATGTTTGGTTTTTAGGGTAAACTTATTAAGATTATCATGGCTTGCTTTACCACAACCACCATGAACACACTCTGGAATAGTAAACCAAGCAAAGAACTCTTCCCTAGTAGAGGCATTAGACAAAGTGACTCTTTGTCACCTTACATCTTTGTCCTTTGCATGGAAATGATATCTAGGATGTTTGAGAAGTCGGTGGAGATCGACAATTGGAAACTCATTACTATTAAGGACTTAAAAGTTTCACATATCTTTTATTCTCATGATATGTTCTTGTTTGGTAAAGTTAATTATTCTAATCTCAATTGTATCCTTGCGGTCTTGAACGACTTTGGTAACCAATTTGGTCTTCTTATCAATAAAATCAAATCTAAGATTATTTTTCCAAAAATATTCCACCCCAAGTTTAGGAGAATATACTTGCTAAATCCACCAACATCTCGGCCTCAACCTCATTTGGTAAGTATCTAGACATCCCGAGTGTCCTACCTCAAATTGAAGCCGACTAATTTTGATTCTATTCTTAACAAATTCAAAGAAAAACTTTCTCTGTGGCAAACCAAATTTATTAATATCATAGGTAGAATTACATTGGTTAAATCGGTTCTCTCGGCTTTGCCGGTTTACCACATGCAAACCTACATTATTCCCAAGAAAGTTTTAATATCATGGAAACAACTATAAGAAAAATTTATTTGGAATAAAGTTGATCAATCTCACTATATGCCTAGATTAAACACAAAGGGGAGTGGAAACCTACACTTACGGAACGAAAACTTTGTGCGAAGTTATTGTGGTAGGTTATTAAAAAAGAGAAGAAAATTTAGGTTGAAATTGCCAATAGAATTTATCTTGATGAGGGAACAATCGATATTCAAACTCCAAAACCACATAATTCCCCCACATGGAATTACATTCTTCAATGTCTTAGTTTTGCCCGACCTCATGTGAGACAAAAAAATTGACAATGGAAATAACACGACCATGTGGTTTGATAATTGGCTCCCCGTTGACCCTCTTTATTTACTCAATGATGTGAAGATACCAAAAAACGTGGAGCACCCGAGAGTTGGGAGTTTTACAAAGAATGGCTCTTGGAATACAATGTTGTTGAGTAGATGGACCCCCTATTAACATAATTGAGATGATAACTAATATCAAGCTAAATAGGTTCAATTTAGAGAATGATAGACCTAGCTAGAGTTTGAACCCTAATGGCTATTTCATGGTCTCATCCCTTTACTGGAAACTATATAAGACATAACAAGGGAACATAAGATAAAGTGGAGGAAAATATGGAAAATTAAAGTGCATGAAAAAATTAGAGTGTTGGTTTGGTGTGCTACACACCAAGGGTTACGTTGCGAGCCGCCTTAGTAAATGGATTCACAATTTCGAGCCTACTTGCTCCATATGCCATCTTCATGATGAAAGTCACCTCCATCTATTTAGGGACTGCCCTTTTATCGCAGCCACATGATGTAAATTCCTTTCATCTAATAATCATTTCTTTGTTGCTTGTTTTTTTCAATATGAATTGGTCTCATTCGTTTAATTGAAATATTAAAACTGTGAAGTGGAATAGGAAATTTATGATAATTTGTTGGCACATTAGGAAAAATAGAAACAAATGTATTTTCTCCAATCAAACTCATAATACTCATAGTGTTTGGACATATCCGACTTATGATTTAGCTCAAGCTAATGCTTTATGGAGTTTATAAGGACCAGATTATCCGAAGAATACCCCTGCTTGTTATTTGAAAACCTCATACTCCGGCCTGATCTATTTTAGGCTTTTAGAGATTATCATAAAAGAAGATTCGTGGTTGGTGGACCCATAAGGACGGCTAACCACAACTAGTTCTGTGGATGCACTATTATTGTCCACTCGATGATAAAGCTATGACCATCTTGGAAGTTATGAAAGAAACTCTCACAAAAGCTTGGGAACACAACATCCCGAGAGATGGAAATAGATCTTGAAGATGATGTCATTTGCCAAATTAAGGAGAACATGAACTCGGATGACTACAAACCCATCAGTTATGCCATTGGGCAAGTCATTCACCTTATCAAGAGGAAATGGGAAATCACCATCAACCATGCAATTGGGATAGTTAACTTGACTATGGTAAGCCCCGACCAATGTCAATAAGGACCAATATGCTCCATACTCTACCTCCACCTCAAGTGAAATGGGTCATATAAGCTGATGGAGGGACCATCCAAATTGGCAAGGAAATGATGAAGAAATGAGATCACTTGGTTGCTAGGTCCCAATGCAACTAATATGTTTCATGTGCTTATGTAGCTTGGCCAATATTGTGTGTCTCTTGTGTCTAGTGTTGGTTTCTTGTCTCCTAGCGGCTTTATTTTGTGGTAATCTTTAACGTGGTTGTTGGGCGTTTTGTTGTCTTGTTTATTTGTGATGAACTTGTGATCTTTGGGATGTTTTTATTTGTTTAATGATGTCCTTTTCTTTTCAAAAAGAAAAAAATAACAATAATAACTAATAAGGAGTAATATTTACTATAAGAATCCGTTCTTTTAGTGTTCAAAACTTTAACTTACTATTTCTTAACACTTCAAACTACTTTTATAAAAGTTAAATCTTTCATAAACTCTTATTATTTGTTTTCCCAACTCTTTACCACTTATATCTAATTGTAAGGATATTTCTAATATAGTTTAAATAATAAACTACATTAGACAAAATCATAATTCTATAATTTGGGTTTGTCTCCACTATAAAAAGGTTCAATTTGATTTCTAAAACTTTTAAATTGGACCAAGCGGTAGACCATATAAATTGTAACTTTCCTTAAAAATAAAATTTATTGATCTTAATATATGAGTACAACAATAATATGCTTATATTTTTGTGAGAGATGTCGATTTTTTGGTTATTTTTATAATAAAATGGAAATAGTCAAGTACATTAAGATGGACCACTTTGGACCTGTTTGAAGTTATATAAAAACACACATAAATAGTAACAAAAAGAGTAGAAATGAATAGAAAAGAGCAAGAAATGATAAGAAAAGAGCGAGAAACAAATACAAACGAACATAAACGATTAACAAAAAGAGTAGAAACGAACATAAACAAACGAAATAATAATAATTGTTCAGTCCAAATATTACATCATTTATATCCTTATTTACTTAGTTTTTGACTCATAAAATAATATAATTTTAGAATTTTTACTTATTTTTCTTACTTTTGTAGGTAATAAATCAAATTGAGACAATAGTAAAAAATTTGAGCCAAAAAGGAAGCAAAATGAGGAAGATAATGGTGTGCACATGCAGTAGTGTAACTTCTGCATAGTTGTGTAGAAGTCGCACCAATACCGGTCGCGGAACTTGCACGGCTGTGCGACTCGACCTGAAACTTTCGAAGCTTGCATAGGTACCGTGTAGAAGTTACACGGCCGTGCGACGACATAGTTTCGTGTTTTTGCTCAGTTTTTATAGGCTATAAAAAGGAAACTTTGGCTCTGATTTTAGGAGCTTGATTTTTAGGGATTTTAGGGACCTCTTAGGGTTTTTGCTCAGCTAAAATAAAACCCCATTAGGGGAGATTAGTGCAGAGTTTTGTACAAGATTTTGGATTCAAGCCTTGAATTTCAATTCAAGCATAAGTTTTCTCTTTCTCTTTTCTTCTTTACTTCTAGTTTATTACTTTGATTGTTCAATTTAGTTTCAAGATTCAATTTTTATTAGTCTAGATGTTAATTATACTTAGATTGATTGCTTGTTTTCATGTTTGAGTTTAATTATCTAGCTTATGTTCTTGTTCAAATTAGTTTGTGTTAGTTTGTTCTTTAGTGTAGTTTTTATACTTGTTTCATGTTTTTATGTTAATTAGTTTCTAAACTTAATTGCTTTGATTGTGATTAGCCTAATGGCTAATTAATTTCGTTTAGGCCTTAACCCAACTAGTTTATGCTTGTTATTTGAGATTGTTTCTCATGTCCACTACGTGTTTGATGAAATGCTTGAAAGGGATTTTCATCTTCATTTTTGGGTGATTGGCCTATCACCTGAAAGATGGAGCCAATTTACTAGTGTTGGTATAGAAAATAGTTGGGATTTTGACATGAAAATAGCCGGAATTCTAGTTAGGTCTATAGGTTGCTACTCTTGTAGTCTAATTGGGATAACCCCACGAAAGTAGGTGGTTAGAATAATTAGAATAACTCATGACCCTTGAAAGTGTGGCTTAAGTGGCCTTTGATGGTGCAACCGACCACTCCTAAATGCTTGCATAGATTTGGTTAGGTTTAGGCTTGTCTTGATTAGCTAATTTATTAAGTGGTAAAATCACAACCCAGGCATTCTTTTATTGTTTTTTCTATTAGTTTAATTGCCACAATTATCTCATATCTCGTGATTCGCATAGACTTGGCTAGCTACAACTATATCGTGCACTTGCGGTGATAAATTTAAGACTTAATTCTTCCTAATAATAATAATAATAATAATAATAATAATAATAATAATAATAATAATAATGACTTCAAATGAAAACGAATAAAAACGAATAGAAATTGATTCGGGTATTTCCAGGCGGTTCCAGCTCAACCGACACGTCACCGGCCGACTGGGCCTAATCGGTTGGACCAGGGTGGAATCGGCCCAAGACGATCCGTAACGGGCCAGGTAAAAGCCCCAAAGCCCACTAGGGCTAGGGTTTCCCTAAACCGTGGTAAAGTACCATTCTACCCCTTCAAAACCTCCTATAAATACTCATCTTTGATACATTCCAAGGCATGCTTTTATGTTCATTTGGACAAGACATCTCATTCAAGGATAATCACTCAAGCTTCTAAGCTCTCAATTCCCATCTACGTTCATAACGTTCATCGGTGTTCATCAGCACACATTCATCCTCGAGAACTTCCATATTTGGAAAACTTCTCGACTCCCAAGGAATCCCCCACGCACATCGAGGAAGATCTCCTCGATCCATTCAAACTTAGTTCATTTCTAACTTGAGCGTCGGAGGGCGTTCCCGGGATCCACCACCCGGGCTTCGCCTTTTGCAGGTTCAAGCAGTCGTCATTCGGACTCGGATCGATCGTGCCACGTCCTCGGAACCGAAGCGTAAATCCTTCCCTCTCCGAATCATCATCCACATCATCAACTCAGCTTTCTCCGGAAACAGCTTTGGCGCCGTCGTGGGGAGGAAGGTAGCATATGGTCGCCGGTGGCACTCAATCTCGATCCAAGATGACTCGCGACACGAACCCACTAGTCCCACACCCTCATCGCTCAATGCCTACGGGGGCCAATCCCGCAACGCTCCTCAACCCGAGGATGCGGAATCATCACAGCGGTCCACCGGCAACCGCCACGCCCGAGTCGGAGGGGTACGTCACCCTAGGGGCTCTCCGTAACCTAATAGAGACCCTTAAAACGACTGTCGCACAACAAGTGCAAGAGCAAGTGAGAGCCACCCTAGAACAGACGCATGCCAATCATGCCCTTCCACTACGCCCCAACTCCCGGGTATGGCACAACCCCTGGGAGGTCAGCTGTTGGCTACTTCTCGGGCGGGATGCCTTCCCATGCAGCCCCGTAACAACCAACTAAGGCACCAATCGCGCTTGCTCCCGAACAGCCAAGTGCCCTCCCGACAAGGCGTCAAGAAGAAGGCGACGCACGAGAAATTATCGACGCAAAGAAAGCTCTCCATAAAGCCAATAAGAACATTGCAACTTCGCACACGGCCTCGACCCCCTATGCTACCCACAGCAGGCGTTCGCCTGGTTCGACGATCATGGAGGTGCCCTTGCCCCAAGCGCGGAGCGAAAACCCCGGGGAGCAGAAGGTCCGCCGATCCCGCACGATCGGCTACACAAAGCCGCCATTCTCATCGAGCCTCGCGATGCCCCAAGGCGCGACCGAAGCGGTCCGCCGCCCGAGAGCGGGAGCGATCAAGAGAAAGGCGTCATGAGCAATCAAATCCGAAGGGTCCCAAGAAGTCGGAGAGGACCAGGCGCACTCCTCCTCGATCCGAAAGGAGGAAGAGTCCTTCCCTATTGGAAGTTCCACGCCACCAACCCCGCGCCGTCCCTATCTCTCGGTTCCGATTCAAGGCCAACCTGAATGCTTTCAACACTCCATTTTCGAAGAAGATTATGAATGCTCCCCGAATGAAGAAGATAAAGGTTCCAAACATTGATCCATACAATGGCACAACCGATCCCGAAGATCACTTAGCATACTACAAGTCCCACATGTATGTTCGGGACGGGGACGATGCAACCTACCGCCGATTCTTCCTCGCTACACTAAAGGGAGTCGCGCAGAAATGGTTCAACAATCTTCCTCAAGGGAGCATCTCTTCCTTTGAAGAGCTATGCGAGAAGTTCGTCGCACAATTCATTGCGAGTTGCAAGCGTAAGAAGACTAGCATCCACCTCTCCAAGATTAAGCAAGGGAGAAACGAGACCCTTAAAGACTATGTCCGAAGGTTTCATGGAGAGGCCGTCCTTATCTCCGACTCCGCAAGATGGAGTCGCCTACACCGCCTTCCTTAACGGACTCGAAGCGGAAGATTCAAATTTTCCCTCGCCGAACAAAAGGTGTCCACCTTGGCGAAGCACTCCGAAAGGCGGCCGACTTTATTCGAGCCACGGAGATCTGTGCGGAGGAAGGAGATGAGGTCGAAAGAAAGGAGGAGATGGAAAATTTAATCCTCGAAATGAAGTTGACCACCGCTTCAACGCCGACCCCGCAGTATTCTCGATGGAGATCAAAGGGCACCCCATGCTCAAAAACCACCTCCCATGTCCACTCCTGCGAAAGCGCGAGCTTCCAACAAATATTGCGAATTTCATGAACAAACCGGACACAACACTACTGAGTGTCGCGCGTTAAAGAAGGCGCTTGGGGAGTTGGCGGATAATGGGCAAATTGATCGCTTCCTCAAAAAAGATACTCATGGAGCTTAAGGAGGTTCTTCAAGGCAAGCATATGAGCACTACGATGAGGACGATGCTACTAAGATTGTAGCCACCATCGCTGGGGATTTGCAGGGGCACGACCCTCTCCTCTTGGAAGGCTCACCTCGAGAGCGCTCAACAAGTCCCGATCACCGGCCAACCTCCACCTCCGAAGGTGCCCACAGTGACCTTCG
This sequence comes from Talinum fruticosum, assembly GCA_021018815.1. Taxonomy (NCBI): domain Eukaryota; kingdom Viridiplantae; phylum Streptophyta; class Magnoliopsida; order Caryophyllales; family Talinaceae; genus Talinum; species Talinum fruticosum. The sequence goes on along the minus strand of JAITYX010000080.1, from coordinate 130,316 downwards.
GCGAACAAGACTTGAAAAGCATGGCCGCCCCACATGAGGATCCTTTGGTCATCACATCGAAGATTTCGGACGCCATGGTCCGCAGTGGTTCTTATCGACACAGGGAGCTCGGTAGACGTCATCACCATGGAATGCCTTAGACAACTGAAGTATGCCCCTCGAATCTAGTCTCCCTCATCAATCCCGTCGTTGGATTCGGAGGGCGGACGATACACCCCATAGGCATGATCCGCCTACCAGTCGGGGTTGGAGAGAAGGTCGGGGCCGAAACATCGAAGTCAAATTCCTAGTGGTCGACACCCCATCCGCCTACAACGTCATCATTGGACGTCCCACCCTCAACTAGATCAAAGCGGTCGTCGCTCCATACCTTCTCCTCATGAAGTATGAGCTTGACGACGGATCCGTAGGTGAGACCTACGGAGACCAAAAGACTCGCGCGTGAATGCTATATAGTAAGCCTTCGACCTTTGATGGAGAAGCGAGAAAGAGGAGGGGAGGACTCACGATGATCCTAAGGGCAAGAAGCTAAAAGCGGAGCCCCAACTAAAGTCTCCGAGACTATGATGGTGTGCTTCACCACCCCGGAAAATCGTGTCAAGTTCCGGCTTGCGCCTCCCGAAGACATCGAACTCGGGAGATAATGGTGCTTATGTAAATAGTGTGAGCTCATTGTCCGGAGTGGGGGCCTTTCTTTAAAGACCCACCCAGCCAAGTCCCAAAGATTTTGTAAAGGAATCACCCACGATTGACGCGACTTTTCCGAAAGCGCTCAACGAGGGCACACATTCCTCTCTTTTGTACGGACTTCGATCCTTTATCAATACAACGAGCAAGCTTTTTTACGTCTCATATTTCACTTAAAGACGATCTTGGGGGCATGAATGGGGGCTAATACAATCCCCTAGAGCACCTAAGTTCCTAGTTCCTTTCGTTGTATTTTCTTAACTTTATCAAAGTTAGAAGAAAAGTAGGGGCTAATATGACCCCTGAGGCAGCCTACGCTGCTAGTTTCTTCCGTTGTATATTTTTCATTGTGCCGATTTTGGGGCAACACTCGGGCTAATACAACCCCCTAGGACAACCAAGTTGTAAAACTCAAAGAAGACCCCACTATGATCATATACCCCAAGCGGCGAGAAAGCAAAAATCGGCAACAATAAAAAGAAGCAACGAGGCAAGTAAGCATCCAACAAGCATCAAAGCAACGATCAGTCATATGGCACGCAGGACGTCAAAAATAACTCATATACCACGAAGAGTCATGGAAAGGGGGCCAATCCTCGGAGCCATCTTTGGCATCCTCGCCAACGCCATCATCCTCGTGGATCTCCCCTCCTTTGGCGCTTCCTCCTAAGGGATTGACATGGCCACGCAGCTTGACTCCAAAGTAAGATATTCGAGTAAGATCCAAGCATAACACAAGTCAATGCCAAGCATGAAGAGAACGACTATGGTCCTCGGATGCGTACATTCGTCAAAAGAAAGGCCTCTTGGACGAAAAAATTACGAGCGTACGCGACTCGACAAACGAAGATCACATAAGATCATAGAGGATCTCTAAGAGACATCACTCAAGCTTCAAGTCACCGGAAAAGGCACAAGGTCAACGCCCTAAAGAACACTTTTTCAACAAGAAACCGCTCCAACGCTACAAGGTTCAATCTATGACGGCTTAGCTCCAAATTTCGGCGAAGGATAAATCGGGCGCCCACATTTTTCTCAAACATCAAATGAGCGATGGTTCGCAAATTGAAGACGAAGAAGATTTTTGGCCGTCAAGGCGCACGTTCGTTATTATAGCCCAACGCTAGACGTCGTTCAATGACGTCAAGCTCGGAGGCAAACGAGAAGCTAACGAAGGCCTCCAACGTAAAATTACGACTTGGGCACAATCAAAGGCACCCTACAAAGGCCCATACTAAAGAATTGATATATTTCAGCTTAATGTGAAGTCAGCACGAGCTCACCGGAAAGGAGTTCGATTTTTCTCAAATCATTGAACACCCAACATGTTCGACTAACTGAGGCATGGCCATCGCATTTCCGATATGAATTGGGTCGATATTGTCCGTCCGAAGGAGCCTACAGCTTTCTTCGCTCTAAAATTAAGGTCGGTATTTTTCCGTCCCCTTCGAAAATTTTTACGCATAAAATTGGTCGGGAATGTTTCCCAAAAATATGCCAACGATTATATAAAATAAAAATTAAAAAATTTTAGGGTTAGGGTTAGTGTGTTAGGGTTGTTAGGTTTTTTGGGTGTTTTGAGGAAGGGTCCCAGTAGAGGTTGGGTCCGGGGGTCGGTCCTAGGGGTCGGGTCCGAGGGTCGAGCCTCGGGGTCGGGGTCTGGGTCGGTCCGGGAACAGCAGGGTCCGCGCGAAGAAGAGAGAGAGAGAGTTGGCGAGTGAGAGAGCGAGGGAGTGAGAGGAGGGGTCTGGGGTCGGGGTCTGGGTGGGGGTCGGTCCCGGGAGGACCGAGTCCAGGAGAGCGAGAGGGAGGGTGAGGGGTCGGTCTCGTCGGGACCGAGTCCGAGTAGTGCAGGCGCGCGGCTTGAGAGTGAGAGGAGGGGTCGGTCTCTTCGAGACCGAGTCCGAGTGGGGAGAGGGAGGGGTCGGTCCGGGCCGACCGAGTCCGGACAGAGCAAGCGGCGAGGGAGTGAGAGGCCGAGAGTGAGAGGCCGAGAGAGAGAGGCGTGAGCGAGAGCAAGGGAGAGCGCGAGCGAGGGCGACAGAGGGAGGAGTAGGGGTCGGGCTTGGGGGTCCGTCCGAGGGGTCGGTCCGGCGGCCGGCCCGAGGGGTCGGTGGGGAGCAAGCAGTGTCCGAGGAAGAAGGGGAGGGGAGCGAAACAGAGCATGGGTGAGGGAGGGAGGATGCGCGAGGGAGGGCAGAGGCGAGCAGAGGGAGGGTGTTGGGAGGGGTCTGGGCCGGAGTCGTCTCTGGGGTCGGTCCGAGAGCCGGCGAGGGAGGTGGCGAGACCGAGGGGGATGGGCGGTGAGAGTTGCAGCAGCAGGGGCGCAGCAGAGCGAGCACGAGAGAGCGGGGAGCCGCAGCTAGGGCAAGAGGAGAGAGAGAGGCGGGAGGGGGAGTTCGAAAATGTGGGCCGAGGGGAGGGGGCAGCCCAGGGCGAGGGGGCCGAGAGAGAGGGAGAGCCGAGGGGAGGGGCTAGTGGGCCGCGAGAGGGAGAGAGAGAGCCCAGCTGGGGAGAGAGGGAGCCGAGAGGGGGAGAGGTGGGCCGAGTGAGGGCAGGCCCGGCGAGGGGGAGAGAGGGAGCCGAGAGGGAGAGAGTTGGGCCGAGGGGGAGGAGTAGGCCCAGCGAGGAGGAAGAGCAGAGAGAGAGTGGGCCGAGAGAGTGAGGGGACTCGCGAGAGTGAGAACTGGGCCGAGGGGTGAGAGCAAGCAAACAAGATTAGCGATAGGTTTTAGGAGTCGGTCTTAGGGGTCGGTAGGAGGGGTCGGTGTGAGAGGTCGGGTTCAAAAATAATAATAATAATAATAATAAAAAAATAAAAAATTGCGTAACTTCGAAAAATATTTCCGCAACGAAGCATGTGATTTCGAAGTCGAAACGTCTCTCGACGTCAAGCAACGACTTAGCCTCCGGAGCTAACAAGTCATATTTCCACCTCCACAAAGGGGACATCCTTCGAAGTTACTGATAGCTGATAACTTAGCCTCCGGAGCTAAAAATCGTACGCCTAACTTCATAAAAGGAACACCTCTCGGAGGACACACAATCATGCACTTCTAAGCCTACTGGAGCCGGAAGGTCGCGTAAAGACCTATGTCCGCATGGGCACTCGCACTCCTAACTTAAGGTTAGGGGTCGCGCTCTCCGTGGGATGTTCCCTAGCGAGAATCATGCACTTCTAAGCCTACGGGAGCTGGAAGGTCGCGTAAAGACCCATGTCCGCATGGGCACTCGCACTCCTAACTTAAGGTTAGGAGGTCGCGCTTGACAATCATGCACTTCTAAGCCTACGGAGCTGGAAGGTCACGTAAAGACCCATGTCCGCATGGGCACTAGCACTCCTAACTTAAGGATAGGAGGTCGCGCTGACAGCTCACGCACTTCTAAGCCTACTGGAGCTAGAAGGTCGCATAAAGACCCATGTCCGCATGGGCACTCGCACTCCTAACTTAAGGATAGGAGGTCGCGCTCGACGATCATGCACTTTCAAGCCTCCGGGGCTGAAAGGTCGCGTAAAAGACCCATGACAACGCTACCGTGGGCAAACTCACTTTCTTCGGATCCGAGGCACATAGGGGCCGGACGCCTGAGGATCCTAGAAGGATCACGAGAGGACTCATCCTCCCGCAAGAGCCCTAGAAGGACCATGGGAGGACTCATCCTCCACGTAAGAGCCCCTAGGAGGATCACAAGAAAACTCATCCTCCCCGCAGACTCCTTTTTAGCCCCAAGGGGCTAAGTAAAAATCAATCAAACAATCCATCACAAACATTGCGAGAATTGCAAGAACGAAACGAGCAAGGCCCGAAAGCTCGTCAGCAAGCGACTTAGCCCCAAGGGCTAACAAGTCGCATCCCTACCTTCACAAGGGGCTATCCTTCGGGGAACAAGGTCGGCTTGCACTCAGCCGACCACTTGGCCTCCGGAGCCGAAGATCGCACTCTTAGCCCCATAAGGTGGTACCCTTCAAGAAGCTATCTCTCAAGCGCTTTCGAACCTTCGAGAATCGAAAGGTCGCGCAAAGACCCATGCCGTCATGGGCACTCACGCACTTTCGAACCTTCAGGAATCGAAAGGTCGCGCAAAGACCCATTCCGTTATGATCACTCACGCACTTTCGAACCTTCGTAAATCGAAAGGTCGCGCAAAGACCCATTCCATCATGGGCACTTGCACTCTTAACTTAAAGTTAGGAGGTAACGTTCCTCGTGGGATGTCCCCTAGCCAGATATCCATACTCAAGCACTTTCAAGCCTCCGGAGCCGAAAGGATGCTCGAAATTACTCTCTAGGCCCGAGGGGCTAAGTGAAAATCGTTTATCGCAACAGAGCGTCTACGACAAGACAAGAAAGCGAAGGAAAGCAAAGTTGACAAAGCAAACTTCCTTCACTCATTCATTCATTAAGACAAGAATGCGCAGCTGCGCCATTACAAGGGAAGCAAAGCGTCTAAAACTCAAGATGCTACGCTACGACGCTATGGCTATACTATTACGCTACAGTTACACTACTCGCACGTAAGGAGAGCCATGGCTACCACCTCACTTCTCCTTCGGAGGGTTCCTCTTCCTCTCCGCCGGATCGTTCCTCTTCCTCTCCGCTCTGAAGGTTCCGCCTCTTCTCCGCCGGAAGGTGCATCTTCTTCTCCGCAAGGAGGCTACTCCCCTTTGCCTCGGGCAAGTCCCACCGACCCTAAGAGGAAGTAAAGGGTCATCTCGCTAACTCTCCACTCTCCAAGGGAGGGTCGACGACAAGTCAACTCGGGAGCGGTTCCTCCTCCCGTCGCAACGTTCACCGAAGAATTAAGGTTCACCGATTAAAGCCCAATGATGCGATCGTGGTTACATTCCACCCAAGCCTCAAGCGTGTCCCACTCGTAACGGATCGTGGCTGGAAGCAACTTACCATACTTCTCACAATCATTTATCAACCCCAGCCTTCCAAGCATCATCAAAGAGGAGCTGGTAGAACGCCTTCGCGGCAAAGGATGGTCGGCGGTGCTCAATCGCTATTTGTTCCACATTCCACCTACCTACCTCGGGAGGCATGCGAGCGTAACGTGAGGGGCTAAATGATTCGGGTATTTCCCGGCAGCTCCAGCTCAACCGACACGTCACCGGCCGACCGGGCCTAATCGCTTGGACCGAGGTGGAATCGGCCCAAGACGATCCGTAACGGGCCGAGTAAAAGCCCCAAAGCCCACTAGGGCTAGGGTTTCCCTAAACCGTGGTAAAGTACCATTCTACCCCTTCAAAACCTCCTATAAATACTCATCTTTGATACATTCCAAGGCATGCTTTTATGTTCATTTGGACAAGACATCTCATTCAAGGATAATCACTCAAGCTTCTAAGCTCTCAATTCCCATCTACGTTCATAACGTTCATCGGTGTTCATCAGCACACATTCATCCTCGAGAACTTCCATCTTTGGAAAACTTCTCGACTCCCAAGGAATCCCCACGCACATCGAGGAAGATCTCCTCGATCCATTCAAACTTAGTTCATTTCTAACTTGAGCGTCGGAGGGCGTTCCCGGGATCCACCACCCGGGCTTCGCCTTTTGCGAGTTCAAGCAGTCGTCATTCGGACTCGGATCGATCGTGCCACGTCCTCGGAACCGAAGCAGTAAATCCTTCCCCTCTCCGAATCATCATCCACATCATCAACTCAGTTTTCTCCGGAAACGGAAATAAATAGAAAAAGAAATAGACAGATGTTTTTTATGTAATTCCAAACATACTTTTGTTGTGACTCGCCATACTTGTTAATTACTTTGGTGTCTTTAGTATGGCTATATTTCCATTTCTATGTCAATATTTCTTGTGAATAGAGAGGTTGCTTTTTTTTTTTCTTGTTCTGTATTAATCGTTTGTATGACTAGCACCAACAGGTAGTAACTATTTGTATAAGTGGTAATACTCCATTTATTTTAAATTACATCTAATTTTTGTGGGGTGGAAAAACAATAAGGTTAATTAAAAATCAACATATCTTTAAAAGTGAATTGTCTAATATGTTCCTATTTTCTCTCTTTGCTATTCTTTAGCAAACAGTTAATAAGGACAAAATTAGTATATCAATAATCAACAATTGAAATTGTAAAGGGACAATTATTATGAAATGATAAAATATATTTATTTACACATACAAACACCCGAAAATAGAGAAAGTAATTATAGTATATGAACAGAAAAAGAAAAAGAAAAGAAAAAAAGGAAGAAATGTACAATATAACGATAATAGAGATGAGACTATGTACTCCACGCTGATGTGGACAATAATTTAATAACTATAATTTTTTATAATTAATACAGTTATTTTAAATATTAACTACTTTGATAAAAAAAAGATATTAACTACCTAATTTGAGTACCATTAAGATTCCATCCACGTTGTTTCCAAAACACGTTGATGTGTCGTCGTCTTTCGGTTAGAAGAAGAAGAAGAAACCGTTGCCGTTTTCCGAGTCACCGTCGCCGTCTTCTAATTGTGAGTTAGAAGAATAAATCGTCGCCATCTTCTAGTCGCAGGTTAAAAGAAGAAATTGTCGCCATTTTTCAGTCATCGGTTTCTCCGATACTCATTGAACAAACCGTCTTTTAGTTGTCATTTTTCTTCTTGTGATAATTTGTTATGGAGGAAGCAAAATACATCAGCAAAAAAAATAATGTCTGCTTCTGTTTCGTGGTGAATTATATTATAACTTTAGTAATTTTCACATATAAATTGAGTTGAACTATTCAACTTTAGTGAATTTGCACTTAGAAAGGTTGTCAAACTATTTGTTCAAGGTGTAATCCTCCCTAAAAATAAAAAATAAGATCCCAATTGAATATATTTGCACGTTGAAACTATTTGTACATTGTTTATTATAATAGAATAAGATCCTAATTGAATTTGCACGTTGAGATGCGTTGATTATATTTAGGCTATGTCAAGTGTTGAGAGAAATATAATACCGCAAGTGCACGGTGTAGCCGTAGCTAGGAACCGACAAGCACGGGTCGTGTCCACAGAGAGTTGTGTTTCAAATATCAAAGCTAACCTAAACTTTCTAATCTAGGTAAAAACTCGGTTCGACGGTGATTTGGTTTTTGGATCAACTAATAACAAAATGACTAAGAAAAAAAACCGATGAATAAAAAGCCTTAGATTGGGATTAATCACACTAATATGCCTGAAATTAGAATCGAATACCGCTTGAGATTTGCCTATGCTAGTAGTTTAGAAGAGGGAGACACCAATTAAGCCTATCTTCGCCTACTTTCGAAGGTCAAAGACTAATCTTGCACAATCCAATCACCTATTTTCATGGGATTAATAAAGGGCAAAATTACAATGAATGCATCTCACAACCCCCAATTAAAACCTTAATTATTTTCATATCAAAGTTCTAATCGTTCACAACGTCATTCTAGGTAAGTTTTCATCTTTCGATGTTCCACAAAACCCTAATAAAAGCATAGAGTCCTCTCTCGAGGCAATCTATGAAAGAGTGATGAACGAAGTGAATTCTAACCTAAAAAGCATAGAACAACCCAATTGGTACTCAATTCATGATTATCAAGGAATAATAGGGATCAATCCCAACCTAAGTAAAGAAATTAGCCCTTAAACATGATACTAAACAATTGACAAAGATTAGAGAAAATAGCCATAGAGAAACAAAGAGAAATTGTGAAGAAAAGATAAAGAGAAGAAATTACGATTACCGAATAAAAAGTTTGATGCGATTCAATCATAAAAACTTGAAGTAGAATGACAATAATGAGTGTTCTTGAGTCTCCTCTCGGAGCCGCTCACGAAACCCTAGCTAAATCTCTACATTATGGAATCGAATCCTTCAACAAATACAATTAGGAAACTTAAATAATCGCCGAAACAGTAGTCGCACGGCCAGTGCGAAATTCGCACTGGGTACCGTGCGAAAAATCTGCCGCGTTCCGTGCTCTCTGCCTGTTTCGTACGGCCATGCGGAAGTCGAACGGGTACCGTGCGAAATTGCTTCACTCTCCGGTCGCTTCGCACGGCTGTGCAAAATGTGCACTGGGTATCGTGCGAAATGCAGCAGCTTTTCGGATGATTCGCACGGCTGTGCGAAAGTCGCACAGGGGCCGTGCAAGGTCTTTTGATGTGCTTTAGGCTTCTTCCTTGCCTCCTCTTGGGCCCGAACTCTCCTCTTTGTCGCTTTCATCAAATTTGTCTCGAATCTCTCGAATTTAAGCCCAAAAACCTGAAATAAGGAGATTTACGAGCTTAGGTGACGATAAAGAGAAAATGAGCAAAATCTAACCCAAAACTAAATAAATATCATTGAAATCATCATGGAATTGGATTAAATAATGCCTTAAAAACCAGCAAAAACGAGGTTTATCATCAAGCTATTTGTTCAAGGATATTAAATTATGTGTTCAAGGATGTCAAATTATTTGTTCAATGATATCAAGCTATTTGTTCAAGGATATCAAATTTCGATTATATTTACGTGGATTTTATGGTATTTCGCATTTGTTCATATGAATATATTATATTTATAATTTATTAATGGATAATGTTTATTTGCTCACCGAACTCGAATGGTTTGTTCATAGTTATCGTTCACATTTGTTAATATGCATGTTATCGTTGTTCAAGGATATTAAATTATTTGTTCAAGGATGTCAAACTATTTGCTCAAGGATGTCGGACTATTTATTCAAGGATGTCAAACTATTTGTTCATTACATAAAATGTAGTTGTTCGTCCTCGTAGATAATTTTTATCATTATATATTACTTATTTGTTAATTTCTAAATATTCATTTGCTTATTCGGCATATTGTATATTCGTTCATTATGTATCCGAATATTTCGATATGGTCTGTAATGTTTATTTATTCATTATAATAGAATAGTTTGTTCATTATTTGGATCTGTTTCGTTCATGAATACAATTTATTAATTGTTCATGACACTAATTTCTTAATTTTTATTTGCAAGTAAAGAAGGAACTTCAAAAACATAACTCGCAGAGGACTCATGTGCAATTGAAGAAGATTGTGATGAGGAGCAACCATTATCTTTAACAAAGCTCTCCATTCTTTAAAAAAGGAAGAAACTTCATGAGTAGGATGAGTCAAAGAAACGAGTGCTTGATTTGTATACTACAGTTTGTTCATACTAAGATACTTGTTTGTTCATTCCGGTGATGTATTTTATTCATTTGTATATTACAATTTGTTCATTTATATACTACAATTTGTTTATATTATTCTACTTGCTTATTCATAAAAAATTGATAATTTGTTCATTTGTATACTTCAATTCGTTCATACTATTGTACTCGTTTGTTCATTCAAGTGATACATTTTATTCATTATAAGAGTATATTTGTTCATTCACACAATATATTTGTTCATGGTATTATGCTTGATTGGGATGAGGAGTAACCATTATCTTTAAGAAAGCTCTCCATTCTTCAAAAAAGGAAGAAACTTCATGAGTAGGATGAGTCAAAGAAATGAGTGCTTGATTTGTATACTACAACTTGTTCATACTAATCTACTTGTTTGTTCATTCCGGTGATGTATTTTATTCATTTGTATATTACAATTTGTTCATTTGTATACTACAATTTATTTATATTATTGTACTTGCTTATTCATAAAAAATCGATAATTTGTTCATTTGTATACTTCAATTCGTTCATACTATTGTACTCGTTTGTTCATTCAAGTGATACATTTTATTCATTATAAGAGTAGATTTGTTCATTCACATAATATATTTGTTCACCGAAATAGTATATTTATTCATTTGAAGTAAATGCATTGTAAACTCACAATATATTTGATAAAAATTACGTTGATTATTATAAAAAAATCACATTGACCGAATAACAATTATCAATGAACAATTTGAACATACTTGTGTGAACAAATAATTAAAAATTTATGAACAATTTAACACTCGTCGTATGAATAATTAAAGAAAAATGTTAGCGTTATTGATGAACAAATTAAATCTTATTGAACTGTTTGATTAAATCTCCGACATTGTTTACAACTTCCAAATAATTAAATAAACTTAAAACAATTCAACGTTAATCAAAGTTAAGTATCAAACTCGATCCATGGTTAAAACCATGAATATGTAGAGAGAGAAAAATATGTCAATCGAAGAAATATCAATGAAGTTTCTTTGACATAAAAACGTATTTAACATGGGAGACAGCGTTGAATTTTATTTTTTTAATTTTTTATCCAAACAATTATAATAGAATAAAGTTGATTACGAAAGAATAATTTACTTATTTTTTTATCTTAATAAATAATAAATTAAACTTAAAAATAATCAATAATATGGTAACTAGCAGTATATACTCATATAAGCGTATCAGAAATTGCCAGAAACGTATATGTCAGAATTTAGTCGTTGGGATTCTTTAGTTGGGGAAATTTGGTGAGAGATAGAAAATAATAAAATATTAATCCAATCCCTGTCCGTCACAGTCGGAGAGAGCCAGAGAGCACCGGAGGACGAAAATGGCGACTCTATCATCTTCCCCCTTTTGTTTCTCTCTCCTCTCGTCACTACCTTTTCCGATCGAACTTTGTCGAACCATCTTCTCTCTCACCACTCTCCTCCTCCTCTCTCCTCTCAGCCATGCCGTCGCTCGAAGCTCTCTGTTTCATCATCTGATGTGTGCGCTCCGGAGGAGCCTCTAATCATCGACAAATCTGCGCTCATTGTCCGCGAAGCCTTCTCCGAGGAGGAGCTCTGGGCCGCTGCTTGTCTCCGGATTCGAACTTTCAATGAATTCAAGCAAGAATCTGTTGGTATCGAGGTGACTAATTCACTAATCTTTTGTTCTAGAGTATAAATTCTTGAATTTAGTCGTGTTTTTTCTTTGCTTCTTGTTTGATTCGGACTTAGAAATTGACGAGAAATAGTGAACGATTTTGGTAGATGGTTGGAACTAATTTCTTTTTGTAGCACTTTTTTGCAATTTGATTAGTTATAGTGCTTGTTGTTGATAGAGCTTCGACTCCAGTGAACGTTCGATGTTTGACAACCAATTGTTCTTGCCATGCGGGATGCAATCGGGTACTGCTGAATTTACGAATTTTGCTAGCATAGGTAACTTTATAATCCTCAAAAATAAATCCATAGTTCATATTTAGTTCATATTCAGGCAATTGTGGGTCAGGGTTATTACAATTTGCCTTGTTCTCATCACCGTCAAAAACTACCATAGAGCACAACAACAGTATGGTTGAAGTAGTGATCAAGAGAGGGAGAGGAGGGGAGGGGAAAAGAGGTTGTTTAACCCCACTTAATCAATAATAATCTGTGCTCTTGAACTAACATCTAGTTTGGCTATTCAAAGATTTTTTATGTTCCTTTTCCCCCTTCAACCCTTCTTATGGAACATTGACTTTTGATATCCAAGTTTCTGATTCAGAGCAATTGAATAGTTGATACTTGTTTACGTGTTAGCAGTGGTTGAGTGAATGTTGCTTGCCTGTCAAATGATGTTTTATCAGTAGAACTTGGTGCCTCTGCATTGCTGATATCATTTTTCTATTGTCAAGTTCATTTTAGGATCATAAAAGATACCTAGCTGAGCGTGAGTTTGAAGCACTACAAGAACGTGTTGCAGGGAAGAGGGAGGGCTTTAAAAGAGTTTCTTGCATTAATGCTTCCGTTCCTTTATCGCATTTACCATCGTCATCAGCGGATCTCTGCACTGCATGTAAGGTATGTTACCGATTTAGTTTCTGGTTTGAACCAGAGAAAGGATCCGTTTTGTGTCCCTCATTGGAAAATTTAGTGTCAATTACCAGATGAAGACTAGCGGTGAATTAGACTTGGGCATTTCTACTGTTGTTAAAGCCTTTGATTGTTCTGAGAAGTGAAATAGGGGGCTTCCACACATTTGTCATATATCATGATGATTATGTACTAGTAATTAATAGACTAAGAGCGGTGCATACTCTTTTGCGCTGAAACCCTACATAGGTGTGATCACGCCTGGCAGTTGTTGCTAGCAGTGAACACGACACCTGCAACTCAGGAAAGAAGGCAGTCTGATAGCCTTAGGACTTGTGTGTCACCTCATTTTAATTGGGACTCATCATACATGCTACAGAGACCAGGCTGTGGACATAGTTCTAACTTCAAACCTTTACTTGAGTTCTGGAGGCATTATATGACAAGAAGAAAATCTTGTATCAATTGTGCTCTATAGACATGTAGGAGTTTCTGCTAATCAGATTAATCTATGATAGAGGCAGTAGCAGAACAATCTAGAGTTCTGAATCATGTTTGGTGTTCTTAACTGTGATTTTTCACCAGAGCTTTTTCATTGTCGAACTGCAATTAGATTTCTTTTATGCTTCAAAATGTAGAAGTACTTCAATGTCCTTTAGAATTCTATCAATTAGCAGCAAGAGCTATGAAGCCTGTAGTTTGATGATTTGACCATGTGAGGCCACAAACTCAGTTCAATAAGGTTGCAAATTGTGATTTTAGTCACCGTTCAATCCTTTCAATTTGATTATGGAGTGATTGCTAGCCAGATTGAAGGCCAAATGTCTTGTATTCTGCTCTGCGAAGTACTCATGTGGTTGGTTTAACAGAGACAAGTTCTCAAGTCCCTTTTCATAGCTTATTATTGCAATTAGCTGCTGCATATGTTTGAATCTGTTATTGATGTATGTTTATTTATTTAGTCTAAGATATTGGTGGTGGTTATGTTCAGAAAAGAGATATTTTCATTTTTCTTCTGATTTGATGCCTGATTGAAAACAATGAGTGATCATAAAATGAGACAGATAGAGGCAACGATAGAAATTGTTCAGGGTTTGATGTACAAGATTGACTAGGTATGCATTATTTGAGTTCCTTTTTGCAATGCTGATGTATTATCAGCTGCGATAGTGACTAATCAATCGTGGTTAAACATATTTCTGTGTACAAGGATAAGATTGCATAGATTTGATCCGAATAGTTGAGAACTTTGCCAATTGGCCTTGAAGTTCTTGCTAGCCATCACAATTCCTATCCAGGAGTTCTTTCTTCTGTGAAAGCTATATACTTGTCGGCTTTCTTTGCTCTTTTGTGTAATATTCTTGTCTCGAAGGAGGAAATTGTGGGAAGCTGTCCTTTTTTATTACAGCAGCAATCTTGATAGCATTGGTTTGATAATCATATATTATTGTGAAGCATATTCAGTCTAAGCAAATGCAGATGTGCACCCTCTATCAGCTGTATGTCTATGTTGTCTTTAAGAGAGTGTTTCTATTCCTTTCTCTATATGAAACATAGAAGTAAACATGTTCATTGTGGTTCCCATTAATGAATTTCTAATAACTTTGCCTTATTGGTGCCAGTTCACTAGTGATGAAGGACATCGTGTTGTGGTTGGGTCACTTGATCTGAGTCAGTGTTTAAGGCTTCCTGATGAGATAATAGGGATGAAGCCACAGGTAATTCAAAGTTATTGTTGTCTTCTTTTCCACAATATTTTTGGGGTGAGAGAGAGGTGGAGGGTGGGGACGGGAGCCATTGCTTAGTGTGGGGCAATAATAGCTCGTCTCTTCTCTTGCTTACTCATAATACTATGGCCTAGCTAATATTATTTGTTGGAGGTAAGTGTGACTTGTATGGCATGAGCTTTCTTTATGCCTTTCGATGTAATGCATATACGTTGACTTCTAGCTGCTATCTACCTTTTATTTATAGTTTCTGGTTTATGATTCCAAACATTGGCTGACCTCTAATGTTTTACTTTGTCTGTACTTATGAAATACCACAATTCTGAATTTGCTGGATCAATCATGAATTCATTTGTCTCAGTCATGGGTGTTTGAAGAGAATTAAATGTTGTTAGTTGAAAAGTTTTGCTTTTGGTGAATGTAAAGGAGAAAGCTCCATCACTGAAAGGTCAAATATGAGATTGGTTATACAAATGTGAATTGAACATTACAGTGTTGGCTAATCAGTTATCACATTGTTCAGGATGTGCTAGAAAGCTCAATAAGAGGCAAATACTGAGGATGAATGAAAAATGTGATGCTTCTTGCACGATGACTTTACATAATACCTATCTACAGACAATAGGTAAAATTTTATGATCTGGGGTCCATATAGTACGTTGTTATCCGGGCATTGGAGGGGGTAAAATTTTATGGATTGAGGTCCGTATACAATATGGATTTCATGCACAACATCAAGTTGCGAGTGAACATTTATTAGGCATACTATATTACTAAGCATTTTGGAATTCTTTTTGTCTTGCCATTTGATGTTTGCTTTCCACTTCCATTGTTTACAATGATGTTTTTAACTATACGACAATGCTAATTTTGCTATCTTATATTTATTTGATGATAATCCATTTAACATGTTGGTGAGCATTTGAATGTTTATTGATGAGCATTCCGATATTTAGTCTTGCATTGCACCTTTAGTGATTTTAATTACTTTGAAGAAATATAACATTGTTGTTTTTAATCTTGATAAGCATTTGTAAGATTTATTGAAAACCATTGAATTGGGTTTATGATTTTAAAATTGATTAATATTAATTTAATTTCTTAATAAAGAGCATTTGCAATATTTACTAATTTCTTGACGAACATTTTGTAAAGAGTTATTGATAAACATTTTCATTACATGTACTGGATTTGTAATTATTTTTTCGTTTCGGATATGGAATAATTCAAACTGTAAACGTCAATAGTGATTTGTACTGATGAGTCGAAGAGTGGGGTGATGCTCCTGAAAGGCTTGATTGCTTACATGTCCGGTTTAACATGCTCTTGACTTGCAAAAGGCAGATCTAGGGGTTAGATTTCGGGAACGCCTTTCCGATGCTCAAGTCAAACAAGAGAAGCGAAGGATGACCAAAGACTTAATATTTGAAGATGCGATCTTCAAAGATGTGACCTTTGCAGTTGGGTTCCTCAAACGGAGTCTTGGTGAGTTTTGACTCCTCAAGATTGGATCTTTATGAGTACATAAATAAAGATGGAATCTTGATTAAGATTAGGGAAAGATTGATTGATGGTGGTTATGATTATGATCCCTAGAGGGAATAGTGAATGCTCTTCTCCTAGGTTGTTGTGTAATCATTATATGTCGGGTTTTCTGCCTTAATAGGTGGGTATTTATAGGCAATATAAATAAGGGTAAAAGGAAAATACTTACGTGGACAATACGAGATATTCCATATCATTTCCCTTTCACATTTTACCTACGCGCATTTGGAGGCGAGTAGGTGGGTGGGATGTGGAACATGTTCGCCGGTTCTCGAGGCTATCTTCTTATCTTCCGTCCCTTTTCACGAGACCTTCATTGGGCTATCACATCTACCATTGTGTTGTCATAACCTCCATCAATCAATTTCTCCCTTCATCAAGATTTCATCTTTATTTACGTACTCATAAAGATCTAATCTTTAGGAGTCAAAACCCACCAAGACTCTCCCTTTGAAGAACTCACCTTCAAGGTTGCATCTTTGAAGATCGCATCTTCAAAGATTGAGTATTTAGTCATCCTTCATTTTCCTCGTCCGATTTGAGTGCCGATGGGCATTCGCGCGAATACAACCCCGCGGTCTACCTTTTTGCAAGTTAGGAGCACGCCAAGCAAGACAAGTGCGCATTCAAGCGTTTCAGGAGCGTAAGTCCACTCTTTTGACTCGTGAATACAAAATCATCATCAACATTTTTTCGGAAATACTTTCCTTTATGAAATTATGTCCATATACATGTTTTATACCAATTTCTATACTAATTGTTACATAGTTGTTTTTCATTTAAAAGTTGGAACTTTACATGAAACAAGACCCATTAATAAAATCAAATAAACAAAAACCCAAACTATATTGTCATTAATATTTCTTGAACAATGTTGCTTGTATTACAAAGCAAGTTTATTATAATTGAAGTTTAAACCGAAACATTACTCAAACAGCACTGGACCTTCATTTTTTTTTTTTTTTTCTAAAATGACAACCCTCAAGCAGATGAACACCATTTTACTTGAATCAATATCTTTCAAGTAAAATTACTATAGTGTAGTTAACAATATGGTCTGGACTTTGGAGAAGTTTTAAAAAAAAATCTAAAAAGGAAATTTGATATAAAAAGAAAAGGAAAAACAGCCGTCTGGGACCACAGAGCACTAGAGAAACTTGGTTATAAAAAAGGAAATTTGATTAAAATTAATAGCAGAAGTGCCTTCTGGGACCATACTATACCAATTACCGACTTGTTACATGCACAGATTTTAAAATAATCTGCAGTCTCTGTTCTCTATGTCTACGTTATCGTGTAGCCTGTTACAATAGGTGATTTGAGATTTACACCTCTAAGAAACTATTCTAATTTGCATATAAGAATTTTCTTAATTGTTTTGTTTTTAAGAAATGAACATTATATCTCTTGTAATCCAAGTGAAGCATTGGAAGAGAGATTTACGTTGCTGAGAAAACATGTTCTAAGTAACTTAAACATAATTCTGAACTTGATATTTTCTTATTGATTACTTCATGATGCAATGGCTATTATTGTGTTTTTCAGTGCAAATTTGTTCTTGATTTGGACTGACATTTCTGATTTCTTGCTATTAATTAGTCTTTGTTAAGTTGTAAATGATTGTTTATTATGGATGGATATTTGCTTGGCATGTTAAACCCCCTCCCTCCCTCCCTCAAAAATAAAAAATCTGTTGATTTCTGTTGATCTAGCACAGGAGTGAGCTACATTACATCTACTTGAAGGTTGATTAAGCAATTTAGAATATATAAAACTTATCTTTACTTGCACTTCCCAGGACATTGGAGCAGATTTAGCAAGGGCTTACCTGAGTAATGTCTGTGTTGCCAAGGAGTTGCATAGAAATGGATTGGGTTATGCACTCGTCTCAAAAGCAAAGTCTGTTGCTGAAGAATGGGGTAACTTTTGCGTACTTATTGACTCACTCATTAAGCTCCAGAGTTAATAATATTGTTGATTATATTTCACTGATTTATGAGATTTAGCTAGTATTGGGCATCCACCTCTGTTTCCTATTCCTTTCCAAGCCATCATCCATAATTCATCTGGAACTTGTCCTAGTATATGGCTTCTAGGAATTTGGGCCTTTTTCTTTCCTCTGGGATTGTTGCCAGATTGCCAGAAATGCTCTGTTATGGGTTTCATGAGGAAATAATTTCCAGCACTTGACCAGTTACTGTTCAGTTTAGGACCTTTACCATAGGCTCTTGGGTCCAGAATGGCAGATAACTACTCAGTCAGAGCTCAAAACCTCTATGTCTTCCTCCTATACGAAGAGATTAGGACGGAATCACCATCACTGGATCAACTGGCATATGCTAGCACAGGCTGTGGAAGCACTGGTGCTTATCAGCCTAAAAGGAATCCCTTTAAACGTTTTTAAGCTTCCTTCCTTGTCAGTGGAACAATCATATACCTGGACTCAACTTTGTCTATTTGATGTCTGCTGTGTAGTATCAGAGTTTCTGGCTCTTATTCATATTGTAAAGAAATTTAATTTAATTGCTAAGGTAAGATCCTTATCAATTTTATGGACTTGCAGAGGCCAACAATTGTCAGTAGTCATAAAACGAATTGCAGTACCCTTGGTAGAGTGATTTTTTTGCTGGTGTTCTCGTTTTGTTGTTTAAAGTGTTATTTCTGTTTGTTTTATTTACCTTTTAAGGGGTCAGAACATGGTGTGGGGCAGACACAACACCATGTTCGATGGATCATCACAGGAGGCTATCACTTCAAATTTTACTGATAGTAATGTTTCAGTTTTGGATATTGAACTGTTTGTATTGTAGTTGTCTATCTTACTTCTCTCTCTCTCTCTCTCTTTCTAACGTGTAATGATCTAGTCAAAAGGCATATGAAGACAAATACAACCATTGAGTTAAGATGCAAGTGAATAATTTTCTATGTGGCAAACTGAATCATCATTTTGTATTTAAAATGAAGCATTAAATCCAGCCATTTGGTCAAATGACGTAAATCATAGTTAGTTGCCAACTGCTTTAGTGGATAACCTCTATTTACAATTCTTGAGCTCCTCAATTTAAAGCTGCATATTTGCTCCATACATCACATCCTAACCGAGTCTAAATTTTGCTATTCATGGATCGTTAATTCCACTCCTTTGTCCTTCTCTTCTTTAAAACGCATGGTGAAGTTTTTCTTTGGCCCCGGGTTGGGGGGGTTGATGCGGATCTCTAGAACAATTATTGAGCCCCTCAAGTTAAAGCTGCAATTTCGCTCTACACATCATAATTGAGTCTGATGGTTGCTATTCATGGATAGTTAATCTCAACTCCCTTATCGTTCTCTACTTTAAAACTAAAGGTGAATTTTTTCCTTGGCGAGGGGTGGGGGAAGTGTGATGCGGATCTTTAGAATAGGAACCTAGAAGATCGTGATTTATTAGATGAATAAATATTTTTTACGTTTAGGAGATAGTTGTATTTTGATTTTTTTGTTGTTGTTTTAGATCTTATTTTACTAGTATTTGTAAGGATAGCAAATCTTAAAATATATCAATATAAGGTCATATTATGATAAGCAAGGTATATTTGGGTACGTTAGAAAACTATGATACTTTTGGCTCAAGATGCATGGTGATCTTTGAGGTGTTGTTTTAGTTTTTATTTTATCTTGTATCTCTTGTACTTTGGTGTAGTAGTGGTATTTTATTCTCGATTCATATATGTATCCATACATTTGTTATTTGTATGAACTTATTTGTATCATGGAGTTACATTTCTTTATATATTTTGCACTTGGTTTTGGTATTTAGGGCTTTAGCTGTAGGTTTTGTTTCAAAGATTATCTATTCTAAAATGTTTCAAAGATGATCTATTCTAAAATGTCTAGCTATAGGGCTTTAGCTTCAGGTATTCTTTTGGAATCACTCTATTTACAAATGTTTACATGTGTAAGATTGCCTACATCAGAACCCCCTACACAAGCAGGACCCACAATGGGAGTTGTTGTTGTTGTTGTAGAAACATTTCTTTGTTTTGTTAACCTGTTTTAGGCTATAATCCTTTTTTCCTGTTTTATTTTCGGGGTTGATTTGGAATAAAAATGGGTAGTCAGGTTTTTTTGAGAGGTTCTCTGTGGTCAGAAATGATGAGGAATTCACAAAAGGAGACACACTTTCTAGTGGTGGGACTCTATAGGAAAATATGTCAATATTTGTCATTTGATAAGCATTTTAATGGCATCCTATGTCCACCAATAGTCTAGGGGTCTTTTTCAATTGTATTTTTGAGGCAACTTAAAGCTTCAAAGTGAATGTACGAAATTTGAGTTTTATATGTTTGTGTTATTTTAGGGGCAATATCCATTTCATCTTGCTTGTAAATACAATCTAAAATGACCCATAGACTACTAAAATAAATACCATCAAAGTTTGGAACATTGGGAGCTAATTTGAAGTTCAGATTATTCCCGTCTCATACACCCAGAGTATATATTATTCTTGTCCAGTAACTCATGATTTCTTAAGTATATTGGGTTTTCAACTATTGGTTTAAGCTTCTAGTTGATTTGATTTTTGTATATGGTATCAGTGCTTTTTAGAGGGAGAGGTATTAGGTTAGAATCTCAGTAGCTCCCATATTGAATTATTGCACAAGGTAACCTTCCAGCACGCTTTAATCCCAAAGGGCATTCATTGGAGGGCGCGTGTTAGAGTATATAACATACCCTTGGCCTTCAACCATCAACTTAGGTTTTAGATGGAGTCAGTTCGTGTATAGGAGTACAGTCATTTTATTAGAATAAAAGTCCTTTGTTTCCAGTGATATTAACTTGTGAGGTTGCTTTCACTATTAAATTCTTATATCGTTATTAATGTCTCGTACTCTTAACCTTTTTGTGGAGGGGGGTCTATCTCTTAATCTTCAAGCTATGGTCTCACACTTGACGATGACATCACGTTTCGAATCTATATCTCAGGTATAACCGATTTATATGTTCATGTTGCTGTGGACAACGAACCAGCCAAACGATTGTATGTGAAGAGCAGTTTCACCTTTGAGAGTGATGAACCAGCATGGCAAGCCAGGTTTCTGAACAGGCCCCGAAGAATCCTGCTTTGGTTTGGCTTATCTGATACAAACAACTCATAAACAACTAATCCAGGTTACCTGTTCACCAACCTTTTTTTGTCGTCTCATTGTGCACTGTATATGTTTTAATTTCTTTTCTTGTTTCAATAACATCTCTGCCGGCATATGAATGGCTTTGTTTATAGATAGTCATTATTACAAACCAATTAGCTTCCTCTATGCACTTAATTCAATATGCGGTTTTGGCTGCGGTACAACAAAATCACTCTAATGCAACAATTACGTAGCATATCACGGTTGTTGCAAGGTGAAAATGCCGCTCACTCTATTTGAAAACCTTTCCGATGTGGCCGTTTCATCACATAACAGTCACTTTTTGAATCCATATGTAACATCCTTGGAAATCTCAGTTCCTTATTTAGGGGGCGTTGGGAGTATTTTCCTCCCTTCAACTCCTGGCGAGGGGAAGAGCTTATTAGCAATATAATAAGGTTGCCAATATCTTTCATCAACTGATGGTGGTAGCAATGGAATAAAATGACAAAATAGACTCCATTGTAGGCAATTATACAGATGCTGGGTACAAAAGAACAGAAGTTTTAATATTTGCAGAACTGAAGTTCATTTTTTGGAAGTGATGGTGATATCTTCAACATTTGACTAATGGTTGTCGCCCACATCTTGTAACGCTGGTAATCATTAGCCATATCTAGCTTAATTGTTCCTCTTGTTGTTGTTAGCACAATCTGGTAACATTTGTGCTGTTCATCCCTTCCTGAATCCTTGTACAGCTCTGCATGCAGATTGAGGACCAGACCTGAAAACCACATTCCAGAGCGGTAATCTAGTTATTGTTTGAAATAGGAAACAAATTTCTTACTGCTATGCAGATCACTTCTGCATATACCTTGTCATTCTGTAGAAGTGATAAACTGCTCTGGTTATAGCAATATTAATCTGTAACTGATCACCCGACATCGATAACTAAAACCCCTTCCAGTTCAAGATGAAAATGCAAATCTATTTTGACCCAAACATTGATTGGGGCTTCGATTTTCGTGCATCACATGTTTTGGATGTGTAAGATTGTGAGTGCTCTCCTCCCTAGCCCTTAACTCCTAAGTCCTAACTTGAGTGTAGAACTATACCAAGTTAGGTGGGCTCACCTCACCAACTCAAAAAAAAAAAAAAAAAGAAAGAAGAATAAGAAATCTGAACCTAAAATAGCCCAGCTTTAAAAATGAACTGTCCTAAGATCAGCCTGACTGAATAACTACTCTATCAATACTCATTGGAATTACCCAACCTCACCAGATTCTGACCTAGCTTGATAATAATTAACCAAGCAAAGGACCTGATGGACTGAATATTCATCTGACGCACAACCAAACAAACCATCTTTAAACAATCCAATCAAAATGTGACGACCTGTTCTAACCCAATCCATAATTACAGTCCTAAACCCTGCGCAAATGGCCTGTTTGCCAATTCTAGTGCTACTTATGTCTTGGTTCCAAGTAAAAATGATTGGGCCAAGGTTGCTGGCAGGATGCAACTTACATTCTTTCTTGCTTGTGATGATGTTCAGCAGATTACGTTTCATTATCCTCATAATCACCTGTGGAAGTAGAAAGTTGAATTCAGTAGTCTGCTTTTCCGGATGAGAAGATCTGTGTTCTATATCTTCCCGTAGTTTTTTGTTTTAATTTTATTTTAACCAGGGAATTCCTGTTTTTGTTCCAAATAGTGCATGAATTAATCTGTCCTATGAGTTTGCAAAGTCTGAAGCAGGGTGTTATATTTGGCTTCAAACCTTGGCATTGTTGTTCAGATGAAGGGACACCAGCCTCACCATGCTCTTCCCTGTTAATCAAAATAAATAGTAAAGATGAGTTCTCATAAACAAAAAGAAAAGAAAAGAGAAGTTAACTTTCATGCTTTTTCTTGCTGGACAAAAAGAGCAGCAGAACTTGCTCTGATACCACCATAAAGAAACCAGAACTTGCTCTGGTTATATACCATCATAATGAAACCAATAACAAACAATGTGGACTTGGTTTGAGAAAGTTCATTTTCATGCTTTTTCTGTTTTTTAAGGTTTTTTTTTTTTGGGGGGGACCAAACATCAACCAACCAACCAACCCGAAATTAGCCTAATAAAAATGATCCAATCCAAACATGAATCAAACTAAAGGGTCATCGAGTTGAACATGAACCAACCCCAAATTAACAGGAACTAAATGAACTGTTTTCCTGGTTTAGCAAAATCTGTTCCCATGTTCAGATTTGGAATGACAACCCAGCTTATTCCCGATCTGTTTCCTCAGTTGGGTTGGATTCTTATCCTGTCCTTCTGAATCTAGGCCCTAATTGAAATAGCAAGCTCCAGGAATCCATATACTCAAGAACCACATGCCATTGAGTCCTAGCTCGACTGGCACATGGACATACTATTCGCAGGCATTCTAACTGAGCTCAGTCCTAGGCGGCATCATATTTCCCTGTGAAGGGAATATGAAGATGCTCTACTAGCCTTGGGCTTCGATGAACACCGCCCCCCAAAAAAAAAAAAAAACAACTGTAAGGGAACAGCCTAAGGGTAAAATCATCATACCATTTGCTGTCCCTATGGTGAGTACAGCTCCCTTGGCAAGAACCGATGTGCATCTCTGGAACTCCAAATCATCATCAAACTTACTGTTATCCATTTCAATGGGCAAAACCGGTGTACCCATTAGGGCCCTATTCTTGCACCCTGCTCTTGCTTTCAGTATGGCTGCTGCTCTTAACGCTGTCATATGTATAACAAGAAACACAAATGCCTTGTTGTAATGTGTAAAATATTTTGTTGTTTTAAATATATAATACTTTTGTTAAGATGTATTAAATGTGTAGTAATCGTTGTATTTGACGGTTCACTTTCTCAATTTATCAAGAGGGGGCGGAGGGAGTTTATGACATACATACATGTAGAGGCAGCAGCAGTGAGGGTTAGGATATCACTTAGACTTTTCCCTCTCAACGCGGAGCTGATCACATTACTAAGCTGAATTCTCCTTGCACCCATGGACTCAGCCATTTGGGCACATTGAGATGCTACGATGGCTGCAGCCGAAGCCAGAGCAGCTTTCCTAGTTGGGCTCTGTTCGTCTTCAAGCTTGAGCTTCCCTTTAGAGTTTTCCTCCGCTATGGCTGCCAAAGCAGCTGCAAGCCCTGCTATAGAGACAGCTGCGTGAACTTGTGCCTTTTGTAGTCGCTTTTCCTCTTTTCTTTTCTCCTTCATCTCTTTTGCCCATTTCTTTATCGATACATTGCCAAATGGCCTCCACTGGAACTGTATAATTTAAATTTACAGTGGTGGAAAAAAAGAGGCAATGAGATTGCCTTCATTTCTTGAGGTGAAATCAAATGTATAACCCCTCACCCCCTTCCCAGTGTGATCTTAGTGATTACTTTGGATCTTACCCATTTCTTTTGAAATCCAGCACAGTAGTTTAGTTCTGGGTGCACTGCTTGTTGCATCCATATCCAGGACTGAAATGACCAAAATATGGCTGTGAATAAGTACAGTATAAGTATCAAAGGTTATCTAGAATATTATTTGGCAAAAAGAAGTCTCCCTGCTGAGCTACTCGCTTTTTTACCTAATTGTGTTAGTTACATGATATTCCAACATCGTTAGCATACAATTGACTATTCATTTCAGGTAAAAGAGACAGCATTTTTGTCAAAGGAAAAGTAAGCGATTTGAACAGGTACTTATGTCAAATGCTTGTAACGGACAGTTGGGAGCATAGTTTTCGAGTGCTACTGTACAAATATTACCGGAGTAATATCTCTCAAACGAGACGTTGGTTAGTGGTTGAGGTTTGAACCTTAATTGTATTATGTTCTGTGTTTTTGGTGCACATTATATGCTATGTGTTGAATTGGATTAAAAACATGTAAAGAATCAAAGACGTATTTCAAGAAAATCTTACACAAGGACTAGACTTTGGCAGGCAGATGGGTTTTTAGTATGAATTGGGTTGTAGTTCAGGTCTTGGTCATTTTCGGGTCAATCATGCTCCCGCAAGGTACATATTCACTTCTGGTGAGATTTGGATTTGAGTGAATTTCAATTTTCAAATCACCCATGTTCGTCAGGTTTGGGCTGAAGTCCGACTGAGGTCAACTTTATATGATGCTACATTAATTAGGTTTGCGTTGGGTGCTGGTTGGGTTAACTTTATTTGGGTCTGATTCGGCTTAGGATTGAGACAATCTCAAGTGGGTGCAAATCGGATTGGGTAGAGATATTGTTTGTTATGTAACATGTAGTTTAGAATAGCCATAAAACCTACTGGATCAAAAATATAAATTATGATGATTAATTAGGTCACAGTTGAATTATACCACCTTCTGTAGATAAACTCACCTTTAATTTAAACTAGTTTCTAGGCCCATGCAAAGCAGGTTTGTTTTTTTATGTTAAATTAAATTATAATTTTTAATTTTTTGTAGTTTCTTTTTCTATAAAGATAGAAAAATTCATAAAGATAGAAAAATTTCATATGTAAGATTGAATTGTAAATTACTAGACATAGATTTGGTTTTGAATTGCTGTTTTTTATCCACAGAAAGCACAAGTTAAACAGTTTTATTTTTGGGAAAAAAACGTCTAGGAGGTTAGTGGCGTGATGGCCACTAGCTCGTCCTCCACCCGAGTTCGAATTTGGATGGGAGCAATATTCCTCATTTGTGAGGATATTGTGTAGTGGAGGTTAATAGAGCTGACACTCCCCTATCCCCTGGCTGCTAAGCTCGTTAGGCTTTCCCGAGATAGGGGTCCAACGAGTGGCTCGCTTACCAAAAAAAAAAAAAATTGGGAAAAAACATGTTATACGTAAATAGGACTATTCTAGAAGCAAGGAAACTAGGCATAGCTTACTAAGCTATTACCCTCGACCATCTCCATGGAGTTATTTGGAAGAAAAGTCGATGATCGGTTGCTTAACTCGGGTTGTAAAGCTTGAACAGCAAAGTTGCACCAAGAGCGAGAGAGGAAGTCTAGAGTTTCAGGATGAGTCTCGGAAACTATGGGAACCTTGAGGGTATCAGGATCCATATTGTTTGAAGTTGATGATTAAGCTCGAAGAACTTGGGGAAACCTACCTTGGTTTATACAGCAAGGGTAGAGAGGAAGAGTGAGTTGGTAAGAATATATAGAGAGCCCTTGATATGGTTGTTCCTTATGTATGGCCCATTCCGAACATAGATATTCCCATGATTAGGGATCACTTGGGCCAACTAATTTTCCTTTTTTATTTCTCAGTATTATGTGGATGTAGGATTCCTTTTTTAGAATAATGGATGAATTTTATTAATTGAAGGCAATACGATATCTACAATAGAAATCAAACTTAAACAGATTTATAGCTAAAATAACAAAATAAATCTTTCGATTGAAAGAACTAATTGAAACTTTTCCGAACGTTGCTTATCCAATTAATCGTTGTTTCATCATACCACATTTGATGAAGAGTTCCACAAATCTTGTATAATCTTCCTGTCAAATAGATTTATTTGTTTTAGTAGTACGAATTTGAAAAATTGATATTCGTTGTAGAGTGATATGACAATCAATCAAATATTCACCAAAATACAACCATAATACTATAAAAAGAAACCGATAGAATCGCCTTAAAAGCGAGAGATAATATCACTCATTTAAAGAGGGTATGGAGAGACTCTCACAAATGGAGAGAAAACAATTATCCGTAGATAAAATACTAGGTAAAATATAAAAGAAAGTGAGATTGAGACTTATTATTGTCAAAAATTTAATGGCTGCCCCCAAAAAATATGGAGGTTAGTAGAATTTTTTTATTACTGCTGTATTAAATATCTGGACTTAAGACTTAAACCTGTTATATGGTTAGTTTTTTTATTTCCCACAAAAACAAGTACATAAATGAGACGTGATATAAGACCTGTCGTATAGTTCATTTGGTTTAAATTTCTGCTGGTACAACCTAAAGGTTATGCTACTCATGATTTTTGATTTGCTAGTAGTCGCCGGCAGACTTGTTTTAGGTATGAGAGCAACAACGGGACAAAATTTTAAATCGGGTTCGGTTTCTCCTCGGTTTGATTATGGTTTAGATTGAAATAACCCGCTCTTGTGTCTTGTATTATAAGTTGCAGGTATGAATTTGCGAGGAAAAATAGAAAATGGACTTCCATGTGATGATTGTGGCACCCAGTGAGTTAAGATTGAGGCTCCCTTGCAGTAATTTTACGCTGTTCATAAAAAATCTCTGCAATTGCATCTGTTCATGTAAAATATCTTTATATTACGTGTTGGCCATGGAGCCGGGGAGGCCAACATAAATACATGACTGGGGAGGTCCCTTTAAAGTGTGAAAATTTGATGTTCATACATGTGTTATATGAGAGACATTTCGGTACATCTTCTTGGCATTTTGAATAATAAAATGAATATGAAATCAATCTTCACAAATATGCCTAGCAATCGGGTCATTCGGTTCGGGTTACTTCGGTTCGGGTTAACTTGGTCGATCTTGTTCGGCTCGATCTTGTTCGGGTCCGGTTCGGTTTCGAGTTCAGTCAACTTCGGTTCGGATCAACTTCGGGTCGATCTCGTTCGGGTTCGATTCGGTTTCGGTTCGGTTAACTTCGGTTCGGTTCAACTTGGTCAATCTTGTTCGGGTTCGATTCGGATTAATTTCGGATCTAGTCAGTGATCGGATCACTTTTTAGGTCAAAATCGATTCAAAATTGTACCACTATAGGCACAAAAGTCCATCCCGAGAGACCCAACAAAAAAAAATGTGGGTTGGGTCACTTTTATTCGGGTTAAATTGATTCGGATCCGATTCGGTTCGGGTCATTTCGGTTTCGGTTCGGTTTCGGTTCGGGTCATTTTGCATTCGGGTTGGTTTCGGTTCGGATCATTTCGGGTCGGTTTAGTTCGGTCGGTTCATTTCGGTTTCGGGTCAAAATCGGTTCAACTGCTTCTGGATGTCGGTTCGGTTTGGGTTTCGGTCGTTCGGGTTGACCCGTTCGATTCGAGTCGGTTTATCGAGGTCTATTCACAAAAACAGAATGTGGGAAATCATAGGGATAAGATTTCAATGTTTGGAAACTATGAAAGAATTATAAAATCGATAAAAGGAGTTAAGTTGTAAAATACCTTTTATTAAAATAATTTTTTCTTTATTTTTCTTTTTTGGGGGCAATGGAAGTGAAAAAAAAAGGAAAAGAAAAGTGATCAGATGAGACTTCAACAGATGGTAAATTGTACAAGGAAGACGGTAGGTTATGGAAAAGAACAAAACAAAGCTCTACCATAGTGCTTATGTTTTGTCGTCCATGCGTCAGAGAGTTTCAAGCATCAATCACCGAAAGCAATTCAGCACTTGATACACCATTTAGTTTACCATGTTCTTCCGCTGACCACTACACTTGACCTGCGATAAGTTAATGCTGTACAGACGGGGAAAGCGAAGAGGAAAGAGACTTTTGCAGTGATAGCGATAATCCTGTGGGAAAAGCGCAGGAAGCTCGTAATAATTCTTCGAAAAAGCTCCGACTCTTTTCTGTCTTCGAAAGTCTTCATTCTTCAACTCACCCATCTGCCTCTTTATATACCTCCCCAACACACATGTAGAGAGACAAACAAGAATAACGCAAACCATCTGTTTCACAAAATGCATGTACCATGCAACCCGCCCAGAGCCAAAGTGGATACTCCTTGGTCAAATGACCACATATGGCAAACACCAACATACGATCAAGAAAAGAAACCAAGTAATCACATGAAAATCATGAAAGCCAATTGATAAGAAAAAGGTAGAAACCTATAAATATTATCCAAAATCCGTAAAGAGGTGCAAGGTGCTTGCGATATATATTCCATTCTCGTGAAAGCCATAACATTATAGAGCCAAACCAGCAGCTACTAAAGTGTAACACTGCTAGTGTTTGCTTCCCCGCGCAGTATGGCAGTGCTGATGAGGCCAGCATGCGGCAGCTCCAAAATGAAAGAAGAAGGTAAGGGCATTAAGAAAACGTGGATTTCCCTGAGGACTTCCTCTCTTCTTGAGTTGTAAACGATTAGCACTTCAACTATAGGGATAGGGACAGGAGTAGAGGTCTTTGCCTCTTCCCAGCAAACTCCAGACCTCCTTCATTCTCTGTTTCTGCTAAGTGAACATGGCAAGCGCCCTCAGGTCTTGCCTTCGCTTCTATAAAGTTGGATTGATCAAATGAGAAATGGCTATCATATTAGTAAAGAATCTCCCCTCCCTTAGCTTAGGTCTTGTCTTCTTTCGCGCAATTGCTAAAGCTTTTGAGTCGATACAACAACATAGACGGAGGCTTGCGTCATGCTTTTTTCTTGAACAGCACCGGTGCCCGACTGATCCTCTTTGGCTGGCCCACCGCCCCTTTGCCTTATTCCGCATTCCCATACGGATTTGGATGCATATTAAATCTAAGTATTTCTTAAAAGTTTGTATTAACTTCTGCAACTCCCACAATGATAAATAAAGAAATTCTTAATATGATTAGAAATTCTATTTGTTTTTGATTAAGTATGGATAAAAGATCTTATATGTTATACTATTCAATTCGTCATATGTAAGTGTGAAGAATTTGAGCTCAAACTCTCCCTTCCCTACCAAACGTGAAGTAGAAAAAATTAATAAAATTCAACATTTTGGAAAATTATTTGGCAAAATCAAGCAAATTTCGCCATCAAATTTTCTATCAATTTCAAAATTCAATTAAAAAACATATGAAATTTTGTGTGTATTTGAGAAGTGAAAGAGATTCCATCCATAAAAATTTTTAATAAGCTTCAACAGCTATTTTTAGCAGCTTATTCGTAATGACAACATAAAATCAGGATGAATTGAAAACAAAATTAGCTCTCAGTTTCAAATCAAGTCAAATCAAATAAAGGAGCCCCATCATTTCATGAAAAAGAGGTTATATTTGTTCTCTAGCTTAGTTTGACAGGCTTACAAACAGGACGGTGGATATTACATAAGCATACATGAGTCGTGATATCATTATGGGAATGAAAACCCTAACTTGAGGAGAAAAATGACTCGATATTCTGTTCAAAAAAATAAATTAAAGAATAACGATTGAATATTGAGTGACTCGAGTCGAGCTAAGCTCAGAAAAAGTAAATGTATTTGATACAACTTCTTTTAATGTGGTTCTCTTCAAACAGAGTTCAAAATAAAAGTAAGTATAATTAATAATCATAATATGGTTGCTAATCACAAATTGTTTGAAATTGAGTTGAATGCCTTGCTGTCTCCACATATGAATATCATGAGAAAATTTTGCTATTTGCCACCAAATTTTATACTTGCCTTGAAATTGTTTGAATAGCCGCTTTATTATCACGTTTGATGATAATATTTGTGAAACCTTATTGTGTTGTTGCCTATACTCCACCTCGAAGTGCTCGAGCTTCTGCTACAAGTATTGAAGTGCTCAAACTTCTGTTACAATTATTGAAGTTTGGCAGCGCCTTCCTTGACGAATTTCCCCTCCTATCGTGAATGATAAATCCTCCAACTATGGAAGAGCGATGAAGCTACCCATCAAAATTGATTGTGATGGATCTAGGATGTGGGGATTCCAGCTAATGAAATAACTGTTCACTGGAATGGGAGGGGAGAAAGAAGCTCCTTGTGGATTATTAACCACCACACAATTTCGGATTCTCCATTTAACACGTGTGTTTTGTTCGAATTACACATGCTAAAGAGTTGAAAATTTCATTATTTAAGGTTGAAGAATACCTGAATTTCTAGATGTCCCCCGTATAAAGAAGAAAAAACTTTGACATAATTTTATATCTTTTAAATCTCTAAATTTATCCAAACCACGAAGAAGGTCCTGGCTCCGTGGAGAGGAATTATTATCCTATGTAACGATGATGGGTTTGGAATTTTTTTGGCTAGCCATCAGGTCGCTATTCTTTCACAATTCGACTCAACTTGCCTTAAATCTACAAGCCAAGTTGAACTAGCTAGACCTGCCTTAACCATTGATTAGCTCAACTAGCGAACTGTTGGGTGGTGTTCAAAATCTCATGTTTTAGGAAAGATTGTTTCATTATAGAATTGAGTATCCTAAACCTAATTGTATTTTGTTTCCTATTTGTATTAGGTAATTGTTACCTATTAGAATTAGCGATAAGAGTTTTGGTAGGTTTAGGATATTACTGTTAGGTTAGGATTTCTTTCCTATTTAAAGGAGGGTTGGCCTCCATTGTAAACACCAGGGAGTGATTGTGAGGAGAGTGTTGTGAGATTGGGATATCTCGGGTTTGGGAAGATCTACGGGTTTGAGATCGTATTGTACTCTCTCATAATAGTGAAATCATTGTGCTTTGTGTCGTTCGTGGTTTTTCCCGGTTGGGGTTTTCCACGTTAAATTCTTGTCTCGTTCCTATTTTTCGATTTCCATCTAATTTCTTGGTATTGTTTTTGTCATTCTAAACCGCTTCCGCATCTTTGCTCTAACTTTACCTAATAAGTGAGGTTTAGAGTGGGACTAATTTCCTAACACGAACATTAGTGTAACTCGGCCAATGTGTAAATTACGAGTGGGAGTATATACACCCCGCAAATTCTTGACTACTCCT
The DNA here is from genome assembly GCA_021018815.1 of Talinum fruticosum. Taxonomy (NCBI): domain Eukaryota; kingdom Viridiplantae; phylum Streptophyta; class Magnoliopsida; order Caryophyllales; family Talinaceae; genus Talinum; species Talinum fruticosum. The sequence continues at coordinate 98,859 of JAITYX010000080.1, read as the reverse complement.
GCGCTCAATCTCTTTGTGAATTCTTATATGCATTTGAGAATTTATATTTTCAAGTGTCGGTGTTACATCATATTTTCCTGTTTGTTCAACCATCCGTTCACATATATGCAGGAGCGAGATACTTCCAAGTGCATAATTGACGTGGGCGGTACATTTGCCTCTTGATATCCTCAATAATGATTCCTAAAATTTAATTAGATATTGAAATGAATTGTATGTTATAGTAGACATAATCTGTAAATAATTTAAATAGTTTAAAAGATAATGACCTTATCTGTTTGAAACTCAGGTTCTATGAAGTTGTGTCACCGAAATATATCTGCGTATGATGCATTGTGTAAATTTCACATTCATGAGAATTTGCATTATCCTAATAACATGTTTTGATAAAGACTGTTCTTTAGCCCTTAACTTGCTCTTCTCTAGGACCACCACATTAAACTAGATATGTTGAGAAGCAATATTTTTTACATATGGTAGTAATAATTTTGTTGGTTTTAAATATATTTGTCGTATATGAAAACATGTTAGCAAATATTACCAATATTGTATTGGAATCTTGATATTTTTTAGTAGATTTATCAGGTCATGTGAAATTATTTATGACTTTCACCAACTTACTTTCAAAATTAAATACAAGAATAAAGAAGTGTCTGCTCAACGGAAAGAACACTTTTGATGGGTTTGTAGAGAACGATTACTAATGTAAATGAATAAAATCATTTAATAATTTACGATGATTTAGAAACACATATAATGTGACTAATAGCGTAATAGATAGGTGAACACGTATAATTTAATATGGAAAAACTTACTAGATCTATTTTATTCAAAGTTTGTTTTTAGATACCATGCTCAATAACTTGGGAAGAAAATTTATATCTAAAGAAGGCTTCTTTGATTATAGGACATACCCTATCATGTTCTCATTGTAATTATACCCTCTCGAAATGTATATATCGTCATTAACTTCTCCTACTCCCCAATGAGAGTTCTACCTCTGCAGTTTTTGTCTACTATAGCTCATCTAATAGTAAATGGTGTATGCTAGATATTTTAAAATGTTCCTTCTCATTCATAATAATATCAAATTGTGAGGTATCTATAATTGAACATACAATAACATATGATCACTTCAATGTCAAATCTTCATAAAAAAATTAAAAAAAAACACTCACCCACTCTTCATTCCATTTTGTATTAATTCAATTTGTAAACTTATGTCCTACGAGCGAAGAAGAAGACATCTTTTACATACAAAAGTTCTTACAAAACTATTGAGCGTGATCCCCAAAGAACAAACTGGCTTGACTTGAATGAAACAAATCTAGTAAGTTTTTCCATATTCAACTACACATGTTCACCGATCTATTATGTTATATTTCATATTATATGTATTTCTAAATCATAATAGATTCTGAAGTTGTTCATTATGTTCCATCATTTTATTCATTTATATTAGTAACTGTTTTTCACTAGAAACCCATAGAAAGTGTCCCTTCCACTAAGCAAACACTTCTTTATTCTTATATTTAATTAATATAAGTTAGTATAAGTCATAGACAATCTTACGTGATAAGACCAGTAAAAGATATTAGGATTATGATGTAATACCGGTATGTGTATCTGTTAACATACTTTTGTCCACGAAATATATTTAAAACTAGCAAACATTATTACTACGATATGAAGAAATATTGCTTCTCAAAATATCTAGTTCAACGTGGTTGTCCATGAGCGGAGAAAGTTAAGGGTTGGAAAACAATCTTTATCAAAACATGTCATTAGGATAATGGAAATTCTTATGAATGTGGAATATAGACAATGCGTTATATGCAAACATATTTCGGTGACACACCTTCATGGAACCTGAGTTTCAAATAAACAAGGACATTATCTTTTAGACTATTCAAATTATTTATAGGTGATGTCTACTGTAACATACAAATCATATATATAAATGAGGAATGTAACATAGACCAATGAAGAACAAATTCTTTTATTTTGGCACCAAAATAGACAACAATAATCATTTAATTCAGTCAACATCAAAGAACACATATATAAATGAACAGGATATTCTTTACACAACAATCCAAAAGCAAATAAATAATACATACAAATAACTTCACATGGACTAATCAACAAACAAAAATCCATCAGAAATAATACAAAATAACAACTATTATAATCAACAATAAAGGAAGTTAGCTATGAACAAAAACATTCCTGCTGCTAATATGTACGTATAAACACAGTCAATCACTAATTAGAGAACGTCAAACTCAACTTTATTCAAGTAAAAAAATAGTGCAGTAATTAATCCAACAATTGCGACACTTAATTCAGTAAAGTACATTCTCATTCTAGCAGAAGATAAACCAACTGAGACACATACTCTTAGTGTCAAATGCATTACATTTTCTTTTGCAAAAATTTCTTAATATCTAACTTTCTATTATTTTTTTTGAAAGCGGCGGAAGGAGTGGAAAAGAGTGAAATAGAGTGGAATTGATATATGGATTGGAATGGGCGAACTAAGGAGTGAATATTAGTGAACTTTTAATGAGAGTGGGAAGAAGGAGATGACTAGAATTTTATTTTATTTTTTTTTAACAATAGTTGGAAGGAGTGAATGAGAGTGATTTTTTTTTTCCAAGAAGAGTGAAAATTAGTGAGTCTTTTTTTTTTTTTTTTTCCCCACAAGGAGAGGAAAGAAGTGGGTAATAGTGAATTTTCTAAAAAAGTGATTGAAAAGAATAGGCCCATGTTGATATAAAAATCTTCGTAAGTGTTGGCCATGAATAAGCTTATTTAGTATCAGTAGGGGAGGCCCCTTAAACTGTAAAAATTGACAGTCGTGGCATTATTCTCAATTATGATACAAGTATTATGAGAGAGATCTCTCAAAAAGTTTAAAGCAATAACTTTTGGTACTTCTTCTTCTTGGCATTTTCAATAAAATGTAGACAGAATCAATATTCGCTAAATATGGAATTCATAGGATGAGATTTCAATGGTAGAAAAGACACTTGAGAAAGAAAAGGGTATGGAGTTTTCTTATGGTTGAGCAGGGAAAATGGCCGACACGATAACCAGGAGAGAAAATGACTGTACTAAGTTTTATAAGAAGCTTAATAAGGTTTCAAATTATATCATACTAGTTAAAATCCGTGCGTTGTTATGAATTGATTTTTTAATAATTATATAATACTTTTGTTTTTTTGGACAATAGTTACATAATACTTTCAAAGTATCACTAAATAATTTTTTAATTTATAAAATATTTAAATTAAAATTTATTAACTTAAAACTCAATTTATTTTACCTGGCAAGTAACAAATGTTTAGTATTTTATTGTATAAACTACTGTTTAGACTTATTAATTTATCTATATCTATAAATAATTAAATGTAAAATACTATATAATTATATTTTTACCATTATTATACATAAACCTAACACGTTATGAGTCATACTCAGAAAAATTGTAGTAACATCTTAAAAATGGTAAAAATTCTCATGCTTTATCTATTTATGATATCATTTCTAAAGAAATATATCTAAAATGTGAAAGTAAATAATATATGTGTAAAATATAGTAGAATGTAAAATAAATATACCATAACTTAATTAGTGCTATATTTATTGTATATTCCCTTCCTCCTCCCCCTCTCAAATGTTACAAATTATATCATGAACCTAGTAGATCCGAGTTAGATATCTTATTTTAATTTTTAAAATTCAACCCCTATTTTTATGGTCCTCTTTCAAAAAAATATAGATTCCTTTTTTAAAAAAATATGAAAAATTATTAAATAGATCAAGGTATGCAGCCTAACCACTACAAAAACTCGCTGTTAGCGTCCGATTTTAGAGACTCCCGAAATTTCGACGCCAATAGTGTCGGATTTAGCGTCGGATGTGAAAGAAGACGCCATTTGAATCAGAAAAATAAAATAAAACGCTATTAGCTGCCGGATATTAGAGTCGGATATTTTATCCGACTCTATTGGCGTCTGATTTTGAAATCCGACGCTAAAAGGGAACCCCAAATTGAAACCAAATCCCGTACGACTAGGTCACTGCACATTTACCCCAAATTTTTCATCGCGTTCCTCCCCTCTACTCTCTCGTCCCTACTCGGTTCGTCCGGCGTCCATCCCTCCGTCACCGGCGTCGTCACCCCTCTCGTCACCGGAAATCTTCATCCCCGCGAAGTTAATTTATCGGGTATGCCCTCTACTCTCTCTTATTTTGACTCCAATCGAGCCCTCTATCGCTAAAACTGCCGTACTCTATCATCCCCGCTAGCCGGCGTTCCGTCTCCTCCTTCACCGGCGTTCGTCTCCTCCTTTTCCGACGTATGTCCCCTCCGTCACTGGAAATCGGTGTAGGCTTCACCTTTTCTCCTGCTAGGCATATCTCGCTTCTCCTCTCTCTCCTTCCGTTTGAAGCTTGGAAATTAGGTCGGCCTTTGCCTCTCTCCCTCCGAATTGTTTCTCAATGGTCCGCATTTTTGAATGTTTGATTTTGTGCTACAATTGTGCAACTTGGAGTTCCAAGTCTCGTGTGATCATCAGTGGCAATTGGTCTGCCTATGCTTATATTTATGGACATTGTGTCTGAAATCGTGCTCGAAATCGTGCTGAAATTGCAATATGATCATCGGTGGCAATTGGTCTTCACCCTCTTTTTTGGCTTGACATCCGGGATTATAGTCAAACCTCTTGATTGAAATTTTATAGTTGTGATAAGCACAATTTGTTGAAATGGTCTCTTAGGCCTTCTAAGCGATTGCATATCCTAAATTTTAGCTTTACAATGAAGCTTCACAATGGTCTCTTAACACCGAATGCCGCATTTGTAAAGAGGAAGTGGAGATTAGGGACCATTTATTCTACAGATCACAAGTATGAGAGAATAGTTGTGGCTTATTATAAGACCGAAACCTTTAGGATTACCGAATTGGTGTAGAAAACTTATGAGGAGCAAATGCCCTAAGGCACTTAGCCATCTCGTCTTTTGTATGTCATGCGAGAACATGTCCAGGTTCTAGCCTTGCCTATTCTCCAAGTTTTATATTTTGGTCTAAAATTTAGTGTCAAATATACAGGACCCATGTTGGAGTGTGAGTGCTTGGATATAGGTCTCCAAGGTGAAATCAATAACCTTAAGTAACATAGTCCCAAAATTACAATTTAATCCGATGCATACACTTGGATGCGCATAATCCTCCGGAAATCGGTACTCGGGATTGAATTATTTGGAAATGATGACCAAACTTCTTGATTTCTAAGCTCCCAAAGTTTTCGTCCTCAACCACATATTATTTGGGTGTTGAACTAAACTTGAATTCTGTTCTTGTCTTTTCCGGATACAAGAGAACATCAATCTCTTTTGCCAAGCGCGGGACAATCTCACTAAAATATTGAACAGTGGGCAAGTACACTCTACCATTTGCTTTCCCGCAATAATTTTCTTTTCTTTGTGTGTTTCGACAAGTTCTTATAGTTTCTTAAACTTTGACATAAGTTAATGGTAGCTTCTTTGAGCTCATATATTTGATCTCCGAAATCTTTTCTTCTCATCATGTGTCCTAAATCTTTTAGTGAGTCTCTTTAAATTGGAGTCTACTTGTCAAAAATATAGCTATATGAATTGGGCTTCCTCATACCCTACTTAGTCGGACTCCACATCGGAACTATTGTCGTCTTTCGTGTTCAAAGAGTATGCATAGTAGTATTGACATGCCCTTGAGTAACTTTGTACTCGTGTCGGTCAAAACCAAAGATGAGGATTTTGTAAGTTAAACCGTATTTCATGGTTCCTCATGATCCGATTGTTTGACTTGGTTCTTAGTTAGACCTAGCAAATGGACCATTATTGTTGGGCGTAGGTCGAGCGAGTTCCAATTACCTTTGCCAGCTTACTGAGCTAACCCTAGCTAGAGTATCTTTCGGTCTTTTATCTTGCTTAAGTTTCACAAAACAAATTGTTCAATCCTTGTTTTTTCCTTCTTTTTCTTTCGAGTAATTGAGAATTGTTAATCAACCGGTCGGTGCCTCCGATGGGCAAAATTGCAGCATGAATGACACCCCGGAAATTATGAAGCAAATGCCTCCACTGCCAGGTGAAGTTGAATAATGAGATAGCCAACACCATCCTTCCTCGGATGAGCCACCATCATCGGATGCGATCATGATATTCAGCTTTGTAAAAATTTCTCCAGTTTAATTCAAAAAGAAAAACCAAAATACAAAAAAGACATGCAGCTTTCCAACACCAATGAGGGGGTAAATAGGAAGCGAGGAAAAGCTAACATTTCCTTCGTTGTTCACCAAGAAAAAAAGACGTGTATTTCATATAATTTTGTGTACTTTGATTATCGGTTTGTGTAGCTATCTTGATAGTGAATATTTGGATATTGCTAGCAATTAGCTGCTAGGAAAAGTAATAAACCTGGACATATACCAAAATATAAACGAAATTTTATATAATTAGCGATCTCCTCTTTGCTTCTACTACGTTCGTAAGATCCGATATTCGAAAATGCTCACAATATTTCCGATGCACATCATAATACCACCTAATATATGCTTCATTAATGCAGGGCTCCGAACCGATTTCTACTCCCTCTTGTCCATCATCGAAAGCTTCACCTTTTCCCTCTCTCTTGCCTTTTGAAGCTTGAGAATTCAGGTGTTTGTCTCTCTCCCTCCCCGATTGTTTCTCAATGCTTTGCTCTTTCGTATTATTTTCGGTGAATTTTTAAATGCATATTTTTGATGAAATGCCACAAAGAAATATCACTACAAAAAACTCGTGATTAGCGTCGAATTTAGAGACCACAACAAAATCCGACTCTAATAGTGACGAAATTAGTGTCGGATTCTAAAAAAGACACTATTTGAGTTGGGGTCATCAAATACAATGCAGCATCTTAGAAGCCAAAATTAGTCATGGTAGCCATACACAGGCCAATTATGTGCTGCAAGCCGAGTGATGTTCAATATCCCCTCCGATTACCCTTTGCATTTTAATTTATTGGGGTCTTCCCGTGCTTTTTATTTCACTCACTTTATTTTTTGGATGGGGCCGTGAGACACTCGCTGTCATGACCGAGCCATTTCAAACTTTGGGGTATGCCGCTATATACTTGTGCTACTGCAAGTATCGCGGGTGCTTTGAATTTTTCAAGTGCTAGAGTTGGTGATTGTTAACGGCTTTGATTTTGTCTCGCCGACATCTCCGAATCTTTGCCATGTCTTCTATTTCTTTCTCTTTGTTTTTTTTTTTTGGGTGTGGTGATGATGGAGTGTTGTTTGTGGAGGTGCTTTGATCCACTATCCAGTTGGATCGAGCTCAGGTGCACTCATCGTTGTGATATATGAACTGTGCGTTATTTCCTACTCCAAAGACATTGGAGACATGTCTTGGTAAAAATAAGCTCTCGAAGTCTGCGCTTCTATGATATATAGGATTTTTCGAAATTGTTTTGTACTGGATTTTTGTACTTGAGAGCCCTTTGCTGTGGCTAAAATCGTTTCATAATGTTGAATTTCTTGCTGGTAATGATTCATCCACTGTGTATAAATTTTTGCATTCAAGTTGTGACCTTGTTGCTCCTAAAAAACTGCTGTAGATGTAATTTACAAGAAATTGTTGCAACCGACGATAGTTGCTTATACTGGACGAGTTATTTAATCCGCACTGGTGAACGTGCAATGCACTCGACAGGAGAGAGGGGCATATAAACTATGCCCATTTTAGGTGTTTTTCTGTGTATGTAATTTTAATTTGGCACACAAACCGGGCATTTTTTTCTAATAATAGTAGAATGAATAAAATATACTGTAATAGTAATTCGTGGCCTAGTTGGCTGGCTAGAGTAGATTATTCTTGAGTGTTTAGGGCCAAATAATATTTTCCGGTCATGATAGGGGTTAACAATCACCTCTCTATAAACTTAGAATTAAAACATAAGACTGTTACATCGAAAATCTTGCAGCGACCCCAGTCAGTAGTCGGTAGAGAAACATGGACCCAAAAACCCCAAAAAATGATGCAAACCTTAATCAATCGTTTTGGATCTCTCTCTCTGCTATCTTGTGAAAACAGGGAAACCTACTCGCTACTTGTAGCAAGTTGGACAACAGACCTCTCTGTGATCTTTTGTCCACGGGCAATTTTTTCCCTTTCAAAAAATTATAAATAAATTAGTATATATCTTTTAAGGTAATGGATTATTGGAGGAAAGTAGGTGCACCAAATCTAACCTTATCCTAATTGTAATATAAGTTCTATTTATCAATCAATTTCTCTTATTATTAATTTGCTAATAATGTAGCTTGAAAAAGTAATACTATGTAGCTAGCTGCCTACTCCATTTATATTTTTTAAAATAAAAATTCATATTATTTTTTTTAATATCATAATGTCTGGGTGTTTGTTATTAACATTGGACTATATATTAGAACCACTGAATATTATATTGTGGTATTCAATGATAATAACAACCCAATATGGATTTTAACATGAAGCGATGTATTTGTTTGTTGTTTTTTTCTAATTCGTAACGTTAATTTGGATTTGAGAATTTGGGAGTCAAGAATTTAGTTGCTCTGCTGAGTTGGGTAGTTATCGGTACTCTTTCTCTCTCTCAATCTAGCTATACTATGAAGGAACCGAATTGTCTGCGTGTTTTTGTTACGCTTAGAACTATCAAACTTCATGTCTATTTATCGCTTATATATATATATATATATATATGCATTTCATAAAGCTTAGAAAACCCGTTCAAAATTTGTACATAACAAGGTATATCAGCAAGTTATACACAGTCTCATGTGTATGGTGTTGATATAAAACTTTGTTATGTACAAGTTTTTGAATTGTCCGTGTTGGACAGCTTTAAGAATAATATGGTATTAGGTTGTGTAGTTACTAAATCCTTGCATATACTTTGACAAATTTAAGGCGACAATTTCCATATGTTCTCTAGGTATTATTATAAATATGTGGTGCGTAATGTCCGGGTGAATTATTTTACCATAGACATTATTCATCTCATCTTTATAGATCGTACTTGGAGAACTAAGGGAAATGCTGCCAAAATTTTGTCAAAGTATGCAAGGACGTAGCTGCACGATCTAATATTATATTATTCTTGAATGGGTATAGGACCACTTATCCCTGTAGAAAGATGTAGGGCATGCACTTATCATTACAAAAAATACAATGTAAAACATTACGCAAGTTTTATTGATTGTTAATTTTAAAAGATGAACATACTAAACTATTTTAAAATCGTATATATCTGCAATGAATGGAGACAAATAGAGAGTGGATGTATAAAAGGTTTGATGGAAAATACTTGAATAAGGAGTTCATTCGTAGGATAGAAGAGGAATTTATTCCATTTGCTAAACAAGAAGAAAGCTTCAAGAGGTCGAAGAAGATGAAGTGCCCTTGTAGTAAATGTGGCAACGTGCCTTTCTTAGATGAGGATACCGTGAAATTACATTTGTATAAACATGGGTTTCGCGCTAATTATTTTCATTGGGTTAACCATGGAGAGACTTACCCCGATTTAGAAATGAACAACCAAGGGTCGTCAAATCCACAAGTTGAATCAATGCAAGAAATGTTGATGGATGCATTTGGGCCTATGTCCTCAACATGGATTGATGATGAAAGTGTGGATGAGGAACCAAATGAAGATGCAAAAAATTCTTTGAAATGTTGGAAGCGGCTAAGAGGCCTTTGTACGAGGGGTGTGATTTGTCCTTATTGTCGGTAATCTCACGGCTCATTAACATCAAATGTGAGTTTAATCTCCCAAATAGAGCTGTTGACAATTTGTTGGCATTGATGAAGGAAATGTGTCCACCTAATACCGAGTTGACCGACACTTATTATTCTCGCAAAGAAGCCGCTTGTCGCTTTGGAACTTCCACATGAGAGAATTGATGTTTGTCCAAATGGGTGTATGTTATATTGGAAAGATAAAATTAATTTGGATAGATGTGAGCATTGTGGGGTCGATAGATATGAGAAGAAGACATTGAGGGGTAAAGGTATTGCAAAGAAAGTACTAATATACTTTCCAATTGGGCCGAGATTACAAAGATTGTATGCGACAAATGGCACAATGGCCCAAATGAGGTGGCATTATGAAAATCCACGTGAAAGTGGCTCAATGGCACATCCATGTGATAGTGAATCATGGAAGCATTTTGATGTCACTTTCAAGGAATTTTCCGCCGAACCTCGCAATGTTCGATTAGGTTTATGTACCGATGGCTTCGCCCCATTTGGCAATTTTGGGCGGACGTACTCCTGTTGGCCCGTAATTGCAACTCCATACAATTTATCACCTTGGTTGTGCATGAAGAGACAATTCATGTTTCTTACTTTGTTGATTCCTGGCCCAAAAAGTCCTAAGGGGAAACTTGATGTTTATTTACAACCACTCATTGAGGAATTGAAGCACTTGTGGGATGTTGGGCTTCAAACGTATGATGTTTCGAAAAAGAATAACTTTACGTTGAAGGCAGCAGTTATGTGGACAATAAGTGACTTTCTAGCATATGGTATGCTTTCGGGTTGGATGACATCGGGAAATTAGCTTGTCCTTATTGCATGGAAAACACGAAAGCATTCGGACTAAAACATGGGAAGAAAACCACATGGTTTGATTGCCATAGACAATTTCTTCCCGAAGGTCATCGTTTTAGGTCTAACAAGAGTGCTTTTTGAAAAATAAGGTTGACTATTCACCTCCTCCTCCTCGTCTTAAAGGTGATCAAATATGGGATCGCATATGTACAATGCCTAACTCTGTTGATTATCATGGCTCAATTGGTGGTTATCTCGAGTCTCACAATTGGACAAAACGAAGCATATTCTGGGAATTGCCGTATTGGAGAGATCTTCTCATACGTCACAATTTAGATGTCATGCATGTCGAAAAGAATGTGTTTGATCAAGTAATCAACACAATCATGGATGTGAAGGGAAAAACTAAGGATGACATCAACTCAAGAAAGGATTTAGCCACTCATTGTAAGCGTCAAAAACTAAACATTCGGACTCATCGAACATGCCGATGGAGGACGAACTGAAACTGTTCCGCACGCTCCATATGTTCCGAGTAAAGAGGCAAGAAAAGCTTTATGTGAGTGGCTAAAACAACTTAAGTTACCCGATGGATATGCTAGTAATTTAAGTCGATGTGTTGATGGAAAAAATGCAAAGTTGCATAATTTGAAAAGCCATGATTGTCACATCCTTATGGAGCGATTATTACCCATAGCTTTGAGGGAATTACTGCCTCCAAATGTTTGGAAAGTCCTTACGTAACTAAGCCAATTCTTCAGGGATTTATGCGCCGCTCATTTGCGAACGGAGGATGTGCTCCGATTAGAGGCAAATATATCCGAAATCCTATGTAAGATGGAGATGATATTCCCTCCATCTTTCTTCAATGTGATGGAGCATCTTCCTGTCCACTTACCATATGAGGCTAAAGTAGGTGGACCCGTTCGAGTATAGATGGATGTATCCCTTTGAAAGGTATCAAGTGATTTTTATCAAGTTTTCAATTAATATTTTGTAGTGATGATAGTAAATATTTATACTTATGATGCAGATTTCTGCATCATTTAAAGAAGAAAGTCGGTAATAAAGCTCGTGTTGAACCGTCCATATGCAATGCATATCTAACAGAGGAGATTTCAAATTTTTGTGCCGCTTACTTTGAGCAAAATGTTGACACAAAAACAAGAGATCTTGGGCGAAATGTATATCCTCATACAGAGGAGAATCAAGGTGAACACATTCCGGATGTCTTCTCCTTTAATGTTGGGTATGCCCCGGTGAAGGGCGTATGAGATACCTTGATCAACGCGAGTATGATGCAGCTCATGCATACATTCTTCAGAATTGTGAAATATTAGAGGATTATGAACGGTACGACTATCAACTTGAATAATTTTGTCATATATTATCTTTTAATGATAATGACCTAATAATAAGCATTTTCCCCAACTAAGGCAATTTGAAGATGAAATGATTACACTACATCCACGTATTAAGAAAGATGAAGTATGGAGTAAGTTTGATAAAGAATTCCCAAAATGGTTTCGAGAGAAGGTTAGTATATTGATGTTGTGTTGCAGTGGTTTAAATATGTATTACATTTTTATTAACTTATATTTTAATGGCGTAGGTTTTTCATTTGAACGAGAACAATGGAGTAATTAAAAGTTTGGCACTTGGTCCAAAGAAGGATGTGCGTAGTTTTAACCATTATTACATAAATAATTACAACTTTCACACCTATAAATACGGTCAAAACAAGGCCAAGTATGAGCTATGGGGTATCCGTGAAAGGGGTAGATGACATTCATTATTATGGCATTCTTCATGAGGTGATTGAGTTAGAGTATGTTGGGGATTCTCGCTCTTACAAGACGGTTTTGTTCAAATGTGAATGGTTTGATTCTATAAGGGGTATTAATATACACGAACAATATAAATTAGTGGATGTCAACCATACAAAGAAGTACCCAAAGTATGATCCATTTGTACTGGCATCCCAAGCTATGCAAGTGTATTTTACCCCTTATCCAAGTATAAGGAACGATAGAAACCAATGGTGGGCGGTGATTAAGATAAAACCAAGATCAACCATTGAAGCACCACTCAATGATACAAAGCATTCCAAGAAGATACTAATGAAAATCCTCCTACTTTGTGTGAGTTCGAAGGAGTCCAAGAAGGATTTGAAAATGAACTTGAGGACATAATTGAAGAGGAAGCTAATGAAGTCGATTTCAATGCTGAAAACGAGAATGATAATTTTGAAGGGGAGGCGGATGATGACGAGTCTTTTATTGTATAATGACATTGATGATGACATTGTAGCGAATGATGATGATGATTTTTGAAGTAATATTGTAATCTCGTGACATTGATAACCAACGATCTATGTTATGATTTTGATGTATGTTTTGATTTTTTGTGTATATTAATTGATTTTTGAATATATATACTTAAATTCTCTTTGCATGACATTATTCGTTGTATATACAAGTATGCCTCGAACAAAAGGTTTTGCGCTAAATCATGGTGCGCCTACTTCGGTTCCGATTCCAATGTTGGGGCTGATCATGCTATAGTCCGGACTCAATCATCATCATCACAGGGAGATAGCTCACAACAAGAGGCAGCTTGCGGGAAGAGAGTTTTGGCAAAGGATGATGATAATCGGTGGTATGTCTCGGTAATTTGGTTTATTTTTCGTATTCTTTGGGTAGTTTTAACTTAATAATTTTATTGCAGGTTCACTAAGTCGAAGTTGTCACGAGCTATATCAGATGATATCAAGAGTTTCTACAATGGCCAGTGCACATGTTTATCAAATCTTCCTAAAGAAGAGTTACAACTTTTGTGGAGGACTTTTGAGGTAAAAAACTTGAAAACAATTGGATATATATGAGTAATTTTTAATATTTTCAATTTATGTTTGTTAATATATGTGTAAAACAGGGTAAGTATACTTGGGCTCCAGAACTTTCTCAAGAAGTCTATGCAGAGTGGAAGAAGAAAGTTGGTAAAAATTTGAGGAATTTAGCGAGCAAGGCTGGAAAAAGGCTCCGATGATAAACCAATAACTTGGTTGTCGGATGAGGGGCGAGAGAGGTTGAAGGGGCTAAGAAGTACCTCTGAATTTCAAAAAAATCTGCCCAATGCTTCAAGAATAGGACAGAAGGCCCAAAAGCGGGAACCTTACATAGTCAAGGGTCGAGTCTCAACCGCAGATCTCGCGATCCAAATGGTATAAACTCTAGTATTTTGGTTTTCTTTCATTTTATACACATAATTTAGTTTGTGTAACTTTATTGCATATTTTTATGCCTAGATTAAGGAAGGGAAGAATCCTACTCCATCTGCATTGTTTGTGAGGAGTCGTAGTAAGGATGATGCGCAATCTGGAAAGGTTTTTGTCGATGACCGGTCCAAATCTCGTGGGTAAGAATATTATCTCCATAAACCTTTACAAGCAAATAGAGTGAAATGGACAATTGTAGGGGATATTCATATTGAATGTACAATGGATGCTTTCCCTTTTGCAGGAAAAATATGAAGCGATTAGAGCCGAGCGTGGTATTCGGGAGGGGACAAAGAGGCGGAGACCCTCTACTATGAGGTGTCGGGTGGATGGAGCAAAAAATCAACCATCTATGGATTGGGTAATTCCGCAACAATGTTCTACGAGAAGCCTACTCGCCTCGACATCCTCTACGAGTGCTACCTACAATTCCTCGGCTTATTCTCGGCTACAATCACAACTTCAATCAACCCAAGAACAACTTGATCAGCAAAGAACATTAAGCGAGAGTCATCAAAAAGCCATGGAAGAGCAAAGAAAAATGGTCGAGAGTCAGCAAAAAGCCATGGAAGAAGCAATGAAACTCATTCAAAACCTCCAATCACAAGTTGACAGGATGTCTGGTGGTTCTAACTAATTTCTTAGCATGGTTTATTTATTAAACTTTGAATTGGTTTGTTTGTTGAATTGCTTTGTTTAACTTTGAACTGGTTTGTTGGATATTTGGTGGTTGTTAGGATGATGAATACTTGGTGGTTTGTGGATGATTGTGCAAAGAATGAATCACAATGTATTTGTGTATTCGTATATTATCGTGTAGAGAAGAAGTTAGACTTTTATGTAAATGTTTTGCAGGAAATATATGTAAAAACGGAATAACAAATGTTCAAAAAGCTACGGCAAAATAATGGAAGATTTAACGTCGGATTTTAGCGTCTCACCCAAAATCCGACGCTATTTGAGTCAAAAAGGCTGACGCTAATCACAAAAATCGGACGCTAAAATGAAGCGGGTTATAAAAAGAAAACGAAATTAGCGTCGGATTCAAATCCGATGCTTGTTAGCGTCGGACGGATCCGACGCTAATAGCAAGAATCCGACGCTATTAGCGTTGGATTTAGGGTCGGATTCGAATCCGACGCTAATAGCGTCGATTCGAATCCGACGCTAAATCCGGCGCTAATTAGCGTCGGATGGTGAATCCGACGCGAAATTTTTAGCGTCGAGGTCTTCTAGCGTCGAATTTTATCCGACTCTAATCCGACGCTAAAGACGTTTAGCGTCGGATTTTACGGATTTGGCGTCCGATTTTGTCCGACGCTAATTTACTTGTTTTCTTGTAGTGAACTATTACCACATCTTTCACTTTCTAGTACGGGTGAGCAAAAAAATTGGGTACCCGAATCGGGTTTGGACGTGACGGGTCCAAATCCCGATCCGGTTGAATTGGGTCTACGACCGAGTCCAAATTTTAGGACTCAATTACAATCGAAGTCGAGACCAAGCGGTCAAAAGGTGGACCCGGATTCAAACTCGTTACCGGTTTCTATATATATATATATATATATATATATATATATATATATATATATATATATATATACTTAAATATTTTGAATTTGAAAGTCTCTTTTCTATTGTCAATGTTGGATTATTTGAGACATTTTTCTTTAAGATTTAAACTTGTAATTTGGTATTTTTATTACATGTGGATTCGGGACTTTTTGTTTCATTATTGATCTTGGATTTGAAACTTTTTGTAACAGATCACAATTACAAGGTTGCATGCTTCATATTATTAGATTGAGGGCATTGGAAAAATTAAATAATTATAGGCCAAAACTTTACAGAAAAATAAAAAAAATAAAAAATCACAAAAATTCAAATTGTTAAACAAACAACCGGGTACCCGGTTCCGGCGGGTTTGGGACCGGTTCCAGATTTTGGACCTGATTCTAACCGGGTACGAAACTAGGTCTAGATGGATCAAAATGTCCGGATAACCGATCCCGCTCACCCCTAGATAGTACTAATCCTAAATATATGTCATGTTCAACAACCAATGTCACCACTCTCCCATTTCTAAGTAGCTAGAGACATACTAATTAAACACTAAGTTAAAATTACTATTGTCAATTATATCTCTTAATTAATCAAAGAGTGATAATACTAACCTTACTAATGAAAACAATAAAATCAAATTACAATACATTTGATATATTTAAATGTGTAAGTAATGAAAAAAATGCACTCAATATTAATAAAGTTCTAATATTTTTAGTTTTATTGATTTTATCGTAAACAATAAAAGTAAAATTTAAAAAACAATATTTTTGACCATCCATCCCTAAAACACATGGTCAAACTCCCTTTCTCCCCCAAAAAAAGTTTATGATTTACAGAGTATCAAGTAGATCGATACCAAATTTATTTTCTAAATTCCTGAAACCCATATATGTCACCTGATTTGTAGGTTTTCAAAAAAAGAGCAAATTTTTTTCAATTAATAAATTTTCGCTATCATGAAAAAAAGAATGCAGTCAATAATATTATGCATTCAAAAAGAGTAAATTTTTCAATCAATAAATTTTTGCTATCACCAAAAAAAATATAGTCCATATTATACGTATTCAATGTGATATTGCTAACAAATTTACAATCGACTCTAACACTCATGCTTATAGTTTTTAGTTTACCCTCCCCCTCCCCCACCGGCCATCAATCCCTCTTTTACAAATATCATATACAATAATTTTATTTTTCAAATTCATAAAACCACCCCATATTCTTCCAAACTTATATAAAAGTAGATTTTTCACTCTAAAAAATGTAACATATTTGAAAACAATCCAAAGTATGGTGTATTATTTTTGCCTTTTTTGATAATAATATTACCTCTACATCCCTACACAGCCAAACAATCAACCTTTCTACTTTACCATACCTCTCATGTAATAAATCAGTTGCAAAAAAATAAATAAATTTATATACACTAAATGATACCATGAAAAAAAAAAGGAAAATATTATATAATTTTTTAAAAAAAAGATTTCCACAAGTTATATATTTCAACAATCAACTTGAGTAAATATGTTTTTCGAATAATAAAAATAACATGTTAAAAAAGAGTATTAGTAGAGGGAGGAGAGAGACGGTTAATTGGAGTTTGAGAGGGTATGGATAGAGAGTAGGAGAGAAAATCGGTACTACAATAACCATCTTTTAATATGATTTAAAAAGACCTTTTATTATGGCTACAAGGTGTCGTGTATTCTAGCGTAGTAGTACATGGACATATTTTATTATGGTTCAAAACTATAGTAAAAAACAACCTATTACTCGCGATTCATTTAGAGAATCGTAGTAAAAGATATCTATTACTAGGGTTCTAGAGAAAGAACTGTAGTGATAGGTTCATCTATTACTATGGTTCTTTATCCACAAGCTGTAATAATAGGTCTAGGCCCAAAAGCCCCCTCTTAACTAAATTTTTGGGGGTGGTTTACTTTTACTATGGTTTTTAACCTAAGAACCGTAGTAATAGGTCCGAATTTTTTTAATGATGTTTTTTTGTTTTTGTACGCTCTGTACAATCATACAACCAAAATATACATACGTACATTTTGCAACCACAATAATTTACACAATAAACCACCAATAAGCTCACTTGTTTCACAACAATTTACACATTTTGCAATCACAACGAGTTCTATGTTTCACAATTTTCAGCAAAGCATATATTTCATGTGAGATATAATATCAAGGAATAGAGCACCAAAAGATCTCGACCAACACATTCTCTATTTCCTTTTTCATGGTCCCATATTTATCTAAAGTGTTACTTTTAGTAGATTTTGAATACCAGATTGGTAAGAAAAATCAATAATTTTGTTGCTTTCTCCGCTTCCATTGGACAATTTAATCCTTTTGATCATCATCGAACAATAATTTGTTACATGAAAGCGTGAAAGTCAAAATACATAAAAAAGTAAGTTGCGGTTACTAGAAACAAACAAAATTATGGATATCTATCCATAAATACTGTTATACAATAACATTTTTACCGAGTTGATATAATTTCATAGTTTATGCCCTTTTTGCCTCATTTGGAATGATCTTCACTATATATGTCTTTCTCATGATCAACCCTTAAATACACTTCTTCAAAATTGGCATCCTTATTTTTGACAGGAAGTCCTAAGGAGAAATGTGGGGTCTCTTCAACAAACTAACACACATCTTCACCATCCCCACCAGCGAGTATGCATCTTCCCTTCGAAGAACAATAGACCATTTATCACTTGGCTGAGTCCTCAACATAGAACACTTGTCTTGCTTGGAATGTGTAACACCCCAAATCTTAATCGTATTTAATTACTCTAAATTATATTTGATCGTCTTAATATTATTTAAGAGTAGTGAGCCGCGTAGAAAGTCGAAATTGAAATAAAAGATACGAACAATTTCGATAATCACGAATAATAATAGGTGATTTGTACAAATCTACATTTGTACGACAAAATGCATATATACTCAAACAATACAAAATTTTATTTTGAATCTGATTAATTCAAAATTCCTAATAAGCAAAAATAAATAATAAATATATATACAAAACAAAAAAACAAGTAAAATTTGTCCAAGTATGTGGTTGTATATTTAATCATATGGTAAAAAACTAATAAAAAGATAAGGATGTATTTGTTTGACAAGACCAAAGAAGGGAAGAAGGAGAAAATGGAAAATTTGGGGCTAGCAAGCAAAGTTTCTTTCGACCCAAATAAAATCGATAAGGAAGGGGGAGGGGCTGCACCTTCAAAATTCAAAGCAAACACAACTCCTCCATCTCCCCCACCTCTCCTTCTTCATTCCTCCTCCTGCCTAGCCTTGCCATCACCAATCAGCCGTCGCTGCCCCTGCTATCGCCAGAAAGTCGCCGTCGGCTTCTCTGTCGCTACCCCTATTTCTGCCCAACAATTGTTTTCTCTATCCTCTTTCTTTTGTTTTGCATCAGCTGGCGCATGACAGCCCTTGCTGCTGCCGCCACCGCCTGGTCGGGGATGGTGCCACCTCTCAGCTGCCGCTCGACATCTAACGTTTCCACTGCGACACCCCAGCTCCACCACGGGACCTCCCACTACTCATTTCCTCATCTAACCCAAATGAGGTGCTCAAGTATCCCTACCCTCCCACCAATGGCTCGAACATGACCGAGATGCTCATTTCTATCTAGGGCCAAGGTCAACTTGTCCCTCCTCCCGGTGGTGTCAAGGACTTCTAAAATCGAGGTCCGTGACAAAGACTCTTGTAAGAAGGAAACAAATTATCTTTGGGCAATTCATATATTTAAAGCTGATAAGTTCTCAAAGAAATAGTTAAAAAACTCACAAGTCACTGCACAATAGATTTTACGTCGGTTGTAGTGAAGATGCCATCTTTCTTCTTTCTTCCTTCGACCCACAACTCGTCCCTTTCGATAGTTAAGCTGTTAAGAATATGTGATGGCACATTCATCGGATCCGCTTTGAAGTTGTTTAAGTTTCTATTTTTTCAACTTCTCCTCCACCTTCGTATATCCCCCATGGGGCATCGTATAGGGATACGTATTACTCTTAATCCTCTTCCGGTTGGCTTCACCTCGCGCATGCGCAAGTAATTAAAACAACAGAATTTTTGTAAATAAGACTCGTAAATGTTAAATTATAAAGAAATTTTACAGAAATTAACTCTAAAAAATATCGATAAATAAGACTTATAGAAAAAAGAAAACAAATGTTAAATTACCGTGTATTTTAGAGAGGAGACATATGCTTGAAAAGTCTTCCATTCCTCATCGGTTATAAAGTTGTAAACCTCCCAAGTATCTACCTTCCGGCTTTATATGCATTGTCTTGTAGACCCAAAATACGAGACTTGAAGTTTCGAATTTCTCCGCCGCTGATATGAGGGTCTTGTGTCTCGCCAATAGGATATCTAATTTCTTAACGTCCAAGATGAACATTTTCTAAAACACAAGAACGACATGCATTAGTATTAACCATTTATAATAAATTGCAATTCTAAGTTGAGATGTAGTGCATTTACCTGTATGTCATTCCAAAGGTTTTCCTTAACCGAATCTGGGACTGTGCTCCAACTTCTATTGTAATGCCCGGAGTATAATAACTCTTATCACTAATTTATAACCAAAGTAAATTGAAGCAACGATATAACAGCGGAAGCTAAAACCAAGTTGAGGCGTTACCGCTAGTCTCTTGTAGTATAGACAAGGCCTATACCCATACATTCCACATATTGTTATATATATTATATTTATTTGCACAAACAGATCATAAGGTTTATACATTATATACTTAAACTTTGATAGTACAAAAGTCCGTCCATTTCTTAACACATAATCCAAAATATATTTAACACCAAAATACAACATGCAAGTCATTGACCAATACCAGCCTTTTAGGATTCTTTTTTCCTCTGTTTCCTTCTCCTCATGCAATTCCTATTTAAATACTAGCTTCTCTTTTCCTAAAACAGGTTTAAAATGTAACATATAAAACATAAAACATAAAGTGAGCGGTTGGCTCAATTCGTTACCCTTGCACTTGTAAAATAATTTCGAAGAGTCGGTGAACGCGCTCGTGATTTTAAATTCATTTAAAACTCAAACATTTAGGCAAAATGCACGAGTTTCGTTTCTTGTAAACTTTTCAATTTTGTTTTCAACTTCGTAAACGTTTTGGTTTTCGATAGTTGCTAGGACCACAATTTACATGCATTTACAGCTATGGCTTTGATTAAACGATTCGGTTAAAGTTTCCGTTTGTCGGGAAGGCCCAATACACGCCCTCAATTAAACGATTTAATTAAAATTCCTAATTATCGACAAGGCCCAATACATGGTCTTGATTAGACGATTTTATGAAAGTTCGCAATTATTAGGAAGGGTCCAATACAATTAATTTTACTAGCAGACATTTATGAACGATTAACACTTAACCGTTAACAGTTAACGATTAATGATTAATGATTAACGATTAACGATTAACGATTAACGATTAACGATTATTGGGTCCTAAAGAGTTGTAGGTCAGAATAAAAACAAACACAGTAACATTTTACATAACAATTAAAACTTAACTATTTTGGAAGGGTACAAGAAATAACGTATCTCGATTGATCGTTTCCTTTTAATTTCTATTTTCTTTGCTTCCCTGGATAGTCGTTCCTATTAATTTTTGTTTTTCAAAAAGAAATTTAATATTTGCATTAATAAACTTATTAGCCTTTCTTGCATCCATTTTTGATAAGCTTTTACATTCGTATCTATTTTATCTAATTTTAATAAATTCCTCATCTCCTAGCCACTTACTCTATTATCCATTTCCTAATTACAAATTCAACTCCGAAAAATCACAACCAATTCCCATTAAACCTTCAAATGAATTTTCATTCATTTTTTTAAAGGATTAACATACTCAAATTTAATTAATTTACTTTCCTAGCATGCCTTTATAACTTAAAAATCCTCACACAATCAAGCAATTCACTCATGCTCATATAGAAAATTAAACAAATCTATTCGCAATGACGAATAACCCAAATTAATCTCCAATACCCATTTAGCACATAACAAACCCATGAATCCAATTTCACATATATCCATATTTCAATGCTCCCCAAATTTCATCCAACTCCAACACAACCAAACAATTAATTCATACTCGTATAGAATTTATACAAACATGTCTACAATTATAAAGAAACCCCCAATTAAATTTCAATGCTAATTTTACGCATAACAAACCCTAAATCCAATTTCACATATATCCATATTTCAATTTCTCCCCAAAGTTTTTCCAATTCCACTATAGCAAATTCAAAACTCACATCTACTCAGCTAATTATTCAATTATAACATGAATTTAGGATAAAATTTACTTAGACATTGAGAATTAGAGATATACCTCGGAAGGGGTTAGAGATGGAATTGGGTGGTGGAGCTTCGGTGGTGGAGGTTTGGTGGCTCAGGCGGCGGCGTGAACATTTCAAATTATTCGGGTTTGGAATAAAATTTTGTATTATCCGAACATATATACATTCCTTTGTACAATTGTAGATTTGTACAAATTACCCGCTATTATTTAAGATTATCAAATTTGTTCCCATCTTTTATTTTGAGTTTTTGCGCAGTTCACTACTCTTAAACAATATTAAAACAATAAAATACAAATTTAAAGTAATTAATTATGATTAAATTTCGGGGTGTTACATCTGTAGTTGATGTTCACATATGTATGGGTTGCTACACCAATGTAGCTCATAAAGCGAGTCGTGTGCTCAACTACTCGGGTTATGGTTCCTATCGAATTCGACCAGAGTAAGGAGAGTTGGTCATCTCTGCTATGTGCCAATTTCTCCTTATTCATTGTTGTTCATCCCCTCTACTTCTTTATAACTTGGGAAGGATCCATTTTATAGTATCAAAGTTTAATTAGAATAACACAACTTAATTAGAGTAATATAATTAGAATAAAATAATTTTATTAGAATAATACGATTATCACAATAAAAGTTGCAAAACCAAAAGGTCAAGGAATCATTCTACTTCTAGCCTTGAGAGACAATTTAAAATATCAACAATCCTAGAAAAAATTGGATAAAGTTTCCCCTTATAAGTATACATTTTTCCGGGATAACGACTCTCATCCAAAACAACAAAAACAAACAATAACTAATTACTCAACGGCCACACACGGAGTAAATTTATATACCAGAGGTCTTTAATAATTAAATTTCACAATAGTCTTCCCTCATTATCACAACACATTTTGCACAATAGTATAACTTTTTTTTTTCAAATCTACACAATATATAAGTTACAACAAGCAATTATGCTTAGAAGAAAATAGCAAAGAAGAAAAGAGCATGCTACTATATAGTATATAATTTAGCAATTATACATAATATATAAGTTGAAACCCTAAATTATACATAGAAAACTGCACAATAGTATACAATTTAGCATGCTACTATTGAAACTCTAAACCCTAAAACCCTAAACCCTATTCAGCATGCTACTTCTAAAACCCCAAACCCTATTTTCCAATTTCCTTAAACAATAAACCCTAAACTATGAGAGAGAGTGAGCGAGGACAGCAGAGTAGTGAAACCCTAAACTACGAAAGAAAATCAATTAAAGTAAAAAATAAGAGGGGAGAGAGAAGTTGCATACCGGCCGGATTGACGACAACGAGAGTGAGCGAGAAGGAACAGCAACGGCGACAACGAGAGGCGAGAGTGAGAGTGAGAGACGAGAGTATAACGGTGAGGAGAAAGTAGAGAGCGGAGCGGCGACAACAACTACGATGGAAAGGAGAGAATAGCGGTGATAACGACGACGACAACAAATAGAGAGCGAGAGACGAGACGAGAGTGAGAGTGAGAGTGAGAGTGAGAATGAGAGTAGAGAGCACGAGTGAAGATGGAAAACTAGACTGTTTGTGGTTTTTTTGTTTCGACAGACTTTCGATTACGGTTTAATGAAAGAACCGTAATAATAAGGAAACTATAGTAATATGGTTCGAACAATAGTCAAAAGGGGACATATCCACCTATTATGACGATTCAATGAAAGAACCGTAATAATAGGTGTAATAAAAGATTTCTTATTTACCACCATCTCTTTTTGATGGTTTTTCTTTTTAACTGTCATAAAACGCTCGTAATAAAAGGTCATATTTGTTACTCTTCACATGTTGCCCTTGTCAGTGTGTAAGTGATGTGCTATGTTTGCTTCTCTTCGAGAATCGATGCTACTTTTTGGCTAAATACTTTTGGTTAAGAGATGTTTCAACTTTATTTAGGTGTTTATTGCTTGAGCATTTACATGGAATTTATGAGGAGTTCTTTTCGGCTGAGGTATGCCAAAGATCACATGTTTGTCCACCATTCATACCTATTTATATGGTGGTTCTTCAACCTTGTTGAGTGCAGCTTTATTTCCATCATATGTGGCCATTTATCCCACCTTATGGCGTTAGATGCTATCTCCCTTTGTGGGTTTGTTCTAAAGTGTTTTGGTGTCAGTCATAGCCTCTTCCTATTCCTACAACACTATTCTCCTCTAAGAGTTTGTTTTTGTGAGAGTATTAGTTGAGATTTATCGATCTCGTGTAGGACATTGCTCGAGTAGATCGTTATTATGATCTCGTTGGAATGTACACCCTAAAGGTCGTTTATACTCTCTTTTTATCATAACGGCTTTTACGTTCTTGTCACCTGTGATTTTCTCCCGATTTCGATTTGCGTAAAATCTTGTGTCCATTTCCTAACACATGCACTGTATGCTCTAATCTATACGAGTAGGTGCTCTATTTAACAATACTGAGATGCCTTGCACTAACTTCTTGAAGTATTTTCCATACAATCGGTTCTTTTTCCGAATTTTACTCTTATCAGCTCCTATGTTCGAAGCAAGATGTTGTCTAAGTAGACCCGCAATTACAAATGTCGGAAGAGCTCTATTGCAATTTTCTCGAGGCAATCCACATCGATGCAATGAAAGTGAAGAGCCTACAATAATAATGAGCAGCTGGAATAATTGACACGTTTACCAAGTAAAGTCTCACAAATCTTCTTCTTTACCTTAAATTACATCCGAAAATGACTTGTAGGCCCTTTTTTAACTCCCTTTTTGTAATTACATCGAAATCTTCCTTCTTTGCCTTCAATTACATCTTCCTTCTTTACCAAGTAAACAATAATTAGACTGGCAAAGCCGACCCGAACCGAATGAGTCAACCCGAGCGACTCGAAACCCAAACCGAACCGACATCAAAGAAGCAGTTGAGCCGAGTTTTGACCCGAAAGCCGAAATGAACGGCCCGAACCGAACCGACTCGAAATCTAATGAACTTCGATTCGACCCGAACCAAAATGACCAGGAACCGAAACCGAATCGAACCGAAAATGACCTGAACCGAATCGGACCGAATCGATTTAACTCAAATAAAAGTGACCCAACCCACATTTTTTTTAGGATGAACTTTTATGCCTATAATGGCACGAGTTTGAATCGATTTTGACCCAAAAAGTGACCCAATTACGACTGATCCGAAATTAACCCGAATCGAACCCGAGCGAGATTGACTTGAAGTTGAACCGAGCCGAAGTTGACCCGAACCGAAACCGAACCGGACCGAACGAGATTGACCCAAAGTTTACCCGAACGGAAGTTGACCCGAACCCGAAACCGAACCGGACCCAAACAAGATCGACCCGAAGTTAACCGAACCGAACCCGAACCGAATGACCCGATTGCCGGCTATAACAATAATGGAACGACCGGACCTTACGAAAGCTTGAGATTGTGCCTAGCCTGGCTCGGTTTTGGTTTGGTTTAGTTGCTTTTTTTTAATGTTTGTCGATGAAAGAAAAAAATTGTAATTTTGCTTTCTTGGGCATAAATTTTCTGGTTATGAGTATAATTAATCAAAATACTTTCATTGAATTATAGGTTACTTCCTTGGTCATATTTAACTTTTGAATATAGAGAGTTATAAATTTTATTTGTAATCGTTCTCTGTTTTTCCCTTCATTTGTATTTAGAATCCGCGGTTAAATTTAACAATTTGATTTTGATTAAGTCTTGATATTTAAAAACTTATGTAAGGGGGTTAACATACAGAAAAGAGGAATAAAACCTCGCCAAGCTTCGAGTCATTGAAAGCATACTGAACTATAGAGCCTGAGCCTAAGCGTTTGAAGCTCAATGAGCTTTGAGCTGAGCCCAGAGCTCAGTTCTGCTTGGCTCAATTACACCCCTACACCTGCTCATCACCCACAACCAGTCGCACGACTACATTGATGGCGTCTTGAGAGAGAGAGAGCTGGTTAGGGTTTAGGACAGAAGGGTTTGGGGTGGTGGAGGGCGGTAGGTGTCAGTGCCAAAGGTTGGTGACGTACGGGATATGGGCTGGAGACAGGGGATTAAGTTGAGGATTTTTGAATTTTTAAAATTTAATTACATTTTTATCTTTTTATAGATTTATTTTGTGGATTATTTTATTTTAGATTATTAGGGAAATTACTATAGTAATGGTCTTACCCAAAAAATATTTTATCAACCATTTAGATACTTAAGATACTTATAACAATTTTAAAAAGGAGGGTGCTTAAAATAATTACATTAAAAGTTAAGAAATTATTTTATAATATTTTACAAGTATGAACAAGTCCAATGGCGCCACTGACTCATCTCATGACCTTTGTAAAAACATTGTATGAAAAAGTCTGATCCCACCAAAGATTTGAAGTCATTTGATATATCCCATTATATGACGAGTGAAGTTTTTAAATCATTTGTGAATTATCGTTAACTACCATCAGTTCATTTTGGATCCAACATACATACACACACACACACACATATATATATATATATATATATATATATATAATTAATATCATCGAATCCGAACCCATAAGAAGAACATGAAAGGAAGGTACAGATATTTTCACGGCGAATTTTCCGATAGAATCAGGTAAATGGATTGAATATAACGAGAGTAGGAAAGGGCGTACCAATGCAAGCCAAGCCATGCTAGATCCGACGAGGAAAAACTCATTGCTAAGACGTGCATCAATTTCATTGGGACAATTGAGGCTGTCTGTCTAAGATGAGGTGGTATATAAAAATGGGATTTTTTTCCAGATGTTAGACGTAATTTTTGTCAAGTAAACTAAAAAGTTTTATTTGCATTAGGAAACTAAAAATATTAAATAAATAATTTACTATATATATAAAATTAAACAAATAAGATTCTTGTATAAATAATTCTTATCTATTGCCCTAAGGCTACAACGCCACCTGCCTTCCCTTGCCTTCAATCATCATCACCGCAGCTCCTCCATCTCACCTCTCGCTGTATTTATTCTCTCCCATCACCTCTCCATCATCATCTTGTTCATCAACTTCATTCACCACCTCGTAACGGGAAGGATTACATTGATAGTTTTTGGTAGTTTTGTAATTTTTATTTTAAGACTTTATTTTTATTATTAGTTTAATATTAAAGATGTTATTTTTATTTAGTTTATGAGTTTTAAATTATATTATGTATGAGTAGTTTTTATGTTTAGTATAATCTATTTGAAACCTTGATAAATTATTTATTTTGAAACAAAGTTTTGATCTTTATTGTCTCATTGATTCTATCCATAATTCTATGATAATTTAATTTTAACGTTTATGATGTATAATTAATTAGAGTACACACTAATTAATTTTATATAAATTCATTTGATAGTTTAAAGGGATTAAATACATAATCGCTTGATCTTTTAGACATAATTATCACCCTAATTAATCATGTATGGCTCATGCTCATCTCTTTTAATTAGAAAATTATCATCGATCCTTTTTAAATCAATTTGCTAATAAATTGGTTATTACGTGATAGATGATATTTTTCTAATAATTAATCCTCTAATTTGATTAAATTCTAGTGCTAGTGCTAGGGTTATCAATATTAGTAGGAAGAATTAGGTCTAAGTGAACTAATAACAAAGGAAAACGACGATGATCCGCTAATGGTTGTCTTCTACGGTTTAGCTCGTGGGTAAATCAATTTATGTTACCGATAAAGAATAATTTGCATGGGGGACATACATTATACTAAAGTGTTTTTTATAAATTTGATATTTTTGATATTATTTATTTGCTTTGTAGTTATTTTTCTTTAATTAGTCAATTTAATTTATAATTTTATAGAATTAATTATTAATTTCGTCTATTCCCCCAAAATTTTAGTCTTTTAGGTGATTTTTAATAATTTTAGATTAGTTTAATTTTGAGTCTTTACATATTTTAATTTTCAGATTATATTTCTGTTAGTTTTTGTTATTTTTTAATCAGTTTGTTAGAAATTAGGTTAAAAATAGAGTGTATTATTTTTTTGTGTTTTATCCATTTATAGGGTTTATATAGATTCCTAGTTTTCTGTTATTAAATTAAAGAATTTTAGAAATTGATTGGATATTATTTTCAGATTTAATTCTTTAATTTAATTACTGCAGGTTTTTAGTTAAATAAATTCGTAATTTCGGTTATAAATTTTATTTTTACACTTTTAGGTTTTATTTAGGGCAAGAAAATTAGTGTTAATATTGTGGATAATTTTATTATTTATTTTATTAATTATTTTAATGCAGAATTTTACTTATTTAATTTTCTGTTTTAAATTCTGTTTTATTTACTGATTTAGTTTTCTGTTTTAATTATTCTAAAAAATATTTCTGGGTTACTACAATTTTTATATTATTTCTAAATTATTTATTTAGTATTTTGATAATTTTCTACTATTATTTTAGTTATTAATTTTCTAATTTATATTTTCTATTTTATTTTAAAGAGTGGTAAATTTAATTAGATTAAAACTTACATATTATTATATCTTTCCTCGTGAATTTGATCTCTACTTCCCTATGTTATATTTTTAATTATAAGCCTAAGTAGTGGTTTAGTTTATTACTATATGACAAGCTAACAATAAGGAAGAAACGTTTAAGAAAAATAGAAGATATTCCTAGCTAGTAGTGAAATTTCGATTGGCAAAACGAGATCTGGAGTATTGGCAAGAAGTTACGGTTGAATGTTTTGGAGGATGATGATACAAATGGTTATAATTTACAAGACCTACTAGAATTAAAATATATGTGGTATGCTACTACTAAGTTACAATATATAGAAGTCACAAGACTCTTTTAGTTGGGTTTATTTAGTAGTGATTTTTTTTGCTACTAATCAGTAACATGGAATGCACATAATATCTTTCCATATACCCAAACATCATAATATTTTGTGTGAATTTGGAATATTGATATTTTGCCTTAAAATTTTTCTTTGGCAACTAGCACGTGATGCATTGCCTTTACGTGACAGCCTTGTTAAAAGAGGGTTCAATCTTGACCCTTTTTGTCCTATCTATCATCCTGAACGTGAATCACTATCCCATCTTTTCTCACAATGTTCCTGTATAAATGAAAAGTGGGATATAACATATCGATAGAAATGGCGTGGATTGAATGTTTTCCAACTGGAGAACCTATCTATACATGCTATATTAACAACTTTTAGAGCCTTGAAAAAGCCATGTCAATTGGTTCGTACGATGGATTTGTTGGGGAGTATATGGAAAGTCAAAATGCAGTGGTTTTTAGCAATGAAAATTACAATTCTATTACTACGATTTTGTGCGCAAACAAACGTAAGTTGAGTGGATGGCTAGAGGGAGATTTGATTGGGATATCACCTCTTCTTCTATCCATCAACCACTATTTTTCACCTTTTCAATTCAATTCGTAAGATGGAACAAGCCGTCGAAGGATTCATCAAAATCAACTTTGATGGATCTAAATCGTCAGTAGTTAGCTGCAGGTGGATTTGTGATTAGGAGTTGGAATAGAAGATTTATTTAGGTTGAGACATCTAACTTAAGGACAACATCGATAGTTGTGGCAGAGGCAACAATTATGCGAAATGGAGTGTGTGCACTTGTACAAGCAAGTTTTCAATTTGTTGTCCTTGAAGGGAACAATCTAGTTTTCATTAAAGCGTTGAAGAGATACATGCCCCTTAGGAGATTCAAACTCTAATTCATAATACAAGATGCTACCTCAACTATTATTGTCGTGTTATCATTGATCATACCTTTCGCTAAGGCAATCGTGCTACATATTGGGTAACCACATTTGCGATATCTCTCTCTTCTTCTATGTCATGGTTTTCTCTTCCTTCTTCTTCTCTACTTTTCATCTTCATGGAGAACAATTTAGGTGGAACCCTTACGAGAAAGGCTCCTTATTAATTGTATTTTTTGTTCTTTGGAAAAAAAGAAAAACTATTTTAAAGTTTAATGGGTAATTTTAATTTTATACTAATTTACATTAAAAAATATCAAATTTATTAAATTATCGAGACTTTATTAAGGAAAACAAATGTCACACTTGAATCAACTTTTGTTCATAGATATATCTTTTAGGGGTGTGTAAAAAATATCCCAAATCGAAATTCCTAAATGAAAGACCGAACCAATAAGTTGATTAATTATTGAATTTCTTTTCTAAAAATCGATTTAGTTTATGAAACTAAAATTCGATTTGGTCGGTTCAAAAATTTAGTTAGATGAAACCAAAAATTTTTGTTTCTTTTTGTGAATTTTGGATAACTTTATGCACAAACGAGTTGAATCTTTATGCTTTCTTCTGCCAGTGGAATTTCCTGAGTTGAATGTTGAACAATAACTTATGCCTTGAACACTTGAGTGCATCCCGATGCCTACTAGTCATTGGAATTATCCACCCCTAAATCCAAGTCTCTGATAATGGTCAAACTCAAAGCGAGACAAGAAAAGAGAACCTGAAAGTTTCTTCTGTGTGATCAATTAC
This sequence comes from Talinum fruticosum, assembly GCA_021018815.1. NCBI lineage: Eukaryota > Viridiplantae > Streptophyta > Magnoliopsida > Caryophyllales > Talinaceae > Talinum > Talinum fruticosum. The sequence goes on along the minus strand of JAITYX010000080.1, from coordinate 68,516 downwards.
ATAGTATAATCAGAGTTATGATCATCATTATAGGTGTCTCCATTTAATAGGCATATATATAACATATTACATGAATCTTTTTGGGGTTTCAGCCGCCACTAAAGCCCGGTTGCGTATGGTCGGCTGTTAAGGCCGAAATTAATTTCTCTACTTTAATTTAAAAACTAAAAATTATAAGTATAAAATATAATTTTTTATTATTTATGAACAGTTAATTTCTGAAGTTTAATTTAAAAAATAAAATTATAAGTATAAAATATAATTTTTTTGTTATTTATGAACAGTTAATGGATATATAAAAATCTAGTAATACTTGGAGAGAATTGTTTGTGATGCCCTTTCCCTTGACATTTGTTCCGTATTTATATCATCGGAATCCTAATTTAGATATAAGTATAATTCCTATGCAAATACAGTTCTAAGACTCGTGAGAGATATAAGCATTCTCGAACTCTAATACGCAAGCAAGTCATGACTTGTATTCTAGTGCTATTGTAATACCTACTCCTAATACTCCCCTCAAGGTAGAGCGTGTGGGTTATTAGCAACGCCTACCTTGCCAAGCAAATAATGAAATTGACGTTGTCCTAGAGCCTTGGTGAACATGTCAGCAACTTGTTCGGTTGTGAGTGTGTAGCGAGGTGAAATGATGCCCTTTACAATGCGTTCACGAACGAAGTGACAATCAACGTCAATGTGTTTGGTTTGGTTATAGAAAATACGGTTATTAGCGATGTGTATTGCGGCTTGATTGTCGCGATGGAGATGGACTGCGCGGGCAGCATCAACCCAAGTGATAGTCATAGATTACGGATCCATACAACCTCACTAGTTGCTTCAGCCATACTGCGGTATTACGCTTCAGTCGAAGAGCGAGAGACGTGTCTTGTTTTTTGTTTTCCACGAAATAGGTGCTCCTCCAAGTTTGACGAGATATCTAGTAATGGATTGCCGGGATAAGCGATTCCCTGCCCGGTTCAAGTCACGAGTACACGGATAGGCTGAAGCGAGTTAGTAGAAGAGAGAAGAATGCCTTGGCCCGAGGATGCTTTGAGATACCGGAAAACACGTACGGCGGCGTCCCAGTGGGCTTGGCGTGGAGTATGCATGAATTGACTCATAATGTTCACTTGCATAAGTAACATCCGGACAAGTGATCGTCATGGTATTCTAGTGCTATTGTAATACCCGAGTGATAGTCATATATCGGTTTTCGACTAATCTCCTATATTGGGAAGCATTAGAGACGAGTAGGGTCGGAGTCGGTGGAGAGACGATGTTGTCTGCTCCATAGGGAATGATGTAGGTTTGTCACCAAGAATCCTACATTCGGATAATATATCTAAGGTATACTTTCGTTGACTTAGAAATAGACTAGTGCTAGAGCGGGCAACTTTAATGCCAAGGAAGTATTTTAGAGGGTCTAGATCCTTAATCTTAAAGCACTTGTTGTAACAGGAGGTGGGAGTATTACCCATTAGTACTAAATCATCAACATAGACTAGTAGGGCGAGGAACACTCCGTCTTTTTGGTAAGTGAAGAGGTATGGATTGAGTAAGTACTCGCGTGAAGTCGTAAGCCTCCAAAGTGGATGTGAGTTTAAAAAACCACTGTCTCGGGGCTTGATGGAGTCCATACAAGGACTTGCGTACGCGGTAAACCAAGGCGAGGTTGAGGTGGGTGAAAACCGGGAGGGGGTTTCATGTAGATTTCTTCATTGAGGCCCCCATGGAGGAATGCGTTGTGAACGTCCATCCGGTGGAGGTTCTATCCTTGAGATATGGCTAAAGACAGAAGGCATCGTACAATAACTATCTTGGCGACAGGGCAAAAGTCTCATGAAAGTCTTCCCCCTCAACTTGGGTGTTGCCAAGAACCCCAAGACACATCTTGTAACGCTCAATTGTACCATCTACATGGTACTTAATTTTGTATACCCATTTGCAGCCCAATGCGCGTTTCCGAGCGGTAGAGTGGTGAACTCCCATGTCCGATTTGCCTCTAGTGCCTCAATTTCCTTTGCCATAGCCTCTCGCCAATTTGGATTAGTTATTGCATGAGTAAAGTGTTGGGGCTCACCATGAGAAAAGAAAAGCATGATATGAAGGTGACAATCGATCATAGCTAATATATTATGGTAAAAGGTAAGGAGTACTCGAAGATGCTTCATGGAGCGGTGTGGAGACGGGGTGATGGATAACATGACATACATAGTCTTGAAGTTTGGTCGGAGCTCGATTGGTGCGTGAGCCCTAAAACTAGTGGGCTCCCCCGAACTATTAATCCATATTTTCTTAATTCATGTTGGCTCGGAGCGGAACTTGCAGAGCCCCGCCCGGGTGGCTCAATGGTTTGAGAGGCGGTGATGGTTCTATCCATGTGGGCCTCGTGCAGGCTAGATTCAGCGTAGGCATGCGCTTCCGGTGCCTTTACGGAAGAGGTTTCTGCTGGACTCGGCGCCGGTCATCCGAGAAGCGCCGGGTGGAAGGAGTGTCCAGCGCAGATTGGGCTCGGCGCTAGCTCATTCGAGAAGCATTGGGCTCGTGGAGACCCGGGCTCGGACACTAGGTCATTAGTGAAATGCTAGGCCTAGGTCTAATGTTGAAAATGTTGGCCCACATGGTTAATAGGGTCATTTGTGGTGGTTTCAGCAAAGGGAAAAATGTCATCATAAAATTGCACGTCCCGAGATATTTTTTGCTTTCCAAATCATACACTTCCCATCCTTTTTGACCTTGTGGGTATCTAAGAAAAATAAATCGAGTAGCTCTAGCGTCGAATTTGTCACGGGGTTTTGGTATGATTGTGAACGTAGCACAAGCATCCAAAGACTTTTACATAACCATAGCTAGGTGTTTTTGGAATAAAGCCTCATAAGGCGTTTTGGATCCTATCACCTTTGTAGGAGTGCGGTTGATGAGATACGTAGCGGCCAAAACACATTCACCCCAAAAACGTTTTGGAAGAGAAGTTTGAAATCATAAAGCCATAACAACATTAAGGAGATGCCTATTCTTTCTTTCAACACGTCCGTTCTGTTGGGGTGTGTCCACACACGAGCTTTTGAAGAATACCATTCTCAAGAAAGTATTTTTTCGGGGTTTTATTCATAAACTCCGTTCGTTGTCATTTCATACAGTTTGGATGGATAAATCAAATTGGCTTTTCACCATAGGGTTTTTGCTCATGCCTCATCTTTGTTTTTTAGAAGCAATACCCACACGAACTTGGTGCAATCATCTACAATACATAAAAACTAATGGCACCCTCCGAGGCCAAAGGTTCGATAATAACCCCAACACTAATAGAAAAATGGCGAATAGTGACGGAAAAATGCCAAATAGCAACGGAATTTTCAACTTAGCGATGGAATTAGCGACGGAAAAATTATGTCGCTATTGACCGCATAGATAAAAATCAACGATGGATTTTTCAAAATCCGTCATTAAACGGCGATACAACACCGACGGGCCAACATTTCGTAGTTGCTCTAGTCGGCGAAGGACTTGGTATTCGTCAGCTGCGGTCGGCGACGGAAAATCAAGTTCCATCGCTGATTTTCGTTGTTGATGTCATGTAGTCCGTTGCTGATCCGTCGTTATTACGTCGCCATTCCATCGCTATTTTGCCGGAAATTTGCAATATTTTTCCTATTTTTTGGCAACCTAGTATAAAAAAATATGAATGGATATACAAATCTAGCATTTACATATGTCACATTGACATTTGATATTTACATATGCCACAACATACATTTCACACAAGGTGTTCCTCCAAGTTGGATATACAAATCCAACATATATTTCACAACCATAAACAATCCAAACACATTTAAAACCACTTCACAAGTTCACAAATAACCATAAAAAGTTCACAAACAACCATAAACACACAATCCACAAGTTCTCAAATTGTTCAACAATAAACGAAGTTCTAATCATAATGAATTAAGAGTCCTCACTCTTCCTCTTCTTGTTCCTCTTCCTCTTCCTGTTCCTCTTCCTCTTGTCCTTGTACTACTCTAGGGTGACATCCGGATGCTTGTTGAGATTTTCATAAATATAGTGAAGCGTTCTATTGCCCAACGAAACTCTTAACCTTTTCTTTGAACTCCTTATTTTCCAACCCAAGCACACGAGCATGCTTAATCCATTGACTTAACTCGAAGTTAAGTTTTACATTGTTGCTCTCGGATCTGCGTCATTTGGAGTAGTAGGTTTTGTTGATTTGAAGGACATGGACATTTTTCAAGTTTTTTTTGCCTCAAATCCAAGTCCATAAATGCGACCTTTCTTGTGCGCATTGACTTTTACCCATAACTCATGTTGTGAAAGGGGTGGACACGAGGATCCTCTTGTGAATTAGGATCATCGAGTACAAGGTTGAGTGGGTTGAGTGTTTTACAACTCTTTCCACTCTTTTTAAACTTTTTCTGCATAATATATAAATCTTTGAGGCATATAATTATCAAAGATTGTCAATAAAGACCTTATATTGAAAATTTTAAAAATTGCATGTATAAGGTAACTCACATAAATGGTGCAGGATTTACGGTCAACCCATCGGTTCTTTTTGGTCTTGTGAGTTCGCGAAAAGAGTTGAGTCGGTAAAGGAAGAACTCTTTTAAGTTCCTTTATCTAAATACAAAAGAAGTTATTAGAAATTCACTTTGCTAATTTGAACATGTTAGTAGTTGCATGTGTAATCATTAAAAGGGTATGTAGCAATCGCGATTATGGTTAGTTTATGAACCACTTTTCTTATATATAAATTTCTTTAATTTCTATATTTTACACTTAATTATTAATGTCATCATTAAACTAACCGTACCTAATTAATATAAATCAACTCAGACAAATAAAATTTATAACATTATTTCTACCTAATTAGTACAAATTAACTCACACACAAATATAATTTATAACATTATTTCAAAATTTACAACAATAATTTTATTTCTAATTTCACACAATTAAGCACAATCTATTGGTAAATTGTCAAAAGTTCAATAAACTTATAAATAAATTACAAACAATTGCACATAAATCACAAACATATACACATAAATTACATTTACTTCAACTTCAACAATTTCTTTCAACAAATCTAACCTCATATACCACAAACAACACAACTTATATAAATAAATTACACAATTGCACATTTTCTATTTCAAATTCATTCACAATGAACATTAATTTGCATCAAATTCTATAAAATCATCAATTTCATACTAAACAATTCAAAACCATAAATCCAACAACAATGAAGAAATCGAGTACCTTGAAGCACTTGTTAGGCAGCGGCAGCAACGACTCTCTCCTCTCCCTTTCTAGTTAGCTCCGGCCCAAATTCACGAATTGAGGGCGGCGGACCGGCAGCAGTGACAACGAGACGTCGGCATGGGTGGCGGACGGCCGACGGTAGGCGGTAGTGGACGGCGGACGGCGGACGGTTGGATCTCTCCCTCGCTCACTATCGCACTTCGCCTCTCTCTCTAGAGTTTCGCTTGTCTTGGTTTGGCTGAAAGGCCATATCCGAAATTTAAATCAAGTTAGTGACGAAACAATTCGTCGCTAACCTAAATTTTTTAATTAGCGACGATCGGCGACGGACTAATTAAAAAATTTAGTTTATTTATTTTTATTTATGTTTGGGTCGATTTGGAAATTTTTATTCAGCTAGTGACGGATCAACAACGGCATATTCCGTCGCTACTCGAGATAGCGACTGAACAGATGACGTAAATGTCCATCGCTATTTCTAAAATAGCGACGTAATTTCTTTTCCGTCGCTGTCCGACACACTTCCTACTTTTTGTCGGTTTCTATCGTTGATTCGATCGTTGGTTGGCAACAAAACTATTTTCAGTCGCCAATTTTCGTCGCTAAATAACAGTTTTGTAGTAGTGCATAAATCACAATGTATCAAAGCAAATGGCCACATGGCTTTTGATTTACTAAGAGGAAACACGGTACGAGTTTGTTTTGCTCGATGATAAATATCACAGACACGCTAAAGTATCTTTATTTGACTAAACACCAAACTCTGCTAATAAAGGAGTTAAACAACCGATAGATGGATTACCAAGATGCTTGTGCCAAATTTGGAAATCATCATGTTTGACTCGTAGCTGCGGCTGACTTCGATATGTCATGCTTAAGATAGTACACCCCATTTCTCGCTTCACCCGCTCCAATCTGCATCTTCGAGGTGAGGTCCTAGATAAGACATGATTGGTTCCAAAATATCATAATACGAGTTACTATCGTGCGTTAACCGATAAACCGAGACAAAGTTGTATGAGAAAGTAGATATATAAAGCACATCTCGTAAAAATAGTCCGTTCCCTAAATTCACGGTACCACTTTACGTGACTAACTCCACTTTACCATCCGGCGGTGAGATACATATGGGCTCGGATAATTTATGACGACCCATTAAAATATGAGCATTAGATGTCATGTGAAAGGAAGCTCTAGCGTCAAGGATCCATTCTATGCCATTTATGGAGAATTTACCGGACATTTTTTCCTTACTTTCTTTTTCTTTGAAGAAGGCGTATATGGCTTCCACCGAGTAGACATTAATCCTCCAAATTTTTCGTTGCCTCCACTCGCTGTTGCCTTCTCCTCCTATCTTCCGAGTCAAGTTCGCTATGTCGATCCCAGCCGCGTGCGCCATTCCTCCCACACCGTTGCCTCGGTTCGGATTTGCTCGTTGTGCCGAAATCGATCCGTGTTCTTGTTCCGGCTTCGATTAGACGGCTATGGTGGTCGATTTTGTCGTGGAGATCACCAGCTTCAAGTATTGACTTCTCATTGCTGAGCTTTTTCGCAATGTGTGCATCGAGGGCGATTTCTGGTTCTTCCTTTTCGCCGTTTGCCATGGTGGCCTTAAAGACGGCTCCTTCGGTGTTGTTCATCGAGTCTACCATCCGGGTAAGGGTCTTTTGCCTTTGTTCTCGAAGTATCATGGAGTATAGCTTGTTTAGGTTAGGTAAAGGTTCCATGTGAAGAATGTTAGATCTAACTATACCGAATTGGGTTGTATCGAGATCCATCGAAATTAATGGATCCTCTCGGATTCTTGATCCTTGAACAAACCGAATTCCTTTTCTTTCATGCACTTGCACGTTGGTAATTGTAAGTATGCATCGAGTTCATCCCAAAGGGCCTTCAATTTTGTGAAATATTCGAGTGATACTCGGTGTTACTTGGTTGGTGACTGTCAATTCTCTTCCGAGTTGATGCACACGAATTTCATTCCTTTGGGAATATCTTTCCTTCGAATCCGTCCATATTTCGCTCATTGGTTTTTACATAGACAATAAAACCGTGTAGGCTTTTGCCTATGATGTTGTAAAGCCATGCTATTACTATGGCATTACACTTCGCAGGCATGAACATCCGGGAATCATCTTCCGGTCTTGTCAAACTTCCGTCAACAAAAATAAGTTTGTTCTTAGCTTTCGGGGCATTGGTTGTAAGCTTGCTCCAATTATACTCCCGAGACTATCCGAATTACATAGATAGTAGGGTGATTGGGGATCATTGAGACTGATTTTTTTAGTCTTCTTTTGCCGTGATTTTTCGGTGGCTCGATACCGTGTAAAAATCTAGTAATATTGGAGAGAATTGTTTGTAATGCCCTCTCGCCTTGAAATCGTTACCGTATTTATATCATCGGAATTCTAATTTAGATACAAATATAATTTCCATACAAATAAAGTTCTAAGACTCGTGAGAGATATAAGTGCTCTCAAACTCTAATACGCGAAAATGCCATGACTTATGTTATAGTGCTACTCTAATACCTACTCATAATAGGATAGCCAAACATATAGTTGGATTAACTAATCCAAAAATATGACTAACGACTGAGCTCGATTAACTCTTAAGTTTGGTTCCAATTTTGAGCTCGATTTCGGTTTGGGTTTGGAATTTTGTCAAATAGAAATATGGGTTAACCTGTGTCGTTGCAGACCCTATTTTATTATCGTCCATCGTCATAAATTAATGAAAAGAAGAATAAATTATGAAAAGAAGAATAAAACGCCTTACATAGACATAATTACGTGTCATACCTGCACAGTGAGTCGGAGAGCGCCCGGAGGACGGAAATGGCGACGTTCTTGTCTTCGTCGCTTTGTTTCTCTCTCCTCTCAGCCATTCCGTCGCTGGAAGTTCTCGGTTTCATCATTCGATATCCCAGCAGCCTCTCATCATCGACGAATCTGCGCTCATTATCTCCCGATCCGTACTTCCAATGAATTCAAGCAACAATACTTTGGCATCGAGGTGACTAATTCGCTAAACTTTGATTCCAGAGTATAACCTCTTGATTTAATTGTGTTCTTATTAGCTTTTCTTTGACTTTCGGAGTTTGAAATTGACGAGAAATAGCAAACGATTTTGTGTCACTTGTTGTTCTGCAATTTGGTTGAAATGGATTGATCATCTGTAGTACTAGGAACTTCCACTACCAATGTTTTGTTGATTGGAGTTCGTATCTTTTTGATTCTAGAGAGAGAGAGAGAGAGAGAGAGAGTAGGGGAACAATCTTCTGTTCTGAATCATGTTTGGTGTTCTTAACTGTGATTTTTCACCAGAGATTTTTATTACCTCAAATTCTATCAGATTCGTTTGGTGCTTTAAAATGTAAAAGCATTTCAATTTTCAATGTCCTATAGAATTACCAATCATCAGCAAGAGCTACGAAGGCTATAGTGATTGTAGTAGCCATTCAATCCTTTCAATTTAATTAGAGTGATTGCTATCTAGATTGAGGGCCCAAATGTGTTGTGTTCTGCTAAGTACTCCATGTGGTTGGTTTAGTGGAGATAGTTCTCAAGTCTAAAGACTTAATCATGAGCTCTTGGCTCCAGTTGGGCAGGTAACTACTTGAGCAAGACCTCAAAATCTAGACATCCCTACCACTCCTTTATGAAGGCATTAGGACGGAATCACCATCACAGGATCAGTTGGTGTATGCTTCGACAGGCTGTGGAAGCAGTTGTGCTTATCAGCCTGAAAAGAATCACGTTAAGTCTTTTAGGCTCGTTTCCTCATCTGTGGAACAATCATATACATGGCCTTAGCTTTGTTTATATTGGATTTCCAGTGTGTAATATCAGATTTTTAGCTCTTAGACATATTGGAAGAAGTTTAATTTAATTGCTAAGTTGAGACCCATAGTAATTTTGTGGACTTGCAGTGGCCAAGAATTTTCAATAGTTGTAATCAGAATTGCATTATCGTTGGGTAGAATGGATTTTGCCTTGACTTTCTCCTTTTGTTGCTTACAGTGATATTTCTGTTTGTTTTATTTATCTTTTCTGGGGGTTGGAACCCGTTGCGGGGAGCAGGATGGATGCAATGTTTGATGAATCATCAAAGTAGGCTGTCACTTCATATTTTACTGATAGTAATGTTTCAGTTTTGGTTCTTGAACTGCTTGTGTTATGTGAATATTGAGTAGAAGGTCACTGCCTAAGTGTAACCATCTCTGTATCTCCTACTCTCTCTCTCTCTCTAACAAATTTACAAGTGTAACTATGTGGTCAAAAGGCATGTGAAGACAAACACAATCATTAAGTTGAAAGGAAGTGAGATAATAATTTGTATGACAAACTAAACCATCATTATGCCCTTAAAATGACGCATTCAGCCAGCCTTTGGGTCAAGTGAGATAAATTCAAGTTACTTATTAAATGCTTCAGTTTTAGTTGATAACCTCTGATTTACAATTTGTGCATCCTCTCAATTGAAAGCTGGAATCTTTGGCCCATACATCATAGTAGAACCTGATGTTTATTATTCATGGATCATTAATGTCAAGCTTCTCATCCTTCTCTTATTTAAAACCCATGGTGAAGGTTTTTCCTTGCGGGTGGGGGGAGGATGATGTGAATCTCTATAACTGGAAATTAGAAGTTCATGATTTATATATAAATTTATTATGTTTAGGAAATAATCGCATTTTTTCAATTAATGTAGTCTTGGCTTTTATTTATGGATTTTCCCTTTTTTTAAAGAATGTTTGTAACATCCACAAATCTTTTAGTTTTCGAAGTGGATCTGGAATAAAACTAGGTCATCAAATTTCGAGTGGTTCTCCACGCTTTAGAATGCTCAATGATGAAGAAATCAGATAATTTCAAATGACAGCAATCGATAGGAAAAGACATCCATATTTGATGGGCGAGTTAATGGCATCCTATGTCCACTAATGGCAGCATCGGCTGTGTTACCTTTCATAGTTCTTGTTATTCAGTGTACAGAATTCACTGATTTCATAAGATGGTATACTCGACTGATTCATTTTATTGGTGTAAAGTCATTTTATTGGAATCAAACAGTTGGTTATTTCCCTTGATATTAACTTGCGAGGCTGTTTACATTATCATAATCCTGGTATTGGTGGTTGAAACTATCTCTTACTCTTAAAGCTCTGGCATCACAATTGGCTATGGCTTTGTGTTTAAACTTCTCTGTATCTCAGGGATAAATGATTTATATGCTCATGTCACTGTGGACGACAAACTAGCCAAACAGTTATGTGTGAAGAGTGGTTTCACTTTTGAGAGAGGATTTAGCATCGCAAGCCAAGTTTCTAAGCTGGCCCCACAGTCCTGCTTATTTGATCCAAACAACCTATAAACAACAAATGCAGGTTACCTTTGTGCTCCTTTTTTTTTTGTTGGAACTTGTATCTTTTGCCTCATATATTTATTCATTTCGCTGTTTCAATGGAATCTCTGCCATCATCTGAATAGCTGATTTTGTTTTTAGATGATGACTATTACTAAGCAATTAGCTTACTTCGTCCTCTTAAATTTGGGAATATGTGACATCTATAGAAACCTCTGTTCTTTTTTACTCTTAATTTGTTTCCCTTTTTTTTTTCCTGGGTAGGGTGATTTTTTTTTTTTTTTTTAGGGAGGGGTGTTCAGGGGAGGGAGAGAGATACTTGAGGAAGCAATTAGATTGCCAATATGTTTCTGCAAGTAAAGGTGGTAGCAGTAAAATTAAAATGACAATAAGCCCCACTGTAGGATCTAATGAATTATACAGATGTTGGGTACAAAAGAACAGAAGTTTCAGTATTTGCAGAACTGAAGTTCATATTTTGTAAGTGATGGTGATAGCTTCAACATTTGATTAATGGTTGTCGCCCACATCTTGTAACGTTGATAATCATCGGCCATATCTAGCTTAATTGTTCCTCTTGTTGTTGTTAGCACAATCTGGTAACATGTGTCATACTCATCCCCTCCTGAATCCTTGTACAGCTCTGCATGCAGATCGAGGACCTGACCTGAAATGTCATTCAAGAGTGGTGATATAGTTAGTCTTCGAATTAGGAAATAGATTTCTCATTGCTATGCAGACCACATCTGCATATACCATATCGTTCTGCGGTATGGGCGATAAACTGATTTGAACATGGCAATATTGATCCTTAGCTCATTACTCAATATCAAAACCAAAAACCAATCTCAGTTCTGAAACATCCAAACCTATTTCAACCCAAGCCTTGATGTTGGGGATTCGATACTCATGTAGCACATCTTTAATATGTGTGAGAGTGTGAGTCCTCCCTCCCTAGGCCTTTGCTCTTAACTTGAGTGGGGTACTATAGCAGAGTTTAAAAAAAACAAAAAAACACACAAAAAAAAACAAAAAAAACTGAAACAACCTAAACCTAAAATAACCCAGCCTGGAACTGAATTCTCCTAAGATCTACCTGACTCAATAACTACTCAGTACTCATATGGGAATTGTTCAAACTCACCATATTCTTATCTATATTGACAGTAATTTTCCAAACAAATGCCAATAACCTGATGGACCTGATATTCTATTGATCCATAAACCTGAGTTTTATGAATTCGAAATGAACCATCTCTAACCAACCCCAATCCAAATGTGATGACTTGACCTTACCCAATTAAAATTACATTGACCTAAACCCAGTGCAAATGACCTCTTTGCCAATTCTAGTACCTAGGTACCTAGATATCTCAAAAGGTCCAGTTAAAAATGGTTGGGGTCAGGGTTGCTGGAGGAGAGCAACTTACATTCTCTCTTGCTTGTGATGACATTCAATAGATTACGTTTCTTTATGCTCATAATCACCTGCGGAGGTAGAAAATTGGATTCAGTAATTTGCTTTTCTGGTTGAGAACATCTATTTTCTTTATATTCCTGTGGATATTTAAAATTTTATTTCCAATTAGGGAATTCCCTTTTCAGTTCCAAATTATATGAATTAATCGGTCATATGAGCCAGCAAAGTCAGAAGCAGAGTGTTATGTTTAGCTTCAAACCTTGACCTCATTGTTTAGATGAATGGACACCAGCCTCACCATGCTCTTCCCTGTTCATTAGAATAAATAAAAAGAGAATTGATAAATATATATTCGACAAAGATGAGCTGCGGAACTAGCTTAATTGCAAATCTGGCTCCCAAAACAAAAAAGAAACGAAAAGAAAAAAAGAAAACATAATGTGCATCTTGTTGAGGGCTTTGCTTTTGTGGCAATTCATATATATGTGCCCTTATCCTACCAAATAACTAAACAGTTTTTGCTTGACATCTTTTGGGGTCTATCTCTTCCTTTTTTCCTTTTTTTATTTGTTTGGGGGAGTACAGGCAGAAATAATAGATTTCTTGGATGAAAGATGTGATTCTTGATTGAGACAGTCTTTTAGAGGCTTATTCACGAGATGAATCTTTGCCTAGTTATATGGATATGGACAATTAATGATGTTTATTTGCGATCTTTAGCGTCACAAATGTTTTAGGGAAGAATATCTAATCCAAGACATTGTGCAAAATGCAGACCCGGATTAATGGTGATGCAATTTGAGCCAAAATATATTGACCTTAACCAAACCAAAATCAATGTCAATTTTCATGCAAAATTGTTGCTTCTTTCTGGGGTTTGCCGGACAAGTTAATTAGACCAAATGTCTAGCAACCGGAAATCAACCTAAATCAAGAATGACATGATCCCCAAAGCAATCTAAAGGCTCATTCACCTGAACATGAACCAGTTGCTCTGACATTACCCCGAATTGCCGCGTTCAAAATTGAGATTCCAACCCAGCTTAAGCCCAAAAACCACATGCCAATAAGCCTTAGCTGGACTGGAACATGGACATATTATTCTTAGACAATCTACCAGGGATCAATCCTGGGTGGCAACATATTTCCTTGTTAAAGGACTTATGTGGGTGGCCTATTGGCCTTGGGCCTGGATGACCCCTCTCCCTTTCAAAAATAACCTAGAAAACCCCTAGTTTGTGACAGCAGGGCAGTCTGCTGACCAACCCACGCAAAAATAGAGGCCCAAAAGCCGCATCAAAGGAACTGTATAAGAGTAAAGTTATTATACCGTCAGCTGTCCTTATTTTGAGTATAGCTCCTTTGCAAGAACTGATGTGCATCTCTCCAAGTCCAAATCATCATCACATCTACCGTTATCCATTTCAATTGGCAAAATTGGTGAACCTTTAAGGGCCCTATTCTTAAACCCTGCTCTTGCTTTCAGTGTGGCTGCTCCTCTTAATGCTGTCATATATATAACAAGAAACACAAATGCCTTATTTAACTATGTTGAATTCTGTTGTTTTAAATATATAATACTTTGTTTAACATATATTAAATGCCTAGTATTAGTTTTATTTGATAGTTCACATACTTTATCATCAGTGGATCGACTCAGCCATTTTTCCCCCTTTGTTTTCTGGGTTTTTTCCTCCTCTTTTCCTTTTTTTTGAGGGGGGTTTAGAGGTTTAACATACGTACATGTTGAGGCAGCAGCAGTGAAGGTTAGGATATCACTTGTAGTTGTCCCACTCAAGGCTGAGCTGATCACATTGCTGAGTTGACCTCTTGTGGCTCCCATCGACTCAGCCACTTGGGCACATTGAGATGCCACTATGGCAGCTGCCGATGCCAAAGCAGCTTTCCTTGCTGGGCTCTGTTCGTGTTCAAGCTTGAGCTTGCCTTTAGAGTTCTCCTCGGCTATAGCTGCCAAAGCAGCTGCAAGACCAGCTATAGAGACAGCTACGTGGACTTCTGCTTTTTTAGTCTCTTATCTTCTTTTCTCTTCTCCTTCATCTCTTTTACCCATTTCTTTAATGATACATTGCCAAATGGCCTCCTCCAAGGGAACTGTAAAATTTACAGTTGGAGAGAAAAAGAGGAAATGAGATTGGTTTCATTTCGTGAGAGGAAATGAAATGATGTACTAGGTGATGGTAACTTTGGATCTTACCCATTTCTTTTGAAATCCAGCAGTGTAGTTTAGTTCTGGGTGCATTGCTTGTTGCATCCATATCCAGGACTGAAATGACAAAATGTGGTCAAGAGTAAGTAAATTGTCCATGTGATCTACGTCTATCTTGTTGTGGCTGTAGGTTAATTAGAAGATTGCTTGTCAAATAGAAGTTTTTATGCTAAGTGACTTGGTCTTTACCTCATTGTGTTTGATACTTGATGTTCTGACATGGTTAACAACTTACTCTTCATTTCAGGCCAGAAAGACAACATTTTCACAAAAAGGACAAGTGTGTCATCTGAACAGGTACTCATGTCAAATGCTTGTAGTGGACTGTTTGTAGCATAGTTTTTGAGTGATAAAGGGAAAATAATAACATCTTGCAAAAGGGACCTTGGTTTAATGTTTAAGGTAGAACCTCAATTGTGTTATGTGCAATGCTTTGAATCGGCTTAAAAACATGCAAGGAAACAAAGATACTTGTTTTGAGCAAATCTTATATTAGGACATTATTAATCGTACCTTTAGATCATTGGACTTCCATGGGGGTATGGACTTCATGAATTCTGCATCACCTGTATTTGCACTGTTTTCCATCTTCTACAAGTCCAAAAAACTTCAAGCTAAAATCATGGACTACCAAACAAACAAGCTAAAGACGATCATATAGTGGTTGTATTTAGATTTGGTTTTAGTTTTCTTTTTTTTTTTTTTTTTTAAATCCATAGAAAGAACAAGATAATCAGTTCTGCTTTGGAAAAAGTGTGTTCAAATAGGACATTGTAGCTATGTTTATACCATGTACAAAAACTGTATAGCTGTGCTAAAAGCTTCAACAAATCCAGATGAAACTAAAGACAACTTACCAAGCCATTGCCCTCAAATGTCATCATTGTAGTATTTGGGACAAATACTGATGATCTATCTTGTAACTCAGGTTGTAAAGCTTGAACAGCAAAGTTGCACCAAGAACGAGAGAGGAAGTCCAATGTTTCGGGATGAGCTTCAGAAACTGTTGGAAGCATGGGATTATTAGGATCCATGTTGCTTAAAGCTAATCAAGCTCAAAGAACATGGGCACTCCTACCTTGGTTTATATAGAAAAGAGTAAAGAGGAAGAGTGAGTTGGTAAGGATACAAAGAGCTCTTGATATGATTGTTCCTTATGTCTTCACCTTAGTGTATTATATGCTTTAGATTAGTTAACACTTAACAGCCTGGTCCAATGCCAACAAAGATATCTAGAAAGTAGCTCAATGGCGTACTTTATTTACTTGGCAAGTTAATGAGTAAGGGAACAGGGCATTCTCTCATTATCATTAGAATCACTTGGACCAGCTAATTTCCCCTTCTTTTTTTGTTCCTTTGAGTATTATAAGAACTTAAGGCTTAGACCTGTTTAAATGCTTTGTTCAGTTGAAAATTGGGTTGGGATTTAAGATTAGGTTGTGCTAGTTTGGTTTTGGATCTACCATTAGTTTGTGCAGCAAAATATTTGGAGTTAAAATCAGGTTAGCTCTATTTCGGGTATTGGGTCGAGTATCGCGATGGGTTATTTGAGTCAAGAAAGTTGATCTGTCACTTTTTCTTGGTACATTGAGTTGCAGGCATGGTTTTCATTGTATGGATTGAAAAATTGAAAATAGATTAATTTCACTTGGTTCGTCAGTCCTACAAGAAAGATCATCATCCATCAGTATACTTTTACTACGTTGGTTAAACCTACAAGGCAGAAAATAGATTAAACTGATTGAAACTGTATAGAACCGTCAACTTATGAGATAATTCTTGGATGTAGTATATTAGGCTCTGTTTGATTTTAATAAAATAGATTGGAAAGACAATTCAAATGGAAAAAAAAGTGAGGAAAAAAATAGGGAGAAATTGATTTTTCTTGCTTGTGTTTAATTCAAGGAAAAATAGAGGAAAAAAATTATAATATATTTTCAACCTCTTGTCCATCTATCATTGCTAAGGAGAGAAAAGAGAAAATTCTCAATATCTTGGTTAATTGAAACCTTTCTCTTTTCTCCCTATCTATCTCTACATGAAATTTTCCTTTCAGTTTTGTTTTAATTTTCTATTTTTTTAATTTTCTAAGAATCAAATGAAGTCAGTAAAGTATTTCTGAGAAAAAAAAGTCTCATATGTAAATATCGGTCACATTGTTGGTTATTTTTATTCTTATCTTTAGCATGCTCTTTCATGCAAAATTTATTGAGACGGTGTAAAATGTATAGATCCCTACTAAACCACCCGTTGGTTTATTTGAATAGAAGAAGACCTTTCATTCAACTTGCTTTGGTACTATATAACATGTCAACTCAATCCAACTAAACATTTTAGTTGGATGTTTATGAGTGGAAACCAGTAACTTTACACTGTAAAAGCCTTTGTTGATGGAAAAAAGAAAACAAAATCTCGTTAATAGCATATGTTGATATGAAAAATCTCCATATCACGTGTAGGCCATGAATTGGCTAACATAGAAGGGAAGTAGTATGTGTACTAAATTAAATTGAGCCCCGTTTAAAGTATGAAAATTTGACAACCATACATAGAAAGTCTCAATTATGAGTGACCACTTATTGGTACAAGCGTTATATGGGAGAGATCTCTCAAAAATGCTAAACCAATAGCTTTTGCACCTTCTTCTTGGCATTTTCAATAAAAATGTTATGAAATCAATGTTCCTGGAACAGATAATGGGAAATTATAGGGATGTGATTTGCATGGTTGGACAGTATGGAGGGGGCAGGGGATGGGGTGCTTATTGCTTAAGTATAAGGTGCCATATTAGATTAGGTGCTTGAAATGGCTGATTATATTGCAAAGTATTCGTTGTGACTTTAAAAATTGTGTTAAAATACCAAGTTATTCCAAGATTTTTTGGAAATGAAGAAAGTCAATGAAAAAAAAGTGAGAAAAGGTGACTAATAAGGACAAATTGATAAAGTACTTACTAATAAATATGTCATTGAGATAGTAAAGTAATAGATATTAAAATGATAAATATTATGAAAGGGAGAAAGTATTTATCAAAGCCTCGACGGGTTTTTAGGTGGTAGCCTTGCTTATGTTGGGGCATAGGAGGTATTATATCGGCTAATAGTAGTAATCGACTTTGTCATTGTGTTAACGTTTTTTCAACTTCTTTGAAACTCATTAATAATTAGGTTTTTAAGGTGGTAACCTTCTTTACATTGGGGCATAGGAGGTTTTAGATAAGTTAATTTTAGTACTCGACTTTGCCATTGTTTTAACGTTTTTTCAATTTCTTTAAAACTCGTAGTTGATTAAAAAAATGGAGGGGCAGGTTTTCCATTTATGAGTGAATTTTATATATGTATCCATACAAAATTATTTTTCCCTTTTATTATATGAACTTTTTTATGAGTAATTATAAGATAACTATAATTAAGTATAATTTTGTTCACATCAAATACGATTTTCTTATTCTTGTTAAATAGTAATATAAATTACATTCTATGTATTAATAAAATATTAAAATTCATTAGTATTACAATTGTTTATTTTGTAGAAATTTGTATCCTTCTATTTTTAATAATAATTTGCTTAATCACTTATTTATGTTATATAAATAATTATTATAGTAATATCGTAGAGTTTTTGGTAGTTGAATAGTCCTTGTTTTAATATAATTTAATAATTTATTTTTTTACATGATAAATTATATTTATTTTTTCTATTTATATAATCATTAATTATTTAATACATAGTCTTATATGACAATCTTATGTGTTATTCATATATAAACTCTACCGATTAGTTCAAATTTGACCATAAAATCAATAAATTGAGCTCTCCTCTCTTTTTACCAATCAATAAGTTGTACACATTTAATAAAATTCAACAATTTCATCAAATATTTGACGTATAAAACTTCAAAAACCATATTTAGCAACCTATTCGAAATGATAAAATGGTTTATATTTTTAAAATTAAAAAAACTGAACGATAAAATTAGGAAGAACCAACAATTCCTTATCAATTTCAAATCATGTCAAATCAAATATAAGTCTTCTATCTATTAGTCAAATAGTTTTTTTCTTTAAATTTGTTGTCAGGCTTAGGTTGACAGCTTTTCACTCTTATGAACATGGATATTATGAGCCTCTTTGAATTAAAAAAAAATCATAAATAGAAACGAATATAAATAAAGGGAAATAAAGAGAAGGAATAGAAATGAAAAGAAATAATTAATAAAAAAAAAGTAATGAACAGAAACAAACAAAAACAAACAGAAATAAAAAAATAAAAAAAATAATTTTTATATAACTTCAAATAGGCCCGACATTATATTCACATGAACTATAAAAATTAAAAACCCAAACTTGATAAATACTACTTTTAATTGGGGGAAACGCCAAAAATTCTACTTTTAACCGGAAAAAAACGCAGAAAATTCAGTGATCATTAACCATTAGAATATAAAAATATGTTGTTGTTTCACATTGGTAATTAAATAAAAAAAATAGGATAAAAATAAACTAATCATTGGGACAATTAGATTGAAATAATTCATTTTTTTACATGAAAAGTATAACTTTTAGGGAGTATTTTTTTGGCAAATCACCTTCGAGTTTCACCACCTTTTGCTCACCATGAAGCTAATTTAATAAACATGAATAATAGCTCGTTGTACATGTTTAACTTCTTTTAAAAATCGGTAGACAAGTTAGACTTAATTTATCATATTACATACTTGATTTTTCTCAGTCTTACAAAAGTTAAATCCCCCAAAACAAATAATATCCCCCTTTCAGCTAAATTAAAAGGAGGAACCACCAAATCTAGTATCTCGTTATTGAAGTGTTCAAAAACACCGTCCACGTCTGTTTCTCAGTAAGTTAAAGGTGGTCAATACTCAATAATGCTTTGACAGAAAAAAAAAAAAAAACCTGACTTTTAATTATACATGTGCTGAGTTGATATTCGATAATTGTGAGGTCAAACATGGTATTAGTCAAGGACGGGGATTGATGTTTGATGTGCCATTGTCCCCTGCGTGCATAGTACCGTCCATGTCCGCTTCTTAATTAGTCAAAGGTGGTCAAATTCAATGGTAATTTGACAGTAAAAATCTCACTTTAATCGTACATAAAATCCCTTTTTCGGATAAATTAAAAGGAGAAACTACCAAATCTAGTATCTGTCATTGAAGTGTTCAAAAGCCTTGTCCATCTACTTCCTAGTGAGTTAAAGGTAGTCAATACTCAATGGTGATTTGATAGAAAAAAACCTCACTTTAATCATACATGTGCTGAGTTGATATTCGATAATTGTGAGATCAAACGTGGTATTAGTAAATGACGGGGATTGACGTTTGATGTGCCATTGTCCCCTAGGTGCAAAGTAGTACTGTCCATGTTTGCTTCCCATTGAGTCAAAAGTGGTCAAATTTAATGGTAATTTGACAGTAAAAACCTCACTTTAATCATACATAGTACATTTGTTGGGTTGATATTCAACAATTGTGAGATGAAACGTGGCATTAGTAAAGGATGGGGGATTGATGTTTGATCTGCCATTGTCTCCTGCGTGCAAAATAGTACCGTCCACGTCCGCTTCTCAATGAGTCAAAGGTGGTCAAACTCAATGATGATTTGATAGAAAAACCTCACTTTAATCGTACATGTGCTAAGTTGATATTCGATAATTTTGATATCAAACATGATATTAGTAAAGGACGGGGATTGATGTTTGATCTGCCATTGTCCCTTGTGTGCAAAGTAGTACGTAGTTTCTCCAATGAAACCATTTTATATAAGGGGTGATAGAAATTTGGTTTTCGGCTCTTTTTAGGTTGGACGCATCATATGATATTTAAATTTTAGCGAAAATATTTGTTAGTATTGGGTATTTTCTAGTCGGAGAAATTGGATAAATCTAAATTTGGGTTACTAGGAAAATTTTTGTGTCCGAATTTAAAATTCGAACGGAAAATTCAAGAGTAGATCCATTTTTTTTTCCAGATAAAAGTAATTTAGATAATTGAGAATGCGATAAAGTTTTGCCAACCTTATTTTATAATGTGGTTGATTGCCGTGAGTTTAACAGTAACATTTGTTTAGTGTTGGATTAGAGGCAACTAAAGTCAGTCCGACCCCATAGTGGGAAAAATACTCACCTCTATTGCTGCTTCTTGCTTGCTTTCTTGGCTGGTACTGCCTCATGTAAGTTCGGGGATAGCTAATTATCCCCGACGGGGAATGGGCACCGGACGGAGGCAGAGGCAGAACCCTCCAAGGCAGCGGGGGCGGAGGCAAAAGGAGGGGTATGGGGGATATCCTTGCTCCGACCCGGCCCGTTACCAATCCTCAAGGTATCAAAACAATGATGAAGATGTAAAACCTTGAAAAGAGGGCCTAATATTTTTGTAGACTTTAAAACTTTAACAGCTTTAGGGCTAAATTTAAACTAGAAATTGGGGTTCGAAGTATCAGATGATCAAAATAAATTAGATCATAATACCCAGTCATTATGACCATGCATGCATTTGGGGGACAAAAAGATTTAGCTATGGAAATGTTTTTTTTTTTTTTTAATTTAAGAATAATATACTTGATTGTTATAATAATTATGTCTTTTTATTATTATTAGAGTAATTCATATTTCGGCGGCAAAGATTGCCTATTTTGTTTTTTAAACAAGTTGATGGCTAATGCTTTGCAACCTAAGTTTAAAATTTTGGATTGAATTTTATTTAATTACTTTAATTTTTTATTTTCATGATTATGAAGAAAGTAATACTCCGTATTGAATGATTAAAGACATTACGATATGCATTGGGTCATTTTTTGGTTAGTGTATCAACTAGCTAACTTAACCAAGCCAAAATGTTCGATTATTAGGTTCATGAAAAATCATGAAAGATATGCTAAATTGGACTACCTCAATCCTTAAAGCTAGCTTCATCATGTGTATTCAATTTAGTTGGATAATTGGTTAATTTCTTTTATCTTTTTAAAACTTTTCTTTTATTAAGGTGGCATAAATAATTTTTTTCTTTTTATATAGTAAGTTTAGATACTCACTGAACTCTCTATTTCATAGGAATCCAATGGGTCAATATTTCAAAGAAGGGTGGAATATAGGCCTAGGATTTCACTCACTCCACCTTCTCAAAGTTGAGAAAACGAGGCATCCAAAACTCGAACCTTAAATGTGTGTAAACTGAATTAGTTTCCAATCAGGGCATAACTAATTTAAGTTACTTGTTGAGATAAACTAAACTATGGACTCATCATCGATAGCCAACCCACTTGAGTATAAGCTACCCCTCCCCCCAAAACCCCACAAAAGAAAAAAAAAGAAAAAAATTGAATTGCTTGATGGAAATAAGGTGGCTTTTGTGATGGCCAATTAAAAGAAAGATTACTTTTTATCCCTTAAAATGTCCGAAGTTGATTGAGGAACACTTTAATTGAAATTGATAGTTGTGTGATATGATTAGACTCATGTGATTAGAAAAACTTGATGAAATTTGCAAGTTTTTGAATATAATTTGAATTTGTGGGGTGTGTGAAGAACATAACCCCACTTTATGATAATCAAGATATGGAGGAAGCAACAAGGATCAAGTTGTTGGTCTGCTTTTGTAGTTTTGTTTAATCTAAGTTTCCTCTAAAGTTTGTTTAACTTTTCTACTATTGCACGTTTCATGTTGTAGTTAGCCACCAATTATATCATATTATATATCATCATACACGATAATGTTATTGTGTGGTCGGTTCTCTCTAATTTCTTTAAAAATCTCTCATCAACATCGACTTGTTCTACTACTTTTGTAGCATTTACAAGAATGTTCTTCAAAATAACTCTTTAATTTCATATATATATATATATATATATATATATATATATATATATATATATATATATATATATTATGTAGTTTATGATAATTATAATTATAAGATAGTTTTTATTTTTATTATCGTACTCTCATATAATCTAGAAAGATAAAAAGAAAAATAAACTTACAGTTACATTGATTATATCAAACTAAATGTTAGTAATGACTGGTTTAAATTGACACTTATACCGAGCATTTATAACGATTTTCAACTCATTTCATTTTATTTCATCTCATTTCGGTTGTAACAGTTGTAATAGCTCAGTAAACGCTATATTATTATAACTAGTAATCATATTATTATTATTATTATTATTATTATTATTATTATTATTATTATTATTATTATTATTATTACTACTACTACTACTACTACTATGACTTTATTTAAAATGGTATTTACATCAGCATTTATAATAATTTTTCGCTTATTTTAGCTCGTAATAACTATAATAATTAATTATTTTAGGCCATTTTAGCTATAACAACTAATTTTATAGTCATTTCAAATAGACCTTAAATCATTATCATTGGTTGAAAGAACATTTTCACTCTTTTGTTCATTCCAATCGAGCAATTCAATTTTTATAAATTCGAGCCTTCACTTTCACCATTTTAACCATCATATAAGCATTACAAAGGACATGTCACATACAACATTATCAAATCGATATTATGTATCATATAAGATCATATTTATCGTATCGTATCATATCATATAATAAACCTTGAGTACATGAGTTGTCCGGATAATAAGTGGTCTCATGCAATTGGTTCAAGTTCCACGAATGTGATATAACTGATTGTATTATTCATATTATTTTAACCAATTTCCTATATTCATTATATGAATAAGAATTATTAATTTAGGTTAATTACACCTAATACCATCTTGTATAAGAAAACATGCACCATGTTTCTCTTTTGACTAAATTCATGGTATCATACATATAAATCACATTTTGTGTAGATTCATGTATAGAATTTAGAAACATACAATGATGCATGGGCTATTTACATATCATTTTTCTAATTATAGAACAAGATAAACGTATTTTCCAATTTATAATATTTTTATTTTTGTTACAATAATATCATACTAACAAACAAGCAAGCAGTAAGTATTACCTCATAAATAAAAAGTTATATTTTACATGAATTAAGTGCAAATGTTGTAAATTTATGACTAAAACTATTGGATTGTTTCGATTTACCTTATTTTAATTTTCCCCTTTTTTAATTCTTTTCTTAGATAACTATATTTGGTGTGGACTCATTGCGGTAAACATCAACATGAACACCACATGTAGGTTCAAATTATATGGTAGTTGTTCAAGTTCGAATATTGTGATTGAAGAAAATTTACGATTGGAGAGCTCTATTCTTTATAGGGGTCAATAGTAACTCTATTCTAAAGAAATAAAGGATCAAAAAGGTGATTGTCAATTGTGTCAACCGGTAGCATGTCTAAAAGAATTGGTACCTAATATCTATGAATTTAAATCTTACCTACGTCAACCTTTTGCGCCTCATTTATAAAAAAAATAAAAATAAAAATATCACCATCGAATATACAATAATATGTTAACTTCTTAACCAAAAAAAAAAAAAGAAAACTAAAAACGAAATATCCATAGTAGTTTTGTCCTAAAACATTATATATATATATATATATGCTAATACCTGTGTTTATGTTTTATCTGTTGAATAATTAATTAATATATATTGGAGTATGTTGTTTAAGTAGTGTCTTGAAGGCCTTCTTTAATGTATAACATTCTGGAGAATAAAGAATCTGGAACAAAATCTTCATGGGAACAGATTCGATAATTTATCAGTGATGCGATTGTCCTCCCAAAACCCCAGCAAGCCTCGTGTTTGTTGATATCATACTCATACTCATTTATACTCATACATGTTCTTCTCTCTCCTATTTGACGTGACTAACAACTTTGTTTTAGAGTTCATTCAGTTCTAGTCTAACATCACTACCCATTTCGAGCTATGTGTCTAGTATTAGTATTTTAAACTTTTCTTCAAAGTATTCTTCACGAAAATATTTGGGTCGGGTTCGATTTGTTTGCTTAATATTGCATGTTGAAGATACTTAAAAGTTTGTTGAGGCGAAAGAAAATATATCCCATACAAAAGATAGGAATGAGAAGTGGGTACTTTATACATGTGATGTGAGCTCTTTAAGACTCTTTGAATAAGACAACCTGGGGGTTTGGATTAGGTTTTTGACCTTTTATTATTATCCTATAATAAATTGTTCATTTCAAACTTATACGTACAATTGTTCATCTCTACTGTTATCCAGTTTTCTTCAAAGCCTTCTTAATTCATTTCTATTATTATCCGGTTTCTTCAAGATTTTCTTAATTCATTCCGTATATTGATTTTTTAAATTATATCATTTTTTATGGTGATTGTTCAAATTATATCGAACAATTCGAGTTCAGATTACTTAAGTTAAAGTACACTTTTTTAATACATGTTTCAAATTAGATAGCAAGTAGACATGGCATCTATGCCTTTGTAGTTCAGTTTACCATAACCAGCACTAACTACAAGGAACTAGGAAGCTGAAGAAGTGATCATCATTAGCCATTGTTGCCTTACATTATACTCTATTTATTTCACAATATATGTCACTTTAATTAACCTTTTTATTTCACAATTCAAATTACATATTAATGACAAAATTACCAATTTTGTTCTCATTAAATATTTTTTCTTTTCTTTTGATTGATTTTCTTTATTTTCAATCAAATTTTTGGATAACCTAATCTTTCAACACAAGTTATATATTTTCTTAATATTCCCTCATATCTGAAAAAATAATTAGTATTTAAAACGGAGAGGGTAGATCTAAAGTTAAATGAACTAATGGCGCTTGGAAGGAGGTGAAAAAGTTGTGGAATTTAAAAGGAACTAAAAGTTAGAAACATAAAGCTCAATATATAATAATAAAAAGATACTCAGTGCAACTCTACTTTTGGTGTAACTATTTTTAGGATCCCAACTTATTAAAAAATAATTATAAAGTATATAATCTTTTAATATAATAAATTTTTAGAAACTTATTTCATCTTTTATTTATATAAGAAAACCCTTATTTTATATTAAAAGAAATAGTTGTCCTTCATTAAAATAAAAAATTAAAATTAAAGTAATACTAAAATATAATGAAATGATGAATAAAAAAATAAAAAATGATATAAAAATATATAAAAAATTATAATAACGTAATTTAGCAAAATTTTTATAAAAAGTTAAAAATTACTTTATTATATTTTAAAAATTTTATTTATATTTTTATATTTAATTTATTTTTAAATTTTTTATTTTAATGAATGATAATTATGTCTTTTAACATAAAATAAGAATCTCCTATAAAAAAAATTAAATAAGAATCCTAAAAATTTATTATATTAAAATATAAAGTATTTTATAATTATTTTTAATAAGCCGAGTTGCTGAAAATAGTAGTATTAAAAGTTGAGGTACTGGTGAGTAATTTTTGCATATAATAATCGAAGTAATTTTTTCTACAACTAGAGGTAAATACTTGTGAATAAACTTGAATACAATGTTTCTATCAGAAAAAAAAAAAAAAATCTTGAATACAATAACCCCGTATACATAAAGTTGGAAACATAAATTGTGACACATCAACGCTTTTTTTTTTTTATTTGTTAGAGTGAGAGATCAAACTTTAGTTATTTTTATATTAATTTTATTAATATAAATAAATAATAAAATATTAAAAATGGATGATAACTTTGTAACAATATAATTATTCACTAATATAATAATCTTATTTTACTATGATTCAAAAAGACCTTTCAATACGATTATCGGGCGACATGCATGCGAGTGTAATGGTAGATGGGACTTTTTTTTACTACGGTTCATAATCGTAGTTAAAAATATCCTATTACTATGGTTAATATCCAAAACCGTAGTAAAAGATAACCTATTAATACATTTTCCGGAAAAGAAACGTATTAATAGGTGCATCTATATTATTACGATCCTTTCTCTAAAACCATGCAATAGCTCTGGGCCCAAATCTCCCCTTCCCCTTTTGGTCAAAATTTTAAGGAGTGAACCACTTTTTACTATGGTTCTTACCTAAAAACCGTAGTAATAGGTTATTTTTAGACCTATTATTACGGTGCTTTGGTAAGAACCGTACTAATAAGTCTGAATTTTTTTATAATTTTTTTTCGTACCCCATGTACAATTATACAACCAGAATATATACAATTACATTTTGCAACCGCAATAATTTACATAGCAAACCACCAACAAGTATCACTTGTTTCACAACAATTTACACATTTTGCAACCATAACGATTCATATGAATGATTGTGCAAACTTTCCGCAAAGTATATATATATATATTGTATGTGAGATAATACAAGGAGTAGAGCAATAGGAGATGTAACTAGCACATATTTACCTAAAGTGATGCTTTTTAGTGGATTTTAAATACCGAATTGATTAGAAAAATCTATAATTTTGTTGTTTTCTCCCTTTCCATTGGAAAACTTAGTCCTTTTGATTCTCATCGAATAATGATCTATTACAGGAAACTTGAAGGCTAGAAATACCGAAAAGCAATCTGCGAGTCTATCGGAGACAAACAAAAATATGGTTATCCATCAAAGGAAGAATCTGGCATCAACCAAAATTATCGGAAGTATTGTTTCAAATTGCTCATCCAACCCTCTCTAAGCTCGGCCAGCACAGACTTGTATATAAGGGGTAGTGCACGCGCTTCTTTCCCGGAAATACTATGACTAATGCTTTAAAGTTAACTTTACAATATATTAACATCAAATGAACATAAAAAGATAAATTTAATTTTCATAAACAAATGTAACAAAGGTTGCTCGGAATTAAGTACCTTTCGGTATAATCAAAATTCGGTTGCGTGACAATCACTTCCATGTATTAATAGAAGTCACATTCCACGCTCCCGACTGTTTGTGACACTAGAATAATCAAAATAGATCAAGGTAATGAAAATAATAATTTATTAATAACTATTAATGGTCACGTATGAAATCCGAAATGGATAACTAAGTTATACAATAATGGTATTACCGAGTTGATATAATTTTATAGTTTATGCCCTTTTTTCCACTCCTTTGTACTCGATCTTCAATATATATGCCCTCCTGATGGCCAACCCTTAGAAACAATTCTTCAAATTTAGTATCCTCATTTTCAACAGGAATTCCCAAGGAGAAAGATATGGTCTTCTCAACAAACTCACACACATCTTCACCATCCCCACCAGACAATGTGCCTCTTCCCCTAAAAAACAATGGACCACTTATCATTACCCGGGTCCTCAATGTAGAACACTTGTCTTGGTTGGGATGCCATAATGAATTGATCCCCTTTATGTCCTTCTCTTGTAAGATCGACCATTGTAAATCTCATCTCATTAACTCGGATACCGTTTTTATTCTCAATCCATTTGCACTGAAAAATAGGCTCATAGAAGTCAACATAGTCTAGCTCCCATATATCCTCAATGACTCCATAATACGACATTTTAGCTTCAATGAATGTTTGTCCTAGGAACTCGAAATATGAAATGCATGAGCCTCTAATGTGACCCCACTATTTTGTACGGTGCTCCAATTGTCCTGGTTGTTTTTATAGAAAGAGAATCAATTGATGTCATATCCACGGTAAGAAATAACATCTAACTAGGGCCCTCAAGCTAAGCTTACTATTGTTTGCGAGATATCTTCTTGTAAGCTTCCCCATTGCCTACCGATGATTCTATCTTTGAACCGGTTGACAAATGTGCGATTATGATGAGCCAGTACTCCACGACCATTTCTTCTTCAAGACCTTGTCTCTTTATGAGAGATTTGTATTCATTAATGAATGACTCGCATTTCTTCACTGTTTTGAAGAATATAAAAGATGTGCTTGATTCCTCATATCCTCGATCGATTGTTTGAATCGTTGGTCCTAGTTTTCCTCGCCTAGCGATCTTCCTTATAAATCAATGTTTAGGAATACCAACAACTTTCATTTAGGGGTAGTATTCACAACGTAACTTAACATACTCCTCAACCGTGTACGCCTCAACAATACACCCTTCCAGATCGGTACCAATTTCTAACATACCCTTTGAATGTTTTCATAAAGTATCCAAATAGGTACATCCATCGATAAAAAACTAGATTACGGAATCATACTTCTCTCATTAAATAGACAACTAGGTGCACCATGATATCTAAAAAGAAGGCGGGAAGTACATCTTAAGTTAGCATAATGTAACGATCATCCAATTTCTCTAATTCAATTACTTTGGTACATATGGCATTGAATAAGAAACAAAGTCTTGTAATCGAATGTCCGACATGTTTCGACATCATGGATCGATTAACAACCCGTAGATTTGTTGCATTAAAATATGACAATCGTGAGATTTGAGAACGACTAGTATATAATCATACATCAAAACGAGTCTACCGATGTTTGAAGAATATCACTCGTGGCAATTTGAGTTTCTTTAAGGTTTCACATAAATGTTTTTTTTCACTTCTACTCAATGTGTAAGAAGCCGGAGGCAAAAATGTTTTCTTCCCCTTTGGTTGTGGTGCTATATCCTCACATATTCCCATTTCACGCAAATCGAGTCTTACTTTTTCTCCGTCCTTGGTCTCTCCCGGTAGGGCTGAGCAAAAATTTCGGGAACCCAATTTCGAACCCGAACCTCGGTTCGGATCCGGCGGGTCCAGTACTGCACTCGATTGAACCGGGACCGGGTCCAAATTTTAGGACCCGGTTGAAGACTCGATACATCTGCTCAACACATTTCGAGTTGTATTAAAAGAATCGGGTATAAGAATCTCTTACTTATAGAGTTTTGATTCCAAGGCATTCTCTCGCACTTTAGAAACTTTTCGCGTAATATAGTGTATTGACTCTAAGTGATACAAAGCATGTACTTCATGAATTCTTGTCTGTCTCTGTGTGACTCGTAAAACGACTTTGCTTATCTCACTCGGTTCCGAGTCCCTCATTGCTTAGATTTATTCGCATGCCGAAAAGACTAGTTTTCCGCTCGGATCCGATTTCATGTTATAAGTTCTATTTTGTTAGAGTCAGCGCTTCTAGTCTTAAATGAGCTTAGTCTATATCGAGTTATTTCACTCGATATTGCTTATGTAACTTGATTCATCGCTTAGACTAAGTCGGATGGAATTTTGAGTTTTATGGATATTAGACTCGTAAAATTCCATTCCTTTTCCGACTCCGGATAATTAGTTGGTTAATCATCATAATTATTTTATTATCTCGTGTCTAACCTTGGACCAAAGTATTTTATACTTTGAGAACCAAAGTTGATTTACTTTTGTAGGTTATTCAAACGAGGATACACTTTTTGAAATACAAAAGTAACCGGCTTCAAAACGTCAAATCACCAAGCAGACATGACTTTGCATCTTCTCCGTACTCAGTCCCAGAAGATTGTGTCGTGGCTGTCTATTTCCAAATATGGAAAACTGGAACGCTAAGCTTAACGGTGGTTTCCACCTTATTCTTCAAGGCACCGCCGATGGTTTTGGGACTTCCAAGAGAGTTAAACCGTTGTCCAACGATCATTTCACAACGGATACTTTCCGAGTGACTCGAGAAAGTCATTATCAACTGTCACAAAGGACTCTCAGTCAGCGAGATGAAGATAACGGCTACTCGCCCGGTCATCTATAAATAGAAGCCAACTAACAAGACTTGAAGATTGCCAAAATTATTGTTAATACACGTACTTGACCAAAGTTATTGTATTTACTCTCAATCTTCTACTTACAACTCCCACTCTGTAATTCATTACTTTCGAGTTGTAAGGTCTCGTACTTAGTTACAAACACTTTCTTACTTTCTCTGTAAGGTCCCTTGACTAAGCCGTAAGGGTTAACTCAGCTTAGTTGTCCCTCTCTGTAAGGGTTATCTCAGCTAGGAAGTACAAGATCGGATAAGGGAATTTCGAGTCTAGGAAAACTTGTAAAGAGTTGTCTAAGGGAGCAACTCGAGTTCAGTCAATTCACGGTATTTTATGGACTCAAAATAGTGGATTTGACTTCGTGCTTGGATTAGCACGGTCCATGGTTTTCTCGCCCCAGGAGGGTTTCCACGTAATCTCTAAGTGTTTACTTTCGAATTCATTCTAGACTCGGACAGCCTCAAAGCCTTTGCTTAATTTGTCCCTTTACTCTTGACAAGCATTTCGAGTCCATACTTTTCGACTCAGCTTTTGACTCAGAATCAGTTTCGTCTCTTCTTTGGCAAAAGAGCTTGAATTTCTACGAAAATCCTCCATCACCCTATTCACCCCCTCTAGGGTGACTCGGACTCTCCTCGAGCAAACCTTCAATTGGTATCGAGCCTCACCTTTCGGAAAGGATCTAACCATCCAAAGGTCTGAAGATCAAATGGCTCGTAACAACGGAGAGTTCGATGAAGGAAGATCTTCCAAGCAGACCACCAAAATTCAAAGGATCAAATTTCGTTCACTCGGAAGAAGCTCATGGAATGTTTCCTCTTGGATCACGATGAAGATGTATGGGAAATCTACAACAAGGAAACTACATTCCAATGAAGACAGATGAATTCGTAATCATCCCCAAGACAAAGGCCGAGTTGACTCCGAGCGAAGCGTAGAAGTTCGAAAGAACTTCAAGGCAATGAACATCCTGATGTGCGCCATCAGCTCGAAGGAATATAATCGAGTGTCCGCTCGTGATTCAGCCAAAGAAGTGTGGGACACACTGGTCAACACTTATGAAGGCACAAGCCGAGTCGACAAGCGAAGATTAGTCAATATCTTCATAAGTATGAGCTATTCAAGATGGAGCCGAAGAGAACATTACTCGGATGTTCATTCGATTCATCGCGATTACCAACAATCTCAAGTCTTTGGGTAAGAAGATTACACACGAAGAAATGTCCAGTAAAGATACTCGAAGCCTACCAAAGAGAAGGTAGGGTCCCAAGGTGACTGCCATAGAGAAAGCTGAGAACCTCGTCACTCCTAAAGCCGGACGAATTCATTGGGAAGCTTCTCACTCACAAAATCCACCTGGAAGAGGAGGATGCCGAGGGCAAGCACTAAAAGAACATAGCACTCAAAGCCTCGTAAACCAGAGAAGCGTAACCGAGTTCCTCCGACTCGTAAGAGGATCCCGTGGCACTTATTGCTAGAGGCTTCAAGAGAATGATGAAGCACAAAAATGGGATAAAAGGCCAAAAGAAGAATTCTACGAGAAAGATAAGAGGGACGAGAAAAGTAAGTATTCTTCTCCTTCAAAGTTATCTTTAACTAAGAATTCTGGATGTTTTGAGTGTGGCAAGAAACACCACATAGTCAAAGACCGTCCAAAAAGGAAAAGGGACAGAAAGAAGAAAAAGGCTATGATGGCAACATGGAGCGATGAGGACTCATCGGAAGATGATGAGGAGTCGGACGACTCAAAATGTCCGATGGCAATATCGACTCGGAACCCGAAAGAGAGTCGACTCGGACTCGGACAATGAGGAAATAAATCCTCAAGAGGTAATCGAATACTTCCTCAAATTCTCCAAAGCTGATTTAGCTAAATATATATTTACTTTGGAAGAAAAGTCCAATTCGACTCTTCTCGGTTCAAGGAACAACTTGAGTCAATTTCTTCGAGAGCATATCTTTGAGAAATGAATTGGAAAACCGAGACTCACACTCGAGAGAACTCAAGACTAGTACTCAATCCAATGAGACTAAGTCCGAGTTACGCAGAAAGAAAATGAGTAGCTAAAGCGTAAGCTCATTGAGTCTCAAGATCTGGTTTTAAAATGCACTCAAAGGTCGAAAAACCTTGACATGCTCTTAGGATCTCAATGTGTCTCCTTTAGAAAAGAAGGTCTTAGTTTCAACAAAGAGGAGGAATCCAATTCCTACTCGGAATCTGTTTAAAAGGATTCCGTAACCGTGAAGTTCGGGAAAGTTGAGCATGGTCCAATTCACAAAAATGAAGGGAGGACTAAGCCCATAACTCGTTTACAAAAAGAAACCATTTTCTCCAGTTTCAAAAGGAAAGGTTTTCAAAAGAAAAGAGACACGGACTCGGTTCTCTAACGGAAAGACTCGAGAATCGGACTAAGCCGAAAGTCATTCAAATCTGGGTTCCGAAAGCCTTCTTCCTCATAAAAGGACCACAGTAAAAAATGTTACTCGGGTTCGTTAGAGGAAGTGAGAAGGGTTAGATTCTCTCTGTTTTGCAGTCACTCGAGAAAATATCAAAAGGACATCGGTACATTGACGATGGATGCTCACGCCACATGTCGGGAGATGCAGGACTCTTTTCCGAGTTGGAAAAACATAAAGGAGGAAAGGTCACATTTGGAGATGATAGCAAAGGCAAGATAGTTAGGATAGGCAAGATTGGCAAAGGATGCAATCTGGTCGATCCAGCTTTATCTTGTCAAAGGATCAAAATACAATCCGCTCAAGCATCTCTCAATCGTATGATAAAGGTCAAGAGGTAAGATTTACTCGGACCAACTGCTACATTTCTGATGTTACCACCAAGGAGATCAAGCTCTCGGGTAAAAGATCAGGTAACACTTACATCATTCCTCTCTCAACCCGAGTCGAATTTATCTTGCTTAAAAGCATCTCTTCATGATGACTCATGGACATGGCATCATAGATTAGGCCATATTAACATGCATACTATCAAAAAGTTGGCATCTCATGGTCCGGTTAGGGGTTTACCTAACTATGCTTTTGAGAAGGATAAAGTTTGTGAAGCATGTACAAGAGGGAAACAAGTCGATCATCATTCAAATCTCTAAAGACAGCTTCCACATCCAAAGTGCTTCGAGCTACTGCATATGGACTTATGTGGTGAAATCCTCGTTAAGAGCCTCGGAGGTAAATCATACATATTTGTTATTATCGATGATTATTCACAATTTACCTGGGTGTGTTTTCTTAAGCACAAAAATGAAGCGTTCAAGGAGTTCAAGCAAGCTCGTAGAAAAATCCAAGTCGAGTCTCGGTCTCGGATCCGAGAGAATTCGAACCGACCATGGAAGAGAGTTCGACTACTCGGAATTCTCGAGTTTTGTGACAAAAATGGCATCTCTCACAATTCTCAAGCACCAAGAACTCCTCAACAAAATGGAGTAGTAGAGAGAAAGAACAGAACCCTTGAAGAAATAGCAAGGACGATGATGATTGAGCACAACTTACCTTACTATTTCTGGGCCGAGGCAGATCAACACAACCAACTATACTTTGAATAGATGCCTCATCGGACCCATATTGAAGAAAACACCTTATGAGCTCTACAAGGGGAAGAAACCGAATATTTCCTATTTCGGACCATTTGGATGTAAGTGCTTCGTTCACAACAATGGTAAGGATTACCTCGACCAAGTTTGATGCTCGGTCAGATGATGGTATTTTTCTCGGGTTATTCTTTTCACAAAGCAAAGCTTATCGCATTTTCAATAAGAGAACTAACAAAGTGGAAGAAAGCATCCACGTTGTGTTTGATGAGCATGAACAGGAAAAACCAAGCAAGTCTTCATACTCTGAATTGAAGTTCAGTAGAGATGATGATGAAGCCGAGCCCACAAAGACTCAAACTCAACCGGCTCGTAATGAAGTGACTCGTAACGAAGTGACTCGTAATGAGACAACTCAAGAGCCCGCTCGTAACGAACAAGCTAATGAAGAAGGTCACTCGTAACAAGCTTCTAAAGATCAGGTAGCTCAGCCCACAAATCTCATGAATCGAGAACCGGTAAAGCATTCAAGTTTACTTCTAGTCATCCACTAGAAAACATAATATCCGATATCAATAGTGGGGTAAGAACTCGTTCCTCTCTTCAAAATCTGTGTGCATTCACTGCATTCATTTCATTAATCGAACCCAGAAATGCACTGGAGGCCCTAAATGAACCTCGAATGGGTAGAGGC
The DNA here is from genome assembly GCA_021018815.1 of Talinum fruticosum. Classification (NCBI taxonomy): domain Eukaryota; kingdom Viridiplantae; phylum Streptophyta; class Magnoliopsida; order Caryophyllales; family Talinaceae; genus Talinum; species Talinum fruticosum. The sequence goes on along the minus strand of JAITYX010000080.1, from coordinate 34,343 downwards.
CATGCAAGAGGAACTCAATCAATTTGAAAGAAACCAAGTCTCGGACTCGACCAATCGACCTTCCGACCATCCGAGCTATAGGAACCAAATGGGTTTTCAAAAACAAACTGGATGAGGGTGGAGTGGTAGTCGAAACAAGGCTAGACTTATGGCTCAAGGTTACAATCAAGAAGAAGGAATTGATTGTGGGGAAACATTTGCACTCGTTGCCGTAATCGAAGCTATTAGAATATTGTTGGCATTCGCATCCAAAGCATGCATATTAAATTATATCAAATGGATGTTAAGTGTGCATTTCTCAATGGTTTTATTGAAGAGGAAGTCTATGTCGAGCAGACCTCCGGGTTTTGAAAACTCAAAATTTCCAGATCATGTTTTCAAACTTCAAAAGTCTCTTTATGGTCTTAAACAAGCTCCCGAGCTTGGTATGAAAGACTCGAGCAATTTCTTGGTCCAAAACGATTTTAAAAGAGGTCAGATCGATAAGACTCTTTTCATAAAAACCAAAGGGAAAGATTTCCTTATTGTTCAAATCTATGTTGATGATATTATCTTCGATGCAACTAATGAATATCTATGTCGAGAATTTTCCGAGTTGATGAGTCGAGAATTCCAAATGAGTATGATGGGAGAACTCAACTTCTTTCTTGGTTTACAAATCAAACAAGATAAAGATGGAATCTATGTCCATCAATCAAAGTATACCAAGGAGTCGCTGAAGAAATATAAACTTTAAGATGCAAAGCACGCATCTACACCCATGAGCAAGCAAGATAAAGCTTGACTCGGACGAGAAAGGTAAAGCAATAGACCAGAAACTCTATCGAGGTATGATTGGATCTTTGCTATATCTTACTTCCAGCTCGGCCCGATATAATGTTCAGTGTCTGTTTATGCGCAAGATTTCAAGCTAATCCGAAAGAATCACATCTCACCTGCGGTGAAGAGAATATTCGGATATCTTGCAGGAACTCGTAACTTAGGTCTATGGTACTCAAGAGACTCGTAACCGACTCTCACCGGATACTCGGATGCGGACTACGCTGGATACAAAGTTGACCGCAAAAGCACTTCGGAGCTTGCCAATTTCTAGGTCAATCCCTAATATCTTGGCACTCAAAGGAGCAAAACTCAGTAGCTCTATCAACTCGCTGAAGTTGAGTACATTGCAGCTGGAGCATGTTGCGCTCGATTCTAAGGATAAAACAACACTTGAGAGATCTTGGAATTTCTTTCAAATAAGTTGCAATCAAGTGTGACAATCAAAGTGCAATCAGCATCACCAAGAATCCAATCCAAGACTCAAAGACAAAGCATATTGAGGTCAGATATCATTTCTTACGAGACCATTCCGAGAAAGGTGATATTGAACTTGAGTTTATTCCTACTAATATTCAATTAGCTGATATTTTTACTAAGCCTCTTGGTGAAGATCAGTTTAGTTTTATTCGGAATGAGCTTGGTATGTTAAATGCATAACTATGTGATATCTTTGTGATAATCTCATTGCATGATTATGTGTTATGTGTTTTCAAATTTTTTTAAAATAACCATTAGCTCAGCTTGATCCAGGTGATACTCGGGTTAGTAGTTATTTCTTATTTCGAGTTACTCGAAACCATTCCGAGTCATACTCGGACGTAGAAAAAATTTGGACTTCAAATTTTCCGGAATTATCTCTAGATGAGTGGAGAATTTCGGACTATATTTTCAAAATCGTTTTCTCGAGAGAGAGAGCACTCGTGATCGGACGATAGCCGTGGATCTCAAATTGCTAGAATCTTAACCGTTGAGAAGCAAACCGTCACACCGGTCTACGATGATCGATGGACAAGCCGAGTCGAACGGAGTTATACTTAACGGATAGTTGACGGGCGTGTATTTCTTTCTATAAATAGCGCCTATTCATCTTCGTCTCGATACTCTACATTTCTCTCTCTCTCTCAAACGAAACTTTTCGCGGAAGATTTCTACGTACACGAGTGATCTTTGAACTTCTTCAAGCATCGCAAGAGGCCATCTCAAGTAAGTTCGATCGCTCTCATCTCTTTCTTCTACTCTTTTTCTTTTGCTCTCGTCTACCTACTCTTTTTTTCTCCTACTCAAAAACTTCATCTTTCTCTTCTCTTTCTCACAAAATGCGTAAGAGAGGTAATCATCCCGACTTTCGTGTCTCCTCCTCCTCCAAAAGGCCTCGCACCAAAAATCCAGAAAGCTCAACCCCTCCAAACCCATTGTCACCCGAAGCATCTTGCGATGGACGACAAGTTCTTCCCTACAACCAAATTTTCTTGGTTGGCTCACATACAAACCACCGGAGCATATAACTTTCTTTGCTTCAGCGAGTTCATCTATCCCGAACTCGTTTCGAGTTCTACACTCACCTTACCTCCTCTCGAAAATGTTCTAACCTCCGGGGTTCGGAACATTACTCGTTTGAATAAACACCTCTCTCCTTCATCGATTGTTCAAAGTCTCCTGTCTTTTCTTGAACAACAACCCCATTCCCTTCATTGAAGTCACCGACGACTTCTTTAAAAAGTACGCCAAAGAGTTCCCCGAGTCACGGAAAAACTTTTCAGTGACTCGGTTGAAGTTAGAAGCACGCCTTCGTGCTTCCTCGCTGATGAGAACCTTTTTCTCTCAGCATTCGAGCAAGGAGAACCCCAACTCCAAGCATCTGAAAGCTCTATTTGACATTCTTGAGGGCTACGAAGTAGACCTCTTCCCTTCAATAATTGAGCAAATGGCAGCTGTGCCAGCTCAACTCCAAACCAAGAAGAACACCTCCCTTCCCTTCGGTGCTCTTCTCACCCTTGTCTTCAAGCAATTCAAGGTTCCTCTCCCTCGGACCCCAATGCTGTATCCGAGGTTGCCGTTGTTGTCGGCAAGAAGGAACTCCGAGGGTACGAATACTAGGAAACTCAACCTCGGTGTCCGGGTACACAACTCGGAGCCGAGGCCTCCTTTTCCACCTCGGACTCGAAAGCAGCCCCTCTCACTCTCCCCGCCCCACTCGTTGGTGCCTCCACCTCAGGTGCCTCCAAATCTCTCTCCGCTATTTTGTCCCCCGTTTTCATGGACAAAATCAGCTCTGTGTCCTCTAATTTCAAGGACTCCGCTCGGCTCTTTCAAATCATTTTATCAGTCCTTGTTCATCCACCAAAAACCGCCCAATCCCAAATCCGAGAGCAGCAGTCTCGGTTCTTGAGATGAGGGAGGCTGGTGAAGGAGGCTGGTCGAGCTCCTCGGAGAAAGAAGGTCCAAGGTGAGTCGGGACCGTGGCGACTCGGACGCTTCTAAAGCGTCTTCGAGCCTGTGTCCGACCTCCTCAAGCAACGGGGAGGAAGAAGAAGTAGACAACGAAGAAGCAGATGCCGAGGAGCATGCGGCCGAGGCAGCTCCGTCTCGGGCAAGTGTAGGAACACAAGGAACAAGCAGTGGGAACTGGCTGAGGGTCAAACCGCTCCACACGCTCAAGTGGTAGTACTCAGCTCGAACAGCGATGCTAGGTGGGTCGAAGACCTGGCTGTGCTACAACAACATGTAGTGGGTCGCCAGAGCAGCCCCTCCAGCCTTCGAGGTCCACGAGGAGGAACCCCTAGATCCACTTGTTCCGGGTCGGCCACTCGAGCCGATCCCTTGACGGCAATCCCGGTTCTCCCTCCGCCGCGCTCAAGCACATCGTCAAGATCGTACCAGTGCCGGCGCACCTCCAATCCCTCCGCTTCCACTCAGGCATCCCCTTCTCCCTCGTAGGCGCCATGCACCGAGTCACAATTCCTCGATCGCGCGATTCTTCTTCTTTCGAGAAATTTTTACTTCTTTTGTCCGGACATCCAATTTGTACTACTCGTTATTTTCTTCCCTTTTTTTGTTGTTTTTGCTGAAAGGCAAGGGGGAGAATAAACTTAGAAACATTTTTGTTGTCTTGTTTAAGGGAGCCTTCCCTCTCATTTTGTGTACTCTCTTTACTTTCAATGAATTAGTGCTTTCTCTTCAATTCTATCTGCGTTTACAACAACCATTTACGAGTTAACATTATTTCATTGTTAAGCATATTATATTTTATGCTCTAATACATTAAGTTTACTCTTTTGACTTCATGCGCAATTATCCAAAAGTAAATCTTTTCACTGACAAAGTTTACGTCTAAGTATGGAATGCATTTCATCAAAAAGGGGAAATTGAAACCTCGGACACTCGCTCAACACATTTCGAGTTGTATTAAAAGAATCGGGTATAAGAATCTCTTACTTATAGAGTTTTGATTCCAAGGCATTCTCTGCACTTTAGAAACTTTTCTGCGTAATATAGTGTATTGACTCTAAGTGATACAGCATGTACTTTATGAATTCTTGTCTGTCTCTGTGTGACTCGTAAAACGACTTTGCTTATCTCACTCGGTTCTAAGTCCCTCATTGCTTAGATTTATTCGCATGCCTGAAAAGACTAGTTTTCCGCTCGGATCCGATTTCATGTTATAAGTTCTATTTTGTTAGAGTCGGCGCTTCTAGTCTTAAATGAGCTTAGTCTATATCGAGTTATTTCACTCGATATTGCTTATGTAACTTGATTCGTCGCTTAGACTAATTCGGATGGAATTTTGAGTTTTATGGATATTAGACTAAGAAAATTCCATTCCTTTTCCGACTCGGATAATTAGTTGGTTAATCATCGTAATTATTTTATTATCTCGTGTCTAACCTTGGACCAAAGTATTTTATACTTTGAGAACCAAAATTGATTTACTTTTGTAGGTTATTCAAACGAGGATACACTTTTTGAAATACAAAAGTAACCGGCTTCAAAATGTCAAATCACCAGCGAGACATGACTTTTCATCTTCTCGTACTAGTCCCGTAAGATTGTGTCGTGGCTGTCTATTTCCAAATATGGAAAACTGGAACGCTAAGCTTAACGGTGGTTTCCACCTTATTCTTCAAGGCACCGCCGATGGCTTTGGGACTTCCAAGAGAGTTAAACCGTTGTCCAATGATCATTTCACAACGGATACTTTCTGAGTGATCGAGAAAGTCATTATCAATCGTAACAAAGGACTCTCGGTCGGCAGATGAAGATAACGGCTACTCTGCCCGGTCATCTATAAATAGAAGCCAACTAACAAGACTTGAAGATTGCCGAAATTATTGTTAATACACGTACTTGACCAAAGTCATTGTATTTACTCTCAATCTTCTACTTACAACTCCCACTCTGTAATTCATTACTTTACGAGTTGTAAGGTCTCGTACTTAGTTACAAACACTTTCTTACTTTCTCTGTAAGGTCCCTTGACTAAGCTGTAAGGGCTAACTCAGCTTAGTTGTCCCTAACTTGTCGGGGTTATCTCAGCTAGGAAGTACTAGATCGGATAAGGGAATTTCTAAGTCTAGGAAAACTTGTAAAGAGTTGTCTAAGGGAGCAACTTAGGTTCGATCGGTTCACGGTAGTTTGTGGACTCAAAATAGTGGATTTGACTTCTTGCTTGGATTAGCACGGTCCGTGGTTTTCTGCCCCAGGAGGGTTTCCACGTAATCTCTTAGTGTTTACTTTCCGAGTTTATTCTAGACTCGGACAGTCTCAAAGCCTTTGCTTAATTTTCCCCTTTACTCTTGACAACATTTACGAGTCCATACTTTTCGACTCGACTTTTGACTCAGAATCATGTTTCGTCTCTTCTTTGGTAAAAGAGCTTGAATTTCTACGAAAATCCTCCATCACCCTATTTTTTGTTTGGCTTGAGTACCTTTGTGACAATAAGCACTATATAGTACTTGACTCGATTTGTACCTTATATATATGCAAAAGCGATAGCTATATTATCATATATGTTAATTCATTTCTCTATTTATTTATATAGCACTGACTCGATCTGCACCTTATATAGATATTCGATAGCTTGTTGATAAGTAACATGCTTGATTATGAAGAGAACAAAATATTTGCGACCAGAGTCTAATTAAACTATTCACCAAGTTGATCAATTTGGACACTACAATGAATAAGGTAGCTAATTTTTGGCTTGAGTGTTTTGTTGAAAACATCCCCTAATATATTGAAGTAGATAAGATTTGAATTAGTACCATGATTAAGATAGTCAAGCTCCATCGCTGTCTCGCTGTCTACCTTGATTAGTCTTCCCGAGCATGTACTTTGTGCTCCAATCATGTTGGTGTTTGACTAGTTGGAAAGGTCCATATGAATGACATTCAAACTTAAAAATCTTTGGTTGAGATATGTATTGTAATTCAAAGAATAATAACGTTTCGTAGTAACTTTTTTAGATAACTTAACTAACATTCAATCTGTTATTTCAATAATTCATTATTATTAATGTTTGATGAATTAATGGCAGGATGTCAAAATGGAGGACACTGAAGAACATATCAATTTGGAAGACTAAAGTGATGCAACTTCTCATACAGATCAAATCTAAGAAACGGGGTGTGAAAGTTGATGGCAAGAGGAAGTCCCCATATTGGGATCACTTTGAACACATAATTAGTCCAATAACCAAGAAGACCGAGAAAGCTAAATGCAAGTATTGTGGCAAGGTATTATCTGCCAACCCTAATAATGGGACCTCTACTATAAGAAAACATTTACAATCATGTCCTAAGTACCCTTTCAATGTGGATAAAAAGCAAAAAAATCTTTACGTATGTAGAGATCCACAAACCGAGAGTGTTATCTCTCAAATTGGACATTTGGCCTAGAGGCTACTAGACTTGCTGTTGCAAAAATGGTTATTATTGATGAAATGTCCTTTTCATCGATTAAACATGAAGGCTTTAGGTTGTTTATTAGTGTTGCTATCCCACAATTTGCAAACAATGTTCCATCTCGCTTCACCGTTGCTAGAGATTGTAAAAAGGTTTATCTTTGTGAGAGAGATGCCTTGAAATGTATTTTAGGAGGTTTGAGATCTAGAATCGCCCTCACAACTGATTGTTAGACTTCAATCCAAAACTTGAATTATCTTTGCTTGATTGCACATTTAATAGATGATGAGTGGAATTTGCATAAAAGAATTTTAAGTTTTAAGTTGATGGATAGTCATAAAGGCAAAGAGATTGGAAATGTTGTGGAGAGTTGTGTTATTGACTAGGGTATTGAAGACAAACTTTCTTGTTTGACTATTGATAATGCTAGTTCCAATAATGTGGCGATTGGTTATTTGAAGGACAATCTTGGTGAGAAACCTATTTTAAATGGTAATTTTTTTCATATGAGATGTGCAGCTCATGTCTTAAATTTGGTTGTAAGGGATGGTTTGGCAAGGGTAAAGGGTTCTATTCATAACATTCGAACTGCAATTAGATACATAAGGAGTTCACCAGGGAGATCCGCATTGTTTGATTCACGGCGCTAAAGTTGTGAAAGTCCCTTGTAAAGGGTCTTTGTGTTTGTGATGGAGAGCAAGCTACTAAGGGCCACAGATTGCTAGCTAAACTACAAGAATGGATAAGCTTGTGTGGAAGTCAAACTTGGGCACCTAAATCTTCTATCCTAGTCCATATGGTACAAGCTAAGTCCGGGCTTAAGGAACCGTGAGCATTGCCATTTCATGTCAATTGATACATAAATAAGTTGATACTTAAGAGTTGAGGCTTAATAAGAAAAGTCAGTCCAAAACCGAAGGGTCCATATTCCAATTATCAAAATGAAGCATCAAAGGAAGAATACTAGAAGAATCCAAGAGCACTAACTTTAGTGGAAGAATCTTGTGTTGGACCAACCACAATTAAGCTTGAGCAAGGGGTAAGCAATACTTGGCCTAGAATCACTATTCAATTCCGGCCACATGTTCCCAAAGCTAGCTTGGAGGAGGAGAAAGCTATAGTGTAATCTTGGCCTTTGATCTTGTAAATACACTCTTAGCCTTTAGATTATGCTTAGCTTTAATTTGAGCATTATAAATACATCATGTATTCGGTTATGCAAACCAACTTTGATATTGAATAAAAAACGAGCTTGTGAATGCTCTTTCCCTTTGAAATTCTCAATTGCTTTATCTAAGCTTGGCATGCTTAGTGGTGCTCTATTGAGTCCGAGAGTCTAGCTAGTGGTGTTATCTGTTTCTAGCGTTAGCCTTTCGGTGCCTCGAGATTCCGAAGGTGGTGTTTTTGTATCCTTAAGGGCCTTGGTTTTATCCGTACTACTTTGTTCGTTTAGCACTCATCAGCCTCACCCTCTTTTACCATCCACAACAATCCCTCTCACCCCCTCGGTCCCTTGCTTGGCTATACATTAGTTTGGATGTTTGCACAAGGTGGAACTTTACTTTCCTTATGTTGAGCATGGCTTTGAAATTTGAAAAGGCTTTTGAAAGGTTTAAAAATGATGATTCCAACTATGAGAATGAACTTGGTGAAAATGTTCCTACGAAAAGGATTGGGAGAATGCTCAAGTTTTGGCAAAGTTTTTGCAACAATTTTATGAAGCTACTAAGAGGATGTCCGGTACTTTGTATGTTACTGCAAATTTGCATTTTCATGACTTGTTAGGCATACTTACTAATTTGTTAGAATGGGAGAAGAATTCATGCCCTAATCTTCGTGAGATAGCCTTGGCGATGCGTAAGAAATTTGACGATTATTATGGAGATTGGGCAAAGACTAATCTTATGGTCTTAATTGTTGTTGTGTTTGATCCCCGCTACAAATTGAAATTTGTTAGGTTCTCTTTTAGGAAACTTTTTCCTAATGACCTTGGAAAAGCGGATAAGGTGTATGATCGTCTACATAATGTGCTTAAAAGCTTGTGTGTTTCATATTCTTTTTCAATTAATGTTGAAAATGATGATCTTGATGGTTCTCCTTCCCCCATTCATGTTGATCATTCAAAAATGTCTTTGAACAATGACACTCTTAAGGTGTTGTATTCTCAATGGACCGATGGTCGGGAAAATGATATTGAGGTAGTTGAAAGAACTGAGTTGGATGTGTATCTAGATGCCCCTCGAGAAAAGGTAAATGTCGCTTTTGATATCTTAAAGTGGTAGAAGAAACATGCCGACACCGATAAGGTGCTAACTGTGATGGCTAGGGATATTCTAGCCGTGCTTGTTTCTACTCTGCGTCAAGTGAGTCCGCATTTAGTACATCGGGTCGAGTGTTCGATTAGTTTCGTAGTAATTTGGGTCTCAAAACTATGGTGACTTTGATTTGTGCTCAAGATTGGTTGAAGGCATCTAAAGTTTGCATTGATATTGAACAACTTATGGATGATGTGGAGAAATATGAAGCGAGTAATTATATAACTTATGTTACTATATGTATTTTGATTTTGATATTTATAATAATATGTTAAATCATGATTTCTAACCTTATCTTTTTATTTGATGTGAGATTTGGGCGATGGAGATATCACTAAAATTGATAACATTATGAGCGATTGATCAAGACTTCATCTAATAATCCATTTTCCTTTGCTTAGGTATCATCATAATCATATTATATTTATCTCATTTCAGTTAGTTTGTATTTTTACTCAAACATTCTTTCTTATTTTTTTGTGTTACTTTGATAGAATCTAGAGTTGAGTAGAGACTCTTTTTCTGTTGGGCACCAAGTTGTGGATTGAGATTCTCTCTTTCGTTGTTGATGTTGGATTATTTGAGACTCTTTTTTTGTTTTTTTCCATGATATTTTTAAGATTTAAACTTGTAATTTGTTATTTGTTTTGCATGTGGATTTTTATTGTTAATGTTGGATTATTAATTATAATTACAGGATTGTAAAGCAAAGCAAATAGTTAAAATATAGGATAATTATTGGCTAAAACTTTACCTAAAAAAATAGTAAAAATTATAAAAACTAAAATGCTATTTGGAAAACTAAAAAACAAAAACAAAAAGGCAACCGGGTACCAAGTCCCGAACCCGGCAACCTGGTCCAGATTTTGGACCCGGTCAAAACCGAGGGACCAGGTCCGGCCAAAATGACTGGGTACCCGGTCCTGCTCACCCCTATTCCCGGTATGTTCAAGAGAGTGCCAATGAGACTTTCACATATGTTTTTCTCTATATGCATGGCATCATGATTATGTCTCACATACAACTCTTTCCAATATCAAAGATCAAAAAATATTGATCTCTTTTTCCACACATTATTTTTGGATTGACGTTGGTATGGCTTGCCGAACTCCACATCAAGATTCTTCACTTGTTCATAAATTTTATGTCCTGTTAATGGAGTTGGAGCAGAATCTATCTCGGTTTTACTATTAAAATCCTTCTTTTTCTTACGATATTGATGGGAATAAGGAAGAAACTTTCGGTGTCCGAGATAGGCTGTCTTCTTTCCGTACTTAAGCTGATAAGAGCAAGTACCCTTTGCACAAATGGGGCACGCCTTACGGCCTTTGACGGTGTAGCTTGGACAAGTTTCCGTATGCGGGAAGTCATTGATTGTGGTGAAGATCATAGCTCGCAATGTAAATTGACATTATGCATCAAAAGCTGAAACACATTTATCTCACAAGAGTTTTAAGTACTTGCGCTTCATACACAACAAGGATGGTAGGTTTTAGATAACCAAAAGAAGGGGCCAAGTGTTGTGCTTGCTATTAAGGTCACCACGTGTGTTTATTCCGTGCATACAAAGACCGAGATGTAGATTCCGTACCTCCTTACCAAAATTTGGGAATAATGTATCTTTCTTCTTCCACCGAGGAAAATCCGCATGGTGACGTGGCTTGTCATTAGAGATTCTTCCATCGGCATGCCAAGTTAAGTTCTTGGTATTATTTGCACTAGAAAACTAGCGCTTAAACGTCGGTATTATCGGTAAGTACTATAGCACCTTTGCAAGAGGTCCCTTAATACTCTCTCGACCAATGTTTTTCATTTTGTATCGAGGTACACAACATTAGGATATTCATGGCTATGTGCATGTTCTTTTTGGTACAATATGCACTCAATGGGGCATGCATGTATCTTCTTTAACCCTATGCCCATAGGACACACCATCCTCTTCGTCGCATATGTACGGCTGAGAAATACATTGTCTTCCGAGTGTATATCTTTGAGCACATTCAACAAGTTCGTGAAACTTCTGTCACACTAGCCATAAGATGTGTCAAACTATCATGCTAAAATAGGTGACTTTTTACAACCTTAGGGCTCAATCATGAGGAGTTAAAACAACGTAAACATGAATAGAACATGGACTCTTCATTTGATTTGGATGCATGTTCGATGACAATCTCCAAAAAGTTGTTAATACCATCACGATATTTTACACTCCACCTATCGCTATAAACCCATGCTTGATCCATACCTCACCTTTAAACACGAGAAGCAATTTACCTCATATAATTCCAAAAGTAAGTACTTTCATCATTAATATTACACCAAATAATATAACATGAGCCTAAGAATAATATGACCCTAGATTGTGTAACAAAATCTTATCATATATTTGACAAAATTTTAGCAGCATTTCCCTTTAGTCCTTAAGTACAACATACGAAGACGAAATGACTAATATGTATATCCTTAGTCCTTCAAGGATATACACATCAAACCCAATGTTATCATAATTGCACTCGAGAGAACAAAAGGGAAATGAGCATCGTGAAATCTTGTCAAATGTATGATAAGATTATAATACCCATACAAACTATTATCATATTATTCTCAAATTTTCCAACACGGAAAATTCAAAAACATATACATATCAAGCTAACATCATGAGTGTTATACACACATTTATGCACGTACCGTCACCAAGGATAACTTGTTATGTACAAATTTTTGAACGGATTCTCCAAACTTATGAAATGCATATGATAATTATAAAAGCATAGATTGGTAAGCATAATAAGCACAATTATATGCAAGTAAGCTTACTTTATATTATCCGATTCAAATGAATTTGGCGTCGGATTTTAACGTCCGATTCGAATCGATACTTGTTTGAGTCAAAAAGTCCGATGCAAATTTATATTATCCGATGCTAAAAAGCATAATTTGGGTGGAAAACTATTAAAGAAATTTGGTGTCGGCAGGCTATCCGACGCTAAACGAGTAGAAGTGCGACGCTAATAGCGTCCGATCTAAGTCCAACACTATTTAGCATCGGCTCCCATATCTCGACGCTAATCCGACGCTAAACTTGATTAGCGTAAGACTTTTTTATGATTTAGCGTCGGATTTTATCCGACACTAAATGCGAGTTTTACTATAGTAAAGCATCCCATTATCAAATAACATGAAAGTAATAAGAGGTTATTTAGTAAATTCCTCTTTTTCTTAATTGGTTATCACTACTACGAAAACCACTTTAATGACGGGTCTTTAACGACGGTTAAAAGGATAAACCGTAATAAAAAATAGACTGGTGGCATTTTTGTAAATAAAGTGATTATTAATGTACATATGACGACGGTTCAAATAAAGAACCGTCGTCAAAAACTTTGATGACGGTTCTTTTAATTAAACCGTCGGTTCTTTATTTGAACCGTCGTCATAGCACTAAAAATATTTTAAAGAACCCTAATGCTTCCTCTCTTTCTCCTTGGCCGCGTCCTTTTCCCTCTCTCTCTCCCTAATTTTACTTGACTCAATCCCTAATCTTTCTCTCTCTCCCTAGTTATCCCCAACTAAAACCGAGACAACGGGAAAGAGAGAGAGAAGCTAGGAGAAGAGAAGAGAACTAGACTCACAAGCGGAAGGAGCGAGAGGGTCGGAGAAAGAGAGTGAAAACGAGTGGAGGAATCAAGAGAAGCGAGACGGAGGTAGAGGCGGGACCAGAGAAGCGAGAGAAGGATTGAAGGCAAAAGGAGGAAGAAGAAGAGAAATAAGGCGACTCGGGTAGGTAGCGAAACCGAAGGGAGAGGACAAGAAATCGGGCCATAAATAGAGGGAAGCGAAAGACTCGGAGATTGACTGAGCGGAAGGAGAAAGCGACGAGGAGCGAGAACCGGAACCAGAAGCAAAGATAGCGAAAGAGTGATAGAGACAGAGCGAGAAGAGGAAGGAGAACGAGAGGAGGAAAAGGAAAGCAAGAAACCCTAAATCAAATTTCAGTCAAACCCCAAGAATTGAGGTGGGTAATCTCTTATTTCACTCTCACTCTAAATTTCCTAAATCGAATTAAAAATTAAAGATTAGAATCTGAATGGGCTAAATGTCAATAGAAGCTTATAATTGTTAACAAGAGTCGGACCATTGTTTGTGTGGATAAGATGAAGAAGCGGCTGAAGGAGATAGAGGAGGAAGCCGTTGCTCTTCGACGGATGCAAGCCAAAGTTGAGGAAAAGATGGGCATTGTTCTAGATCTGTAAGAGGAAATAATTGGTTTGAATTTCGTTCTTAAATCTATATTCTAGATGTTTCTTTATTTGGTATTGCTTCGCTCCTTTTAGATCTGTATTCCTTTAGTTTTTAGATGTGTATTTCTTTAGTTTTTTAGAGCTTACTTTTTTTCATTCGTTATTCTTCGCTCTCTTCCTCATTTTTAATTTTTAGATCTCAAAATTTCAAAACTCCTTCACATTTCGGATCCGAAGGAGCTCTGTTTTTCTTTTAATAAATTGGACCTATGACGATGGTTCGGATGAAGAACCGTCATAATAGGTTCATATATGACGACGGTTCTTTTGAAGAACGATCATCATATATCACCTATGACGACAGCTTTTTTATAGAACCGTCATCATATGGTATTTTTACTACGGTTGTAGAAGCGTAGTCAAAGGTAGTATATACAACAATGCCCACATACACGACGCCTTGTTAACCGTCGTTAAAGGTAATTTTTAACTGTAGATAAAAGTGCTTTATGTAGTAGTGTATATGTTTTTTCTTATAGTTGTTAAATTTATCTTTTTTCTTAAATGGTTATAAGTTTTTATTTTTTTAGTTGTTAATTTCTCTTTTTAAGTACATATATAGCTTTTTCCCTCTATTTGGTGTTTAAAAGTAGAGTTTAGGTGTATTGTTAGGAAAATACCGCAAGCGCACGGTGTAGCTATAGCTAGGAACTGGCGAGTACGGATCGTGTCCACGAGGAACTCGCTTTCAAGTACTAAATCTACCTAAAAACTCTAATCTAGGTAAAACTCGGTTCGACGAGTGATTTGGTTTAAGGATTCAACTAATAACAAAATAGCTACGAGAAATCAATGAATAACGAGGCCTTAGATTGGGATTAATCACACTACTATACCCGCAATCAAAATCGAATACTACTTGAGATTTACCTATGCTAGCAGTTTAGAAGGGAGAGACACCAAATTAAACCTATCTTCGCTTACTTTTGAAGGTCAAAGACTAATCTTGCACAATCTAATCACCTATTTTCATGGTATTAATAAAGAGCAAAATCACAACGAATGCATCTCATAACCCCGATTAAAACCTTAATTATTTTCATATCAAAGTTCTAATCATTCACTACGTCATTCTGGGTAAGTTTTCATCTTTCGATGTTCACAAAACCCTAATAAAAGCATATGAGTCCTCTTTCGAGCCAATCAACGAAAAAGTGATGAGCAAAGTGAATTCTAACTTAACAAGCATATAATAATTCAATTGGTACTCAATTCATGATTATCAAGGCATAATAGGGATCAATCCCAACCTAAGTAGAGAAATTAGCCCCTAAACATGATACTAAACAATTAACAAGATTCAATGAATATAAACATGAAGACTATAGAGTAATCGCAAAGAGCAAACATAAAGATAGAGAATTAAGAATTACCGAATAGAAATCCAAATTCTTGAATTCAAATTAATCTTCAAAAATTAAAAATCTTAAACTTCAATCTAAAGGGATTTGAAGGCTGGAAACTACCCTAGAAACCCTAAAAATTGATGGAGAAAAGAACTGCAAAAAAACCTAAACAAAAATACCTTATAAAGTTGTCGAAATAGTGTCACACGACCGTGCAAAATGCCCGAACTTTCGCCTCTCTTGCACGGGCCGTGCAACTTTGGCACGGTAGGCCGTGCGCGACTTCAACTTTCATAACTTCTCGCACGGCCGTGCAAGGTGTGCACAGGTGGCCGTGCGGCCTTTCTTGACTTCGAGCCCTTCGCCCGATAATCCGCACAGCATGTGCAACTTTGCACGATTGGTCGTGCAACTTCACTTGATGAGTTTTAGGCTTCTTTCCCGCCTCCTTTTAGGCCCGGACTCTCCTCTTCATCGCTTTTCATCAAATTTGCCTCAAATCTTTCTAATTTAAGCCCAAAAACCTCGTAATAAAGAGATTTACGAGCTTAGGTGACGAGAAAGAGAAAATGAGCAAAATCCAACCCAAAACTGAATAAATATCATTGAAATCATCACGAATTGGGTTAAATAATGCCTTAAAAACCGATAAAGACGAGTTTTAACATGTATATATATATATATATATATATATATATATATATATATATAAGGGTTTCCTTTTTGTTGTAAATTTGTCGTATTGTACATTATCATAAACTTGACATGATTTTTTGATGTTTATAGAATGTCGAGGACAATGAATATGAAGAAAATATTGAGGCTACCCTTAAATTTACTTTAATAACCTAAGACATAACAGGAACTGGAGTTCCTAATACAACAAGGGTCATGAGAACTCTAGTTCTCGTTATGTCTTGAGTCGTTAAAGCAAATTCAAGGGTGGTCTCGACATTTTATTCATATTCATTTTCCTCTCGCATTAAGTAAACTAAAAAGAATGATGTACTCTAGTTTTCGATCATGTATAATACAATAAATTTGCAATCAAAAAGGAAATCGAAAATTTCTATAATTGGACAAATGAGTACATCCAACATCACCTCATCAAAATGAAAAAATTGGGGACAAATTTATCTTTATGAAAAGTTTTTGGAGTTAGCCCTATATCCAAAAATCTTTCCAATTATGTACAATTTCTATCCAAAAATTTTCTTCCATTTCATCTCTAAACCGTAAACCATAAATCATTCCATTTTTCTAAACCATAAATTATAAATCTTTCCATTTTCCTAAACCCTTAACCATATATCTTTCCATTTTCCTAAACCCTTAACCATATTATTCCAATTCCCTAAATACTAAACCCTAAACCCTAAACACATTTGTCAAAATCTCAAACCTTTCAAGAATTCCCAACTTTACAAACTAAACAAATATATACAACTAGGGGTGTATTCGAGCCGAGTCGAGCCCGAACCTACCAAGTTCGAAGCTCGGCTCATGAGTATTGCTTGTACCTCGAGCTCGACTCGTGGCTCGCCAAACTTGGGAAAATCAAGCTCGAGCTCAGCTTGTCAAAAGCTCAAGCCTAAGCTTGAGCTTGAGCTCGGCTCGTCCTTGGTTCGTTAGTTCACTATGCTTTTAAACTCTTATTTTTATGTTCAAAGTCACACTTATATACTTATTATAAAAACATAAACTTGAACTTTATTGAAACTCTTTTTTTCAACAAGCACAATATACACAATGAAGAAAATAGTATTCGAGGCTCGTTTGCTCGTCTTGTGAGATCGTTCGTCCGTTCGGCTTATTTGTAGTTGGCTCGTGTAGGCTCGGCGAGCTTATGAGCTTCAAAATTGTAAGCTCGAGCTCGGCTCGAATTGGCAAGCCTTTATGCGAGCCAGCTTGCGAGGGCTCGCGAGCCGGCTCGGCTCACGTATACCCTTACATGCGAGCATTCACCCACATTCTCAAACATTTCAAAAATCTCAACATTCAAGTAAGTACCAAATACATTCAATATTCAACTAACTAAATTTGCAAATACCTTCAACATTCAACATTTCAAAAATCTCAAACATTACCCATATTCTCAATATCCAACTAAGTACTCGCAATTACATTATACATTCAACTAACCAATTTTTCAAATAACTTAAAGCAAAAAATAAGAGAGGGAGGGAGGAGCATAGTGGTAGCGACGACGGCGACAACGAGAGTGAACCACGGCTGACAGAAAAGGAGAGAGACGAGAGCGAGAGTAGCGACGACAGCAGCGAGTAGCAACGACGACGAGGAGAGCAAGACCGACAACGATGGCAAGGAGAGCGAGGGCGAGAGTAAGTGAGACTAGAGCAAAAGTGGAGACGGAAAGCGAGAGCAGCGAGATAATGAGCCGAGGTGGGCATCGGGTAGTTCTTGTTTTAGGTTTCTTTGCCATACTTTTTACTACGGTTCAATAAAAGAACTGTAGTAATAGAGCACCTATTACTACGGAAAGAACCGTAGTAGATGTAATTAAAGACCTCTTATTTACAAAACAATCACCATCTCATTTTTTAGTACGGTTTTTATTTTTAACCATTATAAAAGCCCAGTAATAAAATGTCATTTCGTAGTAGTGATTGATTCTTTTGTTTTCATACCATAGCTATATTTATACTTTCTGAAATTCTCTAACATGTAAGAATTTTTATTTTTATTTTTGATAAGCAAAAAAATATTTTTTAAATATTTATTAATTTAATAATAATTGTATCACAGTAATACTAATTACTTTGTATATATACAATTAAAAGGTCATTTATTTTGTTTAAATATATTATTATATTAATTCAACTTAAGATGGACATTAATTTAACTGAAAATTTAGATGTGAAAATGAGAATTCATTTCGAGGATTCCAAATAAATGTTATAGTTAATTCAGTGCTTTTAACATGTACGTGTTAGAACTGAGGAAACAATAATTTCCTAGCAAATGCCCTTAATTATTTAACCTCATTACACTTTCAAATGATTTTAAGGTCATACTAAGGACCTGTTCGATTTATCTAAAAAATAGTATTTATTTATATTTTATGTTTGTTTATGTTTTTCTTATGTTCGTTTATATTTGTTTATGTTTGTTTATTTCGTTTATGTTTGTTCATTTATGTTCGTTTCTTATTTAACAACTCATTTATGTTCGTTTATTTTCGTTTCTGCATTGTTTATGTTTGCTTATGTTCATTTCTGTTTGTTTCTACTCTTTTATGTTCATTTCTATTTATGTTTCTATTTATATGTGTTTTGTATGTAAGTTCAAACAGGTCCTAAAAATATCCTTGGAACTAGATTTCTATTACAATAAACCACACATTGACCCCAGTGTAACAAATTCCTTCTATTTCAATTTATTTATTGCTTTTATTAAATTTTTTATTTTATAATATTTTTTATTTTATAATCCTAATGACATAATAACTATTTTATCAATTTACCTTTATTAATTATTTTTTTTCCTCTTTAGTTTCCTCATTTTCAATAAAATTTTAGGGACTTTTTGATTTTTTAGTCAATAATATGTATTAAAGTTAACTATATGTTGATATTTCCTCAACAACCCTCAATGATAAATAAATTTCAACGGACGGAGTGTACAAATATATTTGTTATGTAGTATTGAATGTCCTACATTTGGAAGACTTTCCAAGAACCTCATGAAGAATACAAATTGAAATCCTCATTCTACTTAATAAAAGATCATAAACTTAAGAGTTGCCTAAATTGTGACCAATACGACAATTGATATGATATGATATATATATATATATATATATATATATATATATATATATATATATATATATATATATATATATAATTTTGAAGTACAAAGCAATTTAGATTTCAAAAGACTAAAACATGATTTAGGGTGTGTTTGTTCCAATGGAAAATATTTTTTGGAAAATTATTATTTTATTTTTCGGCGTTTGGTAGCATAAGTGGTGGATAAATATTTTGTGGAGGAAAATAATTTCCCTCAATCAAGTGAAAATAAATTTTCTTTTACGAGGAAGGAAGTTTAATTTCCTCTTTCTCAATTAAGGGAAAATAAAGTTTATCATTGGGAGTTCAAGTTCTAAGCTTCTCTTGTTATGCCACCTTCACTTTCTTTTTTCAAATTTTGTCCTTATTTTTTTCCTTTTTTGTTGTAAAGTTCATAAATGAAAAGTTTTTGTTTTACGAGTATTTGTTTCTTTTTTAATTTCTATTATTTTATACATGTAAAAGTTTGATCATAGGGAGATGTACAAACTTATCAAATTTAGGTGCTCAACATATATATATATGAGTTTTGAAATTAAATTAGTTATTTACCTTTTTTTATATTTATAGAATTTTTATGGTTGATTTTTGCATTTAAGTAGTTATTTTAGAAAATTATTTTCCTTCTACCAAACAAAGGAAAATATGGGTGGAAAATGATTTTCCGAAATTTATTTTCCTATGAAAAATAATTTCATAAGAAAATATTTTCCCCCAACCAAACACACCCTTAGATTTTTTGATTGCATGAGCAATTGACACAACCTAGTACCCTTCAATGAGGATCCCCTTTTTTTTTTTTTTTTTGGTGGTGGGAACAAATACCATTCTAGCTTGGGCTTGATTTAATCTTTATGAGAAAATATAATATCCTAATTTATTTATTTTTTAAGAATTATATCAAATATAATAATTTTATATGATTTTATCAACGCATTACTGAAATATGAGTTACAATCACTTTTATATCCTATAACTATATGGAATGAGGCATAATGATTTAAGGGCACATAATTGCAATTGATATGCCCATCGACAAATACTATTTTATTCCAAAATGTTACAGCATATTGGAATAAATTCATGACATTTAATTAAATGCTACCGAGAGACAACATCCTATCTGTCAACAAATGTTTCACTAATAGTAATATCTCCTAACTGGTATACATGGGGTCATATAATACCCAGTCTAGAATATGGAAAAACATTATAGTTTATCAGCTAAAATACATTTGCTTAAGACTAAAATTGTTGTTGAGACAAAGTAGATGAATGATCATGGAAAAAAGTCGTAGAGATTTCACCCACAAATGCTTCATTATCACAAACCCAGTGGCAAACATTGGGTACCATATCTTTATCAAACCCCAGAATGTGCCACGTGGCAAGAGAGAGAGAAGAAGGGACAAAAATCTGAACTGGCCAATAAGAGAAGTCTTGTTATCCTCTATTATCCATCTCATTATCCCTCTCTATCTACCCAGACACATCCCAAGCCACCAAAATAAGCAGTCACATTTCTCCCCCACAAAAACAGATATTCTGTCTCTTCACCTTAGTTTTTAGAGGGAGGGGACTGCCAGGGAGCTAGAGAGAGGAATAATCTAAGAAAGGGAGAGAGAGAGTTAGAGAGATGGCAGCCTCACTACAAGCAGCAGCTACATTCTTGCAACCCACAAAGGTGGCCTCAAGGAACAGCCTCCAACTGAGGTCTACTCAGAGTGTTTCTAAGGCATTTGGAGTTGACCCAGCTGCTCCAGGAAGAGTTTCCCTCTCTCTCCAATCTGATCTTAAGGACTTGGCTCAGAAGTGCGTTGATGCCACCAAACTCGCCGGTTTCGCCCTTGCCACCTCTGCCCTTATCGCCTCGGTATGTTTCCCCTGTCTTTATATACATGATAAATCGTGACTGTATAGAGTTATATATATGATACATCGAATAGTCTAGAGAGGTCAACATGTACACAGTCTTACCCTGTTAACTGATTAAAAAAACAACTACCTATAAGCTATTTTTTGCGGGATTTATTATGTGCAATTTGGATTGTACGTATTACTTTTTGGTCTACTTTATTGTATTTTTCCAAACCTATTTCTATTATCAATGACTGCAAATTTAAATACCAATACGATATTCATATTGGTATCTTTATCATTAGTTTGAAAAATGGAAAAAGAAAAATGCTCAACAATATAAAAAGTTTGATCCGAAGTCTATATAGGGGCGCAATATTAATCTAGATTATGGGGTTAAAAATCCTGACTCTGACACTGATGTCGAGTAGTACCAACTCATGTCATTGATACCAAATTGATATAAACCAAAACATTCAATCAAAAGCAAGCTCAAAAAGACCAGGAGCTACATGTAAAAACTGGTGGGTAGAAAATTAAAGAAAGTGATTTTGGTGTGTGATGTTTTGTAGGGAGCAAATGCTGAGGGAGTACCCAAGAGATTGACCTTCGATGAGATCCAGAGTAAGACTTACATGGAAGTTAAGGGAACCGGAACCGCTAACCAATGCCCGACAATTGTAGGGGAAGTGACTCCTTTGCCTTCAAGGCAGGCAAATACAACGCCAAGAAGTTCTGCTTGGAGCCAACCAAGTTCACCGTCAAAGCCGAGGGTGTGAACAAGAACTCTCCACCGGAGTTCCAAGACACCAAGCTCATGACTCGGTTGACCTACACCCTGGATGAGATCGAGGGCCCCTTCGAGGTCTCAAGTGATGGGACAGTCAAGTTTGAGGAGAAAGACGGCATTGACTATGCTGCTGTCACCGTGCAATTGCCTGGTGGCGAGAGGGTCCCCTTCTTGTTTACAATCAAGCAACTAGTGGCCTCAGGCAAGCCCGACAGCTTCAGCGGGGAGTTCTTGGTGCCCTCATACCGAGGCTCCTCATTCCTCGACCCAAAGGGTAGGGGTGGATCGACTGGGTATGACAACGCAGTTGCTTTGCCTGCTGGAGGCCGAGGTGATGAGGAGGAGCTCGAGAAGGAGAACATCAAGAATGCTGCTTCTTCAAAGGGGACAATCACTTTGAGTGTAACTCAGAGCAAGCCTGAGACTGGGGAGGTCATTGGGGTCTTCCAAAGCCTCCAGCCCTCCGACACCGACTTGGGGGCTAAGGCTCCTAAGGATGTCAAGATTGAGGGTATTTGGTACGCCCAGCTTGAGCAATAGGCTGTTTTTCTGTTTTAATGCAATGTCATGATTGATTGTTGAGCTCATTTTGCTATAATCTGGAAGGGATTTATCAAAACTCTGCTTCGAGGAAACAGTAAATGATTATCATCCAGCTTGTATATCAGCATATCTTCATTTGTGTTTTCTTCCTCATTTTGATTTCTCAAATTCTCTTTTAGAATATAATCTATAGTTGATAGTTATATGTACCATGTCTAATTGGAAGTTTTTCCAACTCCATAAATCAACCTTTAGTGCATTTCAAATCTCCATAAATCAAGATTAAAAATACTCGAATATAATTTTATGTCAAAGTGTTGGCTATCTATCATAACCCTTTCTCTCTTATTTATAGTCTTGGGGAGATCATATAGACAGTTGCGAACAGTTACATATTTACGCATCAACAGTCTAAGGCAACCCTTCCTCTATGCGGGTTTGGGTTCGACTTTGAAAAGAGAAACCATCTCGATCTTTGTCACGCCAATATATCAATATGGATGATCTCTTTATGTATCCATACCTTGAAAAAGTAGAATGTTGTCAAGGCCGGTAAGTTTCATATAACAGTCTTACTTTTAAATTAGAAAAGGCTGGTTCCATAGAGAGAAGGTCAATTCCGGCTTCAATGGGCAAAGAGACTAATGCTTAATTTAACTTAGATTAAGGTTTTCGGAATATCCATGAGTATGATAATGGCAATTAGATTGGGTCTCCCATTGGACTTGCTTGTGGACATGTGTCCAAGGTCCAATGGTGAAGTTTTTGAATCTCCCATTGGGCCTACCTTTGATCAAGCATCAAAGGCCTAATAATAAGAGTTTACCAAATTAGAATCAAGGATCTAACATATTTAGATAGGTAAAATACAAGCTTATCTAAGTCATAGTATCATGAAGCGATCAATTATATCTGCTGATAGATTTTGTGTTTGCCCATACATTAAATGTGAACCTTGGTTGAGCCTGGTAAGCATTCTAATCGAGTGTGAGCTCCAGCCAAATTTAACCAATTGGGTATGAAGAAGAAACCATTTTGCAAGTAAAAAAACGAAGAAATAAGAGGACCTTTACAAGTGGTAGAATTTATCTTCCACTTGAAAATTAAATACAACACTACTTTGCCAAAGATATTTCCTCGAGCCAGTTGAACTTATATATCTATAGATTTTCGTACATAATTCATCCTTTTTTTAAAATGAGGCGTAAAGATCTATGTAGATAAAATTCAAATCCAAATCTTTAATAACAGCTCCTAAATATCTTATTAGTTAAACTAACACACACCAACATATATAGCCTATCCAAATGACAATTCCCTAAATATAATCTAATTTGCTTATATAGTCATAATAGAGATATAGACAAACCGTAAACATCATGAAGATAGATAGTCATCTTACCGTTTACACCTTAAATGACCCCAAAAGTGGGACAAGTTGACCAGATCGGTATGTATCACGGAATATCTTTTCGAGGCAAAGGCATGGCATCTAGATAAAAAACATTCAGCTTCGTGTACTTGTCATCACTAATGATAGCATCTTTTGATCAAGTAAAGACATAGTTAAATGAATACTAAACATTAGACCTGTCAATCGGGTTATTTGCTTTGGGTTCGGTTCGGGTCGATCTCGTTCGGATTGGATTCGGTTACGGTTTGCGTCAACTTCGATTCGGGTCAACTTTAGGTCGATCTCGTTCGGGTCGTGTTCGGTTTCGTTTCGAGCCAACTTTGGTTCGGTTCAACTTTGAGTCCATCTCATTCGGGTTAGGTTCGAGTTAATTTCGAATCGAGTCAACTTTGGGTGAAGTTAATTTGGGTCATTTTCGGTTTGAATTGGTCAATGTGGGTTCAGGTAGGTTTCGGGGATGGTTTAGGGTATGGTTTAAAGAACCATAAAGAATACTATCGAGTCTAACCGCCATCCCTTGATATGGATCCGCTTGAATAGGATTTGGAATCGATCAAAATTGTACTACTAAAAGCACAAAAGTTAATCGTGAGAGATTCACCAAAAAAATTTTAAAAAAATTACAGAGACAACCCATCTAATGTGGGTTGGGTCAAACTCAAATTTGAGTTCATTCGGGTTCGAGTCACTTTTATTTGGAATGAATCGGTTCGAGTCCGATTGGGTTCGGGTTATTACGCGAGGTTTCCATCTTAATCGGGTCAATTATATTTTAGATTGGTTCGATAGCAGATTGGATCATTTCGATTCGGGTTTGAATCGAGTTCATTAGATTTCGAGTTGCTTGGTTCGGTTTCGAGTCGGTTCACTTTTGGGTTTCGGGGTCAAAATGCGTTCAACTGTTTCGAATGTCGGTTCGGTTTGGATATTAGGTCATTTAATTCGACTCGTTCGATTTGGGTCGATTTTATCATATTTTTAAACATAGAGAGAGAGAGAAAGAAAGGAACTATGAATCTAAGTCTCTTTTAGTTGTAATCCGAGTATCCAAATTGCGCCAAACATTTTGAGGGAAAGGGATTGAATTTGGGGGGGTTGTGATGACATGGCGCACGATGCTCGTATTTGATTTTGGAGTAAAGTACCTTGTAAGTTCATAATATTCACAATCTTGTTGCAAAATAATTAACATATCTTTACATTAGTGATCCGTTTCATAATAATAATAATAATAAAAATAAAATTGTTATAACGGAAATAAATATAAAGGATCAAAAATAGGCATAAACAAATAAAAATAAACAGAAAACGAAAATATATATTATATATATTGTCATATATGTCAATTCCAATATAAATTTTTTAGGAACAATTTTTTTTTTTTTTTTGGAGTTAACCACCATGTGGAAAGTTATGATAAGGCGGATTCACAAAAGTTTCTTAATTAAAAGCCTGTATATCATCTGGATTCTAGAAGGACCAATCTCAGGGGGCCAGTATAACAATTGATTTCACATTCGGTTGGTCGAATTCGTAGACACCGTTTATTTGTTTGGGCTTTAACTTTTCGTTTTATCTCAATTTTTAGTGAATTGTTTTTGTTGGGAAACCTTATTGAGTCCATTTTTGAATGAAATTATTTTGTAACATTTGAGTAAGTATGGAAAAACATATGAGTGACTAAATTTGAATGTGTAATATATCATTAGAAAGCATATTCAACAAGGAATATAAATATTTAAACGTAACATTTGACTCTATGATCGACAAAAAACAATGTAACAATCAATGTTAAAACCTTCACAATTTAGATTATTTGAACCTTACGAGTCATTTTTAACCTTTTGTAAGCCAATTGGATAAGAATGTTTTCATAACACATTTTAAAATTCTTGATTTTGAACTATTGAGAATTCCAAAAGTGTCACTAATTTGATTTATTATTGTCGAGTTATTAAAAAAATGCGACACCTTTCAAACATCTACAACATATTACGTACTTTAATAAAAAAAACTATTTAAAAGTTGGGCAGGCCTTTGTATAGCCATTGTCTTATGTAACAAGTTGAGTTACAAATTAGGGGTTGAGATTGAAAAAAATACATTTCACCAATCTTCATGCATGCCTAGTGGAGATGAGAGAGTCTTAGGTGTGAACTTGAATATAGAAGTTGGACCTCTGTATCCCACATATGTGGATGGCATCTTGAAGCACAATGTAGGTTTTTAATTTTTTACATTTTGGTAATATACGAGGTATTACTTTTATAGCCTATTGCCTAGTACACATGAGGAGGGCACTTTAAAAAAGGGTGACTAATTTCATTCATATCGATAAAATAGAATTATAAATTAATTAATTATTTAATTTGTCAATTAATTTTAAAATAAAATGGAAACAAAGTATTTGAAAATTTTATCTTTGAAAATATATGTTTCGAATAAAGACCTTAGTACTATTGTAAAAATTGATACTAATTAAACTAACTGATGAGATGTCTTCTTATAACAGACTATCCCAAACTAGACAAACTACCAAAAAAAAAAAAAAACAAAAAAATCAATACACATCCTAGCTAGGAACAAAAATATATAATATATATATATATTTACTAGTATTACTATAATCCTAGCTAGTATTTACTTACTATGAGTCAATAGTTGAGAAGAGTTTGCCAGATGATACATTACATCAACTTGAGCTCTAAGAGAGACGATATAATCAAGGGCTTCCTTGATCAAAGAGTATTCATCCATGGCTTCTCCTCCTGGCACGAGCCCTTTAAGTATTTCTGTTCTTTTCTTCACCAACCTCTTTGCTATTGCCCTAGCTCTCACCTTATAACTCTTCTTCAAAATAATCTTCTTCTTCTTATTTCTGTGACCAATGCCCACTTTTCTTCTTGTTGCATTACTGACAGTAATGGGGTCATGATGTTGTTGACCCGAACCCAAGATCCGTTTTTCCGAGAAACCCGTCTCGATGCCTTTGGAGGCTTTGGCGATGAGGGCATGGGTCCAAGAAGATTTTCTGCTGTTAGAATTGTTTGAATTTCTAGTGGAAGCCATGGCTAGGTCTGCTGAGAGCTTTATGGCTTTCTTCCTTTCTAACAAGCTCATCTTTTCTTTGGAGGAGCTGAATTCTTGCAGACCTATTAACCATTTCTTGAGAAATTCTCTCTTTAGAGAATGCATTATTCTGTTCATTTTATCAAAAAGGAAAAATGCATGTTAGTGATGTATGTATGTATACCAACGTATGGGAAGTATAGCATGCAAGGAAAATTAAATATTTTTTGAAAAACCAAGAAAAATGAGACTATTTTCTTTTTCCTCTTTTGGGTGAATTAGGATACAAGTGTTGATGTTAATGAAATTTGAAGATAGCTAGGTTAAAGTCTACATATATCATCAATTCAAATGTATATATATTTTTTTATGAAATTAGCTTATATATAGTTTTCTCAGAAATAACAAGAATTTCGGTGTATGAAAAGCAAATTATGAGAAATAGTATCGAAAGGAGAAAATATCAGATGATTTATAGGCATACACATTGAACTTTCACAATGCGGAAGCTCAAGAGGTGAGAAAATAATGTGGTAAATAAATGTGTGCTATACACAGCTTGAACATGCTGAGAAACCCCATTTTCACAATATTTACAAGGAAAAATGAAGAATATGGACAAAGAAAATCATGGAAATTCACTGATATGCTCAAACTGAAGTACTTCAGCAGTGAAAAAAAGAACGTAAAAAGAAAAGAAAAGACGAATGTAAGATGTTCATACCTCAGGGAAAAGAATAATTAAAATTCTTGAACAGGATAGAATAAAATGATGAGAGAGAGAGAGAGAGAGAGAGAGAGAGAGAGGAATGATGGGAAAGAGAAGAGAGGATGGGAGAAACGTAACGCCATTTATTTTGGGGGGAAAAGAGGAAGGAGAGAGAGAGAGAGAGAGAGAGAGAGAGAGAGAGAGAGGAAGAAGAAAATGGTGGTGGTGGACTGGTGGGAGGTGGGGCTTCAACAGAAAGACACAGCACATGCAGGCACATGGGGTGGGGGCCCATTGGGCCCTCCCCTCCTGGGCTCAATTCAAGGACAAATTTATTATTCTTTTTCAAAATTAATTACTAAATAAATTAAACTCTGTTTCTTTTAACTTATTCTCTTCATATTAAGTCCTCTTCCATTCAATTTAATACATACAAATTTAGTTCAATTCAATTCTATAAAAATAATTTTAATAAGTATATAAGTTTTGTTTTTTATAGATAATAATAAAGTATAAATATCTCATAATAATCCCTAAAAACCTTACCAGTTGAATGAAATAACTGAAATCTAATAAATTTACATAAGTATAATTCAATAAAATAATTTTAATTTAATAAAAATAATTTTAGCTAATTTAAGTTAAAAAATATAGTTAATTCAGGTTCAAATGAATTTAATTTAAATAAATTCAATAAATATAATTTTTTTTTTAAAAAAGTTATAAATAAGTAAGGAGTGATGAGAGGGAAAATGAAAATGAAATAGCATGTTAGTTGATGAGTTGAATTGAATTCCTCCCTTATGTTGTGCAAACTCAAGTCATGTTACTTGTCATGGGTACATTTCACATTTATTATTTATATTTGTAAATTAAATACAAATTGATATGATTTTGATTTGTGAATTGGAGTATTCTCCTTTTTGGATGATTCCTTGAGTGGCGCCATTTCTACAACAAATATTGTCAATGCCTTTTACATTGACAATTGTCCACAACTCCCTTCATTTATTTCGCCTTCTTCAATCAATGCCTTGGTGCTTCTCATACATTAAGTCCCCATTTTTTCACATTTCCAATTCTAAAGTTTCAACTTCTTCTATCTTCCGTCTGTCTTTGCTAAAAAATAAAAATTCTATCTATCTTTTTTTCAACTCTTATAAGTTCTTTCCCAGACGCTTTTTAATTTTTTTTTTACTTTTTTTAATTCTTTATAACTCCTTCATGTTATTTCCAACTCTTTCAAATTTTTTCCAATTATTATCAATTATAAAATTATACTATGTCAAATTATTTACCTTTTTAATCGATATTTTAATATTAGTTCATTATTAATATGTATGTAAATATTATGAATGAATAATAACTTTTTCCCTCCCTGTCACTTGAACCCCTAGCCCGAACCCTAGGTGCCAAGTAGTGTGTGGAGTTCTTTGCCTTCTCTGTAGGGATTTTGTTGGTGGTTTCTGTCTCTGCGTAGGCGTTTCTTTCCCCTCGTTGGTAGGGGTGATGTGGGCAATTGTTTTACTCTTTTTTGCGGTAGTTGATTGGCTTTGACCCCTTCTCATGGTGCTAGGGTTGGAGTCACAACTTGAACAAATGAAGTTAACGGAAGAAGAGGATGAACTCTTCGATTTTGAGGAGCCGAAATGGAGAATGTTGATAAACAAATTTCTTTGTGCTTCACGGATAATCAATTTTATCCGGAAGCATTCAAGTCTACCATGAAGAATGTATGGAGGCCGCCAAAGGGAGAGATGATAAAGGAACTTGCCAAGAACCTATTTACTTTCCAATTCTTTTCCCATGCTCGATAAAGAGGTCGTTTTGAATGAAGGTCCATGGGCGTTTGATGGATGTACACTTCTTCTTCAACAATTGGATGGTAGTAAACAGCCCTATGACATTGAATTCTCTACAGCTAGGTTTTGGGTGAAGGTGTGTGACTTGCCAATAAAAAAGGACCTATGATTTCGCTGAATTCCTCGCTTCAAAACTTGGAGTTTTCATTGACGTGGAGGAGGAGGATTTTTGGTTCCATCCAAATACTTACGGATCAAAATTGATATTGATGTCACCAAACCGCTAAGGAGAGGAGTTCGAATTAATGTCGACGGAAAACAAAAATGGATTGACCTCAAATACGTTAAATTATCATATTTCTATTATGATTGTAGGCACCTCGGACATATGTATTGGGGTTGCAATCTCTATGATGGTAGTACACCTGAAAAGGAACTACCATATGGAACTAAACTAAGAGGCTCACATATAAAGAGGAAGTGTCGAGGTAATGATGATGACTGGCGGAGTTGAGCGGGAGAAGCTATTGGAGCTTCAAGGTGGTGCTAGTGGAAGTAGCGTACGCTCTAAACTTCAATTTCTCGGTCCGTTGGCTATGGAAGGGAAAGTGGATTTACACCATCTCAAAATACGGAAGGTATTGTCGATATGGTTGTGGAGGAAAAGATGGAGGTGAGACTACAAAGAGGAAAAGTGTTGATGTTCAAAAAGGAGGAACAGGTGGAAGGAAGGTGAGGGTAGTAGCTAATCAACTCGAATCATTCATCGATGAAGCGGAGGTCGTTGAAAGACCCCACAATGGTCAATGAGTCTCATATGCATCAACTGCCGGGGACTTGGCGACCCTCGAGCAGGTAGAGATCTACGCAATTTTCTACGTAGAACTAAGCCAATGGTGGTCTTCTTATCAAAGAACAAGTGTAGTGCGGCAGAGATGAAACTATTTATTGATAAATTTTTATCTCACCCGGATAGCAAATATTTTGGGTTGTTTGTTGATTCTTGTGGTAGTTCCGGTGGCCTCGCTCTACTTTGGAAGGATGGAGTTGTGGTGTCTTTGTTGTCTCAATCGATATATCATATGGATGTTTCCCTTCGGTTTGGTGAGGATGGGATGTTGTGGAGGTTTACTCGGTCTTTACGGCTGGTCGAAATCCCGCTTGAAGATCAATACTTGTAACCTATTGCTTGATATCTTCTTTGAGTAAGCTCTAACTTGGTTGGTCGGGGAGATTACAACGAAATTTTTGTTCAATTTTGAAAAGAAATAGGGACCTTCGAAAAATAAATTTACTCTTGACAAATTCAACGAAACATTTTCTCGCTTGTGGTTTACATGACTTGGGTTTTAATGGTTATGAGTTCACATGGGACAATAGACGACCTGGTGATAGAAGTGTAGAGGAACGCCTCGATCGGTTTTGTGCAATCTGCAGATTGGATTGGTCTTTTTCCAAGTTACCGTGTTGATCACCTAAATAACAAACTGTTGGACCACCTGCCAATCTTAGTTAAATTAACCTAGCACTTTGAACCACTAAGAACACGGAAGCGCAAAAAAGGTTTGAAATTATGTGGGTTGCGGATGACGAGTGTGAACAAGTAATCAAAGATGCTTGGGCGTTTGGGAATGGAGCTGATGTTGTGTCTTCATGTGTGGGTAAAATCTGCTAGATGTATGTCCTTTCTCCTCAAATAGATTGCTGAGGAGTTCGGTCATATACGGAAGAAAATTCAGAATTGTGTGGATGAGCTAGCTTTGGCCGGGGATCGGATGGATAGGCGTAGACTTCAAGACGAACTCATTAACCGGTGATGGAAGGAAGAGATTCTATGGTGGCAGCGGGCGAGAGTGGATTTCCTTAAGTATGGGGATAAGAACTCAGCTTGGTTCCATACCCGAGCGAATGTGAGAAAGTCAACTAACCTTATTAATGAGTTAAAAGGAGATGACGGGACCATGTACACGCGTGTGGAGGACCTTGAGCATATTGTGGTTAGCTTCTTTGGGATTTGTTTTCCTCTTCAGCCCCTTCGAATATTGAGTTGGTGACTAGCCATATTCCTTGTAAAGTTACGAGATGTTATGAATGGTTGGCTCACTTGCCCATACAACGTAGAAGAGGTTACTACGACCCTTAATCAAATGCACCCTGAAAAAGTCCCGGGGCCGGACGGGATGAATCCTTTCTTATACCAACGCTTTTGGTCGGTGGTGGGAAGTGACGTTTCTAACGCAATCATTTCTTTACTCAACGGTGCTCCAATGCCGAAGGGTTGAACCAAACCCATGTGGTTTTAATTCGAAAAAAACAAACCGATTGCCATTAATGACTACCAGTCCCATTAGTTTTGTAACGTTGTGTATAACTTGTTACAAAGGTCTATCACCAACAAGCTTAAAGTGATTCTTCCCCATATTATTTCGATTCTCATAATGCATTTACTCCGGGGAGGTTAATTACGGACAATGCCCTTGTAGCCTTCGAGGTCTTCCATTCCATGCACTTGTCATTCGGGTGTCAATGGTTCCATGTCTATTAAGATGGACATGGCTAAAGCATATGATCGAATTGAGTGGAGTTATTTGCGAAAAGTGATGCTAAAGCTGGAGTTTGCGCCAAGATGGATGGACTTGGTTATGGGTTGTGTTTCTTCAACATCACTTGTCTTTTATTATTAATGGAGAAGTCGAGAGGATATATTAGAGCATCGAGAGGTCTCCGTCAAGGTGATCCTATTTCGCCTTACCTCTTCTTGTTCTGCACTGAAGGTTTATCCTATCTTCTTAGTGATACCGCTTGCGAAGGAAGTTTGTGTGGGCATAAAATCTGCCCGGAGGCACCGATTATCTCACATCTCGTCGTTTCGCGACGACATTATTATTTTACTGTAAGGCTACCGTCCCTCGAGCTGAATTGGTTCGGGAAATTCTATAGTTGTATGAAGCGAGGCTTCTAGGCAAAAGGTTAACTATGATAAGACGGATGTTGCATGCAGCCCAGGAACCCCTCTTCAAGTTCGGGATATCATTGTCATCTCGCTGGATATTGGAGAGGTGTTGTCCCATTATAAATACCTTGCACTTCTTACAAAGGTAGGGAGATCGAAAAGAAAATCGTTCCTTTTTTGTTAAAGACAGGGTAACCAAGAGGATTAATAGCTGGATGGGAAGACAACTTTCGTGGGCTGGTAGGGAAGTGCTAAGTAAAAGCGGTGGTTCATTTGGAATGCTAGTAATCGTTCTCTCTTTGGCCAGCTCAAGAATGATGTGGTTTATTTGAGCAATAAGGTCGTGAAGTTTGTTACAGATTACAAAGCGGATGAGGAAAGATTGAGTAAGCCGGTATGAATCGTTGAGTTCCTGGACCCCTCTCGGTGGGGATCCTAAAAATAAATTTCGATGCTCAGGTTTTCTCGGGATTGGGGGCATGGGTGGGGCTCGATCATCAAAGATAGTGACGGTTTGGTGATGGAAGCAAGCTATGGTTCAAGGGCCGACGCAGGGGTGGCGTCGGAGTGGGAAGAGGCCCGAGCATGTATTTTTGCCATTAGACAAGCGATTAGTCGGGGCTTCAAGAAAGTAATCTTCGAGGGTGATTATTTGTTCCCGATTTCCAGGCTTCGGGAGAAGGATATTATCTCGTCGGAACTTGGTCGTTTTATTGCTCAAATCCTTTCTCTTTATGTTTTTTCGATTATGTTTCTTTTCGGTTTGTTAGGAGGGGGATAACAAAGTTGCGCATCATCTTGCTCATCTTCAACCCTATGATTTGACTCCTCGGATTTGATTGGAAGATTGCCTAGATTTTGTTCATAATTTGGCTTCCGAGGACTTTTGCATGCTTCCGGAGATTGACTAACATATAACCCGCCCGTTGGCTATCAAAAAATATATGTATGTAAATATTGAGATTTTTCACTTAGCTTTTTAATATAAAACTTTATTATTGTATTGATTTTACCTCTAAAAAAAATTAAGAAAAATATCTCAAAGGAAAGAAAAATATGACATAATTTATTTTAAATAAATTATTAACTAAACATTTTTCTATCATATATAATAAATTCTCAATATATGGATATGAAAGTCTTACTACGAAGGGAGAAATGAGGAAGAAAAGCTTCGTGTAAGAGAGTAATGGTGATGTGTAATTTGAAATTAGTTGAGAAGGATAAGAGAAAGAGAGAAAGAGAAAGAAGATGAGAGATAAAATATTAGTAAAGGTGTTACTTTAAGAAGACATAAGGAATGAAAAAAATGAAGTTGATTTTTTTCATTGCGAGGTAAGCTTTTCAAAAAGTATGAATATATTTTAAACAAATCATGAAGTCATTTAGGAATGAAATAGCTGATGACATTTGGTAATTCGGTAATCAAAACGTGTGTAACTTTAATAAGATTATTTTGTTAAAAATATTTGTATTATAATTGCCTATACATAAACTTCATTCTATTATCTATAAGTAATGGAATTAATTTGGCAATATTCCATTAATTTGGTTGTGTATGTGTAAAAAGACTTATCTATGTAATATCGTTTGATATAAAGGTTGTCACTTATCTTTTAATGTCAAAATAAAATAAAAATATTACAATATATTTTATAATAAAAATGATCAAATAATAATATGACACTGAAAAATAAACTCCCAAATACATATAAGAATTTGTAATTTCTTACACGTCCCGCCAATCCTTTCAACATCCAACCCCATTTATCCTACCAAAAAAAGGCCCTAAACGCGTACATACGCCTGAAACATTTGGATAGAATATCTAGGTACTATTAGTTTCGCCAACTATAGTATTGTGTGCGAGTTGGGTTAGTTTTCCGTATCATTAAAATGGGTTTCTATTCTATTTAATTTAATATATATGTTAATCCCCATATGGAAGTTGCAGGAACCTCGAGAGGAACATATGGAAGTTGCAAAGCGTGTCTTACGATATTTGAAAGGCCAGTCGGGACAAGGAATTCTTTTGAGAAGTGATTTTGATTTACAAGTAGTTGCATATTGTGACTCGGAATGAGAAACTTGTTCTATTATAAGACAATCACTCGCTGATTATTTTGTAACTCTTGGGGGTCTCCTATATTTTGGAGGACTAAGAAGCGGACAACTATATCTCGATCTTTTGCAAAGGCAGAATAAATAGTCATGGTTGCAGTTACAAGTGAACTGATATGGATCAAGTCTTTTATAGCTTCTATGCGGGTGTTTGTGACACACCCTAATGAAAATCTTTTGTGATAATCAGGCAGCATTGCACATAGCAAAAATCCTGTGTTTCGTAAACGGAGCAAACATATTGAAATCGATCGTCACTATGGGAACGACTCTTATCCTGGAGAGCTCATTACTGGATATTTACCTTCCAAGTAACAAGCAGCAAATATCTTCACTAAAGCTCTAAGAAAACAACAGTTTGTTTATCTACGGTCCAAGTCGAACATTGTTAATTTACATACTCTAACTTAAGGGAGTGTGATAAGAAGTAAATACCGTTAATTACTTCAGTTAGAGTTTTGTTGGGAAAAGACTTGCTAGAGTCAGAATTTTGTTTCAGTTAGACTTTTGCTTGGCGTAGAGTTTTATTTTCTTTGTTATGTGCCTCAGAGATCAATAAAACACAATACAAAAAAAGCGTTGTCCT